>OX387240.1:96116742-98891818 GCA_947561735.1 Cenchrus americanus
AAGCATTATTTTAAAAATAGAGTGTTCCAAGTCATCATAAAATTCAGTTGGGTCCTACATGAAAGCATTTTTCGAATCTTTAATATAAATCAGTAATTCGCAGGTGAAATGCTTCACTGCCTTCGCAAAAGACTCTCGACTTTTGCTACACACAGATCTGCAATGGCTCGTGATAGGAATGGCGGATTTTGATGGTGATGAGAGGGTGGTTTATGCGCCACCTCCCAGCTACGAGTTCATAAAACAGGACGACAAGGTCAGTCCTCTGGTTTGAGCCACTATATTTTCCCCTATCGACCTAGGGATGGGGATTTCTAATTTGGGGATCTAGAGGATGGATGACCATATGCAATAGATTCATATTTTATCGTGCACTCAGATTTGAATTGCAATTGGTGTTAGAAGTTGATTCAGTTAGTTTTCAGTTTGCATCGTTTGATGGATTGATAGGTTCTTGTATTTTTCTAGCTTCTGGAGGTGCTTGAATCCACTGAATAGCTGAGTTGATTTCATCGTACACTCAGATTTGAATTGCAATTGGTGTTAGAAGTTCATTCAGTTAGTTTTCAGTTTGCATAGTTTGATAGATTGATCGGTTCTTGTATTTTTCTAGCTTCTGGAGGTGCTTGAATCCACTATAGCTGAGCTGCAGAAGGTGAAGAGAGACTTGCAAGAGGCTTAAATTACAAGCACCTGTATGAGTAATCGTTACAGCAGCAGATTGAATAACTGAAAGAGATTAATCAATTGCTGCAACAGGAGAAAGACCAGCTGAATCAAATGACATTGTTACAGCAGGAGAGGGGGCATGTTAATCAATTGTCCAGCTGAAAGAGAATCAGCAATTGTTAGCGGAGAATGACCTGTTGAAAGAAAGAGCAAATATACTATGACTGAGCTGCAAACAATCGATAAAACATGTCTAGTGTTACTACAAGCTAGACGGTTCATAGGTGGTGTGTACTTTGTGGTGATGAATTTGTTTGTATTTTTGTGTTTGCTACTTGCTAGTGGTGTGAACTTTGTGGTGATGAGTGCTATGAGAATCCATTTTATTATGCCGATTTGGTTTAATCTGTTTCAAATTGAGTCGAGCATACTCACCATTCTGAATTTTGCTGATGTTTTGCTGGTCCGTTCTGTTGATGTTTTGCTAGAAGGAGCTTCCTGAGTAACGATCGTGAAACTGTTTGTTTCCTATTGTTGGTCACGAAATGTTGCAAAAACAATTTGCCATAGCAAGGGTTCAGACTAGAGACCTATAGGAATGAGACAACACTATCTACCACTACACCACCTCTTGGTTGTGTCAATTTAATGAGAAACACTTTCCACCCCAACCACAGCATCGAGCGGTTGTTCTGATAAGTTGGTAGGAGAAAAGCCCATGCTATAGCAAAAAATAGTTTTCCCGCAGCCCGCTACCCCGAAACGGGAAAATGAAGAACGGAGAGGCGAGTAGGCTACCAAAACTGATCATTTCGGCGATGATTTGCGGCTTCCAATGGCTGCTCACTTCTACGGGCACAACCTGGGTGATACTTGCTGCAACGGCATGTCAATCAGGTAAGTAATTTTGTGTTCAATCCGAGAAATTTCATTTCGCAGAATGTTCTCCTTTTCGATTCGTTTTGTGGTCAGTAACTTTGAGTTGGATTCGCCAAAAGCTTCTAGATGGATAGATGTTGGATAACCAGTTGTACTGGTTTTACCACCGATCATGAGAAAGGGGTCTAGGATTTCTTGGCATTTCTTCGGACAAGATGCGCTGAGAACGAAGAAATACTATGCCCGTGTCGTTGCTGCCTCAATAACTCTACAGGGACTATAGAACGAATTGGAGTTCACTTACTTGTGAGTGGGATGGCAACCACTTACACTAGGTGGATCCATCATGGAGAAGCTTTGGAGGATATGGTTGACGATGATGAAAATGCATAGGATAACACAATTCTGCCAGATGCAGAGGGGGATGTGGATAATGCAGCTCCACGGGATGGTGGTGAACCAATACATATCGAGTATGGAGGATGATGAAGGCCCTGGAGACGATGAGATGTCTGAATTGATTGCTGACTTGGGTAAGGGTTAGTAGCTCAGTGAGAAAATATATGAATTTGTAAAGGAACATCTGAACCGTAAGGAGTCACCGACATCTTCATATGCACAATTTACATTTGTTGTCAAGTTACTTCGTATAAAGTTTTTCAGTCGGATGAGCAATGTCACATCCAATGCAACAATGAATTTGTTACAAAAAGGATTCCCAGATGCATGTCTTCCAGACTCTTTCGATGCGATAATGAAGTACATACGTTCAATGGGACTCAGCTATGCAAAAATCCATGTTTGCAAAAATAATTGTATATTGTTTTGCAAGGAGAAGTATGTCAAACTTGATGTGTGCCAAGTATGTTGTGAAGCAGATTCAAGATGGAAGGATGCAGGCACCAACAAATGCGTTCCTCAAAAGACATTGAGGCATTTTCTGCTAATTTCCAGGCTGAAGAGGATGTTTCTTTCATCAAAATCAGCAAAGGATGCACGATGGCATGAGTCGAAGCGAAAACCGGTGAACAATGAGCTTAGCCATCCAGCTGATGGTGAGGCATGGAGAGAATTCAATAAAAGATGGATAATTTTGCAAAACATGCTAGGAACCTTAGATTTGGTCTTGCAATTGATGGTTTCAATCCATTTGACAACATGAACAACTCATATAGTATGTGGCCAGTATTTGTTGTGCTGTATAACATGCCACCACGGGTATACATGGAAGAATCAAACTTCATGATGGCCTTATTGATCCCTGGGCTGAGTTCTCCATCAAAGTATTTTGATATCTTCATGGAACCTCTCGTCGAAGAGCTGCATCAACTTTGGAAGGGTGTCTGGGCAATCGATGCTGTTGAGGGTAAAGGATTTAAACTGCATGCTGTGGTTCTTTGGTGCATACATGATTATTCAGCATTGGGCACATTGTTTGGGAAAGTCACGAAAGGCTATTTTGCCTGTGTGCGTTGCGACAAGGATCCTTGCTCAAGGAGATTGAAGAACAAGATATGTTACATTGGGCATCATCGTTTCCTTCCAACTGACCATCCATGGAGAAGAAAGAGGGCATATTTTCATGGTACTGTTGAATACTAAGAAAAGGCAGAGCAATTTACCCATGAGGAGCTGAAGCAGCAACTGGAGAAGGTTAAAGACGTTAGACCAGGAAAGCATCCTCTACCTCAAGGAAAGAAAAGGAAGTGGGAATTCGGACAGTGCTGGAGCCGAAGGGTTTGTTTGTGGGACTTGCCATACTGGTCATCTCTGAAGTTGGCACATAACCTTGATGTGATGCACATTGAGAAAAACATATGTGAAAACCTTATTGGAACGTTGCTTAAAATTGCTGGGAAGACAAAGGACACCATCAATGCTAGGGTTGATTTGGAAGAGATGGGCATAAGATCAAATCTACACATGGTGGCAACTAAGGATGATGAGTCATGCAAAATGCCAGAAGCTCCGTATGTACTTTCAAAAATGAAACATAAGCTATTTTGTGATTTTCTAAGTTCGGTGAAGTTCCTAGATGGATATGCTTCAAACTTAGCTAGGTGTATTACTGCAGATGGATGCAAACTACAAAGACTGAAAACTCATGATTGTCATATCCTACTCCAAAGGGTTTTGTCGGCTTGTCTTCGCGGTTTAGTGGACAAAGAGATATACACAGCTATTGCAGAATTAGGAAACTTATTTCGGCAACTATGTTGCAAAACTCTGAAGTTGGATGTCTTGCAAAAACTGAAAACAGATATCCCAATACTTTTGTGCAAGCTTGAGAAAAATTTCCCTTCTACCTTCTTTAATGTTATGG
Organism: Cenchrus americanus; assembly: GCA_947561735.1. NCBI lineage: Eukaryota > Viridiplantae > Streptophyta > Magnoliopsida > Poales > Poaceae > Cenchrus > Cenchrus americanus. The sequence continues at coordinate 96,120,614 of OX387240.1, forward strand.
TCCACTTGGCTGTCCATTTGCCTGAGGAAGCAATCCTGAGAGGTCCAATACAATATGGATGGATGTTGTCGTATGGACCTCCCTGGGCCCACTACCTCGGTGGGTACCAGGACCGACTACTCGGCGGGCCCCTGGGACTACTCGACTTGGGCCACACGGCACCTGATGGCGTGGGTGCAAGGACTACGGTGGAGGAGTACTCAGATAGGAAGCTGTGCATGTCCTGTACCATGTAGAGAACTCTTATACGTACACAACTAGTACTCTCTCCTCAAACCAACTTGTAACCCTGCCTCTCGGGCTATATAAGGTGAGGCAGGGACCTCTATCTCTCTCATACGCATCATCTTGTAAACACACCCAATCAATCCGGAGCTACGCGACATACAGGACGTAGGGTATTACGCACCTCGCGGCCCAAACCTGTCTAAATTGTGTGCCACGTGTCTCTTCCTTCGAGTTACCGATCTCGGCGAGGCCACATTCATCTGCCTCGGGTACTCCCCTTGGTAGGTTGCCGGTCTAAAACACCGACAGCTGGCGCGCCAGGTAGGGGCTCTCGCCGAAGATCTCATGGCGAGCTCGACGGCTTCAATCTTCATCAAGCCAACTGTCGCCTTCAACCACGGCGACACCTTCGTCTTCGGGTCCTGGGTCTGCACCGCTGACGGCACTTGATCCTTTCAGCGCCACCTCACCATGACACTCAACCCGAAGAACGGGCTCGTGACACTTCCTGAGGTGATCACGGGCGATCTCACCGGAAAATTCGGCGGTCAGAGATCACTTTCCCCTCCCACTGCTTGGAAGCTCAGCACGGTTTCATGTTCTATTTCACTACCCACTGGGGGTTCTTTCCACCTTTCCCTCACGTGAAATTTCGCTCTACAATCAACACGCCGGCTTCGAGTCCGGATCCGTCTCCAACTTGAACTCGACGTCCCCGTGGGTCATTGCATGCGAGCCGGCTACCGAGCCATTGTGTGCTGACATCCCACTCCATGAGCACTTTCCATATGGCCTCTGCAATGCTAGCAGGGCCCATGCGGAAGCTCTCGCTGCACACCGGGCTGGCAAAGAGATCGTCTCCGACTACACTTCGGACTCCAACCCCGCCTCTGGCTACTACTTGGACTCCTCCTACGAGTTCGACTTCGGATCGGACCCGAACGAGCCCGAGTCCGAGAACCCCACGACTGAGCAACCACTGTCAGGACCAGCTACCAGCCTGGTTATAACATCTACACCCATCAGGAGATTCGTCTACCAGCCAGACCGCAAGCATGCAGACCTGACAGACGGGAGCTCATGCTGCATCACCTACCTCGACTCGCTTCCCTTCCAGGAGGGAACACCCCTAGCTCCAACAAAGGAGCACACCCCAACAGAGGTGGCGACTACTGACTCCGGAACCCCTGATCGCCAAGTCTTCATGGCTGCCGGTGAGACCCCAGGACCTTCAGGGACCCGCCCCGACCAGTACTTTGAAGATATCTCAGTAGACGAGTTGTCTGCCAATGCACCCGCGGATGAACCAACGACGACAAGAACGCCCGACGTGAGCGCAACAGGAAGCGAAACGAACGACGTAGACGTCTCTGTGAAACCCTCCCCATACGGAATCTCACAGAGGCCCTTGATCAAGTCGAAAACCGGGTGCACACGACCCCCGAACAGTGCCTCATGTCTATCACCACGATAGCACATCAGGATCAGGGGATGCACGCGGGTGAAGTCATCGCCAAGCTCGCCGAGGATGCCTACTTCATGAGAGTCGACAACAGAGTCACTCCAGTACTTCCCCTCAGAACTCGTGAACCCGACAACCATGAAGCCACAAGTCGCAGTCCAGCAGGCAATGGACGCAACCATACTCGAGGAGAACTGCCCCAGAACCCCAACCGTACCAGGGCTTCGGCCGGTGGGCCTTCTCAGGGCGGCAACAGTGTCGGCGGCGCCGACGGTAGTCGCGGCGCTGCTGATCATGGTGATGCTGGCGGCGGAGGCAGCGACGGCGGGACCTCTTCACACGGAGCTGGCAGGAGAGTCGGTGGCAGAGGCGATCGTGGAGGCCGAGGCCACGCAGACAGCCACATCACCGGTGCCTCACGCGGCGGCTATGATGCCCGCCGCAGAATTGAAGAAATACGATGCAAAAAGTCCTCTACGGCAGGCGACAACGATGGCTTCCCCACCTTCTCTGCTCGACATCGCAATCTGCTTCTCCCAGAGAAATTCAAGCCTCTGGGGTTCATTAAGTACAACATGAAGCAAGACCCAGTCCAATGGCTCAGATGCTACGCCCTCTCCATCGAAAATGCTGGTGGCAACAATGACACGAAATGCCTCTACTTCCCCTTCTGTCTGGACCAAGCTCCACTTACATGGCTCGAGTCGCTCGAGAAGTACTCGATCGACAAGTGGGACCAGCTCAAGGATCAGTTCACCAGTAACTTCGCGGGCTCCATGGGGCGCTCAGGTACTCGCATGGACCTGGCTATGGTGAAGCAGGAACAGGGCGAGACCCTACGCAAGTACATGCAGTGCTTCTTCGACAAGCGCGCCACTGTAGTCGATGTTACCGACAAGGAGGTCATCGACCTCTTCCAAGACAGTCTCTATCACAGTCGCACCTTTGAAGACTTCGGTCGCTGCCACCTGAGTTCTATCACCAAGCTCAAGGACATGATCACTTCATGGGCCGACGAAGAAGACAAGGAAAACGCCAAGTACGATGCCATTCGCGGCAAGAGCAAGCAAAACGCGAGCGGCAGCAACAACAACAACAAGGATCAAGGCGGTCGCAACAACAACTACTCGGGTCCTAACCGCAAGTGCAAGCCAGACAACACAGTCGCGGCTATCCAGCGCCCTGCGAAAGACAACTCGAAGAAGACCTCTGGCGGCTTCAAAGACTTGCTGAAAGAGAAGTGCCCGTGGCACCTGGAGGGCAATCATACCACCGAGCAGTGCTTCCAACTCTGACGAGCACTCAAGGACTCTCTAGACCCACGACCTCCTCACAACAATAAGTGCAAGAAAAAAGCTGACGAGGGCAACGACGACTTCCAAGAACCCGGCAAGACGGTGAACGTCCTCTTCGGCGGACTACCCACTAGGCGGTCTTAGAAGGCCACCAGATGAGAAGTCTTGAACATTGAACCAACTGTCCCGACCCCTCTCAGGTGGTCACAGGTACCCATCACCTTCTCTCGTGCGGATCAATGGAGAAGCTTCTCCGAGCCAGGGCGTTTTCTACTCGTCCTGAAACCAGTTGTCGCGGGCTCCAGACTCAACAAGGTACTCATCGAAGATGGGAGCGGGCTCAATGTCCTTTTCACCAAGACCTTGAAGAAGATGAAGCTCGACATTACCCACATGCTCACCAAGAGCACATCGCCTTTCTATGGCATTGTCCCCGGGAACGCGGCTATTCCACTAGGCTCAGTGGTCCTGCCAGTTACCTTCAGGGAAACCAGGAAGAATTACCGCACCAAGTGCATCAAGTTCGAGGTTGCGGACTTCGAGACTTCCTACCATGCCATCCTCGGCAGACCAGCCATTGCCAAGTTCATGGCAGTACCCCACTACACGTACTTGGTACTCAAAATGCCAAGTCCAGCCGGTGTACTCTCACTGCAAGGGGACTTGACGATATCCTTCGACTGCGACACAGAGGCTGTGGAACTCGCAGCTACCAATCAAGTACCCAATGCAATGATGGAGATCTATGCTACATCCAAGAAGCTTACCCCAACCGAACTCGAGATCCCAGAGAAGTTTGACAAATCCAACAAGCCTCAACCATCTGACGAAGTGCAACTCAAGGCGATCGACCTCGGGACAGGCGACAGCAGCAAGACTACCATGATCGGGGAGGGCCTTGACCCGAAATAGGAAGACGCGCTTGTCAGCTTCCTTCGGGCTAATCGAGACATCTTCGCTTGGAAGCCAACACACATGCCAGGGGTGCCCAGGAGGCCGATCGAGCACTCACTCAACGTCGACCCTAAAGCTACCTCGAAACGACAACATCTCTGCCGTTTCGCCGACGAACGACGGGACGCCATAAAGAAGGAACTCGCCAAACTACTCGCAACCGGCTTCATCAGAGAAATCTTCCATCCTGAGTGGCTTGCCAACCCCGTCCTCGTCCGCAAGAAGAACATGAACGAGTGGAGGAAGTGTGTCGACTACACCGACCTCAACAAGCATTGCCCCAAGGACCCCTTCGGGTTGCCGTGGATTGATCAAGTCATCAACTCCACGGCGGGCTACGGCCTGCTATGCTTCCTCGACTGCTACTCCGGGTACCACCAGATCGCTATCAAGGAAGAAGACCAGGAGAAGAACGCGTTCATCACCCCGTTTGGCGCCTACTTCTACACGACAATGTCGTTCGGGTTGAAGAACGCCGCGCTACCTACCAGCGAGCTATCCAGAAGTGTTTCAAGAAACAACTCAACAAGAACGTCGAGGCTTACGTGGATGACGTGGTCGTCAAGACCCAAAACTCCGACACGCTCATCTTAAAGAGACTTTCGCATCTCTGTGGGAGTACCAATGGAAGCTCAACCCGAACAAGTGCGTCTTCGGCGTACCTTCGGGAAAACTACTCGGCTTCATCATCAGCCATCGTGGCATCGAAGCCAACCCTGAGAAGATCTCTGCCATCACCAAGATGAAAGCTCCCACCTGCATCAAAGACGTGCAGAAACTCACCGGGTGTATGGCGGCCCTGAACAAATTCATCTCGAAGCTCGGAGAACGGGGGCTACCCTTCTTCAAACTACTCAAGCACTAGGAGAAGTTCGTGTGGACACAAGAAGCAGATCAAGCTCTGGCTCAGCTCAAGGACTTCCTGTCCAAGCCACTAGTCCTCACGTCTCCTCGCAAAAAGGAGCAGCTACTGCTCTACCTCGCTGCGACTACTCACATGGTCAGTACCGCCATCGTTGTCGAGCGGCAGGAAGACGGCCATGCCTACCCAGTCCAGCGACTAGTCTACTTCGTCAGCGAGGTCCTATCGAAATCTAAGGCACGCTACCAACCAGTACAGAAGCTACTATATGCAGTGCTCATCACCTCGCGGAAGCTACGACACTACTTCCAGGAGTACTCGATCTCCGTCGTCACAGACTACCCGCTAGGTGACATCCTACGGAACCAAGATGCTACTGGAAGAATCTCCAAATGGGCAGTCGAACTCGACACCCTCAACATCGACTTCAAGCCACGAACAACCATCAAGTCACAAGCACCAGTCGACTTCATGGCGGAGTGGTGGGAAAATCAGCTACCAGCTCCAACCGAGCGACCAGAACATTGGGTGATGTACTTCGACGGCTCACTCAAGCTCGAGGGAGCGGGTGCAGGGGTACTCCAGATTTCTCCAAAGGGCGAACAACTCAAGTACGTCCTGCAGATCTTCTGGAAGGTCTCAAACAACGAAGCTGAGTACGAAGCTCTATTACACGGGCTCCGCCTCGTAATATCTCTGGGAATCAAGCGACTACTAGTCTACGGCGACTCCGCAGTGGTCATCAACAAAGTTAACAAGTCTTGGGATTAACCCTGGGGATGGTTTGGTTTCAAACCTGTTTCAATGGTTTGGTTTTCCTAATTGGTGTTAGTTGGTTTGGTGAATGATGTGGTGATATATATAATGGTTTGGTTTGGTTCGGTTTAGCAATCTTAATAGTTTGGATCAGTTTAAAATGGTTTGGATTGACTGTATGTGTCACCTAGATCAAAAGTTGAACTCTAAACCTAAAAACTCGCGTTCACGTCTTAAAAATTTCAGCGAATTTGACTAGAATTTGTTCGAGATGTCTTCAAGTGACAGTCCGCTACTTTGTACATATTATCATACCTAGATCCACATGTGGGCCCAACGTTGAGAGTCAGACCCTAAAATCAAAAGCTCACGTTCACACTTTAAAATTTCAACGAATTTGACTGAAATTTGTTGAAAATGACTTAGAGTGAGAGTCCGCTACTTTGTGAAAATTATCATACCTAGATCCACAAGTGGGCCCCACATCGAGAGCCGGACCTTAAAATTAAAAGCTCGCGTTCACACTTTAAATTTTCAACGAATTGGACTGAAATTTGTTGGAGATGCTAAGAGTGACTATCCGCTACTTTGTGCAAATTATCATACCTAGATCCACATGTGGGCCCCACGTCGAGAGCCAGACCCTAAAACTAAAAGCTCGCGTTCACACCTTAAAATTTTAACGAATCTGGCTGAAATTTGTTGGAGATATCTTAAAATGACAATTCACTACTTTGTGTAAATTATCACACCTAGATCCACACGTGGGCCCCACATCGAGAGTCGGACCTTAAAACTAAATGCTCGCGTTCACACCCTAAAATTTCAACGAATTTGAAATTTGTTGAAAATGTCTTAAAATGGCAGCCCGCTACTTTGTGCAAATTATCATAACTAGATCCACACATGGGCCCCACGTCGAGAGCCGGACCCTGAAACTAAAAGCTCGTGTTCACACCTTAAAATTTCAACAAATTTGTTTGAAATTTGTTGGAAATGTCTTAGAATGACAGTCTGCTATTTTTTGCAATTTGGTACAGCTAGATCCACACTTATGATATATGCGGAAAATGGATTTTATGTGACATACAACTGGTTTGAGATATATGTTTGGTTTGGTTTGTGGTCTTCCACACCATTTAGTTAGTTTGGTTTGGATAAATAAGATAAATGGGTTGGATGGTGTTGTTTCAATTATTTTTTCTTTTATGTATGGTTTGGTTTGGTTTTGGGGCGGTTCTCAAACCATTGGCAGCCTTACTTCGGATCGCAATAAGGAGAACATGGACGCCTACTGCCTAGAAGTTCGCAAGCTCAAGAACAAATTCTACGGTCTCGAGTTCCATCACGTCGTTTGCAACAACAATGTTGCAGCAGACGTCCTGTCGAAGCTTGGTTCTACTCGCGCACAAGTACCAGCGGGAGTCTTCGTCCACGAGCTTCATGCGCCATCCATCCCAGAGCCGGCGCCCGTGACCACTGACACAGCGCCTTCTCAAGCTGGCCATGAGGTCATGATGATAGACGTGGACTAGCGACAACCCTTCATCGACTACATCCGCGAGCAGAAGGTTCCCACTAACAAGAACTTGGCCGAACAAATCATCCGCCGAGACAAGTCCTACGTACTAGTCAGAGACAAGCTCTACAGGCGGAGTGCCACTTCTGGAGTACTCTTGAAGTGTGTCCCCTGAGAAGAAGGCAAGGACATCTTGGAGGAGATCCACAAAGGTGTCCGCGGCAACCACGTGTCTTCTCGCACGCTGGTCAGCAAGGCTTTCTGACGAGCTTTCTACTGGCCCACAGCTCTGGGCGATGCTGAAGAACTCGTCAGAAGGTGCCAAGGGTGCCAGTACTTCGCCAAGCAACAACACGTCCCGGCCTACAAGCTAGTCACTATACCACCAACTTGGCCTTTCGCCTGCTGGGGGCTCGACATGATTGGGCCTCTCCCGACTGCTCCAGGGGGATTCAACAGAGTCTTGGTGGCCAACGACAAGTTCACCAAGTGGATCGAAGTCAAGCCGGTCACATACCTAAAGGCCGATAGGGTACTCGACTTCTGGGATGAACTCGTGCACCGTTATGGACTACCCCACCGCATCATCACAGACCTAGGTTCCAACTTCAACAACCATCAATTCTGGGAGTACTGCGAGAACAGCAGAATTAGCGTCCGGTATGTCTCAGTTTCCCATCCACGGGCCAACGGACAAGTCGAGTGCGCCAATGGGATGGTACTCGACGCTCTCAAGAAGCGACTACACGACGCTGCTAACACAAAAGGGGGCAAGTGGATCAAGGAACTACCCAATGCACTCTGGGGGCTTCGCACTCAACCCACCAAGCCAACAGGGCAGTCACCATACTTCCTATTCTACGGCTCCGAGGCTATTCTACCTGCCGACGTCATGTGGGATTCGCCGGCAGTAGAGCAGTATGACGAAGGCATCTCTGAGGATAGCAGACGAGTTGATATCGATGGACTCGAAGAAGCTCGCTGTGCCGCCCTCGTCCAGTCAGCAAGGTATCTTGAGGGTATCTGATGCTATCATGATCACAACGTCAAGGAACGCTCCTTCAATGTTGCTGATCTAGTCCTCCGACGCATCCAGAACACGGAAGGACTACACAAGCTCAGCTCGCCATGGGAAGGTCCCTTCTCGATCGCAAAGGTGACTGGACCAGGCTCATATCGCCTCCAAACACTTGAAGGTGACAACGTCAGCAACTCGTGGAACATCGACCAGCTCTGTCGATTCTACACGTAGTCTCTCGACTACTCTGGGGGTCCAAGTCTACACGACTACTCCTGGGCTCTTCGCCGTAAGCGGCCTCCGGGTCCAGGCACTAGTCTCCGGACTACTCTACTCCAAGATCCAGCATCAATGGCTACTAACGGATCTTGTGCTGTTCAGAGCATCAAGGACTCTAGCAGCGGCTTACCAAGAGACCATGTACTCTTAGATCCAGCCTATATAGCTACTAATGGATCTACAGCTGTGAGCGGCCACAGGTCCTAGCACTACTTAAGCCGTAGGCGGCCTTCGGGTCCAGGCAACTACACTTGTAAATGGCCCTGGCCATCCAGGTGTACTCCTTTTAGTAATAAAGTTCGATTCCTAATCAACTCATTTACTGTGATTTCCTCCAATGGATCTACTATCGAGTACTACTACTCGCAACACCTCCATGATGAGCACTCCGCACATACAAACAGCGACAACGAGTACTCATTTCAGCCTTATATCATGGGAGATTTTCATTCAAACTTAAACAAGTTCATCATAACTTTGTTTATATTACATATGTTGATGTAAGCTAACCCTACAGGACAACTACTGGATGTTCAGCTTCTCCGCGACTTGTTCCGCGATGGGCGCCATCTGCTCCAGCAGCTCCTTGTACTGGTTGTTTGTGCAATTGGCAGCTAGTCCACCCGCGACTACATCTACCGGAGCCTTGGGGAAGTACGACTTCATATACGCCAAGACCTGGTTGGGATGGACTTCGCCAGATGCTTCACATAAGTTGCCAGACGCCCCGGGGCTTCCTTCAGCCGATCAACCAATGGAGCTATCTTCGTCCCGCCCGGGTGAGGTACCAGTAGTCTTGCAATCGGAAGCGCGGCTTCTTCAAGCTCCTTGAGTTGGCCGCACAGCTTCTCGCAATCTTCGTTGAGCTTCTGCAAAGATTTATAGCAGTTCACAAGGTCACAGTCCGAGGCTTCTCGTAGCTCCATGTGCTTTACGCACTCATGAGACAGCTGCTTATATTCATATTTAAGTACCTCTCAGGCATTCTTTTCTCGATAGACGATGTTCTTCAGATCGGTATCCGATGCCTAGAGCTGGTCTACACGGGCCTCAAGATCTGCAACAGCTCAAATAAGGCATGTTAGACTACTACAATGTACTCTAAATAAGTACTCGACAAGGCTGATGGCGGTGTACCTTCATTCTTCTGGCGCAACGACTTGTTCTTGCGAATCAAGTCATCTCTCTTCGCTTGCATCTCTTGTACCTCATTGTGGTACTGGGCGAAGGCTCCATCTAGCTTGGATTGCAACATGGCGGAGTGCTTCCTGGCCTTGCTGAGCTCCTTCTCTAGCGTTTCCGCCCGGAGCACTGTGTCGCCATATCCCTGGAGCATATCGGATTTCGGTCGGGATCTCTCCACGACATCCTGCACAAGGCAACAACCATTACTTGGGTACTCAGTTCTCGCAGAATTAGACTACTCAAGGGTACCGTCACGTACCTTCATCCACTACTCAGTCCGGCGCATCATCTCCAAGTTCCGAGCCACCATCGCCGGGTCGATGAGGTCATCTGACAGAAGCTCCAGCCCACCACGACTAGTCGGCGCAGCCTCTGACATCGGCGCCGAACGTATCGGCTCCGCGTCTTGGATCTCCGGTGACCGGACGACAATTTCCATGCTCGTCTCCAGAAGCGCGTCATCGTGCACCTCTTCCGTGGGCTCGGGGGCTACCGGTACCTCCGGTCCGGTAGCCGCTTCCTCCAGCACAGTGGCTTCCGGCGCGATGCCCTCGACTGGCATGGCTTCAGAGATCGCGGTCCCCTCGACTAGTGCTTCTGTCATTACAATGCACACGACGTCAGTGCCCGGGGGCTATGACTACTACCTGAGGCAAACAGCATCATCGAAGTCTACGTACCTTCCACTACGGTAGCTTCGGGTGGCATAGCCTCTGCGCCTTGCGCAACGGTCTCAGCCTGAGGAAGGGATGCAGATTCCTCAACAGCTGTTGATGAGTTTTCTTCAGCAGCTACCGCCTGGAGTTCTTCTCCTTCCCAGGACAGATCGGTGGATTTTCTGCATAGTGCAAAATTGGTGATCAGCCAAGCAAGATTACCAACCTACATGTACTACTCGAAGATATACTTCACTTACAAGTTAGACCGGACAACAGTCATGGTCGGAGCGCCAAGTAAATTGGCGATATCAACGAGCCCGGCTTCCGCGGGCGCCTCTTCTTCAGCCTCGGTTGCTACTGGTCCTCCGGCTCCAGTAGTCGCGGAGGGTTCTAGCCTGCTTTCTTCTGCCGACGCTTGCGGCTCGGCAGTACCAGTCGTCTACTGTGCCATCTGTGGCACGGTCTCTTCTATGGTGGGGGCTGGACTGAGGCTCCTCTCGGTCGGCTCGCCCACCGTGTCGCAGTCGTCTTCTTCCCCTTGATCTGCGGGGTCGGACGATGGAATCTCCTGCAATTCGACTGTCAGCATGCAATGCTTCAAGACAAGTACTCGACTACTCTACTCGAGGAACTTACCTCAGACAAGTACTCGACTACTCTACTCGAGGAACTTACCTCCCGGGAAGTGGTCTCTGTCACCTTCAGCTTTTTGGCGACACGTTTTCGCGCCACATTGCGCAGCCTTCTCGGCGGCGCAGGGAGACTAGCCTCCAAGATGGTCAGCGGATCATCAATGAGGCGGATATGGCGTAGTCCAGGTCGGCTGAACCTGGACCGTAGCTGAAATCGCTCTTGGAGTGTTTCCCCATCCTCCTCGTCGGATGTGTCTTCAATGGTGACAGTGTCGTCACCTTCGCCAACTTCACGGCGTTCCTTCGCTTTTCTCTTGCCCTCCTCTGGAATATCTACAAGTCGAGGAGGGGAGTCGGGTCGGAGACATACTTGGTGATGTCGTCCTACAAAACACAACTTGGGTGAGCGCGACTACTCTTGATCAATAAGTACTCAAGCGCAGAGGTCTCAACTACGTACCTGATTCAGCGGACAAGCCGCGGAGTAGTCAAGGACTAGGCAAGGAGTGTACGATGGCATATCCTTGAATATCTTGCCCAGCCTCTTGACAATGTCATCATCATCGACTTTGTTCCCGGGCATTCTTGACGTATCTTCGTCGCCTGTGTACTGGTACCCTAGAGTGTCGCGAGCCATCAACAGTTGCACTCTCCTCTTCGTGAAGCTGAAGGCCACATGCTCGACCCTCAGCCCAGCCTCTCTCAAGTCCTTGATCTTCTACATCAACTCGGGTAGTTGGATACCCTCTTGCATCGTCGGCTCTGTGTTCCACCATGCCCGATGCTTTGGCTGCTTCCCGCTTGGCTTCGGCAGCTCCGGGTGGTGGTTTGTGATATAGAACCACTTGGCCTTTCAGTCTTAGTTCGAATCAATGAGCTTGTACGCCAAGTACTAGTCGGCTGCATCTTCTCGCATCTGAATGCCAGCCCCTCCGACTACTCGTGGGTTGTTGGCGCTTGGCTGCGGCTTCACACGGAAGAACTTCCGGAACAAGATCCAGTGCGGCTTGATTCCCACAAATGCCTCGCGGAAGTGTACGAAGACGGAGATGTGGAAAATACCATTAGGGTTCAAGTTCAAGTACTCGATACCGTAGTACTGGAGCAGCCTCTTGAAGAAATCGCTGGTCGGGAGTGCTAATCCACGCTCCATGAACCTGGCGAACATGGGGACTTCGTCGGGATTCTTCTCCATGGGGTACGGGTCGCCCGAGGGCGGCGCGCCACATGTCCATCTCTTTCTTCTGCAGGAACCTGCTGTTCACTAGGGCTACCAGATCTTCGGTCTTCATCTTGGATTTCTTCCACTCCTTGGCCGGATTGGGATGCGGGGGAGATGTTGGCGGCGACGGCCCCTGAGCAGATCCTTGCGCTTCGCTACGGGATCTCTTCTTCCCGGCACTAGCCTTCGAGCCCTTGGACGGAGATGGCTTCATCCTCCAAGTGCATGGGGTTTTCACTCGCATCCGCTCGAGGGCTACGCTGGAGGCAAGTGGTGGCGGCGCGTGCAAATTTTCAATCTCTCGCGGGAGCAGATTCAACAGTGGATGGGGACTTGGCTAGATCTATTCCAGTGGCTGCTATTGAGGGGAATGAAAAACCCTAATGGTTTCAGTGTCTATTTATAAGCCAACCAGCACCACCACAACGGATAAGTTCCAGTGGATGACTCAACGGCGGCGGCCTAACCCTTCACCTTCCAGTACTCGATGCACTCCATCTCGGGGGCTCGGCTACATCTGCTAGATTTCCTGGGTGATGACAAGACTCAAGAGCAACTCAGGACACATTCTACAATCAAGATAACCCTTCCATTCGAGAGGAAGTACTCGACTCAAGGCTCGAGGGCTCCGTGCCACGTGTCTTCAGTTTTTTATCCGGATTTTACGGGATAATCTTGGCAGAACTTCAGATTGACCCTCAGCTTGAATATACGATTTGACCTAAGGCCCGGGGGCTACATTCCATATGGAATGCGATTCTTCGAATCACATTTTCCATATGGTTTCTTCTTCAAGACAAGGCGAGTACTATTGAAGACCTTCAAGAGAAGAACTCGAGAACGCTTGGGGGCTACTCGAGAAGACTTCAAGACTACTCAAGGATCAGCTGGAGTACCTTGCAGCCTCGGGATGCTTCAAGTGTTCTTGAGGACTTTTGGCTTGTAGTACTCGGGGACGCTTGAGGACTACTCGTCAAGGCCATCAAGACTACTCGAAACTATCCTGCTCGACTACAAAGTACTCGGGGGCTTGTCGTATGGACCTCCCTGGGCCCACTACCTCAGTGGGTACTAGGACCGACTACTCAGTGGCCCCTTAGACTACTCGACTTGGGCCACATGACACCTGATGGCGTGGGGCGCAAGGACTATGGTGGAGGAGTACTCGGATAGGAAGCTGTGCATGTCCTGTACCATGTAGAGAACTCCTAGACGTACACGACTAGTACTCTCTCCTCAAACCAACTTGTAACCCTGCTTCCTGGGCTATATAAGGCGAGGCAAGGATCTCTATCTCTCTCATACGCATCATCTTGTAAACACACCCAATCAATCCAGAGCTACACAGCATACAGGTTGAGGGTATTACGCACCTCACGGCCCGAACCTGTCTAAATTGTGTGTCACATGTCTCTTCCTTCGAGTTACCGATCTCGGCGAGGCCACATTCATCTACCTCGGGTACTCCCCTTGGTAGGTTGCCGGTCTAAAACACCGACAGATGTATCCCTTCGAAAGAAGGCCATGCACATTGAAGCATTCAATGAGAAACCAAGCTAGGCCTGAAGGATCCATTGTAGAATCATATGTTGCTAATGAGGCCTTGACATTTTCTCTAGGTACTTCGCGGCTGATGATGTGGCCACACGATTCAATCAGGTTGGAAGGAATAGAGAGAATGTTGATTTGTCTGTAGATGGAACATCCTGTTTCGATCATAATGTTCGTACTTGGAGCAGGGACCACTTGTTGGGTTGGGTCAAAGTACGACAAGGTGGTTTGGTATGTGCTAAACAATTGCAAAGAGGTGAAGCCATATATCGAGTAAGTAAATCACCATTGCAATGATAGAACTACAATTATTTTGTTCTAACTTTGAGATGGTACTGCTTTGGAGAGTGTTCAAGAATGAATTAAAAGCGAAAGGTGTGTCGGACGAGGATATTGATCGTCGAATTGCTACAGAATTTCAGCACTGGTTTAGATCCCATGTTAGTATTCATTTTTTGTTTGGTAGCTAGATTATATTACCTTGTGAGGACCTTTACATAAGACTAGAAAAAACTATGGCTCTTCTGTACAAATTACAAAATCCAGTGAGCGACGACAACCTATATGCATTATCAACTGAACTAGACCGGCGAGCAAAAACTTATACAACATGTATTGTAGGCGGTGTCCGGTACCACACCAAGGCCCGAGAGGCTAATAGGAAGACACAGAACAATGGAATCATGACTTCAGGATCACATAAAGACATTGCAGAAATTGAGTTTTGTGGTTCACTAAGAGACATTATTGAGTTGCGGTACAACTCGGGGCTTGACAGAGATCGAACTGTTGTTTTATTCCAAGTTGACTGGTATGATCTGGAAGGGACCATGAAGGAACCAAAGATTAGAAATGATGGTTACTTCACAAGCGTCAATACTGGAGATTACTAGTACCAAGATGATCCCTACATTCTTGCTGAAAATGCAACGAAGGTCTTTTACTTGCCAGACACCCTACTACAACACCCATGGAGAGTGGTGCCAAAATTTGAGCACAGGCATTTGTGGAGCTATAATGAAAATGAGGACATAGCTCCAACTGGCATGGTACTTGCATATCAAGATGATGAAATTGACCAAACCTTGCATGATGGTCTCGGTGATGGTTCGGAGCTTTCGGTGCTTATTACTGGCGAGGAGATTGTGGTTGTAGCCGCTGAAGTTGATGAAATTTGCCAGCAGGAGCTGTCTGATGTGGATGTATTCAATTTTGAAGATGAGGATGATGACACTCTATGGCAATACGTAGATGAAGATGAAAATGCTGCCGATGAAAGTGACGACGACTAGGATATCGAATCAGTAAATGTTTAAGCCAATATGTTGACGGTTAATAGTTGTATCAAAATTCGTTTAGACTTGCAAGTGGACAAGTCTCCCGTCATAGTCAAGGGATCCTTCTTCCCTCGAGTGGTGAACCCAAGGTATCGCATCCGTAGAACAAATGTGTGACGCAAAAGATGATCTAGTAAAGCCAAGTAACTTCAATCTTCGAAAGGTGAAACCCTAATGCATCTAGTTAAAGAACACAAAAACGAATCTAATCTACTAAAGATCGGAGGTAGCAAAGATAGATAGAGTGGATAAACCGATCTAAAGAGATCGGGTCAAGCCTTTTGTTGAAGTTCCAAGCAAAAGAAGTAGCAAATCAAATCTCATTAGAAGCCTCTTTAAATCGTGGTTTCCCGTCCGACTCCGAAAACACCCGCCTTTTAGAGCCCCCGTTCTGTCACAACATACTCCTATTCATGCGGGTAGTCTAGGGCGAGTCCAAGGACAAGTCGAGTTCTTTCGGAAGATCAGGCGTGCACCTCTAGCCACCGCGGCTACAAGAACTCCCTATGTGATCTATCTCGAGAATAGATCTAGAATAAGAAAAGCGGATCGAAAAACGAAGACTTCAGAGAAACACTTGATCGCTAGAAATCGGATTCAACTTGATAATTCAACTAGTATAATGATACATGAACAAGATCACCACCGGGATCCTACCTTGATCTTGCTTCTAGCTCCGGGAACTTCGACATGGTCTTCCTTGCAAGGTTCCCACGTCAGTTAGGGAAACCCTAGTCAACTAGCTCGACCCTCTCCTCTCCGAGATGGTGTCCCTCTCTCTCTGCTCCTCGGCGGTCGATGACGAATTGATTGATGCGTGGCTCTTGACCCCGGGGCTATAAATAGCCCGAATGGTGGCTAGGTCAAAGGGGGAGGCGACCGGGCCCTAGACTGGGCTGGGCCTGCCGGCCTGGGCCCATCCAGGCCCAGTTGCCTGCCTCCTTCGCCCTACGTCGGTTCCCGAGTCTTCTAGATCCTTCCCCCTTCTGCATGTGGGCCCTTGTCGTCAGTTTCTCTCCGAGTTGGACGTAGCTCCTTATCCCGCAAGATTCGGCACTTTTCTGGGTAGGTCCTCGGAGTTTGTCATCTTCTCGGGTTTGGTCCCTGGGCTTCTTGGAGTCGAGTTTGCTTCATTGCATGACTTGTACGGGGCTTCAAGGTCTTGTCACAAGGTGCTTGATGAACTTATCCCGGAAGTCTTGCTTTAACCACTAAAACCCTGGATAAACACTAAACTCCAAAACTGACATGCACGAATGAACTTGTTATACTAAGGGGGTTAGTACCAATGGATAAGGTATAAAACTTATGCCAACACCGAAGGTAAACTCATGGCTAGGTTGACAGAATTTCACCGTCAACATCTCCCCATACTTAAACCTTGCTCGTCCTCGATGGATATCATCGTTGCCCTTCACTGTCTAAACCTTGCACTTGATCATACATGAGAAAACATAATGCTCTCGAAATTTAATTCGTTAAAGTTTCATAATGTACTAGCCTTTATCTCTACGGAGGGTAGATTCTTAATTAAGCTTATCCCACAAGTATTAACATGCTCCAAAGTTTAAATAGATCTCAGAAAGTTTGAAATAAAGAACGAGATGAAAAAGAGCTAAACCATGTTCACAAATTTGAATCATCTTGCATATTGCTCATGAACTCTCATCTCATCTTGTATCTCAAGCCTATATATTCTACATCTTTCCCTCTCGTAATATATATATTCTACGGTAGGCTTTATATGGAGCTTTTTTTTGGGAAAGTTTAGTCCTACCAAGATATTATAAATGAGATGTTGTCAAAACAAGACAAGCTTCTCATGGTCTTACCGAGACTCGTCAAAAAGGTCATTGGAAAATAATATTATATCAAGGAGGGGAAAGAGAAAAATACACACACTTGAGAAAGGTGGACATGTGCAAATGACAAAGAGTGATCCCGAGGCACAAAGAAAGTCCTCGTTATCGGATTGCACATGGTTGGAAAATGAGTACGGATCTTTTAATCTTGAAGCCTTGAAATTTCTAATGCACTTTAGAGAACCGGGGAGTTCACTTTATTTCATTTTTACACATACTCATATTTTTTCTCTTTTTCTTATATTTTTCTTTCTTTTCTTTCTTTCTTTTTCTTTTTTCTCTTTCTCATAAAATTTTTTATTTGCTCCGCTTTTGAACTCTAAAATTGCATCGTACCTACCTCCTCCCCCATGCTTAGACGTTTGCTCGTCCTCGGGCAAAGAGGTGATAAATAAGGTAGGTACCAGAAATACTTTTCCTTTGGAGAGGTACTTGAATTGGCACCGTCTTGCGATCTTCCTTGAATTGGTGATCCATCCTCAACGATAGGTTGTGGTCAAGGAGGTAATCACAAAAGATGATATTTGGTTTTAAGGGTGGATATCCGGAGAGGTTTGTGAGATCTCCGATGCGGAGATACATAATGCACGTATAAAAGGCTAGCAAAAAGATAGATACGCAAAAACGGAATGACCAGCTTCTTAGTCTCGGGCCAGAGAAATGATGGCCTGTAATAACTCACTCAAAAATAAATCTTGTACACTAAGGTTTATGCACTCAAATATATATAAGGCTCTGGATAGGTAGAGCAACACACAAGTGATATTCATGACAAGGTTAGCATTATTTTGGGGCATAAAAACCATCTTTAATCTATCTATAACTCGAGAGCATACAAAACACTATGGGTCTTCATTTTAATCATAATGAAACGACCCGGATTTCCGTAAACGGAACCCCCGAATCTTAGCACCTCGGTGGTAGTCCCGGAGGGCTACCACGTGCAATCCCCCGTCTCGGCGATGCCACAATCCATACGAAAGATAAAAACAAGAAAGTAGAGTACAATATTTATTTTATTACATTAATCGAGTACATCTCTTCGGCACATGCCGGTACAAGTCCAACAGACCGAATCAAACATGAATAAAATGTCTAGCAGCGGCTCCATGAAAGCGCGGGAAACTCCATATCCGCAGCGGCTCAAGTGTAGGAAGAGCTCTAGTCCACCCACCGTCGTTGTCGAAGTCGTAGTCCGGCTCGCGTCGAGTCACCAAGGTCTACCCGATAAGCGGGTAGGTCATGTCGCCTTCCCAACAAAGAGGCAAAAGCGGTGTATAATCTACTATGCATGAGATATCCCTAATCCGGCTATAGAAAGCTTAAGCAAAGCGAAGCGGCAACGTTCAAGGTAAGCGAGAATACAGCTAGGAGGTCCACACCTCGGGGAAGCTTCCGCTTCCGAGGTCCACACCTCAGGGGTCCACACCCCGCTCAAGGAATACCACACCAAAGCACCGGATCTCAACCACGATCCAGAACCCAACTCTCATCTGCGATGTGGGGCCCACCGGCTCCTATCCCCACATCTCAACGGCCGAAGCCGGGCTCACACACTCGGGGGAGAGAAGAAGCACAAGATAAGTGTATCTAGTCGGGTGAGAGATCGAAAGACTCGTCCATAACCAATGGACACGGACTATAGCTATAGGTTTAACACTCGCAGAGGTTGTACAACCGTACCCGCCCGAATAGGACCGGAACCGGCCGTCACCGTGTCCGACCCTACCATACGGCCGAAGCCCAAGTAAGTGGATAGTACCCTCCCCGCGTCTCCGAGCTCCGGCCCGGCCTTCGCGGCAGGCTCATACTACCCGCGAGAGGTCCCTCGAAGCCGTGGAACCCTTCCCCCGGCCTCACCGGGGCAAAGTCTACTAAGGAGGGAAAGATCACTCCCGACACGATCACACCGATCCTCCTACGGAGGGGTGCTATCCACTACAAGTCTCACCCCCGCACCCCCGCCCAATACAAGGCGGACGGTCCGTACGAAAATAGTCATTCGAAACAAGGTCAACCGACGATCGGTCCTTAAGGGGGCCGAGAGCGAGCACTCAACATCTCCATCCCACACGACACGACCCTCGGGTAAGAGGCCGAGATCGCATCTTCCCTCGGCGCCGTTCACAAGTAACCAAGCGGCTCGCTCCCGCCAAAACACAAAGAAGGGGGGGGGGGGGGGCGTACGCACCCGTAACGCACGCTAGAATCACACCGAGATACCCACATCTCAGCCCAAGCCCAGAGTACCATCCATAATCAAGCAAAAAAAGTATGGATAGTTGAGGTAAGGGACTAGCTAGGGGTCTGTAGCTAGTCCCGCAGGTAGAAGTACAAGGAAACAGGATATATCAAAACATCAAGGCATGGCTATCAAACGGGCTATGCAATTCATCAGATCAATGCATTAAAGTAAAGCACTAGCAGCTAAACATCAACATGGGATCTATATGGTTGGGAGTGACATGACACCTTCGTTGCCGTTGAAGCATTCTTTCGTCCGGAGCAAAGGTACTCGGGGTCCTCCACGTCCTCCCCGGTCGAAGCTCGGGTCTGCGGCACGAGATTCGACGCGAAAATAAGATAACGGTGCACATCTAAGCAATAACTCCAAATAAGAATCAATTTAGAAGATCCAAATGAACCCAAACTACCTACAATCAGCAAGGTTTCGCAAATACGGATTTATAGAAATTAGTTTTGTATTTTTCTGAGCTCCCTAGAATTAGTTATGAATTTTTAAAGGTTAAAAAACTTTTTCTCAGAATTTTTAAAGGAAAGAAAAGGGGTTTTCAGAAAATACGCCGCTGACGTCAGCATGACGTCGCCGTTCCGAGGGTCGTGGGCCGATGATGGGCCGAAAGGTTTGCGGGCCGAAAACGGCCCACGGGGCTCGGCCCAACCGGCCCGGATGAGGGAAGTCCTCTACCCCTCCCCCGGATTCCCCGGTCCGAGTCCCGTTCTCGCGGTGGGCCTCCACGGCGGCCGACGGGCCGGACGGCTCTTAAGGCCCGGTTAACACATGAGGCCCGGCGGCCTTTTACTCAACCGCGGCCAAAGGAAAAAGGGGGTCCGCTCCTCCCTACGGTGCCCGCCGCGCCCGGCGGCGACATCGTCGGGCGCACGCACCGGCGGCGGCGCGACGGTGCGGCCCCCGGACACGCGCCGGGGGTGCGCTTCGCCCTTCCACTCCCCCTCCGGACTCTCACGCACGCATGCACGGCCGAAGGCCGGCCCACGGCACGCCCGCCACGGCGCGCGGCGCGACGTCGAGGCCCGCGCGTGTGCATCTCCACGGTGCGGCCAAAGCCATGGCGCGCCGGGGTGCGGCCGGCTAGGGTTCAAGCGCACGATCACCCGCAAAATCACGCTCTCGGCTCGAAGGCCGGCTCAACACAAAGCACGGAACGCGGCGTGGAGTGCCCGTACGCGGAGCTCCGCCGGTGGCGAGGCCAAGGCCATGGCGCGCATGGGTGCGGCCGGCCGGCTCCCCGCGCTCACCGAAGACACCGCAACAGAAAACCCACGGCATGAAGGCCGGTTCATGGCAAGGTAACACACGCCACCGCGGCGGCTTGCCCGCAGACGCGACGCGGCGGAAAGGACGCTCTCCGCACAACGGCCGGGCGGCGCGTCGCGCGTTCGGCGTAGAGCTCGACGGCGCGGCGCGGGGTGGTCCCCGCCCCTTCCCCGCAAACTTGCCCGGACCCAACCTTGGCGAGAACACCGGGTCGACGCGGCTTGGGGTAGCCACGGCCCCGTGCTCCCGCCGGCACGCGCGCGACGCGGCGTCGCCCATGGGGGAGACGGCGGCGCGACGCGCTCGGTCCACCGGCGGCTCGAAGGCACGCCCACACACGAGACAAGGAAAGGAGACGGCGAAAGGGAAAAGGAGAAAGCCACGGCGCTCACGGCGGGTCGGCGGTGTAGTCGAAGCCGGGTCGTGGGCGTCGATGGCGTGGCGTAGCAGCACTCACGGCGGTGCTCGGTCCCTCTCGCTCCGGTCCGGCTCCTCCTCGGTCACGTACGGCGCTCCCCCCTCGTCCGGCTCCTCGCGTACTCGTCACTCCGCGGCGGCGACGCGCGGCGGCGGCCGGCCGCGGCTCACCGGCCTTCCCCGCTCCGCCTTCCCTTCTTCTACCTTCCCCCCTTCTCGCTTCCTCTTCGGCGGCGGCTCCGGAAGGGGGCAAAACCCCAATGTGGGTTGGTGGCGGTGGTCCACCGCCTCTTGCCTTCCTCCCCACTTTTGAACCCACGGCGCCACAAGGACGAGGCGAAATTCCCCGGGGCTGCCCCCCGGCTTGGACCGCCCGGCGCCCGTGGCGGCGCCGCCCGCTCTCTCTCACGCGCTCGTGGACACCGGGGTAAGGCGCGGGGGTAGAAGGGGCTTTTCCTTCCCCCGGCCCCGGCTTGGTTCGCGCGCGGCGCCCGGTCCCTCGGCGTGCGTGCCGGCCGGGCGGCTCGGCCGCGCCCCGCGCCGCGCGAGCGGGTGCGACGGGACCGGCGGCGCCGGTTCGGTTGGGCCGGGCCGGGCCGGGTAGGTGAGGAGAAAGGGATGGGCGACACGCGGGGTCCACGCACCGGTGATCGAAGGAGAGGGTGAAGCGCGGGGCCGTGGTGGGCCGCGCGGGTTAGTTGGGCCGTAGGATGGCTTGGGTTGGGCCGGCAAAAGAAACGAGGAAAGGAGAAAACGGCCCAATACACAAGCCGGTCACTTGCAAAATAGAAGATTAAGTTGGAACTAGGGTTTGAAATAAAGTTTGAATTTGATTCCCACTCAAATTCAAACTTCACACATTTGAACTCCAAAGAACCAGAGAAAAACCAACTCACATATTTTACCATATTTTAAATATATGTTTTATAAATGGGATAATTTGGTAGAGAATTTAGAGAAGGGCTAGCAATTTTGGTTCAAAAATTGATAGCACTCAAATTCAAGCAAAAAGTTTTAAATTTTCGCAAAATTCACACACCTAAATTCCTGGGTTGTTACATTCTCCCCCACCACCGAGAATCTCGTCCTCGAGATTTAGTCCTCGACCTCCTCCGTAAACAAGTGAGGGTACTCTCTCCCGAGATCGCCTTCCTTCTCCCATATTGCTTCTCGCTTCCGTATGGTTGCTCCACAACACTCTACGAAAGGAATGGTAGTTCTCCTTGTTTCCTTGACGGCTCCGTCCAAGATTTTCTCGGGATATTCTCGTATACTCCGGGTTGTTTTGCAAGTCAAGCAACTCCATGGGCACTTGCTTAGCCTCCACCGCCTTCTCACTCTTTTTCAGCTGTGACACGTGAAACACTGGGTGAACTCCTGCCATCGCCTCGGGTAGTGCAAGCTAGTAAGCTAAACTCCCAATCCTTCGGGTGATAGGGTACGGTCCCACGTACCTCGGTGCAAGCTTTCCCTTCACCAAGAACCTCTTAGTCCCTCGAAGCGGTGAGACTTTCAAGTACACTCGGTCGCCAACTGCAAAAGTCAACTCTCTTCTTCTTTTGTCGCGCATAGCTCTTCGACGGCTTTGAGCGACCTTCGGGTTCTCACGAACTTTCTCAACTTTCCCCTCTCGCTTCCTCAATGATTGCTGGCCCAAACAGGGTCCGCTCTCCCACCTCCGACCAAGCTAGCGGGGTTCGGCAATTCCGCCCGTAAAGGGCCTCAAAGGGTGCCATCCGGAGACTTGCTTGAAAGTTGTTGTTGTACGAGAACTCGCAAACGGCAAACTCGCTCTCCCAATCGGTACCATAGGTGAGTGCACACGCTCGTAGCATATCCTCTAACACCCGGTTGACCCTCTCCGTCCGACCGTCGGTCCGTGGGTGAAAAGTCTGTGTCGTAGCCGAGAGTGGTGCCCATAAGCTTGTGGAAGATCCGCCAAAACTTGGAGACAAACCGTGGTCCTCGATCGAGATACAATACTTCGGGTGCCCCGTGCGGCCCGAGTATGTGCTCTATGTACGCTTCGCCAACTTCTCGGTTGCATACCGGTCTTCACCGGCACAAAGTGAGACACTTTGGTCGGTCCGGTCCACTATGACCCAACCGAGTCGTTTCCTTTTGGAGTTCGAGGAAGTCCCACCACAAAGTCCATGGAAATGTCCTCCCACTTCCAACCGGAATAGCCAACGGCTTCAACAAACCAAACAGGTTTCGATGTTCAATCTTTACTCTTGCTACGGGTGTCGCAACAGCCACGTAGTGTGCTATATCCTTCTTCATGTCCTTCCACCCGCACTCGATCTTCGGATCTCTCGTACATCTTGGTGCTTTGCCGGGTGAATCGAGTACCTCGAGTCGTGAGCTTCTCTCATGATCTCGCTCCCGGAGTGCTCTCGTCTTGTGGTACACGGATCCGTTCTATCAACCACACAGTGTTTTGTTCATCAACCCGGTACTCCTCCTCGCTTTACCCTCGTTTCATCGCTTCTCGCAGGCTTTGATTTCTGCACACGACTTCTGGGCTGTACGGATTCGTTCCTCCAGGTCATAGGTCACTTGCATCACGTTGACTTGGCCTTGGTCTACAATTTCGATTCTCAGCTTCTCTAGCTCTTCATGCAAGGCAGGTTGCTCTTCTTTTACCATGAGGTTGTTGCAATATGTTTTCCGGCTCAGTGCATCTGCCACGACGTTAGCTTTGCCTGGGTGGTAGTTGATCTCGACGTCGTAGTCCTTGATCAGCTCTAACCATCGCCTCTGCCTCATGTTCAACTCTGTCTGGGTAAAGAAGTACTTCAGCTCTTGTGGTCGGAAAACGGCTTCACACTTGTTTCCTATCGGGTAGTGTCTCCGCATCTTGAGTGCATGCACAACGTACCGCCAACTCCAAGTCGTGTGTCGGGTAGTTTTCCTCGTGTTTCTTCACCGCCCGGAAGCATAAGCCACAACTTTCCCTTCCCGCATCAAAGACACATCCGAGTCCTTGCCTTGAGGCGTCACAAGAGACCACAAAGTTTTTCTTGATATCCGGCAAGGTAAGCACCGGGGCCGTGGTGAGTCTCTTTTTTCAATTCCCCGGAAGCTCTTCTCACACGCTTCGACCACTCGAACTTTGTGTTGTTCTTGAGCAACACCGTCATTGGCTTGGCGATCTTGGAAAAGTTCTCAATGAACCTCCGGTAGTAACCCTCGCCAACCCAAGGAAGCTTCGACGTCCGTCACGTTCAACGGCCGCTCCCACTTGGTCACCGACTCTACTTTGGACGGGTCCACGGCTATCCCCTCTCGCCGACAACACGTGACCCAAGAACGCGACCTTCTCCATCCGGAACTCGCACTTGCCGAACTTAGCGTACGCTTCTGCCGCCTCGGCCTCTCTAGCACGACTCTCGTGTGCTCCTCGTGCTCCTCGCTGGTCTCGCAGTAGATCAAGATATCATCAATAAACACCACTACAAACCCGTCCAACTCTTCCATGAAGACCTTGTTCATCAAGTTCATGAAGTAAGCGAGGGGCGTTGGTCGGCCGAAGGAAACCACCACGAACTCGTACAAGC
This sequence comes from Cenchrus americanus, assembly GCA_947561735.1. Lineage (NCBI taxonomy): Eukaryota > Viridiplantae > Streptophyta > Magnoliopsida > Poales > Poaceae > Cenchrus > Cenchrus americanus. Next base: position 96,144,932 of record OX387240.1, read on the forward strand.
CGTAACGTGTGGTAAAGGTCGTCTTGGGTATATCCTCGCTCTCGGATCTTCATCTCGGTGGTAGCCCGACCTCAAGTCGATCTTGGAGAAGAACTTTGCCCTTTTGAGTCTATCCGGCAAAAATCCTCGATTCTAGGTAGCGGGTACTTGTTCTTGATTGTCATCGAGTTGAGCGTGCGGTAGTCAATGCACATCCTCTTTGTGCCGTCTTTCTTCTCCACGAAGAGCACTGGTGAGCCCCACGGTGAGGCACTCGGCCGAACAAACCCTTGCTCGAGCAGCTTCTTGAGCTGTTTCTTCAACTCGTCCAGCTCGTCGGACGACATCCGTAAGGACTCTTTGCAACGGGCCCCGCCCCCGGCATCGCCTCAATCACAAACTCCACGTCCCGATCCGGGGGTAACTCCGTAAGCTCCTTCCGGAAACACGTCCGAAACTCACGGACCACCGGGATTTCTTCAATCTCTTTTCCACTCATGTTGCACATCATCGTAGCAGCCTTCGGACTCGCGGCTCAATCCGCACTATAGTTCCACCGGGGTGTTCTAGCCGTATCACTCGGGGTTGCAAGAGACTATCCCGTTGTGCTTTGCCAACCAATCCATCCCTAGGATCACGTCTATCCCGGTAGACTCCAAAACCGTCCAAGTCCGCCGTGAACCGTTGCCCCTCAAACACCATCCTCACTCCCCGCACTCTAACGTACTCCTCTTCTCTCCTAGCGGAGAGCTAGTCAAGATAGGCCTTGGTCGAGGCTTAGTTGGTAAAGACCTTTCTTTAGCAAACTTGGTAGAAATATACGAAAACCGAGCTCCGCATCGAACAAAACAAGCTTGCCAAACCGAGTCAACAAGGAACTCACCAAGTGTGACGTCGGGTGCGGCCGCCGCATCCTCGGCGGTGAGGTGGTTCGGACGGCCTCGAGTAGCCGGCGGCCGAGCGCTCCTCTCCGCCGTGTACGGGGTGGCCGTCCTCCCGGTGCCGGTGGCTTGGCCGGGGTCCGGAACCGAGAGCCGCGGTTCTGACTCCCCGGTGGCGCCCGCCGTGGACACTCAAACGACTTGTGCCCAACCCGACGGCGCTGAAGCAAGTCACCTTGGATCTGTCTGCTGACTGCGGTGGTGGTCTCGGTTTCCAGCTGTTCTGTCCTCCACTCCCGCCTGGGTTGGCTCTCGCTCTCGCGGGCCGAGACCGAGTGACGTGGTGCCTCTCCGCCGTGACGGGTGGCCCCGAGCGTAACCTCGTCCTCTCGCCTCCGAGGTGGACCCGAGCGTCCCGCTCGGTCCGTGCGCTTGGACTTGTTTCCACGAACCTCCATGTACTCAAGTCTTGACCTCTCCACGATCAATGCCTTGTCGATAATGGAGCGAAGTGTCGGGCGATCGTGTGCGGACAAGTGGTGTGCCATCCCCTTGTGCGCCCCTTTCGAACCAAGCAGACCTTCTTCTTCTCTCCGTGTCGGTGTCGTCCGGCACGTACCTCATCGCTCCTCCGGTAGCGGTTGGCGTACTCCCCGCACCGACATGTTTCCCATCTTGAGGTGCCCGAACTCGTCGGCCTTCCCGTCCATCACCGCATCCGGGATGTGGTGGCTCCCGAAGGCCTCCACAAACTCGTCCCACCCGATGTGCAACGGGTCCCGGTGCGAGTCACGATAGGCCGTCCGACCACGCACCGGCCGTGCCCACCGCCGCGTGCGCGGCCACGGTCACACACTCCTACTCGGTGAGCTCGGTCGGCCTCCCGCCTTCTTCTCGATCTCCCGTAGCCGCTTGTCCGCGTCCATCGGGTCCGCCGAGTGGTCGAAGGTAGGCGGTCGCAGCCTTGTTGAAGTTCTCAACCTTCTTCTGGAAACCCTCTGGCGCGTTGCGGTTCCGACCCCCGTGGTTGTTGTTGTTGTTGTTGTTGTTCTGAGCTAGCAACTGGGTGATCGTCTGCATCAGCTGAGTCTGCACTGCCATCACGTCGGCCAAGTTCGGGGGGAGGTGGCGGTGGTGGCACCTCGTGTCCCCGAGCCCGGCCTCGCTCCTCCCTCGGCCGGGGTACCTCGCTCGTGCTCGAGCTCCTCGCTCCCCGAGCTCCCTCGTCGTCGTGTGCGGCTCCTCGACCGCCAACTTGGCCTCCTCGGCCTCCGTGGCCTCGCCAGTGCCTCGCGCGAGCCCGCCTCGTGGCGCGTGACCCCCACGGCGTCCGCGCCCTCTCGCTCCCGCCGGGTTAGGGGCATCCTCCCCTCTCGTCGTCACCGCCGACCTCCTCGAAACGGGCCAGGAGTCGCCCGGACCTTCTTGCTCCCGACATCTGTTCCAGTTGCAAGAGTCAGTAGTGGTAGGGAGAATGTATTCAATAAGGTTATTAACTATAAAGGAGTAATCCTGCTAACAATCAAAGAATTTCATACAGACATAAAGAAGCATGAACTCCGAGAAAATCCATGAAGATCCATGACACTCAATCAATGCCACCATACAAAAGGGGTGCACCTCGAGGTTTACTCCAACGACCTTCGAGGGTACACAACAACACCTCACGCTAACGCATGGTACATCATGGGGTAGCTACTACAGGCATGTCAACATGAGCGGTAGCATTACATCTAACTTATTACAACGACTCAGAATCTGCTGCTAGATCTCTACTCCCATCACTGAGAACTCTAAGGTGCCTCGGAGCTGGTGTCTGGTGGTACCGAGTAGAACGGCGGTGAGTGAACCCCTGGGTAACCCGGCACCCTGATCGCCGGTCCTCCGTAGTAGTCACGGGTATCCTGAAGAGCACGGTCCATCTCCGCTGTGTCCTGAGAACCACTCGGGTACGGGCGCACACGTGGTAGGAGCGTCGGGGGTAGCTCGAAGGTCTCTGTCCTCAGTCGGGGCCTCTTCTTGGGTGGTAGCTGCGCGGAGAGCGCCTCCAACTCTGTCAGCCTCTGCTGGTCGGAACGCTCCCAGGGCCGCGCGGGTCCCGGCGCTCGGTCTCTCTCCTCGTAGACCAGTCCACCGAGGTAGCACAAGTGGTGGTAGTTGTGTCGACTCGCCTCCTGAAGATCCCACACCTTGACTTGATAGTCACTGCAGCGCCTCCAACCGACTCCAACCGGTCTCTCGCCTCTGCAAGCCTCACTCTGTCCTCACGCGTAGCCTCCACTGTAGCCCGGTGCAACTCCCCGCTCGCCCTCAACCGTGCCTCCGGTGTAGCGATCCTCCGGCGTCCCTCTCGGTCGGCCGCGGGCCGCCGCGTCCAAGCCGTACCGCTCTCCGTTCCTCTCGTGCGACTCCTCCAACTCGGTCCAACAAATCCTCTCTCTCCATCTCCGTGTCCCGAACCCGCCGCAGTGCTATCATCCCACTTCCACCGAAGGTACGCGATCTCACCGTCCGCCCCGAAAAGCGCCCGGTCCCGAGCCGAGATGCACCGTCCGGCCGCGAGCATCGTCTTGTCCTCCTCCGCCGAAGTCACCTCCGTGTACCGTGCTCGGTCGCTCGTGTCCTAGCGGCTCGGGTCGTAGACTCTCGTCGGAAGCACGCCGAACGGGGTGTCCTTAAGCTTCTCCCCCCCCCTCCGGGCACAAACCATCTTGAGTGCTCGGCGTGCGCTAGACTGGTGTGCCTCCATAGTCGAGCTCTCGTAGCAATGCACCTTGACCTCCTTGAACTCGGCACCCGTGGGTCCGCCGGTACCGTAACGGTCGGAAAAGTGGCAGACTGCTCCATGTGTCCCATGGTCCTCCCCTTGTAGCTGACTCGGTCGGTCCCCACTCCCGGTGCCTCCGGTGCACTCCCTCGGCAAGCGGCGAAGCCTCCGTAGCTCTTGCCGTCCGACTCCAAAGGAACCCACGTCCTCTCCGCCATCCGCACAACGTTGTTAGAACGTAGTTAGTAAGGCGAGCTAGTGAAAGTTAATCAAGGTAATGCATATATATAAGTATAGATATATACATACGGAAGCCAAGGGGTTTATATAAAGTTTCAAGGTTCGAAACGGCTTCCTATGCTATCGTCCATTCCCGGGGCTCGTCCTACGATCAAGCATGGCTCGGTACCAACCGAAACGACCCGGTTTCCATAAACGGAACCCCGAATCTTAGCACCTCGGTGGTAGTCCCGGGAGGGCTACCACGTGCAATCCCCGTCTCGCCGATGCCACAATCCATACGTAAAGATAAAAACAAGAAAGTAGAGTACAACATTTATTTTATTACATTAATCGTAGTACATCTCTTCGGCACATGCCGGGTACAAGTCCAACAGATCGAATCAAACATGAATAAAACGTCTAGCAGGCGGCTCCATGAAAGCGCGGAAACTCCATATCCGCGTGCAGCTCAAGTGTAGGAAGAGCTCTAGTCCACCCAGCCGTCGTTGTCGAAGTCGTAGTCCGGCTCGCGTCGAGTCACTGTGGTCTACCCGATAAGCGGGTAGGTCATGTCGCCTTCCCAACAAAGAGGCAAAAGCGGTGTATAATCTACTATGCATGAGATATCCCTAATCCGGGCGTAGAAAGCTTAAGCAAAGCAAGCAGGCAACGTTCAAGGTAAGCGAGAATACGGCTAGGAGGTCCACACCTCGTGGAAGCTTCCGCTTCCGAGGTCCACACCTCAGGGGTCCACACCCCGCTCAAGGAATACCACACCAAAGCACCGGATCTCAACCACGATCCAGAACCCAACTCTCATCTGCGATGTGGGGCCCACCGGCTCCTATCCCCACATCTCAACGGCCGAAGCCGGGCTCACACACTCGGGGGAGAGAAGAAGCACAAGAGAAGAGTATCTAGTCGGTGAGAGATCGAAAGACCGTCCATAACCGGTGGACATGGACTATAGCTATAGGTTTAACACTCGCAGAGGTTGTACAACCGTACCCGCCCGAATAGGACCGGAACCGGCCGTCACCGGTGTCCGACCCTACCATACGCCGCAAGCCCAAGTAAGTGGATAGTACCCTCCCCGCGTCTCCGAGCCCGGCCCGCCCTCCGCGGCAGCTCATACTACCCGCGAGAGGTCCCTCGAAGCCGTGGAACCCTTCCCCCGGCCTCACCGGGGCAAAGTCTACTAAGGAGGGAAAGACCACTCCCGACACGATCACACCGATCCTCCTACGGAGGGGTGCTATCCACTACAAGTCTCACCCCGCACCCCCGCCCAATACAAGGCGGGCGGTCTGTACGAAAATAGTCATTCGAAACAAGGTCAACTGACGATCGGTCCTTAAGGGGGCCGAGAGCGAGCACTCAACATCTCCATCCCACACGACACGACCCTCGGGTAAGAGGCCAGATCGCATCTTCCCTCGGCAGCCGTTCACAAGTAACCAAGCGGCTCGCTCCCGCCAAAACACAGCAAGGGGGGGTACGCACCCGTAACGCACGCTAGAATCACACCGAGATACCCACATCTCAGCCCAAGCCCAGAGTACCATCCATAATCAAGCAACAAAAGTATGGATAGTTGAGGTAAGGGACTAGCTAGGGGTCTGTAGCTAGTCCCGCAGGTAGAAGTACAAGGAAACAGGATATATCAAAACATCATGGCATGGCTATCAAACGGGCTATGCAATTCATCGCATCGATGCATTAAAGTAAAGCACTAGCGACTAAACATCAACATGGGATCTATATGGTTGGGAGTGACATGACACCTTCGTTGCCGTTGAAGCAAGCCGTCGTCTAGAGCAAAGGTACTCGGGGTCCTCCACGTCCTCCTGGTCGAAGCTCGGGTCTGCGACACGAGATTCGACGCGAAAATAAGATAACGGTGCACATCTAAGCAATAACTCCAAATAAGAATCAATTTAGAAGATCCAAATGAACCCAAACTACCTACAATCAGCAAGGTTTCGCAAATACGGATTTATAGAAATAAGTTTTGTATTTTTCTCGAGCTCCCTAGAATTAGTTATGAATTTTTAAAGGTTAAAAACATTTTCTCGGAATTTTTAAACGTAAAAGAAAAGGGGTTTTCGTAAAATACGCCGCCGACGTCGCATGACGTCGCCGTTCCAGGGGTCGTGGGCCGATGATGGGCCGAAAGGTTTATCGGGCCGAAAACGGCCCACGTGGCTCGACCAACCGGCCCGCATGAGGGAAGTCCTCTACCCCTCCCCGGATTCCCCGGTCCGGGTCCCGTTCTCGCGGTGGGCCTCCACGGCGGCCCGACGGGTCGGACGGCTCTTAAGGCCCGGTTAACACATGAGGCCCGCCGGCCTTTTACTCAACCGCGGCCAAAGGAAAAAGGGGGTCCGCTCCTCCCTACGGCGCCCGCCGCGCCCGGCGCGCGACATCGGCCGGCGCACGCACCGGCGGCGGCGCGACGGCTGCGGCCCCCGGACACGGCGCCGGGGTGCGCTTTCGCCCTTCCACTCCCCTCTCGGACTCTCACGCACGCATGCACGGCTCGAAGGCCGGCCCACGAAGCACGCCCGCCACGGCGCGCGGCGCGACGTCGAGGCCCGCGCGCGTGCATCTCCACGGTGCGGCCAAAGCCATGGCGCGCCGGGGTGCGGCCGGCTAGGGTTCAAGCGCACGATCACCCGCAAAATCACGCTCTCGGCTCGAAGGCCGGCTCAACACAAAGACGGAACGCGGCGTGGAGCGCCCGTACGCGGAGCTCCGCCGGGTGGCGAGGCCAAGGCCATGGCGCGCATGGGTGCGGCCGGCCGGCTCCCCACGCTCACCAGCACACCGCAACAAAAACCCACGCGCACGAAGGCCGGTTCATGGCAAGGTAACACACGCCACCGCGGCGGCTTGCCCGCAGACGCGACGCGGCGGAAAGGACGCTCCCCGCACAACGGGCCGGCGGCGCGTCGCGCGTTCGGCGTAGAGCTCGACGGCGCGGCGCGGGGTGGTCCCCGGCCCTTCCCCGCAAACTTGCCCGGGACCCAACCTTGGCGAGAACACCGGGTCGACGCGGCTTGGGGTAGCCACGGCCCCCGTGCTCCCGCCGGCACGGCGCGACGCGGCGTCGCCCATGGGGGAGACGGCGCGCGCGACGCGCCGGCCACCGGCGGCTCGAAGGCACGCCCACACACAGAGATAAGGAAAGGAGACGGCGAAAGGGAAAAGGAGAAAGCCACGGCGCTCACGGCCGAGTCGGCGGTGTAGTCGAAGCCGGGTCGTGGGCGTCGATGGCGTGGCGTAGCGAGCACTCACGGCGGTGCTCGGTCCTCTCGCTCCGGTCCGGCTCCTCCTCGGTCACGTACGACGCTCCCCCCTCGTCCGGCTCCTCGCGTACTCGTCACTCCGCGGCGGCGACGCGCCGGGCGGCGGCGCGGCTCACCGGCCTTCCCCGCTCCGCCTTCCCTTCTTCTACCTTCCCCCCCTTCCGCTTCCCCCTTCGGCGGCGGCTCTGGAAGGGGGCAAAACCCCAATGTGGGTTGGTGGCGGTGGTCCACTGCCTCTTGCCTTCCTCCCACTTTTGAACCCACGGCGCCGCAAGGACGAGGTGAAATTCCGGGGCTGCCCCCCCGGCTTGGACCGCCCGGCGCCCGTGGCGGCACCGCCCGCTCTCTCTCACGCGCCCGTGGACACCGGGGTAAGGCGCGGGGGTAGAAGGGGCTTTTCCTTCCCCCCGGCCCCGGCTTGGTTCGCGCGCGGGTGCCCTGGCCCTCGGCGTGCGTGCCGGCCGGGCGGCTCGGCCGCGCCCGCGCCGCGCGAGCGGGGTGCGACGGGACCGGTGGCGCCGGTTCGGTTGGGATGGCCGGGCCGGGTAGGTGAGGAGAAAGGGATGGCCGACACGCGGGGTCCACGCACCGGTGGGATCGAAGGAGAGGGTGAAGCGCGGGGCCGTGGTGGGCCGCGCGGTTAGTTGGGCCGTAGGATGGCTTGGGTTGGGCCGGCAAAGAAACGAGGAAAGGAGAAAACGGCCCAATACACAAGTCGGTCACTTGCAAAATAGAAGATTAAGTTGGAACTAGGGTTTGAAATAAAGTTTGAATTTGATTCCCACTCAAATTCAAACTCACACATTTGAACTCCAAATAACCAGAGAAAAACCAACTCACATATTTTACCATATTTTAAATATATGTTTTATAAATGGGATAATTTGGTAGAGAATTTAGAGAAGGGCTAGCAATTTTGGTTCAAAAATTGATAGCACTCAAATTCAAGCAAAAAGTTTTAAATTTTCGCAAAATTCACACACCTAAATTCCTGGGTTGTTACACATAACCTCCGCCAAAGATTAAGGTAGCATTTAAATAAATTCAGATTCGTATTTCAAGAGAGCACTAGCTTTAACATGCATAAATCAATTACAAAGATAAAACAAAGCGGCAATTATAATCATATATCATCATGGCACAAATTTCATAACTTTTCCAATGGTATAAACAAGGTAGTGCCATTATTCATGAAGGAAACAAACTGAAATACTGCTGAAAATAAACTAACACACTTTCTGAAATTTAAATAAAAATTGAAAATACTACTCAAACACAAGCAAACACAAGCTGAAAATTACAGAAAAAGGGAAAAGAAAAAAAAACTAAAGCTCCTCCTTCTTCCTAATCCTCCGCCGGTGGTTGGTATTGATGGTCTTGGTAATTGTACCCTTGCTCGTAGTAGGTTTGGACATCCCCTCCAACGAATTGATCCGGCGGCACTAGGTGAAGACGCCCAAGCTCATAGGCAATATTTGCATTGCCTTCACCAAGTTGAGCCGCGTTGGATTGGATGGCTGCGACGTTTTGCATGTTCCTCGCAACATACCCCCCAATTATGGCCATGCTTTGTTGTGGTTGGGGTTGTTGTGCGTAGGGCTCCGTGAAGGTTATGTTGGGCACCACATAATTTTGTGGGGGCACCGGTGCACCCCCCATGCTTGCATTTGTGGCCCTTCGTAATAACTTGGTGGAGTAGGGATTCCGCTGAATGGTGGCACATAGTTGGGTTGTGCACCACCCGCTTGCGCGGAGGAGGATCCCTCCTCTACAATTCTTCCTCTTTTATTTTTCTTCGCCGGGACAAGGAGTCTCTCCTCCAACCAATCTTCCTTCCCTTGAATGAAAAGCCTAAGCCTTGGGTCCGGAAGGGGTAAGTTCACTTTGGCCACATGAAAGCCTCCTCTCTCATCCCCACTAATATATTTTCCTTGCTTCAAATACTCAAATCCGAGAGGGGTCCCATATAAAAGATGTTCGGGATTCCTTGTAATCCCCGGTCTTAAGGAGATGGCCAACATAGAGAGGTAGCACCCCGAACCAATATCTCCCGAACCCGATGTTGCCTCACAACACCATCGGTTGATCATAAGGTATGAGGGGTCTATTGGCTGCTTGGCAATTAAAGCCGAGTAGAGCCAATTCAACTTCGTGTCGGTCACCTTCGTCTCCCTCATCCTCCCCATAATCCTCTTGCACATCCAAGAGTGGAATACTTGAATAATGGAGTTGTGGATGGAATTGCGTTGTTGGTGGGCTTCTCCGCAGATTAAATTCCAAAATCCATCCAACATGCCATCCGGCACGTCAACTTTCTCCGGAGCTCCCTTTTGGAACCCAAGTAGCTCCCTAATATACTCATAGGGAACCACTTGTTGGATTCCCTCCGAACGGAATGATAAACTTTGCACCCCCTCATCAAGGATGGGCGCCATAGTCATCAAGATTTCCAAGGCAAACTCCTTGTGAGTGTTTGCCGACACCCCATTGAAGAATTGCACCCATCCAAGGTGCCCCAACATATAAAATATATCTGTGCTGAAACCCAAGTAGTTGAGTGCTTGATCGTCGAAATCGACGTTTGCCACAAGCCTCTTCTCAAGACGAGAGAGTTTCTTCTCCTCCTCCTCCGACAATATGATGAAGCCATATGTGGAATACCGCGGAGTGTATGGAGGTGGCGCGGATGAACGGGTCGATCGACGAGGTGGGACGGGCGGCTTCTCCGTAGGCCCTTGAGGTTCGGTAAACCTCATGGACGTGCTCATTGTTGCCCTCATGCCACCGAGGAGGAGAGTGTCGTTCCTCCTTGGCGGTGCCATGTCCTCCTCCATGCTCCGAGGAGACTCGGAAACCGAGTGCCTCCTCGAAGATGTCATCGAAGACGGCTTGGACGATGATGACCCCTTCTTCTTGGTGAAGGACTTGTGGTTTTCTTCCACATGATTGCAGCACTCTTCTCTCTACTAAAATTTCGGGTTTCAACCGGTGATTAGGTACTTCAAAGATTATTTCGGAATGTGGACTTTGAGTGGATTAAGGGTGTGTATTGTTTGAGCTATCAAGCTTGGGAAGGTTGGCTATGTCTACGGTGGTTCTGGGCACGATAATTTGAGCACACAAACTGAGGAAGGAGAGGGATGCTTGCCTGCAAAAGACGGGAGCCGGGGGGCTCCTTTTGTAGGGGAGGTCGGCCAGCCTGGGCCGACCGGCCTGGGTGGCCGCGTGCCCCTCCCGGGATCAGTTTTCCTCCAGCATGATCATTTTTCCTCCCTGGCTTTCTTGCCCGCGTGCTTCACGAGTTGCACCGCCCAAACGCTCTCGTCCACTCCTTTTCTTGCATTATTGGTCCTTCCACTTGATGCTTCATGCTTTGAGTCATGTCCATGCTCCCTTGCTCCACTTGCTTCACATGTCACCATGAATTTTCTGCAAAGTTATGCTTGCTGCCCTCCCATGCTTGTCCTTTGCATGTGGTCTTGATGAAAGTTGTTGAAAGGGCATCCCATGGTGCATGCATGATTAACTTTAACTAGATTGCCTCCCTCTAAGCATGTTTAAGGATAAGAACTCCTCTAATTTTGAAAACTAAAAATATTTTCAGAGCTATGGAAAAGCTCAAGCATAAATTTAGAGAAGTTTTTAAACCATTAAAAACAAATGTAAGTCGAAAATATTTTCCGACTACGTTGATATCGGTCTCGCCGGTATAGTTTGCCTTCATTGGTTGAGAGCAAACTTTTCCCGGCTTGATAAGGGGGCATAGGTTTAGGTTCTAATTTTGGCTAAATGAGAGAGATTTTGAATGTAATAAAATTAAATGAGGCTTAGAAAAATTCTAATCTCAGAGAAACCAAGGATATAGATTTTAAACCAACCAAAAGTTTAGTTTCTAGGTTCACGCGAGTCCTACCACGTGCTGAAAATTAAACAATACCTAGGTACAAGTCCTGGCTCTACTCATGTGTTTTTAGCATGAAAATCAAGTCAACCACAACATCATAATGAGTATGAATGGTTGAGTTAGGTTCTGAATTTATTTGGTTGTGGTTTCTCGAAAAGAAGCAAACAAACACATAGGAGGGTTCATGTAAAGGGTTTATGATCAAGCAAAATATTCAACCAAGAATTATGTCTCTAATATTTTTCAACCACTTCTAAGTGTAATTTCTCTGTGTAACAAAATTCAAAACTAAATTATTTAAAAAGACTCGAAAAACCTGGAATCGGGTTGTCCTCCCGGTAGCTTATTCTTGATTTGACGAAACGGGTTGTCTCCCGCCTAGCGCTTCGTTTATAGTCCATGGCTAGACTTCTTCACTTGATTACTTCGGATCAACGCTCTTTGCGGGCGTTGCAATCTTGGGTACCCACTTCCGCACCATCTTGGGCACGGGCTTATCTTCCGGTGAGGACCATGTGTGGTTCGAGGACCGGTGGATGGTCACTTCCTTGTGTGATGAGTGATTGACAATGTTGTGTGGACTGATTCTTGGCTAAGTATTGTAGGTGCAGGTTGCGGCTTAACTCGTGTTGGTGCAGGTGAAGAACAAGCGCGAAAGGTCGTCGCCGGTGAGGCCTCCAAGTGTGGAGAAGACAAGTAGGCTTCGTTCGAGGGACCCGGTGTGATGAGGACATGACACCCATGCATACGACCATGATTGGTGCATGAAATGGAGTAGAAGAAGTCCAACAAGGGTTTCCAAGTCAACAAGGAGGTCCAAGGTTGATCCGGTTCGAGTCCCCGAGGTGGAGGCCAAAAGCAATTCAAAGTTCGAGTCCAGTTCGGAGTCCAGGAGCAGTGCGCAATAAAACGGAGGCCCAGGTCACATACGGAGTCGGTTTTGGAAGTTCTATATATGGTTGGAAGCAGAATTTCATAAAGCTTCCAATGGCACCAGTATTGTGCCAAAATTTGTTCCGAGTCAACAGGAATCGTCGAAACAAGTTGACGTCCAGAATCTGCCAAAGTGCTGCGCTGACAGTTTGGTTGGGCCTTAGGCCCAAGTTGGGGGCGCCCCACCCCTGGTCGCCCCCAACCCTAGGACGCCTTGTCTCTTATATTTTCAGTAGCCGCCGCCTTAGAAACTTGAGTTTGATTTATTTGTTAGCCTTAGCTATAACCGAACGGCCGCCATCGTGCCACCGTCGTGTAATTCAGACTCCACCTTCGAGTGATATTAAGATTGTTCGCCTCAGATTCTTGTTCGTTCTTCGATTGCGCACACGAATTGATCTTTGTGATCAGGTTGATCTTGCGCCAACAAGGTCAGTAACCATCGGGAGTTGGTTCAGCGATTGCATTGGCGCTTCGAGTCTCGCTCGTCGTAGTCGGATCGTGAGGGTCAACAACCACCAAATCGGATTTATCTCCACTCACTGAAAGATCGGGCACTCCCCCTCTATCAAGTGGTATCAGAGCTTCCAGGTTGATCGGTGAGTTTATCGAGTGTTTTTTTATTTCCCATAGTCCACAAAACCCATACAAAAAAATTTTACCTTGTCCTAGCAACCCGTTTTAGCCTCACACTTTCATTCCATAAGTGTTGGGGTTGAATTGGCGTGCTAATTTCGTTGTTCGTTGTTGATCTCGATGTGTCTTTTCCATCTCCTTTACCATCAATTTTTTTTTCTTTCTTCCGCCGCCGTTTCCTGTCTCGGTTGCCAGCAGACACCCAGGTCACGCAACTCCATGTCCTGCGTGCGTTGCTGCACAAAACAAAAAAGGAAACCACGCAACAGCCGCCGTGCTCCACGTTTCGCGCGTCACAAGCCAGCTGCGGCCCTGCTTAGTTCTCGCTCATGGTTTTGCCCCGGTTTGCGCCCCCCTGTGTAAAAAAAGAGACAGTTTGTGCAAAAAAAAAACAAACAAATAAGGAAAAAAACAAGGCAAGAGGGGCGATCGGTTCGGCAACACCTGTAGGAACTCGTTTCGGGCTCGCAGCGTGTCTTCCCTCCTTTGTCCTCCCTCTCGTTTTTTTCTTTGTCTATTTTTTTTCGCACTTGTGATCAGCAGTGTTTGTGACGGGCTTAGCACTCTTATTTAACTCTGCATTATTGTTTGAATTGTGCTAATCCTTCATCTGAGTGCAGCCTACCCAAAACTCCACAGATTTCTCCGACGAGCAGATTTTGTTTCTCCAGGCAATCGCTCCTCCAGTCTCTCGCGAGTTCCACCGGTTGGTTGTAGGTCGCCCCCGTGTGCGTGGTAAGACCGTATAAGAATTTGATAACAAGACTAGTGTGAGCACCTTGTGAGCCGTTCCACCACATTTTCTTTTGTTTTGTGTTTGCGCTAACCATGGCAGGAGATGTCGACAAGACGAATGCAAACGAGCGGTTCAATCGATCATCCTCGCGGAGACGGCCATCAAGACCACTCTCGACACCGTCGTGGAACGCCTCGATGCATTGACGACAACGATCACCGAGTTGCAGAAGGATAGAGATCACCGCCGCGGGGTACGCCACCCCACTAATGATTCCTTTGCTCCGATTAAATTTAACATTCCATCTTATAATGGCAAATATGATCCTGCTGCATATCTTGATTGGGCGTTAGAGGTAGACCAACAATTTTTATGCCATGAGATTCCTGCTAATTCTCAAGTTACAGCTATTCTTAGTGCATTTACTGATTTTGCTTTGATGTGGTGGCGTGAATATAAACACAAACATTCCACTAATGTTCCCACCACTTGGTCTCAATTAAAAGCTGCTATGCGACATTGATTTGTGCCTTCATATTATAAGTGGAAAACAAAGCGAATTGTGCAGGAAGAGTCCATTGTTGTATCTCTTGCCACACCTAACCTTTTGCAGGATTCCGATCCAAAGCACGAGGTTAAGGACGACTTGGTGGCACCTGAGGAGGACACATCCTCTTATGCAATTTCAGAACCATCACTTCCCAATGACCCTCCTACGCCTACTACAAACACAGGTACTGCTCATGATGCTACACTCATGGATGGTGCGAATTGTCTTAATGTCCTAAATTTTTCCACAAATCATGATATCATAGAGCAATTGTCAGTGGAACCATCTCTTGATGAATCTTTGTCACATGTTGTGTTGCTTGATGTTCCTTGTGATAAAGATGATTTGGTTGATAATGCTTCAGTTTTACATGCTTTGGAACCAAATACTGTTGCTGAAACTAAGCATGTTATGCATATTGTTAGTGCTAATGATGTGCAGAAATTATTGTCTTCTTTACATACTTTGGGTTACATTGAATTTGATATTTTGTGTAATCTAGATTGTTTGGAAGAGCAACTTTCTAAATATGCTGATTTGCCATGTTTTTCTAAACACACATATCATGCTATTGGTAAATATAACAACAAAGGAGAATATATGATACATCGAGTGTACATTTGTGAAAATTTGAATTATCCTTTTGTTGTGCTCAATTTTGATCCACTAGAGGGCAGCCACACTACACATATTCATTCACCTTTCTCTAGTTCCGTTTCTGTGAAACAAGTTTACTTCCAAGAAGGGGAGCATTGCTGGTTGCTACATATGCCTACTTTGTCTTTTGTTGGTACTAATCTTTTGCAGGGTAGTGTTGCCAAATATTATGTGTCATCCGATCAAGATGCTTACATGCTCGCTAAATTTTATATGCAAGATGACATATTCACCAATTGGAGACATGGTGACATTCTTCCTCACAATAATTTTGATTTCTTTGGTTTTCGAAACCCCATTCGCTCTTGTGTTGTGCAGGATCGGTTCCAAGTACAATCGACGCCGAGGACGGCTTTTCATCAAGAAGGGGAGAATGATGAGGACATGACACCCATGCATACGACCATGATTGGTGCATGGAATGGAGTAGAAGAAGTCCAACAAGGGTTTCCAAGTCAACAAGGAGGTCCAAGGTTGATCCGGTTCGAGTCCCCGAGGTGGAGGCCAAAAGCAATTCAAGTTCGAGTCCGGTTCGGAGTCCAGGAGCAGTGCGCAATAAAACGACGCCCGTGTCGCATACGGAGTCGGTTTTGAACGTTCTATATATGGTTGGAAGCAGAATTTCATAAAGCTTCCAATGGCACCAGTCTTGTGCCAAAATTCGTTCCGAGTCAACGGGAATCATCGAAACAAGTTGACATCCAGAATCTGCCAAAGTGATGCGCTGACAGTTTGGTTGGGTCTTAGGCCCAAGTTGGGGGCGCCCCACCCCTGGTCGCCCCCAACCCTAGGACGCCTTGTCTCTTATATTTTCAGTAGCCGCCACCTTAGAAACTTGAGTTTGATTTATTTGTTATCCTTACCTACAACCGAACAGCCACCATCGTGCCGTCGTCGTGTAATTCAGACTCCACATTCAAGTGATATTAAGATTGCTCGCCTCAGATTCTTGTTCGTTCTTCGATTGCACACATGAATTGATCTTCGTGATCAGGCTGATCTTGCGCCAGCAAGGTCGGTAACCATCGGGAGTTGGTTCAGCGATTGCATTGGCGCTTCGAGTCTTGCTCGTCGTAGTCGGATCGTGAGGGTCAACAACCACCAAATCGGATTTATCTCCAGTCATCGAAAGATCGGGCACTCCCCCTCTATCACAGTGGCCAGCGGGTTCAAGTGCAGGCCGCATGGTGGCATGAACAGCAAGATGAAGTCATGGACAGTTTCTTGGTTGAGCCTCAAAACCAAGGTCGAGCTGGGACTACGTGGGAGCCGAGTCATGAGTGGCGATTGGCGGAGGCTACACCGAGTTCGCGGGGTTTCCAGTGGTTCACCAGAAAACCACTGGGTTCCTTGGTTGATCCACAAAGCCAAGACCAGAGAACCAAAGACGGTGCAGCAGCAGCGCCAGACCGGTCTGACCGGCGGGTACCGATCTGACTGGTGGGGAGCACCGGTCTGACCGGTGTGCAACGACGCAGTCCAGAATCTTCAAAGCGGAGGACACACGTCGGGATCGCAAGGCTTGCGTCGAGGCTAAGCAGGTTGCGGTCGCTGGGCATCCGTCCGATGCAGAAAACTTGAAGACTTCCAAAACCGCCCTTGAGGGGCTTGTATCCCTAGTTGTTAAGTAAGGGTATTTTAGACTTTCGGTTGCCTCCTATGTAACCCAAGAGGTGAGAGGATGGCATCCAATCTCTTGGAACCCTAGTTCATTTGCTTTCCTATTTTCCCTTCCTATGTTCTTAGGATTTCCATAGGACTAGCTTGAGAGCTTCATGGTGAGATTTTGTGAGAAGGTTGGATGTTCGGGCGGCAAGCTAGACCTTATATGAACCTCCTTGGTATGTATAGATGATTTGACGTGGTTCCTCAAGGCTTTGTTGTGTTGTTCCCGGTTGTTCTTGGTGGTGATTTTCGGAGCTCTCTCTTGGTGGTTTTCTTGGGGTGTTTTCGGGACCTTGCTCTTGGGGATTTGTTGGGGGGAATTTGTGGGAACCCTTCGTGGTTCTTTGGGCTATGATTCCTCTCCCAAATCCGTGAGTTAAGGGGCTCAATTTTGGGGTTTTCGGTGTTCTAGGGTTAGAGGAGGTCTTGGCGGGATTTCTTCGATTCCTCTTGATTTGGCAAGTTTTGGTGGACAAAATCATGGCTATAGACTTCTCATGAGGTGTTCCTATTATCCCCAAAGTCTTGTTCAAGTCCGTGGAGCGATTCGGGAGATCGAAGTTTGGATTTGGAGGAGTTGGCCCGCAGGTGTTGTTCATCCCGAGAAGCCCAGGTCACACCGGTCTGACCGGTGCCTCTCACCGGTCTGACCGGTGCAACCCTTATTGGGTTTTTGCTCAGGTGAACATTTGGGTGTGTTTGTTGTTGTCCTGTGTTGCTACTGATTCGAGTTTGGGTCTGTTTGGAGCTCGGTAGACCTGTTTGGTGTTTTGGGGTTTCTGGCTGCGACCGGTCTAACCGGTGTGTTGCATCGGCCTGACCGGTGTGGAGCCTTTTTGTGGAAGTCGCCAAGTTTCACCGGCAGGGACCGGTCTGACCGGTGGTGCTCACCGGCCTGACCGGTGTTGGTCAGTGGACTCGAGGTTTGGTGTTCCGCTGCGTTCTCGGGTCAGTGAGGTTGGAAGTTGGTTCTAGGCTCAGTAGCACTCCAGTGGCTACGTGGACTTGGCTAACTTGGGTAGTGAGTCGGAGACGTGTGTTGGAAGTCATGTTCGTCTTGTTGGAGTCTTCATCTCCTTCGAGAAGAATTTTTATCGGCTCCCATTCACTCCCCTCTCTGGTTCGCCGTATCGGTCCTTCATCCGGCTTAGTCATTTTTTTGGTCTTCACAGGCGGCTTTTCTTCCTTTGTCTTGACGGATGCAACAACTTCCTTGATTTTCTTTACGTCCTTCTTCTTCGGCTCTTTCTTCTTCTTCAACCCTTTCTTCTTCCTTGGTTCTTCCTTAACAACGCGACGATGAGGTGGAACATTTTTAGCTTCAATCATATTGCATGCCTCGAGTCGTGGTCGGAACTTGAAGGAACTCCTTTCTCCGTTAATATCGAACATGATCTCCCCCTTGCCAACATCAATAGTAGCTCCCACGGTCTTGAAGAAAAGCCTCCCAAGGATGAGCGGTAGCTTCTCCCTCTCTCCCATCTCGAGCAGCACGAAGTCGACGGGGACGAAGTGGTGTTCGACCTTAACGGGCACATCTTCGGCGATGCCCAAGGGATAGCGAATTGACTTATCACCCAACTCCAAACACATACCCGTAGGCTCCAACGGTAGGCGTAGCTTCTCGAACACATCTCTTGGCATGACGCTCACACTTGCTCCAAGGTCGCATAATGCCTTCTCGAACTTGAATGAACTAACAAAACATGGAATTGTCAGGCATCCGGGGTCTTTTTGCTTCTCTAGCCCATTAGCAATAGCGGCACTACACTCCCCGGACATCTTGACATGATCTACCCCGAGTGTTGCTATCTCATATTTATTTGCAAATATGTCTTTAAAGTAAGGAGAATATGTAGGTACTTGAAGGGCATCCAATAACGGCATGTTGATGCTAAGTCTATGCACAACCTCCACAAACTTCTCAAAGTGGTTATCAAGTTTACCTCAGAAGTAGCGTGGCTTGAGTTGCGGTATCTTCGTGTCTTCTCCAGGCATCTCAAACTCGGGCTCTTCGGTGACGATCCCCGTAACTTCCTCAGCAAATTCCTCCACCTCGGCGGATGGTTTAGGCTTCCTTGCTCCCGCGGAACGCTCCGGATCTTCGGTCTCCTTTCCCGAACGTGTTTGAATAGCCTTCGCCGACTCGAGACCTTTAGGTTGTCCCGGAAGCTTCCCTTCATTATTAGTGAGGCGCTCGGCAAGTTGTCCCACTTGCGTCTCGAGCATCTTCATCATGTTCAGCACTTGATGGTTGGAGCTTCCAACCTCCGTCACTTTGCTATCGATGTTCTCCAACACCTTGTCTATGGCCTTGAACTTTGTGACGGTGTCCTTGTTGATCTTAGCTTGCTCGTCCATGAAGTCCTTCAATTGTATACGAAGCGGAACCAAATTCGGAATGGATGAGCTTGCATTAAATTGAAGTCTACCTAGCCCGTAGCGCAAGTTCGACAGTTCTCCCTTCCTCATGTAGTCGAGCACCTTGGCTTGCTCCGGACAATCTTTGTGGACATGGCCACACTCTCCGCATTTTTCGCATGTGCATCTTGCTTCGGCAGCCTTCAAATCTTGAGCCTCTTTCTTTTCTATCTCCATCTTCTCCAACCTCCTCATGAGTGAATCGATCTTGCCTTCAAGTATGTTCTCCTTCTCCACTTGTGAAGGACCGATTAGGCGACCAGAGAGGGGGGGAGTGAATGGGAGCCGATAAAAATTCTTCTCAAAGGAGATTGAAACTCCGACAAGATGAACTCGCTCGGTCGGACCCCCAAAATCACACGCTCCGCACTTCTACCTTCCATTTGCCAAAACCACGTAGCCACTGGAGTGCTACTGGTCCTAGGAACAAACACTACCAGCAACCTCAACACACACGCACCCACGACAAGCCGGAAACAACTCGAAAGCCGGCCGTCCGCAGGGGGCGGTTAGACCGGGTATAGGGGGCGGTTAGACCGCCTCCACCAGGCAACCAAGAAATCCTCCGAAACACCTCTTCCGAGCACCAAAACGCACCACGGTTTCACCAACAAAGATCTCTCGGTCGTGGCCATGCTAGCTACCGTAAAATCTTGGCGAAAACCAAAACTTCACCCGGGGGCCTAGGGGTGGTTAGACCGGCTACCGTGGGCGGTCTAACCTCCCGTACCCAAGAACAAACTCCAAACAAGAACACCTAGCAAACAAGACGAGAAAGACCTGAAATTTCACCAAGACGCTCCTCTGATCAAGGCGAACAAACTCACAGAGGAAAATCTGGCGAAACAAAACTTTGACCTGGAAACCCCAGGGCGGTTAGACCGCCCCTCCAGGCGGTTAGACCGCCTCTCCCAGAAAAACAGCCCGCGGGTCAAACCCTAACTTCCTCGCGCCCGATCTCCCAAATCACTCCACGGATTGCAGTGAAACTTCGGGATTAGCTGGGTTACCTCCTGGGCAACCTCTACCTCAAAGGAATCGACCCGAATCGCTCACAATCAAGAGAGATTTGGGGGCAAAGTCACCAGCCAAAGAGGCACGAGATCCTCATATGTGACACCCACCAAAAACCCCAAGAAATCGTTCTCAAAACACCGCCAACAAAGAGCTCCGAAAATCAACACAAAAGAGGACGGGAAAACCACCTTGAGGAACAACGCCGAACCATCTATACATACCATGAAGGTTCGTACAAGGTCTAGCTTGCCACCCAAACATCCATACCTCTCTCTAGATCTCACATGAAGCTCTCAAGCTAGTCCTAGGAAAAACTAGGGAAAATGGAGAACGAAAAAGGAAAAACAAATGAGCTAGGGTTCCAAGAGTTGGCTGCCATCCATCCACTCAATGAGTATATATGGAGGCACCCAAAAGACTAAACTACCCTCACCTAATAACTAGTGATACAAGCCCCTCAAGGGCCAATTTGGAAGTCTTCGGAATTTCTTCATTGGACGGATGCCCGGCGACCGCAACCTGCTTAGCCTCGGTGCAAGCCTTGCGATCCCGACGCGTGTCCTCCGCTTCGAAGCATCTCGGCGCCGGCGGCCAGGGCGGTCAGACCGCGCCCCCTGGGCGGTTAGACCGGCCCGGCCAATCCGACCGGTCCCAAGCGGTCTGACCGCCCCTCCTGGGCGGTTGAACCGGTCTGGGTGGCCGCACCTCCTCGTTGAGTCTTCAGCCTTGGTTTTGTGGCTCAACCGAGTAATCCAGTGGTTTTCTGGTGAACCACTGCAAACCCCGCGAACTCGGTGTAGCCTCCACCAATCTCCACTCATGACTCGGCTCCCACGTAGTCCCGGCTCGACCTTGGTTTTGAGGCTCTACCAAGAAACCGTCCACGACTTCATCTTGCTATTCATGCCACCATGCGCCACTGGCCACCGGGTCCCTCGAACGAAGCCTACTTGTCTTCTCCACACATGGAGGCCTTACCGGCAACGACCTTTCACGCTTGTTCTTCACCTGCACCAACACGAGTCAAGCCGCAACCTGCACCTGCAATACTTAGCCAAGAATCAGTCCACACAACGTTGTCAATCACTCATCACACAAGGAAGCGACCATCCACCGGTCCTCGAACCACACATGGTCCTCAATCTCCCCCTTGATGAGTGCATTGACAACACCCACATGAAGTAACACAAGGGAAAAGAAAAAGAAAAGAAACAAATAAAAAGAAAACTCAACAAGCAATCGAAAGCCAAAGAAAGGCGAAGAACAAGATCACTTGAAGCGGACAAGTCTCGGACCCCTTAGGCAAGGGCAACGGCTCGACACATCCGAGACAAAAAAGATGCTCAAACAAAGAGCGCAAACCACCAAACCAAAACTCGAACACCACAAAGAGCTCCCCCTGCACATATGCAAGCTCCCCCTGAGCCAAAGCACAGTCCCCCTGAACCAATGCAGCAAAGAGCAAAAACCTGCTCAACATGCACAGGGCGGTTAGACCGCCTACACAGGGCGGTTAGACCGCCAGCACCTGATTTGACCGCCTGGGGGCGGTTAGACCGCCCCAAGAGACCGGCCCTGCACCAATCTGCTCAAAATTTGCTCGAACCAATTGGAACACCTATCAAACACTCCCAGATGCCCAAAGCATGCACAAACTTCCCCCCTTGTTGACAATGCATGAATCAAGGCAAAATGCGAAAAGTTTCAACATATAGCTTCTCAAATATACAAAATTCATCACAAGGAGCTACACAAGTCCAAATGAGCAAGTTAGATACTCTACAGGTTCGTAATGACGTTAACTACGTGATCACCAAGTTTCACAACCATTGGACAAGGCTAAAAAGGATTTGAGTAATTTTGCGAAAAGTTACTCTCTCATAAGCAAAAACCTAAACATGAGCAAAACATGTCAAAATGGCAAAGCCACACGAACTTCATGCTAAGACAGCCATTCTAATCATAAGACCATCACAAACACCCACAAGCACCTCATGTCATGTCAAAGCCACCGAGCCATGTGCCTACTTCTATGTATGAGACTTCTCATTAGTAGGCATCATGCAACGGTTGAGCACCCAAAGCAAATTAATTTCAGCACATATGACATGGGAGCATATTTTCCAAGCGTTTTACATTTCATTTTCAGATTCATAATTGGTACATGAAATGTGTTTGCGACAAAAAGGAACTTATACCCCTCCACAAGATAAAGCAAGAGGGCTAAACATTCATGATGGCAAATGAGCCTTTGGCCCCATATGATCAATAAACTAGCTATCCAACCACAAATTAAGCATAGCAAGGCCACTAAAACATGTCAAGATCATATAAAAGCATTTACGCATGAGAGAGCATACATGTGACATTTTTCAAGAAACATAGCCATCAACCATGGATTATTCATCAAGATCATCAAGAGCTAAGCTAAACTAACCATAGCATACCAAACGAGCTCACAAAGACATATATAACATCCCATGGTGAACAATGTATATAGGAGAAGCTTTTCCTATTCAATGCATATGATACAAAATGCATGCAATCTAAGATACAAGGATGCCTATACATCATGTTACATATGCCATGCCAAATGCAAGAAATGCACAAAGGAAACTATACATATGCTACAAAGGAGCTCCCACACACCCAACTCAAGAAATCAAACACACACCAAGTCCCCCCGCAAACGAGTGAAAGTTGCTTGATCTAGGGGTTTGGTGAAAATATCGGCTAGTTGGTCATGTGTGGGTACATGGATCAAAGCTATCTTTCCTTTCTCTATGTTGTCTCTCAGAAAATGATACCTCACTTCTATGTGCTTGGTTTTGGAACGGAGCACTGGGTTATTTGCAACGCTTATGGCACTGGTGCTATCACATTGAAGTGGGACATGGGTATACTCCTCACCAAAGTCACTCATGGTGTATGAAATCCAAAGGAGCTGAGAGCAACAACTAGCAGCGGCAACATACTCGGCCTCGGTAGTGGATTGTGAAACACTCGACTGTTTGCGGGAAGACCAAGACACCAAAGAAGAACCCCAAAACTGGCAAGTCCCAGAAGTGGACTTCCTATCCAACCGACACCTGGCAAAATCCGCGTCTGAAAAACCATGAAGCGCCAAAGAAGAGGACGCGGAGTACCAAAGGTCGAAGTCGGGAGTGTGACGCAAGTACCTGAAAATTTGCTTCACCGCTTGCCGATGCGAAGTCCTCAGAGACGCTTGAAAACGAGCGCACAGACATACCGAGAACTGGATGTCCGGCCTCGTCGCGGTCAAGTAGAGGAGTGACCCGATCATGCTTCGGTACTCCTTCTGATCCACATGTTCACCTTCCTCGTCCGCATCAAGAGCTGTAGTCGTACTCATCGGTGTCGTCATAGCCTTGGAATCCTCCATCTTGAACTTCCGCACAATGTCCTTGGTGTACTTAGCTTGGTGCACAAATGTTCCTTCCTTTGATTGTTTGATTTGTATCCCAAGGAAGAACTGCAACTCACCCATCATGCTCATCTCAAATTCCCTGCTCATATCCTCTGCAAACCTTGCAACAAGAGAGTTAGACGAGCCACCAAAGATAATATCATCCACGTACACCTGCACAATCAGGATATCTTTGCCCTGCCTCAGCAAAAACAAGGTCTGATCGACCTTCCCCATCTCAAAACCTCTCTCAAACAAGAACCCCCTCAACCTACCATACCAAGCTCTAGGCTCCTGCTTCAACCCATACAACGCCTTCCTCAACTTGTACACCCGGTTGGGGTACTTCTCACTCTCAAACCCTGGAGGTTGTCTCACATACACTTCTTCCTCCAACACACCATTCAGAAAAGCACTCTTCACATCCATTTGGTGCAACTTGAACCCTTTAGCCACGGAAAAGGCTAGAAGGATCCTAATCGCCTCCAAACGGGCTACGGGAGCAAAGGTCTCCTCGTAGTCAATCCCCTCCTTCTGACTGAACCCTTGAGCAACAAGCCTCGACTTGTTCCTCACAACCTCACCTTTCTCTCCCTCTTTGTTCTTCCACACCCACTTTGTACCAATCGGCTTACACCCTGGGGGAGGGTCAACCAACTCCCAAACCTGATTCCTCTCAAAGTTCTCCAACTCTGTCGTATGGACCTCCCTGGGCCCACTACCTCGGTGGGTACCAGGACCGACTACTCGGTGGGCCCTTGGGACTACCCGGCTTGCGCTACACGGCACCTGAAGGCGTGGAGCACAAGGACTGAGGAGGAGAAGTACTCGGTTAGGAAGCCGTACGTGTCCCCGCATCGTATGGAAGACTCCTAGACGTACCCGACTAGTACTCTCTCCCTACTCGACTTGTAACCCCGCCTCCCGACTATATAAGGCGAGGCAGGGACCGATCTCTAGAATCATCTCATCACGGCACACTATTGCTCCATCTTGTAATCGTGCCCAATC
The DNA here is from genome assembly GCA_947561735.1 of Cenchrus americanus. NCBI lineage: Eukaryota > Viridiplantae > Streptophyta > Magnoliopsida > Poales > Poaceae > Cenchrus > Cenchrus americanus. The sequence goes on from OX387240.1 coordinate 96,169,046, forward strand.
CGTAGCTACGCAAAGACATACGGGACGTAGGGTATTATGCACCTCGCGGCCCGAACCTCGTCTAATTTGTGTGCCACGTGTCTCTTCCTTCGAGTTACCGATCTCGGCGAGGCCACATTCATCTACTTCGGGTACTCCCCCTTAGTAGGTTGCCGGTCTAAAACACCGACACCGGCGCGCGCCGGGTAGGGGCTCTCGCCCGAGATCACATGGCGAACTCGACGGCTCCCGTCTACTTCAAGCCAACCGTCGCCTTCAACCGTGGCGACACCTTCGTCTTCGGCGCCTGGGTCTGCACTGCTGATAGCGCGGGCTCCTTCCAGCGCCGCCTAACCATGCAGCCCAACCCGAAGACCGGCTTCGTGACGCTTCCTGAAGTTGTCACAGGCGAACTCGCCGGCAAATTCGGCGAAATTTCGCTCTTCAACTACCACGCTGACTTCGAGCTCGAGTCCGCTTCCAACTCGAACTCGACGTCTCCATGGGCCATCGCATGCGAGCCGGGCCGCTCGCCCATCGCAGCGGTCCCCTCACCTCGTGAGCGCTCCGCGCGTGGCCCCTGCATCCCCAGCCGGGCCCGCACGGGGGCTCCCTCTTCGCGCCGGGCCGACAAGGAGCCCGTACCCGAGTACAACTCGGACTCCGACACCGCCCCCGGCCACGCTTTGGACTCCAACCTTCTCTCCGAGTTCTACTCGAACCCGGATTACGAGTTCGACTTCGGGTCGGACCCTGAGGAGCCCGAGTTCGAGGACAACTCCACTGAGCTTCCCTTGTCAGGGCCGGCCTCTGGGCTGGTTATAACATCCACGTCGGCCGGGAGATTCATCTACTAGCCAGACCGCAAGCCCGCTGACCTGATAAGTGGGGACTCACGCTACGTCGCCTACATCGACTCGCTACCGTTCCAGGAGGGAACACCACTAGCCCGGGCTGACTCAAGCACACCAACTGAGGTGGCGCGTTCTGAGTCCATCCTTGGCACCCCCGATCGCCAAGTCTTCATGGCTGCCGGCGACGCCCCAGGGCCTTCAGGGACGGCCCAAGACAGGTACCTGGAAGACATCTCCTCCGACGAGCTCTCTGCCGATGCTCCAACAAACGAGACCCCTGCAGACAGAGATGCTCGACGTGAGCGTAACCGGAAGCGCAGCGAGTGTCGCCGACGCCTTCGCGACAACTTCCCCGTCCCCAACCTTGTGGAAGCTCTCGAGGCGGTCGAGAGCAGAGTACACACTACCCCTGAGCAATGCCTCATATCGATCACAGCGATCGCACGCCAGGCTCAGGGCATACGCGCTGGAGAGGTCATCGCCAAGCTCGCTGAAGACGCCTACTTCATGCGGGTCGACAACAGAGTCAACCAACCTCCTCCGGCCAGGCACCGCGACAACGAAGCCACAAGTCACGCCGCCAACAACGGTCCCAACCGTACTCGAGCCGACCTCCCGCCCGAGCCCAACCGTCGTCGCTCCAACACCGGCGGACCTCCACGCGCGCGACAACAAGAACCGTGAGGTCGTCCCCCACCGTGCTCCGGCCGGCGGCGGCGGCAACGACCCCCGACGGTGGCGGCAGCCGACGGCGGAAGCTCCAACCATGGAGCCAACAGAGGGGGCTAGTGGCGGCGACGGTCGCGGCGGCCAAGGCCACGCGAACGCCCACGCTTCCGGCGCCTCACAGGGCGGGTACGATGCCCGCCAGAAGATTGAGGAGCTGCGGCGGAAGAAGTCGACCACCGCAGCCGACGGCGACGGCTTCCCCGCCTTCTCACCTCGACTTCGCAACTTGCTCCTCCCCGACAAGTTCAAACCCTTGGGGATCACCAAGTACGATGCGAAGCGGATCCCACCCGCGGGCTCGGGTGCTACGCCCTCTCCATCGAGAACGCTGGCGGCAACAACGACACCAAGTGCCTCTACTTCCCCTTCTGTCTGGACCAAGCACCACTCACATGGCTCGAGTCGCTGGACAAGCACTCGATCGACAAGTGGGACCAGCTGAAGGAGCAGTTCACCAGGCTCTTCGCGGGCGCCATGGGCCGAGCGGGTACTCGCATGGACCTGGCCATGATCAAGCAGGAACAAGGCGAGACCCTCCGCAAGTACATGCGCCGCTTTTTCGACAAGCGCGCTACCGTCGTCGATGTCACCGACAAGGAGGTCATCAACCTTTTCCAAGACGGTCTCTACCACCGCCGCACCTTCGAAGACTTCGGTCGCCGCCATCCAAGGTCCATCCCCCACCTCAAGGACATGATCACGTCCTGGGCGGATGAAGAAGACAAGGCCAACGCCAAGTACGACGCCATCCGCGGCAAGAGCAAGCAGAACCAGGGCGGCGGCAGCGGCAGCAACGCGAACCAAGGCGGTCGCAACAACAACAACAATAACAACTACTCGGGTCCCAACCGCAAGCGCAAGCCAGACAACACTGTCACGGCTATCCAGCGCCCTGCGAAAGGGAACTCGAAGAAAAACTCCGGCAGTTTCAAAGACCTGCTGAAGGAGAAGTGCCTGTGGCATCCAAACGGCAACCATACCACCGAGTAGTGCTACCAACTCAGGAATGCACTCAAGGATACGCCAGAGCCACCGCACCCTCACGACCAAAAGGGCAAGAAGAAGGACGGCGACAACAACGACTTCCAGGAGCCTGACAAGACTGTCAACGTCCTCTTCGGCGGATTGCCCAGTAGGCGGGAGCAGAAGGCTACCCGTCGTGAAGTCATGTCCATTGAGCCAGCGGTCCCAACCCCTCTCAGGTGGTCGGAGGTACCCATCACCTTCTCCCGCGCGGATCAATGGACCAGCTTCTCCGAACCTGGACGGTTCCCCCTCGTCCTGAAGCCAGTGGTCGCGGGCTCCAAACTCAATAAGGTGCTCATCGACGGTGGAAGCGGGCTCAACGTCCTCTTCACCAAGACCTTGAAGAAAATGAAGCTCGACATCACCCACATGCTCACCAAGAGCAACACGCCCTTCTACGGCATCGTCCCCAGCAACGCGGCTATTCCACTGGGCTTAGTGGTCCTGTCAGTTACCTTCGGGGCATCTTGGGACAATTACCGTACCGAGTACATCAAGTTCGAGGTCGCGGACTTCGAGACTTCCTACCACGCCATCCTCGGCAGACCGGCCATCGCCAAGTTCATGGCGGTGCCCCATTACACCTACTTGGTGCTCAAAATGCCAAGCCCAGCTGGTGTTCTCTCCCTACAAGGGGACTTGAAGATCTCTCACGACTGCGACACAGAAGCCGTGGAGATCGCCTCTACGAACCAAGTACCCAACGCGATGATGGAGGTCTACGCCGCATCAAAGAAACTTGCTACAAGTGAACTCGACATCCCAGAGAAGTTTGACAGCGCCAACAAGCCTTAGCCACCTGAGGAGGTACTCGTTAAGACGATCGACCTCGGAACAGGCGACCCCAGCAAGACCACCACCATCGGGGCTGGCCTCGACCCCAAATAGGAAGACGCGCTCATCAGCTTCCTTCGGGCTAACCGCGACATCTTCGCGTGGAAGCCGCCGGACATGCCGAGAGTGCCCGGGAGCCGATTGAGCACCGCCTCAACGTCGATCCTAAGGCCACCCCCAAGCGACAACACCTCCGACGCTTTGCCGACGATAGACGGGACGCCATCAAGAAGGAACTCGCCAAACTACTCGCGGCCGCCTTCATCGAGAGAAGTCTTCCATCCTGAGTGGCTCGCTAACCCCGTCCTCGTCCGCAAGAAGAACTCGAACGAGTGGAGGATGTGCGTCGACTACACCGACCTCAACAAGCACCGCCCCAAGGACCCCTTCGGGTTGCCGCGGATTGATCAAGTCATCGACTCCACCGCGGGCCGCGACCTACTCGCTTCCTCGATCGCTACTCCGGTACCACCGCATCGCGATCAAGGAAGAAGACCAGGAGAAGACCGCGTTCATCACCCCGTTTGGTGCGTACGCTACACGACCATGTCCTTCAGTCGAAGAACGCCGGCGCCACCTACCAACGAGCTATCCAGGCTCGCTTCAAAAGGCAACTCAACAAGAATGTCGAAGCCTACGTGGATGACGTGGTCGCCAAGACCGTAAACTCCGCACCCTCATCGACGACCTTGAAGAGACTTTCGCATCACCGCGCGAGTACCGCCGGAAGCTCAACCCGAACAAGTGCGTCTTCGGTGTACCTTCGGGCAAACTACTCGGCTTCATCATCGCCCGCGCGACATCGAAGCCAACCCCAAGAAGATCTCCACCATCACCGAGATGAAAGCTCCCACGAGCATCAAAGATGTCCGTAGTGCGACAGGGTGCATGGCGGCACCGAACGCATTTATCTCGAGGCTAGGAGAATGGGGGCTCCCCTTCTTCAAACTACTCAAGCATCAAGAGAAGTTCGTGTGGACTCCAGAGGCAGATCAAGCCCTTGCCCAGCTCAAGGACTTCCTATCGAAGCCACCGATCCTCACGGCTCCTCACAAGGGCGAGCAGCTACTGCTCTACCTCGCTGCGACTACCCACGTGGTCAGTACTGCCATCATCGTCGAGACCGAGGCGGAATCTACATCATTTTTTTCCATCTTGGAGTCCAAGTCCGACCAGAGCGCGATCCTGAGAAGTCAAGTCGAAAGCTGCAACACAGCACTAGCCATGTACGTACTCATCAAGAGAGACAGAGCTGCCACGTCCCTCCCTTGCTGAGTGCTCAGAAATTAATTTGTGGAGTATTGCTACGCACACACGCGAAGGCGCACCAGGAGACCTCAAGGCCTTCACTTGCCGCACATGACAGATGTACACAAGTAAATCTACATCGAGTTATGGCTGCATCAAACTCACCAACGACTCCCTCAAGATCGAGCGTCACGTGACTAGTAAACTGGAGGCTTTTTTACTAGTCGCACATCAGCAAGCTACACCACAAGGCTCCAAGTTTCAACACTTGATGCACACAAGGTATGTATGCGAGTACGACTACATCATCCGCCGACTACTTCAACTCCTCGAGTACAACTACATTAACGCTCGTCTTCGACAATGTCGTGCGCCGCCCCGCGACATCATCCCGTGGATGCATCAGCTCTACCTCAACCTCGTCGTGCGCCGCGACTACTCATCACCCGGCCGCACGGGCTCTGCGTCAACCTTGCCGTGCGCCGCGAGTACTCGTCTCTCGGCCGCAGCGGCTCTACATCGACTACGCCGTACGCCGCCGCGACGTCGTCTTCTGGGCGTACGACTACCTAGACTACTTACCTCGACTAGTCTCAACCAGAAAACTAGTCGAGGACGGCTCCCGCGACATCAACAACCAGTCGGACCCACCTCCAACTAGTCGACTTCAGCTCCAATCGTCGCGGCTCCATCACCGACTGCCACGGCTTCGTCGACACTCGTCCGCGAATTAAGCTAAGTCACTTATTTCAATAATTATTTTTTCTTTGGCTTGCTCTCCACATACAGGAACCAACGCCAAAGACTACTTCGTGTACGCCTCTCAACGGCTACCTGCCAGCAGAGCTACACTATGCCAGCTATTCCTTGGGGACCGTTGACTAACTGTCACAGGCTTGGTACACCAAATTAGGAGGCTCTTGCCACGACGTTTCGTGTACTGAGTGCTGGAGGCGCACAACGACTACACCCTGAGGAGGCACTGCGCAATCCAGCTCTCCGCCATGCGGAACAACGAGCAATCGCGCTCTCTCTTGTCGCCATGCCGACTCCAGTAGCACACGCCTTGATCCGCGCAAAGCCTCGGCTCTCCTGTCATGCCTCCACGCCCCCAGCGGCTATGGCTAAACAGGCTCCTCAGAGACCGGGCGCTTAAACCAGCTCTCCTGTCATGCCTCCACGCCCCCAGCGGCTATGGCTAAACAGCGACCAAAGAGACTGGGCGCTAAACCGCATCAGGCTAACTACTCGACGCCTAACGACCACAACAAGAGCATGACACATGACATTTACATCTATATTCATATTTGTATTTGTCATTTGTAGATTCAATTTCTACAAAAATGTTACATAATGTATGCATCTCTACTTTCAGGTCAAGCTTCGGCGACGACTTCCAGTACGCTCTGCGTACCTCCACCGGCGCGGCTAGTTCCCAAACTCGGGGGCTACGCACCAAATTACTACTCGACAACAACTCGAGTAGTCTCCGCTAGCTCTCTAGCTCGGGGGCTCAGCACCAACAACTACTCGACGTGGCTCCTACGGCTCACCTGGCGATGAGCTCGGGGGCTGAACGCTACAAGAGTACCCAGATGATGACTTCCGCGAACATTGAAGACCCTTGGATTGATTCTTTAATCGTTCCAAGGCTCGGGGGCTACTAGGCTACACCCATCAGTTGATTTTTTCAAGATGGAAGCAGAATCAAGATTGACCCTCGGCCCGCAGTCTACAACTCAACCTAAGGCTCGGGGGCTACTCCATATGGAGTGCGATTTTGCAACCGCACTTCCATATAATCTCGACTTCAAGACCGATGAGTCGGACCACCTTCCGGCCCTCGCGGCGAGTTCAAGTACTATTGAAGACTTCTCCAAGCAGTACTCGAGGACGCTCAAGAACTACTCGAAGAGGCTTCAAGACTACTCGAACTACTACTCTCGACTCCAACGTGCTCGGGGGCTTGTCGGGCATACACCCCGGGTACTCATGCAAGGAAGGAAGAAGAAGGACTCCTACTAGAATTCCCCTGTAATTCTACTAGGACTCGTTCCATGTAATCCTGCTAGGACTCCTGCCTTGTAACCGACTAGGAACCTGCCCCCTGGACTATATAAAGGAGGGCCGGGTACCTAGCCGAACATCCACAATTCCTCCGGGGAACAACACCAAGCGCAAGGCGCAATACTACTCTAAACAGGACGTAGGGTAGCTACTCTGGCTACCCGAACCTGTATAAATCTTGTGTCTTGTGTCCTCGCGCGTACCTTCGGGTTCCAGATCATGGCGATCCCCACCTTCAACCTTGCTGCGGGTACCCACGTGGTCAGTACTGCCATCGTCGTCGAGCGGCAGGAAGACGGCCACACCTACCCGGGCCCCGGGCCGCCCGGTCTACTTCGTCAGCCGAGGTTCTATCGTAGTCCAAGGCCCGCTATCAGCCTGTGCAGAAGCTCCTGTACGCAGTACTCATCACCTCGCGGAAGCTACGACACTACTTCCAGGAGTACTCGATCTCCGTCGTCACCGACTACCCGCTCGGTGACATCCTGCGAAACCAAGATTCTACTGGAAGAATCTCCAAGTGGGCGGTCGAGCTCGGCACCCTAACTATCGACTTCAAGCCACGCACAGCCATCAAGTCGCAGGCACTAGTCGACTTCATGGCAGAGTGGCGGGAGAACCAGCTGCCTACTCCCACGGGGCGACCAGAGCATTGGGTGATGTACTTCGACGGCTCACTCAACCTCGAGGGCGCAGGTGCAGGAGTACTCCTGATCTCTCCAACGGGCGAACAACTCAAGTACGTCCTGCAGATCTTCAGGAAGGTCTCAAACAACGAAGCCTAGTACGAAGCTCTCCTACACGGGCTCCGCCTCGTGGCTTCATTGGGCATCAAGCGGCTACTAGTCTACGGTGACTCCGCAGTGGTCATCAACCAAGTCAACAAGTCCTGGGACCGCAACAAGGAGAACATGGACGCCTACTGCCTAGAAGTCCGCAAGCTCGAGAACAAGTTCTACGGTCTCGAGTTCCACCACATCGTCTGCGACAACAACGTTGCAGCGGACGTCCTCTCGAAGCTTGGATCCACCCGCGCTCAAGTATCAGCGGGTGTCTTCGTTCACGAGCTTCACGCGCCATCCATCCCGGAGCCGGCGCCACCGACCACTGTCCCAGCTCACCCACCACCGGGCAGGGAGGTCATGATGATCGACGTGGACCGGAGGCAACCCTTCATCGACTACCTCGGCGAGCGAGAAGGTCCCCCTCGACAAGAACTCGGGCGAGCGGCTCGTTCGCCACGCCAAGTCCTACGTCCTCGCCGGAGACAAGCTTTACAAGCGGGGCGCATCTTCTCGGAGTACTCATGAAGTGCGTCCCTCGTGAAGAAGGCAAGGACATCTTGGAGGAGATCCACAAGGGTGTCTCGCGGCAACCACGCGTCCTCCCCGCACGCCGGTCGGCGAGGCCTTCCGGCGAGCTTTCTCCGGCCCCACGGCCCGGGCGATGCTGAAGAACTCGTCAGAAGGTGCCAAGGATGCCAGTACTTCGCCAAGTAGCAACACATCCCAGCCTACAAGCTAGTCACCATACTGCCAACCTGGCCCTTTGCCTGCTGGGGGCTCGACATGATTGGGCCACTACCAACGGCGCCAAGCGGCTTCAACAGGGTATTGGTGGCTATCGAAAAGTTCAACAAGTGGATCGAGGTCAAGCCGGTCACATGCCCCAAGGCTGACAGAGTACTCGACTTCCTGGATGAACTCGTACATCGCTACGGACTACCCCACCGCATCATCACAGATCTGGGCTCCAACTTCAACAATCACCAGTTCTGGGAGTACTGCGAAAACAGTGGGATCGACGTACGATACGTCTCAGTTGCTCATCCCCGGGCCAACGGACAAGTCGAGCGCACCAACGGGATGGTGCTCGACGCTCTCAAAAAGTGGCTACACGACGCTGCTAACTCCAAAGGGCGCAAGTGGATCAAGGAACTACCCAACGCACTCTGGGGCTACGGACTCAGCCATCCAAGCCAACGGGGCAATCCCCTTACTTCCTGGTCTACGGCTCCGAAGCAATCCTCCCCGCCGACGTCATATGGAACTCGCCGGCGGTGGAGCACTACGACGAAGGCGTCTCCGAAGACAACGAGACGAGTTGACATCGATAGCCTCGAAGAAGCTCGGCCGCGCCGCCCTCGTCCAATCGGCAAGGTACCTAGAGGGTATCCGACGCTACCACGATCGCAACGTCAAGGAACGCTCCTTCAACGTTGGAGATCTTGTCCTCCGCCGTATCCGAACACGGAAGGACTACACAAGCTCGGCCCCCCCCCGGGAAGGTCCCTTCACCGTGGCAAAGGTGACCGGCCGGGCTCCTACCGCCTTCGGACACTTGAAGGCGAAGACATCAACAACTCGTGGAACGTCGACCAGGCTCTGTCGATTCTACGCCTAGTCTACACGACTACTCCGGGGTTCAAGTCTACACGACTACATCAACACCCCCCCCCGCCGTAAGCGGCCTCCGGTCCCCGGCTCCGGGCCTCCGGACTTCTCCTCTCCAGGATCCAGCCCGTGTGGCTACCTACGGACCCTGGGCTGCTACGAGCGTCAAGGACTCTAGCAGCAGTCTACTAAGAGACCATCCAAGATCCAGCCTACACGGCTACTTACGGATCTACTGCTGTAGGCGGCTACTCGCCCTAGCACCACTCACCTGTAAGCGGCCTCCGGGTCCAGGAGACTACTCTGTAACTACGGCCCTGGCCATCCAGTTGTACTTCTTCAGTAATAAAGTTTGATCATTCATCAACTTCTTTACTGCCTACTCTCCCTTCAACGGGACCACTACTGCCGAGTACGACTACTCGCATCCACTCCACGATGGGCTCCGCACTCTGAGATCGCGACTACGAGTACTCATTGCTGGAAATTTTCTTTCATTGATACTTAAGCAATTCATTACAATTGTTTTTGTACAACCTTTGGCTACTAGCTATCTATTACGGGGGCTACCGGGAGATTAAGCTTCTCGGCTACTTGCTCCGCGATGGGAGCCATCTGCTCCAGCAGCTCCGAGTACTGCTCATCGGTGCAGTTGGCGGCTACCCCCGCCGCCGACTATTTCCACCGGGGCCTTCGGGAAGTAAGACTTCATGAAGGCCAAGACTTGCTTCGGGATCGATCTTGCCATGTGCTTCACATAAGCCGCCAGCCGGCTTGGGGCTTACTTGAGGTGATCCACTAGTGGAGCAATCTTGGGGCCGCCCGGGTGCAGCACCAAAAGCCTTGCGATCGGCAGCGCGGCTTCCTCAAGCTCCTTCAGTTGGGCCCGCAACGCCTCGCAGTCTTCATTCAACTTCTGCAAGGATTTGTAGCAGTTGACAAGATCGCGGTCGGATGCAATCCGGAGCTCCATGTGCTTCTCGCACTCGAAGGCAAGTTCTTTGTAGTCGAGCTCGAGTACACCGTGGGCTTCTTGCTCCCGGTAGAAGAGATTCTTCATGCTCGTCTCCGAGGACTTCAGCTGCTCCACCTGGCCCTCAAGCTCTGCAACACAGCAACAGTACAGCGGGTCATACTACCTCTCGACCTCCAACAACTACCCGACAAGTCCAGCGGCGTACCTTTGTTCTTGTTGCGGAGGCCCTTATTCTTCCGCACCAAGTCGTCGCCCTTTGCCTGCAACTCTTGGATATCATTGTGATACTTGGCAAAGGCGGCGTCGAGCTTAGATTGAATGGCGGCCGCGTGCTTCCGCGACTTCAAAAGTTGCTTTTCCAGTGCTTCAGCCCGGAGCACCGCGTCACCATAGCCTTGCAGCATGTTGGACTTCTTGCGGGACCTCTCCGCAACGTCCTGCATTGACAACTCAAGTCACACGAGTACTCAACAACAGAGGATTGACTACTCAGAAGCTACGGCTACTTACCTTCATCCACCGCTTGGCCCTCGGCGGACCGCCTCCGTGTGCTCGGCCACCGTTGCCGGTCGACCAGATCATCCGCGAGCAGCTCTATCCCGCCACGACTACTCGCGGCGGCTTCCGTCATCGGCGCGAGCGGATGGGCTCGCGTCCTGGATCTCCGGGGAGCGGATAGCCACCTCCAGAGCGACCTCTGGCGACGTGGTGACCTCTTCCCCTCTAGCCGTCACGGCGGCCTCCTCGACGACTTATTCCATGGGCTCGGGGGCTCCTCCGGCAGCCTCCGGGACCTCTGGTGTCGACTTCTGCATTGGCGCCCCCGCAGGGATGTCACTACCTTCGGCCTCGGCACCTGTCAAGGAGAAGACAAGTGTATCAGCGACTACGACTACTCTTCGAGGAGCTCTACAGCTTCAGAAGAGTACTCACCTTCGACTACGATGGCCTCCGGCAACAGCGCTTCGGTAGCCGGCGGCTCGGGCACCGCCTGGGAAGCAGGAGCGGACTCCTCGGCGGGCGGCGCGACTTCTTCCGCCACCACCGTAGAGGGTTCATCCCCCTCCCGTGACGGATCCGTCGATTTCTCGCGAAGCACATACAATTGGTCGTCGGTCAACCTCGACTACTACAACAAGTACTACTCGGGAAGATGCAGTACTCACAAGTTCGACCGGACTATTGTCACGGCCGGGGCACCGAGGATGCTGGCAATGTCTACCAGACCACCCTCGGCGGGCGCCTCCTCCTGCGCCCTTGCGGCTACCGCCTCCTCTGCAGCAACGGCGGCCGGCGCAGTGCCCTCCTGCGCTCCTGTAGTCACCACTTCTTCAACGGCGGCGGCTACGGGCTCCGTGCTCCCCTGTGGAGCAGGGGGCTGGCGCTCCAACTACGCCAAGAGCTCCTCGACAGTGGGGGCTGGACTATGACTTCCGGCCGGCTCCCCCACGACGGGCTACGTTGGCGGCACCTCCTGCATACAAGGGAGACTACTCATCAGCAAGCGTACTCATACGATGGGTACTCGACTACTCTAGTCAAGACTTCTTACCTCCTGAGGCGTGGTCTCTAAGACCTTCAGCTTCTTTGTCACCCACTTGCGGGCGGGGTTGCGCGGCTTCCGTGGCGGCGCAGCCAGGCTAGCCTCCAGGCTAGTCGGGGGGTCTTGCACCAGAGGCACATGAGGTAAGCCTGGACGGCTAAACCTCGACCGCAACTGAAAGCGGTCCTGCAACGTCTCGTCGTCGTCGTCGTCATCGTCGTCGGTGGTGTCCTCCACGATGACGGTGTCATCGCCTTCGCCGACTTCTCGCCGCTCTTTGTCCTTCTCTTCCTTCGGGATCTCGATCCCGCTCGGGGGCGGCTGCGGCTCGGAGATGAACTTTTTCAAGTCATCCTGCAAAAGCACAAGAACATCAGCAAGTATACTCCAAGCTAGGACTACTCGACTAAGGGAGTACGACTACTCACCTCCTTTGGCGGGCGTGCGGTGGAGTACCCCTGGACAGGGCACGCCGTGTACGACGGCATATCCTTGAAGATCCGCGTCAGCCTCTCGATGATGTCGCCGTTGTCCAGCTCGCCTCCGGGCATCCGCGATGTGTCGTCGTCGCCGGTGTACTCGAAGCCCAAGGTGTCGTGGGCCATCAGTGGCTGCACCCTCCGCTTCATGAAACTGAAGGCCACATGCTCGGCCCTCAGTCCAGCTTCCCTCAGCACCTTGATGCGTGCCGGTAGTTCGTGGAGCCGGATCCCTTCCTGCATGGTGGGCTCCGTGTTCCACCAGTCGCGGTGCCTTGGCTGCCTCCCGCTCGGCTTCGGCAGGCCAGGGTGGTGGTTTGTGATGTAGAACCACCTCGTCTTCCAATCGGTGTTGGAGTCAACGAGCTTGTACGCCAGGTACTGCTCCGCGGCGTCTTCTCTCAACTGGATGCCGGCTCCTCCGACTACTCTTGGGTTGGTGGCGCTTGGCTGCGGCTTGACCCGGAAGAACTTCCGGAAGAGGATCCAGTGCGGCTTGATCCCAAGGAAAGCCTCGCAGAAATGCACGAAGACCGCGGTATGGAAGATACCGTTAGGGTTCAGATTCAGGTACTCGACTCCATAGTACCCGAGGAGACCCTTGAAGAAATCGCTAGCCGGGAGCGCGAGTCCGCGCTCCACGAACCGCGCAAACATTGGAATCTCGCCCTCGGCCTTCTCCATCGGATATGGATCTCCGGCAGCGGCCCTCCACATGTCAACCTCCTTCTCCCGGATGAACCTGCTGTTCAGGAGGGCCAACAGATCTTCGGTCTTCACTTTGGATTTCTTCCACTCGCGGCTTGGATCGGCCCGTGGTGGAGACATTGGCGGCGCTGTTCCAGTGGCAGTCGCGGCGGCCTCCTCGCGGCCCCTCTTCTTCCCGGCGGCCTTCGCAGACTTGGATGGTGAATGCTTCATTCTCCAAGTGCAGGGCGTCTTCACGCGCATCCGCTCGGGGGCTACCCTAAAAGCTTTGGGTGGCGGCGCACTTGGATCTACTACGGCGGCAGCGTGCGCTGGGAGTGGATCTACTTCAGATGGAATCGAAATGACTGCAGCTCGGATGGGTGAAAAACCCTAAGGGTTTTGGCTTCTATTTATAAGTCAAACCGGCTCCGCAACGGCCGGCGGGATAAGTCCACGCGCGGCTGACTCAGCGGTTCAGCGTGACCCTTCATATTCTACTAGTCGACGCGCTTCACCTCGGGGGCTCGGCTACTTCTACTCGACTACCTGGGCAGCGGCAAGGCTCAGGAGTGTCTCAGGACACATTCTTCAAGATGACCCTACAATTCGAGAGGAAGTACTCGACTCAAGGCTCGGGGGCTCCGTGCCACGTGTCCTTCGGTTTTTTCTCTCCGGATTTTTCGGGATTTTCTTGCCAAGACTTCAGATGGACCCTCAGCCAGAGCCTGCGGCTCAACCTAAGGCTTGGGGGCTACTCCATATGGAGTGCGATTTTGCAATCGCACCTCCATATCAGCTCCGGCTTCAAGACAAGACGGGCATTTTTTGAAGACCTTCGAAGGCAGTACTCGAGGACGCTTGGGACTACTCGAGAAGACTTCAAGATTGCTCAAACATCAGCTGGAGTACATTCCAGCCTCGGGATGCTTCGACTACTCTTGAGGACTTTTGACTTGTAGTACTCAGGGACGCTTGAGGACTACTTGTTAAGGCCGTCAAGACTACTTGAAGCTATCCTTCTCGACTACAAAGTACTCTGGGGCTTGTCGTATGGACCTTCCTGGGCCCACTACCTCGGTGGGTACCAGGACCGACTACTCGGTGGGCCCTTGGGACTACCCGGCTTGCGCTACACGGCACCTGAAGGCATGGAGCACAAGGACTGAGGAGGAGAAGTACTCGGTTAGGAAGCTGTACGTGTCCTGCACTGTATGGAAGACTCCTAGACGTACCTGACTAGTACTCTCTCCCTACTCCGACTTGTAACCCTGCCTCCCGGACTATATAAGGCGAGGCAGGGACCGATCTCTAGGATCATCTCATCACAGCGCACTATTGCTCCATCTTGTAATCGTGCCCAATCAATCCAGAGCTACGCAGCATACAGGACGTAGGGTATTACGCACCTCGCGGCCCAAACCTGTCTAAATTGTGTGCCACGTGTCTCTTCCTTCGAGTTACCGATCTCGGCGAGGCCACATTCATCTACTTCGGGTACTCCCCTTAGTAGGTTGCCGGTCTAAAACACCGACAAACTCCTCATGCATCGAATTAACCCAATTGTGATCAGATAGTGCGTGTCCAATGTCTTTGGGCTCAAAAGTAGCAACAAATGCAGCATGAGCGAAATGAGAATTGTTCCGAAACCTCGACTGTGTACTGCGTTCATTCATGTCGCCAATGATCCTCGAAGCTGGGTGATCCACTTGTACTCGCCGGGGAGGTTCTCGCCTCGATGCTACCTCCCCCTCAACATCAGCTTCTCCTCGTTCTTGATTTGTCGTCGTAGGTGTAGTAGAGGGTCCGTCCAACACCGTAGTCGAAGTAGTGGGTACATGTTCAGTCGGGGGCACCGCACCGCCATCTTCATCGTCTCCATGTTCATGCTCCTCCTCCTGAAAGATCTCCTCGCCAAGCTCATCATCACCTGCACACTCAAAGACAAGCTGACTACGTGGCTCTGTCTCGTCGAAGGTTACCTCGCAAGTCTCCACGATTTGGTTAGTTTCAAGATTGAGCACACGATATGCTCTAGAATGAGATGCATAACCAAAGAAAATACCATCGATAGACCTAGCCTCAAACTTATCCAACTTCCTGCCTTTCTTCAGAATGAAACACTTGCAACCAAAGACATGGAAGTGACTCACCTTGGGTGTGCGACCATGCATCAACTCATAGCATGTTTTCTTCTTGTGCACTCGAGGTAGATCTCGTTGACACATAGCACGCGGTATTCACCGCCTCAGCCCAATACCTCCTCGGAGTCCTATGCTCATCAAGCATCGTCCGAGCCATGTCGCACAAGGTCCTGTTCTTCCTTTCCACAACACCATTCTGGGGAGGCGTATACGGACTCGAAAACTGGTGCTCAAGACACAAGTCATGGAAAAAGGTTTCAAAACGAGAGTTTCTGAATTCCGAGCCATTACCACTGCGGATAGCTCGTATGGCATCTCTGTGCCTCTCGTTCCTCAACCTCAAGACTAGATCTCGAACAAAACCAAATGTCACCCCCTTATCCTCGAGAAAGAACACCCACGCATACCGAGAATAGTTGTCCACCACAACAAGGACATACCACTTCCCACCCGCAGATCGCACATGAGCTGGGCCAACCAGATCCATATGGAGCAGCTCGCATGGACGCTCAGTCATCACATCGGTGAGAGGCGGGTGAGAAGAGGCTACCATCTTGGCATGCCTACATGGCGCACAAACCAACTCTTTCTCAAGCCTCAACCGTGGCAATCCTCGGACCAAACTGAGTTTACTCAAGCGAGACAAAAGGTCAAAGCTCAAGTGACCCAACTTCCTATGCCACTTCCACAACTCACTCGAAGAACCAGCCAAGAAACAATGCTCCACACCCGAAGACTGATAAAAATCAGCACGAAACACCCGACCCTTGGGAACGACCATACAAACAAGGTCCCCTCGAGAGTCCAAAATCGGAGAACCACCGGGCTGAAACAACACCTCAAAGCCCTCATCCAACAACTGGGACACAGAAAGCAAATTGTACCCCAGCGATTGAACAAGAGCAACACGCCTCAGAGTGATCTTGTCACTCAGTTTTATCTCGCCTTCTGAAAGCACAAGCCCACGCCCATTGTCCCCAAAAGTGATGTACCTCTTCATCACCACCGGGACGAGACTTGAGAACCACCCCCTGTCTCCGATCATATGCCTCGAGCAACCGGAGTCAATCAACCAAATGTTCTTCAAGTCTCCCACCTGAAATTCAAAAACGAGCACGTGAGCGAACAAACGACTCAGCACTGGGGTTAGTACCAAAAGAGTAAAACCAGTACCGAGCCATTTGATCGAAAGTGGGGTTAGCACACATCAAGCATCTTTCCTACCATAACTACCACCACAAACACCACCTCGGTAACCACTCCGAGGAAACCACCCCTCGCTGCCTGGAGGAGGACCAAAGCCACGAAAGACGACCCGTGGACCGTCCCTCCTCTCCTTCTCAAAGCTACGACTCCTCCCATCCCCGTAGTGAACTCGAGGGGGAGAATGCCTAGCAAACTGACCACCTGCTGACTCTCCAGACCAACCACCAGCAACACCACCTCCAGAACTGAAACCTCTCGACTCACCACCTCGAAAACCACTCCGCCCAGAATTCTGGGGGGCGGTTGAACCGCCTAGCCAGGCCGGTCTAACCGCCGCCCTGCGGCGAGGCCGGTCCGACCGCCTAGCCAGGCCGGTCTGACCGCCCCTCCAGAACTACTCCTCGGCTGCGGGAACTCGCATCTCCCCATGCCGGAACACTTCTCACCACAGCTTTACCCCTGGGCAGTGGCATACGAGGCTTAGGTACACCATGGGGAGGGTTGTACCTATCCTTGTTTGCCCAGTCCTTTGCCATCCTCTCTTCCCACTTCCTCTTGATGCAAAACTCATCCTTGTGACCCTCTTTCCCACAATAGCCACAATGGAACCTCACAAGCTTAGGCTTAGGCTTGGATTGGGGCTACTCACTTGGTTTCTCTCCACTCAACTCCTCCACCGGTTTCTCCTCACTAGCCTTCTCACTCACTTTCCCAAAGAACACTTTCCCCGAAGTGCTCACAAACTTGATATGCTTTTGGAGATCATTTGTGGGAGGAAACACGGGTGGAGCTGGGGTTGTGTCTAGTCGGTTCCTAAGATGGTTAGGTTTTGGAGGGAAATCATTCTTGTGGTGGGTTTTTGGTGGCTCTAGGATATTCTCTCCACTTCCCTCACCAAACTTGTTTGCTCCAAGTCCCTCACCATCCTGCCTCTTAAATGCCTCGATCATCATCCTCAACTGAGGCTCATGACCAGACAACCAACCCATCAACTTTCTCAGCTCATCATTCTCATCCTGCAAACGATCAACATAATGTGCAAGTTCCAAATTTTTCAAAGAATGCATTTCACAGTAGAGCATGATGTAGGCATGGGTTCCTTCAATTTAGCCTCAAGAGAACTAGTGTAAGCATGCATCTCATCAATTTTAGCATGCAAAATAGGGCAAGAAGTGCAAGCACCTAGCAAAGCAGATCTAGATTTAAGCTCAGCCACTTCAACCCTAAGCACATCTAGTTCCTCACACTTGGAGGCATGCTTTTCTTTGAACAAAGCAAGATCAGCAAGAAAGATGGAGCAATCAGCACAATCAACCTCATCCGAAACAATAGGGATAGCCTTAAGGGAATCAATCTCAAGCTTGCTATCAAGCACCTGTGTTTCTAGCTCAGCCACTCTAGTCCTAGCATCCTCGAGTGAAGCCCTAAGCTCTTTTCTCATTTTCTTTGCCTCTCTAAGCATGTCATCACGATTATCAAGCAAAGTATTGAGCCGTTCATTCGCTTGGCGCAAGAAGGGAAGCTCATCACGCACCTCATCGTCGGACTCAGAGTCCGAGTCGCTCTGTGTGCTCTTCTTGCTGCCGGAGCTCAGCGCTATGGTGCAGAAGCCGTCTCTAGCAAAGCAGCTCAGGCCGCTCAGGTTCTTGGACGCCTTCTTTCCCTTGCAATGTTCACCTTCGTCTTCACTGCTACTCGAGCTCGAGGTGGAGTACACGGAACTGGAGTCGACGTCGCTCGCACCAACCATCGCTCTGGCCTTGCCTCGGCTCTCCTTCTTTCTCGATCGTCGCTCGTCCTTGTGCTTGTTCTTGTACTTACTCTTGTGGTCGCGCCTCGACCGGTACTTGCCATCGTTCCTCGGCTTGTGCTTGTATCCATCCTTGTTCTCGACCTTCTCCGAGCAGTCGACGACGAAGTGTCCCGTCTTGCCGCACTGGAAGCATGTCCTCGTGTTCCTCCTCATGTTCACTCGATTCTCGTGCAGCCTCTCGAACCGTCTCGTCAGGAGCGCCAGCTCGTCCTCTCCAAGCACATCGAACTCCTCATCTGGCATAGACATCAAGGAGGACAAAGAGAACATCCTGGTGGATGGGTTAGTGTTAGCCTTTCCTTTCGAACCACCAACAAGGGCGAGATTATGGGAATCAGTCGGACCCTCGAGCTTGGCGGTCATGCCCCTATCCACCTCAGCCGACTTGAGCTTCGAGAACAGCTCGTTCACCGTCAGAGTGTCATACTTCTCCGACTCCACAATTGCCTCGAACTTTCCGCCCCATATTGTACGATCCAAAGAGTGTAAGATCTTGACAGCTCTATCATGATCATCGTACGGGAGCACGTCCACATTGGTCCTCATGTTGTTCACAACCACCGTGAACCTCTGAAACAAGGCATCGATGGAGTCACCAGGGAGATGAGTGAAGTTCTCGTACTCTCTCCGGTAGGTCGCATACATCCGTGCCCTCGAACCCGGGCATTCCCAACATGAGCCTCCTTCAAGCACCGTCCAAATTCTACAAGCCAAGTGCTCGGTGTGCACCCGATCGAACTCGGGCTAACACGAGCACGAAACAAGTAGTCGACCGCCTTGTTGTTGGCGTCGAACCTATCCCTCGATCTGGAGCGAGGAAGTCCATCGGTCCGGACATAGCTCCGTGTCCACCGTGACATCCCAAAGGATCCGACCCTTTCCGCGGAGGAACTCACCCATCCGCTTACTCCACATCCGGTAGTTCTTGCCATCGAAGTGTGGAGGACCCGAACCCCGTTCTCGGTACGCCATCCTTAGATCTTAGACTCGGTTAGAGTCAACAAAGACCCGAACCGGCTCGATACCACTTGAAGGACCGATTAGGTGACCAGAGAGGGGGGGGGGAGTGAATGGGAGCCGATAAAAATTCTTCTCGAAGGAGATTGAAACTCCGACAAGATGAACTCGCTCGGTCGGACCCCCAAAATCACACGCTCCGCACTTCTACCTTCCATTTGCCAAAACCACGTAGCCACTGCAGTGCTACGGTCCTAGGAACAAACACTACCGGCAACCTCAACACACACGCACCCACGACAGCGGAAACAACTCGATAGCCGGCATGCTAGAGGGGGCGGTTAGACCGAGGTATAGGAGGCGGTTAGACCGCCTCCACCAGGCAACCAAGAAATCCTCCGAAACACCTCTTCCGAGCACCAAAACGCACCACGGTTTCATCAACAAAGATCTCTCGGTCGGGGCCATGCTAGATACCGAAAAATCTTGGCGAAAACCAAAACTTCACCTAGGGGCCTAGGGGCGGTTAGACCGGCTACCGGGGGCGGTCTAACCTCCCCGTACCCGACAACGAACTCCAAACAAGAACACCTAGCAAACAACACGAGAACGACCCGAAATTTCACCCGGACGCTCCTCCGATCAAGGCGAACAAACTCACGAGAGGAAAATCCGGCGAAACAAAACTTTGACCTGGAAACCCCGTGGCGGTTAGACCGCCCCTCCCGGGCGGTTAGACCGCCTCTCCCGGAAAAACGACCCGCGGGTCAAACCCTAACTTTCTCGCGCCAGATATCCCGAATCACTCCACGGATTGCAGCGAAACTTCGGGATTAGCTGGGTTACCTCCTGGGCAACCTCTACCTCAAAGGAATCGACCCGAATCGCTCACAATCAAGAGGAATCGAAGAAATCGCTTCTCTAGGTCAAGAACTCGCCCAACACAAAAAACCACCAAATCGAGTCCGATTCAAGAGAGATTTGGGGGCAAAGTCAGCAGCCGAAGAGGCACAAGATCCTCATATGTGACACCCACAAAAAACCCCAAGAAATCGTTCTCAAAACACCGCCAACAAAGAGCTCCGAAAATCAACACAAAAAAGGACGGGAAAACCACCTTGAGGAACAACGCCGAACCATCTATACATACCATGAAGGTTCGTACAAGGTCTAGCTTGCACCCAAACATCCATCCCTCTCTCTAGATCTCACATGAAGCTCTCAAGCTAGTCCTAGGAAAAACTAGGGAAAATGGAGAACGAAAAAGGAAAAACAAATGAGCTAGGGTTCCAAGAGTTGGCTGCCATCCATCCACTCAATGAGTATATATGGAGGCACCCAAAAGACTAAACTACCCTCACCTAATAACTAGGGAAACAAGCCCCTCAAGGGCCGATTTGGAAGTCTTCGGAATTTCTTCATTGGACGGATGCCCGGCGACACAACCTACTTAGCCTCGACGTAAGCCTTGCGATCCCGACGCGTGTCCTCTGCTTCGAAGCATCTCGGCGCCGGCGGCCAGGGCGGTCAGACCGCCCCCCTGGGCGGTTAGACCGGCCCGGCCAATCTGACCGGTCCCAGGTGGTCTGACCGCCCTTCCTGGGCGGTTGAACCGGCCTGGGTGGCCGCACCTCCTCGTCGAGTCTTCGGCCTCGGTTTTGTGGCTCAACCGAGTAACCCAGTGGTTTTCTGGTGAACCACTGCAAACCCCGCGAACTCGGTGTAGCCTCCGCCAATCTCCACTCATGACTCGGCTCCCATGTAGTCCTGGCTCGACCTTGGTTTTGAGGCTCTACCAAGAAACCGTCCACGACTCCATCATGCTATTCATGCCACCATGCGGCCCGCACTTGACCCCACTGGCCACCGGGTCCCTCGAACGAAGCCTACTTGCCTTCTCCACTCCTGGAGGCCTTACCGGCAACGACCTTTCGCGCTTGTTCTTCAACTGCACCAACACGAGTCAAGCCGCAACCTGCACCTGCAATACTTAGCCAAGAATCAGTCCACACAACGTTGTCAATCACTCATCACACAAGGAAGCGACCATCCACCGGTCCTCGAACCACACATGGTCCTCAACTTGCAAGACTCCTTTGACGTTTCTCGTGGGTTGAACCGGAAGTAGGCGTCCGGATGACGCCCATGTGTCATTGTCCACGACCTTATTGAATAGAGTGAAAGCTTCGGTCGGCGTAAGCTCGATGATAGATCCTCCCGCCGATGCATCGATGATCGTCCTTGACGCCATGGTGACTCCTTGATAGAACTTTTGCACGAGGTCTTCCTTCGGGAACTTGTGATGTGGGACCGCCTGAGTGTACTCATTGAAGCGCTTGAATGCCTCTGAGATAGTCTTCGTAGCGTATTGAGCAAAAGTGGCAATCTTATTATGCAAGCTTTGAGTTTTACCCGGTGAGTAGATTTCCTTCATGAAAGCCTTCATCAACACATTCCAATTTTGCACCATCTCCGCCGGTTGAGAGTGGAACCATTGCAAAGCCTTCCCGAGTAGCGAGAACGGAAAAAGCCTTGCCCTCATTTGGTCTTGAGTCACCCCATCCATGTTGAAAGTCTGACATAGTTGAATGAATGCTTGGAGGTGAAGGTTCGGATCCTCTTTACCGGTGAAGGGTGAATGTTGCACCATGCGGATTGTTGAGGTCTTGATCTCGAACGACCTTCTGATCTCTCCGAGGTTCAAGATTGGTAGGTCGATGATGTCCGGGGTGCACAACTCCCCGATCTTGCGTTCTTGCCGCGGTTGTTCACCCATCGGTGGAAGTCGATTCTCTCAAGGACTTTGAGGTGGTGAATTCTTCGGAGATTCCTTCCATCCTTTGTCTTCCGACTTTGAATCTACAAAATCCAGCTTTTTAGCTTGATGTGCTTCGCATCTCCTTAGCCTATAAAGTTTTTCTGGATCATCCACAAAATTATCGGGTTTGTTGGAGAGGTAGCCGTCCATCTCCTGTTAGGATAGCGATAAACAAAATATGCAAAAACAAAAAAGTAAAAACAAATCTAAGAAAACTAGGGTTAGACAAACAAGATTAGATTAATTTTGAGGATGATCAAAGTTTAGTAGATGGAAAAAGAAAAACTAAAAGAAAACTAAAAATCACAAAAAAGCAATAAAAGATCAAATCTTGATCACTTGTTCCCCGGCAACGGCGCCAGAAAAAGGGGCTTGTTGACGGTTAATAGTTGTATCAAAGTTCGTTTAGACTTGCAAGCGGACAAGTCTCCCATCGTAGTCAAGGGACCCTTCTTCCCTCGAGTGGTGAACCCAAGGTATCGAATCCGTGGAACAAATGTGTGACGCAAAAGATGATCTAGTAAAGCCAAGTAACTTCAATCTTCGAAAGGTGAAACCCTAATGCATCTAGTTAAAGAACACAAAAATGAATCTAATCTACTAAAGACCGCAGGTAGCAAAGATAGATAGGGTAGATAAACCGATCTAGAGAGATCGGGTCAAGCCTTTTGTTGAAGTTCCAAGCAAAAGAAGTAGCAAATCGAATCTCATTAGAAGCCTCTTTAAATCGTGGTTTCCCGTCCAACTCCGAAAACGCCCGTCTTTCAGAGCCCCCGTTCTGTCACAACGTACTCCTATTCATGCGGGTAGTCTAGGGTGAGTCCAAGGATAAGTCGAGTTCTTTCAGAAGATCAGGCGTGCACCTCTAGCCACCGCGGCTACAAGAACACCCTATGTGATCTATCTCGAGAATAGATCTAGAATAAGAAAAGTCGATCGAAAAATGAAGACTTCGGAGAAACACTTGATCGCTAGAAATCGGATTCAACTTGATAATTCAACTAGTATAATGATACATGAACAAGATCACCACCGGGATCCTACCTTGATCTTGCTTCTAGCTCCGGGAACTCCGACGTGGTCTTCCTTGCAAGGTTCCCACTTCGGTTAGGGAAACCCTAGTAAACTAGCTCGACCCTCTCCTCTCCAAGATGGTGTCCCTCTCTTCTCTGCTTCTCAGTGGTCGATGACGAATTGATTGATGCGTGGCTCTTGACCCCGGGGCTATAAATAGCCCGAATGGCGGCTAGGTCAAAGGGGGAGGCGACCAGGCCCTAGACTGGGCTGGGCCTGCCGGCCTGGGCCGACCGGCCTAGGCCCATCCAGGCCCAGTTTCCTGCCTCCTTCGCCCTACGTCGGTTTCCGAGTCTTCTAGATCCTTCCCCCTTCTGCATGTGGGCCCTTGTCGTCAGTTTCTCTCAGAGTTGGACGTAGCTCCTTGTCCCGCAAGATTCGGCACTTTTCTGGGTAGGTCCTCGGAGTTTGTCATCTTCTCGGGTTTGGTCCCTAGGCTTTTTGGAGTCGAGTTTGCTTCATTGCATGACTTGTACGGGGCTTCAAGGTCTTGTCACAAGGTGCCTGATGAACTTATCCCGGAAGTCTTGCTTTCAACGCTAAAACCCTGCATAAACACTAAACTCCAAAACCGACATGCATGAATGAACTTGTTATACCAAGGGGGTTAGTACCAATGGATAAGGTATAAAACTTATGCCAACACCGAAGGTAAACTCATGGCTAGGTTGACAGAATTTCACCGTCAACACAATCCGAATTAAAATAATGTGGACCTTATGATTTATATGTAATTTATATGTAGTTGAAGTGCATTTTCCTAAATATTAAACCTGTCGTAGGTGCCTACTATCCGGTTCACTATATTATGTAGCATCGGAACTTCCTGTTGCGTCTTTACAAAATATACGATCGTGCATAGGGATGCCAATTATCTGGTACGTTGTATATAAAACAACGAAACGTCCTGTTGGGCTACATGAATGTGTTAATCTCCAATGTGGGCATGATCGAGGAGTATGCAATGTGACGTGCTCATGATCATGTAGTACTAGGCGAACGAATAGACGAAGGAAGGGATGTGTTGATCTCCAATGCGGGCATGATCGAGGAGTATGCAACGTGATGTGCTCATAATCTTGTAGTATTAAGAATTGAATTGACGATGGAAGGGCTGTGTTGATCTCCAATGTGGGCATGATCGAGTAGTATGCAACGTGACGTGCTCATGATCATGTAGTACTAGGCGAACGATTCGACGAAGGAAGGGATGTGTTGATCTCCAATGTGGGCATGATCGAGGAGTATGCAACGTGACGTGCTCATGATCATGTAGTACTAGGTGAATCGAATCGACGAAGGAAGGGATGTGTTGATCTCCAATGTGGCCATGATCGAGTAGTATGCAACGTGACGTGATCATGATCATGTAGTACTAGGCGAACGAATCGACGAAGGAAGGGATGTGTTGATCTCTAATATGGCCATGATCGAGTAGTATGCAACGTGACGTGCTCATGATCATTTATTACTAGGCGAATCGAATCGACGAAGGAAGGGATGTGTTGATATCCTATGTGGTCATGATCGAGTAGTATCACTACAAGGTTTTCCCCCTATTGCAACAAATCCCTTAGGCAACACCACTATTTCGGTTGCAATAGGGGGGTACTATTGCACCGAAACGGTGATTTGGTTGCAATTTGTGTGTCTATTGCAACACAAAATTTGAGTTGCATTATTTATTTGTTCGGTTGCAACATGTTGACGCTAATGCACCCTTTTTTAGGATTTCCGTTGCATTTGGTTGGAAATAATGCCACCCCAATTTTGTGTTGCATTAGCATTCCTTGCATTGCAACAGAAAGTTGCTATAGCCACCATACTAGGGATGGTTGCGTTTGAACAAGTATGTCGCAACGTAGAATTTTGGTTGCAAATATATCTTTGCGATGTTGCAACAATTTGGCGCTATTGCACCCATTATTCAAAATTGTGTTGCATTTGGTAGGAAATATTGCTACCCTATTTCTGCGTTGCACTAGAAATTCGGGTGTTGCAATATAAACTTGCTATGGCTACCATACTAGGGTTGGTTGCGTTTGAAAGGCCTTACGCAACGTCTTATTTGGGTTGCAAATATCTCTTTGCGTTGTTGCAAAACAAGGAAGGCTACTGCTTCGTTTCTAGCCTCAAGGAGGAATATTGTGTACGTATTGCCACAAAATTTGTTTTGATGAAAAAAATCTGCTATGGGGTTGTAGCGAAATTTAAAATGTGATTTAATAAATAAATTATATTATGAAAAATCTGAATTTTAACAATATGGTATAGACTATATGTACCATGAAAAAAGAGAGGATTTGTTTAGATGAAAAAATTGTGTGCTATGGGGATGTGGGCTAAGCCGACCACAATAGGCTCAACCGGCTAGCGTAAAGCCCAGCGAGCGGGAGCCCGAGTGGACCGGCCAGCCCATTAAGCCCCATAGCGCAAGTAGCAAGCATTAGTTGATGATGGTAATACGGAGTTCGAAAACGCAGGCACGCCTCTCCTTTTAAGCTGGGATACCCCCTTCTCAGTTTACGGGGTGGCACTAAAGGTACTGGAGACTAGGATGTGAAAATGTCAAATGGGTCGATGAGAGTAATAAAAACAAGGATATGCCGGCCCAAATCGTCTATAACTTTCAGCTCCCCCACCCCCAATACACTTTTGCTCCCAACCATCCCCCCTCGTCGGCTCGACCGTCGCGTCCACATCGAGATGCCCCGCATCGCGGTTTCCCCGCGGCAAGCGGCGACGGCGGCCGGGAGTGGCCGCATCGAGCCTTCCGGACCGGTGGCGGGCGCGGACGAAGGGGCCGCGAGCCGCCATAACACGGCCGAGCGCCGCCACGGCGGCGGGGGGCCGCATCGAGGGGATCTCGGAGAGCGGCGGCGGCGGACGGCGGGGGCCGCACCGAGGGTTTTCGGGCGAGCGGCGACGGCGTACGGAGGTGCCACTACTCCACCACGCGAAGCGCGATGCACGCGGGCGGTTCAAGTGTTCCACACCACCTACCTCGTCGTCCTCCGGTATGGTCGGCGGCACCCCAACTCTGTCGTCCTCTGGTACGGACGACACCGCCAGCTCGTCGTCGTCGTCTGACGGCCCACATCGCCAAGTTGATCCATCCGGTAAGGGTAAGCAGGCCCTAGTCGGATGCAAGCGTTCCAGAAGAGAAGTGAGGTACACTGCCCTACCCTCTTTGATTTTCCAGGAATCGTGTGACTCCTTTTGCAATTAGAAAAATGTTAGTAGTTCATAGTAATCAAAATTTCATACTAGATAATGATAATTGTGTTTTTGTGCGGATCCATCTCACCCCATACTAGATAATGATAATGATAATTGGCTTGATTTCTTGCCATCTTTTGTTGTGAATCTGACCTGTGTACATTTGATCGCAATCCTGAAAACAAAGCCGCCAAATGAACGCAGGCTGTCCCATTTAGTAGGTTAGGCCTTTTCCGGCGTAGTCGGGGGATCACGGGTAAATTGGTATACATTATGAGTCAAGAGATTGAATAGGCCGTTTAAAACCGAAAAACAAAGCAAATTGTTTTGTTTGCTCAGGCTAGTGAACACTGCTAATCAGGTGAGGATCATCATTCCAGACTCGGATGATGAGCAGGACAATAGCAAGAAACCGTCTCCATCGAAAGCTTCGGGATCATCGAAAAGAAAGGTGCATTTTTTGACTATTTTGCTGCATTGGCCACAATCGTTGTAACACATTTCATGTTAGTAACTTGTGTTTGTTGTCCGCCATAGCAAATGCCCTTGCGCCAAATGGTTCAACGAGCCGAAGGAGCGCTATGATGATTTGCGGGAGCGATTGAGAACCTAAGCGTCGACATTGCTGGAACGCAGGAAGACATGGAGATGACCCTGAAGGAATTCATGGAGACTGTTGCTGACAAGTTAGAAGTGATGGTGAAGAAGATCCGCAAGCTTCAGGATAAAGTCAATCGCAAGTAGTAGTAATCTAGCTTAGTACGTAACATAACCAGGTCCTAGGTGAATGTTATGCGGTGCCTGGTGAATGGTCTAAGAATGGATGTGTATGTGGCAACATCTAAGTAATAACTTTGAACCTTTATATATGCATCTTCGTATGTCTATGTGTTTGGATCCGGATGAGCCCTTGCAAAATATTTGAACTCATGAGTGACACAAATTGAAATCGTTTGGGTCCGTCATGCATATTTGGACTAACCATCCGTCCGTTTTCGAATTGCGACATGCTATTGTTTATGCTATTCATGTGTATATTACAAAGCATTGTGATCAACAATTTGGAGACTCTTCACTAGAACTCCCGAATTTTGTGTATTATTGTTAGCCTCTATAGTAGCCGATCGGAAAAGAAAAATAATGAATTACGCATATGTTGAAAACCACGAGAAAGGTCATACTACGTACAACCTCGTAAATATTGAAACCGGGTATTGCTTGGTTGTACTAAAATTTTGTCTATCGTGTATGTATTGCCACGATCGGATAGGGGCTCTTCCGATCCGGACCATTCCAAAATTCCGTCTTCGACAACACCGGTTATTGTTGCGGAGATCTCCACGAGGGCCTCTAGGGGATCGATCTCCACGGCGATCTCCACGTGATTCTTGTTGCGAGAGATCTGAGCGGCGCTACGGCCACGGCCGGTACGTACCGATGTCTTGATCTCATATATATCCAATCGTTCGCTGCATATATATGTATATTGGTATATATATCGTGATCAAGGTCGATTGAAACATGAACAATGCAGATTAACTAATGGCATCAGACGAAGATCGAAGTTGGATGCGCTTGCCTCGACACTCAGCGGATTGACAAAACAATTTTCGAATTTTTTTTGCAAAAATTTACGGCCTCATCGCCGCGAGGTGGATCTATTGCGTGTCCATGTAATTTGTGTCAATGCATGATCGGACATTCCACCGTGGGTCCCATTCAAATTCATTTACTCAATAGAGGGTTTCTTGATTGTTTCATCGATGTCGGTAACATTCAAGACCAAACTAATACTTCTTCTCGGGTCCCGTGAATCAAGATGTTATCGCACGATCTCAATAATCATGATGCACTACCTACGGTCGACGATACAACACATTTATTTGTAGAAGACGATGAAGAAGATGGTTTGGATGATAACCCCGCCGCCACCAATACTCGATTAGAAACATTATCGGTGGCACTATACATCATGGACAAACCGAGAGATGAGGAAGAGGCGGATAAGCGAGCGAGAGATCTTTTTGAAACTATTAGAGCGAGGCAAAGAAGGAATTGTATCCAGGGATGCAAAAATGCAACGAAGGTCTCTTTTATTGTGGAGCTTTTTCAGATAAAGTGCATGTATGGCTTAAGTAACGCGTCATTGGAGGCCATACTTAAGCTCTTTGGAAAGGTTCTCCCTGACCGGCATTGTATTCCTGACTCCTTGGATAAAGTGCAAAGGGTGATTCGAGACCTGGGCTTGGACTATGTCAAGATACACGCATGCCAAAATGATTGTGTGTTATTTTTTGATAAATACGCAAATCTGGAAACATGTCCCATTTGTAAGGAGTCAAGGTGGAAAGTTGTAGATAAAACCTCGATAATAATTGCGGTGCGGTGGGTGCTACTTCGTTAAGAAGCGGTTACCGCTTAAGATCCTACGCTACTTTCCTCTTATTCCTCGGCTTCAAAGAATGTATATGTCAAAGCAAATGTCAAAGGATATGCGGTGGCACAAGAATGAATTGGTGAATGATGGGAAAATGCGTCACCCCGCCCGACTCAAAGGCATGGAAGCACGTGGATTCGCAGTTTAAATGGTTTTCGAAGGAGGGGGTCGTAACGTTAGGGCCGGGTCTTGCTTCGATGGGTTCAATCCCTTTGGCATGCAAAGTCTTACGTATTCCATTTGGCTCGTCATCCTGGTTCCTTACAATTTGCCTCCATGGATGTGTCGAAACAATCTAACTGGATTTTGTCAATGTTGATTCCTGGTCCAAAATCTCCTGGAATGGATATTGATGTATATTTGAGGCCCACGATACTAGAGCTCAAGGAGCTTTGGAACAATGGTGTTAAAACAAGAGATGCGAGGGACTAAGAAGAATTTTAGATTGCGTGCTATACTTCTTTGGACAATTAATGACTTCCGGCCTATGCTATGTTGTCCGGTTGGAGCACTAAAGGAAAGTTTGCATGTCCATACCGCCACAAACATACGAGTATTTGTGGTTGAAACATGGGCGGAAGCACCTGTGCTACATGGCACATCGACGTTTTTTGGCCCCCGACCATCCATGGCGCAACAATGCGGTCGGCTTCAACAACAAGGTCGAAACCGAGGAGGCACCGAACCACTATCCGGTGCACGGGTACTTGAGCGTATTCTACTTTTGAACAAGTAGAATTTGGAAAGACATTGTTATCAAAAAAAGGAAGCGTGACGAAGACAACAGATGGCACAACTTGAGGAAGAAGAGTATTTTTTTGAGCTCCCTTGCTGGTCTTCTTTGCTCATCAGGCATAATTTGGACGTGATGCACATTGAGAAAAATATATGCGAGAGCATACTAGGCACTCTGCTTAAGTTGGATGGCAAATGTAAGGACGGGGAGAATGCTCGGCTTGACATGGAGCATCTACGGATACGACCAGATCAGCACCCTATGATTAAAGATGATAAGTATACCTTGCCATCAGCCTTGTACGAGTTAGATAAGGATGCCAGAGAAAGTTTGTGTGAATTTCTATATGGAGTGAAGATGCCCGATGGGGGTTTCCTCGAATATAAGAATATGTGTTGATGTAAAGTCACGTAAGGTGTCGGGCTTGAAAACGCATGACTACCATCTAATTCTACAGAAACTTTTACCCTTAGTGGTGTGTAGGATTTTGCCAGAAGTTGTTGTCATTGGATTGA
The DNA here is from genome assembly GCA_947561735.1 of Cenchrus americanus. Taxonomy (NCBI): domain Eukaryota; kingdom Viridiplantae; phylum Streptophyta; class Magnoliopsida; order Poales; family Poaceae; genus Cenchrus; species Cenchrus americanus. The sequence continues at coordinate 96,198,780 of OX387240.1, forward strand.
TTCAGCTTAGTAATTTCTTCGATGCACTATGTTCAAAGGAGTTGGTGGAATCGAATTGGACGAGCTCGGTGTTCAATTAGGGAGGTTGTTTGTTGACTTGAGATGATATTCCCACTGCATTTTTTGATATCATGATCCATTTGCCTATTCATCTAGGTGAAGAAGCCAAACTTGGGGGGCCGGTGTGTTACGGATGGATGTACCCGGTGGAACGGTACCTACGCACCGTGAAAGGATATGTGAGGAGCAAGGCTCACCCCGAAGGTTCAATTGCTTTGAGGGATACATACTTGAGGAGTGCCTTACATTCTGCTCAAGATTCTTGGACGTGGACACCAAAGACAATCGTGTTGATCGACATGAAACGGTTCTTGTTAATGAGCCACCATCGGTGTTGAGCATTTTTCGAAATGGATTACAAGAGGAGAGGACGGACGGTTGAAGAAATACCACCAAATGAGTTTCGGAAGATGAGGCACTACATAATTTGCAATTGTGATGAAGCTAGACCATATGTCGAGTAAGATGCACTACCGAACATCATTATTGCTTTTAATTTTAAATATCAAACTAACGGTAATATTCTTTTGTGTGCGGCGAGCATTTGGAAGAACCGAGGGCACATGGATCCGAAATCTTGATAAGCGACATGAGGCTCAACTCGTAAGATGGTTTGAAAGCAAGATCACAGGTTTACATGCTAGAGGGGAAGTAAGTTCGATTTGTTTGCACTTGCTCAAGGACCGGATCCCCGACCTCGTACATTGAATAGATGTCATATCAACAATTGGTCGTTTCGTACCGTTAACATCGAGAGAACCCTTGTGACACAAAACAATGGTGTGCTTGTCAAGGGTGAGGCGAAGGCACAAATTGGTATGGGGTGATTAAAAGAATGATCTCACCGGAATTCCCCTGGACAAAAAAGAAGTTATTCCGTTCCGGTGTGACTGGTTTGATGTGCCTCTTGTCACAAGTACCAACAGAGGCAAAGGATACAGTAAAGATAAATATGGGGTCATTGACATCTATACTACTCGACACAAGTTTAGCAATGAACCCTATATTATGGCAACACAAGCGAGAATCGGTGTTTTATGTGAATCCGGTGAACAAACCTTGGGAGCAAGTGTTATTTCAATGAAACCAAGGAACTTGTTTGCCATGCTCGAATTAGATCTCGAGGACTCACTTGCTGTGGGTATCGAAGGTATTAATTTGCTCGGTGAACACCGAGGTTTTGACACATTGGTCTAGATCGGACAAGGAAGGCACAACCGGCGATGTCTCAGTTATTAATCAGGTTCGGGCCGAGGCGGTTGACGAACCAGACGATGAAGTATTTGATGTTGATGATGAACATGATGCAGATGACACGTACATTGATGATGGAATTGTTGCACCAATAGTTCAAGATGCCCAAGATGATGAGTTTTTCAATTGATACTTACTCGACCGTAGTCATGACTTCTATGTTGCCATTATTTACTACTTCTGGAAGACTTTTGCATAAATCTTAATATTTAAAATATGAATCTAAAAATTGGTATGACAAACAAAATTAGGGGGCCGTAGGGCACAGCCGGTCACCAACGTGCTCTACCGGCGAGCGTGAAGCCCGGCGAGCGGGAGCCCGATGGGCCGGCCGGCCCAACAAGCCCGAGGTTAGTAGAGAGGAAGCGGTGTTTAGAGGAGTTCGGGATGGCAAGCATGCCTCGCCTTTTAAGTTGTGGTGCGCCCGCTTGAGGTAGCGGTGTGGCACTAAAGATTATCTTTGATGTCTCCGTGCGGCGCTTCGCACACACCGGGGAGTAATAAGGACAAATGGGCCGGCCCAATCTCGGACTGCAATCCTTTTCTAACAAAAGGCCCAATCTCGGATATTGCTCAGACGCTGTGACACGATATGGAGTGGACACCATGATCTAGATTATGTTGTCATAAGAATGTAGGAAAACAAATTTCCTGATTTGGACGTCATTTGACAAATATAAACAACTTTGAAGTTATGATTAAACGATACAAATGATCAAGTTCATTATGAACATGAACAACTCAAGAACACATCCCAATCTGGGTGCCGACAGTGGGGCCCACAACTCGTCCAATGGGGAAATCTCTCGCGGGTTCGAGCCGAGGCTTGGCGCAACAATCCTACGGTGGGTCCCGCAACTCCGTCCACGGATGGGGTCACCCGCGAGTCAAATTTCCGTAAAGACCGATTTGTGGGCCAACTAGTGCCCGGGTACACCCGTCATTGACCCCGTGATTCCGTGTCCTCCCTATGAAAGCGCGAGCTTCCTTAAAACCCAATGAACCCCGCGACCCCCCAAATTCAATCTACAACATGATCCGGAGGCGGCGGTTCTTTTCCATCTCCCCTCATCCTCGCCGGGGATAACGGCGTCGCACATCCAATTACCCACCGTGCGTGACGAACCGCAACCACTCCATGGAAAAGATCTCCGTGGCTCGCTACGAGGCGTCGTCGAGGCCGCCGGAACCGCCGACGGAGCCGACGATTGACATCGTCTCCCGCGTCGGCTACGCGCGGGAGGATGCCATTGTGGATCTCCGCAACCTACGCGCGCAACATGCAAGGCAATGTGCGTGGTGGGCGGCGCCGCCACGGTCGGACGACGCCTAGCCCCGAAACGCGTCTCCGCGGCGTCGATTCTACCTCGGCCACGAGTATCGCGCGGCGCTCGTCAACACACCGGCCAACGTCGGCAACCCGAAGGCCTTATTCCGCGCGGCGCCGCGCACCGCCTACGGCGCGCCGCGGAGGCGGGAGGCGGTCACAAGGAATCGATGTACGCCCTCTCCCTCTTCCTCTACAGACCCAACAGCGGCGAGGCCGACGACGACGAGGCCAGGCGGCTCCTGCGCTTGGTCGAGGCACCCCAAGAGGGGGCGACGGTGCTTCCTTGGATAAATTTGACTTGCACAAAACACCGCTCCAGGATCATTGCGTCGACGTGGCACTACCTGCTTACAGATGCGAATGCGATTGCCGTGTCGCCGGTGCCGGCGCCCGTACCTCGCCACGACGATTTGCAGTGTGCGGGTCGCGGGTGTGGCGACCACGCAGATGGCATGCTTGGTACTCGTGGCGTAGGTTCTGCAGCGAGGAGTGTAGGATCCGAAACGAGTGTGATTGGTTCTTCTACACACTCAAGGAAGCGTTAATGATCTGAAGGAAGGTATAAAAGTTGTGATTGCTGATATTTCTTGATAAATTAGTTCCACACATGATGCACCCTAAAAGACATTCTGGATTTCAGTGTACATGTTTGCGTTCTTTCTTGTGTTTTACAAGTTCACCGATTGCTAAACATTGTTTCGGTGCACGGATTTCGGTTATCATTTGTTCGACGGTTCGTTTAATGCTTTCTTCATTTTCGGGAAATTTATACGCCACGACGAGGGACCTTGCGAGAGAGGCTCGCGTCATTTCGAGTCACACATCTTTGAAGAAATCCAGCTAATAAACACAAAGCATGTCTCTCAAGTTGTGTCTTTCGACTATGTATGTGTCTTTACAATTTGTGTCCTTGTAGAGCATGTTTTTGATGATCCTTAGTTGGTGTGGTGTCAACGTGACTCGGGTAGCTAGCCCGTGAAAACTCGGTTGTCATAAATCTTACCGATTGCTACCCAATCTTTATGTTTGTTACACATATTTGTGTGATGCATTTTACTCTCGGTACAAATCGATAAAGGGTTTATGGTAGTCTCTAAAGTTTATACAAATATGACATTCGTAAATTTACTCGACCACATCAAAAAATGTGTAACCAATATACAATAACTTTGTGGTAAACAAGAAGTAAACTTTGTGGGACCCACCCGTCAGTGGCCACACCAAAATGCATCCCTCAAATACGCCAAACGTTCGAAAAAAATGGGTAGCCGGCGATTTGGAATGTGGCGCCGCTTTTTTCCCATCCGAATTATTTAACTTTCGCCCAAACTACCGCGCAACCATGACCGGGGCCACCACGCCAGGTTACAAGAGTAAAAAGTCGCGCGTCTTTACTTTCCCTCCCGAATCCCCCTCGCAAAACAAATCTACAACTCGGTCGGTTAGGGGCCGGGTAGACGATACGACTACCGCCGCCGCCGCCGCCAAGCGCTTCTCGCCGCGCGTACACGAGGATGCGTCGTCGAGGGAGCCGGCAAGGGTGACCCCTACGTCCTCTGAAGCGCAGCGCACACCGTCGTCGGCCATGCTACCTAAAATGTTCACAACCCCTGGTGCGGCGATTGGTGAACCTACCGCCACCATGGCCCCTAGGCCTAGGGCGACGGGGGCTCTCTTTGGGTCATCATCACCTTCGGGCGACGATGAAGCACGCGTCGACGTGGACATAGGTGCAGACCCTGATGTTTTACCTTCATCTCGGGACGAGACGACCGAGGCCGGGTACGCCGTATCGTGGTTCCATCTTTCCCCTCGTTCGTACCGCATCCAACATCTCATGCATCCGTGCACGCACCGGTACCCTAGATTTCATGCATTTGATCACGCGATTTGCACACCAAATTTCTTCACATGTTATTGATATGACATCGAAATGAATGCGCGAGATCATTAGATGATCGATCTTGGACCGTATATATGATTGAGAAGAGTATAGATGGGGAGCCAGATACAACACATACTTGTCACCCTCGTGGTTCACAAATCACCCTACAAACCATAAACAACCTGAAACAAAAACTGGGGTTAGGATGAGGGACATTGTTTACTACAAGACTAGAATTCCTGACTCTACTGTGGAAGCAACACTCACTGAGATCGACTACGACGTCGACGTAGAAAGAACGAAACAGATTCATGAGGAGGAGATGGTGATCAGATTAGTTATCTCCAGAGAGCCAATACCTATAAACCATACCATGGCCATAACACCTTTGAAATCCAAAAGTGCTTACATAAATGCTGATGATGAAGAAGTAGAAGAATGTGACTTAGATGAATACAAACTTTGGCTAGCTGATTTGCATCAAGAGAAGAAAGCCTTGGGTAAGATATGCTTCAGCCAAATATTTGTGTACTTATACTCCAGAATTTGCATGTTCAGTCACATGAATGAAATTAATTATGGATTATATTTCAGAATTAAAAGACATTTTCGGGATGACACAATCGATACATACAGAGAATACCCGAATGTTGCGGACTACGCTTGAAGACATCGGTAATATCCCTCTCCTAATTTGCAAGAAAATTACCATTTTTTGTCATACTACAAAATATGATCGGTCATCATATGCCACTAAATTCTCTCGCGAACGGTACGTGGACCCCACCTTCATTTTGCAACACAGAATGAAATGAACCCAACACCTCGCAAGGTGCGGCCTCCATCTCATGCTCGGCGTTGGAAACAACAGGAGCAAGGATCTGGTAACATGTGTTCCATAGAAATTACCTGTCTGTGCATACAGTTATTTTGTGGGTATTATCACATGCATGTTGTTCGCATGGAATAGGCTCACAAAAAGTTAAGAAAAGAGGACGCGGTCCCGTAAGAGCATTGACGGTAATCGCCAAGAGAATCAAGGCGGGCAAGCAGCAGTTAGACATTCAATTCTCTAAACATGGAGGACCCAAGTGGGTGATAACTACCGCTCATTCGTTGATGAAGTGGTCATGTATACAAGGAAAAGGGCTCCTATCATTGGAGTGAAATCATGGAAAAATGTTAGGGAAGAAGTCAAAAACGCAATAGCAACTGATGTATTGGTAATAATAGACTTTGCTTTTCAGTACAATTCAAATAAAAACTAACATATGAACTCACACAATATTTGAATGCTATTGTGATTATATAACAGGCAAAGTGGGACATGGAGGATAATGTTGCATCAAGGGAAAAGATATGGGCCATTGCTAGGGAGCGTTACAAAGGATGGCGTTCAACTTTCAGTGCTACAGCCAAGACATACAACAGCTACCACCAAAGAATGTTACATAAGCCTACAGAATTAGATATTGTTGAATGGCACTATCTCGTTGAAGTATTTCGATCTGCTAAATTCAAGGTTTGTTCCACATTGTTAATTACGATTTCGACCACTACATTTTTCATTCAAATGGCGATGTCCGAGTCTTTAAGATTTTTGTTCATAACTTTACATTGTATAGGAAAGGAGCACACAAAATTCTGCGATTCGAAAGCCAACAAATGAAAGACATTTGTCGTGCTCTAAGCCTTATTCTCGCCGCGAAGTGCCTATGAGAAGGTAATAACTGGACAAGCACATCTCCAATCTGTCTTGCAGGATGAAGAACATTAATTTGTTATTTTCTTGGCATAACAGAGAGACCCAGAAACTGGTGAAGAGCCCGATGATATGGAACTTTGGTGGATAACTCACACTAACCAGGAGTCTTGGACAGACGAACAATCTAAAAAATGTCTATGTGAGTTCTCAATGAATTAGTTCATACATTACTATACATAGGCTTATGCAACTATAGAATGCAACCAATCTCTTGTTCAACTAACTCCTCCACCTGTGCCTTGCAAATGTTAGGACACCGCAAGCGGCGTTATTGCCGAGGCGGAATCAAATGCGACAACAACTTTGTTTCCCAAAAGGAAAAAAACGAGATGTTCCAAAAAGCCTACAAAGAAGTCACGAAGTGCAAATCAACCGAGTTGCATGGAAACGGGTACCGGGCAAAAAACCCAACTAGAAGGCACCTGCTCAATGCGGAGCGCGAGGAACAAATTCGTAGGGAAGAGCTACAGGATGAGGAACACGTCGAGCTCATGGACGCATTTGGGCAGCTACAAGAAAAAATGTCAGGATGGGAAGAAGAAAGGGAAGCGTAAAGGAGAGAACATGCACGCCAACTTGAAGAAAGTGAAAAGAGAAGGCAAAGTGCATCTACAACAACTTAGGCAAGAGTTCCTATCAATGCCGCAAGCATCAAATGGACAATCACAAGTTCCACAGTAATCGGTCAAGCTATTTGCATGAATGGGTTTCTTTCCTTGGGTTCTATATATGAATGTTTGTATCCTTTGGTAGGTTGACCACCCAATATCCGTGCAACCATGCCCAAGCAACAATGTCACCGAATCCGCCGACGTGGCGGCGGTTGCATCAATCACCCAAGAAAGCAACCTTGTCGCCGAATCCGCGGACAACGTGGCGGCGGAACCATCAATTCCTACATCCGGGAATGTACAACCGTACTCCGTGAATGTGCTCTCGTGTACTCGAGTTGTTCTCGAATTCACAACTTTTTACTAGTACATATCATCGGGGCCATCGATGAAATTACGCCTAATCTTGTCCTTCCAAATGATTGGTTCATAGGAGAAGGAATCGAAGAAGCTCGAAAACAAGTATTTCGCAAAACCGTAAGCACTAAAGGTGGTGTTAACAATCCCGAAACACAATCCACCGTTAGACAAATTTCTTCTCAACAACTACAGTACAAGTTGCACAAAGGAGACGACAAAGCACCAAAAAGACATGAGGTGAAGCTTTTTTCAACAACTCTTACTGCTGTGAATGTAATTCATGTTTCAGCTATCAAAGTGTGTTTATGGTTGTGGTAATTATTTGATGTCATTATGCTATTTTTATGAATCACAATCAATCTTTGGTTTGCTATATGTTGTTGTTTCACAAATTCCAATATTAGAGATTAATTGATGCTAGCTTAAAAATTTTGTTGATTCTTTACGGGTGATGCGACCTCCTTGCATTGAATCCCCCCTTTGCCGATCAAGTGTTGGGATCATCTCCAAGTAACAATTGCGCGCACCAAGTTCTTCATGTCCTAGCAAATTTGACTACTATGTGTTGAAACAATGTCCCGTGCCAAACTTTCGCATTTAAGTACTTCATGAGTCATGTAATTAACTCGGTGGATGGTTCAATGTTGGTTAATTAACTATAGATGCATTGTTATATTTATCTGCTGATGTTAATTAATGTTGCAATTACCGCCGCTACATAAATGAGCGTGGCGAGAATACACACGTTGTTTTCGTTGCCAAAAAGTAGCGTGGCAATAGTAAGGTGCACTTGTAGCACCCCTAATACGAACGTGGTAATAAGAAATTCAACTTGTAGCGACACAAAAGGAACGTGGCAATAGTATGGTGTACTTGAAGCAACCCTTAATAGGAACGTGGTAATAAGAAGTTCAACTTGTAGCAACACAAAATGAGCGTGGCAATAGATAGTGCACTTGTAGCAACCCTAATAGAAACGTTGTAATAAAGACTTTAACTTATGGCAACCAACCAAATTTCGAAGCAATAATAGAGGACCACATATTACAACCAATCAAATTACGTGGCAATAGAGGATACCACCTAAAGCAACGTAACCAATATCGTGGCATCGTACAATGCTACCTATCACATCGAAATCAACTTTTGTGGCAATAGAGGAGACCACCTATAGCAACTAACCAATTTCGTGGCATCGGACAATACTACATATTCCAACCAAATTACTTTCGTGGTAATAGACGAGGTTCAACCAATAGCAACCAAAGTCGTTGCGTAGCAATACTATAACTTGCAACGAAACGTAAACGTTGCAATTGCACCTTTGGCAACACCGCATATGTGTCGCAATAGTACACTTTGCAACCAGAACAAGTGTTGTAAAAAACCCTAATTGCAACGTTGCGTTACGTTGCAACAAAAAAACTTTGGCAACCACTAGATGGACAACGACGCAATACCCTAATGCAACGCGGCCTTTCGCATCCCATGGCCCACGGAATAATTTGGTTGCAATTGTGTCTATTGCAACCAAATATGGCATATTGCAACACATTTTGTGCGTTGCATTAGGGGGAAAATCTAGTAGTGTATGCAACATGACGTGCTCATAATCATGTAGTACTAGGCGAATCAAATCGATGAAGGAAGGGATGTGTTGGTCTCCAATGTGTCCATGATCGAGTAGTATGCAACGTGACGTGCTCATGATCATTTATTACTAGGCGAACGAATCGACGAAGCAAGGGATGTGTTGATCTCCAATGTGGCCATGATCGAGTAGTATGCAATGTGACGTGCTCCTAGTCATGTAGCACTAGGCGAATCGAATCGACGAAGGAAGGGATGTGTTGATCTCCAATGTGGTCATGATCAAGTAGTATGAAATGTGACGTGCTCATGATCATGTAGTACTAGGCGAATCGAATTGACGAAGGAAGGGATGTGTTGATCTCCAATGTGGGCATGATCAACTAAGTATGCGAATGGATTGTCTGGTCCTTTGTATTATGTACGACAGGATCATCCTGTTATGACTCTCATACTCATCGACATACGTATGGAGGATGGTTCGGTCTGGTATACATCAGAACAGAGGAACTTCCTTGTAAACTACAAGTACAAAAGGCGCTTCCCATTTCCTGGTCATAGGACGCCAGCAGCGCACTACACACCTTTATGGCTTTATCCAACAGCGTGTCACTCGTGCTAACCCGCCATCCCCCCATTTATTTTCTCCTCGGAACCCCTTGGTAGGTTCCGCCGCTGCCGCCGCCTGCAGCAGCCTCCAATGGATACCTCAATCTGTTGCCGGAATCAGAGGTATGCGTCCGCCTCTAGGCTCTAGTGGATATCGCAATCGGCCGTCGAATTCTTGGAATGGCACTAATTCGAGAAATTCATTGCAGATGGGACGAGATGGTGGCAAAAGAGATGGAAAGGTGTTTGATCCTCCTCCGGCGAAGCGACAATGAAAGTCACAGCTGACTTTTGAAGGCACGTCTGGTCCTCAGACGAGGCTAACATGTAGGCCTGCGGCACGAGATCCTTCCTCTACCCCTACATGCCGCACACGGGGTGGGTCAACCTCGGTGCCTTCCTGCCGCACACAGGGTAGGTCAAGCTCAGCGCCTTCCTGCCGCACACGGGGTGGGTCAACCGCGGTGCCTTCCTACCGCACATGGGGTGGGTCAACCACAGGTTGTTGCCCGCCCCGCCCTTCAGAGTTCCTGCGCCGAATCCCAAGAAGGAGAAGCAGGTACAACTTCACCCTCCACCGGAAGAGCCGCTTAAGATGATGGACCTGCGCAACCACACCTACCAAATGATTAAAGGTCTTAGATGGGTGCTTGAGAAGCATTGGTGGGACAAAACCAAGGACAAACAAGTCGAACCAAGATTTAGGAATGTCCTTCAGCAAACTTTCTATTACAACTACAAATACCTACCCATGAAACTGTACCAGCACAGGGTTGCAAATTGGGATCATATGACGTTTGTCGCGGAAGTGGATGTTAAGGCATTCTTCGATGATCATCCTGGATTGGCTAATTTGGTCTCAATGCATCATAAGTATGTTGAGAATTGTGTGAGAGTTTTTTATGCTACTGTGTACATTACCGATACTAGGGCGTACATCATGTTCATGTTTCAGGGACACCAGTATACTCTTTTACGACACCATATTGCTAACAAACATGGATTGAAGGATTTTGAAATTGGAAAGTACGACCATAAGACATCCCTACATAATATTGTCTACGGGGGTCGTGAACCACCTCGGCGTAGTTTTCTCAGTGGGTCGTTCCCGTCCGATGAGGAGATGACCAAACTTTTTGTTGAGTCGTTCGTAGGTAGGCGAGCATATCGCACACCTGACATGCTTACTCCTGAGGCAAATTTGGTTCACCGGGCACAATGGAAGACAATGTTACCATGGATTGGCAATGCAGAGTCGATCACTAGTCTTCAATAGTGACTTCTCCTTCACGTCATGACTGGCCGGCCCTTCGACATCGTGGACTTCATTTTAGCTGAGATTGAAGATGTTATCTTTGATGGGTTGGTCATGGCCCGAAATATGTCGTATGCTCACTGGATCTCCTTCATGCTGAGTAGTCTTACTAGATAGATGAAGATGGGGAAAGGGTGCGAACCGGACCCAAAGATTGGTGTCCCGAGTACATGATGTCCGAGACACATTTCAAGGAATACAGGCCTGCGAGACCAGGATACAGACATTGTGGCCTAAAGGCTACAATTGAGCCATCTCTTGATGACATTTGTTCCTCGGACAGTGAAGGCAATAAGGCATCTCCAGTGAGACATCTCTGAGTAGATGATAGTGCATCACTACCCACTGAAAAAACAGAAACAGTTCCAGTCACTCCAGCAACAACCATTGAGCCAATGGACTCTTACTTCATTGTGAAATTGATCCTTGAAAATCAACGCGACCAGAGAAAGATCCAGTCAATGATGGAGATGAGGATGACACAGCAAGAGGAGTTAAACCGCACACACTCGGAGCAGATAGTACAAATGGTAACACAGCACCATCGCACTATGGAGAATTTTGTGAATGCTTCACTTAGTCACCTTCACCAAGTTACCGGCTTACCGCCACCGCCCACTCTACTCACACCTATTGGTCAAACTCCCTTGTAACTCATGCCTCCTGCTAACTTGGGTAAATCATCTAAAGTCTATGAGCTGCCTCACAGTTCAGCGATTGGTTCACAATGGATGACAGAAAAGGATTCCAAAGAAGAAAAGGAAGCAGATGCAACAATACTCAAGGTTCTATCTGATATTGCAGCAGAGGAAACGAATAAGGAAGATCCTTTGGCGGCAACAGCAAATGGTCTGGAAGATCCTGCTCCAGCTACCTCGGAAGGCTCTCGTGCAGCTGATCCTGCTCCAACTCCTACTACGTCGGAAGGCTTTCTTTCTCCTGCTCCTGCTCCTGCTCCTGGTACATCAGAAGCCTCTTCTACTCTAGCTCCTGCTACCTCAGAAGGCTCTCCTGCTCCAGCTCCTGCACCTGCTACCAAAGAAGGCTCTCCTACTCCTGCTCCTACTCCTCCTACCTCAGAAGGCTCTCTTGTCCAGCTCCTGCTCCTGCTACCGAAGAAGGCTCTCCTGCTCCTGCTCCTGCTACCTCAGAATGCTCTCCTGCTCCAGCTCCTACTACCTCATAAGGCTCTCCTGCTACCGAAGAAGGCTCTCCCTCCTCTCCCGATCATGCTCTTGTTCCTCGCTCCCGCGCTCCAGCTCCGCCCCGATGACCCTCTTCACAATACTGTTACATCGGCTCCTTCGAACACCAACGAAAAAGAGGTAGAATGTTAAACATTCCTTTTATTGTCATTGATTCCATTTGATTGTCGTATTCGAGTTTAACAATACAATTTTCTTCATGTGTGCGAACCAGCCATAAATAATCGTTTTGCATGGGCTTTGTGCTTAGGTCTTCACAATTGCTGACCAAGATGAAATTGTACCGAAGTCAGAAGACACCCAATACTCTTGTACCGAGTTGCAAAATGAGATACAGGTACCATCACTTCATTTGAAGAATAGAACATCATACTTGTGTCGTGACGTTGAAGACTGCGACTTCAATACAATTGAATCATCCGATTGGATTAATGGCTTGGATCAATGCGGGATTCGTACAACCAAAACGGAGAGTTCTACGGCCTCGACATCACGCAATGCATGAGTCGGGTTATGCATAAAATGAACCCAACACTCCATACGCATGCTTTTATTTGTAATTTTCAATGTAATCCTTGAATCATGTCACAGTACTGATGTTTGATGAGAGGAAGGGATGTGTTGATCTCCAATGTGGGCATGATCGAGGAGTATGCAACGTGACGTGCTCATAATCTTGTAGTACTAAGACAATCTGAATCGATGAAGGAAGGGTTGTGTTGATCTACAATGATGGCATGATCGAGGAGTATCCAACGTGACATGCACATAATCTTGTAGTACTAAGGCAATTCAATCGATGAAGGAAGGAATGTGTTGATCTCCAATGTGGGAATGATCGAGTAGTCTGCAATGTGACATGCTCATAATCTTGTAGTACTAAGCCAATCGAATCGATGAAGGAAGGGTTGTGTTGATCTCCAATGTGGGCATGATCGAGGAGTATGCAATGTTACATGCTCATATTCTTGTAGTACTAAGCCAATCGAATCAACGAATGAAGGGATGTGTTGATCTCCAATGTGGGCATGAGTGTGCAACGTCACGTGCTCATAATCTTGTAGTACTAGGCGAATCGAATCTGTTAACACCAAAATTTGGTAAGGAGTCCGACTTGTGGGTCCCGTTCGATAAAGAGTCCGTCCGGTGGAAGGAAGGATATTTTCGCAGATATTCGGCAAAGAGATCTCCGGTCGGCTAATCCGCTCCGTTCGGCAAAGGAACAGTAGAGCTGATTTTGCGGGATTGGACGATGACGTGGCTCAATCAGGGAAGACGAATGGATGGATAGGCGATCGAGCTTAGAGATAAGTTAGGCAATGAATCCATTCGAAGTTGTACTCAACAGGGTATAAATATGATCCCTGAATGTATGTAAAAAAACACAATCATTCTTCAATACACACCGGCCTTACGCCAAACCCTAGAGTCCTTTGTCGTGTCGTCGAGTTCTTCGAGAGGGTTCATCGATCCGTCGACCTCCGTGAGTACCGGCAACCTTGTATCATGTCTAGTATCATGCGGTGGATTTAGATCTGATGCAAGTAGTCTTGTTACCATGCTTCGTGTCATGCGGTAGATTCAAGCTTGGTTCAAGAGGGTTTCTTGTTAGATCATGAGTCATGCGGTAGGCTAAGATCTAGCTTGAAGCTAGTTATCGGCTCTATTGGATTTTGGCAAGATCCGATAGATTCATTAAGTTACCCCGTGTTATTTTGAGTTTTACTTTATGTTTTAATTCATGTAACACACCTTTGCCCAATCTAGATGGGTTTGGATCGGTTCTACCTTTTTTATGATCCTTGTTCGAGTAGATTTCATGTTTTAACACGTGGATCTTGTGCTTTCCGATAGCCGAAACCGAATCGATCTAGGTTGTTACGTGTTGCGGGTTCAAACTTGCTAATGTTCGTATAAATCTTGAAAGAGCCGGTATCATGCGGTAGATGCAGGTTTTTGGGTTGCTTTGGAGCTAGTCATCCGGTGGATTAGTTTCCCAAACCAATCTGATAGATTTATTCACGTGGTAATGTTTGTTCCTTCTTCATGGACCCCGAATCGGCTGTTCAGCCGTATTCGGTTATGTTTCTTCATGAGTAGAACACGTGCTTTATCTATGCTTTAAATGATGTATGCTTTTAGCTTTCCATATTTAGATTGTATCATGCGGTGGATAGATCTATTTGTGGAAAGTGGTACGTTTTTTCATGCAAGTTGTATCATGCGGTGGATAGATTTGTTTGTTATCGTACCCGACGGGTTTTAAAGTAACTAGACATGCGGTAGACTAGTGCTTTGAATCTATGCATACTTGTTTAATACATAATCATGTCCGTGCTTTACTTTATTTATTTATTTAATGATAATCTTCATGAGGATCGGTCATGGCCTCGTGCGCATGCATCTTTGTTCAAACAAAGACCGATTGCTGTCATGCTTACGTCATTCATTCGGCAATGTTACTTTTTTCCCTTTGCGAGTTCCCGAATGGTTGTAGTTCATTGGCAGATAGCTTTCTATAGCTATGTGTCATCTCATTTGGCTTCTTAGCCGTAAATATGGAACTGTCTGGTACCACCCGGCAAGTTCCAAGCTTTGGTATCTAACTCGCTTTGTCTTTTGTTAATTTTCGGGAAAAATTGATCGGCACGTCTTTTGCTCTTTGCGCGTGTGAAGCCAGCTTTGTTCGGCTTGCTGTGTGTTGGGCGTTGAGTGCACTTTTCGCGTCAACACACTTTTTGGCACGCCCAGTGGGACCTAGCCGAATAGATTCAAGATGCCTGAAATCGGAGACCTCATGGATGTCAACCTTGAAGATCTCTCTCCCGAGCAAATGGCGCCAACTCCAGAAGTCATGGACCGGCCGGCGAAATGTCCGTGTCGTTCAAAAAGAATAGAAGCGGCGTCCCGTATCTGAAGAACGAGATGCCCAGGGTGTTGCTACCAGGGGAGAGCGATACCACAGCTCAGCAGGAAAAAGAGGAGTGCATGCGAGTGTTCCAAGAATCAGCAGATTACATGCTTAGCAAGCACAACAAGGCTTTCCTCGGAGCGCTCCAGCAGATGATGGTGTCCGTCTTTGGCCCGGGCATGGAACAAGCGTTCAGCAAGGCACCCATCCAGGGGGGCACCGTGGAGCTGGGCGAATCGAGCTCTCAACCGCCGTTACGGAGCCAGCCACAGCAGCCTCCTCCTCAGAGCTCTGGAAGTCAAGCGTTCCAGCCTCCTCCGCAGGGCACTGGGGGCAGCCAGTTCAGCCCCTGTTACAAGCTTCAGGAGGTCAGCCAGTTTTGCCGCCACCACGAGCAAAGCACGGGTCGGCCCCGTGCAACGCCCGAATCCGTACCGCCCTACGTATGGAGACCTAGCGTTCGGCTCGTCCGGGGCCCCACTTGGATTCCGGTCGCGGGGATTGCTCCGGCGACCAACTAGGCTCGCGAGGAACTTGTACGGCGGAGGTTATCATGAGGTGGGAAACTACGGAGCGTTTGACGCCTTCCCGCACCCAGATACGCGCCGGTGCCGCAGGCGCACAAGAGGATGACGCCCGCGCGGAAGATGGCCGAATTGATGCAAAATCAGTTCGGCCTCAAGCCAAAAATGCAAGGACCCGCCTATAGGCCGCCGTTCCCGAGAATGGTACTACAATGTGCTCTTGCCGCCAAGGGTGAAGCCGCCAACGGAGTTCACGAAATTTTCGGGGCAAGACGACACGAGCACGGTCGAGCACATCGCTCGTTACCTCATGCAGCTCGGGGAGTGCTCAGCCGAGGAGACATTCAGGGTCCGCTACTTCCCCGCATCACTGACAGGTCCAGCGTTCCAATGGTTCTCGTCCCTGCCTCCCGAATCAGTTGCCAGATGGAAGGACTTAGAGCGGAAATTCCACGCTCATTATTTCTGTGGCAGCTCGGAGAAGAAGTTGATCGACCTCGCCACCCTGAAGCAAAGGCACAGCAAAACGCCGCTGGAATTTCTTAGAAGATTCAGGGAAGTCAAAGGCATGTGCTTCTCCCTTAACTTGCCGGACGACCAGCTGGCTGATATGGCCGTCGCCGGGATGCTGCCGGCCGTGCGCGAGAAGTTGTTTGGGATGGAATTTGAGAATCTGGGCCAGCTATCGCAGAAGCTATCACTGATGAGCAATCAGGCTTATGGCTTTAAGAAGGACGCCAAATTTGGCAAGCAGCACGACGTCGCCGACGTCTACAACCGACTTCTTGGACAAGGCTGATCTGTTCGAGGATTCTGATGATGAATTGGATGTAGCCGCAGCAGAAATCATGTGGGGGAAGGAGCCTTTGACAATGAATCAGCGCTGGGTCAAGCAGACCAAGGGTACTTATGATTTTGACATCACGAAGGCTGATAAATTGTTCGAGCTCCTAGTGAAAGAAGGCCGAATCAAGCTGCCTGAGGGGCATTCCATGCTTCGGCCCGATGGAGTTAAAACAAAACGTTATTGTGGCTTCCATGACAGGGATTCACACTCCATCAATGATTGCAGGGTCTTCAGGATGAAGATCCAGAAGGCCATCCAGGAGGGTCACCTCAAGTTCGATAACAAAATGAAGCTGGATGGCCACCCCTTTCCTCAGAACATGGTGGGCTTTTCTGTTAATGTGATAACAGCCAAGGAGAAGGGAAAAGTCAAGGTCTTGACCTCAGCCAGTCTAGACAAGGTGGAGCGGTGGACCCGCAGCGCCAAGTGACTCGGAACGAGTGCAAGGTGACGCCCCCGCATTCTTAAGAGTCACATCGAAATTGGGGAATCATCCGGAGCTAAGCCCGGGGTGACATCGCGCATCCTCTTCAACAAATGGCAGCGCCGGATAGAGAAAGAGCGCTACCGTAAGCGGCACTACGAGGAGGGAGCAACGCAGCCGAAGAAGAGGCGCGCAGAAGGGACCAGGAGCAGTACACGCGCGAGCAGGAGCGCGCACACTGGGGATGCGCCTTCTTCAGGCATTGCTGGAATGAGGGTTTAAAGCTGCCCACGTTGAAGAACTGTCCTGAATGCAGTGACAGGTATGTTGAGTACAGGCAGGAAACTGCCAATCGCCGATCCGTCCACGAGAGAATTGGAAGGATCCACCCTAACGGGGATCGGCGCCAAAAAATTGAAGTCATCGATCATCCCAGGAAGCGCCAAGCTGATCTCAGGTGGGCTGATCAAGAAGAGGACGAGGATGACTACATCTGGCAGAAGGGGCAGTGGTGCCCGCCCGGCCTACGCAAGAGTCAGAAGAGACGGGTCCAGCGCTTGAGGAACCGTGAACTGAAGCAGGCCGGGATCCAGACGAGGCAGGTGTGGCGCCCCAAAGACCAACCGGAGGGATCGAAGCGTTTGGCTCCGGCAAAGATGCATGCATGGTATACTTTCCGCCGAACGAGTTCATGGCTCCCGCTAACCAGGTTATGCGAGAGGAAGCTTCCTTCGATGATGAGCAAACCGAGGGGATGATGGCACAACCGGTGCCGGCCAAGTAGGCCATCTTCGACAAGCCGGCCAAGAATCGTCATATGAGGCCGCTGTACTTGAGAGGATACGTCAATGGCAAGCCATTGACCAAGATGTTCGTCGACGGGGGAGCGGCAGTCAACGTAATGCCGTACACCACCTTCAGGAAGCTTGGCATGGGCCCGAGCGATTTGACGCCTACAAGCATCATCTTGAATGATTTCGCCGGAACCCCTCGCACACCAAGGGATGCGCTCATGTGGACTTGATGATCGGGTCCAAGACGCTGCTCACCACCTTCTTTGTCATTGAAGGCAAGGGAGCCTACGTACCGTTGCTTGGGCGGGGCCTGGATTCATGCTAACTCGTTGCGTCCCATCCACCATGCATCAACGACTTATCCAAATGGGTGGACGATGAGATCGAGGTCGTCCAAGCGGATGACTCCGTGAGCGTGGAAAACATGGAACCGACCTTCCGGGAATACCAAGGCATCGATTGTTTCTCGGGGAAAGGCCGGGGAGAAGGTCCCGTTGAACTTTGTCGGCGGTGATCAACGGCCCGATTCAAGCGGTCGGCTCTTATAGCAATTTTTAATGGAGAACCCCGTAGATGGCACTGATGGCAAGTTAGGGCGAGGATTCATGTCGGCTGACAAATTAGAAGAAGTTGACATCAGAAGCGGTGATAAGCCAAGGCCGACGTTCATCAGTGCAAATTTGCGGCCCGGACTTCGGGGGAATTTAATTGAGCTTCTCAAAGAATACAAGGATTGCTTCGCCTGGGATTAATCGGAGATGCCTGGATCGGATCGTTCCATCGTCGAGCATCGGTTGCCAATCAAGCCTGGTTTCAAACCATATAAGCAACCACCCCGGAAAATCTACAAGGATGAGGTATTGGCCGATGTGAAGAAGGAAGTTGAAAGATTACTTGATGCAAACTTCGTTCGGCCATGCAGATATGCGGAGTGGATCTCTAACATCGTCCCTGTGTACAAGAAGAACGGAAAAATGAGGGTTTGCATAGATTTCAGGGACCTGAATAGAGCTACTCCGATGGATGGATACCCGATGCCTATTGCCGATTTGTTGATTGATGCCGCCGCTGGACACAAGGTGATTAGTTTCATGGATGGTAATGCGGGATACAATCAGATCTTCATGGCAATAGAAGACATATCAAAGACGGCCTTTAGATGTCCTGGTCATATAGGCCTGTTCGAGTAGATAGTCATGACATTTGGGTTGAAAAATGCCGGTGCAACCTATCAACGGGCCATGAATTACATTTTTCATGAGTTGATCGGCAAGATCGTGGAGATCTACATCGATGACGTGGTGATCAAATCCCTAAGTCATGACACCCATATGGAAGACGTGAAGAAGACCTTAGAGTGCACCCGGAAACACGGTTTGAAGATGAATCCAAACAAGTGCGCTTTTGGGGTATCAGCTGGAGAATTCTTGGGGTTTTTGGTCCACGAAGGAGGAATTGAAGTTGGCAAGAAGAGCATGAAGGCCATTGATGAAGTCGTTCCTCCAACTAACCTCAAGGAGTTGCAATCACTGCTCGGCAAGATCAACTTCGTGAGAAGATTCATTTCAAATTTATCACAGAAGGTGTTGCCATTCTCTCCATTACTGAAGCTGAAGAAAGATCAGAAGTTCACGTGGGGCGACGAACAACAAAAGGCTTTTGATGAGATCAAGTAGTACATGAAGGAGCCAATTTTGAACGGCAGGATTGGCAAGTGGATTTTAGCTTTATCAGAGTTTGAGTTGAAGTTCGAATCGGCAAAAGCCATCAAAGGTCAGATCATTGCCGATTTCATAACTGAACATCGTGATCCGTCAATTGATCTGCTTGAGATTACCCCTTGGGCCTTATTTTTTGATGGATCGTCGTGTGGTAAAGGTGGGGGAGTAGGGATCCTACTGATTTCGCCCAGAGGGGCTGGTATACTTTTTCCATCGCCTCGGCAGCTGGATTGCTCTCTGATGGCAGGCTTGATGATGATGGAGCCTGATCCTGAGAAGCAGTATTGCCGAGTTAAGAGTGCTAAACATGGAGGTAGCAGAGTTAAGTGCAGACGAATACCTCATGGCTGGTTTCTTGAGCAGGGGCAATCACAGGTGAAGGAGGTGCTCCAGGTAGAGCTGAAGTTTCCAAGCTAGGAGGTGTTGATGCAGCTGCTGGTAGCTCGTGGGCTTCTGGCTGATGAGGAGTCGGGTCTACCTCTGTTGGGATTGTTGTCTCTGCATGACCAACAGGTGATTGTGCCCTTGGAGGACTTGATGGCTCCGGCTGGATTGGGCGATTCATCTCTGGAGAATTTATTGCTTCTGCAGAAGGTGATGAAGATGAGATCTCCACTGGGATAGGTAATTCAACCCTGGGTGGACTTGCTTGTTGAATCACTGGGACGTCTACAAGCTGTTCTTCCATTGTTTCTTCTGCAAATGCCAAATTGAAAGGGTAAATGCCAGTGTTCATCCTTAAGAAAGGACAGTACAGGTCATACCAGTGGATGGGGCATTGGCAGGTGCTGGTACTGAAGGCTGCTGGGCTCTGGTCTGGAAGTGCACAAAGATATGATTTATCAAGAATGGAGTAATCTTGTAATCAAGAAGGTAAAGGATTTTTACCTCAACAAGCACTTTCTTGACAGTTCTTCTCCTCTTGGCATTTGGAGGAGCAATCAGATGCAGACCTTGCCTCCTGTCAGCAGCAAGGCTAGAAAGGCTGGGATCTGTTGTAGCATACCTGGCCATTAGTTGAGCCAGAGTTGTGGATTTGAATCCCAGTGCTGAGATTGGGCCTTCAGCGTTGTAAGCAATATCCTTGGCTCGAGGGGCAGGCACCGTGTTCTGTGGACAAGAAGATGAAAGTCAGAATCATGAATAAAGAGGACATGTCTGATCCAAAGGTTCATTATATTACCTCTGAAGTTGGCAGGAAATCAGGCATCAACTCTGCACAGAACACGTGGACAGGCTCACTGAAGATGTGATCGTGGAATTCTTGCCACCAGGAGTTAAAGGTGGGATGAGCTATGGTTGTGGGCGTGAAAGGGCAGGTGTAGATAGTAGGACTACACACATATTGGAAGACCCCCGCTCGCCGTGCATACTTTCTTTGATTTCCTCCCTAGGCTTAAGGAATTCATGCGAAATAGCCTTGGGGGCATCTGTCCACATCCAATTTGCCCGGCCATTACATTGGGCCGATAATATTCATAAGTGCTAGCATTCGGCCTTCCTCCATTGAACTCGGCCGGCGGTATGCATGGGCGGATTATGATGTTGAGAATCTCTAAGAATCTCCCATCTTGATGGCCGGCTCAAAGGAAAATTCAACAGGGAAAAGTCGAGGTGTCATTGTCCGGATAAGGAAGCCGGAGAGGATTGGGGAAACCTTTCAAGAATAACTCGAAGAGCCGGGTGATGTCCTGGCCGAACAAGAACAATTGAAGTCGCTTCTCCATAATTACGGCATCCTCGGTAGCTTGGGGCTCTCCTTCGGGGTGATTGGATAAGGGGAAGAACCCGGAGTTCAAATCGACACCAATGATCCGATGCATGTGGAGCCGTGCACCACATTTGAACAAACCACCAAGGGCCGTTGACACATGCTATCCTTTGGCCGGTATACATCCGGGTGACGATCGGTGAAGCATATGGTATACGCTGCCCAAGAAGAATTTTCCTAGGGGGGAGGCGGGCGCCACGGCCAAATGAGACGCCATTGCGATGTGGTTCGGGGTAGGCTCATTGGCTTTACCACGAAGACAAATCCGCACGGCCACATATTCGAAATGCCCCGTATTCAACAAGGCACCAAGGGGATTGTCTTTCATGCGTTTCAAGATGTAATTCTTGTATCCGTTCCCTAGCTTCACCCCTGTTTGCCGTGAGGAATTTTTGAAGTTCCAGGGCTGAACAGACCCCGTGATGTCAAGGCCGGTGATCATATATACATCGGCCAAGGTAGGAGACATTGGGTCGTGGCCAAAAAGGAAGGCGTTGACGCCATTTGACCAGAAGTGGCGGTCGCTATCGGGAGGTCTTCGTTCTTGGGGGTCTCAGCCACGGATAACTCCAAGCACTGGGCGATACAGAGGGTATCCAGGTTGGTCAATCCACTATTGTCTGCAAGAATCCTCCGATACCAAGTTTTCCGGCCGCAATTGGAGGTAAAGGCCGGTTCTTGAAAGCGTCTTGCCACCGAGGCGGTGGAGACAGAGTCTGCTTTGAAGGGGATTCTCTCGAGATTCGACTGCGATGAAATCTCGAGGGTCGAGTTCCCCACGGGACCAAGATAATAAGACCTCGAATTGGCCTCGGTACGAATCAAAAGCTCAGTAGAGGGCTCCTGGAAGAAAAGCAGAAAAGGAAATCTCAGGTAAAATTGAAAACCTAAATGCCGAACGAGGCTTACGGAGGATGAATTTACCTGAGCATCTTAGTTCTGAGCTGCCATTGGAGGTTTGAGCTCGGAACGAGGGGATCTAGGGTTGGATCTGGATGAAGATTCCGGCGGATTGCGAAGAACGGGTGTTGACAGATTTGATTTGAAGTATTCGTGGCTGGAGTCAATTGTGGAACAAATTACTTTTATCCCACAATTGAAGGGGCATGTGTTAACACCAAAATTTGGTAAGGAGTCTGACTTGTGGGTCCGGTTCGATAAAGAGTCCGTCTGGTGGAAGGAAGGATATTTTCAGAGATATTCGACAAAGAGATGCGCGGTCGGCTATCTCGCTCCGGTTCGGCAAAGGAACAAGAGAGCGGATTTTGCGGGATTCGACGATGACGTGGCTCAATCGGGGAAGACGAATGGATGGATAGGCGATCGAGCTTAGAGATAAGTTAGGCAACGAATCCATTCGAAGTTGTACTCAACGGGGTATAAATATGATCCCCGAATGTATGTAAAAAAACACAATCATTCTTCAATACACACCGGCCTTACGCCAAACCCTAGAGTCCTTTGTCGTGTCGTCGAGTTCTTCGAGAGGGTTCATCGATCCGTCGACCTCCGTGAGTACCGGCAACCTTGTATCATGTCTAGTATCATGCGGTGGATTTAGATCTGATGCAAGTAGTATTGTTACCATGCTTTGTGTCATGCGGTAGATTCAAGCTTGGTTCAAGAGGGTTTCTTGTTAGATCATGAGTCATGCGGTTGGCTAAGATCTAGCTTGAAGCTAGTTATCGGCTATATTGAATTTTGGCAAGATCCGATAGATTCATTAAGTTACCCCGTGTTATTTTGAGTTTTACTTTATGTTTTAATTCATGTAACACACCTTTGCCCAATCTAGATGGGTTTGGATCGGTTCTACCTTTTTTATGATCCTTGTTCGAGTAGATTTCATGTTTTAACACGTGGATCTTGTGCTTTCCGATAGCCGAAACCGAATCGATCTAGGTTGTTACGTGTTGCGGGTTCAAACTTGCTAATGTTCGTATAAATCTTGAAAGAGCCGGGTATCATGCGGTAGATGCAGGTTTTTGGGTTGCTTTGGAGCTAGTCATCCGGTGGATTAGTTTCCCAAACCAATCTGATAGATTTATTCACGTGGTAATGTTTGTTCCTTCTTCATGGACCCCGAATCGGTACATTCGGCCGTATTTGGTTATGTTTCTTCATGAGTAGAACACGTGCTTTATCTATGCTTTAAATGATGTATGCTTTTAGCTTTCCATATTTAGATTGTATCATGCGGTGGATAGATCTATTTGTGGAAAGTGGTACGTTTTTTCATGCAAGTTGTATCATGCGGTGGATAGATTTGTTTGTTATCGTACCCGACGGGTTTTAAAGTAACTAGACATGCGGTAGACTAGTGCTTTGAATCTATGCATACTTGTTTAATACATAATCATGTCCGTGCTTTACTTTATTTATTTATTTAATGATAATCTTCATGAGGATCGGTCATGGCCTCGTGCGCATGCATCTTTGTTCAAACAAAGACCGATTGCTGTCATGCTTACGTCATTCATTCGGCAATGTTACTTTTTTCCCTTTGCGAGTTCCCGAATGGTTGTAGTTCATTGGCAGATAGCTTTCTATAGCTATGTGTCATCTCATTTGGCTTCTTAGCCGTAAATATGGAACTGTCTGGTACCACCCGGCAAGTTCCAAGCTTTGGTATCTAACTGCTTTGTCTTTTGTTAATTTTCAGGAAAAAATGACTGGCACGTCTTTTGCTCTTTGCGCGTGTGAAGCCAGCTTTGTTCGGCTTGCTGTGTGTTGGGCGTTGAGTGCACTTTTCGCGTCAACAGAATCGACAAAGGAAAAGATGTGTTGATCAATATAAGGGGATCAGTACATAAACGAAATGAGTAGTTCCTAGTCAAGGAATATCCTATCTAGTAGTATTTTGATTATAGGAACATCCTTTGTCGTAGTATATAGCGCTGACCAGCCCTCAGAACAAACCGACACACGATTCAAATATTCGGAATTTCGGACGCCCGGGCAAAGCAGATGTTAAATGTCCTTTTTGCTTCCCCCTTCCCAATGCACCCCGTTTCAGTCACCACCATAATAAAAGGGATGTGTTGATCTCCAATGTGGGCATGATCAAGGAGTATTCAATGTGACATGCTCATAATCTTGTAGTACTAAGCGAATCGAATAGACGAAGGAAGGGATGTGTTGATCACCAATGTGGTTATGATTGAGGAGTATGCAACATGACCTGCTCATAATTAGTACTAAGAAATGAATCGACAAAGGAAGGGTTGTGTTGATCTCCAATGTGGGCATGATCGAAGAGTATGCAATGTGACGTGCTCATAATCTTGTAGTACTAAGCCAATCAAATCGACGAAGGAAGGGATGTGTTGATCTCCAATGTGAGCATGATCGAGTAGTATGCAACGTGACATGCTCATAATCTTGTAGTACTGAGTCAATCAAATCAACAAAGGAAGGGATGTGTTAATCTCCAATGTGGGCATGATCGAGGAGTATGCAAAGTGACGTGCTCATGATCATGTACTACTAGGCGAATCGAATCAATGAAGGAAGGGATGTGTTGATCAATATAAGGGGGTAGTACATAAAGGAAATGAGTAGTTCCTAGTCAAGGAATATCCTATCTAGCAGTATCTTGATTAGAGGAACATCCTATGCCGCAGTATATAGTGCTGACCAGCCCTTAGAACAAACCGGCGTGTGATTCAAATATTCGGAATTTCGGACGCCCGGGCAAAGCAGATGTTAATGTCCTTTTTGCTTCCCCCTTCCCAATGCACCCTGTTTCAGTCACCACCATAATGAAAGGGTATATTGGTAATCAGCAAGGCCCTCGAAATGGATAAATTACTCCCGCCCCCGTCCCTTCCCTCCCTTCTACTCCTCTCCTCACCATCTCAAATCTTCCCGCCCCCATTTCAGCTTCCCTCCTCGTCGGCAGCCCAAATATTCACCTCCTCTCCTCCATCATCTCAAATCTACCGCTCATAGCTTCAGCCCCTTTCCCATCCGCCTCTGTAATAGCAGCGGTGACGACATAATGGCACCAGGAGGGAAGGTTGTACGAAGGAAACATCCAAAACAAGGTACAATGTTTTCCTCCTCGGTTCAGTTTCCCTGGTGGATTCGTACTTGCGTGTTTTCCCATGTGGCAGATCCCATGTGTGCACTAGTTTTTTTTATCAGGTAGATCTCGTGTCTACACTATTTCTTTTTAGGATCTTGTTTTGACTAGGAACATCCTTTCAGGATCTTGTTGGGCTAGGAACATCCTACTGGTTCTTATAGAAGTTTTTAGATCTGACAGATCCCATGTCTACACTACTTCTCAGGATCTTGTTTTGACTAGGAACATCTTTTTCAGGATCTTGTTTCGGCTAGGAACATCCTACTGGTTCTTATAGAAGTGTTTATATCTAGTTTTATTTACATTGGTAGGCCAACCTTACAGAAGTTTCTCTGCTTTCCTAACAGAAGTAGACGAGCACAGAAATTATGAGCGGCAGCGGTATATGAATGTTTTGAAGAATCACAATTTCTTCTCTAGTCTTGGCATCGAGAAAATGAAAGCACTTTTAGCAGCTGACCGACCAAGCAGAAATGGTACCAAATGTACAACAATACACGATTCGGATCCGGAGTACAACCCTTCTGATGAACATGAATTTAACCCAGAGACATGTCAACAAGAGGTAATCTTATCATGAACTCATTTCATGTACTAGTTATGCAGGATTGCTTATGATCTTCTCTTTCTTTGTTGAATTTTGTGTAATCATGTCACTCATAGCATACCTGTTAGTGGAGGAAGAGGGACCAAGAGAATTCGGGCACTAGATGACCCTACCAGAATGCCTCCTAGACTGACTAGGACCAAGGCAAGGGAATTGACTTTAGCTGATGGTAGTGGGACAACTCTTGATACACAAGAATTGCCCACTGAAGGCCAAGAAACAAAAACCCATGATGAGAACATCATTGACATGACGACTGCAGAAGGCAAGTCATTTGATCTCATATTCGAATGTCCTAATTACCAACCGAATAATTATTAACTTGTATGGTTGTAACAAACTTGTTAGGTGATGCACGCCCTTCCAGAGCACAACAGGGGCCGTCGGATTCGAGAAGATTGTGCAGAGATCTGGACCAAATTAGCCGAGGTTTAATTAAATGGCAAGATCCCTATGCACATTCAAGAAGGGCTCAAACGCCCGGAGGCACCAATGCAAGTTGCAAAGTTTGCATCAGAAGGTGGGATCATAGTGCGTGGGAACATACCGATCCTTCCTAGCTGGAAGGACTACAAGCCAAAGAAGAACCAGCAAGATGGTGAAAAGACTGAAGACCATCTCAAGAACTACATGGGCAAAATAGCGGTGTGCATATGTGCACTCATCTACTACCATAGTTCTTTGCATCCATTCTTGTCATCCATTTTTCTGATAATTGTCTTGCGCTAGGGGCAATTCGACATTGACACCACCAGTGAGCTTGTAATGTTGGCATGCACTGACATGTTGAAGTCAATACAGAGACAAGTGAGGTATCGCCTGAAGTAAAAGTATTTCAATGATGTTCCAGCAAATGTAGTCCCAACTAAATCTCATGTGCCCAATCTGACCGACGCCCAATGGAAGGCAATGGTTAACATGTGGTCTTCCCTTGAGCACAGGGTATGATAGGAGTTCAACTTGCCACTACCAAATTTTCATGTACTTATATATTGTTCTTAATCTTATTTCTTACATGAATTCTTATTATTGTAAAGGCAAAGTGTAGTACAAACACCGATAATCGAGAAAAAGTCAAGTAACATTAGCGCACGAGTCTTGAAGCTACATTGTACAAGCTAATCTTGTGGTAAGTAGATGAACAAGTTATGTTTTTGCTCTGTAGTTCATTTCAAGAACCATTTTACAATGCTAGCACTTTGATAATTAAGCCTGTTTTCGAAACATAATTAGAAGCGGAACTATACTGCTGAAGGAGAAGGACTAAGTCCACTTGATTATTTCAAGTCCTTCCACTACAGCTAGAATGGC
This sequence comes from Cenchrus americanus, assembly GCA_947561735.1. Lineage (NCBI taxonomy): Eukaryota > Viridiplantae > Streptophyta > Magnoliopsida > Poales > Poaceae > Cenchrus > Cenchrus americanus. The sequence goes on from OX387240.1 coordinate 96,225,761, forward strand.
TTCACCACTCCAGTACAGGTAGCCATTTTAAGTACTTGTCTGCTTTTGCATTTTTCTTTGCAAGAATACTAGACACATGTGTGCCTATTTTATTTTAAACCTTTCATTTTATTTCCTTTTTTAGGCTCGCATGGAACAAATTGTCGTTGAACCTCAAGGCGGCCAACCAAGAAAGATTGCTGCTGAAGCAGTGGTGGAAGTTGTCCAATCTAGGACTTTTCGGGAGGTTGCTGGCATTCGTCCACCCTCCATGAAAAAGACTAGGGTTACTACTGCACTTCAGGTTCAGGAAATACGAGCTGGACTTAACAATGAGAAGCAAGGGGGGCACAACTGCGGCAGAAGATTGTTCAATAGGAGGCTGAGATGAGCGAACTGAGATTGAAGGCTCAAGAACAGGAGACAACATTGAAGTCTCAAACAGAAGTGCTTGAAGCTTTGAAGAAGAGCACAATTGACATGCATAATCTGATCCAAGGCTTGATAAATTTCGCCAGGTTTATCCTCCCCTCAACTGAAGTGTGGTCCTAGTGAACTTGTGTTGCTGATGACTTGTTGTATGTTGATTCGATTCGATGCTAACTTGAAGTTATTGCACAATTATACTGGCTGAACTATTCCCTGAATGTGGTGTGAATTATATGGAAGTGGGAAATGTTTTGTTTTGTTGTTTGATTATGTGCTGGCGATCAGCAGCAGCCAGAACATTATACAGTGCCTTGCGAAATTCAATGGGCTGATTAAAAAAACCAATATAGGCCGAGGCCCAGGAAATCTGTGGATAATGCCCAAAATCAAATGTCCAAGCATAATGTAATATGGGTCAAGTTCGTTAGATTGCTAGGGCCCAAAATAAAATAGCCCAATATACTGTGCAACAAACATTTCGGGATTGGCAAAAAAATAACACGGAAACCTGAAACGGGCTAAAATTGGCCCAACAATATAAGGCGCACAAGGCTCTTACATGGACCGGGCCTCAATTTGTGATGAACCCCTTGCCACGTCGGAGCCACGATGGATCTCGGTCCGACGTGGCAGGCAGCTTATGACGCCTTAGTGTTACGAATTTATACGCGTCATGAAACTCATGACGCCGAGAAATAAGGTCTCATCATTAATCGCGGTTTGTGATGCTCGATTAATGACGACGCGTTTTCGTAACAACCGGCGTCATTAATCGTGGTTTATGATGAGAAACGACCTTTTTTGCGTCACTAGTCGACGATTTTCTTGTAGTGGAAATTATAAATACGATAACCCAAATACCACTGGGTGAAGTGCTACAACGGTAATCCATGTGCTTACGGACCTTTTCTGTGACGTGTGTTTTACCAAGCATTTCTGGCGCTGTTGCTATTTTAGTAACAACGCTAAGAAATACCAACAGTGGGGTCCGTGATAAGATAGAAGAAGAACTCATCCAAGCAAGACAATAGAGCAAGTCCTTCCTAGTGCGTCTCGGGAAGAGTCCCGGGAGGCTCTCCTGGGAGTCTCCCAGGCAACCGTTCACCAGGAAGGGCCCACTATGGACAGAAGAGGTCGATGTCCCCGCTTTGATAAGCAGAGACGCCTGACACACCTGACAGGGGTCATACACTGTTGTGGGTGCCCCCACAACATGCGATGCATTCACACCAAAGGCAGTACGCATGAATCGACATAGAGTAGATATAAAAGGAAATACCCCTCGATGAAGGGAAGGGAGGGTTTTTGAAAGGAACTCACCAAAATGGTCACATAGGACTAGGGCTATTATGCCCTGGGAGGCCCGAACCTCACCAAATCCCCGAGTCTCTTACACCAAATCACCTCCACTTAACACAAGAACTCTCCCCCAGGCCGAATTTCTAAATGCCCCCCCCCCCCCCCCCCCCCGCTCCTCGTTTGGGCTTTGCCACTGTTGGTGTTGCATGCATGGAAGTAGCTCAAGAAGCCACTATCTAAAGGTGTGTCGCCTTCATTCAGCAGTGGCGGTCCTTTGTCCATCTTCTCAAAAAGTGGATTGCTGAGCCACAGGAGGCGGGGTCCGGCGAATGGATCTAGCCCCTCCCACTCACGCATCCACACCGCTCGCCGCTTATCTCCACAAATGGTCATTGCTCGCACGAGGAAGCTTGTCGGCACTCACACGGTGTGTGCTGCCACTACTACCGCCACTCCAGCACTGAGAGGAAGATGGAACGAGGAGGCAATGAAAAGTGATATCATAAACATATTATGATCATGTGGTTTTCTCTTATTGACCTTATACCACCTACACTACTCTTCTTATATTACTATAGTACTCCCTTGGTTCCAAATTACTTGTCGTTTTGACTTTTTTTACATACATTACTTCTGTTATGCACCTAGATATATATTTATATCTGCATACATAATATCAAGGAAAGTATCTAGAAACGGCAAAATGATAAGTAATTTGGAACAGATGGAGTAATAATTAATTTGAACCGTCAGATATTTTCATACTAATCTTTTTGCCATTTTTCTATTAATAACTTGTCCTTATTATGAAAGAATATCTATTATGAAAGAATATCGTCAATGAGGCATAGTATAACTTGTGGGCGGAAGCTACCAGTTTTGTATGTTTCAAGCAACGTACCAACAACATCTCGATATTTAATTCCTCACGCCACTTATTATCAACAATGCCACAATGAATTTACATATATTTTTCACAAAATGACAAAACCATGCATTTTAGAAATTCCCCTCTCTAGAAGCGGTGTAGCTTGCTGGAGGGCTCCAACCTCGTGAGATTGAAGTGCTCCAACGTGTGCGCCCACCTCAGGTCCTGCTTCAGCTGGTGCACCCCAATGGTGTTCTCCAGGAAGTCCTCAGCTTTGGCACTCTTGTAGTCATACATCTTGGGGAAAATGTTCACCCTGTTCTTGGCCTTGTTGCCCATGTTCAGCCATTTCCCCGTGGTCATATCTTCCACCCCTGAATACATGAGTTGCTACAAAATGTTAAATTTGTAAAAATGTAATAATGTTCTAAAAATATTTAATTTTCAAAGAAATGCATGCAGCATAGTGTATGTTGTTCATCAAAATCTCAAAGATGCGAGAAGGGATGCATGGACTGCAAGTGCCTACCCATGGCCTCTCTCTTAACCATGTCGGAGGTGGCGATCCACTCGACGAGGTCCCATGACAGCAGGTAGCCCATGCCGAGCATGAACGGCGGGAACTCCCGGTCGTGGAACGGGAGCCCCACGCCGCCGTACATGTCCTCCCTCGGCGCCGCGCGGAGCGTCTCCACCAGCGCCTCCAGCCGGAGGAACGTGTCGTCGTCCACCTTCATCACGTAGTCGTACGGCGGTCGGGTATCGCCGGAGCCGAGCATCATCCCCGGCAGGCTGGCGAAGTAGGTGTACGTCTTCCCCTGCTCGGCGCTCTCGGCGCAGTCGAGGACCATCACATCGCCGTAGGCGCGGGCCTCGAGCGCCACGAACGCGCGGTGCTCCGGGGGCATCGGGCGCGCGCAGAGTGCGAACCGGACGTCGACGCGCGCCGCGGCGCGGAGCGCGGCCGTCTGCTGCAGCGCGTACGCCATGCGGATGAGGTGGCGCCGGGAGTGCTTCCCTGGCATCGTGTGCACGCCGATGAGCACGCTCAGCCCCGGGCTCGGGCGGCGCAGGCTACCCTCACCGTCGTCGTCTGCAGCAGCGACCGCTGGCACTGAGGCACGGACGGCGGCGATGCCGGCGGTCCTAGCACCGCAGGCGTCGCTGGCAGCCGCGGCCGTGGCGAGCGGGTTGCTGAGGTAGGTGGACAATGGAAGGAGGAAAGTGAGGCAAAGGAGGGTGAGAGGGAGGAGGACGATGAGGGAGACGGTGTAGTAGGAGGATGGCTTCTTGAGATGCGTCGTCGACATTGCTGCCTCTGTCGTCGATCAAGGTCTCCTCACTTCTTTGTGCTCTGTGTTGGTGTGACTAGGCGTGCGTGTCTATATATAATCAGTAGAGAATAATGATGGAAGTATATAATGTGTCGGTTGCTGGTGATCTGTCACTAGGGATGGGATGTTCTAGGTTAATTTACAAATATTTGCAGTAGTATATACTCCGTTCCAGAAAGAGTGTCGTCCGGGAAGCGTGTTTGTGACACAAACACGGCTTTCTAGCGACACTGTTTCTGGGATGAGGGTGTATATAACATGCATGTCTCATGTGTAGCAAGCTAGAGAATTCTTGTAGGTCAGCATAATGATGATTGCATCGGTTTTATATATATGCACATAATAATGTACTCAAATGTTTATGTCTGGTCAATGCAACAGAATGCCATAGAAGAATGTTGGGACCAGAGATGTGATATTATCATACATTTTGTCGATGCCTTGCAAACCTCAATATAATTATAATACTATTTGAGATATATGTAGACATGTAGTATATAGTAGTCTTCATGTGTAAGCTACTCCCTCGTTATAAATTACTAATCATTCCGACTTATGTCTACATACATTCTTTTTGTTATACACCTAGATATATATTTATGTATCTAGAAAAATAACAACCAGTAATTTAAAACATGAGTATAAATTACCCTGAATGTCGTCTATTCGCCGTGCAACGGCAGACAACTTTGGAACTGGTTGTTTACTTACAAGTTGGAAGTAGTGAAGGGACTCTAGTGTGTGTGGCACTTGGCTTAAGCTGGGTGTTTGTGTTTCACACCACTTATTTTATCACCTTGGACAGTGACGATCTAATCATAGTTAGAAGAAAATATACATATTCTGTCACGGTTGCTTGTTCAATTATACTTCTTCTCACTAATTACCCGCTTAGGAGACGTTTACAGCTCAGCTGACGCGCGAATTTCAACTCTTTTGAACCGTAGAGAAACTGGGCACCCGTGTTTTTTTAATTGCATAGTACAATGGAGACGCTCTCTGAACGTATGTGCACTCACTTCTATGAATGCACATGTAACAGCCACAAATTTGTTCTTAACTCACCTTGTCTACCATGTATGGGTACGTAGGGAATGCCCCCACCATTTCAATGCTCTCGAAGTTTTGTATCTTGTCTAAACCTTGTTGGAAAGTTCATCTCTTATCTCACCTTGTTTTGATCTCTACTCTATCTCAAAATTTCTACTTGCTATCTCAATATGCCATGACTAGAGTTCTTTTTATATTAAGGATGTCGACCTATAGGTGATAATGAACCATGGCCAGTCTATACAGTCATATATGATTTAGATTACAGAAAACAAGGTTTAAGGTAAAAACATGACTAGACCTGCGTGAGGATGAGTGTGCGCTATATTGTTAGCCCTATGTTTCTATAAAAAAATTAGATTCTTGTGGTATGACTTGTAGGTTGCATATGGATGGTTTTGGTTTGAGAATTTCAGTAAGTAGTACAATTAATTTCTTTATGTTATATGTTGCTCTAATTATGCTTTAACTTTGCAATGTCACAACTCAGTCAAGATAAGAAAATAAGTAGTTGCTTATGCTTGCTGAAATTTCTAACCAGTTAAGGTCATATGCATTGTTGTTTCCCTGGAGTCAAGCCATGTGTCCTTTTGCTTAAAAGGAGTTTTATTTGGTTAGTAAGTTGCTGAATTTTGTTGGTGAATGTCGAATGTGAGGACACCGTATAGTTAGGATTGCCGTAAGTTAGTCATCCTCATGTTGCATGCATATGTATGTGTGTTAGAGATAATATTTTTCATAAGTATGCTTGTTGATAAGTTTGTTTGTTTTTTCTGTCCAAAATCTATGGAATTCCCCAATCTTGTTGTCCATGCTTTCCTCATGATCTAGTCCAAATTCTCATGCTATCAACAAGTGTATACCTATCTCATCAACATGTATTTGTCTTGCTAAATATATTGCTTTTTAGCTATCTAAAATCTTGGAACAATCTATTCTTTAGTAACTTGTGTCAATTGGTTGTCATTGGTGGTTTGTTTGTAGTGGTGTCATGCCATGTGACCTATAGTGCCGCGACAGAACCTAGGACCTCATGTGTGCTAGCAGCATGTTGTGCCACTAGGGGTGCGCTGGTGCTTGGGTATATGGTTGTGACAAGCTACAAAAGTCTATCAATGTTCTACCTCAATCTCATATGATCTAGTGTTCTCATTTCTCAACATACTAGCATATCATAAAATTCTACCTAACTCTTGATGAATTTTTCTAATGATGCTAGTGGCTACCAAATTTCAATTTCATGATTTCATCCATCCTAGCCTATGTCTCTCATTCTTGCTCACCCTAATAAAAATGTCATATAGAATATATATGTGCACCATGATATCATACATCTTGTACCTTAACCATTTCATGAATACATTGCATAATGCTTCAAAATATAATATTGAAATGTGTCATGACATGCATTTTTTTATTAAAGGCATGTTCACTGAGGGTATGCATTTAATTACCATTCAATTTGCAACATGACATGTGCACCATATCATCCATGTCACTATGAGTGTGTATCGTATGCATCAATTCATGAGCATTGTTAATAATTAATTAGAGAATCCACTTATATCAATTGATAAGAAATTTGCATAATCACAATTCTTCGAATCACTTCTCAATTTGTCATGTCATTAATGGAATTTAAAATGAGCAATCATCATGAGCAAGAATTTGGGAAAAAGCCAAAATGTTGCCATAGAGCCAATATATTAGTATGAGTAGAGAGTAACCTTGTCAATATTAAGGACCATGGTTACCAATCACAATATAGTGTGCTCCCACAAAATCAACCCTTATAGGGCCAATATAATTCCCTTTAGTCATAACATCTTCATCTCTTGCTTAAATGTGCTTATCATCTAACCTTGCAAATATATCTCATGTGAATCTACCCAAGGACAAACCTCTTGATCATTTCATATGGCATTTCTCAATCTTTTGGATGGCTTCCAATAGGAATCAAATTCTAACCCTAAGACCATGATGATTATTGTTTTTCTCCCTCCAACAAAAAGGTTTATAAAAGCACATAAGGATCAACTCCCTAGCAATGCCTTCTTATCAGTGGTGCTATGACTCTATCATTAAAGTACAAATTTCTTTATCTATCATGTTCTTAACCTCATGTATTTATCAACAAATATAGCTCTTTATGTTTCTCATGACCATATCTATTATTCTTTCATTTATTTACTCTTGCTCTTATTTGAATCTCGGGGTGAGATTCTTTTAAGGGGGGTAGATATGTAACAGCCCAAAATCTAATAACCTTGTTTAGCATTGATCATGAACATCATTGTTTGCTAAGACAAAAAAATTGTGCTTGTCTGAATGCTTTTGTATTTTTAAATTCAATTTTTAACATAGTATAAACACATGTCTCGTGAAGAAACTTTGTTTTCTCTATAAGACACATGTCATCTCATATCATGGTAAAATACTTATCTCTCAAGTATGAATTTAGATGATTTTTCCCAGATTTTAGGACTCCATCTTGAAGCCAAACATCTCATTTAAAAGTCCAAAAAATAGCCTTTTGGGAAGAATTTTCTTTTCAAATGTATCATAGATTTTCTTCTCGATTCAAGCAAAATGGGTTGCCCATGATCTCTTCTATCAACACAAATTTCTGCATAATTTTTGGAGGCTTGGAAGATCAAGTTTGTAATTTGAAGAAAGGAGAGAAGTTTCCATCCGTTGAGTCCACAACGGACGGACAATCCATACCTCCCTCACGGATTGTCCGTGCGTGCCGCTGCCTGCATGTCGTGCACGCAGAGAAGCCACGCCACGCGCCCCTGTCAGGCCCCACCAACCCCGCCATCTCACGAGCACCCCTCCCTCAGCCAAGCACACCCCTCCCTACCTCCTCCCACCTGGAGCTCCTCTCTCTTGTTTTCTCCTCTACCCAAGCTATGGAGGAAACAACTTATCCTCCCACCAAATCCACCACACCTCACCGGAGTTCGTCGGAGAACCACTACAGGATGTCGCCAACAAGTTTCTCCACTACCCCATCCACCTATTCCTCGCCGTAGACCAAGGAGAAGGCCACCCCCAAGCTTCTTCATCTTCTTCCCCAAGTACTCCATGGATGAACTCGACTCGATCTCCTCCAACGCCGCCCTACGCCAACAACCGACCCATTGCTCATGCTCTCCTCATCGCCGGTGAGCTTCCCTCACCTCTTACCGTCTCCCTTTCGTCCATTTGCAACTTCATAGCCCATCCATGGAACCCTTTATGGTCTCATCACCATTGATGATCAAGAGCTTCAAAACTCCAATGCATGTCGAATCTATCACTTGGAATGACCTCTATACACTCCTAGAAACCCATAGAAACAAACCTCATCCAAAACCAAGGCCGGAGCCACCGCCGGCGAGCTTGACGGTGAGCCACGGCCGGGACGGACAGTCCGACCTTAGGGGAAGGACGGTCCGTAAACCGCACAAAAAACCTCCAGAGACGTTGTTTTCTCGTCTCCGGGGTAGGACGGTCCGCCAGTTGACCACGGACGGTCCGCCATTACTATTCATCTCTCGTATACCATCTTGTATAATTCATATAAAATTGTATATAGCTCAGAAAAATGTGAAATAAATTTTGTTGGTTTTCTAATGATGTCAAGAACCTATTACAAATGAGTTTGTCTCCAAATTAAATAAGTAATTATCTGAATTAATTATGTGAGTGTTTATATTGTTGATTGCATAGTTAATTATCTATTAGTCAAAAAGGTATGAAACCAATTTTGCTAGTTCACATATGGTGTGTGTGATCTAATTTAGGTACTTGATTGAATTAATTGTGTGTATATTGGTACAGTTTTAGATATCTTTGAACCTAGTTAATTAGTAAATGCATAATAATATTCGTATGTGCTTCTAAAATTATGAATCTAACTTGTTAGCTTCCTTTGACCAAGTTATGTTGTTTTAGTTGTCCTTTATGAGATCATTGTATAAGTATACAACTTTAATTATATGCTTGTTCTAGGGCTAGCTTTCTTGTAAAATACCTAGTAAATCAATTATACGCATGTGACCTATAAGCTTCCCTTGCTAAATTAAAATAAATGTGTTATGCTTCTTATGTTTAGCAACCACCGTGGTATAACTTAGAATAATGATGTGTGGCTTAGTTTATCATATATAGCATTTCTAGCTAGCTCTAAATTAGATAAACCTACTAATCTTAATTAACATATGATGTGCTAGTTCCCCATTAATTATTAAATTGACTAATGATGATCAGTTAGTGTTACTACCTAACTTACTTAAGTATGATCAATTATTTAACTTTGATAACCATCATGAGATAACTTTCATGTTTAAGGTCTTATGTTATAACAATCCAATTATGTGACAACTCATATACAACAAAAAAATAGGACAACTAGTGTTGATTGTTTTCTCATGTTATAACTTGGCCTAGGATGCTATGTACACTTGTGTGACTAATTAATTGTTTGCACACTTTCACCTAAGCAATTGTTTGTACACTTTAATTCCGAATCTTTGATTGCTTGCTTGATGACCTTGAATCATGTTATCTTTTGCTTCTCATAAGTCATTGCATCTCATATGCATATACATTCATGCCATCCTTTCTAATTTATGCATTCATCTAATCTCGTAGATGACGTTCCGGAGTGTTGTGTTCTTGGAGCACCGATCTCAGGCAGGCACCGATATATCTCACTCTATTTTCTGAATATGAATTGCTATTACTTATTAATGATTGTGCATGGGCTTAGCTCTATCTAGACATATGCAATGTGTAGCCTATTAGACATGACAACTCTTGGAATTAGCTCAACTTATTTAGTAAAAGTATGGATGTCAGAAACCTCATTATAATCGCTTTGCCATGTTTAGTTCTCGGTAGAAGTCGAGAGGTGGAAAGGTCACCACCACTCGCGAGTTATAGTATGATTGCTTGATTAATACTTGAGTAGCCATGAAGGGATTAAAATTTTGAACTCCATGAATGATGATACGAGACTTGAGCAAGAATGGTAGGGTCATGTGGAGATTGGAGCTCACTTGACTTAGTCTTGCTTGAGTCAATTAAGGCCCGAGTCTTGGAAGTTGAGTTCTTGAGCACTATTCCGTACAGACCACATGCTCATAATGGGTCGGTAAGACAAGTAGCATAAGTCGCACCATACCTTGATAGAATTAGGAGCGGAGTGGGATGAGGTGTGATCGACCGTGTTCGGTGCACCTATACACTTCCGGCCATCCGATCATAGTGGGGTGCGGGTATGTGAAAGGTTGAGGGCATGAATTAACACTTATTCTAGGCCAAAGGGTATGGTTGTTGATCTTGCACCTCGTGTGGGAAAAGTTGTACACCCCTGCAGGGTATTAATCTATTACAACAGCCTCGCTCCCGGGTCAAGGAGCACGCTCATGAAATTTGCGTCCAATGTTAGAGTTTTCGGATGGAGTTCTCGAAAGATTGAGCTCTTGATTATGATATCACTTTACTTATTGCAATTACTTGATGCTTGACTTAGAGATTTTAGAATGCCATGTATTTTTCTTATTCACCTGATAAATTATGCTCGCATTTTCTTATCAAATGTTAAAACTTGACAAGCCCCATGCATCCACCAAATATATAGTATTGTGGATAAGTCCTGCAAGTACGCAATGTACTTACGGTGCTGCCGTTAAGTTGTTTTGCAGGTTTCCTTCTTGTAAGTGATTGTCACATTCATCCCGCCGAGCCGGCAATGGGGGTGAATGTTGGAGGTCGCTCGATACTAGTGCAGGTGGTGTCTCTTGGGCAAGGACATCATTGTTGCATCTTATATCTGTATATGATTTCGCTGCGATTTAACTCTCAACCTAGGAAAAATATGTTAGGATATTCACTTAGACTTAGGCTACATCTAAGATAGTTAATCATTTTCTTACAAACAATGAAACTCTGGTCTTCTAGATGCTTATATGTTATAATTATAATTTCTGAAATTTTATTGTAACATGATCAAGACTTGTAAACTAAAGTTTAAAATTTTGCTCTCACATGTATCCGTGTGATGGTTGCCATGATGTAAATATGGTATGTGTGTTGTTCCTGGGCGATGCTCGAGACGCGTACCGGGGACTACCGGGGTTATCTCGATTAAGCCGGGTGGATCATTGGATGATAACTCGGTTTAGTCGAGGTAATTTGGGTGGTTCCTTACAGCACACACACGAACTCTACCTTTAGGAACATCTTTGAAGACTTTGCCGACACATTTTCAAGATTAACGGTGCGTTTGGCACGGCTGTGGTTATGGTTGTGGCAACTTCAGCTGTGGCTATGCTGGTGAAGCGGATTCGCTGGTGAAGCTGAATCAGTTTTAGAGAAACGTTTGGCAAAACAGCTTCTCCTGACTATGTAAGGTGGATAAGAGAGTGAAATGTCTATATTGCCCTTCCCTCTTTTTATTTCCCTTTTTATTTTTCTATTTTATTTTCCCTCAAATTATTTTCTCCTTTTCTTCTTTTTTCTCTCCCTTATTTTCCTTTCCTCTTCTCTTCTTATCCAATCCTCCTCCATCCATATCCATTCACTACCTTTCCCCGCTCTCCCTAATGGTCCGCACCTGTCAGCTACGGAGGAGGCCTGGGAGGAGCTCGCTGGTGGCGGCCTTCGGGGTGCCCGCCTCCGACCTCGCCCACCGGTGCCTACTCTGCACCGCCTACCTCCAGTATCGCCGAACGCAGCGGTGCCCTCCCTATCCACCGCCAGCATCGTTCCCGGGCCCCATCCCCTCGTGTGTCGTCGGTGGATCTCGAGGGCCGCTCTGCCACTGGTGGATCTCGAGGCTGCACTGAGCGGCTGCCATCGAGGCTGGGCGCGCCGTAGCGAGCGTCGGCGGCCTCCTCCGCCCCCGGCCTCCGCCGCCCCCGCCCCCGCGCTCGCCGACGGCCGCCTCCAAGTTGTCTGCCTCCACTGCGCCCTAGCGCCTGTGGGCCCCCGAGGGCAAAGGTTGGAAAGTGCACGGCAGAGTTGTCAGGGAAGCGGGCTAAGCTGCGTTTATGCAGCTTCCCCTCGGTGGAACCGCGCCAGAGAGTGAGTTTCCCGGGTGATTCGCGGGCGCAGCGGTTTCAGTAGGTCTTGACGGTGTATTTTGGTACACCAAACATGTTCATTACACTTTGGTTTGGATTTGATTATGGAACTAACCCACCACTAGGCACACTAATCATATAACAAGTTCATCTATGTGCATGCATTTGGAAGTGTTGTGTTTATGTAGGAAAACATGGACATAAAGGACGGATTCGCGACAAGTTCAAGGGAGCATTTACGGAGTCTTGTTTGTGTTCATAAGCTTGATAAAATCACTTCCAATGGTGGCAAGGACCGAAGTGCTACGAAGGAACACCCCCGGGGATTGAAGCGTAAAAGACCGAACTTCATGCGCGGAGAACCTCCATCTTGGACGCGAGGATGACATCGTCAAAATCATGCAAATGGAGGGGGCAAAGTGCATAATCACCTGAGGACCCACGCGAGCGAAGGGGCGACCAGACTGGGCCGAATTGGGCCTGGGTCGGTCGGCCCAGGCCGGCCGGCCCAGCCCAGTTCTAGCGTCAGTTCGGCCCCCCTTTCCTTGCACGCGAAGGATCTTCAACCCTAAAACCCTGGAGGCGCCGCCATTCGACAGGGAGAGAGAGCCATTTGCACCAGGAGGCCATCCACAAGTTAGAGAGAGAGGAGGGAGATTGAACACCTCGAAGGAAGCACCCACACGTGGAGAAGAAGGAAGACACTGTCGGAAGGGTGACCATGATCGACGGTGCTATGCCTAGCACCTTGATGGGGTAATCTCCTTATTCGTCCATGGGTTGTAATCGATCTTGAGATGTAATCATACTTTGTCGGATTATCTATCTATCATCTTGTGTTGAACATACTTTATTGCTTAAGGTTAGCTACCGTGCCGTAAAGGGAGTAGAGCTCCAATGCTTCCTTGGATCCATTCAATACGCTGTGTCCATCATAGGTCTAGTCATGAATACCTTCGCGTAGTGACAGTACGAGAGGAGGGAAAGGGCGAAACCGTGGTCACAACCCCGATAGATTAGATTGGTTTTATGTCTTTAAAGCGATTGCATGTTCTAGTATCGTAGACCCATGGGCGAGTGTCTCCTATCTTGATTGCTTAATCATTCTCTCTTGTGTAGTTTAGTTGTTTTCTAGTTTAATCATAGTTATGGTTTGAGTAGCTAGTGCGTAGAGGTAGATCAAACGCTTGTAATCCCCTTGCTCCGCGGATTGACAAGAACCTTGGGAATCCCGTGGTGAAAAAGGTGTGGGGTCCGTACGCTTGCGGATCGTAGAGGGATACGTCTTTTATCCGTCAACAAGCCCCTTTTTCTGGCGCCGTTGCCGGGGAACAAGCTAGTTTACATTGTTTGGTTTGCATTTAACTTAGTTTTATATTTAGTTTACCTTTTATTTGTTATATCCAACACATATTATCTAGAAAACCACCTTGTTTTGTTTTTGTTTTTGTTTTTATCTTGTTGTCTAGATGGTGTTTGTCAATCAACCTGTGGAAGAACCGGAGAAATCACTAAGGGATTACGCTAGCCCTCGATGTGAAGACATAAGAGTACAAGAGTCGGATTCGAAGCTCGAAGAGACCAAGTATGAAATTAAATCCAAGATCATCGCGATGGTGGCGGCAAACCCGTTTGAAGGGATGGTTACGGAGAACCCATATAGACACATAAGGCATTTCACGACGCTATGCAACACGGTGCGTCAAGAAGGAGTTCCCGATGAATGGTTCAAATGGAATATCTTTCCCTACTTACTTGCCGGTGATGCAAAGACGTGGTACTCGTTTGCGTCCTTTGAAGTTGAAGGCAATTGGAACAAGTTGACAAAGAAGTTTTGCGAGAAGTTCTTTCCAATTAGCAAGGTTCAACATCTAAGGAGGCAAGTGATCACTTTCATGCAAGGAGAAGAGGAAGGGATAGACCAAACTTGGAATAGGTTTAATGAGTTGATCGAACAAGGACCAAGACTCGGCTTATCCAGTGACGTACTCTTGCATACATTTTTCTTTTCCCCAACCCCTAGTTGCATGCAACACGTCCAAATGTGTGTAGGTGGGGATCTCATGGAGAAAATACTCACGGAAGCCGCTCAACTTCTACAAAAAATTAGTAAAGCGGCTGCCATGCGAAGAGATTGGGAAACAAGACTTGCGGAAGAGCCGGAATATAATTCAAGGAAGAAAGAGTGTGCTGAATTTTCTAAAGAGGCAACCCCGGAAGTCACAAAAGAGGAGCCAATCCCGGAAAAGTATAAACAAGAACACATCAAGTCAAGAACTACCCCGAGCGTCGACTTCACCGTATCAAATGAGACAAACAAGAGAAGCATGTCAAGCGCGAAGCCACTAAGGGAGTTCGAACCAATGGATTGGGTTCCTATTGATTACGGAGAAGTATTTGACAAGAGAAGACTGTTCCCTAATCAAAAGGGGATGGCGAGAGCATTGGAAGTGGATTTCCCACAGGAGAGGAGAGCGGAAGATTCATACGACCTTGAAACCACCGGTGAGATCTTTCAAAAGCTCTTTGGAGATGATGAAGTGGATCCGGAACACATAGCCGAGGTGAAGAGAATCATGGGGATCAAGCCCGAAGCATCACCATATGCTTGCCTCGCCGAAGTTTACGTGATAGGATCCGAAGAAGAAGAGAAGATGGCACCACGCTTGAGTTGCGAGATCAACGGAGTTCAATGCAAAGCTTTATGCGACATCGGAGCCCAAGTAAGTGTCCTATCTTCTAAAATTTACGATAAAGTTCAAGACCACAACCTAGACTTAGCTCCAACATCAACGAAATTAATTATGGGAGATGGTAGAACTATTAGACCTCTAGGTATTGCTTGCAACATGAAAGTAAAAATCTCTGCAAAATGTATACCAACCAATTTCTTTTTTATTGATGCTTACCATAGTAATCATGATCACATAATCCTAGGTAGGCCCTTTATTAAGTTGGTTGATGTTGTGTTAGATGCCGGAGAAGGCAAAGTAACGATGAACCTTAATGGAACAAAGTACACATATAATTTTCTTCGCGTTTCTAAACACCCTACACCCTTTCCTCCCGAAGAAGAAGTAGAGGAGGTAGATAGTCTTTGTTTTGTTGAAACCTTTAGAGACCCGCTGCAAAGAGTGATGGAAAACCAAATTAGTAATCAACAAGATGAAGAGCTAGAAGAAGCAACAAAAGGCTTAGAACCGCATGATGGAAGCGTGGAGGAAGGACATAGGAGAAATTAAACCCGAGGAGCCACAAGTGCTCGAGGTAGACCTTAAACCTTCGCCCAAAGGATTAAAGTACGAATTTTTGGGCCCAGACAAGACTTATCCAGTCATTGTGAGTGACGAGTTGAATCCCGAAGAAAATGAAAAGTTGTTGATTTTATTGAAAAAACATAGGAAGGTGATTGGATATTTGATTAATGATCTCAAAGGTCTTAGCCCAGCCTTTTGCACTCATCGTATACCAATGGAAGACCTATGTAAGCCCGTAGTATACCACCAAAGGAGGCTAACTCATGCCATGCAAGAGGTAGTAAAGAAAGAGGTCATCAAGCTACTTAATGCTGGAATCATCTACCCGGTTCCGCATAGCGAATGGGTGAGCCCGGTACATTGTGTACCAAAGAAAGGAGGTTTAACCGTGGTGAAGAATGAGACGAATGAATTGATACCGCAAAGAACCGTGACCGGGTGGCGGATGTGTATCGATTATCGTAAGCTTAACAAAGCGACGAAGAAAGATCACTTCCCCCTACCGTTCATTGACGAGATGCTCGAGAGATTAGCAAACCACGCTTATTTTTGCTTTCTCGATGGGTACTCGGGGTTCATGCAAATTCCCATTCACCCGGATGATGAACACAAAACAACGTTTTACATGCCCTTATGGAACGTTTGCATATAGAAGGATGCCCTTCGGTCTATGCAACGCTCTGGCCTCTTTTCAACGTTACATGATGGCCGTATTCTCGGAATTCATCGAAGAAATTGTCGAGGTGTTCATGGATGATTTTTCCGTTTATGGGAAGACGTTCATGGATTGCTTGCCAAACTTGGATAAGGTCCTCACAAGGTGTGCGGAGGTAGACTTAGTGTTAAATTGGGAAAAGTGCCACTTCATGGTTAAGCAAGGTATAGTGCTCGGACATGTTATATCCGAGAGAGGCATTGAAGTGGACAAGGCTAAGGTAGAGACGGTTGAGCAACTCCCACCTCCGACGGATGTTAAGTCCTTAAGGAGCTTTCTAGGCCATGCCGGATTTTATAGAAGATTTATTAAGGACTTCTCAAAGATCACTAAGCCTTTAACGCATCTCCTTCAAAAGGATGTGGCTTTTGACTTCGATGAGAAGTGCCTAGCGGCATTCCGGACCTTGAAAAGTGCGTTGGTGAGTGCTCCCATTATTCAACCTCCGGATTGGAGCCAACCTTTCGAGATCATGTGTGACGCAAGTGACTACGCCGTAGGCGCGATTTTGGATCAAAGAAAGGAAGGCTGAGTTCACGCCATTTACTACGCTAGCAAAACTCTTAATGGGGCACAATTAAACTATGACACTACGGAGAAGGAGTTGATAGCGGTGGTATTCGCCTTCGAAAAATTTAGATCTTACATCGTGAACTCGAAGGTCATTGTTTACACCGATCACACAGCCATCAAGTATCTCTTGGCTATGAAGGAAGCCAAACCACGTTTGATCTGTTGGATCCTTCTTCTCCAAGAATTTGATGTTGAAATTCGTGATAAAAAGGGGGTGGAGAATGTTGTGGCCGATTATTTGTCTAGGATGAATCATGGACAAGATGATAAAGAGTCCATAGAAGATAAGATGAGAGATGACCACCTCTATCGAGTGCTCAATAAAAAAGACACTTGGATGATTGATATCATTCGAACGATTCGGAAGATGCCTCTCGATCATCTAGATAAACACTCTCAAAGGAAGATAATCTCTGAAAGTAAGAAGTACTTTTGGGAAGCACCATACCTCTTCAAACTTGGCAATGATGGAGTCATGAGAAGATGTGTGCCAAGAGAAGAGAGGGTAGAAATTCTGAGAAAGTGCCACTCGGCGGAGTACGGTGGACACTATAGCCATTTTCGAACCCAAGCAAAAGTATGGTCGAGCGAATTCTATTGGCTGGAGATGCATGAAGATACTAAAAGATATGTTGCATCATGCCCCGAATGCCAAAGAACCAGAAACATCTCTCAAAGAAATTCTATACCCTTGAAATACAATCTACAAATCGATTTATTCGATGTATGGGGTATAGATTTCATGGGGCCTTTCAAAAACTCATGCGGATATGAGTATATTCTAGTCATGGTTGATTATGTATCCAAATGGGTAGAGGCCATGCCATGTCGTAAAGCTTCTACGGAGGAGTCCATTACTATGATCAAGAACTTGATTTTTCCTCGTTTCGGTACACCGAGAATCTTGATAAGCGATGGAGGAACTCACTTCACCCGGAAGAATTTCAAAAAGTGCTTGTCCAAGTTGGGGATTGAACATAGGGTCTCTACGGCCAATCACCCACAAACCAACGGACAAGCGGAAATGTCAAATAGGCAATTAAAAAGCATCCTCAACAAAACCATAGAGAAGGGAGGCAAAGATTGGTCAAAGAAATTAGATGGAGCTTTGTGGGCTTATCGAACGGCGTTCAAGACACCGATAGGTATGACCCCTTATCAGTTCGTCTATGGAAAGGCTTGCCACCTTCCGGTTGAGTTGGAACACAAAGCCTATTTGGCGATTAAAGAGATGAACCTTGATCTCGATGCCGCGGTAGTGAAACGAAGGATTCAAATAAGCGAGCTAGAGGAGATGAGGTTGAAAGCATATGAAAATGCAAGCATATACAAGGAGAGAATCAAAAGGTGGTATGATAAAATGTTGAAAAAGAAAGAGTTTAAAGAAGGAGATAAGGTCCTTCTCTACAATTCGAGGTTTAAAACCTTCGGAAAGGGGAAATTGCAAAGCAAGTGGGACGGACCTTATGTTGTGCATTCGGTGCTCTCCAACGGAGCGGTAACCATTATGGATGTAAAAGGCGATCAATTTATGGTGAATGGTCAACGACTTAAGGTTTACTATGAACCCGACGTTGTGCCCCTTCACCATGTTGATGTCTTCACCATGGAAGAAGAGCCTGAACGTCCCGCCTAGGACGAAAAACAAGGCATGAATTTTTGTAAATAGTTTTCTTTAAATTTTCTGGAGTTTCTCGCGAAGATTTACTGGGCCAACCTTTTCCCATGGGCTAAGAAGGTGAAAAAAGGGCGGTGCACGAAAAACTGGACCGGCCCAGCCCCCGAGGCAGGGTGGGCCGATCGGCCCAGTCCGACCGGCCCAAGTGGGTCCCGGCGGCGGTTGATCCCGATTTTTGCCCGAATTGCTCCTTTTCGACTTCCTTCTTCGGTCAGAAAAATTTAAGGGAAGTCTAAATAAGGAAAATGAGGTTCCTAGGGTTTTCCTCTTCGGACTATTTATTTGGCCGAATTGGGAGCTCGGGAATCAATCCCATCAAGCAATATTTTACACCCACGAAGTAGCCATTGTGTCCCCGAGGAGCTTAGAGTTGAAGCAAGAAGCCAAGGAGCCATCGATGGAGGAGGCGAAGTGATGCGAGCTCAAGCTACCCGTCGAGATCAAGAGGACCGCTCGCATCCGTTGCGGAGGGCGTGTCCTGACCGGAGCTATCGCATCTCGCAACCCCGTCAAGAAGGAGAACGTCCCTACTCATGTTCGAAGGTCGGCGCGCATCCGTGGCATGAAGCGGAAGGACTACAAGGAGGTGTCGCCCGAGCCTAAGGACTATGGGGGTAGTGATTACTCCGACGATCGTAGCCCGAGCTCGTGGGCGGCCGCCGGAAGAGATGATAACGATCTTTACATTTGGGATGAGGTGCCCAAGGAGAAGAATCCTGAAGGCCCCAATGGTGGCAGCAACGACGGCGGTGACGACAATGGTGGTGGCGACGACGGTGGTGATGATGGCGGAGACCCTGGCAATGACGACCCTTTCGGGTTGCATCCGATGTGTTGTGCGGCCTTCCGTCACTCCATCTCGGATCTCTACGCAACGGTCGACGAATGTTTCCAAGCCATGGAGGCGATGAGGCAGCGTATGGAGGATTTGGAGTCCGTAGTCGAAGATGACTACAAGTTCCTAAATCGAAACGTGCGCAAACTTTTTGGCATGGTTGGGAACATAAGAGGCAAGTGGTGCAATAGTTGCGGGAAGTACCACTAGGTTTAGTTTCCCCCTTAAGAATTTTGTAAGATACAACGAGAACGTCGTACGATTTTTGTCAGTGCGGAAAGTAGTCCTGACACTAACTAGTAGTAAGCGCCAAGGTTTGTCCCTCAATGGTCGGTGCTAAGCAATTAGAGACACTTGGTTCATCCTGGTTTCGGCCGGGGCCGTACGTCCAGCAGAGGTGTGCTCGAGGCACTATATTACTTTGCACCGGGGTGCCTGTAGTGGGGCGGCTACAAGCAAGGCGGGAGAGGAGGCGCGGCCTCCAAGTCCCTGGTGGAGTGACCGAGGCGAGTTCAAATGTTGTGGGAGAATTGAGGAGTGTGTGTGTGGTGCGGTTTCGGATGTTCGTGTGTGGATGTCCCTGCGGCGAGGGGGATCGCCTTCCTTTTATAGACCAAGGAGAGGGCGATTTACAGGCGTGTCGTACTGTCTAGCTATAGGCAGGGGTATGGCGCGCATCACCGGGGAGTCGGCGCCCGTCCTGACGGCTCTTTCCACGATCTTGTCATCATGGCGTGTCCTGTACCCGAACAGTGGCGGCTTCGAGGGTAGGGGCATAGCGGTTGACCGTGGCGTCTTCAGAAAGGCTTGAGGAAGCTGTTGACGGCGATCCGTACGGGATACAGTGGCAGGCGTGGCGGCGCCCCGTCCCCGCGTGCCTCACAGCGCTGGAGTGGTTGTAACAATGCCTGGCGTGGTGCCGTGAGCACGGGGGCGGGCGCACAGGACCAACAGTGGAGGGGATGGCGTCATGCCGGCCTAGCGTCATGATTTGACCCTGCAGGTTCACGAGAAAGCGGTTCGAGGGTGCGGCCGGCCCCCCTTCGAGGGCACGGTGTGTTAGCCGCACGGGAGTAGGCGGCGTAGTGCCGCGGAGCTGACACTGGCCATGTCGCACAGTCCCCCACAGTGGCGGGGATGGGTTCCCCTAGAGAGTTGGCGCAACAGCGCCGGGGCATGATTCCTAGGCGCATGATGGCGCCACCCTGCCGTGCCAGAGCATTAAGTGTCCGTACCCGCGTGCGGGAACGGGCGTGCGTGTGAGGGAGTCTCGAGCGAGGCGGAGGCGAACCCTCGAGCGAGGCGGAACCCGCTCGAGAGGGGCATGAGCCCTCGAGCGAGGCGGAACCCGCTCGAGGGAGGCGTGAACCCTCGAGCGAGGCGGAACCTGCTCAAGGGGGCCTTATGGTGGGCCACTCCGGTGGGCCGCGGGGACCACCGCAGTGTGGGCCGTGCCCCGTGTGCGTGCTTTAAGTGAGAGGTGTTTAGTTTCGGTTCTTTGTAGATTTTAAGCAGGATTTCCCCGGTTGTTTTAGGGGACACTCAGGGCTGTCCCCGACAGTAGCCCCCGAGCATCTACGGGTTTGCCGGCCAGCCTCCCGCAGATGTGAAGCCTACTGATAGGACATCCTTCCCCCTGGTTGCTAATGCTTTCTGTGGGGCCGTGTCAGCGGACCCGCGGGTATAGCCCCCGAAGCCCTGCAGGAGCGTGAATGCTCTTGTAGGGGTTTTTACCGTGGAATTGGTCAGTGGGCGTGGTGCATATTCCAACCGGCGTCGGCGATGTTTCAGCCGGCTTCAGTGACGCACGCACAACTGGCACTGTCTGCGGCCGGTGCAACCCAGGAGGTGTAGCCGTGCGTCGAGCCCCCGAGCCTGGGCCCGTTCAAGGCGATCGGGGCGAGCTCTTCGTCTTTTCAAACGCGCCCTCGCCGTCCCTCCGCGGGACGGAGGGTGAGGTTTCCGCAACCCCCATCGATCGGGTCGCGGATTGCGGTTTCCTCGTTGAGCTGTTAGTGGTGGTTCGATTGGACGCACATGCCCCGTTCGATAAGGGTAGGCTGCGGGGTCCGGAGACACGTCCATTAAAGCGCTTGCGTGGGTTTGCTAGGTGGGGCTCGGTCCCATTCGCTAGGGACCGAGGGCGCGGAAGCTCTCCCTCGGTGGGATCCCCCGGCTAGGCGCCCTCGCCGGCTCTCGAACACGACATGTGGGGCACCCTCGAGCCGGTGGGCTCGAGGAAAGGCTCGAATGCGCGTGCCCTCGTTGTCCCTGACTCTGGTGATCTGGGGCGCCTGTTCGAACCCGTGGAGGGTCAGGCTTCGAACCTCTGATCAGTAGGGCCGTGCGGGGTAACAGCCAAGTCCCCCCGTCTTTCGCATCTGCAGGTTTCGAGGGTCCCTGGCCGTGCCAGCCTCGAACCGCTGACATTAGTACTCGTGAATCGAGGGCACCTGTGGCGCCCGTTTATTTTAAACGGGCTTCGAGGCCACTGGTCAGTGTTTGCACCCTTCGAAGGTCGTATTAATTTGAGCCAGGGGCTCGGGCCGCTTCGAGGGTCTTCCTTACTCAGTAAGGGACAGGGCCATTAAATGCTCGCAGTCGCGATTGTAATCTTGCGCCGTGGGCATGCCTTTTCAGGCGCTGCAGCCGCGCGCGTAGTGGGCGGAGTGGGCAGGCGGATGTGACCGCCTGCCACGGCCCTCCGGTTACCGCGCCGTGATGATGGCGTTCGTGCGGTTGCGTGGCTACCGCGGTCGTGGTGGGGCCCGTTCGTCAGCGAGGGAATATTCCACCTGCAGTTAATGCGCGCGGGGCGTGT
Source organism: Cenchrus americanus (assembly GCA_947561735.1). Classification (NCBI taxonomy): domain Eukaryota; kingdom Viridiplantae; phylum Streptophyta; class Magnoliopsida; order Poales; family Poaceae; genus Cenchrus; species Cenchrus americanus. The sequence continues at coordinate 96,247,672 of OX387240.1, forward strand.
GCTCCGGAGAGCACGCCTGCGGCTTATAAATCCGATGGGAGGGGAAAGGGCGGTTTTTACCTTTGCGTTTAGCACTCGTCGTTCTTGCTTCTTGCGCTCTAGCCCCCGAGCCACTCTCGCCATTGCACCTCTGCTCTCAGATCTCTTCTCGCTCCTTGTTCTTCGCCTCTTCACCCGCTCGCATGGCTCCTCAGCAGCCTCTCATCATCATCGACCCGTTGGCGTGGGAGCGCTCGACGGTGACACCGCTGGCCCTTGGCCAGCTGGTGACCGGCGGCCAATTAGCGGCGAACGAGGACGGACGGCCGGCTGAGTGGATCGTGCCGTCGGAAAGGGAGCGAGCACCCAACCCTCCACGCGGCTACGTGGTCAGCTTCGTCCGCTTCCACGAGCACGGCTTCATGGCACCGGCGAGCCGCTTCATGCGGGCCCTCTGCCACCACTACGGCGTGGAGCTTCACAACTCCGCGCCGAACGCGATCTCGCAGGCGGCCACATTCATTGGCGTCTGCGAGGGCTTCCTGGGGATCCCGGTGAACTGGGATCTCTGGGTTCATCTCTTTCGCGCGGAGCCGTACACGCTGCCGACGACGGAGACGAGGACCCGCCACTCGGTGCGTGCCGGCGGCATGTCGCTTGCCGTGCGGAGCCGGCGCAAGGACGACTACATCCCCAGCACGATGACAACCAACAACGCGGACTGGGAGCGGGGTGGTTCTACCTCCGCAACGCCGAGCCTGACCTCCCCCCTTCACCGGCCTGGTGCTCCGGGAGAGGCCCGCCTCCTGGTACCACGGGGTGTCTCCACCCTAGCACCAGGCGCGGTTGGACTCGCTCCTAGTCGCGCTGAGGAATCTGGCGGGCCGCGGGCTGACTGCGGAAGTTGTCCTCGCCCACCTCCACCACCGGCGGATCGTCCCCTTGATGGAGAGGCCGCTCCGCATCTACGAGATGACCGAGGACGTGGACCCCATCGCGTTGGCGAAATCGTGGTCGCTGCCGAGCCCCTTCCTGCGGGAGTACGCGGCTACCCAGGCGCGACGCGCCATCGACCCCAAGTCCGGGCGCTACGACGACAAGGCCCTGTGGGATCTTGAGATGCTGCCCACCGGCCCGCTGGTGAGAGGAGTTCTTGATTTCATTCCCAGTTTCGCCAGTTTTCCGAGTTGCTGATGCATTTAATGCTTCGCCTGTAGATGGTGCGGGTGAGCGCCGCGAAGTCTGATCCGCCTACCCCCCGCTCCCACACGCTCGCGCGCGCGGCGCAGCAGCGAGAGCGGGAGTGGGTGGCCCGCAAGAAGGAACGTGCGACGCGACATCGGGAGCGTCGCGAGCGGAGGAGTGAGGAGTTCGGCCGCGCGAGCGGCGGGGGGCTCTCCCTCGCCGGGGGACCGAGGAATACTCGTCATCGGACGAGGAGGAGGAAGAGGAGGAAGAGGTTAGGGGGCAGGCCCTCCCCGATAGGTGGGAGCCTGCACCCCCGTCACTGGAGCCGGCTCCGGTGGCAAGAGTGGCATCGCCTGGGGCGGGCGCGGGGGCGCCCGCCACCAGGCAATCAACGACAGAGGCGGCGCGGGCCGCGGGGGCGCCGGCGCGCGCCTCGAGGCGTCCGCGCGCGCGCGCGGAGGTGCCGCGCGCGGGGGCGGGGTCCACGCGCGTGGCGGAGATGGCCGGAGGCGCGGCGGCGGCCGCGCGGCGGCGCCCGCATCGTCAGCGGGGACCTCGAGGAAGAGGAAGCGCGCCTTCTCTTCTTCGAGGTAAGGAGTTGTCTTTTGAGAGGTTACGTGCCAGCCAGGCGGGACCTTGACAGTTTGTTTCCATTTTCGCAGGGCGGTGCCAACCGTGCCTCCCCTCGCACCGGCCAAGGTGCTGAGGGCGGATGCGTCCATCCCCACCCGGCGGCGTTCGTCAAGGGCGCCGCGAGCGGGGGTGAGCGCGGTGGCAACGGTGAGCGAGAGCTCGCGGGGGCACGGGCGAGGCCTCGAGGCCACGGCCGGTGGTTTCGCCCGCCGGGCCGCGGCCGGCGGTCATCGAGGAGCGGCGGGCGCGCGCGGTTGTGATGGAGGCGCGGCGAGGCGACGGCCGCGGCGGGGGCGAGGCCGGGAGGCGGAGGTACGGCCGGCGGCGCCGGTTGCGGTGGCGTTGCCGGCGGCGTCGCCGCGGTGGGCCACCCGGCGCCCGCGGTCGGCGAGACGCGGCCGGAGGCGGCGGGCGCGGTGCGCGGTGGGAGCCCGCGGCCACGGAGGCGCGGTCGGAGGCGGTGGTGGGGGTGCAACGGGGAGCTCGCGCTCGCCGGCGGCTCCGGGCGATGGCGGTGGAGATCCCGGACGACGACGCCCCGCCGCCCGGGTGGGACCAGTGGGTGAACCTGCCCATGCCATCCCCCGAGTCCCAGGAGGGGGCGCTCGTGAGGCGGTGGGATGGCCACATGGTGGCCGGGGGCCGAGGGCACTGCGCCGAGGCTTCTTCTTCCCGCGTCGGCCGCTCCGCCTCGGGAGAGGGGCGCGTTGACGAGCCACCCGCCTTCGCCGACGCTCGGAAGGAGCAGCAGCTGTGGGGGGAGCTCCGTGACCACGGCGCCGCGCTCAACCGGGCATTGAACGAGGCGCTGCGGATTCATGGCGGCCCGGCGTGGCGCGTCTTCCAGGTGAGGCGTTGTCGCCTATTTTCTTCGATTTCGTCGTTTTCGCGCTTGTTCCTCGTGGCGCGACGCTTACAGGTTCTGGTTTGTTGACGGCAGGAGCTCGAGCACCGCGCCCGCGACAAGTATGGCGCCTTCGACCAAATGAGTGCCGAGCTCCGCCATCTCCGGGAGCAGCGTGACGCCTTCGACGCGCTCGCGGACGCCTTGGGGACCCAAGATGCCTGGCTGTCGTACCGGGCGGAGGCCCTACGCGATAAGCCCTTGGAATACGAGGGGCAGGCCGCAGCGCGCGCCCCCACCCTCGAGCAGATTTGCACAGCCCTCATCGATCGGGATGAGGCGCTGCAGCAGGTGCGGGAGGATCTGGAGAAGGTGCGCACGGTGGCGTCCAACTGGGAGGCAGAGGTGAGCACCGTCCGGGCCGACAATTGGGAGCTCCGCACGTGGCTCCAGGAGGCGCAGGCCCAGCAGAGCCAGGCCGAGGAGAGGGCGCGCGCACCTGAGCAGAAGGCCAAGGAGGCTGACGAGTTGAAGACCACCCTCGACGACAAGGTCGCCGCGCTTCTCACGGCGGAGGAGCAGCTCCGGTAGGAGCGCGCCGCCCGCCAGGAGGTTGAGGGCCAGCTCCAGCAGGAGCGAACCGCTCTTGCTGATGCTCGGTCAGTGCTTGAGCAGGAGCGTACTGCTCGCGAGACGGTGCAGAAGTCGCTGGAGGAGCGGGACGCTGATGTCTCAAAGCTCGAGGGCGAGCTGATAGCCCTCAGTATCTCGAACGCGGATCAGGAGCTGTCCCTCAAGGAGTAGGGCGCTACCGTCATCAGCATGCAGCAGGCAGTCGAGGCTGAGCGCCGCGCTCTCGAGGTGGAAAAGAAGCAGGTTGAAGGTAGGTCGCCGTTTCGTTCTTTGTTTCGCTGATCTTTCCTTCGAGGGTTTGTTCCCCTTCTGATTTCTCTTGCTGGTGACGTTCAGGCCTGCACACCGCGCTGGGGTGCACTACCGACCAGGCTGAGGCACTGCAGGCCTCCTACAACTCCTCCAAGCAGGAGCTAGTGGAGCTGCGTGCCGCGGCCCTAGAGACCTGCCGGGCCGTCGAAGAGGGCGAGGCGCAAGCTGGAAGCTCGTTGGACAGCCGCCTGTGCGCCCTCGGCGGGCACGTCTCTGGGCGCATGCGCCGCGCTCTGCGCCTTGGCGTCCAGAAGGCCCTCGGTGTGGTGCGGTCCCACTACGAGGTCAACTTCGAGGCCGTGGCGATGGAGCGCGTGGACGCGCTAGCCGCTGACGCCGCCGAGGCGCTCGCCGAGGCCTTCGAGGAGTTCGTGTTTCCAGACGCCACTGACGCTGATGCTCCTCAAGCCTGAAGATTGCCGGGCGCCAGGCCCTTTTTTATTTGTATGTTAGTATATGGGCCAGGTGGCCATGTAAATAAACAGGCATTTTGTTCCGAACGTTTGTGGAAGCAAATGGTGTTTGTTGTTTTATCGCGCTATTTTGTTTCTTCCTTCGCCTGAGTGAATTCGAGTTGGGAGTTCGGTTTTCGCAAGCGTCCTGCCGGGCCGGAGGCAAGGGAGAAGGGTCGTATCCCCGTGGAGGCGTAGGCTATCTCTGGCTTGCGCATCCTTTCCGCTAGGCCACCCCCGCCCCGTCTGAATTTTGCTCGAGGCTAAGGTCGAGCCATACTTAGCGCGCGTAGGTTTTTTGCGAAAAAATGGGACCGTTTTTGTGACGCCCCAGGTTTTTAATTAACCTTAATAGCCGGTCAAATAGTCAACAGTGGTCTAACCTAGGTCAACCTGGGCCCTCACCTCGAAAAACTCACTAACCCACCCTAGTGACCCTAATTGAATAGTAGACACACTTGTGGGGCCAACCCATGGTCAAAAGTTGGGTCAAATCCCTTGCCACTCTAGTGTCCACAGGTGTCTGCCGGAACTTTTGCCACGTTCTCCAAAATTCATCTAAACACTTAAAATTCTACCTTTATGAAAGTTGTAGATCTTGATGAGGAACACAACTTTCATGAAGATTGGCATTTCAAATTTTGAGGGGAAAATTTGAAAAATCCATTGCAAGCCAGGATTCACTGTTTGCCAAACCCTGCTGTCATTCAAAGTTGGCATTCAAATATCTTTTGATCTGGGCAGAAAAACCCTATATAGCCTTTGTAGAAAATGTTGTTGGTAACTAGATCTACAACTTTGGTATTCATCACTTGGTCCAGTTATGTTCAATTTTTTGGAGAAAAACCGGTTGGAACAGGGCACCAGCAACACAATTGAGCCCAGAGCGCCACACGCGCGACGTCGTGCGCACCCGCGCGCCGCCGCCGCCGCCCGCCGCCGGCCTTGCTCCGGCGTCCACGCCCGTGCCGCCCGAGGCTACGCCGGCCGAGGCGTGCTCCATCCCGAGGTCCCGCGCCCCCCGGCACCCCCCGTCCCGAGGCGCCCGGCGTCGGCCGCCGCCGTACGCGCGCGCACGCCGCGGACCGGCGGTCCATCGGCCGTGCCGCCGCCGTACGCGCGCGCCTCGAGCCGCCGTAGCACGGCGGGTATCTTCCCCGTCACCACTACGTCACCCCCGGTCACGCGGAGCGACATATATAAGTCCTCCCCGTTCCCCCTCCGCGCGCCACCCGAGCCACCCGCCGCCATGGCCGCCGCCGCTCAGTGCTAGCTTCTCCCGCCCGTGCTCGTCGCCGGCCAGCCGCTCTAGTAGCTTCATTAGGTTCTGGTGAAGCTCCAAAGCCCGCTTGTTGCCCAGCACCGCGTCTCCTTGCCACTTTTCCCCGAGCCGCCGCGGTCACCACCGCCGACCGCCTTTGATCCCCCTCGCCGGCAGCTTCTCCGCCCCAACCACGGCAACCTACAGCTCCTAGGTGAGCATGTGGTCGAGCCTGGCCGCTTGCCCGGCCGGCTGCGCCGCCGGCTCGCCGGATTGGCCGTGCCCGTGCCGCCCGGCCCGACCAAGGGCCCAATTGCAATGCTTTCGATCTTTGTAGGGTGTTTTGTGCTAAATGCAGGGCTTAGTTGTAAGGATCTTTATCTAGCTTTTCTTGCAGATTGGTCCAGTGCCTTGAAAAATGCCTAGAAATTTGTCGAAAAATCAGAAAAATCCCAAACCAATTTTGTAGGGTTCAGGATGATAAATCCCACCTCTTTTGTTATATACTCATGGCTAGATTCTAAACAGTTTTAGCATGAAAAATACAAATGTGTTAAACCTAGATCTGTCATAACTGGAAATCCATAACTCCTCTGTAGCCCAATTTTGGATATGTTGTGTTAGGATATGACTAGGTGCTGTGCCAAAAATTGCACAAAGTTATGCAGTAGATCTTGCTAAATAAATTCTTTTCCATTCTTGCAGAAACTGCCTAAATGATTTTACTTGTTAATTATATTTATGTTCTTGAGCTCAACTTGTGCACACTGTCTTGCAATGCCAAAATGCACATCTTGTGAATTAATCACGATTTTTGGATTAACAGAAATATAATTATTCTTGATTTATGCATGTTTTCCTTTGTAAATTAATGAACCAAGTTCAGTAAAGTTCCTAGATGTATATGCTGGTTCTCTAGACTTGTTTAGGACCAGAGAGCATGCACAAGAAAGTTTGGATCATTTTGAGGCTTATTTATTTTTGTATGCATTTACTTGGAATCACTAGCTAGCCTTTGTTATTTTAAATAATATTTAATTTTCTAGCATCCAACACTTACATGTGGGTCCAATGGACCAGGATAGGTGCCAAGGTGCATTTGAAACACTTCTTTAACTTTTGGTAATTTAATTGTTTAATAAAAAGCTTAAAAGCCCTTTTACTATTAAAGGGAAATTAAATAAAGAAAAACCCCTAATTAACTCTTTTTCCTTTTTGGAAAGTATTATTTAATATCACTAAAAAAGCTAATTAAATATCATCACTGATAAGAAAGTAATTCATAAATAAAAATTAATTACACCCTTGTTGGTGAAGATGAATAGGAATTAAAGCTTTCACATGAAATGGCAAGTATAATAAAAACCTTGATCCAAATGTTCAATAAAAGAATAACCATGTACAGCTAATAACCTTCCTAAATGAGAAACACTTGCTAGATACTTGTTAAGGTGAACATGACCAACCAAGAGTTGGATAAGACAACAAACTATCACATCACCTAAATCTTGCATTGCATTCCGTGTAGATCTTCCGGACGGAGATTACTCCCTTGTCCCGGAAACCGAGGAAGGAGGAGTGGAAGCATCGCTGCAGTACGTGGAAGTACTCGACACCGAGGGTGCCCAAGCTAACCTAGCTGACGAAGGAAAGCTCCGGTGCATCTAACCTAGTTTTAAAATTCTTTATTCAATTATCTATGAATGATTGTGCATTTACGTTCAGGAGTTGAATGAAACCCTAGATGCATGATCCCTAGGTACCTTTTGTCCCTACTAGTATGATAGGTCGATAGCTGCTAAGCTATAGGACCGTTACAAGTCGGGTGATGACCTCACTCGCGAGAATAGGTTCCTAGATAGGAATCACATTTTATCCTTAAATGGATTGCTCACGTGGTAAGGGCATGGGATCTGGGCTCCGGTCCAGTGGTTATGTGGGTTAAGTTTTTGAACACACCAAACATTTGTCGGGAATGGGACCGGTAAGCTTAGTACCTTAATGAGGCGGCAAGGGATCCTACCGTTACTACTCTTGGGATTCGCTCTCACGACTCGCCACCGGTGGTGTATGGTGACTCCGGGTATCTCGCGTGGTATGCCGGATAGCCTGCACCAAAGACTGTAAGATTCGATCCCGACCCGAGGATTTCTGGGGACGGCCTGGGAAAGTTGTCCTTGCGGGGGCAGCCTACCGTGTGTTTGGGTCTACCTTGCAAGGTTTAAATCAATCGATTGTCGGCCTCTCACCATTATCCGAGACTACTTACTCCACTAGTCATGTGATCCCTAATGATGGAAGTTGATGAAGATGATGCTTGATTAATTGTGTTGTACAACTTTGTTTGTACTAGTTGGCTAATGTAGTAAAGATTAAACCTACTAGAACTTGTGCTAAAATCTTGAAAGTAAGGACCTACTCTTTGTTACTTTTTAGCAAAAGCAACCCAGTAGCCAAAATACCTTTCATGGTCTAGAATTGGTGAAGTAGATATCACCGACGGGTAAGACTTGCTGAGTATTAGTATACTCAGCCTTGCTATAATGTGTTGATCCAGGTAATGCCTTCAGTGATGTGTGGCCCAGAGAGATCCCGCCCGGCTGGGAGCTGGAGTGGGTGGAGGACGACTACTGAAAGCATCATGGATGGCCTCCCGTGGTGTCTTCGCTTCCGTTAGTTTATTTCCGCTGCTTTTCAAAACTCTGAACTATTTCTTCATCGCAAAAACTATGGTTTGTAATAATTAAACCCCTCGGGGTACGGATTTGGATTTCAATGTTGTTGTATCTCTGGACCCGCCTTCGAGTGAGTTTTAATGCATATATCCGATCCTTGTGCTTATCAAGTGATTTACCGGGCGTTAACCCGGCAACTAACGACAGGATGATACTTTATTATTGCTTAATGACCAAAGTGGATCAGTCTTAGGCGATAGTACGGTATTTTCCTGGGCGGGTTGCCACAGTTGGCATCAGAGCTTATATGCACTAGAGATTAATTAATAAACCTTAATCAATGGTTTTAGAATAAAATATGCCAAGATTTTCTGATTTTCCAAAAATACGTTGGCCCGCTAAGGATAAACTAGACCGAGAGGCCCTAGAGGGAATTTTGGGTTCTTTCAGGTGGCTTAATTAACTTATGGTTTATTTTGCTAACTTCCAGCACATTACTTTATGTCAGACTTACCTTCTTGCACAACCAAACTAGGAGCCACGTGTTTTATGTGCTGTTCCGCATCACGGGAATAGCGAGGGTTGATGGAGTGATCCATTCCACGGATCCCATCTTCGCGTCTGTTTATGAGTTGTGTGTGGCCACGTGTTTCATACGTGTGCATTCCGCATGTCGCTCATGCGAGGCAAGGATACACTCCATTCAAATGGAGGGTGTCCGAGGTTGGACGCTGTCCATGCAGCGGCTTAACGCATGGATACCGTTTCTATAGTGAACGGTAATGAATGTGGACGCTTTCGTGACGTGCTGGCACGAAAGGTTCGTTTTCTGCAGGTACATAACAGCGCTTCATTAGTTGTTAAGCGAGTACCGTATAGCTCCCGACTAAATATTATAGGGAGAGACGATTAAAAGCCTTGCCACCGGCACTAACTTCGATTTTTGGCTTGATTGCCATGTGAGGTCGAATAGGACGTCTTGCATGCATACTAAAAATCGAAACAATTAAAATGGACCCAAAAATCGAATTTCTATATGCTCTCTAAGGAAGATTTTGCTAGTGTGTGCTTTTTATAAACTAGAGTACCTTTCATACCTAGCCGTCGTGCTGCCGAAATTTGAAAAAGTTGTTTACCGTGTGATAGGTTTAATTAAACCAAATTGCTAAAAACAAGTGTTCCTAAACTAGCCATCTTGTAAATAACAAGTCTCGATCCTAGTTCGTTTGGGTTGGTTTGTACTTTCATAGGCACATCCAGGTTCAGGACCCTTCATCTTGTTTCCTTGATCGATGCTCAACCTTAAAAGCTTGATTAAAAGTATTAAAGGTTTAATTTAAAACTTGGGAAATTTTCGAGGTTTCTGGATTTTTGGTTATGAATTTTTATTCACAGCTGCCAGAACTTCACCATTGGACATGCCGTTCTCTTTGAGATCTGACATGAGTTACATTTATGTACAGATGGATTTCCCCGTGTTCCACCAGTTCGACGCTGACGGTACGATCCGTACCAACGGGTTGCACTGGGAGGGTTTTCCGCGCCTGGCGTGGGAAGCACTCAGTGCCGCAAGCTACCTCACCCCACCGACTTACGAGGTGAAGGAGTTTGAGCGCTTTGGCATTCCCCCCCCTGCGAGTGATCGTTGCTGTTCGCCACACCCAGACCACGCCGACTGGTTTGACTTGAGCTTTATCTATTGGGGATTTATCACTCACGAGTCCGTTGAGTCAGCTGCCCTCCAAGTGTTGACAGACTTCTGTGACCACAACCCCACTGTGGTAGCTCTTTCTCCGTTTGGACTGTTTCCTGCTGTGAGTCCTCATGACCCAGCATGGTTGGACCGTATGGACCACCTACGGGAGCTACTGACCCTAGCGAGCCGTTGGATGTTACGCAGACGCTTGCTCGTTGCCTGAACGTGGTCTTCACACTTCAGGGGCTGCGCTATAACACCACAGCGATTATTGCACAGCGCTTGGAGGCATATAGGCGCGATTGGGAGCGACTTTCGGCGGCACACCGACAAGAATCGAACTTCACGCTTACTCGGGTGCGGCGGGGAGAATGACAGTGCGTGCTAGGAGGTTCCGGTTGGAGCTTGAGAGAGGTGATCGCTTACGAGAGGATCGTAGATCTGGAGGAGGAGAACCATGCACTTGAGGAGGATGCCGACGCTCACGAGATAGAGAGGCTGACACTCTTTGCGGAACATTGCGGATATGCGGCAGCAAGTGCAGGAGGCCGAGGTACAGGTGGCAGCCTTGCAGGCTATAGTGGCCTTATAGCCACTACCCCCAGTACAGGCACACCCGGAGGAGCAGCAGGACTTGTCCGGTCTGGACCAGACGAGCCAGGCAGGACCACCGCTACCGACTCCCCTAGCTTCGCCTACGTACAGTGGTGCTTCAGTGGGAAACTAGGTTGCCGACAGCAGGGATAAGAAGGATGTCGATCCGATCGAGTTGTCTTTGAGATGTTTAGAGTAGTGGCTTGACAGCACGTCTTCGTGCCAAGTAACTGCTTGTATCGTGTCATGTCTTGTTGTTTCAAATTCGAGTTGTAATGTCCTTGAACCTTATTCTACCGTATTGTAATAAAGAATGCTTAAGCATGTGTGCTTTAAGTAAAATTCGTCTGTCGTTCAAATTTGAAACCTTCTTGCATATGTTGCCAGATCCTTGGATAAACCGTTGCGAATGACCACGCTTGTCAATTTTGCATTCTCACCTAAAAACGTTGGTAAACCAAAGCATTTTAGGGACGTCACTCGTTGCCAGCAAATAAGTGCTCATTCGTATACCACTTTCGTTGGTATCCGAAATAACGATGATCGTTCGAGGGTGTTTATGAGCCGTGCAATTGAGTAATCGTCGTTCTAACCGTGTTGAGAAGAACGATTCTATGAATCTTGGTGGCTATAGAATATTGTTGATTGTTGCTGTCCTCATTGTTTAAGGGCTAATGAGATGTGATTATGCATGATCGTGCTTGTCATCATTTGGAGTAAGCTTTTGGGTTATCTCACTAATAAAGCTCACTTTTCAGATGGTGGGAACCACGCGCAGCTCTCCCAACGGTTTCAGAGCAAGTGGTAGTGGTGACTTGCCACCACCCCCGCCCATGACACCGACGGAGGCCTTCATGGCCACCCAAACTGAAGTGATGCGCCAGATCCTGCAGACGTAGCAGCAGATCGCCCAGCAGATGAACCGAGGGCCGCCACATGGGGCCAACCACGAGGGGCCTAACCAGGTCACTACATATGCCCAGTTCATCACTATGAAGCCGCCAACCTTCGCTAAAGCAGAAGACCCCCTGGAAGCTGAGGCTTGGGTCAAGGCCATAAAGGCAAAATTCTCTGCCTTTGTGTTGCCCTGCTCCGAGGAGAACAAAGCGAACTTCGCAGCGCTGCAACTGCGAGGGGAAGCTTTGATGTGGTGGGGACCACTTCAAGTCAATGCGGCGAGGGCACGCCGTGACTTGGGATGAGTTCAAGCGAGGCTTTCAAGAGCCACCACATTCCCAAGGGACCGATGGATAGGAAGATGAGGGAGGCTGTTGGCCCTCCGTCGGGGATCGACTCGGTGTACCGCTATGCTCGGAAGTTTAATAGCTTGTGTCGGTATGGTGGGCATCATGTTGATGCGATGCCAAGAAGATGGAGAGGTTTCGTGACGGGCTTGATGGCAAGCTGTATGAGCGTCTAAACCTGCTCGAGCCCGCAAACTTCCATGAGCTAGTAAACAAGGCTATCTCGCAAGAGGATGCTATGAAGAAAGCCCACAGGGACAACAAGAGGATGTCCGGTTTCACCCCAGGCAGCGGAACGAGCAAGAAGTTTCACTTTGTGAAGAAGGAAGCTCCAGGACCATCCCAGCAATCTTCAACTGGACGCTGGACGATGAAGCCACCTCAGAGCAAGCCCGCGGGGAACTTCCAGTTCCGTCGTGCCCAGCAGCAGGCTCGAAAGCCTAATGCACCTCCTCGCGATGTTGGAGATCGTCGTTGCTACAAGCGTGGCCGGCCGAGCACTACATTAATGAGTGTCCCAAGCCGAGGCAGATCAAGCCCAACCCGCAGCATCAGGGTACGGGAAGCAAGCCTACCACTCCGGCCAAGAAGCCTATGGTGCAAGTGCGCCAAGGCAAGCTGAACTTCACTACGATGAGTGACATTCCGGCAGGAGCTTCAGTACTCACGGGTACATTCTCTATCAATGACACTCCTGTTAAGGTCTTATTTGATTCGGGAGACACCCATAGTTTCATAAATGAGAGCCTACTAGACAAATTGGGTCTAAGAGGAGTACAAACCAAATCTGCTTATAAAATTACCACACCAGGTGGAAACATCACGTCTCAATTAGTGACTTTTGAAGTTCCTCTGAGACTAGGAAGTAGGATTATTCGATCTAATCTTATAATCATCAAATTGGGAAGCATGGATGTTATCTTGGGTATGGAATGGATGAATCAACATAAGGTGATTCTAGATATATCGGATAGGGTCGTAGAGATCAACTCTCCTACGGTCGGGCACACTGCCTTGTACCTACCTTTCGGGACGGTACTGACTCTTGTGCCTATGTGACCATTATCTCCTCTCTTGATGAAATTCCAGTAATGTGCGAGTACCCGGACGTCTTTCCTGACGAGTTGCCTGGTATGCCACCAGACAGAGATGTCGAGTTTGTGATCGAACTCCAGCCTGGTATCGCACCCATATCCAAAAGACCTTATCGCATGCCACCCAAAGAGTTAGCTGAACTAAAGACCCAACTCCAAGAATTGTTAGATAAGGGGTACATTCGCCCGAGCTCTTCTCCTTGGGGTTGCCCTGCTCTCTTTGTCAAAAAGAAAGATGGTAGCTTGAGGATGTGCGTAGATTATCGACCACTCAATGCAGTCACCATCAAAAACAATTACCCGCTTCCTCGAATCGATGTTCTTTTTGATCAATTGGCTGGTGTCAAAGTCTTCTCTAAGATCGACCTTCGTTCTGGCTACCACCAAATCAAGATTCGACCTTGCGACATTCCTAAAACCGCTTTTTCCACTTGTTATGGTCTTTACGAGTTCTTGGTTATGTCTTTCAGACTCACTAATGCTCCTGCCTACTTCATGTACCTCATGAACTCCGTGTTCATGACGGAACTCGATAAATTTGTCGTGGTCTTTATCGATGATATTCTCATTTATTCTAAGAGCGAGAGCGAACACGCCAAACACCTCCGAGTTGTCCTTCAACGTTTGCGAGATCACAAGCTTTATGCTAAGTTCTCCAAATGCGAATTCTGGTTGAAAAGTGTGAAATTCTTAGGGCACACCATTTCCCAAGATGGTATCTCCGTAGATCCTAGCAAAGTTCAAGAGGTGATGGATTGGAAACCACCCAAGTCCGTGCATCAAATCCGCAGTTTCCTAGGATTGGCGGGATACTACCGTCGATTCATTCACGACTTTTCTAGAATCGCAAAACCCATGACCGAATTACTCAAGAAAGGAGTGAAATTCGTGTGGAGCGAAGCATGTGAGAAAGCTTTCCACACCCTCGGGCAACATCTAACTTCCGCCCCGGTGCTAGCTCAACTTTGATAATTCCAAACCGTTTGAAGTATTCCGTGATGCATCGAGCACGGGTCTCGGCTGTGTCCTTATGCAAGAAGGTCGAGTCATTGCCTATGCTTCACGGGCACTTCGACCCCATGAGCTCAACTATCCTACCCATGATCTTGAGTTAGCTGCTGTTGTTCATGCCCTCAAGATATGGAGAAATTATCTAATGGGTAATCATTGCAACATCTTCACCGATCACAAGAGCCTCAAATACATCTTCACCCAGTCAGAGTTGAATATGAGACAGAGAAGATGGCTTGAGTTGATTAAAGATTATGATCTAGAAGTGCACTACCACCCCGGCAAGGCAAATGTTGTTGTGGATGCTCTTAGCCGCAAAGATCATTGCAACCACCTAGAGTTGGAGCCAGTCAGTGAACCCTTGTGTGAAGAAATGAGAAGGCTCAACTTAGAAGTGGTACCGCAGGGAATCCTTTATGCCTTGATGGCAGAGTCAAACCTTTATGACGGAAATTGTCACCGCCGACGCGATGATGCGGATATTTCAAACCATCCGTGAAACTAGCGAAGGAGACCCCAAGTATACTTGTTTCCAGAAGGATCACCAAGATGTGGTCTGGTTTGGGAAACGTCTAGTGGTCCCCGTTGACCCTGAAATTAAGAAAATCATTATAGATGAAGCTCACAGGTCCGAATTCTCTATTCATCCCGGTAGTACCAAGATGTACCAAGATCTAAAGCAGAACTTTTGGTGGTCCAATATGAAGGTGGATGTAGCCAAGTATGTAGCCGAGTGCGATACTTGCCACCGGATGAAAGCAAGTCATTTGAAATTGGCAGGAGTACTCCAACCCCTGTCGATACCTATGTGGAAGTGGGACGATATTAGTATGGATTTCATTGTGGGTTTACCCCTAACAGCTAGAAAGAAGGACTCTATTTGGGTAATTGTGGATAGACTCACCAAGACCGCTCACTTCATTGCCGTGCACACCACTTACTCCGTACAACAATATGCAGAGTTGTACGTGGATCACATAGTTCGTCTGCATGGAATCCCAAAGACTATAATCTCTTATAGAGGGACTCAGTTTGTAGCTCGTTTTTGGGAACAGTTACATGAGTGTTTGGGAACTCAACTGATCCGCAGTTCCAGTTATCATCCGCAGACCGATGGTTAGACGGAGAGGATAAATCAGATTTTAGAGGACATGTTGAGAGCAAGCATCTTGCACTTTGACAAGAGTTGGGACAAGTGTTTGTCCTTGGCAGAGTTCTCCTACAATAACAGCTATCAAGCCAGCTTGAAAATGGCACTGTTCGATGCTCTATACGGACGTAGATGCCGCACTCCGCTGAATTGGTCAGAGGCCGGAGAAAGAACACTCTTTGGACCAGAATTAGTTAAAGAGGCCGAAGAAAGGGTGCAAGTGATAAGAGAAAATTTGAAGATGGCACAGATGAGGCAAAAGAGTTACCATGACAAGGGAACCGCACCTCGACACTTTGAAGTGGGAGATTATGTATATTTGAAGGTATCCCCCACCAAAGGTGTGCAAAGGTTCGGAGTCAAGGGAAAGTTAGCCCCGCGCTACATCAGACCATATGAAGTTATAGGAGTGTGTGGACCCGTGGCTTACCGTATCCAATTGCCAGAACGGTTTTCCGCAGTTCACAATGTGTTCCATGTAACTCAGTTGAAGAAGGGAATGCCTGTTCCGGAGAATGAGATCATCACGGAAGCTAATGCTTGGATCGAGCCGGATTTCTCGCTCGTCGAGCATCCATTGAAAGTACTAGACCAAAAAGAGCGAAAGACCCGAAGGCACACCGTGCGAATGTACAAGATCTAATGGAGCCATCACACGGAGGAAGAAGCAACATGGGAGACGGAGGACTATCTTAATACTAAGTATCCGGGCTTCCTACAATCTCGAAACCGTGAGTCCTTCTCCCCATATCTTTGTCATCAAATCGAATCTCGGGACGAGATTCCGTTTAAGGGGGGTAGGCTGTGACGCCCCAGGTTTTTAATTAACCTTAATAGACGGTCAAATAGTCAACAGTGGTCAAACCTAGGTCAACCTGGGCCCTCACCTCGAAAAACTCACTAACCCACCCTAGTGACCCTAATTGAATAGTAGACACACTTGTGGGGCCAACCCATGGTCAAAAGTTGGGTCAAACCCCTTGCCACTCTAGTGTCCACAAGTGTACGCGAAACTTTTGCCGCGTTCTCCAAAATTCACCTAAACACTTAAAATTCTACCTTTATGAAAGTTGTAGATCTTGATGAGGGACACAACTTTCATGAAGATTGGCATTTCAAATTTTGAGGGGAAAAAATTGAAAAATCCATTGCAAGCCAGGATTCACTGTTTACCAAACCCTGCTGACATTCAAAGTTGGCATTCAAATATCTTTTGATCTGGGCAGAAAAACCCTATATAGCCTTTGTAGAAAATGTTGTTGGTAGCTAGATCTACAACTTTGGTATTCATCACTTGGTCCCGATTCTGTTCAATTTTTTGGAGAAAAACCGGTTGGAACGGGGCACCGGCAACACAATTGAGCCCCGGAGCGCCACACGCGTGACGTCGTGCGCGCCGCGCGCGCCGCCGTCGCCGCCCGCCGCCCCGCCGCCGGCCTTGCTCCGGCGTCCACGCTCGCGCCGCCCGAGGCCACGCCGGCCGAGGCGTGCTCCATCCCGAGGTCCCGCGCCCCCGGCCACCCCCGTCCCGAGGCGCCCGGCGTCGGCGCGCCGCGCGCGCGCGCGCGCGCGCGGACCGGCGGTCCGTCGGCCGTGCCGCCGCCGTACGCGCGCGCCTCGAGCCGCCGTAGCACGGCGGGTATCTTCCCCCGTCACCACTACGTCACCCCGGTCACGCGGAGCGACATATATAAGTCCTCCTCGTTCCCCCTCCGCGCGCCACCCGAGCCACCCGCCGCCATGGCCGCCGCCGCTCGGTGCTAGCTTCTCCCGCCCGTGCTCGTCGCCGGCCAGCCGCTCTAGTAGCTTCATTAGGTTCTGGTGAAGCTCCAAAGCCCGCTTGTTGCCCAGCACCGCGTCTCCTTTCCACTTTTCCCCGAGCCGCCACGGTCACCGCCGCCAGCCGTCGTCGATCCCCCTCGTCGGCAGCTTCTCCGCCCCAACCACGGCAACCTACAGCTCCTAGGTGAGCATGTGGTCGAGCCTGGCCATTTGCCGGCCGGCCGGCTGCGCCCGGCCTCGCCGGGATTGGTCGTGCCCACGTCGCCCGGCCGGCCAAGGGCCCAATTGCAATGCTTTCGATCTTTGTAGGGTGTTTTGTGCTAAATGCAGGGCTTAGTTGTAAGGATCTTTATCTATCTTTTCTTGCAGATTGGTCCAGTGCCTTGTAAAATGCCTAGAAATTCGTAGAAAAAACAGAAAAATCCCAAACCAATTTTGTAGGGTTCAGGATAATAAATCCCACCTCGTTTGTTATATACTCATGGCTAGATTCTAAATAGTTTTAGCATGAAAAATACAAATGTGTTAAACCTAGATCTTTCATAACTGGAAATCCATAACTCCTCTGTAGCCCAATTTTGGATATGTTGTGTGTTAGGATATGACTAGGTGTTGTGCCAAAAATTGCACAAAGTTATGTAGTAGATTTTGCTAAATAAATTCTTTTCCATTCTTGCAGAAACTGCCTAAATGATTTTTCTTGTTAATTATATTTATGTTCTTGAGCTCAACTTGTGCACACTGTCTTGTAATGCCAAAATGCACATCTTGTGAATTAATCACGATTTTTGGATTAACAGAAATATAATTATTCTTGATTTATGCATGTTTTCCTTTGTAAATTAATGAACCAAGTTCAGTAAAGTTCCTAGATGTATATGTTGGTTCTCTAGACTTGTTTAGGACCAGAGAGCATGCACAAGAAAGTTTGGATCATTTTGAGGCTTATTTATTTTTGTATGCATTTACTTGGAATCACTAGCTAGCCTTTGTTATTTTAAATAATATTTAATTTTCTAGCATCCAACACTTACATGTGGGTCCAACGGACCAGGATAGGTGCCAAGGTGCATTTGAAACACTTCTTTAATTTTTGGTAATTTAATTGTTTAATAAAAAGCTTAAAAGCCCTTTTACTATTAAAGGGAAATTAAATAAAGAAAACACCTAATTAGTTCTTTTTCCTTTTTGGAAAGTATTATTTAATATCACTAAAAAGCTAATTAAATATCATCACTCATAAGAATGTAATTCATAAATAAAAATTAATTACACCCTTGTTGGTGAAGATGAATAGGAATTAAAGCTTTCACATGAAATGACAAGTATAATAAAAACCTTGATCCAAATGTTCAATAAAAGAATAACCCATGTACAGCTAATAACCTTCCTAAAAGAGAAACACTTGCTAGATACTTGTTAAGGTGAACATGACCAACCAAGAGTTGGATAAGACAACAAACTATCACATCACCTAAATCTTGCATTGCATTCCGTGTAGATCTTCCGGGTGGAGATTACTCCCTTGTCCCAGAAACCGAGGAAGGAGGAGCGGAAGCATCGCTGCAGTACGTGGAAGTACTCGACACCGAGGGTGCCCAAGCTAACCTAGCTGACGAAGGCAAGCTCCGATGCATCTAACCTAGTTTTAAAGTTCTTTATTCAATTATCTATGAATGATTGTGCATTTACGTTCAGGAGTTGAATGAAACCCTGAAGGATCAGATGGCGACTAGAGAGGGGGGAGTGAATAGGAGCCGGTAAAAATTCTTCCCAAAGAACCCGGCCTATCCCCTAGTCAAATCCCGGTCACACACAAGCGATGGATCGAATCACACACCAATCGCCAAGACAACGAGGTTATGGATCAACTTCTAGCCTTAGGAACGACTCCTTGAAGCACACGCGGAAGCACGAAAGAAGAAGGAGAGGAATCGAACCAAGAAGCAAAGCGCGCGCGCCTACGGCGGACCGTCCGGTCCGGACGGGCGGACCGTCCGCGATGGGCCGCGCGTCGTCCGGCTGCCCGCCTACCGCGGACCGTCCGCGCCAACACCGCGGACCGTCCGGCCTTCTCGCGGACCGTCCGTTAAAGACACACGGAACCAACGGGGACGCACCCGCACCACGGACCGTCCGCGGGGAGCACGCGGACCGTCCGCCGTGCACCCGCGACCGTCCGCCCTCTCGCGCGGACCGTCCGAAACTCCGTCCAACCGAAAACCAAAAACGCGCCGGATCGAAACGAAAGGCGAGCAAGAACACGGGACGAACCCTAGCCGCGCGGACCGTCCGCCAGCACCTCGCGGACTGTCCGCCAGGTGCGGACAGAGCAGAAAACGCCCGACCCCGAAAGTCAACTCCCCCAAATCATCATCGGATTTCCCAAACGGTTGAAGCTATGGAGACAAGGGTTTGGGGACTTGAAAAGCGTCACACAAGGATGCTATAGCCCAAAAATCTTGCCTCCTAACTCCCTAAAACACCGAGAATCGCGAATCCTTTGAGCACCACCAAAAGCTAGAGCACCGAACGAAAAACTACAAATCCAAGTGGTTTCCCGGCGTTTGAGGGCACAAGATCAATCACAATGATGCATGAGACATCTATCCATGTTTTGCTCAAAGAAATCCGGGGAGAAACCCACTCAAATCCGCGGAATCGAACCGGGAACAAAGGCACGAAAAACAAGCACAAAAAGACCACTAGAAACACAACTCCGAATCTTCTATACAAACCAGGAAAGATTCACAAGGTCTAGCATGCCGCCCTAGCATCCATCCCTCTCAACAAATCTCTCATGAAGCTCTCATGCTAGCCTAGAGAAAATGGATGAAAATAGCTACGAAAATGAGAAATGGGAGGGAGAAAATGAAACCCTAAGTCGCGGAGAGAGTGAGCCATCCACACACACTCATGGCTTATATATCAGGTCCCGCCGGAGTGGTAAATGACTCGACTACCCCTAACATAACTACTGGCGATACAACCCACGTAGGGGCATTTAGGTAATGTTTGTGGGTCTTGCCATCGGACGGCCACGCCTTTTCCGCACCCCGCGTCCTCCCGACGCAAGCCATGCGATCCCGCCGCGTGTCCTCCGCCTCGAAGCTTCCCCGACACGCCGGGATCCCGTCTCCGTCGTGTTGGGCCCTCGGACTTGGTTTTGAGGCCCAAACCAAGAAACCGTCCGCCGGTGGTTTTGTGGGCAAACCACCAAACCCCGCGTGTCCGGTCCGGCCTCCCGCCAAACCACTTGACTTGACCGCCACCGTGCACCGCTCGATTGTCCATGACTTTGTCTCGCTCGTGTCGCCACCATGTGGCCCACACCCGATCCCGTCGTCCACCGGGTCCCTCGAACCGAGCTTACTTGTCTCTCCATCTCCCGGAGGCCCCTCAAGGCTGAAGACCTTTCGCGCCTGTTCTTCACCTGCAACAACACGAACTAGGCCGCAGCCTACACCTGCGCACTAAGCCAAGAGTCAGTCCAACACCCGTTGTCAATCACTCATCACTGAGGAGCGGTCATCCATCGATCATTGGGACGCTCCTGGTCCTCAATCTCCCCCTTGATGAGTGCATTGACAACACATAACGCGAAATGAAATTCAGAGAAAGAAAGGAAGGAAGAAGAAAGAAAAACAAAGAAGCTCAACTCATGACCAAAACCGAAGAAAGGCGAAGAAAGGTCACAAGCCAAGCAAAGCACAAACTCCACATCGAAAACAGCCAGAAAGCTCAAGAACTCAAGAAAGCTCCCCCTGAGCAAATGCAAGCTCCCCCTGAAATTTAGCTTACCTCTTCTGAATTTTCATTAAGCTCACCTCTTCTCCCCCTTGTTGACAATGTATGAATCAAGGTGAAAATGCAGAAATGCAAGACAAAGCATATAAACATCTACATGAGCTTCTCAAATAGGCCAAATCTAGTGTCAAAGGCTAAAAATGAGACAAAGGTCACACATATGAATCATAGCATAGTCAAAGCACTGCCACAAGTAATATATGAAAATACAAGCATGTGACAAAGCAAAATTTTCAGATTTAAGCAGTTTTACCAAAAGAAGGCTCGCTTCACATGTAAAAGCCTATCCATGTCACACTTGAGCCACAAACATGCATACCATTCAAAGATCATACAAGGATACCAAATTCTCAAGCAAAAGATCATGGCAAACACCCATAAAGCAAAGCATGTCATGTCAAAGCTCATGAGCCATGTGTCCACTTCGGGGAGACTTCTCCACCGGTGAACATCATGCAACATGTTTTGCACCCATATGTGAAAGATAAGACATTTTAAGCATAGACATGATGGATGGAGCATTTTTCAAGCATTATACACTTCTTTTCAAGATTAATTCATTTCATGGTACATGAAGTGCCTTTGCGGCAAAAAGAAGCTTATGCTCCCCCATGAATGCAACATAGGCTAAACATTCACAATGATATTCGGCCTTTGGCCCAAATGCAAGAACAAGGCATCCAAGCACAATCTAAGCATGAAAAGCACATTCAGACCAAACTGTGACATGGATACACAACTACACACGAGTGGAGCATATTTCATCAAAAATTAGTCAAGATTAGCATTTATTTCAAAAAGGGCTATCTCACCACACATATATCTCAAATATTCCAAAAGCATAGCCTCACATCACCATTTCTCCACATGTATGACCAATATCTCACAAATAGCCAAAGAAACTCAAAAATGGCATATGAAAGAAGCTCATCATCCTAAAATGCAATATGATACAAATGCAACATGATATATGACAAGATGGCTATCCTACCATGGTTTGTACATCAAGCAAAGCATGTATATACATCAAAGTAAAACATGGTATGATACATATGATACAAAAGGAAACCCCCCAAGAAACAGCTAGAAAGGGCAACAAACCCCAAGTTCCCCCCGCAAGCGCGCGAATGTAGCTTGGTCGAGAGGCTTTGTGAAAATGTCTGCAAGCTGATCTTGGGTAGGGACATGGCTCAACACAATGGTTCCTTTTCCACATTGTCCCTCAAGAAATGATACCTCACTTCTATGTGTTTGGTTCTGGAGTGAAGCACTGGGTTTTTGGCTACGCTTATGGCACTGGTGCTATCACAAAGAAGTGGGATGCGGGTACACTCCTCACCAAAGTCTCTCAAAGTGTATGAAATCCACAACAGTGGGAACAACAACTCGCGGCGGCAACATACTCTGCCTCCGTGGTAGACCGAGCTACACTAGGCGCTTGCGGGAAGACCATGAGACCAACGAAGACCCAAGAAACCGGCAAGTACCGAAGTAGACTTCCTCTCGACTCGACAACCAACAAAATCCGCATCGGAAAAACCATGAAGGGAAAGAGTCGAGGAGGACGAATACCAAAGGCCAAGACCGAAGGCGGACGTAGGTACACGAAAATCCTCTTGACGGCTTTGTCGATGTGATGTCCTCGGCGAAGCACGAAAACGAGCGCACGGACACACGGCCGAACCGTATGTCCGGCCTCGTCGCCGGTCAAGTAGAGGAGGGAGCCAATCATGCTCTTGTACTCCCGCTGGTCCACTGGTTCTCCGTCCTCATCCGCATCCAAAGTGGTCGTACTCCCCATGGGAGTCGACATCGGCTTCACATCTTGCATCTGGAACTTCCTCAGCATGTCTTTCGTGTACTTGGTCTGGTGCACGAATGTTCCATCCTTCACTTGCTTGATCTGCAGCCCGAGAAAATACTGCAACTCGCCCATCATGCTCATCTCGAACTCCCTGCTCATCTCATCTGCAAATTTGGCAACAAGGTTATGTGACGAGCCACCAAAGACAATATCATCCACGTATATCTGAACAATCAACAAGTCATTTCCATGCTTGAGGAGAAACAAGGTTCTATCCACGGTACCCATCACAAACCCTCTGCTCAAAAGAAAACCTCTCAATCTCCCATACCAAGCACGGGCGCCTGTTTCAACCCATACGAGCCCTTTTCAACCCGTATACCCCGTGTGGGTACAACTCGCTCTCAAACCCGTGTGGTCGCTTCACATACACCTCCTCCTCTATGACCCCATTCGGAAAAGCACTCTTCACGTCCATCCGAAACAACTTGAACCCTTTAGCCACGACAAAGGCTAGAAGGATCCGAATTGCCTCAAGACGGGCCACGGGAGCAAAGGTCTCCTCATAGTCGATCCCCTCCTTCGACTAAACCCCCGAGCAACAAGTCCGGACTTGTTCCTCACAACCATCCCATTCTCTCCCTCTTTGTTCTTCCAAACCCACTTGGTTCCTATGGGATGGCAATTTGGAGGTGGTTCAACTAACTCCCACACACAGTTCCTCTCAAAGTTTTCCAACTCCTCATGCATAGAATTGACCCGGTTGCATCGGATAAAGCATGTCCAATGTCCTTGGGCTCAAAAGTGGCAACAAAAGCAGCATTAGCAAAATGAGAGGAGTTCCTGGACCTTGACCGTGTAGTTCGTTCATCGATGTTTCCAATGATCTTTGACAGGGGATGCACTTCTTGAATCCGCCGGGGAGCCTCACGCCTCGAGACTACCTCCCCCTCAACTTCAGCTTCTCTCGCTTGGTCCTCTTGTTGTACCGTCGTTGTCCATGAAGTAGACGGTCCACGCTCCATAGTGGTCGTAGGGGATGTAGTGGGTACACACTCAGCTTCAGGCGCATGGTTCTCCCCATCATCATCTCCAGTTTCGTCCTTCTCCTCTTCAAAGAGGTCCTCGGCCATCTCTTCATCACCTGCACATTCAAAGCCAAGAGAGGTACATGGCATTGTCTCGTCGAAGGTTACCTCGCAAGTCTCCATGATTTTGTTAGTCTCAAGGTTAAGCACCCTATAGGCTCTAGAGTGGTTAGCATATCCAAAGAAAATACCATCACTAGACCTAGCGTCAAACTTGTCGAGTTTTCCCTTCTTAAGAATAAAGCATTTGCGGCCAAAGACTCGGAAATGACTCACCTTGGGTGCCCGACCATGCATCGGCTCATAACGGTCTTCTTCTTGAAAGCTCACAATAAAATCCTGTTGGAAACATGACAAGCCGTATTGACCGCCTCAGCCCAATACCTCCTAGGAGTCCTGTGCTCATCGAGCATCGTCCTAGCCATCTCACAAAGAGTCCGATTTTTCCTTTCCACAACTCCATTTTGAGGGGCACATAAGGGGTCGAATACGATGTTCAAGACCTAGATCACGACAAAAAGCATCAAAACGAGAGTTCTTGAACTGCGAGCCATTATCACTTGCGGATAGCTCGAATAGCATTCCCATGCCTCTCATTTTTCAACCTCACGATCGGATCTCGAACAAAACCAAATGTCTCACTCTTATCCTCCAAGAAAAACACCCAGGCATAGCGAGAGTAATCGTCCACCACAACAAGGACATACCACTTCCCACCCACCGAGCGAACTCGAGCGGCCCAACAAGGTCCATGTGCAACGGCTACGTCGGACGCTCGGTCATGACATCGGTCAGGGGTGGATGGGGAGTGGCTACCATCTTGCCATGCCTACAAGGAGCACAAACCAAATCCTTCTCAAGCTTCAACCTCGGCAATCCTCGGACAAGGTCAAGACCACTCAAGCGGGAAACCAAATCAAAGCTCAAGTGTCCCAACCGCCTATGCCATTTCCACAAATCGAAGAAGAAGGACCGGCCATCAAACGGCGAGCGAGGACCCAAAGAACAAGAGAAATCGGCCACGAAAATCGACCCTCGGGGATGATCATACAGACAAGATCACCTCGAGAATCAAGCAAACGAGACTCGCCAGACTTGAAACGCACCTCAAAACCCTCATCAAGCAACTGAGAAACCGAAAGCAGATTGAAACCCAAAGACTTCACAAGAGCCACTCTCTTCAACGTTACCTTGTCACTCACATGCACAACACCCTCCGAAAGCACCCTTCCTCGTCCATTGTCCCCAAAAGTGATGTACAACTTTTCCTTCACTTGGATGAGGCTGGAGAACGACTTCTTATCTCCGGTCATGTGTCGAGAACACCCGGAGTCGATCAACCAAATGTCCTCCAAGCCTCCTGCCTGTAGTCAGAAACAAGAACGAGAATGAGCTAGCGACTCGACACTGGGGTTAGCACAAAGAAAGTTAAACCAGTGTCGAGCCATCTGCTCAAAAGAGGGGTTAGCAAACATCATTCCCTTGCCACCAAACTTCCCATGTCCCATGGAAGGAGTACGAGCACCACGAGGGGGAAAACGTGGTCCGTAGTTCCTCTGGAACCCAAAGCTGCGATCATCTCCCCTAAACCCGTATTGAGGACGAGTAGGGGGACGTCCAGCAAAACCACCACGAGCCCGACCAAACCTCTCACCAGAGACACACACCATCATCTCTCCCGACAAACCTCGACCACCACCTCTCTGTGGGAGCCTGCCAACACTCCTCACACTTCCCACACCCCGTGGAAGTGGCACTCTAGGCTCAGGAATACCACGAGACTGGCGATACCTATCCTGGTTCGCTTGTTCCCTAGCAAGCCTCTCATCCCTCTTCCTCTTGTAGCAAAACTCTGCAAGATGCCTCTCCTTGCCACAATACTCACACCTGAAGGGGATGGGTTTTGGTTTTGGCTCTGGCTTCTCCCTAGGCTTCTCACCCTTCTCACTCAAAAACCTCACCGGTTCCTGGAAGTCATTTGTCTTAGGTGGGAATTTGGGTGGATCTTGGGTTGTGTCAAGCTTGTTGCAAAGGTGGTTTGGCTTTGGTGTGAAAGAGTTCTTGGGTGCTTTTGGAAGTGGGACTTGGATCTCTCCGATCACCTCAAACTCGGGGTTAGACTCAACGCACTTCTCATACACACTCTCCCCACTGTTCTCTCCCACTTTCTCACCCAACTTCTCAAAACCCAAACCACAACCATCGGCTCTCTTGAACTCCTCAATCATGATTTTCAATTGAGGTTCCTGTCCAGACAACCAACCCAACACCTTCCTCAAATAGTCATTCTCCTCATAGATGACATCCAAACGGGAAGTAAGTTCAAGATTGCGCAAGGTAACTTCATCACAGCTAGAACATGCATTTGCAACAGGAGATTTCAAAGATGCTTCCAAAGAACTAATGGTAGAACGAGCATCAACAAGCTTAGCATGCATAGTAGGACATGATTTACAAGCACTAAGCAAAGTGGGTCTCGCCTTAAGCTCATCATATTCAGTCCTAAGAGCATCTAGTTTCGCCAAAGTGGAAGCATTCTTCTCATTAAGCAACTTGATCTCATTCAACCATGCATCACACTCAAGACACTCAACATCATCAGGAGTAGTAGGAGCAAGTTTCAAAGAGTCATTCTCAAGTTTCAATTCAAGCAATTTCGACTCTAGCTCTCCTACTTTCTCACTAGCATTCGCAAGTTGAGCCCTAAGATCTTTCCTCATCTTTTTGGCATTTCTTAGCACACTATCACGGTTGTCAATCAAGCCATTCAACCTAGCAATCTCGGCAAGCAAAGAGTCGGGGTCACGGTTTACCTCATCCTCCGAGTCGGAGTCGGCCGTCTTCCTTCTCGCTCTTCTTGCTGCTTGAGCTATGGGCCATGCCACAAAAGCCCTCAAGCGCCACACAGCTCAACCCGCTGAGGTTCCGGCTTGCACTCTTCTTGCCCTTGCGCCTCTCGGCATCTTCATCTTCGCTGCTTGAGCTTGACTGCTCCTCGCTTGAGCTTGAGTCAACGTCACTCGCACCGGCCACCATCGCTCTTGCCTTGTTCTTCTTGTAGCCGCTCTTGCTCGGTCGCCGCTTGTCCTTGTCCTTGCTCTTGGACTTGTTGAAGTGCTTGCCCTTGGAGGAGTACTTGTCTTCACGCCTCGGGTGCGCCTTGTACTCGTTCACCTTGTACTTGTTCTCCTCCGCTTCCGGCACTCGGCGATGAAGTGGCCACGCTTGCCACACTTGTAGCACGTCCCCCGAGCTCCGCCTTGCATTCCTCCGACTCTCGTGTAGTCGATCAAACCTCCTTGAGAGCAAGGCCGGCTCCTCCTTGCCCGACACATCAAACTCCTCATCCGGAATGGACATAAGAGAAGACAAGGAAAAGCGTCGACAGGAAGGGTTAGATTTGCCCTTTGATCCGCCCACAAGAGCAAGACTATGGTCAGTCGAGCCCTCATGCTTGGATTGCAACTTCTGTCAACCTCAGCCGACTTGAGCTTAGAACAGAGGTCATCCAACTCAAAAGTCAAATACTGCCCAGACTCCTTGATGGCCTCAACCTTAGCACCCCAAACATATGGGTCCAAGACATGCAAGAGCTTCAAAGTCTGATCATGCTCGGTGTAAGGAAAATCCTCAACATTAGCTTTCATGTTGTTCACGATGGCGGTGAACCTCTGAAACATCGCATCAATGTCCTCACCGGGAAGTGGAGTGAAATTCTCATATTGCATCCGGTAAGAGACAAAGAGGCGAGCCTTCACATGGTTATCACCACCGTGAGCAACCAACAACTTCTCCCAAATTTGCCAAAGCAAGATTTAAATGGCGAACACGCTCAAACTCCGGATCACACAAGCTTCGGACCAAGTGATCAACGGCTTTTGCATTAGCCTCATACTTGGCCTTAGCACCGGCATCGGTCACCATAAGAGTATGGATGTTGACCGGAATAGCATAGGTCTTGTCAAGCATAATGAAATCCAACAGCTTCCCACGAAGAAAGATCATCATACGAGCCGCCCGCTTGTGGTAACCCTTTCCATCGAAGTGCGGCGGACCGCCCCGCTCAACGTACGCCATCTTAGGATTCGAGACTTGTCAAAGTCGCAAAGAATCCGGCACCAAGCTCTGATACCAATTGAAGGATCAGATGGCGACTAGAGAGGGGGGAGTGAATAGGAGCCGGTAAAAATTCTTCCCAAAGAACCCGGCCTATGCCCTAGTCAAATCCCGGTCACACACAAGCGATGGATCGAATCACACACCAATCGCCAAGAAAACGAGGTTATGGATCAACTTCTAGCCTTAGGAACGATTCCTTGAAGCACACGCGGAAGCACGAAAGAAGAAGGAGAGGAATCGAACCAAGAAGCAAAGCACGCAGCCTACGGCGGACCGTCCGGTCCGGACGGGGGCGGACCGTCCGCGATGGGCCGCGCGGACTGTCCGGCCTGCTACCGCGGACCGTCCGCGCCAACACCGCGGACCGTCCGGCCTTCTCCGCGGACCGTCCGTTAAAGACACACAGAACCAACAGGGACGCACCCGCACCACGGACCGTCCGCGGGGAGCACGCGGACTATCCGCCAGGCACCCGCGGACCGTCCGCCCTCTGCTGCGGACCGTCCGAAACTCCGTCCAACTGAAAACCAAAAACACGCCGGATTGAAACGAAAGGCGAGCAAGAACACGGGACGAACCCTAGCCGCGCGGACCGTCCGCCAGCACCTCGCGGACTGTCCGCCGAGTGTGCGGACGAGCGAAAACGCCCGACCCCGAAAGTCAACTCCCCCAAATCATCATCGGATTTCCCAAACGGTTGAAGCTATGGAGACAAGGGTTTGGGGACTTGAAAAGCGTCACACAAGGATGTTATAGCCAAAAAATCTTGCCTCCTAACTCCCTAAAACACCGGAATTGCGAATCCTTTGAGCACTACCAAAAGCTAGAGCACCGAACGAAAAACTACGAATCCAAGTGGTTTCCCGGCGTTTGAGGGCACAAGATCAATCACAAAGATGCACGAGACATCTATCCATGTTTTCCTCAAAGAAATCCGGGGAGAAACCCACTCAAATCCGCGGAATCGAACTGGGAACAAAGGCACGAAAAACAAGCACAAAAAGACCACTAGAAACACAACTCGGAATCTTCTATACAAACCAGGAAAGATTCACAAGGTCTAGCATGCCGCCCTAGCATCCATCCCTCTCAACAAATCTCTCATGAAGCTCCATGCTAGCCTAGAGAAAATGGATGAAAAATAGCTACGAAAATGAGAAATGGGAGGGAGAAAATGAAACCCTAAGTCGCGGAGAGAGTGAGCCATCCACACACACTCATGGCTTATATATCAGGTCCCGCCGGAGTGGTAAATGACTCGACTACCCCTAACATAACTACTGGCGATACAACCCACGTAGGGGCATTAAGGTAATGTTTGTGGGTCTTGCCATCGGACGGACATGCCTTTTCCGCACCCCGCGTCCTCCCGACGCAAGCCATGCGATCCCGCCGCGTGTCCTCCGCCTCGAAGCTTCCCGACACGCCCGGATCCCGTCTCCATCGTGTTGGGCCCTCGAACTTGGTTTTGAGGCCCAAACCAAGAAACCGTCCGCCGGTGGTTTTGTGGGCAAACCACCAAACCCCGCGTGCCGGTCCGGCCTCTCCGCCAAACCACTTGACTTGACCGCCACCGTGCACCGCTCGATTGTCCATGACTTCGTCTCGCTCGTGTCGCCACCATGTGGCCCGCACCCCGGTCCCGCCGTCCACCGGTCCCTCGAACCGAGCCTACTTGTCTCTCCATCTCCCGGAGGCCCCTCAAGGCGAAGACCTTTCGCGCCCGTTCTTCACCCGCAACAACACGAACTAGGCGCGGCCTACACTCGCGCACTAAGCCAAGAGTCAGTCCAACACCCGTTGTCAATCACTCATCACTGAGGAGCGGTCATCCATCGACCATTGGGCCGCTCCTGGTCCTCAAACCCTAGATGCATGATCCCTAGGTACCTTTTGTCCCTACTAGTATGATAGGTCGATAGCTGCTAAGCTATAGGACCGTTACAAGTCGGGTGATGACCTCACTCGCGAGAATAGGTTCCTAGATAGGAATCACATTTTATCCTTAAATGGATTGCTCACGTGGTAAGGGCATGGGATCTGGTCTCCGGTCCAGTGGTTATGTGGGTTAAGTTTTTGAACGTACCAAACATTTGCCGGGAATGGGACCGGTAAGCCTAGTACCTTAATGAGACGACAAGGGATCCTACCGTTACTACTCTTGGGATTCGCTCTCACGGCTCGCCACCGGTGGTGTATGGTGACTCCGGGTATCTCGCGGGGTATGCCGGATAGCCTGCACCAAAGACTGTAAGATTCGATCCCGACCCGAGAATTTCTGGGGACGGCCTGGGAAAGTTGTCCTTGCAGGGGCAGCCTACCGTGTGTTTGGGTCTACCTTGCAAGGTTTAAATCAATCGATTGTCAACCTCTCACCGTTATCCGAGACTACTTACTCCACTAGTCATGAGATCCCTAATGATGGAAGTTGATGAATAGGATGCTTGATTAATTGTGTTGTACAACTTTGTTTGTACTAGTTGGCTAATGTAGTAAAGATTAAACCTACTAGAACTTGTGCTAAAATATTGAAAGTAAGGACCTACTCTTTGTTACTTTTTAGCAAAAGCAACCCAGTAGCCAAAAAGCCTTTCATGGTCTAGAATTGGTGAAGTAGATATCACCGACGAGTAAGACTTGCTGAGTATTTGTATACTCAGCCTTGCTATAATGTGTTGATCCAAGTAATGCCTTCAGTGATGTGTGGCCCGGAGAGATCCCGCCCGGCTGGGAGCTGGAGTGGGTGGAGCACGACTACTAAAAGCATCATGGATGGCCTCCCGTGGTGTCTTCGCTTCCGTTAGTTTATTTCCGCTGCTTTTCAAAACTCTGAACTATTTCTTCATCGCAAAAACTATGGTTTGTAATAATTAAACCCCTCAGGTACGGATTTGGATTTCAATGTTGTTGTATCTCTGGACCCTCCTTCGAGTGAGTTTTAATGTATATATCTGATCCTTGTGCTTATCAAGTGATTTACCGGGCGTTAACCCGGCAACTAACGACAGGATGATACTTTATTATTGCTTAATGACCAAAGTGGATCAGTCTTAGGCGATATTACGGTATTTTGCTGGGCGGGTTGTCACAGTTTTTTAGGGGGGATGCCCCCCGTAGTAGCCCCCGTGGGTGACTTGGGTTTCAGGGGAAAGCCGAGTTGCCCTTTTTATTGAATTGCTGCTATTTACATTTGTGCCGCCAACTAGGGTGTTGGGCTTTGCGATTTACAACAGAAAAATTTGGAAATCCTAGCTAAGGATAGAAGCGACGTAGCTGCTAGATGTTCCAAGTGTTGGTGAGTTCTTCGCCGTCCTCGTTGGCTAGCTTGTACGTGCCGGGCTTGAGCACCTTCACCACGACGTAGGGTCCCTCCCACGGAGGTGATAGCTTGTGGCGTCCTCGGTTGTCTTGGCGTAGCCTTAGGACCAAATCCCCCTCGCTGAAGTCCCGCCGGCGCACCTTTCGAGCTTGGTAACGTCTTAGGGACTGCTGGTATCTTGCGGAGTGCATCAAGGCCACGAGGCGCGCTTCATCCAGCTGGTCCAGTGAGTCCTCGCGGGCCCGCAGGTTGGTGTCCTCGTCATAGCCTCGCACCCTGGGTGACCCATATTCTAAGTCCGTGGGGAGGACGGCCTCCGCGCCATGGACTAGAAAGAACGGGGTGAACCCGATGGCTCTGCTTGGGGTGGTACTTAGGCTCCACACGACCGCAGGCAGTTCCTGGAGCCATTTCCGACCCGACTTGTTCAGCTGGTCGAAAATTCTGGGCTTGAGGCCTTGTAGGATCATGTCGTTGGCACGCTCTACTTGGTCGTTGGTCTGTGGGTCTGCCACAGCTGCCCAGTCCACACGGATGTGGAATTTATCGCAAAACTCCAGGAATTTCCTGCCCGTGAACTGGGACCCGTTGTCGGTGATGATGGAATTGGGCACTCCAAAGCGATGGACGATGTCCGTGAAAAACGTCACCGCCTGCTCTGCCCTGAGATTCGTAATGGGGCGCACCTCTACCCACTTGGAAAATTTGTCGATTGCGACCAACAGGTGGGTGAAGCCCCCGGGCGCTTTCCGCAAGGGCCCGACGATGTCCAGTCCCCATACGGCGAAAGGCCACGTGATGGGGATGGTCTGCAGGACGTGCGCAGGGAGGTTGGATTTACGGGCGTAGAACTGGCACCCTTCGCAGGTGCGCACGATCTCGCTGGCGTCGGCGACCGCGGTGGGCCAGTAGAAGCCCTGGCGGAACGCGTTGCCTACGAGGGTGCGGGGCGCGGCATGGTGGCCGCAGATGCCCGCGTGAATGTCCCGGAGGAGCTCGCGCCCCTCGGGGATGGGCACGCATCGCTGCAGGATGCCGGAAGCGGCGCGCTTGTACAGCTCGCCGTCGACGAGGGCGAAAGATTTGGCCATCCTGGCGATGCGCCTGGCCTCGGACCGGTCCGAGGGGAGTTCCCCTCGGTCCATCCAGGCGATGTATTTGTCGCGCCAGTCCGCCCCGCTGGGAGCTGGCTCGACGTCCATAACTTCGGCCTCGCTGGCGCCGTACCCCTCGAGGAGGGAGAGCACGTACGCCTCGTTCGAGGGGTCCTCGTCCATGGGCTCTGCGCCTGCTGGACTCGAGGGAGCCCCCGAGGGTTCCGTGTGGTTCGAGGGGTGCGGCTCGAGGGTGACGGATGGTTGGGCGATATCTCGGGCGAAGACGTTCGGGGGGACAGTGATCCGCCCCGACGCGATCTTGGCAAGCTCGTCCGCCACCTCGTTGTACCGGCAGGGCACGTGATTAAGCTCGATGCCATAGAACTTGTCTTCGAGGGCCCGCACGGCCTTGCAGTATGCCTCCATCTTGTCGTCGTGGCAGCTCGCGTTTTTCATGACTTGGTCGATCACGAGCTGCGAATCTCCCCGCACGTCGAGGCATTTGACACCTGTCTCGGTGGCGATCTTGAGGCTGCAGAGCAGGGCCTCGTACTCAGCCATGTTGTTTGACGCGGGGAAATGGAGGCGTACTGCGTACCGCATGTGCTCCCCGAGGGGTGACACGAAGAGCAGGCCCGCGCCCGCCCCGGTGTTCATCACGGAGCCGTCGAAGTACAGGGTCCAGCACTCTGCCTGGATCTACGGCGGCGGCAACTGCGTGTCCATCCACTCGGCAACGAAATCTGCCAAGATCTGGGACTTGATGGCCTTGCGCGGGGTGTAGGCGAGCGTTTCGCCCATTGTCGGGGACAGCCCTAGGGGTCCCCTTAAACAACTGGGAAATCCCCACTTAAAACCCGCAACAAAGCCAAAGCCAAACACGCCTCGCTTAACCATGCAGGACACGGCCCACGCCGCGGAGACCCCAACGGCCCACCAAGGCGGCCCACTCAAAGATCCCCTCGAGCAGGCTTCGCCTCGCTCGAGGATGTGCGCCTCCCTCGGGCGGACTCCGCCCCGTTCGAGGGGGTGCGCTTACCTCGAGCAGGCTCCGCCTCGCTCGAGGGTCCGCTCCGCCCTCGAACGGGGCCCGCCTCACTCGAGGGCGCTCCGCACGCGCACGCCCCGCTCCCCGTACGCGGGCATTTAATGCCTTGGCAATGGCGGGGCGGCGCCATCATGCGCCCGGGGCTCGCACCCGGTGCCGTCGCACCAACTCCCCGGAGGGAGCCCATCCCCGCCACCGTGGGGGGGAGCCGTGCGGCATGGCCGGTGCCGGTCCCGTGACGCCGCGCCGCCTGCTCCGGTACGGCTAACGTGCCGAGCCCTCGAAGGGGGGCCGGCTGCACCCTCGACTTGCTTTTCTTGTGACCTTGCAGGGTTAGGTGGAGGCGCTAGGCCGGCGGGGCGCCATCCCTGCCACTGTTAGCGGCATGGAGGCCGCCCCCGCGCGTACGAACCCACGCCCGGCGGCGTGGCAACCGCGCTCCGGCGCCGTGGAGCGTGCGGGGAACGGGACGCGCGCCTTACCCGCCACCGTGCTCCGTACGGACCGACGTCGGCCCGCTCCCTCGAGTCCATCGAAGACATCACGGCCCCGTCTCGCCGCCCTTCTACCCTCGAGGCCGCCACTGTTCGGGTACAAGATACGCCATGATGGCCGGATCGCTGCAAGGATCGTCCGGGCGGCCGCCTACTCTACAGCATAGCACATCACGCTCCCTCACGTAGCTAAATAGCGCGGCACGCATGTGATTCGCCCTCTCCTTGGTCTATAAAAGGAGGACGAACCCCCCTGTCGCAGGGGAGAAAAAACAGAGGAACAACTCGACACGACACAACACGAGACAGGTCACACCACGCACTTGCTCTCCAATTCTCCCACAACATCTTCAGCCACTACACCAGGGACTTGGAAGCCACGCTTCCTCTCCCGCCTTGCTTGTAGCAGCCCCACTACGAGCACCCCGGTGCCGAGCAATATAGTGCCTTGAGCACACCACTGCTGGACGTACGGCCCCTAGGCCGGAACCAGGATAAACTCTGTGTCTTTTATTGCTTAGCATCGACCATTGAGGGAGAGACCTCGGCGCTTATTACTGGTTAGTGTCGGGACCACATTCCGCACCGACACCCATCAGCTCCACCGACCACTTGGCGATCATGCCCGCTGCGTCTGGATTGCGGATGATCTCTCCTCGTGGAAAGGAGGAAACCACCGTGACAGGGTGGGCCTCGAAGTAGTGGCGAAGCTTGCGCCACGTGAGGACCACTGCGTAGAGCAGCTTCTGGACTTGAGGGTAGCGCGCCTTGGTGTCGGACAAGACCTCGCTGATGTAGTACACCGGCCGCTGAACCGGCAAGGCGTGCCCTTCCTCCGTACGCTCTACCACGATTACAGCGCTGACCACCTGGGTAGTCGCAGCCACGTAGAGGTACAGAGGTTCGCCGTCTTGCGGCGGTGTGAGGACTGGGGCGCGGGTCAGGGACGCCTTTAGCTTGTCAAGCGCATCCTGGGCCTCGGCGGTCCAGGAGAAGCGCTCGTGCTTCTTGAGGAGCCGGTAGAGAGGTAAACCTTTCTCGCCGAGCCGCGAGACGAAGCGGCTCAAGGCGGCAAGGCACCCCAGCACCCTTTGTACCCCTTTAAGGTCCCGAATCGGGCCCATTCGCTCGAGGGCCGCAACCTTTTCGGGGTTGGCCTCGATGCCTCGCTGGGAGACTATGTATCCTAGAAGCATGCCCCGCGGCACGCCAAAGACACATTTTTCGGGATTTAGTTTTACCCCGTTGGTCCGTAGGCAGCCGAATGCAATGCTGAGATCGCTAACCAAGTCGTCCGCCTTCCTGGTTTTTACGACTATGTCGTCCATGTACGCCTCGACGGTTCGCCCGATGTGGTCTCCGAAAACATGCTGCATGCACCGTTGGGACGTCGCACCCGCGTTCCGGAGGCCGAACGGCATCGTGACTTAGCAATACATCCCGAACGGCGTGATGAATGAAGTCGCGAGCTGGTTGGACTCCTTCATTTTGATTTGGTGGTACCCGAAATAGGCATCAAGGAAACAAAGTAGCTCACACCCGGCGGTCGAATCAACAATTTGATCAATGCGCGGCAAAGGAAAAGGAACCTTTGGACATGCTTTATTAAGACTGGTGTAGTCTACACACATCCGCCACTTCCCATTCTTTTTCTTTACTAGTACAGGATTGGCTAGCCATGTAGGGTGGAACACTTCCTTGATGAACCCAGCCTCGAGGAGCTTCCGCAGCTCCACTCCGATCGCCCACCGCCGCTCCTCGTCGAAGCGGCGGAGCCGTTGCTGCACGGTGCGGGAGTGAGGTAGGATGTCAAGGGAGTGCTCGGCGACCTCCCTCGGGATGCCTGGCATGTCCGAGGGGCTCCACGCGAAGATGTCAGCGTTGGCGCGGAGGAAGTCGACGAGCACCACTTCCTATTTCGGGTCAAGGGTAGAACTGACCCTCAACGCCTTGCCCTCGGGGGCAGCAGGGTCGAGGGGCACTTCCTTGGTCTGCTCCGCGGCCTCGAAGCTGCCGGCGTGCTTGGCGGTGGAGTTGAGGTCCTCGTTGACCATCTTCTCCAAGTTGGCCACCAGCGCTTCATCCAGCGCTAGTGCTTCCACGTGCTACACGCATTCGACGTCGCAGTCGAAGGCGTGCTCGATGGACGAGCCCACGGTGATGACGCCGTTCGGTCCCGGCATCTTCATCTTGAGGTAGGTGTAGTTGGGGACAGCCATAAACTTGGTGTAGCAGGGCCGCCCAAGTATAGCGTGATACACGCCCCTGAACCCCACCACCTCGAAGGTAAGCATCTCCTTGCGGTAGTTGCTCGGAGTGCCGAACCAAACAGGCAGGTCGATCTGCCCGAGGGGCTGGACGCGCTTGCCCGGCGCGACGCCATGGAACGGCGTCGTGCTGGGCCGCAGCTGGTCCAACCCGATCCCCAGCAGGCGCAGCGTGTGCGCGTAGAGGATATTGAGGCTGCTGCCTCCGTCCATTAGGACTTTTGAGAACCGCGCGTTCTTGATGACCGGGTCGACCACCAGCGGGTACTGGCCCGGGTTGGGGATGCGGTTCGGGTGATCCTCGCGGCTGAAGGTGATGGCATCCTCCGACCAGTCAACGAAGGAGGGAGGCGCCTTCTCCGCGGCGAGAACCTCATGCCGCTCCCGCTTGCGCTGGCGGCTTGACATGTCGACGGTCGGCCCCCCCAAAGATGAGGAACATGTTTTCCACAGCGGGGAAGCCACCGGCGTCACCATCACCCCTGTCCTTCTTGGCTTCAGCGTCCTTCGCGGCGGCGCGGCCATAGAACCGCTTGAGCAAGTCACATTGCTCGAGGGTGTGGTTGACCGGTGTCTTGTGGTAGGGACATGGCTTCTTTAGCATGTCGTCGAAAACCCCCAGACCTCGAGGGGCCGGTCGAGGGCCCCGTCGAGCTGGGTCAACAGCAAGGGCCTCGGCGTCATTGCCGTCGCGTCCCTGCTCGCGCGCCTCACGACGCGGCTTCTTCCCCCTTCTTGCCCCGCTTGTCCTTCCGGTGGAGCTCCTTGGACTTGCTGCCCTCCGTGGGCGCGTCGTCCGTGCGCTTGCCCTTCTTGCCGTCGAAGATCGCCCCCACCGCCTCTTCGCCTGAGGCAAAACTGGTGGCGATATCGAACAGTTCGTTCGAGTCGACCGGCGGGCTGCGCCCCAACTCGCGCACGAGGTCCCGGCACGTGGTGCCCTCGAGGAAGGCGTGCACAATCTCGGATTGCGCCACGCTCGGGAGCTCCGTGCAGCACTTGGAGAAGCGTCGTATGAAGTCCTTGAGCGACTCACCGGGATTCTGGGTGCAGGAGCGCAAGTCCCAGGAGTTCCCAGGGCGCACGTACGTGCGCTGGAAGTTGCCGACGAACGTGCGGACCAAGTCATCCTAGTTGTGGATCTGGCTGGCCGGCAGGTGCTTGAGCCACGTCCGGGCCGAGTCGGCGAGGTGCAGGGGGAGGTTGCGGATGATGACCTCGTCACTGGTGGCCCCGCACAGCTGGCACGCCAGGCGGCAGTCGTTGAACCACACACAGGGATCCGTCTCCCCGTTGTACTTGACGATGGTTGTAGGCTGGCGGAAGCGCTGGGGAAAGGTCGCCGCGCGGATCTCCCGGCTGAACACGCGGGTCCCCGGGGGTTCCGGCGTTGGCGAGCGGTCTTCATCGCTGTCGTAGCGTCCACCCCGTCGAGGGTGGTAGCCTGCGACCGCCCGTGCCTCCGCTTTGCTCATCCGCCGAGCGTTGATGACATTGCGGGCGTCGCCGTCTCGTGCTTGCCCGCGTGTGTCGAGGAGTCGCTCCTTGGCCGGCGTGCGCCCCGGGTTGGCGGGGCGCTCCATTGCTCCACCCGCGTGTACCGAGGGTTTAGGCCCCTGCGCGCCCCCATCGTCCCGCGTGTCCCCCTGCTGACGGATGCGGGACGCCGAGCGCTCGACCTGCTGGAAGGCCACTTGCTCGATGAGCGCCTGCGCCTTGCGATACAGGTTCCGCGCCTCGGGTGTAGAGGGGGCGGGCATGGCCCGCAGCAGCGTTGCGGCGGCAATGGGCTTTTGGCTCGCTCGCGAAGGCATATCTGGGTTGTCGACGTTGAAATCGGCATTAATGCGGTCGCGGGCCTGTATGCCCAGCTCGCGCGCGCGTTCGCCGCGCGCGGAGGCTTCCCCCGCCATGGAGGCGCGGAGCAACCGCACCGTCCGGTACTCTTCCGCCAGCTTGGCCTCGAGCTCGCGTGCTTGGGCCAGCTGCGCGTTGATATCGGCCCCTGTTGGGGGTGAAGGAGCAGGGGCGCTTGGCCCCGCAGCCTGGCGCGAAGCGGTCCCTAGAGCGGGCGGAACCTCTCCGTCGCCGGCGCCCGTTGCGCCGGTGGCGTTCGCTGGGTCGTTGGCGATGACGACGCAGCACTCCCGCGCAGGGTCGTAGCTCCCACGCTGGAGTCGTCAGAGCAGCCGAACCAGTAGTCCGTGGCGTCGAGGAATCGTGTGAACATTACTGGGTCCGGTACGCCGGAGAAGTCCCACTCCGCGTACCCGTGCGAGGTAGCGGGTGGCAACGCGTCGAGAGAGCCTAGGGACGACTCGTCGCCGGCTGAAGCGCTAGGATCCCTGGAAACAAAAACGTGGCGGCCAGGGGGAACCCTGCGCATCGTGGTGCCGGCATTGGCGTTGGCGGTGTAGGCCGCCGTGGCGCCGCGCAGACCAATGGGGAAGCGCGGCCCGAGACCGAGCGCTCCCCCGCCGGGGGCGGCGTCGTCGTGCCGACGGCACGCCGCGTTGTGAGGCGACGCGCTCGGTGCGCCGTCACTCGACCGCGCCCGGCGCGAGCGCCGGCCGGAGCGGCGGCGGCGTCGTGGCGCCGATGGGCCCGCGTGTCCGTGCCGGCGGGCGTTGGCGTCGCGGCAACACGTGCAGCGGCGACCGGGGCGGACCCAGCTTGGCGCCACGCACGGAGTTCCTCACGGTTGGTGAGGCGCATCAGGTAGCCGTTCCCTGTGGCTTGGAAGTTCAGGCCCCCGAACCGGATTTCGAACCCGGCGGGGAGGGGGTCCAAGCTGCCCATGGAGTAGTGCATGCCACGATACTCGGTGCGAATCACCATGGAGGGAGTTGATGGCGGATTGACCTTCAGCGCTCGCGTGCCGGGGCAGAAAGTAGTCCCGACACTAACTAGTAGTAAGCGCCAAGGTCTGTCCCTCAATGGTCGGTGCTAAGCAATTAGAGACACTTGGTTTATCCTGGTTCCGGCCAGGGCAACAGCGCCGGGGCATGATTCCCAGGCGCATGATGGCGACGCCCTGCCGTGCCAGAGCATTAAGTGTTCGTACCCACGTGCGGGAACGGGCGTGCGTGTGAGGGAGTCTCGAGCCAGGCGGAGGCGGGCGTGAACCCTCGAGCGAGGCGGAACCTGCTCAAGGGGGCGTGAGCCCTCGAGCGAGGCGGAACCCGCTCGAGGGGGACGTGAGCCCTCGAGCGAGGCGGAACCCGCTCGAGGTAGGCGTGAACCCTCGAGCGAGGCGGAACCTGCTCAAGGGGGCCTTTTGGTGGGCCATTCCGGTGGGCCGCGGGGACCACCGCAGTGTGGGCCGTGCCCCGTGTGCGTGCTTTAAGTGAGAGGTGTTTCGTTTCGGTTCTTTGTAGATTTTAAGCAGGATTTCCCTGGTTGTTTTAGGGGACCCTCAGGGCTGTCCCTGACAATTTTAGCGTGGGGGAGAGCTAGCTAGCTAGCCTTAGTTTTTGAGCTTCAAGTTTAGGTCTGGTTTAATCTTCGAGAGAGTCTTAGAGTTTAATGAGTCTTTAGTTTTTGAGTGTGTTTTTAAATTTTTGCAAAGTGTCTTAAATTAGTGTTAAGTCAAAGAAAATCAAATAAAAAGAGTCCTTTAAATTTTATGTCTTGTGTATTGCTTATCTTAATTTACTCGTTCGTTCATCTTTAGTTTTTGATATATGAACATAAGTGTGCGGTTTGAAAAATGTTTACCGTGGTGCTTAATGGAATTGCTACTACTAAAAGTACCCATACCACACTTCAATCTTGAGCGTCACATGTTGGTTGTGTTATGTTCAATGCTAAAAGCTGGAGGATTTCAATTCTGAAAATTATCTAAAAACCCTTGTAATCAAGGTTAGCAAAACCTCTTTTTCCAAGTTGAGAGTAAGAAAAAAAATCCTATACAAAGCCAACTTTATTTTTTTTTTTGCTCCACCATAAGTGTGATTAGCACGATGAGTTGGGCTAGGACCCTTCTCTCTTGGGAGTTTTAATTTCAAGCAATGATCATGTTCTTGTGCTTATCTTTTGTTGCTAGCCTCGTCATGTATTCGGTAACGTGACTTTCACATCAGAAGTCCCGTACATCACCGAATTCCATACCCAACCATATACATCTCTTTTGTACATCGCATTCCTTGAACACAACCTACCCTCAAAGTTTCGTCTCGTCTCTAGCAT
This sequence comes from Cenchrus americanus, assembly GCA_947561735.1. Taxonomy (NCBI): domain Eukaryota; kingdom Viridiplantae; phylum Streptophyta; class Magnoliopsida; order Poales; family Poaceae; genus Cenchrus; species Cenchrus americanus. Next base: position 96,287,451 of record OX387240.1, read on the forward strand.
GGTTTATTTAAAATTTCAGATTGTATGCATGCAAGAAAGAGAGGAGTTGAGAGCTTTGAAAAATTGTCAAGAGAGGGAAAATAAAGAGAAAAGTATGAGTATGGAAAAGAAAGAAAGAAAGAAAAAATATGAGAATGAGAGAATGAAAGAAAAAAAAGAAAAAGAGAAAAGAGGAGTGGCAATAAAGATTTGAGAGGGATGAATGAAGTGAAAGAAAAGAAAAACAAAGTGCAAGGAAGGATGTCACGTTGTTGAGAGACGAAACTTTCACTCTTTTTCCAACCATGTGCAATCCGACAACGAGGACGTCATCGGTGCCTCGTAGTCATAATTTTCTTTTGCCCTTGCACATGTCCACCATTCTAAATCTTCTCATCCTTGATATCCCTACATATGGTTAATTCTCATGATCATTGGCTTTGAAAGGGTAAACAACCATTAGAGGAAGTTCTTAGTTTGACAATACTTGTGTTGATTGCACTAGACCTACATATAGCTCCACTTTACATGTTATATGAGAGATTTATGGGAGGTGAGAGTTTTATAAAATTTGGTTAGGATATCCACCTCATATGAGTGACTTGAGAGAGCTTGGAGAAATGTTTTTGTCTAACACTTGTTGCGGGAATTTTATTTTTGAAAAATCATAAAAACCCTCCGATGGAAGCAAGGAAGTAAGCATCGCTGGGATTGAAGGCCTCGAGTGAAGAATTTGAGTTGTGGGGTAAATCTTGACGTGGTAAAAATTCTAAACGCCCATGTTTATGTTTGATGATCATTACTTTATGTTTATGTATTAAAGACGAAAACATTGACTAACTTGTGAAGAAGGATTAGCGGTACACGATTACAACACCTTGGACGAAGTTCTTTTACAAGTACTTGCTCGAGGACGAGCAAGAGCTAAGCGTGGGGGAGATGTTGACGGTGTATTTTGGTACACCAAGCATGTTCATTACACTTTGGTTTGGATTTGATTATGGAACTAACCCGCCATTAGGCACACTAATCATATAACAAGTTCATCTATGTGCATGCATTTGGAAGTGTTGTGTTTATGTAGGAAAACATGGACATAAAGGACGGATTCGCGACAAGTTCAAGGGAGCATTTACGGAGTCTTGTTTGTGTTCATAAGCTTGATGAAATCACTTCCAATGGTGGCAAGGACTGAAGTGCTACGAAGGAACACCCCCGGGGATTGAAGCATAAAAGACCGAACTTCATGCGCGGAGAACCTCCATCTTGGACGTGAGGATGACATCGTCAAAATCATGCAAGTGGAGGGGGCAAAGTGCATAATCACCTGAGGACCCACGGGAGCGAAGGGGCGACCGGACCGGGCCGAATTGGGCCTGGGCCGGTCAGCCCAGGACGGCCGGCCCAGCCCAGTTCTGGCGTCAGTTCGGCCCCTCTTTCCTTGCACCCGAAGGATCTTCAACCCTAAAACCCTGGAGGCACCGCCATTCGACAAGGAGAGAGAGCCATTCGCACCAGGAGGCCATCCACAAGTTAGAGAGAGAGGAGGGAGATTGACCACCTCGAAGGAAGCACCCACACGTGGAGAAGAAGGAAGACACCGTCGGAAGGGTGACCATGATCGACGGTGCCATGCCTAGCACCTTGATGGGGTAATCTCCTTATTCGTCCATGGGTTGTAATCGATCTTGAGATGTAATCGTACTTTGTCAGATTATCTATCTATCATCTTGTGTTGAACATACTTTATTGGTTAAGGTTAGCTATCGTGCCGTAAAGGGAGTAGAGCTCCAATGCTTCCTTGGATCCATTCAATACGTCGTGTCCATCATAGGTCTAGTCATGAATACCTTCGCATAGTGACAGTATGAGAGGAGGGAAAGGGCGAAACCGTGGTCACAACCCCCGATAGATTAGATTGGTTTTATGTCTTTAAAGCGATTGCATGTTCTAGTATCGTAGACCCATGGGCGAGTGTCTCCTATCTTGATTGCTTAATCATTCTCTCTAGTGTAGTTTAGTTGTTTTCTAGTTTAATCATAGTTAGGGTTTGAGTAGCTAGTGCGTAGAGGTAGATCAAACGCTTGTAATCCCCTTGCTCCACGGATTGACAAGAACCTTGGGAATCCCGTGGTGAAAAAGGTGTGAGGTCCGTACGCTTGCGGGTCGTAGAGGGATACGTCTTTTATCCGTCAACAGTAGGCCGTTTGGCATAGCTTCACCGGAAACAGCTCTGAAGCTGCTCGCGAAGTTGTGCCAAATGCACCCTGACGAAATTACCATAATCATCTCACTGTCGACGGGTGAATGTTGCCTACCACTAAAAGCATAACGCCGTGCAAGAGTTCTTAAGGTCACAGGACAAGAAAGTAGTTGCTGAACTAAGCAAAAGCAAATACTAGGAAACGACACAACTAGAGACAGTTATGCGGGTGGTTTGGATCAGGTAGGTGGGGCGTAACTCATGTGTGGTTCTTGAGGGGTAGCCGCCGATAAACTTGTTCAACTTGAGATTGTTTACGTGGAAAACCAAATGCTCTTGGATGATAAGACATGGTATGTTTATATTCACATATAATTTTTTTGTGTACAAAGGTTCATTTGAACCGAATTATAGAACCAGAAAAATATAATCGAGACACATATCTTGATATAGATCAAGGAATTGGATGTTGGACGTGTAGAATGTGGTCCCCACGGTGAGGAAATTGCTATCAATTTATTTTCTCTTAAACCACTTTTTGTGGGGGATAAAATTTTTGGGGTTTTAACTGAACTGTTTGAGGTGAATTTGAGTATCTACATATGGGCGGAGATAGGCGTGGAGCTGAGCTGACTCTAGTGTCACTTATGTGGCTCTAGTGGCCCTATGCTTATATCCACTTTCTTACAGGTTTTATTGTTTTACCATGCAACACTTGGGAAACTACCAAAGACTAAACAACTAGTATTTATTTAGGCTCAGCTTCATTTAAATTTGTTAATTTAGAGGGGTTTGGATGGAGTCACAAAATTCTTGAAAAATCGACCTCTCCAATGAACAAGAAATTAACTAGTAAAATGGATTTATTTGGAACCTTCTATCCTTATTATATCCAACATCCAAGTGAAAAAACTACTACTGATCCTTTATTAGACCCGTTTAATTCGCTCTCATGTGGAGTTGAATCCAAGTATGTTGGGTGCTACTTAGGTACTCTAATCACTAGGCTAAAGGTCATTTCACTATAAACATTATCACTTTCTTGTTTGTCCACTTGTTGCTACAAAAGTTCTTGTTTTTCAATTATATTTAAATTGTTTTCACCATAAGTTCCTAGTGCTACCTAATTTTGTAGAATCTGTGATAAGATTGAACAATCACTTTCTTATAGAGGATATTATTTTTAAGATGGTTCTCCCATGTAGGCTAAAAAAGAGCTAAGACCAGGTTTGGATTCACAAGAACTTATATAAGTTGGAACTTATATAAGTTCATATAGAGGTGTTTGGTTGTGGAACTTATGAAGTTGTATGTCACCATTTTACGTCTCATAAATGCACTTTACAATGCTCATAGGGCTGCAGGGTAGGTGGGGGTGGGGTGGGAGGGGTAGGGGTAGGGGAGAAAATTGGTGTGGGAATCAGAAAATAAATCCCATAAGCACCATTCTATGTGCTTATGAACTTATGGACAATTTATAGAAATAAGTCTAAACAAATTTCTTATGTTTGGATAAATAGTTTCAATTAATAGAAACTTCTAACAAATTTGTGTGAACAAAACTGGAATTAAGGAGCTGATTTCATGAAACTGAAATACACAGAGGGGGCGACACAGCCCAGGGAACGAGCCTACCAAAACCCAGGGAATCGATTCTCGGGATACAACCGCTTTGTCGCTGGGAAAGTTGCAGCCTGTAGGTAATAGGTGATGATATAAGTGAAGTTTTCAATGGATTCTCTTGCTGAAATTGTTAGTGTTTCACTTCCTTTTCTTGCCTTCTCATGTTGTGATTGTCTAGACGGTGATGCTAAGGCTGTGGTTGTGACGAACCAATGGGTAGGAATGTTGCACAAATCTCAGACATTAAAAGTTAGGTAAAATGAGTTGGCAGTCCTTAAGGACTAAACTGGTCATGATGTGTCATGCCGACCCCAAAACTCCTAAAGTGTGCCATTGCGATCCCTAATCTCTATTTGGGTCTCATTTAGAGCATCTCCAATAGAATATGAAAACCATCCCAAAACCTATTTTTGGGAGAAAATTGGAAAAATAAGACTCGAACAAATCACCAAAACTTCCGCCAATCTATTCGCATCGCGAAAAAAGCCTGGGCGTCACACAAATATTAGCGTTCACCTCCTCTCCCCAATCCTTCCCCACGCCACGAATCTCGCGGGAAAATCCACCACACGTGCAATTTTCCTGCAACGGTTTCTTCTGCGCACCAAAACCACGAAGCCACGGAGGTCAACGTGATGCAGGAAGAGGGCGGCAGTGATAGTAGGAGGGAAAAGGCGTCGGCAGTAGGGAAGAAGGCTGCGGCGGTGCATGCAGGGCCCACAGCCAACCGATCCTGTCCGGCAAGCCCAACTAAGGTGTGGCAGCGTGCTGCCCCAACACTACCTGATGGTCGTGCCTGGCAGCCAGCTCTCTCAAGTCCTTGGTGGCTCCCACGAGTCCCCGGAGGCTAGCTCCCTCCAGTCCCTAGTGTACAACACTCCAAAGTCCTCGGTGGCCAACACAACGGTCAATGGATGGGTGGTTGCAGCAAATTGCATGTTCCAGTAGCGGCGACCTCGACCTTGACCGGTGCTGCGGATATGCAAGGTCAAGGACATCCCCATCTGCCGATGGAAGCCCTTGCCGGTGATGATTTGGATTTCGTTTCAGGGACCGTACTCTTCCAGCGACAACCCATATGCTGCCCTGGAACACACGAGCAATGAGAACTCCTTTGTCAATGGTATGGATCGTAATCTCATGATTGACGTTCTCTGTTAAATGCCATGGATCTTTACTGTCAATGGTTTGTAGATGAAGAGCTTGATTTCAATTATACTAAGTGATGCTATATGTGTGAGGAAAAATTAATTCTCACATTACTAAGGCCAGGATAAGTAGCAATTGCATCCTTGAAATCCTATGGAATTTAGCAGACTAGGGTGTCATTGTGTTATTGTGAACAGGAACCAGTTCTAGAGATCAACCTTACTTGGCTAGCACTTGAAGGTGTATATGTTATTATACATGACATCCCTGCTCCTTTTGTTGCCTATAAAAGGAAAACAAGGATAGTGTACTCTCTTATTCAAAGGACTAACTTGGTTAATAAAATGTATGTTGGAAGGCTTACAAGTAATCCAATAACACTATCCTCCACCACAAGACAGTTCTTGCTTTCCACGCCTAATTTCTGTGTAGAACAAAGGAAGTCCTTAACATGGATCTGTCGACAACTCAAAATCATAATGAGAAATAGACAAATCCTGATATTAGACTGTTCAATACCTCTGCTATTGTAATATATATTGTTTGACCAGTTGCTAGTCTGGGCAAGATAGACAGCTCCTGTTAATGTTTGATGATAGACATGTTTTCATCACAATTTCAAATGTTATCTGCATGCAGGAAATGGATATTTTTGCAACATGATGATGTATGAAACCAATCTAGATGACATTTATGATTCTAACAACACATATGCTGACCAGCTGTCACAAGTAATGCAAGTCAGTCCAGCAGCTACCTCCATGAGGCCAAACCGTAAGAGACAAAAGAATTTCAGTGTCCATGAAGATGAGATTTTAGTTTCAGTGTGGCTGAACATAAGCTTGGATCCGATCATAGGCAAAGATCAAAAAGGTAGTAGATTTTGATCTCGTATCAATGAGTAATTCCATACACACAAGACGTGCCAATTAAAGTGTAGTATCAATTCTCTCTCACACCGGTGGGATACCATACAAAAAATGTGTGAATAAGTTTTGTGGATGTCTATCACGGATTGAGTTAAGACCTCAGAGTGGTACTACAATGAAAGACAAGGTACTTACTTTGCAAAATCTGGATTGAGTTAGCTATTTTATTTATAATAACTCATAAATGAAGTATCCTTTGGATGTTGATGTTTGCAAGTTGCAGAGGCTTGTGCTTTGTACAAGTCCCAAACGAACATGAAAAAGCATTTCAGCTCATGCATTGCTGAAATAAATTGAGAACATAACTAAAATGGCTTGCTAAACGTGATGAATTGGCTGCTGCAAGAACATGTAACAAGAAGCAGAAAAGAAGCTCTAATGGTAATCCCAATGAAACTTTACCAAGTGGAATAGGACAAGATGACATTGAAGGCGTAGAAGCTAATGCATTAACAAGACCAATTGGTAATAAGAAGGCAAAAGCAGCACTGATACAAGAGAAGAAAAAGGTGTGACAACAACTTTAGAAAATATGTGGGCACAGATGAAAGAAAATGATGAGGAGAAAGAGGTAAAGAAAGAAGAGAGGTTCAAAAAAGCATTTGCTCTTGAAGAGGAATGACTTGCAAATGTAAAACTATCACATGCTCTTGAACAAGAATGAGTTGCAAATGAAAATGACTTTTTGAGGTGAGGACCAGGAGGTTCAGTTGTAGAAAAAGAGGGATGAAGAGAGGATTATGACCATGGACCTTACTGCCCTGCCAGATGAGCGAAAGAAGTACTACATGTGCTTGCAAACTGAGATCATGAGGCAACTCTTGATCCATAGTACTTAATAATATTTTCAAATAATAAGTATTTTATCCTAGATCCTAAAGAGTACAAGTATTCATTGCCCAATTACATCTACTGCTCTAGCTAGCATTTGCCATTGATCAGTTTGTTTTTTCCATAGACATTGCCACTTTGTTTCCATTTACCTTCATGATAAGTGTGTTTGCAGGACAATATTGTGTCAATGAATTATTAGCAGCAAGTGCATTTTGTTTCAATATTTTGTTTTTTCTATATTACTATTTTTGCAACTATTGAATTATTGGCCTCTGCATAAATAGCAGCCATGCAACCCAACCAGAAGCATGGACATATTTCAAATAGGATTTGCATTGCTGAAAACTAATAAAGACTTGACAAAAACACTGTATATCAAAGGAAATCTTCGTGCAACGAAGTTATGCATCCATGATCATTGCAGAAACATAAACTATCTTTGAATTCAAGGTTCAACATGACTGGTCATATGTCATACAATTATTTGAATATAAATGAAAACCAAAAACTTTAAAAAAAGATTACTGAAAGTAACATTAAATGTAAACTCTAGTAAATCTTTTTATAGAGGTCTGGATGATGCTGCCACAGGTCCTCAATCAGGTCATCTTGAAGCTGATTGTGAACTTCTTTGTCCTTTATACTTAGGTAATTTTTAATAAACTCCTTAAATTTAGTTAATTTTTGTGATAAGGCTTCACACGTTCTCCTATTTGATCATAATTGAAATCATCTTATTCATCCCGCTCATCCTTAACTATCATGTTGTGCATAATAATACAAGCCCTCGTGATTCGTCTTCATCCCAAAATCGAGACCCCCCTCACGAATTGAGACCGTAAAACTCCAAACGCTTGTTCCACGTCCTTCCTACAAGATTCTTGAGCAAGTGCAAAATATTTCTTATTGTTACCTTGTGTCTCAGATAGGATCTTGAAAAATGTGGCCCACGAGGGATATATGCCATCAGCAAGATAATAACCCTTTATGTACTCATTGCCATTAATGATATAATTCACCTTTGAAGCTTGACCTTCGGATAGCCATGCAAATAGAGAAGATTGGCGCAAAATGTTGATGTCATTGTGTGAACCAGGCATCCCAAAGAAAGCATGCCAAATCCAAAGATCTTTGTCTACAACCGCTTCTAGTATAATTGTTGGCTCATGCACATTCTCGGTGAACATACCTTGATATGATGAAGGAAAATTTTTCCATGACCAATGCATACAATCAACCGACCCCAAATTATCGGGAAAACCTTTACGCTCGCCAATTGCAAGTAATCCTGTAGTATCAACTTCATTAGGTTCTATCAAGTACTCACCTCCAAAAATCTCCACAACGGCAGTGACAAATCTTCTCAGACTCTCAATAGTAGTACTCTCAGCAATACGGACATACTCATTGGTAGCATTTGCTGCTACTCCATAACTTAACATCCTAAGTGATGTAGTAATCTTTTGTAGACTAGAAATACCAAGTACACTAGTAGTGTTTCTTTTTTGCAAAAAATATATATTCATCATGTTGTTCTACAACTTTCCATATACATACAAATAATAAATGCCTCATTCGAAATCCGCACGTCAAAAGTAGACACCAAATATGATTTATATAAAAATGTTGTCTATCAATTTATTATTTACATACCGTTTGAAATAAACATGTCCGTACGTAGGATCTTCTGAAAAATAATCTTGATACAATCTCTGATGTCCTACTTCTTTGTCTCGCCGAAGTACTTGATGCCCTAGGATGGAACCACAATGTTTTGGTTCATCATCCGACTGATCTGCATTAATGGCCACATGAGTAACATTGAGTAAGAAAAAATCATCATCATCATCATCATCATCATCATCATCATCATCATCATCATCATCATCATTTGACGACGAATCCAGCACCATCTGTATGGAAACGTTTCGTCAATTCATAGCAAATCCATTTTACCTGTCTCCCATTGGAATTTTAGAAGGCAGGACAGGAAGGGCGGCAGTGTAGGAAGGGGCTGCGACACAAGGAGGGTAGCGGCGCAGGGACGGGCGATAGTGCTGGAGGGGTGAAGAAGGAGGGCAACGTGTGTGAGGGGATCGGAAGCCGACCCAAGTGATGGCCCATTAGGATGACGTGGCGTGATTAAAATGTTTGGGAGGTAATTATTGTGAAACTATCGTGGGAAGCAAAGTTTTGGGGGCAACTTAATTTTGGGAATAACTTTTTCACATTCCCTTGTAGATCTCTATCCATAACTTTGAGTCAAAGCACATGGCACGCCGACTGTGCACCCACATGTTGGTCAAATGTTTGCTTTCATCTTTTTTCCATTCATTTCATGTTTTCTCACACGTAATCTGACCAAAGTGCCCCTATCTTCAACCTCTGACTGCCGCTTGCGTTCTACCTGTACTGTGAGGCCCTCCCGCGCGCCACTGGCTGGCCGGCCGCGAAGCTTGCATTGTGCCACACCACTGGCTAATCGTGATGCTCACCATCATAACATTCCACGCAATTGGCTTGCCAGCCACGTAGCTCGTCGTTGTGTGAGGCCTCCTAGCCGGCAGCGGACCTCGCCGTCACACCACGGAGGTCCCACGTCGCCTCCTGGCTGGCCGCGGAACTCTCCTGCGTGTTGCGTTTCCTGCCCGACCGCAGAACTCGCTTGCGTCGTGTGCCGCGTGGGAGTGAGGCAACGACAGGGAGATGTAGGGCGTGTTTGATTTCCTGTCTCTCCAAGGCCAGGTCGGCGAGCCTGCCTCTGGCCAGTCACAGCCTGGTTGCTTTGGGCAACAACTCTTGTTTGATGAATTTGTTCCTAATGAGCCAGGTTCTATTGGGATTGTGTTTGATATGTTGTACACATGGATAGAATGACCTTGCATCTGTAATGTGGTGAAGTTACCCTCTGGTTTCTCTTTGCAGCATTCTATCGAACACTTGCTAGGCGCCGCCATGGTCGTCTCACACGCCGGTGCTCGGAGGATGCAGATGCCGCGCTGGTGAGCGCGGTCACCTCCGCTGCCTCTCACCGGTCGTGGTCGCGGCCGCGGCTTCACGGAGGCGGAAGAGCGGAACCGCGGCGGAGAAATTGAAGGCTCAAAAAAATAAAAAAATGTTGCGGGGTGGAGGAGGCGCCGGCGGCGGGTGCCGTCCGCCGCGGCGTCGGCCCGCGTCGTGCCGCGCGGCGTGCCGCCGCACGACGCGCTCGGCCTCGTCCTCGCCGAGGAGGTCCGGGCGCCCGACCCGCTCCCTCCCTTCCGCGCCTCCATCAAGGTCGGTTCGGTCGCTCCATTCCGCCACCCCCCCTTTTCTCCTCCTCCTCTCCGCCGCTCGCGCCGTGGCGGGCGGGCCATGTGCTGATGCTTTGATGACGACGGCCACGCGCCTTTCCTCTCGTGCAGGACGGGTACGCCGTCGTGGCCTCCGACAGGCCCGGGGAGTACCCGGTGATTACGGAGTCGAGGGCCGGCGACGACGCGCTCGGCGTGGTCGTCATCCCGGCACGGACGCGACGACGGAGGCGGCGCCTCGCCGCGCGCGGCCGCGGCCGCGGCGGCCGACCGGGGGCGCGCACCGCCGAAGGCCGAGCTGGGGTAGTGGAAGGCGAGCGGCGGCGACGGCGACGGCGAGAGGAGGAGGAGGTAGCCCATCCCGGCGCGCTGGCCTCCCGCGTGCCTAGTGAGGTAGTGGAAGGAAGCGGCTGTGGCGGTGGAGGTGGAGGGGGAGGACGGCAGGGAGGAGGAAGAGGGCTTGCTGGAGGGGGAGGTGAGCTTGCGGTTGCCATGAAAGGTGACGGGATGCTTCCACTGAGCATCGCGCGAGCACGAGCGAGCCTGGCTCCAGAAAAACGAACCCCCATGAGCGTTGGACGGGAGCCAGGAGAGAGAGTGTTTTTTGCACGGCAGGAGACAGGCTCAGCTACAGTGAAATGGAATCAAACAAGATGAGATGCACCTGGGGAGCTCGAGCCGCCTATTTGAGCCCAAATCAAACACGCCCGTAGTGGCACAGCGGGCAATGGGTTCAAACCTGATTGGACGTCTAATGAGACCCAAACAGAGGGAACTGTAATGACACACTTTAAGAGTTTGGGGACTTGCATGACATAGATAGAATTTTCCATCTATGGCCTTGTTTAGATGTCAGAAAAATTTGTCTTTTCAACGCACTGTAGCAAAACGTAAGTTTCGGCTTTTTGTGGTAAGTATTGTCCTACCATGGCCTAACTAGACTCAAAAGATTTGTGTCGCAAAGGTCATCACAATCGTGTAATTAGTTTTTGATTTCATCTACATTTAGTATTCCGAACATATGTCTTTTTGGCGTATTTAATGTGGTGGAGAGAGTCAAAAGGAGGATTCCTAGCAATCTAAACAAGGCCATCGTAGCTTCCAGAAGATAGATAGAATTTTCCATCTACTCCATCCGTCCCAATTATAGTTCGTTTGACATTTTTTTACATCAAGTCTATCCACTCAAAAAATGTGATGGTTTACTTTATTCAATTATTCAAAAACTGTGCAAAATATCTTATTTTTTGTTGTGGTTAACTTTATTATTATTTTTTGTTGTGGTTAACTTTATTATTATTATTTTTTGTTGTGCAAAATTTTTTAATAAGACCAGCCATAAAAAAAGTCAAATGATCTATAATATAAAACTCAAAGGAGTAACAGCCAAACAGTCTGGACCTTTGGCACTGGGCTTAAAATCAAGGATGAAACTGACGGTACAGCCCATCACACATTCGGCACGGTAAGGATGGCAGCGGGTGGGAAACCCGCTGCGGGCACAAGAACGCACCGGCGCACGCGTCCATCCCATCGGAGAGGAGCTATCGCCGCCACCATCGCCGCCGCCGCGCGCACCACGCCCGGGACGGCGGTGGTACCCACGGACTCACGGCGCATTGAGCTGCGTGCCGCACAGCTGGAAATCCCCGACGTGCGGGGGCGGAAAAGCTCAGTCCCCTGGATCGTCACCATCCCGCCTCCGCCAACCCTCCCAAGCCGCCGCCTTGCCATCCCCAACCAATCCAGCACACCGGTCAAACCTTCAATCATTTTCGTCTCGCGCGCCGAAATCCAACCAAGGATCGGAGGCCAAGACGAAAGAAAAAAACTGCCGCGCCGCGCCGCGCCGCCGCATCATCTCTCCAATCACCCACTCGAGTCACAATCCCACTCCCCCTCCATCTTCCCCATTAAAAACGCTCCTTTTATCTGGCGAGGAGGAAGGAGGAACCCCTCGATTGATACGCGATCGAGCGTGACGCCGGCACAGATCGGGGATCGGGGTCGAACTGATGGACGACGACAAGCCGCCGGGCGCGGCGCCGGCCGTCCACGAGTCGCTGCTCCCGCCGCGGCCACATGGCACAGCGGCGGAGGCCAAGCGGCTGCTCCGGCTGGCCGGGCCGATCGTTGCTAGCTGCGTGCTGCAGAACGTCGTCAACATGGCCTCCGTCATGTTCGTCGGTCACCTCGGCGAGCTCCCCCTCGCCGGCGCCTCCCTCGCCACATCGCTCGCCAACGTCACGGGCTACAGCCTCGTGACCGGGATGGCCACCGCGCTGGACACGCTCTGCGGGCAGGCGTTCGGCGCGCGGCAGCACCGCATGCTCGGAGTTTACAAGCAGCGCGCCATGGTGGTGCTGGGCCTCGCCTGCGTCCCCATCGCGCTCGTCTGGGCCTACGCCGGCCGCATCCTGCTCTTCCTCGGCCAGGACGCAGAGATCGCCGCGGAGGCCGGCGCGTACGCGCGCTGGCTCATCCCGTCCCTCGCCGTCTACGCCCCGCTGCAGTGCCACGTACGCTTCCTGCAGACGCAGAGCGTCGTCCTGCCCGTAACGGCGAGCTCCGGCGCCACCGCGCTCTGCCACTTGCTCTTGTGCTGGGCGCTCGTGTACAAGGCGGGCATGGGGGCCAAAGGCGCCGCGCTCAGCAACGCCATCTCCTACGCTATCAACCTGGGGATACTGGCGCTGTACGTGAGGCTGTCCAGTGCGTGCAGGGAAACATGGAATGGCTTCTCTAGGGAGGCATTTGTGGACTTGCGCCGGTTCACCGAGCTTGCCTTGCCATCTGCGATGATGATCTGGTCTAGAAACTTAATTTCTGTTCAACAACGATATTCAATTCTTTACATATTCTAATAATACTGTTAAGTTTGACAGAAATATTGTTGTATCTCGCTGCAGCTTGGAGTGGTGGTCGTTTGAAGTCCTTGTGCTGCTGTCTGGACTTCTGCCAAATCCTCAGCTTGAAACTTCAGTGCTGTCAATTTGGTATGCGTTGTGCTCTAATGATGTGCGAGGCTTTACAAAGGACAAGCTTTTGCACTTCGTATATGTTTTTTTTCTACTTTAGTTTACTGTCTCAAATTAATTTTATATCAACCTATTTTTACAGCCTAAATACCGGTGCTCTGCTCTACATGATACCATTGGGGCTCACTTATTCCATAAGGTAACCTCCTCAGATACCACTTCACGGTTTGTTTTTCTCTTCTTTCTTTTGTCTAGGCACACGTTTTCTTTTAGACATAGTTGACAGATAGTTCCTTCTCCACAGCACACGTGTATCCAATGAGCTTGGTGCTGGGCAGCCTCAGGCTGCAAAGATGGCAACAAAGGTCGTCATGTACATGGCATTATCAGAAGGATTGGTTATATCCTTGACCATGATCCTGCTACGGAATGTTTGGGGATATATGTACAGCAACGAGAATGAAATTGTGACTTACATTGCAAAAATGTTGCCAATTCTCGGGATGTCTTTCTTCATAGATGGGCTTCATAGCTCTCTTTCAGGTGGATTTCACTGATCAACTCATATATGAATCTAAATGCTGCAGAATGACAACTCTGAGCTTGTACTTGGTGCTAATTTGTATGATTGACATATACTTGCCAGGGGTCCTCACAGGCTGCGGAAAGCAAAAGATTGGAGCAGCAGTAAATCTTGGTGCATTCTACTTGTTAGGCATCCCAATGGCTGTGCTACTTGCGTTTATCTTCCATCTGAATGGAATGGTACCATAATATCACACATGTTCTATAATTTCTCCACAACCACAACCTTGCACCTCTGAACTTTGAAACTGCTTTTCTCTCGATAGGGCCTTTGGCTCGGCATCGTCATCGGAAGTGTCACCAAGCTACTTTTTCTTGTGTTTATCTCGTGGTCCATAGACTGGTACAAGGAGGTAAGTAGAGCACACCTGCCAAACACTACCAGCATGAATGATAAGTCCATTTAATTTTGTGGTGTATTCCAGTCTGGATCAGTTAATGATTCTTCTATGTCCTTTTATATTTCAGGCAGTCAAGGCAAAGGACCGAGTGTTCAGCTCATCTCTCCCAATAGCATGAAACATGTGAAAATTGCATAAGATTAGTAGCATTCCGAATTGTCGCATAGTATCACTATTGAGTGGACTTAACCAAGAAAGAATGATCAGGTCAATCAAAAACAAATTTTCAGCAGGGGGGAAGATGTCTGACATTTCAATGCAAGTCATAGGGGCCACTGATGTTTTTTTTAAAGTGATCCATAATGAATTACCTGTTCTCAAACCTCAACTTGATCAGGTAGGTGGGACGTCACTCATGCATGGTTCTTGAGTCAACCAATAAACTTCAACTTGAGATTGTTCCCATGGAAAACCAAATGATCTTAGCTGATAAGATGGTCTGTGTATTGCATTTCTCATAGTTTGTTTATTTTTTAGAGGGGTTTAATATTGAACTGAATTATATGTACGAGTACTGGAAAAATATAACCGATATATATCTTGATTTATCATGTGCTCCTTACATACATATATGATTTATGGTCCACAAGGCGAGGAATTTGTTTTCTCTCTCCTCAGTTTTTGCGCGTCAAGGAAACATATGGGGTTAACTGAACTGTTTGAGGTGAATTTGAGTACAAGGCAAAGCTTTAGGTGCTGTTTGAAATGTAAGAGTTTCATGTATGAGACACCTTTTATGGACAAGAATGCATATTCCACTGTTACTTGTGTTCCAATCTGTAAACTTTCTTGTGGGTCTTGATTGTTTTACCATGAGAGCTCTACGCTCTATAACATCAGGAGCTACACTTGAGAAATCTATGTTGGGCTAAATGACCATTTATCTTATATAACTATATAGGACCAGTCCACTAACAATTTCTCTCAACATACAAGCAATCGACGTCAGCACCACAGCACCACGTCACCATCCATTAGGACTATTTATTTATTTTTCCGACTAATAACATCCACACATACAATTTGTAAGTCTTGCGAGTACCACGTTACAAAATTCTCACAGTAGAATACATGAAAGATCAATAATTTAGGAACAATTCTCGATCAATAAAATGAAAATGTTTTCATTTATAGTGTCGTTTGCAAAAGAATATTGTTTTGCAATCATCTTAATTTTCTACTTTCAAAGTTCATCTTAAAATTTTGCTTAAAAATAATTCTCGCAACAAGGCGCGAGGTGTCACTATTAAACATAAGTTATCTACATGTCTATGATCGAAAAATTCTCTAAATCCCGCAGCAACATGTGGGTTGCAATCGTCTTAATTTTCTACTTTCAAAGTTCATCTTAAATTTTTGTTTAAAAATAATTCTCGCACCAAGGCTTAGTATATCAAACATAAGTTATCTGCATGCCATGATCGAAAAATTCGCAATCATCTAGTTTATGTTAGTTTAGGTTCAGCTGTCATTCCCCCTGGCTATCAAAGAAATCCCCACGGAGCTTACTCTTTCACGGGCTAATTTTCCAAAAACGAATGGGCCGACCGTTCGGCATTTAGTTAGGGTCGCTCGGCCGGTTCGCCATCGTCAAGACCCCACGTAACTGGAGCGGGGTTCTTCAGGCGGCGGCGGTTCTTCAGGCAGCGGCGGCGGCGCTCTGCTTCATCGTCCCCCGCCCTCGCTAGCCCGTGAGTGGAACCCGACGCCTGCAGCCCCACAACACCGAAGACCCTACCCTCTCCGAACCCACCTTCCCGCCTCCCCTCACCCTCCGCCGCGGGCGTGCTGGTTCCGGCCGGCGAATCGTGGGTCCCCCTTCCGCTGCCGTGGCAGGTTTCAGGGCGCCGGGATCGAAGGAGGCGTCCGAGATGCCGTCCTTCTATGCGGGCGCCTCCCCGCACAAGAAGCAGCCCTACCAGAGGTGCAGCTCTCTGCCTCCTCGACGCCATTTTGTCCCGACTCCCGATTGTTTCAATTCGTTGGCCTGAGGATTGAGCCTTTGCTTTTTGGTTGGCTTGTGCAGGCGGAGGCAGGAGATTTGGCAGCAGCGGAAGTCGCTCCCTATTGCGTCTGGTTTGCCTTCCTAGCTTTAGATGTCTGTTCACTCTGATTATTGTTTGGGTTGTTAGCTCAGGGAGCTGAAATTTATTGTTTGTGATTGGTTCAGTGCAGAAGAGGCTAGTTGACGAGGTCAGGAAGAACGACACACTGATCATTGTCGGCGAGACTGGGAGTGGCAAAACTACGCGTAAGTTTGTTTCTGATTTCCGTTTCCCCCCTTTTTTTTGCAATTGCTGTTTGTATAAAATTGTTGTTAGAAGCATGTAGCTTTATGCTTTTGATTTCTTAGTGTGGATGTGGATAGGCTTTGATCAAAATGTAACTGTGTTGGGCATAAATTAGTGGAAGTGGTGCTGTGGATTGCTTGTGTTTGTGGATTTGGGAACATTTGGATTCGGTCAGACTACGACTAATGAAAAGGACCATTCTAGAAGTGAATTGTCACACTAGTATTTAGTTTTTTCCTGATCAGTCTTTTATTCTACTTCCTTTCGTTGATTTTTTTAATTATTGTCATGCAGAGCTGCCACAGTTTTTGTATGATGGTGGGTTTTGTCAAGATGGTAAAGTCATTGGCATCACTCAGCCTCGAAGAGTTGCAGCGGTGACAGTAGCGAAGCGTGTAGCTGAGGAATGTAACGATCAGCTGGGCAAAAAGGTTGGATACTCTATCAGATTTGATGATTCCACATCCAATGCAACAAGGATTAAATACATGACTGATGGTTTGCTTCTGAGGTAAATGTTTATTTACTCCATTGTTGATTATTTGATAAATATGTTGTTTATTGTTGGGTTGTAACTGTAAGTTAGTCTTTTGATCCACTCTGATGTGGATCATTTAAGTTCTCTTTCCAGCATTACGGTCGTATTCTTAAAGCACTTCAAGTCAGGAGTTGATGTATTGCAGAATAGAAGCCATTGATACACACTTCCATTTTCTTTCTTGTAAAATGTTGCATGTACCTTTTAATATACTTTAAGGCATCTCTTCTGTTTTCAACTTTTGTGATGGCAGACGCCCCTACACCTGCATAGATAGTCACATAATTCGGGGTCGCTGCCGTGTTCCTCGACCCGGGTTCACTGTACCAAATCGTGGGTCGGGATCAAGCGGGGTCATCGTTCCATTCATGTGTGGGTCATCGATCCACAACAGTAGGGTCACAACATGGATCAAGTAGGTTGTGTTGAGCAACATGGGATGGAAGATGAAAAAGAGTGCCATTGTTAAGATAATGGACTTACGATATGAGGAATAATGGGTTGTGTGATCCATCATACGCAGCCCAGCTCAGATTTTTCTTGATATTGTTTCCTATTTACTAGGTTGAATAGAACTTCTGTATCATAGTCATAGTTCATCGACCCAGATTGATTGGGGTCAATCGTTCCAAACTACTCCCTTCGACCCATGTTCTCAGACACTTATGACCCTCGTCCCTCGACCCCGACCCTCGATCCAGTTGACCCGACATTCCGGTGACTACTTCAGCATAAGGGTGGACTTTGTTGATTGCTTACCTTTTGTTTTGCTGCTGTGTAACTACATTGCACTTTTTGTAACCAATGAGGCTTGACTTCTTCACCTGTATAATGTTACTAGTGAGGATGAATTTTGGTTTGAATATTCTAAAATGAATTTTCCATTTGACTATACAGTATCATTTTACCTACTAACAAATATGTTTGGCAAACTCTCATCTAGTTGATGTGTGACATAGTGTTTTCTAATTGAGACATTGCTTTTGATTTTCAGGGAAGCACTTTTGGATCCACTTTTGTCTAAATATAGTGTTATAGTGGTTGATGAGGCTCATGAAAGGACTGTCCATACTGATGTGTTACTGGGTTTGTTGAAAAAAGTGCAGCACTCCCGAGCCAATGCCAGTAAGAATGGGGAGACTTTGCCTGATGTATGGGGCCATTCTCAAAATGTAAATCAGCAGGCATGCCAGGGAACAAGATGTGCTCCTCTGAAGTTGATAATCATGTCTGCTAGTTTGGATGCCAAGTGTTTTTCTGATTATTTTGGTGGTGCTAAAGCTGTACATATTCAAGGTCGGCAGTATCCTGTTGACATACTATATACATATCAGCCTGAGCCGGATTATCTTGATGCCACTCTAGTTACTATCTTTCAGGTGAGCAAGACTTTTGTTTGCATGCAACCTGTAAATATTAGTTAATTTAGTGACAAAGAAAGAAAATTGAAATATGCATCAATGGGACTTCAGAAAGGAAATTTGGCTTTAGAGAGTTTTTTTTCCTTTTCCCTCAAACACATACCAGAACCTCTGTATAAACTTCATTTTTTGGTTGTTTGTTTTGTTTTTTTAGATTCATTTGGAGGAAGGGCCTGGAGACATTCTCGCATTTCTAACTGGCCAAGAGGAGATTGAATCACTAGAGAGACTTATTCATGAGCGTGCCCGTTTACTTCCACCAGAAAGTAGTAAGATATGGACTACACCTATTTATTCATCTCTTCCGTCTGAGCAGCAAATGAATGCTTTTAAGTCAGCACCAGCTGGAACCCGCAAGGTAGACAACAATTAATTACTGATGGTTCTGAATTCGTCATGTTTCAGTAGGATCCTTCTCAAAGAATATCAGTCATGTACCTTCATGCTTCATTTCCCTTTATGCACATCATGGATTACTCAACCAATTCTGTATGAATAACATAACATAAATTATTTGTTTGCATGCATTTAGTATGGTGTGTTTCCCTTCATGAAACTCAACGTTAATTAGTTTCATCTAGATATGTGCAAAAAAGGAATTTGTAACACCTGTATGTTGATAGTCTATCTGAAAATTGCAGGATTTGAAAAAAAAGGTTTGAACATGTTTCAAATATGTCCAAAAATGTATGCAAGCTTCCTTTGATTCTAACATGATACTGCTATACTATCTATCTGACCTTTTTTCAAATAATAACATTATAAGGTGAAATACAAAATGTATCTTGCTACTGTTGGTTCTCTTGGTAAACATTGTTGTAATCCAGATGAACTAAAAGGGGAATTTATTAACTGTCATTTGATCACTTTGCAGATGAAGTTTTTTACCCGTCTTAGGCTATTTGGTGTTTTGACAAATATTACTTTCAATAAAGACAAACCTTCTGGTTGCATGTTCTATTGTTTTGCTTGTTCAGTAATTGTTATTTTTCCTCCATAGTTATTTCAGTGTTTTGCTTACTCTTGAAAGCCCCGCAACAGACTCTGCTAAGTAAAGTTTGACTGTTTGCTGATTTGTATATGCTAGGTAGTTCTAGCAACCAATATTGCTGAGACTTCTGTAACAATAACTGGCATCAAATATGTTATTGATCCTGGTATGGTAAAAGCTCGTGCTTACAATCCTGTGACTGGAATGGAGTCATTGATCATTATCCCAGTCTCGAAAGCGCAGGCTCTTCAAAGGAGGTAGATTCTATCATTCCTCTTTTACTTTTCATTCCTAATATTTGGGATAATGAAGAGTTCATGTGGTATATTTACTTAAGGAAGTGGTTTGTTAGCATATTAGCATGGTTTACTGTTTAAATTTGTCCTATGTTACAGAATAAATCCCCATGTGATGATTGACTATTTAGAATCTTATTGCTTATATCTGGTGCACATGGTTCCACTAAATAATAAAGCTTAAGCCTGTTTTTAGTTATGTTCTTTTCTCTGATGTTACCATTCTAACATTCAGCGGTCGCGCTGGACGTGAGGGGCCTGGAAAGTGCTTCCGGTTGTTCCAAGAAAGTGAATTTGATAAACTTGTAGACTCTACTGTTCCTGAGATCAAGCGGTGTAACCTCTCAAATGTTGTTCTGCAACTCAAGGCTCTTGGAATTGATGACATCATAGGTTTTGATTTTATGGAGAAACCATCAAGGTGAATTTTCTTAGCCTGCTTCTATGTTGAAGAATATTCTCAAAATCATTCCCTGAATCCCTGTTCAATTTGTTCTATTGTGCTTTAGTTGGAAAATTAGTATATGTCACATGTGTACCCCACTTTCGCATTATAGGTAAATACCCCCCCCCCCTCCCCCCTCTGAACTGGACTTGTTTGCGAATATAGATCTACGCTTTACCAGCTTAACTAAAGAAAAAGTTTTCTATAAGCTCAGTAATATCCATTATTATAAGTTAAATAGTTTTTTGCTTTTTGATCAATACTGAGTTTCTGCTTATTGGTGCCCAACCTACTACAGGACTGCTATTTTGAAATCATTGGAGCAGTTAATCTTACTAGGGGCTCTAACCGATGATTATAAACTGTCAGACCCAGTTGGGCATCAGATGGCTAGGCTGCCTTTAGATCCAATGTACTCCAAGGCATTAATAGTGTCAAGTGAATTCAAGTGTTTGGAAGAAATGTTGATTGTTGTATCTATGCTTTCAGTGGAATCAATTTTTTTCTGCCCGCGTGAGAAGTTAGAAGAGGTATCTGTTTTTAATTACTGGCAGCTATTTAAATTTATGTCAAAAGGTTCTAAGAAGTTAGAAGTGAATTCAAGTTTAAAGTTTTAACATACTAATTTGAAAGCTGATGGTATGTTTGTTTAGGCAAGAGCTGCTAGGAAGGGTTTTGAAAGCTCTGAAGGAGACCATATCACCTTGGTGAATGTCTATCGAGCAGCTGCAGAATGCTTGGAGAAGAGCAAAAATGCAAATGCCAAAGAGAGAACAATGGAAAAGGCTTTGACCAGATGGTGCAAGGAGAACTTTATCAACAACCGCTCTTTGAAACATGCTCTTGATGTTCACAGGTTAGTTTCTAGTTTCTGCTCCATCTGTTTTGCGATACTTGTACAGGCTTTATCTGTTTGAATTAAAAACCTGGTAATGTAAACAAAATGGAAGCCTGTCTGCTTTCGTATTTCCTGACCATGCTGCAAGTTGACATCAGCAATGTTCTGTTTATTGCAGTCAAATTCAGGGCCATGTCCAACAAATGGGGCTCAACCTGTCATCCTGTGGAGATGACATGGCTCTATTTCGGAGATGCCTCACAGCTGCCTTCTTCTTGAATGCAGCAATGCGACAACCAGATGGATCATACAGGTAATTCCATTCTACTAATATTTTTCAATCCATGCAAGTCAACTGCTACCATCTTCCTCTTCCCATGCATCATCACGATCCTAAACTTCTACCATGAGCTAAAAAACACTTATCATATCAACCAAAGTTTGAAGAACGATGCATATTTTGTCCTCAATCTTGGTTCTCATCTGTCTTCTGGCACTTGGCAGGGCTCTTGCGACAGGCCAGAGCGTCCAGATCCATCCTTCATCCGTGCTGTTCAGGACCAAGCCGGACTGTGTCATCTTCAATGAGCTGGTCCGGACGACGCAGAATTACGTCAAGAACTTGACCCGGATCGACCCCCTGTGGTTAGCTGAGCTGGCCCCACAGTACTACGCTACCGAGGATTGATTGTGATCTATGGACATAAGATGTCTTTCCGGATCCTGACGTCCAACGAGAGTTGCGCAGTGCAGTATGATGGTGAAACAGCCTGACGACAAGGATCAACCACTGCACATGCAAATCAAATCAGCGGCCCTACTGTAATCATTTTTTGGAACGTTTTCTTCCTTCCAGAAATCAAATACGACTGATTCTACTAGCTCAGGGCATTGTTCCACTTATTTAGATTAAGTATAATAGGTTATTTGTGGTATTCTACTAAATTCATGAATTGTGATGGCATAAAAATATGAAGAAAAAGGTTGACAACTGACAATATGATAAGGTGAATTTGTTTTCATAAACAGTAGGAACTCATGAACTAAACCATGAATAGTAAAACATATATTACAAAGGGGAAAAGGCTTATTGGGCCGAGTTTTACGAGTCATTTAGCCTGCTTCACATAGATTGGGCTGGTTTGAACTTGGGCTTGGCAGCGGCCCGAGGGGGAAAGGAAACGGAGGACGACGCGGCTCTCGGCCACGAAGCGGTGAACAGAGTAATAAAATCGGGTCGAGTTCGTTGCAGCGCACGAGCTCGACGGAACACCCTAGTCCGGACTCCAGCCTACCGCGAGGTACTCCCAGCCGTCGCCGGAGAAGAGCCAGCTCCGAAGCTATGGCGCCGGAGCCCGATGATGACGTGCTCAACGAGAAGAACCCGCGGCCGCTCGATGAGGACGACATCGCCCTCCTCAAGACCTACGTGAGTGTCCAAACACCGGATCGATCCCCGGCGTCTCTTCCCTCTGTATTGCTTGCCGATCTGAGTTGGTCCGCGGCCAGGGTTCGGGTCTACCAGTGGTAGATTCGTGCTGGGCGTAGATCTAGGGTTTCCGGTTGCCCGCTCCCTTCTCACCGTTTGGGGGCAAAGAGTATCGGCTATCGGCCACTTGCTGCAAAAAAAAGGAGTGATTTTGATAATCATTATATGCGCTGGAAAATTGGTTTATTCATAAGTTATCTGTCGACTTAAGCTGTTGTCGCTGCGTTAAGTTTGATTGGTTTTGTTGGAGATTCTACTGATTGTGATGATTTGCTAGACCTAGTTGAATCTAATTTTTCGGATGCTCTATTGTTCAATAGGGGCTTGGGCCGTACTCGACCAGCATTAAGAAGGTCGAGAAAGAGATAAAGGAGATGGCAAAGAAGATCAATGACCTTTGTGGTAAGTTTGACGTTGAAATATTATAATATTTTTGTTATAGATGTAGGGAGGTATCTGCTGCTTGTATTTCAGTTTGTTGTAACAAAAATGCTCCCAGTTCTGAACATCAGTGCATCAAATTGATCTGAACTGTAAATCTTCAGGCATCAAGGAGTCGGATACAGGATTGGCTCCCCCAAGCCAATGGGATCTTGTATCAGACAAGCAGATGATGCAGGAGGAGCAACCATTGCAGGTAAATTGCCATGACATTCACCTAACATTGTATTATTGTTGGCATGGGAATGCACCAAGATTAGTAGTTGCAGCATGCCCTGCTCTTGTACTTTATCGGTGCTGTTCTAACAATAATTCTGTTTTTGTACGAAGGTTGCCAGGTGCACGAAAATCATCAGCCCTAATACTGATGATGCCAAATATGTCATAAATGTGAAACAAATTGCAAAGGTATGTCATGATCTTAATTGTACCAAACTGATCATACCTTCTGGAGGCTCAATAGTGATTGTTTACGATGTTCTCTTTTGGTATGTAGTTTGTGGTTGGATTGGGAGACAAAGTTTCACCAACTGATATTGAGGAAGGCATGCGAGTCGGGTAGGTTCCTTGTCTTCTCCTTAGTGTTTACCATTTTAATTTTCATTTTACAATTTGCTTATATTTAGTTATACACTTATACCTACTGATACTGGCATTGGTTTAAACTGCTATCTGTAAAGTGATGATATATATACAGTGAATGTATATTCACTAATACTTTATGATTGTGTTGGATAATTTTAAGCGGAACTTTAGTGATCAGGATTTGCCATGATGTTGGAATCTTTTCCATAGTAACTTTTACTTAGTCCTCTCCTCACAGCAAGGTCCTAGTTTATGTTCTACTGCCTGGTGTGACATGGAACATCATAATAAAATGGGAATGACCTGTATTCTCTGGCTATATTCGATTTACAAGGCTAGTTGAAGTTCATGATGACATTTATGTTTCATGAATTAGGTTACCCGCACAATGTACTCGGACATCAAAACTTTAGTGAATTTGCTCCAGTATTGGAACTTTTTACATGATATCAGCAATTAGTTTCATATAGGTGCATTGCCGCACAGTATATTGTTCCTGATTCAATTAAAGCATATACAGTCATAAATCGTGCTAAGTCTGATCCTGTTATTACAGAGTTGATCGGAACAAGTACCAGATTCAGATTCCTTTGCCACCCAAAATTGATCCAAGTGTAACGATGATGACAGTTGAAGAAAAACCTGATGTCACATATAATGATGTTGGTGGTTGCAAGGAACAGATTGAGAAGATGAGGGAGGTTGTTGAGCTTCCTATGCTCCACCCTGAAAAGTTTGTCAAGCTCGGTATCGATCCTCCCAAGGGAGTCCTCTGCTACGGCCCTCCTGGAACTGGGAAGACCCTTCTTGCTAGAGCTGTCGCCAACCGCACAGACGCTTGCTTCATCCGTGTAATAGGAAGTGAGCTGGTTCAGAAGTATGTTGGTGAAGGTGCCCGTATGGTCCGTGAGCTTTTCCAGATGGCCCGGTCAAAGAAGGCATGCATTGTCTTCTTCGACGAGGTTGATGCCATTGGTGGTGCTCGCTTTGATGATGGTGTTGGTGGTGATAATGAGGTTCAGCGCACTATGCTCGAGATCGTGAACCAGCTAGATGGTTTTGATGCTAGGGGAAACATCAAGGTGCTCATGGCTACCAACAGGCCAGATACATTGGACCCTGCTCTTCTGCGTCCGGGAAGGCTGGATAGGAAGGTTGAGTTCGGCTTGCCGGATCTTGAGGGCCGTACCCAGATATTCAAAATCCACACCCGCACCATGAACTGTGAGCGGGACATCCGCTTTGAGCTGCTTGCTCGCCTCTGCCCCAACTCCACTGGTAAGGGCCTTCTTTCTGGAGTTCCCAACATTTTGCAAGTCTGTACCATGCACATTTTGTAGTGAAAAGGCTGTTACTGATGTAGCTATCAAATGTGTTCTGCTACAGGTGCCGACATCAGGAGCGTGTGCACGGAGGCCGGCATGTACGCCATTCGGGCGCGCAGGAAGACCGTCACGGAGAAGGATTTCTTGGATGCCGTAAACAAGGTCATCAAGGGTTACCAAAAGTTCAGTGCGACGCCCAAGTACATGGTGTACAACTAGGCGGTCTCGCTGGCCCTCCCTGTGACGATTGATCTTTGGTTTCGTTACCATTTGTTTGCATCAATATGTATTCTCAGGATTGTATGTATATGTACTGAAAACGTTGAAAGGTCAAAATAGGATTGTTCCCTTTGACATTGGCCGTTTTGTTTTAAAGTGGCAGTTTCCTTTGGAAGGCAGAGCATGAGTGCATGAAGAGAAAATTGCAAATATAGGACTCCAAACGTTACGCTTCGCAGTTTTGCAATTTTTAACGTTGTCTTCGTAAAAATGGGTTTCGAAATATTGGCCTCTTGTAACTATGCCATTAGACGTATTTTCCCTCTTTTCTAATATTGTTCCTTTTGTATTGATAGTGATTAGACCATTATGCCCTTCCTTTGTTTTTGTTCGTTGTCCACGACCGTCGCACCAGCAGGATGGCCGCCGCCCTTGTATGGCTGGCCGCCGAACCTGGTAGGACCTGGCCGTCTGGGATGGGCGGACGACGCGACGAAACAACCCTGGGCTACCTGCACGGCCTTGCCTTGGGCGACCGACATGGCCACGCCCCGGGCGACCACGCCTTGGCCGGCCAGGACCTTGCGCCCAGGCCCGGTCCTGAGATTTTTTGGGCCCGGAGCGAGACTCGAATAAGGGACCCTTTATAATAATAATAGAAAAATAATAATAATACATTAGCTATACATAAATGTTACAATAAAGACTCTGTATGGCAAATATTCAAATAAAAGCAATTTACATATATTACCTCAAAAGCTTTTTCTAACATTTGTGGATGCAAGTTAGTGACGATGGTATCAATACCGATTTCATCCAATAATAATGTCCTCTCGATTCTTAGAATTGCTAAACCATTTACCTGGAGTTCTTGAAGAGTTGAAGTACTTGTATTTATGCTAAAAAAATTGTCAAAGGGCTTGCTTTCTGTTCTTCCTTTTCTCACTACCCGGATGGATATTTTCCGGAAGACATGATAGTGATTTTTCGATATGCTAATCTACCTATATACTAGTCTAAGAACTATAGTCAATATACTACCCGAATATCCGATTGCCGCTAATTCCCGCCCAAACCGTTGGTCGTCCCGCTTTGCTTGCCGATTGCTAAAAAATGATTCATGGTCATAGGTCCGTCGATATGCATGCGATCAAGATCAAAGATGTAGGCGGTAATCGATGAACACATGAACTAACCTCACGCAGGGCTCACGGAGACAAGACAGAGGCGCAGGCAATCGAGTAGCAAACTTGGCGGCGCAGCGCTCGGCACGCTCGGCTCGACTTGCCGGCGAGCGGTGAGCCTCTCTCGGCCGCCATCTCCTAGTCGCTTTCTCCCGTCGCCGAAAGGGAAACATAGAAACCGGTAACTGGATTTGGAAATTGAGGAGTCGCCGACGCCGCGGCCTATGAACCTCTCGACGTTTCACTTTTCCTAATCGACCCACATTTTGCTTTTGCCGTAATACATACTTTACACACGTACATATACTGGATGGGGCCCATGGGATTTGGGGCCCGGGGCGGCCGCCCCTCTCGCCCCCCCTCCAGGGCCGGGCCTGCTTGCGCCGCTTGCGGAATCAGACCTTGGGCGGCAACCCACGACCTGGCCGTCGGGGATGACCGCGGCAAGGAGCGGAGTTGCGCCGGGGACGAGCTGCACGGTCTGGGCGGCGACGAGTGGAGTAGCGCCGAGGACGAGCGGACTGGCTCCGGGCAGCGCGCTGTCGTCCATCATCGTGTAAGGTTCGGCGTCGAAAGAAAGAATGCGAACAGCTTGAGAACGGACGCCAGGTCCATCGTCCATACCGGAAAGATTGGAGGGGCAATTGTCGTTTCATGTAAGAAATACATGTGTTTTGATTAGAAAAGAAAGGAAATATGTATAATGGCATGATTTACAAGATGACAACGTTTCGAGACCTATTTTTATGAAGACGATGTTAGTAATGGCAAAACTGCGAAGCGCAACGTTTGGAGTCCCAAAACTGCAATTTTCTCGTGCATGACTGAGCAAATGTTCGTCAAATTATAGAGTTCAGTTTGTTCGGCTCGCTGGTGGATGATGCTTGGCTCGTGTTTGATGCAAGTTTGATATGTAAGAAAAGTATCATTGGTTGGTGGTTAATAACGCAGACGAACAAAGCTTAGACCAGGGTTTTTTATCCCGGCCGACCGGACCGAACCGGCGAGGTCCGGTACCGGTTTACCGGTCTGGTCCGGTCGGGAACCGGACGAATTCAAATTTGAATTCAAACCACGCAGTACAATCGGGTCCGACCAGTATACCGACCGGTTTAACCGGTACACCGGACCGGTTCCCGGTCGTTGAAACAAAAAAACCGAATTAATGTAGAATTTGACGTGTTTTCAAATTTGAATTAAGAATTGAAAAAATAAAAGAAAATTTTCTAAAAATATTGCAAGGTGCATATAATCTAATGGTGTCAAAACATTTCAAATATTAGTGCATTTAGTATTTTTTGCGGGGTATTAGAAGTTCAACCGCCAATTCGTTCTCCTTTTTCTTTTTTAGTTGAACTTCTAATGCACGCAAACTATACTAAACGAACGAATATTTGAAAGTTTTTGACACCATTAGATTCTACACACCTTGAAGTATTTTTGAGAATTTTGTGCGACTTTTTCATTTTTTTAATTTAAATTCAAATTTTGAATTTGGACCGGTTGGGAACCAACCGGAACCGGAACCGGTCCGGACCGGTAGGACCAGTTCCCACGGTTTCCGGACCGGTAGGACCGGTTCCCACCGGTTCGGTAAACCCTGGCTTAGACTATCTCCAACAATTCATACCCATATAGGATACCCAGGGCGTGTTTGATTTGGGCTCAAATAGGCGGCTCGAGCTCCCCAGGTGCAGCTCATGCTGTTTGATTCCATTTCACTGTAGCTGAGCCTGTCTCCTGCCGTGCAAAAAACACTCTCTCTCCTGGCTCCCGTCCAACGCTCCTAGGGGTTCGTTTTTCTGGGAGCCAGGCTCGCTCGTGCTCGCGCGATGCTCACTGCAAGCATCCCGTCACCTTTCATGGCAACCGCAAGCTCACCTCCCCCTCCAGCAAGCCCTCTTCCTCCTCCCTGCCGTCCTCCCCCTCCACCTCCACCGCCACAGCCGCTTCCTTCCACTACCTCACTAGGCACGCGGGAGGCCAGCGCGCTGTGAGCTTGCTAGCTAGCTAGGGTTCATCCCGGCGCCGGGATGGGTTACCTCCTCCTCCTCTCGCCGTCACCGTCGCCGCCGCTCGCCTTCCACTACCCCAGCCCGCCTTCGGCGGCCGCCGCCGCCCGGCCGCGCCGCGGCCGCGCGCGGTGAGGCGCCGCCTCCGTCGTCGCGTCGTCCGCCTCGACGCCCGATGGCGGCCCGTCTACTTCCGCGGCGGACGCGTGCGTGCCGGCGCGGCGGGTGGTGCTCCTAGGCGCCTCCGCCGCGGTTCCGCTCTTCCGCCTCCGTGAAGCCGCGGCCGCGACCACGACCGGTGGGAGGCAGCAGAGGTGACCGCGCTCACCTGCGCGGCATCTGCATCCTCCGAGCACCGGCGTGTGAGACGACCATGGCGGCGCCTAGCAAGTGTTCGATAGAATGCTGCAAATAGAAACCAGAGGGTAACTTCACCACATTACAGATGCAAGGTCATTCTATCCATGTGTACAACATATCAAACACAATCCCAATAGAACCCGCTCACTGAACAAATTCATCAAACAAGAGTTGTTGCCCAAAGAACTGCAGGGTACGGCGCAGCAGGCAGGCTCGCCGACCTGGCCTTGGAGAGACAGGAAATCAAACAGTCCCCCCATTCACTCATTTGGGCCACGCACAGCACTTCCCTACACACCACTAGGGTCAGCTATCCAAAACATCTCGTCTCCAACAGCCGACGCAAAAAGGCTGCCTCTTGCGGTCTTGCCTCATCACATCTCCTTCCTTCCTTCTGTCGCGCTCGCTCCACCTCGCTCTCGTCCCCTTCCTGCTGGGTGCTAGGCGTTGTTGCGCTGCCGCGCTGGGGAGGTAAACCTCGAGACCGGGACCGCAACGCGAGGACGGCCACGGGACGCACTGCAGCGCGTACTCCCGCGGGGGGCGAGCCCGTCGGCAGCGCCGCTGCGGGCACCATGACGAGGCGCGCAGGGCCGACGACCAGCCACCACCTCCCATGGCCCAGCGCACCGGGGGGCTCGACATCGATTCTAGGGACGTCGACCTCGGCTCGAGCTCATGCTCGGCTCGCGCCGCCGTCGCTCACCCGATGTGACGCCTCAGCCTTGCCCACCATCTCCGGCGACGAGGTGGAGCTCGGGTACGCCATGCTGCTCTTCGCCGCGGATGCGCGCCGGCCGCTCTCCGCTGAGAGCTCGCCTCGGAGAGCTGGCCCGTGGTTCTGCCTGGACGCCTCCTACAGGTCCACCACAGTGGCACCAGCAATTTGCATCCGTGGAGAGAGGCGGCCTTTTTCTGGGTCGCGGGTTGCCTGGTATGCAAAATGCATGTCTCGTTTCCATCTGCTGTTGGAGTGTGTTTTGCTCACCCAAAACACTGTGCCCGACTCATTTTTGCATTTGGGTTGCATCGTTGGAGTCAGTTTTAGCCCCTGGTACGGGAGGGTCGCCAAGGCCGCACAATGGTTGTAAATGGAGAGGATGCAGACCTGACCACACATTCACACACGATTAGTCTCGACTGACGTTGCAAAAGCGTCTGAGGCTGCAATGCAATTCTTCACGAAGCAAACGGCTTCTAAATGACTATCGGAAGGTGGATAAGAGGATAAACTTCCAGTCCATCAAAACTCATCTAAAACCCACCTCACAATTATTAAGTAAAAAAGGTTGTAACATTTTTCAAAAATGTTACCATTTTTCTTCTACATTTTAAGTCATTTTTCGTCAATATTTTACAAAATATTGCAGCATTTTTGGGATCAACATTTTTTAATCAACATTTTTGGGGGTTTCTTCCTCACCGCGGTGGGCGCGACTGGCCCGCTCCGGCACGCGACGCGCGGGGGCTCGGTCGTGGCGGCCGGCGAGCCCGCGCGCGGGCGGGGCACGACGGCGGGTGTGCAAAGGATGTGAGTTGCGGGAGGGAGCAGGAGAGAGGAGATGTGAGATCCAAGTGATGTGGTTAGTTGCACGAATTTCAAACATTGAAAGTTGATTTGGATAAATTTGCAAACCCTTGTTGTCGCCCTGTTCGTTTGTCTTATCAGCCACCAGTCAGTAATACTTTTCTCTCAAAACAAACCACCACCAAAGAACCAGGTTATTAGACTTTTCTCTCGTGAACAAATCAAGACCGGCCATCATTAGCCACCACCAACAACCAGGTTATTAAGATTTTTCTCTCGTAACAAATCAAGACTGCCATCATTAGCCACCAGCCAAACGAAACAGACTGCAAATGGCACGGACAAGCCCACAAATCTATTGAGGTTGGGTCAAATGTTTTTGCCATTGCCAGTCTAGCTGCAATTCGAACAAACGAAGTAGTTTCTAAAAAAACAAATAAGGATGGGCGTGGTTCAACCACGGGTCGAACCATAGTCGATCCATCCATCCATCCGACTGGTATAGGTGCACCGGTTCAATCCATTTTCACATTAGCTAATTAACCTTTGCCCCAATGGATATCACGGTTCAACCCATGTCACAAGACTTTGAGCATGGAGGCTTCGGCTTTGGCCTGCTTGCAGAACTTAAAGCTTTGACTTGCTTGCACGACACGATAACGTCCACGCATGCGCTTCACGCTGCTCTACAGTCGTTCAGTGGCGAGCGTGAACTTCCATGACAGCAGGCCGAAGCCACCGGCGGCAGTGTGCCCGCCCATGCCGACGACCGTCGCGCACGACCTGGTGGTTGGTGGAGAACGCAAGGTTTCGGCCACTAGAGAGCCCCACGGCGTGGTAGGCCTCCACATGCTCTCAGGAGCACCGCGAGCTCCTAGGCGCCGGAGAGAGCGATGCCAGCTCGATGCTCTCAGGAGCGTAGCACGACCACGGCGCTCGGAAGCGCGCGAAGGTTGCCTTGCACGAGGAACTCGTCGACGCGGTGGGCTAGGTCGGTCGGGTGCTACATGTCGAGGAACGTAGCGGCGCAGTAAATCGAGGCGGCATTGAGCGCGCCGGGATCTCGAAGTTGGCGCTATAACAGTAGCGCGGCGCCTTCTCGAACGCGTCCAGCGCGGAGAGCCACCACGCCGCACGCACGTCAAAGCGCCCCAACCCCACCATGCCGCCGCCCTGCTCCGGTGCTCCGGCCCCGCCGCGCCGCCCACGCCACCGCTCGCTCCCGGGCGCGCCAAGTTTTCGACCACACAGCACGCGTCCCCACGCGGTTGCGCTGCGGCCTGCCGCGCGCATCATGCTCTGGCCCCGCCGAACTGCACCCAAGGAACGGGATGACGCGGCCTGCGCTCGGTGGATGCCATCGAGCGGCCTGATACCCAGGCAAGAGCGGAGAGTTGGCGGCGCCGCCGGGTGGTGACGCACGGCTTGGTGGCCGCCGCCGCAGCGTTACGGTGTCAAAGGCGCAGCACTACGGTGTCAAAGGTGGGTCGAACCCCTCGATCCTTTGGTTCACTTAACTCTGATCCGCCGAACCTAAGCAGCTTCATGGGTTAGAGAAGGAGCCCATTAGAATCGTTTTTATGGATCGGTTCGGGGAACCGCTGGTGCGATCCGCACCATGTCCATCTTTAGTTTAAAACAAAGTAGTAGAGCCTTCTTCGAAAGTTCTCAAGAACAAAACACATCTCGAAATCTCAGTGCGGTAACGTTTTCCTGCCCCCGGTTCTCGAGTAGCAACCGCCCCCGACTCGCAACCGCCGCGCGCGCGTCCCCGTCGTCCCATTCCATCCCATCCCCCGGCTGACCCGGCAAACAGGTATAACGCCGTGCTGCACCGTAACTGACCGACGACCTCGCTCGCGTCCGGCCGGCCTCCCGGGCCGCTCGAGAGCGCGGAACCAACCCGAGGCTGGGGGTTCCGGCGCGTTCGCTCTCGCTGCGCCGCCCGCGACTGCGAGTCTGCGAGGCCAGCGAGACGCCGCGCGCGCGCTGGCCGAGATGGCGCGCAAAAAGGTCCGGTCCCCGGCATCCCGCGGTGGCCGTGCGCCGAGCGTGCCCGCAGGCCGCAGCCGGCGGCCCCGGCCGGGCTCCGCGTCTCCCGCGGCCGGTCCGCGCCGCGCACTCCCACGCCCCCACTCCGTGCCTTTCGCCATGCGCTTTTGTGCCCCCGCCCTCTGTCCGTCGCTCGCCCGGCCCGGCAGATCCCGATGCCTAGATCGAGAGGACCCGTCAACCTCCGGCTCGCGAGGTCTTTTTCTTTCCTGTCCTGAGCGCCGCGCCACGCGAGACGTGGGAATCGCAAGGACGGAACGGACCGGGTCCGCCGGAGCATGGATGACGACGCCACCGGGGGCCTCCGCTCGGCCTACCAACTGTGGAGTCATCATCTCAATGTTGTGTTGTGAATGTGATCTGTGGAGTGTGTCACAGTGTCAGTCTATATACACTACATATAGTAGAGAGGAGCATGGGACGGTGTACCGCTACTGGCGTCGTACGTTAGGCGGCGTCGTGCGTCGTCGCGCGCTTCCGGCTCCGCCACAGTGCGTGCGTGTGCGTATGGCTCCCGCGAACTCTGTGCCACAGCGTTTGCGTGCGCCCCGGTGCGCGCAGCGCGTAAATTCGCGGCGCCGTGACGATCGTGACCTAGGCTTGTAAATTTTTTTTTGCTTCACTGTTCTTGGTGCCGTGATGTTGGTAAATATTTTCGCAGCGTGTAAATTCGCGGTCACACGTGATGTTTGGTAAACTTTTTTCGGTTTTACTTCTCACGCCTTTCACCGTTAATTGAAGTATTAAATAAAATCAGTTTACAAAATTATTTTCACAACCCTTGATTCGCGAGATTAACTCAATGAGACCTTTGACTACATGACTAGAGAATGGTTACTGTAGATAATCATAAATTAGTTAAGCTCATTAAATTCGTCACACAAAGTTACGTTAATATATAAACAAATTTTGCAAATACACTTCATTTAGGACATGTGTGGTGTTGCTAGTCTCACCGCATGCAGGGACAAGTGGACAACCAGTTTGGAAGCTAGGTCCACCCTCCAATGTAGGTTTTGCGCATGCAAAACAGTCGCTGCGGACAAGCTCCGGAGAAAGGAGAGGAGCGGGCGTTTCTAACGAGCATGTCTCGCGCGATGCAAGTGGGTGCGTGGGGCCTGACGCTCATGGAGAGAAAAGACATCAACCAGTGGCCAAGTGCAGATAACCAATCACAAGCTACGTTGAGTTTGGGTGTTTAGAGGCTGTTCAGGTGGCATATCTGGGCTTGTCTTGGCTTATTTCCTCTCACAGAATACTATCTATTCTACCAGCCGAGCACTATTCATTCTACCAGCCGAACAGCCTCTTAGTTGCAGGTAAACAACAAAATCTTGTTGCATCCAGCAGGCCTCGCTACTTGATGCAAGCCAAGCCGAGGTGATACGTGAACCAATTACACCCTTAATACTCACTCCATGCATGCAAGGTTTCTTATGCAAGGTTATCAAAAGTACTCTAGCATAGTTGGCCAGAGAGGGTTGAGATATGGTTGTAGCTAAGAGACTCGGGTTCGATTTCTCGTTGGATCGAAATTACAAGACCGAATAAAAAATCGATAATGCTAGACCTCTTACGTCCGTTGCGTCGGACGCATCCGGACACCCGCCGGCCACTAACAATATCCTGTTGCGGGACCCACAATCACAACACAAGAGACGTCGTCGGCCACACAATCTTTCTTTGTTACCCAATCACAAGTGCAGATAACCAATCACAAGCTACATTGAGTTTGGGTGTTTAGAGGCTGTTCGGGTGGCATATCTCGGCTTGTCTTGGCTTATTTCCTCTCACAGAATACTATCCATTCTACCAGCCGAGCACTATTCATTCTACCAGCCGAACAACCTCTTAGTTGCAGGTAAACAACAAAATCTTGTTGCATCTAGCAGGCCTCGCTACTTGATGCAAGCCAAGCCGAGGTGATACATGAACCAATTACACCCTTAATACTCACTCCCTGCATGCAAGGTATCTTATGCAAGGTTATCAAAAGTACTCTAGCATAGTTGGCCGGAGAGGGTTGAGATATGGTCGTAGCTAAGAGACTCGGGTTCGATTTCTCGTTGGATCGAAATTACAGGACCGAATAAAAAATCGATAATGCTAGACCTCTTACGTCCGTTGCGTCGGACGCATCCGGACACCCGCCGGCCACTAACAATATCTTGTTGCGGAACCCACAATCACAACACAAGAGACGTCGTCGGCCACACAATCTTTCTTTGTTACCCCTTTTCAGCTTTCACCCGTCGCTCGCTCATCTCGTCTTTCTCTCTGCCTCTCTCATTTCTCTCTCGATGCATGACATACTGCCATGGACAGGGGAGGGACTTCCCCGTGATGGGAGCAGCTCCGCCGAGGGTGTGCCCTCGAGCGTCTGGTTGCGCCGCGCCAGCCGCCGGAAGGAGCTCCTCAGTCATGCACGCGCTCCACGCGGCTACGTCGTGCGCTGCTGGCTCGAGCACCGAGGCGTTCCCCTGCACCGACCGCCGGGAGCCCAGGAGGAAGCTCCTCCCTTGCAGGCGTGCGTCGTGAACCTCCCCACGGCCAAGGCGGTGGAGCTCGATTGGGCACGCGCGACGCTCCCCGTGGAGCTCGCTTGCGCGCGGCCGCGCGGGTTGCTACTTCCTCCACGACTAGGGACGCGCCCCGGGCACGAGACAACATAGCTCCCCGGCGGTGCTGGCAACGGGTCACCGTTCCTCGCAGCTTCCCCATGCCTGGAAGAGCTCTGGGCGGTGGCAATGGCGGACAATAGGCGCCCGGAATAGCTCGCCGGCGTCCAGTGCAGAGCTCCATGCGGACGGGGGCGGGAGGAGGGCTGTCCCTGCGGCTGGAGAGCGGTCGCAGGAGCTCCAGGGCGGCGGCGCTCGAGGCCGACGACGAGCTCCAGGGTGATGTTGGGTTAAGCATCTCACGACGTTGCAATATATTTTGTTTGATGTTGCAGAACTACATACATGTTGCAACAATTGTCTTTTTATGTTCCATATGTTGATTTTCCACGTTGCAACCTTCACGTCTCAATGTTTGAACAATTGGTTTCGTGTCGTTTGCTACTTTTTTATGTTGCGATACATGTGCCTCAATGTTTCACTGTGATTGAGTAAATGCTGCACGAAACATGGGTCGCAACGTGGGTTGTTTGGGTGTTGCCTCGAGGGGGAGGGGAGGGAGGAGCGTCTCTAATGTTGGATGGTGCACGCGACACGGGTTGCAACATAGCTCCTGAACTTTTTTATGTTGCAAAAGTTTATTTTAAATGATGCGAAGACTCATATCTATGTTGCGACATATTTTTGGATGTTGCGAAGCGTCCGATGGGAACGTTACCATCAGTGGCGGAGCCAGAATTAAAATTTACCTATGGCGAACATAATATTACTACTAATTACAGATATAAATCATCAAAATATGCTATTAACATTGGACTGTTTTGTCTCAAAAATTCTGCTAAAAACTTCTGTTTATGCTTGCAACTGAAACATTAAAAAGAGGCAAGCAATAAAATTAGCAGATTATGGTACCAATTCATAGAAAAATTTTATAATATAATTTTTCTTACCTTTTAATTTGTTCCTATCTGCTGGAACCAACATGGCCTAGGAATTTTGTGGCACGGTGTGTGTTGGA
This sequence comes from Cenchrus americanus, assembly GCA_947561735.1. NCBI lineage: Eukaryota > Viridiplantae > Streptophyta > Magnoliopsida > Poales > Poaceae > Cenchrus > Cenchrus americanus. The sequence continues at coordinate 96,323,076 of OX387240.1, forward strand.
ACCATCATGATCTGGGCTGCCGGAGTACAATTTCTAATCTGCATCAGTGTCGTAAGTTGCATTGGGCCACCATGACACATCGCTAAAACCCAAAGGCCCAAGAAAGCAAGCATATGCTCAACTCATATGTACTGCTATCTTCTTTCTTCTTCAACAGTTCGTTTCCAGGTTCAGGCCCTCGCAATGGCGCAATGCAGCTGCGCGAGCAGCCAGCAGCCCAGCAGGGATCACCGGGGGTGAGGAGGTTTGCCGGCGGCTAGGTGTGGCGGCCGCCAGGGCTCGCCATACTGGTGGCTCCGCCACTGGTTACCATCAGGCGTCCGGTCGCTAGCAAGTGAAATCAGGATTTGAGGATTATATAATCCAGAATTAGATTCCTTCTCTTCACGAAAATCGTGAGGTGATAACCCCACCAGGTTAGTTTTTTAAATCGTTATTCTATCCGAGCGAGTGTGCTCACTCACGTACGCGGCCTCGCCGTAGAACCGGGCACCGAGTTTCCCACGCACGAGCTGGCGACCTTGGCAACGCAGGCGTCACCGCGTCAGTGCCCGAGTAGCAAGTGATGACGGGCAGCTAGAGAATGCGTGCCTGTAATTTCCCGGTAGGCAGGAAGGCGCGAGCATACGACGACGCGGCGGCGTGGGAGGCTGTGATTGGCCGCTCGGGTCGGGTCGATCGGGGGGCACCGCGCGGGGGGGAGGGACTCAACTGATGCGACGGCGGCTACCACCACCAGCAGAGCAGCCGATTCCCCGCGCCGCCGGAGACTTCCGCAGCGCCCTCCTGCGCAGTTCTGCTCTGAACTTTTCAACGGTCTCGCCCCGCGCCGTTCGTCCCCTAATTTCCATTCCACTCCTACCTCCCGCCGAACGTTTGAACGCGCAGACAAGAATGTTGGTCAGGGACTCAGGGTCACGGCTGACAGCACCGCCTGCCTCGACGAAAAAGCCGGACACCGGACAGGCGGACACCACGGCGAGGAAGGCCCGTAAAGCTTTTTTTTTACCGTGGTGAGCAGCAGCGGGCGGGGATGTGAATCCGGACGCGAACAGTGTACGCGAGTGACACGGTGAAATTCTGAGATGGTGATGTGTACGGTGGCCAACCGTACATCAATTTCTTCTCAAAAAAAAACCGTACAGCAATTTGTGTGGTAAAGGTTAAAGTCCAATTTCTCAGTGAAGTGCCTTGTTTACAGCTCAGTGAAGTGCCTCCAGCAAGTCAATCGCACCGTGTCACCTTTGCCTTTTCTGTAGGAAAAGGTCCAATTTTTACCTGCGCTCTGAATTTATCCGCTCCATTCAATTTCCATCATTAGTAGTAGTAACTGATACCGTCGTGAAGGTTTGCCGTGCTGGCAGGGTTGCTGCTACCTTCCCGGAGAAACAACCCGTCCGTTGCCCGGTCAGAAAAAAGTGTCAACCCGGCGTCAGGACAAAACCAGCTTATCCAGTACTACTACAACACCCTTTGTGGTTGCCACCGTGCAGGACCTGCCGGTCCTCACGTTCCCAGGAAAGAACGCTCCCCGCGCTCGCCCGGACACGTCCTGGCGTCACCGTGTGGTGTCCCCCCGTGCTCTATCATTACCCGGGCAGGGCAGCTACCTTCCCGAACAAACAACCGTGCCCGGTCAAAAAGTGTCAAGGAGAATGACAAAACCAGCTTAGTAGTATACTGTCAAGCGTTTTGCAAACACCACCGTGCAGGAACTGCTGCTAATCACGTTCCCAAGAAAAACGCTCTCCCGGACGCTGACCGTGCCGTGGCCGTGCGTGGCGTCCCCGAGCTCCACGAACGCCCGCACGCAGCCGTGCCTGCTGCTCCTGCACGGACCCGGCTTTTGAATCGCCGGCCGCCACCACCGGTGGAGCTCGAGCCCCGCACGGCCGCACTGCTCCCTCCACATGGGGCCTCCATCGCGGCCGCGCCGGCCCGCTGCCACAGTATCCTGCACCAAATCCCCAGCCAGAACCGACGTCACCCTGGCCGTGGCAGGCAGGGGCTTTCCAGTTCGTTCCCGCAGGCCACCCCTGCCAGTTGGATGCTTCCGCTAGAAAGAAGCGCACGAGCTCGCCTCGCCTCGCAAGCGGAAGCGGCAGGCGGTCGAGTCAAAGAAACAGGTCGACCCGAGACCGGGGGTGCCTCGTCACGTTCCGCGGACCCCCAACCACTGGTTGACAAAGTCCGCCACGCACCCCCCACGCCTCCTCCCCGGATCCTCTGCGCCGCTGCTACGCCGGCCGTGGCCCCGTCGCCCGCGTCACCCCGTCCGCAGAGGATCCCAACCCCACACCTCCGCCACCGCGCCGAAGCCGCCGCCTCCCCACCCTTCAAATACGGAGGCATTCCCTCGCTTCCCTCCAGCTCGCCTCGCCCACTCCTCTGTCGTCTCATCATCTCGTCTTCGTCTTCGTCTCGCCTCCTCCCTCGCTCTCGTCGGCTTCATCAGACAAGGGGACACACACACTCCGCCGTTCCCAGGAAGAAGCAGCCAGCCATGCTCCCCACGCCGTCCTCGTCGTCGGCGTCGCTGGCGGCGCCGGCGGGCGCGAACCCGTCGCCGGCGTGGCCCGGCGAGGCGGCGTACCAGGCGGCGGCGAGCGGCGGCTCGGGGCAGCAGCAGCTGGCCGTCAGCAACGGGGTGCTGCTCGCCGCGGTCATCTTCCTCTTCATGGTCGTCGTCTTCGTCTTCCTGCTCTACCTCTACGCCAAGCGCTACCTGGGCGCCAACCCGCTGCTGGCGCCCGGCACCCCGTCCTCGCGCTTCGTCTTCATCGCCGCGTCCCCGCTCCCGCAGCGCGGCCTCCCCGCCGCCGCACTCCGCTCCCTCCCCGTCACCGTCTACGACGGATCCGCCGCCGCCGCCGCCGCGGTCTCCCCTGGGAAGCAGGACAAGGACCGGCTCGAGTGCGCGGTGTGCTTGTCCGAGGTGGCCGACGGCGAGAAGGTGCGGACGCTGCCCAAGTGCGCGCACGGGTTCCACGTCGAGTGCATCGACATGTGGTTCCACTCCCACGACACCTGCCCGCTCTGCCGCGCCCCCGTCGCCGCCGACCTCGGCGCCCTGCCAAGGGAGGACCCCGCCGCCGCGTCCATCGAGTTCCCCATCTTCCCCACCAACGTCCTCTTCTGGGGCACCCAGGACGACGTCACCAACGCCGGCCCCGCCGCGCCCCCGCCGCCGCCGCACCCCTTCGCCGGCACCTCCGCCACGACCTCCTCCGCTTCGGGCCGCCGCAAGGAGAACCTGGTCATCGACATCCCGACGCGGGGCGTGGCCATCAACACCCCGCCCGCGAACTCCCCGCTGCCGGCGAGCCGGATGCCCGGAACCGCCGACGACATGCGATCTCCTGTCTCCGCCCGCCTCCGCTCCCTCCGCCGCCTCCTCAGCCGCGGCAAGCAGGCCGTGGTCGGCACGTCGTCCTACAGCCCGCGCGCCGCCGCCGCCGCGGGAGACATCGAGCAGGGCGTCACCAGAGCCGAGGCCGCCCGCCCGCCCAAGACGCCCAAGACTCCCCCATCCGCCGGCAACTGATCCGGATCCCCGAGCTCCGGGTCGCATTTGGCCCCCACCTCGCAGTCGCCGATCACCGGAGCAGCGGCGCGGATATGTGTTCATTCTTTGTTCATTTCTCTTCTCGATTAGCGAAAACTAGAAAAAAAGAAAGGAATTTTGGCCCGAAATTCTGATGTAAACCGAAAGTAGGCAGACATCGGTGTTCATTGGTTGGTGGTGTTGATGGATAATTGACCAATTTGTTCATACATGTTGACGAGATCGTCGTTCTTGAGCTTCTTTTCTTGACTCGTACTGCTCTGCTCGTCAGGATACTTTCCTCGCTTGTCGCTTCGTTTAGAGGAGCACGTGTTTCAGTTAAACACTTCCTCCTCAGACCTCAGCAAGCAAGCCGTTGTTTTGTTGTAAAGAAGAGACTTTTAATCTTTGTCCGGTTGATTGTGGACTTTTATCAAAACTTTAGACTTTCGGAGTACATATACACAAGAGCACACCCATTGTAAGAGATGATATTTCAGATAATAAAAAGGACTTGGCTAAATCACAGCCGGCTGTCAAATAAGCTAGCGGACAGCCGGCGGTTGAGATTACGGTACCAGGCCCACTAGCGTAAGAAAAAATTCTCGGTACTAGGCCCACGTGCGCGCCTCGGCCTGCGGCTCGTTCCACATGCGCCCAGCCTGCGGCAGAAAACATCGTGCCAACATCAGCGAAAACAGTACAAAAAATACGGTTGGCTATGGCATCACTCCCTAGCAGCGTTAAGCACCGAGCAGTAGATTCGCCTAGCTGATTTGGACGGGGATTCCAAGCAAAAATCCCCCAAAAATCAAGAGATTAACAAGAAGAAATAAGGCAATCTACTGGTACATTCAGGTAACGATCCACATCTGTACCTTGATCCAGTTTTCACTACACAGACAAAAACTAAAAAAACCAAGGGGACGACCACCCGGTGCAAATCACAAAACTTTTTGTTGCCAGTATTCACAAGCTTTCTTCCCAGTATTCAACACATGTGATTTTTGGTTCTTTTTTGGTTGCCTGCATCATTTGGATCAGTTGTTGATTCCTGCTTTCCATAGTAGCAAGTTGTATCTTCTCCACCCTACCTGTATACACATCTTGTATCTTCTCACCCTACCAGCATATGTACATAAACTGGATATGTGCATCTTGTATCTTCTCACCCCTACCTGACTTCACTAGCTCATCTGCGACAACATAAAAACCAAAAAAAGGATGGTTATTAATTGTTTGCTAGATTTGAATACTAACATGACTTCAGATTAGTGCATTATAACTCAATAAAAATTGAATTTATTGTGGCAATGTATGCGGTATGAATTACATATTTGCCTAGATTAGTACATTAGCATGCCTTCTTTGTTATTATTTTTCTGGATATTAGGCTTAATTAAGTTGCATTATATAGTAGCATATTCAATGAAGTGCAAATAAAAGGTTTGCTTAATAATAGCGGAGTACTCTTAGGACTCCACATCTTTCATTTTGGTCTTTAGACATAAACCCTGAACTGCAGATTATAGTTGCATAGCAAAACGTACTATAATGGCTTCATTTTATTATTTTTCTGGATCCTAAATTGAATTAAATTTCATAAACATTGGGTGCATAAAAAATATTCACTTGCCAACCTGTGCAATTTTGTCTCTCCCACCTCCTAGCTGCTTGTAAATTCACTTGAAAAAGGCTGCAAAAACAAAGGAAGCAACCATATGGTTAGTTGACATAATGCTGCAGGAAAGGGAAAAAAGAAAAAAGATATGGTGATTGCTGGAAACCATAGTTGGCTAGATTACTATACAAACATGCCTGCATTTTTTGTTTCCCTGGCTGGTAAAATGAATTAAGTTTCATGACACTATATATATACAACAGTTTATATGGTAACATAGTTGGTCAGATTAGTATATTAACATGCCGTCATGTTTTTATTCTTTTTGCTCTTTATACCTAAACCCATGTTCTACTTTTAATCTTTGGTTGATTAAGTTGTTTTTTTCAATCATCAGAATTTGTAGCTAAAATATGCTGATTTGTGTACCAAATAATACTAAGTTGCTGTCCAACAACACATGCTATACTTGAAGCTAGTTGTACTTGTATATATATGGTTGTATGAAAATTATGCTATAGTTAATTACCTAAAATACCATGCAGAATACAAGAGATAGAAGTAAGTGTACGACTGAATACACATACAAAAATGATCCGGATGCCATTCACGTATGCACGGACATGACGTTAACACATCCAACTGCACACAGAAAATCTGAATTGAACCAGATCACGCGACCAGAGAATACGTCCTGCTCGATGCCCAACAGGTTCCAGTACTCAGAGAGAGAGGAATGCCCAGCAGGATCCCAGATGCGTCTGTGCCACGCTCCTGGCGCAGCATGCTTGACTGAGCAAGACAAAATCTGGCGATCCCAGCTAGCTCTGCAGGAAAAGCCTCCTGAACAACTCACTAATCATTCTGGTCCCGCCTGCCCATCATCACCTGGAGTTCAGTTTTGGAAAAATGGGTTGGTTACACCAGCATAGCTCAAAGACAGACATAGCATAATGGTGGTTTTGTAACTCTCACCAAAACTGATTTCACCAAATATCAAAAGACACTAACAAAAATACTATGATTAGATTTAGCCTTACATTATGCAGAGTTACTTATTAGGATCAGTCTGGTTTAAGTGTATATTTATTTTCAAAGCTTGCTAAAATGTTTTTGGTATACATACTTTATGCAAAAACATTTCATATATGGTTTAGGTATGCATTTAGCTATATGCAAAAAATATTTTAAGCATATTACTGTGCTTTTATTTCTAGTTGAATTAGTTGCTTTTGGAATCCAATTAAATTGATGGCTAATTACTGGTAATTTGCATATAGAATAAGATTAAGTTGCTAATTTGAAAGCTTCATAAGCCTATAAGGTAATACCTGTTCATCCCTATGAATATGTGGAAACCATATAACCCTATGATAAATTAGCCTCACAGACCTAAATACTTGTCAAAACCCTTGCATTATTCAGTTACTTCAATGGTGTAGTAAAACATGAAACTACACAAATTTAATTCTTAGCTATACACCCAAAATGAACACAATTGCATCGCTGAAAAGTCTGCCATGAATCAACTGGCACAGACAACCTAAAAGGGGATCCATCCCCGGATCCACGGGAGGAATGACCAAGGTCTACAACGCACGGGAACATGAGAGCAGGAGAACTACTAAAGGATTGAATAGGGTGAAGAAAGGAGTACATGTTCAATGGGGCAGCCATGGACGAACCTTCGCTGGAGCGACCTGCAACACGCACGTCGAGGAAGAAGGGGTCGTGTCGGGAAGGAGCTGGCCCGTCGTTGCTCTGCTCAAGTAAGTTCGCGCGACGCCGGGAAGCAGCCGACCCAATGTTGTTGTGCTCCAGGGACCGCCTCCACTGGGTCGGGGAGGGAGCCTCCACCTCGGGCCCCTCCGGGAACCGCCGCGCCTGGGTCAACGCAGCGCCGCCTGCCTCGATCCGCGGGAAAGGGGACAACCTTTTCCCGATCCGCTCGCTGGAAGAGGAAGGAGAGGGTGGCCAGCGGCCGGATCCGGTCGGGGGGCAAGGCGCTGTATCGAGATTTGGCCGGATTTGGAGCGCGTAGTTCGTCGGCCGGCGCAGGAGCTCGAGCGCGGGGGGGGAGTTTACAAAACCCTAGGCGGAGAGAGAGGGCGGTGGGTCGGTGAGGGGCGAGAAGAGGAGGAGGAGGGTCCTAGGAGGCCTCACCTTGCCGGCGTAGTTTCTGCGGGGGAGCTCGCTGGGGGGACGCCGTTGCCGCGCCCCGCACTGCCGCGAACGCTGCCCTCGGTGTCGCCATCCGCAGCGAATGGAGAGAGAGAGAGAGAGAGGAGCGCGACAGAACGGATGCAAGGAATGAAGCCATACGGGCATGCGTGCGGACGTGGTGAGATAAGGTGGGCCCCCTGTGGTTGTGATTTTTTTCTCCCTACAGCCTGATGCAACGAAGTCTTTACCTAAAAAGAGACCCCACTTATATTATGCCTTGTCTGCTTTGTTCTTATATTTGTCATCCTGAGAGAGAGAGGGAGAAGATCCAATCGCTGACAAGGTGTTTTAGAGCAGGTCTTCTCGTTTTACTCCTAACTTTACAAGGTCATACTAGTGGAGTAGGTCGGTCACTCCATGATGTCACTCTCCCTAACCATCCTCATCATCATTCTTAGGATACTAGGCCCCGTTTGGTTCCCATAAGTAGGGTGGCTTTAAAAGTGCGAAAAGTGTAAAATAAGTCACCGAAACCAAACAAACCTCGACTTAAAGTGCTCCAACTTATAAGTTGCTAAGTAGCTCCACCCCTACTTAAAGTGACTTATTTCCACTTTTTCCTCTACCACTTGTGTGGAGCCCATCGACTCGTAAGTCGGTGTAACCAAACAAGTGACCGACTTAAAGTGGCGTGACTTATAAGTTGGGTGACTTATAAGTCACCCTACTTATGGGAACCAAACGGGGCCTAGAATGATCAAGACTGCGAAGCAGGGGAGCTCAAAAGGTGATTCATTCCCGAATGACGGAAAGGCTCAAAGGCAGCAGGCAGGCAGAAGGAGCTCAAAAGGTGATTCATTCCCGAATGACGGAAAGGCTCAAAGGCAGCAGGCAGGCAGAAGGAGTGGAAGCTGGGAAAGTGGCAATGCGCCTAACAAAAAAGTGCCAATTCAACTGTAGGCCGACCCGGCCGGGGAGTAGCAATAGCAAAGCGTGCAGGGGACACGCTCTGCGCGTTTCCGGCAAAGGAAGTTGGCTCGTGCTGACGGGAACCCTGTCCCCCACAATCGCCGTCTGGGGTCGGGGGCACTGTTGGAGTGCTGGGTTCACCGGACCAGAGAGCAGCTAGCACCTGATCGCCGGCGGATCGCGGCGGCGTCGGAGATTATTCATCAGAGGTTCCCAGTTGCTTCAAGCATCGCCCCACAAATCCCACTCATTTTACGAAGCAGGCAGGGCAGGTTGCCATGAACACGAAGGTTGTCGCTTCCGTGAAGGCACTCTCCCTCGTCGTCCGATCCAGTCCCGGCGCAACGCTCCGCTCCGTCGCCGGCCCGATCGCTTGGCGAATGAAAGCAAGGCGCCGCCGGAGGGGCGTTCGCCGCCGCGTTGAGAAGTTGGAACGCGGGTCGAGCGTTTACGTAGATTGACCTGAAGCCGCCGCTCTCGAGTCCCCGATCTTCTCCTTCGCAGTAGTAGCAACCGGCCGGCGGTCGCAGGTCGGTCAACCACGTGTGCGTTGGGCACCAGGAAACGATAGTGCCGGGCGATTTTGCTCCCACGATCGTGACGGCGCCGCGTTCACTCGGGTCGTCCTCGCTCGCAGGAAGAGGTTGTCGTAGCCGGCTGGATTAGCGATCATCGTCAACAGAGACTGCAGGAGGAAAGGCGCAGGAGGGAACGAAACGGCCTAGGTGTTCGGTCGGGCGTCGCTCTCCTGTCTTGTTTCCATTTTCCACGCTTACCTGTCCGCGATTTTCACACTAGATTAGCCTATGTTTAGCTCAGTGAACTGAGTACTAGTGACGTGGCTTTCCAAAGGTAGCTGCAGCCTGACGTGTGTCTGTGGCTGCGATGGTATGCACTGAGTATCTAGCGAGATGAGAGGTTACGCGTTTGTTTGTTTAACACTAGGATTTGTTCGTTGAGAAAATTCCTCCTGTGCCACAAGAAAATACAACTGATGTGCTATGTGCCATTGAAAATTGCAACTTGAGCTCTATACCCTTGTTTATAATTTCTCATTCCCTCTATGCCATTCCGCCGTCCACACCGTTTGCTGCCGTTAGATGCTGTTGCGGCCCACACGTCAGTGGGAGGGGGCAAAATTTCTTATCTTCACGCACCTCCCCGTGCCGCCGCCGCTTCCCTGTTGGGCGAGCTGGTACGGCCTCCTCCCCCGCCGCGCAGGATCTCCTAGGCTTCTCCTGGGAGCGAGCCCCACGCGGCAGTGGTGACGGTTCTAGCGCCGGCGGCGCCGGGGAGAAGGGGGTAAAGTAGTGCGGCTGGCACTCGGAGGCCTGTGTGGCATGGTGCGGGAGCGAGCAACAAGCGCTCCACGGCGACCGACCACCGACACGGGAGGACCGGCCATTGGCACGGGCGCGGCCAATCTCCCTCCCCGGAGATCCCTCCTTCCCCGGCCCTGCCGTTAACGGCGTGTTGTGGGCGACATCGACACAGTGCCCGCCGGCATGTGCGGCCGGTGGGGCGTGGGGGCGGCTCGTGCAACGCGAGGAGGAAGGGAGTGCGGTGGCCGGCATGGGGGAGGAGGGTCGCTGCTCCGCGACTCCTCGCTGACGGGGCTCGGGTCCCCTCGCCGTCGCGGCACCCTTCGCCGCCGCGGAGGGAGGCCGGCGCCATGGAGCGCGAGAAGGGGAGGGAGAGAAGGGGGCGGTACCGGTTGCGGCCAGATGGACGCCAACGCATGGAGTTGCTCCTCTGCCAGAGACCCCATGCGGTGGCACAGGCTCGACGCACCGAGGGAGGCACGTCGGCGTAGCGGGGCTCGGAAGTCTGGGCCACGTCGCCGTGAAGTTCGCCAGGACATTCGGGGCCAGGGTGACGGTGGTCAGCTCGTCGACGGCGAAGAGGAGGGGAGGCGCTGGACCGGCTCGGCGCCGACGCGCTCGTCCTCTGCAACGATTTAGGGCCACGGTGACGGTGGTCAGCTCGTCACTGCGAAGAGGCGGCTCGGCGCCGATGCGTTCGTCCTCAACAACAACGCCGATGAGACGACGGCGTCCCCGACGCTAGACCCGCCGCCACGGCCGCGTGGGGCTCACTCCCGAGAGAAGTCGAGGAGATCCTGCGCGGCGGGGGAGGAGGCGGTACCGGCTCGGCAGGGAAGCGGCGGCGGCGCGTGGAGCACGGGGGAGCGGCGTGCCGGCGCGAAGAAAGGGGATTTTCCCCTCACCCACTGACGTGTGGGGCCCGCAACAGTATCTAACGGCAGCACCTAGTGTGGACGGCGGAATGGCATACAGAGAATGAGAAATTATAAACAAAGGCATAGAGCTCAAGTTGCAATTTTCAATAGCACATAGTACATCAGTTGTATTTTCTTGTGGCACATGAGGAATTTTCTCTTGTTCGTTCGTGCCTGCATGATGAGGCTACGCGTTTGTTTGTTTAACACTACTAGGACGCAGATTGACCCGGGGTACGGTTCTGGACTTCTGGTGTATAGTATGATTGGTTTATGTGCTTGGGAAGGAATGAAGGAAGGCGCAGGAATCTGAGGGTAGCTAGTGGGAGACGCTCCTCTGCAGTACGTTGGGAGTTGCCTACACGAACGAAATCCCGGCAAGGGAACTGCCCGAAGAGTCATGGCCTCACGTCAGCCGCGCGCGCACGGCGGCGCCCAGCCGGCCGGTAGCGCTGCGTCACAGCGTCAGCCACGTCCTTACCTACCTACCTTGCGGGTCCCAGGGAGTAGTGTAAAATTCTCTCGCCAAACAGCAATGTTTTGGTGTGCGGCTGGCAAACGCGACGACGTGGCGCGGCGCCGTTGCGGTTCGTCCCCGGCCGGGCTTCCTGGCTCCGGTTGATTACTGTGCTGCACGTGGGCCTAGGTTACTGGCTAGCGAATTGAACGCGCGATGTCATATGGAGGCGGCTGCCCGCCCGGCCGGTCCTCCCTCCGCCGCGCCGCGTGCTGGCGTGAGCGCGTGACCCGTGGCCGCAACGACTAGCCCTGGTCGTGTGGCGTCGCCCGCGGCTGGGGGAGGTGTTGGTGTAAATTTGGTACCGAAGGGGGCACCAATACCACAGTACTCTTCTCCTCCGAAGGGGTAAAGAACCAAAGAGCCCCTTCGGAGGACTATACCTTCTTCCACTACTGCTAACTCTACTACTACTGCAACTGCTAAGCAAAAACTAGAGAAGACGACAACAGCTTATTACTTCGGAGTTCTTCACCATTTAATGTTGGTGTCATCGATTACAATGACCCTCCTATATATAGGGATGGGGGTAGACGGCGATTTTCCCCCAAACCCCTAGTGGTTATTTTCTTCCGAGCCCCCAGCGGACGCGGTATTTACAAGAAGTGCCTTGAGCCCACACAAAGGCCCACTAACCCTTACATGGGGTGCGGCCACTCCCCCAACAAGAGCCCCTCGCCTACTTCGGTTTCTTTGGCACAACAAAGCGGAGTAGCCGAATACATATGGATTGGCCCGCACCTTCCTACACCTTCGGCCATGAGGAACACCCTCAAGACCCTCCGCCGTACGCCTCACTAAAAACTCCATTCCGAAAACCCCGTGGGAAAAACCGGAGTGGAGAAAAGAGCACGTACGCCTAGCGGGTTTACACACACCGACTTTATTAACGGTCGTCTTCGGTCTTGCTTCAATGGTGAACGACGCCTTCGGTGATGATGTCAGCTTCGGTGTTGTCACTGAGATGGCCTTTATCCTCAATACTTCTTCTCCATTTGCTTCGGTCTTGCCTTCGGGGCCTCCATGCATTTCCCTTTTCGCGCTTGTTCTTTCAGACGCCGTCGAATGATGATTAGCCGCCTCTTCCCCTTCGGTCATGATCACCGGGCAAGACTTCATGCTTCGGGGTGACGTCGCTCATCCCGATGCCACCAGCCCCTCTTGTCCCAAGTGATTGTGACGAAGGCCCCGGTCCCAAGCATCGCATGCGACAAAGTACATGTTGATGAAAACGAAGCCGAGTTGACGTCGATGAGGTAGACGATGAAGTCCCTTGAGCCACGGCCCCGCCGGCGTCGGTGTAGTAGATGCCGAAGACGAAGTCGAAAGTCGATGTCGACAAGGTAGACGACGAAGCCCCATGAGCCGAGTCCCGTCGACGTTGTGCAGAGACGCCGAAGACGGAGTCGGAAGTCGATGTCGACCAAGTCGATGTTGATGTTGCCTCGTGACGCCCCGGTTTTTAATTACCGTCTTTAACGCTAATGACACGATTAGCTCCGGTCAAATGGTCAACCCTAGGTCAACTCGGGCCCTCACCCATGAAAACTCCTTAACACACCCCTAGTGACCCTAGTGAATAGTTAAAACACTTGTGGGGCCAACCCATGGTCAAAGGGTGGGTCCAACCCCCTTGCCACCCGGTGTCCACAGTGTCTGCCGGAACTTTTGCCGCGTTCCCCAAATTTCACCTAAACACTTAAAATTCTACCTTTAAGAAAGTTGTAGATCTTGTTGAGGGACACAACTTTCATGTAGAGTGGCATTGCTGATTTGGAGGGGAAAATTGTGAAAAAGCCCTTGCAAGCCGCATTCTACCATCATGACGAGAATCATGCCGACATTCAAAGTTGACATTCCTCTAGATTCAAATCTAGACAAGAAAACCCCATGCAACCTTTGGGAAAGTTGTAGCCGGTACTTAGATCTACAACTTTGGTATTCATTGTTTGGTCAAGTTGTATTCAAAAGTTTGGAGAAAAAGTGGCTTGAACACAAAGCACCGGTGTCACCGCTAAGAACCGGAGCGCGTAGCGCCGCGACATCGCGCGCGCCGTGCGCCGCCGTCGCCGCCCGCCGCCGGCCTTGCCCCCGGCGTCCGTGCCCGCGCCGCCCGAGGTCTCGACGTCCGTGCCGTGCTCCGTCCCGATGCCCCGCGCCCCTAGGTGCTCCGTCCCGAGGTGCCCCGAGGCACGCGCCGCCGTACGCGCGCGCCTCGAGCCGCCGTAGCACGCGCCGCATCTCCGCCGTCACCCGTGCGTCACCCGCGCAGGCGCCCGAGCCGGGATAAAGGCTCTCTCCTCTCCCCGCGCGCCGCACCGAGCCGCCCGCGCCATTGCCGCCGCCACCGTCGCCGCCGCCGGTGCCGCAGCCCCCGGCTCGCGCTCGCCGCCGTCCAAGCCCTCGCCTCGCTTCCTTAGCACCCGTGCCGGCTCGCAAGCGCGCTTGTTTGCGTCAATTTGGCTTCCACACCGCAGCACACCGAGCCGCCGTGAGCGCCGCCGCCGGTCACCGCCGTGCGCCATCGCCGCTCGTTCTCCCCGCCGGCCAACCACCCCACGAGCTTCTCTAGCCCCCAATACAACTCCCCGCAGCCGCGTGTTGTCCCGGCCCGTGCTCTCCTCGCCGGAACCCGAGCCGCCGCCGCCGTGCTCGCCGGTCGCCGTCGAGCGCCGCCGTGCAGGCCCTCTCCGCCCCAACCGCACCTACCCAGCCCTCCTAGGTGAGCTTGTGGTCCTCCACGGCCGCTTGCCCGGCCGGGATCGCCGCCGGCTAGCCGGAATTTGGCTTTGCCCGTGCCGCCGGCCGGCCAGGGACCCAATTGCAGAGATCCAACTCTTGTTAGGGTGTTTTAAGTAAAAGTGCAGGACTAGTCTGTGAAAGGCCTATCTAACTTTTCTTACAGTTTAGTCCAAGGTCTTAGAAAATCCCTAGAAATTCACAGAAAATTCCAAAAATTCTCAAACAAATTTTGTAGGTCTCAGGATGTTAAACCCCACCTACTTGATGTACACTTGTGGCTAGATTCAAAGTAGTTTTGGCAGAAAAATTACAAATGTGTTATGCTTGAATCTGTTATAACTTGAAATGTATAGCTTCTCTGTAGCTGAGCTTTGGATATGTTGTGAGTTAGGATAAGACTAGATGCTGTGCCAAAAATTGCACAAAGTTATCATGTGAATCTTTTTATAAAAATGTTTTTCCATCTCTGGCAGAACTGCATAGATGATTTTTCATGTTAAATATATTCATGTTCTTGAGCCCAACTTGTGCACACTGTCTTGTGATGTCAAAAGGCACATCTTGTGAATTAATCATGAATTTAGGAGTAACAGAAATTATTATTCTTGTTTAATGAATGTTTTCCTTTGTAAATTAATAAACCAAATTCAGTAGAGGTTCCATGTGAACATGCTAGCTTTTTAGACTTGTTTAGGACCAGAGAGCATCCACCAGAAAGTTTGGGTAATTTTGATGCTTATTTATTTTTATATGCATTTAAGTTGAATCACTAGATAACCCTTTGTTATTTTCAATAATATTTAATTTTCTAGCATCCAACACTTACATGTGGGCCCAATGGACTAGGATAGGTGCTGTTAGGCCTAAGAAACACTCATTTGATTTTTGGTAATTTAATTGTTTGAATAATGGCTTAAATGCCCTTTTAATATTTAAGGGAAATTAATAAAAGGAAATCCTTAATTAAATCCTTTTTCTTTTTGGAAATACTACTTAATATAAATAAAAGAAATTTTATTAACATTACTGATAAGAAATTAATTCATGAATAAAAATAGTAATTACACCTTTGTTGGTGAAGGTAAAAGGAAATAAAGCTTTCACATGAAATGATAATCTTAAATGGAAACCTTTATTCAAATGTGGAATAAAAGAGTAACCCATGTACAACCAATAACCTTCCTAAAAGAGAAACATTAGATGAATGCTTGTTAAGGTGAATATGACCAACTAGAGTTGGATAAGACAACAAACTATCACCTCACCTAAACTTGCATTGCATTCCGTGTAGATCTTCCGACGGAGATTACTCCCTTGTCCCGAAACCGAGGAAGGAGGAGCGGAAGGTTCTCTGCAAGACGTGGAAGTGCTCGACACCGAGGGTGCCCAAGCTAACCTAGCCGACGAAGGCAAGCTCCGTGCATCTAACCCGGTTTCTAAAGTTCTTTATTCAATGATCTATGAATGATTGTGCATTTACGTACGGAGTTGAATGAAACCCTAGATGCATGATCCATAGGTACCTTTGGTCCCTACTAGTATGATAGGTCGATAGCCGCTAAGCTATAGGACCGTTACAAGTCGGGTGATGACCTCACTCGCGAGAATAGGTTCCTAGATAGGAATCATACTATATCCTTAAATGGATTGCTCACGTGGTAAGAGCATGGGATCTGGGCTCCGGTCCGGTGGTTACGTGGGTTAAGTTTTTGAACGTACTAAGCACATGCGGTTATGGGGCCGGTAAACCTAGTACCATAATGAGGCGGCTAGGGATCCTACCGTTACTACTCTTGGGATTCGCTCTCACGGCTCGCCACCGGTGGTGTATGGTGACTCCGGTATCTCACGGGGTATGCCGGATAGCCTACACCAAAGATCGTAAGATTCGATCCCGACCCGAGGATTTATGGGGACGGTCGGGGAGTTGTCCTCGCGGGGGCAGCCGACCGTGTGTTTGGGTCTACCTTGCAAGGTTTAAATCAATCGATTGTCGGCCTCTCACCGTTATCCGAGACTACTTACTCCACTAGTCATGTGATCCCTAATGATGGAAGTTGATGAAGATGATGTTTGATTAATTGTATTGTACAACTTTGTTTGTACTAGTTGGCTAATGTAGTAAGGACTAAACTACTAGAACTTGTGCTAAAATCTTGAAAGTAAGGACCTACTCTTTGTTACTTTTTAGCAAAAGCAACCCAGTAGCCAAAAAGCCTTTCATGGTCTAGAATTGGTGAAGTAGTTATCACCGACGGGTAAGACTTGCTGAGTATTAGTATACTCAGCCTTGCTATAATGTGTTGATCTAGGTAATGCCTTCAGTGATGTGTGGCCCGGTGAGATCCCGCCCGGCTGGGAGCTGGAGTGGGTGGAGGACGACTACTGAAGCATCATGGATGGCCTCCCGTGGTGACTTTGCTTCTGCTAGTTAAATGCCGCTGCTTTTCGAAACTCGAACTATTCCGTCATGACAAAAACTATGGTTTGTAATAAATAAACCCTACGGGGTACGAATTTGGATTTGAATGTTATTGTATCTCTGGACTCGCCTTCGAGTGAGTTTTAATGCATATATTCGATCCTTGTGCTATTCAAGTGATTTACCGGCGTTAACCCGGCGACTTACGACAGGATGGTACTTTATTATTGCTTAATGACCAGAGTGGATCGGTCTTAGGCGATAGTATGGTACTTTCCGGGTGGGTTTTCACATTGCCGAGGTAGACGAGGAAGCCCCTCGAGCCGAACACATGTCGACGAAGAGGTAGTTGAAGAATCCCCTCATGTCGAACCATGTCGACGACGAAAGTGGTGGTGTAGTTGTTGAGGTAGTCAAATAACGTTGATGAAGTACTCGAGGAAGCCCCTCGTGCTAGATAATCGCTCGTCGGTGACGAAGTAGACAATATGGACAAAGTCCATGCTTTCCTGGTCAACACTTCATTTGAGGCGAATCATTTTTATTCAAGAAACTCAAGAACTTGTTAGACAAGAAACGATCTATCTCAATTTGCATCACACAAACAAATCCGAAGCCACTCTCGGGCCTTCGGGGTGTCTCAGATCCGAAGCCACTCTCGGGCCTTCGATGTGTCTCAGCTCAACTCCGGTCATCACACGACCGGTCGTTTGCTTCCTGCAAACGGAATCCGAAGCCACTCTCGGGCCTTCGGTGTGTCTCAGCTCAACTCCGGTCATCACACGACCGGTCGTTTGCTTCCTGCAAACGGAATCCGAAGCCACTCTCGGGCCTTCGGTGTGTCTCAGATCCGAAGCCACTCTCGGGCCTTCGGTGTGTCTCAGCTCAACTCCG
This sequence comes from Cenchrus americanus, assembly GCA_947561735.1. Classification (NCBI taxonomy): domain Eukaryota; kingdom Viridiplantae; phylum Streptophyta; class Magnoliopsida; order Poales; family Poaceae; genus Cenchrus; species Cenchrus americanus. The sequence continues at coordinate 96,340,187 of OX387240.1, forward strand.
ATCATCACACGACCGGTCGTTTGCTTCCTGCAAACGGAACCTCGACTATAACGGAGCCAGATACTTGCCCTTGCAAGTTCCACTTCGGTCATTACGGGACCAATCGTTTGCCTCATGTAAACGATACTTCGGCTATAACGGAGCCGACTACTTGCCTTTGCAAGTTCAACTCCGGTCATCACGGGACTGGTCGTTTGCCTCATGCAAACGGAGCTTTCGACCAAACTCAGGCCTTCGGTGCGAGCGCTCCCGGCTCCACACTTCGGTGTTATGCATGTATATATGTACGAAAGCGTGCATGAAAGTATGCTTTTGCATGAAGGCTAGGATGAAAATGTTAGCCAAAATAATGCAAAGAACATCCATTGATCAAATTCTGAACTTGAGTGGTGAAACCATGAGATGAACGAAATCCGATAACACCGAAGTCCATATGGAAATCCCAGCAGCCACCTGATGAAGTTCGACAGACATTGAAACCAATTGATATGGCCTAGCCATTCCCAAATCAATAATGGAGTCACTATCTTCGGGGTGAAAACCGAGAACTCAAAGGCTATAACCTGCAATAGTCATGACGAAAATGCACACACGAAACATAATAATTGCATACAACTAGTCATTATGAACAAGATACGAAGTAAGACTAAGAACAGGCACTTAGCACATTTGAGATGAAGGTGCGACAACATGTGATATACGAAGGGTTAGAGTGCCCATTAAAAATGGATTGTAGGTTATGAGAGAGGAGGGCACGATACTTACATATGGTAGTTGACCCTGCATTCAACAGATATAAATACTTCATATGAAGGGTTAGATTAAGAAGGTGAAGCAAACTTTGGTCAATTTGACACAACCACTTTTTGAGAAGTCAAGCTTCGGTCATAATGGGATTGACACAATTTCGTTATACGAAGTAAGTGACGGGCGGCCCTTGGATGCGTCCAACGGCCTCCGAGGGGCGCCGTTACTTACCCACAAAATATAAACTCCGAAGACTACCCCCCCCCCCCCCCACCATGGAGGGGGGATGTTGCTTCGGAAACATGCGAACGGATAAATACATGAAACTTTCGGGAAAACGCCTTGCGATGAGCATCAACATGTGATTAACACTAAGTACCCGCAAGCTAGGGATTGGTCTGCTAAAACCAGAGATGAAGGGTACTTCGTCACTGTACTGAAAAAAGGTTTAACAAAACGCCGACCACACCAAGCACTACCTCATGATGGTGGTAAAGTTGTATAATAAAATAACAACATAAAGCCCCTTCGGAAAGACCAGGTAACAAAACAACAACTTGGTAATTACTTTTGCAATTAGGAAAAAGATAAGGTCAAGTGCCCCGTCAACCACGGTGTCGCTTAGAAAAACCTACTCCCGCATGAGCTTCGTACTAAACTGGATTTGAAAAGGTTTGCTGCGGAGTGAACAAGGTGGGTTCCTGAGCTAGCTTGTACTACGAGCTAACTGCAACGGTGCCTCTAACAAAAATTAAAGTTTGTGCCTTGACCCTCCGAAGGGTACCTTTGGTGGCAAACAGCAAAGCTAAAGAGTAGTGAAGGTTCTGCCGGCCGAAGGCTTGACACCACGCAAGATGCCTCAAAACCCGGTAAGAAAAACGGTTATAACTGGTTAAGAGTTCACCGAAAGGGGTATAAAGGCTGCAAGCTAAACATACCAGATACCTGACAAGCGTCGGTCATGCACTCCACGAATGATGTAAGAATGCAGATGTAATAAACATCAAAAAGAAAAGCTGATATAATTAGCACTATAACCGAAGCTAGTAAAGTTGGTATTGTCGTTACCGATGAGTGCAAAACTGGGCTTCGTTGCCAGCCCAAGATTTCAACCAGACTTCGGAGCGGCAGGCCGAAACGGGCTGCTTCGTTCTTTTTTTTGAACTGCTTATGTCCACTTCGTGCTGGGCCAAAAACAGCAGCTGGGCTTCGGGCCGAAGACGATGATGGTGTCAATGGGATCGACGTTGTTAGTGCAATTAGCTTCGTTCATTTTCCCTTCGGCGCTGAAGTAGTGCATGCACAATTCCTGGGTTGGATTATCCTTCGAAAGTTCGCAATGCACTCGTCACAAGGTGCCCTCGTCTCTTGCCATTAATATATAGATTGAGTTTGGTGAATCTCCACTCATTCCGAAGGTGATAAAATTCATCGAAATGATTCCGAAGGTGAAAAATTAATCTCGTGAAATCCCACCGAGATGATTCCGAAGTACAGAAACGTCATCCAAGATAATTCTGAAGGTGAAAATCAAATCTCGTGAAATCCCATTGAGATGATTCCGAAGTACAGAAACTTCACCCGAGATAATTCTGAAGGTGAAAATCAAATCTCGTGAAATCCCACCGAGATGATTTCGAAGTACAGAAACTTCACCTAAGATAATTCCGAAGGTGAAAATCGAATCTCGTGAGATCCCGCCGAGATGATTCGAAAGGTGAAAATTCCCTAAAAATGATTCCGCAGGTGAAAAAATTTCATCTCTTGAATATCAACAATTAGATTGATTTGCTATCTCATACGAAGGGTCCCTCGTCACTTTTCTGTGCAGGTTAGTAGGTACCAATACATTGCTAAATCCGAAGCAATTAGTGCTGCAAAGAGATAGAACAATAGAATAATGGCTTATGGTGCATGTAGTAATGCGAACTTGCTTCCCCTTCGGAACATTTGTGTAACAGAACTCATTAAAATCGTTTGCAAATATAGCCGTGTTGAAAATGTGTTATGATAAGATGATTAAAGGATACTTTCCGCGGTGCTCGACGCTTTTCGTAGAAAAAGAATCAGAAGTGGGCTTCGGTTGTGCGACGATGTGGGCTTTGTTTTTGCGACGAAGTCGGGTGGGCTTCGTATTGAGCCGGGAGGTGTACGTCATCCTGAGTCTTGACACCGGCGCCCGACGGCTTCACACCGTGGCTGGTCCGCGCGGCGTCCTGCAAGAGAAAGCCCGCCCCCCTTGCCAAGGATGAGCGGCGGCAGCTCGTTCACGTGCCGAGGACGATGGCCGCCGAAGGTGAAAAATGGCACGAAACACAGCGTGGGCGTGCCACCAGGAGCAGCGGATTGGATGGCGACGAAGTGGTCTTCGTACACGCTCACTGGGCTTCGTACTGGAGATCCGAAGGGGGGTTTCCAGCTGCACCGTCGTTGGCGGGGGCTTTGTTAGGTCGTCACGAAGGGGGCTTTGTGAAAGCGAAGCACCTCAGCCACCGTATGCATGAGTTGAGGTTCGCATTGGCGGGCTTTGTTAGTGCAGGAGAAAGTCTATTGAACTATGCTTGAAATGGTGTCGTGACCACGTCCGAAGTGAAACAGTAGCATGCAAGCAAGTGCCGCACCGCACTGCCTCTCTACTGCTCCGTAGGGAACCTATTTCGTTGTGGGCTGAATCTTGGTTGGTGCCAGGCCTCCGAAGGGGCCTTCGGCGGATCGTCATTCTCCCAGAATAAGGAAAGCGGATTGTCTTCATGTACGATGAGGTTCGTCGCAGTTTGGCTTCGTGTACGAGGTCCGTCGTAGTTTGGCTTCGTGTACGAGGTCCGTCGCAGTTTGTCTTCGTGTACGAGATCCGTCGCTTCGTACAGGAGCCACCTAATGCTGCCTTCGGCCACCAAGCAAGAGCTAAGCTTCCTTTTGGGCCAAAGAATGTTAGTTGCAGCCCATCGAAGGTGGGCGTGCATGTTTGGGGCCTTTCCATCCAGCGAGAACAAGTGTAACTTGACTCCTCACAAAAACAAGCACTATGTTACGGTCACAGTGGATGCAACTGATTTTTCAACTTTATGATGCTTAGCTTCTCCTTCGGAGCAACCGATGCGAAAATGAGTGAGTAAATGCAGTACATAGGAACTTAGCTTATGTCATTCGTAGTATCGTGGCAGCCCCGGTCGGTGACCACCGAAGGGAACTTAACTTCGGAGCACTGAATGAATGCGGTCTCACACTTTCTATCTGATGGTTGCCTCTTTTTTTACCATATGTGTGAGTCTTTCCACGAGGTCGGCGCCAAACTGTTGGTGTAAATTTGGTACCGAAGGGGGGCACCAACACCACAGTACTCTTCTCCTCCGAAGGGGCAAAGAACTAAAGAGCCCCTTCGGAGGACTACACCTTCTTCAACTACTGCTAACTCTACTACTACTGCAACTGCTAAGCAAAAACTAGAGAAGACGACAACAACTTACTACTTCGGAGTTCTTCACCATTTAATGTCCGTGCCATCGATTACAATGACCCTCCTATATATAGGGATGGGGGTAGACGGCGATTTTCCCCCAAACTCCTAGTGGTTATTTTCTTCCGAGCCCCCAGCGGACGCGGTATTTACAAGAAGCGCCTTGAGCCCACACAAAGGCCCACTAACCCTTACATGGGCTGGGCCACTCCCCCAACAGGAGGGACTGAGGGAGCAGGAAGGGATTGAACGAAGCGATCGGCCGTGAGGCGCGACACGTCACGTCCGCCAGCCAGAGTGGCCGACGGCGACGTGGGGATCTACCACGACCGAGCTCTATTGTGCTGAATTTGAAAACTGAAAGTATACTATGACAAATCTTAAGGTGCAGTACAGCTTCACTGGTATCTGATTTGGGCGAACCTGTACCAAATGGCGACCAAAGGGCGCGTTCGGTAGCCGAGCCTGGTTCGTTCAGCCGGGCCGGCTAAGGCCTCATTCGTTTCCACGGGATCAATTCCGATCAGAATAGATAAATACAACAAGAAAATCATGATAGTTACTATAAGAGATCCGGATTTATTCTGGGTCCAAAATTAATTTGCTCATGATAGGTACACCAAAAGGCTCGGAATCAATCCACTAGTCAAGAGGTGTGGAACCAATCCGGCTCTACGGTCTCTTGTTCTATCTATCATGATTGGTAAATTAATTTTTGATCCGGAATAAATCCGAGTCCATATCATAATGTTCTTCATACATTTATTATTCCGACCGGATTGAATCCCACGGAAGTGAACAAGCCCTAACCAAGCTCGTGCCCGACGGGTCAGGCTCGTGGGGTGATGATTTTGCATTTGGTAAACCTGCACCCCTAGGTGTTGGTTGGGCTGATTTTGTGTTTGTTGGACTGGGTCAGAATTGGGGCTCAGCCAACTACCATCAACTGCCATCAACCGATGGCGTTTGATAGGCTGTGCATGGGTGGGCTTCCCTCACCGCGCGCGCACGCGGGTGTAGGTTACCCCTCACGCTCAGCACACGTAGAATTACAAATAGCAAGGGTTTGAAGCAAAACACATTCAATTATGCACTAATTAGGGCGATCATCAGTTGATTTATACATTACATTTATTAGATAAATGTATTACACAAACAGTAGTACAATCAGAGGAAAATGAAAGTGTGTATGCAAAGATTGCATGATCAGAACGCTGGAAGGAATTTTCATGCAGATGATCACTGGTGTGTAAAAGCTTCATAGCATCCACCTTGGGCACTCCAAAAGAACATGTACATGATCAAAGCGAAGAACAAGTCAGAGCAACGTTCAACTCATCAAAACCATGAAAGTAATGAATTGCAAATGGCTCAGATGTAGACTACTTGCCTAGGAAATAAGATGCTTGCAGGAGTTGCCTTCTGGTGAGGCAGTCAGGGCACGCCCTCACTGCCTCACCAGTAGGTCACACTTGTGTTAATCCTCGTTCGCGAATGCATTACTCAGCGCCTATTATCATCATCGCCATGGATCGGAGAAGTTCAAAACTGAACACAGGAGTAACGATGCATCAAAACACATTGCAACAGAAAGAAGATTGCGTCAGTTTGTAGCATGACAAAACCCACTAGTGATATTCAGGAAGGTCGAGTGGATGTTGGAAGAGATACCGAGGGCACCTACACCAAGGTCCACATCGAGCTCGCTGAATACAACGAAAGGGCTCAATCCACCATCATTCGCCATGGAGTGAAAACGTGTGTCAGCATATTTGAAGTACAATAATGTAGTTCTCATAGGTCTTTGTGAGCAAGGACGAGACAATGTCGGTGGTGCTACCCGAAGGCAACACAAGCAAGGTCGTCTTTGCCCTCGCTCGCAATGACCATTGTGATATGGAGTATCATCATTTGCATACAGAAGTAAACAGCAAATGTAAGGCATCAGATGTGATAGTTTGGCATTGTATCCCTTCATCATTCGCAAAGTTAAGAAATAAAACAACAAATTCTCACCAAGTAAGCATTCTCTGGCTGTAAACAAAATGGAGTTGCATAGCAAAGCCGATCCTAAAATAAAAGTGTTTCAACTGCATGACACGGAGAAATGCAATAGGTCAAAAAAAGAATATGATGGGTCTGAGCAAATGACATGCTCTTCATCCCCAAGCACAAAAGAGAGCAGCACAATAACAGACACGGTAGCCTCAGTTCAAATACATCACAGGCATATATAACTAGGATGAAGTGGCCTCAAATCAAATTTTCATATATCAGCCACAAGTCAGTCATATCCGGGTGCCTCAAAAGTGGAGAGACAACAGCTTGGAAGAAGAAAAGAACAGACACCAAAGAGACAAAAACAAAAGGCGAAAGAGGAACAGACTTGGGCCACTTTATCATTGCCAACTTAGTATTCATCATAGGCCAAAAAAACGAGAAAAAAAAGCATAAGATCAGGAGGAAGGTAGGTATAATAGACATCAGGAGGTAATTGTGTACTGAAATACCTCATCATCTAAGGAAACACCAAATAACAATGAAAATGACAAGTATCATGGCAAATAACATGAAAACAAAGGCAAATATCATGGCAAATAACAGCAAAACAAAGGCAACTATCATGGAAAATAACAACAAAACAAAGGCAAGTATCATGGCCAATAACATGGCAAAAACATTGGACAACAGCATGGCAAATAAGAAGCAAAAATGGCATGTAACATGGCAAAAATAACATGGTAAAGCAGCATCAATAGCATCACAACATATATAGCAGGCTTCTACCAGTTCTAGCTGCATCATATTACAATCCATAACATGCAGTTCATGACACATCACAGGCATATAAAGGTTCCAACTTCACAAGCATATTACAGTACGTATTGACCATGTAGTTCCGAAGCAAATAGTTAGCATAACTGTCTTAACCTTGCCCCGCTGCTCAAAACTAGATTAGTAATTAGCCACCCCCATGTGAGACCAAAAAACCACCGCAAAAGGCCAGGTGCAAGTGAGGCTACACCCTAGCAAGTCAGACCTATCTATATAGAGATCTGTGCAGAGAAAAGGGAGTGGACAGGGATGATGGAGACATATATGCTCAACTGTTTTCCCCGAGCTTATAAGGCTGCAGCTACTACATCACATCTAGTAGTGCTTGCCAAGCCAGGTCCTGAGCCAGAGGCTGCGGTGATTCTCACCCATTTTGACAAATGTGTTGCCTTGGGACTTGTTTTCCAGCAGGTGGGAGAAGGTCAGTATGAGTGCCTCCTCGGAGAAGCCCAGTGTCAGCATCACGACATTGTAAAGGTCAGGGTGCACCTACTCACGGCCAGTCTCTTTAAGAGCACTAGCGACGTTGTTCACTGCATCAGTTGTGTTGGTGAGGACAAGAACATCCTCCTCAGACATAGAATGCCTCTTCCTCTTACGAGGCAGGCAACAGGTAAGGGCCATGGAAGCCTCTGTGGACCCAGGAAGCTTGATGATAATCAACTTGCTAATTTGTGCTGGTGAGGTCTATCGGCTGCTGCTTGGTGCTAGAGAGGTCTACCAGGGGCACTTTGGTGGATGAGAGGTCCACCATCTCCATCTTAACACCACTGTCCACAAAGCCACCATAGAGGCCCAGTGCCTCTCTACTGCCCTGAGCCCACCTTCCAGTGGCCATGCCACCCCCAAAGATCTGCTCCATCTGCTCATAGTGTTATATTGGCTTGTTCAGTAGCTCTGCATCTTTTGGGTGGTCCTGCAACATCAAACAAAGACAATCAAAGCAGCTGAGTTAGTAGCTAAACAAATGAATAGAAACTTCAAATGGATGGCAATGATGCATTACCTTGCAGTGACCTAGGTAGTGATCCTGATCCAAGCTTATGCTGCAAGTGAGGGCATCCCATAGTGACGTGCTCAGGTCCCTAAGCTTGCACACTCTAGCCCACCTTTGTCACCACTTGCGCAGATGGTTGTACACTTGTGTCCCGGTGACATGCTCCCCGGTGAACTCCTGCAGTGCCTCGGCCACCTTGTTCACATGCACCTCCTTAAACCCTTTATGTGTCCTCACACCAGTGCCCACCAGCTCGCACATGTGGCGCAGCACAATCCCGGAGCTGGCACTGGTCCACCTCATTGGGGGACGAGGCTGGCCACCTCCACCCCCCCCCCCCCCCGCGCGCCTGAAGCACAGCAGCACCACCACCACCAGCAACATCACCCAGTAGCCCCGCAGCAGCAGGCACCGACACAGCAGCACGACCAGCAAGAGCAACCCCAGAACCATCAATAGAAGGCACACCCAGAAGGGCACATGTTGCAGCAGCTGCACCATGGTCAGCAAGAAGCAGACCAGCAGCAGCAGAAAAGCCAGCACCCGCAGAACCAAAGTACATGTCCTCATCACCCATTGGCTTATGTCATCAATACCAAGTATGCATCCATAGGAAATTAAGAACCACATACATTGTATGACATCATTGCAGCCCATGGGAATCCCTGAGTAAACCAATATACGATAGCGAATTAAAAAATCGATAAGATAAATACAACAATGATACCATCAAAAGGCAAGGGAAGCACATAAGGCATTAAGCAAATCGAAAGGTCTCAGGTAGTCGCAAACATACACAAACAACAACCCATGGTTCCTTACAGTTCCAACTAAGTACACTTAATGCTACACCCTAGAAGATCCCTTGTCTGCCCACATCGCTACAGCCCATGCATCCCTTTGAGCTACCCACTCCCTTGTTTCCTGGGACATTGGTGTTTGACTACCTAGAGTCGCAGGTTGTGGGAGTTCTTCAACGAAATCCTCCCCCGGTATTATTTCATCTACCCCATAGCCCAAGATCAAGTTACTAAGGATGCAACATGCAATAACAATTTGAACCTGAGACTTGTATGGATGGAATGGCTTGTTGTCTAGTATACGAAACCTACCCTTGAAAGCACCAAAAGCTCTCTCAACTGTTGTGTGGAGGGAGAAGTGCCTCTGGTTGAAAAGTTCTTTGGCATTACTCGGAGTGCGTCTATCCTGGAATTCAGACATATGGTACCTAACAGCCCGCAATGGAGGTAGGAAGCCTGGCTTCAGTGCGTACCCAACATCAACAAGGTAGAATTTGACTACAAACACAAATTGGTTTTACACCAAGAACCTAAGGGAATGACAAACTGGTAAGGTTCGTGGTGTACCTTGGGGGACCCTGAGGCCATCGTCCTGCTCTAATGCATCAGCCAGGATCAGGGCATCGTGAGCCGATCCTTCCCACCCAGCAAGAACATAGGTAAATTTCATGTCAAAATCAACAACAGCCATTATGTTTTGTGTTGTGCTTCCCTTACGGCCTCTGAAAGCGGCCTGCATGTTGTATGACACTCTAACTAGGATGTGAGTCCCATCTATAGCTCCAATACAGTCCTAAAACAATGCATAACATGCATGGATCAGTATACCAAGTAGGTAGATACAATGCAACATTATCCATTGACATATGAATTAACCCTAGTATCTTGAAGTATGGGTACCATCTATGGCTGCCAAGAATAGCTCTCAGCTCCCCAACTGCATGTAGGACCTGGTGGAAGTACCTACTGACGGTCTCAAAGGACCTCCTAAAAGTGTGATGGATGACTCTAAACCTTTGGTTGTGCCCCACAATGTGGAGGAACATAGCAACCTGTTCCTCCACGCAGCAGTGCATGGTGTCCTCTAAAAGGCTTCTCTCCCTAAACAACTTCACTAGATTAAAGAAAGGAGCTTTACGCATTCGAAGCATGCTTACTGTAACAAACCGGGTTTTCGGTGAGGAAAACCCGACTCCTCGTACCATTGTGATAGTCCCCGGATCGGTAAGCTATCACGTACGTAACTCATTACGAATAATATCATTTCCATACAACGAAATCGCAGTACAAATCATAATATTTACATCCGAAACAACTCGGTATACGAATTTAGTACAAGCCCCTTGGGCTAAGCGACAAGTAGAAATCCTGCGTAGCGGTAGCTAGGGCTTCAAGTCTTCATCTTCAGTCTTCACCACAGGCATCCTTGAGCGAAGCAACGCAACCCTTCCTTCATGGATTCCCCGAACTCGGACTCTCAAGCCAAGTCCAATCCTGCACACTCACAAAACTATCCCCAAGGAACGGGATAGGTTCACGTCACCGACTGTATGCAGCTTTAAGTGGCCTATCTCTAAGGGGTAGGAAAAGTGACAAGGTAGAAGCTCAGGTTTCCTATGCAGCAAGAAGAAAGCATAAATAGAAAACATCTCCATATCGGTCCCAAACCATTCTCTCAAACACGGCTCGGAACGACCCGGTACCCCGTGGCCCCGTCTCCACATCCTATCTCCATCTAGGGTCGATGCGAGAACTTCCTCTCCTCGCACCTCAATGATTGCAATCGGATCGACGAGGTAGAGGGAGCCACTCTCCTCTAACCGACTGCAACCACGGCTCACCACACTCTCAACTACAGGGGGAGGTAGAAATCCCAAAACATGAGGAACGAACATGTCTTCAAGGTTTGTCCATGACCGAGGACGCGGCTATACGTATAGATCGAACAACTCTGCAGAGCGTGTACACCTGTACCCAACCCGGGATGGAATCCAGCCGGTAGCTAGTCGGCCGAACCCACCCCTACCTGTGCGAACTCTCGGTAGTTACGGTCCCACCCCCGCATCCGGCCCTCAAAGCGATCCCCCTCGCAAAGGGAATTGCACCGGAACTGTGAAATGCTCCCGTGTGGCCACACGGGAGACGCTCCGAGAGGGTGGTCTCACCTCCGCCGCTCCCCCACGGATACCCTCTATCCTTCCTAAGCAGGTATGGTTCCGCACTTACCGAGCTCAACTCGGCCCTAACCCCACTCTCGGCGGGGTGGTGTGTACGAAAGTCCTATCGACAAGTTGATCCACACGGTTTCGGACGGGGCAAGCTCATGTCCTCCATCCGCAAGTAAAACCCCAACACCTAGGCTCCGAAAACTGTCAAAGCAGGGATACACCGAGGAGTGCACCCCTATCCCCGATCCCGGATCGGTTGTTTCGAGCTCACCCCCGCCAAAGTACCCAAAACGCCTTCTCCCGCCGGTTTTACACCACTCACGCCACGAACCACTATTCCCAACCCAACACATGCATCGCGAAGCTCGCCGTATATACACGCTTATATAAACATATATAGTAGTAGGACAATCAAGGACAGGATAATAAAAGAAGGCAGTGCAAGGTTCATCATCATCATGCATTTAAAGTAAAGCGCTAGCATTCTACATAGCAATGCCTAATAGGTATTTCAAAATCAGTCGGGCGTGAACACCTGTGTGCAAGTAGTCGTCGGAGTTTCCGTAGTTGTACTCGATCTTCTGGCTCGACTCCTCAGCTCCGGGAATTCCTAGATTCGCAAATATAAATAAACACGTTGTCTAGATGCAAATAACTCCAAAGAGAAGCAATAAAGAACCAATTAAACTCCAAACGCTAGTCTAACGGGTGCTTCATGATTTTAGAAGAATACAGAAACTGATTTCATATTTTTCTAAGGTAGAAACAATTTATTATTGATTTTTCAAATAAATAAATATTTTATTCATTTAATTTATTGCGATAAAGCACGGAAAACACAAGTCAGTGGGTTAGGAAACCATGAGCTAGGTTTTGGGTCGGTCTGCATGGTAAATTGACTAGTCAACGATCTTTGTTGACCAAGTCAAAGGGAAAGATCAAAGGTCAACCGGAACCCCACAAGTCACCCTGTGGGTCCCGTGTGCGGATGAGATCAAAGTTGGGCGCTTAGCGGCCTCACATGTTAGTGGGACCCAACGGTAAGTCCGTAAGTCCCTTGGTCGGATGGAGAGACCGTGTAAGATTGATCGGCTAGAAGAGAAGTTGTGTGTTTGAGAAACTCGGCTCGGCCGGAACATGGCGGCGATGTGGTGAGGATGGACTTAACCGGGATATGGCCGATGGGTTTAGATAGTGCACGCATTTCCCACGACGAAGACGTGGCACGGTTGTGGCGAAAAGTGTGGCGGGACTTGAAAGATTGAGGACCAAGCACTCGGTACTAAGATGAGGCTCGGCGGACAACGGGTCAAGTGTTGCCGCTAGCAAGCAACACTCAAGCAAGAAGGATAAAGGGCTAAGGCTAGATTAGCACTTACACGACTTAGATTTACAAGCGCGCCTACTACTTGCATGGGAGGTGGCCGAGAACAAACGCCACAGGTTTGTAGCCCCAGCGTGCCCTCGTGGTGGATCTGAGCTTCTAGGAAGACCGCTAGAGCTATACGTCCACGACACGTAACCAATCACGAGTGGCATCCGTCATTCATGCTTCTTGCTTTGGCGTAGCTCCCTGGCCTGAGACGAAAAGAGCACAAGCCAAGCATGGCTGGAAACCAGGCTGACGGACAGGAAGGGCATGCCTCGATGGTTTGCTAGATGGTAAACGGTGATGAGTGGTGGGTGTGATCACACCGGCTGGGCGCACAAGCAAAGGTAAGGACTTCATGTCCTTGGCCGAGGTTCGTCCTTGTCATGGAGAACAGAGATCGACGATGCAACGTGCGAGCGCGATTCATGATCCAGTAGCAAGCGGCGCCGCGCGTCGTTGTAGGCTGCGGCACTGCGGCTCGAAACCCGGCGCGAAGGCCGCTTCTCCGAAGGGTCGTCGGCGCACGCGTTGCGGTGGCAAGCAGAGCAAAGTGCAACCTGGATCACGTCTCGGTTGCAACATCGAAGGTCGGCTTCGTAGAGGAAAAAGGTGACGGCATGGCCGGCTTGACTAGGTGTTTCGGCAAATCATCGAGTGGGTTGTGGGCATAGCAAAGGTTCCTTGGTTTTGCGTGCGTAGCGCTCGATCAAATGCCACAAGGGCATGTGTCCCATGGCTGCACACCTGTTGGACCGGTTCACGACGGTGGGGCTTCTCGTTGGCGGCGCAAGCATGGCCAACGGCCCTCGGGTGGCGCACTGGGTACGGGTGGCAGCGAATTTCGTCGACTCCCACCCACGGGTGCATACGGGAGCACTTAGTGGTCGGCGGCGGTACCGAACGGTGCAAAGGAGGACACCGGTTGATTTGGGAACGGGGAAGAGGTGAGGGACGGAGCGAGAAGCTTGGCTTGCTGCTCCCGGTGGAAGAAAGGAGATTGAGGTCGCGGTTCGGTGGAGAAAATAATTGCGGGCTATTGCTCTACATCTCGCGTGGAACAAAGAAGAGTCGAGGCAAAGAAAGAAAGCATTGGGGGCTGCGGCTTGCGAATATGCACGCGACACAACGGCTCACGAACGACCGGATCGAGCACGGCGACGCACCGAGCGTCATGAACGTCATGGTCCGCGCATCCCCCCCGGGCGTCGATGTGCGGCGGTCCCAATCCAACGTCGGCGTGGTTGGCACGGTGAGAGCGCGAGCACGTGGCCGGTCGGCACGGAAGCATCGGCGTGGCCGCGGCGTGTGGTGGAGCTCCTCACTAGGTTCTCGCTGGCCGATCGCTTCGGTGGAGGAACGAAAACGAAGAGGGGCTACGGTGGCCGCTTGTGTTGCCGATTGGAGGGAGAGGTAAAGGACGAGGTGTTGTTAGTGGGTTCGCTTGCTCGTGGGGCGGATGTTAAAGGAAATTCGGTGAAGAGAGAGGTGTCTTGCTTGGGCGAGAGATGGTTGGATGGATTGGAGACTGCGCAGACGGTTGTCGCTTTGCATTTTGCGTGATTAGCAGAAAGAATCCAGCGAGAAGGGAGCTTTTGATTTACTTTGGCTTTGAGAGAGAAAGAGGGGTGCGGCTACTTTGCATCTTGCGTGGGAAAGAAAAGAGCTCAACCAGTGGCTTGCTTCGAGTGGAAGAAAGAAAGACCAGAGGAAGGGATCGAGCACAGTGAAGGGTACTGGAGCTTGCTGCTTAGATGGACAGAGAACAGGAAAGAAAAGAGAGTTAAGTGGTGGCTGCTCTACTACGGATCGACGTGGAGAAGAATTGAAGGTTGTGGCTGCTGAATTCGGAGAGGAACAGATCACGAGACTTGCTTGTTGCGGTGGAGAGAAAAGAAGAAAGAAAATAGAGAGGGGCGACTGCTGGAGGGGAATCGCTGCTGGTTGTGGATTGGGCACCAATAAAATGCTTGTTGTTTTGATTTGCTCGTTGGGGAAAAGAAAGAACAGAAAGGGATGCAAGTATGCAACTATGGGTTCGGTGGAGCACAAGATAAAGGAGAGTTCCTCTAGTTGATTCCATGGCGGAGAACAAATGAAGGAAACTAGACTGCAAAGCGCGACAGCGGCCTAGTGCGGCCACGCGCGGGCGACGACTGGTTGCTAGGCAGTGGAGCAAAGCAGAGCGGCGTAGACGGCTCGGGTGCCAAGGCCGACATGCTCTCTCGCGCGCGTACGTGCGGGCAAACATGCACTCGGGTTCAGCACGGTGCTCACGCGTGCAAGCCAAAGGAAATCCCTCGGCGGCGAGCTGGAACGTGCGAACGGGATGCTTCGAAATTAGAGGTGCCATGAGGTGGCTTTGTTCGTGCACTCGCGTGCGAGACTGTGCTCGGGCCAAAATGGCACCTTGTCCGTCATGCGTGTGACAACACAACGGCAGAGATTGATGGCTCGGTTCTACTCGTGCGCGCAAGCGCAAGCTGGTGGCTTGACCACGACGGCGGGCTTAGCGACGTCAAGGGAGCGAAACGCCACAACGACGATCGGGGGTCGGGCAGGGACGAGGCTCGGGGTTCAAAGGCGAGGTCTTGCCCCTTTCTTGGATTGCACATGTGTGGGCACAAGGTCAACCCTGACCGCGACACGACAGCAGGCCGACGTGCGGCCGTGAGGTCAAGGCGCGACCGGAAACGGTCGGTGCTCACAACTCAATGCAGCGTGAGCATGACCATTGGGACAACCAGTGGTGACGGTCAAGCGGGGCGCGCGCGCGGTCGACGGCAGCGGCACCTGCAGGCGTAAGGCTCGACTCGATGGTCGGCACACAAGCGACGGCGTCTGCGCGGCGGCGCGAAGCAAGCAGCCACATGTGCAACCCGATCTGTCGGGCTTGGCCCATCTTCCCTCCACGGCGCGACGGCCGACACACAGAGTAGGAGAATGAACACGGCATACTCACCTAGGGGCCTGGCTGTTGCGGTGAACGGCGGGGAGGACGGTGAAGCAGAACGGCGGCGGTTCGGCTCGAGGTAGGGGAAGCAGAACAGACCACTGTTCGGGCATTCCGCCGAACAGGTGGCGGTCGGCGTTGAAGGTGTCCATGGCAGCAGAGGCGCTCCGGTCCTTCGGGTACACGGCGTCGGCGTCCGTGCGCGGCCGATGCCGGCCTCCACGCGCGCCGCGGCGGCCTCCCCGCTCCGGACGGCGAGGTCCGGCCTCCCCCCCCCTCATGCGCCTTCCTCCTCCACGGACCGCATCCGGTCCGCCGCAGCCCCCCGGGCGGCCTCCGGTGTTGGCGGCAAGGGGTGGCTTCGGGCTCCTCCATGGGCGCCCCGACCACGCTGCCTCCCCGGCGGCGCTCCACGCTCTCCCCTCCCTTCTTCTTCCCCCTCCTTCTTCTCTTCTCTGGTGGCGGCGCAATTGGAGGGAAATCCCCATGGGCGGCGCGGTACAGGGAGATGAGGATGGGGTTCGATTTATAGGGTGGCGCTAGGGTTCTGGGCAAATGGATGGACGGCGGGCGAACCTTGGCATCCGTGCCTCGGCCACGCGGCACGCATCCGGCGGCGCCGGCACGGTGGGGGCGGCGGCCATGGGGGCGGCGCGGCGCCCTGCCCCACGGCGTGCGTCACGCTGGTCACGGGAGGGAAGACAGGGAGGAAAAAGGAGAGATGGGGAAAGGGCTGACCCGTGGACCCCACTTGGCAGCGAGACAAGGAGGTGGGTATGAGGTAGACGGGCTCCGGTGGGCTGAAAGGAAGGGCAGGCCGGCTGTTAGAGCTGGGGGTGATACTGTGGACTTTAACATCTCGGTTAAGGCCCAAGCTGGAAAGGGTGATTTCCTATTTTCCTATAACCTTCATCCTTATTTAAACACAATTCAAATTTGAATTTAAGATTCAAATTTGAAACACAAGCAAGGAAAATCCAAATGAAATTCCATAAACTCCAAGGTTCTCACACTAACAATTTATAACCCCTAAATTTTATTACTTTGCACAAATTAAATCTAGGATTTTAGGAAAGATTCAAGAAGACATCCTTATAATTTAGGTAAGCACTCAATTTCAAACAAAAATTTTGAAATTCACATTTTCGCGATCGATATCATTCGGGGAAAATCCGGATGTTACGAGAACTCCCCCCTCAAAAGAATCTCGTCCTCGAGATTGAAGCGTCACTAGGCACAATGGAGTACCGATCATCTCCAAGTTGTTTGCGAGCTTCGAGCATCTTCGACTTCATTGTAGTTGCCTCCCGGTCACCGCCATTAGTGTACTCTAAACCAAAGAAAATCTCCGGGAGCTAGGAATGTTTCCAAGGTAAGGTTGATCTTGATCTCCATCTCTTGAGCCCGATGTCTTCGCTTGAGTCTACTTGGGGGTCCTTCGTCGTGAATTTGCTACTCCTTGCATGTTTCCTCATATTCAAGCAATTTCGAGGTAGTGAGTGACTCCATCGCGAGTACTCTCTAACCCAGGTTAGTAACTTGATTTCGAACCGCATGAGGTGGCTTATCCAAAATCTTGACCTCCTTTTGCGGTTGTCGTCCTTCCCATCTTCAATTTGGGGAGGCATGTCTCCGATACTCGCTTATATTTGTCCTCCTTTGGGTTATTTCAGGTTCCTTAGGCCAACAACCTCCAAATCATTGCATTGTGGTGGTCTTTCCTATGAAGGGTAGCACTCGGGTTTCCTAACCTAGGAGTCAAGTACAAACACGAAAATATTCGCTATTATATAATCCTACACTCAATAATAAGAACCGTAAGATCCAACAAGATCCATAAAGAACCAATCACTCAAGCATTCACACACTATATATATAGTTCTATCTCAAGGTTGACTCATAACCGTTGAGATCTCGCACACTACTCGGTCTAATTACTCCGTGGCAAGTCAAACAAGGTGGGCTCTACTTTTAGTGGTTCGAGGTAATCTCATGTCATCCAAACTATCTTCGGTCTCATCCTAACTAGTCCCCGTAAGAAATTGCATCAACGGAGGAAAGATAGAGTTTTTCAAAGTAGGGGAGGTATATTTCGAATAATCCAAGGGGATATATATAAAATAGAGCGTATAGAATGTTCCTAAGCTATCGACCAACTTAGGGTTACGAGCTACGGTCAAGTACCGCTCTGATACCACCTGTAACAAACCAGGTTTTCGGTGAGGAAAACCCGACTCCCTGTACCATTGTGATAGTCCCTGGATCGGTAAGCTATCACGTACAGAACTCATTACAGAATAATATCATTTCCATACAACGAAATCAGAGTACAAATCATAATATTTACATCCGAAACAACTCGGTATACGAATTTAGTACAAGCCCCTTGGGCTAAGCGACAAGTAGAAATCTCGCGTGGCGGTAGCTAGGGCTTCAAGTCTTCATCTTCGGTCTTCACCACGGGCATCCTTGAGCGAAGCAACGCAACCCTTCCTTCATGGATTCTCCGAACTCGGACTCTCAAGCCAAGTCTAATCCCCGCACACTCACAAAACAATCCCCAAGGAACGGGATAGGTTCACGTCACCGACTGTATGCAGCTTTAAGTGGCCTATCTCTAAGGGGTAAGAAAAGTGACAAGGTAGAAGCTCAGGTTTCCTATGCAGCAACAGCAAAGCATAAATAGAAAACATCTCCATATCAGTCCCAAACCATTCTCTCAAACACAGCTCGGAACGACCTGGTACCCCAGGGCCCCGTCTCCACATCCTATCTCCATCTAGGGTCGATGCGAGAACTTCCTCTCCTCGCACCTCAATGATTGCAATCGGATCGACGAGGTAGAGGGAGCCACTCTCCTCTAACCGACTGCAACCACGGCTCACCACACTCTCAACTACAGGGGGAGGTAGAAATCCCAAAACATGAGGAACGAACATGTCTTCAAGGTTTGTCCATGACCGAGGACGCGGCTATACGTATAGATCGAACAACTCTGCAGAGCGTGTACACCTGTACCCAACCCGGGATGGAATCCAGCCGGTAGCTAGTCGGCCGAACCCACCCTACCGTGCGAACTCTCGGTAGTTACGGCCCCACCCTGCATCCGGCCCTCAAAGCGATCCCCCTCGCAAAGGGAATTGCACCGAACCGTGAAATGCTCCCGTGTGGCCACACGGGAGACGCTCTGAGAGGGTGGTCTCACCTCCACCGCTCCCCCACAGATACCCTCTATCCTTCCTAAGCAGGTATGGTTCCGCACTTACCGAGCTCAACTCGGCCCTAACCCCACTCTCGGCGGGGTGGTGTGTACGAAAGTCCTATCGACAAGTTGATCCACTCGGTTTCAGACCGGGGCAAGCTCATGTCCTCCATCCGCAAGTAAAACCCCAACACCTAGGCTCCAAAAACCGTCACAGCAGGGATACACTGAGGAGTGCACCCCTATCCCCGATCCCAGATCGGTTGTTTCGAGCTCACCCCCGCCAAAGTACCCAAAACGCCTTCTCCTGCCGGTTTTACCCCACTCACGCCAAGAACCACTATTCCCAACCCAACACATGCATCGCGAAGCTCAGCGTATATACACGCTTATATAAACATATATAGTAGTAGGACAATCAAGGACAGGATAATAAAAGAAGGCAGTGCAAGGTTCATCATCATCATGCATTTAAAGTAAAGCGCTAGCATTCTACATAGCAATGCCTAATAGGTATTTCAGAATCAGTCGGGCGTGAACACCTGTGTGCAAGTAGTCGTCGGAGTTTCCGTAGTTGTACTCGATCTTCTGGCTCGACTCCTCAGCTCCGGGAATTCCTAGATTCGCAAATATAAATAAACACGAGGTCTAGATGCAAATAACTCCAAAGAGAAGCAATAAAGAACCAATTAAACTCCAAACGCTAGTCTAACGGGTGCTTCATGATTTTAGAAGAATACAGAAACCGATTTCATATTTTTCTAAGGTAGAAACAATTTATTATTGATTTTCAAATGAATAAATATTTTATTCATTTAATTTATTGCGATAAAGCACGGAAAACACAAGTCAGTGGGTTAGGAAACCATGAGCTAGGTTTTGGGTTGGTCTGCAAGGTAAATTGACTAGTCAACGATCTTTGTTAACCAAGTCAAAGGGAAAGGTCAAAGGCCAACCGGAACCCCACAAGTCACCCCATGGGTCCCGTGTGCCGGATGAGATCAGGTTGGGCAGTTAGCGGCCTCACATGTTAGTGGGACCCAACGGTAAGTCCGTAAGTCCCTTGGTCAGATGGAGAGACTGTGTAAGATTGATCAGCTAGAAGAGAAGTTGTGTGTTTGAGAAACTCGGCTTAGGCTGGAACATGGCGGCGATGTGGTGAGGATGGACTTAACTAGGATATGGCTGATGGGTTTAGATAGTGCACGCATTGTCCACGACGAAGACGTGGCACGGTTGTGGCGAAAAGTGTGGCCGGGACTTGAAAGATTGAGGACCGGCACTCGGTACTAAGATGAGGCTCGGCGGACAACGGTCAAGTGTTGCCGCTAGCAAGCAACACTCAAGCAAGAAGGATAAAGGGCTAAGGCTAGATTAGCACTTACACGACTTAGATTTACAAGCGGCAGCCTACTACTTGTATGGGATGTGGCCGAGAACAAACGCCACGGGTTTGTAGCCCCCAGCGTGCCCTCGTGGTGGATCCGAGCTTCTAGGAAGACCGCTAGAGCTATACGTCCACGACACGTAACCAATCACGAGTGGCATCCGTCATTCGTGCTTCTTGCTTTGGCGTAGCCCCCGGCTCGAGACGAAAAGAGCACAAGCCAAGCATGGCCGGAAACCGAGTCGACGGACGGGAAGGGCATGCCTCGAAGGTTTGCTAGATGGTAAACGGTGATGAGTGGTGGGTGTGATCACACCGGCTGGGCGCACAAACAAAGGTAAGGACTTCATGTCCTTGGCCGAGGTTCGGCCTTGTCATGGAGAACAGAGATCGACGATGCAACGTGCGAGCGCGATTCATGATCCAGTAGCAAGCGGCGGCGCGCGTCGTTGTAGGCTGCGGCACCTGCAGTTCGAAACCTGGCGCGAAGGCCAGTTTCTCGAGGGGTCGTCGGCGCACGCGTTGCGGTGGCAAGCGAGCAAAGTGCAACCCGAATCACGTCTCGGTTGCAACATCGAAGGTCGGCTTCGTAGAGGAAAAAGGTGACGGCATGGCCGGCTTGACTAGGTGTTTCGGCAAATCATCGAGTGGGTTGTGGGCATAGCAAAGGTTCCTTGGTTTTGCGTGCGAGCGCTCGATCAAATGCCACAAGGGCATGTGTCCCATGGCTGCACACTTGTTGGACCGGGTTCACGACGGTGGGGCTTCTCGTTGGCGGCGCAAGCATGGCCAACGGCCCTCGGGTGGCGCACACCGGGGTACGGGTGGCAGCGACTTTCGTCGACTCCCACCCACGGGTGCATACGGGAGCACTTAGTGGTCGGCGGCGGTGACCGAACGGTGCAAAGGAGGACACCGGTTGATTTGGGAACGGGGAAGAGGTGAGGGACGGAGAGCGGGAAGCTTGGCTTGCTGCTCCCGGTGGAAGAAAGGAGATTGAGGTCGCGATTCGGTGGAGAAAATAATTGCGAGGCTATTGCTCTACATCTCGCGTGGAACAAAGAAGAGTCGAGGCAAAGAAAGAAAGCATTGGGGGCTGCAGCTTGCGAATATGCACGCGACACAACAGCTCACGAACGACCGGATCGAGCACGGCGACGCACCGAGCGTCATGAACGTCATGGTCCGCGCATCCCCCCGGGCGTCGATGTGCGGCGGTCCCAATCCAACGTCGGCGTGGTTGGCACGGTGAGAGCGCGAGCACGTGGCCGGTCGGCACGGAAGCATCGGCGTGGGCTGCGGCGTGTGGTGGAGCTCCTCACTAGGTTCGCTTGCCGATCGCTTCGGTGGAGGAACGAAAAACGAAGAGGGGCTACGGTGGTCGCTTGTGTTGCCAATTGGAGGGAGAGGTAAAGGACGAGGTGTTGTTAGTGGGTTCGCTTGCTCGTGGGGCGGATGTTAAAGGAAATTCGGTGAAGAGAGAGGTGTCTTGCTTGGGCGAGAGATGGTTGGATGGATTGGAGAC
Source organism: Cenchrus americanus (assembly GCA_947561735.1). NCBI lineage: Eukaryota > Viridiplantae > Streptophyta > Magnoliopsida > Poales > Poaceae > Cenchrus > Cenchrus americanus. The sequence continues at coordinate 96,361,627 of OX387240.1, forward strand.
TGCAGCGGAGTTCTTGCTTTGCATTTTGCGTGATTAGCGAAAGAATCCGGCGAGAAGGGAGCTTTTGATTTACTTTGGCTTTGAGAGAGAAAGAGGGGTGCGGCTACCTTGCATCTTGCGTGGGAAAGAAAAGAGCTCAACCGGTGGCTTGCTTCGAGTGGAAGAAAGAAAGACCGAGAGGAAGGGATCGAGCACGGTGAAGGGTACCGGAGCTTGTCGCTTAGATGGACGAGAGAACGGAAAGAAAAGAGAGTTAAGTGGTGGTTGCTCTACTACGGATCGACGTGGAGAAGAATTGAAGGTTGTGGGCTGCGCCGAATTCGGAGAGGAACGGATCACTAGACTTGCTTGTTGCGGTGGAGAGAAAAGAAGAAAGAAAATAGAGAGGGGCGACCGCCGGAGGGGAATCGGCTGCCGGTTGTGGATTGGGCACCAATAAAATGCTTGTTGTTTTGATTTGCTCGTTGGGGAAAAGAAAGAACAGAAAAGGGATGCAAGTATGCAACTATGGGTTCGGTGGAGCACAAGATAAAGGAGAGTTCCGCTAGTTGATTCCATGGCGGAGAACAAATGAAGGAAACTAGACTGCAAAGCGCGACAGCGGCCTAGTGCGGCCACGCGCGGGCGACGACTGGTTGCCAGGCAGTGGAGCAAAGCAGAGCGGCGTAGAGGGCTCGGGTGCCAAGGCCGACATGCTCTCTCGCGCGCGTACGTGTGGGCAAACGTGCACTCGGGTTCAGTACGGTGCTCACGTGAGAGCCAAAGGAAATCCCTCGGCGGCGAGCTGGAACGTGTGAACGGGATGCTTCGAAATTAGAGGTGCCATGAGGTGGCTCGTTCGTGCACTCACGTGCGAGCGTGCTCGGGCCAAAATGGCACCTTGTCCGTCAGGCGTGTGACAACACAACGGCAGAGATTGATGGCTCGGTTCTACTCGTGCGCGCAAGCGCAAGCCGGTGGCTTGACCACGACGGCGGGCTTAGCGACGTCAAGGGAGCGAAACGCCACGACGACGATCAGGGTCAGGCAGGACGAGGCTCAGGGTTCAAAGGCGAGGTCTTGCCCCTTTCTTGGATTGCACATGTGTGGGCACAAGGTCAACCCCCGACCGCGACACGACGAGCGGGCCGACGTGCGGCCGTGAGGTCAAGGCGCGGCTGGGAACGGTCGGTGCTCACAACTCAATGCAGCGTGAGCATGACCATTGGGACAACCAGTGGTGACGGTCAAGCGGGGCGCGCGCGCGCGGTCGACGGCAGCGGCACTGCAGGCGTAAGGCTCGACTCGATGGTCGGCACACAAGCGACGGCGTCTGCGCGGCGGCGCGAAGCAAGCAGCCACATGTGCAACCCGATCTGTCGGGCTTGGCCCGTCTTCCCTCCACGGCGCGACGGCCGGCACACAGAGCAGGAGAATGAACACGGCATACTCACCTAGGGGCCTGGCTGCTGTGGTGAACGGCGGGGAGGACGGTGGAAGCGAACGGCGGCGGTTCGGCTCGAGGTAGGGGGAAGCGAACCGACCCCTTGTTCGGGCATTCCCGCCGAACGAGGTGGTGGTCGGCGTTGAAGGCGTCCATGGCGGCGAGAGGCGCTCGGTCCTTCGGGTACACGGCGTCGGCGTCCGTGCGCGGCGAGCGTCCGGCCTCCACGGCGCCCGCGGCGGCTCCCGCTCCGGGACGGCGAGGTCCGGCCTCCCCCCCGCCTCCTCGCGCCTTCCTCCTCCACGGACCGCGGTCCGCCGCAGCCCCCGGGCGGCCTCGGGGTGCCGGCAGCAAGGGGTGGCTTCGGGCTCCTCCATGGGCGCCCCGACCACCGCCTCCCCCGGCGGCGCTCCACTCTCTCCCCTCCCTTCTTCTTCCCCCCTCCTTCTTCCCTTCTCCGGTGGCGGCGCAATTGGGGGGGGGAATCCCCATGGGCGGCGCGGTACGGGGAGATGAGGATGGGGTTCGATTTATAGGGGCGGCGCTAGGGTTACGGGCAAATGGATGGACGGCGGGCGAACCTTGGCATCCGTGCCTCGGCCACGCGGCACGCATCCGGCGGCGCCGGCACGGTGGGGGCGGCGGCCATGGGGGCGGCGCGGCGCCCCCCCCCACCGCGCGTGCGTCACGTTGGTCACGGGAGGGAAGACGAGGGAGGAAAAAGGAGAGGTGGGGGAAAGGGCCGACCCGTGGACCCCACTTGGCGGCGAGACAAGGAGATGGGCATGAGGTAGATGGGCTCCGGTGGGCTGAAAGGAAGGGCAGGCCGGCTGTTAGAGCCGGGGGTGATACTGTGGACTTTAACATCTCGGTTAAGGCCCAAGCTGGAAAGGGTGATTTCCTATTTTCCTATAACCTTCATCCTTATTTAAACACAATTCAAATTTGAATTTAAGATTCAAATTTGAAACACAAGCAAGGAAAATCCAAATGAAATTCCATAAACTCCAAGGTTCTCACACTAACAATTTATAACCCCTAAATTTTATTACTTTGCACAAATTAAATCTAGGATTTTAGGAAAGATTCAAGAAGACATCCTTATAATTTAGGTAAGCACTCAATTTCAAACAAAAATTTTGAAATTCACATTTTCGCGATCGATATCATTCCGGGAAAATCCGGGATGTTACACTTACGGACTCAACATCAGTGCAGTTGTATATCTTATCTAGGTTTGCCTGCCTCTCACCATCAGTGACACCCCTAGGAACCCAATCAGAGGGGTTGTTCTCTTCCTCATCATCAGGATGCAATTTGCCCACCCTAAGCCTAGAGAGCATGTAGGCCACGCAAACAGAAACAAGCGCTGCAGGTTCAGAAGCCATGCTACCAACCACCATCTACAATGCACCAAGCAACAGATGAAATTTAGAATGCATGCACTAAGTTGGAACTGAAAGACATCCAATGGTCAGACATGTGCAAGCAAATGTGCAACATTATGGCATCATCGCCTTGGCTGCTACAAGAGTAGCCTCCCAAAGGCTCCTCCAGGACAACATCATTGACCAGAAATAGTTCAACAAACATGGTAACTGAAACAGGAGCGTATAATTGGCCCCATTTGTAGGAAATGCAGGAAAGCCGATGCTCCTCGTCAACACCCATCTGCTTACAACAGATCTGCACAGTTGCTACCAAAGGCAGCCTCCCATGGCAGTATTGTACGTCATATCCTCGACAAAACTACAGAATAATTGAAAAGGAATGCAAATCGCCATCAATGAACAAGAAAGGGCATGTGAACGGAAAGGGGCAACTGAAAATGAAATACATGCAGATCCGTCGAAGATCACCCACTGACTGAACACAGATATCATAAACTAGATCGGGAATACCCTTACCCACAGGTATTCCACCCAACAACTCGCTGTGAATGAACAAGATAGGGTAACTGCAAATGAAATACATGCAGATCCATCGAGGATCACCCACTGACCGAACACAGATTTAATAAACTAGATCGGGAATACCCTAACGCACAGGTATTCCACTCAACAACTCGTCGTGAGTGAACACATATATCATAAACTAGATCATGCAACTTAGATCCACAAGAAATCATGTTCATCCGCACTGTATCTCAAGGAACAATGTAAATCGCTTGATGATAAAGGTAAATTGCACAGAAAACTCAGTCGTAGAACGAAAATCCCCATCGGATCCACCATTGTAAAGGCACTTAGGGCAGATCGACCACATACCTGCGCGAATATGAAGACGACAGAGCGGGGAAAGATGAGGTGGTACCGGAACCGGGTCGGGGACGCGGTGTTCGACCGAAGAAGGAAGTAGAAGAGGGAGATCTACTCGGTGCAGCACAAGAAGCATATCACGCCAGGGACGAACAAGTGCCTCGAGTTGTCGGGGACGAGGAGGTAGCAGATCTGCTCGGTGACGACGACTACACACGGATCCAGGGTTCCAAGCTGAAGAAGCCTCCAATCGCGTCGGTGAAGTCGAACCCGCTGTCGCGCCGCCCTCCGCTGGCGACCACGGAAGCCTCCGGATGAGCCGCACGATCACCACCCGCGCCGTCGCCGCCAACTCGCTCGGTTCACAAGAAGAGGAGAGGAGAGGGGGGAGGAGACTGCAGTGCGAAAAGGAGGCGAGAGAGGGCAATGGAGGAGTCAGTGGAGGCGGCAAAATGGGGGAGGAACCGCTGCGGTGGAGGGCGGCCTCCCCTTTATACCGCGAGCGCTCGAGGGAGGTAACCCTAACGGGCCAAAAAATGGCGCCAGGCCGCCCCCGTCTCCCGCCCTTCCCTCTGCATGTAGCCCGCCGCGCCCCCGCGGGCCTGCACCGCGAGAAATGACCCCCTCATGCGTTTTCTAGCGTGCAGGCTCGCAGGCCTATTTTGCACCCCGCCGGCCAGACTCCACAGGCCGACCAGGCCACCAAACGCGGTCCGCTGCACCAAGTGAACCTAGCCACCAGGCCGGGGCGGCTACCAAACGTGCCCAAAACGACTCCAACGCCAAAGCTAATTTCACCCCCGCCTCCTCCCCTCTTTCCAACCTTTGCCCACGGGGAAAAGGGGTCCCACGGGCTAGCGGTGCAGCTGTAGGTGGTCGCCGACGCACTGCAGGGCGGGGCAGAGGAACACTGGGGGCAGAGGGTCTCTGCCTCAACCAGGTCCCCGCGGTGATTGCCTTCTCCCCGAGTCCCCGGCCGTCCTCACGACGCTCATGCGTGCGCGTGGTGGAGGTGGCCGGCGACACACTACAGAGGGGTGGAGGAGGATCCGAGGATGGTGGCGAATTGCAGGGCGGAGGAGGCTGCCAGACGGATAGAGGAAAGAGAAAGAATGGATAAGAGAATGGAAAGGGAGAAATAAAGGAGAGAAGAAAAGATGAGAAGAAAAAGAAAAATAGGAGGAAATAGAAGAAAAGAAAAGGGTATCATGATCATTTCAGTCTCTTATCCATGTTACACAGTTAGGAGAAGTTATGTTAAATGTTTCTTTTAAACGGTTTTAAATTCACCACAGAATCGGCTCCACTAGCACAGATGTGGTCGGAGTTGTTTCAACCACAGCCACAACTCTATCAAACGCATCATTTGTTACGATTTTTTTATTTTTTATTCGTTTTTCAAAAATATACCATCATTTCAAAATTTAGCAAAACTAACCTACCACTGTCGTGGCCCATGGCGGTAGGGGCAAACCGCCATGGGCCACGACGGTTGAAGGTGCTACAGTGACCTGGGCCACGGCGGTTAGGGTCGGACTGTTTTCAAAAAAATCGTAATTTTTTTGTAAGAACTTCGATGGAGATAAACTTTATACGAAACTTGTAGCTTTCGACGACATCTACAACTTTGTAGTTCAAACCTTTTCATTTGAAGTCATATTGGGGCTCAAAAAATTGATATACTATCTAGATCTTAGTTTTCAGTATCCATATCTGGATAGTATATCAATTTTTTGAACCTCAAGATGACTTCAAATGAAAAAAGTTTGAACTACAAAGTTGTAGATCTCGTCGAAAGTTACAAGTTTCGTATAAAATTTATCTCCATCCGAGTTCATACAAAAAATTACGATTTTTTTTTAACAGACCGACCCTAACCGTCATGGGCTATGGCGGTTGCAGTGCTACAGTACCCAACCGTCGTGGCCTACCGTCATGGGCCACGGTGGTAGTAGGTTAGTTTTGCTAAATTTTGAAATGATAGTATACTTTTAAAACGACAAAGGAAAGAGAAAGAATGGATAAGAGAATGGAAAGGGAGAAATAAAGGAGAGCAAAAAAAGGATTCGAAGAAAAAAGGAAAAGGAAAATAGGAGGAAAATAGAAGAAGGAAATAGAAGAAAAGAAAAGGGGTGTAATGATCATTTCAGTCTCTTATCCATTTTACACAGTTAGGAGAAATTGTTCTGCTAAATGTTTCTTTAAAACGATTTCAAATTCACCACAGAATCCGCTCCACTAGCACAATGTAGCTGGAGTTGTTTCAACCACAACCACAACTCTATCAAATGCATGCAGTTGCAGAAGCTGCACCGAACTGGAGCTTCATCCTTCTCCCTCGATCGGACACGATACGATTCGACACTCTCAGACAAACCACTTGTACTAGATGTTTTTTAAAGACGTGCATATCACGTTTTTCATCAAGAGAACGGAGTTTTATACCACGCAACTTTAAAAGAAACCCTAAAGTCAGAGACACAAGATAGACAACCTGAAAAGGAAATAAAAATATGCAACTAGCACCAGAGTTCAATCTGGATTTTCTGTTGAAACACACTGACAGTTAACACGGGTTCAGAGACTAGCACAATCCGAATACTTCAGTGCTACTATGACCTTATGTGATGTAATCCCTCTGAGTTCGGACATGTCATGTTAGGTTTGTCCTAATTTAACAATGTGCCACTTGCCCACTTCAGCCAAGTTTGTAGAAAATTCCAACATCTACAATGCCTAAATGATTTCATTGAATCCACGATGGAATATATTCTGATTTCTGATAGTGCATATGTTTAGTAGTATATTTGTTATATTTTTTTCCATAAGCTTAGTTAAAGTTGAAGATTTTTAACTTAGGACAAAATGTGACGTGTGAAAAAGCTGCAGGAAGTATTCAGAGATCACAAAAATATATAGGCCAAGTTTGCATTCGCTGGCTGATTGTTTTGCCACCATCTACACATCATTCTGAAAGCTGTGTATGCATCATTTGCACAACATGTCATCATTCATTGGCACTGCAATTCTGCAGACCTCATGTACGTGTAGCTTCGTGGCCTCGTGGGCATTTCCGCTACATAGGAATCAAAGACAGCACGAGCCCACAAGGCCATCGCAGCACATCGTAACTATAGGGAAACTTAGAATCCAGTAGTAGCATTACAGTTCCAACCTTAAAACATGTTCACAGATCAGTTTGGAATTGTACTCAATGAGATCAATTGGTTTGCTACATTGAGATAATATAAAATGATAATTTTAAGTTACAAACCACCAATTATTCAATCAGTACCTAAAACCAACAGCACATCTTTGAGACACGGGCAAGCAGGCGCACGCAACCCTACCAAGTATGGTTAATGTCAAGACTAGTAGACTACCACAAACAGCCTACAACAGTTGAGCATCCTTTATACACATGTCACGGTGCATCATACAATGTACGGTAGAAAAAAATGGAATGACAATAAGCTCCTGCCTTGCTGGCTACTTTGCTGCAACATCAAGCTTCAATTAGTTGGCCGAGAGGAAGTGCACCCGGGCGAGGGGGTACTCCTTCCCAGCTACCCAAACACCGGTCTGTGACCACTGCACGTCCTCCCATTCTAGGTTATCCTGCAGCACCTGCATTGTCACCATGGAAACAGATGGCAATGTAAGTATGTTGCCATTTGCTGAAACGGATTGAAGTCTCACAAATAAAGTGGAAATACCTCAAGTTGGTCTGGTGGTAGCGGGATACCTATGGAACGCATGGCACTTTCAGGCATGGCTTTCTTGCAACGAGACCACCGGAACACATCCCGGAGTTCATGGTCCACAGAGCCTCTGTCCCCATTTTGGGGATGGTGGCTACTGTTCTGGTGTTTATCTTGTTCTGCATCAGATGCATTGGAATTTGATCCAATACTTCGAGGCCTCTCTCCACTGAAGCAGAGCTCGTACCTGTGGAAACTTGTAACAATTAAAAGAACAGTGAGTTCTATGAAAGTACAACTTGGAAAGCAACAAAAGTTAAAAGATACAAAGAACAAACCATTTAGAATGAAAACAATAGTGGGGAAAGCTCATACCTATTAAAGTGTGTTTCCAAGTATATGACTTCTCCTTTCTTCAGTCTAGCAGAAGTATAAAGAGACTTTTTCAATCCCTTGTCTGCCACGATGCTTATACTATATTTTAACCTGAAAGAAGAAAAGTATCAGAACATACAAAAAGACCAATAGGAGTAGCCTCAAACTAAACAAGAGAACTAAAAGAGAGTTTCTACAAGCAAATGGCGAGGACTATGCTTTACCAAGAGAAGATTTAAAACATGCTATACAGATGGCAACACACAAACCAGTACCAAACAAAAATCTTAGTGAACTGGTACAAATCAATGATCTCAGGAACATACCACGGTTCATTACAGAGATTGTACTGTATTGTCACTTCGCGAACAAATCTCTGTTGACGCAATGCATTCTGCATCAACCGTGTCGGAAAATTATTAGTTTAGGATAGAGAAATTGTTGCTTGTTATGAAATATACGGCAAACTTAAATGAACATATCAACTGGGGATAGGGTAGCAAAGGAAAAAAAAGATTGAGAAGAAAATTACAGATGCTGCAGCTCTTGTCGTCATTGTACGCTCAACCGCAACTGGAGCAAGTGTTGGCTCCACAGCTGACGTGTGGCTAAGGCGTGGCTCGAGATCAATGGTTCCACCACCTTTCTGCAAAGCAAGTAAAAGATGCTAAGCAATCATCGTATAAAACAGTGATCACTAACGGTTCAAAAGGACCACGAGTCCAAGAACAGGAGGCATGGAAATGTTATATATCGCCTGGACCCTTGCTTGATACCTTCACAATGCAGCAGCGTTCTATCCGAAAACTACAACCAATCCCAGCACCCCAAGCACGTGAACGTACATTGTTCCTCAATGTTGAAGTATAACCTGGGATAAATACCAAGTTTTATGAGTCCTTATTCAACCATCTATCCAAACCAAGTCTGAAAGAACTGTAACGAAATGAATGGAAACTTACTCTCTTGTGGTGGAAGAACTCGAACAGTTGCACGAAGCTCTTGGATGGCAGATGGTGGAGGGGAGGATGTAGGTGAGCAGTAACCAGTATGCATTAGCACTAAAACAAAAACACATTAGAAGACAAAACAAACTTCCCCAACTATTTAGACGTTTGGAAGGGTAAGCAGGAATTTACCAGCCACAAGATCCGAATCATTTGTATATACATCTGTTCCCCAAAGCTGAGCACCCTTAACCTGCAATGTAGATTTCAGCAAACAAATATAGGAGCTAAATGAGAATTGCAAGCATGGTGAATAAAAAATTTTAAGAAAGTTCAAGACAAATGGAAACATGCTGGTATGCATAAATGCAGCTGTAAAACTAATAGCAACCACACCCACAGTTCAGAACAAAGTGACCAACCAAAGTAGCTAAAATAGAGGTTGTCTATCAAGTACATATACTCACTTGACGATTAGTAGAAGTAACAAATTCTGCAGGTATCCGAATTTCAAGAGTAGGACCATTTTGTAGACTTTCAGTATTTTTAGCATCCTGCGTTGCTTCAAACTCTTTCCATGATTTCAGCAGCTCCTGCATGCACTCTCCAGCTTTATAAACAATGGCTGGCACCTCAGATTTACCTGCAATCAAGAGGAAGCTGAGATAACAAAACAAAACCTAACTTTACAGAGCCACCCATTAATTAATTTTGTGAACATTGCAACAGGGTGCTCATTGTTTCTACATTGTACCTACTATGGAAAACATGCATGCATCAGTATTAGGAAGGCTATTAGTACCAGGGTTCGCAAAACCGGTGGGAACCGGTCCGGTTCGGCCGGTTTCCGGTGGAACCGGTCCGGCCCGGTACATGAACCGGTCCGGTTCCCACCTCCAAACCGTGCCTAAAATTTTTACCCATCAGCAAACCGGCCGGTTTGACCGGTTTACCGGCCGGTTTTTATTGAACCGTGGGAACCGGCCATCCACGGTTCTGTTAACCCTGATTAGTACTAGTATATTTAGCATGATTGTCCATATCGGCTCTGATTTTATGACTTTACGATCTTGATTCAGGGCCTTAATCTACAATTCTACTTGATAGAATCTACATTTCCATGCAACATATGTTTAAGATTGTATGATTCCAATCTTACCTGAAGACCACATATTAGATCTAGAACCTACAATTCTGACAACCTTGGTATTTAGTACTAGGACTAGGTAGATATTAATTTTAGTCCTATGAAAGTTATCCTCGGGAGTTGGGAGCCCAAAGGCTATCATAGTGCTGCAACCTAGCTGTTGGAGGGTTGGAAACATAGCAATGGCAGTGGAGTTTGCAGAAAGTAGAGGATGCTTTTGGCGGCTGGTTTAGTGGGATAGTGCTCTTTAATGACAAAAAATTGGATGTATAAACACAGCTAGAGGGGAGGGTGGGTTGGGCGTAATAACAGGTGAGGGCAGGTGGAGCTGCGATAAAAGGATGCAATTGAAATGAAGACAGACTGCGGAAAACTGCAGGGGTCAATTCTGATGGCAGTAGAGGGAATTAAAGGTTAGGGGTGGTGCCAACTGAGGGCTGCTGCAAGTATCAAGGCGGAAAGCTGAAGAAGCTGAGCAGAAGAGCAACATGCAGAATACAGTTAGGACAACAGAGAAGGGATGAGTGCAGAAGCAAATTGAGTGGCAGCAAAAATATGGTTGCTAGTAGAGGCATCAGCCATTTTTTTTCAAGGTAGGGAGGGTGGTTGTAGTTGATTGTGGTAGTGATTTGAGTGTTCCTGGGCAATGGCAACAAGCACACAACAGCTAGAGTAGAGCGGAGCAAAACTGGCGATGAGAAATGGTGGTGAATATTCTTTTACGGGTACATGGTGACTGAGATACCAAATACTATGGAACCATGTGAACACGGAAACATGGAAGCTGATCGACCTCTAATCTTCAGGCTTCACCTGTCGAGAAGATGCCCAGCTGTCAAAATTCCTTCTCCCTCAGATGCATGGCCTGCACCAGCCAATACACGTCCAACTTGACTCCTAAGAATAAATTTCCTAATATCAACAGCCTTAATAAGGACAGGCCTGGCACAGTGGTTAAAGTCACCCAACTGAGCCAAAAGGTCCTGTGTTTGACACAACCTCTCTGCATGCAGAGGAAAGGCTTGCCTCTGTTATTCCTTTTTTAAATAACGTTCCTAAAACTAGAATAGGCCTCAGTATACAAAATAGCATTCCTAAACCTAGGATAGCCCTCCAAATAGGCAAATACTAATAACCTTCCCAGTACTGATGCATGCATTATTCCCATAATAGTACCCGTTTTCCTCGCCACTTCAGTTTAACCAGCAGAATATGGAAAAGCACACTAAAACAGGCATGCACTATAAAATGCATTGTCCCCCCATAAAAATGTAAAAAACTTACAATGTCGGAGTGCAAGTGAGTTGTGAAGTTTTCTGTTAAGGAAATGTAAAATGAATATATAGAGACACAAATCTTTTGGTTACTCCAGTTCCAAATCGAAGCACCAGTATTCAATGATTCAGCTTAGAATGTTGATAACACTAACCTTGAGCCCTGCACGATAAAACAAAGAAAATAAGTTAAAAGAGCATGTTCATATCAGTTCTCAAGGAAGTCTGAATTTCCAGAAACGGAGAATGCCATAAACCTCATTTACATTATTATTCTTTTGGGGGAAAAACTTTGAAAATTATAGCAAGATGCAGCATTAAGCTTACCCTTCACCATCACGCATTCGAGATCGAAATCGAGGTTCGCGCTGCGATGCTTGACTACCACCCCTTGGTCGCACCATCCTCCTACGTTGGACACTTCCAAAAACATCCTTATCTTTCTCCATATCTCCTTCGGTGACATTATCATCTGATTCTTTGTCATTATATTTGCTTCTTTGCTCATGCCTGTCTCCTGCATCCACATCCTTCTCTCTTTTCTTGTCCTTAGAATCCCTATCATGAGCTTTCCATGCATCATCCTTAAGCACTTTAGATTCTGTTGTTGCATTCTCATGCTCAGCACTCTTAACAGCTCCATCAGATGAAGCTTTTTCCAGTATTGTGTTATCCTTTTCAGTTACTACAGATGAATCTTTCTTAGAAGAATCCTTCTCCCTATCGTTAACTTCCTTGTCCCTCAGGGAATCTTTTCTTTCCCTGTCCCATTTTTCAGCATCTCTATCTTCCCTTTGCATTTCTCTTCGCTCAACACCACTACCTCCAATCTGTATACTAGTCCTACGATCATTTTTATCACTTTCTCTTGCACCAAAATCCCTATGTTTCTCATCCTTCTTTTTTCTGTCTTTGTCTCTGAACTTATCTTCACCTTTTGGTTCAGCTTTGCTGTCACCAGCAGATTCATGTGCATCTTTTGAATTACGTTCTTCCATGGAAGTTGGACCTTTGGGAGTTTCATCAGTGCCTTGCAAACCAGGACGAGACAAACGCCAATCCACATTATCAGATGGCTGTTCAAAATACCTTTTACCCCTATGTTCCTTGTTGTCTTTCCAGCCTAAGTTTGATGGAACAGTAGTATGGCTATCCTTGGCGTCACCTTTGTAATCAGCATGGCCCCTCCTGTCAGCCCTTATTTCACTTTCATCTGCTCTATTGTCCACCTTTACATCATTCTCAACTTTATTAGCCTGAAATTCAATTCTAGGATCACTATAGGCATCACGTGCATCAGCTTTCGTCTCACGATCATCCATCTTAGTGTCCCGTGCATCTTTATTTTGCTTTGATTCTAATCTGCTGTCAGACGAGATGGGGTGTTCAGCAAAGTTGGTGGAGCTACCAGGCATCCGATGGGCCAGGGGTGGCCTCTTATCATCGCGGGGCTCAACACGTTGAATTTTGGCAAATCTACCATCATGTTCAAAAGAACCATGGAAATCACTGCTGCCCGACTGAATAGCTTTCCCAGGACTAGAATACAAGCTACTGTCATCCAAAGGCCGTTTTGTAGGTGTAGAGTGGCTACCCTCCTCATGCAACCTCTTTGGAGCACCACTCATGTTTCCTCCAAAATGCAAATTAATACTTCAAGAATAATCACAAAAGGAAGGAGCTCAATGCCTTAATGCAATTCCCTGCAAGAAAAATCTAGATCAGGGCAGGTCACGCCAGTTCTTAACTTTTTATTTAAAGACAGTAAATTTCAGAAATCACACATATGGAACAGCTAGCAACAAGTTTGGTGAAGCGAGGTGCTCAATGGAGTTCGAATTTATGGTCCCTTAATTTCAAGATATGGTCATGTTTGTAATGTACATTAGCTTGGTTCTGAAACTCTTAATTGAGCAATCATCATGGTAAAATTTGAACACATACACTTGTTTACACTTGCAAGGTCAATTAAAAACTTTTCCCCATATTTGTATGTGTAGATATAGCATGTTACTTATACCAATCAGACCCTAGGAAAAAATGGCAGAAACAGGATTCTACACATGGAAATGTTACATACAGTATACATGTTTAACCAAGTACACAATTAAATCAAAAGAAATGAATCTAGAGGGATCTTACAGCATGGAAATATACACATGAAAATGACTGTAACATGAATTGCAAAAATAGTGCAGAAAAATGAAAAGCATATGAATGTAAAGCATGCTTATCAATTGCATATTTTCATTCTGTCAGGTGAAAACATCATCCAGCAGAAATATCAGACAAGTAATTGTCAACAAAAAATTCAAACAAATTACTATGTTTGAATATATATATATAAGCAAACCACGTGGTTGAAGTTGAACCATGACCTAGGCGATGTATTACTGTTATTACTATTACTAATGGGTGAAATGGATCAAATTCGTGCTAGATCAGATTTTTTTTTGGCTGGCTTACAGCGTAACATGCTACCTAACGAAACAATCTCATAGCCAACTGGCATTTCTAAGTGTTCCTTGGACCATTCTAATTTTACAACTCAAGTATGCTTACAGGGATCACAGCATAGCAGATTATCTGACCACAAACCCTAGCTAGACAATCCACCCTTACCCCCAACAAGCACCGGATAAGCTACTGCCACATAGTAAGAAATGGAAAAGGTGGAAGCTTGCAAGCTCGAAATAGATGTTGAAAACAAAATGGTCCTGCAAATTGCAAAATGGTTCAAGCCTCACGCTGAGCCCTTACACTCGAGCAGATCACGGCAGTAGTTCAGATAAACCCTAACTATTCCAGCAGATCTACAACCTCCACAGGGCGGACCCAGTACTGGACATGGGTGTGCACATGTACACCCCAGCAATCGTTGCATGAAGAATCGAATTTAGGAGGTGAAATCATGGTCAGATCCGAATACAAATACCGTACGCTAGGGGTTTGGGTGATCAATTTCGCGCAGCAGAGCGAGAAGGGAGGGAATGGTGGGCGTGCAAACCTCTGTCGGATTCTCGTCGCCGGCGAAGCGCCAGCCGCCCGATGAAGGACTGGCGGGCAGCGCAGCTCGCCCTGCCGTCGCCCGGTAGGAAACGATTCGGCAGAGACCGAGAGGGAGGGGAGAAGAAAGTGAGAGAAGGGGGCGTCCCTATCTGAAGAGTATATATATCTTCCGGAGTATGGTGGGAGTCGCACGGCCCAGTGTGGCCTGAGAAGCAAATGGAAAAGGTCCTATTTGCCTCCCTCGATATTGGGCCGAATCTGTGTTTTTTCTCCGGAGATGCACATAGTATATCGATAGTATATCGATTATTCGACTATGAAGATGACTTCATATAAAGTTTATCTCCATCCGAGTTCAAAAAGTTTCCGTCCCCCACAGCGCTAGGAGTATAGTTTTGCAAAAAAAAATGAACCATATATTGTTGTAAAAAAAAAGAGGAAAGAAAAATGTAAAAAAGAAATAAAATTCAGGCCAGTGGTGATGCCTTCCGATGCGGGAAGCGAGAGTGAGAGAGGGGCCGCGGAGCTCGAGCGTGCGCACGTACGGGAGGACGAGAGGACGAGAGCAGGGGAGGACGCAAGGGAAGCGAGCAAGCCGCGGCTCGCGGAGGACAAATTTCGAAACACGACAACAATTCGAGCGCCTCACGCGTATTGACACCCGATTAGAGTGTCTTTCAAAAATTGACACTAGGAACATGAATTTCTTTAAAAGGAGGGACTCTTCTCCCTTTCCTCTCTTCAGCTCCAGTAAAATGACCAAAACGCCCTCATTCTTCTTCCTCTACATCTTCTTCCCCAATGGATGTCTCATCCAGATCGCCGTCGTGTCGTGCTCCTCCACTGCCTCATCCAGACCGCCGATGTGCTCCTCCCTCTCCTCATCCGGGCGGGAGAGCTCCGCGGACGGTCGGCCAAGGAGCAGCTCGCAACGAGCTCTACGGCGGCCCAGCGCGCCGAGCTCCGCAACGGGCGCCCGGGGTGCGCGCGCGCGCGTGAGCTCGTGGTGGGCTCGCTAGCGCGGCGCCCCCGCCTCCCCCCCCGGTGTCGCCGGCCTCCGCCGCCGCCGCCCCTCCCGTGCTCGTAAGTCGCACATGCGACCGTTGTCCCTCCTCCACGAAGCCGCCCGCGGGGAGCTCGCGAGGCCGGTGGCGCTCGACCGCCACCACGGCCTCCTCCTCCTTCTCCACTACCGATGCGGGGGGGTGCTCCTCATACCCCAGATCCACCTCCCAGACGACTACAGGCTCGGGCTCGGGCGCAGCGCCGCGCACCATGGCTGGCCCACCGCACCAGTCGGTCACGGAGCTCGTCACGCACCACCCTAGCCCGCCCGCCACAGAGCTCACCGCGCCCTGGTGTGACGCCCAGGTTTTTAATTAACCCTAAATGCTGGTCAAACTTGTTGATTGTGGTCAAATCACATTCAACGTGGGCCATCGCCTCGAAAACCTAGCCAACACTCACCCATAAGTACCTTGAGCAAGTCAACATTAGCTACCTTGGTCAAAACCCTAGTCAATGTGGTCAAACCCCCTTGATGTCAATACCTTACCTTAGAACTTTGGCCACGTTCTCCAATTTTTGCCTAAACACTCAAAATTCTGCCATCACAAAAGTTGTGCAGAATTCAAAGGGACACATTTCATCTTCAGGTTGGCATTTCGAATTTTGAGAGGAAAACCTCCAAAAACTCGGCCAACGCAGAGATTTCTCTTTTGGCTGCGTCGAGAAAACCTCCATCCTGGCATGATGTTCCCAGTCAAACCAGTCCACAGAACCCCTACCACCATTTGCAAGAATTGTAAGTGTTTAGCTCCTCTACAACTTTGGTATCTACACTTTTTGAAGTTACAATTCAAAATTTGGAGAAAATCGTTTTGGAACATCGGTTGTTTGAAATATTTGAGCTGCATCGGGCGCTATGGCTCGTGCGCGAACCGACGCGTCGCGCCACGCGGCAGCCGGCGTACCGCCGTCCCCACGGCGTCTGGACCCTCCTAGTCGGTCGGTCGCGCGCATGAGACGCCATCATCATGTCTCGTGCGCCGCCCGAGCTAAATCCCCCTAGGGACGCGCTCCTCTCGTGCGTGGCTGCCCGCCGACGCCCTGGCCGAGTCCCCGCCCACCATTGTCGCCGGCAAAGCGATGTGCGCCTCGCACGCCGTGCGCCGCCCCTTAACTCGCCCCCTCGCATCGAGGCAGAGCTCTCACACCTCTTCACACGCTCACCCACCTATTTAAACGGCTCCCGTCTCACCCCCTGCGCGTGCCCACGAACTCCACCGTCCGCCATTGTCGCCGCCGCGGTGAACTCGCCCCTCTGCCAGTTCCCGCTGCCGGCCAAGCTTCCCAGCACCCCCACTAGACCTCACTCGAGCTTCCACGGCCACGTGTTGATCCGCATTGCGTCGGTGTTCGCCGGAATTTGAGTCGAGGCGGCCGCGCCGCCACCACCAATCAAGTTGTGGTAAGCTCAATCAACTGCCCATGTCATTTGTTTGCCGGCCCCGGCCGTGGTTCGCCGCCAGCGAGCTTGCCACCGCCGGCGAGCTTGCCGCCGCTGGCAAGGGCACGAATGTGAATCCCAGGGGTATATTTGTGAACTAGGGACCTGTTGGCAATGAAAGTTATCTTAATTTCTTTACAACTAGGTCCAGACACTTAGAAAAATCCTAGAAATTCGTAGATAAATAAAAAAAATACAAACCCAATTTTGTTGGTTTCAGTGGGACTAGATCTACAACTTTTACAAAGCATGGCCATACTTTTGACTTATATATTTTAAATGAAATTTCAATTTTAGTTTGACACCTTTTTGCTGTGGTTCAAAATATAGAAAAGTTATGGAGCTGAATTTTGGATATCTTGCTAGTTATATCATTTGTAGGCTCTGGACAAAAATTTTCACAAAGTTATTGAATAGATCTTTTTATATGAATTACTTGGCTTATCCGCCTTAATGATTTTTTAAGAAAAATGTAGAGTTTGGTGCTCGACTTGTGGCTATAGATTTCCAAACGGGCCGCCCGGCCCGAGCACAGCCCGAGCACGATCTGGCCCGGCCCGATGCGGCCCGACACTAACAGGCCCGATGATCTTTTCGTGCCGGGCCGTCTTTGTCGTGCCGACTTGGCGGCCCGGGCCCGACATGACGGCTGTTTTTCGGGCCGGGCCGGCACGGCGCCGAAGACGGCCCGATGGGCCGCGACCGGGTCGTGCCCCCGCCCGCACTACCATCGGCGGAGGCCGACGCGAGGCCGGACCGGTAGCGGCGGCGGAGTCCGGCCGGCGCGCCCTTGGCGTCGTCCATCGGCGGCGGAGTCCGGCCGGCGCGCCCATCAACGGCGGACCAACGTGGCGGCGGGGAAAGGTGGGGACGGGGGCCGCCGGGGTCGCCGGCGTGAAGGGGAAGGGAAAGCCTCCACCGAGTCGCCGCCTCGGCGTCGCGACGATGAGGACCGGCGGGATTCGCCGTCTCCCCGCCGATGACTCGAGGACGAAGGGCGCCGCGCAGCCCAAGCCGCCGCCACGGCCGCGGTGGAGGTGGCCGTCTACGGCGGAGGTGGCCGCCCGCCACCCGCCGTGGTGGAAGTGGCTGGCGGCGGCGCCTGCAGTGGAGGGGCCGAGGGGGGTGGCGGCGGCGGTTGCCTCAGGGAGGTGGAGAGGGGTGAGTGAGAAATTAGGGTTGGAGTTGGACGTAGAAATGTGTTAGTTTATATACCATAGATAAGATGGGCTACTAACAGGCCTTTGGCAGGCCGGGCTGCAATCGTGCTTGAGGGTCGGGCCGCCTTCGGGCTGACCTATATCGGGCCGTGCCTCGGGCCAGCCCGACGGGCCGAGGTGGCGGCCCAAGCACTAAACGGCCGTCGGGCCGGGCCGGCACTAAGCACTATTGATCGTGCCTCGGGTCGGGTTAGGGCCGTGCTTTTTAGGGCCGTGCCTCGTGCCGCCAATCGTGCTCGACCCATTTGGAATTCTATACTTGTGGCTATGCTCATGTTATGCCTAGATTCAACTTTCCTGCATTTATCATGATTTTATTTCTACCAGAAATAATTGATCTTGTTTTATGCTTAGATTTACATTTAAATGCATAGTTCAAAATTCAAATGTGAACTTGATGTGCATGCTGATTTCCTAGGCTTGTTTTAGGCCAGAGATGTTGTAGGAATGAGTTGGACTGCAAAAGTGTCTTATTTTATTATTTATGCATTTCTCATATTTTTGGTAGCTAGAAAATATTATTTTTGGTGTAATCAAGTTGTGGCTCCTTTAAATTTGAATCTTGGTCCAGTAGAAATGCACCCTTGTCCCTGTCTTTATGATTTATTTTGTTATGAAAAAGCTTGAAACCATATAAGCTTCCTAGTAAATTTAATTAGAAAAAATCATCCTTACTCCCTTTTGACCTTGTTAAATTGTTGTGTAGCTTAATTAGGGTATGTAAATACGCCCTTGCAGATTTGTGTGATTAAATAACCTTAATTGTTTAAATATGTACACAATCTCTATTAAAAAGACTAAAAGAATAAACCTTCTTATGTAATAAACTTAATGAAAAGAATTAGTAATTAAATGTTTGTCAAGGTGAATATGGCTAACAAGAGTTGGATGTAATAATTGATCTCTCACTCCACGTGAACCCTGCATTACATTCCGTGTAGAACTTCCTGACGGTAACTACGCGCTCGTGCCGGAAGCCGAGGAAGGAGGAGCTAACGCAGAGCTGCAGTACGTGGAAGTGAGCGAGGACACCGAGGACCCCAGGCTAACTATGATGACGAAGGCAAGCCCCGGTGCATTGACCTATTGTTTTTGAAAATTTACATAACTATCTATGGATGTTTGTGCATTTACGTTCAGGAGTTCAAATGGAACCCTAGATGCATGATCCCTAGGTACCTATGTCTTTGCTAGTACGCTAGGTCGATAGCTGTTATGCTATAAGGTCCGTTACAAGTCGAGTGATACTTGTCACTCGCGAGGATAGGTTCTTATGTTGGAATCATAAGACTTTTATAAATGGAATTACTCATGTGGTAAGAGCATGGGATGTGGCTCCGGTCCAATGCCTTTCGTGGGTTAAGAAGTACTAAGCACTTGTCGGGAATGAGACCGGTAAGCCTAGTACCTTAATGAGGCGGTAAGGGATTTTACCGTCACTAATCTTGGGATGTGTCTCACGGCTAGATACGGGTGGTGCATGTGTGATTTTGGGTGCCTCGCAGGGTATGCCAGATAGTCGGTACCAAAGACTGTGGCCTTTTATCCCGAACCGAGGACTTTTGGGAACCACCTGGTGGTTGTCCATGTGGGGCACCCTACCGTGTATTTAGGTCTACCTTGCAAGGTTTTAAATCAACTGGTTGTCGGCCTCTTACCGTTATCTGAGACTACTTATCCAACTGGACATGGTATCCCTAATGATGGAACTTGGTGAATATTTATGCTTGATTAATTGTATTGCACAACTTATGCTTGGAATATCTTGCTCGTTTAGAAAAGAGTAATCAACTAGAACCTGTGCTAAAATCTTGAAAGTAAGGATGTACTCTTTGTTTCTTTTCAGCAAAAGAATCCCACTGGCCAGAAAGCCTTTCATGTCTAGAGTTGGTGATGTAGTTGTCACCGACGGGTAAGTCTTGCTGAGTATTAGTATACTCAGCCTTGTTGCAATCTGTTGTTTGCAGATATTGCTTTTGGTGATGTGTGGCCTGAAGAGATCCCGCCTGGCTGGGAGCTGGAGTGGGTGGAAGACGATAAATGAAGGCATCATGGCAGGCCTCGTGTGACGCTCCTCGCGCCGTTTAGTTTAATTTCGCTGTTTTGAAACTCTGAACTCCGTTATCATGTCAATGACTTCGGTTTGTAATAATTAAACCCTTCGGGGGTAGAGTTGGATTCTAATCATGTAATGTATTCTGGACTCGCCTTCGTGTGAGTTTTAATGCATATTTGTCGGTCCTAGTTGCTATGCAAGTGATTTCACCAGACGGTAACCCGACAACTAACGACAGGATGAAACTTTATTATTGCTTAATGACCAAAGTGGATTGATGTGATAGTACAGTATAGTCCTGGGCGGGTTGTCACACCTGGCCGGCCTGCCGCATAGCTTGTCCGCCCGGCGCAATGGCGCTGTGGGGACAAGGGATGGTGTGGTAGTGGGCGGGGACCAGCCCGGGGAGGAGGAGCATCGCGGGGAGCTCGCCTGAGCCCGTTAGTGGTGAAGAAGAAAAGGACGAAGAAGAGACGGGGGTAGAAGAATGGGGGTATGCTGGTCCTTCCACAAGTGGTTGAAGGGTAAAACATGGGAGAGTCCCTCCTCTTGAAGGAATTCGCGCCCCCGGTGTCAATTTTTGAAAGGCATATGAATTGGGTGTCAAACCGCGTGAGGTCGTTGTATTGGGTGTCATTATTTGAAACTTCTCCTCGCGCGAAAGAGAGCAGAGAGCGAGGGACAGGGAGACTGGGTCGACGACGTGGTGAGGGGTAGGACATGGAGTTAGGGTAGTTAGGGTTTGTATTTTCTTCTAGAGAAAATTAGATATATAACATCAAAAGAACCCATGTATAGATATACCATCAAAAAGAACTTCACTTCGATATTTACCATTCAAAGGTTACAAGTTATAGCTCTTTAGCATTCCATTTGACAAATTTTATTTGACAAATCTTATGTTTTGTCACCTTCTAAAAAAATAAGCTAAGTAAAAATGAGCTCATCTCCAACAGTTTGACATAATTCACTTGTCAAACACAGATCTAATTTACATCAGGAACGTGAGAGAGAAACAAAATTATGTTTATATTATTCTACCTCTTGAAAACTTATATCAGGAATACTTCTCTATTTTTTATTTCTTTTCACTCTCCCACCTCGCTATCAACGCCGATGGCAACCCAGATCGACGTGCGTATATTTCCGCGTGAGTAGGTGAGTTTTGCCAAATTTCTACTTTTGTCAAGTTGGTTTGTCAAACTATTAGAGGTCAACAGATGTTAAGTTAGTTTGCCAAACTGGCGGAGATGCTCTAATGATATAAATTATCCACATAACATTACAATCTATTTTGGGCATTTTCACTTGTTTCGTATGTTTGGCTGGTCCTACTCTGCAATGTATTTATTAAAAAAAAACTCGGCAATGCACTTTGGTGAGAGATTCATTTTATCTACTTGCTTTCATCCGGAACCATGGATTCGAAGATTTTTAGGTTTCCACTCTGCATCAGTAGTGTCATGTTTGCTTACTTTCGTGGCATTATCATTATGTTTAGCAGACCGTGGCATTATGTTTGGAGTACCACAACAGATGAAAGCGGTGTTCAAACATGCAGTACCACGAAAATTCAGTGCTTATCTATCATTAAATAATTGGAACAGTGTGAGCTTATTCGAAAAAAGCCACAACCCCTATGATGAGCGCCGCTCACTTTCCCTTTCCCGAAAAAGAGGCGAGCCGCGAGCCCACACTCCACGTACACAAAAAATCGCACACCAATTCCAAACCCTAGAGAAATCTAAAAGCGAAGAACGAAAAAAAGAGAGAGAAAAAATACTAGTGGCAACCAAGAAATCCGCTTTGCCATCTCCGTTTCGCATATACCCCGAGATTTCCCACACGAAATTTCCCCAGGCTTTTTCCCTCGCCGCGACTCGCGATCTCGCTTGAAAGAGATGGCCCAGATCACAGGAACGGCGGTGTGAGGACTGAGGAGAGGAAGGGACCGAGGCGCCGCCGACCTCGCGCCGGAGGTTTCGATTCGTCCTCATCCCTGAATCCTAATCTCGCGTGTTCAGGCAAGCGATTCCTCCGGCGATTGCGATCTGGCTTTGTTTCTTTTTCTTCCTCTTTTTGTCGATTGGGGTTGTGACGGAATCTGATTTGCCGAATGCGAGAGGCGTGCAGGTTTCTTGGGCTGGCCGGGGGAAGGAATGCTGGTGGCGACATGCTAAGCCGCGGAGCCGTGCGGTCGCTGTTGGATCGTCTTCGGCCGCTGCCTCGGGGGTGGAAGCAGAACCCTAGCCCCGCCATGCCGCCGGCCGCCGTCAACCGCGCCTGCCTCTGCAGGTTCAGCCATTCCGCTGCGCACAGCGAGGGTCGCGCGATGCCGACGGGGAAGATGGGGTTCCTTAATCTGGCGGCCGGGCGGAGGTTTGCGCCGAGCGGTGCGCTCAGCTTGAAGGGGTGCCTGGGGTGGCAGGACGGCGGCGGCGGCGGGTTCAAGAGGAGGGTCGACGGGGAGGCGGCGGGGATTAAGGCGCAGGTGCTCACCAGGCAGCGTCAGCTGATGCGCGATCTGGAGGTCCTGTCGCTGGAGGAGGCGGCCGCCAGCGCAAAGACCCTGAGCGGGAACGGCGCGTGCCGACGAGGCAAGCCGCTGGGTTTTCCGGAGCAGGCCGTGGCGTCTAAGATGGTGGTTGCTGTTGATGTGGATGAAGGTACTGTGAAATCTATCTCAAGTGCAAGTCTGCTCATTTCTACAACGTCACTTTTGGGTAGATGATTATCCCTGCTGGTTGCATTATTGGTTCCTGTTTGAATTGTTGCCAATGTGGTGGTTAGTCTAGAACCAAAATTATATGAATTGAACAACGTAATCTTGCCCAAAACATACATGTAGTCATGACCACACTTGTGTTTTTCTTATGATTGATCCCCTTATGCCTTGTATTGTACAGGTCAAGGGAGTAGCATCAATTGTGTTTTTCTTATGATTGATCCTTCCTTACTATCCTTTTGCAGTTCTTGGAAGCTTTCTTGCAGCACTGAACAAATTTATCGCTGATCGTTATTCTTGGAATCACACAGTATCTGAATACCATGTGTACGAGTTCTTTAGGGTGAGTAATTAGTATGCACTCCAACTTTCCTTAAAAGATATTCAAATCCTGCTGTTTTTTTTCATTAGTCAGTCGCGTTTCCATTTCAGTTTTCTCCACCAGGGAGTTCTAATATATTATTTTTCAATCTATCCAGATATGGAACTGTTCTAGAGAAAGAGGTATATTCTGATGCTACTAATTTCACTTTGAATTACATTTATTGTCGTTTTAACAATACAATTCACCATATGAAATAAAGCACTGCTCTGAACACTGCAGCTAATTTTCTTGTCCATGAGTTCTTCACAACTCATTACTTCCATGATGGTATACAACCCATTCCTGGGGCTCGAGATGCTCTCCAAAACCTTTCTCCTTTCTGTAGCTTGTCAGTAGTAACGTAAGTCCTTCATAAGATTTAAGAGATACGTTCAATTTGCCTCGTCTATGAGTTTGCCTAATGGTGTCCTTCTCTGAAAAGATCTCGGCAGGATGTAATTAAGACTCACACTTTAGATTGGATTGAGAGGTATTATCCAGGCTTATTTGAGCAGATCCACTTTGGTAATCATTTCGCTTTGGAGGGCCAGTCAAGACCAAAATCAGAGATTTGCAGGTAAAGCACTGGCTCACTGAGGATAATTTTCTCAATCATGTTAGAGACTGTAGTAGGATTGTAATCTGGCTCCACATACATTAAAAGCACAGCATTGAATAGAACTGTGGCAGGCTTGTTCCTTTTTGCATTTCACTTTTAGAACAATATTTTGTGTATCTTGTTTGATCAGTGCCCATAAGACTAACTTGTTTGCTGTGTCAATTTCTCCTTGCAGATCTTTTGGCGCTCAGGTTTTAATAGATGACAACCCAAGATATGCTATGGAGTGTGCTAATGATGGCATGAGGGTGCTGCTCTTCGATTACGATAACTCATACCCTTGGTGCAAAACTGGAGTAGACGAGTCGCATCCGCTGGTAACCAAGGTCCACAACTGGGAAGAAGTGGAGGAGAAACTTCTTTCTTGGGTGGTAACTGAGAGCTGACATTCTTTTCAGGCATGAGAAGCACTGTTTGAGATCAACTAGTGCTTCATATTGCCTGACTTATGAAGAAACGTGTTAGGGGTTGAATACAACTCTATTTCCGATACTCAAAGATGTCAATGCAAACTTGGACATTTCATGTCTTTTGTAAGGGAGTGGCGAGTGATCAGTGAACATTGTTTCATTGCCGCAGCTGGTCGAGGCGCACCGGTTTAGCATTGCCCTAGGTCAAACAAAGCATAGATATTTCTATTGGCAAAGTTCAGGTTCTTCCATCCTTTTGCCCTAAGCTGGGTGTAGAATGTATATATTGACAATTGTGATATGGCGAAGATGAATTGAGATGTTGATAATGAACCATCCATATGCTCATATGCTGTTTAGATTGAATGCATTGAAGGTAGTAGGAGCAACTGCAATGTTGATGAAAGTATCCCTTTATGTTGAATGATGAACCGTTCTTTTTATAACCTTGATGAAACGTTACTTCAATTGTGGCGTCCAACCTGACTCTTGGTTGTGGATGGAAGCATGGTTTCAAGTCGCTTTGCTGTACTGGTCCCAGTAATGATGTTAATTGCGTTTTGTGGAATTAGTGAGAAGCTATCTAAGGCCAGTCTCAGTGGAAGGGGTCATGGGCACAGGTACCAAGTTTGCCACGTCAGCTTTTCAGCATGATGACCATGTCGCTCTCAATGCACAGGGTCATGGGCACAGTTTCATAGATAGAATCCAGCATTTAACCTCTCACAAGGTTCTTGGTAACTGTGATGACCTTGGGTCATCACCATGACCCTCTCATCACATCTCACCTCATTAATTTGATGCCATGTCATCAAACAAGCTTATGTGGCAGTGTATTTATTATCCATGACCCTTCCACTGAGACTGGCCTAATAGCCACACGGTGAATGTTTGTGAGTGAAATAATCTTTAGGACAGGAATCTCTCACCGAAATAAATACCTTATGTAAACGTATTTTATGTTGAAGTTAATAAACATGTTTCAAATTTTAGTGTTTCTCATGTAAAACTCATAAAGATAGAAAATTCCGCTTATAACAAAAACAAAATTGCAGATCTCCAGAGCAAGAACAAGTTATGCATGTTTAGGATTTTATGTTAGCACAACTATAGAGGACTGAAAAGGAAGAAAATAAACAGAGGAAAGAAAATGAGCGACCTTCTGATGCTGCTTGTCAAGAGTGAGAATACGGTTCTACAGATTTACCATCACATGTTCACCAACATGACTCCAAGAGGACAACTGAGTCACAAACCAATGGAAAACTATACAAAATTACGCCCCGGTATCACACTTTTCTCAATAGTCCTTTATTATTGTTAAAGTTGCATTAGGGGCAAGGCCATCACGGCACCAAAAACTGAAAACATGACCAGCAACATCCAGAAGGGCACTGCCTTCTTCTGGTTCTTCTCGCGACGCGCCTCTGCCACTGGCTGTGCTCTATTGGCAACAACTGGAGCTTGCTGGACTGCAGGAGATGGAGCAGGTGCAGCAGGATTCTCCCGGGGCTCTGATTCTGCAGCTGTGTTCTCCAATTGTTGCTGTTGGTTGTACCTCTCAACGTACTCTGGGAACAGCTTCTTGAAGTGTGGGCAGTTTTTGCTGCAAAGAGAAGCACTTATATGAATTGGACAAATAGTACTTAGAGCAAATGAATGCCAGGTTTCTAAAAGTTGGGTATACAAGTGGCGTGCTAGATTAAGAATTGAAGGAACCTAACAGTCAATGAGAGTTCCTTGCACTTTGGAAAATAGCATCCTGAACAAATTAAAGTTGTTACTTTTATGTAAAAGAATATTTCCTACAGGATCTTTTCAGCTGTGTCTGAAGGGGTAGTTTGTAAAATATTCAGTTCTACAATATGCGCGCGATCATAATGAATTATCATCCAGATAAATTAATATACCTCTCACAATTGTATGCAAGGGAAGCTTTCGCTAAGCGCCTCTTTTCTGCATCTGAAGTCTTGATGCTTCCAGTTGTCAGAGCATCATCCATCTGAAATTACGAGAATATCAATATTGAGAAATAAAACCTTAAACCAAGGGAGTTCTTGCAAGAGAAATGCCAAGCATCATTTGCAATAGTGGTGAGCAGTTACCATTAAATGGCAAGATCTCTATGTGATTGAAACTAGATATTCATTTCTGATAAGGATAACTCACGATGGCATGCAAGGAACAACTTACCATGAATGACAGGAGCCCAGTAAGAATGCTGCAGCACAAAATTTTACATGTCAGATTTAAACAAAGGAAAGAAAATGCAAACAGTTTGAACTAAAAAACATAGATGACTCAATGTGAAAAGATCACTCAGACAGCAGAACTAAACCTCAATTTATCATTGCAAGTTCCCCCATCACATGACAAAATGAAGTTGAAATACTTACAGACTACCACAGAGCACATTTAACTAGCAGTACTTAAGAGTTTGTACACTGTACAGAAACATGAAAAGCATGCTCTGGGTTCCAAAAACACATCACGTGTAAAAAGCTAAAAAAGCTAGTTATCAGTATGTGCGTACCTTGCTACAGACCACATTGGATTCCAAGACTCAGGATGAACTGCAAAGCATAGTAATAATGAACATTATTTCATACCTAATATGATGCAATAGCAACTATGATCCAGAAACAGTTCAGAACTTACAGTCACTCATTGACAGGCATATTCTTTTGTGTGGCGCAAACCTGCCGCTAGGGGTTGTCATGCTGAACAATGAAACGAGTTAGAAACAAAAACAGAAGAATTAACTTTTTCATTAATTATACATCTATCGATGTTTCTAGCTACAGTCCTCACACCCTAATAAGAAGCACCATGTCATTAAAACACAATTCATTAAATGTTTCTGCACCTGATACTTGGAGGTTTAAAAGGATAGTCTGGTGGAAATTTAAGCTTCCCATAGTAATATCCACCTGCAGGGGAAAAATTGGAACAAGAAAACATCATCAGAGATTAAGTAATGAAACAAATACCGGGATAAAGTAAATAATACAAAGAAAATGCTGTACTGTATTGCATGATCTCTACCTTCAAAGGGTGTGCCTTTACTTCCTTCAAGAACATAGTCTGGCATACAAAGTAAAGAAAGCACATAAGTTGGTACCAATATAGTAAGCAAAAATATTGGCGTTTCATTAAGAATAAGCATGATAAATACAATCTGAGGCACCAAATGAATTTGGACTATACAATAAGGCTTTGGCATCATGGCATACATGTGGCAACAGCACAATACCAGGGATATGCTGTTACCACTTGCTAAAAATAACAAAATATTTTAGAGAACTCATAATAACTCATAAGTAAAAACTTTTAATGTTCTCATTAACACACATCACATAATTCCTTTCCTTGATGCATGCAAGGTAAAATGACTAACTAAAAACTGCACATAAACATCAGCAGTTGTAATCTATGAGTTGTCAATGGTGCTTAACTAGTCATTGGGCATACAATGGGCATGCTTGGTTGAAGGTGTTAGTGTTAGTTTGCAGCAAACTAACACTAAACTAACACCAAAAATCCAAGCATATGTGTTAGTTTGGTGTTAGTTCCAAGTAACACCCCCCAAAAAACTAACATCCCCAAGAGGTGGTAATTGGTGTTAATTCTGGTAGACCCCACCCCTTTTACTCCTTTTTCTCTCTCCCTCTAGATCCTCCAAAGAGTGCAAAAGTAGCATTACATGCAAAAGTAACACATGCATCCAATCATCCAAGGTGTTAGTTTGCTAGGTGTTAGTTGGGGGTGAAAAAAACTAACACTAACACCAACACTAGAGAACCAAGCAGGGCCAATATATCATAATATTTGACAGGTTGGTGCACATAATTAGCAGGAACCTTTTTCAGCATGTATAGTGCTGGCAATTACTGTTGTACTTGATAATTGCAGTTATGTCAATGCAAATCCTGACGCTGACCAATATATATAAACAAACATATGGGGGTCCAGAGCCATGCACCATAAGCAGAACAAACAATATTTCAATGAAGAGACTAGACAATGGTGCAGCTAAATGAGATATTCCATTGATTGTTAAACAAATATAGACAAATCCATCAAAAATATGTACTGGACTGTTTGGACATCAAATATGCGAGGTGACAAACTCTGTGTGCTCGCCCTTGGGCATTTAAGTCCCACGCAAAATGACCAACCGTTAAAACCAGTAGGAACGCTTGAATATTGCTAATGTGCAGTTATGTCAAGAGGTAGCATGGTTTTGAGGCGCCGTGGCGTCGCGTGGCGCCTGACCCCCTTCACAACGCCTAGGCGTTTGTGGCGGACGCCTAGGCGACGCCATACACACATTTTAGGGGCCATATGATAGAGACAGGGAAAGAAACAGAGGAAGAGGAGGGGAAAGAGGAGGGAAGCAAGGGAAGAGGAGGGAAGCAGGGCTGCAGAGGAGGCAGGAGGGCATACCAGGCTGGAGGGCAAGCAGATCGAGGTCGCGCGGGGCGAAATCGACCGGCGGCGGCGGCAGATCGTTCGCGCGGTGCGACCTGACCGGCGGCGGGGATGGGAGAGCTCCTCCCGACCTCTTTCATCCGGTTCAACTGGGCCTTTAGTTAGACAAATAGGCCCATATAGCAGCCCAAGCACATCCAACCGAGCAACCCTATCATCAACCCTATCACTTATCCAGTTCCTATCCACCGTTCGTACTTCTCCACCCGACCCGACGTCCGCCGCCGCCGCCCGTCCCCTCCGCCTCCGCCTACGCCCGTCCCCTGCCTCCTCCGCCAGCACCCGTCCCTGCTCCTCCTCACCTGCGGCCGTCCCCTGCTCCTCCACGTCTCTACCAGCGCCCGTCCCCTACCTCCTCCTCCTCTCCGCCCGTCCCTGCCTCCGCCGCCCGTCCTTTACCTGTGGGCGCGCAGTGACCTCCGGCGTCTGCGGCACGGCTTTTGACGTCCGCCCGACGCCGTTCGCACATAGGCGACGCCTACCTCGATTAGGCGGACGCCATACCAGGGGAGGTCGTGGTGCCCTCGACGCCCAGAGCCTCTAGCATGCCTCGACGCCTAGGCGTCGCCTAGGCGACGATTAGGCGACGCCTCAAAAACCATGAGGTAGTCCATATAATTTAACAGTAAGCATTAAATCAATGTTCCAAATTCTAGAGCTTAACTAGATGCCAAGCAGTAGAGCTTAAATTCTATGGGCATAACCTTAGCCTGCCTTTCCTACTGTGAGCTAAAAAAGGTTGATATTATCAACTGATTTTCAGGAAATGAGCAAAACAAATCAATGCTGACAGGAATTACCGCTTGTCATATGCTCATACTCAGTTCAACACACTACGCAGAACTATTTCTGGCCCACATACCATAATTCAACCTTTTCAACCATAAATTGCTGAGTATGTCACGCAATGCGCAGAGCAATCTCACGTATACAGAAACATCCAAAAACTGATTGCTACCACAACATGAACCGTATGTGACACACGTTTCACCTACGCCATCGCTTCCGACAAAATCAAGCTCAATAAGTGCTTGCTACCACAACATGAAACGTAGGCGACATGCGTTACGCACGCACCATCGCTTCCGACAAAAGACAGTGCAATCACAGCCAGTTCCAAACATTAACGACTGAAAAAGGCACAAAATCTACTGGTTGGGTCAGAGGGGAGGTTACTTACGCCACTCCAATATGTCGTTGGGCAGCGGGCGAGCCACGATCTGCGGCGGCGGCTCCTGCAACCCAGCGAAACCAAAACCAACCGTCAGAAATCGAGCCACAGAAACAACCCAATCGGACCCATCCCGCCAATCGAACCCCCAATCCAACCGGTGCTCACCTTGCAGAGCGCGTGGTACTCCTTCTGGAGCCGCTTGAGGCAGCCCTTCTCCGCCATGGCGAAACCCTACCGCCCGCCCGCCCGCCCGCCCAGACGGCGACCGCGCCCGCCGAAACCCTAGCGCAATCCTCCCGCCCGCACGCGGCAGCTCAATTGGGGATCCACACAGCTCCGCACGGGGATCCAACCCTATCCAATCAAACCGGTAACAGCCTGCGCCGCGTACGATCGGGAGATAGGCAATCGAATCGGGGGCAGCGCGGGCGCGGATTTGGTGGGATCGGGCGGCGGGAAGGGGGAGGGGGAAGGGGAGGGGATCGGGAGCGGATCGGCGGCCGCGTTCCCCGGTGCGAGGGGAGAAAGCAAAGCCAAGCCAAGCCAACGGGTGGTGGTCTAATGGGGTGGGGAATTTTTTATTCCTCCAACGGATTCTTAATGGCGCGTGATCTGCTTGGAGATTCGTGCATGGTGCGGCGCCGACGGAGCGGACGCTATGTGCACGCGGTTTGTGCGTAGGTTTCCCGTTTGTTCTTGTTTCCCCGCGTGAGAGAAAATGAAATTCGAATGTTTTGATCCAAAACAAATAAGATTTTACTTCAAAAAAAAGTTTCGCTTAAAATATTCTTGAATTTTCACTCATGCAGAAAATGATCTCGATATGGTATACTCTCTCCGATTTGGTAATGAAGTCGTTTTGACATGATTTGAGTCAAACATTGGGAATATAAATCATGACTAACTTTTAAGTTATTGAGTTTGGAAATGTGAAAACTACATAAATAGATTTGCCTTACAAAATACTTTCATAAAAGTATGCATATGTTTGTTTTTAATAAATATTTTTATAAAAATAAGATGTCAAAGTTGTACTTTGGAGACCGTGTCGCTGTCCTAAACGACTTACAGCCTGTTCGGTTGGCTGGTGGCTGATGCCTGGTGCTGGTTTGTTTGAGAGAAAAGTCTCGTTGACCTGTTGCTTGGTTTGTTGTGAGAGAAAAGATCTTTTGTTGGTGGCCGATAAGCCAAGCGAACAGGGCGTTCATTTACCAAACTAGAGGGAGTACGTGGCATAAATGACCTTCGAAAAAAATTGAAGTACCGATACGGCGAACCAGAGAGGGGAGTGAATAAGAGCCGATAAAAAAATCTTCTCGAACGAGATAGAGGCTCCAACAAGATGAACACGGCTTCCAACACACGTCTCCGACTCACTACCCAAGTTGGCCAAGACCACGCAACCACTGGAGTGCTACTGGCCCTAGGAACCAACAACCAACTTCACGGACCCGAGAACGCAGCGGAACACCAACCTCGAGCTTTACTGACCTACACCGGTCAGGCCGGTGAGCACCACCGGTCAGACCGGTCCCTCCTGGTGAAACCTGGGAACTTCCACAGAAAGGCCCCTACACCGGTCAGGCCGTTGTAGCTAACCTGTCAGACTGGTTCAAGCCAGGAAACCCCAAATCTACCAAACAGGCCTACCGAGCTTCAAACTGACCCAAACTTGAAACAACAGCAACACGGGACAACAGCAAACTCACCCAGACGTTCACCCGAGCAAAAATCAACAAGAGTTCGCGCCGGTAAGACCGGTGAGAGGCGCCTGTCAGACCGGTGTGACCTGAGCTCGTCGGGATGAACAGCACCCGCGGGTCAACACCCTCAAATCCAACTCCCGATCTCCCGAATCACTCCACGGATTTGCACAAGACTTTGGGGATAGTAGGAACACCTCATGGGCACTCCATAGCTAAGATTTTGTCCACCAAAACTTGCTAAATCAAGAGGAATAGAAGAAATCTCGCTAAGAGCGCCTCTAACCTAGAACACCGAAAACCCCAAAATCGAGCCCCTTTGCTCACGGATTTGGGAGGGGAATCAAAGGCAAAGGAACCATGAATGGCTCATGCATACATCCCCCACCAAATCCTAAAGAGAAAGTCCTTGAAAACGCTCCAAGTGAAAGCGCATCTTGGCCCCTAATTATTTTGGTGATAATGACAAGCACGATTTGTGGTATCTAATGCTTTGTCAAGATGTGTGCAGGTCTTAAATGAATGAAACTCATATGGTTGATCAAAGGAAGGCCCCCAATTTCAAGTCGTTGCTTTCAACTCGAATCAAGGCTTAATTTCTTTTTACTTTTGAATTTGAGTATAGGAAACACCGTACTATAAAGGGGATGCAAATCGATAGCCAAGAGATGCTAAAAGTGCTCTAGAAGGTAATCCAAGTGAGTGAGAAGAGTTGAGAGTTGGCACGTGCACAAATGCTATTCTTTTCCCAAACTCTCAACCTTGGTCGGTTGTACCGACGCCATGTCGGTACTACTGGTGGTCACCCCTCGGTAGTACCGGCGTAGGGCCGGTATACCGATATGGCTTCACTGGCGAGTTTTAGCCAGGGGGGCGGTACTACCGACCCTGCGTCGGTACTACTGATAAGCTGGTACTATTAGGGTTCTGAACCCCCCCTCGGTAGTACCGACGCCGTGTCGGTAGTACAGGGGTTACACGATTGTGCACAGTAACGGCTAATTTTTGGCCCTTGGTATTTAAGCCCCCTTCTCCCTCCTCACTCATTGCTGACCAACCACGAGACAAACACTTACTTGAGCGTTCACTCCACCTCTCCCCTCTCCTCTAGAGCTATCCTTGGTTCCCTTGAGCTAGGGTTTGAGTAGAGAGGTGAATTCTAGTGAAGTGTGCACAAGCTTTGAGAGCCCCTTCGTCCTTCTCCTTCTCAAGAGCACTTGAAGCATCTCCGGGCTTTTGGTTTGCATTTGTTACTCTTGAAGCTTGCTTCTAGACGGTTAGGCGTCGCCCGCGAGTGCCCTCTTTGTGTGGTGCACCCGAGATCGTTTGTATTGCCCTCTCCTTGGTGGAGAATTCTTAGTGAGCACCAATCTTCCTTTGTGGGGGTTGGAAGAGGAAAAGAGGCTCTTGGTGATAGCCCTCCCTTTGTGGGATCCTCAACGGAGACGTAGCATCCTTTGTGGGTGTGAACTTCGGATTAAAATCTTGTGTCTCCTTTTGCTTGCTTGAATTCTTTGTTTCTAACGAACCCTAGAACTTGTTTTAGCCCGATCTATCAATTGGTTGCTATCCAACTCATCTCTGTGGTTGCAGGTGGTTCTTAGCCTCTAAACTAAGACTTTGATTCAAGTAGATTTGCTAGAAACACTGCCTGTCGGTGTTTTAGACCGGCAACCTACTACGGGGAGTACCCGAAGTAGATGAATGTGACTCGCCGAGATCGGTAACTCGAAGGAAGAGACACGAGGCACACAATTTAGACAGGTTCGGGCCGCGAGGTGCGTAATACCCTACGTCCTGTATGCTGCGTAGCTCTGGATTGATAGGGCACGATTACACGATGGTGCAATAGTGCGCCGTGAGTTGTAGGAGATGAAGATGATCCTGAGATCGGTCCCTGCCTCGCCTTATATAGTCCGGGAGGCAGGGTTACAAGTCGGAGTAGGGAAGGAGTACTAGTCGAGTACGTCTAGGAGACCTCTATACAGTGCGGAACGTGTACGAGTCCTAACCAAGTACTACTCCCCGTGTCGTCCTTGTGCTCCACGCCTTCGGGTGCCGTGTAGCGCAAGCCGGTAGTCCCGTGGGCCCACCGAGTAGTCGGTCCCGGTACCCACCGAGGTAGTGGGCCCGGGGAGGTCCATACGACAAGCCCCCGAGTACTTTGTAGTCGAGAAGGATAGCTTCCGGTAGTCTTGACGGCCTTAACGAGTAGTCCTCAAGCGTCCCCGAGTGGTACAAGTCAAAAGTCCTCAAGAGTAGTCGAAGCATCCCGAGGCCGGAATGTACTCCACCGATGTTTGAGCAATCTTGAAGTCTTCTCGAGTAGTCCCAAGCGTCCTTGAAATACGCCTTCGAAGGTCTTCAAGAAATGCCGCTCTTGTCTTGAAGCCGAAGCCGTCGGGGAGATTGCGATTTGCGTAACCGCAATCCACATGGAGTAGCCCCCGAGCCTCGAGCCGCGAGCTCGGTCGAGGATCCATCCGAAGTCTCGGCAAGAAAATCCCGAAAAATCCGAGAGAAAAAAACCGAAGGACACGTGGCACGGAGCCCCCGAGCCTTGAGTCGAGTACTTCCTCTCGAATTGAAGGGTCTTCTTGGAGAATGTGTCCCGAGATGCTTTTGAGACTAGCCGCATCCCCGGGTAGTCGAGTAGAAGTAGCCGAGCCCCCGAGGTGAGGCACGTCGACTAGGAGAATACGAAGAGTCACGCGCAGACGCTGAGTCAGCCGCGCGTGGACTTATCCAGCCGCCCGTTGCGGAGGCGATTTGGCTTATAAATAAGAGCCAAAACCCTTAGGGTTTTTCACCCAAGTGAGCCGCAGTCATTTCCGTTTGAATCTTGAAGTAGATCCACTCCAGCGCTGCCGCCGCCGTAGTAGATCCAAACGCATCGTCACCCGGAGGTTTTAGGGTAGCCCCCGAGCGGATGCGAGTGAAGACTCCTTGTACTTGGAGGATGAAGCCGTCGCCGTCGAAGACATCGAAGGCCGGAGGAAAGAAGAGGGGCCGTACGGAGGCCGCCGCGGCCGCCACCGGTGCGGCGCCGCCACCGTCTCCACCGCGCGCTGATCCAAGCCGCGAGTGGAAAAAGTCAAAGGTCAAGACGGAGGACTCGCCGACCCCGTTGAACGGCGGGTTCATCGGGGAAAAGGAGATCGACATGTGGAGATCCGCCGCGAGAGATCCCTATCCAATGGAGAAGGCCGAAGACGAGATCCCAATGTTCTCGCGCTTCGTGGAGCGCGGGCTTGCGCTCCCGGCAAAGCGACTTCTTCAAGGGGCGCTCGGGTACTACGGCATCGAGTACCTCAATCCGAACCCCAACGGAATCTTCCATACATCCGTCTTCGTACACTTCCGCGAAGCCTTCTTGGGAATCAAGCCGCACCGGGTGCTCTTCCGAAGTTCTTCCGTGTGAAGCCGCGAGCCCGGCGCCTCCAACCCTAGAGTAGTCGGAGGGGCCGAATCCGGGCGAGGGAGGACGCCGCGGAGCGCACTCGGCGTACAAGCTCGTGGACTCCAACACCGACCGGAAGACGAGATGGTTCTACATCACGAACCACCATCCCGAGCTACCGAAGCCGAGCGGACGGCGAGGCCGTGCACCAAGAGTGGTGGAACACGGAGCCCACCATGCAAGAGGGGATCCGGCTCACCCGAGTTGCTAGCGCGCATCAAGACTCTCAGGGATGCGGGACTGAGGGCCGAGCATGTGGCCTTCAGTTTCATGAAGCGCAGGATCCAGCCGCTGATGGCGCGAGACACGATGGGCTTCGAGTACACCGGCGACAACGATACGTCGCGGATGCCGGGGGGCGAGCTGGACGACAACGACATCGTCGAGAGGTTGTCGAGGATCTTCAAGGACATGCCACCGTACACGGCGTGTCCGGTCGAGGAGTACTCCGCCGCGCGCCCGCCCAACGAGGTGAGTAGTCGTACCCCCTCGTCGAGTAGTGAGTACCCGTAGTGAAGTTTCTGACGCCTTGTGTGTTTGCGCAGGATGATGTGAAGCGGTTTGTCTCCGATCCGCGGCCGCCACCGAGCGGAATCGAGATCCCGGTGGTGGGGAAGGTGAAAGAGCGCCGCGAAGTTGGAGAAGGCGACGACACCGTCATTGTGGAGGATACCTCCGATGACGACGATGAAGACGAAGAGACTCTTCAGGACCGCTTCCAGCTGCGGTCGAGGTTTAGCCGTCCGGGCTTGCCTCATGTGCCACTCATCCAAGACCCTCCGCCAGCTCCGGAGGCTAGCCTTGCCGCGCCGCCGCGGAGCCGCGCAACCCCACCAAGAAACGGGTGGCGAAGAAGATGAAGGTCTCGGAGACCACGCCTCCGGAGGTAAGTCATCTTGAGCGAGTAGTCGAATACCCGTAGTCGAGTACATTGTCGACAAGAAGTCGCCTTTTGTGTGCGGGGAGGTGCCGCCGCGAGCCCGTGGAGGAGGGCGACGAGGGCATGTGGCCCACAGTGGGGGAACCGGCGGGAAGCCGAAGTCCAGCCCCCACTGTCGAAGAACTTCGGCGCAGTGGAGCGCCGGCCCCCCCCTCGCTCCGCAGGAGAGCGAGTACCCGCGGCCCGCCGCCGTTGGGGAGATGGAAGCCGCAGGCGCGCGGAGACGTCTGCGCCGGCCACCGCTACCGTGCCGGAGGCAGTGGCCGAAGAGGCGGAGGAAGAAACGCCCGCCGAGGGTGGACCGGTTGACATTGCCGCATCCTCGGTGCTCCGCCGTGACTATCGTCCGGTCGAACCCGTAAGTACCCCACCTTCATGAGTAGTACTCGTTGCCATAGTCGATCATTGCCCGACGAACTTCTCGTGAACACTTGTGCGGGAAAATCCACGGATCCGAGCCGGGACGGGGGAGGAGCCCGCGACAGGGGCGGAGGCGGAGAGGCCGTGCCGCCCGTCGAGGAGCCCGCTCCCGAGGCCCAAGCCGCGACCGAGCCCCCGGCCGCCGAAGCGCCATCGCCGCAGGCGGCCATAGTCGAAGGTGAGTACCCTTCTTGAAGTTGTAGAACTCCGGGACGAGTAGTCGTAGGCACCGATGCGCATGTTCGTTGTTGACGGGCGCCGAAGGGGGTGACCTCCCCGGGGGTACCCATGCGGGAGCCGACACCGCAGGCCCCGGAGGCCGCGGAAGGAGCCCCCGAGCCCGAGGGGGAAACCGTCGTGAAGTTCGCCGAGGGGGAGGCGACTACCACGTCGCCGGGGGTTGCCCCGGAGGTGGCAATCCGATCCCTCGAGATCCAAGACGCGGAGCCGATCCGCTCGGCGCCGATGACGGAGGCTACGTCGAGTAGCCGTGGCGGGATTGAGCCGCGGCCGACGATCTCGTCGAGCCGACGACGGTAGCCCAACACCCGGAGGCAATCCCGGCGGGCCGAGCAAAGGTGGATGAAGGTACGTAGTCGTAGCCTCTCGAGTAGTCCATCCTTTGCGTAGAGTACTCGCTTGACTTGAGTTTGTCTTGTGCGGGACGTCGCGGAGCGATCCCGCGAGAAGTCGAACATGCTGCAAGGCTACGGCGACACCGTGCTCCGAGCCGAGGCCCTGGAAGAGCAGCTCGTGAAGTCGCGGAAGCACGCGGCCGCGATGCGGTCCGAAGCTCGACGCCGCCTTCGCCAAGTACCACAACGATGTGATGGAGCTGCAGGCGAAGGGCGACGACCTGGTGCGGAAGAACAAGGGCCTCCGCAACAAGAACAAAGGTATGTCCTTGGGCTTGTCGGGTGCTTGTTGGAAGCCGCATAGCCTCTGACCCGTTGTTGTGTTGTATTGCAGAACTCGAAGGCCGGTGGAGCAAACGAAAGCCTCGGAGGTCGGCATGAAGAACCTCTTCTACCGGGAGCGAGGAAGCCCGCCGTACTTGAGCTCGACTACAAGGAGCTCGCCTTCGAGTGCGAGAAGCACATGGAGCCGCGGATTGCATCGGCGGGATCTCGTCAACTGCTACAAATCTTTGCGAAGTTGAACGAAGATTGCGAGGCGCTCCGGCCCGGCTCCGAAGGACCTTGAAGAGGTCGCCCTCCCGATCGCGAGGCTCCCGGTGCCGCACCCGGCGGCCCCAAGATCGCTCCTGCGGCGGATCGACTTCGTGAAGCGCCAAGCGGTCGGCCGCCTACGTCAAGCACATGGCGAAGTCGATCCCGAAGCAAGTGCGGCCTTCATGAAGTCGTACTTCCCGAAGGCTCCGGTGGAGGTGGTCGCCGGCGGGGTAGCCGCCAACCGCTCGGATGAGCGAGACGCGAGCCGGCCGGAGCGAGATGGCTCCCATCGCGGAGCGGTAGCCGAAAAGTTGAACCTCCGGTAGCCCCGCATAGGTAGCTTAGTAGCCATGGTTGTACATGAAACGATTGTAATGAACTATTCATGTATCAATGAAATGAAGTTGTTCCATCAATGAGTACTCGTAGCCGCGATCTCGCAGTGCGGAGCGCCTATCGTGGAGTAGGTGCGAGTAGTAGTACTCGGCCTTAGTAGTCCCATCGTAGGGAGCAAAGCGATAAACAAGTTGATAAAAAATCAAGCTTTATTACCGAAGAAGTACACACCGGGTGGCCGGGCCGTAATTACAAGTAGTCGCCCGGACCCGGAGGCCGCTTACGCCTAAGTGGCGCCGGGAGCGGATAGCCGCTTGCGGTCGGTGATCCGTAGGTAGCCGTGGAGGCCGGATCGCGGATCCGTAGGTAGCCGTGCGAGGGCCGGATCTTGGAGTGTGGTCTCTTGGTAGACCGGCTAGAGTCCTTGACGCTCGTCGCGGCCCGTGGTCCGTAGGTAGCCGCACGGGCCGGACTCGGAGGAGAGTAGTCCGGAGACTTGGAGCCGGGACCGGAGGGTCGCTTGCGGCAAGGGGTGTTGAAGTAGTCGTGTAGACTTGAACCCCGGGTAGTCGTGTAGACTAGGCGTAGAATCGACGAGTTGGTCGACGTTCCACGAGTTGTTGACGTCTTCGCCTTCAAGTGTTTGGAGGCGGTAGGAGCCCGGCCCGGTCACCTTAGCCACGGTGAAGGGGCCTTCCCGTGGGGGAGGCCGAGCTTGTGGAGTCCTTCCGTGTTCTGAATACGACGGAGGACAAGATCTCCAACGTTGAAGGGGCGTTCCTTGACGTTGCGATCATGGTAGCGTCGGATACCCTCCGGGTACCTAGGCGATTGGACGAGGGCGGCGCGGCGAGCTTCTTCGATGCTTCGTCAATATCAACTCGTCTGTTGTCTTCCGAGACGCCTTCGTCGTAGTGTTCCACTGCCGGTGAGTTCCATATGACGTCGGCGGGGAGGATGGCTTCGCAGCCGTAGACCAAGAAGTAGGGGGATTGCCCCGTTGGCTTGGATGGTTGAGTCTGCAGCCCCCGCAGTGCATTGGGTAGTTCCTTGATCCACTTGCCCTCTTTAGAGTTGGCGGCGTCATGTAGCCGCTTCTTGAGGGCGTCGAGCACCATCCCATTGGCGCGCTCGACTTGTCCATTGGCCCGTGGATGGGCGACCGAGACGTATCCGACGTCGATCCCGCCGTTCTCGCGGTACTCCCCGGAGACCGGTGGTTGTTGAAGTTGGACCCCGTGTCCGTGATGATGCGGTGGGGTAGCCCATAGCGGTGTACGAGTTCATCCGGAAGTCGAGTACTCTGTCGGCCTTGGGACATGTGACCGGCTTGACCTCGATCCACTTGGTGAACTTGTCGATGGCCACCGCACCCTCGTTGAATCCTCCCGGCGCGGCTTGGCGGTGGCCCAATCATGTCGAGCCCCCGGCAGGCAAAGGGCCGGATCGGCGGTATGGTGACTAGCTTGTAGGCCGGGACGTGTTGCTGCGTTGGCGAAGAATTGACATCCTTGGCACCTTCGACGAGTTCTTCGGCATCGCTCAGGGCTGTGGGCCAGTAGAAAGCTCGCCGGAAGGCCTTGCTGACCAGCGTACGTGAAGACGCGTGGTTGCCGCAGATGCCCTTGTGAATCTCCTCCAAGATGTCCTTGCCTTCTTCACGGGGGACGCACTTCATGAGTACTCCGGAAGATGCGCCCCGCTTGTAAAGCTTGTCTCCGACGAGGACGTAAGACTTGGCGCGGCGGACGAGCTGCTCGGCCGCGTTCTTGTCGGAGGGGACCTTCTGCTCGCTAAGGTAGTCGATGAAGGGTTGCCTCCAGTCCACGTCGATCATCATGACCTCCTGCCCAGCTGGTGGATGGGCTGGGGCAGTGGTCGGTGGCGCCGGCTCCGGGATGGATGGCGCGTGAAGCTCATGGACGAAGACGCCCGCGGGTACTTGGGCGCGGGTGGATCCAAGCTTCGAGAGGACATCCGCCGCAACGTTGTTGTCGCGGACGATGTGATGGAACTCGAGACCGTAGAACTTGTTCTCGAGCTTGCGGACTTCTAGGCAGTAGGCGTCCATGTTCTCCTTGTTGCGGTCCCGGGACTTGTTGACTTGGTTGATGACCACTGCGGAGTCGCCGTAGACTAGTAGCCGCTTGATGCCAAGTGAAGCCGCGAGGCGGAGCCCGTGCGGGGAGGGCTTCGTACTCGGCTTCATTGTTCGAGACCTTCCAGAAGATCTGCAGGACGTACTTGAGTTGTTCGCCCGTTGGAGAGATCGGGGAGTACCCCTGCGCCTGCGCCCTCGAGGTTGAGTGAGCCGTCAAAGTACATCACCCAATGCTCTGGTCGCACGGTGGGAGTAGGTAGCTGGTTCTCCCGCCACTCTGCCATGAAGTCGACTAGTGCCTGCGACTTGATGGCGGTGCGTGGCTTGAAGTCGATGGTGAGGGCGCCGAGCTCGACAGCCCACTTGGAGATTCTTCCGGTGGCGTCTGGGTTCCTCAGGATGTCGCCGAGCGGGTAGTCGGTGACGACGGAAACCGAGTACTCCTGGAAGTAGTGTCGTAGCTTCCGCGAGGTGATGAGTAGAGCGTACAAAGCTTCTGCACGGCCGGTAGCGAGCCTTGGACTCGATAGAACCTCGCCGACGAAGTAGACCGGGCGCCCCGGACCGGGTAGGCGTGGCCGTCTTCCCCGCCGCTCGACAATGATGGCGATCGACCACGTGAGTAGTCGCAGCTAGGTAGAGCGATGGCGCTCGCCCTTGTAGGGAGCCGTGAGGACCGGCGGCTTTGACAGAAGTCCTTGAGCCGGGCAAGGGCTTGATCCGCCTCTCGGAGTCCACACGAACTTCTCGTGATGCTTGAGAAGTTTGAAGAAGGGGAGACCCCGTTCTCCTAGCCTCGAGATGAATCCGTTCAACGCCGCCATGCACCCCGTCGGCTTCGGACGTCCTTGATGCTCGTGGGAGCTTTCATGCCGGTGATGGCGGAGATCTTCTCGGGGTTGGCTTCAATGCCGCGCCGGGCCGATGATGAAGCCGAGTAGTTTGCCCGAAGGGACGCCGAAGACGCACGTGTTCGGGTTGAGCTTCCGGCGGTACTCGCGTAGTGATGCGAAGGTCTCTTCAAGGTCGTCGATGAGGGTACCGGAGTCCCCGGTTTTGACAACCACGTCATCCACGTAGGCCTCGACGTTCTTGTTGAGTTGCCGCTTGAAGCGAGCCCGGATGGCCCGTTGGTAGGTAGCGCCGGCGTTCTTCAACCCGAATGACATGGTCGTGTAGCAAGACGCGCCAAACGGGGTGATGAACGCGGTCTTCTCCCCGGTCTTCCTCCTTGATTGCGATCCGGTGGTACCCGAAGTAGCGGTCGAGGAAGCGAGCAGGTCGCAGCCCGCCGTGGAGTCGATGACTTGATCAATCCGCGGCAACCCGAAGGGGTCCTCGGGCGATGCTTGTTGAGGTCGGTGTAGTCGACGCACATCCTCCACTCGTTCGAGTTCTTCTTGCGGACGAGGACGGGGTTGGCGAGCCACTCAGGATGGAAGACTTCTCTGATGAAGCCTGCAGCGAGTAGCTTGGCGAGCTCCTTCTTGATGGCGTCCCGTCTGTCGTCGGCAAAGCGTCGGAGGTGTTGTCGCTTGGGGGTGGCCTTTGGATCGACGTGAAGGCGTGCTCGATCGGCTCCCCGGGCACTCCCTCGGCATGTCCGTCGGCTTCCACGCGAAGATGTCGCGGTTAGCCCGAAGGAAGCTGATGAGCGCGTCTTCCTATTTGGGGTCGAGGCCGGCCCCGATGGTGGTGGTCTTGCTGGGGTCGCCTGTTCCGAGGTCGACCGACTTGACGAGTACCTCCTTAGGTGGATGAGGCTTGTTGGTGCTGTCAGACTTCTCTGGGATGTCGAGTTCGCTCGTAGCGAGCTTCTTCGACGCAGCGTAGACCTCCATCATTGGGGTGGGTACTTGGTTTGTTGAAGCGATCACCACGGCCTCCCGTATCGCGGTCGTGGGAGATCTTCAAGTCCCCCCGGAGGGAGAGTACACCGCCGGACTTGGCATCTTGAGTACCAAGTAGGTGTAGTGGGGCACCGCCATGAACTTGGCGATGGCCGGTCCGCCGAGGATGGCGTGGTAGGAAGTCTCGAAATCCGCAACCTCGAACTTGATGTACTCGGTGCGGTAGTTATCCCGAGACGCCCCGAAGGTAACCGGCGCTACCACCGAGCCTAGTGGGATAGCCGCGTTGCCCGGGACGATGCCGTAGAAAGGCATGCTTGCTCTTGTCGAGCATGGGGGTGACGTCGAGGTTCATCTTCTTCAATGTTTTGGTGAAGAGGACGTTGAGCCCGCTTCCACCGTCGATGAGCACCTTGTTGAGCTTGGAGCCCGCCACCGTTAGTTTCGGGACGAGGGGGAACCGTCCCGGTTCGCAGAAGCTAGTCCACCGGTCCGCGCGGAGAAGGTGATGGGTACTTCTGACCACCTGAGAGGGGTCATAACCGCTGGCTCGATGGACATCACTTCGCGGCGGGTAGCCTTCTGCTCCCGCCTGCTGGGCAGTCCGCCGAAGAGGACGTTGACGGTCTTCTCGGGTTCCTGGAAGTCGTCGTTGTCGCCGTCCTTCTTCTTGCCCTTCTGATCGTGAGGGTGCGGTGGCTCCGGCGTGTCCTTGAGTGCGTGCCTGAGCTGGTAGCACTGCTCGGTAGTGTGATTGCCGTTCGGATGCCACGGGCACTTCTCCTTCGGCGGGTCCTTGATCCCGCCGTAGTTCTTCTTCGAGTTCCCCTTCGCAGGGCGCAGGATAGCCGCGACGGTGTTGTCTGGCTTGCGCTTGCGGTTGGGACCCGAGTTGTTGTTGTTGTTGTTGTTGTTGTTGCCGCGGCCGCCTTGGTTTGCATTGTTGCCGCTGCCGCCGCCCTGGTTCTGCTTGGACTTGCCGCGGATGGCGTCGTACTTGGCGTTGGCCTTGTCCTCTTCGTCCGCCCAGGACGTGATCATGTCCTTGAGGTGGGGAATGGACTTGGGGCGGCGACGACCGAAGTCCTCGAAGGTGCGGCGATGGTAGAGGCCGTCCTGGAAGAGGTCGATGACCTCCTTGTCGGTGACGTCGACGACGGTAGCGCGCTTGTCGAAGAAACGGCGCATGTACTTGCGGAGGGTCTCGCCTTGTTCTCGCTTGATCATGGCAAGGTCCATGCGAGTACCCGAGCGGCCCATGGTGCCCGCGAAGTTGCTCGTGAACTTGTTCCTTCGGTGGTCCCACTTGTCGATCGAGTGCTTGTCCGGCGACTCGAGCCATGTGAGTGGGGCTTGGTCCGGGCGAGAAGGGGAAGTAGAGGCACTTGGTGTCGCCGTTGCCGCCGCCGTTCTCGATGGAGAGGGCGTAGCATCGGAGCCACCGGATGGGATCTCGCTTCGCGTCGTACTTGGTGATCCCCAAAGGCTTGAACTTGTCGGGGAGGAGCAGAGTTGCGGAGCCGGGGTGAGAAGGCGGGGAAGCCGTCGCCTTCGGCCAGCGGTGGTCGACTTCCTCTCGCCGCAACTCCTCGATCCTCTCGGCGAGCATCGTACCCGCCATGAGAGGCACCGAGGCGTGGCTATGCGCGTGGCCACGGCCGCCGCGGCCGCCGCCGCCTCCCGGCCTTTCTTGTTGGCCCCGTGGTTGGAGCTGCCGCCGTCGCTGCCGCCGCCGTCAGGGTCGTTGCCGCCGCCACCGGCCGGAGCACGGTGGGGGACGACTTCTCGGTTGCCTTGCTCTTGTCGTGAAGGTCCGCCAGCATTGGAGCGGCGACGGTTTGGGTAAGCTGGGATGTCGGCCCGAGTACGGTTGGGGCCGGGGTCAGCGCTGCGACTAGTAGCTTCGTTGTCGCGAGGCTTAGCTGGGAGAGGTTGGGCGACTCGTTGTCTACCCGCATGAAGTAGGCTTCTTCGGCCGAGCTTGGCGATGACCTCTCCGGCGCGTATGCCCCGAGCCCGGCGTGCGATCGTCGTGATCGACATGAGGCATTGCTCGGGGGTGGTGTGGACTCGCTCTCGACCGCCTCGAGAGCTTCCACAAGGTTGCGGATGGGAAGGTTGTCTCCGAGCCGCCGGCGTCGTTCGTTGCGCTTCCCCGTTACGTTCGCGCCGGCGTCCCCGTTGGCGTCGGTCTCGCCCGCGGGTGCATCGCCGAGACGGCTCGTCCGCGGAGATGTCCTCCGTGTACTTGTCGGCGGCCGTGCACCGAGGTTCCCGGGGTGTCGCCGGCAGCCATGAAGACTTGGCGATCGGGGGTGCCGAGGGCCGGACTCGAAGGCGCCACCTCAGTGGGCGTGTTGGAGTCAG
This sequence comes from Cenchrus americanus, assembly GCA_947561735.1. Classification (NCBI taxonomy): domain Eukaryota; kingdom Viridiplantae; phylum Streptophyta; class Magnoliopsida; order Poales; family Poaceae; genus Cenchrus; species Cenchrus americanus. Next base: position 96,405,678 of record OX387240.1, read on the forward strand.
CCTGGGCCAGTGGTGTTCCCTCCTGGAACGGTAGTGAGTCGATGTAGGCAACGTAGCGTGAGTCTCCCTTTGCCAGGTCAGCGGGCTTACGGTCCGGCCGAGTAGACGTATCTGTCGGTCGGTGTCGATCTTATAACCGGCCCCGCAGGCCGGCCCCGACAAGGGAAGCTCAGTGGAGTCGTCTTCGGACTCGGGCTCCTCGGGGTCCGACCCGAAGTCGAACTCGTAGTCCGGGTTCGAGTAGAACTCGGAGAGGGGGTTGGAGCCCGAGACGTGATCGGGGACGGCGTCGGAGTCCGAGTTGTACTCGGTTACGGGCTCCTTGCCGGCCCGTCGTGGAGTAGGGGCCCCCCGTGCGGGCCCGGGCCGAGGACGCGGGGGCCACGCGCGGGGCCGGCGTGGTGAAGGGGCCGTCTGCGATGGCTGAGCAGCCGGCTCGCAAGCGATGGCCCATGGTGACGTCGAGTCCGAGTTGGAGGTGGACTCGAGCTCGAAGTCGGCGTGCTGGTTGAAGAGCGAGATTTCGCCGAACTTGCCGGCGAGTTCGCCTGTGACGGCTTCGGGAAGCGTCACAAGGCCTGTCCTCGGGTTGGGCTGCATGGTCAGGCGGCGCTGGAAGGAGCCCGCGCCATCGGCGGTGCGGCACCCGTGCGCCGAAAACGAAGGTGTCGCCGCGGTTGAAGGCGGCGCTTGGCTTGATGAGGACGGAAGCCGTCGAGTTCGCCATGTGATCTCGAGCGAGAGCCCCTACCGGCACGCCACCCGTCGGTGTTTTAGACCGGCAACCTACTACGGGGAGTACCCGAAGTAGATGAATGTGACTCGCCGAGATCGGTAACTCGAAGGAAGAGACACGAGGCACACAATTTAGACAGGTTCGGGCCGCGAGGTGCGTAATACCCTACGTCCTGTATGCTGCGTAGCTCTGGATTGATAGGGCACGATTACACGATGGTGCAATAGTGCGCCGTGAGTTGTAGGAGATGAAGATGATCCTGAGATCGGTCCCTGCCTCGCCTTATATAGTCGGGAGGCGGGGTTACAAGTCGGAGTAGGGAAGGAGTACTAGTCGAGTACGTCTAGGAGACCTCTATACGGTGCGGAACGTGTATAGAGTCCTAACCAAGTACTACTCCCGTGTCGTCCTTGTGCTCCACGCCTTCGGTGCCGTGTAGCGCAAGCCGGTAGTCCCGGGGGCCCACCGAGTAGTCGGTCCCGGTACCCACCGAGGTAGTGGGCCCGGGGAGGTCCATACGACAACCTGCAGAATTCAAATTTCGTTTTAAGTCAACTCTGCCCTGTCGGTAGTACCGACCTGGTACCGGTAGTACCGACCCCGTCGGTAGAACCGGCACCACGTCGGTAGTACCGACAGGAGTTTTAACCGCTGCTTTTGTTTCAGAAATTTGAAGTGATCCTATTCACCCCCCTCTAGGCATCACAAGGTCCTTTCAATTGGTATCAGAGCCTAATCCCTTGATTTAGGCTTAACCGCTAAGGGATCAAGATGTCGGGGATTGGAAGCAATCCAACCGCCGAAGAAATTGCCGCAAAAGAAGCTCAAGAGAGAGAGAGCTCAAGGCAGCTCAAGTCGGTGACCTCGTTGGCAGGGCCCCAAGCCGTACACCATCCAACGTTGATAGCTCCGACGACTCATCATCGGATTCCGACTCCGACTCGGATTCCGACTCAAGCGATGAGGATGTCAAGGACGATGATCATGTGACAAAGAAGGCGGCAAAGAAAAGAAGAAAGGCCAAGAAGAAGAAGAAGGCCAAGAAGATGGCAAAGAAGCTCCTCAAGAAGATGATCGAGAATGAGCAAGCCAAGTACTCTCACTCCGGCTTCTACGAAGTGCCCCACAACTACGGGCAAATTCCGGGCAACAACTCTAACGACAAATTTTATTCCGTGCATTTGGGAAAGCCTCCTCATTTCGATGGGAAGGACTATCCCAAATGGGCTTATGATATGCAAATGCACCTTTACGGGCTTCACCCTTCTCTTTGGAAGATTGTGGTTGTAGGTGTCACAATACCCGTCGAAGGAGAAGCCCTCACTATCGAGCATGAGCAAGACCTTCACCGCAATGTACAAGCCACAAGAGTCATCACAGGATCCTTGTGTGCACAAGAGTTCAACAAGGTGCGGAACATCCAAATTGCCAAAGTAATTTGGGATACACTCAAGGAAGCACATGAGGGAACCGAGCATGTGAGACAAGGGAAGATGGACTTAATCAACGGAGAGCTTGAGCTATTCTTCATGAAGGATGGAGAGACCGTACAAGAAATGTATGATAGGCTCATGGTACTTGTCTCGGACATTAGAGCTCTCGGAAGTAAAGATTGGGATGACTCAAAGGTCACAAAGGAGTTGCTAAGAGCTTTTGCCCCTAAGGACAAGAACTTGACACAAATGATAAGAAGAGATCCAAGATATCCAACAATGACTCCCACTCAACTCCTTGGAGAAATATTGCATCAAGAACTTGTTGACCAAGATGTGGAGAAGTCTCTAACCTTGAAGATGGGTAAGAGTCTAGCTCTCAAAGCTAGCTCTAGTGAAGTAGTTGAAGAAAAGCCCAAGCCCTCCAAGAGCAAAAAGGAGGACACTAGCGATGAAGAAAGCACGGATGAAGAAACCGCCTTTGCTATAAGGAAGTACAAGAAATTCTTGAAGTCAAGAAACTCAAGAAAAGGTGGAGATGATAGAAGGAAGAAGTCACAAAGGAAGTGTTATGAGTGTGGAGAGTATGGACACTTCATTGCCGAGTGCCCCAAGAACAAGAACAAGAATGAGGAAGAGAAGAAGTTCAAGGAGAGGAGCAAGGAGTACAAGAACAAGTACCAAGGGCGTGCACACGTGGGTCAACAATGGGACTCAAGTGATGAAGATGAGGAACCAAAGAAGCAAGGGATGGCAACAATTGCCATGGCACAAGGCTCATCTTCACCACGCCTCTTCAACAACCTCTCCGATGATGAAGACCACTCTCACTTTTGCCTCATGGCAAGGGGGGGGTAAGGTACAAGAATCTTCCGTCTCATCTTCTCCAACATCCTCTTCATCCACTCCTAGTAGTGACATAGAAAACATAGATGAGGAAAGGGAAATAGAGAACAACATGATAAAGAAATTTGGTAAAAATGGCCACAAGGAAATTAAAAGGCTTTTAGACAAACTAGAGAAAAAGGAAGAGATTCTTCATGAGAAAGAATATTTGCTTATGCTTGAAAAGGAAAGAAACCTTGCTCTAGAAAAATCTCTTGCCGAAGAGAAGGCTAAGGTTGAAAAGTTGACCATGGACTTGTCCTTGATCAATGATTCTAATAAGATGATGTTAAAGGATTACACCTTGACAAATGAATCTTTAGCTTTCCTAAAGGCTACCCATAGTGAGCTTCAATCAAGCTTCTCATGCTTGACGGAGAAATACAAAACTCTTGAAGCTAACTTTAGTAGTGTTTAGGAAAGCACCAAAGCCACTCCATCGGCAAGATTGGACTCTAGTGTCTCCACTAGCAAAACTTGCTCTTCTTGCGCTAACATTGATATGAATGCTATCAAGACTAACCATGCAAGGCTTGAAGAGAAAATTAAGAGCAAGGGCAAGGAAATTGCCCGATTGAACATGTTGTTCACACAAGGCAACATTAGTGCCAAGTCCATACCCAAGGTAGTGGATAAGCAAGGACTTGGGCATCGCAAGAACAACAAGTCCAATGGTAGAGTGGCGGTGAAAGGGCATGAGATTCCCTTATGGAAGGCTATCTCAACACAATAATGGATATTGCCCATGGAGTCACCACATCTACCACAACCAAGGAAATTCCAAAGATAGTGCAAACCACAAAGGGAATTGGTGGGAGTAACACTCCACCTAAGGCATCGAAGAATGTGGTTGAGCACAAACCCTCACCCAACTACACTTGTGATTACATTGTGACCTTGGACCATAATGGTAAAATGGTCGTCAAGTATGTTGGGGCCTATGCCATGAAGGCCATGAGAAAGAGTGTGTGGGTTCCAAAAGTTTATGCATCTAACCTCCAAGGACCCAAATCCTTTTGGGTACCTACACCAAGAGCTTAAACTTGTTTTGTAGGCCTACTCCTCCGGTGGAAGCGCATGGTTGATTGATAGTGGTGCCACTAATCATATGACCGGAGATGAAGGCTTGTTTGCATCCCTTGATCATTATGACAACCCTACGGAAACTATCATCTATGGAGACAATGGTCAAGGGGATGTCATTGGTTTAGGTAAAATTGCTATCTCAACAACAAATTCAATTGAAGATGTTTATCATGTGCAAGGGTTGGGATACAACTTGTTGTCGGTTTCACAACTTTGTGAGAAAGGCTACAATTGTCTCTTTACTCATGAGGGTGTGACCATCTCTAGAAGGGAGGATTCCTCTATTGTCTTTGCGGGTCATTTACGGGGAAAGCTTTATTATGTGGATTTCACAAAAGTAAAGGTGGATCCTAAGGCTTTCTTAGTGGCAAAATCCGACTTGGGTTGGCTATGGCATCGCCGACTAGCCCATGTTGGCATGAGGAACTTGGCCAAACTTCAAAAGGACGAGCACATCCTAGGACTAACAAATGTTGTTTTTGAGAAAGATAGGTTGTGTAGCGCATGTCAAGCCGGGAAGCAAGTTGGAGCTCATCATCCCGCCAAGAACATTCTATCCTCATCAAGACCATTGAAGCTACTACACATAGATTTATTCGGACCAATTGCCTACATAAGCATCGGTGGTAACAAATATGGTTTAGTAATTGTTGATGACTTTTCCCGTTTCACTTGGGTATTCTTTTTGAAAGATAAAAGTGAGGCAAAGGGAATTGTGAAGAAGTTCATTAGAAGAGTTCAAAATGAGTTCGAGCTCAAGGTCAAGAATATAAGGAGTGACAACGTCTCGGAGTTTAGGAACACACAAGTTGAAGAGTTCCTAGATGAAGAAGGCATCAAGCATGAACTCTCCGCTCCATATACACCTCAACAAAATGGCATCGTTGAGAGGAAGAACCGTACATTGATAGAAGCGGCAAGGACAATGCTTGATGAGTACAAGACTCCGGACTCATTTTGGGCGGAAGCCATCAACACCGCATGCCATGCCGCCAACCGACTCTACCTCCACAAGTACTTGAACAAGACTCCCTACGAAATCATCACCGGTAAGAAGCCTAGTGTGCATTACTTTAGTCTTTGGGTGTAAGTGTTTCATACTTAACAAGAAACCCAAAGCCTCAAAGTTTGCATCCAAGGTTGATGAAGGTTTTCTACTTGGTTATGGAACTAACGAGCATGCCTATCGTGTTTTCAACAAAACCACCAGTTGTGTTGAGACCACGGTAGACGTGAAATTTGATGAATCCAACGGCTCTCAACGAGAGCAAGTTAGTGAAAACCTTGTAGATGATGAAGAGCCCCCAAGCATATCCATCTTTAGAATGGGGACTGGTAAAGTAATGCCTCGGGAGATTCAAGCACAAACTCCGGACGACACAAGCACTCAAGATCCATCATCATCAACAAGAGTGGAACCACCTAGTTCTCAAGTTCATGGTGATGATCATGGACGGAGCTTTGATCAAGGGGGAGAACTAAGTGAGGAAGCTCAAGGAGTTACTCCACAAGTTGAAGATGATGATGATGGACTCATCCAACGTCAATCTCAAGAGCCACACCCAAGGGTACATCAAATGATTCAACGAGATCATCCCGTTGACAACATTCTTGGGAGCATTCAAAGAGGGGTAACAACTCGATCTAGATTGTCAAATTTTTGTGCATTTTACTCGTTTGTTTTCTCTTTGGAACCTCTTAGTGTGGAACAAGCTCTTGAGGACCCGGATTGGATTATTGCCATGGAGGAAGAATTGAACAACTTGAAGGATCAGATGGCGACTAGAGAGGGGGGGAGTGAATAGGAGCCGGTAAAAATTCTTCCCAAAGAACCCGGCCTATGCCCTAGTCAAATCCCGGTCACACACAAGTGATGGATCGAATCACACACCAATCGCCAAGACAACGAGGTTATGGATCAACCTCTAGCCTTAGGAACGATTCCTTCAAGCACATGCGGAAGCACTAGAAAGGAAGGGAGGAATCGAACCAAGAAGCAAAGCTCACAGGCTCTGGCGGACCGTCCGGCCAGGAGGGGCGGACCGTCCGCACTGGCCTCGCGGACTGTCCGGCCTGCTACCGCGGACCGTCCGGCCTAATCCGCGGACCGTCCGTTAAATCACACAGAACCAACAAAGACGCACTGCGTATAACGGACCGTCCGCGGGGAGCACGCGGACTGTCCGCCAGGCACCCGCGGACCGTCCGCCCCGCACACGCGGACCGTCTGAAACTTCGTCCAACCAAAACTCAAAGCCACGACGGATCGAAACGAAAGGCGAGCAAGAACACGAAGAACACCTGACGAACACTGTTCACGCAGACCGTCCGCCTGCCCCTCGCGGACAGAACTGAAAACAGCCCGACCCCGAAAGTCAACTCCCCCAAATCATCATCGGATTTCCCAAACGGTTGAAGCTGTGGAGACAAGGGTTTGGGGACTTGAAAAACGTCACACAAGGATGCTATAGCCCAAAAATATTGCCTCCTAACTCCCTAAATCACCGAGAATCGCGAATCCTTTGAGCACCACCAAAAGCTTGAGCACCGAACGAAAACTCTCGAATCGAAGTGGTTTCCCGGCGTTTGAGGGCACAAGATTAATCACAAAGATACACGAGACATCTATCCATGTTTCCCTCAAAGAAATCCGGGGAGAAACCCACTCAAATCCGCGGAATCGCACCGGGAACAAAGGCACGAAAACAAGCACAAAAAGACCACGAAAAACACAACTCCGAATCTTCTATACAAACCAGGAAAGATTCACATGGTCTAGCATGCCGCCCTAGCATCCATCCCTCTTAACAAATCTCTCATGAAGCTCTCATGCTAACCTAGAGAAAATGGAAGAAAAATAGCTATGAAAATGAGAAATGGGAGGGAGGAAATGAAACCCTAAGTCTCGGAGAGAGAGAGCCATCCACACACACTCATGGCTTATATATCAGGTCCCGCCGGAGTGGTAAATGACTCGACTACCCCTAACTTAACTACTGGCGATACAACCCACGTAGGGGCATTTAGGTAATGTTTGTGGGTCCTGCCATCGGACGGCCACGCCTTTGCCGCACCCCCCGCGTCCTCCCGACGCAAGCCATGCGATCCCGCCGCGTGTCCTCCGCCTCGAAGCTTCCCGACACGCCCGGATCCCGTCTCCGTCGTGTTGGGCCCTCGGACTTGGTTTTGAGGCCCAAACCAAGAAACCGTCCGCCGGTGGTTTTGTGGGCAAACCACCAAACCCCGCGTGCTCGGTCCGGCCTCCCGCCAAACCACTTGACTCGACCGCCACCGTGCACCGGCTCGATTGTCCATGACTTCGTCTTGCTCGTGTTGCCACCACGTGGCCCGCACCCAGTCCCGCTGTCCACCGGGTCCCTCGAACCGAGCCTACTTGTCTCTCCATCTCCCGGAGGCCCCTCAAGGCTGAAGACCTTTCGCGCCCGTTCTTCACCTGCAACAACACGAACTAGGCCGCGGCCTACACCCGCGCACTAAGCCAAGAGTCGCTCCAACACCCGTTGTCAATCACTCATCACCGAGGAGCGGTCATCCATCGACCACCGGACGCTCCCGGTCCTCAATCTCCCCCTTGATGAGTGCATTGACAACACACAACGCGAAATGAAATTCAGAGAAAAAGAGAAAGGAAGAAGAAAGAAAAACAAAGAAGCTCAACTCATGACCAAAACCAAAGAAAGGCGAAGAAAGGTCACAAGCCAAGCAAAGCACAAACTCCACACCGAAAACAGCAAGAAAGCTCCCCCTGGACAAATGCAAGCTCCCCCTGAACATGTGGATCCAAACCTCCAAACTATAGCTCACCTCTTCTGAATTTTCATTAAGCTCACCTCTTCTCCCCCTTGTTGACAATGTATGAATCAAGGTGAAAATGCAGAAATGCAAAACAAAGCATATAAACAACTACATGAGCTTCTCAAATAGGCCAAATCTAGTGTCAAAGGCTAAAAATGAGACAAAGATCACACATATGAATCATAGCATAGTAAAAGCATTGCCACAAGTAATATATGAAAATACAAGCATGTGACAAAACAAAATTTTCAGATTTAAGCAGTTTTACCAAAAGAAGGCTCGCTTCACATGTAAAAGCCTATCCATGTCACACTTGAGCCACAAACATGCATACCAGTCAAAGATCATACAAGGATATCAAATTCTCAGCAAAAGATCATGGCAAACACCCATAAAGCAAAGCATGTCATGTCAAAGCTCATGAGCCATGTGTCCACTTCGGGGAGACTTCTCCACTGGTGAACATCATGCAACATGTTTTGCACCCATATGTGAAAGATAAGACATTTTAAGCATAGACATGATGGATGGAGCATTTTTCAAGCATTATACACTTCTTTTCAAGATTAAATCATTTCATGGTACATGAAGTGCCTTTGCGGTAAAAAGAAGCTTATGCTCCCCCATGAATGCAACATAGGCTAAACATTCACAATGATATTCGGCCTTTGGCCCAAATGCAAGAACAAGGCATCCAAGCACAATCTAAGCATGAAAAGCACATTTAGACCAAACTGTGACATGGATACACAACTACACACGAGTGGAGCATATTTCATCAAAAATTAGTCAAGATTAGCATTTATTTCAAAAAGGGCTATCTCACCACACATATATCTCAAATATTTCAAGAGCATAGCCTCACATCACCATTTCTCCACACATATGACCAAAATCTCACAAATAGCCAAAGAGACTTAAATAAGGCATATGAAAGAAGCTCATCATCCTAAAATGCAATATGATACAAATGCAACATGATATATATGACAAAATGGCTATCCTACCATGGTTTATACATCAAGCAAAGCATGTATATACATCAAAGTAAACATGGTATGATACATATGATACAAAAGGAAATCCCCCAAGAATCAACTAGAAAGGGCAACAAACCCCAAGTTCCCCCCGCAAGCGCACAAATGTAGCTTGGTCAAGAGGCTTTGTAAAGATGTCGGCTAGCTGATCTTGGGTAGGGACATGACTCAACACAATGGTTCCTTTCTCCATATTGTCCCTCAAGAAATGATACCTCACTTCTATGTGTTTGGTTCTGGAGCGAAGCACTGGGTTTTTAGCTACGCTTATGGCACTGGTGCTATCACAAAGAAGTGGGATCTGGGTGCACTCCTCACCAAAATCTCTCAAAGTGTATGAAATCCACAACGGTACCGGGAACGAAGAACTCGCGGCCGCAACATACTCCGCCTCGGTGGTAGACCGAGCTACACTAGACGCTTGCGGGAAGACCATGAGACCAACGAAGACCCAAGAAACTGGCAAGTACCAGAAGTAGACTTCCTCTCGACTCGACATCCAGGAAAATCCGCATCGGAAAAACCATGAAGAGAAAGAGTCGAGGAGGACGAATACCAAAGGCCAAGACCAGGGGCAGACTGTAGGTACCTGAAAATCCTCTTGACGGCATGTCGATGTGATGTCCTCGGCGAAGCCTGAAAATGAGCGCACAGACACACGCTGAATTGTATGTCTGGCCTTGTCGCCGTCAAGTAGAGGAGGGAGCCCATCATGCTCCTGTACTCCCGCTGGTCCACTGGTTCTCCGTCCTCGTCCGCATCCAAAGTGGTCGTACTCCCCATGGGAGTCGACATCGGCTTCACATCTTGCATCTGGAACTTCCTCAGCATGTCTTTCGTGTACTTGGTCTGGTGCACGAATGTACCATCCTTCACTTGCTTGATCTGCAGCTCGAGAAAATACTGCAACTCGCCCATCATGCTCATCTCATCTGCAAACTTGGCAACAAGGTTATGTGACGAGCCACCAAAGACAATATCATCCACGTATATCTGGACAATCAACAAGTCATTTCCATGCTTGAGGAGAAACAAGGTTCTATCCACTGTACCCATCACAAACCCTCTGCTCAACAGAAAACCTCTCAATCTCCCATACCAAGCATGGGGTGCCTGTTTCAACCCATACAGAGCCCTTTTCAACCTGTACACCCTGTGTGGATACAGCTCGCTCTCAAACCCAGGTGGCTACTTCACATACACCTCCTCCTCTATGACCCTATTCAGAAAAGCACTCTTCACGTCCATCTGAAACAACTTGAACCATTTAGCCACGGCAAAGGCTAGAAGGATCCGAATTGCCTCAAGACGGGCCACAAGAGCAAAGGTCTCCTCATAGTCGATCCCCTCCTTCTGACTAAACCCCTGAGCAACAAGTCTGGACTTGTTCCTCACAACCATCCCATTCTCACCCTCTTTGTTCTTCCAAACCCACTTGGTTCCTATGGGATGGCAATTTGGAGGTGGTTCAACTAACTCCCACACCTGGTTTCTCTCAAAGTTTTCCAACTCCTCATGCATAGAATTGACCCGGTTTGCATCGGATAAAGCATGTCCAATGTCCTTGGGCTCAAAGGTGGCAACAAAAGCAAGCATGAGCAAAATGAGAGGAATTCCCGGACCTTGACCGTGCGGTGCGTTCGTCGATGTTCCCAATGATCTTCGACGGGGGATGCACTTCTTGAATCCGCCGGGGAGCCTCACGCCTCGAGACTACCTCCCCCTCAACTTCAGCCTTCTCTCGCCCGGTCCTCTTGTTGCACCGTCGTTGTCCATGAAGTAGACGGTCCACGCTCCATAGTGGTCGTAGGGGAAGTAGTGGGTACACACTCGGCCTTCGGCGCATGGTTCTCTCCATCATCATCTCCGGCTTCATCCTTCTCCTCTTCAAAGAGGTCCTCGGCCATCTCTTCATCACCGCACATTCAAAGCCAAGAGAGGTACATGGCATTGTCTCGTCGAAGGTTACCTCGCAAGTCTCCATGATTTTGTTAGTCTCAAGGTTAAGCACCCTATAGGCTCTAGAGTGGTTAGCATATCCAAAGAAAATACCATCACTAGACCTAGCCTCAAACTTGTCGAGTTTTCCCTTCTTAAGAATAAAGCACTTGCAGCCAAATACTCGAAAATGACTCACCATGGGTGCCCGACCATGCATAAGCTCATAACAGGTCTTCTCCTTGAAAGCTCGCAATAAAATCCTGTTGGAAACATGACAAGCCGTATTGACCGCCTCAGCCCAATACCTCCTAGGAGTCCTGTGCTCATCGAGCATCGTCCTAACCATCTCACAAAGAGTCCGATTTTTCCTTTCCACAACTCCATTTTGAGGGGGCACATAAGGGGTCGAATACTGATGATCAAGACCTAGATCACGACAAAAGGCATCAAAACGAGAGTTCTTGAACTGCGAGCCATTATCACCGCGCGGATAGCTCGAATAGCATTCCCATGCCTCTCGTTTTTCAACCTCACGATCGGATCTCAAACAAAACCAAATGTCTCACTCTTGTCTTCCAAGAAAAACACCCGTGCATAGCGAGAGTAATCGTCCACCACAACAAGGACATACCACTTCCCACCCACCGAGCGAACTCGAGCTGGCCCAACAAGGTCCATATGCAACGGCTCTGTCGGACGCTCGGTCATGACATCGGTCAGGGGTGGATGGGGAGTGGCTACCATCTTGCCATGCCTACACGGAGCACAAACAAAATTCTTCTCAAGCTTCAACCTCGGCAATACTCGGACAAGGTCAAGACCACTCAAGCGGGAAACCAAATCAAAGCTCAAGTGTCCCAACCGCCTATGCCATTTCCACAAATCAGAAGAAGGACCGGCCATCAAACAGCGAGCAAGATCCAAAGAACGAGAGAAATCAACCCTGAAAATCTGACCCTCGAGGATGATCATACAGACAAGATCACCTCGAGAATCAAGCAAACGAGACTCGCCAGACTTGAAACGCACCTCAAAACCCTCATCAAGCAACTGAGAAACTGAAAGCAAATTGAAACCCAAAGACTTCACAAGCACAACTCTCTTCAACGTTACCTTGTCACTCACATGCACAACACCCTCAGACATCACCCTTCCTCTTCCATTGTCCCCAAATGTGATGTACATCTTTTCCTTCACTAGGGTGAGGCTGGAGAACCACTTCTTATCTCCGGTCATGTGTCGAGAACACCCGGAGTCGATCAACCAAATTTCCTCCAAGCCTCCCCGCCCGCAAGTCGAAACAAGAACGAGAATGAGCTAGCGACTCGACACTGGGGTTAGCACGAAGAAAGTTAAACCAGTGTCGAGCCATCTGCTCAAAAGAGGGGTTAGCAAACATTATTCCCTTGCCACCAAACTTCCCATGTCCCATGGGAGGAGTACGAGCACCACGAGGGGGAAAACGTGGTCCGTAGTTCCTCTGGAACCCAAAACTGCGATCATCTCCCCTGAACCCGTATTGAGGACGAGTAGGGGGACGTCCAAAGAAACCACCACGAGCCCGACCAAACCTCTCACCAAAGACGCACACCATCATCTCTCCTAACAAACCTCTCACCACCACCTCTCTCGTGGGAACCTACCACTCGAGCTCCAACTCTACCAACACTCTTCACACTTCCCACACCCCGTGGAAGTGGCACTCTAGGCTCGTAAATACCATGAGACCGGCGATACCGTCCCCGGTTCGCTTGCTCCCTAGCAAGCTTCTCATCCCTCTTCCTCTTGTAGCAAAACTCTGCAAGATGCCTCTCCTTGCCACAATACTCACACCTGAAGGGGATGGGTTTTGGTTTTGGCTTTGGCTTCTCTCTAGGCTTCTCACCCTTCTCACCCACAAACTTCACCGGTTTCTGGAAGTCATTTGTCTTAGGTGGGAATTTGGGTGGATCTTGGGTTGTGTCAAGCTTGTTGCAAAGGTGGTTGGGCTTTGGTGTGAAAGAGTTCTTGGGTGCTTTTGGAAGTGGGACTTGGATGTCTCCGATCACCTCAAACTCGGGGTTAGACTCAACACACTTCTCATACACACTCTCCCCACTGTTCTCTCCCACTTTCTCACCCAACTTCTCAAAACCCAAACCACGACCATCAGCTCTCTTGAACTCCTCAATCATGATTTTCAATTGAGGTTCCTGCCCAGACAACCAACCCAACACCTTCCTCAAGTAGTCATTCTCCTCATAGATGACATCCAAACGGGAAGTAAGTTCAAGATTGCGCAATGTAACTTCATCACAGCTAGAACATGCATTTGCAACAGGAGATTTCAAAGATGCTTCCAAAGAACTAATGGTAGAACGAGCATCAACAAGCTTAGCATGCATAGTAGGACATGATTTACAAGCACCAAGAAAAGTGGGTCTAGCCTTAAGCTCATCATATTCAGTCCTAAGAGCTTCTAGTTTAGCCAAAGTGGAAGCATTCTTCTCATTAAGCAACTTGATCTCATTCAACCATGCATCACACTCAAGACATTCAACATCATCAGGAGTAGTAGGAGCAAGTTTCAAAGAGTCATTCTCAAGTTTCAATTCAAGCAATTTGGACTCTAACTCTCCTACTTTCTCACTAGCATTCTCAAGTTGAGCCCTAAGATCTTTCCTCATCTTTTTGGCATCTGTTAGCACACTATCACGGTTATCAATTAAGCCATTCAACCTAGCAATCTTAGCAAGCAAAGAGTCGGGGTCACGATTTACCTCATCCTCCGAGTCGGAGTCGCTGTCTTCCTTCTCGCTCTTCTTGCTGCTTGAGCTATGGGCCATGCCACAAAAGCCCTCAAGCGCCACACAGCTCAACCCGCTGAGGTTCCGGCTTGCACTCTTCTTGCCCTTGCGCCTCCCGGCGTCTTCATCTTCGCTGCTCGAGCTTGACTGCTCGTCGCTTGAGCTTGAGTCGACGTCACTCGCACCGGCCACCATCGCTCTTGCCTTGTTCTTCTTGTAGCCGCTCTTGCTTGGTCGCCGCTTGTCCTTGTCCTTGCTTTTGGACTTGTTGAAGTGCTTGCCCTTGGAGGAGTACTTGTCTTCACGCCTCGGGTGCGCCTTGTACTCGTTCACCTTGTACTTGTTCTCCTCTGCTTCCGGGCACTCGGCGATGAAGTGGCCACGCTTGCCACACTTGTAGCACGTCCCTGAGCTTCGCCTTGCATTCCTCCGACTCTCGTGTAGTCGATCAAACCTCCTTGAGAGCAAGGCCAGCTCCTCCTCGCCCAGCACATCAAACTCCTCATCTGGAATGGACATAAGAGAAGACAAGGAAAACTGTCGACAGGAAGGGTTAGATTTGCCTTTTGATCCGCCCACAAGAGCAAGACTATGGTCAGTCGAGCCCTCATGCTTGGATTGCAACTTCCTGTCAACCTCAGCCGACTTGAGCTTAGAAAAGAGGTCATCCAACTCAATAGTCAAATAATGCCCAGACTCCTTGATGGCCTCAACCTTAGCACCCCAGCCATTTGGGTCCAAGACATGCAAGAGCTTCAAAGCCTGATCATGCTCGGTGTAAGGAAAATCCTCAACATTAGCTTTCATGTTGTTCACGATGGTGGTGAACCTCTGAAACATCGCATCAATGTCCTCACCGGGAAGTGGAGTGAAGTTCTCATATTGCATCCGGTAAGAGACAAAGAGGCGAGCCTTCACATGGTTATTACCACCGTGAGCAACCAACAACTTCTCCCAAATTTGCCAAGCAAGATTCAAATGGCGAACACGCTCAAACTCAGGATCACACAAGCTCCGGACCAAGTGATCAACGGCTTTTGCATTAGCCTCATACTTGGCCTTAGCACCGGCATCGGTCACCATAAGAGTATGGATGTTGACCGGAATAGCATAGGTCTTATCAAGCACAATGAAATCCAACGACTTTCCACGAAGAAAGATCATCATACGAGCCGCCCACTTGTGGTAACCCTTGCCATCGAAGTGCGGCGGACCGCCCCCGCTCAACGTACGCCATCTTAGGATTCGAGACTTGTCAAAGTCGCAAAGAATCCGGCACCAAGCTCTGATACCAATTGAAGGATTAGATGGCGACTAGAGAGGGGGGGAGTGAATAGGAGCCGGTAAAAATTCTTCCCAAAGAACCCGGCCTATGCCCTAGTCAAATCCCGGTCACACACAAGCGATGGATCGAATCACACACCAATCGCCAAGACAACGAGGTTATGGATCAACCTCTAGCCTTAGGAACGATTCCTTCAAGCACACGCGGAAGCACTAGAAAGGAAGGGAGGAATCGAACCAAGAAGCAAAGCTCACAGGCTCTGGCGGACCGTCCGGCCAGGAGGGGCGGACCGTCCGCACTGGCCTCGCGGACTGTCCGCCCGCTACCGCGACCGTCCGCGCCAACACCGCGACCGTCCGGCCTACTCCGCGACCGTCCGTTAAATCGGACGGAACCAACAGAGACGCACTGCGTATAATGGACCGTCCGCGGGGAGCACGCGGACTGTCCGCCAGGCACCCGCGGACCGTCCGCCCCGCACACGCGGACCGTCCGAAACTTCGTCCAACCAAAACTCAAAGCCACGACGGATCGAAACGAAAGGCGAGCAAGAACACGAAGAACACCTGACGAACACTGTTCACGCGGACCGTCCGCCTGCCCCTCGCGGACCGTCCGCCAGGCACGGACAGAACTGAAAACAGCCCGACCCCGAAAGTCAACTCCCCCAAATCATCATCGGATTTCCCAAACGGTTGAAGCTGTGGAGACAAGGGTTTGGGGACTTGAAAAACGTCACACAAGGATGCTATAGCCCAAAAATCTTGCCTCCTAACTCCCTAAATCACCGGGAATCGCGAATCCTTTGAGCACCACCAAAAGCTTGAGCACCGAACGAAAACTCTCGAATCGAAGTGGTTTCCCGGCGTTTGAGGGCACAAGATCAATCACAAAGATACACGAGACATCTATCCATGTTCCCCTCAAAGAAATCCGGGGAGAAACCCACTCAAATCCGCGGAATCGCACCGGGAACAAAGGCACGAAAACAAGCACAAAAAGACCACGAAAAACACAACTCCGAATCTTCAATACAAACCAGGAAAGATTCACATGGTCTAGCATGCCACCCTAGCATCCATCCCTCTCAACAAATCTCTCATGAAGCTCTCATGCTAGCCTAGAGAAAATGGAAGAAAAATAGCTATGAAAATGAGAAATGGGAGGGAGGAAATGAAACCCTAAGTCTCGGAGAGAGAGAGCCATCCACACACACTCATGGCTTATATATATCGAGTCCCGCCGGAGTGGTAAATGACTCGACTACCCCTAACTTAACTACTGGCGATACAACCCACGTAGGGGCATTTAGGTAATGTTTGTGGGTCTTGCCATCGGACGGCCACGCCTTTGCCGCACCCCCGCGTCCTCCCGACGCAATCCATGCGACCCCGCCGCGTGTCCTCCGCCTCGAAGCTTCCCGACGCGCCCGGATCCTCGTCTCCGTCGTGTTGGGCCCTCGGACTTGGTTTTGAGGCCCAAACCAAGAAACCGTCCGCCGGTGGTTTTGTGGGCAAACCACCAAACCCCGCGTGCTCGGTCCGGCCTCCCGCCAAACCACTTGACTCGACCGCCACCGTGCACCGGCTCGATTGTCCATGACTTCGTCTTGCTCGTGTCGCCACCATGTGGCCCGCACCCAGTCCCGCTGTCCACCGGGTCCCTCGAACCGAGCCTACTTGTCTCTCCATCTCCCGGAGGCCCCTCAAGGCTGAAGACCTTTCGCGCCCGTTCTTCACCTGCAACAACACGAACTAGGCCGCAGCCTACACCTGCGCACTAAGCCAAGAGTCAGTCCAACACCCGTTGTCAATCACTCATCACTGAGGAGCGGTCATCCATCGACCACCGGGACGCTCCTGGTCCTCACAACTTCAAGAGAAATGAAGTTTGGGAGTTGGTACCAAGACCCAAGCAAAATGTGATCGGCACCAAATGGTTTTTTAGGAACAAGCAAGATGAGTTTGGTGTCGTCACAAAGAACAAGGCAAGGCTTGTTGGCAAGGGTTACACGCAAGTTGAAGGATTGGACTTTGGAGAGACTTATGCACCGATAGCAAGGCTTGAGTCAATTCGCATTCTTTTGGCTTATGCTACTCATCATGATTTCAAGCTCCATCAAATGGATGCGAAGAGTGCCTTCTTGAATGGACCTCTCCAAGAAGAAGTGTATGTGGATCAACCACCGGGCTTTGAAGACTCAAGATTTCGAAACCATGTGTACAAGCTCCATAAGGCGCTCTACGGGCTTAAACAAGCTCCTAGAGCATGGTATGAATGCCTCAAGGATTTTCTTCTCAAGAACGGCTTTGAGATAGGCAAAGCCGATTCTACTCTCTTCATACAAAGAAATGGAAAAGACATTTTCGTTTGTCAAATTTATGTCGATGATATTATCTTTGGGTCTACTAATGATAAATTTTGTGAAGAATTTAGTAGGATCATGACCAAGAGATTTGAGATGTCTATGATGGGTGAATTGAAGTTCTTTCTTGGATTTCAAATCAAGCAAATGAAGGAAGGGACTTTCTTGTGTCAAACCAAGTATGTGAAGGATATGCTCAAGAGGTTTGACATGGCCGATTCCAAGCCCATCAAAACTCCCATGGCATTAAATGGACATCTTGATCTCAATGAAGAAGGGAAGTCGGTCGACCAAAAGGTATTCCGTTCCATGATTGGCTCCCTCCTTTACCTTTGTGCATCTAGGCCCGATATAATGCTTAGTGTGTGCATGTGTGCAAGATTTCAAGCCAATCCTAAGGAGTGCCATCTAATGGCCGTTAAGAGGATCTTTAGATATTTAGTTCATACTCCTAACCTAGGCTTGTGGTATCCCAAAGGTTCCACTTTTGATCTACTTGGCTACTCCGATTCGGATTATGCCGGTTGCAAAGTAGATCGAAAGAGCACTACCGGGACTTGCCAATTTCTTGGTAGGTCTTTGGTGTCATGGAGCTCAAAGAAGCAAAACTCGGTTGCTTTGTCCACGGCCGAAGCCGAATATGTGGTGGCCGGTGCTTGTTGTGCACAACTCTTGTGGATGAAGCAAACGCTGAGTGATTATGGTTGCAAGTTTAGTAAGATTCCACTCTTGTGTGACAACGAGAGTGCTATCAAACTAGCGAACAACCCTGTCCAACACTCTAGAACAAAGCACATAGATATTAGACATCACTTTTTAATGGATCATGAGGCTAAGGGCGATATTGCTTTACGTCATGTAAGCACCGAGAGGCAACTTGCCGATATTTTCACTAAGCCTCTAGACGAGCAAAGGTTTTGTGCTTTGAGGAGTGAGCTAAACATCTTAGATTCTCGTAACTTGGCTTGATCTTTTGCACATAAACCTGTTTGTTGCCTAGATAGGAAGCAAAATGTTTTATTTTAATTCTCCTTGTGTGTGTCTTACAAAACTTTGGATCTTTACATAGTGGGTGGTGACTATAGCTTTGATTGATTGTTTGTGACTAGTCACCAACTCCTATGGGTTCTCTACATGTCCATACTCCCCTCTACCAAAAATCTCAATCTAGACTCTCAATCAATCTCAAAATCTGGTCAAACTGCTGGTACAACCGACACAAGGTCGGTAGTACCGATAAGAGCCCACTGTTGGAATTACTGGCGTTTCATGGTAGAACCGACGCTATGTCGGTACTACCGGACCCCCCGGTAGAACCGACTCGGGGTCGGTATACCGATAAGACATCTCTGTCTCAATTTCTGCGGACCGTCGGTAGTACCGACCCCCGTCGGTACTACCGATAAACACCGCTGGGCTATATAAGGCCCGCGGCCAGCACCTAGGGTTTCAGTCTATTTCTAACCGTTGGCCGCGCCCCTCCCTTCTCCCACTGCTCAATCCTTGTGGGGATTTCAAAAACCAACCGTGCAAAGTGATTCTAGTCCACTTCTTTCGATTCTCCACCCTCCGGAACATCCGATCCTCGCCGGAAGTTCGTCGATTCGCGCGGGAAGCATCTCAAGGTATTCATTCAAAATCCCCGTCAATCGATCTCCCAATGTAGTTGTTTCTAGATGGAATGCTTTAGGGAATCATCATCTTATCCATCCTAGAACTCGTATCTATGATTTCGTAGCATTTGGTTGGATAAATCTCACGGGTTCAAATCTGTTCACCCAAAAACGACCCCCATCGGTAGTACCGACCTTGCGTCGGTAGTACTGATGGGGGGATGTCAACAACACCCCTCCCTTGATTTGAGCCATCCCTTTCCATAATCTATACACCCATCTTATGCACTCTTTTCTAATCCTCCAGATGGGTCGTGCCGGCAAGCAAGTGGTTCGCGAAGGATCCGATGAAGATGACGTTCCTCTCGCTCAAAGGAAAAGGAAAGGGGGAGCTAGCTCTCAAGCCCCTCGTGGACGTGGTCGTACCAATCCACCAGCTGCTCCTCGTCAATCCAAGGGACAAGGTCATCGTGCCCGTACAAAGCAAGCTCGCCAACCCGATGATCACTATGATGATTATGAGGACATCTCTTTGGACACCCTCTCATCCTTCATCCTTCGCCATCCATCCCTCCTCGTCCGGCTACTCAAATGGGGATTGTTAGGATGGTGGATTACACAAGGGGGTCACACAACGTGTACAAGGAGAGGTATTCTGACCCCGCTCTTTGGCAAAAGGAGTTTGACGCGGACATCCGCTTTTGGCTTAAGTTCAATGCCGATTGGTATGAGTCCGTCATTCTCAGCAAGGACCACATGACCATTGATATGAAGTCGATCAACTGGGATCTTCTTAGGTCTCTTGACATTCCGACCGTCAATGATGCGATTGATATTTGTCATGCCAAGGGGATGACCAATGTGATGGCAATCAACTATGATTGGAATGAAGAAGTGGTCGCCCAATTCTATGCCAACCTCTACACCCGTCGTGAGACAAGGACATTTCATTGGCTCCTCCAAGGCAAGCCCCTCTCAGTCTCATATGAGCGTTTTGCTCAAATCCTTGGTTTTGGTGAAGAGGATCTTGCTCGTCCCAAGCTTCATGGTCGGGAGTTTCCACTTGACAGTGAGATGGCCTTCATGTATGATTCCGTGTATGGAAAAGTGGAGTTTGGTACCACCCATGGGATGAAACCGGTCTATAGGATGTTGAACCAACTCTTCCTATACACTCTCACTCCTAAGATCGGTGACAATACGAACATCTCCAACGTGGCAAAAGAGATTCTTGTGAGGATGGCACCGGGAAAGGAGGACTTTAGCATTTTCAACTTCATTTGGGAGGAAATCATTGTGTGTTCCGTGTCTGCCAACAAGAGTTGCCAGTATGCTCCTTGGATCTTCAAGATGATTTGTGAGGTGGCGGGAGTTGATATCCTCCCCGACAAGACTCATTCTTGGTACAAACCAAACAAGGGCAACATTGAGCGTCTTCTCAAGTTGGGCAAGCATGCCCCTCCTCGTCCCGCTACCGTGGGTGGCTCCTCTTCCGGTGGCCCATCCTCCTATGAGCCACCTTCCTCCTCTCGTGGGCCATCCGCATCTCGAGGCACCGTTCCCCCCGGCAAGAAAAAGAGTATTTTCAACTTTCTCTCTCAAGGTCTCTTTGCTTGCTTCAATGTGGGAAAGCACAATGCACAGGAGATTCGTGCGCATAGGCAGCACATTGATAAGCAGCTCATTAAGTTGGAGACGCGTCAAAAGGCTTTGCTCGCTCAACACAACATCGAGCACTCTCCCGTCCGCGAGCCCATGGATTTTCCTCCCCCACCAAACTTCTACAACCCTTGGGAGATCTACGGCGACACCTCCATGATGTATGGAGCTCCTCCGGCCGACATCGACGATGAGGACTTTGGTGGTGGTGAGACCGACGACGACGACGACTCTCCCCCGGCTGCCCACTCTCCACATGACTATGATGATTGAAGGGCCTCCTCTTTTTGGCGCTTGATGCCAAAGGGGGAGTGAGCTCACAATTTACTCATGTGTGGGGTGGGCTTGTATCTCCATCTATCTATCTATCCTTAAGTTGTGGACATGTATGGACTATTTGTGTATTTGTGTGGTGTAATGCTTGGTGAAGGACCTAGAACTCTTTTAAATTTGTAAGACCTAAATTGTGCTTGTGGTGTGAGGAACCTTCTCTATCTATTTGTGATGCTTGTTGTTTCTCACTTTATTGTTTTGTATATCATATCATATGCATCACGGGTTATATATCACACTCATGCACTTGTGTATACAATTTGAGAGTGAAAAGTCTTCTAAGTGTGTAATAGGCATTTGAGGCCTTCATAAAAGTCAAAGCACACATTTAGGGGGAGTTTCATTTTCAAATCTGTCAAATACACACATCTTTTATAAAAACAAATTGTGGTTGTCATCAATCACCAAAAAGGGGGAGATTGAAAGTGCATCTTGGCCCCTAATTATTTTGGTGATAATGACAAGCACGATTTGTGGTATTTAATGCTTTGTCAAGATGTGTGCAGGTCTTAAATGAATGAAACTCATATGGTTGATCAAAGGAAGGCCCCCAATTTCAAGTCGTTGCTTTCAACTCGAATCAAGGCTTAATTTCTTTTTACTTTTGAATTTGAGTATAGGAAACACCATACTATAAAGGGGGATGCAAATCGATAGCCAAGAGATGCTAAAAGTGCTCTAGAAGGTAATCCAAGTGAGTGAGAAGAGTTGAGAGTTGGCACGTGCACAAATGCTATTCTTTTCCCAAACTCTCAACCTTGGTCGGTTGTACCCACACCATGTCGGTACTACCGGTGGTCACCCCTCGGTAGTACCGGCGTAGGGCCAGTATACCGATATGGCTTCACTGGCGAGTTTTAGCCAGGGGGTCGGTACTACCGACCCTGCGTCGGTACTACCGATAATCCGGTACTATTAGGGTTCTGAAAACCCCCCCTCGGTAGTACCGACGCCGTGTCGGTAGTACAGGGGTTACACGATCGTGCACAGTAACGGCTAGTTTTTGGCCCTTGGTATTTGAGCCCCCTTCTCCCTCCTCACTCATTGCTGACCAACCACGAGACAAACACTTACTTGAGCATTCACTCCACCTCTCCCCTCTCCTCTAGAGCTAATCCTTGGTTCCCTTGAGCTAGGGTTTGAGTAGAGAGGTGAATTCTAGTGAAGTGTGCACAAGCTTTGAGAGCCCCTTCGTCCTTCTCCTTCTCAAGAGCACTTGAAGCATCTCCGGGCTTTTGGTTTGCATTTGTTACTCTTGAAGCTTGCTTCTAGACGGTTAGGCGTCGCCCGCGAGTGCCCTCTTTGTGTGGTGCACCCGGGATCGTTTGTATTGCCCTCTTCTTGGTGGAGAATTCTTAGTGAGCACCAATCTTCCTTTGTGGGGGTTGGAAGAGGAAAAGAGGCTCTTGGTGATAGCCCTCCCTTTGTGGGATCCTCAACGGAGACGTAGCATCCTTTGTGGGTGTGAACTTCGGATTAAAATCTTGTGTCTCCTTTTGTTTGCTTGAATTCTTTGTTTCTAACGAACCCTAGAACTTGTTTTAGCCCGATCTATCAATTGGTTGCTATCCAACTCATCTCTATGGTTGCAGGTGGTTCTTAGCCTCTAAACTAAGACTTTGATTCAAGTAGATTGGCTAGAAACACTGCAAAATTCAAATTTCGTTTTAAGTCAACTCTGCCCTGTCGGTAGTACCGACCTGGTACTGGTAGTACCGACCCCGTCGGTAGAACCGGCACCACGTCGGTAGTACCGACAGGAGTTTTAACCACTGCTTTTGTTTCAGAAATTTGAAGTGATCCTATTCACCCCCCTCTAGGCATCACAAGGTCCTTTCACCAAGAAAATCGCTAAGAAAAAGGCTCCAAAAATCACCAAAAAGAATGAACGGTAACAACACACCCAAGCCTTGAGGAACCACGCCGAATCATCTATACATCACAAAGAGGTTCATACAAGGTCTAGCTTGCCGCCCGATCATCCTTCCCTCTCACAAGATCTCACCATGAAGCTCTCAAGCTAGTCCTATAGAAATCCTAAGGAAAATAGGAAGAGAAAATAGTAAAATCAAATGAGCTAGGGTTCTAAGAGTTGGCTGCCATCCTCTCACCTCTTGGGTTATATAGAGGCAACCGAAAGTCTAAAATGCTCTCACTAGCTAATTAGGGATACATGCCCCTCAAGGGCGAATTCAGAAATCTTTGTCATCGCTCCATCGGACGGATGCCCAGCGACCGCAAACTTGCTTAGCCTCGACGCAAGCCCTGCGACTCCGACGCGTGTCCTCCGCTTCGAAGTCTCCGGACTGCGTCGTCGCACACCGGTCAGACCGGTGCTCCTCACCAGTCAGACTGGTACCCACCGGTCAGACCCACCGGTCAGGCCGGTCCGATGCTGCTGCACCTCCGTCTTCGATTTTTCGGTCTTGGCTTTGTGGATCAACCAAGGAACCTAGTGGTTTTCTGGTGAACCACCGGAAACCCCTCGAACTTGGTGTAGCCTCCGCCAATCTCCACTCATGACGGCTCCCACGTAGTCCCGGCTTGACCTTGGTTTTGAGGCTTAACCAAGAAACCGTCCATGACTTCATCTTGCCGTTCTTGCCACATGCGGCCCGCACTTGACCCCGCTGGCCACCGGGTCCCTCGAACTAAGCCTACTTGTCTTCTCCACACCTAGAGGCCTCACCGGCAACGACCTTTCGCGCTTGTTCTTCACCCGCACCAACACCAGTCAAGCCGCAACCTGCACCTGCAATACTTAGCCAAGAATCAGTCCACACAACGTTGTCAATCACTCATCACACCAGGAAGCGAATATCCACCGATCCTCAAACCACACATGGTCCTAAAAATACGTGGCTTAAACAAACCAATATCAAACGATAACCAAGTGCTACGCACAATGACCATTTTTTGAATTTGCAGGATTCGAAGGAGATGGGATAGAAATAATTCTGTTTCTGATATTAAAGACCCAGATGTTATGTATAGGGATATTAACTATAATTTCCTCACCTTGCAAGTTATGTATCTCATAAGAACCCACTATATTATCCACTAATCATCAATTTATGTCTTCCACCATTTTTTTTACCTAGCAACATCTATACATCTTTGTGAGTAACGCTACAAAATTTTCACAGTAAAGACATACATGGAGTACCAATCGTTTAATGCCGTTCTCTCTCAACAAAATAAACATATTATCATGTATAGTATTGTTTGCAAAAAAATGTTGTCATAGAATCACCTTAGTTCGCGGATTCAAATTTTTACCTTAAATTTTTGTCTAAAAAAATTTCAAAGCAACACGTGGGGTGCTACATAGTAGTTCTCATGTTCTAGAGAAAAACTATCTAAATGATAGTACCTACCAAATGGGACCTTATTGCTTATTGGTAGATGCGTCATATAGTTCCCAACTTTTATATACTTCCCCATATATTGCTATATCTTGGGTGCATTCTCTCACTCGCTTCCACACCCCACACACACCCACTGTCCACGACCATGGCGGCCATCTCGCTCTCGCCGCCGCTCCTCCTCCTTGCAGTCCTCCTCCTCACCACCGCCGGGACAACCCAATGCCACGGTCATAAGCGTCACCACCACCACACCGACGGAACCACGAGGTCCAACAAGGCTGCCGCCGCGGACGCCAGCCCGCCGGCCGACACCACCCACCACGCCATCTGCGACAAGACCCCGCACCCTGTCTCATGCCTCGCCGCCGTGACCGCGCACCTCGACGCCGCCGCCGTCGCCAGCGCCAGCGCGAAGACGGTCGAGGCATCCACTGTTTCCGTACAGCTCCTCCCGCCGAACGTGCTCTCCGTCCTGCTCGCCTCCCTCCGCGGCGCGGCATCCGCGCTGTCCTCGCTCTCCCCCGCCATATCCACGCTCTCCGCGCCCCCCGCTGGCGGTGCCTCTCTCCGCCGCGGCGCCGCGCAGGACTGCCAGGAGCTCCACGCCGCCTCGCTGTCCTCGCTCTCGCGCTCCGCCTCGCTGATCGCGGCGCCCGTCGACGGGGAGGGGGAGGGCCTCCCCGCCGTGCGCGCGCACCTCGCGGCCGCGCTCGCCAACAAGGCCACCTGCCTCGACGGGCTCGCCGGCGCGTCGTCCGGCCCGGGGGTGGGCGGCCTCGTCACGTCCCTCGACGATGCCTACGAGCACGTCTCCAACTCCCTCGCCCTCGTCGCCCGTGGCGGCGGCGGCGTGTCGGCGGCTGGATTCGCGAACACCGTGGCCAAGGTAATTCACCACCGGCATCTGCTCCAGGATGACGACGACGACTACGGTGACAACGGCGGCGGCGGCGACAGCGGGGACGATGACAGCGGAAACAACGGCGACGGTGGGAACGCGGACCAGCCGGCGGCGACGGTGATCACAGTGGCGAAGGACGGGACGGGGAAGTTCCGGACGGTGGGGGAGGCGGTGTCGGCGGCGCCGAACAACAGCCGGACGAGGACGGTGATCCGGGTGAGGGCCGGTACGTACGAGGAGAACGTGGAGGTGCCTCCGTACAAGACGAACATCGCCCTCGTCGGCGACGGCCGCGGCGCCACCGTCATCACCGGCAGCCGCAGCGCCGCCGCCGGCTGGACCACCTTCCGCACGGCCACCTTCGGTAACCCACTTCATCAGTCAAACATCCTAACGTACGTGAGTACTTGCTAGTTCGTTGCTGCGCACTGCTCCGGCGGCACACGGCAGCTACATTGCAAACGCCTCGTGAACTTTGTTGCGATGCATGTCGTATCTGCGTGGTGCAGGCACACATGCGTGCATGGTCGACGTGTCAGTGTGACGACATGTGGTCTTCAGACTGTCAGAGACGCAGATTAGATAAGATAATAATAATGCGAGTAAATTATAGTGACAGAGGATTTAGATGGATGTGCGGGAGCAGGGCTGCTGGCTGCATGCATATGGGTCCAAGGCTCCAGACATGTTGAGTCGGATATTTCTCCTAACTGATCACGTGAACATGTGGTGCGTGCCTGCTGCCTTCTTCTCCTAGTCCATCTCGGTCCGGTTGGCGCGCTACGATCCGAGACCGAGACATGCATATATGCTCATGGCCATGGCGACCTTTATCACTCGTCACCTCGCCAATTCGACAACGAGTCGCTGACGAAACAGCTTAGCTTTTGGCCATGTCCCCTAGCTGATCCTATCGTCGCGAAGCTAACGCCAAAAAAATGTGCATGTGATCCCTGGCAGGCGTGTCCGGCGAAGGGTTCCTGGCGCGCGACGTCACGTTCCGCAACACGGCGGGCGCGGCCGGCGGGCAGGCGGTGGCGCTGCGGGTGGGCGCGGACCTCGCCGCCTTCTACCGCTGCGGCGTGGAGGGGCACCAGGACGCGCTGTACGCGCACTCGTTCCGCCAGTTCTACCGCGAGTGCGCCGTCGCCGGCACCGTCGACGCCGTCTTCGGCGACGCCGCCGCCGTGCTGCAGGGCTGCGCGCTCCTCGCCAGGGCGCCGACCCCGGGCCAGTCCGTCGTGCTCACCGCGCAGGGACGCGGCGACCCCAACGAGGACACCGGCATCGCCCTGCACCGCTGCACGGTCTCGGCCGCCGACGACGCGGCGGCGGCGATGCCAGCCGGCACGCGCACGTTCCTGGGCCGGCCGTGGGGCGCGTACGCGCGCGCCGTGGTGATGGACTCCTACCTGGGCCAGATCGTGGACATGGAAGGGTGGGCCGAGTGGCCCGGCGCCGAGCCCGGCCGAGGCGACACCGTGTACTTCGGCGAGTACGGGAACGCCGGGCCGGGCGCGGGCACGGAGGGGCGTGTGGGCTGGGCTGGCGTGCGCCAGATGGAGTACGACGAGGCGGCCCAGTTCGCCGTCGAGAACTTCATCTACGGCGACGAGTGGCTCGGCGCCACCTCCTTCCCCTACGACGACGACGTCTGATTAACCTCGACGCAGCGGTTATTCACAAGTTACCGTGTAGTGTGTACTCTGCGTATCCATCAGTGTCCAGTAAGTTTTCCTTGTGTTTCTGTCTAGTGGAATTGGAATTGGATTCCTGTTCAGAGCTGGAACGTTTCTGTTTGGAGAGCAGGACGCTCTCATTGGGGATTCAACTGTAAAGTTTTCATGGCCTGTTCCGTTTGCAGCTTATGATTCCAATAGAATAGGAATGAATGTTTCGTGAAATTAAGCATGCAGCCATGTCTGGAACATGTGAACTGTGTACTCTTGAAATCCTATCTCCCAAACAGGATTCAGTTACACGCTCCTACATAATTTTCCAAATTCCAATGACTGAACAATGGAATTTCTGCAAGAATAGAAACTCTAGTCTTTAGTAAAGTTGGAAGGGCTTTCACTTAGCCTGATAATTGATGCTGACAAGGTATGAAGGGATAATGAGATGACCTGCCGATGTCTCCACTCTCCAAACGATGGCGACACCCACGAAACCTCCAGCTTCAGACTCACATGGCCCCACGAGGGTCTGGCATTAACAAAGGACAGAAATATTGTGGCCATCAACCAACATCAAAGACCTCACCCAAGTAATTTCTTTCCTGTGTTGCCAGCTGAAGCCTGAAATTGCAATATCTCAGGAATGTATTCCTGCAATCCAATAAACTTGTTGCCTATGGCATTCCCTGATCAGATATTCTGGCCCCCTTTCCTCACTTTGCATTTGAAATTATGCTATAAACGTTCTCATCCTTGCAGAAAGTGATTATGTACAAACAATTCAGTCTGCTTTCAGCAGTACATTCCTGATAACAAATATCATTTCTACTTCTTTTTATATAAAACCCAAAACTCTGGGCATAATCTGAAGAGCTACTATCAGTAACAAAGTGCAGGACCTTGCAATAGATGCAGTTATTCTCTCATAACATCTGACACGATTATGCCTATACGATTAGTTCCATGCTCAGAGCTTCCTCTTCTGACCATCCTTGAGCTGAAGAACATCGACATCCTCAAAAACCTGAAGCGTCGCCAGCTGGATGAAATCGGTGACCTGAACTCCCACCGGCCTACAGTTTCAGAAATCACAGCATGGGAATCATTTGTATCAGAACAAAGATTCAACTGTATCAGAGAATAGATCACCAAGAACCAAGATGCAGAATATTCAGATGCTCACCATGGGAAGCAGGCCTTCTCCGGCAACCGGATTCCGAGCCTGGGGCCTTCGTCATACCCTTCGCAGATCATCTCCCCGTTCTCATCTCTGTAGCACACTATCCCTCTCAATTGGTCCTCAAACACCTACCGAGTACAGGAACAGCTTAGAACAAGATCAAACCACTACAACAGTGAAGAACTGATGCGACAATCCTACCTTCTTCTTGTCTGTCACAGCAGTGAAGGGGAGGTGTGATGAAGAACTGCTGCCATGGGCAGATGTGCTGAACCTGAAGGCCGACTTCCTCGAGGCAGACCTTGAGTAGCCGCCAATCATGGAGGAGGAGGTGGAAGAAGGGTGATGATGGCAAGGCATCCTGGCTGCCATTTTGGTTTCTGGTGAGGAAAAGCAAGGTGTTCACCAAACTACAAATGGGGCCTCCACTAGGCTGAGAAGAATATCATATATAGAAGACGGACATGGAAGCACCTACAAACTGCCATTTTATTTTATTGTAGGACTCAAACAAGGAAGGTTTTGGTACTGGGCAGCACATCATTGTTGATAGAAGAGGGGCAGGGTGGAGATGCCAATCATATACGGGAAAAGGCCAAAGCTGTCAATTATTTTGGTTGCAGGTCTTGTGCACCCCGAGGGTTGGCTTGTTGCTGGCCTGTTCATGGCAAAGGAAAATAGCATCTTTTTCAAGTAAATATTCATACAGAAAAGGCACATTAAGGGATTGATTTGAATGCATCCACTGTTCTATTAATATTATCGTTATTTTGCATCACTGCCTAGATGTTTGCTTGTCTTTATTTCTTTTTGAGCATGCTACCTGGAATCCTAAATGTAAGTCTGTTTTGCTTGTTCTAAGTTAATTTTTTTTTATATTTGACCATCGGCACTCCCCTCCAATCACAAATATAAATAGTTTATGTTGTCCTAACTCTTAAGTCAAACTTTTTGGAAAGTTAATGCAATAAGATTATTCATCAAAAGCTCTCTCTGTTTGGAAAGTTAAATTTAACCTGTGGTCTCAAAAGCGTCTACTCTTTTGGAACATACAGAAGAGTTCATTTAGCACGAGTAGAAGTCCAATCATAAGAATATGGGGCAACATCTCAACATTCAGCTAATGTTTTTTTTCCCTGCGCACGCCAGCTCTATGACTTGTTGGGCCGGTGGGCCCGGTCATTACCTCACAGGCTCACACTAACATTATCACCACAGTTGTTAGTTGATAATATTCCTTAATGGAATGCCAATGGCTATGTGACTAGGCTTATCTTGTGACGTGGAGCACTTGTTATCAAATTGCATAGATTACCAGACGGGGTCAAGAATATATGATATTTTAAACCAATTTATCTCTTCTGTTTTAAAAGCGACCCTGAGTATTTTTAGTGGTAATTTTCTTTTTCATCCTAACTCATACAAATTACTATATTAGCTATAAAATCATCCTATTGTCCAAAAAAAAGCTATAAAAATCATACAGTTTCCTTTCCCGCTTTCCATAAACAATTCCTCCAGAAAACGCCGAGTGACTGATTGACTGACCAATGGACGTTCAATGACAATTGAGACAGCATGCATAATAATTGGAAATAATTTTGATCATTTTTCGAGCATGGTCTTTAACCTTTTTCAGGCTCTGTTGATGTGACATGATGTTGTAGTATCGTGTAGTGCTTTCACTCTGATCGGAATTAATAATGGAAGCCGTGTTCGAGATTATATTGCTCTTCACTCTTGCGAAATTCACCATCCTGAAAATTCAATATATAGAGGAAACAATTTTAATGGTTCATTTTCGTGGCACCTACATGCATGTTATCGTAATTGAAAATGCCTTCGAAATAGAACAAAGCAAAGGAAATTCAGATGGAGAGACGACGGATCAGAGTTTTACACATCAATAGTACACACATTTTGCCCCTACTATGTTTTTAATACAAGCCACATTCAGAAGGAAGTGAGCCTAGCAACTGGTTGTGGTCGACCATCCAGGTTCGAGTCCTCTGTAGCTCGAATTTGGATGCACATTTCTCCGAAAACCTCTCTAAACATCACTAGCTAAAACCCCGATTTAGCTAGTATGTAAAATGAAATAGCTAGCAAAAAGTTGATGAAATCCAACAGACTAGTTAAAATCAACTCTTTATATACTCCATCGCTAATGGGTCCCACTTGCCATACTCATGTACGAGGGGATAACTAGCGGGACTTGCTAGCCAAAGATAGCTAGCGAAGCTTTCGGTTTAGCTAGCGGAGGATAGAGAGAACAAGTTCAGCTAGTCTGTTAGATTGAGTTTTTGAACAAATTTTCATATTTTAGCTAGTTAAGTTAAGAGCAACTCCAAGAGACTAGCTATCTTGGCTTGACTAGCTAAAAAATGGAAAATTTGTCTAAAAACTCAATCCAATAGACTAGCTTCCACTAGCTAAACCAGGGGCTTCGGCCGCTATCTTTGACTAGCCAGTCCCGCTAGCTATCCCTTGTACATGAGTATGGCAGGCGGGACCCACTAGTGGTGGAGTATATGGAGAGTTGATTTTAGCTAGTCTGTTGGATTTCATCAACTTTTTACTAGCTATTGCATTTTACATACTAGCCAAACCAATATTTTAGCTAGTGATATTTAGAGAGGCTCTTTGGAGTTGCTCTAAGATAGCTAGTCTCCCGGTGTCGGGCATACTCCCCGGTACTCATGCGAGGAAGGATGAAGACGGACTCCTACTAGAATTCTCATGTAATCCTATCGGGACTCGTTCCGTGTAATCCTACTATGACTTCGCCTTGTAACCGACTAGGAACCCGCCCCCGGACTATATAAAGGAGGGCCGGTACCTAGCGGACACCCGATCTCAACCCAAAGACCAAGGGCGGGGCGCCATACTTGATCCCCAAACAGACGTAGGGTTCGCCACCTTGGCAACTTGAACATGTATAAATCTTGTGTCCCGTGTCCTTGCGCATACCTTCAAGTTCTCGGTCTCCCGATCACGATCCTCACCGCACAATCTACTACCTCGGGAACCCCCGGCTAGGTTTGCCGGTTAAAACACCGACACCGGCGCGCCAGGTAGGGGTGATCATCACCACCGGCGAATTCGAAGGACCCTCGTCAACAAGATCAATCTACTCGTTCACTCGCCGAGATCCATTGAAGCAAGTCGCCTTGCTCCTCGTCAAAGCGGAATCAATTTTCCTACGCCGCGCGTCCGGTTGCTTCGCACGTCGCACGGCTCGTCACGCGGCTCGTCGTCGACTACTTCACCTACGTCGTGTGTCCGGTTGCTTCGGCACGTCGCGCGGCTCGTCGCATGGCTCGTCGTCGACTACCCCGACTACGCCGCGCGTCCGGGTGCCTCGGCACGTCGCGTGGCTCGTCACACGGCTCGTCGTCGACTACTTCGACTACGCCGCACATACAAGTGCCTCGGCATGTCGCGCGGCTCGTCACGCGGCTCGTCGCGCGCGCTCGTCGTCGACTACTTCGCCTACGCCGCGCGTCCGGGTGCCTCGGCACGTCGCACGGCTCATCACGCGGCTTGTCGCGCCGCCGTCGTCGACTACTTCGCCTACGCCACGCGTTAGGGTGCCTCGGCACGTCGCGTGGCTCGTCACGCGGCTCGTCGCGCCGCTCGTCGCCGACTACTTCGCCTACGCCGCGCGTCCGGTGCCTCGGCCCATCACGCGGCTCGTCGCGCCGCTCGTTGTCGACTTCTTCGCCTACGCCGCGCGTCCGAGTGCTTCGGCACGCGCGCGGCTCGTCGTCGACTACTTCACCTCGCGCGAGCTCTTCGTCGACTACTTCGCCTACGCCGCATGTCCGGGTGCCTCGGCACGTCGCGCGGCTCGTCACGCAGCTCGTCGTCGACTACTTCGCCTACGCCGTGCGTCCGGTGCCTCGGCACGTCGCGCGGCTCGTCACACGGCTCGTCGTGCCGCTCGTTGTCGACTTCTTCGCCTACGCCGCACGTCCGGGTGCCTCGGCACGTCACGCGGCTCGTTGTCGACTACTTCACCTCGCTCGGCTCGTCGTCGACTACTTCACCTACGCCGTGCGTCCGGGGTGCCTCGGCACGTCGCGTGGCTCGTCTCGCCGCTCGTCGTCGACTACTTCGACTACGCCGCACGTCCGGGTGCCTCGGCATGTCGCGCGACTCATCACGCGGCTCGTCGCGCCGCTCGTCGTCGACTACTTTGCCTACGCCGTGCGTCCGGTGCCTCGGCACGTCGCGCGGCTCGTCATCGACTACTTCGACTATGCCGCGCGTCCCGGGTGCCTCGGCACATCGCGCGCGCTTCTCACGCGGCTCGTCGCGCCGCTCGTCATCGACTACTTTGCCTACGCCGCGCGTCCGGTGCCTCGACACGTCTCGCCCTCGTCACGCGGCTTGTCGTCGACTACTCCGTGTGCCGCGACTTTGTCTTGCGGCCACACCGGCTCTACTTCGCCCACGCCGTGCGTCGCGACTACTTGTCTCGCGGCAACACTTGCTCTACTTTGAGTACACCGCGCACCGCCGTGACTTCGTCTTCCGGCCGCATCGCGTCGACCATTCATCTCGACTAGTTTTCCAAACAAGTTGAGAACGGAAGTCACGCCCCAACAACTAGTCGGAATCAACTCGACTAGTCAACTTCAAAGAAGAACCCGTCGCGGCTCCATTGCCAACCGCCACGACTTCATCTACAAGTCCGCACCGGCGGCAACAACCTAAGTCATTTCTTTAAATGATTACCTTTTCTTTTCTTGGCTTGTTTTCCTCATCATGCAGACAACATGCCCTCGTGTACGCTTCTCGACGGGTTTTCATAGGAGCTACACTCTCCGCCGACTACTCTTGGGGTATATCAATCAAGTCACCACGAGCCTACTTCATCAACTCTGGGGCTATCCCAAGGAGGCACTTCTAAAGTCCGCTACGCATGGCAATCTAAAGTCGACTTCTAAAGTCGCATTCTAAAGTCCGCTCCGTGCGGTAACTTAAAGTCGACTCCGGTCGCATCTTCGCCCGCTTCGATGGCATACTACGTGTGTAAGTTTTGATGGAACCTAGCCGCAAGTGGCCCTCGGGTCCTCGGCGACGATAGAACCTAGCCGCACGTGGTCTTCACGCTCCGTACCATGGGTCCAAGTACCCTAGGTACACAAATTGACTCCGGTCGCACCTTCAAGTCCACTACGGTGGCAATCATACCTTGGGTCCGAAATCCATGGCCTAGGTACACAAGCCGACTCCGGCCGCACCCTCAAGCCCGCTCTAGCGGCAACCGTACCTTGGGTCCGAAATCCATGGCTCGGTACTTAAGCCCACTCCGGTGGCACAAATCGACGCTAACGGTCGCACCCAAGCCCACTCCGGTGGCACAAGCCGACTTCGGTCGCAATCCGAAGCCCGCTCCGCGGCAAAACTATTCGTTTTCTCGATTTTTTTCATTTTGGCTTTTCGGAAAGTGCTTTTTATTTTTCTCGCATCTTAAGTCCACCCCGTGTGGCGCAAAGTCGACTATTGTAGTCGCATCTAAAGTCCGCTTCGCGCGGCGACTAAAGTCAACTTCGGTTTTCAAGTCACGTCTCAAAATCGCTCCGCGCGGCATAAAGTCGACTTCGGTTTTCAAGTCACATTCTAAAGTCCGCTCCGCGCGACACAACGTCGACTTCGGTTTTCAAGTCGCATTATAAAGTCCGCTCTCGCCGCATCTAAAGTCGACTTCGGGCCGCATTTAAAGACCGCTCGACGGCACGACTACTTCTCAAGCTCCACGGCTCGACGCCAAACTACTACTCGGAATCTCTCCAGCTCGGGGCCGCATTGAAATTACTACTCGAGGATAACTCCAACGGACTTCACTTGCTCTCAAGCTCGGGGGCTCCGCACCAACAACTACTCGACGTGGCTCATACGGCCTCTCTTATCTCGAGGGCTACACACCGCAAGAGTACTCGGATGATGGCTTTCGTGAACACCGAAGACCCTTGGATTGATTACCTTATCATTTCAAGGCTCGGGGTCGCTATGCTACCGTGACAACCCGCCCAGGAAAATACCGTACTATCGCATAAGACCGATCCACTTTGGTCATTAAGCAATAATAAAGTATCATCCTGTCGTTAGTTGCCGGGTTAACGCCCGGTAAATCACTTGAAAAGCAACAAGGATTGAATATATGCATTAAAACTCACTCGAAGGCGAGTCCAGAGATACAACAACATTAATATCCAAATTCGTACCCCGAAGGGTTTAATTATTACAAACCATAGTTTTTGCCATCACGAAATAGTTCAGAGTTTTCGAAAGCAGCGGAATTTAACTAACGGAAGCGAAGACACCACGGGAGGCCATCCATGATGCTTTCGTAAGTCGTCCTTCACCCACTCCGGCCTCCCGGCCGGCGGGATCTCTCCGGCCACACATCACCGAAGGCATTACCTGGATCAACACATAGTAGCAAGGCCGAGTATACTAATACTCGAAGAAGACTTACCCGTCGGTGATAACTACTTCACCAAATCTAGACCATGAAAGGCTTTTTTGGCTATCGGGTTGCCTTTGCTAAAAAGTAACAAAGAGTGGGTCCTTACTTTCAAGATTTTAGCACAAGTTCTAGTAGGTTTAGTCTTTACTACATTAGCCAACTAGTACGTACAAAGTTGTACAATACAATTAACCAAGCATAATATTCATCAACTTCCATCATTAGGGATCTCATGACTAGTGGAGTAAGAGGCCGACAATCGATTGATTTAAACCTTGCAAGGTAAACCTAAACACACGGTAGGCTGCCCACAAAGGTACAAATGTCCCCAAAGCCGTTTCCAAAAAATCCTCGGGTCGAGATCGAATCTTACGATCTTTGGTGCAAAGCTATCCGCATACCCCGCGAGATACCCGGAGTCACCATACACCACCGGTAGCTAGCCGTGAGAGCGAATCCCAAAAGTAGTAATGGTAGGATCCCTAGCCGCCTCATTAAGGTACTAGGCTTACCGGTCCCATACCCGACATGTGCTTAGTACGTTCAAAAACATAACCCACATAACCACTGGACCAGAGCCCAGATCCCATGCTCTTACCACGTGAGCAATCCATTTAGGATATATTGTGATTCCTATCTAGGAACCTATTTTCACGAGTTAGGTCATCACTCGACTTGTAATGGTCCTATAGCTTAGCAGCTATCGACCTATCATACTAGTAAGGACAAGGTACCTATGGATCATGCATCTAGGGTTTCATTCAACTCCTGAACGTAAATGCACAATCATTCATAGATAATTGAATAAAGAATTTTAAAACTAGGTTAGATGCACCGGAGCTTGCCTTCGTCGCCTAGGGTTAGCCCTCGGGCACCCTCGGTGTCGAGCACTTCCACGTATTGCGGCGAAGCTTCCGCTCCTCCTTCCTCGGTTTCCGGACAAGCGAGTAATCACCGTCCGAAGATCTACACGAATGCAATGCAAGTTTAGGTGATGTGATAGTTGTTGTCTTATCCAACTCCCGTTGGTCATATTCACCAATGTTTTTGATCGCGGGCTATTTTATTTCACGCGAGGCCGTTCCGGACGCTATTTGCGCTATCGCGCACGCTATAGCGGCGCTATAGCCGCGATTAGGCGTATCGGCCGCTCGTTGTGCCACGCTATAGCGACGCTATAGCTGCGCTATTGCGCGCTATTTAAATACAAAATGAGAAAAAATAAAAGTAGCACACTAGTGCTTAAGCCTTAATAACAGCAGCATAACCAGTTAACCACAAAGTGACAAAACAGAACCTACAGCAGTCATAAGTCCATAACGGCATAACAGCCAATAAGTGCATAAGCATAAGTGCATAACATAACAATTAACAACTGAAAGTCTGAATCTGTTGAACTTGGCACAACATAACAACCAATAAGTGCAGCAAACTGATTGTTGAACTTGAATCAAAAGACCTGACCAAATCAACAAAAGTACTGGACATCAACTCAGCAACTGATACTACGGAGTATGGACCTTCATCACTGTGGGCTTCAGAATCTGAACTTGGACAGGATGGGGATGGCATATCATTGTCATCTTCTCCATCAGAAGATGCAACAGAGATGTCTTCATCATCCACAGCAGTAGGGATATGGATCAACCTATTCCTTTTTTTGTTCCTTTGACCTCCCCTCCTTGTTTCTTCTCTTTGAGATGCAGCTGCAATTTCCTGAGACTGTGATGTTGCTCCAGCTTCTCCCTCTTGGTCTTGATCTTCTGTTGGCTCAATGCCAGTGATCGACTCATTGTCTTCATCTTCTAATGCATCAACCATATGCACCTCAAGGGGATCCTTATCCTTGTTGTCCTTCTTTTGCTTCAATTTCGAGTTGAACTTGATGTATACAAGGTCCCTCATTCTGTCATGAAGCAGCCTATTTCTTTTTTGTGTGTGGACCTACATAGAGTTCATTGTATTATTGTATATTTAATGAGTGCTTAAGCTTAATGCCCAAATCAGTTTCTCACTTCTCAGGTTTGGTGCAAAGAATGAAAGATTCTTACTTGTTCAAAAAAACTCCAACATCTCTCACAAGCTGATGAACTGCATGTCAAAGAGAGAATTTTGGCAGCTAACTTTCTCAGGTTTGGTGCACTCTTTCCATGGTTCAGCCACCACTTAGCTATATACAAGTGAAAAGAGAAGGCAATTTAAATTCTAATATTGTATATATATAATTATATACCAAGACAGTGAGGTAATTTAAATTCTAATATTAAATGGAGTGCAACTTTCATACCTGGATCAAAATGAATGTTTTTGCATTGCCTTTTGGCAATTTCTTTGCCAAATGATCCCTCTGCATCCTGAAACGTTTGAAGCTCTTCAATAATTTTGTCTTGAGTGTCTGCATCTCTCACAAGCTTTGTGATGCAAGTTATTACACCATCCCTAAATGACTCATTCTCTTCTATTTCAATCTTGTTTTGATAATAGTAGAAAGGATTCAAGTAGTAACCAGCCCTATGCAAAGGTGTCTTCATCTTACTGTCCCACCTTTTGTCAATGAAATGAAAAACTTCCTCATATTTCTTCCTGTCATTGTTGAACCTCCTAGCAATCTCATTCTTAGCCTCTACTAGATAGCCATACAAAAACCCCATTGATGGCACATCACTGTCCATTCTCCTCAACACAGTAGCTAGTGGCTCAAAGTAATTAATAGCAGCCTCAACTCCTCTCCAGAAACCATCAGAGGTCACAATCTTGTGTGCTTTCTTCCCTTTGACACTCTTTAGGTACCCTAATTCATTGAGTTCATCTTCCCTAAATAGCCTCAGAAGTTGCTTCTTGTTGTCCAACAAACTTTTCAAGTTGAGATAAGCTGTAGCAAACCTTGTTACCCCACTCCTCACCAAATCCCTAGAAAGGTACTTCCTCATTAGATCCAAAACTCTAGTATGGGCATACAGGAAAATAGTCAGGCACTTTGCTTTGCTAATTGTTGCTGCAACTTTTGGCAACTTTCCTATATCTTCTAGCATGAGGTCTATAGTATGGGCAGCACAACCAGTCCAGAAAATAGATGGGTGCTTTTCTTTCAACAGACTTGCAACAGCCTCATTTGCTCTTGCATTGTCAGTCACAACTTGGACTACATTTTGCACCCCTATTTCGTCAATACATCTATCAACCAGGTCAAAGATGTATCTGCCATCTTTCTTTGCAGCTGAGCAATCCACTGATTCAAGAAAATAAACACCATATGCACTATGAACTACCAAGTTCATCACACCTCTACCTCTCTTGTCTGTCCAAGCATCTGTCATAATTGAGCAACCATGTAGCTCCCAAGATTCTTGATGAGACTTCAATGACTCCTGCACTTTCCTTTTCCTTTTCTGCAAGAATTTCCCACTCATCTCATATGGAGTTGGGCCTCTCAAGTTTCTGCCAAAATCTCCTATAGCCTCAAGCATAAGATCAAAGTTGGGCAATGAAACAGCGTTGTGCGGGATCCCTGCTTCATAAAAGAATTGGCAGATGTACTCACATGCCCTGTCCCTCTTCTCCTCTCTTTTTTCAGTAGACAGCTTGGACTGAACCTTATTTTCAACACCAGATTTTCCCTTCCTTGCAGCAATTATTTCTTCTGGTGTAAGTTTACAGAACTTGTCCATAGGACCACCTGAAGAAGCTCCTTTGCTGCTCACCTTCTTCAACACAATCACTGAATTGCCTTCTCCATCACTTCGTTCCTCTCCTTCAGAATGACTTAGATCAACTTCAGCTCTGTCATCTTCTTTGTCCTGTTTCTTCTTTTGCTTCATGTCCATCTTCTTTGACAGCAACTGAACCATGGAACTTTGCACATCAGATGGGACTTTACTGCACTTTGCAACACCAAAACCAGGAACTTTGCCAAGGTGATACTTGATTCTGGTAATGCCACCATTATAGATGTTGTTACAATAGTTACACTTCAGAGAATTCTTCTTGTTCACATCAGGCATTGTGCAGTGCTTCCAGGCTGGGTCAGTTAGCTCAGCCAGAACATCATTTTCTTGGTTGGCTGTAGATGCAGTACTGGATAAGCCTACAAAGTTGACAGAATTAACAAGTTTATTAAACAATAAAGATCAACTAATCAAGTGAATTGCAGCATGACAAATAGAAGTAACAAATAATGTATTTGATAACATGTAGTTTTCACTGCTAGTAACAATGTAGTGACAAAACTAGAGAATTATTCAATTACAATGCAGTGACAAATTTCATAAAGAAAAAAGGGACGGAGAACAGGGCAGGGGTGAAGGAAATCAAATTACCTAGTGTTGGCGCACTGCCAGGAGGGCTTTGCACTGGATCTGAACCAGCCATTGTTGGCTTAGGAGAGTAGAGGACTGAGGAGACTAGAAGAGATCGACTCCACCGCAAGACGCCTCCGCCGCCGAGCTTTCTGCCGTAGCCCCGCCTGCCACCGTGCCACTGCCTCCCGCCGTCGCCTAGAACCCTCCGCCGCCCAGCACCCGCCGCGCCGCCCCAGATGCGGCCCGTCCTACGGCGGCCGCCGTTGACGAGGAGGTCGGGTCGAGTGGATGGAAGAGGAACTGGCGACAGGCTAGGTTTCCTTCACGAGGCGCTCAGGTATGTTACCTGTTTTGGGCCCTTAGTGGGCTAAATTAGGATGGGCCGAGGTTTTTGGATGTTCGGTCGTTGAAACAGGATTAGCGGCAGTTTAGCGGCGCTGCGGCGCTAAACGTATTTAGCGGCGCGATAGCGCGCGATAGCTGCGAAAGCGTGGATAGCGTACTAAGGGACAATATCGTTGCGTGAGTTTGTCTGGGACGCTATAGCGGCGCTTTAGCGTTAAAATAGCGCTCTATTTAAAACTTTGATATTCACCTTAACAAGCATCTAGATAGTGTTTCTCTTTTAGGAAGGTTATTGGTTGTACATGGGTTATTCTTTTAATGTACATTTGAATAAAGGTTTTTATTGCACTTGTTATTTCATGTGAAGGCTTTAATCTTTTTCCTTTCACAAGCAAAGATAGGAATAATATTTTTATTCATGAATCAATTTCTTATCAGCAAGGATATTTAATTATCTTTTAATTAAATTAGGAAATACTTTCAAAGGAAAAATAATTAAATAAGGGCTTTTCTTTATTTAATCTCACTTTAATATTAAAAGGGCTTTTAAGCTTTTTATTAAGCAATCAAATTACCAAAAATTAAGGAAATGTTTCTTAACCATACTAGCACCTATCCTGGTCCATTGGACCCACTTGTAAGTGTTGGATGCTAGGAAATTAAATATTATAGAAAATAACAAAGGCTAGCTAGTGATTCAATTTAAATGCATACAAAAATAAATAAGCACCAAACTGATCCCAACTTTCTCATGCATGCTCTCTGGTCCTGAACAAGCCTAAAGAACTAGCATATTCACCTAGGAACTCTACTGATCTTAGCTCATTAATTTACAAAGAAAAACATGCATAAATTGAGAGTAATTATTTCTGGTAAGACAAAAATCATGATTAATTCACAAGATGTGTATTTTGACATCAGAAGACAGTGTGCACAAGTTGAGCTCAAAACATAAATATATTTAGGAAGAAAAACCATCTAGGCAGTTTCTGCAGAAAAGGGAAACAATTTATTTAACAAGATCCACTGCATAACTTTGTGCAATTTTTGGCATAGGAGCTAGTCATGACCTAACACACAACATATCCAAAAATTGGACACAGAGGATTTAGAGAGTTTTACATATTGCAGATCTAGGTTTTTCACATTTGTATTTTTCATGCTAAAACTATTTAGAATCCAGCCATGTGCAAATAACAAAAGTGGTGGGATTTCTCTTCCTGAACCCAACAAAATTGGTTTGGCATTTTTCTGATTTTTCTGCGAATTTCTAGGATTTTTCTAAGGCACTGGGACTGAACCGCAAGAAAACTTAGATAGGGATCTTCACAACCTGTGCCCCGGATTTTACGCGAAGCACCCTAGAACTATTGGCCGGCGCCGGCGAGCCCGGCGGTGCTGCCGGCCGGCAAGCGGCCGGGCTCGACCACATGCTCAACTAGGAGCCGCAGGTTGCCGTGGTTGGGGCGGAGAGGTGGCCGGCGACGAGGTTCGGCGGCGGCCGGCGGTGGTGGCCGCGGCGGCTCGGGAAAAGGCGGTGAGATGGCGCAATGTTGGGCAACAAGCGAGCGTGAGAGCTTCACTAGGAGCTAGGGAAGCTAACGGGGGCAGCCGGACGGCGGCGAGCACGGCGGCGAGCCGTAGCACCGGCGGCGGCGGCAATGGCGGCGGGCGGCTCGGGGCGGCGCGCGGAGGGAGGCAAGGGCTTTTATACGCGGTCGGGCGCCGCTGACGCAAAATGTGCACTCGGCGCCAATCACACAGCAAGCCGAAAAGCTTAGCTTCGCACGCGCGAGAGAGAAAGTGACGTGCCGGTCAATTTTTCCCGAAAATTAACAAAAGATA
This sequence comes from Cenchrus americanus, assembly GCA_947561735.1. Classification (NCBI taxonomy): domain Eukaryota; kingdom Viridiplantae; phylum Streptophyta; class Magnoliopsida; order Poales; family Poaceae; genus Cenchrus; species Cenchrus americanus. The sequence goes on from OX387240.1 coordinate 96,446,744, forward strand.
AAACAGCTTAAATACCAAAACTTGGAACCCACGGTGGTACCAGGCGGTTCCATATTTACGGCTAAGAAGCCAAGCAAAACGACATGTAGCTATGCGAAGCTACCCGTCAAAGAACCACAACCATTCGGGCAACCGCGAAGGAAGAAAGAACATTGCCGAATGGATGACGTAAGCATGACAACGATCGATCTTTGAATAAACATGGATGCATGTGCCAAGCCATAACCGATCCTCACGAAGATTAACATTAAATGAAGTAAAGCACGAACATGATCATGTATTAAGATAAGCATGCATAGATCCAAAGCATTAGTCTACCGCATGTCTAATTACTTTAAGATCCGTTCGGGCACGATATCGCAAATCTATCCACCGCATGATACAACTTGCATGAAAGAACGCACCACTTTCCACAAATAGATCTATCCACCGCATGATACAACCTAAATATGGAAAGCTAGAAGCATACATCTTTTAAAACATAAATAACGCACGTGATCTACTCGTGAAGATATAACCGAATGCGGCTGAACAACCGATTCGGGGTCCATGAAGAAGGAACAAACATTACCTCGTGAATAAATCTATCGAGCCGAATTGGAAATCTAATCCACCGATGACTAGCTCCAAAGCAACCCAAAACCCGCATCTACCGCATGATACCCGGCTCTTTCAAGATTTATACTAACAAAGCAAGCTTGAACCCGCAACACGTAACAACCTAGATTGATTCGGTTTCGGCTATCGGAGAGCACGAGATCCACGCGTCAAAACACGAAACCTACTCTTGCACGGATCTTAAAAGGAAAAGAGCCGATCCAAACCCATCTAGATTGGGCAAAAGTGTATTACATGAATTAAAACATAAAGCAAAACTCATGATAACACAGGGTAACTTAATGAATCTATTGGATCTTGCCAAAATCCAATAGAGCCGATAACTAGCTTCGAGCTAGACCTTAGCCTACCGCATGGCTCATGATCTAACAAGAAACCCTCTTGAACCAAGCTTGAATCTACCGCATGACACGAAGCATGGTAACAAGACTACTTGCATCGATCTAAATCCACCGCATGATACTAGACATGATACAAGGTTGCCGGTACTCACGGAGGTCGACGGATCGATTGGCCCTCTCGAAGAACTCGACGACACGACAAGGGACTCTAGGGTTTGGCGTAAGGCCGGTGTGTATTGAGGAATGAACGTGTCTTTTACATACATCCAGGGATCATATTTATACCCCGCCGATTACAATTGCGAATGGATTCATTGCCTAACTAAACTTGATCGCCTGTCCATCCATTCGCTTCCCCCCGATCGAGCCACGTCACCGTCCAATCCCGCAAAATCAGCTCTCTTGTTCCTTTGCCGAACCGGGAGCGGATAGCCGACCGCGGATCCTTCGCCGAAAATCTCTCGAAGATATCTTTCCTTCCACCGGACGGACTCTTTTCCGAATCGGACCCACATGTCATACTCCTTACCAAATTTTGGTGTTAACACATGCCCCTTCAATTGTGGGATAAAAGTAATTTTGTTCCACAATTGACTCCGACCACGAATCTTTGAGCCAAACTCGTCAACACTTGTTCTTCGCAATCCGCCGGATTCTTCGTTCGCATCCAACCCTAGATCCCCTTTGTTCCGAGCTCGAATCTCCAATGGCAACTCGGAACCAAGTCGCTCGGTGTAACTTCACCCCTCCAAACCTTTGTTCGGCATTAGGTTTTCAATTTTACCCGAGATTTTCTTCTTCCGCTCTCTTCCGGAACCGTCTATCGCCCTTCCGATTCCTATTGAGGCCAACTCGCAGCCTTATTATCTTGGTCCCGAAGGGAATCCCGACCCTCGAGATTTCATTGCCGCCGAATCTCGCAGAATCCCTTTCAAGGTAGCTTTATCTCCACCTCCTCGGTGGCAAGATGCGTTCAAGAACCGGCCTTTGCCCCCAATCGCAGGTGGAAGACTTGGTACCGTAGGATTCTCGCGGATAAGAGTGGATTGACCAATCCGGATACTCTCCGCATTGCTCAATGTCCGGAGTTATCCGTAGCCGAGACGCCCAAGAATGAAGATCTTCCGATAGCCGCGTGCCACTTCGGTCCAATGGCGCCAATGCCTTCCTTTTTGGGCATGGCCCAATGTCTCCAACTTTGGCCGATGTGTACATGATCACCGGCCTTGACATCACCGGGTCCGTTCGACCTTGGAATTTCAAGAACTCCTCACGCCAAACGGGGGTAAAGCCGGGGAATGGCTACAAGAATTATATTTTGAAACACATGAGAGATAATCCCCTTGGCGAAGTTGAATACGAGCCTTCTTGAACATGTGGTTATGCGGGTTTGTCTTCCGTGGCAAGGCCAATGAACCCACTCGAATCATATCGCAATGGCGATCCATCCGGCCGCGGCAATCGCCTTCCTCCGGGAAAATTCCTCTTGGGCGGTGTATACCATATGCTTCATCGACGGTTACCCAAATGTATACCGGCCCGCAGGATAACGTGCGTCAATGGCCCTTGGTGGTTTGTTCGGATTTGGCCGCAGCCTTCACATGCACCGCATTGTAGGCGTCGACTTGAGCTCCAGGTTCTTCCCCTGGTCCAATCCCCCTGAAGGAGAGCTTCAAGTCACCAGAGGATGCCAAAGCTATGGAGAAGCAGCTTCAACTGTTATCGTTCAGCAGGACATCACCCAACTCTTCGAGTTGTTCTTCAAAGGCTTCCCCAATCCTCTTTGGCTCCCTTATCTAGGCTATGACACTCTGACCTTCCCTGTCGAGTTCTCCTTTGAGCCCGGCCATCAAGATGGGAGATTCCTGGAAATCTTTAATATCATAATCCGCCCATGTATATTACCGGCCGAGTTCAATGGAGGGAGGCAGTAATGCCGCACTTATGAGTACTACCAGCCTAACGTAATGGCCGGTGCAACTTGGATGCGGCCGACCGCCCCCAAGATTGTTTCCCGCATGAATTCCTCAAGCCCGGGGAGGAAATCAAGGAACCGATGCGATGCGGCACAGAGTTTTCAACTATGTGTGCGGTCCCACCGTCTACACATGTCCTTTTGTGCTCGCAACCATAGCTCACCCCACCTTCAACTCATGGTGGCAAGAATTCCATGACCACATCTTCGGTGAACCTGTTCATGTGTTCGTGCGGAGTTGGTGCCCGATTTCCCGCCGACTTCGCAGGTAACACAATGAGCCCCTTGATCGGACTTTTACTCATGGTCCCGACCTCCATCTTCCGTCCACGAACACGCTTCCGCCCCTCGAGCCGGGGCAATCACTTATAATGCCGAAGGCCCGATTTCGAAGATCGGGGTTTAAATCCACAACCCCGCGCCAACTAATGGACGGGTATGCTACCACCGATCCCAGCCTTTCTAGCCTTGTCGTTGACGGGAGGCAAGGTTTGCATCTGATTCCTCCTCCGAGCGCTAAAAGGAGGAGAACTGTCAAGAAAGTATTGGTTGAGGTAAACTCCTTTACCTTCTCGATTACTGGGTCACTCTGTTCTTGATGGATCATATCATTGTGTATTTCAGACCAGAGCCCAACATTCTTCGAACCAATACCGCCGATGCCCCATCCATCGGTATGGCTTTTTGTCGTTCTTTCTCAAGGATGAGCACCGGCACTTATCCTTTCAATTGGACATTTGCGGAAAGAAATCGTTGGAGAACCACTTGTAGATGTTCCGGTGGTTCAACAAAGCGAGCCCTTCCGGGGTTGAATTGCCCATCCCGAAAGAGGTTTCATCTTCATCACCTTCTCGCGAAGCGAAGACGCTCTCCGCAGATGAATCCCTCAACTCAACCGGAGCCACCAAATACCCCCGGATACCATCTCCAATCGGTCAAGCGACAATGACCGACCCAACAGAGGAGGATCCAATTCTTCCCCGACCCGGAAACTTACGAGCCATTGATGGCCGCATCGACATCTCCCCGACTTGGAAGTTTCGGCTCTGCTCGGGACGCCTCATCCGTCCGCAATTGCTCCCGCTCAAGAAACCACTCATGAGGTGCCCAATTCTCGCTCTTAATCTCGATACCTTGCTTGCTAGCATTCTCACCTCGGCAATGTTGTTTTCGGGATCACACCCCGTCATCATCGAGCTTGCCATCGGAGGGCCCATCAACCGCCGATGTGATGAAAGAGATAAACCGGCCGTTGCCGGACGAGGTGTTGCTCAAGCTCAAAGAAATTGCGGCCACGGCTAGAAAAAGACGTTCGGGATCGGCTCAATGATCTTCGTCATTTTGAAGAGATGTTTGAGCCCATTAGTCGCAAACTTCCCGATGACATCGAGCTTTTCCGTCGTCCGTCTATGACTTAGAGCCCTTCTATGTTCCCTTGAGGCGCACTTGGAGGAAATTGCGCTCCCGTTCGGCCATTGAAAAGGAGAAAACCGATGCCGAACGAGGCCATGAACGGGATGCACTCCCAAGCGAGAAAGCCACAAAGGTGCCTTGGCCGACCCGCAAGCCTCTTATGATCCGAAAGTCGCCGAAAAGGCCGCTCTAGAGGCGGAATTGAAAAGCTCGTCGGCGGAGATGGAGATTGACCGGAAGAAAATAGCCGATCTCCCCGGATTAATAGCAAAGACCGAAGCGGAGGCGTAATCGGTCGTTGCCGGAGTAAAGCAAATGGCGATGCGAGCTTGCGACTTATCCGATGCCCAAAAGGACTATCGGGAGATCTTGGATAACTCCCACTTGATAGTATCCAATGTTCGTCACGCACTTGCAAAACTCCTTAACGCTTGAATGTTCTTATTGATGTATACCGGACCGGTCGTTCTTGTAATATTTCCTTTGCAATTTGTTTCCTTTCCTTGGCGTACTTTGAGATGTGATGCCGAACGACCCATTCGGTAGTGAAACGCTAACCGCCGAACGATACCTTGAATTCCTTTAGCCGAAACCATCGACCCACACGCGTTTCGGCTTAGAACTCCAAACGACCCACCGGCGGGTTGGTCAAGGAAATCTCTCCGCCTTCCGATTTTATTGGGACGTGCGCCACGATCCACGGCCACGATTCGAAGCCACAATTACCCCCTGTGCCTATAAATGTTGCCATAGGTGCCCCTAGCTCTCCACCGGGCCTTCTAGCTCTCGAATCTTTGCCAATCTCTCGGCCCTCTTGCAAACAAGTGCACATCCCCAAACCGCAATGGTGCGCCGCCCTCAACCGCCGCCGCGCCTCCGACGAGGCCGAGGGAAGCGGCGCTAATGCGCGCGTGCGGTGATGATCATCAATTTCTCCTTGTCGATCTTCCTTTTGATCTTCCTTTGCCTTGACAATCATCTCCCCTTTTCGCCTTGATTCGGTGGAACCCGCCCCGCGCGCCGCCAATCGGCCCCTCCCCGATGACTCTTCGGAGTCCGATGGCCACTCCCCCGGTGCCGTACGGGGAAGCGACGCTATTCGCTTCAAGGAGGAGCTAGAGGCGTCTCGTCTTGAGCTAGAGGCCGTCTCCAAAAAAGCGGGCGTGGCCGAACTAGAGTGGGAGGACCGGCGGAAACGGCCCGCCGGAAGCCATCGATGGTATGGTTCGATTCTTGATTCAAGTCCGGCCTTTGATGCTAATCCCTTCTTGTTTGTCTTTTGCGGCCGTGATGTCGAGCTCAACCGGCCCAAAAGCGCCGGTAGAGCACCGGTGGCGGAGAAGGTGAACGCTCACGGCGACACGCCGGCGGAGCGCCCGGCCGCGGTGGAGCGCCGCATTGACGAGGTGGCCGTCCATGGTGTTCGTCCGGGCACCACCTTGGGCACTCGGCCGCGATGGCGACGCATATGGACGTCGACTATTCCACCGGGCCGCGTGGCTTCCGTGGCGGCGCGCCGGAGGATATCGACGAGATCGAGCTCATCCCGGGAGCGCCTCGACGGCCACGGCGACGCCATTGCCGAAATTACCCATCCCCGGTCCGTGTTGAACGGACTCTTTGACTAGATTGTACTAGGGATGTGTAAATGTCGGCAATATATGACGAACTTTTGGAATATGCACTTGTTCCGTGATATCTCCCTTCGCATTTGCATCCGTGAATTCGTCCTCTTCGAATGCATCTGGGAACTGTCTTTAGCCGAACGCTCGCAAACAACTCGCCCCTTGGCGCAAGATCCACAAAGGATCCCAATTCGGCAATCCGTAAATACCGTTCAAAGAAAACCCTTCGCACTCGGTGGAAAACCCCCGCCGCTTGGTATTCCAACGGTGTGTGTACGCGCCGCATCATCACTCCCAATGCGCCTCCTTGGTCAATAAAATAGCCCGTGGGGTGCTCGCAATTCCACTCGCACACTCCTCCATCACTTCTCGTCTCTTCTTCTGCTCGCTAGAAGAAAAAACCCCAACGCCATGGACAAGGGTAAACAACCTCGGGGGAGCGGCTCGTCAAGGAAGCGTACGATTCGGAAGTGAGTTCTTTCTTGATCTCGCTCCTCGTCCTTCTCGCTGATCTTGCGCCTCATGTTTTCCTCTCGCCTCTTTCGGCCTTGATTTGCTTCCTCGAAGAAATCATCGGAACCGAAGATGTTCCCCGAGTACATCTCCTCCGATTCTTCTCCCCGAGGCGGAGGATGCCACGCCCGAGCAAAGGGTCATCCATCACCGCGCCGCCGTGCCCGGCACCCGGAGCGTGACCTCGGGGACATGTCCGTCCGCCGTCAAGCCGAACGCGAGCGTCGTATGGCGCCGGGAAGCGCTAGTAGGGGGTAAACGCTTCTCGCCCCCCTTCATGTTTGCATCCGGATTTCTTGCCCCTAACCTTGATTCTTTTGCTCCGGATGTCTCGACAGTACGGCAACCCGAAGGCGGCCCGGGATAGCTTGGTAGAGGCCGCCAATCGTGGTCATCCTCGTGCGTTCCAAGTCGCCGTCACGGTGGTCCTGGAACAACCGAAGAGGGAGCAACGCTCGAAGAAGCAAAGAAAAGATTGAACCATACTTTCGCTTCTTACTCCACGCCTTCTCGCTTCCCTTCCTTAGGGGACTTGACCTTCGGAGGGCGCTATGTGTAATCCCGCAAGAAACCGGTTGTAGTGTAGTATTGAGCTAAGGGCAATGCATCGTGCACCGGCCATTTTATCTTGTTCATGGATTTTTGTTCTAAAGGCGGCCTCATCCCCGAGCGCCCGCCGCTTCGTGTCGGATGTGTATAATCATCGATCGATTTCAATGCTAGGATAATACTTCTTCGCATATCTTCCATTTATTGCGGCGGAAAACTCCTCTCCTAGCAAAGTTTTCAATATGTATGCATTACCGAGAACGCATCTGAACACACGAAAAGGCCCCTCCCAGTTGGGGGACCATTTGCCGAATTCACTGTATTTAGTTCCAATCGGCAGTAGCGCTTTCCAAACTAGATCGCCTTCTGTGAATTGCCTTACTTTTACTTTCTTGTTATAGTATTTGGCGACCCGCAGCTTGTTTTTCTCGATGTTCTCCAGGGCCCTGAGACGGATCATATGCAAATCTTCTAACTCATCCATCATTAGGCCACTGTAATCCTTGGAGCTCAAATCGTTTTGCAACACTACTCTCCTTGACTCGATTGCATTTCCCGGGCGGGGATCGCGTGATGCCCGTAAACCAACTCGTAAGGAGAAGTCTTTGTAGCTCCATGGGGGGCCATTCGGTAAGCCCACGCCGCTTCACCGAGTACCGAATGCCACCTCCTCGGCTTTCCGGTCGATCTTCTTCTCGTATAAGCTTGATCATGATCTTGTTAGAAGCCTCTCGCTTGACCATTAGCTTGGGCATAGTATGGAGAAGAATTAAACGAGTTTGATTCCCATGCTTTCGGCAAAATCTCCGAATTCCAATGACACGAATTGTGCCCCTTGGTCAGTGGTAATCGTCTGAGGAATCCCAAATCGATAGATGATGTGTTCCTTGATGAATTCGATCATGTTTTCTGACGTCACCTTTTTGAGTGGGATTGCCTCGACCCATTTGGTGAAGTAATCCGTAGCCAAAAGCACGAACTTATGCCCCTTGCTAGATGGTGGATTAATTTGGCCAATCAAGTCTATACCCCAGCCCCTGAATGGCCATGGCTTGATGATGGGATTTAATGCTGATGCAGGGACTCTTTGAATATTCCCGAACCTCTGGCAATCTTGACACCCCTTGTAATACTCAAAGCGGCCTCCTCTAATATCATCGGCCAAAAGCATCCAGCCTGCCTAATAACCCATTTCATGCGATAGGCCGATTGGTGCGCTCCACATATCCCATCGTGCACCTCGCTCATCATGTTCTTGGCTTCTTCTCGGGACCCAGCATCGTAGCGCACTCCATCTAATGACTTATAGAATAAATTGTCATCCGGAAGAACGAACTTGATTGCCTTGTACCGAGCTTCCTAGAGACTTTTCGGGATGGATCTCTCAAATAATCAACGATCTCTTTCCTCCAATCATCTTCTCGTAAGATCCGTCCCCCGGTGCGCTCACTTCTCGCGCAAATGCTTCTTGACTCTCTTTATAACCGCAGGCGCTGCCGAGCCGGCCGTTTGCTTCCTCGTTATGCTCTCTAGGAATGTGCCGTAGGGTTACCGGTGGAAAGCCCTTCAAGATTTCTCTCGCATTCCTCGTAGTAACTCCTCGCCGCCTCGCTTCGCACTCGTATCGGCCGTTCAATTGCCTGATGACCAACTCTGAATCTCCGTAAATTTCAACTGAAACGGCCCCGGCTTCTCTCAAATATTGAAGCCCTCGAAGCAGTGCCTCGTACTCAGCTTGGTTATTTGTGACGGTGGGTTGTATAGGAATGGCGAATTCGAACATCTCACCTCTGGGAGAAATTAGTAGGATCCCTACTCCCCCACCTTTGCCACATGATGACCCGTCAAAGAATAGAGCCCATGGGGTAATTTCAAGCGTATCAATCGAAGGGTCACGGTGTTCGGTTATAAAATCGGCAATGACTCGACCTTTGATGGCTTTTGCCGATTCGAACTTCAATTCGAATTCGATAGAGCTAAAATCCATTTGCCAACCCGACCATTCAAAATTGGCATAGATAACATATGTTTTATCACATCAAACTTCGAGTATACGGTGCATTCGGCATTCAACAAGTAGTGCCGAAACTTTGTACACGAGTAGTACACGCAAAGACATAATCTTTCTATAGCCGAATACCCGGTTTCGGGATCAAGTAGTTTTCGGCTAAGATAAGCTACTACCCGCTCCTTCCCTTCGAATTCTTGAATAAGGGCCGATCCAATAGTTTGGGTATCGGCCGCCACGTACAACTTGAAAGGCTTGCTCACCCGAGGAGGAACCAAAGACCGGCGGCTCCTTCATGTATTGCTTGATTTCCTCGAAAGCCTTTTGTTGTTCGTCGCCCCATGTGAATTTCTGATCCTTCTTCACTTCAAAGAACGGGAGAGAATGGCAACACCTTCTGTGATAAATTTGAGATGAACCTTCTCACAAAGTTGATCTTGCCGAGCAGTGATTGCAACTCCTTGAGGTTGGTTGGAGGAACGACTTCATCAATGGCCTTCATGCTCTTTTTGCCAACTTCGATCCCTCCTTCGTGGACCAAAAACCCCAAGAACTCTCCACCGACACCCCAAATGCACACTTGTTTGGATTCATCTTCGTGCCATGCTTCCGGTGCATTCCGGGGTCTTCTTCACATCTTCCGCATGGGTGCCATGACTTAAGGACTTGATCACTACGTCGTCAATGTAGATTTCCACGGTCTTGCCGATCAACTCATGAAAAATGTAATTCATGGCCCGCTGATAGGTTGCACCGGCATTTTTCAACCCAAATGTCATGACGATCCACTCAAACAAAGCCTATATGACCAGGACATCTAAAGGCCGTCTTCGAGATGTCTTCTATTGCCATAAAGATCTGATTGTACCCTGCGTTGCCATCCATGAAGCTAATCACCTTGTGCCCGGCGAGCGGCGTCAATCGGCAAATCGGCAATAGGCATCGGGTATCCATCCATGGGAGTAGCTCTGTTTAGGTCCCTGAAGTCTATGCAAACTCTCATTTTTCCATTTTTCTTATACACGGGGACGATGTTAGAAATCCACTCCGCATATCTCAGGGCCGAACGAAGTTTGCGTCAAGTAATCTTTCGATTTCCTTCTTCACATCGGCCAATACTTCATCCTTGTAGATTTTCCGGGGCGGTTGCTTATATGGCTTGAAACCGGGCTTGATTGGGCAACCGGTGCTCGACGATGGATCGATCCAATCCAGCATCTCTCGAGTAATCCCGTGCGAAGCAATCTTTATATTCTTTGAGAAGCTCAATTAAGTTCCCCCTGAAGTCTGGCTGCAAATTTGCACTGATGAACGTCGGCCTTGGCTTATCACCGCTTCCAATGTCAACTTCCTCCAGCTTATCGGCCGACATGAATCCTCGTCCCAGCTTGCCATCAGTGCCATCCACGGGGTTCTCCATTAAAAATTACTGTAAGAGCCGACTGCTTGAATCGGCTGTTGGTCACTGCTGACAGGTTCAACAGGACCTTCTCCCCAGTCCTTCCCTCGAGAAGCAATCGATGCCTTGGTACTCCCGCAAGGCTGGTTCCATGTTAGCCACGCTCACGCAGTCATCCGCCCGGACGACCTCGATTTCATCGTCCACCCACCGGATCGCCGTTGATGCATAGTGGATGGGACGCAGCAGCTTGGCGTGGATCCGCCCCCGCCCAAGCGACGGGCCGTAGGCTCCCTTCCCTTCGATGACGAAGAAGGTGGTGAGCGGCGTCTTGGACCCGATCATCAAGTCCACGTGAGCGCATCCTTTGGTGTCCGAAGGGTTCCGGCGAAGTCGTTTAGGATGATGCTTGTTGGTGTCGCATCGCTCGGGGTCATGCCAAGCTTCCCCGAAGGTGGTGTACGGCATTACGTTGACCGCCGCGCCACCGTCGACGAACATCTTGGTCAATGGCTTGCCATTGACGTACCCCCCCCTCAAGTACGGCGGCCTCATGTGGCGATTTTTGGCCGGCTTGTCGAAGACGGCCTCGCTTGGCAAGCACCGAGCCGCGCCATCATCTCCTCGGGTTGCTCGTCGTCAAAGGAAGCTTCTTCTCGCATCACCCGGTTAGCGGGAGCCATGAACTCGTTTGGCGGGAAGTATACCATGCATGCGAGGGCCGGACGCTTCGATCCTTCCGGGGCGGTCCTTGGGGCGCCACTTCGTCTCGTCCGGACCCCGCTTGCTTCATCTCGCGGTTCCTCAAGCGTTGGACCCGCCTCTTCGGCTCTTGCGTAGACCGGGTGGGCACCACCGCCCCTTTTGCCGCACGTAGACACCTTCGTCCTCCTCCCCGGTCGCCCCACCCGAGATCGCCGTGGCGCTTCCCCGGGGTGATCTATAACCTCAATTTTTTGCCGCCGATCCCCATTTGGGTGAATCCTTCCAAGTCTTTCATGGACGGATCGGCGATTGCGCTTTCCTCGCCCGTACTCGCATATCCGTCGCCGCATTCGGGACAGCTTCCTTAATGTGGGCGCTTTAGGCCCTCATTCCACAGCGTGCCTCGAAGAAGGCGCATCCCCGCGTGGGCGCGCTCCTCGCGCGCGCGCGTGTCGTTCCCCGATTCCACCCCGCGCGCATCCTCCTCGGCCCCCGCGCCGCTCCTCCTCATGATGACGCTTTTGGTAGCGCTCCTTTTCCATCCGACGCCGCCATTTGTTGAGGAGAATGCGTGACGTCACCTTGGGTTTAGGCTTGGACGATTCCCCAATCTCGATGTGGCTCTTGAGAACGCGGGGGCGTCGCCCCGCACTTGCTCTAGGGTCACCCGGCGCTCCGGTCAACCGATCCATCTTGTTTGGACCCGGGCCGAGGTCGGGACCTTGACTTTCCCTTTCTCTTCGGCCGTTATCGCGTTGATGGAGAAGCCGAGCATGTTCTCGCGGAAGGGGTGGCCATCCGGCTTCATCTTGTTATCGAATTTGAGGTGCCCTTCCCGGATAGCCTTCCGGATCCTCATCCCGAAGACCCCGCAATCGTTGATGGAGTGCGAGTCCCTGTCATGGAAGCCGCGATGTAACGTTTCGCTTTGATTCCATCAAAGCCGAAGCATAGAGTGCCCTTCGGCAGGCTTGATTCGGCCTTCCTTTACCAAGAGCTCAAACAACTTATCGGCCTTTGTGATGTCGAAGTCGTAGGTTCCTTTGGTCTCGCCCGACCCATCGCCGATTCATTGTCAAGGGCTCTTTACCCCACAAGATTTCTCGCTACGCCTACCTCCAATTCGTCATCGAATCCCCGCACAAATCAGCTTTGTCCAAGAATTGGTTGTAGATGTCGCCGATGTCGTCTTGCTTGCCAAACTTGGGGTCCTTCTTGAGGCCATATGCCCGATTGCTCATCAAGGATAATTTCGCGCGACAGTTGGCCCAAGTTTTCAAACTCCATCCCGAATAGCTTTTCGCGCACGGCCGGGTAACATCCCGGCGACGGCCATATCGCCCACCGATCGTCCGGCAAGTTCAATGAGAAGCACATGCCCTTGACTTCTCTCGAATCTTCCGAGAAACTCCGGCGGTGTTTCACCGTGCCTTTGCTTCGGGGTGGCGAGGTCAATTAACTTCTTCTCGAATCGCCGCCGAAGTAATGAGCGTGGAATTTACGCTCCAAATCTTTCCACCCGGCCACCGACTCGGGCGGCAAGGACGAGAACCACCGAAAAGCCGGGACCCGTCGGTGAGGCGGGGAAGTAGCGAACCCCGAACGTCTCTTCGGCCGAACATTCCCCCGACCGCATGAGATAACGAGCGATATGCTCGACCGTGCTTGTCTCGTCCCCGCCCGCAGAACTTTGTGAATTCCGCTCGGCGGTTTTACCCTTGGCGGCAGGAGCACGTTATAGTACCACTGCGGGAACGGCGGCCGTAGGTGGGGCCCCGCATCCTTGGCTTGGAGGCCGAGCCGATTCTCGCATCAATTCGGCCATCTTGCGTGCTAGGGCATCTTCCTCCCGAGCGCCCGCAGCCCCGCGCGTACCCTCGGGTGCGGGAAGGCGTCGAACGCCCCGTACTTTCCCACTTCATGATAGCCACCGCCGTATAGATTCTTCTCGGGAGCCGCTGGTTGACGGAGCTATCCTTCGACCGGGGTCAAGTGGGGCCCCGAGGTGAGCCGAACGCTAGGTCTCCGTACGTAGGCCGGCACGGATCGGGCCGTTGCACGGGCCGACCCGTGCCGCTCCGTGGTGGCGGCGGGATTGGTTGACTTCCCGAAGCTTGCGGGGAGGCCGAACCGGCCGCCCCCCGGCGCCCGCGGGAGGAGGTTGGAATGTCTCGCTCCCGGAGCTCGAGGAGGAGGGCTGCCGCACCCGGCCTCGCGGCGGCGGCCGAGAGCTTGATTCACCCGGCTCCACGGTGCTCTTTCCGTGTACGTCTTTCCAAACGCCCGCCCCGCGCCGGGCCAAAGAGGGCCACCATCATCCGCCGGAGCGACCCGAGGAAAGCTTGGTTGTGCTTGGTGAGCATGCTCGTCTCATCGATTCCTGGAAGATCCGCGCGCATTCCTCTTTTTCTTGTTGGGTCGTGGCGTCGGTCTCTCCCGGCAACAAGACTCGCGGTGCCACTCTTCGGATATGGTACACCACTTCGATTCTTCTTGAATGACATGAGACACTTTTGTTGAAACCGATTCACGGCGTCTACGAGCCGCCGATGTCGCTCCGGAGAAAGCTCCTCAATGCCGACATCCGGGAGGTCCGTGATCTCGGGCATCCCGAACCAATCTAGGCCGTATGGTCCCACCGAGCGTGCCAAAAAGTGTGTTGACGCAAAATGTGCACTCGGCGCCAATCACACAAAGAAGCCGAAAAGCTTAGCTTCGCACGCGCAGAGAAAGTGACGTGCCGCTCAATTTTTCCCGAAAATTAACAAAAGATAAAACAGTTAAATACCAAAACTTGGAACCTACGGTGGTACCAGTGCGGTTCCATATTTACGGCTAAGAAGCCAAGCAAAACGACATGTAGCTATGCGAAGCTACCCGTCAAAGAACCACAACCATTCGGATAGTCGCGAAGGAAAAAAGAACATTGCCGAATGGATGACGTAAGCATGACAACGATCGATCTTTGAATAAACATGGATGCATGCGCCAAGCCATAACCGATCCTCACGAAGATTAACATTAAATGAAGTAAAGCACGAACATGATCATGTATTAAAATAAGCATGCATAGATCCAAAGCATTAGTCTACCGCATGTCTAATTACTTTAAGATCTGTCGGGCACGATATCAGCAAATCTATCCACCGCATGATACAACTTGCATGAAAGAACGCACCACTTTCCACAAATAGATCTATCCACCGCATGATACAACCTAAATATGGAAAGCTAGAAGCATACGTCTTTTAAAACATAAATAACGCACGTGATCTACTCGTGAAGATATAACCGAATGCGGTCGAACAACCGATTCGGGGTCCATGAAGAAGGAACAAACATTACCACGTGAATAAATCTATCGAGCTGAATTGGAAATCTAATCCACCGGATGACTAGCTCCAAAGCAACCCAAAAACCCGCATCTACCGCATGATACCCGCTCTTTCAAGATTTATACTAACAAAGCAAGCTTGAACCCGCAACACGTAACAACCTAGATTGATTCGGTTTCGGCTATCGGAGAGCACGAGATCCACGCGTCAAAACACGAAACCTACTCTTGCACGGATCTTAAAAGGAAAAGAGCCGATCCAAACCCATCTAGATTGGGCAAAAGTGTATTACATGAATTAAAACATAAAGCAAAACTCATGATAACACAGGGTAACTTAATGAATCTATTGGATCTTGCCAAAATCCAATAGAGCCGATAACTAGCTTCGAGCTAGACCTTAGCCTACCGCATGGCTCATGATCTAACAAGAAACCCTCTTGAACCAAGCTTGAATCTACCGCATGACACGAAGCATGGTAACAAGACTACTTGCATCGATCTAAATCCACCGCATGATACTAGACATGATACAAGGTTGCCGGTACTCACGGAGGTCGACGGATCGATTGGCCCTCTCGAAGAACTCGACGACACGACAAGGGACTCTAGGGTTTGGCGTAAGGCCGGTGTGTATTGAGGAATGAACGTGTCTTTTACATACATCCAGGGATCATATTTATACCCCGCCGATTACAATTGCGAATGGATTCATTGCCTAACTAAACTTGATCGCTCGTCCATCCATTCGCTTCCCCCGATCGAGCCACGTCACCGTCCAATCCCGCAAAATCAGCTCTCTCGTTCCTTTGCCGAACCGGGAGCGAGATAGCCGACCGCGGATCCTTCTCCGCCGAAAATCTCCGAAGATATCTTTCCTTCCACCCGTACGGACTCTTTTCCGAATCGGACCCACATGTCATACTCCTTACCAAATTTTGGTGTTAACGGGCGCGTCCGTGGGTGACGAGGGGGTGACGGCGGAGATGCCCCGCCGTGCTATGGTGCTCGGGCGGTGCGCGTACGGCGGCGATGCGGCCGACGGACCGCCGGTCCGTGGCGCGCGCGCACGGCGGCGCGCCGCGCGGACTCCGCGCGCCTAGGGGCGGGGGCGCGCCGGGGTGCGGGCGACCTCGGGCGGGGGGCGAGCCTCGGGCGGCGCGCGGCCTCGGGAGGCGCGGGCGCGGGCCGGCCGGGCGCGGCGGCGCACGGCCGGCGACGGGCGGCGTGCCGAGCGCGCGACGTCGTGGCGCGCGACGCCCGCCGGTTTTGTTTCGTCGGTGCCGTGTTTGAAATTGCAAAACTCAAAACTTTTGTACGAAGTCGACCCAGTGATGAATACCAAAGTTGTAGATCTAGTTACCCTTAACATTTTCTACAAAGGCTATATAGGGTTTTTCTGCATAGATTTGAAGTTATTTGAATGCCAAAAGTGAATGTCAGCCTGTCTTGGCAAACAATAAAAACTGCCTTGCAACTCATTTTCCAAGCTTTTCCCCTCAAAATTTGAAATGCCAATCTACATGAAAGTTGTGTCCCTCATCAAGATGGACAACTTTCATAAAGGTAGAATTTTAAGTGTTTAGGTGAATTTTGGAGAACGCGGCAAAAGTTCCGCGTACACTGTGGACACTAGGGTGGCAAGGGGTTTGACCAAACCGTTGACCATGGGTTGGCCCCACAAATGTGTTTACTAGTCAAATAAGGTCACTAGGGTGGGTTAGTGAGTTTTTCGAGGTGAGGGCCCGTGTTGACCGTGTTTTGACCATCGTTGACTATTTGACCGGCTATTAAGGCTAGTTAAAAACCCGGGGCGTCACGGCCTACACCCATCATTCAAATTTTTCAAGACGGAAGATTCGTAATCAAGATTGACCCTCGCCTAGAGTCCGCAACTCAACCTAAGGCTCGGGGGCTACTCCATATGGAGTGCGATTTTGCAACCGCACTTCCATATAATCTCAACTTCAAGACCGATGAGTCGGACCACCTTCCGGCCTCGTGGCGCTCGAGTACTATTGAAGACTTCTCCAAGTAGTACTCGAGGACGCTTAGGAACTACTCGAAGAGGCTTCAAGACTACTCGAACCGCTACTCTCGACTACAACGTGCTCGGGGGCTTGTCGGGCATACTCCCCGGAACTCATGCAAGGAAGGATGAAGACGGACTCCTACTAGAATTCTCATGTAATCCTATCGGACTCGTTCGTGTAATCCTACTAGGACTCCCCGCCTTGTAACCGACTAGGAACCCGCCCTTGGACTATATAAAGGAGGACCGGTACCTAGCCGGACACCCGATCTCAACCCAACACCAAGCGCGAGGAGCCATACTTGATCCCCAAACGGGACGTAGGGTTCACCACCTTGGCAACCCGAACTCGTGTAAATCTTGTGTCCCGTGTCCTTGCGCATACCTTCGAGTTCTCGGTCTCCCGATCACAATCCTCACCGCACAATCTACTACCTCGGGAACCCCCCGGGTAGGTTTGCCGAGTTAAAACACCGACACCGGAGCTGCTCTTAATGATAATGAAAAATAGGCTAGTTCCTCCTAAGTTGGTTCTAATTGTACAACCCCATTTGCTTGCATTCGACTACTTGATCGTGAGCATGACTAGTCGATTAGTTTTACACTTTGTAGTGTACATCTTTACCCACAAGTTGCGTAAAGTTCAAAAGAACTTTAGACCCAACCATACTGTGCAAAAGTAGGCACAATACCACACTTCCTTACCAACCCAGTTGAGTAAACTAAGCAGTATCTACCATCAAGTTTAATTATCAACCCGGTTGCAAGGTACGATCCAAAGAATCTAAGCACCATCCTTAATAGGAACCCATCATATTAATGCAACACAATATAATAAAGTGATCAAATGCAGGTTATATAGGTGTAAACATGAATGATCAAGGACATTTACCTTCCTCACAATCCCGGAGCTTTCAATCACTTGCTCTTTGAATCTTTCAAATGGCACATTCTCTACGCATCGCACAACGATACATACAAGCACACAAAGAATAAATAAGAAAATATTCACCAAATCGTAACTAAAGATCAATACAGAGGCATAAAACTAAACTACTCTCCAAGACAACTGCATGGATACAAAGAATGCTAAGAATGCACTTAGAATGGTGAAGATATAAGCTAAACAAGACCTAAGGGCTTATCTGCAACAAAACAGGGGTCTACACAAAAGAAATCGGACAAACATCTAATTACCTTTGAACTACACATGACCTCAGATGTAAAAACTAGAAAATTGGAGGTCTCTTGTGCAAAATCGCACAACTAACCGATACATCTACTAGGACGATTCGATCTGGGTCATTGGCGCCCCATCGAACGGCTGCAGTGAGCGGCGGCGGGCTCGTCGGTGAAACTCGATCGTGAGCTCCCGGGCACGGTTTGAGACGCGATTTGGCTCAGGATGACGCTGGAGACACAATGAACTCAACCATAGCATCCTTGTAGCGACCATGGTGACAAAGGAGACGCGACACACAAAGGAGTGGATGACGGGGCAATGACGCCTCCGACGAGCTCCCGCAGGCGACGCAGGGCACGGAAACGACCACAAACGACATGATAAGCCTCCTTACCATCCTACCTTGCTCTGGAGCTACCTCACGTCGACCAAAAGGCGGCAACGAGCAAGATTAATAGTAGCGGTGCATGATTTTTTGACGCGACAGCGGCACAGGAGATGGGGTTTCAGGCGAAAAGGGTGAGCAGAGGGTGTGGCATCAGCTTTATAGGTGTAGGGGCTGATCCTTAGCATGTGGGCCAGAGCTGCTGGCGCGGATAGGAGGCGAGTATGGCGCACGATCAGACTCAAGTTCGGCTCGGACTCGGTCGAAGGTTGGGGAAGACGGAGCGGGCCCCGTCCGTTGGTAAGGCACCATGGAGGCAGGCTGCTGGGTCGAACTGGGCCAATAACGGGCCACTAGAGCAGACTGACGGCGGGTTGGCATTGGGCCAAGCTCTACTGCTACTGGGATAGGTTCCAGCCAGAAACCAGCCCAAGGAGGAAGAAAAAAATAGAGAAGAAAGCTTTTCAAACCAAGTCTAACTAATTGAATTCAAATACAAGATTTGAACTCCACAAACATAAATAAATGCTCCGGCTGCAACATGAAGATCCTCTGATTCATTAATTAAAATTTACAATCATTTAAATGACTATAAATCATACAGAATCCTAGTAAGTCTGGAATACATTCTAGACTTTCTAATAAATTTTAGTAAAAATGCAAAACTGTAAATTAAGGGGTTACATACAGTTCTAGATGTAGTATAGGGCGCACGCCAACATATCCAAATATTGGAAATTGGCTAGGGCATTCTCTTCCACTAAGTGACGAAAGATGAACATCGACATAGGTTTGAGAAAGTGTAGGAAAAGAGGATAAGAAACTAACCTGAGCACTTTTAGCCCGACCCGACCACAGACCATACTGGATGGGCCTGAACACATATCTTGCAGCCCGAGAAAAAAAATACTTGGCCCGAACCCGACTCGAAATGCTGTTTTTAGCTATTATACACTAGAAAATGCATGGGCGGCCCGCCCAAGCCCGGGTCCGGCCCCAGTCCGACTCGACAATTGAGGCCCGACGTGTCTAGTGGGACGGTCGTGGGTAGAATTTTCTCAACCCGAAGTAACTGGGTTTTTTGCAGCCCGGCTCGAACCTGGCCCGGCCCGAAAATGCTTAGGTAAGAAACACCGGGTAAAACCATCCAACCCAAGAGCCCTAGCTATTTTTTTGTTGAATCTGCCAACCTAAGAACTTCCAGTGTAATAATTTTAGTCTAACCTGAGAGCTAACTTTTTAGATAAATTAGATATCCTCACATGATCAGGATTTCTTATGTTTCAATGAGTCATGACTCTTTATATTTATAGGATGGAGATCAGAGGTATTTTGAGCTGGAATCTATATCTATACCTAATAGTAAAGTGCGTTAGTTTCTGTCAAACCACCGTGACTTTTTTATAAAAAAATCTCTCACTTTGCTATTAATTAACCCGCAGTACTACATAAATGGTACTTTTGTAAAAAAATTCCTCACTTTGTTATTAATCAACCGTGGTCCTGCATAAGTTTTATTTCTTCCTATGCAGGCTTGTGCAGTTGTGCTGCGGACAAGGGCGTGAGTCGGGGGTGCGGGCAGAGGAGCGTGGCCAGCGCGGGAATGTGAACGGCATGGCGGCGACATGTGTCATTCATTCGGCTGCAGATGAGGACAGCTGAAGATGGTGAAAATCATGATAGGGCGACGCCAATCGGGTGGAGATGGGCATGAATTAAGCAGTGGCGTTGGCTCATTGGCTGAGATTGTGAAAGTAGAAGGAAAGTGAGATGCATGTGGCTCTCGGTGCATGTTGATTATATAGCCCATAGGCTTGTACAACAAGTACATATCTCAACTAACACATCTACACACACCGTATCCGACTACCTAGGATATATCTTGACTTACAAGCTAAGTACACAACAACCCTTATCACAAGGATGATTATCCTATCGTCTAACACTCCTCCTCAATCTCAGCCACTTCCAAGGTTGAGATTGCGCCTGAATTCCTTCATCTTGGCCACTGTAATTGGCTTAGTGAAGCCATATGTAACTTGATCATTTGTACTTATATACTAGATATCCAAAAGCTTCTGAGCAACCCTTTCTCTTACGAAATGGAAGTCGATCTCAATGTGCTTCGTCCTCGCATGGAACACTGGGTTAGCAGAAAGGTATGTTGCTCCAATATTGTCACACCATAACCGTGCCACAGGAGAATGAGGCACATGCAATTCAGTGAGTAACTACTGAATCCACATTGTTTCAGCCGTCGCATTTGCCAAAGCCTTGTATTCTGCCTCTGTACTCGATTGCGACACTGTGGGTTGCTTTCTTGCGCTCCATGATAATTGGTTGGATCCAAAAAACACTGCAAAACCTCCTGTAGAGCGCCGATCATCAACACACCCTGCCCAATCTGCATCAGAGAAAGCACTCACTGTTGTTGAGGCTGATTTTCTAACTTTCAGTCCCATACTCAGCGTGCTATGAATATACCTCATAATCCGCTTCATAGCACTCCAATATATAGTGGTAGGTGCATGCAAGAACTTTGTTCACGACAAACGATATGTCTGGTCTAGTTAGTGTTAAATACTATAGTAATTCTATACCGTGTATAATCCACAGGTCCAAGCTTCACGCCGTCTGACAAACTCAACTTGTCAATTGTCGAAATGGGAGTGTCAACCAGCTTACTTTTCCCCATATTCGCATGCGTGATTATATCCACTGCATACCTCTGTTGGGTGAGTAACAAACCATCGGAGGCCTTCTTCACTTCTATGCCGAGAAAGTAGTGAAGATCCCCAAGATCCTTTAGAGCAAACTCCTTTTCTAGATCTTTCAACAAGGCCTTTGTTACATCAACCGATGAGCTAGACACGATGATATCATCAACATATACAAGCACATACACAGTAACTACACCTTTATTGTAATAGAACAAAGATGTGTCTCCCTTGGAAGGTTTGAACCCTAACTGAATAAGCTTGCTGCAGAGACGAGCATACCGGGCACGTGGTGCTTGTTTAAGTCCATAAAGGGCCTTGTCCAGCTTGCACACATAGTTCTCCTTACCCTTGACTTCATAGCCTGTGGGGGCTGATGCATATAAACTTCTTCATCGAGAATCCCATGCAAGAAAGCATTTTGTACATCAAGTTGCCTGAGTAACCACCCCTTGGAGACAACAATGGACAGAATAAGATGAATCGTAGCAGCCTTTACCACAGGGCTAAAAGTATCCTCGTAATTAATTATGTACCACTGTTTATAGCCCTTGGCAACCAAACGACCTTTATAGCGATCAATACTGCCATCAACCTTTCGTTTAATCTTAAACACCCATTTGCATCCAATGATATTTTTCTTTGTTGGTGGAGGTACCAAATGCCATGTTTTGTTCTTCATCATAGCATGATACTCGCTGTCCATTGCTTGTACCCACCGTTGATCTTGAAGGGCCTCCTCATCATCCCCCACCTGATTGTGCCATCAGTATATGTCTTCGACTTTGTAATTCCATGCTGAAGTCGAGTCACAAGTCGCACAGATGTTGCTCTTCCTGTTTGCACAAGTTCAGGCGACGTAGAAGCACCGGTGGAAACATCACCTCCATCTGCAGTTGATCCTCCTGGCGCCACACCAGATCCGCCGACAGAATCATCATCGGGTGCCTCCCCGTGCAGCGGATCACCGTGCGCTGCACCGGCCCGTGTTGTGTCCACCGATGTGTGATTCCCGGCCGCAGAGGATCCCGCATTCGCGGACCCTGATGACGCATTTCCAGCGCCCCCGCTGAGGCTGTCTCCTGCGCGTGATCCGAGGTAGATCCGCTGACTGTGTCGGTCTGATAAGCAGACGGATCAATTCCGTGCTCCGCGCCAGCCCGGTTCCGCATCTATATAAAATGATGCTGCTTTTGCAACTTTTCTTCTCTGATTTTTTCTGAATTTGCTCCTGCATCACAACCTGCATCTCCAAAACTCGTCACAACATTAGTAGGCAGAGAATTAATCAATGTTTGATCATGCATAATTGCATTCCCAAATTTAGAAGAAGGATTTTTAAGGACATCGGGAAGAAGCTCAATCTCCTTGTGAAGGCGAGCTCCAGCATTTGGATGAAGAACAGAGAAGGGAAAACAGTTTCGTCAAATACAACATCACGTGAGATGTAAACACGTCCAGAAGATGGGTCAAAACACTTAAACCCCTTGTGTAGGTTACTGTATCCAAGGAAAACACATCACTTGGATCTAAACTCAAGTTTTGTGGAATTGTAAGGTCTCAAGTTTTGCCACACAACACACCCAAAAGTTCGAAGAAAACTATAGTTAGGAGATTTCTCATACAACCGACCAAAAGGAGTATCATTATCAAGAACACGTGTGGGAAGGCGATTAAGAAGAAACATGGCTGTGAGGAAAGCTTCATCCCAGAATTTGAGTGGCATTCGTGCGTGAGAAAGGAGGGAGATGCCTACCTCCATGATGTGGCGATGTTTGCGTTCAGTTGATCCGTTTTGTTGATGGCTTGAGGACATGACACATGATGGGCAATACCAAGATGTTCAAAAAAGGTGTTTAGACTTTGATATTCCCCACCCCAATCCGACTGGAAAACAAGAATTTTGGTGTTAAACTGGCGTTCTACCATGGTTTGGAACTCTTTAAAACACGAGAAAACTTTAGATTTGCGTCATAGCAAATAGATTCACGTGTATTTGCTGTAATCATCTATGAAGCTCACATAAAAATCATGCCGCCCAACCGAAGTTGGTGCTACCCTCACACATCAGAGAACACAAGTTCAAAAGACTTAGATGAAACACTATTTGATTTGGGATATGTAACATCCCTGATGTTTGTTTGTGCTAATGACCAGAATTAGATGTGTTAATCAAGGTTAATTAGCTTCTAAGCATGTTTGACATGTTTTGTCACGAGTTTGCACAAAAGACCTTGGTCAAAATCTCAAACCACGGTCAAACCCTAGATCTCCTTTAAGGCCGAAATGGTTTTCTTGCGCGTTCTCCAAATTTCACTATAAAAGTTCAAAATCGGCCAATACGAAAGTTGTTCGTTATTTCGGGGAACACATTTTTCGTAATTGGCGGACATTCCAATTTTGAGTGCAAATTGGCCAAAAATTGAGTTGAACGCGCTGTGAACAGTAACTCGAGCTTTGGAAAAACTGCAACTTTGGCCGACGTCCCCCGGACAAACCGTTGATCAAAACATATGTCGCCCTTTGGGAAAGTTGTAGGTCTATAGCTCTTCTACAACTTTTGTTTTCGGAGATTTTCAAGTTAGTTGACACTTTTTGGAGTTTTGTAATTTTGAAAACGGGTTCGCGAAACCGGAACAGCGCCGAGCGTCGGCGACACCGCGCCCTCGCGCGCGGGCGGCTCGGCCGCGCCGCCCACGTGGCACCTACGAGGGAGTCTAGCGTACGAACATCGAGTTCGTCGCCGTGGACCCAAGGATGGACCGCGGAGACTCCGCCCGTAGCCGTGTCGTACCCCGGGTGCGGGCAGGCGAGCGCGCGCGTCGAGCCGCGCCACGCGCCGCCGCGCGCAGCCGCCTTGCCATGCCGCCTCCCCGGAGCGCCGCCACCCGGCCGAGCCTTGCGCTTTAGGCCCCGCGGCCGTGCCCGGGTCAGCCCGACATCGTCCCTCTCGTCATTTTTTCCCTTGCGCGCGTCGAGCTCCGCCCGAGCCAAAGCGCGTCGTCGCCGGCCTCCGCGCTTCCGCGCCGCCGTCCGTCGCTCTCCCGTGCAAAACCGCGCCTCATCCTCTTCATGCACGTGCGCACGCTCCCTCGCTCCTCCCTCAACACCACCGCACCATCTCCGGCAGCCGGACGGTGCCGTCGCCGCCCGTGCACGGCCGCGGCGGGCGGGCGACCGAGCCGTGCCGGGTGCAAGCACCCGCAAGGCCGCCTCCGGTCCAATCTTCGCCGAATCGGTTAAGGGTGAGTCCCCGTCCTTCCTAGCCTCTTCCCCGGTCCATCCCGCGACGAGCTCGCCGGATTTTGGATTTTCCCGCCGGCCATGGCGCCCGGGGGGTGACATTGCTTCTTCCTCAATAATTCCGGGGAGTTTTCCGTAATCTAGGGATCTGTTCATAATTTCGAGAAAATACTTTGAGGGTTTGGATGTAAAAGTAGGTTTAGGGTTACAACAGCAACTTCGAAAATTCGTTAAAAATCGCAGAAAAATCAAAAAAATGCAAAATCAATTTTGTTGGTTTCCTGGTAAAGAAACCTATCTTTTCTAGAAGACATGTATAGGTTTTTTCTGTACAGTTTTTAAATTAAATATTCAAACTCAGTTTTAAGTGTTTTTAGTGTGATTTAAAATATACACATGCTATGAACTTGAATTTTGGATATGTTACTCTTTATGTCATGTCTAGATCTGTGGCAAAAATTTGCATAATTTTGATATGTATATTTTCAGTTATGATTTATTTAAGCTTTATGCTAGATTAAGTTGGATGCTTTTTATAACCCCTTTAATGAACTTTTCTGTAACCACCTGTGCATCCTAGGACTTTGCCTTGATGATTTGTACCCCTGGTATGATGGATGTGATTTTAGGGAATTGTTTAATAGATGTTTTAGATTTAATCTTGTGTAAGTGTTTAAATTCAAAATCTGAAAAATAATTTGAATATGTACTTATGCTTTGGTTAGAAGCTCATTTTTGGCATACATGACCTGTAGGAGAAAGTTGAGATCAAAAAGTTTATTAAATCTTTTTATATGAATTAATGTTGTTTTATTAGGCTACAATTTGTCTTTTTCATATAAATTAATTTATAAATGATTTTGAGCCAAATTTTGGTTTGAGAGCTTAATTTAAGCATATGTTGCTGTGTGAAAAAGATTAGACTCATTTGAAGTGTTTTTGATTTAATTTGGATTTATGGTTGAAAGGCTTGTTTTAAGTAATTAATAAAAGAAATGGAAATGGAAAGTGCTAAATTGTGAAATCATGTGTGTTTATGTTTTTGTTAATTTAAACACATCCCCTTGCTGTTTGGTGAAGTTAAGTAACTTAAATTGCTTAGATGTGCACACAATCACCATCAAAATAGAGTTTTGTTTATTATCACACACCCTAATAATTTCGTGAGAAACTAATAATGTTTGGATGAATGTGCCCAACAAGAGTTGGTTTTTTGGTAAGTCTCCCACCTTCACCATAATCTAATGCATGTGCATGTAAACGTGTAGATCTTCCCCGACGGGACTTACACGCTTACCCGGAGGAGGAGGGAGCAACCACGGAGAGTTGAATCAAGTTAGTGTGCAAAGAAGACCCGGACCAAAGTCCGGAAGAGCCAAAGGCTTGTTTGGGTGTAGAGTCCGAGGAAGGCAAGCACCGGTTTCATCTAACCCATTTTTATAAATGAAAATCATGTCCTTTACCTTTCCAGCACTTTATTGCTTTACTTGTGCATTTAAGTTTCAGGAGTTGTTTTGAAACCTAGTTGCATGATCCTTAGGACTCCTATGCTCTTTTACTAGTATGTTAGGAACGCTAGTGCCATGCTCTCGTGGATACGGTAGAAGTCGAGTAATGACTCATTGCTCGCGAGATATAGGATGCTTATGTTGGAATCATAAGTTGGTTAAATCGACTCGCTCATGTGGTAAGAGCAATGGGTTCGGTCTCGACCGAGTAGCATGGTGCCGGTCCTAAGCTATTGAATGTACCAAGTACGTGTCGGGAATGGGACCGGTAAGCCTAGTACCTTCGAACCGGGGCGAGATCTTTCTAGCTACCCGCTTGGGATGTGTCTCCGGCTAGCTACCCGTGGTATAGTGTGTGAGTCCCGACCGGTCGGGTTAGACCCTCCGGATAACCGTGTACCGCAGTTTGTAGCATCCGATCCTAAACCGTGGGATGTTGGGAACCGCCTCGGTTGGGGTAGACACTACACTTGGTCTACCTTCTTTCGTGTATCTTGGGTTTACCTTGCAAGGATATAAATCGATCGATCGTCGGTCACTCGCCGTTATCCGAGTCGCCTTGACCACCGGCTACCCCATGTTTATTTATGGAACATTTTGGATTAGTATTGTTACCTGTTTAATATTGTTTGCACAACATGCTTGTTTAGTACGAGTGCTCACCTAGACCGATTAACATACTAGAATATGAGCTAAAACTTGAAAATAAGGATCCACCCTTAGTCGCTTTTGGCAAAACAAACCCAGCGACCAAAAAGCCTTGCATGTCTAGTCTTACTTTATTTTTTGTTCGGGTAAGTCTTGTCCGAGTTTTAGTACTCACCTTGCTTAATTTGTGGTTTTCGAGTAACCCCCATCCGGCCCGGCTCTATCCCGTATGGTTGGGAGCTTGAATGGGAGAACGATGATGATGAGTGATATGCATGGATGGCCTCCCGTGTGTATCATGCGCTAGTTTTATTTCCGCTGTTTAAACTCTGTTCATGTTTACTTTTATGTATGAAAAACCTGGTTTGTAATAATGTCGAACTTGTGAACCTTTTATGTTATGTAATGTTGTACTCTGGTCCCGCCTTCGTGTGGGCTTAGCGCATATCACCGATCCTGTTGTATGTGATTTACCGGCTTTACCGGCGGAAGCGACTTAATAATTCTTTATTATTGCTTAATGGCCATGTGGACCGGCTTAGGCGATAATACGTAATTATTTTGGGCAAGCTCCGTCACAAATCGGTACCGCAGCGATGATATGCACCGAGTAATTAAAATACCTTAACAAACTTGTTTTTGGAATAAAAAGTTGCCAAGATTAATAATCTTGCTAAACGAGTAGGACGTTAAGGTTTAATCTAGTCCGAGAGGCCCTAGAGGGAATTTTTGGGTTGTTTCGGTGGCTAGTATTCTATGGTGTATTTAGTCCGACTTCCAAGACATTTATTCCCGTCAAAACTTACTTTCATGCACAACCATACTAGTTCATCACGTTTTGCCATACGTGGTGGTACCACAGGGAAGTCCCGTGAGGGACTAGTGGGACCTATTCCAATGGGTGCCACATCGCGTCTGCGTCTCATCACGTTTTGCCATACGTGGTGGTACCACAGGGAAGTCCTGTGAGGGACCGAGTGAGACCTATTCCAATGGGTGTCACGTCGCGTCCGAGTCTCGTCACGTATTGCCATACGTGATGGTACCACGGGAAAGTCCGTGAGGGATGAGTGAGGCCTATTCCAATGGGCACTCACGTCGCGTCGTAGTCTTAAATAGGACGCCGTCCATGCAACGGCTTTACGCATGGATACCGTTTCTATAAGCGAACAAGTAATGAATGTGGACGCTTTTGTGAGTGCCGGCACAAAAGGTCCGGAATATCCGTGATTTTCTCGGTACACTAACCACGGTTGTTAGGCACGGTAATTAAGAAACGAATAGCTTCCGACTAGTTATTATAGGGAGAGATGTTTATATATGCCCCGCCACCGCACTAACTTCGTTTTTAAGCTTAAAAGCTTTGTGAGGAAGTTTAGGACGCTTTTTGCATCATGTAAAAGCTATTGAACCAAAATGAACTTAAATCATGTGTCATTTGGTCTTTAGTAAATTGTGTTTCTTAAGGATCAATCATGCTAGTTTGATGCTTTGATGTGTGATTAAGCAAAAATTTAACTAGCTGCTGTCTAAATCTTCCTAAGGATTATCTAGAAAGTTTCCGGCTAGGTGCTCTTTAGGGAAATTGTTCATCACCTAGTTAAGTTTTCTCCCTGAATTTCTCATGATTTTAGGATATTTAAAACTGAAGTTAGGATTAAAATGGCTAGCCTACGTCTTGCTGAATTGCTATCAAAATTCTGAGTTAGGCAGAAAACTCGAATCTTTACTTATAGTTCCAAACAGAACTTGACCAGAGAATCTAAACCAAAAATGTTTCTTATATAGCATACTTTGCGTTGTCAAAATCTCATGGTCCTCGGGTTCTTAATCTTTGAGATATGATCTTTTTAGTGAAGTGTTGCTCTGCTGAAATTTCTAGGCAACAACACTCTGAAAATGGACCTTTTGCACCCTTTTCCAATCTGACTTGATTCAACCTTTGAATACCAAAAATGCTCTTTAGGTATCTATCTACCTCCTGTAGAAATCTCAAGGTCACTAGATTTTTAGTTTGGGAGTTATGCCCAAAACTTTAGGTCTCTGTCCTGCTGAATTTCAGAACTAGTGATCTCTGAAATTCAAATTTTTAGGTCATCTTCCTTTAGGGTATAGAGAAAACCTTGAATACCAAAATGGTTCATAATTTTGTGATGGAAATGCTCACAAAATTTCAGCACCTATGCATGTGTATATGGAAAGATATCGAAATTTTAGTAAGCCCCTGTTTGCTGTAAAAACTGCTAGACAGAGCTTTGATAACGAACCTTTCGACCCCGGTAAAAGTTGAATCTGTACTGGAGTTGAATACCAAAGTTTAAGCTTATGAAATTGTACACATGCTGACCAAAATTCATAATTTTTCGACGCTTGAGCTGAGAGATATGGAATTTTTAGTGACCATCGGCCTGCTGTCCAGCAACCCTGACAGCAAAGCGATATCTGAATTTTCGGGTATGGTAGCCTCAGTTTTATCCTTAAGTTGAATACCAATATTGGAAGGCACGAGATTTTTACATCCCCTGCCTAAAGATGATGACATTTAGGTAGTGGAAGAATGCTCCACATATGTTTTTGAAGCTTTTATCCACAAATAAACACAATCGATGCAAGATCCATCTATCTCCATCTTCTCTTAGGATGGTTTCTAATAGAAGCATACTCATATCCTTGCCGAGTCAAGTGGAACCCGCATGTACTCTCCCGATTGCCGATACATCTTTTCTTCAATTTAAAGGCGATCCACCAACTTCCCGTGGTTATGTAACGATGATCGCTCCACTTCTTTGCATCAATATCCTTACATTGATCACTATAAACTCTCGACCCTCCTTATGCTTGCTCAAAAACAAATAAAAGAGAACATGGTTACAAGGCATCAAAAATATGTTGGTAAGCACATGAGCATCATCACCGCATGCATATCTTGCAACCTTAATGACATGAATCATGAGCATGGAAAATGCATTGCACAACATGTGCATTTGGGACATTGGATGAACTAACATGCATATGTCCCGACAGCTTCCCATCTTTATACTCTATCGCCCTTTTTGCCGGTGATGTTGTTGTTCCCTAAACGAAGGTGCCGCGACGAAACCTAGGGTATCATGTGTGCTGCAGCCATGTGATTACCACTAGGAGCGCGCTAGATATCTTGGTTTTCGAGAATGTGACTCACCGCACCTATTACTTCTCAACTCTATGTTTATCCTCTCTACCTTGTCTAACCTCATGGGTGCAATAAAGCATACCGACTATGCACCATGAGCAACATATCTCATGAGCATATGCATCAACGCATTTCATCAACATGTGCATCATCATGTGTGCACTACATCATGCACACATCATGTGCATCACTCATTATGCATCATTACATAAGCACCATAAGTTCATGTGCATAAACATCATATGCTCATGTGCATATACATCATACTATATGCACCACATCATAAGCATCATTATGAGCACCATTCCACCGATGCACAACTCATCTATATGCATTAATATTGCAAGCATGTCTCATTGGCGCACCACATATCCAGTTAAAAGTCATGGCGATAATGGGATGAAGGATGGCGCTAATACTCGGAAAATAAGTGACATGTGAGCAAGCCTTTCTCGAAGTTCCCCGTTCTAGCTTGTCCCTTTCATATCTTTCACACTAAATATCCGTAAGAAACTCCTAGCGACCGCACTATATGACTTTACCATCCTTGACTGTTCTTATGAACTAACATCGGATCTACGATGATAGAACCCTTGTTACTCTAAAAAAAACTTCTTTTAGCAATCTTAGTATGATCAATTGCTAAGATTCTCATTCCTTATAAAGATCCTTATGAAAACTTTTCAACTCGGTCTTCTTTCGCTCATTCACAAAAGATCGCTCGATATCACCTCAACTGAGTTAAGTTGAAGGCGTATAAACAGAGATTTTCATGAGAAATCAAGGTTATCCAAAAGTCATATATGAGGAGTTTTCGAGTACTCAGTGATTTGTGATCATTTTGCACATTTCTTTTAAATTAATGGAATCAGGATATAAGAAAACAAAAGTTGGCAAATCCTTCGATCAGCCTTCTCCAAGCAATTCGATTCTAAATTGAGGATACCTCGAGCTCTTTTCAATTTCTCCAATACCACAGTTAATTCTCTCGAGTCATTTATCTCATCCTCTTCAAAGCCATGATGACATTACACAACATCATCTCTCTACCATCTCATCTCGAAGCTACTGATCACCGCCTACGCCTCACTGTAGTGTCGTTGCCAAGTTGCCAAGGGCATCTCGATGGTAGTGCACTCTCTTGTCGACATACCAATGGTTATCATCTATGACAACTGTCAGATCACTACCCCAAATGGGTGGCCTATGTATGACATGAATTAAATAAATATAGAACCCTCCATCTGCCTTCTTCTCTGAGTTGGCTAAACTCGGGTAACGATTTTCTCTTTCTAAAATTCCTTTGGAGGATGAGGAATGTTATCTAAGGATATGAAAAGAATCAACATTCTTATGGATGACCTGGACGACAATCTCCGCTAGAGAAAATGCATTAAACCCATAACGGAATACTAACGATCTTTGGACTGCCTAGATATCTGTGTTCCATCGATTCTGTGCCACTCCATTACCGCTGTGTTTCACTACAGCGGCCGGTGTTGTATTAATCTCCTAGTCCTCGTCTCTAACGCCAAGCATGCCATCATTACCGCACCGTGGCAACCATCGGTAAAGAGGGGAGTATCGATCATTGATTCTCGACCACCCTTTGTAGAACATGGCTATTGGCTCCTTTCTTAAAAACAAACCCCCCGAGTTCTCTAACTTTCTAACCCGTTGATAAATTGTTTATCAATAACTACCATACTCGGATTTTTGTGCTCATAGGGAGTCTAATTGGATCATCATGAACTTTCGGGGAAATGGAATCCACCACAGGAGATCCGGTCAATCTTCGACCCAATGAGATGTCCCCATCTCTTCCACCAACACAGGAGGTGGTGGATATCTTTGCCAACACCATGAAAATTTTGGAGGGCTAAAATTTGGTGTTAAGCCGCCTAGTGCAAAATGTAATCCATAATCGTTATCAAGGGATATCGCAAACTATTCTATCCGACGTCTCTCCCAAGCAATATCGCAGTCTATTATGGAGCAAGTCTATCTATTCAATCTATTGATGAATCATGAAGCTCAAAATCAACGTAACCAAGATTCCAATATGCAATTCCTAGATTCACTCATGCCACCGTCTCAACTTCCTATGGACCTTAGGGAGGAAGAAAGAAGGAGTAAGAGTCATAAGCGAGAGTTGCCAAAGATTGATTTAAATGGATGGGAAATTACTCGCACCAACCTCCCCTCCCGGAGAAAAAGTCAAGCAACCCAGCCTAGTGTTGTGGATCAACCCATCAAAACCCGGTGGGTCCCGTGGGTCCAATGCACCCACACCTCGTCTCTCGCTACAATTGTAGAGAACCCGGGCGTTTTGTCGGGACGTGCCCGAAGACCGAGCGAGAACAAGCCAAATCGGCACGGTTGAGGCTCAAGAGCCAAGCAGGGAAGTCAAGGCAAACGACCAATACCCCAAGTGAAACAAGGCAAACATAACTTCACGGGTATGCATTTCTATTTGAGAACAACCTCCCCCAAGCTAGCCTTTTTTTTTAATCCTAAATCTCGGGACAAGATTTCTTTTAAGGGGGGTAGGCCGTAACATCCCCGATGTTTGTTTGTGCTAATGACCTTAATTAGATGTGTTAATCAAGGTTAATTAGCTTCTAAGCATGTTTGACATGTTTTGTCACGAGTTTGCACAAAAGACCTTGGTCAAAATCTCAAACCACGGTCAAACCCTAGATCTCCTTTAAGGCCGAAATGGTTTTCTTGCGCGTTCTCCAAATTTCACTATAGAAGTTCAAAATCGGCCAATACGAAAGTTGTTCGTTATTTCGGGGAACACATTTTTCGTAATTGGCGGACATTCCAATTTTGAGTGCAAATTGGCCAAAAATCGAGTTGACCGCGCCGTGAACAAGAAACTCGAGCCGTGGAAAACCGCAACTTCGCCGACGTTCCCGGGACAAACCGTTGATCAAAACATATGTCGCCCTTTGGGAAAGTTGTAGGTCTATAACTCTTCTACAAATTTTGTTTTCGGAGATTTTCAAGTTAGTTGACACTTTTTGGAGTTTTGTAATTTTGAAAACGGGTTCGCGAAACCGGAACGGGCGCCGAGCGTCGGCGACACCGCGCCCTCGCGCGCGGGCCGGCCGCGCGCCGCCCACGTGGCACCTATGAGGGAGTCCGGCGTACGGACATCGAGTTCGTCGCCGTGGACCCAAGGATGGACCGCGGAGACTCCGCCCGTAGCCGTGTCGTACGCCGGGTGCGAGCAGGGCGAGCGGGCGCGTCGAGCCGCGCCACGCGCCGCCGCGCGCCGCCTTGCCATGCCGCCTCCCCGGAGCGCCGCCACCCGGCCGAGCCTCGCGCTTTAGGCCCCCGCGCCGTGCCCGGGTCGCCCGACATCGCCCCTCTCGTCATTTTTCCCTCGCGCGCGTCGAGCTCCGCCCGAGCTAGAGCGCGTCGTTGCCGGTCCGCGCTTCCGCCGCCGTCCGCCGCTCTCCCGTGCAAGACCGCGCCTCATCCTCTTCGTGCACGTGCGCACGCTCCCCGCTCCTCCCTCAACACCACCGCACCATCGCCGGGCGGCCGGACGGTGCCGTCGCCGCCCGTGCACGGCCGCGGCGGGCGGACCGAGGCGTGCGGTGCAAGCACCCGGCGAGGCCGCCTCCGGTCCAATCTTCGCCAATAATCGGTCAAGGGTGAGTCCCCGTCCCTTCCTAGCCTCTTCCCCCGGTCCATCCCGCGACGAGCTCGCCGGATTTTGGATTTTCCCGCCGGCCATGGCGCCCGGGGGTCACATTGCTTCTTCCTCAATAATTCCGGGAGTTTTCCGTAATCTAGGGATATGTTCATAATTTCGAGAAAATACTTTGAGGGTCCGACCGTAAAAGTAGGTTTAGGGTTACGTAGCAACTTCGAAAATTCGTTAAAAATTGCAGAAAAATCAGAAAAATGCAAAATTAATTTTGTTGGTTTCCTGGTAAAGAAACCTATCTTTTCTAGAAGACATGTATAGTGGTTTTCTATACAGTTTTTAAATTAAAAATTCAAACTCAGTTTGAAGTGTTTTTAGTGTGATTTAAAATATACACATGCTATGAACTTGAATTTTGGATATGTTACTCTTTATGTCATGTCTTGATCTGTGGCAAAAATTTGCATAATTTTGATATGTATATTTTCAGTTATGATTTATTTAAGCTTTATGCTAGATTAAGTTTGATGCTTTTTATAACCCCTTTAATGAACTTTTCTGTAACCACCTGTGCACCCTAGGACTTTTCCTTGATGATTAGTACCCCTGGTGTGATGGATGTGATTTTAGGGAATTGTTTAATAGATGTTTTGGATTTAATCTTGTGTAAGTGTTTAAATTCAAAATCTGAAAAATAATTTGAATATGTACTTATGCTTTGGTCAGAAGCTCATTTTTGACATACATGACCTTTAGGAGAAAGTTGAGATCAATAAGTTTATTAAATCTTTTTATATGAATTAATGTTGTTTTACTAGGCTGCAATTTGTCTTTTTCGTATAAATTAATTTATAAATGATTTTGAGCCAAATTTTGGTTTGAGAGCTTAATTTAAGAGTATGTTGCTGTGTGCAAAAGATTAGACTCATTTTAAGTGTTTTTGATTTAATTTGGATTTATGGTTGAAAGGCTTGTTTTAAGTAATTAATAAAAGAAATGGAAATGGAAAGTGCTAAATTGTGAAATCATGTGTGTTTATGTTTTTGTTAATTTAAACACACCCCCTTGCTGTTTGGTGAAGTTAAGTAACTTAAATTCCTTAGATGTGCACACAATCACCATCAAAATAGAGTTTTGTTTATTATCACACACCCTAATAATTTCGTGAGAAACTAATAATGTTTGGATGAATGTGCCCAAAGAAGAGTTGGTTTTGTGGTAATTCTCCCACCTTCACCATAATCTAATGCATGTGCATGTAAATGTGTAGATCTTCTTGACGGGACTTACACGCTTACCCAGGAGGAGGAGGGAGCAGCCAGCGGAGAGTTGAATCAAGTTAGTGTGCAGCAAGACCTGGACCAAAGTCCAGAAGAGCCAAAGGCTTGTTAGGGTGTAGAGTCTGAGGAAGGCAAGCACCGGTTTCATCTAACCCATTTTTATAAATTAAAATCATGTCCTTTATTTTTTCAGTACTTTATTGCTTTACTTGTGCATTTAAGTTTCAGGAGTTGTTTTGAAACCTAGTTGCATGATCCTTAGGACTCCTATGCTCTTATACTAGTATGTTAGGAACGCTAGTGCCATGCTCTCGGGATACGGTAGAAGTCGAGTAATGACTCATTGCTCGCGAGGTATAGGATGCTTATGTTGGAATCATAAGTTGGTTAAATCGACTCGCTCATGTGGTAAGAGCAATGGGTTCGGTCTCGACCGAGTACTTGTCGGGAATGGGACCAGTAAGCCTAGTACCTTCGAACCGGGCGGGATCTTTCTAGCTACCCGCTTGGGATGTGTCTCCGGGCTAGCTACCCGTGGTATAGTGTGTGAGTCCGGACCGGTCGGGTTAGACCCTCCGGATAACCGTGTACCGCAGTTTGTAGCGTCCGATCCTAAACCGTGGGATGTTGGGAACCGCCTGGTTGGGGTAGACACCGCACTTGGTCTACCTTCTTCCGTGTATTTTGGGTTTACCTTG
Source organism: Cenchrus americanus (assembly GCA_947561735.1). Classification (NCBI taxonomy): domain Eukaryota; kingdom Viridiplantae; phylum Streptophyta; class Magnoliopsida; order Poales; family Poaceae; genus Cenchrus; species Cenchrus americanus. The sequence goes on from OX387240.1 coordinate 96,481,751, forward strand.
CAAGGATATAAATCGATCGATCGTCTGGTCACTCGCCGTTATCCGAGTCGGCTTGACCACCGGCTACCCCATGTTTATTTATGGAACATTTTGGATTAGTATTGTTACCTCGTTTAATATTGTTTGCACAACATGCTTGTTTGGTACGGTGCTCACCTAGGCGATTAACATACTAGAATATGAGCTAAAACTTGAAAATAAGGATCCACCCTTAGTCGCTTTTGGCAAAACAAACCCAGCGACCAAAAAGTCTTGCATGTCTAGTCTTACTTTATTTTTTGTCGGGTAAGTCTTCTTGAGTTTTAGTACTCAGCCTTGCTTAATTTGTGGTTTTCAGGTAACCCCATCTGGCCTGGCTCTATCCCGGATGGTTGGGAGCATGAATGGGAGAACGATGATGAGGAGTGATATGCATGGATGGCCTCCCGTGTGTATCATGCGCTAGTTTTATTTCCGCTGTTTAAACTCTGTTCATGTTTACTTTTATGTATGAAAAACCTGGTTTGTAATAATGTCGAACTTGTGAACCTTTTATGTTATGTAATGTTGTACTCTGGTCCCGCCTTTGTGTGGGCTTAGCGCATATCAGCGATCCTGTTGTATGTGATTTACCGGGCTTTACCCAGCGGAAGCGACTTAATAATTCTTTATTATTGCTTAATGGCCATGTGGACCGGCTTAGGCAATAATACGGAATTATTTTGGGTGGTTCGTCACGGGATAGGCCAATTGATGGCTCTTCCCTTGCTGACACACATCGCATATCATATTATTCTCTTGACTACTAGAAAAAGAAAGTTTGTGGTGGCTAAGGACCCACTGAACGACATTATTAGATGCATGACCTAGCCTACTATTCCACATAGAGACGGTGGGCTTGAAAACTCCAAGTGCTTGTTTATTGAGAGGAAGATGTTCATGCGGATGAGGCTTCAAAGGGTAGAGGCCACACTCACATCGGCCTTCGAGGAGTGTCGTCCTTGTCTCCTTGTCCTTGAGAGAAAAATGAGTAGGATGAAATTCCAAAAAAGCATTATTATCATGGACAAGATGATTTACAGAGAGGAGATTCTTGGTGGCATGAGGAACATGAAGGATATTTTTCAATCGAATCTAACGAATAGGAGAATGCAAAATACTATGACCAACATGATCAATTCTCATACTTGTGCCAGATGCCGTGTGCACCTGATCTCCTCCATGATACTTGTCACGGATGGACAACTTCTCGAGCTCCCCCGTCACATGATCCGTGGCCCCTGAATCCACATACCAGTTGGTGTCCACGCCATACGACGTGGTTGTAGTAGCGACGCTCTTCTGAGGTGGTCCGGTCCATGATGGATCAAACCTCTTGAAGCACTTGACGACGTAGTGCCCCTCTTTGCCGCATAGCTGACAAATTGCTCCTGGAATGAAGCTGCTCCCACGACCTCTGCCAAGCCTCCTCGAGTGAAGCCCAACTGTTTCCTCGGCCGCCACCGCGACCACCTCCATTTGCACCACCACCACAGCCACCCTTGGCAGCCATGTTTGCGGAGGACTGTGAGCCCCCTCCATGGTACTCCATCCTTTGCTCGAACGCCACGAATTGAGTGAACAACTCCTGAACCGTGATCGGTTCCACCCTCGCCGCGATAGCAGATATGACAAGGTTGAACTCCATGTCCAATCCATTGAGGATATAGGAGATGAGTTCCTCATCCTCCAGCTTGTGCCCAGCAGATGCCATCTCGTCCGCCAGAGTCTTCATCTTGGCGATGTACTCTGCAATGGTCGACGATCCCTTGGACGCCATAGCCAGCGCCATCCTGGTGGTGATGATGCGAGCACGGGACTGCGAGGCGAAGATCGCCTTGATCGCTGCCCATGCTTCCCCCAATCTTCATGCTCCGGGTTGGAGACGAGTGGATCATCCGCCTTGGCTCCTTGCTTTGGCGGTAGGAACTCCGCCGGCGCCTCAACATCTAGCGCAATGAACTTCGCCAGTTTTGCTCCCTTGATTGCCGAGATGACTTGGGACTGCCACTGCTGGAAGTTTGCACGAGTCAACTTCTCGCTCGGTGGACAGAAGCCGAGAGAGGGAACAACAGATAGCGCGGAGGAGGAAGCCATGGTGAAGCTCATGGATGAACCGAGCTATGATTACCATGTGAAAGTAGAAGGAAAATGAGATGCCTTTGGCTCTCGGTGCATGTTGATTATGTAGCCCATATGCTTGTACAACAAGTACATATCTCAACTAAGAGCATCTCCAACAGCTTTGAAAATCCACTTTGTATCCTTATTTTTTTGGCAAATCCACAAAACCACCTCTCCAACAACTTGGTAAAGTCACTTTGGAAATTTCCAAACTTTGGAAAAGGAGGTCACGCACGCATATACAACCGCGCGCGGAGCTCACTCCCTATCGTGATTTCGGCCTCGACTTTATTCCCTCCCGCACCCGCGAAACCGATCCCGCGTCTTTTGCTGATCGATCCCGCGCCAATTTCGTCCCCTCTCGCGTGAATAAAACGCCGACCCTGCTCTTCCCAGCGCTCGATCGACTTCTCCTCTCCCTATCCCCCGCCGTTCCGTGAAGCCGGCGTCTCCTCTCCCCATCCCCTGCTCGTTCCGTGAAGCCGCGTCTCCTCTTCGACTTGAAGGCGCCGTGGCCATCCATCGTGTACCTCTCCTCTCCCCCGTTCTGCTGCTGGAGATTGATGTTGCGGATTGTTTAGGGTTATTGGAAACTGATCTGCTGAATATGATGCCGACGTAGGGTTCTAGTTGTTCATGATGTGGTAGTATGTGTATCTATGACTGTATAGGATTACTTGTTTAGGGGATGTCGATCTGCTGTTTCATGACTGTTGATGATGTACTGCTTTTGTTGTTTATTTTTGCTGTATACCAATTAGGATGGCAGGGGAACAAGAAGATTTCTTGTCCGGCATTCTTCTCTCTGAAGGAGGGGACTATGTTGCTGGTTTGGACGAGTTTCAGATTGCAGACACTCAAGATTCTCCTCCTAGTAATGAAGTACAGACAAGCCGGAGCAACAAGGGAGGAAAGAGAAACAAAAATTTTAATCGTGTTGAGGATGAAGTTCTTTGCCAAGCATGGTTGGCTGTTAGCAAGGATCCTATCCATGGCGCTAATCAATCACGTACAACATTTTGGGGAAAAATTGAAGTTTGCTATGAGGAACACAATAAATCAGGAATTTCTCGCAAAGGAGAGTTCCCTTTTGCATAGGTTCTTGGCAATTCAAGCAAGTGTGAACAAGTTTTGTGCTTACTATGATGCTATTCTGCGTAGAAATCAAAGTGGCACAACTGCACTAGATAAGGTATGAATTATTTGTTCAATGATGTACTTGAACTTCTCTTTTTGTAATATGCAAAAATTGATAATATCTCTGTCCAGGTTAGTGAAGCAAAAACGGTGTATGAAAAGATACGAGAAAAAAGTTTTCCTTATGAGCATTGCTGGGACATACTCAAGGGGGTAAGTGGAAATCCAAGATGGTAGAAATTGCAGAGGAGGAGAAGTTGAAAGCCAAGAAAAAAGATAAGGGTGCAAAGAAGTCGAGGCCAAGGAATGAAGGATCCATTAATAATGATGAAGTCATACCTCTTGAACCTGAAGAAACCCAACCAAGGAAGAGGTCAGATGGGATAAAGAAGGTAAAAAATTAATGTGCTCAAGAATTATAGTTCTTATTTTTGTAAGATTTGGATTACCTTTAATTCTTCAAATGTGTGTACAGGTTAAAGCAAATCTTAAGGGAGGAGGTGGTCAAGCTTGCATGGAAGCTTTGGACAAGATGTGGGAAAAGAAAGAGGCTTTTGACATGGTCAAGGAGAAGGCCAAAGAGGACAGGTTCATGGCGACACTAGAGATAGAGAAGGCTACACTAGAGTTAGAGAAGAAGCGGGTGGAGAATGAAGCAAAGAAAGTCGAAGCCGACTTGCCGAAAGAAGAAACTAAAATTATGTTGGCGGACGTGACCTCCCTCAACCCAAGTCGGCAAGTGTGGATGAAGATTATGCAAGAAAAGATTCTCGCGAAGCATGCTTGAAAATTGAGTTTAGTTGTTGAATTGAAATTATGAGCTCATCTTGTTCAACTCATCTAGTATCACATATTTAGTTTGTTTGCTACCGTATCATGCAAGATTATGTAGTGTTTTGTTATCTGGGACTTAAAATGTTTGAGTACCTCGTTCAAATATTTTTGCAATCAGTACCTGTCATTTGCTGTCATTTGATGTGAGAAATAGTGGGCGGCAAATCTCCTGCACCTGTTGTATGCTAGTGTTCATGGTAATTTTATGCTAGTGTAGCGAATGGCCGGCAATTCGAGGTCCAGGTTCGTCCGTGTGCCGTTGTGCCGACTCCGTCGCCGCCGCGGCAAAGCCGGGTACCGGATATGCCTGACCCGCTTGTCATTGGCCGGCCGCCGTGTTCGGTTCTCCGTCTGTGTGCCGTTGTGCCGATCTCTCGTTGCCGGCGTGTCTGCTCTACGTCACATCGAATCACATTCGATACGAAAAATAACGGTGTACATGAAATAAGCACATTCTCTCGTCGCACGGCGACAACTATTTCTCACATTCGGTACAGCAAATGATAGCAAATATTATCACATCAAATAGAGGATTTCTCATAGCAAATAAGACAAGAAAATGGTAGCAAATAACTTGTCACAACATTTCTCCAACAAGGTACCGATAGCAAATAATACAACAAATGGTAGCAAATAACTTGTCACAACATTTCTCCAACAAGGTACTGATAGCAAATAATACAGAAAATGATAGCAAATGCAAAGATGATGGTAACACAAAGGTAGCTAATATAAATCGGGATGACGATTCCACAGGTGTTCGATGAGGTCTTGTTTCAGCTGCACATGTGTTTCCTTGCTGCGGATTTCTTTGTGCGCCTCAATAAATTCTTGAAGCGTGCGATGAGGATGGCCATGCTCGGGTTCGACATTATCACCACCGTCCTCGAAACGCTCGTTAGGATCAACCACGAATCCTTCATCTTCCACAATCATGTTGTGCATGATCACACAAGCCTTCATGATCATTGCCAATGTCTCTGTATCCCAAAAACGAGCTGGTCCGCGAACAATAGCAAACCTAGCTTGAAGAACCCCAAAAGCTCTCTCCACCATCTTCCTCGCTGCTTCTTGAGCTTTGGCAAAATATTGGTTCTTGTTACCCATAGGATTACGGATAGACTGAATCAAAGTTGCCCATGTGGGATATATACCATCCGCAAGGTAGTAGCCCATTTTGTAATCATGGCCATTAACCGAAAAGTTCACTTCGGGAGCTCTACCTTCGCCAAGTTATCAAATAGAGGAGACCTATCAAGCACGTTGATGTCATTAAGAGACCCAGGCATTCCAAAGAAGGCATGCCATATCCAAAGATCCTGCGAAGCAACGGCCTCCAAAATGAGAGTGGGGTTGTCCACATGCCCCTTGTACTGGCCTTGCTTGTCATATGGACAGTTCTTCCATGCCCAATGCATACAATCAATCGACCCTAACATTCCTGGAAAGCCCTTTGCCTCACCCATTGCAAGTAGGCGTGCTATGTCTTTTTCAGTAGGATGCCTGAGGTATTCTTCTCCAAAAATTTCAACCACTGCTTTAACAAACTTCCGAAGGCTCTCAAGTGCAGTACTTTCGCCAATGCGCACGTACTCATCCGTCGCATCAGCTGCAACCCCATATGTGAGCATACGCATTGCGGCAGTGATCTTTTGGAATGAACTCAAACCAAGTACTCCAAATTTGCATTCCGTTTCCGAACAAAGTAATCATCATGTTCTTCAACTTTATTCGGTATGCGTAAGAAAAGCTTCTTAGACATCCTATACCTAAAGAAAACAAATCAATAGATTAGCAACTACACCGATATTTATGAACATACACCATGTCATATAGAAGTGAAAGAACATAAACCTTCGGCGGAATGTCTCGGGAGGGTATGTTGCATTTTCAGCCAAGTAATCTTTGACCATCCTTTCGTGTCCACTTTGCCTATCACGGTAAATAACCCTATGACCTGGGATCGAGCCACCGTGTTTCTTTTTGACATTGAAACAAGAGTCGACAATCGCAGCGAGCCGATGCAATGAAAGAGTCATCATCATCGGAGGAAGATGCATCCGCTTGCCTTCGAAGACGGGATCTCTTCAAGGGCATGATTACTGAACAACAAGAGTTATGGAATCAACAACATATATGGCATGTAGGGTACGTACAGCAAATCACAACATATCTGAACTGAAGAACGATTGGGAGGAGACCAAGATTGGACGAGTTTCAGATTGGAGCGAGGTACTGACCTGATTGCAATGGGAGGAGGAGATGGCCGCCTTGCTTGCTAGTCACCGGCGCGGCTTCCCTTCATAGTTTGGCACGTCGGAGAGGAAGCACTGGCGGCGGCCGGCGCGGTGTCTACGCGAGGAGGAAGACGAAGCGCTCGGCGGCGCGGTGTCTACGCGAGGGCGACGCTGGACGGTCGCGCACGGGAAGCAGACTTGTTTGATTGATTTGAATTGGGCCAGGTGGGCCTTTTTTTTAGTTTTACCAAGTGGGAATACAAACCCGTTGGAGAGAGGGCTATTTTTGACTTGGCAAATGAAATACCAACTTGGAAAAACTGCTAAATATACCAAGTGATTTATTCAAAGCTGTTGGAGATGCTCTAACACATCTACACACACCGTATCCAACTACCTAGGATATATCTTGACTTACAAGAAAAGTACACAACAACCCTTATCACAAGGATGATTATCCTATCGTCTAACAGAGATATCGGGGGTCGGGACTGCAACCCCAAATGTCTGCCTCCGGTGACCTCCCGACAGCGGTCCTCATCGAAGTCTTGGGCCGCGTTGCGGACGTGGGTGACATCGCAGCTTGCCGCTTCACCTCGTCGGGGCGACATTTTTTTTTTGCTTTTTGGCCTTTTTTTGAAATGTTCACAACTTTTGGAAAGATTTCAAAAAATTTACCCCGAGCTCGACGCCGTGGATCATGATGCCGAGGTAACACATCTCGGCGCTGTGGATCGTGACGCCGAGGTTCAACTAGGTGGCAACAAATGAAGCCGACATGGAGTTGACGTGCCGCTGAGCTCTCACACGCACACACAAGTCACGCTTGCACACACACGTCCGTAAGCACATGCACGTACACACATGCTACATGCACATGCACATGCACGCACCCACACGTTACACGCACGGACGCACGCCACACACGTACACACGTAACGGCCGGCCGCATGCCCGCATGTTGCACGGAGACGAAGGGCCTTGCCTCGGCGCCATGCATTAGGGCGCAGAGTGTGGCGTCGAGCATAGCACCACATCAGCTGCCACGTTTGCCCACACTGTCCGCAGACCCTACACCCTCGGTGTCGAGATCCATGGCGCCGAGACGTGTTACCTCGCCCCCACGGTCCACGATGCCGAGGTCAGGGTCCATATTTTGAAATCTTTCCAAAATAGGTGTATTTGTGAGAATCTTTCGCGAAAATGGTCAAAAAGCAAGAAAAAGTCGGCCTCGTTGTGTCCGGCCGCTGCCTCCGCACCAACTCAGCACCGCAGACTGTGCGTGTGCGCCATCTTTGGGCTGAGGGACGTGGTAGCCCCCCCCCCCCCGACTTTCACGCCGCCGGCAGAACCTCTATGCGTGTGCGCCATCTTTGGGCTGAGGGACGTGGTAGCCCCCCCCCCCCGACTCCTTGGGCCGCATCTCTGCTCCATGTCGCTTGACGCAACCGATGGGCATGGGCGCATGGCTCCCTCGATGACACGACATGGGTGTAGAAGGGGGAGCGCGAGGACACCGACAACCCGCACCTCACCGAAGTGAGAGGACGTGACGGTGTGGGCAGATAACGCGGGTCTGTCCTCCAAGAGGTGGAATCACCAATTACCGACCGTAGGTGTAGAACAGCTTGTCGGTCTTGCTGATGGCTGATGCTAATGTGTTTTGAGAGAACAATACTGCTAACGGCTGGTGGACGATTTGTTCGGAGAGAAAAGTACTGTTGGCTGACGGAAAGCTCATCCACATCAGAAAGGTAAAGGATTTGAGTATGACAAGTGGGGTGGGTTGACATTAGGATTTCATGCTGGCACCAAACAACAAATTGGGATGAACTTATCAGTCTCAACTAAACATGAAAGTGATGGTTCCATGAAAAAGAAAGAGACCATCACATCTCACCTCTTCTCTGAACCAAATGCACGTTAAATGTCAATATGGCATGACTCCAACCATGTGTGGACCTCTATCTACCACACGTGTAGACATTAGGATTTGTTGGTGCTGCTAATACACCACAACATCCACCCCTCAACATGTGACACTCTCACTTTATTCAATCTGGATTTTGTATGAAATAGAAGTCTATTGACGTAGATCATAATTCAAGATATCAACTTTTTTTAAAAAAATCAAGGTATCACCTAATTTTATTAACATTTAATTGAATTATGGATGTGTAATGATATTTGCTAGTAATCCATAAAACTCGTTCTCAAATCAATTTGATGCACTAGACTTTCCAATTTTCTGAAAAAAGTGCTCTCAGCCTAGGTCAAAATACCGAATTAGAAGTTTCAATTTTAATACCGGAAATTTCGAGATGTGCCAATTTCGATTGCCAACAATATAACAACAGGCCATTCTATTTTATAAGAAAAATATCCTACATCGATATGGAGCAATAAATCGACCATAACACCATAAAACTAACCAAGATGAAGTCCGCCACATGCTTTTCCAGCAAACCACCAGTGGTGTACCAGACCTGCTGCTGAACTTTCTGCCATGCGCGCAGCAAATGGCTCCATAATCCAAAATGTTAGTGTTCAGTACTGCACTACTGCATATCAAGTTCCACTCTATTTATACATGCACCTTTGCCTCCTTCCCCGGCCGTGCTTCTCCCTCGAGCCAGAAATCTTCCAAACGCTAAATTAGATCGCAGGAAGATCTCCAAACGTTAAATTAGTTCGGCATGTGCGGCATGGGGAAACCAGACACGACCATAGCCTTTAACGCCTCGAAAGTCGAAACAGCAGCTAGTGTCGCGATCAGCGGCTCAGAGCACAACCTTGGTATCCTAGAATCGACGGTGTCTAAGGCTGACCGCTGACCGCACCGCAGACCTGTAAAGGTCCCGGAACGGCAAATATGCCGATGCAAGTAATGCAGCGCAGACCTGAAAACGCGTCGGTATGGTTCAGTTGGCTACAGGGAAACGCCACAGGCAGCTGTCCGAGGGAGCAGCGCTATCTTCTCTCACCGCGGGCTGGCTCTCTTTCCGCTGGGCACGTGGCCGTGGAGCCGCTCGCGCCTCCACACCGAAATTTGGATGGCACGAGGAGGTGGGGCCCAGGTTTACATGCGCCTGGAAAGACATCTGACGCGTGGGTCTGGGACTAAGATTTTTAGTGGGCGTCAGCCGGTGGGTGCTATCCGGACCGTGGGCGGGTGGTCGGAGGCCGTGCGAGATGTGTGCCTTTGCGACAGGGTGTGACGGAGATCGCGGCAAAGACAAATACGGGACGGTGGGGCCCGAATACGTATGCATGTGGGGGGGTGGGTGAACATGTACGGGACATGGGCGGGGGGCGACCGCAGTCGGAGCATGTGCAGGTGTGAATCTGTACCGTGTCATAAATTCTCCACCTCTCGATTCAAAATCATTTGTATCCACCTCTCTTCTCCCACTCCCGTTTCGCATCCCATCCGTGGGTGCTAGCCTTGGCACCGGGGAGCGGCTCCGGCGGTGGCGCGGCCGAGCTAAGCCGCGGCGCGGAGTCTCCCGCCGGCGGTGGCCGGATCCACACGTCGCCCGAACCTCCGCCGCCTCCCACTCCTTCCGCGGCGTCCTCATGGGGGCGCGCGCCGATCTCCGCCCCGTCCTCGATCTCCTCGCGTTGGTCCTCGTGGCGGAGCCGAGGCGGAGCCCGGCCGCAGGAGGCGGAGAGACCTTTCTTGCTCTATTTATTGGTTTTTGCCCTCCGTCGGCGGATCTCTCGCGGGTGTGGCGGAGAGACCGAGGAAGCGGTCGACGGCGGCAAGGATCGGCGGCGCGGCGCCGCCGAACCGAAGCGGAGACGAGCTCCCGGCGTGGCGTGGGCGTGGCCGCGTGGGTTCCACGGCGAGCTCGGTGGGCACGGGCAAGGGCGGTCGGGTCGTCGGGCACCACGCCCCCGCCCGAGCCTCGCGCCGCGTTGCCGGCGGTGACCGGATCCACGCGCCCACCTCCCACTCCTTCCCCGTGGCGTTCTCATGGGGGCTCCTCGTGGCCCGAGGTGGCGGCCGGCGGCGGCGGCCGGGGCGTCCGAGCCTCCGGTGGCGGGAGAAGCGGGGGGAGGGCCGCCCGGGACTAGCCTCCCCTCCGTGTGTGGTCCTCTGCGCCGCCGTGTACGGTGAGGGCGTGGGTCGGGGGAGGTGCCACGGCGACGTAGCGGGGTTCCTCCCCGCCGAAGGTCGGCCTCCTCGCCGAAGATCGGGGGGTTGGCGCCGGCACGCGAGGGGACCGCTAGTGCTTCTCGATGACCTCGCGCTCGATGGCGAGCGCGCGCGAGCCGCCGAGGCCAAGCTGCGATGGAGAAGGTGTGGGTTCCGGCCTTCCGGCCCGAGCCGGGAGGACGACGAGCTCGGTTCCATGGCGACCTCCAACATGGTGCGGGTTCCGGGCGGTGGACGGCGCGGTGTGGCGACGAGGAGCCGTGATGTATGCCGGTTGCCGGGTACCGGTGCGGCCGGTGCGGGGCGATGCGTCACGGCCGTGCGGCCTCGAGGCGCGGCGCGAGAGCCGGAGCGGCCTCCGCCTTCGATCGACCACCGACGACGGGTCCAAGTGTCCGGTGCCCCCGCGACGGCGAGAGTCCATCGGCCATGGTGAGCCGAGCTCGGCCTTTGGGGCTTGTTTTTTTTATTTTTTATTCGGAAAATCCGGATCTAAGTTCGAGATGCTAATAGCAATCTCTCGTATCACTTTCCCTCTCTCCTTTTAACCGCTTCTTACTTCTGCTTGTTCTTTGTTTATTGTTTTTTATGCTGATAGTGAGATGTGAGATGTGCTCGTGATTAGCAGTAGGTGTTCACTGAGATTCAAAACCTGATTTTTTTTAATCTTTTGTTAATGTGATGGCATGCTCACTTAATTGTGCTTGTGATTTTTTTTTCAAATATCTTTTGTTGATGTCCATGGCATGAGAAATGAACAAAACTGATCTTTTTTCAATATCTTTTGTTGATGTCCATGGCATGAGGAATGAACAAAATATCTCTTATACTCATTTAATTGTTGAGACATGATCGTACCAACATACATGTGCAACACGAAATTTCGATCTGATCTTTTTGGTGGACCTGCTCATCACATGAGCATTGTATGAACATGTGGTGTTCCTTGCATGATCAATCCGCGTGCCCTAAAAAAATATAAGCATCCTAATGTACAAGGTATGTGAGGTTGTTGTACATGGCAGGCTCGACATTAAAAAATGGTACAGTCATTCAAAATCGAGGCATTAAAGAACGGTACATGCATTCAAAAATGAAATAAGGTAGTGGACCACTTCATTCAAAAAAGAATGGTACGGACGCCAACTCAAATATAATGGATTAATATCTTGTTTCGTAGGATAAATTGCAACGAACATTAAACCGCGATCGGATTTGCATTTGGTATAGTCATTAGCGAAATATTGAGGATCAAACACACATAAGAAACACTTTTTGGTATTCGTGCTAGCTAATGCATGGCACGCCTTTGCATGTGTGCGTGGGCCATGCTTTGGCCGGGTCGAGGCGAAGACGGAGGGCGAAACGGACGTGTACATGACCATGGGTTCGGATCCCTTTTAGCCGCATGAAACGATCAAAAGCGAGTGCGTGTGTCGGCTTTACCCACCTTTTACCTGAGCACTCTGACGCATACGGGGAGTTTTTTTACTCCGAATACATGAGCATACGCCGGGATAAGACAAAGTTTCGCGAGAGCCAAGGACGGATGAGCGGCTCGGATAGACAGAGCCGGCCGCAAGGTGCTAAACGGCATTAGCGGTGAGTCCGGCGGCGGTGCCGTCTGCTTTAGCGATCCCAGCGGTGCCACTAGCCTTACTCGTGCAAGAGCTCCTTTCCGGTGCCCTATACTAAGCTATATTATTATTGAAAAAAGACTAGTATACAAACATCTAATGATTGAGATTAACTGGAACTCAACAGTAGTATGTGGTGGTATAAATGGATAGTATGGAGTGATATAGGGTATCATGGGAATAACAAATAAAACAACTTTTACAATTACCTCCTCATATAATTACAATTAATATTTTAATCACACATGTTTCATTTGGAAATGCAGGTATGCTCCTCTTCAATCCCGGACCCATCCGTCAGTCCGTCATTGTCGCTCACTTTCCTCTCTTCCTCTTCGTCGGCCGGACTGCCTGCCGCCGGCCGGAGACGATGACTGCTCCTGGGAGACGACCGGTCAATTCCCCGATGTGCGCCGTCACCATCGAAGGGTTTCAGACCCTCCTCCCCGTCGCCTCTTCCTTTCTCCCATTGCCCCCCATCGCATCTCCCATCCTCAGTAGCCGGTGCCATCATCTGATTGGATCTCGCATCCTCGGCCGCCGGTTCCATTGGCTCCTGGCTGGGCCCTCTGGCCGGATGGCGCGTGCGAAATGGTCGCGCGCGGATCCGTCCAAGGGCTCCGCTCGGGTGCCTCGACGACGGGCGACCCACCGAGCTCGGCGCATCGGTTCCATCGGGTCCGGTGGTGCGTCGCCTCCTCCTTCTTGCAAGCCGAGCTGACGAGCCAAAATCGAGCTTCGATGGGGGATTTATTTCTATATAGTGTTTGTTGTAACGATGAGTATGTCTCCTAAATTGGTGTTCAATAAAATCAGATATTCATATGTAGTTTGTCATCCATATATATATAAAGCAATTTCGAGAAAGGAGCGCATAATTAACCAAATATCCAAGTAATTATGTAACTGTGCCTACGAACAAACTAATTACTAATATTGTGTGAACCAAAACCAAAAATCGAACTAATTATCTCTCTTTGCCTAAAAACAAACTACTATCTGACACTAATCCTTCTTTCTTTTCCTTCTGATGCCCACCATCATTGTTGTTGAATTCTCTCCGGTACCAAATGGGGTTACAGTGTTACACCAAAATGACCGAAATATAGCAACAATACAAACGTAAGTAGGAGGTACTAACAATACCTCTAGACATCTCGCTAAGTTACTGTCTACAGAAGACAGTCTGTTAGTTATCTCTTGAAATTGGACGCTGATGTTGGCTACCATGGATACTGGTAAGACAGTCTGTTAGTTATCTCTTGAAATTGGACGCTGATGTTGGCTACCATGGATACTGGTGTGCTCTGGTGGATCTGCTCCATTGATCGCTAAGATAGACTTGAGTTCAAAATTGGTTACAGATAAAGATTTGCCAGCTTTTGGGCATCACCGTTGCAGGGCATCAAACTAACTGCACGCATCCATCTGAACTTCAAATGGGCTTTTGGGCCTTGCAACAAATACCTTGACGCAGTAGTCCGTTTGCCACCAAAGTATGTGCCATAATTACGATAACTGTATTGCAAAGAATGTCAAAGCACAAAGCATGATAGAATACTAAACCAAGGTTATCTGGTAAAGGTGGATGCGTAAAGGTCGCCCAAAAGCAAAACATAGCAGAAAATATCCGGCCCACAAATTGAACAAAGACGAACACATGAATCTGTTGAAAAAGGCAAGGCACACATCAACATGGCCTTGGCTGTTACCCAAAAATCGGAACAGGTACATGAATGGTGCTTAAAAACAAACTACTATCTGAATGGTGCTTGGATTCAGCTTCCATCAAGAAGGTGGAACTCAAGATCTCTCGTTTTAGATGCATCAAACTTATTAGCCCAAGCTCCTTTGAAATGGAGTGCATTGCCAAGAATGAGCCTGGTGGTTTCATCAACAGATCCCGGTGGCAAAAGCTCTTCGATTACACCTGAGGTGGCTTTCTCTATCTATGAGTTGACTAGACCACCAACTTGTGCAGCCTGATAAAAAAAAGGGAGAGCATATATGGGCACTTTGTTCTTTGAATTGGGTCATAATACAAAAATTAAGTGCCAGTGACAGGATAAGATTATTCAAGAAACTGCTTCAGCCTCTTTTTAGTATTTACTAATATATTTTACACAAATAAATTCAATCTAAAACTTTTTGTTACCAAACACTAAGGTACATGCACCATGCATCGTAGCAATGAATTCATATGGAAAGTAATTTATATGCAACTAGAGGCAGTTAGCATGAAACAGCTTTTCATTAATTTGTGTACAAAAGATCTTGAATTTATAAAATTATGGAATATTATCACCCGGATCCAGAAGACTTTAGAATGCCATGTTACAGATATAATAATTGCAAAATCAGCAATATTTGTTCAAATTTTACTGCAAACATACGAGCCCTACTAATGTTCCCAAATCTCAAGGAGCTCGGCAAACTAATTACAGAATCTAGTTAGCTGGTTTTCCCTTATCATGAGGAACAGTTCAACTTTCTGGAATTACAGCAAACAGAGCAGAGAGTTATCTACAATGTTGATATGTAAAGTTTCTACTTTGTAGCTAAAAATGTAGCAAGCCTAAAAAGTTTAATTATGAGATGGTGTACACAAGCAATATATGTTTGAGAGCTTAACAGATCCACTTAAGCTAACGTACCGCTTCGCCTCCATTACAATAACCTCCAAGTGCAAAAACATATATAAAAAAACAAGGATCACATACATTTCAAGACAAACATTTCTGAATTTCATTATCATACAGTGCATGACATCAAAAAGCTTGCCTCTTTTATAATTGCCTCATTTACATTAGGACATCAATCACATTTCACAAGTCGTTTGGTTGTCTTATCTAACATCTTAGAACATTTTAATTACCTGCTGCACACAACTATATTTTTTTGAAGGGAACAGGAGGGGAGGCCGCCTACTAAAATTTATTAAGCAACTAAAAAAGGTCTAAGAGCATCTCCAAGAGTTTGCCAAAATTTACTTGGCAAATCTTATGTTTTACCAACTTCTAAAAAGCTATCCAAAGTAAAAAAAAGAGTTCATCTCCAACAGTTTGGCTTAATTCACTTGCCAAATCCAGATCTAACTTACATCAGGAATCCTGAGAGAAACAAAATTATGTTTGTGCCCTTCTACCTCTTGAAAAACTTACATCAAGAATCCTTCTCTATTCTATATTTCTTTTTCACCCTCCTACCTAGAGGGAAACACCGATGGCAACCACGATCTGCGCGCGCATATATGCGCGTGGGGAGGTGAGTTTTGCCAAGTTTCTATTTTTACCAAGTTGGTTTGCCAAACCGTTGGAGGCCAATTTTTCTTGTTTTGCCAAAATTAGATGGATGCTAAGTTGATTTGCCAAACTGTTGGAGTTGCTAAATAAAAGTTACAAGCTTTGCAGCCAGGTTTCAAGGCGGGAGTTCTATCAGGCTTGTACCTATGGAGCATAAACGAAAATTCAGATAGAAATTTTGCTTCCAAGCCTCAACTGAGGGGTCTTTACCACTAAACACCCAATCATTCCTCACAGTCCAGATGCTCCAAGTCATCAGAGGGAAACAAACACTACCTTTTGTTCTAGCCTTCCACCCTGAATGAATATAAACTTCAAATTTAAGCCTTAAGATAAGACAATATTAATAAATTCTACATCATATACCCACAAAACCAGTTTCTTAAATGACGATTCTCACAGCAGACTGTCATAAATGTCCTGGACATCACAAAAATTAATCAATGCATGAAATCCGTGGCTAACTGACCTGCAGGCAGCGATGACGATTACTACGGCTCTTCAATTCACCTTCACATGATGGCCTCCGTGTCTACTCGGCCTCAGCCAGCTGTGGTCCGCCCGTCGCCGCCGCCGCCGCGTACAGCCGTACAGGGCAAGGGAGGCATAGGGATGAAATGCCCGGACGAGGATGGTGCACATGCAGTGGCGATGCCCGGCCTCGACGGATAAATCGACGGTGGGAAGGGAGGCGCACGGGAGATGTACAGGGACGCGGAGTGGAGATTGGGGACACTTGTCGGGCATATACCCCGGGTACTCATGCAAGGAAGGAAGAAGACAGAGTCCTACCAGAATTCCCCTGTAATCCTATTAGGACTCGTTCCGTGTAATCCTACTAGGACTCCTGCCTTGTAACCGACTAGGAACCCGCCCCCTGGACTATATAAAGGAGGGCCGGGTACCTAGCCGGGCACCTGATCTCAACCAACACCAAGTGCAGGGCGCCATACTTGATCCCCAAACAGGGCGTAGGGTTCGCCACCTTGGCAACCCGAACCCTGTATAAATCTTGTGTCCGTGTCCTTGCGCATACCTTCGAGTTCTCGGTCTCCCGTTCA
Organism: Cenchrus americanus; assembly: GCA_947561735.1. Lineage (NCBI taxonomy): Eukaryota > Viridiplantae > Streptophyta > Magnoliopsida > Poales > Poaceae > Cenchrus > Cenchrus americanus. Next base: position 96,498,260 of record OX387240.1, read on the forward strand.
CGATCCTCACCGCACAATCTACTACCTTGGGTACCCCCTTGGTAGGTTTGCGGTCTAAAACACCGACACCGGCACGCGCCGGGTAGGGGTGATCATCACCACCGGGTGAATTTGGAGGACCCTCGTCAACAAGATCAATCTACTCGTCGACTCGCCGAGATCAATTGAAGCAAGTCGCCTTGCTCTCGTCAAAGCGGAATCAATTTTCCTATGCCGCGCGTCCGGTTGCTTCGGCACGTCGCGCGACTCGTCGCACGGCTCGTCACACCGCTTGTCGTCGACTACTTCGACTACGCCGCGCGTCCGGGTGCCTCGGCATGTCGCGCGGCTCGTCACGTGGCTCGTCGTCGACTACGCCGCACGTCCGTGGTGCCTCGGCATGTCGCGCGGCTCGTCACGCGGCTCGTCGCGCCGCTCGTCGTCGACTACTTCGCCTACGCCGCGCGTCCGGGGTGCCTCGGCACGTCGCGTGGCTTGTCGCGTGACTCATCGTCGACTACTTCGTCTCGCGCGAGCTCGTCATCGACTACTTCGCCTACGCCGCGCGTCCGGGTGCCTCGGCACGTCGCGCGGCTCGTCACGCGTCTTGTCGTCGACCACTTCACCTACGCCGCGCGTCCGGGTCCCCACGCACGTCGCGCGGCTCGTCGCGCCGCTCGTCGTCGACCACTTCGTCTACGCGCGCGTCGGGGTGCCTCGGCACGTCGCGTGGCTTGTCGCGTGAATCATCGTCGACTACTTCGCCTCGCGCAGGCTCGTCGTCGACTACTTTCGCCTACGCCGCACGACTCGTCACGCGGCTCGTTGTCGACCACTTCGCCTACGCCTCGCGTCCGGGTGCCTCGGCACGTCGCGCGGCTCGTCACGCGGCTCGTCGTCGACTACTTCGCCTCGCGCAGGCTCGTCGTCAACTACTTCGCCTGTGCCGCGCGTCCGGGTGCCTCGGCACGTCGTGCGACTCGTCACGCGGCTCGTCGTCGACTACTTCGCCTATGCCGCGCGTCCAGGTGCCTCGGCATGTCATGCGGCTCGTCACGCGGCTCGTCGTCGACTACTTCGACTGCCGCACGTCCAGGTGCTCGGCATGTCGCGCGGCTTGTCACGCGGCTCGTCACGCCGCTCGTCGTCGACTACTTCGACTATGCCGCGTGTCCGGGTGCCTCGGCACGTCGCGCGGCTCGTCACGTGGCTTGTCGCGACTACTTCACCTATGCCGCGCGTCAGGTTGCTTCGGCATGTCGTGTGGCTTGTCGCGTGACTCATCGTCGACTACTTCACCTCGCGCAGGTTTGTCGTCGACTACTTCGCCTACATCGCGCGTCCGGGTGCCTCGGCACGTCGCGCGGCTCGTCACGCGGCTCGTCGTCGACTACTTCGCCTCGCGCAGGCTCGTCGTCGACTACTTCGCCTACGCCGCGCGTCCGGGTGCCTCGGCACGTCGCGCGGCTCGTCACGCGGCTCGTCGTTGACTACTTTGACTATGCCGCGTGTCTGGGTGCCTCGGCACATCGCGCGGCTCGTTGTCGTCTTCTTTGCCTACGCCACGCGTCCGGGTGCCTCGGCACATCACGCGGCTCGTCGTTGACTACTTCGCCTCGCGCAGGCTCGTCGTCGACTACTTCACCTATGCCGCGCGTCCAGGTGCTTCGGCACGTCGCGGGGCTCGCCGTCGACTACTTCGCCTACGCCACCCGTCTGGGTGCCTCGGCACGTCGCGCGGCTCGTCGTCGACTACTCCGTGCGCCACGACTTCGTCTTGTGGCCACACTGGCTCTACTTCAGCCACGCCGTGCGTCGCGACTACTTGTCTCGCGGCAACACTGGCTCTACTTCGAGTACGCCACACGCCGCCGCGACGTCATCTTTTGGTCGCATTGCGTCGACCATCCATGTCGACTAGTTTTCCAAACTAGTCGAGAACGACAGTCACGCCCCCAACAACTAGTCGGAATCAACTCTGACTAGTCAACTTCAGCAACAACCGTCGCGACTCCATCGCCGACCGCCACGGCTTCATCAACGGTACGCCGGGCGAGCAACGGCTAAGTCATTTATTTAAATGATTACTGTTTTATTTTCTTGGCTTGTTCTCCTCATCATGTAGGACTACTTGCCGACTACTCATTTGTGTACGCTTCTCGGCGGGTTTTCACGGGAGCTACACTCTGCTGACTACTCTTGGGGTATATCAATCAAGTCACCACGAGCCTACTTCATCAACTCGGGGGCTATCCCAAGGAGGCAGCTTCTAAAGTCCGCTACGCTCGACAATCTAAAGTCGACTTCTGAAGTCGCATTCTAAAGTCCGCTCCGTGCGGCAAATTAAAGTCGACTCCGGTCGCATCTTCGCCTGCTTCGGTGGTATACTACGTGTGTAAGCTTTGATGGAACCTAGCTGTAAGTGGCCCTCAGGTCCTGGCGACGATGGAACCTAGCTGCACGTGGTCTTCACGCTTTGTACTATGGGTCCAAGTACCCTAAGTACTCGCGCTCCGTACCTTGGGTCTGAAATCCATGGCCCAGGTACACAAGTCGACTCTGGTCGCACCTTCAAGTCCACTATGGTGGCAACCGTACCTTGGGTCTGAAATCCATGGCCCAGATACACAAGTCGACTTTGGTCGCACCTTCAAGCCCGCTCTGGCGGCAATCGTACCTTGGGTCTGAAATCCATGGCTCAGGTACTCAAGCCCACTCCAGTGGCACAAGTCGACGCTAACGGTCGCACCCAAGCGCACTCCGGTGGCACAAGCCGACTTCGGTCTCAATCTTAAGCCCGCTCCAGCGGCAAAACTACCCGTTTTCTCTGATTTTTCATTCGCTTTGGCTTTCCGGAAAGTGCTTTTTGTTTTTTCCATCTTAAGTCCACCCCATGTGGCATAAAGTCGACTAATGTAGTTGCATCTAAAGTCTGCTCCACGCGGCAATCTAAAGTCGACTTTTTTAAGTCGCATTTCAAAGTCCGCTCCGCGCGACACAAAGTTGACTTTGGTTTTCAAGTCGCATCTCAAAGTCCGCTCCACGCGGCACAAAGTCGACTTCGGTTTTCAAGTCGCATTCTAAAGTCCGCTCTGTTGGCATCTAAAGTCGACTTCGGTCGCATTTAAAGTCCGCTCTGACGGCACGACTACTTCTCATGCTCCACAGCTCGACGCAAAACTACTACTCGGAATCTCTCCATCTCGGGGGCTGCACTCACATTACTACTCAAGGATAACTTCAGCAGGCTTCACTCGCTCTCAACCTCGGGGGCTCCGCACCAACAACTACTCGACGTGGCTCATATTGATCTCTTATCTCGAGGGCTACACACTGCAAGAGTACTCGGATGATGGCTTTCACGAACACTGAAGACCCTTGGATTGATTACCTAATCATTTCAAGGCTCGGGGGCTGCTATGCTACACCCATCATTCAATTTTTCCAAGACAGAAGATTCAGAATCAAGATTGACCCTCAGCTAGAGTTCGTGACTCAACCTAAGGCTCGGGGGCTACTCCATATGGAGTGCGATTTTGCGATCGCACTTCCATATAATCTCGACTTCAAGACAGATGAGATGGACCACCTTCCAGCCTCGTGGCAGTTCAAGTACTATTGAAGACTTCTCCAAGCAGTACACGAGGACGCTCAAGAACTACTCGAAGAGGCTTCAAGACTACTCGAACTACTACTCTCGACTACAATGTGCTCGGGGGCTTGTCGGGCATACACCCCGGTACTTATGCAAGGAAGGAAGAAGACGGACTCCTACTAGAATTCCCTTGTAATCCTATTAGGACTCGTTCCGTGTAATCCTACTAGGACTCTGCCTTGTAACCGACTAAGAACTCGCCCCCGGACTATATAAAGGAGGGCCGGGTACCTAGCTGGGCACCTGATCTCAACCAACACCAAGCGCAGGGCGCCATAATTGATCCCCCAAACAGGACGTAGGGTTCGCCACCTTGGCAACCCGAACCTGTATAAATCTTGTGTCCCGTGTTCTTGCGCATACCTTCGAGTTCTCGGTCTCCCGATCACGATCCTCACCGCACAATCTACTACCTTGGGTACCCCCTTGGTAGGTTTGCCGGTCTAAAACACCGACAACACTAGAAAGTGGATCAGGCGGTGGGAGAGGAGGCGGACGACGGCGTGCTGCTGCGGCCTCGACCACGGCGAGCGGTTGCAGGGCAGCCCCAGCGGGAGGAGGAGGCAGAGGCGGCGTGACGTCGGGTGCGGCGGGGCGCCGTGGCGTCGGGTGCGTCAGGGAAAAAGAGAGGTCAACGAGGTTTGACGGGAGCAGATGTAAATTTACAGGGGAAAAATGATAAAACATGCAATTAATTAGTTATTGACACATGTACCAAAATAGCCTTTATCCATACCTCATACCACTCAACGGTGGTATAGGGCACCGAAAAAAGCCTCTCCTGCAATGCCTGTGTTGTTGCACATGATCTCCATTCTCCATAGTGAACAGCGGTGATGGTATTGTTAAAGTGTGCTTGAGATTTGGATTTTTCTCAACAGCTATCAAACTCAACCAGTATTGTTTGTCTTCTCCCTGATCAGTGCGCAAAAATTACTGTGCTAAAATTAATTAGAAATAGAAGACCACTCACTCACCATTGATGAGTTATTACCATGCAAATCACAGTATCTGAGAGGAGATGAGAGGCTAAGCAGAAGTTGGGGCGCTCCATGTGTTCAAATGTGTGGCAAGCTTGATTGAAGCTTTATTTGTATATTTGTATTGGAGTACCTTGCATATGCATCATGTTGATAACTCAAAATATTAAGACTGTCTCCAACAAAAAAACACCCAAACCGTAGACCCATTCTGAAATTTGGGTACTGCATAGCAAAAGCTACCGCACCGAAAAAATCGAGTTCTCTAACAGCACAGGTAAAAAACCGGAGACTAATTCGCTCGCTCCCATCCTCTGCCCTTCCGTACGCCGGCGCCGCCCGTCCCTCTCCGCGTGACCCCTCCCTACCTGGATCCAGCGGCCGCAGGCTAGGAGGAGCCCCGTTCCCCGACGACGAGATCTAGGCCAGCCCCGGCCCGACAGGCGTGGACTGGCAAGCAGTGCGGCGCGGACCGGCGAGCATGGCGGCACGGACTGACAGTAGGGCAGGTGCAGACCTCCACCGGCGGTGCGAACCCGACCTCCCCCGCGCTGACGTAGTGCCGCGGAGGAGCCCGTCCAGCAACATCTTCTTCCCTGTTAGACTATAAATATGTAACCGTCGCAAGCAATAGAATTATCCCCTTCCATTCTTTCATGGTATCAGGGGGTTACGATCCCCGCTTCCGCAACCCTAGCCGCCGCCGGTCCTCACGACCGATGCGGCCTCGCCGTCGCCGAGCACCGCGCTCGCCGGCCGCCTCGCCGACGCCGAGCACCGCGCTCGCCGTGTCCTTCCTCCGTCGCTGGGCCAAGGCTCGCCGGAGTACCATCGCGCCGCCGACCGATCCATCCGCGCCGGCCGCCGATCCCGTCCCGCGCCGCCACGATCGATCCGTCCACGCCGCCATGGTCCGTCCGCGCCGCCACGACCAGATCCGTCCGCCCGCCGCCGCTTCCTGCCTCCACCGCGGAGACCGCGGCCGAGCGCGCCGCCCCGGGAGGCCCGGGAGCAGCGCGGCCGGGAGGCGGCCGCTGCCCGCGCCAAGGCCCTTGACGAGTACGAGGCCAAGTACGCCGACGTCCACGCCGCCGCCATCGCTGTCCTCAACATCAAGGTGCTCATGCCCGTCGTCCCGGATCACGTCGCCAACAACTACACCCGTGGTGCGCCCTCTTCCTCGTCGTCTTGGGAAAATATGCCCTCACCGATATGGTCAACGATGACCGCCGGCGTGGCTGCGGATGAACCGCACCGTCCTCACATGGATTTACGGCACCATCAACCCCGACCTGCGCGGTCCACGATGTTGAAAGGACCCAACGCGCGGATCGCATGGGTACATCGGGAGGACGAGTTCCTCGGGCGGCGCGAGTCGCGCGCCCTCTTCTTCGTCCGCCGAGTTCCGCACCGTCCAGCAAGGCTCCTCCTCCATCACGGACTTCGTCGCCGCCTCGAGACGATGGCCGCCTCTCTTCGCGAGTTCGGCGACCCCATTGGCGACCACACCCTCGTCCTCACCTCGCCGCGCGGCCTCGCCGAGAAGTTCCGCCCCATGGTGACGAACATCAGGCTGCGGCGGCCGTTCCCTAGCTTCTCGGAGGCGCGAACCCCCGTTGCTCCTCGAGGAAATCGACCTCAACGACTTCGCCGGCGACGCCGACGCGTCCTCCCGGCGACACCACGCCGACCGCGGGCGCACCGGCGCTCCTTGCGGCCACGGGCTCCACCAACACCGCATGGCGCCCCCTCGCCGGCGGCCCCGCTCCTCCCCGGTCACAACCGGGCGGCGCGCCCACCGGCCAAGGCAACGACAACCGGGCGGCCGCTCCGGACGTCGTCGCGGACGCAACAAGTAGCGACGAACGGGGGCGGGCGGCGGGCGCCGCACGGGCGGCACCGGCGCCCGCCGGTGCGGACCGCCCCGGGCGTGCGGGGCACCGCCACCGCCCGCTCCGGGGCCGATGTACGAGACCGCCCTGCCGGGGTACATGGCCGGTGCGGTAGCGCGCGGCGAGCACCGCACGGCTACCGGACCGCTCTAGGCTTCGGCGCACCATCCGGCTATGGCTACGGGGCGCCGGCTACCACGTCACCCCGCCGCCACCTCGGCGGCGGCAGCCAGCTCGTGGACGCCCATGCATGGCGGTAGCTTCGACATGTCCTCGCTCGCCGAGCAACTTCGGCACCATGACGCTCTCCCCTCCCGGCATGGGCGAATGGTATGCGACTCGGGCGGCCCGGCTCCCACATGGTCAATAACGCCGGTATACTCACCACCTCTCACCCTCCCTCGTCATCGCATCCTTCATCTATCATTGTTGGTGATGGGAACTTACTTCCCGTTACTTCCGTTGGATCACACTCCTTTTTGAACAACGAGCGTCCTCTAGTTCTTTCTAATGGTTTAGTTTCTCCAAACATTATTAAGAATCTGATTTCAGTTCGGCGTTTCACTACCGATAATAATTGTTCTATTGAGTTTGATCCCTTCGGCCTTTCTGTGAAGGATCTTCAGACACGGAGCGTGATCGCCAGGTGCAATAGCACGTGAGACCTTTACCCATTCTTCACGCCATCCAGCACCCTTGCCCTCACTACTGCCGCATCTTCGACCACTCTATGACATCGTCGTCTCGGTCATATCGGTTATGAGGCTTTGTCCACGCTCATTAGTTCCAATGCTATTCCATGTAATAAGTGCCATGATACTCATATTTGCCACGCTTGTCGGCTTGGTCGCCATGTGCGCCTTCCTTTTAGCATGTCAAACTCTCGTGCCTCGCATGCCTTTGATTTAATACATTGTGATCTTTGGACATCCCCAGTTGTTAGTGTGTCTGGCTACAAATATTATCTCGTTATTGTAGATGATCGCACACACTACACTTGGACGTTTCCTTTACGTCTCAAATCCGACATGTTTGGTGCCATTACTCACTTTTTTTTCCTATGTGCATACGCGATTCGGCTCCTCCATCAAGGCGGTCCGGTGCGACAACGGCGGTGAATTCGACCATTCCTCGGCCCGCACGTTCTTCCTCACTCATGGAGTCGTTCTTCGCATGTCTTGCCCTTACACTTCACGGCAAAATGGGCGGGCCGAGCGCATTCTTTGCACTATAATTAATATTGTGCGCTCCATTCTTTTTCGAGCTAGTCTTCCTCCCCGTTTATTGGGCCGACTCCTTGCACACCGCAACATATCTTCTCAATCGTCACCCCATTAAAACCTTAGATGGCCTCACTCCTTTCTTTTCCCCGCATGGCACGCGGCCCCACGTATGATCACTTACGCGTTTTTGGCCGTGCTTGCTATCCCAACCTATCATCCACGGCTCCACATAAACTTTCACCTCGATCCACTCGTGTGTGTGTTCTGGGATACTCCACCGATCATAAGGGTTATCGGTGTTTTGATCTTCACACAAACCGTATCATCCTCTCTCGCCATGTCACCTTCGATGAGACGGTTTTTCCCTTCGTTGATATGTCCTCTTCTCCCCGGGACCACACCACACTTGAGTTTTTGGATGCGATGATTCCTCTTCGCCCGATGGTGCAAGAGCCGTGCTTGCAGTACCCGCCTCCCCCGCGGCATGGATGTTGCTCCGGGGGCATACCGACTCCCCGGCCACGGGCGGCCACGAGCCGGCCACGGGCGGCCACGGCTCCTCTCCCGGCCGAGCCGGCCACGGGTATTCTTGGTGACCCCGCTTCGACCGCGCCCGGTGCCACGCGCCCCGCGGACGGTCCGTCCCCGAGCCGCCGCCGGTGGCGCCGGGCGCCCGGCCCGCCACACCACCGCCACGGTTCCTCTCCGGCAAGCACCCGTTGTTAACGTGCATGGCATGCGCACACGCGGCAAGGACGACATCAGGCAGCCCGTTGACCATCTCAACCTTCACGCGGCACCGCCGTCTCCTGTGCCTTCCTCAGTCCGTACTGCCCTGACTGACCCCGCATGGCGCCGTGTAATGCAGGATGAGTTTGATGCTCGCGAGCTAATGACACATGGACCCTGGTGCCTCGACCGTCCGGTGTCAACCTTGTTACTGGGAAATGGGTGTTTCGTCACAAGTTCAAGTCTGATGGCTCTCTGGACCGTTACAAAGCTCGTTGGGTGCTCCGCGGCTTCACACGAGCGTCTAGGTATCGACTATGATGAGACTTTCGGCTCGGTGGTCAAACCAAGCAACCATCCGCACAGCTTCTTACTCGGCACTCTCTCATTCATGGCCTATTCATCAGCTTGATGTGAAGAATGTATTTCTCCATGGCATCTCGAATGAGATAGTATATTGTGTTCAACTTTCGCCGGTTTTGTTGACACCTCCCGCCCGGATTATGTGTGCCGGTTGAACAAGTCACTCTACGCTTTGAAGCAAGCACCCCGAGCCCGGCATCATCGCTTCACAAGTCATATCACTTCTCTCGGATTTGTTGAGGCAAAGACCGACAATTCTCTGTTCATATACGGCGGGGTACCGATGTGGCGTTTTTGCTTCTCTATGTTGATGACATTGTTGTTACGGCCTCCCCGTATGAGTTTTATCGCGACGGATCATCCATGGTCTCCGCCAAGAATTCTCTATGACGGATATGGGGGCTCTTCACCACTTCCTCGACGTCGGTGTGCGGCGTCGGAGTGACGGCTTGTTCCTCTCACGGCGTCGGTATATTGTGGACATTCTTGACCGTCTTTGGTATGCTTAGCCGCAAGCCTTGCCGCACACCCGTGGATACTCATTCCAAGCTTTCGCCGATGGAGCCGCCGTCACCGACCCCTCCTCCTACAACGGTATTGCCGGTGCTCTTCGCTATCTCACTTTTACTCGTCCGGATATTGCTTATCTTTGTCCGGCGGTGTGCCTCTACATGCATGACCCCCGAGAGCCTCATCCGGGCGCTATGAAGCGCATTCTTCGCTACCTTCGGGGTACCTTAGATCTTGGTCTTCATCTTCACCGGACCTCACCAGTAGATCTGACTGTCTACACAGATGCAGATTGGGCGGGCTGTCCCGACACGCGCAAGTCCACTTCTGGCTATGCGGTGTTTCTCGGGGACAAACTCATCTCGTGGTCATCTAAACGTCAGCCTACAGTGTCCAGGTCCGGTCTTGAGGCGGAGTATCGAGCCGTGGCAAACGGCGTTGCTTTGAAGCCTCGCCGGGTTACGACAACTACTGCAAGAGCTTCACCATCCTCTTCGCCGTGCTACCGTGGTCTATTGTGATAACATCAGTGCTGTTTACCTCTCCAACAATCCTGTCCAGCATCAGCGGACCAAGCATATTGAAATTGATCTGCACTTCGTGAGAGAGCGAGTCGCCCTCGGTGAAGAACGCGTCTCGCACGTTCCCACTACGTCTCGGTACGTCGACATCTTCACTAAAGGTCCGCCGACATCGGTCTTCACGGAGTTTAGGTCCAGTCTTAATGTTCGCGGTGCTCCCAGTTGAAACTGTGGGGGAGTGTTAGACTATAAATATGTAACCGATGCAAGCAATAGAATTATCCCCTTCCATTCTTTCGGTCCCCACCGGCGGCCTCGTCTTCCCCGCCGGCCATGGAGCCTGGCCATGGGGAGCTCGACACTGGCCATGGAGGAGCTCGACCCCACTGGTAAGCCATGGTGCCGTTTCGCCGCCGCGGTCCAGCCGCGCCCCGCCCCGCCGCGGAAGCACCTCACCGTCCCCCCGCGGGCACGCCTCGAGCTTGTGCCCCCGGCTGGCGGGAAGGAGACGGGCGGGGGAGGGTGGGACCGGCGGACGGTTGCGTAGTGAGGAGAGAGGGGAGGCATTTTTGCATTCTGGTGCGGGGTGTAGGCAAAATGAGTGGCGTATATGCATGTTCCGTTGGAGGTCGATTTTGACAGGCAAAAACACTGTGCACGATGCATTTTGCATTTGGGTCTCCTTCTGTATGAGCTGTTGGAGACAGTCTAAGAACAACTTTCACTACTGCATTTCATTGCACCTGCACGGTTGCTATTCGTAAGCAGTCTTGTAAGTTGTCTTATGCACAATTCCATGTATAATTTTTTATGAACGCGCACCCATCTTGAAGGGAAGACTTTGATGCACATCTTGGACTATGGCATCTAATGCGGTGACCAATGAAGAGTACAACGGTTCCAGTACGCAGGCCTTATTACGAACTACTACTCCGTCCCAGAAATAGTGTCGTCCGGAAAGCATGTTTGTGGGACAAACACGGTTTCCTAGCGACACTCTTTCGGGGACGAATGGTGCATAGTATTAATTTGTGATCCAAACCTGCTTCTGAATTGCTTGCCATGTGCTGCCCCATCATAGCTTATTACACTTTTGCAACCCCTATTAATAAACCTTTGTCAACCCGGCCAACACCTTCTCCCTAGCATCCAATTCTTCATCTCTTCTTGTCGTTGAGATCTCCCAATACACTCTGCAATATTCTTGTGCACACCAGGGCTTTCTACCTACCGGGTGGATGCACTGATAACCGCCGAATCTGCTTTGGAATGAGTGGCATTGGGAAACTAGATGTGAACAAATCTGAAAACCCCAGGGAACAGCAGCAACATCTAACATGATGGAGACAAACCGCGAGCGTCTTAGAATGAACAAAGCAATTGAAGATGGTGGTGCATTGTACTGCCCCATCACTTGGAGCCATTGCAACTCATGTTACCGTCTGACTCTCTTGCAACAGAGTACTGCGAGTTACTGAGTTAGTCCTTTTGGTTGTGCAACAGCAATACTCTATTAATGCAATACTGAATTAGTGGTTTTTGCCATGTGCTTCACCGTGAGTCCACAGCCTACCAATATGTTAGTGTTCATCAGAGGTTTTTTTTACGGTACACAATACCACCCTGTGTAGAAGAATGGAATTGATGTAACTGGATGGATGTATTGCATTGAGGCCTTGGCCAGAATTTATGTAACTAGAGGAAACACACACCGACCATAAAAGCTTCCCAAGATGAGGAGGGTTATCCCAGGGAAAGAAGGAACGAAAGCAAGGTTGCTTCTCTCACACTGAGATAGGCCGGAATCACACGATGGGTTACACAGTGCTTCAACTTCTCGTCTAATTATATACCAACAAGTGATGTTTTGTGCATGATACAAATGGTTGGAAAGCTAATCAAGTCTATTTTTCAATGTAAAAATTAAGAAACAACTCATCATTTGGACCTCCAAATAAGAAGTGATCATTTTAGTGAGCACTGACAGAAGCTCAACAGATTTGTGAGCACTCATGGGAGTTGTAGCTCAAGGTGACCTTTCAGAGGTCGCTTATCTTTAGAAACTCCATGGTCAACCCAAGCAGAAGGAATTCTTCCTAGCATATAATTCTCACGTAGGAGTGCAAAAAAAAGTCAAATGTGTTTTGAATTTATAAATTAGGAATAAATAAAAAATTATTTCGAAACTTGTTTGGGGGTAGAAGAGTACTGGCGTGGAATGGAGGGATTGCAGAGGAAATTAGTTCATGATTCTCTCAATCCCCTTCATTCCGTTTCAATTCCACTCCAATACTCAATCTTGTGCCCAAACAAGCCCAAGGTGTTACAAAATCTAGCGCCAGAGAGCTGCTGTGTTTAGTATACTAGTAATTACCAACATGCTTGAGGTGAATTTTTCCCTTCAATGATCTTTCTGCACCATTATTTCTTGGATATGGGACACGAAACCATATCTTGGCCCAACTTATTAGCACAGATTGTGAACACATGCTGAACTGTGGCACATAATGGGCATGTTTGGATGGGGGTGTTAGTGTTAGTTTGAAGCAAACTAACACCAAAACTAACATTTTTCATCCAAACACATGTGTTAGTTTGGTGTTAGTTGGAACTAACACCCCCAAAAACTAACACCTCCAAGAGGTGGTAATTGGTGTTAGTTTGGTGGACCCCACCCCTTTTCTCTCTCCCTCTCCTTTTTCAAATGATTGGAAAAGTTACCTTAAATGCAAACTAACACCTCCATCCAAACATCCAAGGTGTTAGTTTTTTATGTGTTAATTTGAAGGTGTTAAAAACTACCAATACCACTAACACTAATCTATACCATCCAAACATGGCCAATGTGATGATTTGCAGTGAGTCCAAGTACAATCAACTAGGTGCAAGCTTTGAGGCGTGTGGTGAGTTGCGAGCGCGCTATATATAGCCTATACCTGCTCATGAAGCTTTTGCCCACGGGCTGCCTTACTATATGCATGGTCGTGTTTAGTGTATTGCCACATTTCCAGCATACCCTATTTATTCACGTTTGCCTGCCGCGAGCTTCTTCCTCATCATTGTCTGTTTGTTCATCTCTCTTTTCTTGTTGCCTAGCTTTTGTGAAGTCACACATATAGACAGCCTGGTTGGTGGTTTATCACACTTGAGCATTTTCCCTTCCCACTTGCATTCTATTATCTTCCACCCCTGTTGACTTCTTGAACAATGCTCCGTGTCACGATTCCAGCTAGCGAGCTATCTATTGTGAGTTAATTACTACTATCATCCAGTGGGTGAGGGTGAGGCAGACCTGCTGCTGAAAACTTTTTTGCATCCATGTGCTGCTCCATGACTATATATCCTAACAAAATGTCAATGCTCACTACACATGCATGTCACACTTCCACCATATATATAAATTGTCAAATTGTTCATCCCTTTCCAGTGGTTTTGGTCACGCATTCTTGGTGCCGGAAACTTCAACTGGCTGGATGCACATACTAGAGCATATGGGTGATCCGTGGGATGAACAAATTACGGAACTCTTTTGGAATGAGTGGCACTGGGAATTCATATTTCTTTACATGGGTGTGGGATGTCTGGAGCTACCTCATCGCCAGCACAGACAGAAAAAGCCCACCCTGAGGGAGATCATCATCAATGCTGAGCTCTTCACCGGCTAGGCTCCTACTCAAGGGGTTCATCTGGCCCCCATTGCAGCCTACGGCATGCTCATCAACGTCAACCTCCTCATGTGAACAGTGAACAGAGACATGACTTGGTGTATGGGGTAAATCACTGTTGGAGTTTATTATAAAATTATGAATGGGGAATGGAGATTCTATGTTGTACCCATTCTTTTCAAATTTATTTTTGTTTCGTAAGAAAAAGACATTGATTAACAATTACTCCATTGATATATATTTCGTTATGTGATACAAAATTACAATCATATAAGTAACTTTTGTTGAATATATAATATCAATTTTGTATAAATACCTCCATGTTCCTGTTGACATGCGTGTGTTTATATGGGTGAGTGTGTGTGAATTGTATTTTCACATTGACACATCTTTTTTTTGTTTTGTTTTTTATTGTAATAGAGTATTCTGACGACCTTATCGAATTGATAGATGTTATTCATGATCATAACGATAAGTGCTATTGTAATGTGTCTGACCCTAATTATATTGTAGATTTATTGAAATGATAAAGTGTTTTTCGTTGTCATAAAAGGGTATTGAGGCAATGATAACTTCACTCTGTCGCTGTGTGTGTACATACAGCCAGCCATGAGCAGGACCTATGGTGAAATCTGCTCCTGAACTTTTTGGCATGTGCTGCAATATATGACTGCGTAGCCTAACGTAATATATTCAATGCATATATGCCACATTTACGCCCTATTCATGCATCCTGTAAGCATTCCCTGTGTTCTCCTCACTCATTCATCTCTCTCCTTGTTGCCAAGATTTTACTTTGCGAAGGCTCTGGTTGTGCGATCTGTGGATCGCATGCATGCATGTTTAGCATATTTCTCCTCCAACCTGTGAAAAGCTTTCCACCCCAATATCTGGCTTCTTTACCGCTGCTGAAGCTTTCAAAAGGCAGCCGGGTCCAAATCCAAACGACAAAGCATCATCTCGTAGCTCGATCTGTGTGATCAACACATGAACTGCTTGGAATGCGTGGCATCCGGGAACCACATGGCAACATGTAACACAAAACGTAGCACCCGAACAGATAGTGGATCTCTCACACGATACTGGTTGAGAACTTGAGTACTACGATACAATGGAGAAGGATCTCGCCGGATTACCCGAGCTACAGCTCGGCTCCCGCCGCCAACGCCACCGCCGTCGAGATCCAAATCACCCTCCCTATCTTCCTCGTCTGATAGTTAAAGAGTACAGGTCGCTACGCAACCGCCCGTTACATGGGCCGTTTCAACCTCTCAGCCACTCCGGCCCACTCAGCTTGACATTAGGCTTCAAGGCCCGTTTAGGTCTGTTAGCCTTTTCTTCTTCAGACTTCTCTTCTTCACCAGGCGTGCTCCCGGCAGTAGCTTCAGTAGTGGCTCCCACTCCTCCAGCAGTGCCATTGTTCGTGACATTCCCCTGTTCTTGAATAACGGCTTGTCCGCAAGCCCTTGCATTCTTGAGCCTTGGCAGCAACAAGTCTTCATCTTCCCATGTTGCCAATTCAGCAGGCCAGCCTCGCCACTTGACTAAAACTTGCCAGATTGTTCTTTTTCCAATGTTCTTGAGACGTCTATCTAATATCATTTCTGGTTCCCGCAGATCCTCATCAGAAGGAGGTAATGGTGAGCTTAACAGATTATGATTACCTTTAACCTTCTTCAGAAGCGAAACGTGAAAAACCGGATGAACTTTGCTTCCAGAAGGTAGAGCCAGCTTATATGCCACAGATCCAATTTTATCTTCAATCAGATAGGGGCCAAAATATTTGAAAGCCAGTTTGTGACTTGCCCTGTGAGCAACGGAGGACTGAACATAAGGCTGCAGTTTGAGCCACACCTTTTCTCCCACTTCAAAAGATCTCTCAGTTCTATGCTTATCAGCTTGTAGCTTCATCCTCTGCTGAGCTCTCAGAAGTTGCTGCTGTAAAAGAAAATTCATGGTTTTCCTTTCCTTCAACCATTCTTCCAAATCAGGGATAGCACAGTGTTCAACGCCTTCAATTCCAAAATGGCCAGGAGGATGGCCATAAAGCACTTCAAAACGAGATTTACCCAAAGCAGAATGAAAATTGGTATTGTACCAAAATTCAGCAAGAGATAACCACTGAGACCATTTGGCTGGGCAAGACTGAGTGAAACAGCGAAGATAAGCTTCCACACTCTGATTCACCCTCTCAGTTTGACCATCACTCTAAGGGTGATAAGCAGAACTCATCCTCAGTTCAGTTCTAGATAATTTAAATAATTCCTTCCAGAGTTGACTAGTGAAAATTCTATCTCTGTCTGAGACCATGATTTGTGGCATACCATGGAGCCTGTATACTTCATCCATATAGAGTTTAGCCACATTCAAGGCAGTAAAAGGGTGTCTCAACCTTAGGAAATGAGAGTACTTGGAAAACTTGTCTACTACGACCAGAATGCAATTATAAGTAGAAGAGGTGGGTAACCCTTCAATGAAGTCTAAAGTAACAAACTGCCAAGCGTGTTTGGGTACCTCCAGTGGTTGCAGTAATCCTGGATAAGGAACTCTCTCAGCTTTAGCCTGCTGACAAACAGAGCAGTTTGATACCCATTCCTGAATATGGCTCTTCATCTGGGGCCAATAGAAAAGCCTCTTGATTCTGATTTAAGTGACTAGAATTCCAGAGTGACCTCCCATAGGACTAGAGTGTAAAGCTTGCATTACTTGTTGTTGCAGCCTGGTGTTATGACCCAACCAAATCCTTCCCTTGTACCTTATAATTCCTTGTGTCAGTTTGTACTTTTCCTGCTCAGGTTTCAATAACAGCTGAGTAAGCAACTTCTGTGCCATGTCACTATCAGTATAACTGTCCTGTAGGTCCACAAGCCAGACAGGGTTTGCTGTGGATAAGGACAGGACCTCAGAGCTGTCATGATGATGTACTTTCCTTGATAAAGCATCAGCAACATTATTTGTAGACCCTTTCTTGTAGCAGATTTTATACTGCAGTCCAAGCAACTTAGTCATAGCCTTCTGTTGCCAGTATGAATTCAACCGTTGGTCATCTAAATGTATCAAACTCTTTTGATCAGTTTGTATTATGAATTCTGCAGGTTGCAAATAAGTTCTCCAATGGTCCACTGCCATCAAGATTGCTAGGCTCTCCTTTTCATAAGTGGACAGTCCCTGATTCTTGAGTCCCAAGGCCCTACTGATGTAAGCTATTGGGTGACCCTCCTGTTGTAACACTGCTCCGATTCCCTTATCTGAGGCATCAGTCTCAACTACAAAGGTTTTGTTAAAGTCTGGTAGGGCCAACACTGGGGCTGACACTAATGCAGATTTTAGAGCCTGGAAGGATTGTTCTGCAGCAGATGTCCATGCAAACACTTGTCCCTTCTTAAGTAACTCAGTGAACGGTTTAGCTATTATACCAAAATTCTTGACAAATCGCCTGTAGTAGCCTGCCAAACCTAAGAAGCCCTTGACTTCCTTCACTGTGGTTGGTACAGGCCAGTCTTGCACATCCTTTATCTTCTCAGGATCAGTACCCACTCCCTCTGCACTAATAATATGTCCTAGGTATTTGAGTTGTTGTTGAGCAAAAGAGCACTTTGAAAGCCTAACCTTGAATTGATGCTCCCTTAACAAATCAAATACCGTCTGCACATTTTGCACATGTTCATCATAAGATTTGCTGTAGATTAGTATATCATCTATGAAGACTACCACACATTTCCTCAGCAATGGAGCAAGAATATGATTCATTATAGCTTGAAAGGTAGCAGGAGCCCCAGTAAGATCATAAGGCGTAACCTTATATTCAAAAAGGCCAAAGTGTGTTTGAAAAGCTGTTTTATATTGATCCTCCTTGTCTACCAGTATTTGGTGAAATCCAGATCTTAAATCTAGAGTGGTAAACCACTTGGCCCCTAATAATTCTTCAAACAGCTCTTCAATTATAGGCAAAGGAAACTTGTTATTTATTGTGTAAGCATTCAATTTCCTGAAATCCACACATAGCCTCCATTCACCTGTTTTCTTCTTGACTAGCAATATTGGTGAAGCAAAAGGGCTAGTGCTGACTTGAATCAATTGATCCTTAAGCAGTTTAGCCACTTGTTTTTCAATCTCATCTTTCTGAGCTGGAGTATATCTGTATGGCCTTAACCTGAAAGGTTGAGCTCCTTGAAGTAAAGGAATCTTGTGTGTCATATTCCTATTAGGAGGTAAGCCCTTGGGTTCTTCAAATAGTTCCTTATACTGCTCCAACATTCTTTGAATTTCTGGGGTTACCCTTTCTCCTGCTGAAGTGAGCTCATCTTGAATATTATAAACCAGAACTGCACACCATATCTCATCATGTTTCTGCAATGCAAGCAGCTGATCACCAGATAATAAGTGACAGGTTCCTCCATCGAGCAGTCCTTGAATCCTAACCTTCTTCCCTTGATAAGTAAAAGAAGGTAGCATGAAGCTAGCAAGATCCAGATCTTTTGGCCTATGAACTAAGACAACTGACTTTATCTCAGATTTTAAACCATCAACAAATCTACTGGTTACAACAGAGGGATTAAAGTAAGGATCATGAGCTAACAATTGGTGGACCAACTCATCAAACTCTTCTATATATTCAGGAACAGAACCTGTTTGGCTAATATGGAAGAACTGTCTAATGATTTGATTATGCTGATCCCTTTCAAATCTAGCTATAACTGCCTTACAAAGGTGACCCAAGTACATTTCTTAAGATCTACTTCTATAGATTGCATCCAGAAATCTGCTGAACCACTAAAATTCATGGTGGCTAGTTTAACCCAATGTGTTTCAGGAGTTTCATACACATCAAAGTAACTTTCACACCTTCTGATCCATAGCTTAGTGTTAGAACCATCAAATTTGGGGAATTCTAACTGAGGCAAGCCAGGATTAAAAGCAGGAAGGATAAACTGACTGCTAGTAGTTCCTCCAGAATCAAATCCCTTAAAAGGAATAGGACCGAGAGTGAAATTTAACTTCACACCTTTGACCGGAGTGGGTCCCAGGGGATCATCTTCCCCGGCACCTACACTCCGGTGGGGATGAGGAACGCGGTGGCCAAATTGCCCAGGCGCCTTAGCTGTCGCAAAACCCCCAAGATGGGCTGGGGAAAGCACCTCTCCCTTGTCACCAACTTCCAGATTGCTCTTGGGAAGCTCTTGGATGAACATCTCCATCTTCTGCTTGAGATCATGAACAGAAGTTTGCAGCTCAGTGACCGTAGTCTCGAATCGTGGCTTCCACTCCTTCACCGTGCCTTGCTCCAGCTTGACGCCATCGATTGATGACTGCATCTCCTCCATCTTGCGGTTCATCTCATCTGCCTTGGAGTTGGTGATGTCCATCTTGATACTCATCTCTTCCAACTTTGCCAACACAGCCGCAATCGAATCCATGGGCGGCGCCATGTTTCCGACCTTGACTTGGAACCTTGTGCGACGCGAGTGCGTTGGATCCAGAATCGACTCGCTCTGAATACCAAATGTAACACAAAACGTAGCACCCGAACAGATAGTGGATCTCTCACACGATACTGGTTGAGAACTTGAGTACTACGATACAATGGAGAAGGATCTCGCTGGATTACCCGAGCTACAGCTCGGCTCCCGCCGCCAACGCCACCGCCGTCGAGATCCAAATCACCCTCCCTGTCTTCCTCGTCTGATAGTTAAAGAGTACAGGTCGCTACGCAACCGCCCGTTACATGGGCCGTTTCAACCTCTCAGCCACTCCGGCCCACTCAGCTTGACATTAGGCTTCAAGGCCTGTTTAGGTCTGTTGGCCTTTTCTTCTTCAGACTTCTCTTCTTCACCAGGCGTGCTCCCGGCAGCAGCTTCAGTAGTGGCTCCCACTCCTCCAGCAGTGCCATTGTTCGTGACACAACATTGGGGCTTTGCTTAACCAACAATGGGCCACTCAGTGTGCAAGGCCGCTTCTCGGATTTGGCACATTTGTGCGAGCACGGGAACAGTGGGTTGGGCGTGGGCCTCGGGTGAACATGTGGGCTGTCCAACCAGACGACATTAGCTATGGTGGGGGTTCTCTCTCCGTCGACAGTTTCATCTACACCAGCGACTGGCCTGGTGAGTTGCCGAGTGGAGTAAGGATTAGCGGGACTGCGGGGTAGCAACCAAAGCTTGTTAGAGGAGCAGAAGAACAGGAAGGGAAAGAAGCTTGAGGAAGAACGAGAGCTGCCAGCGCATGCCACCTCCTCCCCCACGGCTGCACGGCGACAGAGTAGTGTGATCCTAATGCACTCGTGTTGTCACTGAAAGTTCCCAGAAATTAGAAGTGCTTAGTCATCAGTAGTTACCATTTGTAATTCTTGGGATCTTTTACGGTGGACCATACCACCACATATCACTCTCGAAGAAGGACCAATATGGATCACAACCTACACCTGTGGTATAGGGGTGATATGCATAGGTGGTATAATGGTATTATTGGAAGTTTTTCTTGGTGGCACAAATGAAATATATGATTTTTTTCAATTTTTTATTTCCCTTGTAAACACGTTAGCAATCATGTGACTTTTTCATTTCGAACCAGAGGTAGGCCGGGTGCCCGCCACTGCGGCGGCTTGCGCAGGCGCCGCCGCAGGAAGCCGCATGACGGTGGGTTCCTAGATCCACCCCCGGCCAAGTGCGGGGCGGCTTAGGAGAAGGGATTCCCCGCGGTGAATTGCGGGCTGCGCCGAGTGCCCGTGGCGGCTGAGGAGGCGGAGGATCCTTCGCAACCCCCTGCGGTGAAGTGGGGAACAACACGGGCACTGGGGTCCGTCGCGACCCCCTCGGCGGCACGAGACCACACTCCCAAGGAGTTCGGCGACCTCGTGACCGAGCTGCCGCGCCGGCAGCAGTCCATCCTGGATCTGCGCCTGTACCAGGGATTATTGCTGCTGGAGCACAGGGTGCTGGCACCATCGTGGTTCTCGCCAGCTACCCCAAGTGCGACAGCATGATCGCTAGCGCTAATCGAAGCCTATGTGCCGCTAAGGAGCCTATATGGACCCTACGTGACTTCTCCAAGGTCAAGGTCGGGCGCGCCACCTGAGGCAGGGATGCGACCGGGGTCGGCCGGTGGCAGGGTTGGGTGCGCCACCTATGGCCGCCATGGGGAACCGCGGATGCCAGAGGGAGAGGGAAAGGACCTGTCTGGTGGGCCTTTGGACGGCAGGGGTTGAATCAGGTACTTACCCAAATAGTAAATTTGTAAAAATTACCATTGAACCCTTTCTAAAAATGGAACCATATGGCATATGATCCACCGTAAAAGTCCCCTGTTTTTTTTGTCTAGTTCTTTGTCTGTATAGTAAAAAAAAGGTCATTCATCACATGTTGGACAGATGAGAACAAAACTAGCGATGCTAACGTATTCTGTTACCATGGAAGCATCACAAATTACTTGCTGACATTGCTTTGCTCATTATCACAGTCCATCCGCTACAGATCGAAGTTGGTGAGTTGAAAGGCAGGTTAACTGAAGTCATAAGCAACTGTGATGCATTGTGCAAGAGAATCCCTGCGGAAGGACCACAAAGCTTGCAATCATAGGTTGAACCTTTCACAGCTGGAAGAGCGGAAGCAGAAGGTAGCGGTTCACTTGACTCGAAACAAGAGACCCGAGTCGAAAAATCTAACAGAGTTGGCGGCGCCAATAGCATACGAAGAAACATTTCTAACTCTGACTACGTAACCAGCTAATTTTACATCAGAATTGCTATTCCATGACCAATCACTTTTTGAAGAAAAAAGTTGGATGCCCATGGGAGTAGTACGTACTCATGCGGTTCAATATATAGAGCCTAATAAATGCTAGTGTTTACTTACTGAATCTCTCAACTGCCACTCTATTTATATTACAAATGCTCTTTGTCTCCATTCACACCAGATTGTTCTCCTCCCTTGTTGGCTTGTTGCCCTTCAAAATTTTCAAAGGTTTCGGCCATCGTGGGAGTATCTGCGTGCTTCATGTGTGACGATGGATGAATTGCATGAGGATGTGAGGTATGGGGAAATCCGATATGACCATCTCCGTTGATGCCAAGAAACAAGTCTCACAACCCGCAAGCATGGAAACATGTGTTGACATACAACGAGGAGTCGGTGTCACCTATTCCGTATCTCTGATGATGAGCTTGTGTAGTTGCACAGTATCTAAACTGTATGCTAATTAAGTTGCCACATTGCATGCATTTAGTTGTATCGCAGGCTTGATCACAACTTTGCATATTTGTACTTTCTCTTGTGCGCATATGCGTTCATCATATTGAGAATTCAATTATTCAGAATGATTTGCATGATGCATTTCATTCCAGGTATATCGTGTTCCTGTCTGTAGGATCTAAGGCACATAGAGGGGGGTTGAATATGGGACGTCTTTTCAATTTCTAAGGAACGAAGAAACCTTAGCCTATTAATTAGTGTTGCCCATCTAAAACAGTTTTTCTCTACTACTAGAGCACACTAACAAAAGCTTCGTTAGCAAATAAAACACTAGGAGATAAGGAACAACCAAGGCAAGATATGAAGCACACAAGCAAATATCCAAGAACAAAGACAAGGAAACTTAATTGCGGAAAATAGGTGCTGAATTTAAATGCGAAAAAGTAGATAGAGAGACACAAGAGACGACCAAATTTTTTTCCGTGGTATCGAGAAGTTGGCGCTTTCCCCTAATCCACGTTGGAGCACTCACTTAGAGTATTGCTCCCCCTTGAGTCACCAAGACACAAGTGCTCACTAAGAGTACCCGTTCTCCATCTCCGGAACGGTGGGTCTCGAACCGTGTACACCAAGCTTGTCTTGAGGCTCCTACAATCTCCAAGAGCTCACCAAGAACCCCAAATCATCGAGACCGTCTAGGAGCCGTCAAATTCCAAGAGTAACAAGCCCGCACACCTTCACTTGACCTGAGCACTCAGCTAAGCCATGTATGCACCTTGAACAATCTTGATCACTAAGAAGAACTCCTCAATGAAGAGGAAGAGAATCCCAAATGGTAAGAACACACTCTCCTTCTCTCCTTGGCTGCAATAGATCTTCAGAATAGCAAAGACTGCTCAAGAGAGGCAGGGGGGTCATATTTATAGGCTTAGCAAGGGAGGCTAGCCGTTAGAAAATGTTTCCTGAAAAAGTAGTATCGTCGGATGAACCGATGGTATCCCCTGCACAAGCGTCGGATCATCCGGTCACTCACAGAGCCCAATATAGCCGTTGAACCAACAAACCCAGACAATACACCGACGCTATACACCAACGCCCCGTCGGACCATCCGGTGCTGAAGACTTCTCACTCGGGGCGGTACTGTATGTTTCAATTATAACTGTCGGATGAACCGCTGAGTCAACATCCAAGCGTCGGTCCATCTGGTGCTGAAGTAGAAGTTTTGGCGCATCTCTGTATGTTTTAAATGCAACCGTCGGATGAACCGATGCTGAAGGTGCTGAGCCTTGACCCTTACTGTTGCCAAACCCTAAGGCGTCGGATGAACCGATGCCTGTACCATCGGTTAATCCGACGGTCTGTTTTGAATCATTTGGCCACAGAACTCATCCGACGCATGTAGAAATGAGGGCGTCGGTTCATCCGACACTGTGATTTTGATTTTAACTCGTCCAATTCAAGTGCCTTTGAGTTTTCCGTCGATTCTTTTGCTTCAACCTTGCTTCCATGAAGTCTCTAAGCTAGATGACAACCAAAAAACTTGAATGTGCATATTTTCATGGCTTTTGGTGCATGGTCAAGCTACTAGTGCACGAACCCCTCTTAATAGTACGGTCAAACACTACAAACTAGCAATCCAAGTGTCCTTCATCTCCTTGTAACACTTGGAACTATCAAAGTCCTTAGCCTTGTAGTATTAATCCATTTATCATCCATGAATTCAAATTGAGGGGTCTCTTTTCATTCAACACTTGTGACAATAACCCAATATAAAATCTGCTACAAAACAAAGGTTAGTCACAAGCATATGGTTGTCATTTATCACCGAAACACACCCTTACCAAAGGTGCGAAAGGGCCTAGATGGTTACAATCTCCCCCTTTTTGGTGATAGATGACAACACGAGTAGAGATATACGAAAATTTGAATTTAAAAGCATATAAACTCTACTTCTAATGCATGAAACGAGATGAGCTATAAACACACATGCATTAAGGTAAACAAGCACCACAAACATGAGTAGACATGTAAACCAACGACAAGCACAAGATCCAAATACATGTCTCATCATGAAACTCCACAGAACGAGAGAGGCTACAAAAACTCAAAATCCTTCCTGTTACTCCCCCTATCTCTACTCCCCCTATCTATCTCTTCCTTTGGCAACAATCACCAAAAAAGAAACTAAGCCTGAGGCAGAGAGGAAGGATCCGGCGGTGTGGTAGAGACGGTCCTCGAGGGTCGAACGGAGAAGCTGGAGGCGGTGTCGTCGTCAGAGTCGTCACCGAGAGCGGACCAAGTCGGAGAGGAGGCACTCTGAGGTGGATCTGTAGTCGTCCCGGTACCTGAAGTCGGAGCCTGAGTGGCCTCGGGACCTGTAACCTCTGGGTCGGAGGCGATCGTTGAAGAGATCTGCTCAGAGATAACACGAATTAGTGATCCTCGTGACCCAAACCCTCTGTCTGTGGTGTAGTGAAGCTCGGAAGAGGTGAAGACACCCGCAGACTGGGTAGAGAGGTACGAGCTGGCGTATCAAACACAAGTGCTCCTGTGGTGAGTGGAGACGGTAGCTGTGACGACGTCGGAGTGGCCATCTGAAGCTGGTCAAGGAAGGTGGTATAGGCCACTGCCGGAGGTGTCGTCGTCTGAGGTACCACGAACATCCCTGTCTGAAGGAGAGGTGACTGTGGAAAGGATGCGAGAGGGATGTTCACGAACCCACCAGCGGGAGGTAGAGGTGCAGTCGGGTCAGCCTGGAGCTGCTGAGCAGTAGGAAACTGAGGAAGCTGCATCCCCGACTGCTGAAAAAGTTGACCAAGGCACCCAGATATGAACGTGAACATCTGTGTAGTCATCATCTGATGTTGGAGCATCTACTGCCTCTGTGCCTCCTGCTGCTGTCGGATCCCCTCAAGGATCACCTGCTGTGCCTCCTAGTGCTGCTAAAACTGAGTCTGCATCTGCTGCTGCACCTGGAGGGTGACCTGAGTCTGAGCTGCCAGAGTCTGTATCAGTGAGGTGAGCTGGTCTGGATGGGTTACCTGAGCTGAGGTAATCTGAGGAGGAAGCGGTGACTCCGCCTCTCTCTGACCTGGCAACGAGGAACCACCTGCCTCGTCGTCGTGAGTACGACGAACTCGGAACACTGGCTCAGGAGCTGGTGCAAAGTCCTCGTCGTCTGTGGAAAGTACTGTGGGAGAGGTGCCTCAGCTGCTGCAAGTGTAGCGTCCTGTCGGGCAGCCTCGTCCATCATAGCCTCAGCTACTGCTCGTGTCTGGAGGGTCTCCTATGCTCTCCTCAGGCCTCTCGGGCCTCGCCTCCTGTCACCTGGCATCGGAGGCCAGTAGGTAGGAAACAAAAACTTAGATTGCTCAAGCATCCCTACGTACCTCTGAGCCTCGAGTCAGGACAACATCCAACTGATCCAGTGAGCAAACGACTGCTGATGTGTCATCCCCATCCCATCCATAATAGCATCCTCGATCTCACTGATCATGATATCAACTATATCGAAGGGGCGCTTCGCCATCACGTACATCAGTAACCACTGCTGCACCCCTGTCAACGACTCGACGTTCCCCATCTTGTAGAGAACGGACCTCCAGAGCGCGTAGTGAACAACGTACGCCTCACCGATCAGACGGTCCTGTGTCCAGGGAGTACCAGGGAGGAACGGCTGGAGGAACAGAAAGCTGATCTCCTCGTCTGAGGGTAGCACGGGAGAGTGAGCACGACGTGGAGGCTCGACGTCAGGGTAGGCCAGGTAGTGAATCAAGTCGTCGTGGAGGTTAACCTGGAGCAAGTCTGCTATCCCCTCTATGGTGAGGGGGTGCTGCTGACCCATAAACATGAACCTGAGAGAGAGTCGATCAGCCTCGACGTACATAGTGGCGTAGAACACTCGTACCCAGTCGGGGACGTAACGTGGCCTCCTGCTCACCAAGTCAGCCAAGCCTCTCTGGTAGTCAAAGAACGGCAAGATAGGCTTTCCGGCTGCAGCTTCTCGTAGTGCTATGAACGGTAGCATCCGGTGCTGACTCAACTGCGAACCCCTGTGAATGTAGGAAGCATAGAAGCTCTCCTGTAGTATGGTCCAGAACCTGGGGTCACACTTCTCATGGCCATGAGGGAACCACTGATCTTCGGGCACACTCCTCAAACGCCAAAATTTCGGCCTAGGCAAGTGTCATAAGTCACGGAGGTATACGCCGAAGGCCTCTGCCCGTGGACCTCTGGGGATCTGTGGGTCGTGTGCCTCCTGCTGCTCTCGCTCAACAAGCTCCTCAACTGCAGCTCTCCTCTATCGCGGAGTCGGCTGTGGCTGGGTGTGTCCTCCATGAGTCCGAGGACCAGACCTGGCAAGTGAAGGAGGTGACTCTATCTGCTCTGCCATCGACCCCCGCCCGACCGTCGTAACCGCCGCCGCCGAGACCGCCGCCGCTCGCTCACCCCCGGGGCTTCCCCCCCGACTCGTGCACTCTCTCCAATACGAATGCCCCTCTGTGGTTGACCCTGTGTGTCTGGCACTGAGAGTACACGGCCCCACTCCTTCTCCTGACGTGTCTTTTTCTTCTTCGGCGATTATAGCCTTACCCTTCCTCTTATCGCCTGCCATCTGTTAAAGAAAGGTAGAAGATTATAGAATGGCGAGATACGAATAAACGTGATATGTAACTAGAGGTAAGAATCCTTAAGCAAAGCAAAGGAGTAGATATGAGCCTAATTATGAACATGCTAGAAGAATTACTGCCATAGATTGAGAGAAAGGAAATGCTATTGGGTCCTTAGGTGCTCAAGATGTGAGTGTGTGTGGATAAAGGATACACTGCTTTTACTCGCTACTAGAGATATGCATATGAACATAGCAGGGGCTAGTCATCAATTTGAGAAAATCCATGAGCATGGCACATGTTTCAAAGGAGCATGGAGGCCAATTTTACCAAAATTTCATAGAACTATGACCTACAGTGCTCAATTCAACCCTAAATATGACAAAACAGTGCACATATTAAGGGTTTGAAGCAAAATCCTCACCACGGCGCGTGATTGGACGTCGAGAAGTGGATGTGGAGGAAGGAGTGATCCTTGCACACCCCTAGATGATCACCGGGGAGCCTTGGAGGCGGTGCACGGTCGGAATCGACGAGGGCGGCGAAACCCTAGGTCGGGGGCTGCGGTGGCGCGCGCGGATGCTTGCTGGAGGAGAGGCGCGGCCGTCCGGTGACGAGCTCAGATGGACGGCAAAGGGGCACGGAGAGTGCGCGAGGCACGCGTACGTGGAGGAGTCGCCAGAGACGAACAAGATGGCGGTGTACGGGCGCGACGACTGCGACGTGGGATAGGGATTAGGGTTAGGAATGATACGGCCGCCAACCGTTATGATAGACAAGACCCACGCTTCAGAGCAGCGTCGGATGAACTGACGACTGGGAAAAGCGAGCATCGGTCGAACCGTCGGAACAGTTCTGCTCCTGGGTGAAAGTAGGCATCGGATGAACCGACGGCCTGGAAAATAGATGCGTCAGAGCAGTTGCGTGTGGGTCAGTGAAAATTTGAAAATTCCTTCAGCACCGGATGAACCGCTAGTGAAAAACGCGTAGGCGTCGGTTCATCTGACGGTAGGAAATTTTCTAACAGAGAAGAACTGAGTGCACAGACCCCTTCACCGGATGAACCGACGCTGGAACCTACTGGGCAGCGGTTCATCCGACGGTGACAATTCGATTTTGTTGAACTACTTCTCATTTTTGATCCGTCGAATGTCACACACAAGCCAACACAAGCACATTCTTGGATCAATCCTAAGTGACAACCTCACCCCTCAAGCACTCCTTTGTAAAATACTTATAGATACACAAATAGCTCCCTAAAAAGGGATAAACCATAGATAAAATAGGCAAAATAAGAACCAAAGGAGGGAGGGAACTCCAAAAGGGGAATGTATGAGTTAATTTCCTTTGAACTTAGAGATTGACACCATAAGCTCATTACGAACTTAACTCAATAGGCATTAAGCACAATCATTTTATCACACCTTAAGAGTTGTTGATTTGCATTGAACGCTAAGAAACTTTCTCATAGTGTGAATTTCCTTTGTGACTTCTCTCACGCAATGCTATGCAAGAACAAATGCATGAAATTAAACATGAATGCATCCTACATGACAAGCATAAGTGCAAAGCGAAATGATAAACTATCTTGCCAAGTTTGAACCTTTGATAAGCTTATTCAGGGTGAGCCTTTCAACATGCCTTGAGCGAAACAAGAGAACCACCGACTCAAGCAAGATGACATCAAGGTTAGACAAGCCCCTAATCATGTACATATGCAAATGCAAACTATATGACAAGCATTACATGATGTTGGACGCATCAAGCACATTTAATTCACTCCGAAGCCTACAAAAGTTGTTTTCATCAAGAGGCTTGGTGAATATATCCGCCAATTGCTCCTCGGAGCGAACACCACAAAGGACAATGTCCCCTTTAGCAACATGGTCTCGCAAGAAGTGATGACGGATATCAATGTGCTTGGTGCGCGAATGTTTAACTAGGTTGTTAGCAATTTTTACGGCACTTTCATTGTCACAAAGGAGGAGAACCTTATCTAGAACCACACCATAATCCAAGAGGCTTTGCTTCATATAGAGGATTTGAGCACAACAAGCCCCCGCGGAAATGTATTCCGCCTCCACGGTGGATAGGGCTACGGAGTTTTGCTTCTTAGAGGACCAAGGAATCAAAGGGCGACCTAGCAAATGGCACCCACCCGAAGTACTCTTATGGTCTACTCGACATTCGACAAAGTCCGAATCCGAATAACCCAAGAGCTCAAAACAAGCACCATGAGGGTACTACAAGCCAATGCTAGGTGTGTATTTTAAGTATCTAAGGATCCTTTTCAAAGCACTTAGGTGAGATTCTTTAGGGTTGGCTTGAAACCGAGCACACATGCAAACACTAAACATGATATCGGGCCTAGATGCGGTAAGATAAAGAAGAGAACCGATCAAAGAACGGTAAAGCTTTTGGTCAACCGGTTTACCTCCCTCATCTAGGTCGAGATATCCATTGGTAGGCATTGGAGTCTTGATAGGCTTACAATCATCCATCTTGAACTTCTTGAGAATATCATTGTTGTGCTTTTCTTGATGAATGAAAGTCCCTTCCTTCAATTGCTTGATTTGAAACCCAAGAAAGAAGTTGAGCTCTCCGATCATTGACATCTCGAATTCCCTAGTCATGAGTTCACTAAAATCCTTGCACGCTTTGAGATTAGTAGAGCCAAAGATAATATCATCAACATAAATTTGACAAATGAAAACTCTTTGTTTATTATCTTTGTGAATAGCGTGTTGTCCACTCTACCAATCTTGAATCCCGCTTCAATGAGAAAATCTCGGAGCCTCTCATACCATGCCCTAGGAGCTTGCTTGAGTCCATACAAAGCCTTGTGCAACCTATAGACATGGTTAGGATACGTAGCATCCTCAAAACCAGGAGGTTGCTCCACATTGACTTCTTCATTGATGATGCCACTCAAGAAAGCACTCTTAACATCCATTTGAAATAATTTTATTTTATGACTAAATGCATATGCAAGGAGGATACAGATAGCTTCAAGACGTGCCACCGGAGCGAAGGTCTCTCCATAGTCCAAGCCTTCTACTTGAGAGTACTCTTTGGCGATAAGTCTTGCCTTGTTCTTCACCACAATGCCATGTTCATCTTGCTTGTTCCGGTAGACCCACTTAGCGCCAATCACGTTCTTGTTCTTGGGGAGCTCTACCAACTCCCATACTTGATTTCTTGTGAAGTTGTTGAGATCATCTTGCATAGCCAAGATCCAATCTGGTTCCCCAAGAGCTTCATCTACAGTAGTGGGTTCTACAAAAGAGACAAAAGCATGATGTTTACAAAATGATGCATATTGCTTGCGGCGAGTCCTTGTACCCCCTTTGGGATCACCCAATACAAGATCAATTGGATGGTTTGTTTAAATACTTGTACGCCTTCCAAATGTTGTAGAGGTGGGATCATTTTGAGATTGAACTTCCTCTGTTTCCTCTACTTGATCTTGAGTGTCTTGTGATATAGGAGGTGGTTCTTGTGAGGAAGATGGACTATCTTGTCTTGTGGGAGATGATGTTGGGTGCCTTGGTTGATCATCATTGTCATCATCATCATCGGAGGAGTCTTCATGAATGGAGTGAGAGTCATCATCCTCCTTTGGCTTGATGTTACTAATGGCCATCTTCTTCATTGCTTCTCGAAGAGGTTCTTTCCCTACATCATCACAACAAAAACCATCTCCTTGGGAGCCATTAGATTCATCAAACTCCATGTCACATGTTTCTTCAATCACTCGTGTAGAGTTATTAAATACTCTATATGCCTTGGAGTTAGATGCATAACCAACAAGCATGCCCTCATCTACTCTACTCTCAAACTTCCTCTTCTTGAATATGAAACACTTACAACCAAACACCCGGAAGTAGGAAATGTTGGGCTTTCTCCCAATGAGTAGCTCATATGGTGTCTTCATCAATAGTCGGTGGAGATACACTCTATTTGAAGCATGGCATGCCGTGTTGATAGCTTCCGCCCAAAATCTTTGTGAAACCCCATAGTCATCCAACATAGCTCTTGCAAGAGTGATGAGTGTCTTGTTCTTTCTCTCTACCACACCATTTTGTTGTGATGTATAGGTTGAACAGAACTCATGCTTGATGCCTTCACCATCACAATACTCTTCCACTCTTGTGTTGCGGAATTCCGATCCATTGTCACTTCTAATCTTCACCATGGATGACCCAAACTCATTTTGGGCCCTAGTAGCAAACTTCTTGAAGATGTCAAATGTCTTGCCCTTGTCCTGCAAAAAGAAAGTCCAAGTATAGCGTGAGTAATCATCAACAATGACAAGACAATAGAGATTACCACCAAGACTCTTGTATGTAGTATGTCCGAAGAGGTCCATGTGTATGAGCTCCAATGGTCTTGTGGTAGATACATAAGCCTTCATAGGATGATGACTTGCAACTTGCTTGCTGGCTTGACATGCACTACATAACTTGTCCTTCTCAAATGTAACATCCTTCACACCAAGTATCATACCCTTCTTGAAAGCTTTCTTGAGTTGGCTCATGCCTATATGAGCAATGCGTCGATGCCATAGCCAACCCTTGGATGTCTTGGAGATGAGGTAAGTAGTCAAGTTTGCTTCATGGGATGCAAAGTCTATAAGATAAAAATTGCCATAGCGGAATCCCTTGAAAACAACTTCATTAGTTTTCTTGTTAGTAATTGTGACCCCTTCATCATCAAATGTACATGAAAGACCAAGGTCACAAAGTTGTGCAATAGAAAGCAAGTTATAACTACAAGAATCCACAAAGAGAACATTGGAGAGGGATAGATCATTAGTTAGAGAGATTTCACCCAATCCGGAGATCCTTCCTTTAGAATTATCACCAAATGACACTTGTTCATGATCTCCCGCATCATCCACTAGAGAGGTGAACATTTTTACTTGGCCGGTCATGTGTTGAGTACAACCACTATCAAGTATCCAATGAGTCCCTTCGGCCTTGTAGTTCACCTACACACAAGAAATTAGGCTTGAGATTTAGGAACCCAAGCTAGTTTGGGCCCCTTGATGTGAGTGACAAGAGCTTTCGGAATCCATAAGCTTCTAGGTGGCTTGACTTTTGGTTTGGAGCCAATGAACTTGACCGCAACCTTGCCATTGTTCTTCTTCATCAATAAGAAATGGTTATCATTGTACATGGACTTGTAATTGTTAGGCAAGGTGGGCAAAGGGCGAGTAGGTGTTGGGCACTCCCTTGTGTGATGACCGGTAACCTTGCAATGTTGACAATAAGACCCAACTTCATTGATGAAACACCCATATAGCTCCTTTGACCTAGGAGTTTCCTTGATGGGATTAGGGAAAGAACCAAGTCCCTTTGTCCCATAATCTCTTGCATTGTAGTAGAGGATCTCCTTGTGTAACTCCTCACCCTTGGCTAAAGTCTTCACACAAGACCTTAGACTTCTCACTTCTTCTTCAAGAGCTTTCACCCTAGCATGGTTAGTCTTAGAGCACTAGTAGAGTACTCAACATCAATGACCAAACGGTTTGGTCACAGTACATGCAAATTTGGTCACGGAAAACTTTTTTATGACCAACTTATGACCAAATTGAATTGGTCACAGAAGCTCCGTCACATTTGGTCTACCATGACCAATCGGTCATTTTGGTCATAGAAGTGGAACTTTTCCATGACCAACACGTTTTTCGTCATAGAAGTGTATTTCTTCTATGACTAAGCCAAATGGTCACGAAATTGGTCACGGAAGGGGATGCCACGTGGCACGCCCCATGCCGGCCGCCGACGTGGCAATGCGCGTGCTGACATGGATATGATGACGCGGCTCTTTGACACAGCACCACGTGTCGCGCTGCGGTTTGTCCACGTGTCGAGCTCGAATGGTCCACGTGTCGCATTCTCGGTTTGTCCACGTGTCGCGCTGCGGTTTGTCCACGTGTCATTTTTGGTTGGGCCACCTTTTCATTTTTGGTTGGGCCACGCGTTTGATTCAGGTTGCGACACGTGTTTGCTTCTAAATGCACCATGTGTCTCTTTCCAGTTTCACTGTCAATACACATACAATTCACAGGAGACAGGAATTTCTGCATATATAACATATTCATATGACACAAGGCATATAACAGACGACACAAACATGTTTTGGACTCGCAAGACAACCATGTTCACAGACGACACAACCATGTTCACAGATGACACAATCATGTTCACAGAAGACACATACGACTAAGCAAAACACAAGACAAGTTCGCATTTGACAAGCAAGACAAGTCTTCAAGTTCCAAAGCAAAACAAAACTTCCAAGAAGAGGCCGATCCTTCAAAGATTCCATGGCGTACCGCCATCATCAAAGTGTAATGCAACAATTAGCTCAAAAGAAATAGCATTTCGATTCAAACTAACAAGACTTATTCATATATGGAAAGGAAACCATTTCAATGATTCAATGTAACAAATATACCACAAAGCTCAAAGACAAATATATGGAAAGTATTCATTCCTGACCAACAGAAAGTAAGCTAGTATGTACTTCTGCCATGAACTCTGATCCTGCAGACCAAACAGCCTAAACAGATGCAGAACCAAAAAAGCCTGGAAGGGCAACCAGGCTTTTCGAGTTTCAATCTTGTAAATCTTCCATTCTTTCTCTGATATATATTAATCAAAATTGAGGACACGGAAGTCGCTAAGTTCACAGGCCCCCTCTGGAAAAGACAAGAGACAAGCTATCGAAAATGGACAACATTACCGATAAGCTTCGTATATATTCGGATCCAAACAGAGTAGTATAGTAAATACTTCTACATCATATACACAAGATTTCATCAAAACATTCATCTTCACAATTGAAATATCTCCATAGCTTATAGTATCAGACTTTGCAGTATCAAAATCAAATAAAGTTATAGGCTGCAGCAGTAAAAATATCAAAAGATACTGCCTCCCATAGAAAATTTCTAGGTCTAACTCAGATACTCTTCTTTGGTTGTTGATACCAGTACCAGCAAGAATATTATTGCAAGGTAGACTTAACTCAGGCAGCCACAATTAGCAGGGGCCACAGATTTTTCAGTCTAGTTGACCGGGTTCGCAGCTTGATTGGTATGATTTCTACTACAGTAATATATATTCACGTCCCAAGGGTCACTGGGAAGAATTGATAGCAGGTTTCGGGGATCGGTAATAGCATAGTTTCTTCGTCTTGGACGATTCAGCTTCAAACTATGATTGGAAACTTTCGGAAGACAATTGTAAAGCCGATAGCACTAAATGCGGTCCCCCAATCTAACCAAAGTGATGGCCTACAACTATAGCATACGGATGCCACATTTTGGCCAATGCCAGGAAATTACATGCCTAAGATCCACATATTTACTTACCTGGAAACTGAATCATAAACCCAAATAGTCAACTCCCTTCATTTCAGTTCAAAACAGGGCATCAAGCAAATGAGATCGCCGAGACCTGATACCTTGAATCTCAAACTCGTTGGCGAACAAATCACAAGACATTCTCAGCAGGGAATCTTACACCAGAACCATTTCTACATTACCACCTTCTCACCGACACCACGAAATCCTACGCGCAAGGGGAGCTGAGATCCAAGTCGATCCCGCGGCGACCAAGCCCAACAAAAAAAAGAAAAAGAAGACGACCTGCGGGGATCACGCCCCGTCGATCTTACCGATGGAGGAGCACTTGCTTCCGCCGGCCCTCGAGCGCGGGGACGGCGGCGAGGATGAAGGCGAAGGGCGGGAGGCGCCGAGCACGACGACGGCCGGGAACGCTACGGCACGCCGGTACCGGCCGGCGCCCCCCCCCCCCTCCCCCTTCGCGGTGGCCGGGCCGTGCGGCGGCGGTAGTGGCGGGGGCGGCCGCGGCGCGACGCGCACCTTCATGGAGTCGACGACACCATTGCTGCCGGAGATGGTGATGCCGCGCATGCTCGGCGAGATCCGCGGCCGCATCCTCCCCCTCCCCCCCGTCCCCCACCGGCGGGAGCTCCGACTCCGGCGGCCTAGGGTTCCGGCGACGGCGGCGGCGGGGCGGCCCGGCGCCGCGGAGTAGAGCTCCGGCGCCTCCCGGTGGCGGCCGCCCCGGTAGAGGTCGTGCGCCCTCTCCACCACCGCAGCCGCCCGCGCCCGCCATCGCGGGGAATCCGGCGGCGATTCGGGGCCGGACGAATCGGAAGCCGGCGCGGGGGAGGAGGAGGAATCGCGAGCTGGGATTTGGGCCATGAGAAAGAGAGATCAGGTGGGGACGGTGCAGATGAATCGGCGCGTCAGATGCGGATGGACAGCAAGGTGGAGGAGGAAACTGACCCACGGCCGCCGGATCCAGGAAAGCTGCTTCATCGACGACCTCACTCACAGCCGCCGGATCGAGGGGAAGCCGGTGGCGTAGGAGCTGGAGCGAGGAGGAGAGAGGGACAGGGATGAGAGAGGGTGGAAGGCAGCGAGGGTTGGCCGCCGCCGTCCGTGCTCGATGCGGAAGAAAGGAGGCAGGGGATAGAGGGCACGAGAGATAGGGTTGATAGAGGGTTGGCACGGGAGATGATGACGCGGCCGCGCGGACGGCCTGGATCGAATGGGCCGGCGGGATCCGACGGCGTGGGAGAGGCGAGCACGCGGATCGCTGACGTGGCTCGGGGCGACCGGCGATCTCATGGGCCAAGCAGTGCCTCTTTGATGGGCCGCCTCATCGCGGGAGGTGCTATAATTTTTTTATTTTTCTTTTTAGGCTATAATTTGAATTTGGAATTCAAAATTTGACATCATTTAACCGAAAATTTGAAATTCAAAACTAAATAACTTTAGATAAAATATATTTTTTATATATAACAGTATGGATACAAGTTTTCATCTAGGAGTTTCAAGATTTTTCGAGTGGATTTGCTATTTTCTATCATTTAAATGAATTTCTACGTGTTTACCGAAAGTAATTCAAAATTGACCTATATGTGCATCTAATAAGTTTAAAAAATTAAAAAAAAATTATATTTAGGTGCCTATGGTCCATTCTAGGCCACATCTAGGAGATTGATGAAAAATTCAATTGGCTTGTAGAAAATTTCAAACTTCTACTAGTCACCTTGTTATAAAATAATGATAATAATAAATAAAATTTGTCAAAAAATTATGTAAATCGGCATAGGATCATTTTATCAATGTACAAGCTTGACAAAAAAGTTTGATAAGATTCTGTGAAAATTGGAGTATACATTGTTCATAAACTAGCTAGATCATCACATTGTTTCATACAACTCAACTTAAACTTCAAAGTTTGTACACACTCAAATACTTTCTTACCCATGGGCAGCTCAAATTTGGATGCAACCTTGTGTTGACCATAACATTAGAGAATATTAAGTTATATTAGTAATTATTATGAAAAAAAATGTTTTTTATATTCTCTTTTTAGTTGGAAAAGATATGTTTATGAAAAGCAATCAAGAAATAGTAATTAAGATACAAACAAATGACATTGAGTACACAATCTTGATTTTAGAAAAAATTAGGAAAAAAAATCAACCGATTCGGAGTTCGTATCAGGAAGAAAGACTAGTTACAATTTTTAATCCGAGGAAAAAAGAGAAATCGGTCCTTCTTCGTGAACACGTGACGAACTGGAATGAACTGATCGATTTTTCTTTTTTTCCTTGGATTAAAATTGTAACTAGTCGTTCTCCCTCATACGAACTCGAAATGAGGTGATTCTTCTTCCCAAAAATTTTTAAAATCATGATTTATTAAGTAATGGTGTTGGATTCAATCATTTCTTCATGCAACAAAACATGAGCAATTCAAATTTTAAAATCCATGTTTGACTCGGTCAAAACTCAGTGAAACGAAATTCGAAATGAACTCGGATGAAAATCTTTTGAACACAAAAGTTTCATAACTTGTCGAGACTAACAAACTTTGTGTATGTCAAATTTCCATTTGAGGAAGTGGTGATATTATGTAGTTCAAATATAACAAGCCACTCACATAGTTTAAGGAACTATGTGAGTGACTTGTTATATTTGGACTACATAGCACTCAACTTTTTGAAATGACTTGAGATTTTTTTGTTAGTCATTTGTAGCAAAAATACGGCCCCTCACAAGAACTTACATTTTTTGGACAATTATTTTAATTTTTATAATTTTTTTCGTGTTGTGTGAGACAAAATATGGTGAATTATACATTGAAAACTCTATAATTATGCAGCGACCTCCACATGTATTTGTTTCCTAGGACACAAGGGCATGAGAAATGGTACTAAGAAGGAAAAACAATTTGATGTGATTGCTAAGAGTAACATTTTGTCCTCACTATATGTAGGCGTTTTCAATAGAGTTTTTAATTGTGAAAATGCTCATGAGCTATTGTCACACCCTGAAATTTCCAATTTCAGGATGTGAATAGAAAGAATAATTAAATAACGATTTTCTCATAATTTTAAATTTTTTTCCAACATTTATTTTTCTTTACGGTGAATATAGTATAGGAAAAATCCATTGTTTGATTTTCTAAATTGAATAAAAAGTTATGTGTGTTGCATTCATGACGATGCATCTAGTGGTTCTTGAGTGCAAAAGGTTAGGAGCCGTCCTAATTTTTTCGAGAATTTTCCGGATTTTTTTGGAACTTATTCTCATTTTCCTTGAGTTATTTCTATTTATTAGAAGGCTCTAAAATCTTTTTCATGAGCATCAAATGTTTTATTTGGATTGTTCATGTCTTAATCTATCTCTTGGAATTTTCCTCGGAATTTTTATGATTTTTCGAGTATTTTTCGTGCTCTAAAAACATTTTCCGGTGTTTACTTGGAATTGCTTTCGCTTTAAAAAATAAATTCGAAAAAAACCTATCCTACTGGAGCCCGCTCGGCCCGCCCGCCAAGCCCATCGGGGCCCGGCCGCATGCAGCAGATTCGTCTCACTCCTCACTCGTCAACTGTGACCAAATTCTGCAATTCGTCACTGTTGAATAACTACTATGACCAAATTTGTATATCGTCATAGAAAGAATAATCTTCTATGACCAAATATTTTTTTCGTCACTGCAAAGAGAATTTCTATGACCAAACAGGAAATCGTCACTAGGTAATGGTCATAGATGATAGCATTTGTACTAGTGGAGGAAGATGCAATATTTTCATCATTAAGCAATACCTTAGGTTCATCAATTAGATCATCACATGAGGTGGAAGAATTGGTTTTAGTGACTTCTCTAGCATTTGCATGCCCACTAGAGCCAATGTCCTCACTAACAAGCTCAGGTTCTTGATATTTCATCTCTAAGATCACATGTTCTTTCTTAAGCTTCATATGATTTGACTCAAGAGACTTGTTAAGCACGGTTATGTCGTCATGCTTGACGATTAGCTCATTGTGCTTGTCAAGTAACTTGTTGTGGTCATCTCTAAGTGACTTGTTGGACACTACCAAAGCATCATGTTCTTTGCTAAGGTCATTATGCTTCACAAGCAACTCATCATATGATAGCTTAAGTTTCTCATGGGTCTCATCAAGTGCTTTGAGCTTACTCTTTTGTTCTTAATCATGAAAGTATATTCATCAAGAAGACCCTTAAGAGCAAGTGGTGAGAGATCATCATCATCACTACTAGAAGAACCACTACTATCGCTATCGCTCACCTTGGAGTGCTTTGCCATGAAACACATAGGTGGAGGTGGGAGTGGAGGCTCTTCATTGTCCATGATAGCGATACCGGCGATCTTCTTGTTCTTTTCTTCTTCACTTTCACTTGATTCACTTGAAGTTTCACCCTTGGTTACCCATTCATTGACCAAAAGAGAACGATGTTCACCCTTCTTCTTGTGGTAGGGCTTGTTGGATGTCTTCTTCTTGGATGAGCTCTTATCTTGTAGTACTTGGCATCCTTCTCATCCTTATCGTTCTTCTTGCTTGAGCTTGATACTTACTTGTCGGGCTTGGGGCAATCATATGATATATAATCATAGCTTCCACAATTATAGCACTTCCTATTGCTCCCTTCAACATTTCTTCTTGATGCCCGAAATTTTTGCTTCTTGGGATCATAGTTGTAGCCCTTCTTGCCAATCTTGGAGAGCATTCTTGTGGTTCTCTTCATGAGGAGAGCAAGCTTTGCATCATCACTCTCCGCTTCACTTGACTCGCTTTTGTCTTCGCTCTCACTTGAGGAAGAAGGAGGCTTTGCATTGATCTTCTTGGACTTGATCTTCTCAGTAGCCTTGAGTGCAAGATCTTTCTTGGCGCTTGAGTGAGAGGTATATGATTCCATGTCTTCCATCATGAACATCTCGTGGGAGCGGATCTTTGTTCATAACCTCGGTGATGGTGAGGGTGGTGAAGTCATTCTCAAAGAGAAGTGCCTTGACGATGTTGTATCTTGGCTTGGGGAGCATTTGAAGGATTTTCCGGATGATTTCCTGCTTGGAAAGGTTAGCAACATCGAGAGCATTGATACTTTGAGTAAGCACACCCATCCTAGAATAAATTTGCTCTACACCCTCATCATCATTCATTTTGAACACATTGAGTTCCACCTTGAGCAACTCATATTTCTCCTCACGAATCTTTTTGTTACCCACATGAATTTCTTTAAGTTGCATCCACACCTCATGGGTGGTTTCCAAAGCAAAGACCCGATCAAACAACTCCTCGTCTAGCGCCTCAAAAATATGATTTCTAGCACGTGCATTCCACTTAGCCTCACTCTCGGTGGGAACCGTAGGCAACAGATACATGGTAGTGCGCCACACATCATGGTGTTGAGTTTGAAGGTAGCTAGCCATTCTATGAGCCCAAAAGGTAAAGCGTTTCCCTGCCAACTTAGGAGGGCCATTGCTGCTTCCTTTCCCTATCTCTCTAGGCGGTTAAGTCAAGAAAAAGGGAGCCTAGCTCTGATACCACTTGTAGGATCTAAGGCACATAGAAGGGGGGGTTGAATATGGGACTTCTTTTCAATTTCTAAGGAACGAAGAAACCTTAACCTGTTAACTAGTGTTGCTGATCTAAAACAGTTTTTCTCTACTACTAGAGCACACTAACAAAAGCTTCGTTAGCAAATAACACACTAGGAGATAAGAAACAACCTAGGCAAGATATGAAGCACACAAGCAAATAACCAAGAACAAAGACAAGGAAACTTAAGTGCGGAAAATAGGTGCTGAATTTAAATGTGAGAAAGTAGATAGAGAGACACAAGAGACGACCAAATTTTTTTCTGTGGTATCGAGAAGTTGACGCTTCCCCCTAATCCACGTTGGAGCACTCACTTAGAGTATTGCTCCCCCTGAGTCACCAAGACACAAGTGCTCAAGAAGAGTACTCGTTCTCCATCTCCGGAACGGTGGGTCTCGAACTGTGTACACCAAGCTTGTATTGAAGCTCCCACGATCTCCAAGAGCTCACCAAGAACCCCCAAATCACCGAGACCGTTTAGGAGCCGTCAAACTCCAAGAGTAACAAGCCCGCACACCTTCAGTTGACCTGAGCACTCAGCTAAGCCATGTTTGAACCTTGAACACTCTTTATCACTAACAAGAACTCCTCAATGAAGAGGAAGAGAATCCCAAATGGCAAGAACACACTCTCCTTCTCTCCTTGGCTACAATAGATCTTCAGAATAGCAAAGACCGCTCAAGAGAGGCAAGGGGGTCATATTTATAGGCCTAGCAAGGGAGGCTAGCAGTTAGAAAAGGTTTCCTGAAAAAGTAGTACCGCCGGATGAACTGATGGTATCCCCCTGCACAAGCGTTGGATCATCCAGTCACTCACAGAGCCCAATATAGCCGTTGAACCAAGAAACCTAGACAATACACCGACGCTATACACCGACGCCCCGTCGGACCATCCGGTGCTGAAGACTT
Organism: Cenchrus americanus; assembly: GCA_947561735.1. Lineage (NCBI taxonomy): Eukaryota > Viridiplantae > Streptophyta > Magnoliopsida > Poales > Poaceae > Cenchrus > Cenchrus americanus. Next base: position 96,538,439 of record OX387240.1, read on the forward strand.
CTCACTCGGGGTGGTACTGTATGTTTCAAATATAACTGTTAGATGAACCGCTGAGTCAACATCAAAGTGTCGGTCCATCCGGTGCTGAAGCAGAGTTTTGGCACGTCTCTATTTTTATTAAATGCAACCGTCGGATGAACCATTGGTCAAGGCATCGAATCGTCTGGTGCTGAAGGTGCTGATCCTTCACCCTTACTGTTGCCAAACCCTAAGGCATCGGATGAACCGATGCCTGTACCGTCGGTTCATCCGACGGTCTGTTTTGAATCCTTTGGCCACAGAACTCATCCGACACATGTTGAAATGAGGGCTCGGTTCATCCGACGCTGTGATTTTGATTTTAACTCATCCAATTCAAGCGCCTTTGAGTTTTTCGTCGATTCTTTTGCTTCAACCTTGCTTCCATGAACTCTTTGAGCTAGATGACAACCAAGGAACTTGAGTGTGCATATTTTCATGACTTTTGGTGCATGGTCAAGCTACTAGTGCACGAACCCTTCTTAATAGTACAGTCAAACACTACAAACTAGCAATCTAAGTGTCCTTCATCTCCTTGTGACACTTGGAACTATCAAAGTCCTTAGCCTTGTAGTATTCATCCATTTATTGTCCATGAATTGAAATTGAGGGGTCTCTTTTCATTCAACACTTGTGACAATAACCCGATATAAAATCCGCTACAAAACAAAGGTTTTTCACAAGCATATGGTTGTCATTTATCACCGAAACACACCCTTACCAAAGGTGCGAAAAGGCCTAGATGGTTACACTGTTGTTGACGAAATTAAAATATATAGTACATGCTATTGGTTTTGAGCTTAAAACAGAGGAACCTAAATGGAGAAGCAGAGAATTGGAATAAACATCAGGAGTGGTTCATACAGCCTAGACCCACCTAATGCTAAATGCAGCCAATCTCACGAATGCCTGTGATGAATTATTATTGCCCCACATGTGTCCATGTGTTCCGGATCGTACACGCAACCATCTTGTGGGGAAGCTTTGGTATGGCCCCACATGTCAACGTGCCTTGTTTGCCATTTGGTCTGTTCGTTTGGCTAGTGGCTGATGGCTAGTGCTGATTTGTTCGGAGAGAAAAGTACTGTTGGCTGGTTGCTGGTGACTGATTTATTCTGAGAGAAAAGTTCTGTTGGCTGGTGGCTGATAAGCCAAACGAATAGGGCAATTGAGGCTAGTGAGTTGCCCAGCAGATGCATCGTAGTGGAATGTGGCATATACTCTGGTGACTGATGAAGAGTATAGCTGGGTTTGGGTAGACCTGTCGTGAAGTAGTTGCCTAAGGTCTTTTACGGTACACAATAATATGATAGTATAACCATTTTTTGCTATGGGTAAAATGGTAATTTGGTCAAAATATATTAACCAAGGTGAAATAATGCTACATAAAAAATTTCATATGTTTTATTTCATATATTACAACAATATTTATTTTCATAGTTCCAATCATACCCCTATACTACCCATACTACTTATGAATACTACCCATACTACTGCTAAAAAACTTGTAGTATAGAATTAATTTCAATCGTCATATCTTTCAAAATAGATTTTTTAAATTACATACGAGTCCTTTTCAAATAGTAGTATAAGATAGTATTATGCACCATGAAAGACCTCAATTGGCTTCGATATCCTTAACCGACACCACGGCCTACCAACAAAATGTCACTACACAATCACAGTTACACCCTATTCACACCTTTGCATTGTCACCCCAACACCTTCTCCCTATCGTCCAATTCTTCCCTTCTCGTTCTTGACATCTCCCAATAATCCACTGCACGATCTTCCCTCCAAATTGGCTTCTTTGCCATCACCTTACTTTTCTAATTTCTACCCCTAGACACATGTTAATCGCGTGAATTCTTTAGAATGTGCAGCATTGGAAAATTAGGCACGACCAAGCGAGCCAAATTCGGGAAACGAGAATAACACCCAACATGAAGAAGTTTTGTGACCTTGAGTCCTTGCGTCACCTTCTCCCCTTACAGGATAGTGCTTAGTCACCATATTGTGCTATCACGATCAATCACCTGACATATATGAGCTAGGTTCTTTAGGCTCGTAGCATGCTTGATTCTCAAGAGATTAGGTTGGATATAATTCTCGTTAGATCTGCTTGAAACAAGACAAGTGAGAACAGGCGGGCGGCTCGTCTCCCCCGCGTGGGTGACGGGCCTCCTCCCTCGAAACCCTAGCCGCCTCCACCACCTCCCACGCCCTCCGCCGCGCCGCCACCTGAGCGGGCTGCCGCGATCCCGCGCGGACGTGAAGAAGGCGGCGGCGGGACCTCCTTTCCCTCTTGCGCGAAGAGTGGGGGCGGGCACGACCGCCCGTGCTCGAAGCGGTGGCGAGCCGGCGCGGGCCGTCCCGCGGTGGCGGGTGGTGGAGCTGCCGGATCCGGTGGCGCCTTGGCCGGATCCAGAGGCTGCACGGAGGGGGCGCTCCGTTTTGGTGGTGGAGGGAGGCCGAGCTCGGGCAGCGACGATGGTGGCTCCGAATGGTAAGGCGGCGGTGCGGCCGATGCGGGGAGGTTTGCGGCTTGTGGCCGGCGACGCTCCCCGTGGTGGTGATGGCCTGACGGTAGGCGCAGTGGCTCCTCGTTGGGCTTTGCAGCTGGCGGGCTGCTCCCCACGGCGGAGGAAACTGGCGGCATTCAGCGTGCGGCAACCTGTGACGCGGCTCCTTGTCGGTTCAGCAGCGTGTTTGCCGACGACGGAGCTGGTTACCTCCGGCGCCTGGCGGGTTTGTTCCATGAGTGGTGATGGCGGTGGTCGAGCTTCTTGGATCTACACGGGATGGCAGTGGCTTGTTGTTTGGGCATCGGTCTCAGGTGACTACCTTGGTTGGACTAAGTTCTGAGGAAGGATTTGGTTGCCTGTTGTCGAGCCCGATGCGAGCTTGGCGGTTGCCTGTGGCGGTTGGTGACCTCGGCCGGCCTGGCGCTCAAGTGCGGACCTGTCTCGTGGCCTAAGTGCAGCGGAGGTTCGCCGGTGGGCGGGGTAGTGTCGGTGGGGGTTGGCGGCTGCTGCGGGTGACTTCTGTCCTTCGGTGCCCTTTGGTGTGGATTTGAGCTCTGCCAGTCGATGTCGGTGTTCCTGTGTGATGGGCATGGTGTTGCCACTCCCGTGTCGTTGATCGTTGGTCGGTTGAGGGGAGACTAAGTGCTAGCCCTCGCTCTTCCGATGTTCAAGATCGGTGTTGTGGTCATCCTGTCCTTCGGCATCGGGTTGACTTTGATGAAGCGTCGGGCGAAAGCCTTCCCGGCTATGGTGCCGACGTCAACATCGGCGGCGTCTTCGGGCGTTGTGGCCCTCCTTGGAGGCGTTGTGTTGGGATGCTTCATGCTTTGGTTTGTGTCTTCCAGGTGGAAACATTTCTTCAATTATTCGGAGGAGCGATGACGGCGGCATCGGCGCCGTTTCCTTCTTGAGGGCGTCGCTTTGGAAGTCATGGGCCTTCGTCGCTTGTGGTGCTGTGTCGTCGTGGCGTTGGAAGTTTGGTCGGAGTATTAGAAGCTCAGTCTTCTTTTTCTTTATCGTAGTGGTTGTATTCTCTTATTTCCTTTTTACCTCGGTGGGAGGTTTAGAGTCTGAGTGCTCTCTTCTATTTGTTGGCCGTATATACCCACTTGTTGGTATAGAGGCCGGACTTATATCCTTTATCTAAAAACTTGGAATTGTAAAGCCATCATAGGTCGGGTATATGGTTGTCACTCGGAAGTGTAAGTTTATCAATTATCCCTACAGCTCATGGTCTCCTCTAGATCTCTTCTCATTTGAGAATTTCATATGAAATTCCACTTCTAATAGGATTCATTTGTGGAATGCATATAAAAGTTTCCACTTTCTGAGTGACTTGGACCGTTTACTTATTATGACATTCCCATGTTCCTTCACAAGAATATGTTTCTTCTCCTTCAAAACAAGAATGTGAATGACTCATAAATGTCATGTTTCAAATGCAAAGTCTATAGAGTCTACCATTGCTGACGTCCAAAAGACTTTCTTCTTCATGACCGAAGTTTCAGAGTTTAGATGGACTTTACACGAGACCTCCCCGGCCGGAGGTGTAACATCGTCTAATGTAACCTGTAATGAGTTCAACCAAGAAGTTAGGCGCAATGCCTATTGCGAGTTAGTATGACCCAGAGGTGAGCCAGATCAGATGTTCAACAATTCGTGCCATGTGCTTCGCCATGCATATATGACCCCCCCAGCCTAACAAAATGTTAATGTTCAATGCTACTTCATGTCACACTTTCAACTTTCACCATACTTACACCTTTGTCTCCCCAGCTTCTCCTCATCATGTCCAATTCTTCACCCCTTTTTAGTCTTGAGGTTCCCCAAAGGTGCTTTTGCAGTGCCATTCATTAGTAGAGGTAGATATATATGATGCACATGCAACTCTTGCTCGGCGATCCATTTTAGTCAGCTTCCTTGTCACTGTTGGAGCTTTCCGCTAGTGAATCCACATGACGGGGTGATGTGGCATGATAAAAGACATCAATTGCTTCAAAATGAGTGGCATCAGGAAATATGATATTACAAAACTAAGCATTCGGACACATGGGACAGCAGCCGCATTAGTGCACAATTATTGTGACTAGTGGCTCAACATCACTTTGTTCACCTATAGACTCTAGAGGTGTGGTCCCTCCAAACCTGCCGCGAGTGTCTTGACTCTTGAGTACTGGTTGGAACTTGGAAAAGGGCACGAGGCAGCATAATGATTTGCAACTCCATCTGTCACTACACCAAATTGGAATTACCTTGACGGTCAAATTGTAGCCGGTAGATCGAGTCTTTAATCGAGTCCAGTTAGGTTTAGGGTTTGCTCGCCGCCGATTCTCCGCGGTGGAGTTAGTTTTTGCCGGTGGAGCTTGGCTCCTCTGCAGCTTGGTTTTCCTGGCGGCGCTGGCGATGCGGAAGGGACGGCGTTGCAGAGGAATAATTTCTCTCAGCTTCTTCCGTTCTTCGATGGCGATCTACTCCGACGTCAACGGAGAGGCTGGGAGACCTGTCAAGATTTCGAGGGCCGGCACATCGTCGTCTTCTTCAGGTGATGATGTTGTTGACCCTGTTAATCTCAAGGAAGATGATCTTTGGAAGAAATCTGAGCATTGCTCGGGTTGCCGGTGGTGGAAACGAAGGATGTGTCGTGGGTACTGGAGTTAGCCGATGCACCTGGGAGGCGGTGTATTCGGCTGATTCGCCTAGCAGTAAGCCCTCCTCTGCGGCCTCCACTTTGTGGAGTTTGACTCTGGTGCTCGGTGATGATTGGGAAGCGGCTTCGATAGCGGCGATGAACGGATCGCTGAAGGCTTCGAGGAAGATTAACAGGAGTTTTGAAATTCTTTGTAATTTTCCTTTTCTTTCGGGTCCTGTTTGTAAACGAAACGATGTAATGCGCTACGATCAAAACATGTTCCTTCTTTTAAAAAAAAGATATAACCGCCAAGAAAATGTAAATGCACATTTTTCTTGGCTGTTTTGTTGAGCTGCCAAGGAAAGTAGGCCTTTCGTAAGGAAAAAAAAGGAAAGTACATCTAATGTGATAAGTGATGAATGAGGATTATGCAAGCCTTTTGTTAATTGCTCGTGAGATAAACAGACCTGCTCCTAAACTTTTTGCCATGTGCCACAGTATATGACTCCGCACACGCATAACGTCGTTTGCGTTCAATGCATGCCACACCTATACCCTATTTACTTATATTTGCCTCCCTCGCTCATCATCAATTCATCATGTACAATTGAAATCTCTCTTCTTGTCACTAAGATTTTTGCAAAGGCTACGTTGTGCCATCCATTTGATCACACACGTGTTTAGCATATTTTTTCTCCTCCAGATCTTCCACCCCATCTTCAACCGGCTGATCCACACACGATAGATGAAGCATCATGTTTCAGCTCAGTAGCTCTGAAAGTCTGAATGATTCATCAATGCACGAATTGCTTGGAATGTGCGGCATCAAGGAATTGGTCATGGAGATGCAGGAACCTTTCCCACCCGGCCAATGGTGCCGGTGTGGTGCGCCGCCGCTGGGGTATGGAGGACTCGTGCGGGGACAGGAATGGTGCCGGTGTGGTGGGCCGCCGCTGGGGCATGGAGCACTCGTGCGGGGACCTCAAGTGGGTAGACAGGCTAGCCAGGAGCATGGTATTGGCTACGGCGAGGCGGCCTGCGGTTCTCTTGAAATTTTTTATATTTATTTTGATTGGATTTTCGAAAAATAAATGGTCGAGTCAAAAATTTTGAGAAATATACATTTGGCGGCATACCTCACGGCGGCAGGTTCCTAACGCTGTGGCGGTTGGACTTGAGAGACCTATACCCCTCTCCAACCGGGACTAAAGCCCCTCTCCCTACTAGTGGACTTAACGCCGCGTCCCGGTTGGAGACGGGTATAGGTCTCTCAATTCCAACCGGGACTAATGTTCAGAGACAAAAGACCCTCCCTTTAGTCCCAGTTGAACCAACCGGGACTAAAGGATCCTTTAGTCCCGGTTGGTAACACCAACTGAGACTAAAAGGTTTTCCAGAAAAACAAAAAAAAGCCTCTGGCTGCTGGTGCCCTACATGCACGGGCTCCGCCACCCCCTCGCCGGCGAGCCTGCTACTCAAGCTCCGCCGTTGCAGTTCATAATAACTGGGAATGGACAAGAACAAAAAAACACCACAGACAAGAAGAATTATTATTACATAAAAGTTTAACCATAACATTAGTAAATCAATCAATTTCACCACTCATGACTCACAGGTTTGATTCGATTCACAACACAAATTTTCTCTACATCACAAGTTTGATTCGATTCACAACAAAAAATTTCATGCACGTCACACATAAAAATCAGAAAAAAAGAGAAACCAACCATGGGCGCGCCTGCAGGCCGCGCCCCTGCGCTGGGGGCCGCGCTGCCGCGCCGGCGTCCGGCGCCCCGCGTCCACGCCGGGGGACGCACGCCCACGCCGGCGGCCGTTGGACGCGCTCCGCGCTCGCGGCCGGTGGTAGGCGCCGGTGGCCGACCCCGGACCGCGCCCGCGCCGCCGGCCGGCGGCCGCGCTCCGCGCCGCCCGCCGAAGGCCGCGCGTCCGCGCCCCACGCCAGCAGTCGGGGCCCGCGCACCCGCGCCGGTGCCCTCCCTCGGATTTCCTCGATCTAGATCTGCACGAGAGGAGAGAAAGAGATGTGAGAAGAAGAAGGAAGGAGAAGGAAGAGATAAGGTTTGACCGGTGGGAGAGAAAAAAAGAGAGAAGAGACAGATAAAATAGACACCGTCGGTGGGTGGAACGACATTTAGTCACCATTGGTGTTTCCACTCGAGACTAACGGGTGGTGATCCCCTTTAGTCTCGGGTGGAAACACCACTCGCGACTAGAGCTTTAGTCCCGGGTGGTGTTTGCACCCGAGACTAAAAGTCGGGTGCAAACACCACCCGGGACTAAAGTTTGGCGCCAATTTTTTATCGTAAAATAGCAGTTTGCAGCCCCTTTTTGTCTCGGTTGATATCACCAACCGGGACTAAAGGGTAGGGTGTTCGCCGGCATTTCAGGCCACGTCGATGAAACCCCTTTAGTCCCAGCTTCAAAGTTGAACCGGGACTAAAGGCCCGAACCAAAGCCTCCCACTCTACCAGTGGTCCCTACCGTCGTGGTGCACGACGGCAGGATAGCACTTCTGGCGGCAAGGCGGCGCAGCACGGCGCCAGGACCCTATCGCCAAGCGCCACGGCGGCAGGTCCCTACCGTCGTGCCATGTGGCGTTAGGTCCTTTTTTGTAGTTTTTCATTTTTAAAACACTTTTAACCTTTTTAAAAATGACAAACTGGTAAGTGTAAGCATAATCACAAGGGAATATTATAATCAACGAGTAGATGCAAATAGTTTATAAAAAATCATGGTAAAAGTAGTACTACATCTAAATGCGTCGGCCCCTCTTCCGCCTAACAGCTCTAGTACCAGCCCAGGTCTGGTCCCGGTCGTACGTCCAGGGGTCAGGTGCCCTGACCACTCGCGGTCCTAGCTGGTCGGGAGAAGCTGTCGCCATGGCCGCCTGCAACGAGCATGCAGCATCCGGCGTCCCTCCGCCCGCTAGTGTCCCTCCGCTCGCCGATGTCCCTTCGCCCGCCGGTGTCCCTCCGTCGGCCGTCGGCTGAGTCCAAACTAGTGCCTGTGTCAACTATGACGGGCCAACCTCCTCAGCCTGCTGCTGGGCATCTAGGGTCGCGAGAACCTCGCCGAACTCCATTTGATCCTAGCCCAGGTGCTCCTCGGTGGTCGTGTCGATAGTAGACTGGAACATAGGCAGAGTGGACGAGGAAGGAATATCTTCCGCCAGAAACTGAATGGCCGGCGGTCTGGAACCTCCTAGCGCATAGATCGGTGACAGCTCCTGCTGTCGAGGCCCGGCTGTCGGAAAAGACGGCGGTCGCCCTGTACGATTAGAATATAGTATAATCACAAAGACACAATAATTGTGTGCATTAGTTGAAAATAAGGTCCACTGAAAGTACCTACGCCGGGGAACAAACGGCCACTGCACGTAGGTGTGCGGGCCCTGCGCCTGTGGCTGCTGCTGTGCCCTCGAAGCCGAGAAGCCACCGGCAAAGGTGGCAGGCGTCGGCTGCGAAGCCGCTGTCGAGGCGGAGCTCGAGGATGACGCTGGGTAGCGCGGAAGGAGAGGAATCTCTACGGCCCTGGCGTAGTTCATGACGGCGGAGTACCTCATTGCAGCAGCGATGATCCTGTCGTACGTGCTCTGGTGCTCCCGAGGCCCCCAGGTAAAGCACTGCTCCCTCGCGGCCGATGCGAGCCGCACGATATCAGCCAGCACGTCGTGTTGCGCACAAAATTAGAAACACATGTTATAATGAAAAGTCATATGAATGTAATACGTTTGCAGTGTCGTAGTTTACCGCTGTATCGGCGGTCTGGTCGCGGCGCACCAGGTACGTCACGTCTGGCAGATCTTGTCGTGGTCCGGGACAGGTGGCGGTGGCGGGGTAGCAGGCACGTACATCACCCGCGTCCACGTCCTCGGGAAGTACCACTGGAGGTACGCTACCCAAGTCGCGCCATCGTGAATGCGGTGCTCGGTGACGATGTTCTGCTCGTGCGCCGCAGACGCCCACTCGGCCACATACGGCCGCAGCTTGTCGACGAACGACGTCACCGCAGCCACGCCCTTACGCGTACACTTAGCATAGATGAAGCATAAAATTATTGGCAACTGAATATTTGTAACGGAAAATAATTAGAACTGGCAAATGGTAGCTCACCTATGCGCGGTAGGCGGCAGACGTGGCGCAGCGGGTACTGGCGCCTCCTGGAAGAGGCCGAACTGCCTCATCACACGGTGGACGGCGTACTCCTCGACGTAGATGTCGAAGACCAGTCGTCGCCGCGTCATCCAGTACGCTTGGTCTCGGGAGCACAGGGACGATAGCCCCTGTGGTGCGCGGGCAGCTACCATGGCAAGAGCGTACGACATCCACCAGACGTGGGCATCGACCATCCGGTCGATCTGACCAACGAAGTCCTTGTACGCCTTCTTCGGCTGCTCCCCAGCCCAAACGTGTTGCAAAGAACAAGAAAAATTAAGTGAATCGAACTAAAGAACTCATAACGCGAAGAAAACGATAAGGGAGGTCATTACCTTCTGGAGGCACCACAGAGAACCCATGGTGGGGAGGTCCGCTGGGTCGGTGCCGTCGGGTAGTGGCTCGTACTCCGAGAGGTCGGCCCTGGGCCGTCGGGTAGTGTTTTATAGGGGTGACGCTGCCGCTGTGGCCCACTGCGCCAGGACCTGCTGCCGTGGGGCATGACGCTAGGTCTCCTGGCGCCGTGGGTCGCAGCGCTACGATTCCTGCCGCTGTGCCCCACCTAGCAGTAGAGCCGACCGTTGGCGCCACCCCTAACACCGTGCCCCAACTCCTGCCGCCATGGGGTATGTCGCCAGATGTATATTTTTCGAAATTTTTTATTCAACTATTTATTTTTCGAAAATCAAAGCAAAATAAATATAAAAAAAATTCGCCGACTAGGTCGTTTGGGAGGAATTAGACTGAGTTATAAAGAGGGGAAGAAAAACCATCATATTAGCATCAGAAAAATGACCTAAATTTAAGTTCAGAACAAAATTAGGAAGACCAGAAGCAAACCTAGTACTCCCTCCGTTTAAAAAAAGTCATTATGTACTTCAAAAAATTTCAAACAAAAAATCATTATACTGAATGTCACATGGTGTGCATGTGCATGAATAATTGATGTTATTTTACCTTCCTATTAATCTGTTCTAAAATTCATTGGATGATTAATTATGTAAATTGGAGGGAGTGCATATTATTCTTGAAAACCACTTTACTGACTGGCGAACAAAAGGCACCGATGAGGACATGAACACCGACATGCGTACGACTACGGCGGCACAGAAGACCGATGAGAACATGGACATCAACTCGCGTACGTTGACACCGGCAAAGATCATCTCCGGCACCACCGGAGGACACACTTCCGGCGCCATTTTCCGGACCATTTGTCGGTGCGGAATATGGTCCCGACACTAACCAGTAGATAGCGCCGAGGTCTATCCCTCAATGGTCGATGCTAAGCAACAAGTGACACAAGGTTTTTATCCTGGTTCCGGCCGAGGGGGCCGTACGTCCAGCAGGGGTGTGCTCACGGCACTATATTGCTCAGCACCGGGGTGCCTGTAGTGGGGCTGCTACAAGCGAGGCGGGAGAGGAAGCGTGGCTTCCAAGTCCCTGGTGGAGTGGCTGAAGATGTTGTGGGAGAATTAGAGAGTGAGTGCACGGCGTATGTCAAGGGCTCTTGGTCTATGGCCTTGAGTGTGTTGCCGTTCGTGTCTCTTCTCCCCCGCGGTCGGGGGTTCGTCCCCCTTTTATAGATCAAGGGGGGGGCGAACTACATGCATGCCGCGCTATCTAGCTACGTGGAGAAGCACGACGTGCTATGCTGGAGAATGGGCGGCCATCCGGGCGATCCTTGCAGCGATCCGGTCATCATGGCCTGACTTGTACCCGAACAGTGGCAGTTCGAGGGTAGGAGAGCAGCGGATGGTGGTGATGTCCTCTGATAGGCTCGAGGGAGGTGCTGACGCAGGCCCGTACGGCGTACGAAATAGTCGAACTCGCGTTCCTTCCCGACGCGCTTCACGGGGCCGGAGTCGTTGCTACGGGACCCGGCGTGCGCCCGCACGCGCGGGTACGGCGGGCACGCCGTTGCGGTGGCGGGGATGGCGGTCCACCGGCCTAGCGCCTCCACCTACCCCCGTAGGGTCACAAGAAAGTGAATCGAGGGTGCGTCGGCCCCCTTTCGAGGGGCTCGGCGCGTTAGTCGTACTAGGGCGTGCGCACGGTGTCACGGGACCGACACCGCCGCATCGCACGCTCCCCTCCCACGGTGGCGGGGATGGGCTCCTCCCCGGGAGTAGGTGCGGCGGCACGGGGTGCGAGCCCCGGCGCATGATGGCGCCGTCCCCGCGGCGTCGGGCGTTAAATGCCCGTGTACGGGGCCGGCGCACGCGTGAGGGGCACCCTCGAGCGTGGCGGACCCCGGCCGAGGGCGGGCGTACCCTCGAGCGAGGCGGAGCCCGCTCGAGGGAAGTGCCGCCCCTCGAGCGGGGCGATGCCCGCCCGAAGGGGAGTGCGCCCCTCGAGCGGGCGACGCCCGCCCGAAGGGAGCGCGCATCCTCGAACGAGGCGGAGCTCGTTCGAGGGGATCCTTACGTGGGCCGCCTCGATGGGCCGTCGAGTCCCCGTGGGCCGTGTCCCCGCATGGTTAGGCACCCGCATGGTTAGGCTTAACGTATTTGGGTTTTGTTGCGGGCTTTAAGTGAGGTTTTCCCCATTGTTTAAGGGGACCCCTAGGGCAATCCCCGAGCGCAGCCCCCGAGCATCCGTGGGTTTGCCATTGAGGCTCCCGCGGATGCCGGAACCTACCGATATGACGTTCTTCCCTCCTTGTTCCGCGAACGCTTTCCGTGGGGCCGCGTCGGCGAGCCCGCGGGTCTAGCCCCCGAAGCCCCGCAGAGTGTGGGTTCTCTGCGGGGGTTAACCGCGAGAATTTTGGTCAGAGAGGCGTGGCACATATGCCAACCGGCATCGGCGGTATTTCAGCCGGCTTTGGAGGTGCACGCACCGCTGTCACTGTCTCCGGCGGGTGCAGTTTCAAGGAGGTGTAGCCGTGCGTCAAGCCCCCGAGCCTTGGCCCGTTCGAGGCGATCGGGTAGAGCTTGGCGACTTGTTTTTTAACGCGCCCTCGCCGTCCCTCCGCGGGACGGAGGGTGAGGTTTCCGCAACCCCCATCGAGCGGGTCGCGGATTGCGGATTCCTCGTCGAGCTGCTAGCGGGTGGTTCAAGTGGACGTCCATGCCCCGTTCGATAAGGGTAGGCCGCGCGGTCCGAGACACGTCCATGGAAGCACTTGCGTGGGTTTGCTAGGTGGGGCTCGGTCCCGTTCGATAGGGACCGAGGGTGCGGAAGCTCTCCCTCGGTGGGATCCCCCCCGCTAGCTGCCCTCGCTGGCTCTCGAACACGACATGTGGGGCACCCTCGAGCCGACGGGCTCGAGGAACGGCTCGAATGCGCGTGCCCTCGTCGTCCCTAACTCGCGATCCGTGGCGCCTGTTCGAACCCGTCGAGGGTCAGGCTTCGGACCTCGATCGCAGGGCCGTGCGGGGTGGCGCCTGGGCGGCCCCGTCTTTTCACGTTTGCGGCCATCGAGGGGTCTGGGCGAGCCAGCCCTCGAGGTGCTGGTTGGTAGCACAGCGCGGCATGGGTGCTTGCGGTGCCTGCTTTACTTCAAGCAGGCCCTGGGCGACCCTCTCACGTGCGTGCCCTCTTTAGAGGGTTGATGTTGTCTCGAGCCGGGGGCTCGTGCCGCTCGAGGGTTTTACGCGGCATGGGCGCCCGCGGTGCCTGCTTTACATCAAGCAGGTCCCGGGCGACCCTCTCGCGCCGATATCCCATCGAGGGCTGTTTTTGTTTTGAGCCGAGGGCTCGTGCCGCTCGAGGGTTTTACGCGGCATGGGCGCCGCGGTGCCCCGCTTTACATCAAGCGGTGTCCCGGCGGCCTTCTCGCGTCGATGTCCCATCGAGGGGGCTGTTTTCGTTTTGAGCCGAGGGCTCGTGCCGCTCGAGGGTTTTACGTGGCATGGGTACCCGTGGTGCCCCGCTTTACATCAAGCGAGGTCCCGGGCGGCCTTCTCACGTCGATATCCCATCGAGGGTTGCCCTGGTCTTGAGCCAGGGGTTCGCCCCGCTCGAGGGTTCTCCTTGCTTGGCAAGGGACCCGATCATTAAATGTCTCGCGGTCGAGGCTACGGTTTTTTGCGGCGCGGGCGCGTCTTTTTGGCACCGCGCCGCGCGCGCGCGCGTAGTGGGCGGCGTGGCGGGTGGACGTGACGGCTTCACCTCGAGCCTCGCGGGTCTTCGCCGTGATGATGGCCCGCCCGCGAGGATGTGGCCGCTACGGTCGTGGTGGGGCCCGTCCGTCGGCGTGAAGGGAAGATTCCCCTGCGGTTAATGCGAGCGGGGGCGTCCGCTCCGGAGAGCTCGCCCCGTCGGCTTATAAATGCGAGGGGTGGAGGAGACGGCGGTTTTTTACCTTGACGACTCACCATTTTCGGTCCCCCGCCCCTTCGTCTTCGCCTAGCTCTTGCCACCGCGCGGTGTCGCCGTTAGAGCTTTTTTTCCGTTCCTTGTTCTCCGTCCTCGCATTCCTTCGTCCTTCCTCATGGCGCCGCCTCGGCTTCCCCTTACGATCCCGGAGCCGTATGCCCGGGAGAGTGAAAGGATCGAGGCAATGTGGCCTAGAGGGGGGGGTGAATAGGCCCGCACACGAAATTTAAACTTTTTCTCGCGAAAACGGTGTCGGACCTCGGAACCTCCGAGATTATTCTCGGAACCTCCGAACGAGGCGGCCTCCGAGAATAAACTCGGAACTTCCGACAACTCGTAAGAACGAGCACAAATAACAAGAGCTGCAAAAAACTTGATGGAAACCAGATCTACTAAATTCTAAGAGGTACTTAGGACCTAGCAAGAGGATTTCTAAGGAAAGTACAAGCTAGCAAGGCACCACAAAGTAGATCGGGGAGCAAACCCTAATAGATCTAGTCAAGCACAAGCATGAACAAGTAAATAAATGAGAACACGCATGAGACAAAGATTTATCCCGTGGTTCGGCCTCGCCACAAAGGCTTGCTTACGTCCACGTTGTTGAGGAGGCCACCAAAGGCTCGGACCACAAAGGTCAACTCCTCTCTCACACCTATTACTTTGGGTAATAGATGGAGACTTTCCACTAGAATCACAAGGGGTAATACAAACACCTTGGAGCTTCCACAAATCGGTTTGGAGAGCTTCCAAGTACCTCTATCCGTCTAGGAGCAAAGCTCCAAGAGTAATAGATCCACCAAGCTTGCTAGGGTTCTTCCAAGTGCTCAAGTTTCAAGGGAGAAAGGATTGGCTCACTAACTCACTTCAAGAAACCACTCTCAATCAATGCTAGGCAAGGATTTGGAAGAGAGTAGGTTAGGAGTGAATGCAAGGTGAGAGAAAACAGTGGGAACGGCGTTCTGTGCCAGAGGAGGAAGAAGATAACCGTTGGGGGACTGTGGGGTATAAATACCCCCGGATCCAGAAAGAGTAACGGCTATATTCCAGAGTTCGGAACCTCCGAGAAAAATCTCGGAACTTCCGACTTTTGAAAACTCTGCAGATCGTAGCCGTACGGTCGGAACCTCCGAGAAAATCTTCGGAACCTCCGAACAGCAATCAGCAGAAGCAAAGCAGCTGCAGGTTACTTCCCTTGGGGTGAGGATAAAGGTTTAGGAGAGATGGATTATGAGCACTTGAAACCACCCTAACTCACCATTAGTATCCCTCTTGATAGTACGGATTGGCCTATACTCAAATTCAAAAGATAAAGTAAATAAACTCCTCCAAGTAGCATAAGCAACCTTCTTTGTAACAAGTTGAGGGGTCTCCAATTAATCTTTTGCACCTGTGATAATAACTTTATGCTGCACAACAAACTCAAGGGCTCATTAGCTCTTTAATTGTGTGGTCAACATCACCAAAACCCTCAAAGGGCTTGATTGCACTTACGAGAGAGGTCGACGGTGACGCGGCCGGCCCTTAGCGAGCCGGTCGCCGCCGGCCGGCGGCGGCCAATGAAGACGGACGTCCGGCGGAGTGGATCGTGCCGCCGGCCGCGGACCGCGAGCCCAACCCGCCGGAGGGCTACGTGGTGAGCTTCATCCGCTACCACGAGCGGGGCTTCAACGCGCCGCCGGCGAGCACCTTCATGCGGGCGATGTGCCACCACTACGGAGTGGAGCCGCACAACTTCGCCCCCAACGCGATCTCGCGGCGGCCACATTCGTGGGCGTCCGCGAAGGGTACCCGGGGATCCCGACAATTGGGAGCTGCGGGTACACCTTTTCCGCGCGGAGCTCATCACGCGCCCCACGACGGAGCCAACCGGGAGGCGGAGGTGGCTCACGTTCGTGGCGAGGCCCGGGAGCTCCGCGCGTCGCTCGAGGGGGCGCGGCGCGGCAACGCCGGCCGAGGAGCGGGCGCGCGGGCCGGGAGCGGCGCGCCAAGGAGGCCGACGACCGAAGGCCGCCCTCGACGCTAAGGCCGCGGCCCTCGTCGTCGGCCGAGGAGCGGCTCCCCGCAAGAGAGCACCGCCCGCCAAGGGGCCGAGGAACGGCTCCCGGCGAGGGGCGAAGGCCGCCCTCACCGACGTCCGTGCGGCTCCGGAGCGAGAGCGCGCCGCCCACGAGGTGACGCAGAAGACCTTGGCGGCTCGAGATGCCAAGCTCTCCGAGGCCGAGGGCGAGGTGATTATGCTCAGCATCACCAACGCCAGTCAGGAGATATCCCTCCGGGAGCAAGGCGAGACCGTCAAGCGTCTCGAGCTGGCGGTCGAGGCCGAGCGCCGCGCTCTCGAGATGGAGAGGAAGCAAGTCGAAGGTGAGCCACTGTTTGACTCTTGTTTTGTTGGTTTTTCATTTGGGAACTCGCATTCCCTTTTTCTGATTTCTTTCTTGCCTTGGCGTTTCCAGGCTTGCGCACCGCCCTGGGGCATGCGGCTGAGCGGGCCGAGGCGCTGCAGGCTTCCTACAATTCCTCCGAGCAGGAGTTGCGGGAGCTGCGCGATGCGGCCCTCGAGACCTGCCGCGCCGTCGAAGAGGGCGAGGCCCAGGCCGGCAGCTCCCTGGCCAGCCGTCTGCGTGCTCTTGGTGGCCATGTCACCGAGCGGATGCGCCGGGCGGCCGCACCGGGCGTCCGAGAAGGCCCTCGGAGTGGTGCGATCCCACTACGAGGTTAACTTCGAGGCGGCGGCGGAGGGCTACATCGTTCCCGAGGGCGTCGAGGACGAGGTGGCCATGGAGCGTGTGGATGCGCTCGCCGCCGACGCCGCCGGGTCGCTCGCCGAGGCCTTCGAGGAGTTCCTCTTCCCGACGCCGCCGACGCCGCTGCTCCTCCCGCCCCCGAAAGCGCTTGGGCGCTAGGCCCGTTTTTTGATGTGTATCGGTATTCGGCCTCGTGGCCTTTTGTAAATAACCGAATTGTTTCATGAACATAGTCATTTGCTGTAAATGAAGTCATTTGTTTATCACGCTTTTCATTTCTCCTTCTTCCCCGAGTAGATTCTAGTTAGGGGAGTTCGATTTTCGCAGGGGGCCTGCTGGGTTGGAGGCGAGAGAGAAGGGCCATGTCCACGCGGCGTAGGCTATCTCTGGCTCGCACGCTCCTTCCGCCGTGCCGCCTGCGCCCTGTTCGAATCGTGGCTCGAGGTTGAAGTAGGAAACAAACTTAGCGCGTGTTGTTTTGTTTTTTGCGCGAAAAAATGGGACCATTTTGGGGGGGGGGATGCCCCCCGCAGTAGCCCCCGAGGGTAACTTGGGTTTCAGGGGAAAGCCGAGTTATCCTTTTCATTAGACTTGAAGTATTTACATAGTCGTTGCCAACTGGGGCGTTGGCGATGTGATTTTTACAACAAAGATATTTGGAAAATCCTAGCTAAGGGTAGAAGCGACGTAGCCGTTGGATGTTCCAAGCGTTGGTGAGCTCTTCACCGTCCTCTTGGCCGCCTTGTATGTGCCCGGCTTGAGTACCTTCACCACGATGTAGGGTCCCTCCCATGGGGGCGATAGCTTGTGGCGCCCTCGGTTATCTTAGCGCGGCCTTAGGACCCAGCATCCCCCTCGCCGAAATCCCGTCGACGTATCTTGCGTGCTTGGTAGCGTCTTAGGGACTCGTTGATACCTCGCGGAATGCATTAAGGCTACGAGGCGTGCCTCGTCCCGAGTCGGTCCGGCGAGTCCTCGCGGGCTCGTTGGTTAGCATCCTCGTTATAGCCTCGAACCTTGGGCGACCCGTATTCTAAATCCGTGGGGAGGACGGCCTCCGCGCCGTGGACTAGAAAAAATGGGGTGAACCCGGTGGCTCTGCTTGGGGTGGTCCTTAGGCTCCACACGACCGCTGGTAGTTCTTGGAGCCATTTTCGCCCAGATTTGTTGAGCTGGTCGAAAATTCTAGGTTTTAGGCCTTGTAGGATCATGTCATTGGCACGTTCCACTTGGCCGTTGGTCTGTGGGTGCGCCACAGCTGCCCAATCCACACGGATGTGGAACTTGTCGCTGAACTCCAAGAACTTCTTGCCCGTGAATTGGGATCCGTTGTCGGTGATGATGGAGTTCGGCACTCCAAAGCGGTAGACGATGTCGGTGAAGAATGTCACCGCCTGCTCGCCCCCTTAGATTCGTGATGGGGCGCACCTCCACCCACTTGGAGAACTTGTCGATCGCGACCAACAAGTGGGTGAAGCCCCCGGCGCCTTCCGCGGGCCCCGACGATGTCCGGCCCCCACACGGCGAACGGCCATGTGACGGGGATGGTCTGTAGGGCGTGGGCGGGCAAGTTGGACTTGCGGGCGTAGAACTGGCACCCTTCGCAGGTGCGTACGATTTCGCTGGCGTCCGCGACCGCGGTAGGCCGCAAAAGCCTTGGCGGAACGCGTTGCCGACGAGGGTGCGGGGCGCGGCGTAGTGGCCACGGATCCCCGCATGGATGTCCCGCGGGAGCTCGCGCCCCTCGGGAATGGGCACGCACCGCCGTAGGATGCCGGAGGCGGCGCGCTTGTACAGCTCGCCGTCGACGAGGGCAAAAGACTTAGCTATCCTAGCGATGCGCCTAGCCGCGGCCCGATCCGCGGGGAGTTCCCCTCGAGCGATCCGAGGCAATGTATTTCTCCCGCCGACCGCCCGGACGGGGGCCGGCTCGATGTCCATCACGTCGGCTTCGTGAGAGCCGTACCCCTCGAGAAGGGAGAGCACGTACGCCTCGTTCGAGGGGTCCTCGTCCATGGGCTCCGCACCCGCTGGGTTCGAGGGAGCCCCCGAGGGTTCGTTGTGATTCGAGGGGTAGGGCTCGAAGGCGACCGAGGGTTGAGCGATGTCACGCGCGAAAACGTTCGGGGGGACGGTGATCCGCCCGGATGCGATCTTGGCGAGCTCGTCCGCCTCTTCGTTGTACCTTCGGGGCACATGGTTGAGCTCGATGCCGTAGAACTTGTCCTCGAGGGCTCGCACGGCCTTGCAGTAGGCCTCCATCTTGTCGTCGTGGCAGCTCGCGTTCTTCATGACTTGATCAATCACGAGCTGCGAGTCGCCCCTTACGTCGAGGCGCTTGACGCCTAACTCAATGGCGATTTTGAGGCCGCAGAGGAGGGCCTCGTATTCGGCCATGTTGTTAGACGCAGGGAAGTGGAGGCGCACCGCGTACCGCATGTGTTCCCCGAGGGGTGACACGAAGAGCAGGCCCGCGCCCGCCCCCGTTTTCATCACCGAGCCATCGAAGAACGAGTCCGAGCCTCCGCTTGGAACTGTGGCGGCGGAGCTGCGTGTCCGTCCATTCGGCGACGAAATCCGCCAAGATTTGGGACTTGACAGCCTTGCGCGGGGCGTAGGCGAGCGTCTCGCCCATCAGCTCCACGGACCACTTGGCGATCCTGCCCGCGGCGTCGGGGTTGCGGATGATTTCTCCTAGTGGGAAGGAGGAAACCACCGTGACCGGGTGGGCCTCGAAGTAGTGGCGGAGTTTGCGCCGCGCAAGAACCACTGCGTACAGCAGCTTCTGGACCTGTGGGTAGCGCGTCTTCGTGTCCGAGAGGACCTCGCTGATGTAGTAGACTGGCCGCTGCACAGGCAAGGCATGCCCTTCCTCCGTGCGCTCTACAACGATCACGGCGCTCACCACCTGGGTAGTTGCGGCTACGTAGAGCTGCAGGGGCTCGCCGTCCTGTGGCGGCGTGAGGATCGGGGCGTGCGTCAGAGACGCCTTCAGCTTGTCGAGCGCATCCTGGGCCTCGGTGGTCCAGGAGAAACGCTCGTGCTTCTTGAGTAGGCGGTAGAGGGGCAGGCCCTTCTCACCGAGCCGCGAGATGAAGCGGCTCAAGGCGGCAAGGCACCCCAACACCTTCTGCACCCCTTTGAGGTCCCGGATCGGACCCATTCGTTCGAGGGCCGCGACCTTTTCAGGGTTGGCCTCGATTCCCCGCTGGGAGACAATGTACCCCAGGAGCATGCCTCGCGGCACTCCAAAGACACATTTTTCGGGGTTTAACTTGACCCCATTGGCCCGTAGGCAGCTGAACGCGACGCCAAGGTCGCCAACCAGGTCGTCCGCCTTCCTGGTCTTCACGACGATGTCGTCCACGTATGCTTCGACCGTCCGCCCGATGTGATCCCCAAAAACGTGCTGCATGCGCGCTGGTACGTTGCACCCGCGTTTCGAGGCCAAATGGCATCGTGACGTAGCGAACGTCCCGAACGGTGTGATGAACGAAGTCGCGAGCCGGTCGGACTCCTTCATTTTTATTTGGTGGTACCCGGAGTAAGCATCGAGGAAACGAGCAATTCGCACCCGGCCGTTGAATCAACGATTTGATCTATGCGTGGCGAGAGGAAAAGGAACTTTAGGACATGCTTTATTAAGACTAGTGTAGTCTACACACATCCGCCACTTCCCATTCTTCTTCTTTACAAGCACGGGATTAGCTAGCCACGTAGGGTGGAATACTTCCTTGATGAATCCGGCCTCGAGAAGCTTCCGCGGCTCCGCTCCGATTGCCCGTCACCGCTCCTCGTCGAAGCGGCGCGGCCCACCGCCGCACGGCGCGGGCGTTTGGCGAGATGTCAAGGGAGTGCTCGGCGACTTCCCTCGGGATGCCCGGCATGTCCGAGGGGCTCCACGCGAAGATGTCGGCGTTGGCGCGGAGGAAGTCGACGAGCACCGCTTCCTATTTGGGGTCGAGGGTGGAGCCGACCCTCAACGCCTTGCCCTCGGGGGCCGAGGGGTCGAGGGGGACCCCCTTGGTTCCGCTCCGCGGCCTCGAAGGTGCCGGCGTGCTTGCCGGCGGGGGTCGAGGTCGTCGTTGACCATCTTCTCCGCCGTGTTCACCAACGCTTCGTCCCGCGCCGGTGCCTCTCGCGTGCTCCACGCACTCGACGTCGCGGCCGAATGCGTGCTCGATGGATGACCCGACGGTGATGACGCCGTTTGGGCCGGGCATCTTCATCTTCGGTAGGTATAGTTGGGGACCGCCATGAATTTGGCGTAACAAAGGGTCACCCAAGGATAGCATGGTAGGCTCCTTTGAACCCCACCACCTCGAAGGTGAGGGTCTCCTTGCGGAAGTTCTTAGGGGTGCCAAACCGGACCGTAGGTCGATCTCGCCCGAGGGGTTGAACCCGCTTGTCGGGCGCGATGCCGTGGAACGGCTTCGTCCGGGCCGCAACCGGTCCAACCCGATCCCCATCGAGCGCAATGTATGCGCGAAGAGGATGTTGAGGCTACTGCCTCCGTCCATGAGGACCTTCGAGAACCGGGCGTTCCCGATGATGGGGTCAACCACCAGCGGGTCGGCCCGGGTTGGGGATGCGATTCGGGTGGTCTTCCCGGCTAAAGGTGATGACGTCCTCCGACCAATTGAGGAAGGCCGGAGGCGCCCTCTCCGCGGCGAGGACTTCGTGCCGCTCCTTCTTGCGCTGCCGGGTCGACATGTCGACGGTAGGTCCCCCAAAGATGAGGAACACATTTTCGACGGCGGGGAAGCCGCCGGCGTCGCCATCGCCTCCGTCTTTCTTGGCCTCTGCCTCCTTCGCGGTGGCGCGGCCATAGAACTTCTTGAGCATGTCGCACTGCTCAAGGGTATGGTGCACTGGGGTCTTGTGGTAGGGACATGGCTTTTTCAGCATGTCGTCGAACACTCCCGGGCCTCGAGGGGCCGGTCGAGGGCCCCGTCGAGCCGGGTCGACGGCCGAGGGCCTCGGCGTTGCCGCCATCGCGCCCCTGCTCGCGCGCCTCGCGGCGCGGCTTTTTCCCCCTTCTTGCCCCGCTTGTCGTTGCGGTGTGGTTCCTTGGACTTGCCGCCCTCCGCGGGCGCGTCCTCGGAGCGCTTGCCCTTCTTGTCGTCGAAGATCGCCCCCACGGCCTCTTCCCCGGAGGCGAAGCTGGTGGCGATGTCGAACAGCTCATTGGAATCCGCGGGCGGGCTGCGTCCCAGCTCCCGCACGAGGTCCCGGCACGTGGTGCCCTCGAGGAAGGCGTGCACGATCTCGGACTGTGCCACGCTGGGGAGCTCCGTGCAGCGCTTGGAGAAGCGCCGTATGAAGTCCCGCAGCGACTCGCCGGGCTTCCACGCGTGCGGGAGCGCAGGTCCCATGAGTTTCCAGGGCGCACGTATGTGCCCTGGAAGTTGCCCACGAAAGTGTGGACTAGGTCGTCCCAGTTATGGATCTGGCTGGCGGGCAAGTGCTCGAGCCATGTCCGGGCCGCGTCGCCAAGGTGCAGGGGCAAGTTGCGGATGATGACCTCGTCGCTAGTGGCCCCGCCCAGCTGGCAAGCCAAGCGGTAGTCGTTGAGCCACACGCGGGGGTCCGTCTCCCCGTTGTACTTGACGATCGTCGAGGGTTGGCGGAAGCGTTGGGGGAACGCTGCCGCTCGGATCTCCCGCCGAACACGCGGGTGCCCGGGGGCTCCGGCGTCGGGGAGCGGTCCTCGCCGCCGCCGTAGCGCCCACCCCCGTCGAGGGTGGTAACCCCTTGCTGCTCGCGCGTCCGCCTTGCCGGTGCGTCCGGCGTTGATGACGTTGCGAGCGTCGCCATCTAGTGCCTCGCGCGCATCGAGGAGTCGCTCCTTGGCCGGCGTGCGCCCTTGCTCGGTGGGGACGCCCCCGCCGGTCCCCCCCGCGTGCACCGAGGGTTCGCCTCCCCGGTGCGGCTTCATCGCCCCTCGCATCCCCCCGTTGGTGGATGCGTGAGGCCGAGCTCTCGGCCCGCCGGACGGCCGCTTGCTCGATGAGAGTTTGCACCTCGCGGTGCATGTCTCGAGCCCTCGGGGGTCGAGGGTGCCGGCATAGCCCGCGGCGGCGTCGCGGCGGCGACGAGCTTCCGGCTCGCCCGTGGGGGCACGTCCGCGTTTTCGACGTTGGGGGCGGTGTTGATGCGGTCGCGGACTCTGTCGGCCCGGCCTCCCCGCGCGCGTTCGCCGCGCGCGAGGCTTCCCCCCGCCATTGAGGCGCGGAGTAGACGCACCGTTCGGTATTCCTCCGCCGGCTTGGCCTCGAGCTCGCGGGCTTGGGCAAGCCGTGCGTCGGCGTCGGCCCCGGCGAGAGCGCTTGGCCCCGCGGCCGGGCGCGCGGCGATCCCTGGGGCAGGCGTGACCTCCCCGTCTCCGGCGCCCACCGCGCCGGCGGCGTTGGCCGGGTCGTTGGTGATGACGGCGCAACACTCCCGCGCGGGGTCGTAGCTCCCGGTGCTGGAGTCGTCGGAGCAGCCAAACCAGTAGTCCGTGGCGTCGAGGAAACGCCGGAACGCGACTGGGTCCGGCACGCCGGAGAAGTCCCACTCCGCGTATCCGTGGCGGTTGGCGGGTGGCATCGTGTCGACGGAGCCCAGGGATGACTCATCGCCGGCCGAGGCGCGGGGTCCCCGGCGACGAAGACGTGGCGGCCGGGCGGAACCCTCGCGCATCGTCGTGTTGACGTTGGCGTTGTAGGCCGTCGTAGCGCCACGCAGCCCGATGGGGATGCGTGGTCCGAGAGACGCGCGCCCGCCCCGCCGGGGGCGGTGGCGGTCGTGATGGTCGGCGCACCGCGCCGGGCGGCGGCGCGCTCGCCGCCGCCGCTCGGACCGCGCCCCCCGGCGCGAGCGCTCGTCCCGAGCGACGACGGCGTCGTGGCGTCGATGGACCCGCGGCCTCCGTGCTGCGCGGCGCCTCGCGCCGAGTCGTGCGTGCGGCGGGGGTCCGAGCGGACCCGTCCGACGCCGCGCGCGGAGTTCCTCACGGTTAGTGAGGCGCATGAGATAGCCGTTCCCCGTGGCCCGAAAGTTCGGGTCCCCGAAAGCGGATCTCGAACCCGGCGGAGGGGGTCCGAGCTACCCATGCGGTAGCGTGTAGCACGGTACTCGGTGCGGATCACCATGGAGGGAGTTGGCGAAATGACCTTAGGCGCTCGCTTGCCCCACGGTAGGCGCCAATCGTCGGTGCGGAATATGGTCCCGACACTAACCCGTAGATAGCGCCGAGGTCTATCCCTCAATGGTCGATGCCGAGCAACAAGTGACACAGGGTTTTTATCCTGGTTCCGCCGAGGGGGCCGTACGTCCGGCAGGGGTGTGCTCACGGCACTATATTGCTCGGCACCGGGGGTGCTCGTAGTGGGGTCGCTACAAGCGAGGCGGGAGAGGAAGCGTGGCTTCCAAGTCCCTAGTGGAGTGGCTGAAGATGTTGTGGGAGAATTAGAGAGTGAGTGCACAGCGTATGTCAAGGGCTCTTGGTCTATGGCCTTGAGTGTGTTGCCGTTCGTGTCTCTCTTCTCCCCCTGCGGGCTGGGGGTTCGTCCCCCTTTTATAGATCAAGGGGGGGCGAACTACATGCATGCCGCGCTATCTAGCTACGTGGAGAAGCACGACGTGCTATCTCTGGAGAATGGGCGGCCATCCGGCGATCCTTGCAGCGATCCGGTCATCATGGCTCGACTTGTACCCGAACGGTGGCGGTTCGAGGGTAGGAGAGCGGCGGATGGTGGTGATGTCCTCCGATAGGCTCGAGGGAGGTGTCGACGCGAGGCCCGTACGGCGTACGGGGAATAGTCGAACGGCGTTCCTTCCCGACGCGCTTCACGGGGCTGGAGTCGTTGCTACAGGGCCCGGCGTGCGCCTGCACTCGCGGGTACGGCGGGCACGCCGTTACAGTGGCGGGGATGGCAGTCCACCGGCCTAGCGCCTCCACCTACCCCTGTAGGGTCACAAGAAAGTGAATCGAGGGTGCGCCGGCCCCCTTTCGAGGGGCTCGGCGCGTTAGTCGTACTAGGGCGTGCGCATGGTGTCACGGGAGCGACACCGGCCGCACTTGCACGCTCCCCTCCCACGGTGGCGGGGATGGGCTCCTCCCCCGGGAGTAGGTGCGGCGGCACGGGGTGCGAGCCCCGGCGCATGATGGCGCCGTCTCGCGGCGTCGGGGCGTTAAATGCCCGTGTACGGGGCCGGCGCACGCGTGAGGGGCACCCTCGAGCGTGGCGGACCCCGGCCGAGGGCGGGGGCGTACCCTCGAGCGAGGCGGAGCCCGCTCGAGGGAAGTGCTGCCCCTCGAGCGGGGCGATGCCCGCCCGAAGGGAGTGCGCCCCTCGAGCGGGCGACGCCCGCCCGAAGGGAGCGCACATCCTCGAACGAGGCGGAGCCCGTTCGAGGGGATCCTTACGTGGGGCTGCCTCGATGGGCCGTCCGAGTCCCCGTGGGGAACTGTGTCCCGCATGGTTAGGCACCGCATGGTTAGGCTTAACGTATTTGGGTTTCGTTGCGGGCTTTAAGTGAGGTTTTCCCCATTGTTTAAGGGGACCCCTAGGGCAATCCCCGACACCATTTACTCGGGCTCGTGCTCATGAATTAAACTTTGTGCTTTGCTGCCGACAAACGAGGGACCGAAGCTTGAAGACCGGCGGATGGTGGGCCACGTGGGGCCGGGGAGGCCACGGCCTCCATGCAAAGGCGCGTGGTCGGAGACCACGGCCTTCACGCAAGTGCCCGCGCCATCCCGTGGCCGCGTGGGACATGTGGGGCCGGCCCGGCCTTGCATGCAAGGTGTGAGCCGCCGGACGTGGCCGCATGGGACATGTGGGGCCGGCCCGGCCTTACATGCAAGGCGCGCGCGCCGCCGGGGCGTGCATGCTGCGCGGGCGTGGGGTCCGCGCGCGGGCTCGGTTGGCTTGCGCCGCGGGGGATATTTCCCTTTCTTTTTTTTTTGTTGTTTTCCATCTATATTAGAGAGAGACCCTAGTAGATTAGGACTCGAGTTTGTTTTCATTGTTAGCTTTTGCTACTTTCCGAACCGCCGCGTATTCTATGCCGCCGTCGTGAATTCAAGCTCCACCTTGTGAGTGATTAATAAATTGCTCGTTGTATTTTTCTTGTTCGTTCCATCGATTACGTGCGGGAAAAACGATCTTCGTGATCGGGCCGATCTCGCACCGCGAGGTTGGTAACCATTGGAGGTACGGTTCAGCGATTGCATTGGTGCAACGGGTTCGCTCGTCGTAGTCGGATCGTGAGGGTCGAACGACCACCAAATCGAGATTTATCCCACTCACCGAAAGATCGGGCACTCCCCCTCTATCAAGTGGTATCAGGATTCCAGGTTGATCGGTGAGTTTACCCCGTGTTTTTAATCCCTATAGTCCACAAAAACCAAACAAATTTTTTTACCTTGTCCCATCAACCCGTTTTAGCCTCGCACTTTCATTCGATAAGTGTTGGGGTTGAATTGGCGTGCTAATTTCGTTGTTTCGTTGCTGATCTCGGTGTTTCTTTCCATCTTTTTTTAACCTAGCCACCATATTTTCTTCCGCCGCCGCTGTGGGTTCTGTTTTCCTTTTCCTTTGCAGGCCTGTTCAATGCGTCTCGGTTCCCAAGCGCGTACGGTGCCTCGTTTCCGTCCGCGTCGCGAGTTGGCATCACCGCCGCCCCGCCTCGTTTTCCGTCACCGAGCCTTCACGCGTCACAACGCCTTGTCTTCATGTTGCTACACGCCGCGTTCCGCCCCCGCCTCGCTTTGCGTTCCGACGCAAAGGCCCCCCTTCCGCCCGCGGTTGCCGGTTCGTTCCCCTGCGTCTCCCAAAAAAAGAAAAAAAAGAAAAGCAAAGCAACGAGAAAACGAAAGAAAAAAACAAAAGAGATAAAAACAAAGGACAAAAAAAAGAACGAGGGACGATCCGTTTGGCAATTTTTGCTCCCAAGCTTTTCGGGCTCGCGGCGTGCCTTTTTCCTCCTTTGCCTTTATTTTTCCCTTCTCTGTTCTTATCCGCACTTGTGATCAGCAGCGTTTGTGACAGGTTTAGCACTCTTATTTAACTCCACATTATTGTTTGTTTGTGCTAATCCTTCATCTGAGTGCATCCTACCCAGAACTCCACAAATTTCTACTTCGAGCTGACCTTGTTCCCGATCAGTCGTTGCGCCTTGCTTTCGAGAAGTTCCACCGGGTCGGTTGCAGGTCGCCCCTATGTGATTGGTAAGATCGGATAAGAATTTTATAACGGCATTAGTTTGAGCGTCTTTGTGAGCTGTTCCATCCTATTCTTGCATCTGTGTTTGTTTTGTGTTTGCACTAACTATGGTAGGAGACGACGACAACACACAATTTGCGGGACTTGCGCGGCGCATAGAGCTTGACGGTCCGGGGTCACGGACATCAAGACGATCCATGAGAGGATGGACTCCACGGTCACTACGGCCAACGAGCGATTTGACCGGCTCGACCTCGCGCGGACGACCACCAAGACGACACTCGACACCATTGTGTCACGCCTTGATGCGTTGAACACGGTGGTCACCGATTTGGTGGCCCAAGGATGTGTTGGTGACGATGAGCCAGAGGACGCTGACCATCGTGGAAAGGCTCGTCGCGTACCACGCCGCCCCGGTAATGATTCCTTTTCTAAGATTAAATTTAAAATCTCATCTTTCAATGGTAAATACGATCCTGCTGCATATCTGGATTGGGAGTTAGAGGTTGAACAAAAATTTTCATGCCATGATATTGCTGCAAATTCTCGAGTTAAAGCTGCTATTAGTGAATTTACTAAGTTTGCTTTAATTTGGTGGCGTGAGTATAAAACTAAACATCCAACCACCGTTCCGACCACTTGGGATGAATTGAAAGCTGCCATGTGACATCGATTTGTACCATCATATTATGCTCGTGATTTGCTTAACAAAATGCAGTGTTTCCAGCAAGGTTCTCAGTCTGTTGAGGACTATTACCAGGAGCTACAAAAAGGTATGATTCGGTGTGGGTTATTCGAGGAAAACGACGCTGCTATGGCACATTTTCGTGGTGGTTTAAACCGAGAAATTCGGGATATCCTTGACTATAAAGAATATGATGACATGACTACATTATTTTCATATGCTTGCAAAGCCGAACGTGAAGTGCGGGGACGCCACTCGAAGCCATTTTTTTAACTCTTTTTCGGGGCGCGGCTCCACTTCCGGCTCCGGAATGCTCCTTCTACACCACCTCCGCCGCGTCGACATCTCGTGATAAGGCGGCCAAAGCCGGCGGCACTACTCCATCCACGGGCGCCCCTCTTCCCACTAGTCGTACGTGGGATATCACTTGTTTTTGCTTGCGGTGGACGTGGTCACATGGCTCGGGATTGTTCCAACACGCGCACTTTGATCGTTCGTGACGATGGTGAGTACTCTTTCGCTAGTGATTCTGAGGATAATCAACATACTCTGCTGGCCACTGACTTTGCAGCACAGACGGATATCCATGTCAACCCAGATGACGCCGATAGGTATGAAACTCTTGTTGTGCAGCGTGTTCTCAGTACACAGGTCGCTTCACCGGAAACAAATCAGCGCCACACTCTGTTCCATACGAAGGGTGTTGTGCAGGAGCGGTCGATTCGCATCATCATCGACAGCGGGAGCTGCAATAATTTGGCTAGTACTATCTTTGGTCGAGAAGTTGTCGCTCCCCACTCGTAAGCATTCGAACCCATATCACATTCAATGGCTTAATGATGGTGGCAAAATTAGAGTATCACGCTCGGTGCGTGTTCCTTTTTCTATAGGTGCTTACTCCGCTTCGTTGATTGTGATGTTGTTCCTATGGAAGCATGTTCTTTGTTACTTGGTAGACCTTGGCAATATGATATTGATAGCTTGCATCATGGTCGTTCGAATCATTATTCTCTCATGTTTAAGGGTCGAGAAAATAATTATACATCCTATGACGCCTTTGAACAAATTGTTAAAGATGATCTTGCTAGAGCCGTTAAAATGGCTAAACAACGAGAAACCATCACCCTCCACTTCGATAAATCTGAAATTAAGTTGAATGCTTCTCGTTTTACTTGCTACACGTGCTGATTTTGATGATATTCGAGATGCTCCTTTGCCATGCTATGCACTTGTATGCTCTAGTGTGCTTGTTTCCCTTGATGATGCACCATCCGTGGATATTCCGCTGCGGTTGCTAACCTTTTGCGGGAGTATGCTGATGTCTTTCCCAAAGACTTGCCACCGGGTCTCCCACCGCTTCGTGGCATTGAGCACCGGATCGACCTCATTCCCGGTGCCCGGCTTCCGAACCTCGCCCCGTATCGTACAAACCCGGATGAGACAAAAGAGATTCGGCGACAGTGCGGGCGCTACTTGATAAGGGTTACATTCGTGAGTCTCTTAGTCCTTGCTCGGTTCTGTGTTACTTGTTCCTAAGAAAGATGGTTCATGGCGTATGTGTGTAGATTGTCGTGCTATTAATAACATAACAATTCGTTATCACCACGCCTTTATGATATGCTAGATGAGCTTAGTGGTGCCATTCCCGTTTACTAAGATTGATTTGCGTAGTGGTTACCATCGATTAGAATGAAATTGGGAGATGAATGGAAAACATCTTTTAAAACTAAATTTGGTTTATATGAATGGTTGGTTATGCCGTTTGGTTTGACTAATGCTCCCAACACTTTTATGCGTTTGATGAATGAAGTTCGAGGCCCTTCATAGGATTGTTTGTCGTTGTCTATTTTGACGATATCTTGATTTACGGCAAGTCTATGGCGAGCATTTAGAACATTTGGGTGCTGTTTTTGACGCGTTGAGGGCTGCCCATTTATTTGCTAACATTGAAAAATGCATCTTCCGCGCACAACGTGTCTCGTTTCTTGGTTATGTTGTTACTCCACGGGGTATTGAGGTGGACAGCGGCAAGATTGATGCTATTCGGGAGTGGCCTACACCGACAACGGTTACCCGTATTCGGAGTTTTCTTGGTCTTGCAGGTTTCTACCGCCATTTTGTCCGTTATTTTAGCACCATTGCAGCACCTCTACATGAGCTTACAAAGAAAAATGTTCCTTTTGCTTGGAGTGATGCACGGGAGGTAGCGTTCACCACATTGAAAGATAAGTTAACCCACGCTCCTCTCTTGCGGTTGCTCGATTTTACTAGAGTGTTTGAGCTTGAATGCGATGCTAGTGGTATTGGGCTAGGTGTTGTTTTGTTACAAGAAGGTAAACCGGTTGCTTACTTTAGCGAGAATTTAAGTGGTGCTAGCTTGAAATACTCAACTTATGATAAGGAACTTTATGCTTTAGTGCGAACTTTGCAAACATGGCAACACTATCTTTGGCATCGCGAGTTTATAATTCATTCGGATCATGAGGCTTTGAAACATATTCGTACCCAAATAAATCCGAACCGTCGTCATGCTAAATGGGTCGAATTTATTGAGTCCTTTCCTTACATCATAAAACACAAGAACGGGAAGGATAATGTTATCACCGATGCTTTGTCTCGTCGTTATACTATCTTTGTCACGGTTAGATTTTAAAATTTTTGGCTTGCAAGCTGTGAAAGATTTATATGTGGACGACGCGATTTCAAAGATGTTTTCTCTCATTGTGTTAATGGGAAACCTTGGGGCAAATTTCACATGCGGGACGGGTTCTGTTTCGCGCTAACAAGCTGTGTGTTCCGGCCTAGTTCGGTTCGTCTGTTCTTGTTGCGGGAAGCACATGGCGGCGGTCTCATGGGGCATTTTGGCGTTTACAAGACGCATGAGGTCTTGGCTGCCCACTTCTTTTGGCCCCGGATGCGCAAAGATGTTGAGTGCGTTGTTGCACGTTGCACTACTTGTCGAAAGCTAAGTCACGTTTGAGCAACCATGGTTTGTATATGCCTTTGCTCGTCCCTACATCTCCTTGGCTTGATATTTCGATGGATTTTGTTTTGGGATTGCCTAGAACTAAGAAGGGGAGGGATAGCATTTTTGTGGTTGTTGATCGTTTCTCCAAAATGGCTCATTTCATACCTTGTCATAAGACCGATGATGCTAGTCGTGTTGCTGATTTGTTCTTTAGAGAGATTATTCGTTTGCATGGTATTCCAAATACAATAGTCTCTCGATCGTGATGCTAAGTTTCTCGGTCATTTTTGAGATCACTTTGGAATAAATTGGGAACTAAATTGCTGTTTAGTACAACTTGTCACCCTCGGTCGATGGGCAACCGAGGTGGTTAATAGGACTTTGTCAACCATGCTTCGGGCCGTTCTAGATAAAAAAATTTGAAATGTTGGGAAGATTGTTTGCCTCATGTTGAGTTTGCTTATAATCATGCGACCCATTCTTCTACAAAGATGAGTCCTTTTCGATTGTGTATGGTTACATTCCTCGGGCGCCTATTGATTTATTTTCGCTTGCTCGCCGAGGACCCCCCACACATCGATGCGGTTGCCCATGTTGAGCAAATGATTAATTTGCATGAACAAACTCAACAAAATATTGCTGTCTTGCTAATGCTAGATATCGGGTTGCTTGGTAGTAAAGGTCGCAAACTTGTTACTTTTGAACCTGGTGATATGGTTTGGTTGCATTTGCGCAAGGATCGTTTTCCTACTTTGCGCCGTTCTAAACTGATGCCTCGTCTTCTTTGGTCCTTTTAAAGTGCTAACCAAGATTAATGATAATGCTTATATCCTTGACCTGCCTGCGGAGTTTGGTGTTTCCACTAGTTTTAATGTTGCAGATTTGAAGCTCTATGCGGGCGCCGATGCGGAGTTGCCGTCGAGGGCGACTTCGGTTCAAGAAGGGGAGGATGATGAGGACATGGACACCGACATGCGTACGACTACGGCGGCGGCACACGATGAGAACATGGAGATCGACTCGCGTACGTTGACACCGGCAGCATCATCTCCGGCACCACCAGAGGACACACTTCCGGCGCCATTTTCCGGACCACTTACTCGGGCTCGTGCTCATGAATTAAACTTTGTGCTGCTACTGACAAATGAGGGACCAGAAGCTTGAAGACCGGCGGATGGTGGGCCACGTGGGGCCAGGAGGCCACGGCCTCCATGCAAAGGCGCGTGGTCAGAGACCATAGCCTTCACGCAAGTGCCTGCGCCATCCTGTGGCCGCGTGGGACATGTGGGGCCGGCCTGGCCTTGCATGCAAGGCGTCAGCCGCCAGGACGTGGCTGCATGGGACATGTGGGGCCGGCCTGGCCTTTGCATGCAAGGCGCGCACCGCCAGGACGTGCATCGGTCTGTTCGTTCGAACTTATCGGTCGCCAAGACAGCCGATCTTTCTCTCGTAACAAACCACCACCAAAGAATCGGCCCGGCGGTTCCTTTTCTCTCGTAACAAATCAAGCACCCGCCGGCCATCGGCCACCGCCCAAACGAACAGGCGCATGCACGCGGGCGTGGGGTCTGCGCCGCTTGGCTCGGTTGGCTTGCGCCGCCGGGGAAATTTCCCTTCCTTTTTTTCTGTTTTGTTTTTCCATCTATATTAGAGTGAGACCCTAGTAGATTAGAACTTGAGTTTGTTTTCATTGCTAGCCTTTGCTACTTTCCAAACCGCTGCGTATTCTACACCGCCATCGTGAATTCAAGCTCCACCTTGTGAGTGATTAATAATATTGCTCGTTGTATTTTTCTTGTTCGTTCTATCGATTGCGTGTAGGAAAAACGATCTTCGTGATCGGCCGATCTCGCACCGCGAGGTTGGTAACCATTGGAGGTACGGTTCAGCGATTGCATTGGCGCAATGGGTTCGCTCGACATAGTCGGATCGTGAGGGTTGAACCACCACCAAATCGATATTTATCCCTCTCACCGAAAGATCGGGCACTCCCCCTCTATCGGGCACGCTGATGAAAAAAACAAAATAACTTCCATGTTCTTGTCCCGTGCGTAGACATGCTCGTAAACGTTTTGCCATGTGCCGCAGTATATGGCTCCGCAGCCTATACGGGAAAATGCACGGTTGCCGTGCGTGACACATCTCTGTCCTGCGCCAAATAATACCAGGTTCACGGCAAATGTCACTATTGCCGTTCGTGAGTCCAAAAGGCTCAAGGTAAACATGTGCCCCGCACGTGAAAGGCCGCCTAACGGCCTAACAGTGGTTACTCTTTGCCGCACACGGCTAATATTTTTTATCGTGGTGCGTCTACCTTTGACGCACGGCAAAGAAGGCACCCGTGCCGCCGGGACGCCCAACAGGTGGGGTCGGCGGCTGCCCTCCGTGTTTGCCGTGCGACTAACGCAGGCGCACGACAATGCTTGGCCCATTGTCGTGCCTTGCAGAGGCCGGCGCACGGCAATAGTTGGCCCATTGTCGTGCGTTTCTGGGCCAGCTCACAGCAATGGTTGGCCCATTGCCGTGCGTTTTGTAACCCGGCACACGGCAATGGTTGGCTCATTGTCGTGCGTTCGGAGCGAGGCACACGACAATGGCTGCATCCCGTTCGTTACCTTGCGCTGACTCGTCATGGCACCATCAAAACCATTGTCGTGCGTCGTACCTTCGGCGGACGGCAAAGCCGCAGGGCCCGCACCACCATTTCCGTGCGCGCGTCGTCCCGCGCTTTGAACACCTTCTCTTTACCGTGCGCCAAGAACAACACACAGCAAAGGTCTTAGACGTACGCCCTGATAAATGACACACGTCAAATGTTTGATTGCCGAGCAAATAATTGCATAGCGACCTTTGCCATGCACCGGGAAAAAAAACATGGCAAAGCGACTTCTATGCGTTTTCCAGCCTGGCAAAGCCGCACTCTCCGGTAGTGCTAATGTAATGTTTATGATCCATGCATGCCACATTTTTACCATATTTATACAACTTTCAGCCTGTTCGTTTGGCTGGTGGCTGATAGCTGGTGCTGATTTGTTTTGAGAGAAAAGTACTGCTGGCTAGTTGCTGGTGGCTTATTTGTTCTGAGAGAAAAGTAATATTGGCGTTTGGCTGATAAGCCAAACGAACAGGGCGTTTACCTGGGGAATCAAATTTAACGGCGCCCGTTAGGATGCATGCGTCCGGTCGATTTCCGACAGAGTTTAAAATTTCCTTTTTCAACAACGGGCGAGTGTTGTCCCGACCGGCACGGATGGGAACCACTCGCGTGCCCGTGTGTCAAGTGTCATGTGCGTGGCGGCCAAAAAAAAATTGAACAAAAATGCACAGAAAAGAAAATGTGACAAAACAATTGTAATAAAAAATTGTAAAAAAGTTATTTAGAGAAAACACCCAGAAAAACTTTTTTGGCAAAACTTATGAATAAAACTTTTTAAAAAAATTAAGCGCAAAAACTACAAAGAAAATTTTGAAAAAATGAATAAAAAGTTGTTCATAATTGTTTATGAAAGTTTAAGGATAACTTTTTATGAAATCTTTATAAATTAATTTATATAAAAAATGAGAAAAGAAAAAGGGAAAGTTTTGGAAAACAAACTTTTTGGGATAAAATTTTGAGGAAACACTGCCGAAAAAGAATATGATAATTTTTTGCAAGAAAAGTTTTTATGAAAGTTTAAGGATAACTTTATATGAAATCTTTTATAAATTAATTTACATAAAAATATGAGAAAAGAGAAAGGGAAAGTTTTTTTAAAAATATTTTGGGACAAAATTTTGAGCAAACGTAGCCGAAAAAGAATATAAAAAAATTGCAAGAAAAAAGAAATATAAAAAAATTGTGGTAAGATTTTTTTCTAACCCAAGGGCCACGACTAGGCGCCATTTCCCGGTGCCGCCGCTCCCGGCAGGGAGCACGCCATGGCCGGCCCGGCCCGCTCCCCGCGGGGGGCCGCCGCCACCGGGCCCCGCTCACCGCCTCGCCGCTCGCTGGGGCACCTCCCTGCTGGCTTGCAGCCACCGCCGCTCGTGGATTTGAGAGAGGAATAATCGAGATTGAAGAGAGAAGGACTGGAGTGCAGGAATCATGCCTTTGACCGGTGCGGTGAGACGGTGAGGTGTTGTGAATTTTTTTATTTTTTAATCCTTTTAATCTAATTTATTAAAAATAACCCGGGCCCAACTAAAATTGCAAAAAGTAGCCCTTTTGGTCGCGCCAGGCCGCGTGGAGCGACTCCTCACTGAGGTGCGCCGGGGGCATGTGGCGCGGCCGAGGCGCCACGTCGGTCGGGCGCGGGCCGGCCGTGCTGAGGTGGCAGGTGAGTCGCGCCATATGCCGTGGCGCGACTCATTCAGGAGTCGCGCCACGCGGCCTGACGCGACTCACTTAACATACAGGGGGCCGTCGGACCCCTTTATTTCTTCCTCCTCTCACTTCCTTTCTTCTCCAGAACAGGCTAAGCGCTCCCATGGCGTCGCCCCCGCACCGCCCCCTCTAGATCTGCATCCCCCTCCACCAGATTCGAGTGGATTTGGGTGGGAAATCACTCATTGAAGGTACCCCCTCCACTTAGACCGAGTAGTTTTTGTTGATTTAGTTGTTTTTCCGGGGTTTAGCCATTGCTAGGATTTGTTGACTATGTGGCTCCAATGGAGGATTGAGTATGAATCGGTCACTATTAGTTGGCTTGTATCGATGCATTGGTTGATTGTAACACCGATCTATCGTGTAGTTTGCAATGCATGTTTTGGTTTCGATGGATTTTGGTGGTGTAGATGTTGAAGTAATGTTGAGCACTATGAACAAATGCAAATGCAATGTAGGCTCATGTAGTAGGTTTGAGTAGTAGTACTAGCTTTGAGTAGTATTTTCACTAGTATTTCTTTACTTACCTTTGAGTAGTAGTATTTATTTTTCACTAGAATTTCTTTACTTACCTTTCACTAGTCTATTGTATTTTGATTGAAATTTGAATTTCAATTGAATAAATCAATACTTACTTACCTTTAATTGATGTTTGAAATGCAAGTGATGGTACTAGATTTAGTCATGACTTAGTAGTTTTTTTCACTATGTGTATGTATGTTGGAGATTGTAATATTTTCTTCACA
Organism: Cenchrus americanus; assembly: GCA_947561735.1. Taxonomy (NCBI): domain Eukaryota; kingdom Viridiplantae; phylum Streptophyta; class Magnoliopsida; order Poales; family Poaceae; genus Cenchrus; species Cenchrus americanus. The sequence goes on from OX387240.1 coordinate 96,573,826, forward strand.
AGTTGTATGCATGTTGGAGATAGTAGTATATATATCTTGGTGCTCATCTAGTAGTATTTTCTTCGCTAGCTTTTCTTATGAATTTTAATTTTACTTCACATATGCATGCAATTTTTTAGGTGGGTTATAAATATTATTTTCTTCATTTAGGACCATGGCACAACAAGAGCAGTACCACCCAAGGTATCCACTCCTTGAGAAGTACTATGATGACAATCACCGTGGGAGGAAGCTTGAAGAGCGTTTGGAGGTAGGATTAGAAGCACTTGTTAATTTGCTGATGGATGGATTGAATTGGATTGTCATGTACTAATCATTTGTTGTGAATGTGATATTTTTTTGTAGGTTTTGAAGCCTTTGCGACCCCGCACTCACACTCCTCTACAATGGGATGATAGGTACACACCTTTCATTCGCCGATCGGGTTTCCTCCCTCTTGCCACATTGTGTTAACACCGAAATTTGGTAAGGAGTCGACTTGTGGGTCCGGTTCGATAAAGAGTCCGTCTGGTGGAAGGAAGGATATTTTCAGAGATATTCGGCAAAAGGATCCGCGGTCGGCTATCTGCTCCGGTTCGGCAAAGGAACAGTAGAGCTGATTTTGCGGGATTGGACGGTGACGTGGCTCGATCAGGGGGGACGAATGGATGGATAGGTGATCAAACTTAGAGATAAATTAGGCAATGAATCCATTCGCAGTTGTACTCAATAGGGTATAAATACGACCCCTGGATGTATGTAACGGACACAATCATTCCTCAATACACACCGGCCTTACGCCAAACCCTAGAGTCCTTGTCGTGTCGTCGAGTTCTTCGAGAGGACCAATCGATCCGTCGACCTCCGTGAGTTCGGCAACCTTGTATCATGTCTAGTATCATGCGGTGGATTTAGATCCGATGCAAGTAGTCTTGTTACCATGCTTCATGTCATGCGGTAGATTCAAGCTTGGTTCAAGAAGGTTTCTTGTTAGATCATGAGCCATGCGGTAGGCTAAGGTCTAGCTTGAAGCTCGTTATCGGCTCTATTGGATTTTGGCAAGATCCAATAGATTCATTAAGTTACCCCGTGTTATTTTGAGTTTTACTTCATGTTTTAATTCATGTAACACACCTTTGCCCAATCTAGATGGGTTTGGATCGGCTTTATCTTCTATGATCCTTATTCGAGTAGATTTCATGTTTCAATACGTGGATCTTGTGCTCTCCGATAGACGAAACCGAATCGATCTAGGTTGTTACGTGTTGCGGGTTCAAGCTTGCTACGTTCGTATAAATCTTGAAAGAACCGGGTATCATGCGGTAGATGCAAGTTTTTGGGTTGCTTTGGAACTAGTCATCCGGTGGATTAGGTTCCCAAATCAGCCTGATAGATTTATCCACGTGGTAATGTTTGTTCCTTCTTCATGGACCCTGAATCGGTACATTTCGGCCGTATTCGGTTATGTTTCTTCACAAGTAGATCCCGTACGTTAGTTATGTTTTAAATGATGCGTGCTTTTAGCTTTCCATATTTAGATTGTATCATGCGGTGGATAGATCTATTTGTGGAAAGTGGTATGGTTTTTCATGCAAGTTGTATCATGCGGTGGATAGATTTGCTTGATGCCGTGCCCGACGGATCTTGAAGTAACTAGACATGCGGTAGACTAGTGCTTTGGATCTATGCATGCTTGTTTAATACATGATCATGTCCGTGCTTTACTTTATTTAATGTTAATCTTCATGGGGATCGGTCATGTCTTTGCGCGTGCACCCTTGTTTATACAAAGACCGATCGCCGTCACGCTTACGTCATCCATTCGGCGGTGTTCTTTTTTCCCTTTGCGGTTCCCCGAATGGTCGTGGTTCTTTGACGGATAGCTTTCCATAGCTATGTGTTATCCCATCCGGCTTTTTAGCCGTAAATATGGAACCGTGCGGTACCACCCGACAAGTTCCAAGCTTTGATATCTAATCGCCTTATCTTTTGTTAATTTTCGGGAAAAATTGATCGGCACGTCATTTGCTCTCTCGCGCGTGTGAAGCCGACTTTGTTCGGCTTGTTGTGTGATTGGCGTTGAGTACATTTTTTGCGTCAACACACTTTTTGGCACGCCCGGTGGGACACAACCGAATAGATTCAAGATGCCCGAAATCTCAGACCTCATGGATGTCAATATTGAAGACCTTTCTCCAGAACAGCGGCAGCAACTCCAAGATGTCGTGGACCAGTTTCAGCAGAAATGTCTGCTGTCGTTCAAAAAGAATAGAAGCGGCGTCCCGTATCTGAAGAACGAGATGCCCAGAGTACTGCTGCCAGGGGAAAGCGATGCTACATCTCGGCGGGGAAAAGGAGGAATGCGCGCGGGTATTCCAGGAGTCAGCGGATTACATGCTCACCAAGCACAACAAGGCTTTCCTCGGATCGCTTCAACAGATGATGGTGGCCATCTTTGGCCGGGCATGGAGCAAGCATTCGGCAAGGCACCGGCCGGGGGAAGACCGTGGAGCCGGGTGAATCAAGCTCGCGGCCGCCGCTACGGAGCCGGCCACGGCGGCCTCCTCCTCGGAGCTCCGGAAGCCAAGCATTCCAACCTCCTCCACGGCGCGGGGGGCGGCCGGTTCGGCCCCCGTTGCAAGCTTCGGGGAGGTCGGCCAATCCCGCCACCACCACGGAGCAAAGGCACGGGTCGGCACGTGCAACGGCCGAATCCGTACCGGCCTACATACGAAGACCTAGCATTCGGCTCGTCCGGGGCCCCACTTGATCCCGGCCGGAGAATTGCTCCGTCGACCAACCGGCTCCCGAGAAGAACTTGTACGGCGGTGGTTATCATGAAGTGGGAAACTACGGAGCGTTCGACGCCTTCCCGCACCCGGGGGTACGCGCCAGCCGCAGGCGCGCAAGAAGATGACGCCCTAGCGCGCAAGATGGCCGAATTGATGCGAGAATCAGTTCGGCCTCAAGCCAAAGATGCAGGGCCCTGCCTATAGGCCGCCGTTCCCAGAGTGGTACTATAACGTGCTCTTGCCGCCAAGGGTGAAACCGCCAACGGAATTCACAAAGTTCTCGGGGCAGGACGAGACAAGCACGGTCGAGCACATCGCCCGTTACCTCATGCAGCTTGGGGAATGCTCGACCGAGGAGACGTTCAGGGTTCGCTACTTCCCCGCCTCACTGACAGGTCCAGCTTTTCAGTGGTTCTCGTCCCTGCCTCCTGAATCAGTGGCCAGATGGAAGGATTTGGAGCGTAAATTCCACGCTCATTATTTCGGCGGCGGCTACGAGAAGAAGCTGATTGATCTCGCCACCCTGAAGCAAAGGCACAGCGAAACACCGCTGGAGTTTCTTAGAAGATTCAGGGAAGTCAAAGGCATGTGCTTCTCGCTGAACTTGCCAGACGATCAGCTAGCTGATATGGCCGTCGCCGGGATGTTGCCGGCCGTGCGTGAGAAGTTATTTGGGATGGAGTTTGAGAACCTGGGCCAGCTATCACAGAAGTTGTCTCTAATGAGCAATCAGGCATATGGTCTCAAGAAGGACCCCAAATTTGGCAAGCGACGACGTCGGCGACATCTACAACCGGTTCTGGACAAAGCCGATCCGTTCGAGGATTCGAGGATGAATTGGAGGTAGCTTCGGCGAGAGATCATGTGGGGTAAGGAGCCCACCGACAATGAATTAGCGCCGGGTCAAGCGGACCAAGGGGACTTATGACTTTGACATCACGAAGGTCGATAAGTTGTTTGAGCTCTTAGTGAAAGAAGGCCGAATCAAGGCGCCCGAGGGGCATTCTATGCTTCGGCCCGATGGAGTTAAAGCGAAACGTTACCGTGGCTTCCATGACGGGGATTCACACTCCATCAACGACTGCGGGGTCTTCGGGATGAGGATCCGAGAAGGCCATCCGGGAGGGACACCTCAAGTTCGATAACAAGATGAAGCCGGATGGCCACCCCTTTCCTCGGAACATGCTCGGCTTTTCCGTCAATGCGATAACGACCGAGGAGAAGGGTAAGGTCAAGGTCCCGACCTCAACCGAGGTCCAAGCAAGGCGGAGCGATGGACCCAAAACGCCGGGTGACTCGGAGCAAGTACAAGGTGACGCCCCCCGCATTCTCAAGAGCCACATCGAGGTTGGGGAATCATCCGTGGCCTAAGCCCAAGGTGACAACGCGCATTCTCCTCAACAAATGGCAGCGCCAAATAGAGAAAGAGCGCTACCAGAAGCGTCGTCACGAGGAGGAGCGGCGCGGGCCGAGGAAGAGGCGCGCGAAGGGACCAGGAACAGTACACGCGCGAGCAGGAGCGCGCACACTGGGGATGCGCCTTCTTCGAGCACCGCCTGGAATGAGGGTCTAAAGCGCCCACATTGAAGAACCGTCCCGAATGCGGCGACGGTATGTTGAATACAAGCGAGGAAGGCGCCAATCGCCGATCCGTCCACGAGAGACTTGGAAGGATTCACCCTAATGGGGATCGGCGTCAAAAAATTGAAGTCATCGATCATCCCGGGAAGCGCCAAGCTGATCTCAGGTGGGCCGATCAAGAAGAAGACGAGGATGACTACATCCGGCGAGAAGGGGCGCGTGGTGCCCGCCCGCCTACGCAGGAAGCCGAAGAGACGGGTCCAGCGCTTGAGGAACCGTGAATTGAAGCAGGCCGGGATCCAAACGAGGCGGATGTGGCGCCCCAAAGACCAACCCTGAGGGATCGAAGCGTTCGGCTCCCGGCATGCATGGTATACTTTCGCCGAACGAGTTCATGGCTCCCGCTAACCGGGTTATGCGGGGAGGAAGCTTCTTTCGACGACGAGCGAGACCGAGGAGATGATGGCTCAACCGGTGCTTGGACAAGCGAGGCCATCTTCGACAAGCCGGCCAAGAACCGTCACATGAGGCCGCCGTACTTGAGAGGGTACGTCAATGGCAAGCCATTAACCAAGATGTTCGTCGACGGTGGAGCGGCGGCAACAATGTAATGCCGTACACCACCTTCAGGAAGCTTGGAATGGGCCCGAGCGATTTGACGCCTACAAGCATCATCTTGAATGACTTCGCCGGGAACCCTTCAGACACCAAGGGATGTGCTCACGTGGACTTGATGATCGGGTCCAAGACGCTGCTCACCACCTTCTTTGTCATTGAGGGCAAAGGGGCCTACAGCCTGCTGCTTGGGCGGGACTGGATTCATGCTAACTGCTGCGTCCCATCCACCATGCATCAACAGCTCATCCAGTGGGTGGACGATGAGATCGAGGTCGTCCAAGCGAGATGATTCCATGAGTGTGGCCAACATGGAACCAACTTTCGGGAATACCGGGGGATTGATTGCTTCTCGAGCAAAGGCGGGGGGAAGGTCTGTTGAACTCGTCGGCGGCGACCAACGGCGATTCAAGCGATCGGCTCTTATAGTAATTTTTAATGGAGAACCCCGTGGATGGCACTTATGGCAAATTAGGGCGAGGATTCATGTCGGCCGACAAACTAGAAGAGGTTGACATCGGAAGCGGTGATAAGCCAAGGCCGACGTTCATCAGTGCAAACTTACAGCCAGACTTCAGGGGGGATTTAATTGAACTTCTCAAAGAATATAAGGATTGCTTCGCCTGGGATTACTCGGAGATGCCTGGATTGGATCGTTCCATCGTCGAGCATCGGTTGCCAATCAAGCCTGGTTTCAAACCATATAAGCAACCGCCCGGAAAATCTACAAGGATGAAGTATTGGCCGATGTGAAGAAGGAAATTGAAAGATTACTTGACGCAAACTTCGTTCGGCCATGCAGATATGCGGAGTGGATCTCTAACATCGTCCCTGTGTATAAGAAGAATGGAAAAATGAGGGTTTGCATAGACTTCGGGGACCCGAACGAGCTACTCCCATGGATGGATACCCGATGCCTATTGCCGATTTGTTGATTGACGCCGCCGCTTGGACACAAGGTGATTAGTTTCATGGATGGCAACGCGGGATACAATCGGATCTTCATGGCAATAGAAGACATATCAAAGACGGCCTTTAGATGTCCTGGTCATATAGGCCTATTCGAGTGGATAGTCATGACGTTCGGGTTGAAAAATGCCGGTGCAACCTATCAACGGGCCATGAATTACATCTTTCATGGGTTGATCGGCAAAAGCCGTGGAAATCTACATTGATGACGTGGTGATCAAGTCCTTAAGTCATGACACCCATCCGGAAGATGTGAAGAAGACCTTGGAGTGCACCGGAAGCACGGTTTGAAGATGAATCCAAACAAATGCGCTTTTGGGGTATCGACTGGAGAATTCTTGCGGTTTCGGTCCACGAAGGGGGAATTGAAGTTGGCAAGAAGAGCATGAAAGCCATTGATGAAGTCGTTCCTCCAACCAACCTTAAGGAATTGCAATCACTGCTCGGCAAAATCAACTTCGTGAGAAGATTCATCTCAAATTTATCACGAAGATGTTGCCATTCTCTCCATTCTTTGCCGAAGCTAAAGAAAGATCGAGAAATTCACATGGGGTGACGAACAACAAAAGGCTTTTGATGAGATCAAGCGGTACATGAAGGAGCCGCCGGTATTGGTTCCTCCTCAGCTAGACAAGCCTTTCAAGTTGTACGTGGCGGCCGATACCCAAACCATTGGATCGGCCCTTATTCAAGAATTCGAAGGAAAGGAGCGGGTAGTAGCTTATCTTAGCCGAAAACTACTTGATCCTGAAACCAGGTATTCGGCTGTGGAGAAACTGTGTCTTTCGTGTACTACTCGTGTACAAAGTTTCGGCACTACTTGTTGAATGCCGAATGCCCTGTGTACTCCAAGTTTGATGTGATAAAACATATGTTATCTATGCCAATTTTGAATGGTCGGATTGGCAAATGGATTTTGGCTTTATCGAGTTCGAGTTGAAGTTCAAATCGGCAAAAGCCATCAAAGGTCGGGTCATTGCCGATTTTATAACCGAACATCGTGACCCTTCAATTGATCTCGCTTGAGATTACCCCTTGGGCTTTATTTTTTGATGGGTCATCATGTGGCAAAGGTGGGGGAGTAGGGATCCTACTAATTTCGCCCCGAGAGGTGAGATGTTTGAATTCGCTATTCCCATACAACCCACCGTCACAAATAATCGGTGAGTACGAGGCACTACTTCGAGGGCTTCAATATTTGAAAGAAGGTCGGGGCCGTTTCGGTTGAGATCTATGGAGATTCGGAATTGGTAATCAAGCAATTGAATGGCCAATACGAGTGCGAAGCGAAGCACGCGAGGAGTTACTACGAAGAGTGCGGGGAAATCCTAAAGAGCTTCCCATTGGTGACCCTACGAGCACATTCCTAGAGAGCACAACGAGGAAGCGAACGAGGCTAGCTCGGAGCGCCTCCGGTTACAAGGAGAGTCAAGAAGCGTGTCTTTGCGGAGAGTGTGTGCACTAGGGGCGGATCTTGCGAAGATGATTGGAGGAAAGAAATCGTTGATTACTTGAAGGATCCATCCCGAAAAGTCTCTAGGAAACTCGGTACAAGGCAATTAAGTTCGTTCTTCCGGATGATAATCTGTTCTATAAATCATTAGACGGGGTACTACTACGATGCTTGGGTCCGAAGAAGCCAAGAACATGATGAGCGAGGTGCACGACGGGATATGTGGAGAGCACCAATCGGCCTACCGTATGAAATGGGTTATTAGACAAGCCGGATGCTTTTGGCCGACGATATTGGAGGACTCGCTTTGAGTATTACAAGGGATGTCAAGATTGCCAAAGGTTTGGGAATATTCAAAGGGTCCCTGCATCAGCATTGAATCCCATCATCAAGCCATGGCCATTCGGGGGGCCGGGGTATCGACTTGATTGGCCAAATTAATCCGCCGTCTAGCAAGGGGCATAAGTTCGTGCTTTTGGCTACAGATTACTTCACCAAATGGGTTGAGGCGATCCCACTGAAGAAAGTGACGTCAGAAAACATGATCGAATTCGTCAAGGAACACATCATCTATCGATTTGGGATCCCTCAGACGATTACCACTGATCAGGGGGCACAATTCGTGTCATTATTAGAGTTCAGAGATTTTGCCGAAAGCATGGGAATCAAATTGTTTAATTCTTCTCCATATTATGCCCAAGCTAATGGTCAAGCAGAGGCTTCTAATAAGATCATGATCAAGCTGATACAGAAGAAGATCGATCGAAGCCAAGAAGGTGGCATTCGGTACTCGGTGAGGTCTTGTGGGCTTACCGAATGGCCCCTCATGGAGCCACAAAGACTTCTCCTTACGAGTTGGTTTACGGGCATCACGCAATTTTGCCTTGGGAGATGCAATCGGATTCAAGGAGAGTGGTCTTTGCAGAAGGATTTAAGCTCCAAGGATTACAGCGGCCTAATGATGGACGAGTTGGAAGATTTGCATATGATCCGTCTCAGGGCCCTGGAGAACATCGAGAAAAACAAAGCTGCGGGTTGCCAAGTACTATAATAAGAAGGTAAAAGTAAGGCAATTTGCGAAGGCGATCTAGTGTGGAAAGCGTTATTGCCGATTGGAACTAAATACGGCGATTTCGGCAAATGGTCCCCTAGCGGGAAGGACCTTTTCGTGTGGTCGGATGCGTCCCTGGTAATGCATATATATTGAAAACCTTGCTAGGAGAAGAATTTTCCGCCGCAATAAATGGAAGATATCGAAGAAATATTATCCTAGCATTGAGATCGATCGGTGATTACACACATCGACACGAGAGATAGCGGCACTCAAGAATGAGGCCGCCTTCGAACAAAAAATCCATGAACGGGCGAGATGGACAATGTCCGGATGCATTTCCCTTAGCACGAAACTTCAATTACAACTGCTTTGCTCGCAAGTTCACATCTAACAACCCCGGTGGTCGTGTCCCCAAGGAGGTGGGAAGCGAGAAGGCGTGAAGAAAGAAGCGAAAGTATGATTCGATCTTTTCTTTACTTCTTCGAGTGCGCTTGCTCCCTCTTCGGTTGTTCTAGGACCACCGTGACGGCAACTTGGAACGCACGAGGATGACCATGGTTGGCGGCCTCTACCAAGCTATCCCGGGCCGTCTTCGGGTTGTTGTACACCGTCGAGACATCCGGAGCGGGGAATCAAGGTTAGAGGCAAGAAATCCGGATGCAAGCATAAAGGAGTCAAGAGCGTTTACCCCCTACTAGTGCTTCCCGAGCCATGCGACGCTCGCGCTCGGCTTGGCAACGGGCGGTGATGTCCACCGAGGCCGTGCTCCGGGTGCGGACGCGGCGGCGCGGTCCGATGGTTGATCCTCTGTTCGGCGTGGCATCCTCTACTTCGATGGAGGAATCGGAGGAGATGTACTCGAGCACATCTTCGGTCCCGATGACTTCTTTCAAGGCTGCGAGAAGACGAGAGGAAAACATGAAGCGCAAGATCATGCGGGAGAACGAGGAGCGGATCAAGAAAGAACTCACTTCTTGGGGTTGCTTGCCCTTGTCCATGACTTCGGGGTTTTCTTCTCTAAGGACAGGGGAGGAGATGAGAAATGATGGATGAGTGCGCGAGTGGATTTGCAGGGCCTCCGGGCAGGCTATTTTATTGACCAAGGAGTGCATTGGGAGTGAGGACCGGTCAGTACACACTGCTGGAATACCAAACGGCAGGGTTTTTATCCCAAGTACGAAAGGTTTTTTCTTAAACAGTATCAATGGATTGCCGAATCGGGATCCGTTGTGGATTTTGTGCCAAGGGGCCGTTGTTCTCGCACGGTCGGCTCAAGATAGTCCTGAATGCACTCAAAGAAAAAGGAATTCGCGGATGCAAAATGCAAAGGAAGTCATCACAGGACAAGCACAGAATGCAAAAGTTCTCCATCTATTGCCGATATTTACATATCCCTAGTACAATCTAGTCGAAAAGCCTATTCAACACAGATTGGGGATGAGTAATTTCGGCAATGGCGTCGCCGTGGCCATCAAGGCGCTCCAGGATGAGTTCGATCTCGCGATGTCCTCCGGCGCGCCGCCCGGAAGCCACGCGGCCTGGCGGAGTAATCGACGTCCGTATGCGTCGCCATCGCGGCCGGGCCCAAGGTGGTACCCAAACGAACGCCATGGACGGCCACCTCGTCGACGCGGCGCTCCACCGCGGCAAGGCGCTCCGCCGGCGTGTCGCCGCGGGCATTCACCTTCTCGGCCAATCGCTCTACCGGCGCCTTTAGGCGGTTGAGCTCGGCATCGCGGCCGCAAAGAGCAAACGAAAGGATTAGCATCAAAGGCGGGCCGGATCAAGAATCATTCTCGAGCCATACCGTCGATGGCCTCCGGCCACTGTTTGCGCCGGGTCCTCCCATTCTAGCTCGGCCACGCCCGCCTTCTTGGAGACCTCCTCCGGCTCACGCCGGGACGCCTCCGGTTCCTCCTTGAAGCGGAGGGCATCAACTTCCCCGTACGGCACGGGGGGTGGCCATCGGACTCGAGGAGTCGTCGGGGAAGGGGTTGATTGGCCGGCGGCGGAGACGGATTCCACTTGGATCAATGCGAGGAAAAAGGGGATGATCGTCAAGGCAAGAAGAAAATCAAAAGTCGAATCGAAGAAAAGGGATTGACGATCGTTGCCTCCGCGCGCGTTGGCGCCGCTCCCCTCGGCCTCGTCGGAGGCGCGGCGGCGGTTGAGGCGGCGCACCATTGTGGTTTGGGACGTGTCTTGTTTGCAAGAGGACTAAGATTGGCAAAGATTCGAGAGCTAGAGGGCCCGATGGAGAGCTAGGGGCACCTATGCTAACATTTATAGGCACAGCGGGGATGAATCGTGGCTTCGAGTCGTGGGCGTGGATCGTGGCGCATATCCCAAGAAAATCGGAAGGTGGAAAGGTTTCCTTGGCCAGCCCGCCGACGGGTCGCTTGGAGTTCTAGGCCGAGCCGCGTGCAGTTGATTGGTTCGGCTATGGAAAATCAAAGTGCCGTTCGGGAGTTGGCGTTTCACTACCGAATGGGTCGTTCAGCATCATATTTGAAAGTGCGCGAGAAGAAAGGAAACGGATCGCAAGAAGATATTACAAGAACGACCAATTCGGTTATACATCAATAAGGACATTCAAGCATTCGAAGTTTTGCAATCACACTACGAGCCCGGATGTTATCGGATGGGAATTGTCCGGCGGCTCCCGGCAATCCTTTTGGGTACCGGATAAATCGGCGAGTTCGCATTGCATTGCTCTATCTTGGTGATAGCCGATTTTGCTTCCGCTTGGGTCTTTGCTATCAATCCGGGAAGTTCGGCTATTTTCGCTTTATCAACCTCTATCTCCGTGACGACCTTCTCGGTTCGCTTCTAGAGCGGCTTTCCGGCAATTTTTAGATCATAAGAAGTCCGCGAGTTAACCAATGCATCCTTGTGGCTCTGCGCAGGGATTGTGCCCCGTTCATGGCATGTTCGGCATCGAGTTTTCCTCTTTTCAATGGCCGGGCGGGAGCGCAATTTCCTCCAAGCGCGCCTTACGGGTGCATAAAGGGCTTCTAAGCCATAGACGGATGATAGAGAAGCTCGATGTCTTCGGGAAGTTCTTGAGCGATAGATTCAAACATCTCTTCGAAGTGATGGAGATCATTGAACTGATCCTGAGCATCTTTTTCTAGCCAGGCGGCAATTCCTTTGAGCTTGGACAACACTTCGTATGGCAGCGGTTGGTATACTCCTTTCATCACCTCGGCAGCTGGATTGTTCTCTGATGGCAGGCTTGATGATGATGGAGCCTGATCCTGAGAAATAACATTGTCGAGTTAAGAATGCTAAACATCGAGGTACCAAAATAAATTAAGTGCAAATGAATACCTCATGGTTGGTTTCTTGAGCGGGGGCAATCACAAGTGAAGGAGATGCTCCGGGCGAGCCGAAACTTCCAAGCCGGGAAGGTGCCGATGCGGTCACTAGCGGCTCGTGAGTTTACGGGCGATGAGGAGTCGGGTCCACCTCTGTTGGGTTGGTTATCTCTCGCTTGACCAACGGTGATGGCACCCTTGGAGAACTTGGTGGCTCGGTTGAATTGGGAGATTCATCTCCGGAGAATTTGCTGCTTCTGCAGAAGGTGATGAAGATGAGATCTCCACTGGGATAGGTAATTCAGCCCCGGGTGGACTCGCTTGCTGGACCACTGGGACATTTACAAGCTGCTCTTCCATTGTTTCTTCTGCAATGTCAAATTGGAAGGGTAAATGCCAGTGCTCATCTTTAAGAAAAGACAGAAAGGGTCATACCAGTAGATGGGGCATTGGCGAGTGCGGCTCGAAAGCCGCCTGGGCTCTAGTCTGAAAATGCACAATGATATGATTCATCAAGAACGAGTAATCTTGTGGTCAAGAGGGTAAGGGACTCTACCTCGGTGAGCACTTTCTTGATTGTTCTCCTCCTCTTGGCGGTTGGAGGGGCAACCGGAGATAGACCTTGCCTCTTGTCGGCGCCAAGGCTAGAGAGGCCGGGATCGATGAGGCGTGCACGGCCATTAGCCGAGCTAGAGTTGTGGATTTAAATCCCGGTGCCGAAAGTGGGCCTTTGGCATTATAAGTAATATTCCTAGCTCGAGGAGCGAGGCACCGTGTTCTGTGGACAAGAGGGTGAAAGTCGAATCATGAATAAAGACGGCATGTCCGATCCAAGGGTTCATTGTATTACCTCGAAGTTGGCGGGAAATCGGGCGTTAACTCCGCACGAGAACACATGGACGAGGCTCACCGAAGATATGATCATGAAATTCTTGCCGCCGGGGAGTTGAAGGTGGGGTGAGCTATAGTCGTGGGCACAAAAGGACATGTGTAGACAGTTGGACTGCACACATAATTAAAAACCCCGTCGCCCGCATCGGTTCTTTGATTTCCTCTCTGGGCTTGAGGAATTCGTGCAGGAACAATCTTGGGGGCATCTGTCCACATCCGGTTGCTCCGGCCATTATATTGGGCTGGTAATACTCATAGGTGCTAACATTCTGCCGCCCTCCATTGAACTCAGCCGGCAGTATGCATGGGCGGATGATAATGTTGAAGATCTCTAAGAATCTCCTATCTTGATGGCCGGGTTCAAAGGAAAATTCAACGGGGAAAGGTCAAGGTGTCGTTGTCCGGATAAGGAAGCCGAGAGGGGATTGGGGAAACCTTTGAAGAACAACTCGAAGAACGCGGCGATGTCTTGCTTTGGATGGAAACGGTTGAAGCCGCTTCTCCGTAGTTACGGCATCCTCCGGTAGCTTGAGGCTCTCCTTCGGGGTGATTGGACAAAGGAAAGAACTCCGGAGTTCAAATCGACGCCGACAATCGATGCATGTGGAGCTGCGGCCACATACGAACAAACCACCAAGGGCCATTGACGCATGATATCCTTTGGGTCGGTGTACATTTGGGTAACAGTCTGATGAAGCATATGATATACACTGCCCAAGAAGAATTTTCCCAGAGGGAGGCGATTGCCACCAGCCAGATGAGTCGCCATTGCGATATGGTTCAAAGTGGGCTCGTTGGCTTTGCCACAGAAAACAAATCTGCACAGCCACATATTCAGAAAGGCTCTGTATTCAACATCACCAAGGGGATTGTCTTTCATGTGCTTCAAGATATAATTTTTGTAGTCATTCCCTGGCTTTACCCCTGTCTGGCGTGAAGAGTTTTTGAAGTTCCAGGGCTGGACAGACCCGGTGATGTCAAGGCCGGTGATCATATATACATCGGCCAAGGTTGGGGACATTGGGCCATGCCCAAAAAGGAAGGCGTTGACGCCATTTGACCAGAAGTGGCAGGCGGCTATCAGGAGGTCTTCGTTCTTAGGGGTCTCAGCCACTGATAACTCCAAGCACTGGGCGATACGGAGGGTGTCTAGGTTGGTCAATCCACTCTTATCTGCAAGAATCCTCCGATACCAAGTTCTCCAGCCTGCAATTGGAGGTAAAGGCCAGTTCTTGAAAGCGTCTTGCCATTGAGCCGGTGGAGACAGAGCTGCTTTAAAAGGGATTCTCTGAGATTCAGCTGCTATGAAATCTCAAGGATCAGGGTTCCCCATGGGACCAAGATAATAAGACCTCGAATTGGCCTCGGTGTGAATCAAAAGAGCGGTAGAAGGCTCCTGAAAGAAAAGCGGAAAAGGAAATCTCAGGTGAAATTGAAAACCTAAATGCCGAACGAGGTTTGCGGGGGTGGAGTTTACCTGAGTATCTTGGTGCTTGAGTTTGCCATTGGAGGTTCGAGCTCGGAACAAGGAGATCTAGGGTTGGATCCGGACGAAGATTCGGCGGATTGCGAAGAACGGTGTTGACGGATTCGATTCGTGGTGCGGAGTCAATTGTGGAACAAAATTACTTTTATCCCACAATTGAAGGGGCATGTGTTAACACCGAAATTTGGTAAGGAGTCGACTTGTGGGTCCGGTTCGATAAAGAGTCCGTCCGGTGGAAGGAAGGATATTTCCGAGAGATATTCGGCAAAAGGATCCGCGGTCGGCTATACGCTCCGGTTCGGCAAAGGAACGATGAGAGCTGATTTTGCGGGATTGGACGGTGACGTGGCTCGATCAGGGGGGACGAATGGATGGATAGGTGATCAAACTTAGAGATAAATTAGGCAATGAATCCATTCGCAGTTGTACTCAATAGGGTATAAATACGACCCCTGGATGTATGTAACAAACACAATCATTCCTCAATACACACCGGCCTTACGCCAAACCCTAGAGTCCTTGTCGTGTCGTCGAGTTCTTCGAGAGGGCCAATCGATCCGTCGACCTCCGTGAGTACCGGCAACCTTGTATCATGTCTAGTATCATGCGGTGGATTTAGATCTGATGCAAGTAGTCTTGTTACCATGCTTCGTGTCATGCGGTAGATTCAAGCTTGGTTCAAGAAGGTTTCTTGTTAGATCATGAGCCATGCGGTAGGCTAAGGTCTAGCTTGAAGCTCGTTATCGGCTCTATTGGATTTTGACAAGATCCAATAGATTCATTAAGTTACCCCGTGTTATTTTGAGTTTTACTTCATGTTTTAATTCATGTAACACACCTTTGCCCAATCTAGATGGGTTTGGATCGGCTTTATCTTCTATGATCCTTATTCGAGTAGATTTCATGTTTCAATACGTGGATCCGGTGCTCTCCAATAGCCGAAACCGAATCGATCTAGGTTGTTACGTGTTGCGGGTTCAAGCTTGCTATGTTCGTATGAATCTTGAAAGAACCGGTATCATGCGGTAGATGCGGGTTTTTGGGTTGCTTTGGAGCTAGTCATCCGGTGGATTAGATTCCCAAATCAGCTCGATAGGTTTATTCACGTGGTAATGTTTGTTCCTTCTTCATGGACCCCGAATCGGTTTGTTCGGCCGTATTCGGTTATGTTTCTTCACAAGTAGATCCCGTACGTTAGTTATGTTTTAAATGATGTGTGCTTTTACCTTTCCATATTTAGATTGTATCATGCGGTGGATAGATCTATTTGTGGAAAGTGGTATGGTTTTTCATGCAAGTTGTATCATGCGGTGGATAGATTTGCTTGATGCCGTGCCCGACGGATCTTGAAGTAACTAGACATGCGGTAGACTAGTGCTTTGGATCTATGCATGCTTGTTTAATACATGATCATGTCCGTGCTTTACTTTATTTAATGTTGATCTTCATGGGGATCGGTCATGTCTTTGCGCGTGCACCCTTGTTTATACAAAGACCGATCGCCTGTCACACTTACGTCATCCATTCGGCGGTGTTCTTTTTTCCCTTTGCGGTTCCCCGAATGGTCGTGGTTCTTTGACGGATAGCTTTCCATAGCTATGTGTTATCCCATCCGGCTTTTTAGCCGTAAATATGGAACTGCCGGTACCACCGGCAAGTTCCAAGCTTTGATATCTAACTCGCCTTATCTTTTGTTAATTTTCGGGAAAAATTGATCGGCACGTCATTTGCTCTCTCGCGCGTGTGAAGCCGGCTTTGTTCGGCTTGTTTGTGTGATTGGCGTTGAGTACACTTTTTGCGTCAACACATTGATCAAGACCGGGCTCCCGAAGATGGATAATGCTTTGCTTTGACAACGCTAGTGGACCGGTGGAGGCCCGAGACACATAGCTTCCACCTTCCCTGTGGTGAGATGACTATCACATTGGAGGATGTTGCCATGCTCTTTGGCCTTCGTGTTGACGGGTATGCTGTGACTGGTCACATAAATCGACAAGATTGGAGGGACATTGTTGAGGCATTGTTAGGAGTTCGGCCAGATGAACCGCAAGAACGTGTGAAAGATAGGAAAACCACTGGAGTGAATTCGTCTTGGTTGGTCCAGCACTTTGGTCATCGGCCACCACAACATGCTAATGCCCTCCAGATTCAGATGCATGCTCGTGCATGGTTGTGGCATATGGTGGGTGGATTTCTTTTTCTAGATTCTAGCGGAATACCATATCTTGGATGTGGATACCAATCATCGGGCAAGAATGGGAAGGCATTGCAACTTATAGTTGGGCGAGTGCGACTCTGGCATGGTTGTATCGGCAGATGTGTGATGCATGTAGGAGAAGTGGTCCTAATGCTAATCTTGGCGGGTGTGCTTACCTTCTCCAGTTGTGGATGTGGGAGCGGCTTCCAATTGGTCGGCGAGAGCACTACTCATTTGGTGTACGTAATTTGCATCTCTAATGTTCTTAAGCATTTGTCCGTTTGAGTTATTATTTAGATTTGACACTATGTTGCAGGATTTGCCATATGACGGCGATGTTCCCTTGGCCACTGTCGGGTATCTTTGGACCAACATTGCAAGGGTCCATGGGAACCTAGTACGGCGCTACACAGACTATACCAATGGCATGGACTGCCTTCAACCAAGTCATGTAAGTGATACACTTCACCACTACTACTTTCTTTCTTGAGGACTGCTTATATATGTTACAACATTTGCTTAGATAAATCAATATGTGTATCTAGGTTACTTGGCAGCCATATATAAGGGCTAAGATTGCTGAGGGAGAATTTAGCCCGATGTGCACAATTGATGAAGATTATTAGCGTAACATTTGCCCCCTGATTTGCTTCTATGTTGTGGAGTGCTATCTGCCACATAGAGTGCAACGACAATTTGGGCATCTTCAAAACTACCCTTCAGATTATTACAACACTAGCCACAACCTCCAGGAGTATGTACTTTTCATATGTTTCATACCCTTCAAATTGTCGGTTGTCTACGGAATTACTCACTATGATTAATTACTATGTAAATGGATAACTGACCGTCGCAAGCAAAGAGGTGCCAAGAATTGGCTGGAGCATCACATCCACGCGGTCAATGCATGGAATGCGAGAGCGAACAACATAGTGCATGGGGGGCCACGACACCGTGGCGGTCCGTTCAATGAGTACTTGGATTGGCTAAAACAAAACACCCTCTTAAAGTTAAGGGTTGCAATGGATGAAGAGGATATTGAGGATCTACCTTCATATCCGGAAGATGTTTTGCCCGAGTACAACGAAATCACTAGAAGTGGGAGGCAGCCAGAGCGTGGTCCCTTCGAGGATTATATTGTAAGTAATGATACTCTTGTCACTAGTTTGGAATTTCACTTGGTATTGTGACATAATGTTAATTTATTAACCACATGTAGGGGCAACAACTAGGAAGATTTGCTAATGAAGCGGAGCAAGCTTTGGCTGTCCCGATAGGATCTCCGGAGGAGGCCAATGTGTTGAGGAGTTTTGTGCAGGTAATATCCTTTTTCTGCAGGACTTAGTATTCCTAGTTATGGATGAATGCTCAATTTGGTTATGGTGCTTTACAGAGGATTAGACGAGGATGTAGAAAAGCGGCGTTCAAGTTGAATTGCCTGGCAAGACCGGCACTGGGACCCAAACATGTTGCTGGACCTTCACAGTCCGCACAAAGATCCACGAGACGAGCACAAAATACATCAACTTCAGGTGTGTGGCCTTGATAGTTGTAGGTTTGTCTTTTTAAAAATATTGTTGGGTTCATCAATGATGCATATATGGTTGTTGTAGAAGGATCTCGTTGTCGTGCTCCGAGGATTGTAATTAGATCCCCTCCACGTACCCTAGAGCTGGAAGCCGAGTCCGTGGCCAGTGTAGACAGCGAGCCGGGAGACCCCTCTTACACTGAAGCAACTGTGATTAGGTCCTCTCAACTTGCGGGTGCTCCTCTTGGCACACAAGAAACTCCACCGAAGTGGCGTGGGAGGCAGGAGCATGCCGATGTGGGCAGCCATAATGTCGTTGACACGCAACCTGGGCGGGTTCGAAAGGCGAAGAAAGTCTACACTCCGCATCCTTAGGCTTGTGCTCGGTTTGAGTGGTTGAACGTTCCCTTAGGCTTGTGGTCGAACTATGTGGCTTGTGATCGAACTATGTGGCTTGTGATCGAACTATGTAGGCTTGTGGCTTGTGGTCGGACTTTGTAGACGGGCTTGTGATCAAACTATGTAGGTTTGTGGTTTGTGATTGAATTGAACTATGCCAGATTTGCGATCGATTTATATATGTGTGAATTGGTGTTTCTTAACCATGTAAATATTTGTGGTCGTATTCTTGAACTCACTCCAAAAAAATGGCACAAATTTATCAAATTTCGAACTCAAAAAAAATCCTCCCAGACTTAACCAAATTCCAATACCCCAGAGAAGTGCAATACTGGTTTTGGAACCTCACTGGCGCGACTGCTGCATGAGTCACGCCAGGCGGCTTGGCGCGACTCTTATATGAGTCACGCCTGGAGGAGCCCTTGTACTTGTGTGGATACACAGTTCCTGTAACTTGCAGTCCGGTTATCATGTACACATCGGCCAAAGTGGGGGACATTGGCCCATGACCAAAAAGAAAGGCATTTGTGTCATTTGACCAAAAATGCTAGGTTGCAATCAGAAGATTCTCATTTTTTGGTGTTTCAGCCAAGGATAATTCTAAACAATGAGCAATGCGAAGGTTATCCCAATTGCTTATCTTGGGGCTGTCATCATCAAGCATTCTCTTATACCAGTTTCTCCGGCCTGCAATTGGGGGCAGAGGCCATTTCTTGAAAGCATCCTGCCACTCATGGGGTTTCGACAGTGATGCCTTGAAGGGGATCCTCTGGGATTCAGCTGCAATGAACTCAGAAGGGTCGAAGATTCCTACGGGCCCGAGGAAGTAAGATGCTAATTGATCTTCGACAGGAATCAAGATTTCGGCGGCTAGAGCCTATCGAAAACAAGAGGAGGCAAAAGAAAATTTCAGATGAAATTCGAGGAAAGTAATACCGAATGAGCCTGGGGAGGATAAGATTTACCTGAAGAGCTTGGTCTTGCTTCGCCATTTGAAGATTGAATCTTGAAAGGTTGATGAACTAGGGTTTGGATCTGGGCGAAAACTCCAACGGTTTGAAGGAGGAAAGAACGGGTGTTGAACAGATTCAACCTGAAGATGTTGAGCATTTATTGTCAATTCCGGAATAAAATCATCTTTTATCCCGTAATTGAAGGGGGATATGTTAACACCAAAAATTGGTACAGGAGGAGACTGACATGTGGGCCGAATTTGGCAGGAGAGTACCATTCGGCATGAGATTTCCTTCAACGCATTCGGTAGAGGCGTCTGCGGTCAGGAGTGCGTCATCATTCGGCAAAAGAGTTTTTTCACGGCTGAAGGCGGAGACGTTCGAGATTGCGTGATGACGTGGACCAGATATAAAGAAGGAAGCGGATTGATGATGGACACGAAACCGACGTGACGTCATGTTGTTAGTTTTAGGCAATAAATGTTGTAATCGTGGTCGACTAGGAGTTGTGTTAGAACAAGGGTATAAATATGGACCCTTAGTGTTTGTAATAGGCATCGAACAATTTCACAACAAACCGGCCCCGTGCCAACCTTCAAGTCCTTTTAGTCGAGTCGTTGAGTTCTTCGAGAGAAGCCATCGATCCGTCGACCTCCGTAAGTACCGGCAACCTTGTATCATGTCTAGTATCATGCGGTGGATTTAGATCGTGATGCAAGTAGTCTTGTTACCATGCTTAGTATCATGCGGTGGATTTAAGCTTGGTGTAAGAAGGTTTCCTTGTTGGATCATGAGTCATGCGATAGGCTAAGATCTAGCTTGGGGCTAGTTATCGGCTCTATTAGATTTGGCAAGATCTAATAGATTCATTAAGTTACCATGTGTTGCTTTGAATTTTACTTCTTTATGTTTAATTCATGTAACACTCTTATTGCCCAATCTATATTGATTAGATTCGGTTCTATCTTATTCGTGATCCATGTGTTACACTTTCAAATCTTTGGCTCAATATGGCAAGCGGATCACGTGACCACTATAGCCGAATTCGGTTCAATCTAGATTGTCACGTGTTGCGGGTTCAAGCTTGTTGACTTTTCAATGTTTGTTCCTTCTCCACGGAACCCGACTCAGCTGTACAGCTGTACTCGGCAATTCCTTCACGGGTGAAACGTGTTCATAAGTCTGTTTTAAATAATGTATGCTTTTAGCCTTCCATGTTTAGATTGTATCATGTGGTGGATTGATCTATTCTTGGTTGGTGGTGTGATTTCAAACAAGTTGTATCATGCGGTGGATTAACTTGTTTGGTGTCACACTCGACGGGTTTGAAAGTACCTAGACATGCGGTAGACTAGTGCTTTTTACCTATGCATGCTTGTTTATTGCAAATTTATGATTATGTTTTACTTTCATTTATTTTATCATGCTTTATCCTTGATAATCGGTCATGTGCACATGCTATAACGGTTGTTTAAACAAAGACTGATCTTTCATCATGCTTACGTCATGCATAAGGCTATACCTTGCTTACATGTTTTATTAGCTCCCGAATGATGTTCAGATTGCTGACAGATAGCTTGTTGTAGCTATATGTCGTTTTTGATTGGCTTCATAGCCGTAAATACGGAACTGTCTGGTACCACCCGGCAAGTTACAGGTTTTATCTAACTGTTTTCATCCTTTGTCAGTTTCAAGGAAATTGACTGGCACGCTTCCGGATTCGGCCACGTGTGTTAAGCTAGCTGATTCGGCTTGCTGTGTGCTTGGTGTGAGGTGCTGATTTTACGTCAACACATCCCCATCTTCTTCATCCTCATCCTCATACTCACCAAAATTATTATTCAACCCACACCTATCAAAGTCATCTTCCCCATCTAAACCATAAGAACATTCCTCATCATCACCACCTTCTTCATCATCCTCATTATCATGAACATCATTGTGTGGTACCATATCTTCCTGAGTTAAGTGTTCCATGGGCTCATCATTATGCGGTGAATCAACCGGAGAGTGAACATCAACAACTAACTCGGCGCAACGAACTTGAGATTCTTTCACACACTCTTTATAAAATAACCAATCATCGTCACATTTAATAGACATCATCACATAGTGACTTCTTTTGTCACCGGAGTCAAACTTTCCAGGAATCCTTAATTCCTCTCCCTCATTCCTAACCTAGAACAAAGTATTCACTCTGGTTTTAATATCTTCAAATGTTGGAGGACTATCAAATCTTGCTACTTGTTGCCTCATGCTTTTAAACTCCCCATTGTTATCAACTATGCCACCCGAAAATATACGTACTAAACGATCCATCTACACACAACCACAAATTAAATTGATTATACCAACCCTCATCTCACATATCAATAGCATCTACACTATCCAACATGGAAATGATGAAATCCTACCATGCAAGAGAAACTAGACGATAAGAAGAGGTTAACATCGGTCACTTGAACGATACACTACACTTAATCATACCGGATTCGTACTCAATCATGCTATCTATCTCAAATCATTCACTAAACCTAACCACCTCAAATCCAACGAAAACGATGGAATCCGCGAAAAGTAATTGGTTAGAATGGAGGAGTTACCTTCCACGAGCAATTTCCCACACTTTCCTCTTCAAAACGGGTGAGGGAGGGAGTGGATCTAGAGGGGGAGGGTTGGGGGCGGCGCCAAGGGAGGGGGAGCTCGAGTTAGGTCTTGGAGTGAAGTGGGGAAGTGAGGAGGAAGAAAGAAAGGGGCCCGGCGGCCCCCTGTATGTTAAGTGAGTCGCGCCAGACCGTGTGGCGCGACTTCTGAATGAGTCGCGCCACGGCATGTGGCGCGACTCACCCGCCACCTCAGCACGGCCGGCCCGCGCCCGGCCGACGTGGCGCCTCGGTCGCGCCACGCGGCCTGGCGCGACCAAAAAGACTACTTTTTGCAATTTTAGTTGGGCCTGGGTTATTTTTAATAAATTAGATTAAAAAGGATTAAAAAATAAAAAAATTCAGGAGTTGGTACGTTAATTATAGTGGGTCCACCCACGTGAAGTGAGAGACGCGATCGACCGTGCGGTCGTGAACTTCGGATGGCTGAAAACTCAACATTGCGCGTTTACCTCCCGCGAGTATCGTGTCCCATCGTTGATCATGAGGTTTTTGGGAAGGCTTTTTATTTCCGTCGATGTCCCAGCTCATCAGTAGCTCCGAGCTAGTGATCCATCCATGCACACGAACTGCTTGGAATGCGTGGCATCCAGGAATTTCATGGCCCACGTACTGGTGCAGAGGGCGCCACTGGATTTTGCAAAGCACTGACCTTCAAGTAGCAAAGCCGATCCTGTTGTGTGTGAGTTACTCCTAGCCAATGGGCAGTGGCGAGCAAGACAATCTGCCCGAGTCGTTTTGGCATGCACGCATGCGCTCAACATGACTCCACAGCTAGCCTACCAAATTATCAGCGCTCACTGCGTTTGGGCTTGTAGTCTAATGGTATAATGGTAGGACGGTTCAGTGGGACGCTACCTACCAGGGTTCAAATCCTGATGCTCGCACCTTTTCCTGAATTTATTCCGGGATTTTCCGGCGTTATACGCTAAGTGGTAAGCGACGTTCTGTCACATCTGTTTTCCGAAGAGAAAACAAGTGCATCTCATATGTGCGTAAGGATCAGTTTACACACATATTATAGACAAAAATGAGTAAAATATCATTAATAATATTTAAACGTATCTCAGAGTTTAACCACTTATTACACTCATGCAGGAGACTCGACAAGTCTTCGTCTTCCGCTCCCACAGGCACTTGACTGGGGTCCACAAGCCTCAGAACTCATCGTAGTCGTCGTAGAATTCACCTCCATAGTTCTCCTCTGAATAACGATAAGCAAGACTGAGCTCACTTATGGTTGGAGCTCATCAAATAGGGGAAGATGCAAGGCTATCAAGGTAGGCTGTGGTTTTGCAGCAGTTAGCATTTTTATTGTTGGTCAAGTTTTAATTAAAGAACGCCTAATTACTAGGTGTAAGTTCATACCAACCCACTTAAAAAAACTTTAGTACAAAACAACCCAAAGCCCATTGAACCATGATTTTGTTCTCATCTTTAAGTTTATTAACCATGTGAGGGTCCAAGCCGCTCATGACCGTGAGCACGACTGATCGATCAGTTTTACACTCCGCAGAGGTTTGCACACTGTACCCACAGTTCGCGTAAAAGCTCCGAAGAACTTTAAACCCAACCATGCAATGCTGGCCAAGCACCATACCACACTTCCGAGGTGTGATTGTATAGGGAAGCTACGATGCCTTTACAAAGGCATGCAATAGACTAACGACCCGCATAGTTACAGATCAGGGCGGACCATAACCCTCCCTAATGGTCAGCACCTTAGCAAAGGCTACTACCCCAGAAGGACCGGGCTATACCCCTGCAACCCAGATCCCCCTCTGCTCCTTTCGGAAAAGGGCCACTAGTACGATCACATACCTAATTATTTGGCTAAGGTCAGAGCCATGTGACACTGTGGTTGCACATGTTTTCTTGGGTTGTTCTCTATGTTTTGATTAAATCAAGTGTTCTTGCATTACCCAAAGCATTAATCATTAAATATGGAGCATTTCCATTTTAAAAGACCGTTTTATCCAACCCAAGTTGAGCAACTAGCATAATCTACCCAAAAACGTTTATTTAAACGGGCCATGCCAAGATCAGGGTAAAAAGTCTAGGTATGTCCTTAAAAAGGTATTCCCGTCAAGTTAATGCAATATCATCATAAAAGTAAACTTAAGTGTAATGCAGTTATCTAGGACAAAACTAGAACATGCAGGGGGAGAAGACCACTTGCCTTCTTCAACTACAACAAAATCTTTTTCTTCCTCGGACAACTGTTCATGGTCGACTCCGAGAGGTGGCTCAGTTGAAACAAACACGATATCTACGATTTCATACATAAAGCATACAATAAATAAAACAGTTCACCAATCAAGTCTAAAGACTAAAAACATGCTTCTAAAACAACGGGCTCGCTGAGACGATCGCGTAGACAGCTAAAACACTAAAAACGGAGGTATAACGGTAAAGATACGCTAAAAACAAGGTACAAGGACTAATTTGCGAAGAACTAAACTTTCCAGGGGCCTAACAGCAAGAAAACAGGGGCTAAAAGGTAATTACACTTAAAAACAGAAGGTTTAAATCATAAAAAGAGTGCTCTGGACCTCGGGTGTGAGAATCTAAAAGCCAGGGGCTTAAACCTAAATTTCAGGACTGATTTGTGAGGATCTATTGAGGTGGAAGGACCGGTATGCAAAAAGAAAGAAGTCGGGGGTCTCTTTAACAAAAAATCCCCAGGTTGACCATTATGCGCGAGATTGACCTGCGGGCCGGGCTGATCTGAGCCGTTGGTGGCCGATCCAGCGGCTGGCCACGCCCGCGTGCGCCAGGGCGGCGGCGCTCGCGCGGCCGGCGGTGGTGCGCGGCGGCGGGTCGCCGTCATTGGCCGAACTAAGGCTCCTGGCCACTAAAATGTGCACGGATTGCACCTATGCACAACTGGGGAGGTGGCGAACTCGTGCATGAGCTTGCACGGGCGATTCGGGCGACGGCCAAGGCGCGGCGCCAAAGGGGCGGACGGCCGACGACCGGCTGCGTGGCGTGCGGCTCAGTAGAAATAAAAGGGAGGTGGGGAAAAGCTTTCTTACCACCCGAATGAGCCTAGGCAGGAGAGAGGGTGGCGGGAAGACGGCGGCAGTGAAGATCGACGCCGGCGGCCGAGCTTCAAAGGGCGGCGACGACGAGCTCAATTGGGCGCAAGGGAACCGGCGAGGGAAGTTAGGGAGCTCGGTGTGAGTGAAGGGGGTCGTGGCGAGGCTCTAGGGTTGCTTATATAGGCCCGAGAGGGGAGGGAAGGCGGCTCCCAACGGGCATGGCCATCAATGGCCATGCGGCTTTGATGGAAATCAAGAGGGGGGATTAAGGAGTGGAAACGGCCGGTTTGAAGAGGGGGAGTGAAGAGGGAGCTTCACTGCACTTGACTATGGGGTTTTGAAGGCAGGGAAGCGGCGGACCCGACCGGTAACGGCCTGCGGCCATGAATGGGCGCGGCCGACCTGCGGGCTGGAGGTAGGGGGAGGGCCTGACGGCCGGGCCCCACCCGTCAGCGATCGTCGCAAAAGAAAAAGGGGGATGGGGCGGTTGGGCCGGCGGGGGAAGGCGGACTGGGCCGGTTGGGCCGCAGGTACGCGCGAGCGAGGGAGAGAAGGCCGGCAGCCTGGGTTGGCTTCGCGGGCTAAGAGAAAAGAGAGAGGGAGAGAGAGATGGGCAGGTTGGGCCTGAAGGGAAAAGGGGAGAGGGGAGAGGGGAAAAGGTTTTTTTCTCTTTTTAAATCGCTTTTCAAATTCATTTTCAAACTTTCAAACTTCAATCAAACAAGAAACCATGCATTCGAATCATGATGCACAAGCACTTATTATTTCTAATTTTATCCAAGTGATATTTAAATATTTAAAAAGTCAATTTATTTGATAAGTTAATTATGTCCTTAAGAAAAAAAATTAAATCTAGACACTTGTTGCCTATATTAATTTAGTGATGGAATTGTTAGGGTGTTACAAATCCTACCCCCTTAAAGAGAATCTCGTCCCGAGATTCAGGAAGATTAGAGAACAACTGAGGGAATTCTTTCTTAAGCTCATCCTCTCTTTCCCAAGTAGCTTCATCCTCTGAATGGTGACTCCACTGCACCTTGCACATTCTAATGACTTTGCTGCGAGTAGCCCTTTCTAAAGTATCCAAGATTTTGACTGGGTGTTCTTTGTAAGTCAGATCATCTTTCACCTCAAGTTCTTCCAATGGTAGATGCTCTACTTTGACCTCGCTTGAACACTTCTTCAATTGTGATACATGGAACACATCATGAACACCTGCCAAGCGTTCAGGTAACTCCAATCGATAAGCCACTTCACCTCGTCTTTCAAAGACTTGAAAAGGTCCGATAAAGCGGGTGATAACTTTCCTCTGATACTAAACCTTTGAACACCTCAAATAGGTGACACTCTGATATATGCATAGTCTCCAACTTCAAATACCACCTCTCTTCTCTTAGGATCAGCGTAACTCTTTTGCCTAGATTGAGCGATCTTAAGATTCTCTCGAATTATCTCAACCTATCTTTCAGCTTCCTTTATAATTTCTGGACCAAAGAGTTGACTTTCCCCTGTCTGATTCCAAAACAATGGTGTTTTGCACTTCCTTCCATACAATGCCTCAAATGGTGCCATCTTAAGACTACTCTAATAGCTATTGTTGTAAGCGAACTCTGCGTATGGCAAACTCTTATCCCAACTTCCACCATGTTTTAGTGCACATGTCCTTAACATATCTTCTAAGATCTAATTTATCCTTTTAGTCTGACCATCTGTCTGTGGATGATATGCTGAGCTAAAATTCAACTTTGTATCCATAGACTCATGCAGCTTCTGCCAGAACCGTGATGTGAACGGAGTGCCTCGGTCTGAAACTATCTTCTTTGGAACCCCATGCAGACATACTATCTTTGATATGTATAGCTCTGCTAACTTTGCTCCTGAGTATGTGGTCTTCACTGGTATAAAGTGAGCAACTTTAGTTAATCTGTCTACTATGACCCATATTGAGTCATAACCATCACGTGTACGTGGTAGTCCCACTATAAAATCTATTCCAATTTCTTCCCACGTCCATTCAGGTACTTGCAATGGTTGAAGCAACCCTGTTGGTCTTTGGTGCTCTACTTTTACCCTCTGACACACATCGCACAGTGCAACATGTGCTGCAACATCCTTCTTCATACCGTACCACCAATACTTCTGCTTTAAATCTTAGTACATTTTAGTACTTCCCGGATGTATAAAGAATGCAGAATCATGTGCTTCTTTCAGTATGGTTTCACGAAGATGTTTGATTTCTGGCACACAAATCCTGTTCTTAAACCAGATAGTTCCTTGTTCATCCTCTCTGAATTCCGGAACTTTGCCTAGTTCAATCAACTTCTTGTATTCTTTAATCTTTTCATCATTCTATTGCCCCTTTCTAATCTCTTGTTCAAGAGTTGACTCAATTTCCAAGGTCATGCTTTCACTCTGTGTAGCTATCCCTAGATTGAGTTGTGCCATTTCCCAACACAGTTCTTGAGGCATCAAGCGAGCTACTAACATATTTGATTGACTTTTATGACTCAAAGCATCTGCTATTACGTTTGCCTTTCCAGGATGATACTATATATCCAAGTCATAGTCCTTAATCAACTCTAACCATCTACGCTGCCTGAGATTGAGATCTCTTTGAGTGAAGATGTACTTTAAACTTTTGTGATCTGTGAATATCTGACACTTATTACTAATCATATAGTGCCTCCAAATCTTCAGTGCGTGCACTATGGCTGCTAACTCTAGATCATGAGTAGGATAGTTTTGTTCATGTTTCCTTAGCTGCCTAGAAGCATATGCTACCACTTTTCCTTCTTGCATTAAGACACAACCAAGACCTTGTCATGATGCATCACAGTACACATGAAACCCTTTGTGTATATTTGGCATTATCAATACCGAGGCAGTAGTCAGTTTCTTCTTCAATTCCTCAAAACAAGCTTGGCACTTGTCATCCCACTTGAACTCTTTTCCTTTTTCCAACAAGGATGTGAGAGGTTTCACAATCTTCGAGAACCCCTCAATAAACCAGCGGTAATAACCTGCTAAACCAAGAAATCTTCTGATCTCTGGTACATTCTTAGGTGGATTCCAATTTAACACATCCTGAACCTTACTCGGATCCACAACAATCCCTCCGTCAGTGATGATGTTCCCAAGAAAAGAGACTTCTTTCAACCAAAAATCACACTTACTGAACTTGGCATATAACTGATGTTCTCGAAGTTTCTGCAATACCAACCTCAGGTGTTCCTCATGCTCTTCTTCATTCCGGGAAAATACTAGGATGTCATTGATGAACACTACCACTAACTTATCAAGATACTCCATGAAAACCTTTTTCATCAGGTACAAAAAGTAGGCTGGAGCGTTAGTCAATCCAAAGGACATCACTGTAAACTCATACAGACCATATCTCGATGTGAAAGCTGTCTTAGGAATATCCTCCATACGAATCTTCAACTGATGGTAACCAGATCGTAGATCTATCTTAGAGAAAACTTTCGCTCCTCTCATCTGATCGAACAGATCCTCAATCGGGAGTAAAGGATATTTATTTTTGATAGTGACCTCATTGAAAGATCGATAATCTACACACATCCTCCTAGATCCATCCTTTTTATCTACGAAGAGTGTGGGGGCTCCCCATGGTGATGAACTAGGATAGATAAACCCCTTACTTAACAACTCTTCTATTTGTTTCTTTAGTTCAGCCAAATCCTTAACATCCATTCTATACGATCTCTTAGATATAGGAGCTGTGCCAAGTAAGAGTTCAATACTGAATTCAATGTCTCGGTCAGGTGGCATACCTGGTAAATCATCAGGAAACACATCCGTGTACTCATTCACCACTTTGATGTCCTCCAGAACCTTTCCTTTCATTGAATTCACTATCTCTTTTCCAGTAGGTGATGGTGCGGCAATAAACTCTATTCTGTCCCCTTGTGGACTAGTCAAAAGAACTGACTTTTCTCGACACTGTATAACCCCATCATACTTTCTTAACCAATCCATCCCTAGGATCACATCTATGCCCCATGATTTTTAGACTAATTATGCTTTGCTACGAACTGATCAGTTATAAATGAATGCATAGCTCCCAAATCAAATAGTATTGTGGCAGGTACAGAGTTGATAGGAAACGTACCCAGCACAACCCCAGAAGCGTCCTGGGCCTGCTCCACAATTATGTTGTTCACCTTGCTGCGCACATAGTTCTGTTGTGCTTTATTGTCTGGAGTGCTTGAATTTCCAGGGCGTGCTGGAGTCGATGGCTGTCCAACTTTTTGATCATTGCTCCTCTAGGGAGTCTGCATCCCGCGTTTAGGACAGTTATTGGCATAATGTCCCAACTCGCCACACTTGAAACACCCATTAGGCTGCACAGGAGTTGTGTTCCTCACTGGTGCACATGGAGTATGAGCTGGGCGGTTTTGCTGGAAGTTTGGAGTGTGGGGAGTTTGTGGGTTGAAGCGTTGGGGTTGCTGGAACGAGCGCTGCAGCTGCATGTTTTGAGGATACTTTCCACTCTGTCCTCCAGAGTGGAACTGTGGGTTCTGTGGGAAGCTGTAGCGTGGACAGGTGTTGCTGTTGGACTGTCCCTGGGATTGGAACTTACGCTTTTGCTCTCCGAGCTCTTTACGCTTGTTCTCCAAGCCAATTGCCTTGTTTAGCAAGGTAGCGAAGTCTGGAAAGGTATGGCTCTGAAGCTGGTAATTCGGTGGCCCAGTCAATCCATCCAGAAAGCGTTCCTGTCTCTTCGGGTCGGTGTTGACCTCATCTGGGGCGTAGGGAGACAACTGAGTAAATTTGTCTAGATATTCATTCACAGACATATTGCCCTGTTTCAAAGCAAGGAACTCCCTCTGCTTCAATTTCAATACCCCATCAGGAATATGATGTGCACGGAAAGCATCCCTGTACTGTTGCCAGTAATTGTGTTGGGTGCAGGATGAGCGGCAGTATAAGCATCCCACCAATCAGATGCTAGCCCTTCCAAGCATCCAGAAGCATATAGGACCATTTCACGGCCATTACACTGGGCTCTCTCCAGCTTTTTGGTAACAGTTTTCAACCAATCATCAGCGTCCAGAGGATCGGTTGAGTGGGAGTAGGTAGGTGGGTGGTGGCTCTTGAACTCCTTGTGCTTGTCTCTCGGGGCAAGTGGTGGTGGTGGTGGTGGTGGTGGCTGTGGCTGATTCTGCTGGGCTTGTAAGTTTTGCACTGCGGCGGTGAGGTTTTGAATCAACTGCATTTGGGCAGCGAAGAATTGCTGAGTAGCGGGATCCATTGCGTGATTGGGTGGGGGAGGTGGCACCGGGTTCTGTTGATTAGCAATATGTGCTCGAACAACAGGTGGAACGTCCTGTCCTCCTCCTGACCTGGTGTTTACCATCTGATTGTTAGAGAAATGCATTTCAGATAAGAATATTGAACTGATGTATATAGAAGTAAGTTTGAATAAAGAGATCAGCATGATTCTATTTCTGTGGCAGATTCGGTTGATCTCGGTAAAACAGTTGTAACTCATAATGCCCTTTCCCAAAAATTATGAAATTTTACCAGGATGTGAAAGACATTATTATGAAACCAACCCCACTGGATTCATCTCATTTGGAGGTCTATAGCTTGAGATAAAATTTTAACACTGTTGTTGTGTCGGCAGGATTTTACAGATTCTGTTAGCCTCATTGTTCTGTTCATAAATCTCTGTATATTAATCCTATAGTTCTGAATTTTTGAAAGTTATTGATCCACAAAATTTGTGAA
The DNA here is from genome assembly GCA_947561735.1 of Cenchrus americanus. Lineage (NCBI taxonomy): Eukaryota > Viridiplantae > Streptophyta > Magnoliopsida > Poales > Poaceae > Cenchrus > Cenchrus americanus. Next base: position 96,604,495 of record OX387240.1, read on the forward strand.
CCAACCCAACTGGATTTAGGTCAATCGGAGTTCTGTATCTTGAGTTATGATTAAAACATTATTGCGCTGTCAGAGAGCTGCGTGAACAGATTTTTGTGCAACTGGTTTGGTGTGACAGATAAGATGAAAGACAACTTGGAATCAAACCCCAACTAACCATTAACTTTAACAATTGTTTTTTGCATTTTGGCCATCACTCCACAATACAACTCACTCAAACAAAGATCCAAATCAAACAAAGTTCAAGCAACAACTTATTACATCGTTCGTCCTCGCACGAACGTCTACTGAAAACATGTAAAGGGTGGGTATCCTAGTTTCCTATCCTACTGAAGACGAGTGGTTGCTGCTAGAGTGCCATAACGAAGTCTCTTGCGTGGAGGTAATTGGGAAGGACAAGATGCTTCTGCTTCCTCGGGTGGCTGTTGTCCTGCAAGCTGAGCTATCCTTGCTTGTGCATTTTGAAGTTCCCGATGAGTCATGTCTAACTCCACTGTTGCACCCTCCAGATCTGTGTTAAGGGCTGTAGTCACCCTAGCAAGTATGTTCACACGGCTGTCTCGGAAGTCATCCATGGGTACCACAGTGTTTTCAGTGCCACTAACTCTGCTGGGAACAAACCGGAAGTCTGTGCCTTCAATACGATCACGGAAAGTGTTGCTGACAGACCATAGTGCCCTTCTAGCAGCATCGTTGATGGCAGCAACCTCTAAAGAGAAGTGCGCTATGCTGGGATGGATCGTACGAGTCCTCCATCTGCCTGCCTATCCTGTGGTCACTCGGACATGAACCTCTGTGGTGTAATAATCCCTCATTCCAGGCTCCACATAATGCTTGGTGATGTACAATGGCCTCACTGAATGCTCTATGTCCTGTAGTAGTTCCTCCAACAACTCGCGAAACAAACCATCTGGACCAACATATGTGTGCTCATGGTACTCTGCCCTGCAGTACCTATGCTCATCGCCCTGTTCATCCCCATTCTCATTATTATTGTTGTTGCCACCATCCTGATTATTATTATTGTTCCCGTTGTTTGCTACCACGCTGTTATCATCCTCCAGTCCCTCTATATCAACATCTTCATCCTCATTCCCGTCCTCTTCTTCACTAGAGCAGTCCTCACTGATACTGGAGTCATCTCCTGAGTCATCTAGATCATTGCCTGCAACATCCTGTACAGGCTCTTCCTCTTCAACAACATCTGGTTCTGGTGCCTCTCCAGCCACCGGTGGAATCACAATATCCCCGTCTGCGTCAACCTCCAGAAGAACCCCGTCATACAACTGTGGCTGTTCTTCTGCCTCATCATCCTCAAAGACAACCTCCTCTAGATCTTCTTCTTTATCCTCCTAAGGCTGTACCTCCTGGTGCTCCTGCTCCACCATCTCCGGCTGCAACTGCACAAGATAATCTCCGAAATCCTGCTGTACCTCCTCAAGCTGTGCCTCTACCTGAGCTGCTGGGTAATGAGGAGCCAACTACCCCAAAGGGAGACGTCCTCCAATGCTCTTGCGGGCAGTCTGACGAGTCCTGGCCATCTGTTAAGAGAAAATGAACTCAGTATAGAAGAAATCAAAATGATGCAGTTTTCAACAAAGAAAACAAAGAACAAACTAGATTTTTATGCGAAAATAAAGCTGTTTTGAAGGATAATGTTATGATCTAGAACATGAATCCTTAATTTTCGTCCATTTCTAACTACGGCTGCGTTCCTACAGTCAACACTGCTCTGATACCACTCTGTCACACCTGTTTTCCGAAGAGAAACCAAGTGCATCTCATATATGCGCCAGGATCAGTTTACACACATATGATAAACAAAAATGAGTGAAATATCATTAACAATATTTAAACGTATCTCAGAGTTTAACCACTTATTACACTCATGCGGGAGACTCTAAGGTCTCTAACAATGGAAAACGATAACTACTCGACAAGTCTTCATCTTCCGCTCCCACAGGCACTTGACTGGGGGTCCGCAAGCCTCAGAACTCATCGTAGTCGTCGTAGAATTCACCTCCATAATTCTCCTCTCAACAGTGATAAGCAAGGCTGAGCACACTTATGGTTGGAGCTCAGTAAGTGGGGGAATATGCAAGGCTATCAAGGTAGGCTATGGTTTTGCAGCGGTTAGCATTTTTTTATTATTGGTCAAGTTTTAATTAAAGAACGCCTAATTACTAGGTGTAAGTTCATACCAACCCACTTAAAAAAACTTTAGTACAAAACAACCCAAAGCCCATCGAACCATGATTTGTTCTCATCTTTAAGTTTATTAATCATGTGAGGGTCCAAGCCGCTCATGACCCTGAGCACGGCTGATCGATCAGTTTTACACTCTGTAGAGGTTTGCACACTGTACCCACAGTTCGCGTAAAAGCTCAGAAGAACTTTAAATCCAACCATAGGGACGCTACGAAGCCTTTACAAAGGCATGCAAAAGACTAACGACACACATAGTTACAGATCAAGGCGGACCATAACCCTCCCTAATGATCAGCACCTTAGCAAAGGCTGCTACCCCAGAAGGACCGGGCTATACCCCTGCAACCCGGATCCCCCTCTGCTCCTTTCGAAAAAGGGCCACTAGTACGATCACACACCTAATTATTCAGCTAAGGTCAGAGCCATGTGACACTGTGGTTGCGCATGTTTTCTTGGGTGGTTCTCCATGTTCCGATTAAATCAAGTGTTCTTGCATTACCCAAAGCATTAATCATTAAACATAGAGCATTTCCATTTTAAAAGATCGTTTTATCCAACCCAAATTGAGAAACTAGCGACCCAAAAACGTTTATTTAAACGGGCTACGCCAAGGATCAGTGTAAAAAGTCTAGGTATGTCCTTAAAAAGGTATTCCTGTCAAGTTAATGCAATATCATCATAAAAGTAAACTTAATTATATTGCAGTTATATAGGACAAAAATAGAACATGTAGGGGAGAAGACCACTTACCTTCTTCAACTACAGCAAAGTCTTCTTCTTCTTCTTCTTCCTCTTCTTCTTCTTCTTCTTCTTCTTCTTCTTCTTCTTCTTCTTCTTCTTCTTCTTCTTCTTCTTCTTCTTCTTCTTCCTCGAACAATTGTTCCTGATCGACTCCGAGAGGTGGCTCAGTTGAAACAGGCACGATATCTACGATTTCACACATAAAGCATACAATAAATAAAACAGTTCACCAATCAAGTCTAAAGACTAAAAACATGCTTCTAAAATGATGGGCTCACTGAGACGATCACGTAGACAGCTAAAACACTAAAAACAGAGCTATAACGGCAAAGATACGCTAAAAACAAGGTACAAGGACTAATCTGCGAAAAACTAAACTTTCCAAAGGCCTAACAGCAAGTAAACGAGGGCTAAAAGGTAATTACACTTAAAAACAGAAGGTTTAAATCATAAAAAGAGGCTCTGGACCTAGGGTGTGAGAATCTAATAAAGCCAGGGGCTTAAACCTAAATTTCAGGACAGATCTGTGAAGATCTATTGAGGTGGAAGGACCGGTATGCGAAAATAAAGAAGCTGGGGCTCTCTTTAACAAAAAGTCCCCGGGTTGACTGTTATGCGTGGGATTGACCTGCGGGCCAGGCTGATCTGAGCTGTTGGTGGCCGATCCAGCGGCTGGCCACACCCGCGTGCGCCAGGGCAGCGACGCTCGCGCCGGCGGCGGTGGCGCGCGGCGGCGGGTCGCCGGCGTTGGCCGAACTAAGGCTCCTGGCCACTAAAATGTGCACGGATTGCACCTATGCGCAGTTGGGTGGTGGCGAACTCGTGCATGAGCTTGCACGGGCGATTCGAGCGGCGGCATGGCGTGCGGATCGGTAGAAATAAAAGGGAGGCGGGGAAAAGCTTCCTTACCACCCGAATGAGCCTAGGCGGGAGAGAGGGCGGCGGGGAAGACGACGCCGGCGAATCAACGCCAACGGCCGAGCTTCAAAGGGTGGCGACTGCGAGCTCGATTGGGCGCAAGGGAACTGGCGAGGGAGGTTGGGGAGCTCGGTGTGAGTGTGAAGGAGGTCGTGGCGAGGCTCTAGGGGTGCTTGTATAGGCCCAGGAGGGGAGGGAAGACGGCTCCCGGTGGGCATGGCCATCAATGTCCATGCGGCCTAGATGGAAATCAAGAGGGGGGATTAAGGAGTGGAAACGACCGGTTTGAAGAGGGGGAGTGAAGAGGGAGCTTCACTGCACTTGACTGTGGGGTTTTGAACGCGGGGAAACGGTGGACCCGCCCGGTAACGGCCAGCGGCCATGAATGGGCGCGGCCGACCCGCGGGCTGGAGGTAAGGGGAGGGTGTGACAACCCGCCCAGGAAAATACCGTACTACCGCCTAAACCAATCCACTTTGGTCATTAAGCAGTAATAAGGTATCATCCTATCGTTAGTCGCCGGGTTAAGGCCCTGTAAATCACTTATTTAGCAACAAGGATCGATATATATATGCATTAAAACTCACACGAAGGCGAGTCCAGAGATACAACATAATTAACATCCGAAATTTACCCCGAAGGGTTTAATTATTACAAACCGAAGTTTTTGTCATCAACGTAGTTCAGAGTTTTCGAAACAGCGGAATTAACTAAGCGGAAAGCGAGAACACCACGGGAGGCCAGCCACGATGCCTTCAGTCGTCATCCTCCACCCACTCCAGCTCCTAGCCGGGCGGGATCTCTCCGGGCCACACATCACCGAAAGCATTACCTAGATCAACATATTATAGCAAGGCCGAGTATACTAATACTCAGCAAGACTTACCCGTCGGTGATAACTAGTTCACCAACTCTAGACATGAAAGGCTTTTGGCCACTGAGTTTCTTTTGCTGAAAAGTAACAAAGATATGTCCTTACTTTTAATATTTTAGCACAAGTTCTAGTGGGTTTAATCATTACTAAATTAGCCATCTAGCACAGACAAGATTGTACAATATAATTAATCAAGCATAATATTCATCAACTTCCATCATTAGGGATCTCGTGGCTAGTGGAGTAAGTAGTATCAGATGACGGTGAGAGGCCGACAATTGATTGATTCAAACCTTGCAAGGTAGATCTAAACACACGGTGGGATGTCCCCGCGAGGACAACCACCAAGCGGTTCCCAAAACTCTTCGGGTCGGGATCGAATCTTATAGTCTTTTGTGCAGGCTATCCAGTATACCCCGCGAGGCACCCGGACTCACCATACACCATCGGTAGCTAGCCGTGAAACGCATCCCAAGATGAGTAATAGTAGGATCCCTCGCCGCCTCATTAAGGTACTAGGCTTACCGGTCCCATTCCCGACAAGTGCTTAGTACGTTCAAACACTTAACCCACAATAGTCATTGGACCGGAGCCCACATCCCATGCTCTTACCACATGAGCAATCCATTTAAAGAGATCTGGTGATTCCTATCTAGGAACCTATTCTCGCGAGTGACATCATCACCCGACTTGTAACGGTCCTATAGCTTAGCAGCTATCGACCTATCATACTAGTAAGGACACAGGTACCTAGGGATCATGCATCTAAGGTTCCATACAACTCCTGAGCTTAAATGCACAAACATCCATAGATAATTGTATAACAAAATTTGAAAAGCTGGGTCATATGCACCGGGGCTTGCCTTCGTCGGCTAAGTTAGCCTGAGGACCCTCGGTGTTGTCGAGTACTTCCACGTACTGCAGAGCAACTTCCGCTTCTCCTTCCTCGGCTTCCGGGACGAGCGAGTAGTCACCGTCAGGAAGATCTACACGGAATGCAATGCAGGGTTCAGGTGATGTGATAGATTATCTAACTTATCCAACTCTTGTTGGACACATTCACCTTAATAAAGAATTAATTATTAATTTCCTTTTATGAAGGTTATTATTGATATGTGTTTTATTCTTTTAGTTTAACACTTAATTAATGTTTCTCCTTTTATTGTTATTTCATGTGAAGATTTAATACTTCACCTCTCACTAGTAAAGGTGTGTACAAAGATATTTATTATACTTTAATTCTTTCAACAGTAAGGGTGTATTCTTAGCTATTAATTAAGTTGGACAACTTTTCACAAAAAGGGATAAAAGAAATAAAAGGCATTTTCCTAATGTATTCAATCTTTAATCTATAAAAGACCTTTAAAGCTTTTAACCAAACACGATTCACCAAAAATTTAAAGGAAGGTTTCTCACACATCACCACATCCATACTGAAACACTAGACACTCATGCAAAGTTTGAAAGCTAGAAAATAAATTACTTTGGAAAATAACAAAGACTAGCTAGTAAATCAATTTAAATGCATACAAAAATAAATAAGCATCCAAATGCTCCTAACTTCCTCACACCTGTTCTCTGGTCCCAAACCAGCCTAGAAGACCAGCAAGTACACCTAGAACTACTATTGATCTTGCATTATTGAATTACAAAGGAAAACATGCACAATTTAAGAATAAATATTTCTGATCATCCAAAAATTATTATTAAATCAGCATAGGTGTGTCTTGGCATAACAAGACAGCATGCACAAGTTGGGCACAAAAACATAATTATTTTTAGCCACAAAAATCATCTAGGCAGATTCTGCGTAAATGGAAAACAATTCATATAAAAAGATTTACTTCATAACTTTGTGCAATTTTTGGCACAGGAGCTAGACATAACATCACACACAACATATCCAAAAATTGGATGCAGGGGACTTATGGATTTTGAGTTATGGCAGATCTAGGTTTTCACATTCCTATTTTTCATGTTAAACATATCAAGACTCAGACCATGTGAGTATAACAAAAGTTGTAGTATTTTCCACAACGAAACCAAAAAAATTGGTTTTGCATTTTTATGAATTTTCTACAAATTTCTATGCATTTTACAAGTTTCAGCAAATGGAGTATACTATTGAAGATGTAACTTTGCGTTGAGGCCCTCGGAAAGATTTGGGGCCACGCAATTGGGTCCCTAGACCCACGGGGCGGCGGGCTCGCCGGAATTCCGGCGGCTCCGGCGGCGCTCCCGGCCGGGTAAAGGTTCGGGGTCGACCACAAGCTCACCTAGGGTCGGTTGGCGGTCTTGGTTCGGGCGGAGGAGTCGCCGGCGTGGGTGCTCGGCGGTGGCGGCGGCGGCGGCCGTGGCGGCTCAGGGTTCCGGCAAGGGGAGGGCGCACGGATGACAATGTGTGACTTCGGGAGGTGCTTCGGGCCCTAAGAAAGAGAGTGGGATGGTTGGCCGGCGGCAAAAGCTAGCGGAGGCGCGAGCTCCCGGCGGCGGCGGCAATGGCGGGCGGCGGACCGTGGTGTGCTCGGTGGTGGCACGCACGGGGAGCCGGCGGCGACCTTAAATAGGCGCTCGTCGGTGACGGCGTGCGTCGATGACGATGATACCGCCGTGGTACGGCGGCGCGCGGGTCGGACCGGCGGTCCGCCCGGTGCGCGGCCCGAGTACGGCACGACGGCGAGGCGACACGCACACGGTTGACCCCGAGGCGCATTGGGGCGTGGACGCCTAGGGACGTGGCGGCCTCGGTCGGCGGGGCCTCGGGCCACGCGTGGCGCGGACGCCAAGGACGCGCCGACGCACGGGCACGGTGCGCGGCACACGGCGCGCACGACGTCGTGGCGCGGCGGCGCCCTTGCCCAACAGTTTTGCCGGCTCCCTGTTTGAACTCAAATATCTCCAAAATTTTGAATAGAAGTTGACCAAACTTTGAATACAAAAATTGCAGATCTAGCAACCCTCTGTCACTTTCAAAAAGGCTATATAGGGTTTTTCTCAATACAATTTGCAAGGGAGGCTTGCCAACTTTGAATGCCACTCTGTGTTCATGAACAGGAGATACTGACCTTTGAACAAGTTTTTCATGCTTTTCCACTCAAAATTTGAAATGCCAATCTACAAGAAAGTTGTGTCCCTCAACAAGCTGGACAACTTTCATGAAGGTAGATTTTAAGTGTTTAGGTGAATTTTGGAGAACGCGGCAAAAGTTCCAGAAGACATCTATGGGCACTAGGGTTTAAGTGGAGTTTGACCAAGACTTTGACCATGGGTTTGCCCCACATGTGTGTCCACTGGATCAAAGGGGTCATTAGAGTTGGTTGGTGAGTTTTTCGAGGTGAGGACCCAGGTTGATCGTGGTTTGACCATTGTCAGCCGGGTTGACCGACGATTAGGGTTAATTAAAAACCTGGGGCGTCACAGAGGGCCTGACGGCCGGGCCCCACCCGTCAGCGACCGGTGCAAAAGAAAAAGGGGGAGGGGCGGTTGGGCCGGCGGAGGAAGGCGGACTGGGCCGGTTGTGCCGCAGGCGCGCGCGAGCGCGGGAGAGAAGGCCGACGGCCTTGGTTGGCTTCGCGGGCTAAGAGAAAAGAGAGAGGGAGAGAGAGATGGGCCGGCTGGGCTTGGAGGGAAAAGGGGAGAGGGGAAAAGTTTTTTTCTCTTTTTAAATCTCTTTTCAAATTCATTTTCAAACTTTCAAACTTCAATTAAACAAGAAACCTTGCATTCGAATCATGATGCACAATCACTTATTATTTCTTATTTTATCCAAGTGATATTTAAATATTTAAAAAGTCAATTTATTTGATAAGTTAATTATGTCCTTAAGAAAAAAAATTAAATCTAGACACCTGTTGCCTATATTAATTTAGTGATGGAATTGTTAGGGTGTTACACGTTCCCGTCGACGAGGAGGCGCCAGTGGTGACTTCGAGAATCTCCAGATCTGCCGGTGTTCAGTCCTTCGGAGGTGCTCATAAGGGTAGTTTTGCGTACGTGTATTCATAGGGGTGAGTGTGCGTGCGTGTTGTGAGCATCTGCGTTGTACTGTGTGAATCTAAAAAAAATTATTAGCGCTCACTGCATGACACACTCCCACTTTATCTATACAAGCACCTCATTTTTGTTTATTTCTCCCCAGACTTCCTGTCACGCGTTTTGAGATCTTCCAAAGGCTTTGACCATGCCATTTTTCTTAGCCCCCTTTGCCGGAGTTTTTCCACCAGTGGATCCACACACCATCACCATGTGATGGCTGATGAATGCATGAGTTGGAATGCGTGGTATTGGGAATTCAGTAGCGACAGATCTATATTATTCAGCGAAACTGCAGCAGCTGCCCACAAGTATGGCTGAAATTGACTGGGCACCAGCTTCTAACGTGATTACGCTGATTCGAATCAGGTTATGTATGTCTAAGTCTAATCCTGCTGTTTACACTCGTCTTGTTTCTGTAGAACTGTGGAAATGGGGTCCATAAGATATCTAGTTGCATGTGGCATGATTTATCTTTAATTTTATCCTCATGGAATTGTAGTCTGTCTGTCTGATTGGAATTGGAACTGCAACCAGGTACGATTGTCATTCGGAACTGTAAGTTTATCATGCACTGTTTGCAGCACAAATAATAATTAAGTGACTCATACGAATAGATGGATTTGCGGCAATGTCTACAAAGCCTGGGCTTTGCATAGATTATCCAAAAGATATTCTTTTAAAGCTGATAATTGGGGTTAACAAGGTATACAAAGGAAAACGAGGTGCTCTGCAGCAGCTCTCTCCAGTGATGTCGACATCCACACAAGGTCCTCCAGCTTTGGGATCACACAAGGTGACATGAGTGAGTGAGCCTTAGCAAATGGACAGCCGACCATTTCAACTATTTTCCTTGCATTTCCAATTTTTCCTTGGTTTAGCGACATGATGCTAGCTGGGAGTTATTGGAATGACAAGTGTTATACATGGTCAGAAGAAGGCATGAGGGAACATATGATGATCCACAGCTCTGTTTCAATGAGCCCAAAAAAAAAGTTGCATCAAATGTGTGATGAATGAGGATTGACTACAGGCAGCTATCCTCAAATTTATTGTGAAGTACTCGCCGAGCCAGAAAAATACCTGCTCCTAAACTTTTTTTCCATATGCTGCGGTGCTCTATATTATTTTGATCAGTAGCCTAACATAGTGCTTGTGTTGAATGCAGGCCACATACTTCCACCCTACTTATATGCAGTCTGTCTTCCGCGAGCTTCTCCCCCATCATATCCAATTAACTGTACCTTCATCCCTCTTATTTCCGCCACAATTTTGCGACCGCTTCAGTAGTGTCATCCATCGGATCGCAAATCATATTCCCCTCTGTCTGCGATAAATCATCCAACCCAACTTGTTTCCTCACCGTCGCTGAAGCTTTCAACCAACAGATGAACATAAATGCAGTATCATGGTGTCAACTCTCTGAGGATCAACACATGAACTGATTGGAATGTGTGGCATCCGGGAATTATACATGGCGACACCATAGCATTGCTTGGCTAGGCTTTGAGTCCTCGGTGCCGAGGGATGCCGCTGGGCACTGTTTCCTTAGCAATCTCGTGCCGGTAGGAGGGGCACCGCTTCTAGGAAGAGCACTAGAAAGACGGGCACGGCGGGCGTTGTCGCGCCATGACTAATTGGTAGGAAAGCTTGTGGATATTTTGCAAGGTTTTATGTTGAGGATTAATTCCTTAAGACATTAGGGTATTTCTTAGTTCAAAAGCAGGAATCATGGATTCATTCTGACAGAGTTGGGGGACTTTTCCGCAAAATTTCAGGCTGTGGGTAGATTTGCAGAGTTTAGGGGTTTTTATCATAAAAGTCTGTGACCGTGTGTTAGTTCTTGAAAAGTTCAGATTTCTGGGAGATACATGAATCGTGGGTTGATTATTATAATACAATTACTTGAGAAGTGGCTCGATTAAGGTAGATGTCGTCAAATTGTTTGAGAGGTGGCTTAAAAAGTTGGAGCAGTGGATGGGGTGTTGGACTACTATTTATTTTCGTTAAAGTTTGAGGGTGTTTTATATAATTGACAGCACTCTTGGTATTTCTTCAAAGCTCAAGGGGGGGGGTTCGTAAAGCTATCTTGAGAGGCAGTTGGAATAGAATTATATTTCTGCAAAATTTGGGGGGGGTTCGTAAAATTATCTATGTGTGGGCTGGACTACATATTAATTTCAATAAAGTCTGAGGGAGACTTTATAAAATTGGCTGCCCTGCGGCATTCCTACAAAGCCGGAGTTGCTTTCATAAACGCTGAGAGGTGGCTTGAGAAAATGCTATTTCTGAAAAGTTTGAGGGGATCTTTGTAAAATTACCTGAGTGTGGACTGCGCTACCTAGTAGTTTTGACAACGTGCGTGGGTTTTTTTAACGCAAAGAAGGGTCTCCACTTTGTCTTATCGCGAGACCCCCTTTAATCTCCACACATTTCCCATTGGACGGACATCGGTGTCGGCACATATGAGCAGACGCTATCGCTCGCTCCCCCCCCCACTTGGCCGCGTCCCGTTAAAACCGAGGGCCCACTTTGTCTACCACGGCACCACCCCTTCCTCCACTTCCCCCATCACCGAGGAGAGAGAAGCCAGACCACATATCCACCGCCCCACATGGCCACTGCGCCTGGTGGTGGGCCCCTCCCGGCCACTACCGACGCCATGGAGGTCGACCCGCCGTGTGCTTCCGCCGACGATAAGGTGAGCGCTGCGCGCGTGTCCCCACGCTCGGCTCAAGCCTCTGCTACCTGGGGCTGTCTAGGGGCTTCCTCGTTTCTGGGTCTACTTACGCTTAGCATGAGGTTTCGAGAGGGAGGAGGAGGGCGAGGCGATACGCGGCGAGCTGCCGGTCCTAAAGGGAGGGAGACAAGGCGGCGGCGGCACCCGAAGGGGGTAGACGCAAGGCGACGACAGCTTCCGAATGGAGAGAGACAAGGCGACGGCGGGCCGGCGCCCGCCAGCTAGGGTTTTGTGCCCCACTCCCCCAATCCGCCATGTCGAAGCAAGGTGCGTTGGTCTGCTCTCTCTTCCCCTACCTCCTCTCGCGTGCGCATTTCGCGGGATCTACTCACTACTGGGTGCCGATCGGTTTGATTTTGTTACGGACTAACTGATTGGGTTCGTTTTGGGGTGGTGTTGCAGGAGGGAAGGCCAAGCCGCTGAAGGCGACCAAGGTCGACAGAAGGCTTCCATTCTGTTGCTCATTTGGTCGGTTGCCTGATTAGGGATCTGTGTGTGCAGTATAGTCTCTGACCGTAGGGTTTGACTGTTGATGAACACACTAAGATCAGTTCATGTTTGATGGTTGATTGGTAGACATGTATGTATAATTTTAAGTGTTAAGGGGAATTCGGTGAATTGCTTAAAAACAGTGCATGTACTTCTTACACTTTGTGACAACTTTTGGGGGATTTGACTCTCGGTGAAAGGCACTAAGATCAGTTCATGATCGACAGTTTGGTCAAATCTAGTACTTGGCTAAGCAGAATTTGGCTAATTGCTTAAAAATGTAACTGTGATTTCTTATGCACCTGCTTGAGGTTGTTCTGTGTTCTTTTTTATAGAATGTTTAGTAGGTTTTAACAAGTAGTGCGACTTATCTACAATTATGAGGTGACTGTTCTGTGGGAGAGGGAGCAAAATAAACACAAGAATAGTTAAATGGCCTCACAAGAAGTAGCTAATTCTTCATGTAGGTTCCATTCGAAGTAACTTAACATATATTTAGTAACACAAGAAGTGTCTAGATCTGAATTTTTATTCAATAGCGTGATACACATGTTTCTATTTGTTATATTTTCCATGTAGCATACGTCTGCTCATTATCAAAGCAGCTCATAAAGTTTACTTCTATGTTTTCTTTTTTGCTTTACTATTTAGCCCTTATCAGGAACATTCAAACATTTATAAGTTGTCACAAATGTAACTAGTCAAACATTTGAATCATACAAGAAGTAATAAGATTTCAATCTGAATATTGTAGAAAGTAACCTTACCTCATATGTTGTCTTTCATGGGTCCGGATGGAACATTCTTAAGCGAATTGTGAACTAGTCGGTGTTGCTTTGTATTGTTTTGGGTATCCCCGTGGTTGTCTTTCATCCGTATTAGGCGTCTTGCTGTGTTGTGGTTGGACCTTTGTAGCGGTCCCTTGGGTCAGGAAGAGTATTTGCTCTTGCAGTTTGAGTGCTGCTCGGTTTTGTAACTTGGCCGTAGATGGTTCTGATCACCGTCGAGGCCGGAACTTGCTTCCTTAATCTAAAAAAAACCTTACCTCATATGTAGTCTCATAAGAAGTAACTAATTCTTTACTTATATTCCAACTCATAATTACCTCATATGTAGTCCGAATATTTCTACATGTAGCATATGTGTGCACATTATCGAACCAACTCATAATTACTTACTGCAATTGGTTCATTATATTGCATTATGATTCTTTAGTTTATATTTGTCTCTAATCCTGAACATTTTAGGAAGTAACTATTCATGCATTCAATCATATCTTAAGTTTGAAAGTAGATACTCAGTAGGGTTGTTTTGAAAGATATGTGTAATAACATTTCTTTCATTGTTTGTTGTGTAATAACATTTAACTATTAATATTATTATTACTTTCGCCAAATGATGGATAATGGACCATTTAACTATGATGCGAGCTACTGGTGCTAATCTGAGATCTTATTTGACGATTTTTTTAGTCTCCTGAGGTTCTTATTGATTAGTTAGACTTTGAAAATCTGTATAGAAATGATCTGTAGGTATATCTATATGTCTAGATGTTGCATGAATATTAATTGGGTTGTTTTTTGTCTCACGAGTTGAGCTGACCAGAGCCTTGTCTGTCTTCCTTGCTTTTGGTTCAGGTTTGGGGGCAGGGGGTTGTTGACGTAAAATCTGCACCTCAAGCCAAGCACACAGCAAGCCGAAAAAAGCTAGCTTCACACACTAAGAGATCACAAGACGTGCCAGTCAATTTTCCCTGAAAATTAACAAAAGATAAAGTAGTTAAATTCCAAAGCTTGGAACTTGCCGGGTGGTACCAGACAGTTCCATATTTACGGCTAGAAAAGCCAAGTGAGATGACACATAGCTATAAAAAAGCTATTTGCGCAAACTGAAACCATTCGGGAGCTTTAAAGTGCAAAAAGTAACACAGCCGAATGGATGACATAAGCATGACGGTTGATCGGTCTTTATTTGGGTAAAGATGCACGTGCGCAAGGCCATGACCGATTTCCGTGATAAACAACATTGAATAATAAGTGAAGTAAAAGCACGATCGTAAATATGTAATAAACAAGCATGCATAGGTCCAAAGCACTAGTCTACCGCATGTCTAGGCACTTTAAAACCCGTCAAGCATGATACCAAACAAATCTATCCACCGCATGATACAACTTGTTTGAGATTATACCACCTTCCGCAAATAGATCTATCCACCGCATGATACAATCTAAGTATGGAAAGCCAAAAGCATGCAACATTTAAAGCATAACATATGAACACGTTTTACTCATGAAAGCATAACCGAATACGGTCGAACAACCGAATCGGGGTTCATGAAGAAGGAACGAACATTACCAAACAAGATTAATCTATCGATTGGATTGAAATCTAATCCACCGATGACTAGCTCCAAAACAACCCAAAAACTCCGTATCTACCGCAGGATACCCAACTCTTTCAAGATTTATACAAGATTTGGCAAGCTTGAACCCGCAACACGTGACAACCTAGATCGATTCGGTTTCGGCTATCGGGGAGCATGTGATCCACGTGCTATTTAAGCCAAGGGTTCGAACTCGATTCGCATAAGGATCATCAAAAGGTAAAACCGATCCAAACCCATCTAGATTGGGCAAAGAAATGTTACATGAATTTAAACATAAAGTGAAAACTCAAAGCAACACAGGATAACTTAATGAATCTATTGAATCTTGCCGAAATTCAACGAGCCGATAACTAGCTTCAAGCTAGATCTTAGCCTACCGCATGGCTCATGACCTAACAAGAAACCCTCTTGAACCAAGCTTGAATCTACCGCATGACACTAAGCATGGTAACAAGACTACTTGCATCAAATCTAAATCCACCGCATGATACTAGACATGATACAAGGTTGCCGGTACTCACGGAGGTCGACGGATCGATGAACCCTCTCGAAGAACTCGACGACACGACAAAGGACTCTAGGGTTTGGCGTAAAGCCGGTTTGTATTGAGAATGATTCGAATATCTGTTACATACATTCAGGGTTCATATTTATACCCTGCTAAGCATGACCTCGAATGGATTTGATACCTAATTTATCTCTAAATGCGATCGCTTATCCATCCATTCGTCCCTTCCATTCGGGCCACGTCACCACGCAATCCCGCAAAATCAGCGCAACAGTTTCCTTGCCGAACGGAAGCAAATTGCCGACCGCGGACTCTTCTCGCCGAATTCATCCGAAGAAACCTTCCTTCCGCCGGACGGATTCCTCACCGAGCCGGACCCACAAGTCGGACTCTTTACCTTACCAAATTTTGGTGTTAACGGGGGGTAGTGTGGAGCTGGTCCTGAAAGGGGAGCGCAGGTGCGTGCCGCAGGAGTCTATTGATGAACTTGCATCCTCGCACGAGGTGAGTTTGGTGGTTGGGTTGCCGCTGTTGGTCGGAGCTCGTGTTGACCATTATGTGTGCATGCCATGTGCGTCTGGTTGGTGAGAGGATGGTTGTTTGAGAGTATGTGTTTTTGGCAGGATAACCTAAAAGTGGACTATGATGAGAGGAATTGCCACCGTTCCACGGCACACTGCAGAACAACTTCCACAAGGCAGCCAACATGCCCGATGTCGTCGTGTTCCCAAGGTGATGACCGTCGTATGGACCTCCCTGGGCCCACTACCTCGGTGGGTACCAGGACCGACTACTCGGTGGGCCCCTGGGACTACCCGACTTGCGCTACACGGCACCTGAAGGCGTGGAGCACAAGGACAGCAAAGGAGTAGTACTCGGATAGGACTCTGTACATGTTCCGCACTGTGTAGAAGTCTCCTAGACGTACTCGACTAGTACTCCTTCCCTACTCCGACTTGTAACCCTGCCTCCCGGACTATATAAGGCGAGGCAGGGACCGATCTCAGGATCACCTAACCTCACCTCATCCAACTCACGGCGCACCATTGCACCATCGTGTAATCGTGCCCTATCAATCCAGAGCTACGCAGCATACGGGACGTAGGGTATTACGCACCTCGCGGCCCGAACCTCGTCTAAATTGTGTGTCGCGTGCCTCTTCCTTCGAGTTACCGATCTCGGCGAGTCACATTCATCTACTTCGGGTACTCCCCCGTAGTAGGTTGCCGGTCCAAAACACCGACACCGGCGCGCCGGGTAGGGGCTCTCGCTCGAGATCACATGGCGAACTCGACGGCTTCTCGTTCACATCAAGCCAACCGTCGCCTTCAACCGTGGCGACACCTTCGTCTTCGGGGCTTGGGTCCGCACGCCGATGGCGCGGGCTCTTTCCAGCGCCGCTTGATCATGCAACCCGACTCGAGGACGGAGCCTTGTGACGCTTCCCGAAGTTGTCACGGGCAAGCTCGCCGGCAAGTTCGGCGAAATTTCGCTCTCCAACCTCCACGCTGACTTCGAGCTCGAGTCCGTCTCCAACTCGAACCCGACGTCGCCATGGGCCATCGCATGCGAGCCGGCTCCTCGGCCATCGCGAGCGGTCCCCTCTCCACGTCGGCGCTCCGTGCGTGGCCCTCGCGTTCCCGGCCCGGGCCCGCACGGAGGCTTCTACGCCACGACGGGCCGGCAAGGAGCCCGCAACCGAGTGCAACTCGGACTCCGACGCCGTCTCCAACCGCGTCTTGGACTCCAGCCCTCTCTCCGAGTTCTTCTCGAACCCGGACTACGAGTTCGACTTCGGGTCGGACCCTGAGGAGCCTGAGTCCGAAGACAACTCCTCTGAGCTTCCCTTGTCAGGGCCAGCCTCTGGGCTGGTTATAAGATCAACGCCGGCCGGGAGATACGTCTACTGGCCAGATCGCAAACCTGCTGAGCTGACAAAGGACTCACGCTACGTCGCCTACATCGACTCGCTACCGTTCCAGGAGGGAACACCACTAGCCCAAGCTGACTCAAGCACACCAACTGAGGTGGCACCTTCTGAGCCAAGCTTGGGTACCCCTGACCGTCAAGTCTTCATGGCTGCCGGCGACACCCCGGGAACCTCAGGCACGGCCGCAGACAAGTACCTGGAGGACATCTCCGCGGATGAGCCGTCTCGCGATGCCCCCGCGGACGAGACCGACGCCGGCGAGGGACGCCGGCGCGAACGTAACAGGAAGCGCAACGAACGACGCCGGCGGCTCAGAGACAACCTCCCCATCCGCAACCTTGCGGAAGCTCTCGGCGCTCGAGAGCAGAGTTCACACCACTCTCCGAGCAGGTTCCTCATGTCGATCACGGCGATCGCACGGCGAGCTCGGGGCATACGGCCGGAGAAGTCATCGCCAAGCTCGGCCGAGGAAGCTTACTTCATGCGGGTCGACAAGAGAGTCGCCCAACCTCTCCAAGCCAAGCCTCGCGACAACGAGGCTACTAGTCGCAATGTTGACCTCGGTCCTAACCGTACTCGAGGCGACATCCCGGGCCGAACCAAACCGTCGACGCTCCACCGCCGGCGGACCCTCACGACAAGACAACGTCAACCGAGAAGTCGTCCCCCACCGTGCTCCGGCCGGTGGTGGCGGTGACGACCCCGACGGCGGCGGCGGCCGACGGCGGCGGCTCCAACCACGGAGCCAACAAGAAAGCCGGAGGCGGCGGCGGCCCGCGGCGGCCGCGGCCACGCGCATAGCCACGCCTCCGGCGCCTCTCACGGCGGGTACGATGCTCGCCGGAGAATCGAAGAGTTGCGGCGAGAAGAAGTCGACGACCGCCGCCGAAGGCGACGGTTTCCCCGCCTTCTCACCCCGGCCGCGCACCTCGCTCCTCCCCGACAAGTTCAAGCCTTTGGGGATCACCAAATACGACGCGAAGCGGATCCCATCCGGTGGCTCCGATGCTACGCTCTCTCCATCGAGAACGGCGGCGGCAACGGCGACACCAAGTGCCTCTACTTCCCCTTCTGCTTGGACCAAGCCCCACTCACGTGGCTCGAGTCGCTGGACAAGCACTCAATCGACAAATGGGACCAGTGAAGGAGCAATTCACAAGCAACTTCGCGGGCGCCATGGGCCGTTCGGGTACTCGCATGGACCTTGCCATGATCAAGCAGGAACAAGGCGAGACCCTCCGCAAATACATGCGCCGCTTCTTCGACAAGCGCGCTACCGTCGTGGACGTCACCGACAAGGAGGTCATCGACCTCTTCCAGGACGGGCTCTACCATCGCCGCACCTTCGAGGACTTCGGCCGGCGCCGTCCCAGGTCCATTCCCCACCTCAAGGACATGATCACGTCCTGGGCGGATGAAGAGGACAAGGCCAACGCCAAGTACGACGCCATCCGCGCCAAGTCCAAGCAGAACCAAGGCGGCGGCAGCAGGCCGCAACCCAAACCAAGGCGGCCGCAACAACAACAATAACAACAACAACTTCTCGGGTTCCAACCGCAAGCGCAAGCCAGACAACACCGTCGCGGCTATCCGGCGCCCTCCGAAAGGGAACTCGAAAAAGAACTCCGGCGGGTTTAAAGACCTCGTCGAAGGAGAAGTGCCCGTGGCATTGAAAGGACCTTGATGTCGCCTAGAGGGGGGGGGGGGGGGGGAATAGGCGTGACGACCAAATTAAACTTTTTCCCCCAAATCACTTGAGCCGACAAGATGCTCCACCGGTCGGGCCGGTGGTGGTGACCGGTCGGACCGGTCAAGCACTCGGTCTTCACGAGATGACACCGGTCGGACCGGTGCACCTCACCCGGGCGACCGGTGTAGCACGAAGAACACCGCAAAAACAACTTCAAGCGCCTCTTGGCTTCTAGCACGAACCAAACTCGGGGTGTGGCTCTTGTAGATGATCACAAGCGCAGTAATGAGCCCTGCACACACAAGTAACACACCAAAGTAGAACGAAGCGGAAGCAAATGAGATATGCTAGAAAAACAACTTAGAGAGAAAACCACACGAAGAAGCAAGGATTTGTTTCCCGAAGTTCACCACCCACTGAGGAATGGCTACGTCTCCGTTGAGGAGCTTGTAAGGGACGATTCCCACAACAAGCCGGGTCTCTTTCAACCACTTTCCTCCTTTCCACTAAGGTGATCTTTTCCACGAAGAGGCAAGATCGCAGCCCTCACAAACTTCCCGCTGCTCACCACAACCTTGGGAGCTAGCCGGCGACACCTAGCCGTCTAGGAGGCAAACCTCCAAGAGTAACAAATGCACCAAAGTTTGTAGACTCGAAACCAAAGTGCTCAAGCTATGGAACTCGCTCTTGTTAGCTCACAAAGTCACTCCTAGGCTCACTTCCTCAACCCAACACAAAGAAGATGGCTTGAATCCACAAATCTCACAAAGAGATGGTTGGGGAGAGCCACTAAGGCTTAGAGCTAGTTAGAAATGGCTTGGGATCTCAAGCAACAACACTAGAAGCAACAACCCTCACCCGAAGAGGGCTTGGGGTATTTATACCCCTCAAAGAAGAAAACTAGCCGTTAGACCCCGGTGGCACCGGTCGGACCGGTGCCCTACACCGGTCGGTACCGGTGTATGAAAAACTAGCCGTTGGGCTAGCGGCACGCGGCCGGGCCGGTGCCTCCGACCGGTCAGACCGGTCAGGCCCCGAGTTGCCCCAAAACCCTTTTTTTTAAGGAAACTAGCACTTCACCATCGAGATGAAATGACCCGGGTTAGGTTAGGAGGGTTAGTTAGCACACTCAAGGGCTAGATCTCACTTAGGTCAACTAATGAGCACTTTGACTTGGTCAACTTGCTAAGTTGCATCCCTCTTGATAGTACGGCATACCTATACTCAAGAAAAGAGTAAAAGAGCTTTGATGACCTCTTGAGCTTGAACAATCTTCAATTCTTGCCATACTTGATCGATAACCACTTGAGAGCTTTCAACTTAGCCTTTGACTTGAGCACGTCCATACTTGAGCTAGTGACTTAGGATCTTTCCATATAGCATAAGAATGCACACTTTGATCCATGGCCACTCCATGTTGCCAATCTTAACGAGTTGATGACTTGCAAAGCTTCCCTCGATTAAGGTTTGAATATGATACTTGAAGACCCCACGGATGCTAGACCTTCACCCTAGCAAAACACTTATGGCGGCTTAGCTACGGCCCCAAAGATTGCTTAGTCCCTCACCCTAGACATCTCGGTTGATCTCTTCATCACTTATCCAATCCACTTTGAGTTCCATTTTGCTTCACACGCAATTAACCTTCATTTGAAAGTCCCGTTTCAAATGCTTGATCTTGATTGACAACGGATATGCAAGCTTCCATTTTTAGAACCATGAAATGTATACTCATCATCTTGTTCTCTTTTAATAAACTCATGAAGCCTTGCACCAAATACTTATCTTTGTAGATGTGAGCCATAAAATACATCCATATATAAAATACTTCAAAAGTAGCTCATGAATATATAATGAAAACCTGCTCATGATCTTAAACAAAAACATTAGTCCTTTAATCGCCTTGTCATTCAATTCACCAAAATCCACTTAGGGGCCTAGATGCACTTTCAATCTCCCCCTTTTTGGTGATTGATGACAACTCGATTAAAGCTTACAAATAAAGCAATAAAGCGCATTTAGACTCTTAGATATAGCTAGAGCTCCCCCTTAATTTGTGCTTGAGTTTGATTTCAAGAAAATGGCCTTAAATGCCATTAGCACAAATTTGGAAGAAAAGTCGTGTGAGCTCCCCCTATATCTTAGAATCAGTGGAGTGCAACAAGTGTGAGCGACAAAAATAAAATCCGTGATGCGTATGACAAGATATGCACAAAGCAAAGAAAAAATGAGTCGATTGGGCGGCACGGTCGAGCCGGTGCCCCCGACCGGCCGGGGACCGGTCGAGTCCGGCCCGGCTCTCCCAACTGGGCGGCACCGGTCAGACCGGTGCCCCGACCGGCGGACCGGTCGGAGTCCGATCGGCGCACAAAGCAACGAAGTGTGTGCTATTTGGTCCAAGGTGATCATGCCGGGGTTGCAAGTCGGTTTAGATCACTTTGCTCCATATAGCCAACACAAACAAACACCATTCAAAGCATGCATCACAATCTATCAATAAAGTCGCTTAAATATTACATTAAGGTTTGAAACACACGGTGGCACTCATACAAAAGTTCTCAAGTCCACTAAGATCAAATTCTAACTTATTACACGATTTTTCTCAAATGCCGGCGAGCATGTCGAACGGTGCGGGGCACCCGTCGAGCCGTGCAACACGAACAAGCAGCCGACAACACAAACTTGAGGCTTTAATCGCAATTCTTCTCCCCCTTTGTCATCAAGCATCCAAGAAGGGCCTGGAGAAGAAGCGACAGCGATCACCGTCCGTGAGATCCGTCTCTGGGTGAGAGCTCCCTCCTATTTGAGAGTCGTCAAGAATCCAATGCAAAGGAGAGTTTAGGTAAATCGATTCCGAGACGTTGATCCGAGATGGATGAGCTATGGGAGCACGCTTTTACCATAGAAGTACGGGTCGTAGCCAAAGATCTCGGCGGAGAAGCGAGCGCCCCAATCGTGTACTTGCTCGGGAGGTGGAGGAGGTGGGGGTGCTTGCTCTGTTCCATGAAGTGAGACGATCCTGCTACGTCGGAGGAGGTGGTACAAATGGTGGTGGAGGAGGAGGTACCGATGAAGATGATCCTTGCCCTTGCCGAGACTCGAAGAACATAGGGCCGTATTGGTCAAGCAAATCCGAGTTGGCCCATCCTCTCATCCTTTCTTCAAAGGAAGGTATCTCGGTCGGAGGAGATTCCGGAGATGGTGGAGATCGAGGTGGTTGAAAACCTTGGGCATTGTGCATGAGCTTCATCGTATCCCGCATTTGCTTGTTTGCCCGCCTTGACCTTTGTCGCTCCACCCGGATGTCATGCCGGCTCCGACACATCCCAAAAATGAAGTTGAGAAACTTCTTCAAAGGAGAGGTGGATCCGTGGGGTCCGCTCGGCTGCCGGCCTCCCCACCGGTCGGGAGACGGTGCTCGGCCGGTCGGACCGTGCCGGCTCGAGCACCGGCCCGCAGGCGAAACCGGCCGAGCCGCACCCTCCTCAAAAATTTCTTCCTCCTCGTTCGGTGCATGCTCAACTCTAGGAGATGGAACCCGAGGATTCTTGCTAGGATTGAGCTTCGGAGGCTTGTGTGTCACATTCTTTGGAAATTCTGTCTTTGCAACCTTTTCAATCATATACATGATGTAGGGGCCGTAGCTGCAAATTTTCTTGGGGTCTTCGGATAGATGCTTAATCTCTTGCCAAATGAAGTCCCCAACACCGAATTCGGAGCTCCCGGCCTCAAAGCCACCATCAAATTTTTCTCGAAACTTAGTGATTTCCGAGGGGTTTCCATCTCTAGGTGTGATAGATACCCTAAGTAGCCTATTTAGGACAGCGAAGTAGGTATAGAGGTTCTTCACCTTCCCAAAGTTGGCGTGCTCACCGCGAGGGTACATCACGTGCAAAGCATCCTTCTCTAGCTCCCCCTCATCATGGAGCTTCCTTAGCTCCCCATCTCCTGCCATGATCCCAAAGCATCTCAAGAATCTGTGGAACGTAATGGAGTACCTTTGGCCGTTAGTCATCCAAATCATGGCCCTGTCGGCCTCAATGTGACCAAAGTGCACTGTGGCAAAGAACTGGGCAATGATCTCTTTGTTCCAATCGTGTCGGAACCCCATAAGTGACTTGACCCTTTGCCTCTCACAATTCTTGCCGATTACTTCATCAAAAATAGGGTCTCCTTTCCTTGCCATGTGCCCCCAATCCACAACCGAGCCTTGTGTGTGATCTTGGGCTTCTTTATAATCACTGTAGCATAGTAGTCTTGCTGAAATTTAGCCCAAAATCCGGGATCCGAAGCGGTCTTGCCCTCCTCATAAGGGTTCTTGTCCCTTAGCTTCTTCGGGGCCTTGGTCATCCCCGACCCGTGGTACTTAACCGGCCGATCGGGATAAATGTAGGTAGGTGGCATGATCCTCGGCCTACCCCCCGATCGTCGTCGTCCTCTTCCATGGGATCCACATCCTCTTCTTCTTCCTCCTCATCCTCCTCCTCATCCTCATCCCCGGCACCATCGCCGTCCGACCCGGCCTCCCGGTGTCTTCTCAACTCAAACCGACCCGATAAGTCTCATCTTCAACATTGTCATCGCTGCTTGTTCCGGTGTCACCTCCTAGATCGGGATCCTCGGCACTAGCTTGAGTTGAGCGGCGTCTCAATCTCTTGCCGCCGATGTTTACGATCTTGCCCCCTTCCCCAAAATCACCGGGGATGGCTCCTCGGCGAGTTAGGACTTCTTCTCTTCTTTTCTTAGCCCCTTCCTTTTCCCGCACCATAGCCGCCGTCCCGAGTCACACAAAGGATGACAAGAGTGTATAAGACTCCAGGAAAAAGATTGAATTGAATTGGAATTGAAACTTGAAAGTTCGAACAGGTTGGGTGCTGTTTCGGGCCACACCGGCCGGACGGTGAGGGGCACCGGTCGAGCCGGTGCCACCCGCAACGAGCCAATTGCTCCCACATTCAATCCGAGCGGATGGTGATCTAAGATTTTGTCTAGATAAACAAAAGACACCCTAGAATAGATAAGTGTTGAAAAACAAGAAGAAAACACAATTTGGGGTTGGACATGCGCCACCGGTCGGACCGGTGACGGCCACCGGTCGACCGGTGAAGGCCGTCCGCACCCAATTTGTGATTTCTCACAATGTGTCCAACAAAACGCTATGGATCTATAGGAATGTCTTCTAGGTGATCTCGTAAGATGTTCTACCAAAGGAAATTCAAAACTTTGCACCAAGTGAGGAGATCGGGCAAAAGAAAGGTTTGAATACCTTTGGAGAGATGAACTCGAGTTGAATCCGAGAAACACGAAGGGGAAAGTGAAGAGGGGCCTCGGGAGATCCTTTTGCTTGCAATCTTGAGGCTTTTCCTTGGTTGAATCTTCAAATCACCATGGATTGTGAGAGAGGTGAAAGAGAGGAGATGGAGGAGGTTTTCACGGTTTGGAGGCAGTGGTGGGATGGTGAATAATGGAGGAGAGAGAGAAGGAGGGGGGTAAAAGGATTCCTTTTACTGTGGCCCCACGGGCTGACGCCGGGCGTCACCGGTCAGACCGGTGGCATACTCTGGTCAAGCCGGAGAGGCCATATCGGTTTTTCCGCCCCCGTCGGTAGAACCGAAGATCTCGATAAAATTCAACAGAGGTCCTTATCGGTAGAACCGACGCGCCCACGGTAGTACCGGCCCTTTTTCCTCCTTTTTGAGATTTTGCTCCTTAAAACTTCTCCGGATATGTTATAGACCAATTCTCATCCACTTAGGTTGCATAACTATGATTATGTGACTTCAAGGTATCCACCGGTCAGACCGGTGGTTTGCACCGGTCAGACCGGTGCGGCCTTGAGAAACAAAAAATTGAGCCACAATGAAGAATTTCATCTCAACCTTTAGAGATGTTTTGGATATGAGATATTAGGATGATATTGATCCAAAAACCATCAATTCTTAAAGGAAGGAAGGATTAACGAGTTTGAGCGAGTACACTTGATCCTTCCGAGAGAGAGATAAAAGAACGGATTTTAGGAACTTGAGACAATCTTCTTAATTGTGACTAGCCATCAATCAAACAAGGAGAACTATAGTCACAACTAAGTTGATTGGGTCACTAAGACCAAGAACCAAATAATTTTCAAAGAAAGCACACTTCCTATACATGCTAGTTGATTTTTCGAAAAATTTATCCTATATCACAAAGTGCATGCATCCACTTCAAATGAATGCCCTAACAAGCATATTTGGCTCATATCTCCATCCTCGAGACACAAAGACGAGTAGAAGTAGAGATATCAACCAAATATCTAGGGAGGAGCACAAGAGGTCCATTTGAAGCAATTACATGCTAAGGATGGCACACTAGCATGATGTTATGGCCTAGATGCATTACGGTATATCAATGAGTTTCATGAAAACATACCTTTGCCTTAAGACCATTTCATTTGTGCATATATTTACTTTCAAACAACGTTAGCTCTTACTTGTTCTTTTGGAAGTTACGCTTATCGAGAGCTTCCTTTGAGATGCACAAACGCATGAGACTACAAGATCACTCAGACGAAATTGTTAGTCCCATAAGTGACTCAAGTTTTGTAATGAGCTCCCCCTTAAGTAGTGCTAGAGAATTTGAATTTCTCGACCAAGGCACTTTGTTCAATCAAGAACATGTTGAGGCTCATTCCAAAACTTGGTCATAACACACAAATGATTTGATAATTGTCATGTGTTCAGCTTCTCATAACCTTTGACGCCATATCACCCTTCATCTTGAGGGTTTGGACAACCCCGGGTCACCCGGGCACTCATGCCGGGTCACCCTGCAGCATTCAGAGGCGTACCGGGTCACCCGGGCACTTGTGCCGGGTCACCCGCTCAAGTTTCTGGCTGCGTTGGCACCGGTCAGACCGGTGCACATCCCTGGTCGGACCGGTGACCACCCTCCGACCCATTTTGGTGATTTTTCCTTCCCTTTTCCTTGAGTGAGTGAATGTATCACTAATTTCGGACACCGCATCCAAGGATAAGGCATTGCTCTACTAGAGAGCCATTAAAGGCATCGAATGGCATGAGAAGGTAAATCTTCATAAAAATAATCAAAGTCATCACCTCATGCTTTGCTCATCCAAGAAGAGCTTCACATGAGTGTTCACCAAGAACCAAGGTGACTTAGACTCAATCGAGCGCATTAGTTACCGAGATGTCATTGATTTCACGAAATATATGAGTTTGCTCTTCACATGGTCAATTGAGTTCATCAAGATTTCTAAGTCCTCCA
Source organism: Cenchrus americanus (assembly GCA_947561735.1). NCBI lineage: Eukaryota > Viridiplantae > Streptophyta > Magnoliopsida > Poales > Poaceae > Cenchrus > Cenchrus americanus. The sequence goes on from OX387240.1 coordinate 96,630,274, forward strand.
ACCATGTGCTCAATGCATCTCTTTCACCCTGCAAGCTCAGTAAGCATTCCTTGGTACCCAACACTTGTTGGGTCCTATTGGGTTAGTCACAAGGTGCTTAGGAACCCAAATAGCTCTCATGCTACAATGAGGTGAACTAATCTCCCTCATAGCACAAGTTCTATTCTTATCGTTCCTAAGCTTATGGAAATCATAATGGACAAGGTTTGATTTAGGAACGTTACCATTTGGGCAATCCCCGCCCATGTGACCCTTTTGACGGCATTCGTAGCAAATACGACTTTTGTTCTTGTTGGTCACCCCATTCCTTGAAATTTCTTTTCTACACTTGCTTCGAGACTTGTTCTTGGAGAAGGTGGCTTCCTTGCCTTGTTTGCTTGAAGTGAGGCCGTCTGGCCAAGCCGGTCCGACCGGTGGCATGCACCGGTCGACCGGTCACGGTCGATCCACGCCCGTTGTTGCTTTTGGGCACGAGTTGGCAAGGTGTCCCTTCTCTCCGCACTTGTAGCACACCCTCCACTTGTTGGAGCTTCCGGAGCTTCTTGGAGAGTGACTCTTGTGCCTTGTGCTTGATCGGGCGATATTGGGGTTTGATTTGCCCAACCTCGCTCTTTTCTTGAATCTTGTGCTTGTGGAACCTTGTAGCTTGTTGAGGGGTTGAACTAGTGGCGGTTGATCCCTTCCCAAGCTTCTTCACCATGCTTTCACGGTTATCTTGAGAAGGTTGCACTTTGCTCTTCTCCTTCAACACACACGAGTCCTTTTGGAGCTTTTCGACCTCTTGCTTTAGTTTGTCATTTTCAGCGGCAATGAGGTCTTCACAAGATTCTACAAGTACATGCTCAATGCTAGATTGGCTTGCTTGAGACAAACAATCATTAGCGCTAGATAAAACAACTTGAACTTGTGAGCAAGTGCATGTGTGAGATAGAGGTTGTAGAGATTTTACCGATGAAAGCACAACCTCATGGGCTATCTCTAGTGTTGCATAAGAGTCAACAAGCTTCTCATAGGAAAGTTCAAGTTCATTGTGATTAGCTTGTAACGCCATATGCTCGCTAGTGAGCTTTGCTAACTTGACTTCTAGATCATCATTGGCATCTTCTTCTAATTTAGCTCTACAAGCAAAGGATTTGATGTCATGATCATATTTGTCAGCCAATGTTTCATACTTACAAGCCAAGGACGCAAGTTCGGATTTGAGAAGCTCAAGTTCTCTTGACGAAGAGCTTGAGGCTTCAATCTTTTGGTCCTTAGCCCCTTTGGCTTGTCTCTTCTTCTTGCTTCTCTTCTCCTTCTTGGCCATCAAGCAAGTTGGTGTGCCTCTGGGCACCGGTCGACCGGTGGGTGTCACCCGGTCCCGACCGGTCCCTCGCAGAGACAACGGCGTCTTCGCTTCTTTGCTCTTCTTCTTGCTTGAGGTTTGATGCTTGAGGCTCAGTGGATGTTGTAGAGGTAGGGCACATCTCCACTGACTCATCTTCATCATCACTCTCGAGTTCATCCCATTTGGTGTTTACCAACTCAAGTAGTAATTTCCAAATGAGATGAGCATCTTCGGAAATCTTTTTGCTCTTCAGGATAATGTACTTTAGTTCGCTACATACACAACTACACAAAAGGTTAGTAATAACGGCATTGAGTTGCTTCTTCTCCAAGTCCATTGGCGAGACACATGTCTCATCCTTTGGAAGGATACTCGCAACCATGATGCTCTCAGCGGTAGGGCCCAAAACCTTAAGTGCAATGAGAACATTAGAGCACCAAGAAGGATAGTTTGAGCCATCTAGAGCTAGAGGCTCAAACGGTACCTCACAAGTTGTCGACATCGAAGAACTCCAAGCGGTTAAGCTCGAATCGGAGCACCAAGCTCTGATACCAATTGAAAGGACCTTGATGTCGCCTAGAGGGGGGGGGGTGAATAGGCGTGACGACCAAATTAAACTTTTTCCCCCAAATCACTTGAGCTGACAGTGCTCCACCGGTCAGACCGGTGGTGGTGACCGGTCAGACCGGTCAAGCACTGGTCTTCACAGATGACACCGGTCAGACCGGTGCACCTCACCGGTCAGACCGGTGTAGCACAGAGAACCTGCAAAAACAACTTCAAGCGCCTCTTGGCTTCTAGCACGAACCAAACTCAGGGTGTGGCTCTTGTAGATGATCACAAGCGAGTAATGAGCCACCGCACACACAAGTAACACACCCAAGTAGATCGAAGCGGAAGCAAATGATATATGCTAGAAAAACAACTTAGAGAGAACAACCACACGAAGAAGCAAGGATTTGTTTCCCGAAGTTCACCACCCACTGAGGAATGGCTACGTCTCCGTTGAGGAGCTTGTAAGGGACGATTCCCACAACAAGCCGGTCTCTTTCAACCACTTTCCTCCTTTCCACTAAGGTGATCTTTTCCACGAAGAGGCAAGATCGCAGCCCTCACAAACTTCCCGCTGCTCACCACAACCTTGGGAGCTAGCCGGCGACACCTAGCCGTCTAGGAGGCAAACCTCCAAGAGTAACAAATGCACCAAAGTTTGTAGACTCGAAACCAAAGTGCTCAAGCTATGGAACTCGCTCTTGTTAGCTCACAAAGTCACTCCTAGGCTCACTTCCTCAACCCAACACAAAGAAGATGGCTTGAATCCACAAATCTCACAAAGAGATGGTTGGGGAGAGCCACTAAGGCTTAGAGCTAGTTAGAAATGGCTTGGGATCTCAAAGCAACAACACTAGAAGCGACAACCCTCACCCGAAGAGGGCTTGGGGTATTTATACCCCTCAAAGAAGAAAACTAGCCGTTAGACCCGGGTGGCACCGGTCGGTACCGGTGCCCTACACACCGGTCGGACCGGTGTATGAAAAACTAGCCGTTGGGCTAGCGGCACCGGCCGGACGGTGCCTCGACCGGCGGACCGGTCGAGCCCCGAGTTGCCCCAAAACCCTTTTTTTAAGGAAACTAGCACTTCACCATCGAGATGAAATGACCCGGAGTTAGGTTAGGAGGGTTAGTTAGCACACTCAAGGGCTAGATCTCACTTAGGTCAACTAATGAGCACTTTGACTTGGTCAACTTGCTAAGTTGCATCCCTCTTGATAGTACGGCATACCTATACTCAAGAAAAGAGTAAAAGAGCTTTGATGACCTCTTGAGCTTGAACAATCTTCAATTCTTGCCATACTTGATCGATAACCACTTGAGAGCTTTCAACTTAGCCTTTGACTTGAGCACGTCCATACTTGAGCTAGTGACTTAGGATCTTTCCATATAGCATAAGAATGCACACTTTGATCCATGGCCACTCCATGTTGCCAATCTTAACGAGTTGATGACTTGCAAAGCTTCCCTCGATTAAGGTTTGAATATGATACTTGAAGACCCCACGGATGCTAGACCTTCACCCTAGCAAAACACTTATGGCGGCTTAGCTACGGCCCCAAAGATTGCTTAGTCCCTCACCCTAGACATCTCGGTTGATCTCTTCATCACTTATCCAATCCACTTTGAGTTCCATTTTGCTTCACACGCAATTAACCTTCATTTGAAAGTCCCGTTTCAAATGCTTGATCTTGATTGACAACGGATATGCAAGCTTCCATTTTTAGAACCATGAAATGTATACTCATCATCTTGTTCTCTTTTAATAAACTCATGAAGCCTTGCACCAAATACTTATCTTTGTAGATGTGAGCCATAAAATACATCCATATATAAAATACTTCAAAAGTAGCTCATGAATATATAATGAAAACCTGCTCATGATCTTAAACAAAAACATTAGTCCTTTAATCGCCTTGTCATTCAATTCACCAAAATCCACTTAGGGGCCTAGATGCACTTTCGGGCATCCAAACGGCAACCACACCACCGAGCGGTGCTACCGGCTCGGGCATGCGCTCAAGGATACGCCGGAGCCACCGCACCCTCACGATCGAAGAACAAGAAGAAGGACGGCGACGACTTCCAAGAACCCGAGAAGACCGTCAACGTCCTCTTCGGCGGACTACCCCGCGGCGGGAGCGAAGGCTACTCGCCGCGAAGTGATGTCCATTGAACCGGCGGTTATGACCCCTCTCGGGTGGTCGGAGACGCCCATCACCTTCTCCCGCGCGGACCAATGGACCGGCTTCTCCGAACCGGGACGTTTCCCTCTCGTCCCGCAACCAACGATGGCGGGCTCTAAGCTCAACAAGGTGCTCATCGACGGCGGAAGCGGGCTCAACGTCCTCTTCACCAAGACTCTCGGGGAAGATGAACCTTGACGTCACCCCCATGCTCAACAAGAGCGACATGCCTTTCTACGGCATTGTCCGGGCAACGCGGCTATCCCACCGGGCTCGGTGGTGCGCCGATTACCTTCGGGGCGTCTCGCGACAACTACCGCACCGAGTACATCAAGTTCGAGGTCGCGGACATCGAGACTTCCTACCACGCCATCCTCGGCGGACCGGCCATCGCCAAGTTCATGGCGGTGCCCCACTACACATACTTGGTACTCAAAATGCCAAGTCCGGCCGGCGTACTCTCCCTCCGGGGGGGACTTGAAGATCTCTCACGACCGCGATACGGAGGCCGTGGTGATTGCTTCGACAAATCAAGTACCCACCCCAATGATGGAGGTCTACGCCGCGTCGAAGAAGCTTGCTACAAGCGAACTCGACATCCCGGAGAAGTACGACGGCGCCAACAAGCCTCGGCCACCCGAGGAGGTGCTCACCAAGACGGTCGACCTCGGAACGAGCGACCCCACCAAGACTACCACCATCGGGGCCGGCCTCGACCCCAAATAGGAAGACGCGCTCATCGGCTTCCTTCGGGCTAACCGCGACATCTTCGCGTGGAGGCCGACGGACATGCCGGGAGTGCCCGGGGAGCCGATCGAGCACGCCTCAACGTCGACCCAAAGGCCACCCCCAAACGACAACACCTCCGACGCTTCGCCGACGACGGACGGGACGCCATCAAGAAGGAACTCGCCAAGCTACTCGGCTGCGGCTTCATCGAGAAGTCTTCCATCTCGAGTGGCTCGCCAACCCCGTCCTCGTCCGCAAGAAGAACTCGAACGAATGGAGGATGTGCGTCGACTACACCGACCTCAACAAGCACCTGCCCCAAGGACCCCTTCGGGTTGCCACGGATTGATCAAGTCATCGACTCCACGGCGGGGCTGCGACCTGCTCTGCTTCCTCGGCGCTACTCCGGGTACCACCGGATCGCAATCAAGGAGGAAGACCGAGGAGAAGACCGCGTTCATCACCCCGTTTGGCGCGTCTTTGCTACACGACCATGTCTTTCGGGTTGAAGAACGCCGGCGCTACTTACCAACGGGCCATCCGGAGCTGCTTCAAGCGGCAACTCAACAAGAACGTCGAGGCCTACGTGGATGACGTGGTTGTCAAAACCGAGGGACTCCGGTACCCTCATCGACGACCTTGAAGAGACCTTCGCATCGCTACGCGAGTACCGCCGGAAGCTCAACCCGAACAAGTGCGTCTTCGGCGTACCTTCGGGCAAACTACTCGGCTTCATCATCGGCCAACGCGGCATCGAAGCCAACCCCGAGAAGATCTCCGCCATCACCGGCATGAAAGCTCCCACGAGCATCAAGGACGTCCGAAGGTCGACGGGGTGCATGGCGGCATTGAACGAGATTCATCTCGAAGCTAGGAGAACGGGGTCTCCCCTTCTTCAAACTACTCAAGCACCACGAGAAGTTCGTGTGGACCGCAGAGGCGGACCAAGCCCTTGCCCGGCTCAAGGACTTCTCGTCGAAGCCCCCGGTCCTCACGGCTCCCTACAAGGGCGAGCGCGCTCGCTCTACCTCGCCGCGACTACTCACGTGGTCGATCTGCCATCGTCGTCGAGCGGCGGGGAAGACGGCCACGCCTACCCGGTCCAGCGCCCGGTCTACTTCGTCAGCGAGGTTCTATCAGAGTCCAAGGCTCGCTACCAGCCCGTGCAAAGCTCCCGTACGCTCTACTCATCACCTCGCGGAAGCTACGACACTACTTCCAGGAGTACTCGGTCTCCGTCGTCACCGACTACCCGCTCGGCGACATCACCGAGGAACCCGGACGCCCCCGGAAGAATCTCCAAATGGGGCCGTCGAGCTCGGCGCCCTCACCATCGACTTCAAGCCACGCACGGCCATCAAGTCGCGGGCTCTAGTCGACTTCATGGCGCAGTGGCGGGAGAACCGGCTACCTACTCCCACCGTGCGACCGAGCATTGGGTGATGTACTTCGACGGCTCACTCAACCTCGAGGGCGCGAGGCGCGGGGGTACTCCCCGATCTCCCCAACGGGCGAACAACTCAAGTACGTCTGCGGATCTTCCGGAAGGTCTCAAACAACGAAGCCGAGTACGAAGCCCTCCTACACGGGCTCCGCCTCGCGGCTTCACTTGGCATCAAGCGGCTACTAGTCTACGGCGACTCCGCGGTGGTCATCAACCAAGTCAACAAGTCCCGGGACCGCAACAAGGAGAACATGGACGCCTACGCCTAGAAGTCCGCAAGCTCGAGAACAAATTCTATGGTCTCGAGTTCCACCACATCGTTCGCGACAACAACGTTGCCGCGGACGTCCTCTCGAAGCTCGGATCCACCCGCGCCCAAGTACCGCGGGCGTCTTCGTCCATGAGCTTCACGCGCCATCCATCCCGGAGCGGCGCCACCGACCCCTTGTCCCGGCTAACCAACCGGTGGGCGGGAGGTCATGATGATCGACGTGGACCGGAGGCAACCCTTCATCGACTACCTCGGCGAGCGAGAAGGTCCCCCTCGACAAGAACGCGGCCGAACAACTCGTCCGCCGCGCCAAGTCTTACGTCCTCGTCGGCGACAAGCTTTACAAGCGAGGCGCATCTTCGGAGTACTCATGAAATGCGTCCCTCGCGAAGAAGGCAAGGACATCTTGGAGGAGATCCACAAGGGTGTCCGCGGCAACCACGCGTCCTCCCGCACGCCGGTCGGCAAGGCCTTCCGGCGAGCCTTCTGCGGCCCACGGCCACGGGCGATGCCGAAGAACTCGTCGGACGGTGCCAAGGATGTCGGTTCTTCGCCAAGCGCAACATGTCCCCGCCTACAAACTAGTCACCATACCACCAACCCGGCCCTTTGCCTGCCGGGGGCTCGACATGATTGGGCCACCGCCAACCGCGCCGGGGAGGATTCAACCGGCATCTGGTGGCTATCGACAAGTTCACCAAGTGGATCGAGGTCAAGCCGGTCACATGCCCCAAGGGCGACGAGTACTCGACTTCTGGATGAACTCGTACACCGCTACGGGCTACCCCACCGCATCATCACGGACACCGGGGTCCAACTTCAACAACCACCGGTTCGGGAGTACCGCGAGAACGGCGGAATCGACGTCAGATACGTCTCCGTCGCCCATCCACGGGCCAACGGACAAGTCGAGCGCGCCAACGGGATGGTGCTCGACGCCCTCAAGAAGCGGCTACACGACGCTGCTAACTCAAAAGGGGGCAAGTGGATCAAGGAACTACCCAACGCACTCTGGGGGCTGCGGACTCAACCATCCAAGCCAACGGGGCAATCCCCCTACTTCTTGGTCTACGGCTGCGAAGCCATCCTCCCCGCCGATGTCATATGGAACTCGCCGGCGGTGGAGCACTACGACGAAGGCGTCTCGGAAGACGACGGACGAGTTGATATCGACGGCCTCGAAGAAGCTCGGCGTGCCGCCCTCGTCCAATCGGCAAGGTACTGGAGGGTATCCGACGCTACCACGATCGCAACGTCAAGGAACGCTCCTTCAACGTTGGAGATCTTGTCCTCCGCCGTATCCCGAACACGGAAGGACTTCACAAGCTCGGCTCCCCACCGGGAAGGACCCTTCACCGTGGCTAAGGTGGCCGGGCCGGGCTCCTACCGCCTCCAAACACTTGAAGGCGAAGAAGTCAACAACTCGTGGAACGTCGACCGGCTACTGTCGATTCTACGCCTAGTCTACTCGACTACTGCGGGGTTCAAGTCCACGCGACTACATCAACACCCCCTTGCCGCAAGCGACCCTCCGGGTCCCGGCTTCAAGTCTCGGACTACTCTCCTCCGGGTCCGGCTGTGCGGCTACCTACGGACCCCGGGCCGCAACGAGCGTCAAGGACTCTAGCGGCGGTCTACCAAGAAGACCACACTCTAAGATCCGGCCGCGCGGCTACTTACGGATGCGCGATCCGGCCCACACGGCTACCTACGGATCACTCACCGTAAGCGGCTACCCGCTCCGGTACTACTCGGTATGTAAGCGGCCTCCGGTCCGAGCGACTACTTGTAACTACGGCCCCGGCCACCCAGGTGTACTTCTTCAGTAATAAAGTTTGATTGTTCATCAACTTCTTTACTGCCTACTCCCTGCGACGGGACTACTAAGCCGAGTACTACTACTCGCACCTACTCCACGATGGGCGCTCCGCACTCTGAGATCGCGGTCACGAGTACTCATTGACGGAACTTCACATTTCATTGACATAAGAGATAGTTCATTACAACTGTTTCCTATACAACTATGGCTACTAGCTATCTATGCAGAGCTACTGGAGATTCAGCTTATCGGCTACCTGCTCCGCGATGGGAGCCATCTGCTCCAGCAACTCTGCGTACTGCTCGTCCGAGCAGTTGGCGGCTACTCCGCCGGCGACCACCTCCACCGGGGCCTTCGGGAAGTACGACTTCATGAAGGCCAGCACCTGCTTCGGGATCGACTTGGCCATGTGCTTCACGTAGGCGGCCAGCCGGCTTGGCGCCTCACGAAGTCGATCCGCCAACGGAGCAATCTTGGGGCCGCCCGGTGCGGCACCGGGAGCCTCGCGATCGGGAGGGCGGCCTCTTCCAGGTCCTTCAGTTGGGCTCGGAGTGCCTCGCAGTCTTCGTTCAACTTCTGCAAGGATTTGTAGCAGTTGACGAGATCCCGGTCAGATGCAATTCTCAACTCCATGTGCTTCTCGCACTCGAAGGCCAGCTCCTTGTAGTCGAGTTCAAGTACACGGCGGGCTTCTTGCTCCCGGTAGAAGAGATTCTTCATGCCGATCTCCGAGCCCTTCGGACGCTCCACTCCGTGGTCTTCGAGTTACGCAACACAGGAACACAACAACGGGTCAGAGCTTGATGACTCCCAACAAGTACCCGACAAGTCAAGAGACATACCTTTATTCTTGTTGCGGAGGCCTTTGTTCTTCCGCACCAGATCGTCGCTCTTCGCCTGCAAGTCCATCACGTCGTTGTGATACTTGGCGAAGGCGGCGTCAAGCCTCGACTGCATGGCGGCCGCGTGTTTCTTCGACTTCATGAGCTGCTCCTCCAAGGCTTCAGCTCGCAGCACGGTGTCGCCATAGCCCTGCAGCATGTTGGACTTCTCGCGGGATCGCTCCGCGACGTCCTGCACAATACAAGCTCAAGTCAAGCAGAGTACTCTACGCAAAGGATAGACTACTCGGAAGGCTACGACTACGTACCTTCATCCACTGCTCAGCCCCGCCGGATCGCCTCCGGTGTGCTTCCCGGGCCACCGTTGCGGCTCGACGAGATCGTCGGCCGGCGGCTCGATCCCGCCGCGGCTACTTGACGTAGCCTCCGCCATCGGCGCCGAGCGGATAGGCTCCGCGTCTTGGATCTCGGGGGCCGGATCGCCACCTCCGGGGCAACCCCCGGCGACGTGGCGGCCGCCTCCTCTTCGGCGGCCTTCTCGACGGTTTCCCTCACGGGCTCGGGGGCTCTCGCCGCAGCCTCGGGGCCTCTCGGTGTCAACTCCCCGCACGGGTACCCCGCGGGGATGTCACCACCTTCAGCGCCTGTCAGCAAATAGCACGCGCATCAGCATCTACGACTACTCTTTTTGGGGCTCTACAGCTTCAGGAAGAGTACTCACCTTCGACCATGACCGCCTCTGGCAGCGCCGCTTCGGCAGCTGGGGGCTCGGTCGCGGCTTGGGCCTCTGGAGCGGGTTCCTCGACGGGCGGCGCGGCCTCTCCCCGCCCTCTGCCGCCGCGGGCTCCTCTCCGTCCCGGCTCAAGTCGGTGGATTTTACTCGCACAAGTATCCACAAAGGTTCATCGGACAACATCGGCTACTACAATGAGTACTACTCACGAAGTGTGGTACTTACAAGTTCGACCGACGATAGTCACGGCCGGAGCACCGAGGATGCCGGCGATATCGACCGGTCCACCCTCGGCGGGCGTCTCTTCTTCCGCCTCTTCGGCTACGCCTCCTCCACGGTGGCGGCGGCCGGCGCGCGCCGTCTTCCGCGTCCCTCGCGGCTTCCATCTCTCCAACGGCGGCGGCCGCGGGTACTCTGCTCCCTTCGGGGCGGGGGCCGGCGCTCCAGTGCGCCGAAGCTCTTCGACGATGGGGAGCCGGACTTCGGCTTCCGGCCGGTTCCCCCACCGTGGGCCACGTGCCCTCATCGCCCTCCTCCACGGGCTCCGCCGCGGCCTCTCCCTGCACATGGGGATAACTACTCGTCGGCACCGTACTCGATCATTGGGTACTCGACGTCTTCTCGCTCAAGATGACTTACCTCAAGAGGCGTGGTCTCTGAGACCTTCATCTTCTTGGCTACCCGCTTCTTGGCGGGGTTGCGCGGCTTCTTCGGCGGCGCGGCAAGGCTAGCCTCCGTGGAGCTAGCGGGAGGGTCTTGGACGAGAGGCACATGAGGCAAGCCTGGACGGCTAAACCTCGACCGCAGCTGGAAGCGATCCTGCAGCGTCTCCTCGTCCTCTTCGTCATCGGAGGTATCCTCCACGATGACGGGATCGTCGTCTCCGACTACTCGGCGCTCCTTCGCCTTCTCCACCGCTGGAATCTCAATTCCGCTCGGTGGTGGCTGCGGCTCAGAGACGAACCGCTTCACATCGTCCTGCATCAAAAAGACACAAAGGCGTCAGCAACTCTGCTACAAGTGCCTACTACTCGACGAGGCGGGTACGGCTACTTACCTCGTTGGGCGGGCGCGCGGCGGAGAACTCCTCGACGGGGCACGCCGTGTACTCCGGCATGTCCTTGAAGATCTTCGACAACCTCTCGACGATGTCGTTGTCTTCAATCTCACCCCCGGCATCCGCGACGTGTCGTCGTCGCCGGTGTACTCGAAGCCCATCGTATCCCGCGCCGACGGCGGGGCCGGATCCGACGCTTCATGAAACCGAAGGCCACATGCTCGGCCCTCGGTCCGCATCTCGCGGGGCCTTGATTCTTCCCGGCAACTCCGGGAGCCGGGATCCCCTCTTGCATGGTGGGTTCCGTGTTCCACCACTCCCGGTGCTTGGGGCGCCGTCCGCTCGGCTTCGGCGGCTCGGGATGGTGGTTCGTGGTATAGAACCACCTCGTCTTCCAATCCGTATTGGAGTCCACGAGCTTGTACGCCAAGTGCCGCTCGGCGGCGTCTTCCCTCAACTGGATCCCGGCCCCGCCGACTACTCTAGGGTTGGAGGCGGCGGGCTGCGGCTTCACGCGGAAGAATTTCCGGAATAGAATCCAATGCGGCTTGATCCCCAAGAATGCTTCGCAGAAATGGACGAAGACGAAGCGTGGAAGATTCCGTTGGGGTTCAAGTTGAGGTACTCGATGCCGTAGTACCTGAGAAGCCCTTTGAAGAAATCGCTCGGCCGGGAGCGCAAGCCCGCGCTCCACGAAGCGCGAGAACATCGGGATCTCGTCTTGCGCCTTCTCCATTGGATAGGGATCTCCCTGCGCGGCGACCTCCACATATCGATCTCCTTCTCCCCGATGAACCGGAGTTCAACGGGGGTCGGCGGTCCTCGGTCTTCACCTTCGACCTTTTCCACTCGCGGCTTGGATCAGCGCGCGGTGGAGATGTGGGCGGCGCCGCTCCGGTGCCGGCTGCGGCAGCTTCTGCATGGCTCCTCTTCTTCCCGCCGGCCTTCAACGTCTTCGACGGGGACGGCTTCATTCTCCAAGAACAGGAGGTCTTCACTCGCATCCGCTCGGGGGCTACCCTACAGCTTTCGGGTGCGCGATGCGCTTGGATCTACTGCGGCGGCAGTGCTCGTTGGAGTGGATCTACTTCAAGATTCAAGTGCGCGAATGACTGCGGCTCACTTGGGTGAAAACCCTAAGGGTTTCGGCTTGAATTTATAAGCCAAATCGCCTCCGTAACGGGCGGCCGGATAAGTCCGCGCGCGGCTGACTCAGCGGCTGCGCGTGACTCTTCGTATTCTACTAGTCGACGTGCCTCACCTCGGTGGCTCGGCTACTTCTACTCGACTACCTGGGACGCGGCTAGTCTCAAGAGCATCTCAGGACACATTCTCCAAAGAAGACCCTTCAATTCGAGAGGAAGTACTCGACTCAAGGCTCGGGGGCTCCGTGCCACGTGTCCTTCGGCTTTTTCTCTCCCGGATTTTTCGGGATTTTCTCTCCAAGACTTCGGATAGATCCTCGACCGAGCCCGCGGCTCGAGGCTCGGGGGCTACTCCACGTGGATTGCGGTTCGGCAAATCGCATCTTTCTTGACGGCTCCGGCTTCAAGACAAGGTAGGCATTTTTGAAGACCTTCGAAGGCGGATTTCAAGGACGCTTGGGACTACTCGAGAAGACTTCAAGATTGCTCAAACATCGACCGGAGTACATTCCGGCCTCGGGATGCTTCGACTACTCTTGAGGACTTTTGACTTGTAGCACTCAGGGACGCTTGAGGACTACTCGTTAAGGCCGTCAAGACTACTGGAAGCTATCCTTCTCGACTACAAAGTACTCGGGGGCTTGTCGTATGGACCTCCCTGGGCCCACTACCTCGGTGGGTACCAGGACCGACTACTCGGTGGGCCCCTGGGACTACCCGACTTGCGCTACACGGCACCTGAAGGCGTGGAGCACAAGGACAGCAAAGGAGTAGTACTCGGATAGGACTCTGTACATGTTCCGCACTGTGTAGAAGTCTCCTAGACGTACTCGACTAGTACTCCTTCCCTACTCCGACTTGTAACCCTGCCTCCCGGACTATATAAGGCGGGGCAGGGACCGATCCCAGGATCACCTAACCTCACCTCATCCAACTCACGGCGCACCATTGCACCATCGTGTAATCGTGCCCTATCAATCCAGAGCTACGCAGCATACAGGACGTAGGGTATTACGCACCTCGCGGCCCGAACCTGTCTAAATTGTGTGTCGCGTGCCTCTTCCTTCGAGTTACCGATCTCGGCGAGTCACATTCATCTACTTCGGGTACTCCCCGTAGTAGGTTGCCGGTCCAAAACACCGACAATGACGCTTGCTAGGAACTCCAACGGTTGTGTTTTCTAATATCGAGGGCTGGCAAGAGAAGATATTCAAGTGTTTTCGTCTAAAGTGGCTTGCCAGTCGTGCCCATATTTACAAATTCATACATATCAGAACTTTTATCAGCACGTCTTCATCAAATTATCTTCTCTGATAAGGATGTGATGCCTTCATTGTTTATCTTCAGTTCGCAAGAGGAGGCACAAAAGATGGCCATGGCTTGTAATAAGCACAAGGTGTGCTATTCTTCTCATTGATGCAAATAAATATGCAACAAAAGAGCATTTGAATACTTCCCAATGTGCATTAGACTGCACCATGTTTTAACAGTTTAAGGACTCCAGTACCTGATGTTATTTTGAACTAGTTATTTTCTCCATTTCAAATGTGCATTCGCAACTGCTCTAAGTGCACACTAATGTGCATTCTCCATGTTTTGTCTGAATGATAAAGTAACTAATAATTGGTTTACATGAGATTATAAGTAACTAATGTTTTCTGACGTTAGATAGGAAGTAACCATGCCTTCATTTTAAATATACAGAAAGTATTTAAATTTATGAAACATGAGATTAGAAGTAACTAATGATTTTGTTGACATGATATAGGAAATATCTGGGCTTTGATCTGAAACATGTAGCAAGTAATTAAATTTATGTGCTATTATGTTGGAAGCAAAGAGTCCCTTGTTGCAATCATTTAGTTAGGAGTTACCTCCTTTTCATAATCTGTACTTTTTTTGGGCACCATGCCCCACCTGCACCTTTTCTCACTAATTGCCCCTTTTCCACAAGAAGTAACTAGTTCAAAATTTTTATTCTGCACTTATTTGTTTTAATTTCCACCATTTCAAGAGCTTGTTCTGGTATCATTATTGCTACATTTTTATCTTATTTTCAAGGTTGATGGTTATGAAAGAAGACAAGTGTATGATTGACTGATGAAGCATCACCAAATTTTGAATCCAGCACACAAGGATATGTTACTAGCTTTAACAATGGGTGCACCAACACAACTAACCCAGACTGTACAAATACCATGGATAATGTCGATAGAGGTATTTTTAGCTCATAATTTTCTACCTTTAATTAGTTTCTACCGTCTTGATCTATAAGTAATGGACCATTCAGTTACATAAGATTGTAAATAACTAGCCACTGGTTTACAATAAATAAGAAGTAAATAATCAATAATTTTATAATGATAATAAGTAACATTCTACTGATTTAAAACATATAAGAAGCAACTAATCAACCATTTTACACTAGATAGGAAGTAAATACCCATCTATTCTCATTAGATAGGAAGTAACTACCCATTTATTCTCACTAGATATGATGTCCCTAATTTGGAACTCATATAAAGTAACTAGATTTTTTTCTTATTGTAATATGAATTGAAAAATCATTAAAATAACTAGTGATGAACGAAAAAGTGTCATAAACATATTTTTTCCCAGGTGCTTCATCAGGGTCAGCTGACCCTGGTGGATTTTTAATTTTGAGTGACAAATTAGTGATATGAACTATAGAACTAACCTACAATGAAGAGAACCAGCCAACAGTTGTGTTGTCCCCGACACTCTGCCTTCGCCCCTGCATGACCTATTTTGTACCATATTAGCAGATCAAAATTTCATGTTTTATCTGATAAATAAGTAGTTTGGGCGCCTTTCATTCAGAAAGTCTGGTGATATATCATAATCAATTTACTGTTGTGTTCCTCCTTTGCTAGGTGCTGCTAAGTCAGTCCTTTTGTCATAAGTCTTTATTAGCTTCCTTTGTTGTGTTCAGTCGTTTTCTATATCAAATAATCAATGCTTGGCACACATATTCATCAGTTAGGCTAGTCTCAGTGGAAGGGTCATGGATAATAAATACATTGCCACATAAGCTTGTTTGATGACATGGCATCAAATTAATGAGGTGAGAGGTGATGAGAGGGTCATGGTGATGACCCAAGGTCATCACAGTTACCAAGAACCTTGTGAGAGGTTAAATGCTGGATTCTATCTATGAAACTGTGCCCATGACCCTGTGCATTGAGAGTGACATGGTCATCATGCTGAAAAGCTGACGTGGCAAACTTGGTACCTGTGTCCATGACCCTTTCCACTGAGACTGGCCTTATCTACCAAACATGTACATCCTCTCACCATAACCCCTACAACTGTAAGTTGTGTTGGTAGTATTTTATTATGTCACTCTGCTACTAATGCATATGTGTGTTATCGCTCAGTGAATGCCTCATGTTATGCTGCTTTTAGCTATGCCTACTTTTTTAACCTCATGTTTTTTTACGTGTAAACAAACAAAACATGAAAAAATAGTTTTAGCTATAGGCATCTCATGTTCCTGGCATCTCTGTTAATATCCATTCTCATTTTGAGTTAAAAAATAATGCATTACTACATATTCCTCTTTCTATTAGTTTATAAATAATGTGCAACTACAATATGGGATAGGAAGAAATCTGTCATTGATATTCATGAGATTTAGAATAACTACTCATTTATCCACATGGCTTTGGAAGTACTTTGCCACTGATTTGGAACACACATGAAGTAATGAAATCTTGCATTACATTATGTAGTAAGTAACTTTTTTGTCCAGGTTATCTTATATAAGTAAAAGTATCTTATTTTTCTTCAATAATATTTTATGCTTTTAGTCGGTAACTTGTCATAGTTCATAGGAAGTAGCTTCATATAGTTTGAGACAAACAGGAAGTAATTGTTCCCATCATTATTGTACTTCCTGGTGAGAATGTCGCCACGTGACGTAACCCTGATCGTTAGCTTCATCTTGTGACTGAGTTTGTTTCATCTGCTCTAAAAGCTTGTTCTTCCCAATCAACATCTGGAGCTGCTTCATTTAGGTTAAACAATGCCCCACCTAAAATTGTAAAGATGTTACATTTTTCTTAGTTCTCACTAGTTACTTTAACCAAACCACATGCATGCAATAGATAGCATGGATAACATATTCATGTTGTTATCCACATTGTTAGCTTTTTTTAGTTATTTGCAGGATATTAATGAATCTGTTTCTTTTGCTTTCAGGGAAAGAGACATAAATCCAATGATCAGGGTGTTAATAATTCATGTTGTAGGGTTTAATTTGTCTTCTATTTTTGTTACATAACACAACAAGATGCATTGCTTCTTATTGAAGGAAGCAACACAAGATATTAATTAATGCTATTGCTGGGGGAGAAATATGCTATGTACAGAGATACTGTGTTGTAAGAAATATATTTTTAGGACATGAATCGTCTTAGATGTAACTACTTGTAGTTCAAAGTAAGAGGATCAGTCACTGGAGTAATCTCTCGGTACAAATTGGTATGTTTTTAGGATGCAAAGTTTGTGTACCTAGATAACCTTGTTGTGAATTGGATGAACCTTTTATCTACTCATTTCAGTCTTTGTTTTCCATTTAATTGACCTCTTTTTTTGCCTTGAATCGTGTCTGGATTTGGTTGTGTTTCACTCTAGCAGCAACAACAGATTGGGAACAACACTACAGTTGCAATATTTGCAGGCAAACATGGGTTTCTATTACTTTTTTTGGGCTGTAAATAGTCTTTGCGGGCAAACACAGGTTTTTGTTACTTTCTTGGGGCTATAAGCACTAATTTTTGTTACTTTACCTTGGCTAGCCTTTTGTTTTTGTACTATTAGTTCTCTTCTAGCTTTTTATTAGTTCTCTTCCCGTTTTTTTGTCTGACGCGAGTCAATAATGCCTACTTTTTCCCACCGCATGCCTCTTCCTACTTGTGTAGTATTGTGACGTTGCCTTGGGTGTGGAGGCTCTTTTTCTTAAATGGAAACATGCCAAAAATGAGGGCTCTCCACTTAAGACTAAAAGGAGAGGGCTCTCCAAGTAGTCGCCTCCTTTTTTAAAACTGCCGAGCCTCATGGATGATCTGAGCCATCCACGAGCGATCTGATAGCTCTTCTTGTCTTGATGATGTACCTCAATCCCCCGTTGTAGGTATTGTAAAGATAAAGATAGGCTAAGTAGCTATGTACACTACACAGTCAGACTGTGTGTACCGTCGACTCGAGGCAGCCACGTCTTCTTTGTCATGAACTTGGTGTAAAGCAGTCAGATGGGCAACAAGTCATTGTACGTAAGTTCCTGGTAGCCTTAAACCAGTCTGGTGAATGGAGCAGCTGAAGAGGAGTTAGAGACTGGGATTAGCCAGGTACTAGGTAAAGGAATGCCTCCATGGAGCTTCACTAGCTACATATTTATTAAGTTTATTTCTCGCCCATGATGAGCTGTTACATGTATGCGAGATTCATGTATTCATAGAAGATTGTGTTTCTTCTTCTCCTTTAAATAAAGACATAAATTTGAATGAGTGGACGGCGTGTTGTAGCAAAGCAAAGAAAATACAATTTTTGTCGGAGTCAAAAAGCTTTGCAAAAGCTTAGAACAAAATAAATAACAAAATTGTCCAAATGCAAGTCAAGGGCATCATATTTAGGAACAATGGTATGGTAATGTTTGGCAGGGGAGCGAAAAATTTTCATCCTAGGAAATATTGTATGCATGAAGTACTAGATGAAGTCTATTTTCAAAACCTTTTCACAGATGAGCGCAACTTTGTGCAATGAATCAAATGAGCATAAGTAATCCATGATTTGCTACACTAATGCTATAGTAACCATCCTCTAATCATGCGGTCAAAGACCTCAGTAGATTCGCCTTGCGATTTTACCTGGGGTTGTGGAGGTAGTTTTAAAAACTGACTTTATTTAATACGGTCAATGGAGGGGTATTTTTTCTCTCTCTCCAACCAAACATTGGTCTATCAAAAATTTTCAGTTATCTTGTCCCTATGTTGCATGGACACTACAATAGTTACGAACAAGTGTGAAATTAAATGAAATAAACCAATTTCATAAAAAAGAAGATAGGAAAGTTATATTATAGGGGGAAAATCCATTTTTAACCATTCAAATATTGCCAAAGTTTCATTTTGACCATCGAACCTCAAAAGCATGTATATCTTTGGCAATTCAACTATCAAAACCATTCAGATTTAGTCATCGAGATGTCATGATGAGTGATTTTAACTTTATTTATTTACAATTTGGTCCTTAGATCCTAAAATAATCATCATGTTTTGCTACTACATTCAATTTTGGTGATTCTTGTGGTCACACATTCGTAACAGCGAGCTTTATCTTGTAAATTTTATTTATATTGTTAACGCAAAAGTCAGACCTTCACGCACTAACACACTGAATGCTTCCACGGTGAATGTAGGGCGTGACAACCAATCTGACCTGTTGATTGACAATGAAAAATAGGAAAGTATTAAATACACGTGGATCAGCTAGAGAATCGATGGGTCTTCAACGGGGAATCGTAACAACCAAAAATCGGTTGATACAAAGCAGGGCAAATAGACCAATACGAATCAGCCGAAGTGCAAGTATGTTTAAATCGACTATGGCAGCCAATTGATGATGTAAGCAAGGTGTAATTTACCAAAAGCGAACTACTCAATGCCACGTGACAACGCTCAAGATTAGATCTAGGTCAGTTGTTCAAATAGATCGAAAATAATAAGAACAGTAAAAGCTGATAAAGCCTGATTTCAAGCTTGATAATTGGTGATTAAAGCTAAAACTACAAGAATTGGTACGAAAACCTGTAGATCTAACAACTATCGAAAATTTTGAATAAAAGAACTAGACGAAACCATAGCGATGCAGCCGGTAATTGAAGCCTATGATTTATTCGGTAAAACGGTACTCACGAAATTGCCAGAGGTCAACTGATGCAACCCGATAAACTCGAAGAACGACGATGACGCCTAATGTGTTCACTACTGGATTCGGGGCCTTCACTGAGAGCGGGGATCCTCTCGGCGAAGGCCCTTTCCCACTCGTTGAAGCCTTCGCCGAGAGGAAGCTCTCGGCGAAAGTCACACGTTGACGCCCCACCGGTGAAGCGGCCTTCGCTGAGAGCTTCACTGAATCCTCTCGGCGAACATGCGCCGAGAGGCATCCTTGGCTCTCGCTGAAGGCCCTCTTACCGTCACGACACGCGCCTCCGTTAGGAGTGGGGGGCACTCCTTCGCCGGGAGCCAATTATCTGGCTCTCGTTGAAGATGGGCTCTTCGCCGAGAGACAAATATCTGGCTCTCGTTGAAGATGGGCTCTTCGCCGAGAGCCAGATATTTGGCTCTCGGCGAAGGGGGGTCTTCGCCGAGAGCCGTGCCTTCTGCTCTCGGCGAATGGCTGTACCCCAATAGTGTCTAGGCGCCCCCTTCGCCGAGAGCACTGGCTTCTGCTCTCGGCGAAGAATTTTTTCTTTTTTTTTTCTTTTTTTCCAGCAACCTCAAATATTCACACAAATCACATATATCATTGCAGGCATATATAATATTCATCACAGGCATATAATATTCATCACAGGCATATATATTCATCACATAGTCCACCAACGATCACATAATCGACAAATTCATCACATAGTCACGAACTACAAGTCACAATGGTCCAGTGCAAGTCACGAATGTCCAAATGCAAATAAAAGTAGCTAAGTACACGAACTCACTCGTCCGCCTACTGATCATGCGGCGACTAGGACCCCGACCCCCCGTGGGCGGCTGTTGTGGCCACGGGACCCACCCAGACGCCTGTGGCATCCCCTGCGAACTGTGAGGCTGCTGAAGGCCGGGCCGGGTCTCGGCCACGGGCCGGGTGGAACCCACCGCATCCCACCCCAAGGAGTCCGCCGAGCTAGCGGGGCGGCGGAGCGCCGCCGGCCGGCCGGCGGGGGGCGGGGGGGCCGGGGCGGGGGCGGCGGAGCAAGCCGGTGGCGGGCGGGCGAGGCGGCGTGGCGGGGGCGGCGGAGCGGGGTGGGGGCGGCGCGCGGCGGGGCGTGCGGCGGCGCGGTGTGTGTTGTGCTGTTGTGTGTGTGCGCGGTGTGTGAGTGGTGTAACAGACGAAAACTAAAAAAAATCCCCCTTCGCCGAGAGCCTAGATCCAAGGCTCTCGGCGAAGCTGACAAGTGGGCCCTGCTATGTAACAGACGAAATTAAAAAAATCCCCTTCGCCGAGAGCCTAGATCCAAGGCTATCGGTGAAGCTGACAAGTGGCCCCCGCTATGTAACATACGAAAATTAAAAAAAATCACCCTTCGCCGAGAGCCTAGATCCAAGGCTCTCGGCGAAGCTGACAAGTGGGCCCGCTATGTAACAAACGAAAATTAAAAAACCTTCCCTCTTCGCCGAGAGCTTTGCTCTCACCGAAGATTATTTTCATCAAATTTTATTTAAAAATAGCAAACAAATTCGAAATTTCGACAAAACTTAACATGTCACTAGATATGTTGTGTATTGCTTATAAAAAAGTGGTTGTACTCAAATTCAAAATGAAATTTCACCATGAGACCAAACCAAGTGGTATCAGTTCAAATTCTCTGAAACTTCTCGTGAGATGTTCCGGTTTCTAAAGAGTGTACGTGTCAACTTGTTCAAAACACTCTTTACTATTTATCACAATCTCTATGTATGATATCAGATTCACGACCACTCGACAAAAATCGTGATTTTTCAACTTCATTTGAATTTTATATAATTTTTTAACCTTTCTACCACACCATCTTCATCCTGATACGAGAACCAAATGCAAGGAAATTGAGCTTCATTTCATGTACATGGTCTTAGAGATGTCTCATGAACATGAATACCATCTTCCGAACAAATTTGCTCTATAATTTTATGCACTTGCAGTTCATATCGGACGTATAAGAAACAAATACAAAGAAAGAAGTGAAATTGTTAAATATAGCAAACAAAGATAAAATGGTGCCAATTTTGAACATGTATATTGTATGAGTGTATGTGGATCAAGAAAAAAGTTTGGACTCGAAAATGTGAATTTTTTTTGGAAAATTCGCCGTGAGCAGAAACAAAACACTCACCGAAGGTATAATGCTATCGGTGAAAGTGGGACCTGCGCCGTGTGTATTTTCTTTGCCGAGAGCCAAACCTCCAGGCTCTCGGCGAATTTAACGGACGTAGGCGGCCGTCACGGCTGCTGCTGCGGAGCCGTCAGCCAAAACCTTCGCCGAGAGCAGAAAGCTCTCGTCGAAGGGGCTGTTCACCGAGGGCCAGTCCTTCGCCGAGAGCCAAAACATTTGCTCTCGGCGAAGAGGGGCTTCACCGAGAGCTGGAGGTTTGACTCTCGCCGAAGTTTCCAGCTCTCGGTGAAGACTCTGTTTCCGGTAGTGGTTGCAAGTTTATCCTGATTCCTAGCGCGTTTAGTTACTGCTAGCATTCGCTGCAACATGCATGGTTGCAGAGCCTGACAAATTGGTGTGAGTAGCTAGTTCTCACCAAATGACACACTTCCAGGGTTCCACTCTATTTATACATGCGCCTCCATATATATTCTGTCTCCCTGGAAGCTTCTCGCCCGTGTTCATATTGGTCACCCCTTCTTATTTCTGAGATTTTGCAAAGGTTCTGGTCATGCCATTTATTCATGGCACTTCATATAGGAATGCTTCCTTCCCAGCCACGGGAAGTCATGTATCGATTCTGAGCATCACATGCACCCACCACGCTACAGTGCATGGCATCCCATAGCTGAGAACGAAACAGCCCAGCAACCTTCAATTCCAGTTCCAGCACTTCTTTGGTGCTGAGCTTTTTTCTACCAGTGGAACCACGAGTGACTGATTGAACACATGAACTGCTGCTTAGGGATGTGCGGCATTGGGAAGTTAGACACGATGTTCTAGGCCTAACGCACGAAACTGCAGCTGCAGCCCAGAAGCACGGTGACGAGTGGCTGCTGAACTTTACGGTGCTCCCTACCATACCACTTGGTGCCATATAGTATAGAGAAGATCCAACCCTAATTATTACTAAATTACCAATGGGCCATTGTAACCTTATCAAATAAAAAATATATTTCCATATCAAAAAAATGGAAAATATAATACAAAGATGACATTTCTATTTTCCATAATACCCTTAGCCTCATACCACAAGTGATTTTTTTTCAAACTGAGACAAGTGATGTTTTTAGTAACCATATAAATAATCGCAACCATTGGCTGCTTTTATACTACTTTTCAAACACTAGTATAACATAGTAATGATACACCACAAAAAGGCCTTTTGCCATGTTCTTCACTATGACTATGCCCAACTGACAAAATATTATGTCCACTGCCGCGTGTTATATTTTTCCACCCTATCGATACATGTACTGTATGAACCTTTATTTGTCTCCCCCCGCTTCTCACTTCTTATTCTTTTTAGATGTTCTCCAAAGACTTCTTCAGTTGTGCCATATATTCATGGGTATAAAGATTGATGTGAAGGCTTCCTGCCGCTCTGGAGGTTTCCACTAGTACATGGGTATAAAAGATTCATGGGTTGACATGGCCCAGCATCTGGGCTTGCTACATACTATGTCGCGTGTGATGAACGCATCAACTGCTTTGGAATGTGCGACATTGGGAAATCAGGCTTGGAACTGGTACAAGGAGCATGCAGGCACCTAGATGTCAGCTACAAGTTGTTTGGCGTTGGTGATAGGATTTTGGAGGAATCAATATAATGCTCTGTTGTACAAGAAACTAGGCGTTATGGACAGTACTGTCTTGCATAATTTCACCGTATCAAATTTTAATTATTGAAACGATTTTCGTATCAAAGTTATAAATTAATTACATTACATGCAAGAGTGCAAACAAAACAAAAGTATATCATATTAAAATCTATTTTTCAATTTATAAATTACTGATGAATTTTAGATTTATCACTACTAGAGTTGCTATGCATTAGGGTGTTTCAAAATTCATCACTAGAGTAGCGGTGCAATTACCAATATGCTTGAGATGAATTGACCCATTCAAGATATACATGGAACTCAATATGACGTCTCTCGACCGACCCGCATGTCTGCACTACATGTTTTGTGAGCGAGGCTACTGAATACTGAGTGGCATATAAACATCCAAGACTGACATCTAATACATGGGTTGTACCATGACTCCATAGCCTACCAAAAATGTTTTGTATTCAATGCATTGCCAGATTTCCACCCTATTTATGCACATTTTGTCTCTCCTTTCTCCCTCACCATGTCCAACTGCTGGGTTATCTGTGTCGTCCAGATTTTGTGAAGGTTTTTGTTGTGCATGCATGTAGACAGTCAGGTGGGTTCAATTGGATCACACCCGGTCCCGTCTCATGTATCTTCCACCCAACCCACCAGCTTCATTTTGTCAGTGTTCTGTGTCTGTGTGATCAACACACGAACTACTTGGAATGTGGGGCACTCGGGAACCTGGCATGTCACCAGTAAAGCTTCCATTGATTGGCCGTGGGGCGCCTGTTGTGGAGACCGACCGCTGGGGTACGACGCTGTACTCAACGCCAACGAAACAGTTGAACAAAGCAACATAGTAGTGTTGCTCAAGATCACCAGGGAAGGAGTGGCTAGTCTGACCGACACAAGGGTGGTCTGCTGGCATCTTGAGTATAGCCAATATCACCAGGAGTGCATCGATTTCGTAGCTACTAGCAACTTGCATGCCAGCCCAATTTCTCCATGCGTGCTGCCACCAATCAAGAGTCAAGAATTCCAAATAAAACCGAGTTACAAAACCGAATTCAATATATATTAAGACATGAACATGACATACATGTAAGAATGTGTTCTACTTTTTTTTTGTCAAAAACAATGTCATTCGTACTTAGTATATAGCACAACAATGTATACACTTCTCCCACCCAAACTTCCAGAATATATGTTCAGATCTATTTCTTGTAACCAATTTCCAAATAAATAGGCTACACTAATTGGTTGTTGTAGGCCCTAAGTTGTTTGGGTTGCACTCCAAATAAATAGTCTGTTCGTTTAGCTGGTGGTTGGTGCTGATTTGTTCTGAAAGAAAAGTATTATTGGCTAGTTGCTGGTGGCTGGTTATATGTTCTGAGAGAAAAGTACTGATGGCTGATAAACTAGACGAACAGGGGGGAAATCTTAGACATATGACAATAAAAAAATTAATGTTGGATAATGTCCTTGTTGCTTCAAACAGTGATTGAAACTTTTCAATGGTGGCCAAAATTAATGCTCATCCAAAGTTTTGGAACTATACATCGAAATCTCACTTTTTAAAAGCAGATTTCAACCAAAATTTTGCAACTTTTAGTAAGGACTGAACAATGGTTGTAAACGATTTTTTTTTTGAACGAACGGCACAGGAAGTGCCAATTTCATTGATAAAGAAGGGAAAAACAGCCGGCTAGCCGGAAAGCAAGAAAGAAAAGCCTATACAGTCTTTACAAATGAACACTCAGAGCCGCCAGGCCCTTAGCGCCTGCGGAGATCCACAGAGAGAACTCTTACTTGATCTTAAAAACTAGGTTGGCTATCGGAGACTCAGTCCGATTGAAGATCCGGGAATTCCTCTCTTTCCGCAGCTCCCGCTCGATGAGGAGTGCAACGGAACGGAAAGCTTTATGTGGAATGTTGCGTCGCGGAGGGGTGACAGTCCACCAGCCAAGTGGGGACGAGGAGGGGGGCCAAGTTGCCGGCAGAAGTTCTGGCCAACCTAACCAGTGGGCAACCTCAGTCCAGAGTCGGCGCGTGTAGCGGCAGTCTGCCAGAAGGTGAAGTGCGGTTTCCACGGAACGTCTGCAGAGGGGGCAAACCGGGGAGTGGTCCCAACCTCTGCGCGCCAGCCTGTCGCACGTCCACACACGGTTTTGCAAGATGAGCCAAGCAAAGAACTTGCACTTAGGTGGGGCCCAAACCTTCCAGATAGAGGCTAGATCAGGGGTAGAAGGGCAGTCGGTGAATTGAGCTTTATAGGCGGAGGACGCGGTGTAAAGACCGTGGGCCGTCCGGTCCGGACAATCATGTCTTCCCGGTCGGGGTGAAGGGCCGTTGTTTCAATGAGGCCCCAAAGGGTGACGAATTGCGTGAGATGCTCCGCAGTGAAGCCTGAGCGGTGGTTGAGGTCCCTCATCCAAGTGTTATCGTGTAGAGCGGAGGCAACCGAGCGCGTTTTCTTCCTCGATTTGGCGAACAACAGAGGTGCGACGTCCTTCGGTCTTTGTTCGTGGAGCCAGTTGGACCCCCAGAAGCTGGCTTTGGATCCATCGCCCAAGGTGATGCGCGTGCAATTTGCGAAGAGGATTCTATCAGCTTCGGCACATGGTACCTCTGTTCCGACCCAGGTCTTATTCGGGGAGGTCCACTCCTGCCAAAGCCAGCGAAGACACAGGGCTCTCGCGAATTTCTCGAGGTGGAGGACCCCGAGGCCACCGAGGTCTTTCAGCAGTGTGGTCCGCGTCCAGTTGACTTTACATTTACCTCCTGAAATGGTGTCGGTGCCTGTCCAAAGGAAGCGCCTACGGAGCTTGTCGATGTCAAGAAGGGTCTCTTTCGTCGGCTTAAGCACGGTCAGGAGATAAACAGGTTGGGACGAGAGCACTGATTTGACGAGACAGACGCGGCCTGCTTGCGTGAGATTACGGCCGTTCCAGGTGGAAAGCTTTCCAGCTACCTTATCAAGAAGAGGTTGGAAGTCGATTCTCTTTAACCTTCTTGGGGTGAGTGGTAGACCTAGGTACTTTAAAGGGAATGAAGCCTCGGGTGAGCGGGAGGTTGGCCGGGACGGCGTTAAGGTCGATATTATCACGGTCGATTGGCGTTACACTCGTTTTTCGCGATTGGTTTGCGGGCTCGTGACATCACCGAAGTTGGCTAGGATGCGCTTGAGGTTGTTGGCGTCTCGGGCGGTAGGTTTCGGGAAAAGGACGGCGTCATCCGCATACGTAGATACCGGGAGCCGGCCGCACGGCCCTTTAGCTTGCTGAGAAGACCTCTTTCCGTTGCAACCTGTAGGATGCGATGTAGAGGGTCGATGGCCAAAACAAAAAGGAGAGGGGAGAGGGGGTCCCCCTGTCGTAGGCCTCTTCCATGCTGGATCAACTCCAGCGGTGAGCCATTGAGGACAACACGTGACGTGGCGGAGGTGAGCAAAGAGGCTACCCAATCCCGCCATCTTGCAGGGAACCCTGTACGCTCCAAGACCGAGAGGAGGTAGTCCCAGCGCACAGAGTCGAAGGCTTTAGAGATGTCGAGCTTGATGATCAAGGTCGGCGTTTGGGATCTGTGGAATCGCCGTGTTAAATTGCGTACGTAGAGGAAGTTGTCGTGTATGCTGCGCCTTTTGATGAAAGCACTTTGGCATGGTGAGATGACGGTGTTCATGAAGGGAGCCAGTCGTAAGGCCAGAGTCTTGGTGATTATTTTCGCAACAGAATGGATTAAGCTTATTGGTCTAAAGTCACCGATCTCCTCAGCACCGTCCTTTTTCGGAATTAGAATGATGTTGGCCTTGTTCAGGAGATCAAAGTCTCGGGTGCGGTTGTTGTAGAAGGAATTGATGGCCGCCATGACGTCCGCTCGTATCGTTTGCCAACAACTTTTGAAGAAGTGGCCCGTGAAGCCGTCAGGGCCGGGGGCCTTGTCTTTAGGCAGACAGCAGATAGCCCGCCAAATTTCCTCGTCGAAAAAGGGGCTATCTAAGGAAGCCGGTCAAACCTCGGCGAGTCCGGAGTCCGGCCAAGAAAAATCCCGAGAACGACGCGGAGGGGCGCTCATGGCACTGGTGAAGTGCTCCTGGATGAGACGTTGTTTGTCGTCGTGCTTAAAGAACCAGCCTCCATTGTGGCGGATGTGTTGTATGAAGTTCTTCCTTCGTCTGCCGTTGGCCCTAAGGTGGAAGAAACGGGTGTTGGCGTCGTCTTCGCGGATGTTGTTGATTCTGGCGCACTGTTTTTTCCTTGCTTTTTCTATAACCAGCCAGCCGGATAATCGTTTCTTAAGCTTGGAGCGGAGGTTGAACTCGGCAGCAGAGAGTTGGCGGAAGTCTTGTGCTTCGTCGAGGCGCAGAATTACCTCCTGGGCCATTAGCAGTTTCTGGCGAGCGTCCGAAAGAAAAGATCTGCTCCACTTCCGGAGCGCTGCCGCTGTGGAGAAGAGCTTGTGTCCTAGGCGGTGGAAGGGCTCCGTGTGCGACGTCGGAGCGTTCCAGGCAAGAGCTACGATTTCCTGAAAGCAAGGAAGTTTGGCCCAAAAGTTCTCGAATTTGAAGGGTGTCGGCCTACGGGGGCCCGACTGATTCGTGAGAAGGAGCGGGCAGTGGTCTGAGTGGGAGGAGGAGAGCGCGTGCAAGGAGCAAGCATCGAAGGTGAGGTCCCAGTTTTGATTGCAGAAGACACGATCAAGACGAACAAGGGTAGGGCGGCGCCGCTCGTTACTCCACGTGAACTTCCTATTCTGGAGGTTGATTTCCTTCAAGTCGCAGAAATCTAACGTGCGACGGAACCGTGACATGAGGCCAAGATTAAGGTTTCGGTTGTTTTTATCTCTTGCTTTGTAGATCAAATTGAAGTCCCCGAGGATTAGCCATCACGTAGCGTCCGCAGGTTTGAGCCGTCGCATGTGCCGGAGGAAGGAAGCCTTTTCCAGTTGCCGTGAAGGTCCATAGACTGTGGAGAGAAGGAAAGTTGTCATGCAGTGCCGTAGGGTGACCTCCGCGGAGATTGAGTAACGGCTAATGCGCACATTGGACAAGTCTACTTCAGCGTCCTTCCAAAGAAGGAGAATGCCACCTTTAGTCCCGACCGCCGGCTTGAAGGCAAACTTATCAAGCTTATACGCTCCGAGGAAAGCGGCTAGGGACGGATCAACCATGTGAAGTTTAGTTTCTTGAAGACAAACAATGCGGCGAGGTGTTGCCGCTAAAGTTTCGTGCACAGCCAGACAACGAGCCGTAGCATTGAGGCCGCGGACGTTCCAGGAGACGATTTCGACGTTCGGACTATTCATGGAGACGTCTCAGACGCAAAGAAGGAAGCCCGGGTACCCGAAGGTCGAAGCCAGCAGGGTCCCGCGTTAAGGTTCTGCAGCAAAGGTCTACAAGACGGGGTAAAGTACGCAGTCTCGGAACAACGCAGAGAAACGATGGCGCCCGAAGGTAGCAGCCAGCAGGGCGCCTTGAATGTAACAGTAGCTGATACATGGGGGGAACCGATCTCCCGAGAAGCACCTGGCAAGCAGCGGGCGTCAAGCCACCTCCTGAGGGGGGAGAGCACCACGACGGCCGTCCCGGCGTGCTGAAGAAGCGCGTCATCCAGCTTGCCTGTGTCGTCGTCGTCGAGGCTGAAGATCGCCGTCAAGGCCCCAACGATGTGCGGCGGCAGCGGGCCTCTGAACATGGCGATGAAGTCCTGCAAGACAGATTCTATCGGCTCCGACTCGG
Source organism: Cenchrus americanus (assembly GCA_947561735.1). NCBI lineage: Eukaryota > Viridiplantae > Streptophyta > Magnoliopsida > Poales > Poaceae > Cenchrus > Cenchrus americanus. Next base: position 96,658,865 of record OX387240.1, read on the forward strand.
CCGTCGGCAGGCCTAGCTTGCGGCAGAGGTTGCGGCCGGGCACGCTCTATCGCCGGGACCGTAGGCTTCTTGGCCAGCCGGGCACTGCGTCGCACCGCCGACATGTCGAAAGCGCGTCGGCGTCGAAGGCGTGCGGTCGCCGGCGGCCGGCAGGATCACCGACGTAGGCGCGGTGAAGAGGGCGTCGACGCCCCTGCTGTCGGCCGCGTCGTCGTCGTTGGCGCCGGCGTTGTCGTTCAGGTTCAAGGCGGTGTCGCCGCTTGCCGGTCTTGTCGCGAGATGGCGTTCGGGGAGTCTTTGTCGCCGCCGCCGCCTCCTGCACCCTGGTGAAGGCGCACCTGCAGACCGTCCAGGGCGCGCTCCACCTCTGCCACCGATGGCACCGGCGGCAGCACCAGCCCGGCCCGCAGCCTGCTGAACACACAGGGAACCGGCACGAGCTCCCCTTCGGACCAGGCTGCATCCCCCTGACCGGAGAGCCCATCCAACCTGTCCACCAGAGAGCACATCCTAACGATCTGACTCAGACCTGCAGGGTCAGCCTGAAAGGAGGGAGGAACTTCAGGTGGAGGGACGGTGGAGAGCGCCGCGGCGAACTGTGCCTGAAGCAGAGCGCTGTCATGCCGGCGCCCGTTCTGGTCCGCGTGCCTGCGACGCGGTGGCGAGCGAGTGCGCTCCCTGGTGAAGAGGCCCCAGTAGGAGTCACCCAGCTGGCTTCCTTGCCCCGGGTGAAGGTAGTCGTCGTTCCCGTCCTCGTCGTCGTCGTCGCGCCTTGCCGGCCAGTGAAAGCCGCGCTCTTGCGGTCGACGAGGAAGACCGCGGCCGGCGCGCTCCGCGTCCCTCGCCGCGAGCGTGGCGCGAGTCCCGCGCCGGGTTGCCGCGACCGTAGCGGTTGCCCGTGTCGCCGTCCGAGCGCCCGCCGGCGCCCAAGTTGTCGTCGCCGCCGCTCCGGACGCGGGAGCGCCGCGCAGCCGTGGAACGGTCGGGCGCCGGGGGCCCCCCCGGTCGGCGCGCGGGGCCATGCGTTCCGGCCCCCGGCCGTCACGTTCGCCGAAGTCACGCGGGGGGCGGGGGAGGCGTGCCGGGAACCTGAACATTGGTTGCAAAACAACATTGGTCATCACCTGTGCTGCATTTACTCTCGGAAGCCTAGCTAAGATAATGTTTGTGTTCAGTGCATATGCCACATTTGCAGTCTATTTATACAACTTTGCCTACCCGCTCCGTCACCATGTCTAACTGTCATCTCTCTTTTCGTTGCCAAGATTTTGCGAAGGCTTCCGTGGTTGTTCCATATCCATTTATAAAGTCACTCGTACATAGAATGTTCAACCTCCTGCAATAGATCACCCAACGACCCAACGCGCTTCAACAAAGCATGCTCTGGATGGTGCTACCTCTAAGTGATCAACACATAAATTGCTAGGAATGCGTGGCACCCGGGAATCAGACATGATGACACCAGAAACTTGCTCGGCTATATGTGTAGGATACTTGGGTTCCTAGTGTGGAGGGGCTCCTGCTCTTGCACGGAGCACTTGAGCAGGCAATAATACCTCTAGCGGGCGCATGTGCTGGCGATGTGCACTGCATTCGCTACGTCAAGGGTCTGGTTCTCTAAAAGCTAAATCGTGAACTTCTTCCTGCATCAGTCACAAGGATGGCATGTCGATGTTGTGTGTTACATCCTCCTTTGTAGCCTGAGAAAATGAAGTGGCTGGAGAGGACCTAATTGGAATTGGCAAGGTACAAGGGAAGGGAAGCAAGAGGAATTAGGCCCTGGCTGGCCAGGCTAGCAAGGTGCAGGGATGTGTTGATTGGTTGTGTTTCTTTCCACACGGCCAGGCTCGTCCAATAGTTTGATTTGTTGGCTGGTCAACTGCATGCGCCAAGCTCTTTTCTTAGTCTGACTGTTGGGCCAAGCAGACGCGCCCGCATCGCTGCAGGTTGCAGCCTGTCTAGCCGGAAACGGTCACTTCCTGCATTCTTCACTGATTGGTCTCCTTTTGCATCCGGTCGGCCTGGCTGAAACTGCTGTGCATCCAACCAATCAGACAGAGGCTGCATTTGGAGGGCCTGGCCAGGCAGCATGCGACCAACCAACCCCACCATTAGGGGGGGTGTTTGTTAGGGTGACTCTGGGGCTCGGCTGCACCACCTGGAGGGCAATCACGTGTTTGGCTTTGTTTTTCTCTCCGTGGACCTGGCCTGCGGGAGCCAAATCCACCCCCTCTGCCCGACTCCCTTTGTACGCCAGAATCCATCGTAGCTCGAGGGCTCAGCTCCGCGCAGCCCAAAGTAGCTGATTTCGGCTCTCTTTTCCACTGGAGCCCGGCTCTGAAGTGCGCCACAAACACGATCCGAGGGTGCCCAGGCTGGGTTGGGCCAGAGCGCCAAACAAGGTGGGGTGGCCTGTGGCTACCGGGCTTTAGCTGGCTATGGCTTGGTCGCTGGGCCGGGCTGACCACAACCACAACAAACACGCCCTTAGTGTATGGAATCTCACTAGGTCTTCACTGATTGCACAAGAGTTTTTCCTTCCACACAGATGATGAAATGATACCAATATATAATTACGATGGTATTAAAATGACTGGAGTACGGTGGAGTTGCTGCAAATAAAGAAGAATATAACTTTTGTTCCAAAGTCCAAAATGCATTCCAAAAGTGGCCAAAGGCAAGCCAATGAAAACAATATAGTTACCAACAAGGGGTGACATATTGTTTACGAACAATAGTGTTTCCTTTGTTGTAGTGTTTTCTCCTGTATTGTTGCATTTACTCCTAGGTCTCCATTTTCTTTGTTGTAGTGTTTTCTTTTCTTGTTTCTTTCTTTTCCTCGGTGCGAGGTTTAGAGTCTAAATGCTCTTGTGCGATCTTTAGCCATGTATATCCACCTGTGGATATATATAGAGAGAGAGGCCGGATTTTAATCCTTAATTAAAAAATGCATAGCGCGTGCAGCATGGCTGTAATTTAACTCAATGGTTCTGCTCCGTCTTGCGCTCGAATTATACTGGAACCATAATAACGAAGAATTACATGAGACTCTAATTAAAATGGAATCGCAGCATCATCGTGCCCTGTTTGTACCTCCCGAAAGAAATTCTCCTTCAGCTATAGAACTTGAGTGACTAAAATATATGGAGTTCATGCAAAATCAAGAAAGTCTTATCTGATCTTTTCAAATGACGTACCTTAGCACCCCCTAATGTTGTGATTAGGAGTAAGTAACTTAAGCTCATAACTAAATTAAATGTTGTGATTAGGAGTACCTTAGCAACAAAATTAAATAGCTTCTAATTAATGTGATGAGTATACAACGAGCTTGCTAGTATAGCTGTAATGAGTACAGTGACTTGTGAGCAGGGGTTAACCTTACCGGTCCGGGCTCCCTAACCGCCGGCCTCCGGTAACGGTTTACCGACCGGTAAGCCGCGGTAACCGGCGGTTACCGAACAAATTCAAATTTTCAAATCAACCGCCAGTTCATTCGGTTAGGGATCGGTAAACCGATCGGTTAGGACCGGTTACCGATCGGTACGGGCGGTAAACCGAAGCTGAAGGAAGGAAAACCGACCGTGTGTTTCTGGTTCTCCGGTGATGAATTAATGAAAATATTAGCATGATCTATGCATAACTTAATGTAAAGAACATCACAAAACCTCACCAAAGGAATAATAACATAGTTTTGCATACAAACAATATTATAGTAATAATTGTGCATACAATACCATAATGATAGTGCTAATCGTGCATACAAATACAATACCATAGTCATAGACAAGAATAATTGTGCATACAATACCATAATGATAGTGCTAATCATGCATACAAATACAATACCATAGTCATAAACTCATAGTAATAAAAGATCAACGCCGTAGAAATGGGAAGACCCCCATTTGGGTCGCCATCCGGTACTCGGCGGTGGACATGACATTCAAACCTTGCACTCTAAGCAGGCTCGGCCTTGTAGTCTTGCCAAGTTTGCCCCGTCCACGCCGCCGTCGTCGTCCGCCATTGCTTGAAGTTTCCCTCGGCCGCAACCGCCTCCTTTCTCAACCTCTCTTTATTCTCGTTCATACGTTGCCTTCTTAGTCCTCTCAATCTCACACCGAAAGTACTCCCGCACAGGTGGTGGCACATTCCTGCAATGGACCACCTGGGTCCCTCTTCCAGCCAAATGTTGTTTGAACCTAGTCGCACCACCTCCACTTTTTTGTATATGACAATAGTTGCATCGCCATCCAGGGTGATGATTTTCACCGTGTTCCCACACAACATCTCTAGATGCCATTTTGTATCTGCATAAATGGACAACATCCACAAATCAATCACATAAATCATATACCTAAATATGCTCCAAATATCTGCATCCTTAATGAAATCATATATACAACTAAATCATATATACATCCTAAATGAAATCAAATATACACCTAAATATGCTCTACCAAAATCCTACATTTATGGTCTACATATCTACAATTACAAACCTAAATCATGTAAACACCTGAGTCAAATCATATACGCATCCTAAATCAAAATGTTCTACACTTGTATATCAAAACATATTGAAAAACTAGATAAATCAAAGGGGGAGGAACTATCTGCGCCGGGGCGGTTTACCGCGGCTAACCGCTCCTCCGGGTCGGTAAACCGCCCGTCCGCGCGGCGCGCGGGTAGATCCGGCGGCCGCCGGCTTACCGAGCCGACCGAGCGGTAAGCCGCGCTCGGTGGCCGGTTAGGCGGCGGCGGCGGCCGGACGGCGGACCGGGGGAGGCGGACGCGTGAGGGGAGGCGGTTCCGGGACGTTTTGGCACGGGTGGAATGGGGTGGGGAGCCGGGGTAGGGTTAGTTTGACCCCCCATCGTTGGGCCTTAGTGGGCCGACCCGGGCCGCCATATTTTTTTTCTTTTTTCATTTTTGGTTTAACTTCTTTTGGTTGAAATTTATACTAAATGAACTAAGTTTGCAACAAATTTGACACCATTAGACTCAATAAATCACGAAGTATTTTTAGGGATTTTTTCCACAATTTTCAATTTTTGGAATTCAAATTCAAAATTTCCTAACCCTAACGGTTGGTAACCGGCCGGTACCGTAACCGGTCCAGGCCGGTAAGGCCGGTTACCGCGGTAAACCGGCCGGTTACCAACGGTAAGTCTAACCCTGCTTGTGAGCAAGTACGGGAGTGGTTGTTCTGCGGTACTTTACAGAGCAATTGAGTCAATGACACGTGCGACCGGGCCCACACTTCAGTCACAAGTAAAATACCCAGCTACTGGTGAGCTAGACCTGCGCCACGCTAGAGTACTTCTAGACATGTGCTGAACCGTACCACAGCTCCATAGCCCCTAATAAAATGTTGTTGTCCGTGACTGCATATATATTGACATTCATGATCCATTTTTTATATATGTGCCGTTGTCTCACTCCCACATACTTCTCCCTCATGCACAAACTGTATTCCCTTGTTGGTCTTGAGATTAGGATCATCAACGTGCTCCATATGTGAATATGTGATGAACATAGTGCATGATGAACTGCTTCGGAATGTACGGCATGAGGAAACCACACATGACCAAAACTATTTGAGGAACGAGATAGCAGCCACAAAACACAAATATGGTGATGTGCGGCTTGGCATCGCCTTGGCCTCCAACAACGAGAGTCAGTGGTGTTGTTGTAGCAGAGAACTGTGTGGAGGTTAGCTGCTAATCCAGTATCGATCTATCATCTATTCTCTCACTCGCTGCGGGAGAAAAAGTGGGAGTTAGGACGAGGACTCGCGAAGAGTATATCAGAACAATGTGAGAGAACCTATGAGCCAGCGCATCTGACGACCTGATCAAATACGCACGGCAAATAAACAGTTCAGATTCGTTAGTGATGAGGGCTCAATAAAGGCCCGAGAATCTGACCAGGATTCATATATTAGAGAAGATTGTGTGGCATGCTTCCTCTTGTCCGTATTCATTGAGTATTTGTACCTCGCTTCCTCTTGTCCGTATTCATTATCTTGAGAATTGAAAAATCCAGAGTGATTTTCATGATGCATTTCCTTGACTAGTTTGTCGTCACTGACGAGATAAAATGATTGCTGTTAATAATGTTGTGAGCTTAAATAAACAATGGGTTTAAGGATGATTGCACATCAGCACAATGCAGTGTACGGTAAAAACAAACCATATATATCCTCCTTATGTGTCCCGCAGAAAATGAAACCAACCAGTAGATTGTCCAGTTAATATAATCATCGACTCTGAGATGAATTTGTATTATCTTCACTGATAGGCACCAGATTGACTGCGCAGCCATTTTGAAAGGAAGACTTGGCCCCACATCTTGTTCTGTGAGGGAGGCTGGTGAGTGGGGCCCCGCATCTTGGAATACATGTGGCATCAGCAGACCTGAAGTGAAGTCGTAGCTACCTGCATCCTATTTATACATCTTCTCCCTATTGCGTCCAATTCTTCATCTCTCCCCACTCCACGACCTCCCATCCCAACCGGCTTCTTTTTCGTGGCCAGATAGATTTCTACCTCTAGATCGCGATAACCAATTGAATTAAATCAGAATGCGTGCCATTGGGAAATTAGACGTGAGATACTCTCCCAAGTCAAGGAAACCACATGTAGAATACCATGCTTGAGCATGGCCATCAGCCGCCTAGTTCCTCTGTGTCACGCCATTGCCAGTTGTTGTCATCATCCCCTATGTTGTTGCTGCGTCCCCATGCCTCTTACTGTCATGACAGTCAGTGAGTGCGAGGCTGAGCCGCACCCCAAGTGAAGAACTGAGATCTGTAGCCCTTGGATCACTCGTGTCATTCAGTGATCAGTGTGTTTAAGATACAAACAAGATGTTTGTCTTAAGTAGGCCCCTCTCTATCGGTAGTCAAAATAAAATTATGACAGTTTCTCTTATACTTAGGATTTTATGAGCCGTCCTATGGTTTAAATATTGTGGGCCAAGAACTAACTTTTGCGGATCACAAACTAATTCTGAAAATGAAAGTACCTATGATCTGAACTGCTCTTGGAACCTTAGTGTCTTTGACTGTTCTGTTGGTGATTCCATACATGTTAAGCATGTCATGGCCTTTTGGGTATTTTTCAAGGTTTTCTAATGAATCATTCTCAGTCATCTAAGTTGTGGAAGGTTTTATGTTGGAATATTAGAGGTATTAATTCCCAACTGAAATGGGATGCTCTCAGAGATAAGATAAGGGATAGCCAGTGTGACATAATCTACATTCAGGAAACTAAAAGGGGTCTCTTTGATTTAAGCTATATTAAGAATTTCTGTCCATCCTCTTTTGATTCCTTTGAATATTTACCCTCAATAGGGGCTTCAGGGGGTATCATAACCATTTGGAAGTCTCGGCTTTTCTCTGGCAATTTGGCTTTCCTGAATAACTTTTCATTGTTAGTGGAATTAACTTCCAAGCTTAATAATCAAACCTGGATCTTAACTAATGTTTATGCTCCCTGCACTAGTGAAGGAAAGAGGGATTTTCTTAATTGGTTCAAAAGTATTCAAATGCCTGATAACATAGACTGGTTAATTGTGGGTGATTTTAACTTACTTCGAAGTCCAGCCAATAGGAACAGGCCAGGAGGTGACACACAGGAGATGTTTCTTTTTAATGCAGCTATTAGTTCCTTGGGTCTAATAGAGTTGCCCTTGCAAGGAAGAAAGTACACTTGGTCAAATAAACAGGATCCTCCTCTACTAGAGCGCTTGGATTGGTTTTTCACCTCTGCCTGTTGGACTTTATCCTATCCCACCACATCGGTTTCACCTCTGGTAATGGAGCCATCTGACCACGTGCCTTGTGTTATCTCTATCAACACTAAAATTCCTAAAGGGAAAATCTTTAGATTCGAGAACTACTGGATGGAGCATGAGCATTTTATGGACATAGTGGCTCATGGCTGGAACCTTCATGTGTTCCAAACTGACAAAGCTAAACGTCTGTGTGCTAAATTCAAAAATTTGCGAAGAGTTCTTAAAGCTTGGCAATTGCAGTTGTCTAATCTTAAATCCAATATTGATAATGTTAAGCTGATCATGGGCCTTCTGGATGTCCTGGAAGAATTTAGGGACCTCTCTGTTATAGAATGGAACTTCAGGCACCTCCTTCAAGAAAAGTTGGCCATTTTGCTTAGGCAACAGCAAATTTATTGGAAACAGAGAGGGGTTGTTAAATGGGTTAAGTTTGGGGATGAGGGTACCAAGTTCTTCCATGCCAATGCAACAATTAAATACAGAAAGAATTTCATTACATCTCTCATAGATGATAATGGGCAGGAGCTTTTCGATCATGCTTCGAAGGCTGATTTACTTTGGACAGCTTATAAAGCAAGGTTGGGATCCTCTGACTCTATAGCTATGCAATTTGATCTTGGGGCTCTTCTACACAGTTCCACCGAGTTAGGATGTCTCTCTGAAGCTTTCTCTCATGAAGAAATTGATGATGTTATCAAAAATCTCCCACGGGATAAATCTCCTGGCCCTGATGGATTTAACACGGATTTTGTTAAACGATGCTGGCCCGTCATTAAGCAGGATTTTTATGAGCTATGTGAGGCTTTTCACCAAGGGCAAGTTTCTCTGCAGAGTATAAATGGGCCTCTCATCACTCTTTTGCCCAAAGTGGATGGCCCTAGAAGAGTTTCCGAGTACAGGCCCATCTCCCTTCTCAACACATCAATCAAGATTATCACTAAGCTTTTGGCAAATAGATTGCAAAAAGTTATTTTAGGCCTCATCCACAAAAATCAATATGGCTTCATCAAAGGCAGAACCATCCAGGACTGTTTGGCATGGTCCTTTGAATACCTTCATCTCTGTCATAAGTCAAGAAAGGAGCTTATTATTCTCAAACTGGACTTTGAAAAAGCATTTGACAAGATTGAGCATCAAACTATGTTGAAAATTATGAGGCACAAAGGATTTGATGATCTCTGGATGAAATGGATAGAAAATATCTTTACTTCAGGCACCTCTTCAACTCTGCTGAATGGGGTACCAGGAAAAACTTTTCACTGTCGAAGAGGAGTGAGACAAGGAGATCCTCTATCTCCACTTCTTTTTGTGCTTGCTGCTGATTTACTGCAATCCTTATTAAACAAGGCCACACAAGATAACCTCCTCAAGCTGCCCATACCTTTGCTTCACAGCTCAGATTTTCCAGTAATTCAATATGCGGATGATACTCTCATTATTATGGAAGGGTGTACATCTCAATTACTTTTCCTCAAAACTTTGCTTGGCAACTTTTCATCTTCAACTGGTCTCAGGGTTAATTTTGCCAAGTCTCTGATGATTCCTATTAATATTGACTCTGATAGGATGAATGCTTTGGCCCAAGCCTTTGGGTGTTCCATAGGGTCTCTTCCTTTTACTTATCTGGGTTTGCCCCTGGGTCTTTCAAAGCCAAAAGTGGAGGAGTTTTTACCTCTAGTCTCAAAATGTGAAAGAAGGTTAGCAAGCTTTTCAACCTTCCTCTCTCAGGCAGGTAGATTACAAATGACTAATGCAGTTCTATCATCACTGCCTACTTTCTACCTCTGCACTTTCAAGTTACACGAAACAGTGATCAAGCAAATTGACAAATTCAAAAAACATTGCCTTTGGCGAGGAGCAGATCTCAATGCCAAAGCACCACCAAAAGCTGCCTGGGATTTAGTTTGTTTGCCAAAGAAAGAAGGGGCTCTAGGAGTTATTCGATTACAGACCCATAATGAGGCTCTCCTACTCAAGAATTTGCACAAGTTCTTTAACAAACAGGACATTCCATGGGTGCACTTGATTTGGGAAAAATATTATCGATCAGGGAAACTTCCCAATCACACAATGAAAGGGTCATTTTGGTGGAGGGATAATTTGAGGCTCTTGAATCTGTATAAAGGGGTTGCTCGAGTCATTGTGGGAGCTGGAAATACTTGTTCTCTTTGGCTAGATCAGTGGGAAGGGCAAACTCCCTGCCGGACAATGCCAGAACTCTTCTCTTTTGCAAGGAATCGGTTCGTCTATCAATAAGGCTAAAACCATCCCGGACTTAAATTCCATTCTACATTTGCCAATTTCTCAAGAAGCTTACCTCCGGCTTGTACAGCTTAGCTCAAATGCTTGAGAATGTAACTACCTCGAATGAACCCGACATCCGGACATATGTTTGGGGCTCACCCCGGTTCTCGCCCGCAAAGGTCTACACTTATCTCATTGGTCATCGATCGCTCACCCAGATTTTCGTTGGCTTTGGAAATCGGCTGCTCAGAACAAACACAAAGTTTTCTTTTGGCTACTTTTGCATGACAGACTCAGCACCAGAAACATGTTACGGCGAAAAAATATGGCTCTTCCCTCTTTTGAGTGTGTTCTCTGTTCTCTACAAGTTGAAGAAACTCTAGAGCACTTATTTTTGGAATGTTCTTTTGCACAAACTGCTTGGGGTCTTCTCAATCTAAACCCTCCTCTTGGACCTCTCTTTGAAACCCTGGAATTATTCAAGGTGCAACTAGGCATTAGCTTTTTCATGGATATTATCATTATGTTAAGCTGGTGCATCTGGATGGAGAGAAATGACTTCATTTTTAAAGGCAAGCAGCCGGCTATTGGCTCCCTAAGAGACCATTTCAAATCAGAATTTGCTTGGGTTATTCTCAGGGCAAAAGTTGTTAGAAAACCTAGTATGTCTTTATGGATAGACTCCATCTTGTAACTCTTCGTTTTATTTTCTTTACCACCTTTTTTGTTTCCTAGTTGCCATTTGTAAAAATGGTTCTTTTTAATATATATATATATATATATATATATATATATATAGATAAACCCTTTCTTTTTTTTGACCGAAACGGGAGGGGCGGGACCCCTACCGATTATCACCAGCCCATATGTTTGATTTGTATAAATATCGGCCAACACACCGACTCAATCCGTTGCCGTAGACATTGACCCGTCGTTGCCAGCGCCTTCGCCCCCGCCGATGCCTCACCCCACCTCCGCATCACCTCCAGCGGAGCCCCTGCATGATGTCAAGGTCGACCACGTGGAGGCGGTCCTCGCCGTCGAGCGCCTCCAGGGTGGCCTGGTTTGCGATGAAGTGCAAGAACTTGATGAGCGGCGACAACGTGTTGTACAACTGGAACACATTGGTTCACACATGCATGTAGGCACTACCTCGGTGTGATCAAAGCAAGAACTGCTTGGAATGTGTGGCACCGGGAAATCAAACATGACGACACTGCACCAAAACCTAGCTCAGCCAGTAATGGGGTGTTGACTTTCTTATTTGGACTGACGGTTAGGACTATATGCAGTTTTTTAGAAGATTAGCACCACTGGCGGCTCATGGCTCAAATCAGCGGTGATAATCAATACTATCATCACCAACCCAAATCCAATTAACACAATAACACCCCCTCCCCCTCCAATAAAAATGGTGGTAAAAGGGGAGCCCCGACATTTATAAATTATAATACTATATAGAATAGTTTTGTACAAGTGTGCGCTGCTCTTTCTCTAGTGTGTATTTATCATATTGAAGATTCAAGCAATTCTACTATGTGTTTTGCTGCACAAGCATGTTCTTATCAGGAGGGAGGAAACAACTTTCCGAACCGCCACCGTGGCTACCTCTCCTGTGCGGGTAGGCTGCGCTTCAACCTCTCGCCCCTACGATGGGTTTGCTGCGGCATCAGTGGCCCTCTCCGCTTCACTACACCGCCTCCTACAAGTCTCCGCACCGCCATCGTGGCTACCTCTCCTCCCCTCCCCTCCCCCTCCTCTTCCCTCCCCGCTCCCCCTCCCACAACCCAATATCTGGATATGGGGGAACGCTGGTCTTGGTTTGCCTTGGCTTCACACCGTCACTCGTGACCCCAACGACGGCCTCCTTCATCTGACGTGCGGCACATCCAGCGACGGCCTCCTTCATCTGATGTGCGGCACATCTCCATCGATGACGTTGGCCACCCCCACAGCCACTAGGGTTGGCGGGTCGGGCTCGGCTGTGCTGCCGTCGCCCTCTCCGGTGCTAGTGGGGCGCTCGTCGTCGCGCAGGCGGGCTGTGGCAGGTTTCCTGCATACGCCGCCACCGGACCCCCCCTTTCCGCGTGGGCAGGTCGTGGTGGACCTGGCGTTGAGAGGGGGAGCCCTCCTCCCGTCCCTCTTCTTCCTTCCGCTACCGTCCTCGCATTCGTCGCCTCTGCTCCACCACCAGCCTAGTCTTCGCCGCCACCGCTCCACTGTCGGCCACTGACCCCATCTCCGCCACCTTCACTCCACCGCCGGCCCCGTCTACACCATCTCCAAGGTCGTTCTTTTCTCTCTTCTCTCGCTCATTCCCAAGGCCATGCTCTGGCTCTCCTCGGCCAAGCCAGTTTGCATGTTGCCTTCGTCCTCGTCATGTGGGGTCGTCGATCACCGACCTGCTCATGTTCCCTGGTGATGTTGTCATGGATCACACGCTACCTTTTCATGGGTCTGTCTACTATCCAAGCCTAGAAGGACGACTGCGAGGAGCTGGTTTTGGGGCTTGGCAAAAGCCTTGCACGACTTCGGCGCCGACAATAGCTTACCTAGCTAGAGGCGTTGTTGTTACGGCCCAATTCCATTTGGTCTGCTTGGTGAAGACTTGGTTTGCTCCTTCTTTGATAAATGAATGATGGCGGCGTTCACGTCATTCCCTCCTTGGTGGCATCGTCCTACATGGCATCTTCGTTCTACTTCCGTAGGCTTTGTGTTGCTAGACACCTGATGATGAACGTGTGTTCTTAGTGTCCCTTCATGCAGGCTATGCATCACTTTTTAGCTCTTGTTTGTTGTTGTGGTGGTGGTGTGTGGAATTATCCTCTCTTTTTCTCTTTCAGTTTGTTTCGCATAGTTGGTCGTTTTGTATCGTTGTTGGTGCTTGTACCCGGCACTTACTGTTCTCTCCTAAAGTTTCTTTGTTGTTGTATCGCTTTCTCCTCTCTTAATGTAAAAATTGTGCTATGCACATCTTTAAAAAAGCATGTTCTTAGCTAGAGAGTTTAAATCTGACCAAAATTTTAGAATAAAAGAATTAAACTGGCCAAAAGCAAGCCACGAACAACATATTTTGCGTCAAACCAAAATTTGATGTTCGTACGAAAATTGCAATAGTTATGAACATGTGAAAAAGAAACTAATTTCACAGAGGAGGGAGGGGAGTTAGATTACATATAAGTTCTTATTGTGAAGGGTCGTGCACAAAGAGAACATATTCAAATTTAAAACGTACAGATCTTTCAAAATCTGAACAGATCTGAAATAACTTCACTTCGAGGCTGTGGCACCTTTCACAGTTTGTGTACCCTTAATGAGCTAGCCCCACATTTCCTCGAGTGTGTAACAACTAACATGACAGAGTTACTAGTAGCCAGTGGCCAGTCAGACCAACCTTTTGCCATAGACAGGTGATGCACCTATGACTCCAAGGCCTACACTTCCACCCTATTTATACACGTGACTCCTTATTTCTATCCCCTCCGAATTTCTCCCTCGAGCCCCAAAATGTTCATTCCTCCTTGTTTGGAGCGTGCCTACCCTTTTCTTTCATGTGAGCGTACATCTTTCGCTCAATGATCAGCCAGGTCCAGCCACCTCTTCTTAAGTAGCACCTCTGTTGTCGGATCCTCATCGCATAATGAGTAATGACTGACTGAACGCATGAGTTGCTGCTCGGAATGCGTGGCATCAGGAAGTCAGATACCACATCAGCCATCTCAGGCGAAACTACAGCCGCAGCCTACACGCACAACAATGAGTGGCTCGGCACCGCATTCAATTCGCATCCCGTGGCCAGACTTCCAACTCCATCCAGCTCTCTCAGGAACAAGCATGAGGAAGTTGCATTAACTACGGACTGTTATAAGCATTTCTGTTGTTTAGCGTGGTTATTAGAGCAAGTATTATAACGAGCTGGGAGCCGGCGGAGTCCGATGTGGAGGAGAGAGAGGAGAAGAGAGAAGAAAGTAGGCGCTCTCCTCGTCGCCGGCTGAAGCTTGGACACGATTCACTGCGTGTGGGCCTCTTAATACCATGCAGCCAGCAGCGGGCGCACAGGCAGGTGCATGCCTCGCATGCAGCCGGCGGGTGGGCGATATTATAATACTTGCTCTTACCGCGGGCCGAGATGCATTGGACAAAACATGCACTCGTGTCAGATGAGGCAACAGGATGATCTAAAACTTTCTCATGAGGTAGTGCTTCCATTTCGTAAGTACTAAACTAGGAAGAACGTTAACTATTGAAGAAACACAGTGCTAATGCAGGTAAACTAACCAAACTGTATATGTTAAGACTTAAGAGTATATACTCTATAGTGCTACTGCAATACATGACTTCAATTCACACGTGGGCACCCTTTAGCACCGGTTCATGTTTAAAAGATTTACACCAAAGGTTCTCTAGCCTACTTGGTTCGAGGGGGTTGAGGTATGGTTGTAACCAGGAGACTCGGATCCGATCCTCTTTGGAGCGAAATTACAGGACTGGTTTAAAAAAATCCCCTCACGGGTGAAACGGGGGTTCGGAGATATTCTAACTTGGGATTCACGTCCCTTCTCTTAATGAAAACCGTAGGGTAGTCTTAACCCCACCGACTTAGTTTTAGGTTTACTAAAGATTTACACGGTTCCATCCACCATATATCGGTCTACCTCATACATATAGGTACATGTATGTTGTAGATGCAAAGTGACTTCTCTAGTAATGCATGGTCACTAAGCGAGACACTACCGGAAACACGGGCGTTGCCACCCCGGAACAGGTTATCATCTGCATTGAATTTCTCCTCCGAGACACCCTCGGGGGCTTTTTCCGATGGTGACATACATCACGTTCATGGCAGTGAGCCATAAGGTGGCCAACTCACGCCAACTCTTAAAGTTGGAACCATCAAAAGGCTTCGATTCAATTGCATTTGAACAAAGCTAGTTGCACCAAACATAGTCCTATCAACACGATAAGGTTTTTGAATTGTTAGATGATAGGCAACATTTTGGCATATTTTAATTCCATAATTTAGTAGACATTTCAATAGTGTAGTGAGTGAAACAATCCATGTGCATGTGTGTATATTTAAACCACTATTAAATATAATAATATTCATGATTATACAACTAATAAACATGAACATTTGTTTAAGAGAGTACCCTGTGGAAGTTTAGGTGATGACGTCACCCGAATTTCTGTTATCACCCATTGTGAGTGACCTCAATCGGAGTAGCCGTACACAGTCGATGCAGGCAGAGGATCACAGTGCAGATCTGCTGTAGGTGAAGTAGTCATTCGCTCGTAGTCGACGTAGAGGAAGTAGTCATTCGTTCGCTTGTCATTGACGTAGAGGAAGTAGTCGTTCGTTCGCTTGTCTTTGACGTAGAGGAAGTAGTCGTACGGGAGGGAGCAGTCGCGTGAAGACGCTCCCCAAAAACCTTATCGCCCGCCTATCCCGAGCAGGATCTCAGCAGCAGGGCGAGGTTCCAGAGGCTCTGCTCTCGCCGGTACCGTGCGCGCGGTGCAAGCAATGGAGATGCAAAAGAAAGCAGCAAACAGAGGGAGAAGAGAGAGGTCTCATTTTTAGCAGGCGCAAGGGGATGAACCTGGACGTCATGGTTTAATGCGCCTACCGTGTGCGCGGTGCAAGCGATGAAGATGCAAAAGAAAGCAGCAAATAGAGGGAGAAGAGAGAGGTCTCCTGTTTAGCAGGCGCAGGGGGATGAACTTGGATGTCATGGTTTAATGCGCCTCAGGTAGTAAAGGTTGCGGTTAAGGCTCAGTAACGACTGAGTAACTGTCGCGGTTAAGGACTCCGAGTAATTGTCGACTCGACTCGTCACGGCCTCGGTCCGGCGAGGCGAGCGAGAGCGCGCGCGTGTGGCACGCTTATCTACTTTATTCAACTTCACAAGAGATGTACCGAAAGGTTACCTAATAAGTTGGATGGGAGACTCCTACAATACCCATACGGTATTTCTCTCTTTCCCTTAGCATTAAACACATGAGCTTTAAATTGTTTCATTATTACAATAAATGGCCCTAGCCCCATTTATTTTAACAGAATTCACTGCACCATCACACACTTGCACCCTATTTATACACCTTATATTATCCCTATTGCGTCCAATTATTCATCTCTCCTTGTCGAACTTATGTTGAGAACTTGAGATCTCCTAATCCACTCCACGATCTTCAGTCCCAGCTAGCTTTCGTGGACAGAGATTTCTACCTCTCGATCATATGATAACCAATTGTCAGTTGAGGTGCATTGGAATGAGTGGCATTGGGAAATTAGACGTTAGTTCCTCTGCTAAACATGAGAAATGGCATGTAAAACAGCATGCATGAACATGTCATCAACTAGACAGAAAGCAGCTATTGTGCGTTGTTTTGGTAGATGTGTGTAGAGACACACCCCCTGGTTGTTTATTTGTGTTGTACGTGTGGCATGTGCTTGCATTGTTAACTTAATTAGTCTCAAATTGTAAAATCGTCACGGCCACTTTGTCAAACATATAGTTGTCACGCTACTAGAAAAACGCTCATTTGTACCGGTTATTGAACCGGTAAAGGTTCTCCAGTAAAATGAGGGTCGGGGAGCGCATTTGTACCGGGCGAGATACCCGATACAAATATGAAAAATTGTACCGAGTGGTCTCCCACCCCGGTACAAATGTGATTCCCGTTCCGGCGTCTGTCCGCCCCGTTCCCGTCCTCCTTTTATTTTTTTTCTCCTCTTTTTTCCCTTTTCTTTTTCCTCTTGAATCACACAGATTTATACAGATTCGCAATCATTCATACAGCAAGAATTTATCAAGAATTCATACAACAAGATTCACAATCGCAAATTCACAAATACAAGCAGGACACAATCACACAAATTCACAATCACACAGAATCATACAGCAAGAATGTATCAAGAATTCATGCAAGAACAAGAATAACAATCACATTCTTACAAGAACAATAATGCCTTTGGGCAGCGCCCGTCGCCGGCCTCCCGCCGAGCCACGGCCCGCCGCCGCCGCCCCCGCGTCCGACCTCCCGCGCCCGGCCGGTGGTGGCCTCCGCCCTACTCGGCGTCCCGCACCATGCAGGAGGAGGAGGAGAAGGAATTAGTAGAAGGGGACAAAGAGATAGAAGAGAAGGAGGACGGATGAGACCGAGATGGATTGCGATATTTCTAAGTGTTTGGATGGAAAAGCTAGCTGGGGACGGAAGATTTACATTTGTATCAAGCTAGATAACGCCCCGGTACAAATGTCGGCATATTTGTACCGAGACATATCTCCACCCAGTACAAATGTGAGGATGGCACATTTGTATCGGGTGGAGATACGCCCCGGTACAAATGTGCCGGCGTTTGTACCGGTGCTAGCCCCCACTCGGTACAAATGTGGCCTCACGAGGCACGTCGGGGGCCTCCCTTCCCACCCGGTACAAATGCCTTCATTTGTATCGGGGGTAGAAATACTGAGTACAAATGAAAAATCGACCCAGGGGCAAATGCCGGATTCTCTAGTAGTGTCACAGCTCACGGTCCCCTCCATCTCTCCTCTCGTTACAACTTGTATAGTATGTGTTTTCACCTCCACTGGGTCTTTGTTAATAACGAATTAATGCATAGAAAGTTTTCCTCTTTCTCGGCAACTTGGAGCGAATTTCAATTCTCCGTACTATTTTTCGTAGTGCATTTTGTTGCACCTGCATGCATGTTGTCGTGACTATGTTTCCAATTTTAAGCACAAAAATAAAGTGGTGAGTTCTTCATATCATGGTGACTTGGGATGCAGCTCTGCCTCGCACCAGCTGATGGCCGTCAGGTTAGTCATAGGCACAGGGACGCAGCAGCGACAGAAGGGGATGACGGCTGCGGCAATGGCGTGAAGCAGAGGAAATAAGCGGCTGCGGCGGTGTGCTGGCGTGGAGCAGATGAAGTGGGCTTGAGCCGTGACTGCAGCACCACGAAAACGTCTGTATTGTTGCTGAACTCGATCTGTTTCTCCATCTGAGTTACTAGTCACCCCTGCTTGGCGTTGACTGAGATCTCTGCAGCCCTGCAGACCTCGGGTCAGTCGCATCAATCCGTGCGCTAAAGATACAAACAAAATGTTCGGCTAAGCAGGCCTCTCCATCAAAGGTCAAAACAAAATTACAAATGAATTTAATTATACCATAGTCAAAACTATGAATTACATAAGTAGGACATCAAAACAAAATAAAATCATAGTCAAATGTGCTTTGGATATGTGAGTAACACATAATTCTAAATATACCATGATAAAAAAAACAAATACAAATTAGGTTGTTACAAAATTAAGCACTACAGTTGCTGTATGAAATACAAATATGCCGGAGATGAATTTACAGTGATCTTCTCCCTGCATTCCTAGATAGGAGTATATAAGAACAAGCGAAACCATCTTGGACTACTTATTCGGTGATGAGTCACACATAGACTGACATCAATGTGAGGAATGGCATACCTGCACGGAAACCTTTTGTTATTATGTTGTGCCATGTCTCCATAACCTAACAAAATGTTTGTGTCCCTCGCCATGCCCAATTGCAGATGATCATTTTCTCTTCTTGCCGTGCAGATTTTATGGAAGATATAGTGTTGTGCCACTGCTATATCCATGAGGCCATGACAAAGGCAGTGGTATGGCGCTCTTTGTGATAAACAACACGTGAAATTAGTCTCGGAATGTGTGGCACTCGGGAACCAGACAAGTCATCAGTAAATCATTCCTCGGCTGGCCACATCAGTACATGAATTGTGTATCGACCGTAAAAGAGCCATTGGAGCAAGGGAACAGAGGGGCCTTGCACGAGATCGCGTGGTTGTCGACCTTGTAGAGGGAGTTGGCCTGCTGCTGGCGGCTTCAGTGTATGAAGCTACTATCTGCCACTCCAATTTAGGCCCACGTGTGCTGAAATGAGCTTGTGTTATGCATGCTAGATGCAGCAGCTTCAAGGCTTCCTCACCTCTTCCATTTGATTGCCTGTCGATTTCAACTCCCTACCCTAAGGAGATTCCGGAGGCCAGAGGTTATTGCCTTGGAACAGGCCAATCATGGATGGAAACATAACAATAGATCGACGTCTTTTTATCTTTTCGATGTCTTTTGTTCCATATTGTGTTCCGCAATGCAAGGTGAAAATTTGTCAAACTTGTAATGAGGTGGCCGTATACGTTTCGTAGAGGCCGGCTTTTAATCCATTATTAAAAAAACCTTACTCCGAGTATCGACAGGAACATGTGTGCTCTGCTTTCAGCTCTATCACATGCAAACTAGAAACTGCTAATGTAAGGTGTGATGGATCAACTTCACTTGAATGATGCAGCACATTAAGAGTTACAGTTCTTGTACACTGAACAAGATCAAATCGTTAAAGGTCTGCTAACAGAGAGAGGCTGGCCATACACGATCCCACATACCTTGAGTGTCAAGTGTGAAACTTCAAGTCTGACGAGTATAGCTATCCCATGTGACAAATATGACATGGAACTGTTCCACGCTTCAACAACGGTAGTTAGAGTCGGTGACGGGAAAAAAGCAAATTTTAGCACTCATCCTGGTTACATGGGGCGGCCCAAAAAAACATTGCTCCCTCCCTCTTCAAGCGGTCAAAGAGAAAGAACTTTACTGTTCACACAGCGCTCAATAACAACTATTGGATCACAGAATTTTACCATGTACAGTCAAGAGAGGAAATAGTCGAATATTTGGACCTTTGGGAAAAAATTCAAACGATTGATAGGGATGTCAACACGGCAGGTGAGATTACTTGGTGTTGGACGGCCAATGGAGAATACACGACTAAGAATGAGTACCGAATCCAATTCCAAGGGCACCTCAAATCCATCGACATCGGCCCGATCCGGAAAGCTAAAACGAGCCCCCAAGTGCAAAATCTTTGAGTGGATCCTTTTGCACGGAAAGATCCCGACATCAAATAATTTGGAGAAATGGGTTGGCCAAACGACCCGCTATGTCAACTGTGCAACACCGCCCCGAAACACCGACGCACCTTTGTAAAGATTGCCCCTACACCCGTCGGGTGTGGAGCCGGTTGGTAACCTGGTTCGACTTGAACAACCTCCCACCGAGTAGTTCGACGCGAGTCGATCATCAAATGGTGGAAGTATTGCAGGAGCAAAAGTACAAAAATGAAACATAGCCTTTTTTGGCGGCATCATGATCTACTTTTGGTGGGATATCGGAAGGAAAGAAATCGAAGAACATTATCAACCCCTTTGCCCTCCCCCCTGGTTAGTAGGAGTCTGCAGCTCAGTTACCGTTGTGTTTTTCTTTCAGTCTCCTGCTTCCGTTTTCCAGTTGAGTGGTTTCTTTTTTTTTAAAGCTGTTTTGGTTGTTTGTTTCAGCGCTATCGTGTTAGTGTTTCTTTTGTTTTTTTTGGTTTCTTGTACCTTCTAATAAAGTTTACGGCAAAACTCTTGTCGTTCCTTTAAAAAAACTGAGTATAGCTATCCAGTTGGTGCGTGAGCCAGCTAGTGACAAGCGAAATCCTTTTAGCATATACTCCTACGTACCGCACCATGAGTCATTGTCTCCAAAGCCTAATAAAATGTCACTGCTCAATACTGCATGCATTCCACACTTCCGCCCTCCTATTTCACACTTCTGGATTTGAGATTTGCCAATGACTTTGTTGGGTCGAGCGCTCTTTGGGTGCCGGTGAATTCGATCAGTTGGATCGATCCGCACAATGGAGCATCTGAGCGATCCATGTGATGAACTTACAAAGGAACTTAGAAATGAGTGGCATCAGGCAATGACACACGGCTTGCATTGTCTCTTTCTTAGGGGCATTTATAAATATACCATGTGTGCATGTGGCATGTAACCGATCGGCCTGCTTTGAGGCACCAATGGCATGCCACACTGGTATGAGTTGACCACACCTAGTCTGTTATACGTCTATACTTGTGAGATATGGGTACCCCTGAGTCCCCACCGACCAGGCTCACGGTCATCCCCGACAAGTGGGTCCGGCCTACTAGAAGACCCGCCGACCTGTCAGTGGGCCTAACCGACCTAGTTGACAGCCCACGCGACCTCTTGAAAACCCTCCAGAAGATTCCCCAGACGACCTGATCCATCACGACCTCAAGACTTGGCGTACAAGACAAAGACCTCGGTGGATTTCGCTTGAAGCAGATCGACGGGATATGGCAAGATGTGTAACGTAGACTCAGGTCTCCTGGTCGTAACCGACCAGGAGTCGGGGAACCGACCTCATCCGCTGGTCAATATAAGGCGGATGAGGCGACCCTTAACATCATGCAATCCTCAAGCAATCAACACCAACAACTGGACGTAGGGTATTACTCTCCAGAGGCCCGAACCAGTATAAACTCGCCGTGTTCTCTGTGTTCCACGCACTCGTGTGCGACCTTCGAGTTCTTAGCCTTAGACTCCTCCCCGCCGAACAAATAAACCACAGGGATTAACACCCCCACGGGCTGTCCAGATCTCACCATCTAACAGTTGGCGCGCTAGGTAGGGGTCGAGTCAAGGTTCTTCGTGTAACTCGATGGCTTCGAGCAACGGCGTCGTCTTCCCGGAGAGCATGGCGAACTTCCTCGCCAACCCCGTCGACATCTGCTTTGGCTCGATGCCGGCGGCATCCACCGCTCCAGCCGCCTGCCTCGTCATCGAAGGCAATGCGGTCACCACCAACCAACAGATCGAAACGGATCTGTCGAAGAAGACCCACCCACCCACTCCTAGCGACCTGATCGCTAGAATCGATCGTGTTGAGGACATGCTCCCTGACACAATCAAAGTCTGTGAGCGCGTCAAACGCCCTCGCACCTCTAGCATGCCTCTTGGCTTGCGCAACACCGCCCGCGTAGCATCACGCTACATGAAGCGCAAGATCCAGATCGACTCTGGACTTTACCATCAAGATCGTGGAAGCTACGGGAGTCACCTCGACGAGCCCTGTCCTATCCATAAGAACTCCAAGCACATCGCACGCCAGTGCCGTGCCCTTAAGAAGCTTCGCCGACCTCTCACCGCGTCTCACCGCCCCCGATTGAACCAAGAGTCGTCTCCGGACCGCCTTGCGTTCCAGGTCGCCCACACAACAATCTCCCTGAACTATCCGGGAGAAAAATTCGAGACTCTGGATCGCCAGATCTTGGTCGTCTCTGCGGATGTACCACCACAAGACGAAGAAACAGACGCGCAACGTCAAGAGCGTGAAAACGCCAACGCCGCCCGAGCTGTCCGATGACAACAAGAGGTCGCTGCCCCAGGTGCAGACCTCCAGCTGGCTAATGTCGGACAGGTCAACGCCAATGCCGCGCAACAAGGACTTGTGGCACCAGCGGCCCCACAGCAACGACGCCAAGATGATCCACCTCGTGCCAACAGACTACGTGCGCGAGATCTCCTCAGGGACTTCGAGCGTGACGGACTTGAAGTTTACAACTCACCGCAGACCAACTTGGGAGCCGCTCTCGCTGTCCTAAATCACCTTGAAGATTCTCCAGCGATCCGGCGCCTCCAAGCCAACGTCCGTGTTGCAGCTGCTCAGATCGAGGAAAGAGGCCCCGGATACAATAGATCTGCGGCAAGCTCCTATTCCAGAAGCAGATCGGAGCGTCCTCGCCAGCGACGTCGTAGCCAGGGTCCCCTCGACCCGGTGGCTGAAGAAGGAAGAGGTGAAAACGAAGTAATGCAGTCGGGTAACCCCGCTGCTAACGTTGCAGCCAATGCTCCAGCCAACCTAGCGGCTAATGCTCCAGCAAATGCCCCGGCTAATGCCACCGGCTATGCCACCAACAATGCAGCCAATGCTGCTAACATCTAGGGAGACCCTGCCCCAAATCCAAGACGCAATGCAGGAGCTCAGCCTCCTCCGGTCCAGGCCGATCGTGCGGAGGGAAGTCGGCGTCACCACATAAGAGATGAAGTCGAAATAGCTCGGCGTGCAAACTACGACCGTGAGCATGGAGTCCCTGACGCTCTCGACGCCAACAACCCTATCCAAGCTACAGATCTCCGGATCATGCACGACCAGGAACTCTTACGACGTGCCCAGTACGACCAAGACAATGGTCCTTCCGACGACCTCTACGTTATCCCCGCTGATCATGCCCCATCAGCAAGCCCGGGAGCGGTCAAAAATTTTCTAGCTTTCTCACGACGTCTCCGGACGATCAAATACCCTAAAGACTTCAAGCCTTCAATTGAGAAGTACGACGGTCGCTCCGACCCGAGTATATGGCTCAAGATGTACAGTATAGCTGCACGTGCCTCAGAAGGCAATGAAGACCACATGGCCGGATACCTTCCTCTCGTGATGGGCAAGGCGCCACTCCTGTGGCTCGACAATCTCCCAGCAGAATGCATCACCTCCTGGGCGACTTTGTCCCGCCTATTCACGACCAACTACCAGGCGACCTATAATCGTCCTGGCAATACTCACCACCTCGCTAGAGTACGGATGAGAAGTGATGAAACTCTCCGTGAGTACACTAACCGCTACTTCGAGAACCACAACACCCTCGCAGGTGTCAAAGATGACGACGTCATTGCCTACTACAAAAGGGAATCACCAACATCAAGTTGTTCGAGAAGATCCACGAAGCCGACGCCAAAACCATTGGCGACCTCATGGCCTACGTCGACAAACTGGTCGACACTCAAGACGCGGTAATGCGCGATTTCAATGGAGAAGATCACGACGACAGAGGCACCAGGTCGCGCAAGCGATCCGGCGAAGCCAACGTAACAGATCCACCAAGACCTTCCACCTTCCTCGAAGGTGACTTCAATATGGTCACGGACGACCAGTGCTAGTTCCACCGCGATGCCAAGCACACCATGAGGGAGTGCGAGCAGCTAAAACGTGCCCTTGGGGTACCATCTGCCTCCAAAAAGACCAGGAGCAACAACAATGACGACCACAGTGGTGGTCAACGCTTCGAGAACCGTAACCGTCGACCTGATCGATGAGATTACCGAGACCGTAGACCCTGTCCTCGCAATGACGATGGGATCCACGTGATTATCACCGTGACTACCGCCGCGATGATAGACACGACAACTACCGTCGCGATGACCGCACCGACAAGCGTGATAGAAGCAATCGTCGTGATGATCGCCACGATGACCGTCACAACGACCGGCGAGATGATCGACGTCTCCAGGATGATCACAACTGCCCAGACAACAACCGTAAGGAGCGGACACCTCCGCCACCACCAAAGGGGGAAACCCCAACGGTGCATTCTAGAAGGCCAACCGTGAGATCAACTTCATCGTCGGAGGTTGCCAAGCGATCAAAACCAACCGGCAAACTCGATCGAATGCCAGAGAGATCGGGCACGTCAACACTGAAAATCCACGACCTCTGCGGTGGTCTGAATTCCCAATCACTTTCTCCAGGAAGGATCATTGGGTTCACATTCCCGACCCCGGAACCTATCCACTAGTTGTCAACCCCATAGTTAATGGGGCCTGGTTGCCTAAGACACTCATCGACGGAGGCAGCAGCCTAAACATCATTTTCACAAAGACACTACGCAAGATGGAGTTCGATTTCTCCAAAATGACCGCCTGTGATGAACCCTTCTAGGGGTCGTGCCCGGCAAGGCTGCGTACCCCATAGGTCGCGTGTGCCTGCCGGTCACCTTAGGCACGGAGGAGAACTTTAGAACGGAGTACCTGATGTTCGAGGTCGCGGACTTCTGCTCATCATACCACGCCATCTTCGGAGGACCTATGCTCGCCAAGTACATGGCTATACCACATCACACTTACCTCATCATGAAGATGCCGGCGCCAAACGGAATCCTTTCCGTCCTCGGGGACATCATGGTCTCCTACAATTGTGAAAGCGCTACTGTCGAGCTCTACAAAGATTCAGCAATCAAAGCCGCAACAATGGTCATGGTCGCTCAGGCAGCCAAGATCGACCAAACTACTCTTCAAGTACCGGAGCAGAAGCGTACAAGCACAGCTTTGGACCCAAGTCCAGCCGTCAAGAAGGTTTGCCTCGGCCTACCCGACGCATCCAAGGAAGTCATCATCGGGGCCGACCTCGACCCCAAATAGGAATTCGCGCCCACCAGCTTCCTCAGGGACAACGCTGACATCTTCGCATGGAGTCCGTCCGATATGCTCGGAGACCCCAGGGAGCTGGCTGAGCACAGACTCGAAGTCAACAAGACCGCTCGACCTATCAAGCAAAAGCTACAGCGATTTGCAAAAGACAGAAAACAAGCTATAGAAGTAGAAGTCTGTAAGCTCTTAGCTGCAGGTTTTATTAGAGAATGTCAACACCCGGTTTGGCTCGCAAACCCGGTTCTTGTACCAAAGAAGACTGGTGGATTAAGAATGTGTATCGGGTACACCGATCTTAACAAGCACTGCCCAAAGGATCCGTTCCCTCTCCCTCGTATCGACCAGGTCGTGGACTCCACGGCCGGCAGCGTCTTACTCTGCTTCCTCGACTGCTACTCAGGGTATCATCAGATAGCCCTACATCCCGACGACAAAGACAAGACAACGTTCATAACGCCCCACGACATCTACTGCTATAAGGTCATGACCTTTGGCCTGAAAAATGCCGGAGCAACCTACCAAAAGGAAATTCAGAAGTGCTTGAAGACCCAAATTGGGAAGAACGTCGAAGCTTATGTGGACGATGTGGTCGTCAAGACTACAGAGGAAGACAAGCTCATCGCCGACCTCACAGAAACCTTCGCCAATCTACGAGATTTCCAATGGAAGCTCAATCCAACAAAATGTGTCTTCGGTGTCCCTTCCGGATTGCTTCTGGGCTTCATGGTCGGCACCGAGGCATCGAGGCCAACCCAGCGAAGATCGACGCTATACGGAAGATGGCCAAGCCATCCAACAAGAAAGACGTCATGAAGCTCACCGGGATGATGGCGGCTCTAGGACGTTTCATCAGCAAGCTCGGTGAAAAAGGACTACCCTTCTTCAAGCTATTGAAGAAGGCCGACAAGTTCGTGTGGGACGACAAAGCCCAGAAAGCTTTCGAGGCTCTCAAAGAGTCCTTGACAACACCACCAGTTATGACACCTCCAATACCGAAGGAAACACTCTTACTCTACATCTCTGCCACCACTAATGTGGTCAGCATGGTTCTCATCGCCGAGCGAGAAGAAGAAGGGTAGGCCTACCCTGTTCAACGACCTTTGTATTACGTGAGCGAGGTCCTAGCCGACGCTAAAACACGTTACACACCACCACAGAAGCTGTTCTATGCGCTCCTGATCACGTCGAGAAAGCTTCAACACTACTTCCAAGCTCACAAGATCGTGGTCCCGTCTTCATTCCCCTTGGGAGAGACCATTCGCAACCGCGATGCCAACGGCCGCATCGTCAAGTGGTCGGTTGAGCTTAGAGAGTTTGAAATCAAGTTTTTCCCTAGGCAAGCGATCAAATCACAGATCCTCGCAGACTTCGTATCTGAGTGGACGGAGATCCAAATTCCCCCTCCCAAGGAGCGTCCTGAACACTGGATAATGTACTTTGACGGCGCCCTCAACCTCGAAGGAGCAGGCGCAGGAGTGCTCCTTATCTCTCCCCAGGGAGAACAGCTCAAGTACGTCTTGCAGATTCATTACAAGGCCTCCAACAATGGAGCGGAGTACGAAGCCCTGATCCACAGGCTCCGAATAGCAGTGTCCCTTGGCATCAAGCGACTACTGGCTTTTGGCGATTCCAAGGTCGTCATCGAGCAAGTCAACAAGGAGTGGGACTGCATCAAGGACACGATGGATGCTTACTGCACTGAGATTCGTAAACTCGAAGGCCACTTCGAAGGGGTCGAGTTCCAGCACGTCCCACGCAACAACAATGTCGCCGCCGACGTGCTTTCCAAACTAGGCTCTCGTTGAGCTCTAGTCCCAGCAGGTGTGTTTGTCCAAGACCTACGTAAGCCTTCAATTAAGCTCTTGGATCCTGATAATCCAGAGCCGTCTTCAAACGACCAGAATTTAGCACCTCTCCGCGACGTGCTCATGTCTGAAAAAGAGGACGATTGGCGCAAGCCCTTCATAGACTTCATAATCGACCAGCTTGTTTCTGATGACAAAGCGGAACGAGAACGCATCACACGGCGAAGTGCTAACTACGTCGTGATTGGTTCTAAGCTATACAGGAAAGCTGCCGCCATGGGCATCTTGATGAAGTGCATCCTACGATCGGAGGGTCTACAACTCTTAGCTGAGATACACAGTGGTGAGTGCGGCTGCCACGCGGCATCCATGAACTTGGTCGGTAAGGCGTATTGATCTGGATTCTATTGGCCCACGGTCGTAACTGATGCTAAAGACCTCGTCAAGAGGTGCAAAGGATGCCAGTTCTTTGCCAAACAGCAGCACGTGCCAGCTCAGGCCCCGCGCACTAGTCCTCCATCTTGGCCCTTCGCTATGTGGGGTCTCGACGTGGTAGGACTGTTTCATATCGCTCCAGGCGGCTACAAACATATCCTGGTCGCTATAGACAAATTCACTAAGTGGATTGAGGTCTGACCTGTTGCGAAAGTAACATCGGAAGAGGCAGTTAAATTCATCGGAGACATCAAACACCGCTTCGGTGTGCCTAACAGGATCATCACCGACCTAGGCAAAGCTTTCACTGGCTCGGTCTTCTGGGACTTCTGCCAAGACAACCTCATTGACGTCTATTATTCCTCGCTCGCCCACCCACGGTGTAACGGCCAGGTCGAAAGAGCCAACGGCATGGTGCTCCAAGCACTCAAGGACCGTATCTACGACGACGCCTCCAACTACGCCACCAGATGGTTAGCTGAGTTGCCACATGTGATCTGGGGTCTCAGGACTCTAGTCAGCTCTGCGACAGGCTTTTCGCCCTTCTTTCTGGTCTACGGATCAGAAGCCATACTTCCTACCGACGTCACCTTTGGAGCTCCACGGATTTAGTTCTACGAGGAGGGAGAGGCCGAGCAAACACGTCGCATCGACCTCGACAGTCTCGAAGAACAAAGACTCGCCGCTGTCATGAGACAAGCTCGTCATGACCAACAACTACGTCGCTATCACGATCGCAACGTTAAGGAAACCTCCTTCAACGTCGGCGACCTCGTCCTTAGACGCATCCAAAAAAACCGTCGGCATGCACAAGCTCTCTGCCCCTTGGGAGGGGCCCTTCATCGTCATGGAAGTAATGAGCCCGTCAACATATCGACTTCAGTGGGGTGACGGGCAAGGAATACCCAACCCTTGGAACGTGGAGCATATACGACGATTCTATCCGTAGATTAGTTTCTTTTCAAGCTATGTATTTTCCCCTTTTGTATTTCTCTTTTTCAGATTAAATAAAAAGTATTTTAAGCAGTCCTCTGCTACGAGTCGAGTACTACCTCCTCCTTCCTCATACTATAACCTCCCCCCATGCTCGGGGGCTTGGCTAAAGCCAACACCTGGGTCGCAAGACCCGGGGGTTCTAAGTCTTCCTTAGTCCTCCCCCTCGACACGCTCGGGGGCTTGGCTAAAAAGCCAACCTAAAGGTCGCCCGACCTAAGGATATCATCGTGAACAAATACGAAGCCTCCAGCCGCTATGAGCATGCTTGGTCAGAAAGGTCGCCAGACCTGAGCCCCGGGCTCCTCCCTCGCACGCCGATCTCTCGTAAGCCTCCACGTTGAGCTGTCGGGGTCGGCAAGCCAGCCTCTCCGTAAGTAGTGGTTAGTGAGTTAAGAATACAAAATGTCGTCATCTACAAGATCAACCAGAACTCGTGCAGGAAAAAGGCAAGTACTTCGTTAAAGATCTCTTCAACATATCTCTAGAAGTTTTTACAAGTCATGAGGGGAGGGGGAGGTACAGCTCCTATCTACTACTGGTTGCCGCCGTCGCCACCTTCGCCGCCGGCTCCACTATCGCCTTCAAAGTCGATGCTCTCCGCCACCTCGGTGGCGACTTCATCAACTTCGAGCTCCATGGCTTGAAGGTCCTTTGTGGTGTCAGCACCGCCCTTGATCTTGGTCATATCGACCTCAGGATAGTGGGACTTGACTCTCACCAGCGCATCGGTCGCAGCCGCCAAACTGGTTGCCCTCAACAAAAGCAACAGCCTGTTGGGAGTGTCTACCAGGTGATCGACGATGGACTGTTGTTGATCCCCTTCCTCCGGAACAGGTATGCAAGACATTGCATAATTGGCAGCACCCTTGAGGTCGTTCAGCTCCACCTCATACCCTGCAATGGCGATTTGGTTAATCTGCAATGACTTCAAAACAACCTTGAACTCGACTTCAAGGCCCCGACGAGCTACGGTCTCATAAGCCAGCTTTTGAGATATGGTGTACTCACTCTCGGTGGCTTCCTTCATTGCCCGTTTGAGTTCCAGGCCCCCAGCCTCAATCTCCCGGACCTTGACCTCCAGGTCCCGAATCTTGCTCCTGGAGGTCGCCAGAGCATTCTTCAGCTCCTCTTCGCGGTTACAGAAATCTGCGCACACAACAGTTAGCTGACAGCTAATGACCTTCTCTTCAAAAAGGGACAAAGACTAAAACTCACCAGTAGCCGCAGTGTTAAACTGCGCAGTGGCCTCCATGGCCTTGCGCCTCTCCTCAGCAAGCTCGTCCTCGAGCCTCTTCTTATCGGCGGTTGCCGCCTCATGAACCTCCCTGAGCTCTCACTCAAGGTCGGTAATACGTTGTTCCTTCTCCTCGGCATGCCGCAGCTGGTCGACCCGGCCCTTGGCCCTCTCTGCTAGCGACTGTTATAAAATCACAAGGTCGTTAGCAATGCTTCAAAAAGAAAAATAATCAAGCAGCGATAATACATCACAGGCAACTCACAATGAGTGCGTGGTTGATGGTGACGATGCTGGTATGCAAGGCCCGCATGTCCTCATTGTCCTCGAACCAATCCTCCTGCCAAGGGGTGTGATCCCAATTAATTGATCGACGTGGCAACCTTGGGCTTGAAGTTGAAGATAGAGGTACCTGTGCGCCGGACGCTTCCGGACCTCCCGGCGCCAGGTCGATCTGAGGCTGGTCCCCGGCCACGTCCTTAGCCCCACCAGGAACAGCCCTGATAGGGTCAACGTCTACGACTGTTGGAGAGCTCGTCGCCCCGACCTCCCCAGCTGAGGTCTCAACACCCTCAGCGGTGTGTAGGGAAGAACCCGCCCTCGTGTCAGTCACAGGTGGCGAAGTCGTCAATCCCTCTGCCATTCCTCACGTCGGGGTAGCGGTGCACACATCATCTGCAACCGCCTCCCCCACAACCTGTGGCTCAGGCGACCTCGTGCGGGAGGGAGATGATGGGGCAACCGACACCCCTTGTGGTCTTGCCACCGGCCTGCATAGCAAAATACTTCGTTAAGATTGAGTTCAGATAAAAAGTATGAAGATAGCATCAGCTCTTAAGTCAATACCTCGGCATAGCCGGAAGCTGAGTCTTCGGCCAAAACACTCGAGGCTTAATAGTCGCAGGTATCTTCGCCTGCGCCGCTGCAACACTGCATTGCGCCTCCAAACCACGACGGAGAGCTTCCTCCGATGCCTTCTGCACCAGCTCCCGCTACCTCTTGGCAGCAGGGCTTTCTGGCCTCCTCGCTGCCTGGTCTTCAGGGACCGGCAGTTCTTCGACGGCCTCATCCTTCTCCTCCTCCTCCTCCTCCTCCTCCTCATCTTCCGATCCGACCTCCCGCGAGCGAGGCGTCAAAATCGTTGCAGTAGCGACGGCCGGAGGGGATGCGGCCCTCCTTTTCCTCTTCTTCTTCTGCTCTGCGGCCTTCACCGCAGAGATTGCAGTGGCAACGGCCGAAGCAGACTTCTTTGCGACCGTCGACCTGGTCCTGCACTGGGACTTTGCGACGCTGGCGGCTGGATCCGCCCCAGCCTCCGCGTCAGTGTCTTCGTCGGCCTCCATCGACGAGTCAGACTCATAATTCTCCAGCAGACGACCTGCTGGAGGTTTGTACTTGTCCGACCTCAGCTTCCTCCGATGTATCTCCCCCTCAGTGAGAGGCGCTGGGCACCACATCTGGAGCTCGCGCAGCTACAAAACATATGACATAAATGCTATACGACCTAAGTGAATCAAGAAAGCAAAGTACAACGACCTAAAGACAGATCTCAGGATCTTACCGGGTCAGCCGGCCTCTTCAACGAGTGTGCCCTCCGGCACTTCTTCACCTTCACCTTCCCAAAATACATTTGGGAAACTCTGCCTGCCATCTCCTCCTTGGAGACCTTGCAGTTCACCTCGCGTGTGGGATCTGATTGCCCACAGTACTCATAAGCCGGGTGGACCCGATCCTTGATCGACTGGATCATCCACCGGCAGAACGACCTCGCCACCGCCGCTCCTGTCACTCCTCGATTCTTCATGTCGCTGACTAACTCCAGGACCCCCTTCAAGTCCTCGAGGTCGCAGGTGGAGAGTCCCAGATCCCACTCGCTAAATTTCACTGGCTTATGGCCAGATCGCCGCAGACCTGGAATTTGGTCTGCAATGTAGAACCACTCTGATCTCCACCTGGCGGTGTTGTCGAGAAGGTCGGTGTCTATCCATTCTGCCTTGAGGCCTGACCTCAAATTGAACATTACAGCCCCCACTGGCCCCGACCTTTTGCTAGTGCTTTTGATGCAGAAAAAATACCTCCACAATGTGAAGTGAGGCGGTATACCTAGATATGCCTCACAAAAATGGATGAAAGTTGACACTACAGTGATGGAGTTTGGAACGAGGTGTACCAGCTCCAGCCTGTAGTAGTATAGCAGGCCGCGGAAGAAGTCTCCCGCCGGGAGGTTGAAGCCGCGCTCGAAGAAGGAAGTGAAGACGACCTGCTCCTTGGCGTCCTCGCTCGGGAAATCTTCCCCGGCGGCTGCCCTCCACTCCACCTCCGTCTTCGGCCGGAGCAGCCCCGGTCCACCAACACCTGGATCTTGGCCTCGGTCATCGTCGACTGGACCCACGCCGCCTGGGGGTCCGGGATGCAAGCTGTCTCCGCCGCCATCTCACAGTTAGGGTTTATGGTGGATCTAATATGGCACAGAGACTTAACGCGCATATGCCGGAGGAGCACGGCGTGAAACGGCGGCGCTAGCGCGAGTCGGAGGTGGAAGCCGGGAGCGCAGGCACGGGAGCACGGCGGTCGCAAGATTGTTGTAGCATGAAAGAAAGCGAAAGCGATGGGAGCGAGAGGAAGAAGACGAAGGGAATGGGGTCACCCCCGACTCGGCTTACTCTATTTATAAGGGGGCAACCGAATCTATCCGTTGCGGCTCCTTGCTCCGTACAACACGCCCCAACGGCTCTATCTCGAGAAGTTCGCAAGAAGCTTGAGGCGAATTTTTCGCTAACATACCAAGTGTTACGACCTAAATCTGGGTTTAGGTCGTAAGCTAAACATGAAGACAACATCAGGTCATTCTGATGGCAAACACAGTTTGCAAGCCCCCCCCCATCATATAAAATTAGGTCTTCGGCGAATCATTTTTCCAAATCGACCAAGTACATGATAGAAGAGAGCGAACATTACATGGATTACCCCCAGGGTACCTACGACCTACGACCATGTTGGATCCAGAATCCGAAGGTACACAAGTCGCCTGCGACCTCACTAGATCCAGAACCCGGCACACAGGATAAATATACTACAAGGCCTGAGCTACTCAGAGCGGTCACCACGACCTACTTCGCTAAAGCAGGGCATGTCGCGAGACTTCTCCTAGCATCAGGACCTTGATGGAGGCCTTGCGAGGACCTACTTTAGGATAGCACGTAATCTAAGGCACGCTCGGCTCCAACTATTGGAATGGAGACACGAGCTTGCTCTTCGGTGTTGAACACCAAGTCCCGGTGAGCTCCCGGTGCTCACCAGAGACGTTCTGATATAGCTCCAGCTCGACCAGCAGCACCTCCAAACTCTGCCTGGTACCACGCAGAGGCTGGGCTCAGAGGATGGAGATGTTGCCTGCACTTCGCGAGAATTCTCCTAGCTTCAAGTATCTATAAGAACACAACTCTACATTCTGGTGGACGGTCGCATGCCCATGGCATGGCCTCACAACTACCCTGCGGCTTCATAGCTCAACAAGGCTCGGTGCTTGCCTCCTTCAGTCTCACGGTGCTATTTATAGCCAAAGCCGGGCGTTGGGCAGCTGGCGAAGTAATGACTCTGTTACCACGTGATAATGGGGCTTGTAAGCCTGTGCATCATTAAAAGGCGATGACATTACTTTTTCTGACTCACGACGTCTTTGTCGTTTGTGCATCAATGATGCCTGAGCTCCGCCGCAGAGGTCACATGGCTACAGTTCCCCCCTCTATCAGTGGGCAGCTTGTCGTTTTCTGGGTGGCAAGAGTATCTCCGACCACTATTGACCCGTGATCCTGCAGTCTACGCTACAAGACAAAACCTGACCCTGTGTTAGAGGGCTCCGCACCTAACTTAGCCCCCTTCGACGACAACTTCACGACCTTCTTCTACGACCTGATGTCTATTATTTGCACCCGCTAGGCTCTGCGTCCTGGTGCACCCACTTTGGCTCTGCACGTAAACGGACCTATTCCAGTGAGCCTATATTTCTGTTTCCTGAGCAGAATGGTCGTAGGTTCGATTGAAGACCTTCTGAGGTAGGCATGCCTCGCTGCTCTACCAGATCCTTCTGGGCGCCTGGAGATCAATAGCACCATGGAGATTAGAAGCATCAAAGAGATCTACAATTTTCGTCGGGCCTCCGTGGTCGGTGTGCCTGTTGTTGCTAAGGTCGCCAATACCTTGGTACAATGGCTCTGCTGGATGGTTAGCAGCTATGCTGGTCGTTTGGACACCAAAACGACCTCCTTGAGGTCGGCGTGCCTTCATACTTGGGTCTTGCAGTACCTTGGTATGTTTACGGCTCTACCAACCTAGTTGGGCGCCCTGGATGCGTGACCACCCGAGGTCAGTGTGCTTTTGTAAACCCTACCAGCCTGCCTTGGGCACTAAAGATTTCATGACAGGAATGAAGTCCTCTCCGTGGGGTGCGCGCCTGATGGCCCTGCCAAGTGCTTCTGGGTGTTTGGGCGCTTATGTTTTGAGACCTTCCTTAGGTCGGTATGCCTCCAGTGGCTCTGCCAGACTCATTGCAGCCATGCAGGATATCTGGGTGTCTCTACACTCCATACGATCAAGATCGATGTTGTTTCTCCAGCTTCATCATCGACCAACTACCAACATTGCAATTACATCTACGACACCATCGGCGATTTCTTCATTTGACGCACCTTTCAAGACCTTGTTAGGTATCCTCGGATACTGTACATTGTTGTTTAAGGCCTCTTCAAGGTCGGCACGCCTACAAAACCCTCCTTGAGGTCGGCCCTGCCAGATTCCTTGCAGCTATGCTAGGAGATCTGGGTGTCTCTACACTTCGTTCGATCAAGACCATGACTTAGTTTTTCTTCCCTTTTTGGAGCATCAAACCAGACATGATGCCTACTTCAATGCTTGGGGACTACTCTACGAGTGCGTCTTCGACGCCCTCTTGTTTTCCTCGTCGTACCGACCTGTTGGGAAACCCGTTTCTCATCACGTCGTCACTCGACCTACTTTTTCTTCTCTCCTTCTTTTTTGGACCATCATACCGGCCATCCGGCCCGCCATGATGCTCGAATTCTACTCATGAGTGCATCTTCGATGCCCTCTAAATTTTCTTTCGTCGTTTCGATCTATTGGAAGCCTGCTTCCTATAGGTCGTCACTTGACCTACCTTCGTTCGGCAAAACAGCAAATAGTTCGGCTGTAAAGTCGATTTGTTCTTTTCTTTTGGACTGGCGTGCATGTTATTCGACCCGTCGATAGCTTTTTCTATTACTTCGTCATGACCTTTCTAAGGTCGCTGCGGATACACCTCGCTCGGGGGCTTGTGAGATATGGGTACCCCTAGGTCCCCACCAACTAGGCTCACGGCCGTCCCCGACAAGTGGGTCCGGCCTACTAGAAGACCCGCCGACCTGTCAGTGGGCCTAACCAACCTAGTTGACAGCCCACACGACCTCTTGAAGACCTTCTAGAAGATTCCCCAGACGACTTGATCCATCACGACCTCAAGACTTGGCGTACAAGACAAAGGCCTCGGTGGATATCGCTTGAAGCAGGTCGACGGGATATGGCAAGATGTGTAACGTAGACTTAGGTCTCCTGGTCGTAACCGACCAGGAGTCGGGGAACCAACCTCATCCACTGGTCAATATAAGGCGGACGAGGCGGCCCTTTGTAACATCACGCGATCCTCAAGCAATCTACAACAACAACTGGACGTAGGGTATTACTCTCCGGAGGTCCGAACCAGTATAAACTCGCCGTGTTCTCTGTGTTCCACGCACTCGTGTGCGACCTTCGAGTTCTTAGCCTTAGACTCCTCCCCGCCGAACAAATAAACCACAGGGATTCCCGTGAGCTGTCCAGATCTCACCATCTGACAATACACGGCAAGTGGATTGGGTGGAGCTATCTCATCGCCATCCATAACCTTCCATAGTGAGATCATCTTTCATGAGGAGTTAGGGAGGAGTTGGGGAGTCGGGGACAGGGCAGCGAGCATAAGGAATCCATCGATTCCGTGCGGGTGGGAGCTCACCTCCGAGAACCTTTTTTATAATCTTTTATGTTGTACTACATTTTTTAATATGAATGTCACAATACCAATTTTGCATTAAAAATATATACTAATAGAGTAGTTATTGTTAAAAAATTTGTCCTAACAAAATTAAATATATGGGCCTATAAACAATTAGGTTTTGGCTCGGTCCATGCACGACTTAAATGGGCCTGGGCTGGCCCGGCCTGTCCCTTAGGCCATGCTTGGGTTGTTGGCCGGCACGGCCACGACACAATTAGCAGCCGGCTTGTCAGGGCATGATTAAGCACTTTTAATTGCACTTTGTATATTTCTATGTTTAGTAGGTCTTAATATGTGTGCGCACGCGCGCATTACTTATAAATTCTTGCCTTAAAAATTTTAGTTTGATGAATAAATTTTTTTTAGTTGTGTTGGGCTAGAATAGGCACGATGGACCTCTACGAGCCCGATGGGTCACTGGGCCAGCCTGGTCCGGCTAAATGCCCTTTAGGTCGGGCCTGGACTGCTGTGCTGGCACGTGGGCCGGCCCGGCACGGCACGATTAGTACTCATGCCTAAACAGACTGGGCCAAATTAACCGGGCCCGAGCCAGGCCGGCTGGGCCGCCCGTTTGGCCATCTATAGTTGGACGGACGCCGCTCTGGGGAAGGAGTGAAGGAAGCTTACCTAGGACAAGTCAAAGCCAGCACCTACCAGGAGACCAGGAGTGTATTTGAAACACATGAGTTTTCCTATTCATATGGGGGTAGAACAATTTACTCATAGAATGATAAAAATTAACGCGTTCATGTACAAGATTACAGTTAAAAACTTCCTTCGTTAAACAATTTGATGCTAACAAAGTATAGTTCAAGACCGATTAGGATAGGTAGTCCGATTATGGAAAAAAACAGAAGTGTAGAGTGGAGACTCCGCTGGTCCAGTCTGGTTAATTAAGAAAACTGGTGGGCATGCAAATATGCAATTGAATCAAACTGATGAATGAAAACAAGACGACTTCATAGGGAACCAAGATTGGTGGTCTGACCGGAAAGGGAAATTTTGTTAAAAATGAAGGGAAATATCAAACCCAAGAACTTAAGTGTTATTCATGGTCAGAAGAGGGCACGAGGCAACATGACGATATGCCACTCTGTTGCTGCGAGCAAAAGGAAAAGAAAAAAAATGGTGCATCTAATGTGATGACTGAAGAAGGAGATGACTGAAAAGAGCCCGCTGCTACGTGACGCAAAGCCTGCTATGAGTTACTCAGCAAACCAGGCACACACCTGCTCCTCCACCTTTTTTCCATGTGTTGTACTATATGCGACTTAGTAGACCAACACATTTGCTTGTCACATTTGCACCATATATTTATGCACATTTGCCTTTCGTGAGCTTCTCACTCACCATTTGGATCATCTATGTTGATCTTGTCGCCAAGATTGTGCAAAGGTCTCGGCCGTTGGCATCCATAGGTTCAAACATGCATGTAGGTGCTAGCTCTATGTCATCAAAGCACGAACCGCTTGGAACGGGACAATGGGTGACACCCGGAAATCAAACACGACGACACCAAAACCTTGCTCAACCGGTCGTGGGGCGTGGGGTTCGGAGCAGAGTTGTTGACTTTCTTATAGGTGGGCTGACAGTTAGGACCATGCAGTTTTTAACACCGTACCACCGGGTGATGGCTCAAATCAACTAGCAGACAAGGATGCTGGGGGTAAATGCTGCTGATGAAGAAGATCCTCCAGGACCTGATGATCTACAACCAGAGTTCTTTGATTTTTTTTGGTTTTGGGCAGCCACATTTAGAGCCTGTTCCAGAAAATGGTCAAAATGATCAAAACATGGAGGTGCAACAGGATGCTCAGGGGGCTTGGGGTCTCTGGCCTGAACAACCAGCAAATCAAATTGAACAGCAAGGTTTGAATGTGCAACATGAAGTTGCTTTTGATCTGAATGAGCCAGGTGAGGCTCCTTTGGAGGACCCTGGTTTAGTAGAAAATGTCCCTGGACATGTGGATGAACCTTTGCCTCAGCACTTGATTGATGGGGATGTCATTGTTGCTAGCAGTGACTCAGAAGGGCACAATGAGGAGGCTGCTCCAGCTGTCCAACAGATCCCCATTTTACCAGACCTGAATGCTCAAGTAGAGGTTTTTATTCCAATGGAGGATGGTCACCCTCTGCAATTAATCCCTGATGAAATTCCAGAGGAAGAACTAGTGCCTGATTTTAATGAAGTTGATAATGCAGTGCAGGAGCAACCCCACTCCCCAGGAGCCCCTGATGCCATGCACCTTGGCTTTGTGTCCCTGCCTGATGACTTGGGTGATCATGTGTTTATTAAAAGGCTACAGCAGCAATTACATTCTGATGTCTTCAAACAAAATCCTGATGCAATACGTTTGTGGGCTCGCTTTTTAGCCCCAGGCCCTGGGGCTTCTTCAGTAAAGGTACCCAGAATTTGGGCTGATTTCTTTACAGCCCTCCTTCTCAATCCTGGTAGTTATGAGTGGGCTAAAAAAATGCTGCAATCTCAAGCTTGGGAGTTCTTCCAAAAAACCAACTGTGAGTCTGTGCCCTTTTGCCTCCCTTCTGCCAGGCTGACAGATAAGACCTTATTCTGTGATGCTCA
Source organism: Cenchrus americanus (assembly GCA_947561735.1). NCBI lineage: Eukaryota > Viridiplantae > Streptophyta > Magnoliopsida > Poales > Poaceae > Cenchrus > Cenchrus americanus. Next base: position 96,697,143 of record OX387240.1, read on the forward strand.
TGCCTCTGTTGGCATTACCTCTCCACCTGACCAGATTCAATCTCCAGAGGGTACACCCTCCCAAGCTCTTTTACCTGACAAAATTAAGGAAAAAGTGGTTACAACTCCTGGTCCTCGGTCCCAACAGTTGCTTGATTTAGCTGCTCAGAATAAGATTAGTGACCAAGCTTTATGTCCAGCAAATCGTCGTAGTGCTCGTAAGAAAGATCAACTAAAATGGTATAAAAGTTCAGCTTGTGCTAGCAAAAACTGTCTTGGCTGTGATGTGGTACCTCCAACAATTTCTCCTTCCATCATAAAGAATCTGGGTGCTTCCTTTTGCAAAGTTGATGCAGATAAACTGACAGTTGAAGCCTTAGGGAAAAAAGCAAAGTGGCTGCCCCTGGTGAGAAAAAACAGTCCAAGAAGCCCTCTTCACAAGATCCTTCCAATGAAGATGTTCCCAAGCCCTCCAAGAAGAAGCCCAAGAAGTGAGCAGAGAGCTCTCTTATGGAAGGACTCACTTTGTAGAAATTTCATTTGTGCCTACCCCTTCTTTTGGTTTGTAATTTTAATTAATAGCTCTGTTCTGAACTACTCTTGGAGCCTTAGTGTCTTTGCATGTACTAATGGTGCTTCCATGCATGTTAAGCATGTTATGGTCTTTTGGTTACGTTCATGGTTATCAAATGAATCATTCTCAATCATCTAAGTTGTGGAAAATTTTATGCTGGAATATTAGAGGTATTAATTCCCAACTGAAATGGGATGCTCTCAGAGACAGAATTGTGGACAGTCAGTGTGACATTATCTGCATTCAGGAAACAAAAAGGGAACTCTTTGATTTAAACTATATTAAGAATTTCTGCCCATCCTCTTTCGACTGTTTTGAGTACCTACCTTCAATAGGGGCTTCAGGGGGTATCCTAACCATCTGGAAGTCTCAGCTTTTCTCTGGCACCTTGGCTTTCATGAATAATTTTGCATTGTCGGTGGAATTGACCTCTAAGCTTAATAATCAAACTTGGATCTTAACTAATGTTTATGCTCCCTGCACTAGTGAAGGAAAGAGGGATTTTCTTATTTGGTTCAAGAATATTCAAATGCCTGACAACATAGATTGGTTAATTGTGGGTGACTTTAACTTACTTCGAAGCCCAGATAATAGAAACAGGCCAGGAGGAGACACACAGGAGATGTTTCTTTTTAATGCAGCTATTAGCTCCTTGGGTTTAGTAGAATTGCCTCTACAGGGAAGAAAGTTCACTTGGTCAAATAAACAAGACCCTCCTCTACTAGAGCGCTTGGATTGGTTTTTCACCTCTGCTTGCTGGACTTTATCCTATCCTACCACATCTGTCTCTTCTCTAGTAATGGATCCATCTGACCATGTGCCTTGTGTCATCGCTATCAACACTAGGATACCTAAAGGAAAAATCTTTAGATTTGAAAACTTTTGGATGGAGCATGAGCATTTTATGGACATAGTGGCTCATGGTTGGAACCTTCCAGTGCTACAAACTGACAAAGCCAAATGTCTTTCTGCTAAATTCAAAAACTTGAGAAGAGTTCTTAAAGCTTGGCAATTGCATCTGTCTAATCTTAAATCAAATATTGCTAATGTTAAGCTGATTGTGGGCCTTTTGGATGTTCTGGAAGAATTCAGGGATCTTTCTGTTATAGAATGGAACTTCAGGCATCTCCTTCAGCAAAAATTGGCCAATTTGCTTAGGCAACAACAAATTTATTGGAAGCAGAGAGGGGCTATCAAATGGGTTAAATTTGGGGATGAGGGCACCAAGTTCTTCCATGCCAATGCAACAATAAAACACAGAAGGAACCTTATAACATCTCTTGTAGATGATAATGGTCTAGAGCATTTTGATCACACCTCGAAGGTTGATCTTCTTTGGACAGCATATAAAGAAAGGTTGGGAACTACTGACAATATATCCATGCAATTTGATCTTGGAACTCTCTTGCACAGTTCAACTGAGTTAGGTTGTCTCTCTGAAGTCTTCTCTCATAAAGAAATTGATGATGTTGTAAAAAACCTCCCACTGGACAAATCTCCTGGCCCTGATGGTTTCAACACAGATTTTGTTAAAAAGTGCTGGCCCATCATTAAGCAAGACTTTTATGAGCTCTGTGATGCTTTTCACCAAGGACAAGTTTCACTGCAAAGTATAAATGGGTCTCTTATCACTCTTTTGCCCAAAGTGGACGGCCCTAGAAGAGTTTCTGAGTACAGGCCAATTTCCCTACTCAACACTTCAATCAAGACCATCACCAAGATCCTGGCAAATAGATTGCAAAGAGTTATTCTAGGCCTCATCCATAAAAATCAATATGGCTTCATCAAAGGCAGAACCATCCAGGACTGTTTAGCATGGTCTTTTGAATACCTTCACCTCTGTCATAAATCAAGAAAAGAACTTATTAATCTCAAACTGGATTTTGAAAAGGCCTTTGACAAGATTCAACATCAAGCTACGTTGGAAATCGTGAGGCATAAAGGTTTTGATGATATTTGGATGAGATGGATGAAAAGTATCTTTACTTCAGGCACATCTTCAATTTTGCTGAATGGGGTACCAGGGAAAATTTTCACTGTCGAAGAGGCGTGAGACAAGGATATCCCCTATCTCCACTTCTTTTTGTGCTTGCTGCTGATTTACTGCAATCTTTATTAAACAAGGCCACACAAGATGATCTCCTCAAGCTGCCCATCCCTTTGCTCCACAGCTCAGATTTCCCAGTAATCCAATATGCTGATGATACTCTCATCATTATTGAAGGGTGTACTTCTCTGTTACTTTTCTTAAAGACATTGCTCAGCAACTTCTCATCTTCAACAGGTCTCAGGGTAAATTTTGCCAAATCTCAGATGATTCCTATTAATATTGATACGGAAAGGATGACCTCTTTGGCCCAAACCTTTGGATGTTCCATAGGGTCCCTTCCTTTTACATATTTGGGTTTGCCCTTGGGTTTGTCAAAACCCAAAGTGGATGAGTATCTGCCTCTAGTCTAAAAGTGTCAAAGAAGACTAGCAAGCTTTTCAACTTTTCTCTCTCAAGCAGGCAGGCTACAAATGACTAATGCTGTTCTTTCATCACTACCTACTTTCTACCTCTGCACTTTCAAGCTACAAGACACAATGATCAAGCAAATTGACAAATTCAGAAAACATTGCCTTTGACGGGGAGTGGATCTCAACGCCAAAACACCACCAAAAGCTACCTGGGATTTAGTTTGCTTGCCAAAGAAAGAAGAGGGTCTAGGAGTTATTCGGTTACAGACCCATAACGATGCTCTACTACTCAAAAATTTGCACAAGTTCTTTAACAAACAAGACATTCCTTGGGTGCACTTGATTTGGGAAAAATACTATCGATCAGGGAAACTACCCAATCTCACCATGAAAGGATCATTTTGGTGGAGGGATAACTTGAGGCTCTTGAATCAGTATAAAGGGCTTGCTTGAGTCATTGTGGGAGCTGGTGATACTTGTTCTCTTTGGTTAGATCAGTGGGAAGGGCAAATTCCTTGTCAGACAATGCCGGAACTTTTCTCTTTTGCAAGGAATCAGTTTCTGTCTATCAACAAGGCTAAAAGCATCCTCGACTTGAATTCCATCCTACATTTGCCAATTTCTCAGGAAGCTTATCTTCAACTCATACAATTAGCTCAGATGCTTGAGAATGTGACTACCTTGAATGAGCCCGACATCTGGACCTATGTTTGGGGCTCACCTTGGTTCTCAGCTGCAAAGGTTTACACTCATCTGATTGGTCATCGAGCAGTTCATCCCGCTTTTCATTGGCTTTGGAAATCTGCTGCTCAGAACAAACACAAAGTTTTCTTTTGGCTGCTTTTGCATGACAGACTCAGCACAAGAAATAGGTTAAGGAGAAGAAATATGGCTCTGCCCTCTTTTAATTGTGTTCTTTGCTCGTTGCAAGTTGAAGAAACTTTGGAACACTTATTCATGGAATGCTCTTTTGCACAAGCTGCTTGGGGTCTTCTCAGTCTGAACCTCCCTCTTCGAGCTCTCTTTGAAATTCTGGAATCATTCAAAGTGTAGCTAGGTGTTAATTTTTTATGGATATTATCATTATGCTAAGTTGGTGCATCTGGATGGAAAGAAATGACTTCATTTTTAAGGACAAGCAGCCGGCTATTGAATCAGTGAGAGATCGATTCAAAACAGAATTTGCTTGGGTTATCCTCAGGGCAAAAGTTGTTAGGAAACCTAGTATGTCTTTATGGATAGACTCCATCTTGTAATTCTCAGCTTTATTTTCTTTTCCTCTTTTTTTGTTTCCTAGCTGCTTTTTGTAAACCTAGTCCTTTTTATTTACAAATATAAATATAATCAGTAGGGGTTCTGCCCCTCCTTTTCAGTCAAAAAAAAGTGATAATCAATACTGTATGGAATAGTGTTTGTCCAATTGCGTGTCGCTCCTTCGCTAGTATGTAATTATCATAATGAAGATTCAAGCAATTCTACAATGTGTTTTGCTGCAGAAGCCTGTTCTATTATCACGGAACATGTTCTCAATGTTGAGCATAAAACCAAGGAACTCAAACGGAAAAGGTAAATAAACTATGGATTAAACGGCAACACAATACAGACGCTTCTTTTGGTGTTCCAAAAAGCTACACACCTATATATATATGTGTGTGTGTATACACGTGCTAATCTACACCCCGGGTGTAGAGTAAAATTCTACACCCAACAGTAATTACTTGGACAAACCGATTAACAATTACTAAACTAAGTCCGGGATTACTGAACCATGCTCACCGGTCAGTAATCTCGCGATTTGGTTCAGTAATTTTTTACGCAGTTTGGTCAGTAATTACTGTTGGGTGTAGAATAGGATTCTACACCTAGGGTGTAGATTAGCGCTACCGTGTATATATATATATATATAGCCAGCACTTTGAGCACCAAAATTACTACTCAATTATGTATGTAGCAAATATTAGCATTGAACAAGTGGTGTTAGAGAATTTAAATCTAACCAAAAAGAATAAAATAACCAAACTGGCCAAAAGTATGCCAATTGACAACATATTTTCTGGCAAACCAATTTTGTTCATATGAAGACTGCAATAGTTATGAGCATGTGAAAAATGAAACCATTTTGGCGGTGGAGGGACGGAAGCAGATTACATATAAAGTTCTTATTGTGAAGGCTGGTATTCAAACGGAACATATTCAAATTTAAAACACGCAGATTTTCGAAAATGTGAATTACAAATAACCGCAAGATAACTGTCCAACAAACTGGTTGATGAAATTCAGTGCATCATGGTCGGTACTCTTCAGTCTCAAACAACTTCATCCAAGAGTGCTTGCGCAGAGAATGCAGTCCATTCTCTCTCATGCGTGCTCCCTCGTGTCACTAGCATCCTGAACAAATGTGAAACAACTTTTATTGGCCTATCCATGGCTACTTGACATCAAGACAAGCAACTAATAAACTTATCTCTCATCTCTCCTTTCATATGCAAAGCTGAGAAAAGTGATGAACAGGGGGTCTGACGACGAAATAACTTCACGTCAATTTGTGTGTCCTTGATGGGCCCACATGGATACAGGGTGGTGAGATGACCCTACATACCCTAAAGTGAGTAACAACTAAGCAGCAGCGTATAGGCATTCTCATGGCCTCTCCAATGTTGCGAGAAACCGTGATTAGGCTTGTAGTCTAATGGTAGGACGGTCCAGTGGGACGCTACCCACCAGAGTTTAAATCCTGGTGCTCGCACCTTACCGGTATTATGCATTAAGTGGTAAGCGACGTTCCCGTCGACGTCAAGGCGCCATTAGTGACTTCGGGAATCTCCAGATCTGTCGGTGCTCAGTCATTCGAAGGTGCTCATAGGAGTAGGGTTTGCGTACGTGTATTCATAGGGGTGAGTGTGCGTGCGTGTTGTGAGTGTCTGCGTTGTACTGTGTCATTAAAAAAAAAATGTTGTCATAAACCCAGTCCTATAAAGCTTCGGAGCTAGTCCCAAACATTGCGGCCTCGGTCCTATAGGCAAAAAAAAATGAAGGGCCAACTCCATGCAAAGGACCTGATTCCAAACTTGATTTCTCTCTCCAACTCTCTACTCTATCTCCTGCCATAGTAAGTAGAATTCGACTTTTTTATTTGTAAATGAGTTAGACATAACGATGATCCTTTTTACATTATGAGATTTTTCACTAGATAGAACCGCTGTTGCATAGGAACATGCTCGGTCCTCTACATTGCTCGCGCCAATCACCCAAGTAATGACTGGCCGAATGCACGAATCACTGCTTTTAGAATACGTCGCATTGGGAAGTCAGGCACGACACGACGGCCATGTCAGACCAAACAGCAGCCGCAGCCTGCAAGCGCAAACAGCGAGTGGTTGGGCAACACATTCACATCCTGTGGCAAGACAAAGCCGGTTTAAATAGGTGAAAAGAGGTAGGATGAATAGTTGATGAATAGTGGAAACATGTATATTTAGAACAACTCTAGTGAGTTCGTAAGTGGTACATTGGCCAACCGGTATATGGATGTTGTAAATGGAAAGTGTCTTTTCTAGTAATGCATGGTCACATGAGCGAGTTGCATGATCTAATGGCATAATGCCAGCTGAGATTTATTGGAATGACAAGTGTTATTCATGGTCTTCTCGGTCAGAAGAGGGCAACAGGCATGACGGTCTGCAACTTTGTTGGCATGAGAAGAAAAAAAGAGTGTGCATCTAACCTGATGGCCGATGAATGAGACTTGAGTACAACCAGCTATAGGCACCTATTGTGAATTATCCATGAACCGACCAGACAGACCTACCCCTCACTTTTCGCCATGTGTTGCATTATATATGTGATCAGTAGCCTAACATAATGTTTGTATCAATGCATGTCACATTCCAACCCTATTTATGCATTTTGCACTACCATGAGTTTCTTCCTCACCAATATATATCCAATTGTTGGGCCATTTCTCTTCATGTCACCTATTATTACCAAGGCTTCACTTTTGTCCTCCATCCTATCACACATAGCATATTTTCCCCTCCATCTACGACACATCATCCAACCCTACCGACTTCTTTACCATAGACGAAGCTTTCAACCGGTTGACCAACACAACAACCAAGCGTCATGAAGAGAAATGGCCATCAGCAACCAGCCAGCAGTACTTTTCTCTCAGAACAAACCAGCACCAGCCATCAGCCACCAGCCAAACGAACATGCCGATGTGCTAATTCTGAGTGGTTGACCAACAGAATAAGTTCTTGGAATGTGTGGCATCTGGGAATTAGGAATGGCGACACCAAAACCTTGCTCGAGTGTCTACGGGAGGATCCGTGCATAAGATCCCTGTCGTGGAGCAGTGCACTCATGTGAGTATAGGAAGGGCGGGGCGCGGGCACAACTCCAAGTTCTCCCATGGAGGTGATTGTTTACGAACGCTGGCATCAAGGTGGAAGTTAGATTACATATTAGTGCATAGTATCATCGTCATTAGTGTGACTATGAGAGTGGTATTTCACCGACATATCAATTGAATTTGAAATGTACTATGCAAAATTTCCAAAACTCTAATTGTGAGTAACAGTAAGAGAATTATGCAACAATCTGTTTGTTCGAATTTAATGCAAAATTACTTTTGTTGTGAGAGAAAAGTATTGTTGACTGGTGGCTGATAAGCCAAGCGAACAGGGCCGTGGCTACCCAGCGCAAGACAAGCAACTAAACTTATCGCTCTCCCCTCAAAAGTAAGCAACAAAGCTGAGCAGAGAGTTGTACAGGTGACCTGGAGCTGGAGGCTGCAGCTAGCATCGTTCACAGTTATTGTACCTTCGATGGTCCCTGAGATGAGATGTATGAAAAGGGAGGCTGGTGAGATGGCCTAACATATCCTAAATTGTGTATGAAAAGGTAGCCATCTGATGCTGATTATTGTGTATGAAATAGAATGAATGGTTGGTCGCTGATGCTGATTTGTTCTCGCTGAAAAAATACCGCTATCTGGATGGTGGTGGGTACTTATTTATTTCGAGAGAAAAGTACCGCCGGCTAGTAGCTGATAATCCAGATGAACAAAACGTCGTGTCTTGCAGAGTTGATCCTACCATGTGCTTGAGTTACTGCTAGCCAGTGGCCAACCTATTTGTTACCGTTCACCCAAAGCCACAATTCCACCTTATTTATACATGCATCTCTCTTTATTTATTAACCTTCTCCCTCGTGTGTTCTATTGTTCATCCCTTCTTGGTTTTTAGATTCTCCGTGGGTTTCGACCTGTCATGTCTTCTCCACTGGTTGAACACACGAGCTGCTGCTTCGGAATGTGCGGCATTGGGAGGTCAGGCACGACAATCTGTACATGTAGAACTGCAGCCGCAGGCCCGCAGCGCACAAGCACCACATTCCTATGGCAAGGATGTCGATATCCGAAACCTGTTGTGCTCACGCAAATAGGCGATGTGCTGGCAGTGTCTTAGGGCAGTCCCAACGCGGTACTTAATGCGGTTTCCATGTGACGTTTTGATGACGTTTTGCTGACGTGGCGGCATCATTTATGAAGAAAGAGAGAAGAAAATAAAGAAACGATTTCTACGGCAAGAAACGGCGTCGACGTTAGCAACGAGGAGCGAAGAAACGAGCGGCGCCGCGTTGGGAAGAAACTGCCGGTTTCCTGCCCAATCCGACCGGATCAACTGCGCCGCCGCTGCGGCTTCCCCCACGAGACTGCCTCCTTCCCCCGCCGGCCGTCCCAGAAGACCGCCGCCGAGCAGAGGAGGCGGCGGGAGGAGGGCTCGTCGTGTCCTCGAGGCAGGAGGACGTCGCGCCGCCCGAGCTTTGCGGTGAGGCGCCAGTGGGAGGACGTTGCGCTGCCAAGCAAGCGAGCGGCCAAGCACGGGCGAGCGCGGGCGAGCGTTGAGCACTGCTGCTGAGCACGGGCGAGCTTCAAGGTCAACAGCTGCTTCCATGGCGGAAGGGAAAATGAAAATCTTTAGGTTCACGTTCATAGGTTTGTAGATATTTATAGTAAAATTGGTTCGCAAGAGATCAAGGAATCTTTTTTTTCAAGTGATTGAAAGAAAATTCACCATGGGTGATGAATTTTGCTGGCAAGCATCATGGAGCTTCTCTGGTGGAGAAAAACAAATCGGGGTTCAGGGATGCACGGGATATCGCTGCACGGGCCATGCCTCGCCTCACCCAACTGTCGTTCCAGCGCCGCCGCACCCAGGCGGGCGCTCCCCGGCCACCGCACACCTGGTGGGCAACCGCGAGCTACCGCGGCTCCGGCGGACGAGTCCCGGCCGGCGAGCTCGAGCCGCCGCGAACACTCCCGCCGATGACCCATGGGCGACACCGTTGACGAGCTCGGCGACCGGGCGCACGGGCTCCGTGCCAAGCGGGCGAAACGACGGAGTAGGGGAGGAGCCGACCACCACCTCCTCTCTCGTCGGCGGCCGGATCCGCCGCGCCGGTCCTCCCGTGCGAGCTCCCCCCGCCGCTCCGCGCGGTCCTCCCGTGCGAGCTCCCTATCGCCGCTCCGCCAGTCCTTGCTCCTCCTGGAGGCACCGCGGGGCCGGTTCCACGGGCGTGTGTGCCTCCCGGCGAGGCGGGCGAGGACGACGAGGTGGGAGAGGCCTGGAACGCAAGGAGCTGCGTGGCTAGGGTAGGGCCGGTCCGTCTCGCCCGCGCGCCTCGCGGCGGGGCGGGCTCCTTCGTCGGCGGCCGCTGCTCCTACCCGGCGGCGGCGCAGGCGCATCTCTCTCGCGATGCCAACTCGCAGAGGCCCGACGGTCCGAAGGAAAGAGGGACCGAAAATTTTGCCACAAAAGATCTATCTTATTTCTATACTGTATTTAATATTTTCACGATACAATGATTGGTATAGAAATCATGGGTTGAAGAGGATGATTTCTATTAACATTAACTCGTTTTGGAATCTGTTACAAGAAACCGGCCACCGGGACTGCCCTTAGCAACAAGTTGCCTCACTAGATGAGGGTGTTGTCTTGTGTGTGAAAAGTTGGAACTATGTAATATGGAATCGCAATGGAGCTCTGTTTGGAATCGCAGTCATCATGCCATATTTGTTCCTCGTGCACGGTCCTCTCTCTCCTCGTATTAGGAATTATGCACGAAGAAATGAACTGTTTACTTATGAAATTCTCCTCCCACTACGGGAAACGCGTGCTTCGCCAACGGCTTAGAGCTGTTGGCGAAGACTCCAACCCCTGTTGGCGAAGGCTTTCCCAACGGGGTTTCCGAGTTCCCGTTGGGAAAGAACCGTTGACGTTTTAAGTGATGGGAAAGAGCTCTTCGCCAACGGGAATTCCGACCCCGTTGGGAAAGCTTCGCCAACGGCCATGTGTGCCGTTGGCAAAGAGGGGACGCCGTCGGCTCGGATCTGCCGTTACCTTCGCCAACGGGGAAGCGACGGCCGTTGGCAAAGTCCCGTTGGCAAAGGGAATGGCAGCTTTGCCAACGGCTAGCTTTGCCAACGGCATCGGGTGAAGTCGTTGGCAAATCCGCCGGACAAGGTCGTTGGCAAAGAAGCACGGCTTTGCCAACGGTGGCTTTGCCAACAGCTTTGGCTCGGCCGTTGGCAAAGCCGGGCGCGTGCTTCGGGGAAGCCTATCTTTGCCAACGGCTGGCCCAAAGCCGTTGGCAAAGCCGGGAAGGCCGGTGAGGAAAGCCCGGCTTGCCAACGGCTTTGGCCTATCTTTGTTGGCAAAGCCGGGAATCCCCTCCCCCTTTTTTCTCTTTTCTAGCATTTAATTCACATATCAAATCCACACATCAAGCATATGAACCGAATACCACATATATATCAACAATATAGCATATAAACCACATTTCGACATCGGTTTCGATCTCAACATGAATCCACACACCAAATCTTCGATACATGTCCATAATACACATAAAGTCATGAAACGAGTGCATACATGTCCAACATACACCAGGATGTCCAACACACATGTCCAAAATGTCCGACAAGTCCAACATACATGTCCGGGGGTCTAACATGCATCGCTACTAGTCCATAAGAGGTAGTCACGGGTACCTAGCTCGTGGCGTCGCCCCCCGGGGTCCCCGCGCCGTCCCCGCAGGTCCCGGCGCCCCCACCTTGCTCCAACGCACACCACCCCGACCGAGCTTGTGGCCGTGGCCGTGCTCGAGTCCACCCCCGACCCCTGCGGCGGTCGTAGTGCCGCAGGGCGGGCGAGGCCCCCGCTGCGTCCGCACACTTGCATTACAAATTATAAGAATTGTTACACTTGCATTACATGATGGTATCGGGAAGATTTAACACAATCAAGCACTTAGTCTATATGACTGCATTTTGAAACAAAATATAAGAAATTTTACGGTTGCATTATATGATGGTGTCGGCAATATTTAACATCGCCTACCATAATGAAATATTTACTATTCCTACCATAACGAGAAAAGGTGGTTTGACTAATAATATTGCGGTACATATACCACAATTAACCATTACTCATAAGATTACCCGATGAAGGTGGGGATATAAACCACAATTAGCCATTTCACTAGATTACCCGAGGAAGGTGAGGATATAAACCAGCAATGCACCCCTCTCGCTATAGCACCAAGAGATAACACGAGCGGTTTCCCTTTCTTTCCAAGAATCATCATCCGTGCGAGCCAAATTTTGCTGCAATTACAGAAATTGGTGTACTTTTTAACCAAAAGGCCAAATTTTGCTGCAATTACGAAATTGGTGTACTTTTTAACCAAAAGATGCAAGGTTCGAGTTCGAGGACAGACCATAACCGCTTACTTTTGCACTTTTTACAACCGAGAAAACTTTCGGGGGTGGATTTTAGGGTTTATGTTCCATGCTAGTTGACCGATGCTAATAAGAATTTTCGGTAACTATGGAGGGTTTTCACATTGGTTTCCAAGTAAACACAAAGCCCGACAAACAGGGTTAAACAAGGGAATCGCAAACCACCATGCTTTTCCACAAGCCATGCAAAATGTCGATTCGAGTGCCCCATTTAAGTAATTGTTTCAACAAAAATTGCTATACTAAACTAACGAGTACAAGTTACCTCGATCAAAGGCATTAAAGTTGGAAGGATGCGTCGCCAAACACATTAGAGAGGACATCCAATCCAAAGAAAGACTACACTTCCGCAAGTTCCGGGCATTTACAGCATCATCATCATCCCGTTCAAATCGCCGGTAATATTTTCAAAATTTAAATTAATGAGGTGCTCAAGGATGGCAATAACAATCAAAATCAAGTGGAAAAGAGAAAAATTCTAAACTCACATCTTCTTCTCCAGCTTTCGATCCATGCAACCGAGAGGCATGGAAGCGGGGCTTCCAATCCTCGTTATAAATGTATCCACATGTTAGTCACGGCAAGAAAATAAACAAGACATGAATGTTGATGTCTTAAAGACTCAACTCACAACTCGATCAACCCTTATTAACAAGCACGGCATATTACAAGATACTCACATTATTCCGTAGAATGCTAGTGATAATTGACTTCCCAAAAAAAAAGTACCACGGTACTGCACAGTCACTCATGAAGTGAGCTAAAGATAGAATTGGATCACTCAATTCTGCTGGTACCGATCTAACCAAGTATGACGGATGGCCACATATGGAGCCGTTCATAAAATTAGGCATCGGCATATACCATGTGTGATAGCAATGTCCGGGGGGATAATGTGAAATGTAAGAAATTATATCCAGCTCCAAGGTACATATGCGCACTTTAATGAAGTATAAAAGAAAGGCATATACCGGGATTAACCGTGGCAAGAATTCCCGTAAACCTTCGGGAGGCATGCTGACATCACGGTACACGGACACGAAAGGTTTAACGAGTTAGAACAATAATAGAGAATCTAGATCTAGAAAATACCAAAAGGCTTCTAATTCCCGACTTAGTTATTCATACTAAGTTTTCAATTTGAACGTGTCATTAATAAAATGTGAGCAAAAAAATAGTGAACTTTCAACTTCAAGAGTTAGAAAAAACATATGATTAAATTGTGATAAGAGCATGGCCATCACGGTAATACAACTCGGATTTCGGATAGTCAATGTCGAATCCTTGGTGTGTTCTATATTCTTTTTTGTAAGGATTCCTAGGTCCACTCTTTGTGAAGCCATTAGTAAACTTGGTTACGGAAAACGTACCCGGGAATTCACAAGCCTCCGCAGCAACTTCGTCATCCGGGCGGGGGCGGGGGCCGGTGGGGGCGGCGGGGCGGGGGTGGGGGCGCGGTGGGGGCGGCGGGGGCGGGGTGGGGCGCGGCGGGGCCGGCGGCCGCGGCGGGGTCGGCGGGCGCGGGGCGGCGGCGGCGGAGCGGGGGCGGGCGGCGGGCGGGGGGGCGGCGCGCGCGGGGGCGGCGGGGCGGGGGCGGCGGGGGTGGGGCGCGGCGGGGGCCGGCGGGCGCCGCGGGGTCGGCGGGCGGGGCCGGCCGGCGCGGATCCGCCGGCCGCGACGCGAGGGGTGGGCGGCGGCGGCGCGGGGGATGGGCGGCGCGCGCGGGTCGGGTGGGGAGGCCGAGGGAGGGGGCGGGTCCGGTGGGGAGGGATGGGTCGCTTTGTTTTAGGGTTAAAGTTCTTTGCCAACGACCTATAGGTGCGGCTGTTGGCAAAGTCTTTTTTATTTTTTACTGCGCCATCCTTCGCCAACAGCTGCGGTATTAATGCTGTTGGCGAAGCCACTTTGCCAACAGCCCCACAAGGCTGTTGGGAAAGAATTTTTGCATTTTTGTTTTTTTCCTTTCAAATTTTTTGTGGGTCCTTCCTACTATAACTACATCTCAACTTCAAAACTTGGGGATGTTTTGAGCTATTTAACTATATTTCGTTAATTATTTTCGTTCACTTGAATTTTCGGCATGATTCAAATTTGAACTGCAGTGCGTGAAATAATGAAACTCGGGCGTTCAAAAAATGATATTCATGTCGGGGAGTGTGTTTTGAGGCCGTGTCCCAAAGCTCACCCGAAAATTCAAAGTCCTTGTCCACGTAACACGACGGTCCACGCGTGGTACAACTGTTTTTTAATTATATAAAATCCAAACGAAGTCGAAAAATCACGAAACTTGTCGGGGTGTATTGTTATCGCATGTGGAGGCTACGATAAACATTTGAGAAAGTTTGGAGCAAGTTGCCGCGTCAAATGCTCAAAACCTAGACATCTCTACCATGTGATCACTTGTGGAGCACATGTGGAGCCGTCTAGGTTTTGAACATCCGACGTGGTAACTTGCTCCAAACTTTCTCAAATGTTTATCGCAGCCTCCACATGTGATCACAAGACACCCCGACAAGTTTCGTGATTTTTCGACTTCGTTTGGATTTTATATAATTAAAAAACGGTTTGTACCACGCCCGAACCGTCGTGTTACGTGCACAAGGACTTCGAAATTTCGGGTGAGCTTTGGGACACGGCCTCAAAATACACTCCCCGACATGAATATCATTTTTCGAACGCCTAAGTTTCATTATTTCACGCACCTGCAGTTCAAATTTGAATTATGCCGGAAAATTCAAGTGAACGAAAATAATTAACGAAATATAGCTAAATGTTAAAAAATGGGCCCACATTTAACAATGTGCTTCTAAACAATGTAGCTAGGCTACCAAAAAAGTTTGAACTCAAAATTCGAAAAAAATGAAAATTCTTTGCCAACAGCCGCAATCTTCCCCAACAACCCCTACAAGGCTGTTGGGAAAGAAGGCTCTTCGCCAACAGCTTGGTAGCCCTGTTGGCGAAGGGCTGCTCCCTTTGCCAACAGCTAACGGCGAAGCTGTTGGCGAAGGCGCGACGGCGTCGGTACCGTTTGGCCGCGCGGAGCTTCGCCAACAGCTTTTCTTTCCCAACAGGAATGCTGTTGGGAAATAACCCCTTCGCCAACAAATGGACTTTGCCATCGATCATTTGATTTTGGGCTGTTGGCGAAGATTTCTTTCCCAACAACGGAATTTTCCCCGTTGGGAAAGAGTTTCTTCGCCAACAGCTCGGTCTTGGCGGTTGGGAAAGCGTGGGGGCGTTGGCGAAGCCAGCTTCATGTTGTGTCCTAATTGAGAATTTGAATGACTCAAATCAAGGAGTACATTTTTCTAAACGCCAAGAAACTTGTTTCTTCTTCAAGCTGATAGTTGATGCTGTCAAATTGTAAATGCATCAAAGGGTAATAAGTTGCCTGTGTGCCTCCGGTGATATCGGCATGCATAAACGCCCTTCAGATTCAGAACCATGTACAGATGTGTTAGGATACCTATACCCTTGGACTGCTACTAGGCTTAATATTCGTGTTGGACCTGCGCGCCTGTTCCTATTGGGCTCGGCCCGTGTACTGACTACCTAGATATACTGGAGAGGGAAATTTTTTTATATATTTAATTTATCACGATTTTGCAAAAATATATGGTCCGGCACAAATTTAGCAAAAATATACATTTGGCGTCGTGGCCCACGACGTCAGGGACAAAACATCGTGGGCCACGGCGCTAGGTGCCGCCAGGAGTGGGCCCCTAGCGTGGCCCAGACGTAGCGCCCTGCGCCGCGGCGTTAGGGGCCTAGCGCCGTGGCCCTCGGTGACAGCAGGCCCCCTAACGCCGTGGGCCACGGCGCTAGGGTTCCCACGCCTATATAGCACCGAAATTCAGCCGAAAATGTCATAATAGTCGAAAAAAGAAAAGAGAGGGAGAAGAGGAGAAGGGAGTGGGGAGGAGGTGGTGAAGGTGCGAAGCTCTGCCGGTTTTTCGTCTCGTTGGAGGTAATACTCTCAAACTTAATAGTTTTAGTGTATATGTACTTAGTAGATATACAGTTTTAGTGTAGATCTGCGCAGTTAATACATAGTTTAGTGTAGATCTGCTTAATGAATACATAGTACTAGTGTAGATCTGCTTAATAAAATTACGTTTTTAGTGTAGATATGTTTAGTAAAATTATAGTTCAGTGTAGATCTGGTTAGAAAAATTATAGTTGTAGTGTAGATCTGAGTAGATTTATTTTGTAGTTGCAGATCCAATTGTTAATAGCGTTTTATTTTTTCATGTTGTCATACATGTCAGATGATCTCAGTGTCAAGTTGTATTTCGGCAATGGGCAGATTAGATATGGCGAACATGGAGTTGACTTGTCAGAATTTAAGTCTATTGACCATGTGCTTAAAAAAGCAGCATCAAGAAGTTTTAGGTCCATTGTCCAGCTTTTTTAAGGGCATTTCATGTAGATGCAGAGCAACATGACTTGTCCATTATGGCTCTAATCAATAGAAGTGAGTCATTATGTTAGGAGCTTAAGCCAGTTCAAGGCACTGAACATTGGAGGAGTTATATCAAAACAGCATGTGATATTGGTTTGCCTATGATGCTGTTTGTCCAAGTTGTTCATAAGGCTGGGTCTAGCAGTCAAGTGCCTATAAGTGATGCTCACCTGGGTGAGGCTGAAGTACAAGCAGGAAATGGTCCTGCAAATGAGCCACAAGAAGAAGGAGAAGGACATGGTGAGGAAGAAGAAGGACATGGTCACGCACACTTTGAGGGTGCAATTGACGAGGGGGAAGTTAATGAAGAACTACTCAGGCGGTTTGAAATGGAGGCCAATGGGGATGAACATGGATTGGAAGAGGACTCCTCAGATGATGAGGATGACCCGCTAGTTCCAAGGGATTGGGACAGTTACAATTTCTCACAGCTATCTGTCAATGCTGGTGAGAATGTGGCCTGGGAGTATAGAGAAAATGCAGTTTCTGTTGATGCCATGTATAAGAGTGCAGTAGAGGTGAAGGATGCAATAAAGAGGTGGTCCACCCTTACTCTACAGAGAGAGTTCAGGGTAGTGAAGAGTTCTCCACATATATATGATGTACACTGCCTGAAGCCCAACTGTACTTTTCGTGTGTATGCTTCCAAGGGCAAGTGGAAAAATTACTGGGAGATCATATCTGTTGTGGATCACACTTGTGTACTTGAGCAGCTGGATGCAAGCCATCATAATTTGTCATCAGGTTTTGTGGCTAGCCAGATGTTTGCTAAGATTGTGGAAAATCCTGCTTTTGAGCCTAAGTCCATTATCTTGGCAATGGAGGAGAAATTTTAAGTATCACATAAGTTATGGTAAGGCATACATGGCAAAGAAGAAGGTAATGGAGATGAGGTGGGGAACTTATGAAGCATCCTATGACAATTTGCCTCGATTGCTGAACACAATCGCGGCACTAAATCCTGATAGTTATTATGATATCAAGGCTTATGATCATGTGTCAAGGCCAGGGAAGCAAGTCTTGCAACGGACATTCTTAGCATTGGGTCCTGCTATTACTGCATTCAAACACTGTCGACCAGTTATTTGCATAGATGGCACATTCCTAACAGGAAAATACAAGGGCACAATCCTTACGAAATGTGGCCGCGCATGGCAACAATCGCTTGTTCCCTTTGGCAATTGCTTTTGCGAGAGGGAGAGAATGGTGACGAGTTGGTATTGGTTTCGAAGAGATTGAAGCACATGGTGGTGGGAGATGCGTCGGACGTGTGTGTGATAAACGATAGACACAAACGTATTTTGCGGGCCATTAGTGATATCAAAGAAGGTAGTCAAAAGCGTTACGGAAGCAAGACAATGGTCGGATGTGCATAGCAGGTGGTGCATGAGGCATATGGGAGCAAACTTTCATAGCCAGTTCAAGAACAAAGAACTTACAAAATTGTTCAAGCGCTGTCACACCCTGAAATTTCCCAATTTCAGGATGTGAATAGAAAGAATAATTAAATAACAATTTTCTCATAATTTTAAAAATTTTCCAACATTTATTTTTCTTTACAGGAAATATAGTATAGGAAAAAAATCCTTTGTTTGATTTTCCGAACTAAAACAAAGTTGTGAGTGTTGCATTCATGCCGATGCATCTTGGTGCCTCCTGAGTGCTTAAGGTTTCAAAGATGCGTCTAGGAGCTGTCCAAATCCTTCTGAGAATTTTCCGGATTTTTCTGGAATTTATTCTCATTTTCCTTGAGCTATTTCTATTTATTAGAAGGCTCTAAAATCTTTTTCATGATCTCCAAATACTTTATTTGGATTGTTCATGCTCCAATCTAGCTTTGGAAATTTTCCTAGAATTTTGGGAATTTTCTAAATATTCTTCGTGCTTCAAAACATTTTTTGGGATTTCCTAGAATTGTTTTCACACTTAGAATATTTCAGAAAAATAATAAATCAATTCCTATTCTTTTAATCCGCTCAGCAGTTGCTTGTGGCCCAGTAGCCGGCCCAGCTCGCTTCAAGCAACAGCCTCGGAAGTCTGAAGGACCCCCCTGAGTTCTTCACCCTATCTCGCTCGGCCACCCTAGCATCGTCTTGGCCCAGCTAGCAAAACAGCTCGGCTTGGCCCAAGCTCAAGCCCGACTGCAGAAGTCCGCCCGTGCCCCCTTATCTCCTTTGCAGGTCACCTTTTGCACCGCAGCCCAAACTCACTTCCGGCCCAATACAGCCCGACCGGCCCCCTCCCCTCACGGTCACTGACAGCGGACCCCGCGCTGTCATCCCCTACCTCCGTCGTGACCAACATGGACTCCACCGCATCGCCGCCGTCTCCGCCTTGGACACGCCTCCCTAGGCGTGGCCCGCACGCCAAGAGGTGCGCCCGGCCCTATTTAAGCCGCCGCCGCCACCCCTAGGCCCCAACCCGAACCCTAGCTGCGCCGCCCCGCGCCTATAGCCCGAGCCGCCGCCGCCGTGTCAAGCTCGCCGCCGCCGCCCACGATTTGCGGTTTTCGTCGACCATCGACCCGAGCCAGCACCACCAGGAGCTCCAGGACATCGCTCTGCATCTCCTCGGCCCCTCACCGTCACCTCCTCAACGCCGGAGCGCCGCCGCCCCTTGCGGACCGAGCCGGCCGCCATGGTTGGCCGTCGCCGGCCGCTTGCCGTCGATTCCCCTCCTAGGTAAGCGCCCCCCTGGGATCCCCTTCGTCTTCTCAGTCCTCTGCGCACCTCACCCGAGGCTCAAGCCACCGCAGCACCCCCACCCCACCGCCGGCCAGAGCTCCCACGGCCTCTGTGCAGTTCATGAATCGGGGGGAGAAGATGAACTCTTTTGTAAAAAAACCCTGTAGTTCCCTGTAATCCCTAGATTAGTTTGTGTGTCTTGTGCTTTTCATAGTTTAACCCCCAGATCTCTTAGATTCTTTAGATCTAATCCTACCTGACTCCTTTGCAAGTAAACCCCCGAGTTTATATACATAATTATGTATATGCCCCTGAGTTTTCGCAGAAAAGTCCCTGGAAGTTCCTAATCTTCACATCTAGGTCCTCAGATCTTTAAAGAGCCATATCTTTCTTGTTTTAGCTCCGATTTCAACCGTTCAAATTGCATCAGGTCCATAATGTTGTAAAGCACGCGTAACGGAGTGTTTTCATCATGTTTTGTTTTCTAAAAATAAAATTAATATTAATTTTGATTAATGTCTAGTTATGCATGCCTTTTATAAATAAAAGCTATATAGATCTATACACCGTTTTTCATAATCAAATTTAATTCAATTAAAGTTTCTCTCACATGCTTTTGTAAATAAAATCTAATTAGATCTTTTACCCGGTTTTCGATAAGTCAAATATTAATTTGCTTAATGATCTATTAACTTTTATAATTAAAACTTGATTAGGCTTTTACTCCGGCTTTATGAGTAAATGTTAATTTTGATTAATACCAATGTAAATGCTGTTTTTAATAATAATAATATGATCTACTCGAATTACAAAGTTTCGTTTAGGTTATTCATATAGTTTAGTTTTTCTAAAATTAAATGTTTAATTGATTAATTCATCTATGAATCTTTATAAATAAAACTTGACTAGTTCTTTACACCGGTTTTGCAAATAAAGTTTAATTTACTTTAATTCCAACATGGGGTATTTTATTGACGAAATATCCTTACATATATTTTGTTAATTAAAATAAATCCAGCTCATAGCCTTGTTCTCTCATATGCAAATAATTCGTTAGACGTTCGGTATCAGCTTTATCTCTTTTGATCAAGTTTATCAGAAGCTCTAAACCTTTCTAGTGTTAGCCTGAGCTAAACTGTGTGCATCTAATCAAGCCTTAGAGTTTCTGCTTAGCTTAGTAGCTTTATCTGTGTGAGTAGTTTTCCTTTGCTCGGTTGCTTATCAAGTAATCTTATCACTCTTATTTCATGTTTCTCTTAGAATCTCGTTCATCAATATCTAGTTCATACCTATCCTATCTCGGTTAGGTTGTCTCTTTATGAATCGCTTGTGTTCTTGTACCTAATCTATCGTAGCTATCTTTCTTTTGAGTTTACCCCCGTTATCCGCTTCACCCGTCGGATCGGTTCACCCTTGGTTAGTGTGTCAGTTGTTCATCCAAGTTCTCTTTGTAGGCTAGTTCTCCTAAACCCTAGCCTAATGTTTGTGTGTGCGCTATAGTTCGTTGCTACCGTTTTAGTTCGTTTCACCTTAACCTTGTGCGTTAGCATATGTATCACCTGTTACTTGTTTTAACATCAAAGATGCATGTTAATCTTGACTAATTCTTATTCCAATGCTTTTATAAATAAAAAAAGTGATTAGGTTCTAATCCGGTTTTCTGTAATTGATGTAATTGGTTAATCCCTATTCATAACTAGTTTTTCTAAATAAAAGATGTTAGAGATAAACATCGGTTTTCATAATAAAGTTAATATGCCTAATGACATCACAAATGCCTTTTCAATATTAAATATGTTTAGTTGAACACGTGACATAAAGTTACTCGTCTAGATATCTTACACTTGCTTTATCTTTCTAAAGTAATTGTTAATTTGACATAACTTCTACTCAAATGTTATAAATAAAATATGATTAGGTTTATCGTGATTTCTTTAATTAAATGTAACTTGTTTAATGGTAACATAGAGTATTTCTCTGAAATATTCTTTCACATGATTTCTTAACTAAAATATGCCAAGCGTAGTTTCTTGTTGTTTGGTCAATGATCTTACGATAGTTTCGAGCTTAGTTTTGTTTCAGCGTTTCTTGCGCTTGTGTAACCAATAGAATCGAGCTCTATCTCAAAGTGATCTTTCCGGTCCTTGCTCAGTCTTCCGCGACCCTCTCTTCAAAGTTAACCAAGCCTTTCCCTTCCAAGCACACTTTGTGTTCTTTAGTGATCCATCCAATCAAGCCTATTCTTTAGTGCGTTCTTTTAAAGCTTTGATTTGATTGATGTATTGTTCTTAGTTGTACTCGTGCATTTGCTTTGCATGTGTTTGTGCTCGATGATTGATGCGAGTAGAATGAACGTGGTTCGAGAACTTGGAAGAGTGTGAAGGTGAAGATATTCTGAGCAACGATATTATTTTGGTTAAAGGCAAGTGTGTTCTTGATCTTTTGTCCCAACAACTTTATTAATCACTATTGCATTGCTTTGCATTAACTTTGATGGGTTCCTATTAAGGATGACTAGCCTCTTTTGACTGTTATATTGAACCTGGTTCTTAATTAATATTGATGGTAGATATTGCTTAATGTGCTCAACTGAGTTGGTGTTAATCAACATGGTTATCATTTTATGCTCTATGTTCCTTTATGAAACTTTTAATACAAGATCATTATGCATTAATCGGAACATGGAGAACCACCCAAGAAAATAGTACAACCACAAGAACTAAACGGGCACTGGTCTTGGCCAATTAATTAGGAACTTTGGCTTGGGGTGATCTTACCTGATAAGGACAAGGGATCGGCGGTACTGCGGGGTATGGACTCACTCTAGCAGGGGGTTGGGTGAGTTATTCTTTTTATGGTGGGGTATCGACCTGCTAGGGGACTTTATACCTTGCTAACTGATCCGGACCTTGTGGGTCACAACTTGTTGGAGAACCTTTGTAAAGGCCTTGTAGCGTCCCTATGCAACCACACCTCGGTAGTGTGGTATGGTGCCTAGCTAGCATCGCATGGTTGGGTTCAAAGTTCTTCGGAGCTTTTACGCTGCTTGTGGTGAAAGTGTACAAACTCTGCAGAGTGTTAAACTAATCGATTAGCCGTGCTCACGGTCAAGAGCGGCCTGGACCCTCACATGATAACTGAACTTGAAGATGGACTTAACTTGTGATATGTGTTATGGTTATGCTTGCCATGTGCTCATGGTGTATCTCTTATCTTTATGCTTAATTGAGGGTTGGTATAAACTTATACTTTTATTAGTAATCAGGTGCTAATAAAACTTGACCAACTAAAATTGCTTATATGCTTATAGCCCTGTCCACTATAAAGCCTTTGCATTCATACTTTCCCCACACTTGCTGAGTACGACAAGTGCTCACCCTTGCTATAAACAATGTTGCTCAGAAGGAGGAAGCTACTCTGAAGTCTTGTGAAGATGTTGCTAGTTCTAGGCGTACGCAACCCCCAGTCAATTGCTTGTGAAGTTTGGTGCCTCCGTTTCCAAGATTAAGCGTAAACTCTGATAATCTCCCTTTTTCTTTCGTGATATTGTTTCTGTTATTCACTTATGTCAACTATATGCATGAAAATTGATCCTGGCATGCATATAGGTTTGCACTTGGTTTTCTTTTGAAAAACAGGTGTGACAAGCCCCCCATGTGGAAACAATCAGGAGAAGAAATTCTTCGACCCGTGGAAAAAATTAGATGATTTGACAAAGAAAGCATCAGAAGAGATAGCTAAGAATCATGTAAGTACTAAACCCAGGGAAGAGCCAGTTTCTCTGGAGGACGTTGGGCTAGATGGTCCAAATGTCAGAAGGAGAAGGGGACGTGCTGTGAAGACCTTCAGCTAGTGGATTCAGAATGAGCCTAAGGAGAAATGGTCCCTCCTGTTTGATAAGGGAGGTGTGAGGCATGGGATAATGACAACAAATTTTACTGAGGTCTACAACGCTATTTTGCGTGGTGCCAGAGCTCAACCTCTTGTTGGTATCATTGAGTTCTTCTTGTACCGCACAATGAAGTACTTTCTTGACCGTGCTAATGCAGCACATGCAGCAATGCAGGACCCTCAAAAGGTGTATTCAACATGGATGACTGAGTACTTGAACAAAAAACAGAAGGCTGCTCTCTGTCACAGAGCTCACCAAGAACCTCTACGTCGTGAGCTTGGCGATGAAGTGCGGTGGAAATATCAGATAAGTTGTCAGTCCAAATCACATGAGGCCAATGGTGAAATAACAATACAGAAAACTGTTATTGGGAATCATACATGATCATGCTCTTGCTAGAAGCCACAGCTCCTGCACTACCCCTGCTCACATGTGATCGCTGCATGCCTTGCATCAAAGAATCAGCATTGGGGCCGCTACATGCCTAAATACGTTTTGAAGCAAACCGTTCCAGACACTTGGAACCACACTATTGAGGGTTACCTGCATATTGGAACTTTCACTCAAGACCCCAAAGACAGTGTGTTGTACATACCAAATCCAGATCCAGCCATGTGTCAAGGTGTCGGTCGACGCAAGAAGAAGAGGATTAGGAACAACATGGATGAGGCTGAAGCTGGACCTCAGGGGCAGATATGCTCCAAGTGCAACAATCCTGGACACTCCTACAAGAAATGCACCAGAGCATCTTACTTTTCCACTGCCACTTCTACACCACCTTCATCTAGTGCACGTGGACGTTATTCCAGTTGCTACAACGAAGGAATGCAGTGATCGTACTTGTTTGTGCTACCGTGTTTTAATAATTGAACTACTTGTGCATGTTGTCGTCTTGTAATATTTGAACAATTTTATCTTGCAAGGTCTTGTAATATTTGAACTTATGCATGTTATCATGTTGTAATAATTGAACTACCTTTTCATTTGCTTACTGTTTTATTCTTGTCGTCGAATTTCTCATCATATCTTGTTATGTTTTGTTCTATAATTTCAAATGAATCAAGTAATGAAATATCATATTTCTCATCTGTTTTGTAGGCTTTCAATGGCTTCAACGGGTCCTGAGTTGGATTTGGAGTTGCTCACCAGTAGGAAGGACAAGGTTGAGGTGCCAAAGGGGATACACACTCCTATGTGCTACTGCGGTGAAAACTGTAAGCTTGTCAAGTGCAACGTTCTCGAGTACCGCTACGGGATGAGGTTCTTCATGTGTGAGAACTACGAGCATGACCCCCTCCCACCATGTCGCAATGTTAGACCAAAAGTAAGAACTAACTGAATTACTAAATAAATATTATGTCATTGCTATTTTAATATGTGTTAACTTGTCTTTGAAAAAAGACTCCACCTCCTCTCTGTGATTTTATGCAGTGGCTAGGTTGTGAGTAGTCCGAACAAGACAAGCGTTACGTTGAGGAGACGGGTCGTTCAGCACGTGAGAGGTGGCAAAGTATGGTTCAAGTAGAAAAACAAGAAAAAAACGTAAGGAGCAGCATGAGGAAATTCACATTCGGCGGGAGATCAAAGAACGTGAAGCGGCCGCGGCCCGTGAAGCAGATAGAGAGAGGAAGAGGGCGAGAGCTCACCGGGCTAAGGAAGCTGGGCCGGATGCTATGAGGAAGGGGCAATACCCCCGTTGTACCCAGTAGACGTAGAGTACTCGACGCCGAGTGCTACTGTATCCATAAAAAAATTATGATTTCATTTCGTCATTCTCTAGAGTCGGGTTGTATCTTTAAGAACTTAATTTAAGATGCATTTCAGATGTGAATAGTAAAACTCGTACTAGAATGTATTTTTTGTGAAATGCTCAAAATATTGAACACATAGGGTGTGTTTTCTGTGAGTCACTGCACCAAACAGTGTACCTACTACTAGGGTGTGTTTCCTCTGAGTCACTGGTTGTTTTCTTGCCCCGGATCGATTGGCCCACCATCCAGTCTGCGCCTACATATATGTGAGCAGTCTTCTCAGGTCTCACTTCACAACACAACAAGCAACAATGAGTTCCTGGACTGGGGCTGATGATGATGACTCCATCGGTCCAGCACTGTGAAGCCAGCAAGATCCAGAGTTCAACACCAATTTTCCGGTCTTAGACAAGTGAGATTTCAAATCCATGCATGATGTTAGAAAGTACGCACCAAACCAAACGGTGAACTGGCCATGGTGTGCACACGGTGAGTTCTGTGTGATGCAGGTTTATCAGGGATGGGACAACTCAGGTCGCCGCTTCTGGCATTGCTCACGAGCATGGGTAGGAAAAAATCTATGACCTCTGTCCTTCATCATTTTATTTATGATTTGCTAATGTAATCATGGTTTCTGCAGTACTCCGAACAACCAGATAACTGCGGTTTCGTGCAATGGGTGGATCCCCCAGCTATTCACCCGTATCAAGAGTACATCAACTACCTCGAGGATGTTGTCATCTTCAACCTGAGGCAAGAACTCGCGTCGGCATTGGCTTCTCCAGATCCGACATCTACCAACGGCGATGACAGACCGGTGACCGGACCAATGGTGGTCAAGACGAACACCGGCTGTGAGGACGAGAACTATTGCTGTCCGTGCCACGAAAAGAAGGACAACACTCCACCAGTAACTCCACCATCTGATCCAACTCCACCACCGACGGGGTACTACATGCCCTCCCAGCAGTCCGACGGGTCTATGATGTCTGGGTCCTCTGGGTATTATTCGTACAATTAGACTTCAATTGTTGTAATCATTTATCTAAATTCCCTAAGGCACGTTAAGGCTAGCAGGAGCGGCACAAAGTTAGGGTAATTGTGTCGCACGTGTCATTGCAAATGTATGGTTGATCTAAATTCGTCATTAAGTATTAATGGTTGGTCGTTCTATCAATCCTTCAACAATTCGAATTTAAAAGAATAAAAAAATCCTACCACCGCAACCCACGGCGGCAAGGAATACATACCGCCGTGGGCCGCGGCGTTACCTCAGCGGCACGCTGACGCCGGGCGCTAGGGCCCTAACGTTGCGGGCCACGGCTACAGGTACTTAACGTCGTGGCCTTTGGCGTTACGGCTAAGGGCCTACTCTTGGCGGCACCTAACACCGTGGCCCACGGCGTTATGTCCCTGACGCCGTGAGACACGGCGCCAGATGTATATTTTTGCTAAATTTGTGTCGGGTCATATATTTTTGCAAAATCGTGATACATTAAATATATATAAAAAAATTCCTGAAGAGCATGAGGTAGAGAGGCTATCGAATATTAGCATTGTAACATAACACTGTTCTTCTTCTTCAGCAAGGAACCGGCCTCTGCTGCCAAGTCTGCTATTCTCTTTTCGATTTCCCCTACTTGCTCTTCGATCCTTGCTCCAGTTCTTCTCCTCCAATCCCCCACTACCTGCTGGTTGCTAACATATGTTACCAGAGCCATCGATTTTGGTCCACAATTTCACCCCTAGTACCATGGATTCACCTGATCTCTCCTTCCACCTTGTTCATCGCAAAACCAAATTAGCAATCGGTCGCTTGGAGCGACCGATCGGACCGAGCCCCGCGCGCGGGAGCGCTCGCTCCCAGGTGCTTCTTTCTTCTTTTTTCCTTTATTCTTTTTTATTCAACAAATTTTTTCCTCCATAATTTATGTGTATAACTTACCATTGCATAAAAAATTATGTGCACAACTCATCATTTACAGAAAAATTATGTACACAACTTGTCGTTAGAGAAAAAATTATACACACAAGTTATACTTCAAACAGTTGTGCATACAAGTTGTACGTATAAACTTTGCGCATATCAAAATTATACTCAAAAATTTTCTGACAAAATTTTGTATCTCGAAGTTATGGATCAAAGTTGTGTATATAAGTTATGATTCTTTCAGAAATGAAAACTTATTAGAAGAAAAACTAAACGAATGTTTGGAAGTGGGAGTGGACTGGTCGCTAGCAACCAACCTAGCGACCGGTCGCTAGTTAGAGGGTGTTTGGATCCCTTTAGTCCCCTGACTAAAGTTTAGTCGGACTAAAATATTTTAGTCAGCCCCTGTTTGGAGGGTGACTAAAATTAGTCTGCATTAATGCTTCTTAGCATTAATTGTTCTCTTCATCCCCTTTCTCCCTCCTTTGATTCCCCTCTCCTTTCTATCTGCTATCCCTCCCGCACCACCCCAAATCCATGGCTATCGCCGCCTATACCGCGTCCCTGTGCCACCCCCAAATCCAGGAGGAGAGGAGCGGGGGCGGGCGGACGGGCGGAGGAGCGGGGGCGGGCGGAAGGGGGTGATGCGGGAGCGGCGGCGCGGGTGAGGCCGCGGAGTGCGGCGGCGGCGGTGGAACGGAGTGGGATGCGAGGGCCGAACGAGTGGGATGCGGCGGTGAGGAAGCTTCGCGGAGGGTCGGCGGAGGAGGGCGGGGGGGGGGGGGGGGGGGGGGCGTCGGGGCGGGGAGGGCGGGCAACGCGTGGACCGACGGGGAGGAGGGGAGCGCGGGGGCGAGCGTCGAGCGTTGGGCGGGCGCGGCGGGGAGGCGGGCAACGCAGGGACCGACGGCCGGCCGGAGGAGGGGAGCGTGGGGCGGCGGCGGGGGTCGCCGCGGCGGCCGACGAGGAACGGCGCAGCCGCGCCCTCGCGGGAGGGAGGGAGGAGGGGATGAGAAGCGATGCGCCCCGCGCGTGGGAAGGTGCGGTTGCCGTAAATGAGGAGAGAGAAACGGGGTTTTAGTCCCTTTTAGCTGGGTCATGGGTGACTAGAGGCTAGACTAAATTTAATCACCCTTTAATCAAGGGTGTTTGGAAAATTAGTCTCTCTAGATTACTAAAATTAGTCTAGTCACCTCTAGTCACTTGGATCCAAACACCCTCCTAGTCGGCCCCCTTGTTCCTCCTCGGAGAGATTCGGAAGATGTTCGCTGAGCAGAGGCAGAGCAAGTGGATCTCACCATCCACCGACGCATCATTCTCGCCCGCGCCAGTAGCTGTGCCTGCGGCCTCCACCCCGGGGACTCCCGCTCCCGCCGCCGCTACGGAGCGCGCTCCACCGACGATGAAGAGGACCCCTCCGGAAAGGCGGAAACCCACACCGCCGATGCGGAGGACCATCTCAGTGCACTCCCACGCCTCGTCCTCCACGTCATCCCCGACCGTGTGGTGCTCCGCGACGCCGCCGCCACAACCATCAGCGAGGAGGTCTTCGAATCCGCCGCCGACCAGCCTGCCGGAGAGCAGCCCGTCGCTGCCTCGGTCGCGGCCGCCCGCGCCGTCCGTCGACCTCGCGCTGGCCTCTTCTACCTCGACTCCGCCCACTGCGCCTGAGACGTTTTCCTCAACGTCTCCACCTGCGCCGTCGGCTATAGCCTCGGCTTTGCCTCCTGCAGCCGAGTGCTACGAACTGCCCGCGCCCCTCAAGTGTTCGACTCCAAGTCGCATCCACGGCGAGCCTATTCTAGCGTCCGTCACCTCGACGCCGGCCCCTTCGTCGACCTCGCTGACCGGAAAGCAGATGGAGGTGGACGAGTTCATCAAGAGCGGCCTCGTTGCTTTGAGTCCGCGTCGAGCTCCTCCACGACCGTCTCATCCTTGGCGTTCACGGCGAACTCCACTGTGTACGCCTCATCCTGGACGTCGGCGGCGAGCTCCACTGTGCGCGCCTCATCCTCGACGTCCGCGAAGACCGCGGCGAGCCCGTCTGCGTGTGCATCGTCTTCGACGACCGCGGCGAGCTCCTCCGCGCCCGCCTCGACCTTGACGTCCGTGGCGAGCTCTACCGCGCCCACACCGGCTCTGCCGTCCGCACTCGCCTCGGCTGCACGGACCGGGGCGTGCTCCGTGCCGTGATGGGCACTGGCCGCGACCTAGCACATCTACATCGTGTGCAGTCGCCGCAATGCTCAGCACCACCATCAGGAAGCCCCTCCGACCTCCGCTCACAAGGTGTTCGACGCTTTGTCTGGTTCCTGCCCCGGCTCCCTCAGCTACACCAACTGCCTGGCTGACCGCACAGCCTGATCCGCTGACGTGCTTTCCAGCACCAACAGCTCGAGGTGCAGAAGAGGATACTCCACCCAACATGCGTACCAGATACTCGACCAATTACCCCAGTTGCGGTGCTGATGAGGTGGTGCTCGTGTCTACCACTACACTGACCATTTTGACAACCCCCAATGCATCTGCTAGTGCACCATCTGTTCTGAATGTCGTGACTACACTTATGCCTATTGTGGTCGAGTTCTAGGATGAGTTGCAGGTTACTCCCAAGCAGATCAAGCTCCTGTTGGTCACCATAATGGCAGATAAATGGAAGTGTTTACTCACTTCCATCCCTACTCAAGTGGTATTCGATGGAAATAAGCAGAGGTATATTACCAGTCCCGCCAAGATTCTTACTGCACAAAAGATATTGGGAGTGATAGTGATGATTAATCCAGTAATGCTAGAACCATTAGCTGTTACTGACAGTAAACCAAAACCACCACTTCGTATTCATAATGTTGAAACAGTGTGCATTCCTTTGAAACCATCTTGGTCATTGGTCAGTTTAGCAGATAATAGTTGCAATGGTGATTCTGCTACTCAGATATATTTCTGGATATGTCTGTCATTTAATGGTGATGGGGTTACTGCACAACCAAGGTTGCCATGGCCTCCTCTATTTTCCTCCAAAACCTTGCTAGTTGGAAATACTCGGGGGGTTCTGAACTTTGGGTCACCAGTGGGTTTTTGTTGGGCTAAATATCACTGCAGTGTCTCTTGTGCAACTGTTCTGCTTTGTGCCCAGCATTGGTTGTCATTCAGTGGTGATCTGGATACTGCACAACAAAGATCTCTATGGTCTCCACCTACACACTGGGTTATGCAAACGCTGAGTGCTCGATTCAAACCAATACCATGGCCATCTTTTGGGCAGATAGTTCCGGTACCGCGGAAGCGTGGTGGATTAATGTGTTCTCAGCCTTTGCTACCGCTAGCACATGAGCAATTTGTGCAACGGATTCTCTGGAAAATTCATTAGCTATTTCTCTTTTGCTGTGCAATTGGTGCTGTGCAATCAATGGACTCACTGTCAATGATAAATTTCTTCCAACCACCTATGGCACCAGAGGCTACATTACACACCGTTGAGTCAGTTGTTATCTGGATTCATACGCAATATCCGTGTTGTCTTCAGGAGCCAGTTCAGTGGTTGTTCTCATGGGTGCCTCAGCTGTTAGCACATGGTCTACAAGATGTATTAGCTTTGGACATTTGGCTCCACTGGAATGTTTGGATTGCTTCAACGACTGCTGGTCAGATCAAGCCTGAGATTTGCTTGCAGTCATCAGTGACGACCAAACACGAGCTCAACATACTCATCAGTTATTAGGGCCATCGAGTAGTTAACACCGCACTGTGGTGTGCTACCATTGCACATGGAGTTCAAAATTTGTGGAGTGCTCTGAACCCTGAGAACATTGATTGGGATGCACTAGTGATTGGTGATTCCTTCCTTATTGAAGGCCTTGCTATCGCTGTAGCATCTTTGGTGGCCGTTGAAATGACAGGGAATGCTACGTATGATCCAATTGGCTCAATCAGAGTCGGGAATTTACTAGGAATGGTTATAACAGCAGGGTTGTTTACAGCAGTTTTGTTCAGATTGAACATGTTTCTCATAGGTGCTTCATGTGTGGAGATCAAGACAAAGAGCGAGATCAACATCAAATGCTGGCACTCTCTATGGGACCCTGGATGAGTACTATTTCACAACTGCTTGCTAACAACTTCTGGAGGAGTCAACTGTCTCAAACTGGTGATCATATTCCTGTCTCAGCTTGACACTATAGTAATCTACTCCCTCCATACCCATAAATCAAGTTGTTTTGGACAAGATTTCAGTCAAACATTGGGAATGTAAATCATGAATAACTTTTAAGTTGTTGAGTTTGAAAATATGAAAAATATATGAATACATTTGTCTTGCAAAATACTTTCATAAAAGTATACATATGTTAGTTTTTAATACATATTTTTATAAAAATAAGAAGTCAAAGTTGCACTTTGGAACGACTTGATTTATGGGTATGGAGGGAGTACATGATAAAGCAGCTTGGGGGCAAGCTGCTCTCTAAGAAGGTACCCCTACTGGGTTTAGATAGATATACTGGAGAGGGAGAGGTAGAGAGGCTATCGAATATTATCATTGTAACAGAACACTGTTCTTCTTCCTCAGCAAGGAACCGGCCTCTGCTGCCGAGTCTGCTCTTCTCTTCTCGAGTTCCCCTGCTTGCTCTTGGATCCTTGCTCCAGTTCTTCTCCTCCAATCCCCCACTACCTGCTGGTTGCTAACAAAATGTCCGCCACAGACATGAGAGCTGCATTAACAACAGACGGCAGTATGTTGACCATATCAAGATGGGATTGTTTTGTGTGTGTGTGTTCATTGGACAAGCAACCCTCTGTCAGATGAGGGAACATGGCGATCTGCAACTCTCATGTGGCCATGTCCTGATTATTCAGATATTTTTTTTTCTCGCTCTGTACCAGAAAAAGTACACCCTCCGTCCCAAAATAATTGCACTTGTTGACTTGTACAATTCACGTTTGACCATTCGTCTTATTTGAAAAAATTGTACAAATATTATTTATTTTGCTATTACATATTTTATCATCATATATATTTTAAATATATCATAATTGTTCTTACATTTGCACAAAATTTTTGAATAAGACGAATGGTCAAACGTGCTTTCCGTAAAAGTCAAAAGGTGCAAATATTTTGGGACGGAGGGTGTAGGTTACAGTCTTACAGACCTTCTCATATCCTTGGAGAAAAAGGGTTTCCATTTCATAACTCAGAAGTCTTGAACTTGCGAGAACAGTGATTCTCATGAATCGCGGTGCTAGTACAGGTACATTAACCAATAACTATATATATGTTCAGAGTGCTACTGCACCAATGCCATCTCTTCAATGCACAGCTTCAGCTCCTCTGATGCACCATGACTCAATGCCTAGTCTCCTTATTTGTCTCCCCTCCAAACTTGTCCCTCGCATCCACTCGTCCATCCCCTTCTTGTTTTTGAGGTTTTTCAAAGGTTTTGGGTGTGCCTTCTCTTAATGGGAGTGTGTATCTTTGCTCAGCGATCAACCAGACCCAGCCGCATCTTCTCTGGTGCCATTGCCGAAGCTTTTCTCTACCGGTGGATCCAAGTACATCGTGTAATGACTGACTGATGGAACGCGTGAATGAGTTGCTGCTTCGGAATGTGCGGCATTGGGAATTCAGGCACAACGTAGTTATGTGAGGATCAGAGCAAATCAGAGAAGAGAAGGAAACCAAATTCACACGAACACCAACAGGAACGGAAGATACAGATGAACGAGGTTGTTCGGCTGGCATATCTCGGCTTATCCCGGCTTATCTTGGCTTATTTCCTCTCACAGAATACTATTCATTCTACCAGCCGAGCACTATTCATTCTACCAGCCGAACAAGGAATAGCGCTGTAATTCACTGAATCGGAGGTCACAGGGTACAAACCGACGCAGAAGCCAACGATAGGACTGCGGAATCGAACTACAGCTACTCCTGACCTAGGCTTACGAGTTCGTAAGAATCCCTGATGCTCACAGCGTTCTTTCCCCAACCTAAAGATATGCTCGAGGATCAAAATACAAATAAACAAAGTCCGAGGGTTAACTGCGGAATCGAACTACAGCTACTCCTGACCTAGGCTTACGAGTTCGTAAGAATCCCTGATGCTCACAGCGTTCTTTCCCCAACCTAAAGATATGCTCGAGGATCAAAATACAAATAAACAAAGTCCGAGGGTTAACTGCAAAGAAAGGGCATAAACAAACATAGGCCATTGGACACCAGATGGATGGCATCCGTGAGGCCGGCCACTTGGAGTCGGAGCTCCTAAGCGCAAAGTCAATTGGGCCGGGCGAGCGGTCGTTCGGAGCTACCGCGCCGCCCGTGCGCGCCACTTGCTTGCTTTTCTTTTTTTTTTCATTTTCTTTTTTTAGTTTTTTTCTTCAATATTTTTTGTTATACATAAGTTATGTGTACAACTCGTTGAAATAAGTTATGCACATAACTCGACGTTTACAGAAAATTATGCGCACAACTTATCGTTAGAGAGAAAAATATGCACACATGTTATTCTTCAATTAGTTGTGCATACAAGTTGTACGCATAAGTTTTGCGCGAATCAAACTTATGCTTAAAAATTATGTGACAAAATCTATAAATCGAAATTATGCATCAAAGTTGTGTGTATAAGTTATGATATTCCAAAAATAGAAATTTGTGAGAAGAAAAAACATTTGCAGAAAAGGAAAGGGAGAAGGGGAGGACTCCCAGCAAAACCGGTCGCTGGGAGCGACCGGTCGCTAGATAGCGATGCCCGCTGCTAATTGGCTATTCAGCTGGCTTATCTCGACTTGTCTTGGCTTATTTCCTCTCACAAAATACTATTCATTCTACCAGGCAAACACTATTCATTCTACCAGCCGAACACCCTCTAAGTGTGAAGGCTTGCATCCCTCTAACGAACTGAATGAGCTTGAGTTCCTGACAAGTTAGCTCGTGAAACGAAATTGCAGCTGCAGCCTATGAGCACGGCGACTGAGTGGCTCGGCACCGCCCTCGTTTCCTGCGGAAAATTTTGCAACTTCAACAACGTTTCCTGCGAGTCAACCCAGATGTTAAAAAAAGAGGTCTACATCAACAGATCGCCGCGATAGATGAGGTGCAATGTCTAATAGCGTATTGCGCATCTTGGAAGAGGCCGAGAGACTTTCTTCTTTAAACTGAGGGGTGAGGGGAGATAACGGCACGGGGGGGGGGGGGGGGGGGGGGCAATATTATTTTTGAACTTTATAAAGGCAAAGCAATAGTCTGACACCTATCTGATAAATAACAGACACGAGGACAAGACAGCCGTAGTATTCTGTTCAAAAAAGACAGCCGTAGTACTGTGGTTTTAGATGTTCAGCAGCATCAAGACTCACTGCTACTCTGCAAAGCTATGGCGCATCTCCATCTAGGATTCCAACTTGTACAGAATTCTTGTATATGAATTATGAGTATAGTTAATGTGGCATTTTCCATGAGAAGAGTTCTGCTAGCCCAGCAGGCCAAGTTTTGAGTTTACACATCACACAATGTTTTGACATTCCTGTGTTGTGTGTCTATCACCAACTCTTACTTTTTTTCCTGCCTTTCAAGTAAAAGAGGGGTTCTATCAATAAGAGACAAAGAAACAAACCTTGAGCCATGTCGGATTGTGTGTTGTGCCGGCCCTGATTACTATATTGCACCCAAAAAAAAGTTACTATCTTAAGATGCCTGCACCAGGCCAGTGTTGCAAAGCAGACAGAACTATCATGTTCCTTGCAAAAAAACTTAGACACATGACATAAGCATCCCAACAGAGCACGTTAAAAGCAAAGCACTGGATCATAGAGCATAAACTATAGGTATCATGTTCCAGGAGTTCCACGCTTGCCATCCCAAAGCCTTCTGCTATGCTGGAAGCGCAGATTACGATAGAGATACTACGGCGACCATATCAGGCGTCACAGGTTCAAGTCTCCAGATCACGCACGCAGCAACCACACGGACCATGTTTTAGCATCATCTACAGACTATATACGGAACGTCTAGGGAATGTCTATGTGCATTGGTTTATGCATACCGAGCATCAACATCTACGACATTGGTTCCAAGCGAGGAACACCGAGTTAAGCTGAGGGAGCTTGCTCTTCACGAGCTGGAGTCCTGGAAGGTGTCCGGCTTGTGCTTCTCCATCAGGCTTGTAAGGGCAGCGTCGAGTTCCTTCTCCAGCTCCACCTCCTTCTCCATGTACTCTTTCTTGAGCTTCATCTTCGTCTCCTCGTGGACTTTGATCAGCTCGTCCCGCTCGGCCTCAAACTCCGCCACATCCTTCACCTGGCCATTGATAAATTTCTCCACACGTTCCTTCCTGCAAGGATAGAGCTGATTGAGAATGGGAAACAATTGATTTGCAAGGAAATTAAGATGTCTAGATGGGATTACTGGAGGAGAAAACAGAAGGAATCTCAACAAGTGATGCATTGAAATATGTCTACAAGAGATGATTGAAGGAGAAGACACAAGCAATCCTGGCGAGTGATGCTTTGAGACGGAGCATTTCCATCCTCAAAACAAATGGTTCACTATATTCATATAAACACATGGCAGGTATGGTACAGTACCATCCACAACTGTGCATTGCTCACGCACCTTAGCCTGCGATCTTCAGTAGTTCCAGAATCCACATCAAAGCGCCTAGCCTTTGAGCGCTCCTCCTGCAGCAACTTCTCAAACTCCTTTTCTTTAGCCTCTGTGATCTTGTGAATACTCTCAATTTGATTATGGAAGAAGTCCTCTTGGTACTTCATCTGCACAGCATGGAAACAAGGTCGAAACAAGGGGTAACATGAGATCGATGGTGGAATCAATCTTTGGCAAAAGTTTTGGGTTGCAAGAGAGAAAGTGACTCTCCCATCAAATTCCTAATCGTATGCTACTCAAGTCATTTACAAGGATGTAGGTGAGAAAGTTGTTTGATGT
The DNA here is from genome assembly GCA_947561735.1 of Cenchrus americanus. Lineage (NCBI taxonomy): Eukaryota > Viridiplantae > Streptophyta > Magnoliopsida > Poales > Poaceae > Cenchrus > Cenchrus americanus. Next base: position 96,732,613 of record OX387240.1, read on the forward strand.
ACACATATCATATCCACTTGGGTAATATTACCTCTTGCTTGTACTCCAAGTGCTTCTCGTTGGCTTTATCCCTGACAAATATAATCTCTTCCATAGTCTCACGAAGCCTCTGTGTAACAACACCCAAGGTTTCTTCAACTGCTTTAGAGCGTTGCTCAGTCTTAACCACCTTGTTCTTCAGATAGTTCAGCTGTTGGTTGTCTTCACTCATTTGTTTCATCGGGATTACCACCATCTCATTGTAAGATCTCATCTCATACTTCAGACGGCTTTTCCCTGAAATTATAGAGATTATGACATTGTCCAGTTAACTTAGATAAACTAGGTCATGTACAGATGCATCACAACTATAGTGTGGCTTGATGTATGTATTACAAAAATACTACACTACTTGTTGAACTTGTGGCTTTGTATGTGCTAGAACAGCGAGCGGATAATTCATGCAAGAGGATAGTTCACAGTTCATAATGGAGGTACAGTCAAGAACAGCGAGCGGATGATACATTTTCACAAACAAGACTTGTTTTGATGATTCATAAGTTATGCATGGGACTGAAATCGTCCTTATGCAGTTATGATTTAGTTCAAAAGACAATCCCAAAATTGCTACCGTGATCCTACCTTTCTAAACAACCCCATAAAGAAGAGAGATACAACTAAACCAAAATGAATGCTCAGAATAGTCCGCAGATCTTGCTATCATCGCTCTTCATACAAGATGCTTTCATCTAAGTACTATATACAGAATTACAAATAAAAAAGTGCATTCAAAAGCCTAATTACAAAAGGAGCATAGAGAATGCTTTTTTAACAATCTAGTGAAATAAACTCATATTAGCCTTCATAAATTAAGCAGGATGGAGAAGAAAAGAACTAAAGACCAATCACAAAATAATAGTACCAGCATACTGCCCAAACACACATTTACAGTGGGTGAACAAAATGATTGCCAGAGCTAATAAGCATTAACAATATATCAATGAAATGGAACAATAAAAATATCCAACTTCGCATGTCCTTATTAGTACTGGAACAAAAATATATTTCACAAGTGATTCACAGTTGACAGCAATAATTTTCAAGGCATAAAGAAGGGAAAGATTTCACTAGATCCAGTTGTTTAACAGATATATAAGCATATGCGGAATCGAAAGGATTAATTTTACAAGACACCGCACCTTGGCAATGTATGTTGAACGTCTCCATATCCTCTTTGTTTGCCAAGAAACCATATAACTGCCTTTTACCACCAGGTAAGAATGGAACCCTACGATGCTGCCATGTATTTCTGTCTGTACTTTGAGTAATAAAATGCCTATGCAGACGTTCCGCCTCCATATAGCCAACGGCAGAGCTCTCAAATATTAACACACTCATGCCACGGTGCCCAGCTGGACCATAGGCATGACGTGCTTTAGTCGCTGCATATTCACCAAAATAATCAAGGAGCTCTTGGTTCCCCATGCCCTTCCACTACAGCATGTCAAACAATAAACAGAATCAGAATACATCTTAACTCTATAGCCCTTGAATAGCTATATCAAAGGTCATTTTATATAAAAGCCAAAAAAGTCGGATTAACAGTCCAAAAGCTGGTTGCTCCAAGTATATCTAGTATAAACCATATAAAGAGAATAACTATTGCAGATTGCCCTGTTAGTCTCCAGCCAAACATTATTTGATAGTTGTAAATATTTTTCAAAACCCAGCTCAAAAAATTTGTAGGGACACAATTTGTGTTTAACTGAATCTTAATTTTAGAATACTAATTAACTATAAGATAGGGTCAACTGAGAGTGCACAAGACAATAATATAACATCTTGGTAAAGAAAGATAACACATTATTCATAGTAACTGATCCAGTTAGGAAGCATATTGCACCTTTACACAGTCAGATCATTTCTAACATGATGCATAAGTATAATGTTATGCTTACAAGGGATAGATGGAACCCAACTACAAATCTGTATTTAAGAATCGATAGCATTCAAGAAGAATATAAAACCAAGTTATCTAGTCAAAATAAAACATCATAACCTCTGGTAGACAAGGAACCTTAACATAGTATAAAATGATACATGAAGCAAACAATGTATTGGCATAGTTAAAGGCAAAAAAAAAACGTCACCTTATCATCGTCGTCCTTTTCCAATAAGGTGTTCATAACAATAACCATTGGTGGCCACACAATCTCGCGATCAGTGCTTTCTCGCAGTCCTTTCCATTTCCCGAACTGTTCACCAGCTGGTACAACTGAAGTACCCCTGCGAGATAGCTCCTCTTCCAGCAATGCAGCCAATTCCCTGTGAAGTTTGACCCTTGTAGAACCCTTTGTTCTAGCATGTGTCATCAAAGGTTGCAGCCCTTTGTACCAGTCAATTGCTCCAGGTCCATTTTTGCATGCTGGACAATGCCATTGCCTAGTCTGTTCATTTATCTGTTCCACACTTAATTTGTCCAAGACTTCAAAGAACTCTTTGAACCACTTGTTCATTTTTCGAGTCTCAAAACTTTTCTCACTTGCATCAGAATCATACTCGTCACTGATATCATCACTGAACTCATCATCATCCGATGCATCATTACCATCAACATTCTCCTCAGGGTCAGGGTCACCACCAGGTGGACGAGCATCATCCTGCTGACCTTCGGAAGCAGATGAGCGAGACCTGGATTGCCACTGCCAACCACTTGCCAGAGGTGGAGTCACAATAGGGCGTGCTGCTTGCAGTTCTCTTTCCATTACCCTCATTTGTGGCGGCGGCCTATGTTTGCCTCTGTTAGCAGCACCGCGGTCTGAAGATTGAGCCCAGCTGGTTCCAGAAGGTTGTGAGGAACCATTGCCACCCCATGCTGGCCTTGCCGTGTTAGGTGCAGCATTTGTGGAACCCAACGGTGCCCACTGTCTCCCAGCTGCTTTCCCTGGTTTTTTCGACTTCTTCCCAATCGTTTCCCAGCCAGCATCTGTATGCAGGGTAAGATTATGTAGTATTAGATAAACTAGTCTGAAGAATTATTTATGAATAATGTGAAGAACTGCACATTCGACTTTGGAATAGAATGATGATGCATAATCTTAAATGATGTGAGGTGAGCTGCAGAAACTAGGTTCTGGTAAGTTTGCAACTATAAGAGTTCTTATCAGTAGCTTGAACCATTAGCCAAAAGCTAGCACACAGATCTAATTGTCGAGAAAAACATCTATTTCATCAGGCTCAATGCACATCAAGATATAACGTGGCAACTGATGGTGCATGTAACATGACATGAAACAAATGGGTAAAGTGTTTATATATTGCACAATAAACTATATCACTGAGTATTAGACTGTGGAGAAAAATATGCATATAGCAGTCAAAAACTAATACAAACGATACCATAGTAGAAACAACATATTGCCAACAACTATGATGCAACTAATGAAGAGACAACTGAATGAGCTCCAGAATTGACTAAGAACAGTGAAACAAGCTTTATCAAATTCACAACACAAATAGAATCTCTAGGGAAGACATAATCCCACCTCACGAGGAAGCGAATCGAATCAGAATGATACATGATGTTAAAACTAAACAGACCAACCACAGAAAATCAAGACTAAGAGAAAACATGCCAATCAGGCAATTGGCAATCACAAATTACCAGTGCACTGAAGGAGCCCTATTATACAACAAAGACAGTAAAATCATCTAAAATTTCAATAAATATGTCACAAATTACTCAGTGGGATGTATCTACAACTTATTCAAAAGAAAAAAAATGCAAAACGAAAGGAATATGCCTAACAAAATCTGCATCGCAAGGAGCACACGAAACCACCTAAATGGCTAGATCCCACCAAAAACAAACGGGGGAAAAATCGAGAGCGATCCCCAAGTCCAAACAGGTGAAACCCCAAACGACAGAAAAAGGAAACACAAGTAACGCCATGGATCCGCGCAGAGCAGATGAAGAAATCGAACGCCGAAACAAACCCACTGATTCCACGCCCACGCGAATCAGCATTCGCCGCCCATCGTCCCCAAACACCCAATCGCTCCAGAACAAAGGGCCCGAAATGGGAGACAACCCACCCCCAACACATCAAATCGCCCGCACCGCACGACCACCGAATCAATCACCTAGACGAACCCGCAAGCAGGCGAGAGGCGAACCAGATTCCGGGTACAAAAAATTCCCCGCACCGCGCCGCTAAACCCTACCCTCCCACCCCCTCAAACGATCCGGCATTGCAGGATCCGTCCACCAAAGAGCACGGGGAGGGAGAGGAGGAGAGGCGAGGGGTGCTCACCGGAGCCGGGAGGCCCGCCGCCGCGGCGATCGTCGGAGCCAGACATCGATCGATGGACGATGGCGTAGTGGGGTTTTGGAGATGGAGTGGTCGAGTGAGGCTGAGGCGAGACACCGTGACGGTGAGCGGAACGGCGTCGAGGCCGTGCAATATATACGGGGGAGGCCACCAGACGGTGAGGGTGCCCGGTAACGGCACCCCTCCTCTCGAGGTGCGCGCGGTGCGGGATCGTTTCTCTCGCTGCCCGGTCCACCTCTCACTGCCGCGACCACTGACACCGTGAGGCCACTCCAAGTTGGGCCCGCGGAGCAGTTGCAGGGGTAGACTCAATCTGAGTTGTGACGAACTCCGCTTGGTGGCCTCTCTGTTTCGAGGAGGGGAAAGGGAGCGCACCGGGCCTGCATGGTGGGGACCGTGGTCCTCCTCGCGCGGAAAGAGGATGGGCCCGCACGTCAGCGTTAGTAAAAGTGCGCTTGGGTTTTTTTATTGGATTTTGATCATTAATGGCTAGAGTTAGCTTGATCTGATTCAGTTTGGTGAAGATCTGAATGAAGCGTTTAATGAATCATAGGCCACATTTGAATGACGCGTTTTTTTAGAACATTTGAATGAGGCGTCTTTTTTAGAAAACCGGGTTTATATTCATATAGAGTATGATTTTTTGTGGTTACATCATTCTTACAAAGACACCCTCAAAAATAAATAAAATTACAACACAGTCCTTGTAAAGTCCTCCTGGTCCTCCTCGCCGCCGGCGATCGGAGCACACCGCTTGAAGTCGACCTCCTCTCCGGCGAAGAAGCATAGTTTTTGATGCCGTCTTGAGCAGCAGGATGACCTGCTTTGTAACCGTTGAACGACCCGGCTGCATAGAAAGATGGCGAAAGGCCATCACGTCGCCAGCATATGAGGAATCTGACGCCGCAAGAGACGCCATGCAACCCAACACACTGGACGACGATTCACCCCGGAGGGTAAAAGAACCACCAAAGGTGGGAATCAAGCCCCAACCCGGCTTCACGACGAGCTGGTAGGCAAACCTCAAAAAGCAGTCATCGACGACACCAAGGTCATCTAAACCACTTTGGAGGTACACAACATTCCCCCGGCCTCCAGCAACCATATGAGTGAAAGCAAGCCTGAGCTTACGATGGACACGAGCACTGACGCAGAATAAAACATCTAAGACACCTTGGTGCTCTTGCATTATATTCATTATTTATGGGCCAAATTGCTCCGTGGACGGAGGCCCACATTCAAAGCCTGATACCATATTGGCCCAACAAGCCTCCAACCTGACGAGAGTGAGAACAATCTCTTCTTCCAGCCGGCCGCGCCGCGCCGCGCCGCTCCTCTCTGCGACTCCGTCTCCGTACGCCCCTCCCCGTCCGTCCAGAGGCCGAACTGCTCGTCCTCGTCCAGTGAGGTATCCTCCACTTTGCGTCAGCTCGCCTACTCTCTCGCAGCATGCTAGCTCTCCTTTGTTATGCTTTGGTTTGATAGCAGCGGTCAGGGTGTTCGACGAAATGCCTCCGTGTTGATTTCTGCCCCGCTGCCTCCAGGAAGATGGTCGGGCTCTCGGAAGGGGAGAAGCACTTCATCCACGGCGGCATTGCGCAGGACATTCGCACCGACAGCCGTAGGCTGCTGCAGTTCCGGGCCCTCTCCGTCGAGACCGGAGTCATCCCACAGGTACGTCTCGGGGCTTCTGCTTGTTTGGCCATGTTCACATGCTCTTTGCTTTTCTTTCTTTTTGAATGCTATGTGGATTCACGTTGCTTAGGATCGATGGTTGTTTTAGGAAAATGGTTCAGCGCGTGTTAGATTGGGTGCCACGGAAATCATCACTAGTGTCAAGGTACATCATCTCACACTTTCCTGCCCAAGAAAAAAAGAGAGAGGCTAGGGAAATGTTTTTGCATCATGAGTTCAATCCTCTGTAACGAACCTTATGTGGTTCTTTGCTTTAAATTTTCTACCAAGCAACTCTTACTTTTTTCCCAAGGCATTGAGGTTATCAGTCATTTATTAATTTGGCATCAAATACCTATGCTGCTGTAATGTGAAGTTATGACGAACCCTGATACCACATTGCTAGTTTTATCGAGCTGCTGCAAATTATGGTAAATGTCAAGGTTGAGGATGTGATGCTGGTATCTATCTGTTGATATAATCTGTAAACTTGGCCCAAAATAAGAAAACAACAGCATGCGGAACTGCTTCAGCAATGCCACCTTATTTGGCTTTGTCTGTTTTTTTTTTATGAATTGGAATCTGCAGGCTGAATTGGGGAAACCAAGCATTCTTCACCCTGACCAAGGAAAGTTTCCATTTTTGTTGACTGTAGCCCAACTGCGGAGCCTACGTTTGAGGTTGGTGATTTGTTCTTGTCACTGGATCAAAATGAAAAATAACCAACAATCTGATACATCTTTTTTCAGATGTCTAATGCATGGCAATATGATTATGGAATCTATATCGGAATTTTTAGATCTTTTTTTTAATGGACATTGCACATAGCTTTCATGCTGAAGTTTTACGAGTGAATGAGGATGCTGTGACTTTGAATACGACGAAAAACTTGTTGACTAGGAAATTAACCACTAGAACTAGTTTGAAGTAGCATATATCAAATTGTCTTTCTGACAATGAAAATGTATAAAGTTTTTGTAGATAAGTCTCTTTTCAGGATGTGTTCATTTGACTCCAATTAGTTGCACAACACAAAACAGTCATGTGACTGCACACGTCTAGCAGTTTCCTGGTAAAAAAAACACTGCTAGAAAGGAATGCATACTCCATTTCCATTATCGGAACTCTGCACTTAATATAACTTCTGTTCCTTTTCAGAATTCATTTCGTTTGAAATCTCTGCAGACTTATTTTGTATGCTTATCTTATTTTCAATATTTGGATTTTTCTAGGGTAGAGGGTCCGAAGAATTTATCTGCTGAGCTTTCTGTTGCCCTGCAAAGATGCTTGCTAGGTGGTAAAAGTGGTTCAGGTATATCTTTACTGTACTCCCTGTGTTTGACATATCTTTGTGACATAGTCTCACTGTGCTGATCTCTTTTAGTTTGATGCTCTGAATATCATGTTGATTCTACTCTATAATTCTATATCAGTCATAACTACTATTTGAACATAAATGGCATTATTATTCTTGTCGTTACTACAGTGAATTATATCTACATTCCTTGGGTTAAGCTTTTGCTAGCCATTGAATTCTGAGTTGTACTAAGTAATTTGGATGTACAGTACTGGTTTAAAGCAAGTTTACCTAGATACATGAGCTAGAACAGAATTATACATCACCACCATCAATTGCTATTGTCATTTCTATTTAATTACAGGTGTAGTGATTCATGTTGTAATAAGTGTTATGGAGGATGTAGACAAAAATAAAAGCAAGCTATTGTTTATTTGTTTCTGGTATCCTAACTCATATAGTATAATGGTGATTTAAATCCGCTGTAGTTGGCTAGTTGCTGACCTGCTATTAAATTTCCTTAAATGATAAGTTGATTCTCATTTTGTTATCTGCCGGTTATACTATACAGTTTTTTGGTTTAATTCAAACTTATGACAACAATATTTTGTTGCCATTAAACTGACAACAATGCATCAAATTCAGGTGCTGCAATTGATCTGTCATCCCTAATTGTTGTGGAGGGAAAGGTCTGTTGGGATCTGTACATTGATGGACTTGTAGTCAGTTCTGATGGTAATAAACTGGATGCCCTAGCTACTGCAATAAAGGTGAATGCTGATTTGTATTGGCTGTTGCTTCGTTGCTTGCAGTTTAAATTATCCGCTTTTCGCAATTGTTTCAGTGGAGACCAGAAAATGTGTTGGTGGAAAAGTGTTATCTGTTTCCTCATAGGCAATTATCACTGCGTCAGACATGGAAAACTTAGAATGTTTAGTAACGAAACTAATGATATTATTTTCTTTGGATTCTCTATGGCATTAAATAAAGGTTGTTCCATATTACACATCGGTTAATGTAATATGATAAGAAATTTTATGCATAGCTTCGCAAAATTTCACCCCACAACTGACAAAACTTGACAGTGTCTCCTAGGTCATAGCAAATGAAGGCACGATGAGCTAATGCTAGCAAGCTGTATCAAATTCTCATATGTTGATTTAGTTCTAGAATATGTGTAGGAAAAACATAACCATACGATAGTTAAATAACATTACTGACAGGATTATTGACCAGTGAATAAGGAATGTGCATGATATGAAGGACAAACTTTGAACCGCTAGCCAAAGAGCATATGAATGTCATGCTGCTGCTTAAGCTGATAGTTTCCTTCACATGGAATCAACCTGTATCATGCATGCACTGTCTCATTTCTTGTATTTCTGCCTGCAGTAGCACCACCATCTTACACCCTCAGCTGTCCAAAAGTGCAACTTCCTATCTCAACCATGATAAATGGTCTCCTAACTGGATTTTGCAGTGGGTGAAAGTTAGGAACTTGATGTCTGGTTTTAGTTATGGGTGAAAGATAGATTTTCCAGGAGAGCTGATGGGTGTATTATGAAACCTTATATTCAACTTCATTTCCTCCATATGTTTTTTGATATTTTTTAGTGGGAATATTCTTCTTATTTTTAAAATCTATGCTAGCTTAACAGTACCTGATATTTTGTGTTTGTGTAGAGCGTTTAAATTAATAGTATTACATAGAATTGTTATGGAATGAAGCCACTTCTATGTTTAGAAGTCCAGTAAAGTGACATAAAATTCTTTAGCATATTCCCAGATGTCATTGTTGGGGGGTATCCGAAAATCCTGATAAGATCCCCAAACACGTAAGAGAGAACAGTAAACACGTTCAAGTGCGGTGACGACGCGGGGGGAGACTAAGAATCTCCTGCAGACTGCTCAAGTTTCCAAAGTTGTGAATCCTTTTACACATGCCCTCACGCCCCCTTTTATAGGGAGACGAAGGGACTTTTACATTCCGACAATACCCTTGAACTCAAAGAATATTCCTAGTGTGAACACACACGCAAATGTCTTTTACATCTCATACATTTACAAGCCTGCCACTAGTTCACACGTTAAACCCGGACTTTTTGAGACGACAACTTTGACTTTGCTTCTTGCTAGTTCGTGAATGTTCTCGTTCAGGAAATCTTCACGCACCATGATTCCCGAACTCGTCCTCCAACATATTCCCGAATTTCGCAGATTCCCGAAGTTCGTGGCTTCGCAGGTTCATGGCTTTGAGTCTTCACGAATTCGCGACTTCAGGGCTTAGCAGGTTCAGGATTCCGAGCCATCGCGCGTTCGCGACTCCGAGACTTTGAGAGTTCGGGAGTCCAGTTCACCGCGCATTCGCGACTTCGAGACTTTGTGAATTCCAGACTCCAGATCTTCGTGAGTTCTTTGCACCTGAAAACTTGCATCAAAAATTTCATTAACCTCGACGTTTCGAGGGTGACGGGTTTTCCTGAATTCCCCAACAGTCATTATTTGAAATAAAATGCTTTTCTGAATGTAAAACGTGAAGCACAATTCGAACAAAACAATCATAAATGCTTTTCTGAATGTAATACGTGAAGCACAATGCAAAGCTTGGACTGAATCGACTTGATTCTAGTACCTTTTGACTAAATTTGAGTTGTTTCTGTGCGTATCAGTTTCTGGTATTATTTACATTGCTGTCATATTTCCTTGTTATACTGCCTGATCGCCAGTGCATTAACTGACTGTTTGACCCAATAAAGACAGGTATTTGTACACTTCTAGGGTGCTAACGTTGTATGTACCTGCAGGTTGCTTTGAGTGATACAGGTATACCAAAAGTTAATGTTTCTCTTAGTGCTGCATCTGATGAGGAACCAGAAATTGATGTAAGTGATGAGGAATTTCTTCAGTTCGACACATCCAGTGTGCCTGTTATCATTACATTAACCAAGGTAATTTGTTTTTTGTCAGTCTTATTCTTTTGTGTTGAGTAGACATGGTTTATTGATTGTTGCAAGATGATTGTATTAAGTTATTTGGAAATGGTCTAACTTCGCGTTATAGTTTCTGCTTAGGAAAGATGACTTTGAAAGTTGCATGTGCATTCAGCTTTTGAACTGTTGACTGTTATTTGAACTATCGGGTAGCCCAGTTCAGTGATCTGCTCTCATTTTGAACTTGGATAGCTCATACGAATTCCTGTACCAGTTGAATGCCTCTGCATTGCACATCGAGCCCCTCCTACAGTTGTCACTGCTGTGCAAGCACTTCAGCACCATTAGCAATATTTGGCCTTTGCTTTCCCCCCTGCAGTACATTTGCTTTATTGCTTTACATATGAATCAGTGCCCTTTGTTTCTTACTGCAGGTGGGTCGGCACTACATTGTTGATGCTACCTCGGAGGAAGAATCCCAGATGAGTTCTGCAGTGTCAGTATCAGTCAATAGGAATGGCCAAATATGCGGGCTAACCAAGAGGGGCGGTGCAGGGATGGACCCTAGCGTCATCTTCGATATGATATCAGTTGCCAGGCATGTGAGCCAGCAGCTCATAGTTCTTGTGGACTCGCGGATAGCTGCTGCTGAAGCTGATGAGTGAAGAAAGACAATGAAGAGCGGGGAAGAGGTTCCAATACACATGTTGTAGGAATGTTTAGGATTTGGTTCAAGTATATATTAGTAAATCCTAAGGATTTGGACCAGAAGTACCTTTACAAACAGTAGCATGTTAGAAGAAACAACAGCGGACTTGCTAAGTTTTGTTAATGTGGAGGAAATTCTAGGCCAATATGCATAATGTTTGCTATTACTGTTTCAGTGTTTGCTGTTTTGCAAAGTTTTGTTTTGGAACATAGATAGCAGTTTGGAATTGGCAACGGAGGCATGCTCTCTGCTAGACCATCCACCAACTGAGAGCCGGAGCCGGCAGTGTGTTTAAAAGAGACGGTCTATCCGTCACCCAGCCCCAGCCAACTGGCGGCAGCCTAGCTGATTCCCATCATCTTGGATCGCCGGAGCTCTAAGCTGGACTGCTGGAGGGCACGTAAGGCGGATGTTTATCGAGCCACACATTTTGAACATAAACAAAAATACACCTACACAAAGTTCAGAGTTTGGTCACATGAGTGAGTTGCATGATCTAATGACATATGCCAGCTGAGATTTATTGGAACGACGAGTGTTATTCATGGTCTTCTTGGTCAGAAGAGGGCCAAGGCAACACGCATGAAGGTCTGCAACTCTATTGGCATGAGGTAAAGAAAAGAAAAGAGTGCTTCTAACGTGATGACCGATGAATGAGACTTGAGTACAACTTATTGTGAATTACTCACGAACCGGCCAGACAGATCTGCTCCTCACTTTTCGCCATTTGCTGCATTATATGTGAATCTGTATCCTAACATAATGTTTGTATCAATGCATGTCACATTTCAATCTCATATTCTCATTTGTGCATTTTGTGCTACCTATGAGTTGTTCGAATTCAGTGTGTCATCCTCCATGGCTACTCAACTCAAGACAAGCAACTAAATTTATCTCTCTTCCCTCCAACTATGCAATAAATCCAATCGAAGTGATGTTCAGGTCTGGCGAAACAATTTCATCACCTGGAGATTGAGGCTGCAGCACCTTTCACAGTTTTTGTACCTGACAGTGACATGTATGCAAGGGAGGCTGGTGAGATGGCCCAACATATCATGAATTGTGGAACAACTAATGTGACGAGTACTGTTAGAAAACAGTTCTCTTGATCACTTAGAACACACACAGATTTGTATGAGCACTAGAACAAGAACACAATCAGGATAGGAGAAGGAGAGGGAGAGCTTTTTATTTTTGCTTCCACTGATGTAACCGTAGCTGTACAGGGGTAATCCCCTGTATAAATAGAGAGAGGAGTAAATACTCATAATTTGTCTCCTACTTCTCATCTCTCATCTCTAACTCCTCATCTCTCCAACTCTCCATTAATTGGCCACATTGATTATGATTCATAACAAGTACAACCACCTAAAGTGTGTTGCAGAGTTGATCCTACCATGTCCGATTTAACCAAGCTAATTCTTATTTCTTAGCCCTCACGGAATGCCACATTTCCACCTTATTTATGCATGCATCTCTTTAGTCCCCCCCAGTTTCTTTCTAGTTTTTATATTTTCCAAAGGTTTCGGCCGTGTCATATCTTCCAGGCAACGCTGCTTCAGAATGTGTGGCGCGTTGAAATGTAATTTTGGGTCGACTCAACAGACAACCTCTACAATGACTTGTCTGGTAAGTCGTCTGGTAGATCTATATAATTTCTTAATTTGTGCATATAAAAAAAGAAATACTTTGAGTTGCATGACAACAACAACTTGTACAATTGTTGTGAAGTTGTCTCATGAGACGGTTGTTTCGCTCATGAGGTGGTTGATCGTGAGGCAACGACCTCTTTCTCTCTCCTTGTTCTCTCTCCTCCACATCATCAAAAATCTGATGTGGCACTGCATGGGACGGCCTATGGAACTGATGACGTGTACCAATGTACTTCTCTTAGGAAGTCAGGCACGACATTCCGTATATGCTACACGAAACTGCAGCTGCAGCCCACAAGCGCCACGTCCCTACGGCAAGAAATCCCCTCTTCACTACGTGAAAAACTGGCTTTGGTAACAGGCGTAGATCGCCTTTGGTAACGGACAATGCGCCCGTTACCGATCAAGTGTTACAAATAAGCCAAGAAAGGTAACGGGCAGATGCTTGTTACTGATAAGACATATTCGTAACGGGCATTAAACAACAACCGTTACCACAACTAGCCACCGGTCACGTGAAATGACTGTTTTTCTGGGCCCACAGGGAACTTTCGTAATGGGCACCAAAGCAAAGCCCGTTACAGAAGCTCAATATCAGAGACACCTGATGTGCACCTGCGTATCCACTATCTTGACGAACTGAGACACGTCTATTTCACGCGTGTCTCAGTACATATAGGATTCGTAACGGGCATCAAACAACGACCGTTACCACAACTAGTCACCGGTCACGTGAAATGGCTATTTCTCTGGGCCCACATGGAACTTTGGTAACGGGCATGAAACAGGGCCCGTTACTGTGAAATTAACTTCAGAGACGCGTTCTGTGAACCTGCGTCTCCACTGTCTCGACGAAATGAGACGCATCTGTTTTGACTGCGTCTACTTTCTCTCTATTAAAGGAGACACTTGCTTTCAACCTGCGTCTCCTATATCCAAATGAACAGGCCAGGTCCTGAGGCCCACCGGTCAGGACTGGTAACGGGCTTTTACACTGCCCGTTACATTGTGGGCATTTTTGTAACGGGCTTTCCGAATGAAGCCCGTTACTCACTGATCAGTGTTTGTAACGAGCTTTAATTAACACCCGTTACAGATACGGCGACCACAACTACAGTAACCAGCCCGGTTGCCGGTAGGATCGTGGAACCAGCCAGGATTTGGCAGCCACCAGGGGCTGCATCCTGGAACTAGCCAGGATTTGGCAGCCACCACAGCAAGGAGACATCACAAACACATTCTCACATCATAGATATAGACAAAGCAAGATCACATTTATAGACAAGCAAGGATCACATCAAATTTCAAGTTACTCTCATCAGGGCTTGTTTGGATGGAGCCACGAGAAAACTGCCTGAAGCCCTAAACCAGGCAGTATCTGACCCCCACCAAGCAAGCCAAGCAGGTTTCTCAGGCAACAACACCTGACTAAAGAAGACTGGATGAGTTTCAAGTTTCTGGTCACAATAAACTCATGGTGCACCACTGTACAAGTTGCCCTTTCGGTCAATGGCCTCCTTAGGAATGTACTCGCACAACATCTCTCGGACACGCTTTACATCTTCTATGAAAACATCTACAGGAGGTTTGAAATCTCGCAAAATACAATCATTTATGAGAATACAAGTAGAAATCATTTTCTAAAATCAGATGGATAATATGAGCAGAGACAAGGTTGAGCATTATTATCTACTTACAGCATCGAGTAGTCTTAACATATGGAATGCCACATGGAATCCACACAAAAAGGACTCCCGTGGCTGCTGAGCACACTGCATCGAGGTACCAAAATGACAAGTTAATGCAATACCAAATATGTAAGAAGGGACCATAAAAAACCTCGGTCTTACAGTGAGATTTATTTTGTGCTCGAGTGTGGCTTCTGGCTTTTTTCTTTCCTTTTGTCACTCTGTATTGTGCATCACCAAAGGCCCTGCATGATCAGAAATACCAATTAGAAACACTGAGAGATTGATTTTTTGTGAACAAAAAATACTGTACCGAAGGCCCTGCATGGTCAGCAATACCAACTAGAAACACTAAGAGATTGAATTTTTGTGAACAAAACCTACAAGAAACCGACCAGTTCAAAACATTTTGGAGGTCTGGGAACTTTAGCGGGGGATGTTGTTTAGCAGAATCTAGATACCAAACCTCTGTGAACTTCATACAGACATACACAGTTCATATTTTACTTAATTAGCATACATGGATAGGTGCTAATCATTTTGACAGGGACACAACAATATGCTTATATATCAAAACAGAGAATAAATTCCTTCAACTGCTTCCTTATCCAACTTGAGCAGCGATGGATTGTTTGGTCCATATGTACATACAATAAGAGGATAAAGCAATGGTCATGACATTATATATGACAATAGTGAAACAACACTCACAACACATCATGATACCAACAATAACAATATATATGACAGTAGTGAAACAATTAACACTCACAACAAAGCATAAGACAGTCTAGTTATCACTACCTTATAAACCACTGCGATGCATTTCCCACTGACATTATGTGGCCATCAGAATTAAAGTATGCTAACAGGTCCAAAGCATAAGTGTCGATCTGGTACATTCAGAGCATAGCAGAATTAAAGTTTGCTAACATCCTTTATGCTTTTCATGAATTTACAGTGCAAAAATTATAGCACCAGGAACATGAAAATGAATTTCAATATTTCATATAACTTCATCTATTAGCAACAATTTATTCAAAACAGACTTGGAGCAACAAAATCCATCCATCAAAACCACAATCAATCAATTGAAGATGAACTATTAAGGCATGCCTCCCTAATCCACCTTGACATGAATATATAGCAAATTAGGTGGACTACATTATCAACCATTGCGATGCAATTCCCAATGACATTATGTGGCCATCAGAATTAAAATATGCTAACAGGTCCAAAGCATAACTGTCGATCTGAGCATAGCAAAAATTAAAGTATATGCTAATAGGTCCAAAGCATAAGTGTCGATCTGGTACATTCAGAGCATAACAGAATTAAAGTATGCTAACATCCTTTATGCTTTTCATGAATTTACAGTGCAAAAATTATAGCATCAGGAACACGAAAATGAATTTCAACATTTGATATAACTTAATCTGTTAGCAACAATTTATTCAAAACGGACTTGGAGCAACAAAATCCATACATCAAAACCAAAGTAAATCAGTTGAAGATGAACTATTAAGGCATGTATCTCTAATCCACCTTGACATGAATATATAGCAGATTGGGTGGACTACATTATAAACCACTGCGATGCAATTCCCAATGACATTATGTGGCCATCAGAATTAAAATATGCTAACAGGTCCAAAGCATAACGTAACTGTCGATCTGAGCATAGCAGAATTAAAGTATATGCTAACAGGTCCTAAGCATAACTGTTGACTGGTACATTCAGAGCATAGCAGAATTAAAGTATGCTAACAGGTCCAAAGCATAAGTGTCGATCTAGTACATTCAGAGCATAGCAGAATTAAAGTTTGCTAACATCCTTTATGCTTTTCATAAATTTACAGTGTAAAAATTATAGCACCAGGAACATGAAAATGAATTTCAACATTTCATATAACTTCATCTGTTAGCAACAATTTATTCAAAACAGACTTGGAGCAACAAAATCCATCCATCAAAACCATAGTCAATCAATTGAAGATGAACTATGAAGGCATGTCTCCCTAATCCACCTTGACATGAATATATAGCAGATTGGGTGGACTACATTATAAACCACTACAATGCAATTCCCAATGACATTATGTGGCCATTAGAATTAAAATATGCTAACAGGTCCAAAGCATAACTGTTGATCTGAGCATAGCAGAATTAAAGTATATGCTAACAGGTTCAAAGCATAACTGTCGATCTGGTACATTCAGAGCATAGCAGAATTAAAATATGCTAACATGTCCAATGCATAAGTGTCGATCTGGTACATTCAGAGCATAGCAGAATTAAAGTATGCTAACATCCTTTATGCTTTTCATGAATTTACAATGCAAAAATTATAGCGCCAGGAACATGAAAATGAATTTCAACATTTCATATAACTTCATCTGTTAGCAACAATTAATTCAAAACAGACTTGTAGCAACAGAATCCATCCATCAAATCCACAGTCAATCAATTGAAGATGAACTATTAAGGCATGTCTCCCTAATCCACCTTGACATGAATATATAGCAGATTGGGTGGGCTACATTATAAACCACTGCGATGCAATTCCCAATGACATTATGTGGCCATCAGAATTAAAGTATGCTAACAGGTCCAAAGCATAACTATCGATCTGAGCATAGCAGAACTAAAGTATATGCTAACAGGTTCAAAGCATAACTGTCGATCCGGTACATTCAGAGCATAGAAGAATTAAAGTATGCTAACATCCTTTATGCTTTTCATGAATTTACAGTGCAAAAATTATAGCACCAGGAACATGAAAATGAATTTCAACAGTTCATATAACTACATCTGTTAGCAACAATTTATTCACACAGACTTGGGGCAACAAAATCCATCAATCAAAACCACAGTCAATCAATTAAAGATGAACTATCTAGGCATGTCTCCCTAATTAATCCACATTGACATGAATATATAGCAGATCGATGTTGGTGGCCGATGAGAGAGAGGGCGTCGGGGGTTCAAGCAGGACTAACCTCTGTCGTGAATGAAGTAGTTGTTCTCGTGATGGTCGGAGGGGCCGGATCCACGACGGCTCGTGGCCTGAGGCAGCCGGCCGGCTCGTCGTCGTGGCCGGGGACGATGTCGATGGATCCGCGTCAACCGTCTTTAGGTTGGCCGGACGTACGTCTGCACGCCAGTAACCGCGTCTTCGTCACCGTCGTCACACAGGGAGTGTGGGGCTAGAGAAGAGCAGGGCTGCGGCGGGGAGAGAGCGGAGAAGGTGAGCGGGGAGATTGGCGGCGGTGGTGGGGAGAATGCGGGCATTGTGGATCTGTCTAGCGAGGAGCCGAATATGAACGACGCGTGTAACTGTGTTTAATGAAACTATTGGCGTGCCCTTGACGGCTCTGTGTAGCAATAGGAATTTCATGGGCACTATAGTAAATGTAGGTGGGAATTTGAGCAGCCCGCACGATTCGCCTGCTAATGCTGACGAGTGGGCCAGTGTCATGGGTGACGATGGTTAGTGAACTCGGATCGCCTTTGTTGGGAGTTGGGTCAGCGGTTATCTTTTTTATATTGACTGTTGACGCTGACGTGTGGGCCTGACACAATTGTTTTTGAAATGGAACTTGCTTCCCTGATTTATTAGAGACCATAAAACAACACCTAAAAAATCATAAAAAACGAACAATTCGTACTTGGATATTTAGTATTTGAATAAAATATCAACAGTCACACTTGTGTGCCCAAGATTCTTAGAATCTGTTTTTACATCCCATGTTAATGATGCAATAATTCTACTAACATCTAGTGTGCTCTAAAAAATCTACAAATTGACATGCCAACATAATTTGGGTACCTAGACTTGTCTTCCAAATTTAAAATGGTTTTGATGAAGGAATTATATACTTGTGTACAAATGTCTACATCTCCTAGAATGTTAGCTTGAACATTGAAGTTTTCCACACTTTGTAACATGTTCGAACTCATATGCATTTGAAAACGTAACAAAACCTTGTGTTCACCTTAAGCTTACGAAATGTAAAGTTCCATCACTAATGGTTGTGTAAAACAAATATTATTTGTATGTTGTAGTTACAAAGAACAAAATAAGGCATATAAACATCACACAACAAACGGAATGTACACTAAACAATGAAATTAATGAATAGATGGTGATTTTAGAAAAAATTAGAAAAAATAGTATCAAATTTGGACTAATAACGACAAAGAAATACTTGTTACAACATTTGATTGCAGATTAAAAGGAGAAATAGGAACTGTTCTTCATTTGAATAGAACTGGCCCCCACAGTCATTTGAATGGAACAAAGGAGGAAGCAGAGGGCACCGCCACCAGCCGCCGCCGACATCCCGATAAAATCAAATCCTTGTTTAGTAATATCTAATAATTTGCGTTCAAGATAGATATTGTTCAAATTGATGCTTGCGCCTACATCCTGATGTTCATCCTGCTGACGGCGTACGCCACGGCGGGGTGGAATTTACGTGCCCAGAGGTCGAACTCATGACGGATGCGACACTCGGCGCTGCAGTAGTGGATGATCTCTTTGATATCCGGCCCGTAGCGCCTACATCCCGCTTCCTAAATGCAGATGTGGGGATTCTAGACGGGCGGCAATGGAATGTCGTCATCGTCATCGTTGTCATCAAGCCAGTACAACCACGCAATGTTGTCGAGATCCTGCTTGACGAGGTAGCGCAGCCGCCGCGGGTTGTGGTTCTTCTACCGGCCGTCACGGGGCGACGGGTCGCCGCTGATTTCCTAGAGTAGTGCCATGGCTTTGGGGTCTGTCGAGTTGCAACGGTACTTCAGCATCGCTAAAAAGTACTTGGCACCAGAGTCTTCAGCAGCGGCGGCATCTCCTATGAGCTTCAGACCCTTATCGGGGTTCCGCCGCCTCATCAACCTCACCATCCCCTCGAAGCACAATGCCTCCAGATGATTGGCTTCGCGGAAGCACCGCTCAAAGCATGACCTGATGTAGCGATTGTTGCATGCCTCACGAAGATCATGCAGCGACACATGCAGTAGTACCTCATCGGAATTGCAGATGCGCCAGAATGTGTCGCAGATTTTATTGCGAAGGATTAGAAAATGGAAAACGGCCACATCCTTGATGGAGTGGATGATAATCTTGGTGAGAAGTTCATCTGGCAGCCGCAGCATCAAGCACACCGCGGCGGCCATCAAGGAGAATGGAGGAAGTAGCACAGAAACGGGGTTTGGAATTTGAATGGCGACGAGGGTTGAAGTTGGCGGCGACGAGGGATGAAGTTGGCAAGGAGGATTGAAGTTGAAGAGGGATGAAGTTGGAGACTAGGATTCAAGTTGAAGGAGGTGACGAGCTCGAGGGTTGAAGGTTGAAGATGGCGCCTCAGCCATGTCATAATAAAACAATAAATGTAAATTGAAAAGGTGTCGCAGTTTGGCTGCTGCCGTTGACAAGTGGGCCCGACATCATTGCCCCACCCCTTCTCCTTCCCGCCTAAGGGAAAGGCGATGCGTGGCCCGATGTGCAATTGAGTGGCACATACTGGCAGTAATAGAGTAGTGGGTGGGGGCAGAGTCGCCTGACGGTTCCGCATCTTGTCAATATAACTCCCTCGCCCAGTCGCCCTCTGTTGACAGTAGATTATCATATCAAAGTTCATATGGATTTGCAAGCGGACAAATCCACCGTCGTAGTCAAGGGACCCTTCTTCCCTCGAGTGGTGAACCCAAGGCAACGAATCTGTGGAACAATGTGCAATGCAAGGATTCAATCTAGTAAAGCAAGGAAAGCTATCTTATGAAGAACCAAGTTGCATCTAATCTAAGATATCATCAAGAAAACACATCTAATCTAATCTACTAAAGAGGTAGCAAGAGAAAGCAAGAGATAACCGATCTAGAGAGTCAAGATCATGCTTATGTTGTAGCTCCAAACAAGATAGATGAAGATAGAAAAGCGAATCTCATTAAAAGCATCTTTAAACCGTGGCCTCCAGTCCGATTCCGAAAACGCCCGCCTTTCAGAGCCCCCATTCTATCACAACGTACTCCTATTCATGCGGGTAGTCTAGGGCGAGTTCGATAAGAACAAGTTGAAATCACTTGGTCGGTCTGGTATGCACCTCTAGGCACCGCGGCTACAAGAGCACCCTATGCAATCTAGCTATAGACTAGACTGGGGAAGAAGCAAAACCAAGGGGAAAACAAAATCATCGAGAAGGCACTTGATCACTAGAAATCGGATTCACTATAAAAACTTCACCATGAATGATTACATGAACAAGATCACCACCGGGATCCTACCTCGATCTTGATCCTTGCTCCGGAGCTCCGACGTGGTCTTCCATGCAAGGTTCCCACGTCGGCTAGGGAGACCGTAGACAACTAGCACGACCCTCATCTCCGAGATGGTGTCCCTCAAGCTTCTCTGCTCCTCAGCGGCGGATGACAAATTGATTTCTGTGTGGTTCTCGGTCAGGGGGCTATAAATAGACTGAGAGGCATCTAGGTCAAAGGGGGGGCCGACTAGGCCTCGAAACGGGCTGGCCGGCCGGCCTGGGCACATTTCGGCCCAGTTTGTTGCCTCCTTCGCTCGGTGTTGCTTCCCGAGTCTTCTAGATCCTCTCCTCTTTTGCATGTGGGCCATTGTCGTCAGTTTCTCTCTGAATTAGACGAAGCTCCTTGTCTCGCAAGATTCAACACTTTTCTGGCTAGGTCCTCGGAGTTCTCCATCTTCTCGGGTTGGGTCCTTGGGCTTCTTGGAGTCGTGTTCACTTCATTGCTTGACTTGTACTGGGCTTCAAGGTCTTGTCATGAGGTGCTTAATGAACTTATCCCGGAAGTTTTGCTTTCAACGCTAAAACCCTGCATAAACACTAAACTCCAAAATCGACATGCACAAGTGAACTCGTTATACCACGGGGGTTAGTACCAATGGATAAGATATAAAATTCATGCCAACACTGAAGGTAAATTCATGGCTAGGTTGACGGAATTTCACCGTCAACAGCTCCCCCATGCTTAAACCTTGCTCGTACTCGAGTAAGCCTTCGATGGATATCATCGTTGCCATTCATTGTTTAAACCTTGCACTTGATCATACATGAGAAAACATAATGCTCTCAAAAGTTTAGTTCGTTAAAGTTCCATAATGTACTAGCCTTCATCTCTACGGAGGGTAGATTATTAATTAAGCTTATCCTACAAGTATTAACATGCTCCCAAAAATTCAAATGGATCTCAGAAATTTTGAAATAAAGAATGAGATGAAAAAGAGCTAAACCAAGTTTAAATTTAAACCACCTTGCATCTTGCTCATGAACTCTCATCTCATCTTATCTCTCATAACATTCATATATGTGGTAGGCTTTATATGGAGCTCTTGGGAAAGTTTAGTCCTACCAAGATATTATAAATGAGATGTTGTCAAAACAAGACAAGCTTCTCATGGTCTTATCGAGACTCGTCAAAAGGTCATTGGAAAATAACGTTATATCAAGGAGGGGAAAGAGAAAAATACACACACTTGAGATAGGTGGACATGTGCAAATGGCAAAGAGTGATCCCGAGGCACAAAGGAAGTCCTCGTTATCGGATTGCACATGGTTGGAAAGATGAGTTTGGATCTTTTAATCTTGAGTCCTTGAAATTCCTAATGTACTTGTTGACGGTTAATATTTGTATCAAAGTTCGTTTGTGACTTGCAAGCGGACAAGTCTCCCGTCGTAGTCAAGGGGCCCTTCTTCCCTCGAGTGGTGAACCCAAGGTATCGAATCCGTGGAACAATGTGCAACGTAAGGATTCAATCTAGTAAAGCAAGGTGAAGCTATCTATTGAAGAACAAAGATGCATCTAATCTACTAACTCATAAAGAAAACGAATCTAATCTAATCTACTAAAGAGGTAGCAAGAGAAAGCAAGAGATAACCAATCTAGAGAATCTAGATCATGCTTATGTTGTAGCTCCAAACAAGATAGATGAAGATAGTAAAGCGAATCTCATTAAAAGCATCTTTAAATCGTGGCCTTCCCATCCGACTCCGAAAACGCCCGCCTTTCGGAACCCCCGTTCGTCACAACGTATTCCTATTCATGCGGGTAGTCTAGGGCGAGTTCGATAGAACAAGTTGAAATCACTTGGCCGGTCCGGTATGCACCTCTAGCCACCGCGGCTACAAGAGCACCCTATGTAATCTATCTTAAGTATAGATCGTAGAAGAAGCAAAACCAAGAAGAAAACAAAATCATCGAGAAGGCACTTGATCGCTAGAAATCGAATTCACTTACAAACTTCACCATGAATGATTACATGAACAAGATCACCACCGGGCCCTCCCTCGACCTTGATCCTCGCTCCGAGCTCCGACGTGGTCTTCCATGCAAGGTTCCCACGTCGGCCGGGGAAACCCTAGACAACTAGCACGACCCTCATCTTCAAGTTGGTGTCCCTCAAGCTTCTCTCGCTCCTCGGCGGCGGAATACGACTTCCGTTCTGCGTGGCTCTCGGTCGGGGGGCTATTTATAGCCCGAGAAGCAATTAGGTCAAAGGAGAGGCCGATTGGGCCCCGAAAAGGGCCGGCCGGCCGGCCGGGCCGGCCGGCCCGGGCCCAATTCGGCCCATCCCGCGGCTCGCTTCGCCGGTGTTGCTTCCCACGTCTTCTAGATGTTCTCCCCTTTTGCATGTGGGCCCTTGACGTCGGTTTCTCTCCGAATTGGACTCAACTCCTTGTCTTGCAAGATTCAAGCACTTTTCTGGTTCAGTCCTCGGAGTTTATCATCTTCTCGGGCTTGGTCCTTGGGCTCTTGGAGTCATGTTCACTTCATTGCTTGACTTGTATCGGGCTTCAAGGTCTTGTCATGAGGTGCTTAATGAACTTATCCCGGAAGTCTTGCTTTCAACGTTAAAACCCTGCGTAAACACATAACTCCAAAACCGACATGCACAAGTGAACTTGTTATACCACGGGGGTTAGTACCAATGAATAAGATACAAAAGTTATGCCAACACCGAAGGTAAACTCATGGCTAGGTTGACGGATTTTCACCGTCAACAGTACTTTAGAGAACCGGGGAGCTCATTTTATTTTATTTTTATATCATACATACTCATATATTTTTTCATACATATATTTTTTTCTTTCTTTCTTTTTCTTTCTTTCTCTTCCTCATTTTTTTCTCTTTTTCTTTCTCATCAATTTTTTTATTTGCTCCCCTTGAACTCTAAAATTGCATTGTACCTACCTCCTCCCCCATGCTTAGATGTTTGCTTGTCCTCGAGCAAAGAGGTGATAGAGATACGGTAGGTATCGGAAATACTTTTCCTTTGGAAAGATACTTGAAATCTTCAATGTTGGCACCGTCTTGCAATCTTCCTCGAATTGATGATCCATACTCAACGATAGGTTGTGGTCAAGGAGGTTATCACAAAAGATGATATTTGGTTTTAAGGGTGGATATCTGGCGAGGTTTGTGAGATCTCGGATGTGGGGATACACAATGCATGGATAAAAAGGCTAGCAAAAAGATAGATACGCAAAAACGGAATGACCAGCTTCTTAGTCTCGGGCCAGAGAAATCAAGGCCTGAAATAACTCACCCAAAAATAAACCTTGTATACGAAGTTTTTGCACTCAAATATTTATATGGCTCTGGATAGCTAGAGCAACATGCAGGTGGTATTTATGACAAGGTTAGCATTACCTTTAAGAACAAAAATAAATCATCTTTAATCCATCTAAAACTTGAGAGCACATAAAACACTATGGGTCTTTATTTTTATCACAACCTCCGCTAAAGATTAAGCTAGCATTTAAATAATTTCAGATTTGTATTTTAAGAGAGCATTAGCTTAATCATGCACAAAACAATTACAAAGATGAACAAAGCGGCAATTATAATCATATATCATCATGGCACAAACTTTGTAACTTTACCAAAGGTAAAAACTAGGTGGTGACTTTATTCATGATGAAAATTTAAACTAACACACATGCTGAAATTTTAAATAAAAACTAAAAACACTACACATACAAAGGCGCATACAAGCTGAAAATTAAAGAAAAGGGGAAAAGGAAACTAAAGCTCCTCCTCTCTCTAATCTTCCGCCGGTGGTTGATATTAATAGTCTAGGTTATTGCACCCTTGCTCATAATAGGATTGCACTACTCCTATGAATTGTCCGACGGTGCTAGGTGAAGGTGTCCAAGCACATAAGCAATGTTTGCATTTCCTTCACCCATTTGGTTTGCATTGGTTAGGATGGCTGCAATATTTTGCATGTTCCTTGCAGCGTATCCTCCAATAATGGTCACACTTTGTTGTGGTTGAGGAAGATGTGTGTATGACTCCGCAAAGGCTACGTTGGGCACCGCAAAATTTTATGGGGGGTATGGCTGCACCACTCTCCCATGCTTGCATTGGTACACCACTGTAGTAACTTGGCGGCACCGGAATTCCTCCAAATGGTGGCACATAATTTTGTTGCGAACCTTCTTCTTGGGCCGTGGAAGAACCTTCTCCTATAATCCTTCCTCTTTTATTATTTTTTTTCTTCGCCGGCACAAGAAGTCCTTCCTCTAACCAATCTTCTTTCCCCTCAAGATAGGGGCAAATTTACTTTGGCCACTTTGACGCCTCCTCTCTCATCTTCACTTACATATTTTTCTTGCTTCATATAATCAAATCCAAGGAAAGTCCTGCCTAGGAGATGCTTCGGGTTCCTTGTAATACCCGGTCTCAAAGAGATAGCCAACATGGAGAGGTAACACCTCGAACCAATATCTCCCGAATCTGATGTTGCTTCACAACACCACCGGTTGATCATAAGGTGAGTGGGGTTGATTGGCTGCCTGGCAAAGCCGAGTAAAGCCAATTCAACTCCGTGTTGGTTATCTTTGTCTCTCTCATTCTCCCCAAAATCCTCTTACACCATGAGTGAAACACTTGGATGATGGGGTTCCAGATACTATTTCTACGTTGGTGAGCTTCTCCCGCGATCACACTCCAAAAATCTTCCAATGTGCCTTCATGCACGTACACTTGTTCTGGGGCTCCCTTTTGAAAACCAAGTAATTCCCAAATATACTCATAGGGATCCACTTGTTTAACTCCCTCCAAACGGAATGAGAGACTCGGCACTCCTTCATCAAGGATATGCACCATGGTCATGAGAATTTTCAAGGAGAATCCCTTGTGGGTGTTTACCGACACTCCGTTGGAGAATTGCACCCAACCTCGGTGTTCCGTATGAAAATCCAATATGTGGAGAGCTTGGTCGTCGAAGTCAACGTTCGCTACAAGCCTCTACTCAAGGCAAGCGAGCTTCTCGTCCTTCTCCTCCTCCGTCATGATGATAAACCCATTGGAATACCACGGAGTGTGTGGAGGTGGAGCGGATGATCGTGTCGAGCGGTGAGGTCAGACGGGCGGCTCCTCCGTACATCCATGATGTTCGGTGAACCTCATAGACGAGCTTCGTGTGGCCAATGCCATCGAGGAGAAGAGTGTTGTTCCTCCTCAGTGGTGTCGTGTCCTCCTCCATACTTCGAGGAGACTCGGAAACCGAGTGCCTCCTTGAAGTAGTTGTCGATGATGGCTTGGACGACGATGATCCCTTCTTCTTGGTGAAAAGACTTGTAGTTTTCTTCCATGGTTGCAGCACTCTCCCTCAGAAATAAATATCCGGAGTTTTCAACCGGTAACAAGGTACACAAATATTATTTTGGAGTCTGGACTTTGAGTGGATTAAGGATGTGATTTGTTGCACGAAACAAGCGGGGTGGATGGCTAAGTCTAAGGTGGTTCCGGACTACAAACTAGAGCAAACGAACAAAAAGCTGGATGGGAGACTTACCTCTCTCCTCTTGGCTCGGTTCTTCTCTAGCGCACTCATGCCTTGTTGCTTCGTGACCGTGTGCACCTTCCAAACATTCTCGTCCACTCTTTTGCTTGCATTATTGCTCCTTCCACTTGATGTTTTCGCTTTGAGTCACCTCCATGCTCCCTTGCCCCACATGCATCCATGATATTCCTGCAAAACCAAGCCTTGGCTCCCCCCCATGCTTGTCCTTTGCATGTGGTTTGATAAAAGATGTTGAAGGGGCATCCCATGATGCATCATGGTGCATGTATGGTTAGGTGAACTAGATTGCCTCCCTCTAAGCATGTTTTAATGCTAAGTACTCCTCTAATTTTGAAAATAAAAAATAAAATCAGAGCTATTAAATATAAATTTAGAGGAGTTTTTAAAGCATTAAAAATAAATGTAAGTCGAAAATATTTTCTGACTACTTTTATGTTGGTCTCACCGGTATCGTTTTCCTTCGTTAGTTGAGAGCGAACTTTTCCCGGCTTGATCATGGGGGCATAGGTTTAGGTTCTAATTTTGGTTAGATGAGAGAGATTTTGAATGAAATAAAATTAAATGAGGCTTATAAAAATTCTAACTTTAGAGAAACCAAGGATATGGATTTTTAAATCAACCAAAAGTTAAGTTTTCTAGGTTCACGCGAGTCCTACCACGTGCTGAAATATAAATAGCATCTAGATACAAGTCGCGACTCTACTCGTGTGTTTTTAGCATGTAAAACAAGTCAACCTTAACATCATAAAGAGGATGAAAGGTTGAGTTAGGTTCTGAATTTATTTGGTTGTGGTTTCTCGAAAAGAAGAAAACAATCACATAGGATGGTTCATGTAAAGGGTTTATGATCAAAACAAAATATTCAACCAAGAATTATGTCTCTAATGTTATTCAACCATTCTAAGTCTAATGTCTTGCGTAGTAAAATTCAAAACTAAATTACTTGAAAAGACTCGAAAAACCTGGAATCGGGTTGTCCTCCCGGTAGCTTATTCTTGACTCGACGAAACGGGTTGTCTCCCGCCTAGCGCTTCGTTTATAGTCCATGGCTAGACTTCTTCACTTGATTACTTCGGATCAACACTCTTTGTGGGCGTTGCAATCTTGGGTACCCACTTCCGCACCATCTTGGGCACGGGCTTATTCTTCGGCTTAGTCATATTTTTGGTCTTCACAGGCTGGCTTTGTCCTTTGGTCTTGACGGATGCAACAACTTGCTTCATGTAGTGGCTCGGTATCTCAAACTTCGGTCCTTCGGTCATGATCTTCATGGTCACCTATTGTGATCCTCCATCTCTCCAGAATGAGTTTGAGTAGCCTTTGCCTTCTCGGGACCTTGGGATTGTACCGACAATCTTCCTTTGCTACCCATCGGACGCCCGGCAAGTTGTTCCACTTGCGTCTCTAGCATCTTCATCATGATGAACACTTCACGTATAGAGCTTCCGACCTCCATCACCTTGCCATCTAAATTCTCCAATATTTCTCCATAGCCTCGAACTTAGTGACGATGTCCTTGTTGATCTTAGCTTGCTCGTCCATGAAGTCCTTGAATTGTGTAGAAAGAGGAACCAAATCTTGGATGGACGAACTTGCATTAAATCGGGGTTTGCCTTGGACATGGTCGTACTCCTCACACTCCTAGCATGTGGATCTTGCTTCGGCAGCCTTTAGGTGTTGAGCTTCTTTCTCTATCTCCATCTTCTCCATCCTCCTCTCAAGTAAACCGATATGCCACTCAAGAATTTGGCTCTTGATCTTGAACGGCCTTCCGGCGTCTTGAAGGTTTATGATAGGTAGATCAATGACGTCCGGGGTGCTTAGTTCGATCTTGCGCTCCGGTTGTGATTGTTCTCCCATGGGTGGCGGTTGAGGTTGATCTTCCTTTGGACTTGGAGGTGGAGATTCCCTTGGAGATTCCGACGGTCCTTCGACTTTGGCTTTTGGATCTAGGGTTTCCAACCCTTTAGCTTGTGTTGCACGTCTCCCTTGCCTGTAAAGTTTTCCTGGATCATCCACAAAAAATATTTGGGTTTCTTGGAGAGGTAGCCAACCATCTCCGGTTAGGGTTAGCAATAAAACAAAAATCTAACAAAAGAAAAATTAGGATTAATAAAAAAACTAGATTAGATTGATTTTTTTTCTTTTTGAGGATGATCAAAGTTAAGAGATGCAAAAGAAAATCAAAAGAAAAACTGAAAAATAAGCAATACTAGATTGGATCTTGATTGCTTGTTCCCCGCAACGGCGCCAGAAAAAGGGGCTTGTTGACGGTAGATTATCGTATCAAAGTTCATATGGATTTGCAAGCGGACAAATCCACTGTCGTAGTCAAGGGTCCCTTCTTCCCTCGAGTGGTGAACCCAAGGTATCGAATCCGTGGAACAATGTGCAATGCAAGGATTCAATCTAGTACAGCAAGGAAAGCTATCTTATGAAGAACCAAGTTGCATCTAATCTAAGATATCATCAAGAAAACACATCTAATCTAATCTAATCTACTAAAGAGGTAGCAAGAGAAAGCAAGAGATAACCGATCTAGAGAGTCTAGATCATGCTTATGTTGTAGCTCCAAACAAGATAGATGAAGATAGAAAAGCGAATCTCATTAAAAGCATCTTTAAACCGTGGCCTCCAGTCCGATTCCGAAAACGCCCGCCTTTCAGAGCCCCCATTCTGTCACAACGTACTCCCATGCGGGTAGTCTAGGGCGAGTTCGATAAGAAGGTATGCACCTCTAGCCACCGCGGCTACAAGAGCACCCTATGCAATCTAGCTATAGACTAGATTGGGGAAGAAGCAAAACCAAGGGGAAAACAAAATCATTGAAAAGGCATTTGATCGCTAGAAATCGGATTCACTATAAAAACTTCACCATGAATGATTACATGAACAAGATCACCACCGGGATCTTACCTCGATCTTGATCCTTGCTCCGGAGCTCTGACGTGGTCTTCCATGCAAGGTTCCCACGTCGGCTAGGGAGACCCTAGACAACTAGCATGACCCTTGTCTCCGAGATGGTGTCCCTCAAGCTTCTTTGCTCCTCGGCGGCGGATGACGAATTGATTTCTGCGTGGCTCTCGATCAGGGGGATATAAATAGCCCGAGAGGCATCTAGGTCAAAGGGGGCCGACTGGGCCTCAAAACGGGCTGGGCCGGCCGGCCTGGGCCCATTTTGGCCCAGTTCGTTGCCTCCTTCGCCCGGTGTTGCTTCCCG
Organism: Cenchrus americanus; assembly: GCA_947561735.1. Lineage (NCBI taxonomy): Eukaryota > Viridiplantae > Streptophyta > Magnoliopsida > Poales > Poaceae > Cenchrus > Cenchrus americanus. Next base: position 96,761,938 of record OX387240.1, read on the forward strand.
AGTCTTCTAGATCCTCCCCTCTTTTGCATGTGGGCCCTTGTCGTCAGTTTCTCTCCGAATTGGACGAAGCTCCTTGTCTCGCAAGATTCAACACTTTTCTGGCTAGGTCCTCGGAGTTTTCCATCTTCTCGGGTTGGGTCCTTGGGCTTCTTGGAGTCATGTTCACTACATTGCTTGACTTGTACTGGGCTTCAAGGTCTTGTCATGAGGTGCTTAATGAACTTATCCCGGAAGTCTTGCTTTCAACGCTAAAACTCTGCATAAACACTAAATTCCAAAACCGACATGCACAAGTGAACTTGTTATACCACGGGGGTTAGTACCAATGGATAAGATATAAAATTCATGCCAACACCGAAGGTAAACTCATGGTTAGGTTGACGGAATTTCACCGTCAACACCCTCCGATGCCTTCTCCCCTGCTTCTTCCATAAGCTTATCATCTTTTTCTTCACTTCTTCTTCCTCCTCGCGATTCACCACTACAAATCTTCGGTCACCAAGAGAAGGAGGAGATGGCGTCGAGGAGCCCACCGCCGTCGAAGAGGGGACGAAGGGAGGACACCGACGACGAAAGCCGCTGTCGGAAGAAGTTGGAGAAGGGGAATGAGCCGGCGGCCAAGGACGCCGATGAAGAACCGCTCTTCGACGACAATAAGTTCGCCGCCGAGTTGCTCAGGAGCGCCTTTAGAAAGCTTCAAGGTGTTGGCGAGGCCTTCAACATCAAGGCGCATCATGATGTGTACAAGGACCTGACCTTGAAGGGTCTTGGCTTCAGGATCCACAGGTTGGCTGAGAAGCTCGAGAACCTCCCCGTGGTCAAGCGGGCTGCCCGCTGCCACATCTTCTTTGACGACGGCTCCAACGGCGACGACAGCAGCCACGGCGACGACGGCAGCCAAGGCGGTGACGGCGGGATTCCGACTAATTGATAGAATCCTCTACCAATTAGTAGTTAGTAACAATAATGTTTGTGTGCTTTTGTGTCTTCATCCGGTTCTTGGACATGAACTGCTTAGTTTGTCTATCGATCATGAACTACTTAGTTAATTAGCTTGGTTGTTAGATTTTGTATGTCATGAACTCGATCTAATATACGCGAGTAGATCCAACTGTGTTGTGATGAACTATGTTCTGTTGTGATTAACTAGTGATCTGTTGTGATTAATTAGATCTTATTAGAGTAGTCATTGCCGACGCAGGTTAGCTTGCTATCGGGGACAGCCATAGGGGTCCCCTAAACAATCGGGAAAAACCCACTTTCTTTCGCAAAAAATAAAACACTAATGAACTTACAACTATAAAACACACCCGAAACGACCACGACCCAGCGGCAGGGGCCCACGGACCTAGCGGCCCACCAGAACGGTCAGCCCCAGCCACCCTCGGGCGAAACTCTGATTCGCTCGAGGGGCACAACACCGCACTAACGAGACTTCGCCTCGCTCGAGGGCCGGACGCTCCCTCGAGTAAGGTTCTGCCTCGCTCGAGGGCCGGACGTCCCCTCGGGTGAGGCTCCGCCTCGCTCGACGCTCTCATGGGCTCGCCGCCCCCGCGCCTGCTCCCCCAACTGGAGCATTTAATGTTCTGACACATGCAGGCGCCCAAGTCAAAGACGAATCCACGCCACGTCGTTCCTCTGACACGCCTGGGAATCATATCCCGGTGCTGTTCTGCCAACCCTCCTGGTGAGGCCGTCCCTACCACTATACGACACTGTGCGGTAAGGCCGGTGTCAGCTCCGCGACACTGTGCCACCCACTCTCGTATGGCCGGCGCGCCGCATCCTCGAAGGAGGACAGCAGAACCCTCGAAAAGGGGACGGATGCCTGTTCTGTGCTCGCCCAGGACAACACCGTGACATCGGACCAGTGAGGCGCGTCTCCTCCGTCACCATCGGACCTGTGCGGCCATCCCCGCCACCACGACGCCATCCCGGGCACTGCAGCGCCATCCCCGACACTGTGGGAGTACGGGGTGACAAGACACCGCCACGCCTGCTGTTGTGCACCTTACGGCCTCCCGTCGGCTGCACCCTCGAGTCAGCGTACGGACGACGACCAAACGAGAAGTTCCCACATCGCCACCCTCGAAGCCGCTACTGGACGGATACAGGGCACGCCATGACGCTCTGCCAGAAGCATGATTCACCAGGACGGCCGTCTACTCTGAAACACTGTGCGCCATACCGCTACACGTAATTAGAATAGTGTGGCACGTTTGTAAGCTGCCTCCCCTTGGCCTATAAAAGGAGGGGCAGCCCCCCAGCCGCCGGGGAACGACAGAGAGCACACACGCGCGCTCACTGCCTTCACCACCATATTGGCACTTGCCTCAACCAGACCTCAGGGACCTGGAGGCCCTACCTCCTCTCCCACCTTGCTTGTAGATCCCCTCTGCAAGCACCACGGTGCAACGCAATACAGTGCCTCGAGCACACCACTGCTGGACGTACGGCCCCGGTCGGAACCAGGATAAACCTCGTGTCACTAGTTGCTTAGCATCGGCCATCGAGAGATAGATCTCAGCGCTCTTACTAGTTAGTGTTGGGACTACTTTCCGCACCGACAGTTGGCGCGCCAGGTAGGGGAAGCTGCGTTGAAGATCAGCTTTCCACCAGCCATCTCGATGGTGATCCTCACTGAGTACAGGTTCCAAAGGTACTCCATGGGCAGCTCGGACCCCCTCCCGGCCAAGTTCAAAATCCGGTTCGGGAGCTTGAACTTTCAGGCCACGGGGAACGGCTACCTCATGCGCATCACCAACCGGGCTGAACTCCACCCATGGCAGTCGACCGCCCTAGGACCGGTTCCTGTCACGCCCGCTGCTGATGCCTCGGCGCTTGCCCAAGCGGATGCTGCGGGCACTTCAGCACCTCGACGTCAATGACGATCCGGCCAGCACTCTAGCTAGGCACGGATGGAACGACGTCGGGCCGCGTGTGTCGCCTCACAACGCGACGCGCCCACCAGCGCGACGACGGCAGCACCCGCGGGGGAGCGCGTGGTTCCTGAGCCGCGGTTCCCCCACGGGATGCGCAACGCCACGACGGAGTCCGCCTCGTCCGCCAGCACCGACGTGGCAGCGTACGAGGACCTTCCTGGCCACCACCTCCTGGCGGTCAGGAACCTCATCGCCTCCACCAACGACGAGTCCTACCACGGCTCCGGCAGCGAGCTGCCACCCGCCACCTCGCATGGGTGCGCGGAATGGGACTTCTCCGGCGTGCCGGACCCAGTGATGTTCCAGTGGTTCCTGGACGCCGCAGACTACTGGTTCGGTACTCCGACGACTCCAGCGTGGAAGCTACGACCCCGCGCGCGAGTGCTTTGTGGTGGTCGTCGACGACTGGGCCGATAGCACGAACGCGGCGGGGGCTAGTGACGGAGAAACCCCCCGGAACCCGGGAACTGGCGTACCCCAGAACCTGGGAACTGGCGCACCCCAGAACCCAAGGCCAAGCGCACCACCCACCTCGCCGGCACGGGGCGCTGACATCAATGCGCAGCTGGCTCAAGCGTGCGAGCTCGAGGCTAAGCTTGCGGAAGAGTACCGCGCGGTGCGACTGCTTCGCGCCTCCATCGCTGGAGAAGCTTCCGCGCGCAGCGAACGTGCGCGCGAGCTGGGAAAGCAGGCCCGCGAGCACATCAACGCCGACTTCGATGTCAACAACCTGAACACACCCCCGCGAGCAAGCCAGAAGCTCATCGCAGCTGCGACGCTGCTGCGAGCCATGCCCCCTCCATCTACGCCCAAGGCGCAGAACCTGCACCACAAGGCACAGGCGCTTATCGAGCAGGCGGTCGTGCAACAGGCCGAGAGCTCGGCATCCCGCATTCGCCAGCAGGGCAGTGCACGGGATGACGGCGGTGCACAGGGCCCGGAGGCGTCAGTTCACGCAGGAGGTGCGACAGGACAACCGGCCAACCAGGGCCGAACGCCGGCCAGGGAGCGAATCCTTGACACGCACAGACAGGCCCAGGACGGCGACGCCCTCAACGTCATCAACGCCCGCCGAACGGGCAACACAGAGCCGCGGGCAGCGGTAGGCTACCACCCACGACGGGGCGGGCGCTACGACAGCCGCGAGGATCGCTCACCGATGCCGGAGCCCCCGGGGACCCGTGTGTTCAGCCGGGAGATCCGCATGGCAAGCTTTCCTTAATGCTTCTGTCAGCCCACGTCCATCGACAAGTACACAGGGGATACGGACCCCCGTGTGTGGCTCAACGACTACCGTCTGGCGTGTCAACTGAGCGGCGCCACTACCGATGAGGTCATCATCGCAACCTGCCGCTGCACCTCGCGGACTCAGCTCAGACATGGCTCGAACACCTGCCGCCCAGTTAGATTCACAACTGGGACGACCTGGTGCGCACGTTCGTGGGGAACTTCCAGGGCACGTATGTGCGCCCTGGAAACTCCTGGGACCTACGGGCATGCACCCAGAAGCCCGGCGAGTCGCTCCGTGACTTCATATGGCACTTCTCCAAGCGCTGTACTGAGCTCCCGAGCGTAGCCTAGTCCGAGATCGTGCATGCCTTCCTCGAGGGCATGACCTGCCGGGACCTCATGCGCGAGCTCGGACGCAGCCCGCCTGTCGACTCCAATGAGCTATTCGACATCGCCACCAGCTTCGCTTCCGGTGAGGAGGCGGTAGGGGCCATCTTCGACGGCAAGAAAGGCAAGCGCGTGGACGACGTGCCCGTGGAGGGTAGCAAGTCCAAGGAGTCCCAACAGAAACACAAGCTAGGCAAGAAGGGCAAGAAGTCGCACCGCGAGGCGCGGGCGCAGGGACGTGATGACACGGGGACGAGGCCCTCGCAGTGGACCCGGCTCGAAAGGGCCCTCAAGCGGCCCCTCGAGGCCCCGACGTGTTCGACGACATGCTGAAGAAGTCGTGCCCGTACCACAAGACCCTGGTCAACCACACCCTCGAGCAGTGCGACATGCTCAAGAAGTACTAATGTCGTGCCGCTGTGAAAGATGGCGAGGCCAAGAAAGATGGTGGTGACGGAGATGTCGGTGGCTTCCCAGCGGTGGAGAACGTCTTCCTCATCTTCGGGGGACCAACCGTGGGCATGTCCAACAGCCAGCACAAGCGTGAGCAGCACGAGGTCCTCGCTGCGGAGAAGGCTCCCCCCTCCTTCCTTGACTGGTCGGAGGACGCCATCACCTTCAGCCATGAGGATCACCCGAACCACATCCCCAATCCGGGCCAGTACCCTTTGGTCGTCGACCCGGTCATCGGGAACACGCGGTTCTCCAAGGTGCTGATGGACGGAGGAAGCAGCCTCAACATCCTCTACGTGCACACCCTGCAGCTGATGGGGATCGGGTTGGACCAGCTGCGGCCCAGCACAACGTCGTTCCATGGTGTCGCGCCGGGTAAGCGCGTCCAGCCCCTCGGGCAGATCGACCTGCCAGTTTGGTTCGGCACGCAGGCCAATTTCCGCAAGGAAACACTCACCTTCGAGGTGCTGGGGTTCAGGGGCGCATACCACACCATCCTTGGGCGACCATGTTACGCCAAGCTCATGGCGGTCCCAAACTACACCTAGTACTAAGGCTGCGCCAAGACAATCGAGGCCGCCACAAGCTATCACCCCCATGGGACGGACCCTACAAGCTGGCCAACGAGGACGGCGAGGAACTCACCAACGCTTGGAACATCCAACAGCTACGTCGCTTCTACCCTTAGAAAGGATTTCCAAGTTTCTTTTTGTAATTTACATACCCAACACCCCAGTTGGTTGTACAAATGTAAATTCTATCGAATTAATAAAATCAAAGGGTGACTCGGCTTTCTCCTGAAAGCCAAGTCCCCCTCGGGGGCTACTACGGGGGGGCATCCCCCCCCCCAAAAAAATGGTCCCATTTTTTCGCAAAATTTCGTTGCAAACGTGCTAAGTATGCCTCGACCCAAACTCTAGATGAATCTACGCGGGACGCGAGTAGCCAAAGGGTGAAGAAGCGCGAGTCGAGGATAGCCCACGCCTCCAGCTGGATACGGCCCTTCCCCCTCGCCGCTTTGCCTACAAGCTACTCGTGCGAGCGAAACTTTCCCAGCCGAAGATTCACCTAAGAAAACAGGGAAGGAAGAACAACACAACTGCTAAATAAATAACAAGCGCTTCAATTCACAAACATCCAAATGTTTTAAACAGCAAGTGTTTATTACATAGCTGCGTGGCTCGAATGCTAGCACAAAAATATAAAGGGCACAAACGCCCAATGGTCTTCAGGCTTGGGGCCACCAGCCAGAGGGGCGTTCGGGAAGAGGAAGTCCATGAAATCTTCGGTGAGGACGTCGTCGGTAGGAGCAGCAAGTGTGTCCGCATGGTTCATCGCCACCTCGTCGTCAACGCCGATAGGGACGACGTAGCCCGTAGAGATAGCCTCGAGGTCGACCTGGTAGTGGGAAGCCACCACGCCGAGGGCCTTCTGGATACCCAGGTGAAGAGCGCGGCGCATGCGCTGGGTGACGTGCCTGCTAAGGGCGCGGAGGCGACTTGCCATCGAGCTCCCGGCCTGCACCTCGCCTTCCTCAACCCCCTGGCACGCCTCGAGGGCGGCGGCCCACAGCTCCTCCAACTCCTGTTGCGAGGAGTTGTAGGCCATTTGAACAGCCTGCGCCTGGGTCGCTGAGTTCCCAAGAGCGTTCCGCAGGCCTGAAAGCCAAAGCACAAGTCAAATCGGGAGCGAATCCCGAATGAATCAAACTGACGATAACTCACCTTCGACCTGTTTCTTCTCCGCCTCAAGGGTCGTTCGCGTGGTCTCGGCTGCCTGCTGCAGCTCAAGGATCGTCACGTCCTTCTCCTCGCCAGCTTGGCGCATGTCCTCGTGGGAGACGCTCAGCTGGTTCAGCTCCCCGTCGAGCCGCGAGATCTCCTCGTCCCGGAGCTTGAGGGTGGTCTGCACCTCCTCGAGCGCAGCACGTTCCCGCTGGAGTTGGCCTTGTGCCTCCTCCAGCGCCATGTGTTCATGCTCGAGGGTAGCTCGGGCCTCCTCGAGAGCGGATCGCTCCTGCTGGAGCTGAGCCTCTGCCTACTGGCGCGGCTCTGCTCCTGCTGGAGCCGCCCCTCCGCTGTGGCAAGTGCGGTAGCCTTCTCCGCCAGCTCGACCCTCAGTTGCTCGGCCTCCTTAGCCTTCTCCTCGGCCTGGCTTTGCCAAGACCTCACTCCTCGAGGGTGGCACGGTCCTGTTGGAGCTGGGCACGAGTCGAGGCCACCTCCGTCTCCCACTCCGTCACCATGTTCCGCATCGCGACCAGGTCTTCGTGCGCCTTTCGCAGCGCCGTCGTCACCCTCTCGACTGCGGAGGCGTCCTCCACAACCTGGGCGCCCTGGTCTAGGAACACATCCTGCGCAACTTGCAGTCGGTACTCCAGCAACCCGTTGTCGGTTCGCAGGGCCTCGACGAGAGCGTCCAGAGCGTCGTACTGGTCCCAGTACCAGTTGCGCTCGTTGCTCAAGCGGTCGAGGCGGCCATACCTCTTCCAGGCTCGACTCTCCAACTCCTGTCATCGACGAACAAGACAAGAGAGAAACTGAGTCAGGGGAAGCACAAACGAGGAAGAGGCATGGGGAAGGAACTCCAAAATTCGACAGAAAAAACACGTACCTGGAAAACCCGCCACGCAGGAGCCCCGTGAATCCGCAACGCCTCATTTAGTGCATTGTTGAGCGAGGTGTTGTGGTCTCAAAACTCTTGCCATAGCACCTACTCGTCCTGGGCCTCGTTGAAATGGGCCGGTGGTGCGTTGGTGTGCTCCCGCTCCTGCTCCGGGCACGCCACGGTGACATCTGGGGCGGGAGCGCCGGCGCGTGATGACGAGGCCTCGGCGCCGTGCGTCGTACGCTGCGGCATCACGCAGTCGTCCTCCCGCATCACCAATACCCCCGCCACAGGCTCGGGGGCTAGCGTGGGCCAGTTCTCCCACTTGCCCCACCCGGGAGGCGGGGCGTCGTCATCAGGGATCTCCACCACGGGTGCCTGGTCGCCTGCGGTGGGGACAGGCGCCTGTGGAACCACCAATGCGGTGGTTGCCGCTGCTGTAGTCACCCCCACAGCTGCCGCCTCCTGTCGCGACCCCACGGGCACGGCCGCGCCGCGCGGTGGCTTGCTCATCGCCGTCGCGCTCTCTGCCGCCTGTGGCGCTCTCGACGAGCGCCGCCTCATGGGCACGGACGCGTCCGACCTGAGCGCCTTAGCAGGCGCAAGGGCGGGAACGGTCGGTGCCACCCTACGAACACAGAAGCACAGAACTGAGCTCCAGCCCCTCAAACCAGGGGCGCCCGGGGAGAATGCCGCTTACCTCAAGCTAGAGAAGCCCCGCTTCCTCTTCCTCGAGGGTTCGGGAGGCGCCCCCACGGCGCCTGTCGGCCGCCGCCGCCGCTCTCGCCGACGCCCTTGCGGCGCCCGCCGCCGCCTCGCGACGCGCGCGGCCTCCTCTGCCGACCGCCGGCGGCCCGGGCGCCTCCGCACCCGCCGCGGGCGCTCGCTCCTCTGCCGCCTCTGCAGCCCTCGCCGACGGGGACGGAGGACTCCACCTCTCGGGGGGCGCCCCCCGTCGCTCTCCTCCTCTTCCTTTTCATCCGACGACGAGTTCTCCGGAGACACTGGGAGAGAGAGTCCCTGCAGCTCGCCCAGTCGGTACTCCTCATCCTGCTGCTCCCGGCGCTCCCGCCGCCGGAATCTCCTCTCCTTCTTACGCGCCACCTTTTCTTACTCTCGCCGCTGCGCGGCGCGGGTGGCCGCCCGGGCCGGGGGCATTGGTGGATCCGACTGTGTGGCGTCCACGATCACCCTCTGCTAATGGCATCCGTCAAGATCACACTGGTACATCGCGAGGAACCGAAAGGAAAGGGGAAGCCTACTTACTGGCGGGGCGTCAGGAAGCATGATGAACGACCAAAGGTCGTCATGGTCGGTTGGCACGGTCCTTAGGTTGTCGCGTACTCCCGAGGAAAACGCTCGCGCAGCAGCCGCGAGTGTGCCAACGCTGTAGGGTCGGCCTCCTCGGACATTTAGAAGATGCGGAGCCTCCTCTCCATGAGGGGGACGATCCGCCAGTGATGTAAGTTGTCAAGAACCAAAGCCGCCCCTAGCCCGGCGTCCGCCAGACTCTTCAGTCCGTTGAGGAGCGACTCCAGCCGATCCTGTCGTAAGGAAGGAGATAGGCGGTGGTGCCAAGTGTCGGTCTTCGCCTTCAGCACCTTGCCGGTGTAGGGAGGAGGCCGGCGCCTTCGTTGCGGAGGTAGAACCACCCCCTCTCCCACTCCGCGTTGTTAGACGTCATCGTGCACGGGATGTACCACTCCTTGCGCAAGTCCCGCACCGAGAACGTCAGGCCGCCAGCGCGCACCGCTCGGCGTACTCGCGTCTTGGTTGTGGCGACGGTGTGCGTCTCTGCGCGAAACAGGTGGATCCAGAGATCCCAATTCACGGGGATCCCCAGGAACCCCTCGCAGACACCAACGAAGGTGGCCGCCTGCAAGATCGTGTTGGGGGAGAAGTTGTGGAGCTCCACCCCGTAGTGGTGGCACAACCCGCGCATAAAGCGGCTCGCCGACGCGGCGAAACCGCGCTCATGATGCCGGACGAAGCTGACGACATAGATGAACGGCAGGTCTGGCTCCTGATCTGTCGCCGGCGGAACAATCCATGCCGGGGGCGCTCCCTCCATGTTCGGCGCCAGCTACCTGCTGTTCACAAGCTCGCGCAAGGCGAACTCTGTCACTGTCGATCGAGTCCACGACAGGGGGTCTAGAACCACGATAGGCTGAGGCAGAGCCATTGCAGTTGGCGGCGCCGCGCGAGGACAAAGCAAGCAGCGAGCGAGAGCAAAGGGGCGCGCGGAGACGAAGCGAGCAGGAGGCAAGAGGCGAGGCGCAACGGGTGCTAGGTGACGAGGTAAGGGACTTCTCCCTCCCACTCTTGCGATTTATAGATCCAGGGAGTCGTGCTCCCCGAAGCGCGCGCGCCGCGTGCATTAACTGCAGGCGGCTGCGCCTGCCACTGACGAGCGGGCCCCACCACGACGAAACGACAGGATGTGCGCGCACGCGCGATCATTACGGTGCGGCAACCGAAGGGCCGCGGCGACCCATCACGTACGCCCCCCACGTCGCCCACTACGCGAGCGGTTGCGCCGCCTGAAAAGGCGTGCCCGTAGCGCACGACCACTACCATAACTGCGGTCATTAAATGACCCAGTTCCTTACCGAGTAAGTGCAACTGCTACGCGGCCCGAGCCAAGGGCTCGAGAAACCAGACCCTCGAAGGGTGCGATTATTAACCAGTGGCCTCGAGACCCGCTCGAGGAGAGCAGGCGCCACAGGTGCCCTCGAATACGGAGGATTACTGATCAATAGCTCGAGGGTCGGCTCAGCCGCGAACCCACGAAATCTGCAGATGTAAACAAGATGGGGGCACTTAGTTGCCACCCCGCAACGGCCCTACTGGTCAGGGGTTCGAAGCCTAACCCTCGAAGGGTTCGAACAGGCGCCCCAGATCGACAGAGTCAGGGATAATGAGGGCGCGCGCATTCGAGCCTATCCTCGAGCCCACCAGCTCGAGGGCACCCCATGTGTCGTATTCAAGAGCCAACAAGGGCAGCTAGTCGAGGGATCCCATCGAGGGAGAGCTTCTGCGCCCTCGGTCCCAGCAAACGAGACTGAGCCCTGCCTAGCAAACCCATGTGAGTGCTTTCATGGACGAGTCTCCGGACCACGAGCTAACCCTTATCGAACGGGGCATGGGCGTCCACTTGAATCACCCAATAACAGCTCAACGAGGCATTCGCAATTCGCGACCCGCTCGATGGGAGTTGCAGAAACCTCACCCTCCGCCCCGCGGGGGGACGTCGAGGGAACGTATAGAGAAGACGGAGAGCACCCCTCGATCGCCTCAACCGGGCCCAGGCTCGGGGGCTCGACGCGCGGCTACACCTCCTGGAAATGCACCGGACGCAGACGTACACCAAATACGTGCGCATGGCACCGCCGAGGCCGGCTGAAACATTGTCGACGCCGGCTAAAACTAACACCTCGCACACCGGCAGACTCTGTGAAAAAACCATGCAGAAGCACCCACGCTCCTGCAAGGCTTCAAGAGCTACACCCGCGGGTGTGCTAGCGCGCCCCCATGGAACAGCACAGCGTCCAGGAGGGAAGAATGTCCCATCAGGAAGCGTCAACCTCTGCGGGATTCTAACGGATACCACCGCAGAGGCTCGGGGGCTACTGTCGGGGACAGCCCATAGGGGTTCCCTAAACAACCAAGAAAAACCCACTTTCGTTCGCAAAAAACAAAACACAAACAAACTTACAACTATAAAACACACCCGAAATTACCACGGCCCAGCGGTAGGGGCCACGGACCTGGCGGCCCCAGCGGCCCACCAGAACGGTTAGCCCCAGCCACCCTCGGGCGAAACTCCACTTCGCTCGTGAGGCACAGCACCGCACTAACGAGACTTCGGCTCGCTCGAGGGCCGGACACCCCTCGGGTAGGGCTCCGCCTCGCTCGAGGGCTGGACGCCCCCTCGGGTGAGGTTCCACCTCGCTCGAGGGCCGGACGCCCCCTCGAGTAAGGTTCCGCCTCGCTCGACGGCCGGACGTCCCCTCGGGTGAGGCTCCGCCTCGCTCGAGGCTCTCACGGGCTCGCCGCCCCCACACCTGCTCCCCCGACCGGGGCATTTAATGTTCTGACATATGCAAGTGCCCAAGTCAAAGATGAATCCACGCCACGCCGTTCCTCTGACACGCCTGGGAATCATATCCCGACGCAGTTCCGCCAACCCTCCCGGTGAGGCCGTCTCTGCCACTGTACGGCACTGTGCGGTAAGGCCGGTGTCAGCTCCGCGACACTGTGCCACCCACTCTCGTACGGCCGGCACACCGCAGCCTCGAAGGATGGCGGTGGAACCCTCGAAAAGAGGACGAATGCCTTTTCCGCGCTAGCCCAAGACAACGCTGTGACGTCGGACCAGCGAGGCGCGTCTCCTCTGTCACCGTCGGCCCTGTGCGGCCATCCCCGCCACCACGACGCCATCTTGAGCACTGCAGCGCCATCCCCGACACTATGGGAGTACGGGGCGACAAGACACCGCCACGCCTGCTGCTGTGCACCTTACGGCCTCCCGTCGGCTGCACCCTCGAGTCAGCATACGGACGACGACCAAACGGGAAGTTCCCACATCGCCACCCTCGAAGCCGCTCCTGGACGAATACAGGGCACGCCATGACACTCTGCCAGAAGCATGATTCACCAGGACGGCCGTCTACTCTGCAACACTGTGTGTCATACCGCTACACGTAATTAGAATAGTGCAACACGTTTGTAAGCTGCCTCCCCTTAGCCTATAAAAGGAGGGGCAGCCCCCCAACCGCAGGGGAGACGACAGAGAGCACACACACGCTCACTGCCTTCACCACGATATTGGCACTTGCCACAACCAGACCTCCGGGACATGGAAGCCCTGCCTCCTCTCCCACCTCGCTTGTAGCTCCCCTCTGCAAGCACCACGGTGCAACGCAATACAGTGCCTCGAGCACACCGCTGCTGGACGTACGACCCCGGCCGGAACCAGGATAAACCTCGTGTCACTAGTTTCTTAGCACCGACCATCGAGAGATAGATTTCAGCGCTCTTACTAGTTAGTGTCGGGACTACTTTCCGCATCGATACCGGCTGACACTAACGCTGACACGTGGGCCAGTGTCATTGGCGATGATGGTTAGTGAACCCGGATCACATTTGTTGGCAGTTGGGTCCGGGCGGGCAGGCAACAATTATCTTTTTTATATTGGCAGCTAACGCTGACACGTGGGCCTGTCACAATTTTTTGAAATAAAACTTGCTTCCCTGAATTATTAGAGCCCATAAAACAGCACCTAAAAATCATAAAAATACAAACAATTCGTATTTGGACATTCAGTATTTGAATAAAATATCAACAATCAAACTTGTGTGCCCAAAATTCATATATTTCATTTTTACACCCCATGGTAATTATATAATAATTCTAATAACATCAAATTTGCTCTAAAAAATCTACAAATTGACTTGGCAACATAATTTGGGTACCTAAACTTGTCTTCAAAGTTTCAAGTGGTATCGATGAAGGAATAATATACTTCTATACAAATGTCTTCATCTCTCACATAGTTTGCTAGAATGTTTGCTTGAACATTGAAGTTTTCCACACTTTGCAACATGTTCGAACTCATATGCATTTGAAAACTTAACAAAACCTTGTGTTCACCTTAAGCTTACGAAATGTAAAGTTCCATCACTAATGGTTGTGTAAAACAAATATTATTTGTATGTTGTACTTACAAAGAACAAAATAAGGCATATAAACATCACTCAACAAACGAAATGTACACTAAACAATGAAATTAATGAATAGATGGTGATTTTAGAAAAATTTAGAAAAAAAGTATCAAATTTGGACTAATAACGACGAAGAAATACTTGTTACAACATTTGATTGCAGATTAAAAGGAGAAATGAGAACTGTTCTTCATTTGAATAGAACTGGGCCCCACAGTCATTAGAGATGCGGGGCTGATAACCCGCGTTGGATTTGCTGCTCTCCCAAAATTTTACATAGATAATTCAAGCATCATACAAAAGCTAATCTGCTACTACTACTGATTTCCTATTCTTTGTGCGAACTTCACCATTTCGTAGCGCAGCCTACAGTCTTCGCTGCAAGACAGAGAAATTCGAAGTCATCCTTTCTCCACGTCACAGCCGCCGCCGGTGCATGCGCACGGCTGAGCGCCACGCACCTGTGCCGGAGGCGGCAGCGGTTCACCCTAAATGTGCCAAGTCGAGTAGTGGAGCGCACGCGCGGCCTTCTCGTGCAAAGGCAGACACACCTCGTTGCTCAGCCATCTCGACAATGTCGTACTGCCGCCACCCGCGACCCGCCTCATGTACCCCTTCGCGGTGTCATCAGCGGCGGCACCGCCATTATCTCTGTAGAGCAAGATGGCGTATAGATAGGCCATCGCATCATGCCCACCCTCGGCGGTGCGCCGGAGATCATTGTATCCCCTGTGTTCGATGAAGAAGGCTTTGATTCCGGAGAGGAAACAAGCCTCTGGATTCCCGAGACCGCTCAACATAGCAAGGAATGCTTTGTAAGTGGTGGGGTTCCACACTTAAGAAATCTCATCTTGTATCCCCTCTATCGACAAACGTCGACCGACGTCGTCGTGGACGCACACGCGGCGCATGGTCGAGCAAGTACCGCGTAGGCTGCAGAGGTCAGCCAAGGGCCACTCTGAGCCCGCACCGACGCGTGCCGCAATCTCAATGCGAAGGTCTTGAGGGAGGCCCAGCAGCAGCGATGACGGTTGGTGCCGCATGCTTCTTCCCGGCATGCTATCCATCTTCGGCCGAGAATGGTGACGATGAGGAGTAGGAAGTTTCTATTTTTCGCGGGTAGAGATGAGGGGGCAGGGGATCTAATTGTTTTGGAAGGAGAAAATACAAGAGATTTATTTCCAAACACGGTTTAAGTATGCAATGGAGATGATGTTTGGCTAATCCGCGTTATCATTTAATTCTCCATTAGAAACGATGTTTGGCTAATCCGCTTAGAGACGATGTTTTGTTACCCCGCGTATCATTTAATTCTACATTAGAATCACTGCCTCTGCAGCTCTGCTCTCAATCATTGGCTGGTAACAGTTTCGCCATTAACCGTCTTGGGAACCTCTTCTCGTTTCTTGTGCTCTTGATCTTGTCCCTTCCTCTCTTTTTTTGGAGATGATGACTACATTGGATGTTTGGACGATAGGGTTAGTGTTAGTTTGTAGCAAACTAACATCAAAACTAACACTTTGGAGCCAAACATGTTAATTTGGTGTTAAAAACTACCACTAACAGTAACACTAACATCTACCATCCAAACACGGCCATTGGAGACGATGTTTGCTTACTCCGCATATCATTTAATTCTACATTGGAATCACTACCTCTGCAGCTCTGCTCTCAGCCATTGACTAGCAATAGTTTCCCGGCCGTCTTGACCGTCTTGGGAACCTTCCCGGCCATTTCTGTGCTCTTGATCTTATCCCTTCCTTGCTTTTTCTATAAAAAGGCACCGACACCTATCGGTCCTCCTCACTTCAAGTTGCTTCCTTCTTCTCTAGATCTATATCTAGCTATATGGTTCCTTCTTCTGATACAATAAAGCGAGTCACTTGCTTCCTTCTTCTCTAGATCTAGATCTAGCTATGGCGCAAAGAATAGATCTTGTAGGGCGCAAGCTTTTCCTTTTCTCTCTTCCTCCTCCTCCTCCTCCTCGATCTCTCAGTTGCTAGAAGAATACTTGTGATAGGGGTGATTGGGTTGCTCCCTCGAACACAGCCGCCAGAAGAATCCTTGTGACATACCCCATGCTCGTAGCTGTGTCCGGGGAAGGTAGCCCAGAACCTCCTGGCATCAGGATGTACAAGCCGACGGAAAGCTTGCTGCAGCTTTTCCGTCACACTTGGGCTTCCTTTTGCTTTCCCCTTCTCCTCCAGGAGGAGGGATTTTTTATGGGATATGTTTCCATCCTCTCTGTATCTTTCTTTTGTGTTCACTTGGAAGATGAGAAAGCAGCCAGAATCTGGATGGAGCATATCTCATTATTTTTCCTTGTAAGATGAGCATAATTAAAGAAAGCTTTTGTCTTGCAAACCAAATTAGGGTTGCAAGACAGAAGTTGTCCTTAATTAGTCATGCCAGGAATCAAGTCTCTAAGCCGTCAGCAGAAGTGGAGCTTCTTCAATGACCACGTGCAGCAAGATTGATGTGTGTGTGTGTGTGTGATTTTGCATATCTCATCATGAAGATATGGCCGCATTGTAACCTTGTTCTGATGTATCAATGATTACTGTAATTTGTGTGTGTGTGATTTTGCATCTCAAGAGACATGCTTTTGTGAAATTATGCCAGATTGTTGGAGATGAACTCTTTTTTTACTTGGCATATCTTTTTAGAAGTTGGCAAAGCACAAGATTTGCCAAGTAAAATTTGGCAAACTCTTGGAGATGCTCTAATCCGTGTCTCTTTTGATATAATTTGTTCGTGATTTCGCATATCTTCTTGCCCATAGCAAAAGCGACGCTAGTTCGTTAGTCCTCGTCTCTTGCCCGTTACTGAACTGAAGCAGAATATAAACAGAGTATATATATTATCTTTGGCAGAATATATTACAAGCAGGATTCAAATTCCACCACATCCCATTTATTACAAAAAGATTGAAATTCCACCAATACATCGCATCCTTTATATTACAAAACGGATTCCATTTCCACCAATAGACACATCCTCCGGCATTACAAAAAGGATTCAGCAGAAATCAGGCTTGCTTTTTCTTCCTTGATCTCTGTATATGGAATTTTTTTCACTATGGTCACTTCCCAAGTCTGGTGTTTTGTTAGTTCCAGAGAGTTGGGGCTTGTATGAAGTGTCAAAGGATGGAATTTCGTCAAACTGGTTGTATTCCTCCTCCTCAACAACATTTTCAATCCCCACAATCCTTTTTTCCAGGCATAACCACAGACCAGTTCTTCTTTGCAAGGTCAGGTACATAGAACACTTGCTCAACATCATTGGCGAAGACAAATGGTTCATTTTTGTAACCAAAGACCCGGAGATCAACACTAACATAACCATATTTGTCCTTGCTCATAGCTCTCTTCCCATTGGTGACCCATCTACACCGAAACAAGGCTACCTTCAATCCTACACAATCAAACTCCAATATCTCCTCTATTTGACCATAATATGTGTCTATTTTCGTGTCATCATCATCGTCATGACTGTCGTCAACGACAGCCCGTACACGCACACCACTATTTTGATAGACGCTCTTTTTATCCTGGGTCATGGTGTAGAACATGTATCCATTGATATCCATTCCTTCGTATCTTGTAACTGTGAACAATGGCCCCGCTGCTAGATTCCTTATCTCGTCGGTAATTACAGCATTATTGCTGCATGTCTCGACATAATCTCGGAGCCACCCGTTGAAACCTTGCATGTGCATCTTTGCAAGCCAAGCCCTACCACGGTTAGGGTTGTCTTCACATAGTTGTCGTTTGTACTCAATGGCAAACGGTGTAATTAGGTGCACTGTTGTATCACGGTGAAATGAGCCTTTTCGAAGGCATCTGCATCCGGAGTGACTGACCTTTTCTCCATGGTCCCAACACCTAGAAGCCTACCTTCATGCCGTGAGCGAGGCACACCAATGGGGTTTTGTGGGTCCATATAACCCATGGCCCACTCCACTGCTTCGATGGTCTCGTAGCCACGAACAATGGCTCCCTCCAGAAATAACCGGTTATGTACCAATGATTTCAGGAATCCATAGAACCTCTCATATGGAAACATCTGATGAAGGTAAGATGAGCCAAGGAACCAGATTTCCCTTGCGAGGTGTGTTGTTAGATGCAGCATGAGATCAAAGAATGACGGTGGGAAGGTAGCTTCAAGCAGGCATAGGGTCTCGAAATGCCTCCTCTCCAACTCTAATAGTTTTTCCTCATCAATCACCTTCTGTTCTATTGCATTGAAGATTAAACACAAGCTCGTGACCGCGTCACGAACCAGTTCTGTCTTATACCTCTAAGTGCAACCGGAAGAAGAGCTATCATCAACACATGGCAATCATGAGATTTCATCAAGTTGAAATTCATTTTCATGTCCTTCACTGACACTAGCCTCTTGAAGTTTGATGAGTAGCATGAAGGTAGTTTCAAATCATGCAAAAACTGACAGAATTCTTTTCTCTCTACCTTTGACAAGGTGGTTGCAGCAACGGGAAGGTTCGTCCCCGTCTCTGTTTCCTCTGCATAGAGCTCCGGCCTAATGCCCAGCTCTTTAAGATCCTCCCTTGCATTTTTATGATCTTTTCCTTTGGACTTCTATTGTAGCAATGTTCCACAAGTAGCTTCACACACATTCTTCTTGACGTGCATGTTGTCAATCGAATGACGCACATCCAACATCGGCCAATACTCTAGCTCCCATAGAATTGATTTCTTGTTCCACATTCCTTCTTCTTCTTCACCATCTCGTTTCTTTCTTTTGCCAAGGGTTTTTTCAGTCAGTTTGGGTAACTCCTCGATAGTTTTGATGTCCTTGACTTTCAAGTGGACCAGATTTTCAGTCACATGCAACGGCGCCTCTCGATTCTCCTTTTCCCCATTAAACTGACAATCCATGGCCCGGTATGGATGTTTCTTGCCGAGGAAACGACGGTGCCCCATAAATACATATTTCTTTGAATGTCTTAGCCATATTGCGCAAGTATCTTCCAAGCAGTGTGGGCAAGCTGCACCTTTCCTTTTACTCTAGCCAGAGAGGTTGCGTTGAGTCGGGTTGTCGTTGATGGTGGTAAACAACATGTCATGCATTGTGAATTCCTCACGCTTGTACTCATCCCAAACCTCTGGCACACCAGGCTTCCACAATATCTTCAAGTCATCAACTAGTGGCCTCAAGTAGACATCAATACAGTCGCTAGGTTGCTTTGGCCCGGAGACCAATATTGTCAGCATCATATATTTCTACTTCTTGCATAGCCAGGGTGGAAGGTTGTACAACGACAGCACGACATGCCAGGTGCTATGTGTTGAGCTCTGGTTACCGAATGGGTTCACGCCATCTATGCTCATAGCAAACTGTATGCTCCTTGCGTTGTCAAACCATGGGAAGTGGGTATTAATGTTACCCCATTGCACTGCATCTGCGGGGTGCCTAAACTTGCCATCTCTCTTATAATTAAGCTCCTTTCGGCCTTCGTCATGTCAATGCAAGAGTTAGGCCTCCTTTCGTGTTGCGAACCATCTTTTCAACCGAGGAATGATGAAAAAATACCATGCCACCCTCACAGGAGCCCCTCTGTTAGCCTTCTTCTTCTTGCCTATGATCTCACCGGGCTCGTTCTCGTCATCAGCATTATTATCATCTCCACCATCATTTTTCCTCTTGTACCGATCATAGCCACACTTGGGGCACTTGTCAAGGTCTGCATAATCTCCACAGAACAATACACAACTGTTCTTGCAGCATGGATTTTTTCAACCTCTATTCCCAGAGGACAGATTATCTTCTTCGCCTCATAGACAGACTCCGCTATTTGGTTTTCTTCAGGTAGCATATCTCTAAGCACATCCAATAGATGTTTGAAACTTTTGTTGCTCCAACCATGATCTGCCTTAAGCTGCAGAAGTTTTAGATCACCAGAAAGGCGAGAGTACTTCTGGCAATCAGGATAGAGGGGTTTCTTTGAATCTTCAATGACTGCTTCAGCCTCGCTAATTCAGAAGGTGTGTACACTCGTTGAAACTCAATATCCCGCAACATTTGATCAACATTGTGCACACGTTGCAACACCTCACCATCATCGAAGCCCCTAACTTCTTGATCAGTGATATCCTCAGGCCTCAACACATTTGGTGGGAATAATGGTTCATTTCCCTCAAAACGTCCACTGTCATCAAGGTCTTCATCATGGTTAACATGGTGTCGCACTTCACCTTCATTTAGGTAGCCTACTTCGAGTTCATTAAGGCCTTACTCACCATGTTTATTCCAACACGTGTAATGTTTTGTGAAACCACGTGTGACCAAATGATGAAAAATGATTTCCCGTTGTGCAAATTTCTTTTGGTTGAGACAATCAATACAGGGGCAAAGCATTGCCTGAACACCACGGTTTCTCATATCCGCCTCTGCTTGATTTAGAAAATCATTGACCCCACTTAAGAAATTATCCCAAACTTCTTGGGGCTGTCTGTACATCCAAGCCCGAGCAGCAGACTCCATCTGCACCCCGTACACCAAATGAGCATAATTCATCACACAAAAAGATAGCTGGAGAATTTCAATAAAATGGGCCAATTAATTTCCACCTTGACGAGGACTTTCTACGAGGCGAGTGCGGCAGAGGAGGAGGATCGGAGGCGCGGAGGACGGCGCGGTCGACGTCCACTCTGGCCCCTTTCCCTGTCGTGCAATCCTCAAAGCGCGCGCAGCTGGCGGCGGCGAACGGAATAGGCCGGCGGGGACATCTGAGAGCGAGTGACCTTCTAAGGAGAGAGAGAGCGAGTGTTGTTGTCGGAATAGGAGTGGCCTGGCTTCTGCGGAGAGAGAGCAAGTGGTGTCGAAAGGATAAGACACAGACACAGAGACGAGATAACAACATGTGTCTCCGATGTGAGAAAAAAGGTGACCCTGGGTGCCAATCAAAGGAGACGCATGCTACAAGCATGCGTCTCCAGTTGAACTTATCGGTAAGGGACTTTATAGCATGTTACCAATACGGCAGCGATCAGTAACAGACTTAAGCAGCCCGTTACTGATAGGGCTTTGATCGGTAACGGACTTTACAAGCCCGTTACCGATAGGTTTGACATTTGTGACGGGCTCTTTTAACATCCGTTATAAAGAATTTATGTAACGGACGTTTAAGAAGCCCGTTACCAGAAGTCCACATTGGTAATAGGTGTTGTGGAGGCCAACCCCGGGGTCATCCTGGCGTGCTTATAGGTAACAGGCGCCAAATAACAACTGTTACAGATGTGGGTGGATGTAACGGGCGTTAAGGGCCCGTTACAAATGCTGTGTGACCTATTTGAGGTCTTCACGTAGTGCTTGACGCAAATAAGCGAGGAGCTGTCAGTGTCTTAGGGTGTGTTTGGTTGGGCTGTGGCTTTTGCAAAAGCTGTTGTGGGCTGTGAGCTGTGGAAAAGTAGCTATGAGAAAGTAACTGTGGGAAAAGTAGAAGACCGTTTGGTTGAACTATTGCGACTTTTAAAAAACACCTCTCACTTACACGTGGACCCCACGCATCACATCTTCTTCCACCTTCCTTCACTCTTCCTCTCTCGCCTCCTCATCCTCTCTAACAGGGGACCTGACGGACGGATCTCGCCGGCCGGGGCGCGGCAGCTAGGAGGGTGTCGGACGGGGACGTGGTGGCCGGATCTCACCGACTAGGGACGCTGTTGTCAGAGCTCACCGGTCAGGGGGACGGTGGACGGGGCGCGGCTGCCGGAGTTTGTGCAGCCAGGAGATGGAGGACGGGGGGGCGACTTTTGAAGGTTGCCGGACAAGGGCGCATCGGCCTGGACGGGGCACCGGAGCTCGATGGACGTGGGCGCGCCGACCTAGGCATACCAATCGGATCTGCCGCCAGGAGGTGCGGCGGTTGGAGCTCCGCCTCGGGGGCTATGGCCGGCGAGCACCGCCCCGGCGCGTGAGGAGCTCCACCGCCGGCCGCGCGTGCGGAGCTCCGCTCGGGCGCCGCGAGTGAGAGATCCGAGCTCACCCCCGCGCGTCGGCGGAGGACCTCGCCCCGTGCCCCGGCGGAGCACCCATCGCGGCGGAGGAGCTCACACCCCGCGTCGGCGAAGCTCGAGGAACGGGGAAGGGGTGCGCGTCGTCGGATGGAGGACTCGCGGTGGAGGGGTCGGCCGACGCCGGACGGGAGCAGCCACGGCAAACGGTGAACAGATGGGAGCGGCGCTACGCGATGGATCGAAAAGGAAATAAAACAATGAACCGTTTTTCTCCATAACCAGTGGCATGGTGGGTAATTTTGTGACCCAAAAGCCACTAAAAGCAGGGTCCAAGCTGCTTTCAAATTTGTACTAGGCAAAAGCTGCTTTTGGCTTTAGCTTTGGATGGCAGCCAACCCCTTTGGTTGGCTTTTGGCTTTTGCCAAAAGCAAAAGCAGCTAAAAGCCCCAACCAAAGGCACCCTTAGTCACTAGTCACC
The DNA here is from genome assembly GCA_947561735.1 of Cenchrus americanus. NCBI lineage: Eukaryota > Viridiplantae > Streptophyta > Magnoliopsida > Poales > Poaceae > Cenchrus > Cenchrus americanus. The sequence continues at coordinate 96,783,738 of OX387240.1, forward strand.
GCGCTAGACGAGAGTGAGCTGCCGTCTTCGTGCTTTGAATAACTGGAACAAATATATAATGGATTCACAATAGCTCTGTTTCAATTACAAAGTCAGTGTAAGCAATTGGATGCTCGTAGCCTAAGAGCAACTCCAAGAGACTCACCAAGAGCCTCTCTAAATATCACTAGCTAAAATATTGATTTGGCTAGTATGTAAAATGAAATAGCTAGTGAAAAGTTGATGAAATCCAGCAGACTAGCTAAAATCAACTCTTCATATGCTCCACCGCTAGTGGGTCCCACCTGTCATACTCATGTACAAGGGGATAGCTAGAGGGACTGGCTAACCAAAGATGGCTAGCGAAGCCCCCAATTTAGCTAGTGGAGGATAGCTAGGGCAAGTTTAGCTAGTTTGTTGAATTGAGTTTTTGGACAAATTTTCTATTTTTTAGCTAAATAAGCCAAGATAGCTAGTCTCTTGGTGTTGCTCTAAGAGGGGGAGGGGGTGAATTAGGCAACCTTAAAACCTTAACCTATGGCTTCACGACTTTTGCATAAATATAAACTAGAACATACTATGTAGATGTGCATCTATGGTTGTTGTAGTGTGAAACTCCCAACCCAAAACAAAATTTGCAACCTATAGCCAATCCTAGCATGATACTACTATAGGAAAGTAAAGGCAAGCAAAGATTGTAAGATAGTAAATACGGAAACGTAAATAGGGATGAGAGGAAGCAAACTCTTGACACGTGATTTATCTCGTGCTATCGGTAGGCACTAAGCCACCCCTAATCAACGTTGTGTAACCACTCACACAAGAGTATTGCTTTCCGGTCATCAAGTCTCTCCCAAGAGCACCACTTGACTCGCCACAAAGGCTTGCCACTTAGGCACTCGCCAAACTCCCTTGGTCACCTTGATACCGCCTCAACTAAGGAGCTTCTCCACTTAGGATGGGGGTCTCCACGTCCCCCGCACAAAGTGTCCTCACCACTCCACACCAAGCCGGAGGGTCGAAGACGATTGCCGGCGAGCCACTTAGGCCCCAAGGCTTCTGGCACACCTTGTACACCTTGATTCACTCAAGAATCACCTCACAAGGTTGGCACAATCTTGCACTTACTCAACTCTAAGCTAAGCCTAGCACTAAGCATATACACTAAGCATATGCAAGTCTATGGATGAGCAATTAAACACTTGGATGGATTGGATATGATCTTCTAGGTGTCTTGCACTCCTCTGCACTTCCACACAATCCAACAACCTCAAATGGGTGAGTGGAGGGGGTATAAATAGCCCAAGGCACTCAGCTAGCCGTTGGCTAACGGATCACTAAAAAGTTGACCGTCGGATGAACTGATGCCTACTTTTCAGGAGCATTGGTTCATCTGGTGCCCCTCCCATGTCACTTAGCCATTGAGGTTCTCTGTCAGAACTGCTCCAACTCTATGCACCGATGCTACGTCGGATCGTCCGGTGCTGAAGACCCCGCGGCCAAAACCTTATTGTTAGCTTCCACAAGACCGTCGGATGAACCGCTGCTGACCCGTCGTCGTCGGTTCATCAGAAGCTATTGCATTGATCTTGGTGCGTCACTGTCTTGTTCAAACTTGATCATTGGATAGACCGACGGTTCCTTTCAATGGACCGTCGGTTCATCCGACGTTGGTGTCTTCGCGGCTTCTCTTCTTCAATTCATCCGGCGCAACTAGGATATAGACCGTTGGATCATCCGACGGTGTCAAGTTGATTCCAGTTGTTGCGCAATGTACCAACTACACCGACGCTATGCACCGATGGTACCGTCGGTTCATCCGACAGTGTCAATTTCCTTCCTTCTCTTCCACGGTTTTGACCCTTGAAAAATATACTATCTTCTCATTTTGGCATGTGGTATTTTTGCATACATGGCACCTAGAAATGTCTACAAGGACATGCTAAACAATATGGTTAGTCTCAATGATCATGTTGTCGTGAATTACCAAAATCATACTCGAACTAATAGCATATGAGGCCATGTTTGCTACAGTCAGCATGCCATATTACTTGTCAGCTTGAGGGAATATGACGATATGCATCTCTCATGTGGTCATGCCTGATTATTCGGATATCTTTTGTCGGCTTTGTACCAACAAAAGTAGCTAGGGTACATACCATCCTTCCTATCAAACTGGGGACAACAGTAACTCTGCTGAATCTCTGTGCTAATACATGCAAATTAACTAAACTATATCCTAGAGTTTAGAGTGCTACTGCAATGCCATCTCTTCAATGCACATGCACCTACTTGTGTTGCAAAGTCGATCATATATATCTTGTGGAGTTACTGCTAGCTAGTAGACAGCCAAACTAAATAGTTCGCTAAAATTTTGACACAAAATATTCTGGGGATTTTTTTCAAATTTACTAGAGGTAATAAACGTGGACTAATTACAAAACTAATCACATGAATGAACATGAAATCGCGAGACGAATTCATTGTCTAATTAATTCATCATTAGAGATTGTTTACTGTAGCACGACCTTGTCTAATCACGACATGATTAGACTTGTTAGATTCGTCTTGTGATTTTAGGAGGGGTTATGGAATGGATTTTGTCATCAATCCATGTTTGATACTCTTAATTAGTACATGAAAGTGGGCTCTACTCCTGGATCAAATGGGTTTGGGGTGCATTTCTTTAAAGCTTTTTGGCCTATAATCAAGGGGAATTTATATGGCAATGGTGCGGGACTTTCATAAAGGGATGTTAGACATTAAAAGGTTGAATTATGGGGTAATCACCCTAGTCCTGAAGCTTAAGGAAGCCAATAATATTAAACAATATCGTTCTATCTGTCTTTTGAACGTAGACTTCAAAGGCATAACCAAGATTTTGGCCACTAGGTTTTCTCCCATGGCTAAGGAAGTCATAGGAGACAACCAGACTGGGTTCATTATAGGGAAAAATATCATGAAAGGAGTGTTGATTCTCCATGAGGTGATACATGAGCTCAAGAGAACCAAAGGAAGAGGGGTTATCTTAAAAATTGATTTTGAAAAAGCATATGATAAAGTGAGATGAAATTTTTTAGAAACGGTGAAGAAAGGGAAAGGCTTTCCTCCGAACTGGATATTATGGGTGATGCAAACAGTCGGATGCGAGACGGCAGGGAGACCCCCCCCCCCCCCCCCCTTCTCTGCTGCTGCTGCTTAATCTAGTAGCGGATGTGTCGAGTAGTTTGCTGGACAAGGCTGTTCAGAAACATCACATTACAGGGTCCTACCCAATCTGATCCCGAGGGGGGGGGGGATTTCTCACATCCAACGCTAATGATACGGTCATCATGACAAATGAGTTAGACCTTTTCATCCTGAATCTAAAATTAATTCTATACCATAGAAGCAAGGTTAATGTGTTTGGGGTGCCCCAACAGGAGAAGGAGAGAATGACTAATATGCTAAACTGTAACTTGGGAGGTTGGCCCATGAAATACTTAAGAATTCCCATTTCTGATGAAAGACTGGTGGTAAGTGTCTTTCAAGTATATAAAAGACAAAATGAGGAAAAGATTAGACCATGGAAGAGCAAACATCTTCGTCAGGGGGGCAAATTGATTTTGACTAACTCTTGCTTAACTAGTTTGTCAATGTACACAATGGGCTTTTACTTGTTTCCTTCGATCAGGGGCAAGTTCTTTTGGCAAGGTGCCAAAGATGAGTTTAAACATCACATGGCCAAAATGAAAATGATTTGTAGACCAAAAGAACAAGGGGGCCTTGGAATTATTAGCACTCATATCATGAATTATTGTTTGTTAGTTAAATGGATTTGCAAAATTGTTAGAGGCTCCAATGATACTTGGTATAAACTTTTACAAGCCAAATACATGCCGGATGACAACTTCTTAAATTCTAAGAGTCGTGAGACCTCTCAGTTTTGGCAGGGGCTACATAAAGTAAAACACCTCTTCAAGTGGGGGCTGGGTATAAAATAAAGGTGGGGACAAGATTCTCTTTTGGGAGGATGCTTATCTGGGCATCACCCCCTTAAGAATTCAGTTCCCAGATCTGTACAAATTTTGTGATGACCCAAAGGCTCTAGTAGCAGAATGCTTTGGAGCAGATGGCTAGGAGATTGGGTCAGGCGAACACTGACTGTGAGTGAGGCCGAGCAAAGGAACGCCCTGGAAAATAAGCTACAGGAAGTGGTGCTAGACCATGCCAGCAAAGATGAGGTGATTTGGGCCTTAGACAAGTCTAAGAACTATGCAACCAAATCTCTGTACAGGTTCACCACCCATAGGGGCATGGATGTGGCCAATGCCAAAAGCATTTGGAAGACTAAACTGCCTCTCAAAATCCAAATATTCTTGTGGCAATTATCTAGTAACAAGTTACAAACAGTGACAAATATAAAAAAGGGCGTGGAAGGGTAGTACTCAGTGCTGCTTGTGTGGGAAAGAAGAAGATACTGATCACATTTTCTTTAGATGCTCTCTAGCGCAATTTGCATGGTGTTGTATTAGAAATATTTTTGGCTGGGACATATCACCTGCCTATTGAAATGACCTACAGGGGGTTGGTTGTCCCAAAAACTAAAGGTGCCATACAAAAGTGGCTTATTTGTTTTTGCAGGGCTGACATGGGCGATGTGGAAAATCAAGAACAAAATGGCGAATGAGAAGAAGTTTCCATCAAGTCCAATGGATGTAATTCTTTCTAGTGTGATTTTTGTGCAGAAATGAGTGTCACTGTTGAAGCAACCTGATCAGGAGGTGATCGCCGCGGCACAGAGCAAGGTCAAGGGCTTTTTGAATGCATACATGATGAACGAAGCGACGACGCTGGATACCGTCATGATCTAGTCTACTGTTAGACGCCTGGTGGTGGTTATGTTTAATTTTGTTGCCCTGGGTTCCATTTTCATTAGGGCAGAATAGCCAATTCAGTCCCCGAACTATCACTCAAAGCTCAATTTCGTCCCTAAACTACGAAAACGATCGTTTTGGTCTTCAAACTTTCGCATCTGGCTCAGTTTCGCCCCTGAACTACGAAAGCGGTCGTTCTCGTCCTCAAACTTTCGCATCCGACTCAAATTTGTCCCTGACTGATAGCCAAATACCCTTTTTACCCTTCTCCTACCCCTACGCGTTGCTCGCTACTAGCTGCTGGGGAACCTGCTACCCCCTCTGCTCCTCACTGTTGTTATCGTCTGCGCGAAGGCCGGCCCCTCCAGTCTGGCAGTTTGCTGCCCCGCCAAATCCACCACGCCAGCACCTTCTCATGTGTCGGCAGCGCGTGGATCTTAGGCGCGACCGTGGCGGAGGCATGCCATGGATGGGGCGTAGGCGCTCTCAGCGAAGGAGGCACGAGGCTCCTGCTCCATCTCAGGGGAGGACGATCTACAACTCCGATTCGCCAACAGTGAGCTATGTGTAGGGACAGGAGAAGCGGAAAAATGGTATTTGGCTATCGGTCAGAGATGAATTTGAGCCAGATTCGAAAGTTTGAGGACTAAAACAAACATTTTTGTAGTTCAGGGGTGAACATGAGCTTTAAGTGATAGTTCGGGGACTGAATAGGCTATTATGCCTTTTCAGTAGTAATAAGGCTTGATAATGTTGTTATGTGTTCTCTAGCCAAGGGGGCTTGGGAACTTGATGTAAAAACAACTCTTATTTGCTTTTAATAAAAGCAGAGAAATCTCCTTTCTAAAAAATACTCTTATTAGTTATTAGTGTCTGAAAAGGTAACAGGTAGTTGGGAACTAAACGAGCTTTAACACTTTACACTTGCACCCTATTTATACATGTACCTCCTTATTTATCTCCCCTACAAAGTCCAAACTTCTCCCTCGCGTCTACTCGTCCCTCCCCTTTCTTGTTTTTGAGGGTTTGGGAGCGTGCCTTTTCTTCATGGGAGTGTGTATCTTTCACTCATCGAACCACCAGGCCCAGCCGCCTCTTCTTTGGTGCCATTGCCGGTGGATCCAAGTACATCGTGTAATGACTGATTGATTGAACGCATGAGCTGCTGCTTCGGAATGTGCGGCATTGGGAATTCGGGCACAACGTGCTTAGCTTGTCGATCGAAATTGCAGCTGCAGCCTACGAGCACGGCGACGAATGGCTCGGCACCGCGCTCGCCTCCTTCAGCAAGGATTCCAAAATCTCTAACAAGATCTAATAATGCGATTTGACACAGGTGTCCAAGAAGGAGCACTACATCGACAAATCGCCGCCTTAGATGAGGTGTCATCTCTGTACGCCTGTACCTCTGGTTGCCTCTGTCTGCTTGCTCGAATTGGAATTTTAGTTGGGATTACAACGACTTTGCTTAGAATTTGCAGAGTCATGATCATGATGCCCTCTTCGAACCTCTCCAAGTAAAGAACAAACAAGGTTTCCTCACTGTCAGATGAGGGAACATGATGATCTGCAACTCTCATGTGGCCATGCTCTGATTATTCAGATCTCTTTTGCTCGCTTCGTTCCAACAAAAGTAGGGTATAGCCGTACAGACCATCTCATCGGTCATCCTTGCAGAAATTGTTTCCAATTCCTAAGTGTTGAATTGGGAAGAGCAGTAATTGTGAAGAAACGCAACGCTACAGGTAAATTAACCAAACTATATATGATCAGAGCGTTGCAAATCTCCTATTGTCCTATATATGCGGTCACCAGCCTTCCTAAAGATTCATTCCTTAGGAACCCAAGCAAGAATATCCCCGTTGTTCGATCGTTCCGCTGTGTCGGATCGATGGTAGTCACTATTCAGTTTCAAGATGAACTCAACCTCGAAAAGGATTTCGATTAGTATAGAGTGCTACTGGCATACTGCAATGCCATCTCTTCACAGTTACTCTGCACCATCCCCTTTAGAACTAGGACTAGAGGGGAATGGAACAGAGACACATATAAGCAACCAAATTGTACACCTTTTGCAGTTATTCTTGCACATCATCACTGTAGATAACTACTATTATTACATTATCAGTTCCTTGTTCAGAGCTGGATCTCGTGATCATTCTTGATCTGCAGAGTTTCGGCATCCTCAAAAACCCGGAGCGTGGTAAGCTGGATGAAATCGACCTGAACTCCCGTAGGCCTACAATTTCACAGCATAAGAAGAAGAATGATAAGGATTCAGGTGGTTGTGAAAAATCTTTTGAACCATGCCAATATACCAAGTATGAAGAATTGAAGATGCAGAATGTTATTTTTTGAGCAAAAAGATGCAGAATGTTAAGAAATCAGATGGTTACCATGGGAAGCAGGCCTTCTCTGACAACCGCATTCCAACCCTTGGGCCTTCGTCATACCCTTCGCAGATCATCTCCCCCTTCTCATCTCTGTAGCACACTATCCCTGTCAATTGGTCCTCAAACACCTACCAATTTTTACAGAATAAGAAAAAATCAGAACAACTGAACTGGAGACCCTCTAGCTGCATACCTCCTTGATCATGTTCTACTCCATGTGTATGTGCATACCTTCTTGCTGTCTGTTGCAGCAGAAAAGGAGAGGTGTGATGAAGAAATACTGCCATGAGCAGAGGCGCTGAGCCTTACGGCTGACCTCCTTGTGACAAATCTTGGGATGGCCATGGCCATGGTGGAAGAAGGATGGTGATACCAAGAGCTCCTGATTGCCATTGTTGATTTTGGGCTCCAGTGAGAAGAATGGTGTTGGGGCCTCCACTATGCTGAAAAGAATGGATTTATAGGAAATGGACCAGGGTAGGGGAAGGTCCATTACTTTATTGCAAGGCTCAATAAGGAAGGTGTTACCGTATTACTTATAAAAGTGCAATAAAAAGTGTATTTTCGTTTAGGCCTCAATCTTATGCACTCGGAAGAGTAATCTAAACAGCTTTTTTTTTTGTCACCGCATGCCACATCTTGCCTCGATGCGTTTGGTGGGCTCGATCATGACCTCACACATATTATCATCATAGTATGTTAATGCATTTTTCCTTAATCGACCAGCCACCAATGACCATTGGATAACCTATCTGGTGACCTGGACTTCAGTAAACAATAGCTTGGCCCTCCAGTTTTCAACGGCCAATGATCAAAGCAATCTCTCTCTCTCTCTCTCTCTCTCTCTCTCTCTCTCTCTCTCTGAGCACCTCTGCATTTTCTTAGTCACAAACAAATATAGAGGGCGTGTCAAACATGAAAGGTTATTTGACATACAATTAGCAACAGCCCTAAAATCCTCTGCTTCGTGCCTATTCACATGAAAAGAGAAGGATATAGTTTGGCTTTCAGGACAATCTAAGTCTAATGCAGTGGCTTCTGGTCGGTTGGGAGACACTCCACGGAGTGGCAAGTAGGGGGGGGGGGGGGTTTGACTTATTAGGATAGACAAGTGATTGGAACTTTGAAAGTGGCCTCCAATGCCCTTCTCTGAATCTTCTTCTTCCTCAATCTGGTTAGCAACAAATTGCTTCTCCAACAGAAGTTATAAGCTTGAGAGATGGGGGTTAAGCTTCATCGTGGAGAGCGAAACAACCCGGATCATCAGCTAAGCAACTGTTTTACATTGTTCAGCTTCAGCCAGAAACTTGGCAGTTTATACGGAAAAGAAATGCACTCACTCCTTATGACTTGTGGCATGTCTTTATCATCCTGGCTGGCAGCTCAGCTTCAGTAATCGATGCTAGATGCTACAAGCCTACAGGTAGCCGTGACACCTTCACAGGAAATGGTCTCAAACTTTCAGGCTCTGGTCCGGACATGGTGGCTGACATGTCATGTCAGGCTAGCTCCATCTGGCATCTTAAACTTTCTGACTGATGGGGTGCCCTCCAAAAAAAAACTTGTTCATTGTTTCAGTAAGCTGATCATTCATCGGTGCCTTTTAATCACCATTCAGGCATTCACTACCCTGCGGTATGCACTCTGCAGAGCGTCGATTCTGACTTCTGAAGTTCTGAGCATCACATGGGTTCCTCATTGCAAGTCCTTCGTCACTCAACAGGTGTGCACCCAGCCAGACGCCATCATTTTCCGGGACAAGATTCCCGGAAAACCAAGCGTTCGCTGCCAAAACATTGCATCACATCATTTGGAATTGGAACTGATGGTAGATGGCTACACCTAACAAACTGGAGAGTGAAAGCCGGCCAAGAACTCGTATTGGCGAGGAACCCACACGTACTAGCTAGCACAGAATCAGTCGGGTCCCGTGTCCTGTGTGTAGCTCACAACCTTGTGATGGCTCCAAAGATTCCAAGCACATGATCACCTGCAGCAACCACCAACACGCACTGCGGATGTCTGATATACTCGGTAGATTTCACATTTTGTATGCACAAAAGGGAAACTTGATAGATCCCAGATACAAACTTTCCGAACAGCAACTATCCCGTCCCTGTGCACCCGAGTGCCTGATGCAATCCGGCAAAAAAAAAAGAAAAGAAAAGCAAAAAAGGGGGGCAAAATACACATCAACTGATGTGTAGCAGGTTCTTAGATGCAGATTAGTAGATTAGCCATGAACTGGAATTTGGTCAGACTAACTTCCTATCTTTGTACTCTATGGGGTATACTCGTCTTCAGTCGCCAAGTTCTGTTTCCTGCAGTTGTTTCCTCATGCTGATAGGAGGAGCATGTGTCTTCACTTCACCGTTCATGAGGGGTCGCAGCACCGGATGTGCCTTTCTGGGTGGATATGGCGGAAGCGAGAGCAACTGGCATCAGGCAGAGGCCCTTGTTCTGAAGGTACTGCATTGCGCTCGTGATGCTTGTTTCCATCAGCTTGACCACCTCTTCCTCGAAGGCTAAGACATCTTCCGAGTCTTGTGTGTCCAGCAGTCCTTCTGCATTGGTTGCAGCTGACAGAGGTTGACCATGGGAACCCTACATGAGTCATGACAGTGCATGGATGAGTGGATTGGAGTGATGTACTGGTATCCCAATGAAGAATCAGAAAGCAAATCTATATCAAGTGCAACTACAATGCAAGTGGAACTATAAAACTGTTCATAGCTCAAGTTATTTGAGGCATTGCACTTTGATATGAAAATGAAAAGATGCAAGTCTCTAGTAGCAATTATAGAACAAGAATGCAAGGATTTATGGAAGTTGTAGAAAATAAAAAGGTTCGGCACCTCAGTTTGGGATTCTGCGAGAAGGGGAAGAACTGCTCCAGGAGCTCCAAGCCTACTCATGCTCAAGACCTGAATCAAGCAATAGGAAAGACGAATGTTCATCATCTGGAAATGGCAAAGCTACCAGTGCTTGTTTCAAACGTCTGTTCACAATCACAACCATACCTTGACCTGAAGCTGAAGAAATTTCACATAGTCAATTATTTCATCCAGCATGGATGCCTTGTCTGCCTGCTTGCATCAAAAATGATTTGCCACGTTATTTTATTCAACAGTTATTTTCAAAGCAAAAGGTAAACTGTCATAATTTATTTATTTAATCCATATTAAACAGGTTCTGCATCAATACAGCAGGGGGTTTGAATGGTAGTATTTTGTTGGAATATAGCATTTAATTCAACTCCAATGAAATACAAACAAATATAAACATGCCCTAAACATATATTTCTTTCAAGCTGCACCATATTGGGTTGAACTAATGGCAAAAGTGCAAAACAGAAACAGGTAATGACTATTGTTGGCCTGAACAGATCAAAAGTTAGATTGAGTGTGTTTGTAGAGTTAAAGACTTGAAACTATGTATGTAGAAAGCACATGGAACTCAATAGTTGCTTACTTCTATTGTCTTACTGTGTAAATTTTTTCTTTTAACATGGAAGACAGTTGTGTGTCATTGTATTAAGAACATAGTATTAGCTCAATGACCAATTCTAACAACTGCAAGTGTAGTTGCAATCTGAAAATTAATGGCAAGTTAAACAGAAACAAAAAATGTACCTTATTAGAATTAGGGACGAGGTCTTGTAGATTTTTCATCCTGTCTGAAATTTTTTCCCTGCGAAGCTGCAGCAAAATAAGAAATCGCAGTTACAAATTGAAGCTACAGATAGCGAGCCAAACAAACAATTCAAACATATTACATATCTTTCAATTTTGTCTTGAGGTGTGATTTCATTAAAGAACTCACCCGTTCAGCAATACTGTGAGGATCAGTTGCCTGTCCACGACGAGCCCTTACTCGTGGCTTCACACTGACACCATTTGCAGCTGAATTTGCTTGGTTTTGCACATCAGGAGCACGGCTAACAGGACACTCACTTTTATTTTCATTGACCCATGAAGGCATCTAAACATTGGCAAATAGGAACACCATGTCAGGTAGAGTCTGATGAAAGGCAGCACAAAAGGAGTACAGTGACTGAGAATAATGTTATTTTTTTTCTAAGAGTAAAGGTAAAAAACCTTTTGAGGAATCTGTGCTCCTTGTGTTGTGGTGACTGTCATCTGGTTACGAGCAGTGAAAGTAGGGACAGGCACATTACACATTGGATTTTGCTCCTGCAGTATGGAAGTTGAGTTATTGGTACAGTTCAAATGAACAGTAAGATGCAGTTGAGACACTGCACTTTAGTGGCACTGTTCGAAAATGAAACCTGTTTATGAATCTTGAAACCACTGTCAACTACACTTGTTTCCTGGATGTTAGCAAATGAGGGAAGCCTGCAACTGATGAACTCTTTGCTATCCTGTATTATGAAAAGAACCCAAAATTAACTGAATGAAATAGGTAAGGTAGCAGCCATATATTTATGTTTCCCCCTTTTAAAGAAAAAGCCATTTCTGTAGTGAGCATTACCTGTGGTGATGCCAAGGTGGCATTGTCAAATACTGAGATATTGCCATTGGGATGGATTGTTTTGCTCAAAATAGCATCACTTTGTGCCCCTTGAAAACTGAAAGCTTCTAGATTCATCGGTTCCATGAATGAAGGGTGATTGTGGAATGTGGGACACAAGGTTGATGCTGAAGAAACAGCATTGACATCAGCAAGAAAAGCGGAAACATCACTGTTGTTACTATCAATTGAACTGGATAAGGCATGAGGCATTTCTGAAAGGCAAGGTGTATTCAGTTGCTGATGAAACCCTCCCGGTGTTGAAGTGCACTGAAGTACCCCTGGGTTCACTAAATTACTCTGCATATTGCCATTGTTCTGCAGTCGTTGCAGCTCCAGAAGATTGCGAGGAAGCTTATCTCTAGATAGAATCTCACCAGGCAACAGATCAGCATGTCCAGTACCTGTATAGCCCAACCGTTCATTTGTAAGAATAGTGGAGTCCTGTTCATGCCCACTGAATTTTAAATTGTGATCTGATCTACCTGTCATGAAATAGCATGATGGTGCCACGCTTCCTTCTCCTCCAAATGATCCAACTGAACCATCAGCCAAACTATAGCCCTCAGAGGCAGAATTGACAGGCCATGGTGAGAAGTAGGAACCAGCAGAATAGTCCATGTTAATCAACACTAATGCTTCGCAACCTCCTCCCAAAATGATCTTTATAAAATGGCTTCTAGAGAATTGAAGTATCCACAGTTGACAAGCTGGTGATGCCTACATTCAAAAAGAGGAAAAATCAGGTAATTATGAAAGCAATCTTTGATTGCCAGAATGTTTCCTTTTGTACAAAGGCAGAAAATAATGATGCTAAAAGAACAGATGTCAGCTACTCACAGATTGCATGCATGGACCAATAATGCAAAGATATAGTCAAATGTTCCTTGGGAGCTTAAAGTTTTTGAAGAAAACATATTATGGGGCACACGCGTTAACCATTCAAGGAAGCCAGTATATTAAAATATGCCTGAATAATTTGAATTCTTTTGTGTTTTTTATATACGGTTGACAGGTTCCCCTCAAAGCCCCTGAGGCCCTCAGCACACGTATCTGTCATGTTCATGACAGTCAAGCGTACCTATAGATGGGGAGTTGAATCCTTCAATATTTTGGAAATTTTCCATTGGAGCATGGAAAGTTTGGATGAACTGTCAAACCAAGCACATAGTACTCCACTAATATTAGAAAAAAGGAACAGAGGAATACAATTCTTCGGTGTAAAACATATACTATATGACAAGTAAAACATAATTGCAGTTCAAGCAATCATGTAAATAAATTGTTCTTTGATCGTGGTGCCAAGTGAACACAACTTCCATGCTCTGTTCTGCAGTCAATTAGAAATTGATTCTCTTGGAACAAAGCAACAAGTGACTCAGACATTCACTCATTACAATAAAACGATAATTATGCATTATTATCATTCATTTTACTACTGTCTCACTGACACAACTGCATATGTACGAGCGAATGATTTGAACCCATTTGAGTGTATAGGCCAATAAGGCCATACCGTCAAATGCTCAAATGATACTTCACATTCTGCTATATAATCATACCAGTTTATTTTCTCGATCTGTAGTTAGAGAAAGTTAAACTGGCACATTAATAATCATTTATCTCTGGCACTACAGTAGCACTTTAAAGCCCCTGAATGTCCACCATAACAACTCATAACTAGGCTATCAAGAAGCATTCCTGCCTTCTGGCTACTGAGACACAGAACCCTGTCAGCCAAATAAACCGAGAAATACAAACAAGAGTGGCTGACATCATGCGTTACACAACTGCAATTCCTCTCACATATAGTAGAAATTCATGACACAGAAGCCTTATTCAGAATCAGAGACCATACAATCGATTTTCTTGTGTACTAGCCCTTTTCATTCTCTCCTAATATTAACAGATATACTGCAAATTTCAGCAGAGAAGAACAGGTTTCGTGGACAAGAAGATACAATTTTCAGTTGGCTAGATAACCATCCTTATCCATCTACTACGATGTTTTGAGAAGTAGGAAAAGGATCGCAACAAAGAAAACGAACCACGATCGGAACATTATGCCCGCGTCAATCAACCCAAAGCGACCGTCCATCTCCATCTGGACCATCTCTGGCATTGTTCCTGCCCCTTCGCACGACAACTAATAAACCCCAACCAAGAAACGGCAATCAAGAACCCCATCAAGAACAGAGCCCCCCATAGAGAACAGAGCCAAGACGGCACGGACGCATAAGCATGTAGCAGGGAGGGTTATACGCATACACATGCAGTGAATCGCTACCGAAAGATCACGGTGGTACTGAAAGTTAAAACGTTGAAAGGGGGGAGAAGCAGACTGAGCACTTACCAGGGGGAAGGGGAAGATTGGAATTGCGATGAGCACAGCAGTGAAGCCGCCGGTGCGGGTACTTGTGGAGGAGGAGAGCGCGGAGGTGAGTCGGGTGAGGAGAGGGGAGGGGGACTGGGTTCTGGCTGGGGAGGAGGAAGAGGAGGAGAGGAGGCGGGCGGTTTGGGCGGAGGAGAAAAAGGAGTGGCTTTTGCGGTCTTGCTTGCCGGGGGCGAAGACTGGAAGACGCGTTGGACTGCTGAATTTCTGACGCCCAGCCAAAGCGGGTGCAGTGTGGCGCAGCGCAGCGCTAGCCGGAAAGCCACACGGCAGTTGGTGCTTGCGGCTGCCCTTTTTTGCTTATCAGCACCCCCATCTTTTTGTTTATTCCTGCAGGCATCTTTTTTGGGTATTTTGGGGCTGGATTGATGGATCAATTTGGTTGGGCGGAACACGTAGACGGTTGACATGTGGTTTTTTATTGTGTTATAGTCTCGTGAAATCACTTAGAGTTGTGTAATTATTTGTTTGTTATAGTAAACTGAATATGTTGGGATAGTTATTTTTATGTGTACTTCTTTAAATGGTAGGACATTTAGCATAATTCATAATATGGAAATGAGTTTAGCTGAAATAGACATGCTCATTCGAGGCCAACTCATGTAAAAGGTAGCCGATGATATTTCTTTACACATATAGCTAGAAATAAGACATGTACGTTTGTACAACAATACTTGCTTACACATGTGCTTTACGGTGTTCAAAGTTGGTGACATGTACAAATACACACGTCAGGGCGTGCTCGTGATGGCCTAACGGATGTCAGATTTTTTGCACGCTAGAACATTAGAGAAAAGATGACAGACATCAAGGCGGCATGTACATTATCTTGAGAAAAGATGACACATTATGTATGGTGGTGTGTATTCAGATACACGATAGAGCGCTTTTGCTTCGTCAAGGATGGTTGGTGTGACATGCAGACATGATTTAGTATGGATGATAGCTCATATAAAAAGCATTTTATATTGTGGATTGACACTACGTATACACGTATGTAAGATGTGTACGTTTGTATAATAATACTTTGTGACATATATACACTTCAACGTTTATACAATGCTTAAAGTTGGTGATACATAGAAATACATAAGTCCGGATATGTATAGAGATATCCTAACCGACACCACAAATGCTTGAACCGTAAGAGATGGCGTGCAGCAGTCAGTATAGCGTCTTTGGCATAGATGTCGCGCGGCATTGATACGCATCTAGATAAGCACACTGTTGTGCGTTTTGCTTTGCCGGGGATGATCCTTCTTTGAACGAAGATGAGTGATATCGCAAGCCTGAAAAAATGTGAAGTGGCATTAACCATTTGAGCTAGTGTCCCGGGCGATTGCCATGACAGAGCGAGAGCGCGCTTGAAATATCGAGGGAACCGGAGGACCGGAGCGCGACAGAACCACACACAACCATGCTGATCCTGTTTGCCCCCCGTCACGGCACGAGTCTGTGCTGTGTCTCGGTCTGCCAGTCTGACCAGCTATCGTTCGGCCGCGATGTCGCTGTGCTGGGGTGGGCCCCCGCGTTGAGCATCACCCCCCGTCCGGGCCCGCATTTGGCAGCACCTACGGCGTTCCGTTTTGTTCGGGAGCCTAGCTAGTGAGGACCGGAGGAGGGAGAAGCGCAAGAGGACGGAGGGCCTGGCCGGACGGCCGCCTCTCGCGCTAATCATGGTTCGGTTGCAGCCGCAGGCAGCAGAGTAGGTCCCCTGTGCAACTACCGACCTGTGCCACCACTCTGCTAGCTTCCCCAAAACAACGAACAAATCCCAGCATCATCATCGTCATCGTGGTCATTGCGCAACCAAATCCCCCCCTAATCCCATTCCCTTGATCTGCAATTCATCTCCTGATGATCCCATTGGCCCCCCGGAAGAACACGAACCAGCGCGAGGGAGGGGAACGAAGCCGGTGGGTAAATTAAGCGCGAAGCCGGCTGAGAAACGGCGCTCGGGTTGACCCCGCCTTGTTAATTCCACGCGGCTTTTTTTTTGATTCTCTATTTCTACCCCGCGGCTGCCCGGCAACGGCGGGCGGCGCTCAGTTGCCTTTGCATGCGGGAGCGCGCGCCCGAGTCCAGCGCGCCGCACCGCCGGGCCGGGAGACGCGGGGCGTGCGGCCGGAAATTGTGGCCTGGGGAACGGACTGGATGAGGGATGACGAGCTCGGCCGCGCGCGCGACGAACCACTTGGCTGTTGACTCGGGCACGGTTGGGGGGGATTAGTTTAGCCTGGAGTGGAGGGCGTTGGGTTCTGTGGCAAGTGGCGGCCCGCGGCAGTCGGAGCGGGTGGATTTGGGTTGGATGATGACGATCGAGTGGTTTGGGTCAGCTAATCACACGCGGGAATTGCGATCGCACCGCGTACAAGCAAAGCATTGCCTAGCTACCGAGGATGCAGGAACTCCGGCGAGAGTCAGTGGTGGATGGGGGTGATAGCAGTCTGTTCGTTTGGTTGGTGGGCGATGATGCCGATTTGATTTATTCGAGAGAAAAGATCGGCGGGCCGATAAAGCCTGCGAACAGCGTGGTTGGGCTGATCCACCAATGACTGTATCAATCATTCCTGTGTTTTGCTTGCCTAGGTGGGTGGCAGCGTGGCGCATCGCGTCGTTGACCATGGGATGGGAATCAACATCCCCCGCCTGCCTGCTGCCTGGCCCGACTAGTCAGTTTCTCACTCTAGAGCGGTTTGTTTACGCTTGGCTTTGACCTCTCTCCCTCGGGTTGGCGTTGACGCGAGCGAGAGAGATCCGTGTTTCGATTCGGCAGCTTTGAATGTTGTTTTACACAATTCGCAAAAAAAAAACAAAAAAGAAGAATTCTATTTTATATTATTTTTCAATTTTTCTATGTATATCTCAATTTTCGGTATCCAGATCTGGGTAGTATATCGTTGTTTCCGGCCTCAAGATGACTTTAAATGAAAAAAAGTTTGAACTACAAAGTTATTTCGTCGAAAGCTACAATTTTCATATAAATTTAATCTCGATCCAAGTTCATAAAAAAAGTTACGATTTTTTTTAAAACGAACTGATCCTTACCGCCGTATCACACGGCGTTTGCAAGCACTAACGTTAGGACCAAAACGTCATACCACACAGCGGTAATGGTATAGTTTTGCAAAATTTGAGATGGTACATATATTTTAAAAAAGTCCTAGAAGAAAAAATAATAATAATTTCAAAAAGGACTGCTGTTTTACACGGGCCAGATGGGTCCACATTTTCTGTATCCTCCGCTTTCTTTTTTTTTTCAACTTCTTGACGGCCCATATTTATTTGTAGGTGCTTCGGCTGTATTGGACGGACCCCTGTCGGACAGGCCCATATTAGAATGCGGAATGCACATTTCTTTGCGAGTTTCGCGGAAGAAATGGCCGGTAGGAGGACGGAAGTTTTGTTTTTGTACTTTGCCACTTGTTAGTGTTAGAGTTAGCACTAGCAACACACAAGCGCACGCGCACGCGCACGCAGCTGCCTATAGATGGGCATTTGACCCGCGACCTGGCGGCCTGCCCGAAGGCACGCAGTTTTGTCCCGGCCCCAGCACGGCCCGCTAGCCACGGTGCATGTGTTGGCTCGGCACGCTAGCTGTGCCCGGGCGTGGGTCGTCACCCTAGCACTGCAGGCCGCCCCGGCCCGGCACGAAAATAAAAAGTCGACCTGTCAGTGGCCCGCTTAACTCCACCCACACATATAATGAACACGCTGTTGGTGGAAATCGGGCCCGAAGGGTGGACGCCGACACAACAGCCCCCTGAGCTCTCTTTCCCTCAACTTGGTACCGCGAAGAGTGCTACTTCTACTTGCGCCAAGAATGAAGATGCAGAAACTTAATAACACGAAAAGGAAACAAGGGAACACTTAGCAGACCGAAGACCGAGAGGACTGCAGTCGCCTTCGGTACTCTCTTCTCATTACAGTGTGTCTGTTTCATTACAAGGGGTTCACTATTTATAGGAGACCCCTGGTCATAGTCATTTGCCTCAATTACACCTTTTCCGTTCCTGACAAACGGCTTTAAGCACTTTACAAGGGTATAACAGTAAGTCCCCGCGTCGTACATGCCTCCAGCGTGTCTTCGTACGGCCGAAACGCCTTTACACGCGGCACTTCCAGTCTCTGCCTTGCACGGAGGCCTCTTTACACGTCGGCGGCAGTCACGTGTCCAGGATCGCCGCGCCTTCGGCGCCGAAGTGCGATCCCGCCTCGGACGTATCGCGCCACTCCGGGCGTCTTGCCCGTGTCGCTGCTGGTCCCGGACGCGACATTCCCGGCCGGCGCAACGCGCTCCTGGCTCTCTCGAACCTTCGTCACCGGAGTACAACCATCCGGGCCTTCGGCACCGAGGGCAGGCGCAGCCATGTGGGACCATCCCTGCACAACAATCCTCACGTAACATGAGCAGTGTTAGTGTTTCTGTTAACACCCGTACCGCGAATGTTTCCCGCGAGACCGAAGCCGTATGCGGACCGAAAGTCGTCAGCGTGGCCAGACGAGGGTGAAGCTTCCGAAGACCAACTTCCCCAACAGTAGCCCCTCGTCAGTGAGGGCCGTCCTGAAACCACGAAGGGCCGAACTTACGATGAACCTTGGTCGGGGTGAAGAATGGTCTTCGGAACTCCCCCGGACGGCCCACGCTGACGCGGAAACCTGAAAAAGACGTGTATTGCCCCTTGGAAACTTTACCGTTGTGAGGGGTTGTTACTGGGTAAAACGGTAATTTCGGTCGTCATCGGCGCGATTATCGGGGCTCATTACTATAAAAAGGGGGCCGCCCTTTGGGTTGCCCCACACCGCGGCTGCAACCTGAAGCTACGACGCGCGAGAGCTCCGAAGGTCTCTTCGTAAGACTTCCTCCGCCCCCTTGCTTCCGTTTTCGCTTCGTGCTTAGTTAGCACTCATGGCGCCGAAGCGTAGACGCGATCTTCGTCGCAAGGGAGATTGCGAAGACATACACGTTCGGTCGAAGCCAAATCGACAAGACCGACGTGGAGTCACTGGTGAAGAACCGAATGGTCGGGGCCGGCCGAGCCCCTGGCCGGGAGACTGTGCCGCGGCCCCGGGACAACGAAGTTGTCATCTTTCGCGATCTGTTGTACGCGGGGCTTCGGTTCCCGCTGCACCCTGCCGTCGTCGACATCCTCCGGTATTTTGACATCTACTTGCACCAGCTCACTCCGAATGCCATCCTGCGGCTGTCGGTGTACATGTGGATATGCCGGACTACGAAGATCAAGCCCTCCGCTGAAGGATTCGCTTCGGCACATCAAGTGCACCACCAGCGGCGGACGGTCTTCGAGGAGGAGGGGGACCAATCTGTCGAGAAGGACTGCCAGTTCGGCTGTCTGAACTTTTCGTACAAGCTTGGCGTGGTGAGCCCGGTCACTGCGTATCGGAATAAATGGCCTTCGGATTGGCAGCAGCACTGGTTCTACTACACTGTGAACCCTCCTTCTTCCGGAGGGACTCACCCGCTGGCCACGAAGGAGCTCCCGCCCCTCCACGAGTCCTATGCCAAGAATCCTTCGTGCCCCGAAGGCGACGAGTTCGTGATAATGTTGCGCCGGTTCGCGCGCAAGTACGGTACACGCGACATCGTGGAGGAGTACCGCAGCATCCCCGTGTGCCCGTTGGTGGACGGCTGGTCCGTGGCCGACGACGAGTGGGCGGAGGATATCGGGGGCATTCCCTGCCCTGACTGGACGAAGGTCTTCGGCTTCACGGCCGAACGTAAGTTACTTGGCGGCCTTCGGCTGGTTTTTCTTAGCTACGTTCCGGGTAAATAAAATGCTGACCGATTAGATTATTTGCCCGCATTGTTGAGGAGAAGGAAAGTGGAGGCGCACGGGGACTTCATCCTCGGCCCCGTCTCGCCGAAGGAGTATAAAGACACCGCCGCGGAGCTGAACGGGTCTAAGACGAACCGAGTGTTCGAGTTTTTCAAGATCACTCCTCCTAAGCGTGTCGGTTTCGCCAAGCACCGCGAGGCAGCCGAGAAGAAAGCCGCGGCAGTTGCGGCCGCCGAGGCGGACGCCGAGGAGACGGCAACTTCACCGCGCGCCGCTCCGCGGAACACCGGCGGAGGGGTGCCCCCGCCGCGGCCACCGCCGCCGCCGAAGGGAAGGCCCGAAGAAACGGGGCGGGCGGCCGGCGGACTCGCCCCCATCTCCCAAGAGGACTCGCGTCGTCGACGTTGAGACGGGCCTCGTCGAGGATGTGATCGCCGCCGTGCCGCCGCGCGCGGCTGCGCCTTCGGACGCACCTTCGTCGAGGGCCGGGAAGGGGGCCGCTGGCCGCTGCTCGTCCCCCTCAGCCCGCAAGAGAGAGACAGTGACGACGACATCGATGTTCGCATCGTGTCCTCCATTGGTGACGCGCCGCGCAAGCCGAGCCCCGTCGCCCTCGGCGCCGAAGCCCCACAAGAGAAAGATAATTCCAGCTCCACCTCCAGCAGCTCGTCCGACACGTCCTCCGGTGGCACCGAGCAATCCGCCTCCCCTTCGGCCCCTGCTACCGAGAAGGATGGTGTCGTCTTCAAAGCGGAGGAAGGGGAGGACGAGGAGCCCGAGAGCAGTGGCTATCGGGTGACGCCTGAGGATCCCCACGCCGCCGCTGTCCGTCTTCAAGTTCCCGCCGAAGCCAAGCTGATTGACGGGAAGACGATCCGTTTTTTGGGCCTGACGAGTGGCGGGCATGAACGCCAGTTCCTGGAGGAAGCCGGGGCGAGCTTCGCCATACCTCATGAAGAGGAATACTTCGGGAAGCTTACCGCGGCTGAGCTCACAACAGCGTGCGGGGATCTGTCCCTGAAGGCCTTCATCGCGTCGCGATGCCTCGCCCGAAGGCTGGAGCAGGAGAGCAAGGAGTCGAAGGAGAGATCGGTGGCCGTTGTCTCCTCGCTTGAAAACCGTGTGGCGGAGCTGGAGGGGCGATTGGCTGCGGAACAAGAGCGCCCGGAGGCTGCAACAAGAGAAAGAACACGCAGCGAAGTCCCCCAAAGCTGTCCTCAAAACGTTGCGCCATGACATGGAGACCCTAAGCAGCGCTAAGGAGGACTTACACGCTCAGCTTGCCGACAAGGAGGCCAAGCTGGCCGAAGCGCAGAAAGAGGCGAGCGAGCTGAGCGGGACGCTGGAGCGGTACCGTGCAGATCATATTCAGAGCACGGAGGCCCTTCGCAACGACATACTGCAGCTGCTGGAGCAGTGCAATCTCAGCGCGCCGCCTATCCCGTTCCCCCGGTGCACCGTCGAGTCATATTATGAGTGGGTGAATGCCTGCTTCGACCTCATCTCCATGAACACGAAAATCTTCGGAGAGCTCGGGGCCGCGGTGGGGGTTCGCACACTGGCATATTCCGTGTGCTCGCTGGCGCCCTCGGATAGTCCATCGTCGGAGAAAACGATCAACAAAAGCGACCTTCGTCGGCTTACCAAGGAAAACTTCGAATGGCCCACCGACGCAGACCTCGACGTTGGGCAGCTCCCGGTGCTCCCCAAGAATCTTGCGAAAAATTTCATGAACACCTTCTTTGCCCAGCGCGGGTATCGTCTCACTTTGGACGAGTCCGCTCGCCTTAGTGCTCAGGTACGCCGAAGCTACTTCTGCCCTTCATCTAAGGTTGCGTTAAAGGTATATTCTCACAACTATTTTGACGCATTGCCCCCGCCGTTTTATAGATAAGGCCTCATCTGCAGGAGCGTGTTTACGACCGAATCCGGGTTCGGTTCGGCGGTACTCCGCCCCTGCCCCAGTTCATGACGGAGGGGGATTGGATCGCCATGCCCGGCGTTCCTCTTATCACCGCTGGGGGCCCCGAAACTGCGGCACGGGAGGAAGGTGAGGCCCCCGGCGTTGCTGACGATGAAGCTGGTGCCGCCGAAGACACGACGGCTCCCACTACTGAAGAAGGGCACAGGGAAGGCGCGCCGGAACCCGCGACTGAGGGCGAGTGTGCCGAAGCTGCCGACGGGACGGCCCCTTTCGTGCCCGCCGGCTTTGAAGCTGCTCCTGTTGCCGAAGAAGAGCTCGCGCTTGCCCACGGAGACGTCGTTGCGGCCGCTGTTCCCGTGGAGGAAGACGCTACGGCCGACGCTTCAGAGGCGGCACACGCAGCGGAGCTTGAGGCCGCGCTGCTGGCTGCCAGCTCTCCTAGCGGCGAAGGACCCGTGGAGCCAGCGGTCGACGCAGCCGTCGCGTCGGTCGAGGCCCCCAAAGTGAGCGCCGTGCTGAGCGAAGACCCCGTCGTCACCGAAGGTGCCGAGGTCTGAACCGCGCCATGCTAGGCCTTGTAAACGAGCGAAACGCTCTCCCTTTGGTGGGATGAATTTTTGTAAAGTAAACTGATGTACGGTGTCTC
Organism: Cenchrus americanus; assembly: GCA_947561735.1. Taxonomy (NCBI): domain Eukaryota; kingdom Viridiplantae; phylum Streptophyta; class Magnoliopsida; order Poales; family Poaceae; genus Cenchrus; species Cenchrus americanus. The sequence continues at coordinate 96,806,256 of OX387240.1, forward strand.
TGCGCAGGTTCCTTCGGTGGTTCCTGCGCAGAAGGTCGAAGGTGCGAGCAGTTCATCTCTGCCCCTACACTCTCTTTTTGTCGCGCCGAATGTTTGGACGAAGTTTAGCATTCGCCACCCCGATGTTTCGTACGCTGAGTTTTTGTCGTATCGTGCGGAGCGCTACCGCCTTCACAACGAAACTGCTAAACGCTTTTTTGCAGATTTTTCGAAGGATCCCGTGCATCGGGATGCCGTTCTTAGAGAGCGAGCCGCCCGTAGGGCGGCTAGGTGAAACTCAGCGGACCCCTTCGTGACCGAAGGGGTTATTCCAAAAGTAGAGCCGATCGAGAAGGGGGTCCTTGGACCGCCCGAGTATGTATATTTAATTCCCGACGCCTCGTCGGAGAGCTTCGCGGCCGTGAAGGTGGAAACGGAATGACGGCCTGCACACTGACTCTAATCCCGACTTCGGCGCAGGACGGATGCCTACCGACAGCGAGCTTCGGGAGATGGCTCTGGAGATTATAGATATGGCGTATCTTCGGTTGATCGACGAGATCTGTGAAGACGTGCTAAACGAAGATTGATTGCTAGGTGTAGCTATGGGCTGCCGCGAAGACTTGAATCAGAGGACTTCGGAACTCCCCCCAGAAGTGTTCGCGGTATGCCCGGAGCGAATTTTTTCCTACAGATTGTAAATTTAGTGTTGGAGACGATGTGTATTGTAACTGCATTGTTTTTCCCTTGTAAAGTTGTATTGCTGTCGCAAAGTACATTGTATGTTGAAAGTGTGATAAGGGAAAAGAGACGAAGGGTGCCAGTGCCCGTCTCTTGCGTGCTTTGGTGTTGCGTTCGCTACTTGTTCGATCGAGACCGCCCCTGAATGCGTTGAGACGAAGCGGCACCGCGCTTCCCCTCCGGACGCAGCTTACATCGGCTCCGCTGTCTCCAGAATGTTTTTCGTGAAACTCACTCACTCGGGTTAAAAAAACAACGTCATGTTCAGGACGCGTGTTTTTCTTTGACCACATAGCCGTCTCGTGCTGCGCCGAGAGGCCTTTAGATTTGAACAAGTCGAGGCCGAAGCGATGCCCCAGGCGTGTGCCTGCTCAAGCCAAATGGGCGTGCGCTTACTCCGACCAAATCGTGGCCTTGTGCCGCGTCAAGCGGTCTTTTCCTTCGGTCAAGACAGGACCGACGCATCGCTCCATGCGTGCGTTTACTCCGGCCGAATCGTGGCCTCGTTCCGCGTCAAGCGGTCTTTCTCTTCGGTCAAATCGGGACCGACGCATCGCTCCAGGCGTGCGCTTACTCCGGCCGAATCGTGGCCTCGTTCCGCGTCAAGCGGTCTTTCTCTTCGGTCAAATCAGGACCGACGCATCGCTCCAGGCGTGCGCTTACTCCGGCCGAATCGTGGCCTCGTTCCGCGTCAAGCGGTCTTTCTCTTCGGTCAAATCAGGACCGACGCATCGCTCCAGGCGTGCATTTACTCCGGCCGAATCGTGGCCTCGTTTCGCGTCAAGCGGTCTTTCTCTTCGGTCAAATCGGGACCGACGCATCGCTCCAGGCGTGCGTTTACTCCGGTCGAATCGTGGCCTCGTTCCGCGTCAAGCGGTCTTTCTCTTCGGTCAAATCGGGATTGACGCATCGCTCCAGGCGTGCACTTACTCCGGCCGAATCGTGGCCTCGTTCCACGTCAAGCGGTCTTTCTCTTCGGTCGCAACGATAAGTGACAGGCTTGGCGCGCGCGCACCCAAGGTGATCCGTGCCTAGGTTGTCACTTACCCCGTCGAAGGGCGCCTCGAAGACTAGGCCCCCCCCAAAGGGGTTGCCTAGCTTCGACAAAATGGCGAAAGCATTCTTGAAGAGAAAATATACTGGACACGAAGGGATGGGGGAAAACTGACTTATATTACACGTCAGGAAAAAAGGGGTACAAAGGGCCGCCTCGTTAAAAACCTCACACTTCGCGGATCTGGAGGGGAACCGCGAAGCCTCCCCCGTGAGGAAAAGAGTACGTCCCCCACTACTTTAATGTACATAAGATACAGACTCGTTACCATGACTTAAGGGAAAAAGAAACTATTGAAACTCAAACTATGCTAAAAGCTCGCAGTCGCTTCAGACGAAGTACTTCTGAAGCATGTCCACATTCCAAGTGTAGGGCTCTTCGTCGCCAGTTAGTCGGCGCAACTTGAACGCTGCTTCGTTTGCGGTCGCAGTCGCTATGAACGGGCCTTCCCACTTCTCGTGCATCTTGCCCTTCAGTTTTCCCTTCGGCACCTTGCGTAGCACCAGATCTCCTGACCGTATGAGCTTCGGTCTGATCTTCTTGTTTTTCCACCTTCGGGTCTCATCTTGGTAGGCCGACAGGTTTGCGGCTGCTTGTAGGCGGACCTCCTCAATGTTCTGAACCGACGCCTTAAGGTCTTCGTCTCCGGAGGGGGTGCTCCTCCGTGTGCCCGTGCATAGCTCTTCGGGCAACATGGCTTCCTCCCCCGTACAACGGTTTGAAGGGTGAGAACTCGGGTAGTTCGGACGTGGTGGTGTTGTGGGACCGGATTACCCTCGGTAATTCTCCGGCCCATTTGCTCTTGGGCGAGGTCGGTGATGTTCCTCTTGATGCCGCCGAAGATGATCCCATTAGCCCGCTCCACCGCCCCGTTGGACTGCGGGTGGTAGACCGAAGCGAAGCACAACTTTGTTCCCAAGTATGCACAGAATTCCTTGAACTCCGCGCTGTCAAACTACTTGCCATTATCGACTGTGACCTCGTGGGGGACGCCGAAGCGGCACACTATGTTCTGCCAAAAGAACTTCTGAATGGTTGCCGAAGTGATACTCAATAACGGCTTCGCTTCAACCTACTTGGAGAAATATTCAACCGCCACAACTGCGTGAGTGTAATTTCCGGGTGCCGTGGGTAGCGGGCTGACGATGTCGATACCCCACCGGGCGAAGGGCCACACCGGTGGTAACAGTTGTATCTCGTTGGAAGCGAACTTGTTGTAGGGCGCATGGCGCTGGCATTCTGGGCAATGGCGCACTATATCATGGGCGTCTGCGACGCCGAAGGCCAGTAGAAGCCCTGGCGGAAAGCCTTCTGCACTAATGCCCTGGTCCCGAGGTGGTGTGAGCACATGCCGCTGTGGATTTCGTGAAGCAGTTGTTTGCCTTCGGTGGCCGATATGCACTTTAGCAGTGGGGCACACACCCCTCTTCGGTACAAGTTGCCGTCGACGAGGTGATAGTTTCTTGCCCTGATGGCCACTCTCTTGCTGATGACCCCATCTTCGGCCTCGTAGTAACCCTTGAGCGCCGCCACTATTGGGGCCACCAGTCCTCACTCTGTATGGCATTCACAAACTTGGGGGGTGCCGCTTCATCGGCGGCGGACTTCATGGTAGTTGTTTCATAGAAGACATCCGGCGGCAGGGGCTCAAGTAGTGCAATTGCCTTTGCGATGGCATCGGCCTCCTTGTTGTAATTCCTGGGAAAACTTCTCACTGTGATGCCGATGAAGAATTTTTCCATGCTTCGGACAGCCTGCAGGTACTTCATCATATCCGGGTTTTTTGCCTTGTAGGTTTTCCCAATGTGGCAGGCAACAAGTTTGGAGTCTGTCAAGATGACAAGCCTCCTTGCACCTACGGCCCTGGCTTTCCGAAGCGCGAGCAGCAGGCCTTCGTATTCTACCACGTTGTTTGTGCAGTTGTCATAGTTCAGCCGCAAGGCATATCGGAGCTTGATGCCCGAAGGGGACTTTAAGACTGCTGCGGCCGTCGACCCAAGGTGGCAGTATGCACCATCGCACTGGACTTCCCATATTGGCTCTGTAACTATTGCTTCCCCCTTCGGCGCCGAAGGCGTCCAATCGGCTACAAAGTCAGCGAGGACTTGAGACTTTATCGCACTGCGCGCGACAAAGCTTATGACGTGCTCCGCCAACTCCGAGGCCCACTTGCCCATCCTGCCCGTTGACTCCTTGTTCTCGAACATGTCCCGGAGGGGGAAGGCTGTAGGCACCGAAACATTGTGGCTCTGGAAGTAGTGCCGAAGTTTCCTCTTTGCCATCACAACAGCATATGTCATCTTCTCCATTTAGGAGTAGAGATGTCTTGAGCCGCTCAGAGCTTCGGAGACATAGTATATGGGGAATTGCCTCAGAGCGTCTGCCTCTTTGCGCTCTTCCACAAGCACTGCGCTAACTGCTGTGTCGGTTGCAGCGATGTACAACAGTAGTTCAGCCTTCGGTGATGGTTTGGTCATGACTGCTGCTTCTTCAAGGTATTTCTTGAGGTCGTCGAAGGCTTGTTGTTGCTCTGGGCCCCATTGGAAAGTTGAATTTGCACGAAGCACCTTAAAGAAAGGAAGGCTTCGTTCGGCGGCTCTGGAGATGAAACGGTTCAGCGAGGCAATTCTGCCTGTGAGCCTTTGGACTTCCTTTCTAGTGCTCGGAGGTTGCATCCTTCGTAGGGCTTCAATCTTTTGGGGGTTCGCCTGAATGCCCCGCTTAGAGACCATACACCCCAACAGCTGCCCCTTCCGGATGCCGAAGATGCACTTCTCTGGGTTGAGCTTGAGGCCGTTTCGCCTCATGTTGTCGAAGGTCTCGATCAGAGCTGCAATGTGATCTTTCTCTTTCTTGCTCATGATGACGATGTCATCAACATACGCCGAGGCGTTGCGCCCTAGTTGACTGCCCAGGATCAGCTTCATCATGCGGTTGAAAGTGGACCGGGCATTGCGTAGGCCCTCGGGCATCCTGACGAAGCAGAAGATGCCGAAGGGGGTTGTGAATCCGGTTTTTGCTTCGTCTTCCTTTCGCATCCACACTTGGTGATAGCCGGAGAAGCAATCTAGGAGGCTCAACATGTCACAGCCGGCGGCCTGATCAATGATGACGTCGATCCTTGGCAGCGGGTAAGGGTCCTTCGGGCATGCCTTGTTGAGTTCAGTGAAGTCAATACACATTCGCATGTTGCCGTTCTTCTTCGGCACCATCACCACATTTGCCACCCAGATGGGGTATTGGATTTCTCTGATGATTCTCTCGTCGAGCAGTTTTTGCACTTCGGCCTCCGCAGATTTGACCCTATCCGCCGACATCGGCCGCTGCCTCTGCAGCTTCGGTTTGACCCTTGGATCAGTGTTTAGCGCATGCTCTATGACCGAACGATGGACGCCCGTCAAATCGGACTTGGACCATGCGAACACATCCTGATTGTTACGAAGGAATTGCAAGAGCCGGTCTTCGTCCTCCGTGCTGATTTCGGCGCCTATCATTACGGTCCTGCTTGGCATGTCCGCGCATAGGGGGACTGCCTTCGTGACGTCGACAGCTTTCATGCGCTCAGCTTCGGCCCCCTTCATGGACTGCCTCATTTGGGCTTCGGCTTTCTGCTCTTCGGCCGCTGCAGCTTCATTGCTCTCATCTTCATTGATGACATGGACTTGTCTGTTGTGGACCGACGTGTTGCGCTCGGCTCTTCGGGCCTCCTCCTGGCTGCCGTACACGGAGATCACCCCCGCCGCCGTTGGTATCTTCATCAGCAGGTACCCTTGATGGATGACCGCTGCGAACTTGTTGATGGTGTTGCGGCCGAAGATAGCGTTGTACGGGTATGCGAAGTCAACCACATCAAAGTTTATGACCTCGGTTCTCATAGTGGCATCTTGGCCGAACCGCCGAAGGACACATTGACATCAATCTTGCCCAGGGCTTCGATTTTCTTGTTGCCGAAACCGTACAACGGGTGTTCTACCTTCTTCAAGTCTTCCTTCTTGAACCCCATGCCAGTGAAGCACTGCCAGGTCAGAATATCCGCTGAACTACCGTTGTCCACCAAGATCCTCCCCACGTCATTACCAAAGTAGTACTTCGTGTTCTTGCCGATGTTGGCCCTTATGACGAGCGGATCATTGTGAGGGTAGTGTTGCAGCCGAATGTCAGCTGCTGTGAAGGTTATGGGGACGTGGGACCATGGCAAGTGAAAGTACTTGCCCGAGCAGATGTGCGACACGCTTCGGTAATAGTCCTGGTGTTGCCTCTTTGTCTCATGCACCGGCTCATTGGATCCGCCGGAGATCGCGTTGATGATGTTGAGCATGCCCGTCATCCCCGAGGCGCTAGAGTCGGGGGGCCTCTTGCTTTGGTGGGGGCGGAGGTGGCGGTTGGGTGTGGGTGTAGTGTCTCGGGTGGTGGGCGGCGGGGGTTCGGCCACGAAGGCACGAAAACCGCAGATTGCCGCGCGTGCGGGGGGGGGGGGGGGGGGCGCGGCGCCGAAGGTGTATACGGTTGCGGTGGGTGGAAAGCATGCGCAGGTGCCGAAGGTTGGTAAGGCTGGTGATGGTATGGTGGTGGCAGGGCCCTGAACTGACCCGCATTTTGGTATTTCATGACATGGTTTACGACCATGCCTGCTGCCTTCGCCTTCTCCTCCGCCTCCCACTCCAGTTTCATCTTGACCGCCGAGGGGCACTGGTACGTGTGGTGCTGGGCATCAATTCCGTGGAGCTAGCAGAAGAACCGTTCACCACCGGCCCGCTGAGGCGGATTGTGCTGCTGCGGCTTCGGTCCCCTGTTATGCTTGTATCCGCCCTTGTGCCCGCCGCCCTGGTGCTGGTTCTGGTCGGGGGCGCGGACGTTGTTGATCCGACGGTTCGCTTGCTTCGGTGGGCGATTTTGCCACCCCTTCGGGCCGGTCCCAACGCTCCTTGTTGCTTCTGTTTCTTTGCTGCGTTTGCCCGGTCGAGCCTTCGGCGGCGGCCTTTGTCAGACTTGCAGTATTCTTGCATAACTTCAAATAACTTTTGCAGAGACTTCGGCTTGACTCTGTCGAGCACATCTTTGCAGTTTCCAACCCTCAGGCCCCCAACGATGGCGTCGACGATGCTGCTTTCGGACACCGTAGGCGTGCGTGCTGTCAGCTTGACAACCCTATGCATGTACTCTTGCAATGACTCTCGGTCCCCCTGGACACACATGTTGACGAGGTCGTTGGAGTCCAGCTCTTCGACCTGCATGCCTTTGAAACTGGATAGCAACTTGTTTCGCAGCTGGAACCAAGATGTTATATGCCCCTTCGGTATGTTCGCATACCAATACTGGACCTCTCCCTTGAGCGCGAGCACAAGGGCCTTCGCCTTCGTGGTGGCATCGCCTCCGTTGGATTCCACCGCCGCCTCGAACTTCATCAGAAACTCCTTGGGATCGTAGTCTCCGTCGCTCGGGCGGGGTGTTGGCGTTGAAATGACGGGGCCACGGCGCGCTCTCGAGCTCGACCGAGAGCGGGGACACCGGGACAACGTTGCGAAGTGGTGCGTCGTCGGGAGCGAAGTGCTCGTGCGCCTACCCCCTCTCTTGGCGGTGGCCTATGCTTTGCCCTTCGGAGGCGTCCTTCTGCCGCCGCCTCCATTGATCCGGCGAGCTCCGCATGGCTGCGGGGGTGAGCCGCGCGTCCGTCTGGGGCCGCCGGCGCGGCATGCGCGGCGGGCGTCGGTGTCGGTGCGGGCGGCGTCGGAGCGACTTGCCTGTGGCGGTGTCGCGCCGCCGATACGGCTTTGCGGCATGGCGAGGTAGCGCTCGGCTGCCCCGATGTTGAAGTCGATGGCGTCGGAGGCGGTGTGGGGCGGAGCCGAGGGCGCGGGTCCAAGGAGCCGCGCCGCAACGACAAGCGGGGCAAGAAGGGGAAGAAGCCGCGCCGCGAGGCGCGCGAGCAGGGCGCAACGGCGGCAACGCCGAGGCCCTCGCCGTTGACCCGGCTCGACGGGCCCTCGACCGCTCCTCGAGGCCCGGGGTGTTCGACGACATGATGAAGAAGCCATGCCCCTACCACAAGACCCCCGTGAATCACACTCTTGAGCAAAGGCGACATGCTCAAGAAGTTCTATGGCCGTGCCGCCGCGAAGGAGGCAGAGGCCAAGAAGGATGGGGGCGACGGCGACGCAGTGGCTTCCCCGCTCGTCGAAAATGTGTTCCTCATTTTTGGGGGACCCACCGTCGACATGTCAACCCTAAGCAGTCACAAGAAGGAGCGGCACGAAGTCCTCGCCGCAGAGGGCACCTCCGCCTTCTCAACCGGTCGAAGGATGCCATCACCTTTAGCCGGATGATCACCCAAACCGCATCCCGAACCCGGCCGCACTCGGTGGTCGATCCCATCATTGGGAACGCCCGCTTTTCGAAGGTCCTCATGGACGGAGGCAGCAGGCCTCAATATCCTCTTCGCGCATACGTTCGCGCCTAATGGGGATTGGCCTGGACCCGACCGCGGCCCGACGACGAAGCCGTCTCACCGCATCGCGCCCGAAAGCAGAAGTTCAACCCCTCGCGCATCGGATCCGCCCGTCCGGTTCGTGACCCCCAAGAATTTCCGCAAGGAAACCCTCACCGTTCGAGGTGGTGGGATTCAAAGGGGCCTACCATGCCATCCTTGGGCGACCATGCTATGCCAAGTTCATGGCGGTCCCCAACTACACGTACTCCGAAGATGAAGATGCCGGTCCAAACGGCGTCATCACCGTCGGGTCATCGATCGAGCATGCATTCGACCGCGATGTCGAGTGCGTGGAACATGCAGAGGCGCCAGCGCCGGATGAAGCGCCGGTAAACACGCTCGGAGAAGATGGTCAACGACGACCTCGCCTCCGCCACCAAGCACGTCGGGCACGTTCGAGGCCGCCGAGCAAACCAAAGGGGTCCCTCTCGACCCATCGGCCCCCGAGGGCAAAGCACTTGAGGGTCGCAAGACGACCCTCGATCCTGAATCAGGAAGCGCGGCTCGTCGACCTCCTCCGCGCCAACGCCGACGCCGCATGGAGCCCCTGACATGCCAGGCATTCCGAGGGAGGTCGCCGAGCACTCCCTTGATATCCTCGCCTAATGCTCGCGCCGCTCAGCAAGCCGGCCGCGCCGCTCGACGAGGAACGGCGACGGCGATCGGGAGTGGAGCCGCGGAAGCTCCTCGAGGCCGGATTCATCAAGGAAGTGTTCCACCCGACGTGGTTGGCTAATCCCGTGCTTGTAAAAAAGAAAATGGGAAGTGGAGGATGTGCATCGACTACACCAAGCCTCAATAAAGCATGTCCAAAAGTTCCTTTTCCTTCTGCCGCGCATAGATCGCATCATTGATTCCACCGCCGGGTGTGAACTACTCCGTTTCCTCGATGCCTATTCGGGATATCATCAAATAAAAATGAAGGAGTCCGACTCAGCCGCGACTTCGTTCATCACACCGTTCGGACGTTCGTTACGTCACGATGCCTTTGGCCCCGTAAACGCCGGCGCAACATATCGCGCGCATGCAAGACGTTTTTGGGGACCATATCGGCGAGACGGCCGAGGCTTACGTAGACGACATCGTCGTCAAAACCAGTGAAGGCGACGACTCCGTCAGCAATCTTGGCATCGCATTCGACCGCTCGCGGCCAACCGGGTCAAGCTCAACCCCGAAAAATGTGTCCTTGGAGGCCGCGGGGCATGCTCCTAGGATACATCGTCTCCCGCCGGGGAATCGAGGCCAATCCCGAAAAGGTCGCTGCCCTCGAGCGAATGGGCCCACTCCGGGACCTCAAAGGGGTGCAAGGTGTTGGGGTGTCTTGCCGCCCCGAGCCGCTTCGTCTCGAGGCTCGTGGAGAAGGGCCTCGCCCTCTACCGACCGCTCAAGGCAAGCACGAGCGCTTCTCTTGGACCGCCGAGGCCCGTGAAGCGCTCGACAAGCTGAAGGCATCGCCGACGCACGCCCCAATCCTCACGCCGCCGCGAGACCGGCGAACCCCTCCAACTCTACGTGGCCGCAACCACCTGTGTGGTCGCCGCCGTGATCGTTGTGGAGCGCACGGAGGAAGGACACTGCCCCGCCCGTGCAGAGGCCCGGTCTACTACACGCCGAGGTCCTACCTGACACGAAGACGCGCCACCCCCTGTGTCCGTGCCGTTGTATGCGGTGAGTCCCCGCGCGCGCAAGCTCCGCCACTACTTCGAGGCCCACCCGCCACGCGTGGTCTCTTCCTTCCCGTTAGGAGAGATCATTCGCAACCCCGACGCGCAGCGCACTGCGACAGTGGTCCGTGGAGTTGATGGGCGAGACGCTCGCCCACGCCCCGCGCAAGGCCATCAAATCGCAAATCCTAGCCGATTTCGTCGCCGAATGGACGGACACGCACCGCCGCCCCTCGGCATCCAAGCAGAGGCCGGACTCCCCGTTCTTCGACTCGCCTTTGATGAAGACAGGAGCGGCGCCGGGCCCCGCTCTTTCGTGTCACCCCTCGGGGAGCACATGCGTTTACGCCCGCGCCTCCACTTCCCCGCGTCCAACAATATGGCGGAATACGAGGCCCTTCTCTCGCGGCCTCAAAATCGCCGCCATTGAATTGGGCATCAAGCGCCTCGATGTGCGAGGGGACCCGCAGCTCGTGATCGACCAAGTCATGAAGAACGCGAGCCGCCACGACGACAAGATGGAGGCCTACCGTAAAGCCGTGCGAGCCCTCGAGGACAAATTCTTTTCGCATCGAGCTTAATCCATGTACCCCGCCGATACAACGAGGAAGGTGACGAGCCGGCGAGGGAAGATAGCGTCCGGCGGATCACCGTTCCCCTGAACGCGCGCGGCACATCGCGCAGCCCCCCGCAACCTTCGAGCCCTACCCCTCGAGCGACGGCGGACCCCTCGGGCTCCTCGAACCAGCGGTGCGGACCCCCATGGGGAAGAGGACCCCTTAACGAGGCGTACGCATTCTCCTTCTCGAGGGTACGGCTCCCCCACGATCCCCGACACGAGCCGGCCCCCCGTCTGTGCGGACCGGCGGGGAGAAGCACATCGCCCGGACGCTCGAGGGGAGCCCCCCGGCACGTCCACGCCCGGTGCGCAACGCGGTGATGGCCAAGTCATTCACCCTCGTCGACGGCGAGCCGCACAAGCGCGCCGCGTCGCGCAGCCTCCGGGCCGGTGTATACCCATTCCCGAGGGACGCGAGCTCCCACGAGACATCCACGCGGGGATCTCGTGGCCCATCACGCCGCGCCGCGCACCCTCGTCGGCAACGCGTTCCGCCAAGGCTTCTATTGGCCTACCGCGGTCGCCACGCCAACGAAATCGTGCGCACTTGCGAAGGGTGTCGCCTACGCCGCAAGACCAACTTGCCGCCCTCATGTTCGCAAACGATCCCCGCAACATGGCCGTTCGCCGTGTGGGGATTAGACATCGGCCGGCCCCCGCGAAGGCGCCCGGGCTTCACTCCACCTCGCTCGTCGCGATCGACAAGTTCTCCAAGTGGGTGGAGGTGCGCCCCATTACGAATTTGAGGGCCGAGCAGCAAATTACGTTTCTTCACCGACATCGTCTACCGTTTTGGAGTGCCAAACTCCATCATCACGTACAACGGGTCCCGCTCACGGGCCGGGAAGTTCTTCTGGAGTTCTGCGACAAGTTCCACATCCGAGTGGGATTGGCCCACCGTGGCGCACCCACGTACCCACCCGCCTGCGGGAACGTGCTGACCCGCATGATCCTTTTGTGGCCTCAAACCTTTAATTTTCGACCAACTCAACAAATCGTCCGAAATGGTTCCAAGAACCGGCCAACAGGGGCCGTGTGGAGCCTAAGGACTACCCCAAAAGAGCCACCGGTTCACCCCCGCGTTTTTCCTAGTCCATGGCGCTGAGGCCATCCTCCCCCACGGATCTCGAATACCGTTCACCCAAAGTTCGTGGCCACAACGAGGATGCTAACCAGCCGAGCTCCGCGAGGACTCACCGGACCCGCCCAGACGAAGCACGCCTTGTGGCGTTGATGCACTCCGCAAGGTATCAATACCCCTTACGACGCTACCAAGCGCGCAAGATACGTCGGCAGGATTTCCACGAGGGGGATTTGGTCCCAAGGCTACGCCAAGACAACCGAGGGCGCCGGCCAAGCTATCGCTCTGCGGGGAGGGACCCCACGTCGTGGTGAAGGTGCTCAAACCGGCACGCACAAGCTTGCCAACGAGGACGGCGAAGAACTCACCAACGCTGGGAACATCCACCTGCCCACGTCGCTTCTAACCCTTACCAAGGATTTCCAAGTATTTTCCCGTGTAAAAACGCACCGCCAACGCCCCGCCTGGTGTCACCCATGTAAATACACCGAAACTAATAAAAGGCACCCCGCCTTTCCCCCTCGAAACCCAAGTTACTCTCTGGGCTACCGCGGGGGGCACCCCCCCCCCAAATGGCCCCATTTTTCCGCGCAAAAACGTAATAACACGCGCTAAGTTTGTTTCCTACTTCAACCACGCAGCCACGATTCGGAACAGGCGTAGGCGTACGCCCCAAGGAGCGCGCGAGCCGCCACGCCCCTACGCCGCGTGGCTATGGCCCGTCTCTTTGGCCTCCAACCCGCCGGGCCCCTTGCGAAAGGCGGATTTCCCCAACTAGAATCTACTCGTGAAGAAGAAGCCACAAAAAGCGCAATAAGCAAGCGATTTCATTTACAAGCCGACCATGTTCACGAAACTACTTGTTTATTTACAAGAGGCCACGAGGCCGCAGTTCCGATACACATAAACAAAAAACGGGCCTAGTGCCCGTGTGCTTTCAGCCCAGGAAGGGCAAAGATCGCGCCGGCGTCCGGAAGAGGAATTCTTCGAAGGCTCCCGCGAGCGACTCCTCTACGCGCGCGCAAGCGCGTCCGCACGCCCTCCATGGCCACCTCGTCCTCGACGCCTATGCACGATGTAGCCTTCCGCTACCGCCCCCCGAGGCTGACCTCGCAGTGGGATCGCACCACCCCGAGGGCCTTCGCACGCCCGTGTGCAACGCCCGACGCACCCGCCCCGTGACGTGGCCGCCGAGGGCGCGTAGGCGGCCGGCCAGCGAGCTGCCGGCTCCTCGGACATCGCCTTCCTCGACGACGTGACAGTCTCGAGGGCCGCGTCCCGCGCCCTCCTGCGCCTCCTCGTCGTAGGAGTTGTAGGAGGCCCCCGCAGGCCCCCGCCCCGCCCAACAAGTGGGCCCCAAAGCCGGTGCGCAGTCCTCGGAAGCGACAAGACGACAAGAAATCGAAAGGGGGAAACGGGAACCCTCTAAAGCAAAGGCTTGGCCGAAGGGGTGGCCGACCAAGAGGGGCTTACCCTCGACTCGCCTCTTCTCCCGCATCGAGGTCGCGGGGCGCGCGGACCCCCGAGCGCCGCCCTCGAGATGTCGGGACGCGTCTCGCCTTGCTCGACGAGGGCCATCTCTTGGGCGGCATTGCCGATGCCGAGCGCCGCCGCTCATCCCTCAACCCGCGAGAATGCGGCGTTCCGCCCCTCCAACCGACCTCTCTCCGCCGGCCCCCGCGCGCCGACGCGCTTCCGCTCCGGGACCGTCCGGCCCCGCCAAGGGCGCCTCTGCTCCCTGCCGCCCCGCCCCCGCCCCCTCGGCGGGCGATGCGCCCTCGCCGGAGCCGCCCTCGGCCGGCGACGAGAGCCGCGTCTCTTGACGCCGAGGGCGGCCTTCTGTGTCATCGGGCCTCCCTGGCGCGCCGGCTCAGCCCCCGCGCGCCCGCTCCTCACCTTTTGCGCTTTCGCCCCTCGCGCTCCCTCGAGCGACGTGCGGAGCTCCCGGCCCCTCGGCGCGAGCGCCGGTGGCCACCTCCGCCTCCCGTGTGGCGGCCAACCGTCCGCGTCTTCTCGGTGTCCCTCGCCGCCGTTCCACGCCCTCGTCACGATCGACGAGGGCCGCGCGGATCCGCTCGAGGCTCGCGCGTGGCGTGCCGTGTCTCCGTCCCGAGCTCTCGGGGAGCACGCGCGCATCCACGCCATCGCCCGGTAGACCCGTGCCCACCGTCCGGCGTCCCAAGAGCTTCCGCAAGCGCGTCGAAAGGCCGCATCGCTCCCCGAGCCGGGCGGCCTCGCGTTCACCTCGGGTCGAACGCGTCGTACTGGGGGCGGCGCAAGGCCCCCGAGCCCCCGGCATCCACACAACGCAGCCTCGTAAGCGCCAAGTCTTGAATACAAGGACGCGAAAGCGAAAAAAGGAAGAAGAAGAGCAACCGTGGGCGTTCACCCGGAAGACGATCCCGGTGCCGGGCCGCCGTGGACCCGCGCCGCCCTCGTTCAACGCGCGCTGAGCGTGGCGCCGTGGCCCGGCTCGCCCCGAGCTCCCCGCTCCTCCTCGGGCGTCGCCAAACGGCCGGGGGTCCTCCACGGCCTCCCCCACCGGGCGGGGCGACCGCCGTGGGAGGACGAAGCCTCGCGCCGTGCCCCTCGGCCCCCCACTCATCACGCGACCCTCGTGCCGCCCCCACGAGGGCCCCCCCCCCCTCCGGCTCCTGGGAATTCACGGCCAGCCGGCCCACCGGGTCCCACCCAGGCGGCGGGGAGTCATCCGAGAGCTCCACCACCTCCGCCCGGGAGACCGCCGCGGGCGGAGCCGCCTCGCTCCGCCCTCTCGCCGGCGCCCCCACCTGCGCCTCCGCGCCGCCCGGCGCCCGTTGTGGCGCCGTTGCCGCCACCTCCGTCCGTGCCGCCGCATCCGCTGGCGCCCCCGCAAGCTGCGCCCGCTCCTCTCCCCCCCCCCCCGCGTGGCCGCCACCGCGCCCGGCACCTCCACCGTAGCCGCCGCCGCGCCTCGCGCCCCTCGTGGCGACCGGCGCCGCCCGCCCCGCGACTCCCCCCCGGCCGCGCCGCGGCGGGCTGATCCACCGGGGGGCCTTCCGAAGCCCCGCCTGTGCCTTGCGCGCTCGTGCCCGCCGCCGCGCCTCGTCCCTCGGGCGCGACCCCCTCGACGAACGCCGCCGGGGGGGGGATCGACGCGTCCGTCCCCCGCACCCCCTTGGCCGGGCAGAAGAGGAGGGACGGCTGGCACCGCCCTCGCGCAAACACGAACGGAGGATTAGAGCGTCTAATAACCAGCAAACTAAGGCCAAGCAAAGGAAGAACAAAGTTCCCTACCCCCGCGGAGGAAAAGGCCCGCTTCCTTTTCTTCGAAGTCTCCGACGAGGCCGGCGGGGCCGCGCTCGCCGCGGCACCTCCCGACGGCGCTCGCTTTCGCACGCGGCGGCACGCCGCGCCTCACGCGTGGGCGCGCCCTCGCTCGTCGCCACCACGCGCGGGGCCACGCTAGCTCCCGCGCGCGGGCGCGCCCCGCCGACGCGCCCCTCGACGAGGACGCCGCGCGCGCCGCACGCGCCTCCTCGCCACGCGCGGCACTGCTTGGACGCGCGCGCAGCACGCCCCGCCGCGCGCACCTCCGCAGCGCCGCCGCCGCAAGACCGCCGGCGCCGTGCCGCCCCGACGACGACTGCCCCGGCGGCGGGCGCCGACGCGCCCGCCCCCGTGCAAAACCACCCCCCACGCCGCGCGAGATCCGGCGACGGGGCGCCAAGTCACCACCCGTCCGAGGGGCCCTCCCCCCGTACCTCTCCTTCCTCCTCGTCCCGGGTCCGAGGACGAGGGCTCCTCGAGCGTCGGGGGAGGAGAGCCCTCGCCCCTCCCCCCCCCGCCGCACTCCGCGGCCGCGCGCGCCGCGGCGCCGCCGGGCGCCGCCTTGCGTGCCCCTCCCCGCGCCCCGCCCGCTCCCCGTCGGCCCCGCCGCGCGCCCTCGCCGAGCGCACGGAGCTCGGGGTGTGTGGAACGGACTTGGCGGCGTTGAACCGCACCGCCCTCGGCGCACGAGAACAACGGCGAGACATCAGGGAAACGGACCCAAGAACAAGGACTAAAACCCAACCAAAACCACACCCACCAACGGCCGGGGAGCATCTCGATGTCCCACCCGGGTCCGACCCGCTGTAGCTGGGGCTGGCCCCGGTGTCGGACGGCGCTCCGCCCCTTGGTGAGCTGCACGTGCCGCTCCAGTCGGCGTCGAGAGCATCCGCCGACCCTCGCCGTGTCGACGGGGTTGGCCGCCTCCGCTCATCCTCGAAGACGGGGTAGCGGCCTCTCCACCGACCCGCACGATTCGCCGGGTGATGAAGCGGAAGGCGAGGACGCCCATCGCGTTGGAGCCCTTCCCCTCGCCGCCCGTCGCAAGGCGGCGAGACGGACCCCCCGGCGCGCCCGAGATGGCCGGGGCCCCCCCGTGGGCAACCCCGTAGCCCCCGGAAGAAATGCCTCTTCTTGAACACCCCGCCGCGTGTAGGGAGGAAGGCCGGCTCTCGCTCGCTGCGGCGATAAAACCATCCCCGCTCCCGGCCCCACAGCTGTTCGTCGCTGTCATGGTGCGTGCCATGTAGAACTCCTTGAGCTGCCCCGCCAGGCGAGCGACATCCCGCCGGCGCGCGCACCGCGCGGGCGGGTCCTCGCTCCGCCGTGCCCTGCGTGATGAGCTCCGCGCGGAAGAGGTGCACCCGCAGCTCCCGCTGACCGGGATCCCCTGTGGGCCCTTCGCGTACGCCCACGAATGTGGCCGCTCGCGAGATCGCATTGGGGGCAAAAAAAGCACAGCCCCAATCTCCGTAGTGGTAGCACAATGCCCGCATGAATGTGCTCTCTCGCCGGCGCGTTGAAGCCGCGCTCGTGGTAGCGCGAGGAAGCTCACCACGTAAAAACCTCCGCCGGATTGGGCCCAAGGTGCGACGATGGCGCACGATCCACTCCGCCGCCGGCGCCCTTTTTCGCTTGTCGAGAGCTTCGCGGCCGGCGCTCGCTCGCCTGTGGCGAGCCGGTCACGGTCGACCTCTCCCATGCGTACTCGCTCCAGGACTCGATCGCGGGGCCGAGGCGCGCCATGAGGGGGGGCGAACGAGTGCAAGGGCGGAGGACAAGGAGACAAGGAAGAAGCTCTAAACGGCGATCCCACGCGATGGCAAGAGCGAGGCGAAGGCGATGGGATCGAGGACTGAAAACGGTAAGGAGCCAAGGTAGAAAACCGCTCGCTTCTTTTCTCACCGCACGACAGGCGACGGCGAGTTCTCCCAGCGCACGCCCCCGCCAACAAGAATCTCAGGAACCTCTCCATCGCGTCGACTCGGCGGACCCCGACCACGACCGTTGCTGCCAGCCTCTAACACCTGTGCGGGTCATCATTACGGCAAGACCCGCGACGACCGAGGCGAAACCGCGACGTCCGCCGGCCAGACGTTCATACCACGCGCGCGCGCGGCCGGGCGGCCGCTTTCAAAAAGGCGCGCCCGCATCGCAAAAACCCGCGGCCACGCCCGCAAGGCAATTAAATGCTCGGCCCCTTGCCGTTGGGGCGGAGGCGAGCCCCCAGCCAGGCGAAAAACCGGCTCGAGACAAGGGTGACCCTCGATGGGGTGACAGCCAAGGAGAAGGCTTTCCGGACCCTCTCGCCTGCAGAGCAGGTGGCACCGCGTGTTCCATGCCACCGCAGGGACCCTCGAGCTGCACGACCCCCAACTCCGAAACAAGGCGACCCTCGATGGGATATCAACAAGAGAGACCGCCTCTCGGGACCTACTCGATGTAGAGCAAAGCACCGCCGGCACCCATGCCACGTAGGACCCCTCGAGCGGCATGACCCCCAACTCGAGACGCATGTCAACCCCCCAAAGAAGGCACGCGCGTAAGAGGACGCCTGTGTCACGCTTGAAATAGAGCGACACCGAAAGCACTCATACCGCGCCATGCCACCATCCGGGAAGACCTCGAGGGGTCGGCACCGCCTGCACCCTCGACGGCCGCAAACGCGAAAAGACGGGCCGGGCCTAGGCACGGCCCCCCCGCACGGCCTTACCGATCGCAGGTTCGAAGCCCGACCTCGACCTGCCCGGCCGGTGCGCCCCGCATCGCCGCAGTTAGGGACGACGAGGGCACGCGCACTCCGAGCCGTTCTCGAGCCCGTCGCCCGAGGGTGCCCCACATGTCGTGCTTCCGAGAGCCGGCGAGGGTGCGCCTAGGCCGGGGATCCCACCGAGGGAGAGCTTTCGCGCCTCTCTGGCCCCAGCTTAACCAGGACCGAGCCCCCACCTAGCAAACCCACGCAAGCGCTTCCATGGACGTGTTGTCTCCGACCGCGTTGTGCCCTACCTCCCTTATCGAACGGTGGGCATGGACGTCCACTTGAACCACCCGCCAGCGCCCTCGAAGAGGAATCCGCGATTCGCGACCCGCTCGCATGGGAGTCGTGGAAACCTCACCTCCCGACCCGCGGAGGGACGGCGAGGGCGTGATAAAAACAAGTCGTCGTTCTCGACCCGGTCGCCCTCGAACAGCCAAGGCTCGGGGCCTTGGACGCACCTGCCACACCTCCTGGAATTGCACCCGCCCGAGACAAAGGATTGTGGAGCGTGCACCCCCGATGCCGGCCGAAATACCGCCGATGCCGCTGGCACATGTGCCACGCCTTCTGACCGATTGCTCGCTGCTAACCCCCGAGGAGAGCCCCCACCCCCGGCGAGGCTTCTGGAGCCAGACCTCGGCGGCCGCCAGCGCGGCCCCACCCAAAGCGTTCGCAAACAAGGAGGGAAGAACGTCCTATCGCAGGTTCCCCACCGCGGGAGCCTCAATGGCAAACCCGCGCATGCCCTGGGGCCACCGTTTGGGGACCGCCCCTAGGGGTCCCCTCAAACGATGGGGGAACCCCTCACTTAAATTCCCGCATCAAATGAACTAGGCCTAACCATGCGTGGAACTAACCATGCAGTGACGTGGCCCATGCATTCAGACTTCTGAGGCCCCGCCAAGATGGCTCGCCCACGAGACCCCCGAGCGGTGCCCCGCCCCGCCCGAGGGTACACTCCTCCCTCGAACGGGCTCCGCCCGCCCGAGGGGCAACCCCCTCCTCGAACGATCCCCGCCCCGTCTCGAGGGGCGACCCTTCCCTCGAGCGGTCCCGCCTCGCCGAGGGCTCGCTCTCCTCCCCTCGAGCGGGCCTCGCCGCCGAGGGTTCGCTCCGCCCTTGGCCGGGGCCCGCCACGCTCACGGCGCCCCCGCACGCGTGCGCCGGCCCCGTACTTGGGCATTGAACGCCCGACGCCACAGACGGCGCCATCATGTGCTCCGGCTCACGCCCTGCTTCGCCGCACCAATCCCCCGTGAGGAGCCCATCCCCGCCACCGTGGGGTGGACCGTGCGGCACGGCCGCGCGTCCCATGACACCGCGCGCACGCCACCGTACGGCTAACGCGCTCGACCCCTCGAAAGGGGCCGGCGCACCTCGACTCCACTTTCCCGTGACCCCGCAGTCAGGGTGAGGGACGCTAGGCCGGTGGGTGGCCATCCCGCCACCGTAACGGCGCGCCGCCGCACCCACGCGCGCGGGCACACGCCCGACTTCGCAGCGCACGCCCGAGCACCGCAAAGCAACCACTCCACCACCGCGGAGCTCATTGGGAAGGAACGCCGTTTCCGCCCGCTCCCGTGCCCCGTACCGCCCACCATCGCACCTCCCTCGAGGCCTACCGGGGGACGCCATCGCCATCCGCCGCCTCCTACCCTCGAATCGCCACCGGCTCGTGTACAAGGTAGGCCATCATGGCCGGATCGTAGCCGAAGATCGACCGGGACGGCCGCCCGCTCTACGCCGTAGCACGACGTGCTCCCACGCGCAGCCTAGGTAGCGCGCGTGCATGTAACTCGCCGCTCCCTCGGCCTATAAAAGGGAAGGCGAGCCCCCGACCGCGGGGGACGAATCCGGAGGAACATGCGCCGCACCGTGCACTCATTCTCTTATTCTCCCACAACATCTTCGACCTACTCACCAGGGACTTGGGAGCCACGCTTCCTCTCCCGCCTTGCTTGTACTTGCCCCACTACAAGCACCCTCGTGCCGAGCAATATAGTGCCACGAGCACACCACTGCTAGACGTATCCGCCTCTCGGCCGGAATCCGTGATAAATCCTTGTGTCATTTGTTGCTTAGCATCGAATTACCGAGGGATAGACCTAGGCGTTATCTAGCATATCCAACATAAGTGAAAATCTCTTGCAAAAGTCATGGAACACTCATCTCATCAAGTCACTCAAGCCTATACTAGATTATTTTCAACCTACTCACTCATATGTGATAGTGGAAGGCTTATGTGAGCTTGGAAGGTTAAAAACAATCCTAACAAAACATACATCCGAAATATTGTCAAATTAAGAGAGAGGTGTATTGGAATTACGAGAATCGTCAAAAGGCCATGGAAAATAAATGTTGGAAAGAGAGAGGGATCTTAACACACACATTTAGATAAGTGGACATGTGCAAGTGGCAAATAGATGATCTCGAGGCACGAGTGAAGTCCTCGTTACTCTGGACGTACATGGTTGGAAGATATGAGTATGGATTTGCCATTAAGGCACTTGAGAACTTATGAAGCAAAAGATCCGAGGAGCATCTTTATTATTTTTTTACTTTTATTCTATTTCCTTCTCATTTTTCTCTCTTTTCTTTTTTTTCACTTTATTCTTCCTATTTTGCTTACTTTTCTTTTCTTCTTATCATATTTTTTTCTTGATTTTTTCATTTTTTTTCTTTTTTTTCTTTTTGCTCCTCAAAACTTTTTGCAACATAATACTTACATAGCATTTGTGTCGTAGAATGACTCCTCCCCCATGTTAGAACTGCATGCTCGTCCTCGAGCATAAAAGAGAGGGGGAATGACTGCTAAAGTAAGTATAAATTCCATAATCTTGTGGAATATTTGAATCTCCATCGAGAATTTTACTCCACCAAATTGGGTTGTGGACAAGGAGGTGATCACAAAAAGATGTTTTTGCTTGTGGTGGATGCTCACGAAGCTTGTGGAATTTCGATGTGAAAACCCACAATGCATGGACAAAAAGGCTAGCATGAAAAAGTTACACAAAGGAATGACCAAACTCTCTTAGTCTCGAACCATAGAAATCAATCCTAATCCAACCTCCATCAAAACATATGTTTGCAATTCACGGGTTTTGTTATCATAAATCATATATGTATATGGCTTTGGTAGGTAGAACTTCGTAAGAGCATCACAAATATGTAGATAGGCATAAAAGTTAAGTTTTCATAAAAACAACAAGTTATCCGGCTATCCATAAACTTAAATCAAAGAGCAAAGATATGTATGTGGGTCTAGAGCATAGTCATTTCACCTCCACAAATAAAAGAGCCGTATTTAAATTAATTTCAGATCATATTATATAGAGCAATTAGCCAAGACATGTATAACTTCATGTAAAACAAAGCAAGAACTTTCATCATCTTTCCGTAAGCATAGGCAATATAGAACATCGAGGTGAACACATGGTCATGCTTATCTATTGAAAGTAAAAAGAAACCTAGGTTGTCCTCCTAGTAGCCATGTTATTGTTTGAAGAGAAAAACAAAAGGTTGCACCTAGTTGAGGTTGAAGGCATACTTACAAGCATTTGTGTTTGGAAAAGAGAAGGTCCATGGAGATGTTACCATCCTTTGTAATTCTTTGTTGCCTTCTTCCGACATCTCCATGTATCGATGTGGCTTTTGCTTTTGTCTTGATTTATTAATGCTCCTAAACTTCTGAATTTGATCTTGTATGCTTAATGGAGTCATTGGTCACCCTTCTCTTCAATGTTGTCATCACCATCTCCTCTTTCTTGTTCTCATCATCTCCTTGCTGTCTCTTTTTCATGGATTTCCCCTCTGTCCAGAACAGAACATATATCGAAATATAGCTCTATTGAAAAGTTTATGAAATTACCTTTCCAACGTGTGGTCATTCATCGAAAACGGAGTTCAAACAAGGGAGCTATGTCCGTTTTACTTCAGTGCTGTGTGCTGTCCAAAACTGATTTCAGGACGTGCTGCACTCGGTGATTCGGGCATAACTGCTTGTAGAAACCTCCGATTGTTTTGATTCTTTATTTGTTGGAATTGTAACTTCATGGGGCTTCTAAATATCCAAAAATATCTAGTGTTTTCCCTTTGAGACCATGCAGAATTTTGATGAGATTGGTGGCTTCTTGCGCATTGATCCGGAGATGTTAATGATCTTTATCATTCTATCTTCTAGAGTGTCATGTTGCACTTCCATGTTGAAGATTCGTGGTCTCCCCATGCTTAGCATTTTGGTTAGTCATGGAAGAAGAAGACTAAGCACTTCTTAGCCATCCTTCAATTACCTTGTAGTGAGAGTCTTTATCTTGCCTGTAAGACATTTTAAACGCACATTCTACCCCCAAGGTGACGGTTGGGAGTAGATAGAATTGCCAACAATCCAACAATGTCTCCTAAGATTCTTAACTTGTGGTATAATTAGTCTAATGAGGAATAAAAACCTAATGAGTGTACGTGGTGCAAGGTGTGTATGCACATGATAGGAAAGCATATAAACAAAGACACAGTTTTCACCTAGTTCTAAACACCATGTTTACAACTAGGTTGCCGAATTTTTCCATAGCCATAAAGGTTTATTTATCAAGGGTTAAAACACCATGTCTATCCTTAAATCAATAACCCTTATAGCACAAGAAAAATTAAGCGCATTGCGTAGCTAAACCAACCAATGCAACATGAAAACATGAAAAGCTAGCTAGGTTTATCGAACTTAATGATGATGGTCCTAATCATGTTTAAACACCACGTTTACACAAGATCACAAAAAGAAAATACTCATAAGGCCTTATGAAGTATTATTAACATGGAAAATGAAGCATACATCAAAAAGTATATAAAAAACAACCAAGCCAACTATGTGCAAAACATGTATACACAAAGAAACATCACGAGGACAACAAAATGCAATGCATGCAAATAAATAAATATGAGCATGAACATGATAGTGGTTCTAAAAAGGAAATTCAAACTTAGATTAATAACCACAAGTTGATCATCATAAGATAGTGTCATTCTTTATTCTCTCTAAGAAAGTAGTAAAAATATAAAGAAACGAGCAGCCTCCCGAAAGCGCTCATTTAAAGTCATAGAGCTTGACTTTCTCACATACCTTCTTTTCGTTGCATATCCATGGCCCTTCATGCAAGAAGAAAAGGTACCAATGCAGCTTTAATTTACTTCCCATGTTGTGCTTGATCACTTATAGAAGACTTGCCCAAAGCATCCTTTTGTTTCATCGTTATCTCCTTCTCCATCATCCTTCGGTGCTGCCTTCACACTATTATTTTTTTAATGTCCAGAACAGAAAGTATACTCAAGATCTACTCCATTGCACAGTGCACAAAATTTCCTTTCCAACGAATCTTCATTTGCTCAAATCGGACTCCGACAAGAGAGTTACGCTCCGTTTTACTTCGGCGATGAAATCTGTCCTGGAATTTCAGCGCGCAACGCTCAATGTTTCCTCCATAACTCCTTGCACGGGTCTTCAAACTTGTTGGTTCTTGATGCGTTGGAACGGTAACTTGATGGAGCTTCTGAATATCTCATTTTTTTCATTTGTACACCCTGAACAAGCTCTCAAATTGATGAAGACAGCAGCATCCATCGCAGGATCTCGGGAGAGGTTGATGATTTATCTTAAACTTTTAGGCATGACTTCTTTCATTATTCAAGCCTTGTCTACATGGTTAGTGAAAATCGGGCCTTTCCCGACATATGATTTTGCTGTCATTAGCTTGACCAAGCGCAAAGCATGATCGAGATTTACAAAACTTATTGTAAACATACGCGTCCATAATTAACACCACATGTGAATTCTGTAGCAACAAGTCAAGGTGTAAATAAAAGAAGCAGGTGTTTCATATGCATAGCACTTAGCTCATCATTAGCAAAGGTTCTTTAGGTGTGAGATTAATTGGATCAAACATAAATGTTTCCTCTTTTTCATTCTCAAGAAAATCTAGCCTATCAACATGATCACTAGTGGAACAAGGCATAGAATTTAAACTATCATTCATACTATTGGTTGAGCATGAGTATTTGAGTTTATCAACATCAATACCAATAATATCTTGAGATTTCAGCGCGTACCTTGGCCTTAGAGATTTTTCAACAAGAGTGATATTTGGTTCATCAAGCTGGTGCTGAAGGCGAATCTATCTCAACAAGTGTAGTTGCCTCTTCATCACCATCTTGCAATTTCTTCAACTCATTATGTGGAACATGTAATCCTTCAACTATGTACGCATTCATCTCTTCTTTGAAGTCTCTTTATCAACCAGATCTTCATCTTCAAAGACTTGTATGTTTCTTTCTTTATCTTTCATGTACCACATGTCGTCAAGATCGCCATCATGGATTCACTTTTTCTTCATCCTTGAGTACTTCCATGTCTTGATTTTGCTAGTGTGTAGGTTTCCAATAGCACACAAGCTATCATCTATTGAGTCCTATCTCCTCCCATTTATCCTTTGAGTCACTAGGCTCATCACTGTTGTACTCTTCTCTTCCTTCATCATAAATCTTTGAGTTATTAAACCGTCGATCCATCCTTCATCTCCTTCTCTCTTTCTTCTTCAAACATCTTTTGGATCGACTCTCCACTCATCTCTCTGATCAAATATATCTTCAATTAGTTTGGCAACGTGTCACGTTCCTCCTTCCTTCGTAGTTAATTGGGGGGTGGGGGCTTAAATCAACTTGAACCCAACCGCATTGCTTGAACTCCGCCTAATGGTCTAAGATTCCACATACTTCTACTTACATTCATGTTAGTTTCAACATTTTTAACATCCGAAATGACTTCTCTTACCTTGGGAAGTGGATCTTCACTTTCTTGTATGGTCGTTCATCTTCCTTGACCTTCGCTTCATCTTTTCAGACTTGCAAAGCACCTTGGGCTTGCTTTTGTCGTTTTGCCTCTCGACAACATCTTTGCCAATCTCGTATTGTTCTTTGTCCATTGCTTATCCTTTGTAAGATTTGTGCGCTTCACTAATTGTTTTATCCATTATATCACCGCCCCTCGCACACATGCTTACAAAACGAGACGAGTTAGGGTTAGTGAAAATAAAAGGTATGCAACATCAAGTCACCTGAAATCCTGAAGTCTCTCGGCCTCGCTCAAGTAGTTCATTAAAACGGTCCCATGCTTCATCAATTCCTTCATCCTCTCCTTGCTTGAAAGTGAGCACTTGCCTCCTTAAGTCTTGAACTCGTTTTTATGGGAAAGAACTTCAAAATAAACTTCTACTCAGCTCATCCCAATTTCCTTTGCTTCAATCTGGATGCAAGTGTACCATCTTCGCGCTTCATCTTTGAGAGAGAATGGAAAAAGATTCCACTTGAACCAAGCGCTCTAACCTTTTTTGTTGCACCGTGTTGCATAACATCGTGAATTCCTAATGTGTCTATATGAGTTGTCATCCTCCAATCCTCTAAATGGTTTTGTTGCCACTAACTTGATGATTCCGTGCTTCACTTCATAGTGGTTTGTAGCTACGTCAAATCTGATTTTTGCATCTCAATGTCTTCCATCGACGGCATTGCTAGCTCCCTTAGCGACATCTCTTCGTCTTCCAATGGTGAGGTGAACAAATCCATCTAGGCACAAGAAAAGTAGAAAGAAAAACAAAAAAGATTTTTTTTTCTTTTCTTTTTTAGAAAATAAGGGTTAGGTGTTAGTAATCAACAAAATTCATACTAGATTAAACGTAGCAACCGAGCTGAACACGCAACGCGCCTTTAAAAAAGGGGCTTGTTGACTCGATAAAAGACGTATCCCTCTACGATCCGCAAGCGTACGACCCCACACCTTTTTCACCACGGGATTCCCAAGGTTCTTGTCATCCGCGGAGCAAGGGGATTACTAGCGCTGAACCAAGTACTAATCTAGTTGAATGGAAAACCTTTCGAAAAGAGAGTATTAATCTAAAAGTAAAGACAATCTAACCTAAGTTAATCTAAGTTAAGTTGATCAAACAAATATAGGGTTAAACTATATGGTAAAGGGTGAACACAAGAGAGTGAGCAAGAAAGATAAAGGCTCCCTCCCTAGGATCTAGGATAACATGGCATGCATCTAATACACGAAAGCGGTGAAACCAATCTACCGGGGCTGTGACCACGCGTTTCGCTCCTTTCCCTCCTCTCGTACTCGTCACTACGCGAAGGTATTCGTGACTAGACCTATGATGGACATGGTATGTTGATGGAATCTATGGGAGTAGCTTTATATCATACGCCCGAAAAACACGCAGCTAACCTTAATCATCAAAGCATCATCAACATGAAAACAATAGATTGAACCACAAATCGAGTAGCGATCACATAGCATGTATCCATCTAATCCTAGGGATGAACAGAGACATTACCCCATCATCTTACACGGATTGAAGCACATAGGGGTGATGGAGACTCCGGAGAACGTCGTCGATGAAGATGGCGGCGATGGAGTCGGGGAACACCCCTAAAGCGCGGGTTTCGAGTCCTCCTCTTGCTTCCTTCTCTCCGCCGCGTTGATCCTTGCGACGAGCTCATCTAACTCTCTCCCTCATCTTGCGGCGGCGCTTTCTCGGTGATTGGCGCCAGAGGATGATTTGTTCGATGTGCCTGCCGACTCGCTACGAGGGAATAAATGTAGATGAACACCTAGGCAGCGGGGGACCGAACCGACCGTAGTGGGCCACGGCCGGCCCAGGCCGGCCTGTGCCCACTCCGGTGGCTTCCGTTCGGCCCCGTTTTCTCCCTATTGCTTCTCGCGTGATCCCTTATTCGTGTGCACTTGCATGTGGGCCTTTGACATCGTTTCCTTCAAGGCGAGGTTGAATCCTTGCTATGCAAGTCACTGCTTTCTCTCCGGTTGAGTCCCCGAAGACTTGCACGTTGACGCCGGTCCTCAGTGTCATTTGGAGTCGTGTTCATCGAGTGTCTTGACTCTTTACTCCAAGCCATGATCTTCTTCCAAAGTGCTTGGTGAACTTATCCGAAAGTCTTCCTCTTTAGCGTAGATTTCCCGCGTAAACAACAAACTCCAAAATCGACATGCAAGTGTGAACTTGTTATATCATTAGTATGCCTGCGATGTTAGTTGCAAATCATAATCGAAACCAATGTATAACAAGTACTCTAGGTGGACTCGAAATTCACCGTCAACAACCCCCGAAGCCGGCTGAAACACCGCCGATGCGTCAGAATATGTGCCACGCCCTCCCACCGAAATACCTCGCTTGCCAACTCCCCCTGTACACCCACACCCCCGCGTGCTCGCTGGAGTTAGATTCGCCGGGCAGCCGACGCGGCCCCACGGAAGCGTTCGCAGAACAAGGAGGGAAGAACGTCCCATCGCAGGTTCCGCATCTGGCGGAGCCCCAATGGCAAACCAACAGATGCCCTAAGTTACCGTCGGGGACAAATTCTAGGTGTCCCCTTGAAATGTAGGCTGCGGCCTAGTTCGTGTTGTTGCAGGTGAAGAACGGGCGCGAAAGGTCTTCAGCCTTGAGGGGCCTCCGGGGATGGAGAGACAAGTAGGCTCGGTTCGAGGGACCCGGTGGACAGCGGGACTGGGTGCGGGCCACATGGTGGCGACACAAGCAAGACGAAGTCATGGACAAGTGAGCCGGTGCACGGTGGCGGTCAAGTCAAGTGGTTTGGCGGGAGGCCGGACCGGGCACGCGGGGTTTGGTGGTTTGCCCACAAAACCATCGGCGGACGGTTTCTTGGTTTGGGCCTCAAAACCAAGTCCGAGGGCCCAACACGACGGAGACGGGATCCGGCGTGTCGGGAAGCTTCGAGGCGGAGGACACGCGGCGGGATCGCATGGCTTGCGTCGGGAGGACGCGGGGTGCGGCGAAGGCGTGGCCGTCCGATGGCAAGACCCACAAACATTACCAAAATGCCCCTACGTGGGTTGTATCGCCAGTAGTGTAGTTAGGGGTAGTCGAGTCATTTACCACTCCGGCGGGACCTGATATATAAGCCTGGAGTGTGTGTTGATGGCTCCCTCTCTCTGCGTCTTAGGGTTTCATTTGCTCCCTCCTCTTTCTCATTTTCGTAGCTATTTTCCTTCCTATTTTCTCTAGGCTAGCATGAGAGCTTCATGAGAGATTTGTTGAGAGGGATGGATGCTAGGGCGGCATGCTAGACCTTGTGAATCTTTCCTGGTTTGTATAGAAGATTCGGGGTTGTTTCTAGTGGCTTTTTGTGCTTATTTTCGTGCCCTTGTTCCCGGTGTGATTCCGCGGATTTGAGTGAGTTTCTTCCCGGATTTCTTTGAGGGAAACATGGATAGATGTCTTGTGCATCTTTGTGCTTGATCTTGTGCCCTCAAACGCCGGGAAACTCCTTCGATTCGTGAGTTTTCGTTCGGTGCTCTAGCTTTTGGTGGTGCTCAAAGGATTCGCGATTCCCGTGATTTAGGGAGTTAGGAGGCAAGATTTTTGGGCTATAGCATCCTTGTGTGACGCTTTTCAAGTCCCCAAACCCTTGTCCCCATAGCTTCAACCGTTTGGGAAATCCGATGATGATTTGGGGGAGTTGACTTTCGAGGTCGCGCGTTTTTCTGCTCTGTCCGAGCCTCGCGGACGGTCCGCGCCCTCCTGGCGGACGGTCCGCGCCGCTCGAGTTCAT
Source organism: Cenchrus americanus (assembly GCA_947561735.1). Classification (NCBI taxonomy): domain Eukaryota; kingdom Viridiplantae; phylum Streptophyta; class Magnoliopsida; order Poales; family Poaceae; genus Cenchrus; species Cenchrus americanus. The sequence goes on from OX387240.1 coordinate 96,834,580, forward strand.
CCCGAGTTCTTCGTGTTCTTGCTCGTCCTTTGTTTCGATCCGTCGTGTTTTTGGTTTTTGGTTGGACGGAGTTTCGGACGGTCCGCGGTGTCGGGCGGACGGTCCGCGGGTGCTTGGCGGACGGTCCGCGTGCTCCCCGCGGACGGTCCGTGGCACGGGGGTGTCTTTGGGTCGTTCGTGTGTAAATTAACGGACGGTCCGCGGCTAAGGCCGGACAGTCCGCGGCTCGGGTGCGGACAGTCCGCGATACCCGGCCGGACGGTCCGCGGCTCTTGCGGACGGTCCGCCCCTCCTGCGCGGACGGTCCGCCAGAGCCTGTGTGCTTTGCTTCTTGGTTCGATTCCCTCCTCCCTTTCTAGTGCTTCCGCGTGTGCTTTGAGGAATCGTTCCTAAGGCTAGAGGTTGATCCATAACCTCGTGGTCTTGGCGATTGGTGCGTGATTCGATCCATCGCTTGTGTGTGACCGGGATTTGAGTAGGACATAGGCCGGGTTCTTTGGGAAGAATTTTTACCGGCTCCTATTCACCCCCCTCTCTAGTCGCCATCCGATCCTTCAATTGGTATCGAGCTTGGTGCCAGTATTCTTTGCGACTTTGACAAGTCTTGAATCCCAAGATGGCGTACGTTGAGCGGGGCGGTCCGCCGCACTTCGATGGCAAGGGTTACCACAAGTGGGCGGCTCGTATGATGATTTTTCTTCGAGGAAAGCTTTTGGAGTTTATTGTGCTTGACAAGACATATGCTATTCCGGTCAACATCCATACTCTTATGGTGACCGATGCCGAGGCCAAGGCCAAGTATGAGGCTAATGCAAAAGCCGTTGATCACTTGTGCCGAGCTTGTGTGATCCGGAGTTTGACCGTGTTCGCCATTTGAATCTTGCTTGGCAAATTTGGGATAAGCTGTTGGTTGCTCACGGTGGTGATAGCCATGTGAAGGCTCGCCTCTTTGTCTCTTACCGGATGCAATATGAGAATTTCACTCCACTTCCCGGTGAGGACATTGATGCGATGTTTCAGAGGTTCATCGCCATCGTGAACAACATGAAGGCTAATGTTGAGGATTTTCCGTATTCCGAGCATGATCAGGCTTTGAAGCTCTTGCATGTCTTGGACCCAAGTGTTTGGGGTGCTAAGGTTGAGGCCATCAAGGAGTCTGGGAATTATTTGACTATTGAGTTGGATGACCTCTTTTCTAAGCTCAAGTCGGCTGAGGTTGACAGGAAGTTGCTATCCAAGCATGAGGGCTCGACTGACCATAGTCTTGCTCTTGTGGGAGGATCAAAGGGCAAATCTAACCCTTCCTGTCGACAGTTTTCCTTGTCCTCTCTTATGTCCATTCCAGATGAGGAGTTTGATGTGCTGGGCGAGGAGGAGCTGGCCTTGCTCTCAAGAAGATTTGAACGACTACACGAGAGTCGGAGGAACGCAAGGCGGAGCTCAGGGACGTGCTACAAGTGTGGCAAGCGTGGCCACTTCATCGCCGAGTGCCCGGAAGCGGAGGAGAACAAGTACAAGGTGAACGAGTACAAGGCGCACCCGAGGCGTGAAGACAAGTACTCCTCCAAGGGCAAGCACTTCAACAAGTCCAAGAGCAAGGACAAGGACAAGCGGCGACCGAGCAAGAGCACCTACAAGAAGAACAAGGCAAGAGCGATGGTGGCCGGTGCGAGCGACGTCGACTCAAGCTCAAGCGAGGAGCAGTCAAGCTCAAGCAGTGAAGATGAAGACGCCGGGAGGCGCAGCGGCAAGAAGAGTGCAAGCCGGAACCTCAGCGGGCTGAGCTGTGTGGCACTTGAGGGCTTTTGTGGCATGGCCCATAGCTCGAGCAGCAAGAAGAGCGAGAAGGAAGACAGCGACTCCGACTCTGAGGATGAGGTAAACCGTGACCCCGACTCTTTGCTTGCTGAGATTGCTAGGTTGAATGGTTTGCTTGATAACCGTGATAGTGTGCTGAGAGATGCCAAAAAGATGAGGAAAGATCTTAGGGCTCAGCTTGAGAATGCTAGCGAGAAAGTAGGAGAGTTAGAGTCAAAATTGCTTGAATTGAAACTTGAGAATGACTCTTTGAAACTTGCTCCTACTCCTCCTGATGATGTTGAATGTGTTGAATGTGATGCTTGGTTGAATGAGATTAAACTGCTTAATGAGAAGAATGCTTCCATTTTGGCTCAACTAGATGCTCTTAGGACTGAACATGATGAGCTTAAGGCTAGACCTACTTTGCTTGGTGCTTGCAAATCATGTCCTACTATGCATGCTAAGCTTATCGATGCTCGTTCTACCATTAGTTCTTTGGAAGCACCTTTGAAATCTCCCCGTTGCAAATGCATGTTCTAGCCGTGATGAAGTCACTTTGCGTAATCTTGAACTTACTTCTCGTTTGGATGTCATCTATGAGGAGAATGATTATTTGAGGAAGGTGTTGGGTTGGTTGTCCGGCAGGAACCTCAATTGAAAATCATGATTGAGGAGTTCAAGAGAGCCGATGGTCGTGGTTTGGGGTTTGAGAAGTTGGGTGAGAAAGTGGGAGAGAACAAAGTGGGGAGAGTGTGTACGAGAAGTGTGTTGAGTCTAACCCCGGTTTGAGGTGATCGGAGAGATCCAAGTCCCACTCCCAAAAGCACCCAAGAACTCTTTCACACCAAAGCCCAACCACCTTTGCAACAAGCTTGACACAACCCAAGATCCACCCAAATTCCCACCTAAGACAAATGATTTCCAGAAACCGGTGAAGTTTGTGGGTGAGAAGGGTGAGAAGCCTAGAGAGAAACCAGAGCCAAAACCAAAACCCATCCCCTTCAGGTGTGAGTATTGTGGCAAGGAGAGGCATCTTGCAGAGTTTTGCTACAAGAGGAAGAGGGATGAGAGGCTTGCTAGGGAGCAAGCAAACCAGGACAGGTATCGCCAGCCTCGCGGTATTCCTGAGTCTAGAGTGCCACTTCCACGGGGTGTGGGAAGTGTGAGGAGTGTTGGCGGTGTTCCCACGGAGAGGTGGTGGTGAGAGGTTTGTCAGGAGAGATGATGGTGTGCGTGCTTGGTGAGAGGTTTGGTCGGGCTCGTGGTGGTTTTGCTGGACGTCCCCCTACTCGTCCTCAGTACGGGTTTAGGGGAGATGATCGCAGCTTTGGGTTCCAGAGGAACTACGGACCACGTTTTCCCCCCTCGTGGTGCTCGTACTCCTCCCATGGGACATGGGAAGTTTGGTGGCAAGGGAGTGATGTTTGCTAACCCCTCTTTTGAGCAGATGGCTCGACACTGGTTTAACTTTCTCTCGTGCTAACCCCGTGTCGAGTCGCTAGCTCATTCTCGCTCTTGTTTCGACTGCAGGCAGGGAGGCTTGGAGAACATTTGGTTGATCGACTCCGGTGTTCTCGACACATGACCGAAGATAAGAAGTGGTTCTCCAGCCTCACCCCGTTGAAGGAAAAGATGTACATTACATTTGGGGACAATGGACGAGGTAGGGTGCTTTCGCAGGGTGTTGTGCATGTGAGTGACAAGGTAACGTTGAAGAGAGTGGCTCTTGTGAAGTCTTTGGGTTTTAATTTGCTTTCGGTTTCTCGGTTGCTTGATGAGGGTTTTGAGGTGCGTTTCAAGTCCGGCGAGTCTCGTTTGCTTGATTCTCGAGGTGATCTTGTCCGTATGATCATCCCCGAGGGTCGGATTTTCGGGCTGATTTCTCTCGTTCTTTGGGTCCTCGCTCGCCGTTTGATGGCTGGTCCTTCTTCTGATTTGTGGAAATGGCATAGGCGGTTGGGACACTTGAGCTTTGATTTGGTTTCCCGCTTGAGTGGTCTTGATCTTGTCCGAGGATTGCCGAAGTTGAAGTTTGAGAAGGATTTGGTTTGTGCTCCTTGTAGGCATGGTAAGATGGTAGCCACTCCTCATCCACTCCCCGACCGATGTCATGACCGAGCGTCCGACGTAGCCGTTTCATATGGACCTTGTTGGGCCAGCTCGAGTTCGCTCGGTGGGTGGGAAGTGGTATGTCCTTGTTGTGGTGGACGATTACTCTCGCTATGCCTGGGTGTTCTTCTTGGAGGATAAGAGTGAGACATTTGGTTTTGTTCGAGATCTGATCGTGAGGTTGAAAAACGAGAGGCATGGGAATGCTATTCGAGCTATCCGCAATAATAATGGCTCAGAGTTCAAGAACTCTCGTTTTGATGCCTTTTGTCGTGATCTAGGTCTTGAACATCAGTATTCGACCCCTTTTGTGCCCCCTCAAAATGGAGTCGTGGAAAGGAAAAATCGGACTCTTTGTGAGATGGCTAGGACGATGCTCGATGAGCACAGGACTCCTAGGAGGTATTGGGCCGAGGCGGTCAATACGCCTTGTCATGTTTCCAATCGGATCTTATTGAGAGCTTTCAAGAAGAAGACCTGTTATGAGCTTATGCATGGTCGGGCACCCAAAGTGAGTCATTTCCGAGTTTTTGGCCGCAAGTGCTTCATTTTGAAGAAGGGAAAACTCGACAAGTTTGAAGCTAGGTCTAGTGATGGTATTTTCTTTGGATATGCTAACCACTCTAGAGCCTATAGGGTGCTTAACCTTGAGACTAACAAAATCATGGAAACTTGCGAGGTGACCTTCGACGAGACAATGCCATGTACCTCTCTTGGCTTTGAATGTGCGGTGATGAAGAGATGGCCAAGGACCTCTTTGAAGAGGAGAAAGATGAAGCCGGAGATGATGATGGGGAGAACCATGCGCCCGAAGCCGAGCATGTACCCACTACTTCCCCTACGACGACTTTGGAGCATGGACCGTCTACTTCATGGACAACGACGGTGCAACAAGAGGACCGGGCGAGAGAAGCCGAAGTTGAGGGGGGAGGTAGTCTCGAGGCGTGAGGCTCCCCGGCGGATTCAAGAAGTGCATCCCCCGTCGAAGATCATTGGAGACATCAATGAACGCACTACACGGCCGAGATGAGATGAGCAGGGAGTTCGAGATGAGCATGATGGGCGAGTTGCGGTATTTTCTCGGGCGCGATCAAGCAAGTGAAGGACGGTACATTTGTGCACCAAACCAAGTACACGAAAGACATGCCGAGGAAGTTCCGGATGCAAGATGTGAAGCCGATGTCGACTCCCATGGGGAGTACGGCCACTTTGGATGCGGATGAGGACGGAGAACCGGTGGACCAGCGGGAGTACGGGAGCATGATCGGCTCCCTCCTCTACTTGACGGCGACGAGGCCGGACATACGCGCCCGCGTGTGTGTCCGTGCGCTCGTTTTCGGTGCCTCGCCGAGGACATCACATCGACAAGCCGTCAAGAGGATCTTCGGTACCTACGATCCGCCCCGGTCTTGGCCTTTGGTATTCTTCCTCCTCGACTCTATCTCTTCATGGTTTTTCCGATGCGGATTTTGCCGGTTGTCGAGTCGAGAGGAAGTCTACTTCGGCACTTGTCGCTTCTTGGTTCTTCGTTGGTCTCATGGTCTTCCCGCGAAGGCCTAGTGTAGCTCGGTCTACCACGCAGGCGGAGTATGTTGCCGCCGCGAGTTGTTGTTCCCGAGCCGTTGTGGATTTCATACACTTTGAGAGACTTTGGTGAGGAGTGCACCCAGATCCCACTTCTTTGTGATAGCACCAGTGCCATAAGCGTAGCCAAAAACCCAGTGCTTCACTCCAGAACCAAACACATAGAGGTGAGGTATCATTTCCTGAGGGACAATGTGGAGAAAGGAACCATTGTTTTGAGCCATGTCCCTACCCAAGATCAGCTTGCAGACATCTTTACAAAGCCTCTCGACCAAGCTACATTTGTGCGCTTGCAGGGGGAACTTGGGGTTTGTTGTCCTTTCTAGTTGATTCTTGGGGGATTTCCTTTTTGTACCATATGTATCATACCATGTTTTACTTTGATGTACATACATGCTTTGCTTGATGTATAAACCATGGTAGGATAGCCATCTTGTCATATATCATGTTGCATTTGTGTCATATTGCATTTTAGGATGATGAGCTTCTTTCATATGCCATATGTGAGTCTCTTTGGCTATTTGTGAGATTTTGGTCATATGTATGGAGAAATGGTGATGTGAGGCTATGCTCTTGGAATATTTGAGATATATGTGTGGTGAGATAGCCCTTTTGAAATAAATGCTAATATTGACTAATCTTTGATGAAATATGCTCCACTCGTGTGTCGTTGTGTATCCATGTCACGGTTTGGTCTAAATGTGCTTTTCATGCTTAGATTGTGCTTGGATGCTTGTTCTTGCATTTGGGCCAAAGGCCGGATATCATTGTGAATGTTTAGCCTATGTTGCATTCATGGGGGAGCATAAGCTTCTTTTTTGCCGCAAAGGCACTTCATGTACCATGAAATGAATTAATCTTGAAAAGAAGTGTATAATGCTTGAAAAATGCTCCATCCATCATGTCTATGCTTAAAATGTCTTATCTTTCACATATGGGTGCAAAACATGTTGCATGATGTTCACCAATGGAGAAGTCTCCCCGAAGTGGACACATGGCTCATGAGCTTTGACATGACATGCTTTGCTTTATGGGTGTTTGCCATGATCTTTTGCTGAGAATTTGATATCCTTGTATGATCTTTAAATGGTATGCATGTTTGTGGCTCAAGTGTGACATGGATAGGCTTTTACATATGAAGCGAGCCTTCTTTTGATAAAACTGCTTAAATCTGAAAATTTTGCTTTGTCACATACTTGTATTTTCATATATTACTTGTGGCAATGCTTTGACTATGCTATGATTCATGTGTGTGATCTTTGTCTCATTTTTAGCCTTTGATACTAGATTTGGCCTATTTGAGAAGCTCATGTAGATGTTTATATGCTTTGCTTTGCATTTCTGCATTTTCACCTTGATTCATACATTGTCAACAAGGGGGAGAAAAGGTGAGCTTAATGAAAATTCGAAAAAGGTGAGCTGAAATTTGGAAGTGTGCATCCACATGTTCGGGGGGAGCTTTCTTGCTGTTTTCGGTGTGGATTTTGTACTTTGCCTGGCTTGTGACCTTTCTTTGCCTTTCTTCGGTTTTGGTCATGAGTTGAGCTTCTTCGTTTTTCTTTCTTCTTCTTTTCTCTTTTACTCTGAATTTCATTTCGCGTTGTGTGTTGTCAATGCACTCATCAAGGGGGAGATTGAGGACCAGGAGCGTCCCAGTGGTCGGTGGATGACCGCTCCTTAGTGATGAGTGATTGACAACGGGTGTTGGACTGACTCTTGGCTTAGTGCGCAGGTGTAGGCTGCGGCCTAGTTCGTGTTGTTGCGGTGAAGAACGGGCGCGAAAGGTCTTCGCCTTGAGGGGCCTCCGGACATGGAGAGACAAGTAGGCTCGGTTCGAGGGACCCGGTGGACAGCGGACCGGGTGCGGGCCACATGGTGGCGACACAAGCAAGACGAAGTCATGGACAAGTGAGCCGGGTGCACGGTGGCGGCCAAGTCAAGTGGTTTGGCGGGAGGCCGGACCGGGCACGCGGGGTTTGGTGGTTTGCCCACAAAACCATCGGCGGACGGTTTCTTGGTTTGGGCCTCAAAACCAAGTCCGAGGGCCCAACACGACGGAGACGGGATCCCGGCGTGTCGGGAAGCTTCGAGGCGGAGGACACGCGGCGGGATCGCATGGCTTGCGTCGGGAGGACGCGGGGTGCGGCGAAGGCGTGGCCGTCCGATGGCAAGACCCACAAACATTACCAAAATGCCCCTAGTGGGTTGTATCACCAGTAGTGTAGTTAGGGGTAGTCGAGTCATTTACCACTCCGGCGGGACTCCGATATATAAGCCCGGAGTGTGTGTTGATGGCTCCCTCTCTCTCTGCGTCTTAGGGTTTCATTTGCTCCCTCCTCTTTCTCATTTTCGTAGCTATTTTCCTTCCTATTTTCTCTAGGCTAGCATGAGAGCTTCATGAGAGATTTGTTGAGAGGGATGGATGCTAGGGTGGCATGCTAGACCTTGTGAATCTTTCCTGGTTTGTATAGAAGATTCGGGGTTGTTTCTCGTGGCTTTTTGTGCTTATTTTCGTGCCCTTGTTCCCCGTGTGATTCCGCGGATTTGAGTGAGTTTCTTCCTGGATTTCTTTGAGGGAAACATGGATAGATGTCTTGTGCATCTTTGTGCTTGATCTTGTGCCCTCAAACGCCGGAAACTCCTTCGATTCGTGAGTTTTCGTTCGGTGCTCTAGCTTTTGGTGGTGCTCAAAGGATTCGCGATTCCCGGTGATTTAGGGAGTTAGGAGGCAAGATTTTTGGGCTATAGCATCCTTGTGTGACGCTTTTCAAGTCCCCAAACCCTTGTCCCCATAGCTTCAACCGTTTGGGAAATCCGATGATGATTTGGGGGAGTTGACTTTCGAGGTCGCGCGTTTTTCTGCTCTGTCCGAGCCTCGCGGACGGTCCGCGCCCTCCTGGCGGACGGTCCGCGCCGCTCGAGTTCATCCCGAGTTCTTCGTGTTCTTGCTCGTCCTTTGTTTCGATCCGTCGTGTTTTTGGTTTTTGGTTGGACGGAGTTTCGGACGGTCCGCGGTGTCGGGCGGACGGTCCGCGGTGCTTGGCGGACGGTCCGCGTGCTCCCCGCGGACGGGTCCGTGGCACGGGGGTGTCTTTGGGTCGTTCTGTGTAAATTAACCCGGACGGTCCGCGGCTAAGGCCGACGGTCCGCGGCCGGTGCGGACGGGGCCCGCGATACCCGGCCGGACGGTCCGCGCGGCTCTTGCGGACGGTCCGCCCCTCCCCGCGCGGACGGTCCGCCGCAGCCCGTGTGCTTTGCTTCTTGGTTCGATTCCCTCCTCCCTTTCTAGTGCTTCCGCGTGTGCTTTGAGGAATCGTTCCTAAGGCTAGAGGTTGATCCATAACCTCGTGGTCTTGGCGATTGGTGCGTGATTCGATCCATCGCTTGTGTGTGACCGGATTTGAGTAGGACATAGGCCGGTTCTTTGGGAAGAATTTTTACCGGCTCCTATTCACTCCCCCCTCTCTAGTCGCCATCCGATCCTTCACCGATCATGGCACCGTTGATCATGGTTTCCCCTTCCGCCGGTGTCTTCCTCCTTCTCCACGAGAGGGTGCTTCCTTCGAGGTGGTTGATCTCCCCGGAGATCCTCCTCCTCTCTCTCTAGCTTGTGGATGGCCTTCTCGGTGCGAATCACTCCTCTCTCTGTGTTGGCGGCGCGTCGGGGGTTTTAGGGTCGAAGATCCTTCGAGGGCAAGGAAGACGGGACCGAACCGGTGCCCGAAGTGGGGGCGGGCCGGCCCGCCCAGCCCACCGGAGCCCGGCCCGGCCGGTTCGGTCGCCCCTTTTGCTCCGTGGGTCCTCGTGCACTTATCTACTTTGCCCCCTCCACTTGCATGATTTTGACGCTGTTATCCTCGCGATCAAGATGGAGGCTCTCTTTGCATGAAGTTTGATCTTTTACACTTCAATCCCCGGGGTGTTCCTCGTAGCACTTCGGTCCTCGCCACCATTGGAAGTGATTTCAGCAAGCTCATGAACACGAACAAGACTCCATGAATGCTCCTTTGAACTTGTTGCGAATCCGTCCTTTATGTCCATGTTTTCCTACATAAACATAACACTTCCAAATGCATGCACAAAGATGAACTCGTTATATGATTAGTGTGCCTAATGGCGGGTTAGTTCCATAATCAAATCCAAACCAAAGTGTAATGAACATGCTAGGTGCACCAAAATACACCGTCAACATCTCCCCCACACTTAGCTCTTGCTCGTCCTCGAGCAAGTACTTGTAAAAGAACTTCGTCCAAGGAGTGTAATCGTGTACCACTTATCCTTCTTCACAAGTTAGTCAATCCCTTCATCTTTAATACATAAACACAAAGTAATGATAATCAAACATAAACATGGGCGTTTAGAATTTTTACCACGTCAAGATTTACCCCACAACTCAAACTCTTCACTCGAAGTCTTCAATTCCAGCCATGCTTACTCCTTTGCTTCCATCGGAGGGTTTTTTTATGGTTTTCAAAACAAAAATTCCTACAAAAAGTATTAGACAAAAACCTTTCTCCAAGCTCTCTCAAGTCACTCATATGATGTGGCTATCCTAACCAAATTTTATAAAACTCTCACCTCCCATTAATCTCTCATATATCATGTAAAAGTGGAGCTATAGGTAGGGCTAGCGCAATCAACACAAGTATTGTCAAACTAAGAACTTCCTCTAATGGTTGTCTACCTTTCAAAGCCAATGATCATGAGAATTAACCATATGTAGGGATATCAAGGATGAGAAGATTTAGAATGGTGGACATGTGCAAGGGCAAAAGAAAATTGTGACTTCAAGGCACCAATGATGTCCTCGTTGTCGGATTGCACATGGTTGGAAATAGAGTAAAAGTTTCATCTCACAATCAACGTGACATCCTTCCCTACACTTTATTATTTTTTTTCCTTTCTCTTGATCCATCCCTCTCATATCTTCATTGCTAACTCATCTTTCTCTCTTTTTCTTTTCCTTCTTTCATTCACATATGATTTTTCTTTCTTTCTTTCTTTCTTTCTTTTCCATACACATACTTTTTCTCTTTATTTTTCTCTCTCTTGACAATTTTTTTCAAAGCTTTCAATTCTCTCTTTCCTCACATGCATACAATCTGAATTTTTAAATAAATCATGCTAGAGACGAGACGAAACTTTGAAAATAGGTTGTGTTCAAGGAATATGATGTACAAAAGAGATGTATAGGGTTGGGTATGGAATCCAGTGATATTCATGACTTTCGTTGCGAAAGTCATGGACTGAATATATGACGAGGCTAGCAACAAAAGATAAGCACAAGGACATGATCATTGCTCGAAATTAAAACTCACCAAGAGAGAAGGGTCCTAGCCTAACTCATCGTGCTAATCACACTTATGGTGGAGCGAAAAAAATAAACTTGGCTTTGGATAGAAATTTTCTTCTTACTCTCAACTTGGAAAAAGAGGTTTTGCTAACCTTTATTACAAGGGTCTTAAAATAATTTTCAGAACTGAAATCCTCCAATTTTTAGCATCGAACATAGCACAACTAACATGTGAAGTTCAAGATCGAAGTGCGGTATGGGTACTTTAAGTAGTAGCAATTCCACTAAGCACCACAGTAAACGTTTTTCAAACCACATACTCGTGTTCATATATCAAGAATCAAAGATTAAACAAACAAGTAAATAAAGATAAACAATACATAAAACACAAAGATATATAAAGACTCTTTTTATTTGGTTTTCTTGACTCAACGCTAATTTAAGACACTTGCAAAAATTTTAAAACAGACTCAAAAACTAAAGACTCATTAAAACACTAAGACTCTCACACGAAGATTAAACCGAACCTAAATTTGAAGTTCAAAAGCTAAGGCTAGCGAGCTAGCTCTCCCCCACACTTAAAACATACGACGTCCTCGTCGTATCTTACAAAAATCCTAAGGGGAAAACTAGATCTAGTGGTACTTCAAGCAAGTTTTGCACCACTTGCCTCTCATGTTTCCAACCATGCCGAAAAGTTTGCGCACGTTACGGTTAAGGAACTTGTAGTCATCTTCAACTACGCGCTCCAAATCCTCCATTCGCTGCTTCATCGCTTCCATGGCTTGGAGACATTCGTCGGCCGACGTGTAGAGATCCGCGATGGATTGACGGCAAAATCGACAACACACCGGATGCAATCCGAAGGGGTCGTCGTCGCCATAATCTCCACCGTTGTCACCACCGCCGTTGCCACCTCCATTGTTGTTGCCTTCACCACCACCGTTGCCGTTGCCATTGGGGCCTTCGGGAGTCCTTTCATAGGGTTGCTCACCCCAATCATCATCATCTCTACCGGCGGCCGCCCACGAGCTCGGGCTACGATCGTCGGAGTAGTCGCTATCCCCATAATCCTTAGGCTCTGGCGACACCTCTTTGTAATCCTTGCGCTTGATGCCTTGGAGGCGTGCCGACCTTCGAACGGGTGTAGGGACCTTCTCTCCTTTGACGGAGTTGCGAGATGCAAGAGCTCCGGTCGGGACACGTCCTCCGCAACGGATACGTGCGGTCCTCTTGACGGGTAGCTTGACCTCGCATCGCATCGCCTCCTCCATCGATGGCTTCTTGGCTTCTAGCTTCAACTCTAAGCTTTTTGGAGGCTCAATGGTCGCTACAAGGGTGCAACACATTGCTTGAAAGGTTTGATTCTCGAGCTCCCAATTCGGCCAAATATATAGTCCCGAGAGAAAAGCCCCGGAAACCTTATTTTCCTTTTTCACACTTCCCTTAAAATTTTCCGACCAAACAAGGAAGTCAAAAAGGAGCAATTCGTGCGAAATTCGGGGTCATCGGGCGTCGGGCCACCCCCGGGCCGGTCCGCACGGGCCGGCCGGCCCACCCCGCCTCGGGGGCGGCCGGTCCGGTTTTTTGCACACCGCCCTATTTTTTTCTTCCTCAGCCCATGGGAAAAAGTTGGCCCAGGTAAATCTTCGCGAAAAACTCCAGAAAGCTAAAAGAAAAATTATTTACAGAAGTTGATGCCTTGTTTTTCGTCCTAGGCGGGACGTTCGGGCTCTTCCTCCATGGTAAAGACGTCAACATGATGAATGGGCGCGACATCGGGTTCGTAGTAAACCTTAAGCCGCTGTCCATTCACCACAAATTGATCGCCGTTTATATCCATAATGGTTACTGCTCCGTTGGAGAACACCGAATGCACAACATAAGGTCCATCCCACTTGCTTTGCAATTTCCCCTTTCCGAAGGTTTTAAACCTCGAATTGTAGAGGAGGACCTTATCTCCTTCTTTGAATTCTTTTTTCTTCAATCTTTTATCATACCACCTTTTGATTCTCTCATTGTATATGCTTGCGTTTTCATATGCTTTCAACCTCAACTCCTCTAGCTCGCTTATTTGAATTCTTCGGTTCACCACCGCGGCATCGAGATCAAGGTTCATCTCTTTAATCGCCCAATAGGCTTTATGTTCCAACTCAACCGGAAGGTGGCAAGCTTTTCCATAGACGAATTGATAAGGGGTCATACCTATTGGTGTTTTAAACGCCGTTCGATAAGCCCATAAAGCTCCGTCTAATTTCTTTGACCAATCCTTGCCTCCCTTCTCTATGGTTTTGTTGAGTATGCTTTTTAATTGCCTATTTGACGTCTCCGCTTGTCCGTTGGTTTGTGGGTGATAGGCCGTGGAGACCCTATGCTCAATTCCCAACTTGGACAAGCACCTTTTGAAGTTCTTCCCGGTGAAATGAGTTCCTCCATCACTTATCAAGATTCTCGGTGTACCGAAACGGGGAAAAATCACGTTCTTGATCATAGTGATGGACTCCTCCGTGGAAGCTTTACGACAAGGTATAGCCTCTACCCACTTGGATACATAATCAACCATAACAAGTATGTACTCGAATCCAAATGAGTTTTTAAAAGGCCCCATGAAGTCTATGCCCCATACATCGAATATGTCGATTTGCAAGTTGTATTTCAAAGGCATAGAATTTCTTTGAGAGATGTTTCCGGTTCTTTGACATTCGAGGCATGACGCAACATATCTTTTAGTATCTTCATGCATCTCTGGCCAATAGAATCCGCTCGACCATACTTTGGCTTCGGTTCGAAAATGGCTATAGTGCCCACCGTACTCCGCCGAGTGGCACTTCCTTAGAATTTCAAGCCTCTCTTCTCTTGGCACACATCTTCTCATCACTCCATCATTGCCAAGCTTGAAGAGGTATGGTGCATCCCAAAAATATTTCTTACTTTCGGAAATTATCCTCCTTTGAGTGTTTTTGTCTAGATGGTCGAGGGGCATTTTTCGAATTGCTCGAATGATGTCGATCATCCAAGTATCTTTATCAAGCACTCTATAGAGGTGGTCATCTCTCATCTTATCTTCTATGGGCTCTTTATCATCTTGTCCACGATTCATCCTAGACAAATGATCGGCCACAACATTTTCCACCCCCCTTTTTATCACGAATTTCAACATCAAACTCTTGGAGAAGAAGGATCCAACGAATTAAGCGTGGTTTAGCTTCCTTCTTAGCCAAGAGATACTTGATGGCTGCGTGATCGGTGTAAACAATGACTTTCGAGTTCACGATGTAAGATCTGAATTTTTCGAAAGCGAATACCACCGCTAGCAACTCTTTTTCCGTAGTGGCGTAATTTAATTGTGCCCCACTAAGAGTTTTGCTAGCGTAGTAAACGGCGTGAACTCGGCCTTCCTTTCTTTGTCCCAAGACCGCGCCTACGGCGTAGTCACTTGCGTCACACATGATCTCGAAAGGTTGGCTCCAATCCGGAGGTTGGATGATGGGAGCACTCACCAAAGCATTTTTCAAGGTCCGGAATGCCGCTAGGCACTTCTCATCAAAGTCGAAAGCCACATCCTTTTGAAGAAGGTGTGTTAAAGGCTTAGTGATCTTCGAGAAGTCCTTTATAAATCTTCTATAGAATCCGGCATGGCCTAGAAAGCTCCTTAAGGACTTAACATCCGTAGGAGGTGGGAGTTGCTCAACCGTCTCTACCTTAGCCTTGTCCACTTCAATTCCTCTCTCGGATATAACATGTCCGAGCACTATGCCTTGCTTAACCATGAAGTGGCACTTTTCCCAATTTAAAACCAAATCTACCTCCGCACACCTTGTAAGGACCTTTTCTAAGTTTGCTAAGCAATCCATGAACGTCTTCCCGTAAACGGAAAAATCATCCATAAACACTTCAACAATTTCTTCGATGAATTCCGAGAACACGGCCATCATGCAACGTTGAAAAGAGGCCGGAGCGTTGCATAGGCCGAAGGGCATCCTCCTATATGCAAACGTTCCGTAAGGACACGTAAACGTTGTCTTATGTTGATCTTCCGGTGAATGGGAATTTGCATGAACCCCGAGTATCCGTCGAGAAAGCAAAAATAAGCGTGGTTTGCTAACCTCTCGAGCATCTCGTCTATGAACGGTAGGGGGAAGTGATCTTTCTTCGTCGCTTTGTTAAGCTTACGGTAATCGATACACATCCGCCACCCGGTCACGGTTCTTTGCGGTATCAACTCATTCTTCTCGTTCTTCACCACGGTCAAACCTCCTTTCTTCGGTACACAATGTACTGGGCTCACCCATTCACTATGCGGAACCGGGTAGATGATTCCGGCATCAAGTAACTTGATAACCTCTTTCTTTACTACCTCTCGCATGGCATGGGTTAGCCTCCTTTGATGGTCCACTACAGGCTTACATTGGTCTTCCATTGGTATACGATGAGTGCAAAAGGCTGGGCTAATACCTTTGAGATCATTGATTGAATATCCAATCACCTTCCTATGTTTTTTTAATAAAATCAGCAACGCTTCATTTTCTTCGGGGCTCAACTCGTCGCTCACAATGACTGGATAAGTTTTGTCTGGGCCCAAAAATTCATATTTTAATCCCTTGGGCAAAGGTTTAAGGTCTATTTCGGGTACTTTCGGCTCCTCGGGTTTGATTTCTCCTATGTCTTCGAACTTCTCTTCCTCCATGCTACCATCATGCGGCTCTAAGCCTCTTGTCGCTTCCTCTAGTTCTTCATCTTGTTGATTATTAATTTGATTTTCCATCGCTCTTTGCAGCGGGTCTCTAAGGGTTTCAACAAAACAAAGACTATCTATCTCTTCTATTTCTTCATCTTCGGGAGGAAAAGGTGTAAGGTGCTTAGAAGCACGAAGAAAGTTATATGTGTACTTTGTTCCATTAAGGTTCATTGTTACTTTGCCTTCTCCGGCATCTAACACAGCATCAACCAACTTAAGAAAAGGCCTACCTAAGATTATATGATCAGAATTACTATGGTAAGCATCAATAACAAAGAAATCGGTTGGTATATAGTTTCTAGAAATTTTTACTTTCATGTTGCAAGCAATACCGAGAGGTTTGATAGTTCTACCATCTCCCATAATTAATTTCGTTGATGTTGGGGCTAAGTCTAGGTTGTGGTATTGAACTTTATCGTAAATTTTAGAAGATAGAACACTTACTTGGGCTCCGATGTCGCATAAAGCTTTGCATTGAACTCCGTTGATCTCGCAACTCAAGTGCGGCGTCATCTTCTCTTCTTCTTCGGATCCGATCGAATAAATTTCAGCAAGGCGAGCGTATGGTGATGCTTCGGGCTTGATCCCCATGATCCTCTTCACCTCGGCAATATGTTCTGGATCCACCACGTCATCTCCAAAGAGCTTTTCAAAAATCTCACCGGTGGTTTCGAGGTTGTATGAATTTTCAGCTTTCTTCTCCGGTGGGAAGTCCACTTCCAATGCTCTTGCCATTCCCTTTTGATTAGGGAACGGTCTTCTCTTGTCGAATACTTCTCCGTAATCAATAGGAACCCAATCCATTGGCTCGAACTCCCTTAGTGGCTTTGCGCTTGACATGCTTCTCTTGTTCGTCTCATTTGGCGCGGCAAAGTCGACGTTTGGTGTAGTTCTTGACTTGATGTGTTCTTGTTCAAGCTTCTCCATGATTGGTTCCTCTTTTGTGACTTCCGGGTTGCCTCTTTAGAAAAATCAGCAAGCTTCTTCTTCCTTGAATTGAATTCCGGCTCTTCCGCAAGTCTTGTTTCCCAATCTCTTCGCATTGCAGCCGCTTTACTAACTTTTTGTAGAAGTTGGGCGGCTTCCGTGAGTGTTTTCTCCATGAGATCCCCACCTGCACACATTTCGACGTGTCGCATGCAACTAGGGGTTAGGGAAAAGAAAAATGTATGCAAGAGTACGTCACCGGTGAAGCCGAGTTTTGGCCCTTGTTCGATTAATTCATTAAACCTATCCCAGGCTTGGTCTATCCCTTCCTCTTCTCCTTGCATGAAAGTGATCACTTGCCTCCTTAGATGTTGAACCTTGCTAATTGGAAAGAACTTCTCGCAAAACTTCTTTGTCAACTTGTTCCAATTGCCTTCAACTTCAAAGGACGCAACCGAATACCATGTCTTTGCTTTGCCGGCAAGTGAGTAGGGAAAGAGATTCCATTTGAACCATTCATCGGGAACTCCTTCTTGACGCACCGTGTTGCATATTGTCGTGAAATCCCTTATGTGTCTATATGGGTTCTCCGTAACCATCCCTTCAAATGGGTTTTCCGCAACCATCTTGATGATCTTGGATTTAATTTCATACTTGGTCGCTTCGAGCTTCGAATCCGACTCTTGTACCTTTATGTCCTCACATCGAGGGCTAGCGTAATCCCTTAATGATTTCTCCGGTTCTTCCACGGGTTGATTAACGAACTCCATCTAGACAATAAGATAAAAACAAAAACAAAAAAGAAACAAGTGTTTTTCTGGATAATATGTGTTAGATATAGCGAATAAAAGATAAACTAAAATATAAAACTAAGTTAGATGCAAATCAAACGATGTAAACTAACTTGCTCCCCGGCAACGGCGCCAGAAAAAGGGGCTTGTTGACGGATAAAAGACGTATCCCTCTACGATCCGCAAGCGTACGGACCCCACACCTTTTTCACCACGGGATTCCCAAGGTTCTTGTCAATCCGCGGAGCAAGGGGATTACAAGCGTTCGATCAACAACGACACACTAGCTACTAAAACCCTAACTTACTATTAAACTAGAAAACAACTAAACTACACTAGAGAGAATGATAAACGATCAAGATAGAAGACACTCGCCCACGGGTCTACGATACTAGAGCATGCAATCGCTTAAAGACATGAAAACCAATCTAATCTATCGGGGATGTGACCACGGTTTCGCCCTTTCCCTCCTCTCGTACTGTCACTACGCGAAGGTATTCATGACTAGACCTTTGATGGCCACGGCGTATTGAATGGATCAAAGGAAGCATTGAGGCCTTACTCCCTTTACGGCATGGTTGCAAACCTTAAGCATTAAAGTATATTCAACACAAGATGATAGGTAGATAATCCGACAAAGTGCGATTACATCTCAAGATCGATTACAACCCATGGACGAATGAGAAGATTACCCCATCAAGGTGCTGATCATGGCACCGTTGATCATGGTTTCCCTTCCACCGGTGTCTTCCTCCTTCTCCACGAGAGGGTGCTTCCTTCGAGGTGGTTGATCTCCCGCCGAAGATCCTCCTCCTCTCTCTCTAGCTTGTAGATGGCCTTCTGGTGCGAATAACTCCTCTCTCTGTGTTGGCGGTGCGTCGGGGGTTTTAGGGTCGAAGATCCTTCGAGGGCAAGGAAGACGGGACCGAACCGGTGCCCGAAGTGGGCTGGGCCGGCCCGCCCGGGCCGGCCGGCCCCGAGCCCGGTTCGGCCGGTTCGGTCGCCCCTTTTTGCTCCGTGGGTCCTCGTGCACTTATCTACTTTGCCCCCTCCACTTCCATGATTTTGACGCTGTTATCCTCGCGATCAAGATGGAGGCTCTCTTTGCATGAAATTTGATCTTTTACGCTTCAATCCCCGGGGGTGTTCCTCGTAGCACTTCGGTCCTCGCCACCATTGGAAGTGATTTCAGCAAGCTCATGAACACGAACAAGACTCCATGAATGCTCCTTTGAACTTGTTGCAAATCCGTCCTTTATGTCCATGTTTTCCTACATAAACACAACACTTCCAAATGCATGCACAAAGATGAACTTGTTATATGATTAGTGTGCCTAATGGCGGGTTAGTTCCATAATCAAATCCAAACCAAAGTGTAATGAACATGCTAGGTGCACCAAAATACACCGTCAACACTGGTAAAGGGAGACTCACGCTACGTCGCCTACATCGACTCGCTACCGTTCCAGGAGGGAACACCGCTAGCCCGGGCTGACTCAAGCACACCAACTGAGGTGGCACCCTCTGAGTCCAGCCTTGGCACCCCCGATCGCCAAGTCTTCATGGCTGCCGGCGACACCCCAGGGCCTTCAGGCACGGCTCAGGACAAGTACCTGGAAGACATCTCCTCCGACGAGCTCTCCGCTGATGCTCCACCAAACGAGACTCCGGCGGACAAAGACACTCGACGTGAACGTAACCGGAAGCGCAACGAACATCGTCGACGCCTCCGCGACAACTTCCCCGTCCGCAACCTCGCGGAGGCTCTCGAGGCAGTCGAGAGCAGAGTGCACACTACCCCCGAGCAGTGCCTCATGTCGATCACAGCGATCGCACGCCAGGCTCAAGGCATACGCGCTGGAGAGGTCATCGCCAAGCTCGCTGAAGAAGCTTACTGCATGCGGGTCGACAACAGAGTCAACCAACCTCCTCCAGCCAGACCCCGCGACAACGAAGCTACTAGTCGCAGCGCCAACAACGGTCCTAACCGTACTCGAGCTGACCTTCCAGCCGAGCCAAACCGTCGTCGCTCCAACGCCGGAGGACCTTCACTGCGCGACCATAGCAACAGAGAAGTCGTCCCTCACCGCGCTCCGGCCGGCGGGGGCGGCAACGATCCTGACGGCGGCGGCAGCGACGGCGGCGGCTCCAATCATGGGGCCAACAGGAAGGCTGGAGGCGGCGGCAGCCGTGGCGGCCGAGGCCACGCGAACAACCACGCCTCCGGTGCCTCACATGGCGGGTACGATGCTCGCCAGAAGATTGAAGAACTACAGCGGAAGAAGTAGACCACCGCAGCCGAGGGCGACGGCTTCCCCGCCTTCTCACCTCGACTTCGCAACTTGCTCCTCCCCGACAAGTTCAAGCCTTTGGGGATCACCAAGTACGACGCGAAGCAGGATCCCATCCAGTGGCTCCGATGCTACGCCCTCTCCATCGAGAACGGCGGCGGCAACGGCGACACCAAATGCCTCTACTTCCCCTTCCGCTCGGACCAAGCACCACTCACGTGGCTCGAGTCACTGGACAAGCACTCGATCGACAAGTGGGACCAGCTGAAGGAGCAGTTCACGAGCAACTTCGCGGGCGCCATGGGCCGATCGGGTACTCGCATGGACCTGGCCATGATCAAGCAGGAACAAGGCGAGACCCTCCGCAAGTACATGCGCCGCTTTTTCGACAAGCGCGCCACCGTTATCGACGTCACTGACAAGGAGGTCATCGACCTCTTCCAAGACGGCCTCTACCACCGCCGCACCTTCGAAGACTTCGGTCATCGCCGCCCCAGGTCCATCCCCCACCTCAAGGACATGATCACGTCCTAGGCGGATGAAGAAGACAAGGCCAATGCCAAGTACGACGCCATCCGTGGCAAGACCAAGCAGAACCAGGGCGGCGGCAGCGGCAGCAACGCGAACCAGGGCGGTCGCAACAACAACAACTACTACTACTACTACTACTCGGGTCCCAACCGCAAGCGCAAGCCAGACAACACTGTCGCGGCTATCCAGCGCCCTGCGAAAGGGAACTCGAAGAAGAACTCTGGCGGTTTCAAAGACCTGCTGAAGGAGAAGTGCCCGTGGCATCCAAACGGCAACCACACCACCGAGCAGTGCTACCAGCTCAGGCACGCACTCAAGGAGACGCCGGAGCCACCGCACCCTCACGACCAAAAGGGCAAGAAGAAGGACGGCGACAACAACGACTTCCAAGAACCCGAGAAGACCGTCAACGTCCTCTTCGGCGGACGCCGGCCGGGCGGGCGGGAGCGAGAGGCTACCCGTCGCGAAGTAATGTCCATTGAGCCAGCGGTCCCGACCCCTCTCAGGTGGTCAGAGGTACCCATCACCTTCTCCCGCGCGGATCAATGGACTAGCTTCTCTGAACTAGGACGGTTCCCCCTCGTCCTGAAGCCAACGGTGGTGGGCTCCAAGCTCAACAAGGTGCTCATCGACGGTGGAAGTGGGCTCAACGTCCTCTTCACCAAGACCTTGAAGAAAATGAAGCTCGACGTCACTCACATGCTCACCAAGAGCAACGTGCCCTTCTACGGCATCGTCCCTGGCAACGCGGCTATTCCACTGGGCTCAGTGGTCCTGCCAGTTACCTTCGGGGCATCTTGGGACAACTACCGTACCGAGTACATCAAGTTCGAGGTCGCGGACTTCGAGACCTCCTACCACGCCATCCTCGGCAGACCGGCCATCGCCAAGTTCATGGCGGTGCCCCACTACACCTACTTGGTACTCAAAATGCCAAGCCCAGCCGGTGTACTCTCCCTCCATGGGGACCTCAAGATCTCCCACGACTGCGACACAGAAGCCGTGGAGATCGCCTCCACAAATCAAGTACCCAACGCGATGATGGAGGTCTACGCCGCGTCGAAGAAGCTTGCTACAAGTGAACTCGACATCCCAGAGAAGTCTGACAGCACCAACAAGCCTCAGCCACCTGAGGAGGTACTCGTCAAGGCGATCGACCTTGGAACAGGCGATCCCAACAAGACCACCACCATCGGGGCAGGCCTCGACCCCAAATAGGAAGACGCGCTCATCAGCTTCCTTCGGGCTAACCGCGACATCTTCGCGTGGAAGCCAGCGGACATGCCAGGAGTGCCCAGGGAGTTGATTGAGCACTGCCTCAACGTCGATCCTAAGGCCACCCCCAAGCGACAACACCTCCGACGCTTTGCCGACGACAGGCGGGACACCGTCAAGAAGGAACTCGCCAAACTACTCGCAGCTGGCTTCATCAGGGAAGTCTTCCATCCTGAGTGGCTCGCCAACTCCGTCCTCGTCCGCAAGAAGAACTCGAACGAGTGGAGGATGTGCGTCGACTACACCGACCTCAACAAGCACTGCCCCAAGGACCCCTTCGGGTTGCCGCGTATTGATCAAGTCATCGACTCCACGGCGGGGCCGTGACCTGCTCTCGCTTCCTCGACGCTACTCCCGGGTACCACCGGATCGCGATCAAGGAAGAAGACCGGAGAAGACCGCGTTCATCACCCTGTTTGGTGCGTCTTGCTACACGACCATGTCCTTCGGGTTGAAGAACGCCGGCGCTACCTACCAACGAGCTATCCAGGCCTGCTTCAAGAGGCAACTCAACAAGAACGTCGAGGCCTACGTGGATGACGTGGTTGTCAAGACCAGGGACTCCAGTACCCTCATCGACGACCTTGAAGAGACATTCGCATCACTACGCGAGTACCGCTGGAAGCTCAACCCGAACAAGTGCGTCTTCGGCGTACCTTCGGTCAAACTACTCGGCTTCATCATCAGCCAGCGTGGCATCGAAGCCAACCCCGAGAAGATCTCCGCCATCACCAGCATGAAAGCTCCCACGAGCATCAAAGACGTCCGTAAGGCGACGGGGTGCATGGCGGCGGCCGAACTTCATCTCGAGGCTAGGAGAATGGGGCCTCCCCTTCTTCAAACTACTCAAGCATCAAGAGAAGTTCGTGTGGACTCCAGAGGCGGATCAAGCTCTTGCCCAGCTCAAGGACTTCTTATCGAAGCCACCGGTCCTCACGGCTCCTCACAAGGGCGAGCAGCTACTGCTCTACCTAGCTGTGACTACTCACGTGGTCAGTACTGCCATCGTTGTCGAGCGGTAAGAAGACGGCCACGCCTACCCGGTCCAGCGCCCAGTCTACTTCGTCAGCGAGGTGCTATAAGAGTCCAAGGCTCGCTATCAGCCCGTGCAGAAGCTCCTGTACGCACTGCTCATCACCTCGCGGAAGCTACGACACTACTTCCAGTAGTACTCGGTCTCCGTCGTCACCGACTACCCGCTTGGCGACATCTTGCGGAACCAAGACGCTACTGGAAGAATCTCCAAGTGGGCTGTCGAGCTCGGCGCCCTCACTATCGACTTCAAGCCACACACAGCCATCAAGTCGCAGGCACTAGTCGACTTCATGGCGGAGTGGCGGGAGAACCAGCTGCCCACTCCCACCGTGCGACCAGAGCATTGGGTAATGTACTTCGACGGCTCACTCAACCTCGAGGGCGCAGGTGCAGGGGTACTCCTGATCTCTCCAACGGGCGAACAACTCAAGTACGTCCTGCAGATCTTCTAGAAGGTCTCAAACAACGAAGCCGAGTACGAAGCCCTCCTACACGGGCTCCGCCTCGCGGCTTCACTGGGAATCAAGCGACTACTAGTCTACGGCGACTCCGCAGTGGTCATCAACCAAGTCAACAAGTCCTGGGACCACAACAAGGAGAACATGGACGCCTACTGCCTAGAAGTCCGCAAGCTCGAGAACAAGTTCTATGGTCTCGAGTTCCATCACATCGTCCGCGACAACAACGTTGCAGCGGACGTCCTCTCGAAGCTTGGATCCACCCGCGCTCAAGTGCCAGCGGGTGTCTTCGTCCACGAGCTTCACGCACCATCCATCCCGGAGCCGGCGCCACCGACCACTGTCCCAGCCCATCCACCAGCTGGGCAGGAGGTCATGATGATCGACGTGGACTGGAGGCAACCCTTCATCGACTACCTCGGCGGCCGAGCGAAGGTCCCCTCCGACAAGAACGCGGCCGAGCAACTCGTCCGCCGCGCCAAGTCTTACGTCCTCGTCGGAGACAAGCTTTACAAGCGGGGCGCATCTTCTGGAGTACTCATGAAGTGCGTCCCTCGTGAAGAAGGCAAGGACATCTTGGAGGAGATCCACAAGGGCGTCTGCGGCAACCACGCGTCCTCACGCACGCTGGTCAGCAAGGCTTTCCGACGAGCCTTCTACTGGCCCACAGCTCTAGGCGATGCCGAAGAACTCGTCAGAAAGTGCCAAGGATGCCGCATCTTCGCCAAGCAAGCAACACGTCCCGGCCTACAAGCTAGTCACCATACCGCCAACCCGGCCCTTCGCTTGCCGGGGGCTCGACATGATTGGGCCACCGCCAACCGCGCCGGGAGGATTCAACAGGTACCGGTGGCTATCGACAAGTTCACCAAGTGGATCGAGGTCAAGCCGGTCACATGCCCCAAGGCTGACAGAGTACCCGACTTCCTAGATGAACTCGTACACCGCTACGGGCTACCCCACCGCATCATCACAGACCTGGGCTCCAACTTCAACAACCACCAGTTCTGGGAGTATTGCGAGAACAGCGGGATCGACGTCCGATACGTCTCAGTTGCCCATCCACGGGCCAACGGACAAGTCGAGCACGCCAACGGGATGGTGCTCGACGCTCTCAAAAAGCGGCTACACGACGCTGCTAACTCCAAAGGGGGCAAGTGGATCAAGGAACTACCCAACGCACTCTGGGGCTACGGACTCAACCATCCAAGCCAACGGGGCAATCCCCTTACTTCCTGGTCTACGGCTCCGAAGCAATCCTCCCTGCCGACGTCATATGGAACTCGCCAGCAGTGGAGCATTACGACGAAGGCGTCTCAGAAGACAGCAGACGAGTTGACATCGACAGCCTCGAAGAAGCTCGCTGTGCTGCCCTCGTCCAATCAGCAAGGTACCTGGAGGGTATCCGACGCTACCATGATCGCAACGTCAAGGAACGCTCCTTCAACGTTGGTGATCTCGTCCTCCGCCGTATCCAGAACACGGAAGGACTACACAAGCTCAGCTCCCCCTGGGAAGGTCCCTTCACCGTCGCAAAGGTGACCGGGCCGGGCTCCTACCGCCTCCAAACACTTGAAGGCGAAGACATCAACAACTCGTGGAACGTCGACCAACTCTGTCGATTCTACGCCTAGTCTACGTGACTACTCTGGGGTTCAAGTCTACACGACTACATCAACACCCCTTGCCGTAAGCGACCCCCCGGGTCCTGGCTCCAGTCTCCGGACTTCTCCTCTCCAGGATCCAGCCCGTGCGGCTACCTACGGACCCTGGGCTGCCACGAGCGTCAAGGACTCTAGCAGCGGTCTACTAAGAGACCACACTCCAAGATCCAGCCCGCACGGCTACCTACGGATCTGTGATCCAGCCTACACGGCTACTTACGGATCAACTGCTGTAAGCGGCTACCCGCTCCAGCGCTACTCAGCTGTAAGCGGCCCTCCGGGCCCAAGCCACTACTCTGTAACTACGGCCCTGGCCACCCAGGTGTACTTCTTCAGTAATAAAGTTTGATCGTTCATCAACCTCTTTACTGTTTGCTCCCTACAACGGGACCACTACTGCCGAGTACTACTACTCGCATCCACTCCACGATGGGGGCTCCGCACTCTGAGATCGTGGCTACGAGTACTCATTGCTAGAAAATTTCTTTCATTGATACTTAAGCAATTTATTACAATTGTTTTCCTGTACAACCATGGCTACTAGATATCTATTACAGGGCTACTGGAGGTTAAGCTTCTCAGCTACCTGCTCCGCGATGGGAGCCATCTCGCTCCCGAGCGGCTGCGCATCTTGCTCATCGGAAGCGGTTGGCGGCTACCCCGCCCGGCGACTACCTCCACTGGGGCCTTCGGGAAGTACGACTTCATGAAGGCCAGGACTTGTCTTGGGATCGACCTCGCCATGTGCTTCACGTAGGCGGTCAGCCGGCTCGGAGCTTCCTTGAGGCGATCCACCAGAGGAGCAATCTTGGGGCCGCCCGGGTGCGGCACCAGGAGTCTTGCGATCGGCAGTGCGGCTTCTTCAAGTTCCTTCAGTTGGCCCCGTAATGCATCGCAGTCTTCATTCAACTTCTGCAAGGATTTGTAGCAGTTGACGAGATCGCGGTCAGAAGCAATCCGGAGCTCCATGTGCTTTTCGCACTCGAAGGCGAGTTCTTTGTAGTAGTTCTTTGTAGTCGAGCTCGAGTACCTGGCGGGCTTCTTGCTCCCGGTAGAAGAGGTTCTTCATGCTCGTCTCCGAGGACTTCAGCTGCTCCACCTGGCCCTCAAGCTCTGCAACACAGCAACGCAACAGCGGGTCAGAGACTTCTCGACCTCCAACAAGTACCCGACAAGCTCAGCGGCGTACCTTTGTTCTTGTTGCGGAGGCCCTTATTCTTCCGCACCAAGTCGTCGCCCTTCGCCTGCAACTCCAGGACGTCGTTGTGGTACTTGGCGAAGGCGGCATCGAGCTTCGACTGCATGGCAGCCGCGTGCTTCCGCGACTTCACAAGTTGCTCTTCTAGCGCTTCGTCTCGGAGCACTGCGTCGCCATAGCCCTGCAGCATGTTCGACTTGTCGCGGGACCGCTCTGCAACGTCATGCGCAAAAGAACTCAAGTCAGACGAGTACTCAACGAAAGAGGATTGACTACTCAGAAGCTACGGCTACTTACCTTCATCCACTGCTCGACCTGGCGAATCGCCTCCAGGTGCTTCGCCACCGTTGCAGGCTCGACAAGATCATCTGCGAGCAGCTCTATCCCGTCGCGACTACTCGCGGTGGCCTCCGTCATCGGCGCAGAGCGGATGGGCTCTGCGTCCTGGATCTCCGGGGAGCGGACAGCCACCTCCAGAGCAACCTCTGGCGACGTGGTGACGCCCTCTCCCCCGGCCGACACGGCGGCCTCCTCGAAGACCTCCTCCACGGGCTCGGGGGCTCCTCCCGCAGCTTCCGGGGCCCCTGGTGTCGACTTCTGCATCGGCACCCCTGCAGGGATGTCATCACCTTCAGCTTCGGCGCCTGTCAAAAAGAAGATGGGCGCATCAGTGCCTACGACTACTCCTCAAAGAGCCTTATAGCTTCAAGAGGGGTACTCACCCTCGACTACGCTGGCCTCCGGCAACGTCGCCTCGGCAGCCGGCGGCTCGGGCACCGCCTGGGGCGCGGAGGTGGACTCCTCTCGCGGGGCGGCGCGACTTCCTCCGCCACCGCCGATGAGGGCTCATCCCCCTCCCCGGGACGGATCCGTGGATTTCTCCCGAGAAGCACACACAATCGGTCGTCAGTCAACTTCGACTACTACAACAAGTACTACTCGCAAAGATGGAGTACTCACAAGTTCGACCGGACTATTGTCACGGCCGGTGCACCGAGGATGCTGACGATGTCGGCCAGTCCACCCTCGGCGGGCGCCTCCTCCTGTGCCCCTGCGGCTACCGCCTCCTCCACAGCAGTGGCGGCCGGCGCAGTGGTCTCCTGCATTCCTGAAGCCACCACCCCTTCAACGGCGGCGGCTACAGGCTCCGTGCTCCCCTATGGAGCAGGGGGCTGGCGCTCCAGCTGTGCCAAGAGCTCCTCGACAGTGGGGGCTGGACTACGACTTCCAGCTGGCTCCCCCACTGTGTCCCATACGCCTTCGTCGCCCTCTTCGACGGGCTCCGTCGGCGGCACCTCCTGCACACAAGGCAGACTACTCGTCAGCAAAGGGTACTCGCACGATGGGGTACTCGACTACTCTGGTCAAGGCATCTTACCTCCTGAGGCGTGGTCTCCGAGACCTTGAGCTTCTTCGCCACCCGCTTCCTGGCGGGGTTGCGCGGCCTCCGTGGAGGCGCAGCCAGGCTAGCCTCCAGGCTAGTCGGGGGGTCTTGTACCAGAGGAACATGAGGCAAGCTCGGGTGGCTAAACCTCGACCGCAGCTGGAAGCGGTCCTGCAACGTCTCGTCGTCGTCGTCATCGTCGTCGGAGGTGTCCTCCACGATGACGGTGTCATCGCCTGCACCGACTTCTCGCCGCTCTTTCTCCTTAGCCTTCCCCTCCTTCGGGATCTCGATCCCACTTGGGGGCGGTTGCGGCTCGGAGATGAATTTCTTCAAGTCATCCTGCAAGACACGAAGACGTCAACAGTCTACACCAAGCAACGACTACTCGACAAGGGGAGTACGACTACTCACCTCCTTGGGCGGGCGCGCGGCGGAGTACTCTTCAACAGGGCACGCCGTGTACGGCGGCATATCTTTGAAGATCCGCGACAACCTCTCGATGATGTCGCTGTCGTCCAGCTCGCCTCCAGGCATCCGCGACGTGTCGTCGTCGCCGGTGTACTCGAAGCCTAGGGTGTCTCGAGCCATCAACAGTTGCACCCTTCGCTTCATGAAGCTAAAGGCCACGTGCTCGGCCCTCAGTCCCGCCTCCCTCAGCACCTTGATGCGTGCCAGCAACTCAGGAAGCTGGATTCCCTCTTGCATGGTGGGCTCCGAGTTCCACCACTCGCGGTGCCTGGGCTGCCTCCCGCTCGGCTTCGGCAGGCCAGGGTGGTGGTTCGTGATGTAGAACCACCGCGTCTTCCAATCAGTGTTGGAATCAACAAGCTTGTACGCCAGATATTGCTCCGCGGCGTCTTCTCTCAACTGGATGCCGGCTCCTCCGACTACTCTGGGGTTGGTGGCACTTGGCTGCGGCTTGACGCAGAAGAACTTCCGGAATAGTATCCAATGCGGCTTGATCCCGAGGAAGGCTTCGCAGAAGTGCACGAAGACGGCGGTGTGGAAGACGCAGTTGGGGTTCAGGTTCAGGTACTCGATCCCGTAGTACCCGAGCAGCCCTTTGAAGAAATCGCTGGCCGGGAGCGCAAGCCCGCGCTCCACGAACCGCGCAAACATTGGGATCTCGTCTTCGGCCTTTTCCATCGGATATGGATCTCCAGCAGCGGATTTCCACATGTCGACCTCCTTCTCCCTGATGAACCCACTGTTCAGGAGGGTCAGCAGATCCTCCGTCTTCACCTTGGACTTTTTCCACTCGCGGCTGGGATCAGCCCGCGGTGGAGACATGGGCGGCGCTACTCCGGTGGCGGCCGCGGCGGCCTCTTCGCGGCCCCTCTTCTTCCCGGTGGCCTTCGACGTCTTGGATGGTGACGGCTTCATCCTCCAAGTGCAGGGCGTCTTCACGCGCATCTGCTCGGGGGCTACCCTCAAAGCTTTGGGTGGCAGCGCACTTGAATCTACTACGGCGGCAGCAAGCGCTGGGAGTGGATCTACTTCAGATGGAATCGAAATGACTGCAGCTCGGATGGGTGAAAAACCCTAAGGGTTTTGGCTTCTATTTATAAGTCAAACCGGCTACGCAACGGGCGGCTGGATAAGTCCACGCGCGGCTGACTCAGCGGCTGTGCGTGACCCTTCGCATTCTACTAGTCGACGCGCCTCACCTCGGGGGCTCGGCTACTTCTACTCGACTACCTGGGAAGCGGCTAGTCTCAAGAGCATCTCAGGACACATTCTTCAAGATGACCCTTCAATTCGAGAGGAAGTACTCGACTCAAGGCTCGGGGGCTCCGTGCCACGTGTCCTTCGGTTTTTTCTCTTCGGATTTTTCGGGATATTCTTGCCAAGACTTTTGATGGACCCTCAGCCAGAGCCTGCGTCTCAACCTAAGGCTCGGGGGCTACTCCATATGGAGTGCGATTTTACAATCGCACCTCCATATCAGCTCCGGCTTCAAGACAAGGCAGACAGTTTTTGAAGACCTTCGAAGGCAGTACTCGAGGACGCTTGGGACTACTCGAAAAGACTTCAAGATTGCTCAAACATCAGCTGGAGTACATTCCAGCCTCGGGATGCTTCGACTACTCTTGAGGACTTTGACTTGTAGCACTCAGGGACGCTTGAGGACTACTTGTTAAGGCCGTCAAGACTACTTGAAGCTATCCTTCTCGACTACAAAGTACTCGGGGGCTTGTCGTATGGACCTCCCTGGGCCCACTACCTCGGTGGGTACCAGGATCGACTACTCGGTGGGCCCCTGGGACTACCCGGCTTACGCTACACGGCACCTGAAGGCGTGGAGCACAAGGACAACACAGGAGTAGTACTCGGTTAGGGAGCTGTACATGTTCCGCACTGTATAGAGGACTCCTATACGTACTCGACTAGTACTCTCTCCCTACTCCGACTTGTAACCCTGCCTCCCGGACTATATAAGGCGAGGCAGGGACCGATCACCTCATCCAATCTGATCTCATACAACCCACAGCGCACTATTGCACCATCTTGTAATCGTGCCCAATCAATCCAGAGCTACGCAGCATACAGGACGTAGGGTATTACGCACCTCGCGGCCCGAATCTGTCTAAATTGTGTGCCACGTGTCTCTTTCTTCGAGTTACCGATCTCGGCGAGTCACATTCATCTACTTCGGGTACTCCCCTTAGTAGGTTGCCGGTCTAAAACACCGACACCCGCGTCGTACATGCCTCCAGCGTGTCTTCGTACGGCCGAAACGCCTTTACACGCGGCACTTCCTGTCTCTGCCTTGCACGGAGCCCTCTTTACACGTCGGCGGCAGCCACGTGTCCAGGATCGCCGCGCCTTCGGCGCCGAAGTGCGATCCCGCCTCGGGCGTCTCGCCCGTATCGCTGCTGGTCCCGGACGCGACGTTCTCGGCCGGCGCAGCGCGCTCCTGGCTCTCTCGAACCTTCGTCACCGGAGTACAACCATCCGGGCCTTCTGCACCGAAGGCAGGCGCAGCCATGTGGGACCATCCCTGCACAACAATCCTCACGTAACATGAGCAGTGTTAGCGTTTCTGTTAACACCCGTACCGCGAAGGTTTCCCCGCGAGACCGAAGTCGTATGCGGACCGAAAGTCGTCAGCGTGGCCAGACGAGGGTGAGGCTTCCGAAGACCAACTTCGCCAACACACACATAACCTCCTTTCAACCCCTAGACTTACTCCCTCCACCTCCATTCCTCCTACACGCCGCCGACTCCCGAGTCCTCGTCCCTCGAGTCGCCCGCGCGAGGACGCTGCTACGGCACCACCTCACCTTCGCGGCAGCCCCGACCCGGCGCTCTCTCCGCCCGATGGCCTCTCCTGTCTTCTGGTGGCGACAACTGGACACGAAGTCACTGCCGGCGTGGTGGTCTGCCGCCTGCCTGGCCTCGCAAAATAGGCAGATGCGGGCATGTGTCTGCCTACACTTCCCGCGACGGTGCGACGCCGCCTCCCCATCTCCTCTCCATCGTCGGTGCGGCCGCGGCGCCGGACGTCGGTCCTCTGTTCCACGATGAGATTTGCAACCAGAGCTGCGAATTAGGGGGTACGACGAGATCTGCAGACTGCAACATGTCATCCTTTGCTCCGCAGCGGCGCCAGACGGCGAGATCTGCAACCAGAGCTTTGAAGCGGGCTTCAGGCCGCCCGGGGGCGTGCATAGGGCCGGGCTACTGCGGGCTGGCCCGGCACGAAACGGCATGACGGGCCCAGGCTTGGGCCATCGACACAGCCCGTGGACGGGCACGACACAGCACGAAAGGAGTTAGTGCCGAGCTGGCACGACATGAAGTTTAGCGGGCCGCCCTGGGCCCGTGCCAGGGCCGGCTCGGGAGGCCCGAATGCCCATCTATACAGTTGCCTCACCACGGCAATGAAAATCCTTGGTAGCAAACGGGATGCCACACCGGACGAGACGGCGACGCTGAAGCTACCAGCAACAACAGTTCGCTGATACGTGTGGGTGCATCGTATCGATCAATCAATAGGCATCCAAGCAGAGTTTGGCAAGAATACTACAACCAGCACTAAGATATATCCTACTCGCATGCTCCCCTTTCACAAATCACATATGTAACAAACTTCGTATATCAATGAAAAAATTCGGGCCGGCACATTGCCTGCCGTAGCCCCCACTAAAAAAAGACTTCTTTTACTGAAGCACCACCAAAATCATTTTTAGTAAGGATAACTAAGTAATTATTGCAAATTTATTAAACTCACTGTCACGGCGGATGACAACCTCATCCTCACCAACAAAGACGGCGAGCTCACCTGGTCCTCCAACGTCGTCAGCTCTGCCGCCAGCTCGTACTCCGCAGCGGCCAGGTCCTGTGGCAAAGCGTTGAGCACCCCACACCAACACGTGGCTCCCGAGTGTCCGTTTCGGCAAAAACAAGCTCACCGGCGGCAAGCAGCATCTGGCTTCCTCGAAGAGCTCCGTCAATCCAGCTTGTTTTCCTTGGGGATTGATCGTTAACGGGAGCAGCCACTTCCTCACCTGGAACGGGAATGAGTATTACTGCAGCAGCGGACTGTGCAAAGGCTACACATTCAGTTTCGTCGGGTCCCGGGCTCGTCCTCGACGTCTCTGGCGAGATGCAGCAGATTATGTGGTTGCTGTTGTCAGCCGGCGACGATGGCGAGTGGATGGTCATCTGGACGGAGCCGACAACTCCTTGCTATCGCCCTGGTTCTGGTTGCGTTCGCGACGAGGTTGCCGTCGGCAGCCGTGGAGGACACCATCCTAGGCCACAGGTGCGGCTTGTTGCCGGTGTCGGGCAACAATGCGAGCAGCAACGCCTACAGGTCCAACCTCAACGCGCTCGTCGACATCCTCATCGCGGGCACGAGGACTTAATGGGCGACACACTCACCAGCGTTGTCAACGACTCTGAGAACACCTTCGGTTGCGGCCGGCAGGTCAGGGACGTGACGGTCTTCAGTACCAACTGCGGCTCTCCGGCGGCGACTTCCTCTCCGGTGACGGCGACGGCGAGTGGATGGTCATCTGGATAGAGTCGTGCCTCTCATGTGACGTCTGCTAGATAAAACTGCAATAATACCCTCATACCACCTATGTATATCACCATATACCACATGTGAAAATTATGGTGATATACAATTAATATCAACCGTCAGATCTTTTCATACTGCTCCTGTTACAACAATAATATAAAGTGGTACGGTCCACTGAAAAAAGCCTTAAAAATATCCTACTCGTTCAATGTTCATCTTCAGTGCTGCAGCCCGCAGCTCGTCTACAGATCTCTGCATTGAGTGATATAGCCAGCACCTCTGACATAGTAGCTGGATAACAAGCTGTCTAAACAGTCAATTACACCGTGTGCCCATTATTTGATTGATTGATTATCTGTCCCTGTTCCCCCTGCCGCATAGACTAATCATTCAGTCCGCTGATAAATGAATGCACACGGGAGGATCTAGACTAGTGGAGTCCGATGTCTGTATACGCTAGCTACTGCTGCGACGTCGACGTCGACATGGAGTCATCGACACGCTCACACACCTGGCCGCTGGCCGCCATCAGCCCATCATCATCTTCCCGTCAATCAAATGATATAATACTCGAGATGCTTTCGGCACGACCATAGGACGGGTCAAGCCGATGATCCACGTGACAGCCCCCCCGGTCTCGTACGTCATGAACCCTGAATAAAGATAAGCTTCAATTAATTTGAAATAATCACGGATGGTACCTATCAGGCGCGTTCACACGTCAGTATCTCGTCACGGCGCACACTGTTGCTAGTAAAAAAAATTGGGACCCTTGCGTACCCGATCGCTGCGACGCTGCCGGTCGCTGTCTGCCTGGTGTGTCCGCGGCGCGACTCGAGCGCGATCTCGAAGGCACGGCGAGCCGGTCGACAGGTGGCGCGGCGACCGGTTGGGCGCACGCGTGGCGTCGGTCAGGCACCTTCGCCTGATGATGCTCGCTCCTGCTGCAGACCGGCGGCGCGGGTGCATCGGCGGCATACATACAACGCTTGGGGGGCGGCAACCGGGGGCAAGCGCTACGTTTTTGGTTGGTGGCAAGGGTACATTCACGGTTCCGGATCCGCTGTCACTTCCAATCGACAACCTCGGCGCGGTCGGTGTCCTGGACAGGGACGGCGCGGGCGGGCCTCCTTCGGGCATGTACAGCACGTCTACTGATCCCGTCGGTACGAAGGTCATTTTGCAAAAAGCCCCCCCAAACCGCTACAGACGGGGTGCTCGTCAGCTGACCAGGCGACGACTTTGTCCCGTTCTCCCATGCCCAAGCGACCCGCAACCGCCCGCGCTGCAGGGCCTCGTCGTCACAAGCCGACGGGGCGTCAGATCCCCCGTGCCCGCGCCCCTCTCCCCTCCCAAATCTTCTGTAGGCGGCCGCTGTTGGAGGAGCTCGTCGGGCGTCGCCGTCGCCTCCTCGCCCGGCCTCAATCTCGTCGCTGCCTCCTCGACCCCGCCATCGGATTTGCCGAGGAGGAGACCGACATGACCCTGCCTAGGACGCGCGTCTTCGTCCACCCTCCACCCCTGCCGCCCCCGAGCACCTGTGGGGAAGAGGAAGGTGAGATGCGGGAAGGTGTCATCCTTGCCGTGCCGGACGCCGGGCGCTGCTCGTGCCGCACTCCTGGGCGCCAGCCCAGCTGCTGTGCCGGCCTGAGTAGTTAGATTCTGCAAGGAAGGATTGAAGGTGAAATGTTTGCTTGGTGAAGCAGAAGAGCAGAGAGAATTGATGGCATCGCGGGGTGGGTCTGGCTGGGCCCGCCGACCTTGTTGCAGGGAATGGATGAGGTGCTCGACTGCGAGATAGATGAGCTCGAGGGATATTTCTGAACTTTTACGTTTTATTAAGGTCTTTGTATGTATGGTTTTCACGTAGAGGTCCTTTAGTTGAGCTTATTCAACATGAAACAAATAAAAAGTTACAGTATGGCCATCACGAAGTCAAGATACATTGTTGCTAGGAAAGAAATTCTGATATGTATGTAGATACTAAATTTGGTACAAAGATCAAATTGAGCACCAAAATACTACAAAGATCAAAATGGCCACATAATGGTATATACAAACGCATGTGTAGTTGATCTTAAACTATATGCAAAGCATTAAACAGCTTATAGACGTTTTATCTGTCTATGAGCTGTACGACCTGTCTGTACAGTTGTCTATACGTTAAGTTCGAGATTCTACAGATGGGAGGTCGTCTAAGGGCTGTACATGCCCTTCCGGCGGCGATGTTCCATCCACCACGTACTATTTGCCCCCACCGCCGGCACGTGGTGGCCACACGTTCGTCGCCGCGCCCACGGCCCACGCATAACAATAAATGGTCGCGGGCTCATGGCAAGCAAGCGCCCAATAGATGTCCACGTGCGTACGGGCGGCACGACACACGACACTAAAAAAACACGGACACGACACGATGTCCATAGTGTCAGTGTCGGCACGACACGATGGACGGGTCGTGTCTGGGCCACGATCTCGACACGCAGTGCCAGCACGAACACGACACGAAAAGGCGGCCCATCTTAACACGAAGGTGGCCCATCTAAACACGACGCGGCCCATGTAAACACGAGCCCACAAGGGATTGCCGTTGCCGGCCAGGAATGTTTTTTTATGTGTAGATGAATTTTTTTTCTCTGTACTTAGTTTGATTTGCTCCTCTCTTCATCTCTCGATTTGATCCTCTCTTCCTCGGGTTGGCACTAGCACGTCGTGCCAGCCGTGCTAGCCGTGCCAACCGTGCCGGCACGACACGGGTCAGTGAGGTTCCTGTCGTGCATGGGCCAACGGGCTGACACGCCGTGCTGGCACGGCACGACACGGCTAGCCTCTCGTGTCAACTCGTGTCGTGCCAAATCGTGTCGTGTTTAGTCGTGTTCGTGTCGTGTAGTGTCGTGCGGCCCATCTGGACATATATATTTGGCCCCCTCCGCCAGCGGCGGCCGGCCCCGGTCGGTCATCCGCTCAGTGCGTGCGTGCACCCGTTCCACGACCGGGCACAACATAACGAACCATCTCGCGACGACGTTCGTGGCTTGCATGCTGACGCCAGGCGAGTAGTATCGTCACCACACGGGCCGCGTTGTCGCGTCGCGAGGCAAGCACATCTCGATCCCTTTGGCATCAAGGGTGTGTTTGGCACGGCTGTGGCTGCGGCTGTGGCAGGTGTGGCTGTGACTGTGCTGGTGAAGCGGATTCTCTGATGAAGCTGAATCTATTTTAAATATCGTTTGGCAAAACAACTTCTCCTGTATTTGTTGGAATAATGTAAGAGATGAAATGTCCTAGATAACCTTGGTCATGTGGGTTGTTTGAGCTAACATTGTAACGTCATGTATTACAAAATGAAACTAACGTCATAATTTAAATTAATTTAAGTTAATCAATAATAATAACAATAAAGATAGGCATAATATGTCTATTACATTGTCTCGTACAAGCTCACTCGCATGTTCAAGATGATCTAGAAACATAGATGGCTCTAGCAAGGTCATCACGGAATCTGTCCATCATCTGATCATCAGCTTCCGCACTCGATGTATCTCCAGCAGCTTGAGAAATACGGTGGCTTATATATCTTTTAGGTATAGTGGGTATATAATCAGGATTCCGGTCACATTTGAGGAAATGTTTATCCTCCGTATGATTCTCACGAATGAAATTATGGAGGCACATGGTTGCGGCAACAATCATCATTTGCTTCTCCATTGTGTAACTCGGCATCCTGTAAAGTATTCCCCACTTCTGTTTCAACACACCAAAAGAGCGCTCTACCACGTTGCGAATACTTGAATGCAAATGGTTGAAATGCTCTTACTCACCATATGGAGCCGACCCTCTCCTCCAATCCGGCACATGATACCTTTGACCCTTGTATGGTGACAAATATCCAGGTCTATTTGGGTACCTGACATCAACCATATAATATTTGCCTGCACATACATGTTAAAAATGAAGCTTATGACTATGAGCCACATGCACATAGGTATAGACTTGAGAGAAAATGGAGATAAATGAACTGACATACCTAGAGGGGGGTGTGGAAATTTGTCAGCATCAAGTTCAAGGGCGTGAAAGAGCACATTAGTGTCATGCATAGACCTGGGTTGCCCAACAGATGCATAAGTGAACCTCATGTCGAAATCAACTATAGCAAGAACATTTTGTGTAGCAGTGCCACTCCGACCAATATATCTAATAAGGTCATTGGGACGTGGTGTTGCTGAAATGTGAGTACCATCCAAAGCTCCAATGCAATCTTTAAAGTGTGGCATCATTCTTCTATCATTACAAATCCTAGGATGAGTATTAGAGAAATTATGATCAACTGGCCTTATGTAGTCTGTACCCATAGACACCAAACAGATCAATACCTCCTCAAATTTTTTGCTAATTGTTTCCGAAGAATGCTTAAATACACCATCAATAGCACTGTTGGACATAGCTTGGCCACACACAAGAAGTAAAATAGCTAATGATTTCATAGAACTCATATGAATAGTTGATTTCAGTCCATATTTATCAACTAACAGATCATGCAACATGTAAAATAGACCTGCATTCATTCGGAATTGCTTATGACTTTCACCTGGAGTGTTTAGTTTCTCCAATGTCCAACCGTGACCACTTTGATAAGGAGTTCTAATAGGATGCTTATCATGATATGTCATGAAGTACTTGCCACAAATTAGAGCAGTTGCAAACTGACAATTCTGAGCCGACTGCAACAAAGATAAAGTGTTTGTACCCCACTCATCATCAGAAATCTCATCATCAGATCTGTACATCACACAAATATCACTCCTGAATTTATTAAAGTGGTGCAAATATTACAAAGTTCAAAGCATACAAAGGCTACAACAGTTCACAACATACAAAGGATAAAAAATGGATTATTGCAGATCACAAGTTCAAAACACACAAGAGGTGAAAATGGAGCATAAATCAAAGGATACATGATTGTTGCATGGTACTACACAAACTACTTAGGCACATCATTTTTAGTCATCCATTCATACTTCCTCTTCAGCCAATCAAATCTCTCCTCAGGAGTATCCAAAGTCATAAACATCTCACGTTCCGCTCTCTTGGTAAAAACTAGAGTTGCGGCAAAATGCTCATTGGTTGATGGAATGGCCCACAATCCTTAACCAAAGCCATGACATCCTGGATGGAACAACCAGATAAATCCTCCCTCCTTGCAATAGACTTACAAGATGCAGTTGTCCTCTCATTCATCTCCGCAATCTTTCCCATTTGTTCATGAAACCAATTACCACCACTTGTCTTGGGTTCCTTACCCTTCATGTTACTAGCCCCTCCACCTCTCTTCACACCCTGCACTTTTGGGGGAGTCACCTCCTCCAACTCACTCTCATCATCATTGTCTGCTTCATCTTCGTCATCAAGAGGAATTGGAGAACTGTGACGAGACAAGTTAACTGGGGAAGGTGATATGCCACTCGAAGCAGACCTATGCTCATCACTGGTGTTCCTAATATCTTCAAACATAATCTCTAATTGCTCTTCATGTTGTAGTCCTCTGTGCTTACTGGTAGAGACCTTTATATCTTGAAATTAGTTATTCAAATATCAGTAATTTGCACTAGTGTACAATGAAAAAAATAGACATAACTCCAACAACAATTCCTCTTACTTTTGCTGTTTTCTTCCACCAAGATTCTGGCATTACAATATTCTTCCCAGATTCATCCCACCCAAGACCAGTCTCCTTTCGTTTCAACTTTTTCCAAATACCATAATCTTGCTTCAACTTGTCCCATCTATTCTTGAATTGCATTCTAGTGTAAACAATTCCAGTCCTCTCTTTAAATCTTGCTATCACATTTTTGTACCCAGTTTTATTCAAGTGAGTACTGGATCTATTTCCTTTGAGAACTTCATCAGCAAAAATTTCACAAACTATTCTACTGTTGTCATCACTCCAATCAGCCAAACTGTTGCCAACAAGATAAGTTAAGAAGGAAGCAAACAACTAAAAATGTAACATTTAACTACCATGCATGCTACTAGTATCATTTGATTAGCACATCAATTCATGGCATTGGTGATCAAAACAAATTCATGGCATTGGTGATCAAAACAAGGAGTTCAACGGAGCAGGAGCAGTAGTTCATACCCAGAATCAGTGAGGTCGACGTCCACTGATGCAGGAGCAGATGCATTCCTAGCTGCCGGTGGCGGCCTTGATGCGTGGCCACCTCTCCGTCGACCTGTGGAGGCCCGAGGTTGAGGACAGTCGGCCGGAACCTCAAACCTCTCCATGCGTTGTGCATCATGACGAACTTCCTGTGACGCTGTCTCGTTGCTGGCGCCCGGCGCGGCCTCCGGTGGACGACGCCGAAAGTGGCCGGCGCGCGTGCCGCCGCGGTGGCCAAAAACTCCGGCCAACCACCATGGCCAGGAATGCCTGCGGCTTCGCCCATCATACTTCTTCCTGACGCAGCGGCACTGGGCGCAACATCGTCCGGCCTCGTGCTACTTGCGCCACCAGCAGCATCGGCGAGGCCGGGCCATGCGCCACCAGCAACACCGGCGAGGCCGGCCATGCGCCGCCACACCCGTGGCCGGGACGCCTCCACACGGCGGCACCGTGGGCGCATCGTCCGACCTCCCCGTTGCTTTCGCCTCCGGCCGGCACGGCGAGGCCGGCCATGCGCCGGCCACCACGCCGGGAGGCACGCCCGCGGCGGCTAGCGGGGCGCCCGGGAGCCCACCGGCACACCTCCCGACCACAAGAACGGCGCGGCGCCGACCATTGGGGCAGGCACGAACGGACCTTCCCCACCACCGCCGCCGGCCGCATCCTGTAGAGCACCACCAGATCTACCGATTCCGGCCACCGCCAGTCCTTCTCCGCCACCCGCCGCCGAATCCTCCTCTTCCATGTGTCGCCGCCGTCGCCTGGTTGCTCGCGGCTGCGTGGGGAAGAAACGAATCAGAGGGGATGCGTTCGGGGGAGGGCGGCACCGTGGGAGTGAATGCGTGGCCCCGCATGACACTTTCTTTGTAATTACTGCGAACTATGGGGGTAATTTGGGAAGCGAAGTTGCCAGGCGCGTAGACGAAGCGGGCAAAGCTGGTTTTTTCAGCTGCGCCGGCTCGGTTCTGCTCTAGAGAGCGCCTTTCACGGTAGATTCGACCGAGAAGCCATTTTTGGAACCCTTTGGCACAGGTGTGCCAAAAACAGCTTCTTAAGCTGCTCCTTAAGCTCTGCCAAAGGGACCCCAAATGATGATGGCGCTGCGCTGCGCTGCGTACTACGTAGTACGTGCTATGACATCGAGTTCGTTCATGGTCGTGCCGGGCGACCGGGCTTCATCATGCTGCGCGCATATCGTATCGGCGCTTGTTTAATTTGCGACACCTGCAAGACCCAGACCCGTGCTGCCCGTCTGCCGTTCTTACGGCACGGACGGACCCGCGCCTTCGACGCGACGCTGGTAACATGGTACCAAGCATCCTGCGGTTGCACTGTTGCACTGTTGCTGCCACTGCTCAGTACCTTATAAGATCCTAACAGTAGTACTAGGAGACAAAACGGTCACCTAGGCGAGGATCTCCTCCGATCTTCCCGCTTCTGCACGCTACTAGTACTTCGTTGCGGTCGTCGACTTCACCTTCACGGGTGATTTCGATCGGCATTTCGCTTCCGCCGCCAACCCCGCACCGGGCCCGGCTGCGCCCCGCGACGTGACAGCTGCGGTGATCGATCCAAACCACGCGCCGCCACACGACGCGAGCTGAGTCGTCCCGAGATCGCGGTCCGGACACTGGACCAGGGTCTGTAGTCTGTACGTGGCGGCCACGCGAACCCGTATGCCGTTGCCGACCTCGTCGCACGCCGGCGCCCCCGTGTGATGACTGCGCGTTCCGGCCTCGCGGCGCGCGCGGCTGCGGATGGCCTGCCAGCGCGCGCGCCCGTCCCCTGGCGTTGGCTGCCTGGTTCACTATTCGCGAGTTACTACCACGGACGGTTGGTGTTGCTGGGAAGGCCGGCCAGCTAGGTACACTTGCGGCGGCTGCACTGTCATCTCCGACAAACCTGGGCGGTGGGCGCGGCGGCGGTATGTCCTGGTCCTGTCCAGGGACGACGGCTTCGGCGATGTCCCAACACAACTACTACTGCCTCCGCCGTGGAGCCGACATCAGGCCGGCTGGCACGTGGTGGCCACGCGACGCGCGTCCGCGGGCTCCGACCTCATGCCATCTGCCGGGGGACTGTGTGTCGTGTACTCGCGTGCGCGGCCCTTTCGATCTCCTTTACTTTGGTTCCCTCCGCGCGCCGGCGGCCGGCTCCGACATCTGCCGGGGCTGCTCGTTTTCTTTGGTTCATGCACGCACATATACTGTAAGCATCATTCCACACCCGACACGAGAGGAACCCCCGTACAGCTGCGTTCGTGTTGTCCAGGGGAGGATCATCACCACGGAACGGATAGGGATGAATATGCAGCCCGGATTATATTAACTGGGATACCAATGCACATGTGCTTACGCACAGACGAGTGTGCGTAAAAGGCGACCGCGACGCGCACGGCCCTCATCCGTGCTGCTCACATCCCGGGCACCCATCAAGTCCAAGTCCTTTGCACGGTTAACGTCACTGTAGGACGGCGGGCGAGGCGCGCGGCGAGCGCCGGCCGCCTGATGCCCCAGAAGCTAGCGACCACCTGCCGATCTGGACGTCGCTGCAGGCCGCGAAAAAGCGCGGCGGACGTACGGCGCCCCGACGACGACCACCGAACCGTGCAGTCCCGTGGTTCGCCAGGTTCGTCGTGCAGCGCCGCAGGCAGCAAGCAGGTTGGGTGTACGAATCGGCTGGGTTGTTTTTCCCTGCCCCTCCCTGCATTACTCAACTCACCTCGCAAGGACGATTTTGGCTGGGCCGTCCGCTTCAGCCTTCAGCTGCGATGACACCTATGCAGATCGAGCACGTAGGCACTGCCGCCTGCCGTTTTCACGGCACGGGCACGAGTCCGCTTTCGACGCGAGCCTGCACTGTCGCCGGCACTGCTCACTGGCTTATCATAGATACTACTGTAGTAAGTCTGTACTCCATCCCTAGAGAAGCAACGAGGCTAAAAAAAAGATGAGGATCTCCTCCGATCTTCCCATCCCCGCACGCTACTCCTAAAGTTGACGGCACACGCCCACGCCCGCCGGGACGTGACAGCAAGCGAGCTAATGGCACCGCGCCGCCGCGACGCGAGTC
The DNA here is from genome assembly GCA_947561735.1 of Cenchrus americanus. Taxonomy (NCBI): domain Eukaryota; kingdom Viridiplantae; phylum Streptophyta; class Magnoliopsida; order Poales; family Poaceae; genus Cenchrus; species Cenchrus americanus. Next base: position 96,875,922 of record OX387240.1, read on the forward strand.
GTGCGTGCCCCCGATCGAGATCGATCGGCCAGGAGCGCCCGGACCGGACCAGAGGGCGCGGCGGGAGCGGGACCGCTGGCCTGGACGGCGCGCGGCAGCGGCACGTGGCCGTCACGCGAACCCGTACGTCACCGGTGTCCGGTGCCGACCTCGTCGCGAGCACACGTGACGCGATGAGCGCCCGGGCGCGCAGGCCTTTCCTTGCAACCCCTGGCGCCGCGGCACACCGCCGCCCGGTCCCCTCGGTTCATGCATCTTCCTTCTTTTTTTTGGCTCGTTTTCTCCTGACCAAAAAGCCCGCGCGCGTGCCTGCCGAACCTATCCTGCTGCCGTGTGGTCTCTGTCGTCTGTCCCCTCCTCGTCGATCTCCTTGACTCCTTGGTCACAACTTCAGATCCGAGTCAATCAAACAATACGATCCAGCGCGAGTTCATCCCTTGCCCTAGATTTAGGCCCTTTGGCAGGGCTTCGGCTGTGGCTAAAACGGCTGTGACTACTCTACTAAAATGACTTTTTAGTGAAGCTGAAGCCATTTTGTAAAGGTTTGGCAAAATGGCTGTGGTTGTGGCTTCTATGTCACATGTGGGGAAGAAGCCGCGGGAAGCCACTATTTTTGGCTTCACCTCCGTAGTACAAATTGCAAAATGGTTTCTCCATGGCTTCAGCTTGGAAGCCGTTTTTTTAGGGTTTGGCAGGACTTCTGTAGAAGCCAGTGGAGAAGCACTTGGAAAAGCCCTGCCAAAGGGCCCCTTATAATGTAATTTCCCACGTTTGGTTGGGGAGGGAAAAAATTCCTCCTCACTTTGACCACTAATTAAGGGTATTAAACAATGTCAGTTTTGAAAACTACCTACACAACCCTGTGTAAAATCGCGAGACGAATCTAATGAGGTATTTGACCACATGATTAGAGGATGGTTACTGTAGCATCAATGTAGCAAATCATCAATTAATTATGCTCATTAGATTCGTCGCGCAGAGCTACACTCATACGTAAAAAGATTTTGCAAATAAACTTCATTTAGTACTCCACGCAAGCAAGATGTAGCAAATAATAATAAAGAAAAGCTGAGAAAAAGGGAGAGCGGACGGAGCGCCGTGTCGCTTTGTGTAACCACACGTTTTGTCGCCACCCAGCAGTCAGTCAGGAGTATTGTTCACCCGACGCGCGGGCGTCGGCGTCGCTCCGGTCTCCGGCGGCCACCGTCGGAGCGAGCATGGGCGCCCTGACGACGGATGCCACATTCGCTTGTTGACGAACGCGTCGTGCCGGCAGTCTCTACGTACGGACGGTCGCCGGCCGAGCAGGACGAGTGCAGGCTCAAGAATGGCATTGTTGCTTGGGAGCATACAGTCTACTACTACTCAAATTACAAGGCGTATTTTGTTTACTTGTTTTGATAGGATAATTCTTGGCTTACAAGATTATAACTAAAGCGCACATATATTTGTTAATGCAAAATACTAGTACTTAAATTATTGTGTCATAAAAATATGCATTCAAACAGTAATTATTGGACGAAATTTTAGCTGCTGGAGCGAAATAAATTTCCATGTACGTATGGCATACCTGGAGGCAATTGTTTGTTGCATCAAGGCTTGTGTCTACGGATTGTTTTGTGGGTAACTTGCTTGATTGATAGGCCTGTCAGTCTCTCTCTGCCTTTTTGGGTGATCGAAAATCACATGAGATTTTTTTCTTCAATAAATTGTTATCTAAACCCTCCTCAAAGACTCAATTAAAGTGCTAATTGATCCGCTGTTGCAACTAACACATGATACACAGACTCCAAATATTGGATCCTCTCTTTTCCTCGTGTCGTCACCGCAACGCCTCCATTATTGGACTCTCATGTTGTCACTTGGGTGGCCCAACTTTTCAACTGACGGATCGATTGCCCATGATCAAATCCGGTGAACCTTCATCAGCAGATTTATATTGAGCCGTCAACGAATTTTCAAAGCCTATCTACCAGCTCTAAGCCCTCTACAGTTTGATCATGGTGGTGCAGCCAACTCCTAATTAAACAACCCTCGCCTAACGCAGGAGGAAACTGGTGCTAATAAGGGCCCGTTTGGTACAGCTTCATGAGCAGCTTCACGAGCAGCTTCACAACTTTAATAGCCAAACAGCCAACTCTCTGCCCAACTCTCTGGTCAACTCTCGAAAACTCACTCTCTCATAGGGTTATGCACATGGTGAAGGCTGCAAAAACACTATCCATCCCCCCCGCTCATGAAGTTGCTTTCGTGGAGTTGTTTTCAAAAAACAATTTACTACGTGAAGGCTGAAATTTGTCTTAAACGGGCCTAAGTTGCACCAAAGTGATGTTTGGCTGCTACATACGTGGCCCGCTTGACATATTCTGGAAGATGCCGGGCTAGCTTATAGCTTGTGATGAAGGGCATGGTACGGTTGATTAGAAGAAAGAAGAACACACATTTGCTTTTACTATAGAAAATAAAACAAGGCAGAGGATCGGTAGCCTAGAATTTTCTGACATACGAGGAACTCTTCCTGACGGCACCTTCACCTGCCAACTTCGATTAATTAGGGAGCGGGAGGGGTCCTCAGGGCAGAGAGACTCGCGCACACTAATTTTTGAGGAGGGGACAAATTCAGGAGATGTGCATTTTACAACCGTACCATATGCACAATGCACCAGCAGTGCTCGGGTCCATTGCGTTCCACTTTAGATCACTTGCCATTGAAAGAGGTTTGATGTTCAACACTTGTCAGTACTAGTCTTGTATTTGCCATTTATGCAACAGTAGTGGGCTGACGCTGACCCATGCACGTTTTTTTATTACCTTGGACCTCCCCCTTGGGTGCAATCACAGATTCAAAGGCATTAGTGGACCTTCCGAAATTATTGACAAAATGTAGGAAATACACTAAGAGATTCAGCATATATATGACCTCGTAAATGTGTATTAATGATCAAAGGCAGATATTATATATGTCTCCAACAGTTATATCTTAGCTGGACCAATATTTTAAGAACATCTCCAACAATTATCATAGTAGATAACAAATGACTATAAAATGTGCCACAATATTTGTTACAGTAACATTAAAAAATCTTTCTTCACATGGCCCGAGGCAAATCATTTATTGCCTTACATGCACATATATCAATTTTTGTTGCCTTGTATTTTTATCTTTAACAATATTTAATGAATAAAAAATGAGTATGCTAGCTTAGAGCTAGATAGTTCGAGACACCCTGAGAGTTTCAAATAGATACATGACCTCTCAATTGTGCACCAAATCTTTTTTTAATTGAAATCGTACTGTTTACTTCTTTGTTGCAACTTTGCTATATTAGATAATAAAAAAATCATATTGGACATCCTTACCATTTTTTTGCTGAAACATAGTACAAATGCATGCATGCACATAACTTAATTATAGTGAAAATCTACATGTTTCAAATATATATCCTTGAGAGAATGTTGATGTTATCTTTAGTTCTATGTCGTCCCATTATTTTCAGTGAGAAACTAGAGGTAGATGATTCTTCCGATATTATACGATTCGGTCAAGAGCCCCACTTCTTATCACATGTCTATGATCTCCTTGTCGAAGAAGAAATAAACAAAAAGAAAGCCATTCCCTTTGGCTATGCACCTATGTTTATAATGGACCCTCTTGCCTACATCACACCCTACAATATCATAAGACTAGCTTTGAGCCCCGTCTAGCTTTGATAGCATAGGTAACCCTAAGACCAAGCTCTAATGGTGTTGGAGTGCCATATTTATTACTTCAATCTTTGCCTTTGTTCCTTTCTTTTCCTTTATATCAAAAATTGGCTACCCATGTGTTAATTTCTAAATTTGCAGTGCTCTTGCATGAAGATTAAATCAAGCAAGAGCCCTCTCAATTTAGTTTTTCCATAACTTTTTAGATAGTTCAAGTCACCTTATAACGGGTCATAGGAGGTATGTGCTTTGTAAGATGCTATGCATTGGCAACAACCAAAGGAGATGGCTCCTTTCTCTTTATCTCTTTCCTTCTATCCTTTCCACCTATTCTCCAACTAAATTCTTGCTTTTACTCTTTTCTTCATCCTAGTTGGAGCTCCGCACCCCCTCCCCTTGCTTCTATCACTCACTTCCTTCTATACCACCCATTCTCTAACCACTCCTTTTGCTCGCTTGCCACCACCAGCACCACCTATTGCTAACCCTACACTACTTGTCGATGGTGCCGTAACCATGTGTCATCCGATCAATCCGGATTACCTCTTTGCATCTCTTCTTCTAGTCAAGTCTCTAAAATCGTAGTCATAATTCTCCTCCACCTTTGTAGCAACACAAGTGTGATCTATATTTTTTGTATTTGTATAGCAAAAACCCATCAATTCTCTATCATAAGCGAATCAATGAAGATTTTGGTGTTCACAAGATGCCATAAAAATTTCGTGATGATAAGGCATTGCAATCGAGATCCAATTAAGAATGGAAAATTCTCCAAAAGAAACTTTATTTCCTAGCCATACCATGCCATAATCACTCAATCATGGCTAGGCCCATCCCTATATAGGTATTGGCTGTGTGGCTGTGCATGCTTTGCCAAGTTCAATTAGTATAAAGCTATAGTGGACTTCTTTTATATTTTCAACCCAATTTGGTTGTTCAACACATGTTGAATAATTTCTTTCATGAACTAATGTATGATATTAATTTGCTCATCAAAAATCTGATAAGTCATTAGCTATGATTATATGGCATGAGTGATGACATCTGTCATTTGTTGGCATGTTGCTTCTTTCTTCACTCTCGCACCTCATGGTTGGCTTTTAAGACTCTTAGGTCTTGCATGACCTTTGGAGTTTGTTGGCGTGTTTCCATTTTCTCTTGCACCTCATGTGCTTGCATTAGAATTCACTTGGGTATTGCATGACCTCCATCATTTGTTGACACTTTGCTATATTCGCTCTTGGCCTCACGGTTGCCCCAAAGCCTCCTCGATGTTGTGTGACCACGGTTGCTTGTTGGCGTGTTACACTTTTTGCTCTTGAGTTTTGTTGTTGCCTTGAATCTTCGCGAGAGACCTCCTATTTTTCTTAACATTTTGCCTTTTTCCGCTCTTGTACCTCACGATTGCTGCAAAGCATCTTTGAGTCTTGCGTAAGTTCCAGAGTTTATTGGTGTTAGCTCTTTTCGCTTGTGTCTCATGATAATCTTGAAACCCCGAGGGTCTTGGTGACCTCTTGTGTTTCTTAACATTTTGTTCATTTATGCTTTTGGCTCATGGTTGCCGCATAGCCTCCTAGGTGTTGCATGATAGCTGATGTTTGTTGTTGTGCTGCACTTTCTACTCTTTAGTCTCGTCGTTGCGTTGAGGCCTCATGTAGAGATGCAAGTGGGTACCTAATGGTGTTTATTTGGGTCATCTAATTAATTATGATAGCATGTTATGATAGCATGCCACTCTAGATCATTTCCTCCCTAAAACTAATTACATGGAATGCCATCCTAATTCATTTTATCAAATTTTTGGGTCGACCCAGTGTCTTATTATAATTCCAACTTGCATCCCTAGCCTCATGGGTTTTGGTGACCAATGGCATTTCTTGGTATTTCCCCTTTTCTTCTCTTTTGTGCCTCATGGTTGTCGCAAAGCATCATATCCCGAGTCTTGCATGGCCTCTAGCGTTTGTCGGTGTGCTACTCTTTTCGTCCTTTAAGTCTTGCAGTTGCCTTAAAGCATGGGTCTTGGTGGCCTCTAGCGTTTCTTAGCATTTTGTCCTTTCTACTCTTGCGTCTCATGAAGCGTCTCAGGTCTTGTGTTACCTTGGCATTTGTTGGAGTGTTGCTTTTTGCCACACTTGTGTCCCATAGTTTCCTTAATTAAGCGTTATGAATCTTGGTGACATCTATCAGTTCTTGGCGTTTTGTCCTTTTCCGCTATCGGCCTCATGGTTGCCCCATAGCCTCCTAGGTGTTGCATGATAACTTGTGTTTGTTGGCATGTTGCGATTTGTTCTCTTTGCATTGACTTGAGGCTTCACAGGTCTTGGCGTTTTGCCCTTTTTCGCTCTTGCACCTCATGATTGTCACAAAAAGCATCCCAAGTCTTGCGTTACGTCTTGCATTTGTTGGTGTGTTGCTCATTCTGCTCTTGCACCTCATGATTGTCACAAAAAGCATCCCAAGTCTTGCGTTACATTTTACATTTGTTGACGTGTTGCTCTTTCCGTTTCTTGGCATTTTGTCCTTTTCCACTCTTGGCCTCATGGTTGGCCCATAGCCTCCTAGGTGTTCCGTGATAGCTTGTGTTTGTTGGCGTGTTGCGATTTCTGCTCTTTGCATTGCCTTGGCCTCACAAGTCTTGGCGTTTTGCCCCTTTTCCGCTGATTATCGCAAAAAACATCCCAAGTCTTGTGTTTGTTGGCGTGTTGCTCTTTCCGCTCTTGCACCTCATGATTGTCGCAAAAGCAACCCAAGTCTTGCGTTACGTCTTACATTTGTTGGCGTGTTGCTCTTTCCGTTCTTCATGTCTCATGGTAGCCTTGAAGCCTTGCAGGTTTTAGCATCCTCTTGCATTTCTTATAGCTTTTTGTCATTTTTCTGATTTTCTTGCGTCCCACGAAATGTCTCGGGTATTGTGTGACCCTGACATTTGTTGGCGTGTTGCTCTTTTTCTCTCTTTGCGTCCCGTGGTTGGCCTTATGGATGTGGGTAACCTTTGACGTTTCTTGGCGTTTTATCCTTTTCCGCTCTTGCGCCTCGTGGCTGCCCCAAAGCCTTCCGAGTCGTTGTAAAAAAAAGGCCTTCCGGGTCTGCCTTCCGGGTCTTGCGGGACGCACAATAATGTAGTGCTTGGCGTGCGCCCAAACACCAACAATGAAAATAAAAACAGAAAAACATTCTATTTTTCAATATATTTTTATGAGTTATCGAATAATTATATCGATTATTCAAGTGCATCCATTAGCTTGGTGGTTCTCGGATATGTGTGCATCAATTGATCAAGTATTAAATGTTTACTTGTTTTTGAGATGGATGCGTAGCATAAAATATTTGCAGCCTTTTTAGATGTTTAGGATTTTGCATAGAGGTCCACTATTTTTAGGATTTGCAGCACACAACCCTCCACTTTCACGCTATAAAACGCCCGCCCCCGAGCCCGTTCCTTCCACGCACACTCCACATCTCCTCTGTCTTCTCCCGCAGACAAGCAAGAGAACAACCCGGAGCCAGCCACCGTCACCAGCTTCACATTCCCCTCGCGCACCGCGCCGTCCGCTGCAGCCCGCGGCCCCACAGGCCAGCGACTACCAGCAGCCAGCCATGTGCGGCGGCGCCGTCCTCCGCGGCTACATCCCGCGGCGGGGCAGGCCGGGCCAGCGGGGCACGGCGGGCCAGCAGCTTTGGCAGGAAATCAAGAAGCCGAAAAGCACCGGGGCAGAGGAGAAGAAGAGGGCCCGCGAGGATGAGGAATTCGAGGCCGCCTTCGCTGAGTTCGAGGTGGAGTCCGGGGAGTCGGAGGTCGAGTCCGAGGACGAGGCCAAGTCCCTCGCCGCACCAAAGAGCATTGTCGCCAGAGGTAATCACTATCACTCGAGGCCTCGTTTTTTTGTTGGTGTTGGCGGCAGATTGATGCGATTTTTGAGCCTGTGGCCTGAGTATTCATACAATTGCTTATCCTAGTTTAGCATTCCGGATGTAGATTTGCATCAGAAGTGAGAAACTGACCTCACACAGCTTGCTGTTTCGTTCCTCCGGTTGCTTCGAGAAGTTGTACTAGTACTTCTTTTGTCCATTTGTTCGGTAGGACTTTAATTTCAGCGTCGAATCTTGTTAATGCAGTTATCCCCCTTTTTCATGGTTGATCGGTGCTATGTAGATCCTTACCTTGTTATGAAAAATGTTATCGCCTATTTTGATTTGGCTCCTTTACCTGTTGTGTTTAAATTTACCGTTAACTTGGGGGTAAAAGGGGGCCAATCCTATTTTACAGACTAGCTATAGGGAATATATCTGAATGAAGATAAGGACATAGATGGATTTCGTCCTGAAGGTCCTTTATAAACACAGTCTGAATTTCGGCGACAGTCAAGTAGAGTTCACATGCTCTCGTGCATCATTAATGCTTCAGTTCTAAGTCTATGCTGTGGTACATTTAACATACTTCCAACTTTTCATGAGATGACTGATGCCTTATGTTGATCTCGTTTTTTTTTTCAGATGAATTAACCGCTGTTGCAGCTGGTGTTGATGTCCCTGATGCTAGGAAGAAAAAGAACCAATTCAGGGGTATCCGTCGTCGCCCATGGGGTAAATGGGCTGCTGAGATCAGAGATCCTCGCAAAGGTGTTCGTGTCTGGCTCGGTACTTACAACTCTCCTGAAGAAGCTGCCAGAGCTTATGATGTTGAGGCACGCAGGATTCGTGGTAAGAAGGCCAAGATCAACTTCCCAGATGAAGCTCCAGTCGCTTCTCAGAAGCGTCTTGCTGAGCCTACATCTGTGAAAGTGGCCAAGATTGGCACTGAGGAGAATCTGGTTATCAACAACATGACCAGTGCAAATGCAAACCACACCATACCTGAGCCAATCATGCAGACTCAGAACATGTCATTTGCTCCTGTGGTGAATACTGCTGCCTCCATTCAAGAACCTTTGGTGAACCTGTCCTCTGACCAAGGTAGCAACTCCTTCAGTTTCTCTGACTTCAGCTTGGAGAATGACACCAGGGCCACTGACATAACATCAGCTCTTGCACCTGTTCCCACCTTGACAGAGGTTGATGAGTCCGCATTCCTCCAGGGCACCCTGAAAGCTGTGGTGCCTCCTGTGACAGGGGATGGTACTGTTGAGATCCCTGAGTTTGAGCCATATATGAATTTCTTGATGGACAGTCCAGTTCAGCCAGTCAACCCTCTTTTGGACTGTGATGGATCCCAGGATGTGGGTGGCAACATGAATCTTTGGAGCTTTGATGACATTCCCATGTCTGCTGGTGGTTTCTTCTGAGTTTGAGGTCCAGCGACTGGTGCTTGTACATAGGGCTTCGGTAGGCATCTGCAGTCATAAAGATGTCTCTTTCTGATACTTGCAACTTTTCATTGTTTTTTATTCTTTGTTTTCTGCTGTGTTTCAGGAATAATATTCCAGAGATAATGAAGTGCTCATGTCAGGTGACTGGCGACTGCAGGCGCTCAATAGCGAAGCTAGTATATGCTAGATTAGATGTTCATTTTATTTTCTTAAGTAGTCATTGGCACCGGACATGCACCTTACTCTGTAAGGTGACAACTACCATTTGTCTTGAGCAACCTATCCTTTTTTTCATGTCTTTACTTTAATTAGCTCTAAACATTGTAAGTTGGTAGCCAATATGGTGCTTGGTTTGCTATTAGTGTACTACATATGTACTCTGCGATGCGGAAGTCTTTTGTAGTAGTCTTCCGTTGTTGTAGGGGATGAGCACCATCTATCTATATAATCTATTATCTATTATCAAAGGTATGCTGTACTGTGATGTTGCTCCCGGCACAAGTTGCAAAGTTTGTCTCTATGTAATCAGGCTTGGGCTGATAAGTGCTTAAGGGAGATTAGTTTTGAGGATAAACAAGCTGTGCTCAAATGGAAATGTGAAGATATAAACCCTTCCATTAGCTGCACAAACTCTAAGAATATTCTCAGTACACAGTTGCTTACCTTCATTCTGTCACTTACCTGCTGCTTGCACATAGTTTGTTCATCAAGTGGCACTATTGATGTTTATTAGTTTATCATTACTTTCTGGCAGTTTCTGCTGTATTTTGGTAGGTGAAAGCTGATCCGGTAGGTTTTTATTTTAATCAAAATTGGACCTTCCTTGGTGAAGGTTGGCATTTTCACTCTTCCAACTCTGGTCAAATTGTGGTTTGCATATCTTTCTAGAAGCAAATTGTGGGTTGTACAACATACTTTTTTCGAAGCAACTGACGATTTTTTATTTCTCAAAATTGGACAGCTAATTATTTGTTAATGCTCAATAATACAACACGAGTGAAATTCTTCATGTACAAGTACAACACTGTAGACTAGTTGTTTTCCCGAAACCAAGAGCAAGGGTTCTGCCATTTATTTGAGGGCACTCTTACATCCGATCTTTACATGGAGAAGAGCAAAAGAATCCTCAACTGGAACCACCAACCCAAAGGATACTCTCCAACAAGGAGAATAACAAACACAATTACAGAAATTGAAATGCCAACAGTCTTCTCCGGAGCAGGTAATTGTAAGTGCCGGGAATGTTCTCCCAAGTTGAACAGGCTCAACAGTCAACACAGTATGAATTCTGCTACTCCTTTGAGAAACTTTCATGAATACATCCACAAATAAGGCACCACCACCAATGTGACATGATCAATTTACTGCAAACATAGTAGCACTGCATTAGCAAAGATGGCACCTCACAGGTCAACCAAACAGTTGACAAGCTGAACAAGCTACAAGCTACAAGCTACAGTTTTAGAATGAATTTCCAAACAGTGAGGCTACAGTTTACATTCCCAGTTTCAAAATATGAGTTCAGAATAGACCAGTTGACATATTCCGAACAGTGGTTTCAAACATTGCTACAATACAGTTCACACCACACCAGTTTCAGTATATTACAGTTGACATCCATCTCCAAATGGCCTTTCAGAGTACGCAAGACTTCTCTTAGCCTGCCCCTACCCCCTATGCCAGAACCCCTTCCTCAATTGATCTACAAGCTTATTTTCCCTTTGCCTTCAGTGTTTGTTGAACAACTGACATGCCATCCACTGACATCTCCAGCTTATTGCGCAGCTCAGAGATGGAGCTTGTTAATTCGTTCACAGACTTCTTGGCATCTTCTAGATGAGATTGTAACGCAGTCTCTTCATCAAGAAGGGCAGCAGCACGTAATGCCATCTCCGGTAGCAACGAGTCTGGTCGCAACAGACCGGTCAACTGTTCGTTACACAGTAATCTCCACATATCTCGAGCCACCACCAAACTTACATGATTGTGATCAATATCAATCAGTTGCCTTAACTTCCCATTCTGGAAATCAAAAATAGCACTGTTTAACTCTTCTATGTTGTGGATCAATAGTCTGCCACCAAAGGCCCTCGGGACTATTTCCTTCTTTTCTCCAAAGCCATCCAACACACATACACGGCCATCGTATGACCTGGTAATGACCTGTCTATCCAAAGCCAAACGCAATCCAAGGCTTCCCGTACCCATACTGCGAGACTGGGCTGGTTCTCCAACTGCACCCTCTGTACCACCATGAATTCGCCTCATCAAAGAAGGGATATTACGCACCATGATGCTCACTGATGCAACCACTTCTTTGCTACCTGAGGTGATCTCCGCGAGTCCATCAAGAACACTTGATATATTCACCATATGCCCTGGAATAGATAAGAGAAGATCTGTCCTCCTTTCCTTCTCCTTATCTTTCTCCACCTTCCTCTTCTCATCCTCCTCCTTCTTCTTCCATTCCTCAAACTGTGTAGCACTTAATTCCGCAGCACGTGTCTTCTCCTCAGCAATTATCTTCTGTTCAGCAACCTTCTTTGCTTCAACAACTTTCTTTTCTCTGGCCTCCGCTGCATCCTTTTCCTCCTGTGAGATAATCTTCAAACCAAACCCAGCACAGACCTTTGAGAAGCCATTCCCAACTGTAGCTATTGACTTACTGAGCTTTTCAAACTGGATGGTATAGTCTATCTCCTCCCTGCCCAATAAAAAGAATAACATGTAAATCATCTGAATATACATTACAGTAATATGCAGAGGCAGAAAATATGTCAACTATTAGCAGTGCTCACAGAAACAAGCCATAGACTGTACTAACTTTTTAAAGAGTTGTATTCCTCTGTCACAATGCCATAGCAGAAGACACAAAAATTAATCAGCCAGGCATGAAAAAGCTATGTCCAAATTCAACTATCAATGCTCTGGCAAAAAGTTGACAAAAGACTATAATCATACAATTGACTAACATGCCTAATTTTGCTCGGATGCCGGACCTTAGCAATAATTTACAGCCATAACTAGCAGAAATAAGGCTACATATTCCATTGAAACCATATTAATCATCTCTACTTCAAAAACCTCACAGTGGAGCATCTCCACCATAAAGTTGGAGCAGAGTGAAAAGGTGTTTGGCTGCGAGCTCTGCTAAGGCGCTAAGCCTTGCTGGTTTGAGTTGGACACACCAAACATTGCACAGTCATCCTGGTCTAGAAACAACCACGCCCACGAGCACCCTGTCTTAACTAAAAAGTTTCAGAAAGCACCCTTTTACTGGCCTGTTCCAGCACCACTTCATTCAATGAATACCGACTACATATTCCACTAAAATCAGATTAACAACAGTTGGACACCAAGGAATCATAATCAAATGGAATAATAATCAAATCTAAATTCAATTAAAATCAGATTAACAACAGTTGGACACCAAGGAATCATAATCAAATGGAATAATAATCAAATCTAAGTTCATTGAATAAGCCAATGTCTCGCTGTTGTTTCCACATATACAGGTTTTTCTCACATATACAGGTTTTTCTTCAGAATTGACAGTATGTACCCAAAAAGCAGGACGAATACCTGTTGATCCCAGCACGGGTCCATATCTGAAAGCCTGAGGCAAATCTTCTGGGTTCAGTAATTGTGCGTGTCGGCTATGGTGGTGCGGGCTTGTATGCAGCCTTGTTGAAATGATGCCAAGGCCTGATGCTCTCCTCGTCACCTGCATCCTCGGCGGTAGAGTCTGCAGCTGCCAGTTGGCTTGATGAGCAGCCTTTTGCTTGTGCAGGCGCGGCCTGCGGCGTGGTGAAGCAGGAGGTGTCGTTGACGCCTTCGCCTTCCTTTGATCTCTCGTCGCCTCCATCCTGCTGCTCGGCTCCTCCTCCCCCAGGCTCGGCGGGGCCTCCCCCTCCCCCTCCTCTCCCTCCTCCTCCAGGCCGCGCGCGCGCGGTATCATCTCTCTGGTCCTCCATGGCCGGGAGGCGGCGGCTGCTGCTGCTGCTGCGGTCGGAGGTGGAAGCCGGTGGTCGTCGTGGAAGGGGGGCCGTTTCGATGGCGCGGTTGCGGAGGAGGAGGAGGAGGAGGAGGCAGCGGCTTGGCGGCGGCGGTCGCAATTGCAATCTGGCGCCTGGCGGCGGTTGTGATTTGGTTGGAAGGCGTACCACGAGTCGGTGGGGTCCGCGAATAACGGCCGTTGCGCTCCGGTGACTTCTCTTGTGGGGATCTCTTGTCGGTGGGATTTGCTGTGATTTGGGAAACATTTGAACGATTTCAGAATTTTTTATTCAATTTTTTAATGTAATAAAAGAGGTTTTATTCGAATATATTTCTATATGTCAAATGTACATGAATGAAAGAGAGAATTCCTTATTTGACACTGAGAAACTTACACATTCCTTCCTTGGCTCTCAAAATTTTTTCCTTCCCTATTTGACACTGAGTTAAAATTTCATCCCTCATATGACATCGCCGTTCGTTCTGTTAGCCATTACCGTGAAAATCACTTGGCCCACCTGTCAGTTTTCAGGTCAATGGACAAAATTACCCTTACCTATTCGAGCCCCTCAGGCCCTCACGCGCGTGCGACGCACAGACGCGCGCCTCCCTCCCGAATCGGGCCGCGACGGCTTCTGCTCGTCACAAACCCTAGAGGCGGCGGTGCGCAAATGGAGGACGAGGAGGGCGGCGGCTTGGGAGATTTTAAGAAGCAGTTCCGTGGCAAGGTTTTTGATGACCATCTTTGGGCAGAATCATATTCATGGAACCCGTATTTGTTTGGGAAACATTGGGCTGCAATGGAGGCAGCCAAGACAAGTGCCACTAATTATCTTAGGAAGTGGCACACAAGGTTGTGGATGTTAACACCAAAATTTGGTAAGGAGTCTGACTTGTGGGTCCAGCTCGGTGGAGAGTCCGTCTGCTAGAAGGAAAGGTTTTCTTAGATGTATTCGGCAAAGAGGTCTGCGGTCGGCTATCTACTCCCGTTCGGCAAAGGAACAGTAGAGCTGATTTTGCGGGATTAGACGGTGACGTGGCTCAATCAGGAAGAACGAATGGATGGATAGGCGATCAAGTTTAGAGATAAGTTAGGCAACGAATCCATTCGAAGTTGTACTTGACAGGGTATAAATATGAGCCCTGAATGTATGTAACAAACACAATCATTCTTCAATACAAACCGGCCTTACGCCAAACCCTAGAGTCCTTTTGTCGTGTCGTCGAGTTCTTCGAGAGGGTTCATCGATCCGTCGACCTCCGTGAGTACCGGCAACCTTGTATCATGTCTAGTATCATGCGGTGGATTTAGATCTGATGCAAGTAGTCTTGTTACCATGCTTCGTGTCATGCGGTAGATTCAAGCTTGGTTCAAGAGGGTTTCTTGTTAGGTCATGAGCCATGCGGTAGGCTAAGATCTAGCTTGAAGCTAGTTATCGGCTCTATTGGATTTTGGCAAGATCCAATAGATTCATCAAGTTACCCGTGTTACTTTGAGTTTTTACTTTATGTTTAGATTCATGTAACGCACTTTTGCCCAATCTAGATAGATTTGGATCGGCTTTACCCCTCTTGTGATCCTTGTACGAGTCGAATTCGTGTTTTGACATATGGATCTCGTGCTTTCCGATAGCCGAAACCGGATCGATCTAGGTTGTTACGTGTTGCGGGTTCAAGCTTGCCAATGTTGGTATAAATCTTGAAAGAACTGAGTATCATGCGGTAGATGCAGGTTTTTGGGTTGTTTTGGAGCTAGTCATCTGGTGGATTAGATTTCAAATCAATCTGATAGATTTATTCGCTTGGTAATGTTCGTTCCTTCTTCATGGACCCCGGATCGGCTGTTCAGCCGTATTCGGTTATATTTCTTCACGAGTAGAACACGTGCGTAATCCATGCTTTAAATGATGTATACTTTTAGCTTTCCATGTTTATATTGTATCATGCGGTGGATAGATCTATTTGTGGAAAGTGGTACGGTTTTTCATGCAAGTTGTATCATGCGGTGGATAGATTTGCTTGGCATCGTACCCGACGGGTTTTTAAAGTACCTAGACATGCGGTAGACTAGTGCTTTGGATCTATGCATATTTGTTTATTGCATGCTTGTGCTTGTGTTTTACCTTATTAATTTATTTAATGTTAATTATCATGGGGATCGGTCATGGCTTCGTGCATGTGCATCTTTGTTTAAACAAAGACCGATCGCTGTCATGTTTACGTCATCCATTCGACAATGTTATTTTTCCTGTTATAAGTTCCCGAATGGTTTTCATTTCATTGGCAAATAGCTTCTTATAGCTATGTGTCATTCCAATCTGGCTTTGTAGCCGTAAATATGGAACTGTCTGGTACCACTCGGCAAGTTCCAAGCTTGGGTATCTAACTGCTTTGTCTTTTGTTAATTTTCAGGTAAAATTGACTGGCACGTCTCGTGACTCTCTGCGCGTGTAAAGCCAGCTTGTTCGGCTTGCTGTGTGTTTGGCGCTAGGTGCACGTTTTGCGTCAACACACTTTTTGGCACGCCCAGTGGGACCACAGCCGAATAGATCAAGATGCCTGACATCGCGGACATCATGGACGTCAACATTGAGGACCTCTCTCCCGAACAGCGGCAGCAACTCCAGGACGCCATGGACCAGTTCCAGCAAAAATGTCTGCTGTCCTTCAAGAAAAATAGAAGTGGAGTCCCGTACTTGAATAACGAGATGCCCAGGGTGTTGCTACCAGGGGAGAGCGATGCCACGACTCAGCAGGAGAAAGAGGAGTGCATGCAAGCATTCCGGGAATCTGCAGACTACATGTTGAGCAAGCACCACAAAGCTTTACTCGGTGCGCTCCAGCAAATGATGGTGGCCGTCTTTGGCCCAGGCATGGAACAAGCATTCAACAAGGTACCCATCCAAGGGGGCACCGTGGAGCTGGGCGAGTCAAGCTCTCAACCAACCATTACGGAGCCAGCCACATCAGCCTCCTCCTCAGAGCTCTGGAAGTCAAGCTTTCCAGCCTCCTCCTCCGCAGGTCTTTGCCGGGGGTCGGCCCGGCTTAGCCCCCACTACGGGTCTCGGGGAGGGCGACCAATCCGGCCACCACCGCGGGCGGCACGGGTCAACTCCGTGCAACGGCCCGAATCCGTGCCGGCCTACGTACGAAGAGCTAGCATTCGGCTCGCCTGGAGCCCCGCTTGCCTCCGGCCACAAGATTGCTCCGGCAAACAACTGGCTGCAGAAGAACTTGTACGGCGGAGGCTACCATGAGGTGGGAAATTACGGGGCGTTTGACGCTTTCCCGCATCCAGGATACGCGCAAGCTGCAGGCGCACAAGAGGACGACGCCCTGGCACGGAAGATGGCCGAGTTGATGCAAAATCAGTTCGGCCTCAAGCCAAAAATGCAGGGACCTGCCTACAAGCCGCCATTCCCAGAATGGTACTACAACGTGCTCCTTCCGCCAAGGGTGAAACCTCCGACGGAGTTCACGAAGTTTTCCGGGCAAGAAGACACAAGCACAGTGGAGCACATTGCTCGTTACCTGATGCAGCTCGGGGAATGCTCAGCTGAGGAAACATTCAGGGCCAGATACTTCCCCGCGTCACTGACAGGCCCAGCATTCCAGTGGTTCTCGTCCCTACCTCCTGAGTCAGTTAGCAGATGGAAGGACCTGGAGCGCAAGTTCCACGCCCACTATTTCAGTGGCACCTCGGAGAAGAAGCTGATCAACCTTGCCACCGTGAAACAGAGGCATAGCAAGACGCCATTGGAATTTCTCAGGAGATTCAGGGAGGTTAAAGGCATGTGCTTCTCGCTCAACTTGCCAGACGACCAGCTGGCTGATATGGCCGTCGCCGGGATGCTGCCGGCCGTACGTGAGAAACTGTTCGGGATGGAGTTTGAAAACTGGGCCGGTACATCACGAAGCTATCATTGATGAGCAACCAGGCGTATGACTTCAAGAAGGATGCCAGGTTTGGCAAGCAGCACGACGTGGCGGACATCTACAACCAGTTCTTAGACAAGGCTGACCTGATTAAGGATTCTGATGATGAACTAGATGTGGCCGCAGCCGAGATCATGTGGGGAAAAGAGCCTTTAACGATGAATCAGCGTTGGGTCAAACAGACCAAGGGCACCTACGATTTCGATATCACGAAGGCTGACAAGCTATTTGAGCTTCTAGTGAAGGAAGGCCGAATCAGATTGCCTGAAGGGCACTCCATGCTTCGGCCCGATGGAGTCAAAGGAAAACGTTACTGCGGCTTCCACGACAGGGATTCACACTCCATCAATGATTGCAGGGTCTTCAGGATGAGGATCCAGAAAGCCATCCAGGAGGGACACCTCAAATTTGACAACAAGATGAAGCTGGATGGTCACCCCTTCCCTCAGAACATGGTGAGCTTCTCTGTCAACATGGTGACGGCTGAGGAGAAGGGAAAGGTCAAGGTCTTGACCTCAGCCAGGGCTAGACAGGATGGAACAGTGGACCCGGAGCGCCAAGTAACTCTGGAACAAGTGCATGGTGAAGCCCCCCGCATTCTCAAGAGCCACATCGAAATCGGGGAGTCATCCAGAGCCAAGCCCAGGGTGACCACGTGCATCCTCCTCAACAAGTGGCAGCGCCAGATGGAGAAAGAGCGCTACCAGAAGCGCAGGAACGAGGAGGAGATGCGCAGAGCCGAAGAAGAAGCACACAGAAGGGACCTGGAGCGATATACGCGCGAGTAGGAGCGCGCACACTGGGGATGTGCATTCTTCAGGCATTGCTGGAACGAGGGTTTGAAGCTGCCCACGCTGAGGAACTGTCCTGAATGCAGTGACAGATATTTTGAGTACAGGCAGGAGACTGCCAATCGCCGATCCGTCCATGAGAGAATTGGAAGGATCCACCCTAACGGGGATCGGCGCCAAAAAATTGAAGTTATTGATCACCCCAGGAAGCGCCAAGCTGATTTAAGATGGGCTGATCAAGAAGAGGATGAGGACGAGTACATCTGGCAGAAGGGGCAATGGTGCCCGCCTGGCCTACGCAAAAGTCAGAAGAGACGGGTCCAACGCTTGAGGAACCGTGAACTGAGGCAGGCCGGGGTCCAAACAAAGCAGGTGTGGCGTCCAAAAGACCAACCGGAGGGATCAAGGTGTTCGGCTCCAACATGCATGGTATATTTTCTGCCGAACGAGTTCATGGCTCCTGCTAACCAGATTGTGCAGGAAGAGGCGTCCCTAGATGATGAGCAGGTCGAGGGGATTATGGCACAACTAGTGCTGGCCAAGCAGGCAGTCTTCGACAAACCGGCCAAAAATCGACATATGAGGCCGTTGTACTTGAGAGGATACGTCAATGGCAAGCCATTGACCAAGATGTTTGTCGACGGTGGAGCGGCAGTCAACGTAATGCCGTACACCACCTTCAGGAAACTTGGCATGGGCCCGAGCGATCTGACGCCTACAAGCATAATACTAAATGATTTCGCTGGGAATCCTTCAGATACCAAGGGATGTGCTCACGTGGATTTGACGATCGGGTCCAAGACGCTGCTCACTACCTTCTTTGTCATCGAAGGTAAAGGAGCCTACAGCCTACTGCTTGGGCGGGACTGGATTCATGCCAATTGTTGCGTCCCATCCACCATGCACCAGCAGCTTATCCAGTGGGTGGATGATGAGATTGAGGTCGTCCAAGCGATGACTCCGTGAGCGTGGCGAACATGGAACCCGACCTTTTCCGGGAATACCAAGGTATTGATTGTTTCTCGGGGAAAGATCGGGGAGAAGGTCTCGTTGAACCCGTCGGCGGTGATCAACGGCCGATTCAAGCGATCGGCTCTTATAGTAATTTTTAATGGAGAACCCCGTAGATGGCACTGATGGCAAGTTGGGGCGAGGATTCATGTCGGCTGATAAATTAGAAGAGGTTGACATTGGAAGCGGTGATAAGCCAAGGCCGACGTTCATCAGCGCAAACTTGCAGCCAGACTTCAGGGGGGGGGGGTTAATCAAGCTGCTCAAAGAATACAAAGATTGCTTCGCCTGGGATTATTCGGAGATGCCTGGATTGGATCGTTCTATCGTTGAGCATCGGTTGCCAATCAAATCTGGTTTCAAACCATACAAGCAACCACCCCGGAAAATCTACAAGGATGAAGTATTGGCCGATGTGAAGAAAGAAGTTGAAAGATTACTTGATGCAAACTTCGTTCGGCCATGCAGATACGCGGAGTGGATTTCCAACATCGTCCCTGTATACAAGAAGAATGGAAAGATGAGGGTCTGCATAGATTTCAGGGACCTGAATAGAGCTACTCCGATGGATGATTACCCCATGCTTATTGCCAATTTGTTGATTGACGCCGCAGCTGGACACAAAGTGATCAGTTTCATGGATGGCAATGCGCTATACAACCAAATCTTCATGGCAATAGAGGACATATCAAAGACGACCTTCAGATGTCCTGGTCATATAGGCCTGTTTGAATGGATAGTCATGACATTTGGGTTAAAAAATGCCGGTGCAACTTATCAGCGAGCCATGAATTACATTTTTCACGAGTTGATCGGCAAAATTGTGGAAATCTACATTGATGATGTGGTAATCAAGTCCCTAAGTCATGACACACATTTGGAAGATGTAAAGAGGACCTTAGAGTGCACCCGGAAGCATGGCCTGAAGATGAACCCAAACAAGTGCGCTTTTGGGGTATCAGCTGGGGAGTTCTTGGGATTTCTGGTTCACGAAGGGGGAATTGAAGTTGGCAAGAAGAGCATGAAGGCCATCGATGAAGTTGTTCCTCCAACTAATCTCAAGGAGTTACAATCACTGCTCGGCAAAATCAATTTCGTGAGAAGATTCATTTCAAATTTGTCACAGAAGGTTTTGCCATTCTCTCCGCTGTTGAAGTTAAAGAAAGATCAGAAGTTCACGTGGGGCGACGAACAACAAAAGGCTTTCGATGAGATCAAGCAGTACATGAAGGAGCCACCAGTACTGGTCCCTCCTCAGCTGGAAAAGCCTTTCAAGTTGTACGTGGCGGCCGATACCCAAACCATTGGATCGGCCCTTATTCAAGAATTCGAAGGAAAGGAGCGGGTAGTAGCATATCTTAGCCGAAAATTACTTGACCCCGAAACCGTGTATTCGAGTACAGAGAAGCCGTGTCTTTGCGTGTACTACTTGTGTACAAAGTTTCGGCACTACCTGTTGAATGCCGAATGCACTGTGTATTCCAAGTTTGATGTGATAAAACATATGTTATCTATGCCAATTTTGAACGGCAGGATTGGCAAATGGACTTTAGCTTTATCGGAATTCGAGTTGAAATTCGAATCGGCAAAAGCCATCAAAGGTCAGATCATTGCCGATTTCATTACCGAACATCGCGACCCGTCAATTGATTTGCTTGAAATTACCCCTTGGGCTTTATTTTTTGATGGATCATCATGTGGTAAAGGTGGGGGAGTAGGGATCCTACTGATTTCGCCTAGGGGTGAGATGTTTGAATTTGCCATCCCTATACAGCCCACTGTCACAAATAATCAGGCCGAATACGAGGCATTACTTCGAGGGCTTCAATATTTGAGAGAGGCCGGGGCCGTTTCAGTTGAAGTTTATGGAGACTCAGAGCTGGTGATCAAGCAATTGAACGGCCAATACGAGTGCAAAAGTGAAGCGCTAAGGAGTTACTACGAAGAGTGCAGGGAAATCTTGAAGAGCTTCCCGTTGGTAACTCTACAGCATATTCCTAGGGAACACAATGAAGAAGCAAATAGGCTGGCTCAAAGCGCCTCTGGTTACAAAGAGAGTCAGGAAGCGTTTGCTTTGCAGGGGTGTGTGCACCGGGACGGATCTTGCAGAAGATGACTGGAGGAAAGAGATCGTTGATTACTTGAAGGATCCATCCCGGAAGGTCTCTAGGAAGCTCAGGTACAAGGCCATAAAGTTCGTTCTTTTGGATGATAATTTATTCTATAAATCATTAGATGGGGCATTATTACGATGCCCGGGTCCAGAAGAAGCCAAGAAAATGATGAGTGAGGTGCACGATGGGATATGTGGAGCGCACCAATCGGCCTACCGTATGAAATGGGTTATTAGACAAGCTGGGTGCTTTTGGCCGATGATATTAGAGGACTGCTTTGAGTATTACAAGGGATGTCAGGATTGCCAGAGGTTTGGAAATATTCAAAGAGTTCCCGCGTCAGCATTGAATCCCATCATCAAGCCATGGCCATTCAGGGGCTGGGGTATAGACTTGATTGGCCAGATTAATCCACCATCTAGCAAGGGGCATAAGTTCATGCTTTTGGCTACGGATTATTTTACCAAATGGGTCGAGGCGATCCCGCTGAAGAAGGTGACGTCGGAAAACATGGTTGAATTTGTCAAGGAGCACATCATCTACCGGTTTGGAATCCCTCAGACAATCACAACTGATCAAGGGGCACAATTCGTGTCACTAGAGTTCAGAGAGTTTGCCGAAAGCATGGGGATCAAATTGTTTAACTCTTCTCCCTATTATGCCCAAGCTAATGGTCAAGCAGAGGCTTCTAATAAGATCATGATCAAGCTGATCCAAAAGAAGATCGACCAGAAGCCAAGAAGGTGGCATTCGGTACTCAGTGAGGCGCTGTGGGCTTACCGAATGCCCCCCCATGGAGCTACAAAGACCTCTCCTTATGAATTGGTTTATGGACACCACGCGGTTCTACCTTGGGAGATGCAGTCAGATTCAAGGAGAGTTGTGTTACAGAAAGATTTGAGCTCCAAAGATTACAATGGCCTAATGATGGATGAGCTTGAGGATTTACATATGATCCGTCTTAGGGCCCTGGAAAACATTGAGAAGAACAAACTGCGGGTTGCCAAGTACTACAACAAGAAGGTAAAAGTAAGGCAATTTGCAGAAGGCGATTTGGTTTGGAAAGCGCTATTGCCGATTGGAACTAAATACAGTGAATTCGGCAAATGGTCCCCTAACTGGGAAGGACCTTTCCGTGTGGTCAGATGCGTCCCTGGTAATGCATATATATTGAAAAATTTGCTAGGAGAAGAATTTTCCGCCGCAATAAATGGAAGATATCTGAAGAAATATTATCCTAGCATTGAGATCGATCGATGATTACACACATCTGACACAGAGATAGCCGGCGCTCAAGAACGAGGCCGCCTTCAGAACAAAAAATCCATAAACAGAAGAAATGGCCAGTGCCTAGATGCATTGCCCTTAGCACAAAAACTACATTACAACTACTTCTTGCAGGTTTACATCTAACAACCCTAGTGACCAGAACCTCAAGGAGGTGGGAAGCAGAAGGCGTGGAGGAAGAAGCGAAAGTATGATTCAATCTTTTCTTTGCTTCTTCTTCGTCTGCTCCCTCTTCAGTTGTTCCAGGACCACCGTGACGGCAACTTGGAATGCATGGGGGTGACCATGGTTTGCGGCCTCCACCAAGCTGTCCCAGGCCGCTTTCAGATTGTTGTACCTGTCAGAGACATCTGAAGCAAAAGAGTGGATGTTAGGGGCAAGAAATCCAGATGTGGGCACAAAGTCAAGAAGAAGTCAGAAGCATTTACCCCCCACTAGTGCCTCCAGAGCCATACGGCGCTCGCGTTCGGCTTGGCAACGAGCGGTGATGTCCCTGAGGCCGTGCTCCAAGTGCCGAACGCGGCGGCGCAGTTGATGGCTGGTCCTCTGTTCATGCGTGGCGTCCTCTGCTTCGAGGGAGGAATCGGAGAAGATGTCCTCAGGCACATCTTCGGTCCCGATGATTTCTTCAGGGAGCAAATCAAGGCTGAAAGAGGGAAAGAAGGGGAGGTAAAGCGCAAGATCATGTGGGGAACAGGAAGTAAATCAAGGGAAAACTCACCTTCGAATCGTGCGTTTCTTTGGAGGGCTGCTCTCCTGGGGCTGCTTGCCCTTGTCCATGGCCTTGGGGTTTTTTCCTCTGGAGACGGGGGAAGAGATGAGAAGTGATGGATGAGTGTGCGAGTGGATTTGCAGGGCATCCCGGTAGGCTATTTTATTGACCGAAGGGGTGCATTGGGAGTGATGACTGGCCAGTACACACTGTTGGAATACCAAACGGCAGGGTTTTCTCCCGGATGCGAAGGGGTTTTTGCTTGAACAGTGCTTATGGATTACCGAATCGGGGATCTTCTGTGGATTTTGCTCCAAGGGGCATCTATTCTCACGTGTTCGGCTCAAGACAGTTCCCGAATACGTTTAAGGAAAAACAAGATTCACGGAGGCAAATGTAAAGATCGTCGCAATGCAAGCACAGAAATCAAAAGTTCTTTATTTATTGCCGATGTTCAAACATCCCTAATACAATCTAGTCGAAAAGCCTGCTCAACACAGATTGGGGATGAGTGATTTCGGCAATGGCGTCGCCATGGCCATCAAGGCGCTCCAAGATGAGCTCGATCTCCTCAATGTCCTCTGGCGCGCCGCCCCGGAAGCCGCGCGGCCTGGTGGAGTAGTCGACGTCCGTGTGCGTCGCCATGGCCGCCAAGCCCAGGGTAGTGCCCAAGCGAACGCCATGGGTGGCCACCTCGTCGACGCGGTGCTCCACCGCAGCAAGGCGCTCTGCCGGCGTGTCACCGTGGGCGTTCACCTTGTCGGCCAGCTGCTCCACCAGTGCCTTCGGCTGGTTGAGCTCGGCGTCGCGAGCTGCAAGGAGCAAGAAGAAAGGAGATTAGCATCAAAAGCCGGGTTGGATCAAAGAGCTGATTTCGTGGCGCGT
The DNA here is from genome assembly GCA_947561735.1 of Cenchrus americanus. Classification (NCBI taxonomy): domain Eukaryota; kingdom Viridiplantae; phylum Streptophyta; class Magnoliopsida; order Poales; family Poaceae; genus Cenchrus; species Cenchrus americanus. Next base: position 96,899,665 of record OX387240.1, read on the forward strand.
ACCGTCGATGGTTTCCGGCGACTGTTTGCGGCCCGGTCCTCCCATTCCAGCTCGGCTTTGCCCGCCTTCTTGGAGACGTCCTCCAACTCGCGCCGGGCCGTCTCCAGCTCCTCCTTGAAGCGGAGGGCGTCGAGCTCCCCGTAGGGCACGGGGGAGTGGTCGTCGGACTCCGAGGAGTCGTCCGGAAGGGGTTGATTGGCCGGCGCAGGAGACGGATTCCACTGAATCAATCTGAAAAGAAGATGATCGTCAAAACAAGAAGAAGATCAAAGATGAATCATAGAAGAGAAGTCGATGATCATTGCCTCCTGCGCGTATTGGCGCTACTCCCTTCCGCCTCATCAGAGGCGCGGCGACGGTTGAGGCGGCGTACCATCTCGCTCTGGGACGTGCACTGTTTGCGAAGAAAGAAGAACAGGTGTTGACAGATTCGATTTGAAAGTATTCGTGGCTGGAGTCAATTGCGGAACAAAATTACTTTTATCCCGCAATTGAAGGGGCATGTGTTAACACCAAAATTTGGTAAGGAGTCTGACTTGCGGGATTGGACGGTGACGTGGCTCAATCAGGAAGAACGAATGGATGGATAGGCGATCAAGCTTAGAGATAAGTTAGGCAACGAATCCATTCGAAGTTGTACTTGACAGGGTATAAATATGAGCCCTGAATGTATGTAACAAACACAATCATTCTTCAATACAAACCGGCCTTACGCCAAACCCTAGAGTCCTTTTGTCGTGTCATCGAGTTCTTCGAGAGGGTTCATCGATCCGTCGACCTCCGTGAGTACCGGCAACCTTGTATCATGTCTAGTATCATGCGGTGGATTTAGATCTGATGCAAGTAGTCTTGTTACCATGCTTCGTGTCATGCGGTAGATTCAAGCTTGGTTCAAGAGAGTTTCTTGTTAGGTCATGAGCCATGCGGTAGGCTAAGATCTAGCTTGAAGCTAGTTATCGGCTCTATTGGATTTTGACAAGATCCAATAGATTCATCAAGTTACCCCTGTTACTTTGAGTTTTTACTTTATGTTTAGATTCATGTAACACACTTTTGCCCAATCTAGATAGATTTGGATCGGCTTTACCCCTCTTGTGATCCTTGTACGAGTCGAATTCGTGTTTTGACATATGGATCTCGTACTTTCCGATAGCCGAAACCGGATCGATCTAGGTTGTTACGTGTTGCGGGTTCAAGCTTGCCAATGTTGGTATAAATCTTGAAAGAACTGAGTATCATGCGGTAGATGCAGGTTTTTGGGTTGTTTTGGAGCTAGTCATCCAGTGGATTAGATTTCAAATCAATCTGATAGATTTATTCGCTTGGTAATGTTCGTTCCTTCTTCATGGACCCCGGATCGGCTGTTCAGCCGTATTCGGTTATATTTCTTCACGAGTAGAACACGTGCGTAATCCATGCTTTAAATGATGTATGCTTTTAGCTTTCCATGTTTAGATTGTATCAAGCGGTGGATAGATTTGCTTGGCATCGTACCCGACGGGTTTTTAAAGTACCTAGACATGCGGTAGACTAGTGCTTTGGATATATGCATATTTGTTTATTGCATGCTTGTGCTTGTGTTTTACCTTATTAATTTATTTAATGTTAATTATCATGGGGATCGGTCATGGCTTCGTGCATGTGCATCTTTGTTTAAACAAAGACCGACCGCTGTCATGCTTACGTCATCCATTCGGCAATGTTATTTTTCTTGTTATAAGTTCCCGAATGGTTTTCATTTCATTGGCAAATAGCTTCTTATAGCTATGTGTCATTCCAATCTGGCTTTGTAGCCGTAAATATGGAACTGTCTGGTACCACCCGGCAAGTTCCAAGCTTGGGTATCTAACTGCTTTGTCTTTTGTTAATTTTCATGAAAAATTGACTGGCACGTCTCGTGACTCTCTGCGCGTGTAAAGCCAGCTTGTTCGGCTTGCTGTGTGTTTGGCGCTAGGTGCACGTTTTGCGTCAACAGTGGACAAGGTGTCAGTTCTCAACCATTTCCAAGGTTGATTATGTAACCAACAACTTGGCCGAGTGTTTCAACAATTGGATTAAGCATCACAAGTCCTTGAACTTAGATGACTTAATGGAAAAATTAAGGCAAATGCTTATGATTAAATGGAACCAATGGAGAAAAATAGGAAGAAAGTTAGAAGGTTTGATTCCGCTCCACATAATTAAGAAGCTGAATGAAAAGAGTAGAGGATTGAACTTGGAGGTGCTTGAATGCTCAGATGAAGTTGCTGAAGTTACAACATTAGGGGGCAGTGGATTTAGATTTGTAGTCAACTTACAATATAAGACATGTTCATGCAGACAATGGCAAGTTTCTGGCATTCCATGCAAACATGCAATAGCATTTATCACCTCACTTGGCAATGTTCCTCTAGAGAAGTATGTTGACATGTATTACTCCATTGACAAATTTAGAGCAGCATATGGGCATGATTTCTGCTATGACTGACAATCGCCAATGGACTGAATGTACACATGGATTTTTCATGCATCCACCTCTACTAAAAGCCACAACTAGTAGGCCTAAAACAAAAAGGTATAAAGGATGTAGTGAGAAGAAGAAAAAAGGTCAGCATAAGTGCCCTATTTGTGAAACATATGGGCATCATTGACCCACATGCAAAAAAAGTAATCCCGATGACATTGCTGCTGTGATGGCTAGGAGGTACTACACTATAATCTTGCTGATTTTATTTTTATTCATGAATTTCAGTACCAATTCTAACCTACTTTATTTTGTTATCATGCATAGGACCACCAAAGAAGAAGGCAAAGAAAACCAAAACAACTGAGTCATCTATTGTACCTTTGGAAGATGAAGCACCAGCTGTCTCTATGTCTTTTCCACCAAGGTTAGCTCATCAATTTACACTTGTTTACATGATATGTACAAGCATCTTAAGTATTTCTTTCTCATCTTAGCCAAAACATGGAGATCACCAAGAACAACAAGGATAAGCAATCCAAAACCAGTTCTGGTAGAACAACAAAAAGTTTGGAGGCTACATCTGAGAAGGGGAAAAAGAGCAACTCTAGTTCTGGAGCATCAAAAAGGTGAAAATACCAGTCTATTTCTGAATTTATTTACATGTGTTGAGTCATCTAGTTCTGAATTTATTGGTGCCATATAGAGATCTGAATTTATAAGTCCCATTCATCCAATTTTTATAAACTATTAATTCTTGCTACCATTGACAGATCAATTTGTGATTCAAATGAACTTGCTGCTGCTCCAATCAAGGAAAATACCAAAAGAAGGAAGAAGGCACCTACAAAAAAGACAATCACCATTCCTATATTGCCGCTTGATAGCCCTGGAATGGGCACAAGAAGCAAAACATTGCATCCTGGTAGCCCTGCATTGAGCACAAGGAGCAAGAGAAGGCTCGGTCTGTGATATATACTTGGCTTTTGTGTGAACTTTCATGTATCTTTGAACCTAATATCTATGTCGAAACCTAGCTGTGAGATGTTGTGAACTGAGATGTTTTGTATCTTGGAACCTTTCTGTGTGGGATGTTTTAAACCTTATATATGCTTATTTGATGCTCATGATGTGTCAGATAAATGATGCATTATTTTGAGGCAATGCTGATGGTGTGTTAAACCTTATATATATATATATATATATATATATATATATATATATATATATATATATATATATATATATGCGCATATTTAATGCTCATGAAACCCTATTTGGGGAATATTTTTTCTCTCCACGTTATAAAATGACGTATTATTGATTATTGGAAATTTAATTATTCATAAATGATGCAAAAAGTTGCTGCAAAAAAGTTAATGCAAAACGAGATAAAAAAATAGATCCAAAAAGTCGACACATAATTGTTCTAAACATTGGTCTACATATGAAAAAAAGGTGCAGTCAGCTCTCATTTTGTAGCACAGAGGGGCAAAATCGTCTTTTTAACTCGGAGTTAACACTGTTAGAGGGTCCAATGGACGGCAATGTCATATGAGGGATGAAGTTTCAACTCAGTGTCAAATAGGGAAGGAAAATTTTTTGAGGGCCAAGGAAGGAATGTGTAAGTTTATCAGTGTCAAATAAGGAATTCTCTCAATGAAAGAAGGAACGTCTAGCGCAGAAATGGAAAAATTATGTGTCCAATGATATCCTTCCATTTTTGTACGTAAAGAAAAGCCCAACACCATGAATAGAGAATGGCATGGTGGTTATCAAACTTCATTTTTTGCGCAAAACTTCAAGTTTAAATGCGCGCCAAATGGAAGGGTTTTGATTGTCTTCAGTTTAGATTGTCTCCAGACTATTAAAATTGAAAAGCGATAAGAATATCCACTGTCAGTTAAAGGGGATCACGTATGGAGGATCCCTTACAAATAATCTTAGTGCTAACTTCTGAATTTCCTATAGTCCAGCTCCTGTAATATTCCTATGTTCTTCCTCACTCATTTTTCTGCCCCTTGAATTTCTAATCCTCCGTGCTAGCAATATCAATATTTCTCCCACTACTATCTATTTCTCTCCATCCATATATCCCTATCACATCTATAGCGGCATAAGGTTACTATTTATTCGGCAATATAATACATTGTACTTGAATTGGTTTTAGCATACAACTTGTCAAAGAAAATGTTAGTTTATCAAACCACATGTATGACATGTGAGTGACCTACATCCTTAACAATGTACTCACTTTGTCTCAAATTCTAGTCGTTTAGAAAAGTCAAAACGGCTAGTAATTTGGGACGGAGGGAGTACATTTGAAAATAGATAATTTAGGGGTACAAGAATAGCAATATAAATGAAAATGGAACAAAACTCCCTTCAAGAATTGTTCATCTTCTCTCATCGCTCAGATGTACAATGGTTACCAGCTACCACTTTGGTCTCCCCGTGTTTAAAATTAACTGAAGTTAGAAGTAGCGATTGATGAACTAAATAGAATTCCAATTTTATTCCTCAAAGATGACACTTGTTAATCAGGCATAAACCACAAGTTTGGCATGTAATTATACAATGTTAAGAAGGAGAATCAAGTAATATGAAATATGAACAAGACTACTTCTACTAGCTTGCTGCTCCATCAAACTAAAATAGAAGCCCAAGTTGTCAAGAGGTAGTACTGTTTAATAATCTTCTACACTGAAGATTTCTTTTCAAAGAGCATCATTGTGACATGTCAGAGTTAGCAACTTGTAAAGAAGTGGATAAAATACCTATCCAATTTGTAAAAATTTTCGCTAATTTTGTCTGCAACATTTCACTCTGCCTAGTGAAATGCTCTAGAGTCTAGATTATGAGTGCTTGCCGGAAGAACAATGAATGAAATTTCCAGGGACATGGTTTATGGCACTAAAGAAATATTTGAAACAGATGGAGAATCATTTTTGCCCGGTTGGCATTGCAATTAAGGTCCAAACTTGAATGAATACGAAATGATCATTGGATAGGTGAGCCGGTGCCAAATACGAATTGTTCTTGATGTTTATGAAGTACCATAAAGGCATAAACAAAGTAGAGTTCTTGATTTTCAGGTAAACAAAATCATTAAGAACAATTCGTATTTGGACCACGGATCACCCACAGGGTTGAGGGCGTCCGAATGAGTACTTTTTGCCCGATTCTGTGTGGTACTGACACACCTTTTCATCCAATGCTCATTCCGTATTCGTTCAAGTTGGGACCTTGATTGCAATGCCATCTGGGAAAAAAATGATACTCCATCCATTTCAAATTGTAGGTCGTTTTGATTTTTCTAGATTTATGTTTGTATGCATATGACATACACTATATTTAGCTGCTTACAAACATCTATGTACCTAGAAAAGTCAAAATGATCTACAATTTGGGATAAGCGGAGTACAGTTTAACCATCGATTTGTCTTGTCTACCAAACATGTGGACCTGCAAGCTACCAATATAAAAGAAAGGAAGAACCTTCTTCTAAGGAAGAAAGGGAAAGATCTTTGGTGCATTTTTAGAAAGATGTTTATGCCACTGGGACTCATCAAAAGTAACTGAGGATCTGATAGGGTTCCTAGCCCTACCGGGAATCTCCGCAGGGAATACGAGTGAGAAGGAGGCGGAGGCGGTGGACGACGGCGGCGCTGGTGCGCCGTGATCACAGGAAGAAGAAGAGGAGCGGCGATGGAGGAGGTGAACAGGGAGGCGGTGCTACAGTACTCGCGGTTACTGTAGCGCGAGGGGAGGAGTTGAGGGGTCTAGGGTTGGCCCTTGAGGCTAGCAATCAGATTGATTGCCAACTTATTCAATCCTTCCCAGTTCGGGAGTATATATCTCTAATTACAAAAATATCTAAGGAAAGTAATCCATCTACGAAAAGGAAACCAACTAGCCACGATTACGGAAACGGCGGCGGAAATAGGTGATGGGCCTGGGGGGCGCCACTACCTCTGGCCGCGCCGGGCCCTGGTGTTGCTGGCCCGTAACATCTCTCCCCTCCTCCACAAACAGCTCGTCCCCGAGCTGGAATGCAGGAAAGCGCGCCTTGAAGTCTTGGAGCGGTTCCCAAGTGATCTCCTTGTCAGGCTCGCCTTCCCATTCGACCTGCAGCTCCCAAGAGTCAAGCGTTCGCCGAGCCTGTAGTACCTTCGCCAGAATGGACACCAGGCGGCCCTCCTCTAGAGCTGGTAGAGGAGGGGGCGCTGGCGGCGGAGCGCCGTAGAAGGGCTTCAGCAAGCTGACGTGGAAGACGTCGTGGAGACGAGCGCCTTCCGGCAATGCCAAGCGATAGGCCACCTGCCCGATGCGCTCGACAATGCGGAATGGCCCTGTATAGCGAGGGCCGAGCTTCCCTTTTGCCCGCGGCTCCAGGGACTGAGTCGGGCGATGTAGGAGGAGCAGCCAGACCCAATCCCCAACGGCAAACTCCAGCTCGCGATGACGACGATCGTAGTAGTGTTTGGCATAGTTGCGAGCTTGAAGGAGCCGTTCCCTGATGTCGGCGAGGAAGGAGTCGCGGTCACAGAGTAGCTGAAAGGCCTCCTCCGATGCCTCATTGCCTGGCGCATGGGGAAGGAGAGGTGGCAGGGGTCGGCCGTACACCACCTCAAATGGTGTTGCGCGGAGCATTATGTTTTCTCATGTATGATCAAGTGCAAGGTTTAAATATTGATGGACAACGATGATACCCATCGAAGGCTTACTCGAGGACGAGCAAGGTTTAAGAATGGGGGAGATGTTGACGGTGAAAATCCGTCAACCTAGCCATGAGTTTACCTTCGGTGTTGGCATAAGTTTTATACCTTATCCATTGGTACTAACCCCCGTGGTATAACAAGTTCACTTGTGCATGTCGGTTTTGGAGTTTAGTGTTTATGCAGGGTTTTAGCGTTGAAAGCAAGACTTTCGGGATAAGTTCATCAAGCACCTTATGACAAGACCTTGAAGCCCGTACAAGTCATGCAATGAAGCAAACTTGACTCCAAGAAGCAAGGGACTCAACCCGAGAAGATGACAAACTCCGAGGACCTAACCAGAAAAGTGCCGAATCTTGCAAGACACGGAGTTATGTCCAATTCGTAGAGAAACTGATGACATGGACCTACATGCAGAAGGGGGAAGCATCTAGAAGACTCAGGAACCGACACCACGCAAAGGAGGCCGCGAGCTGGGACTGGATGGGCCCAGGCCGGCCGGCCCAGCCCTGTCTAGAGCCCGTTTGCTCGCTCCTTTGCCCTAGCCGCCATTCGGGCTATTTATAGCCCCGGGGTCGAGAGCCACGCATCATCCAATTCGTCATCGGCCGCCGAGGAGCAGAGAAGAGAGGGACACCATCCCAGAGAGGAGAGGGTCGAGCTAGTTGACTAGGGTCTCCCTAGACGACGTGGGAACCTTGCACGGAAGACCACGTCGGAGTTCCCAGAGCTAGAAGCAAGATCAAGGAAGGATCCCGATGGTGATCTTGTGTATGTATCATTGTTATAGTTGAATTATCAAGTTGAATCTATTCCTAGCGACCAAGTGTTTCCTTGAAGATTTCGTTTTTATCGGCTTTGCTTCTTCTAAATCTATTCTCGAGATAGATTATATAGGGTGTTCTTGTAGCCGCGGTGGCTAGAGGTACACGCCGAATCTTCCGAAAGAACTCGACTTGTCTTTTGACTCACCCTAGACTCCCCGCATGAGTAGGGATATGTTGTGACAGAACGGGGGTTCCGAAAGGCGGATGTTTCCGGAGTTGGTCGGGAAACCACGGTTTAAAGAGGCTTCTAATAAGATTCGATTTGCTACTTCTTCTCTTGCTTGGAACTTCAACAAAAGGCTTAACCCTATCTCTCTAGATTGGTTTATCTACCCAATCTTACTTTGTTATCTCCGGTCTTTAGTAGATTAGATTAGTTTCGTGTCTTTTACCTAGATGCATTAGGGTTTCTCTTTTACCGAAGATTGGAGTTACTTGGCTTTACTAGATCATCTTTTGCGTCACACATTTGTTCCACGGATTCGATACCTTGGGTTCACCACTCGAGGGAAGAAGGGTCCCTTGACTACGACGGGAGACTTGTCCGCTTGCAAGTCTAAACGAACTTTGATACAACTATTAACCGTCAACAAGCCCCCTTTTCTAGCGCTGTTGCCGGGGAACAAGTGATCAAGATTTGATTTTTTATTGTCTTTTTGTAATTTTCAGTTTTCTTTTAGTTTTTCTTTTTGCATCTAATAAACTTTGATCATCCTCAAAATAAATCTAATCTAGTTTGTCTAACCCTAGTTTACATAGATTTATTTTTACTTTCTAGTTTTTGCATATCTTGTTTATTGCTAACCCTAACAGGAGATGGACGGCTACCTCTCCAACAAACCCGATAATTTTGTGGATGATCCAGAAAAACTTTACAGGCTAAGGAGATGCGAAGCACATCAAGCTAAAAAGCTTGATTTTGTAGATTCGGAGTCGAAAGACAAAGGATCGAACGAATCTCCGAAGAATTCACCACCTCAAAGTCCTCGGGAGAATCAACTTCCACCGATGGGTGACCAACCGCAAGAGCGCAAGATTGGGGAGCTATGCACCCCGGACATCATCGACCTACCAATCTTGAACCTTGAGGAGATCGGAAGACCGTTCTAGATCAAGACCTCAACCATCCGCATGGTGCAACATTCACCCTTCACTGGTAAAGAGGATCCGAACCTTCACCTCCAAGCGTTCATTCAACTATGTCAGACTTTCAACATGGATGGGGTGACTCAAGATCAAATGAGGGCAAGGCTTTGTTCGTTCTCACTACTCGGGAAGGCTTTGCAATGGTTCCACTCTCAACCGGCGAAGATGGTGCAAAATTGGAACATGTTGATGAAGGCTTTCATGAAGGAATACTACTCGCCGGGTAAAACTCAAAGCTTGCGTAATAAGATTGCCACCTTTGTTCAATATCCTACGGAAACTATCTCGGAGGCATTCGAGCGCTTCAACGAGTACACTCGGGCGGTTCCACATCACAAGTTCCCGAAGGAAGACCTCGTGCAAAAGTTCTATCAAGGACTTACCATGGCGTCAAGGACGATCATCGATGCATCGGCGGGAGGATCTATCATCGAGCTTACACCGACGGAAGCTTTCACTCTATTCAAGAACGTCACGGATAATGACACATGGGCATCATCCGGGCGCCTACATCCGGTTCAACCCACGGGAAACGTCAAAGGAGTCTTGCAAGTGGAGAAGGAGAACATACTTGAAGGCAAGATCGACTCGCTCATGAGGAGGTTGGAGAAGATGGAGATAGAAAAGAAAGAGGCTCAAGACTTGAAGGCCGCCGAAGCAAGATCCACATGCGAAGAATGTGGAGAGTATGGCCATGTCCGCAAAGATTGTACGGAGGAAGCCAAAGTGCTCGACTACATGAGGAAGGGAGAATTGCCGAACTTCCGCTACGGGCAAGGTAGACCTCAATTTAATGCAAGCTCATCTATTCCGAATTCGGTTCTGCTTTGTATACTATTGAAGGAATTCATGGACGAGCAAGCTAAGATCAACAAGGACACCGTCCCCAAGTTCAAGACCATAGACAAGGTGTTGGAAAACATCGATAGCAAAGTGACGGAGGTCGGAAGCTCCAACCATCAAGTGCTCAACATGATGAAGATGCTCGAGACGCAAGTTGGACAACTTGCGGGGCGCCTCACTAATGATGAAGGGAAGCTTCCGGGACAACCTAAAAGTCCTAAATCGGCGAAGGCCATTCAAACACGTTCGGGAAAGGAGACCGAAGATCCGGAACGTTCCGCGGGAGCAAGGAAGCCTAAACCATCCGCCGAGACGGAAGGAAGTGCTAAAAAGAAGGTTACAGGGATCGTCACCGAAGATCCCGAATTTGAGATGCCGGAAGAAGACACGATGATACCACAACTCAAGCCACGCTACTTCCGAGATGCCCTACAAGTACCTACATATTCTCGTCACTTTAAAGACATACTTGCAAATAAATATGAGATAGCAACACTCGGGGTAGATCATGTCAAGATGTCCGAGGAGTGTAGTGCCGCTATTGCTAATGGGCTAGAGAAGCAAAAGGACCCCGGGTGCCCTACAATTCCTTGTTCCATTGGTTCTTTCAATTTCGAGAAGGTGTTATGCGACCTTGGAGCAAGTGTGAGCTTCATGCCAAGGGATGTGTTCGAGAAGCTACGCCTACCATTGGAGCCTACAAGTATGTGTTTGGAGTTGGGAGATAACTCTATTCGCTATCCCTTGGGCATTGCTGAAGATGTACCCGTGAAGGTCGGACACCACTTCATCCCCGTCGACTTCGTGGTGCTCGAGATGGGAGAGAGGGAGAAGCCACCGCTCATCCTTGGGAGGCCTTTCCTCAAGACCGTGGGAGCTACTATTGATGTTGGCAAGGGGGAGATCATGTTCGATATCAACGGAGAAAGGAGTTGCTTCAGGTTCTGACCACGACTCGAGGCATGCAACATGATTGGAGTGAAGGAAGAACCAAAGAAGAAGGAGGGGCTGAAGAAGAAGAAAGAGCTGAAAAATATGAACGTAAAGAAAATCAAGGAAGGTGTTGCATCCGTCAAGACAAATGAAGAAAAGCCGCCTGTGAAGACCAAAAAAATGACTAAGCCGGAAGACAAGCCCGTGCCCAAGATGGTGCGGAAGTGGGTACCCAAGATTGCAACGCCCGCAAAGAGCGTTGATCCGAAGTAATCAAGTGAAGAATTCTAGCTATGGACTATAAACGAAGCGCTAGGCGGGAGGCAACCCGTTTCGTCGAGTCAAGAATAAGCTACCGGGAGGACAACTCGATTCCAAGTTTTTCGAGTCTTTTTAATAATTTAGTTTTGAATTTTATTACACAAAGACATTAGACTTAGAAGTGGTTGAACAATATTAGAGACATAATTCTTGGTTGAATATTTTGCTTGATCATAAACCCTTTACTTGAAACCTCCTATGTGTTCGTTTGTTTCCTTTCGAGAAACCACAACCAAATAATTTCAGAACCTAACTCAACCCTTCATCCTTATTATGGTGCTGTGGTTGACTTATTTTTCATGCTAAAAACACATGAGTAGAGCCACGACTTATACCTAGGTGTTAATTAAATTTCAGCACGTGGTAGGACTCGCGTGAACCTAGAAACTAAACTTTTGGTTGGTTTTAAAAATCTATATCCTTGGTTTCTCTAAGATTAGAATTTTTCTAAGTCTCATTTAATTTTGTTTAATTCAAAGTCTTTCTCATTTAGCCAAAATTAGAACCTAAACCTATGCCCCCATGATCAAGCCGGGAAAAGTTTGCTCTCAACCAATGAAGGCAAACTATACCGGTGAGACCGATATCAACGTAGTCGGAAAATATTTTCGACTTACATTTGTTTTTAATGGTTTAAAAAATTCTCTAAATTTATGCTTGAGCTCTTCTATAGCTCTGAAAATATTTTTAATTTTCGAATTAGAGGAGTGCTTAACCTTAAACATACCTAAAGGGAGGCAATCTAGTTTAAATTAATCATGCATGCACCATTGGATACCCTTTCATCAACTTTCATCAAGACCACATGCAAAGGATAAGCATGGTGGACAGCAAGCATAAACTTGCAGGAATTTCATGGTGGCATGTGAAGCAAGTGGAGCAAGGGAGCATGGACATGACTCAAAGCATGAAGCATCAAGTGGAAGGACCAATAATGCAAGAAAAGGAGTGGACGAGAGCGTTTGGGTGGTGCAACTCGTGGAGCACGCGGACAGGAAAGTCATGGAGGAGAAATGATTGTGCTGGAGGAAAACGGAGCCCTGGGGAGGCACGCAGCCACCCAAGCCAGTAGGCCCAGGCCGGCCGGCCTCCCCTATAAAATGAGCCCCCCGGCTCCCGTCTTCTGTAGGCAAGCTTCCCTCTCCTTCCTTAGTTTGTGTGTTCAAGTTTGTGTGCCCAGAACCTCCGTAGACATAGCCAACCTTCCCAAGCTTGATAGCTCAAAAACAATCCACAACCTTAATCCACTCAAAGTCCACATCCCGAAGTAAGTTCTCAAGTGCCTAGTTACCGGTTGCAACCCGGAGTTTTAGTGGAGAAGAGTGCTGCAATCATGTGGAAGAAAACCACAAGTCTCTTCTCCAAGAAGAAGGGGTCATCGTCATCCAAGCCATCGTCGACGACGTCTTTGAGGAGGCACTCGATTTCCGAGTCTCCTCGGAGCATGGAGGAGGATACGGCACCACCAAGGAGGAACGACGCTCTCCTCCTCGGTGGCATGAGGGCAACAAGGAGCACATCCATGAGGTTTACCGAACCTCAAGGGCACATAGAGGAGCCGCCCGTTCCACCTCGACGATCGACCCGTTCGACCGCGCCACCTCCATACACTCCGATATATTCCTCATATGGCTTCATCATATTGCCGGAGGAGGAGGAGAAGAAACTCTCTTGTCTTGAGAAGAGGCTTGTGCCCAACGTCGACTTCGACGACCAAGCACTCAACTACTTGGGTTTCGGCACCGACATATATTACATGTTGGGGCACCTTGGATGGGTGCAATTCTCCAATGGAGTGCCGGCGGACACCCACAAGGATTTCGCCTTGGAAATCTTGATGACCATTGCACCTATCCTTGATGATGGGGGTGCAAAGTTTATCATTCCGTTTGGAGGGAGTCCAACAAGTGGTTCCCTACGAGCATGTTAGGGAGCTACTTGGGTTCCATAAGGGAGCTTCGGAGAAAGTTGACGTGCCACCCGGCATGTTAGATGGATTTTGGAATTTGATCTCCGGAGAAGCCACCAATAACGCAATTGCATCCGTAACCCCATTATCCGAGTATTCCACTCTTGGATGTGCAAGAGGGTATTGGGGAGGATGAGGGAGACGAAGGTGACCGGCACAGAGTTGAATTGGCTCTACTCGGCTTTAATTGCCAAGCAGCCAATAGACCCCTCATACCCTATGATCAACCGTTGGTGTTGCGAGGCAACATCGGGGGCGGGAGATATTGGTTCGGGGTGCTACCTCTCTATGTTGGCCATCTCCCTACGGCCGGGGATCACAAGAAACCCCGAACATCTTTTGCGTGGGACCTCTCTCGGCATTGAGTATTTGCGACAAGACAAATATATTAGTGGAGATGAGAGAGGAGGTTTTCGTTTGGCCACGGTGAACCTACCCCTTCCGGATGCAAGGCTTAGGCTTTTCATCCAAGGGAGGGAAGATTGGTTGGAAGAGGGACTCCTTGTCCCGGCGAAGAAAAATAAAAGAGGAAGAATCGTAGAGGAGGGATCCTCCTCCGCACAAGCGGGTAGTGCACAACCCAATGTTGTGCCACCTTTCGGTGGGATCCCTACTCCGCCAAATTATTACGGAGGGCCACAAGAGCAAGCATGGGGGGGGGGGGGGTGGTGCACCGGTACCCCCACCAAATTATGTGGTGCCCAACGTAACCTTCGCGGAGCCCTACGCACAATATCCCCAACCACAACAAAGTGTGGCCATAATTGGAGGGTATGTTGCGAGAAATGTGCAAAACGTCGCAGCCATCCAAGCCAACGCGGCTCAACTTGGTGAGGGCAATGCAAATATTGCCTATGAGCTTGGACGCCTTCACCTAGTGGAGCCGGATCAATTCGTTGGAGGGGATGTCCAACCTTACTACGAGCAATGGTACTACTATCAAGATTATCAACACCAACCACCGGCGGAGGACTAGGAAGATTAAGGAACTTTAGTTTTCTTTTATTTTCCCTTCCTCTGTAATTTTCAGCTTTTATTTGTTTGTGTTTGCGTAATATTTTCTGTTTTTATTTAAATTTCAGCAATTGTTTTTGTTTATTTTCAGTTTGTATTTCAGCTTGATTTCATCATTAATAAAGATACCACCTTGTTTATACCATTGGAAAAGTTACAAAAATTTGTGCCATAATGATATATGATTATAATTGCCGCTTTGTTTATCTTTGTAATTGATTTATGCATGTTAAAGCTAGTGCTCTCTTAAAATACGAATATGAATTTATTTAAATACTAGCTTAATCTTTAGCGGAGGTTATGATTAAAATAAAGACCCATAGTGTTTTATGTGCTCTCAAGTTATGAATAGATTGAAGATGGTTTTTATGCTCAAAAATATCGCTAACCTTGTCATAAATATCACTTGTGTGTTGCTCAACCTATCCAGAGCCTAATATATATTTGAGTGCATAAACCTTAGTGTACAAGATTTATTTTTGAGTGAGTTATTGCAGGCCATGATTTCTCTGGCCCGAGACTAAGAAGCTGGTCATTCCATTTTTGCGTATCTATCTTTTTGCTAGCCTTTTATCCGTGCATTGTGTATCCCCGCATCGGAGATCTCACAAACCTCACCGGATATCCACCCTTAAAAACCAAATATCATCTTTTGTGATTACCTCCTTGACCACAACCTATCGTTGAGAATGGATCATCAATTCAAGGAAGATCGCAAGACGGTGCCAACATTGAAGAATTCAAGTATCTCTCCAAGGAAAAATTTTTCCGGTACCTACCTTATTTATCGCCTCTTTGCTCGAGGACGAGCAACGTCTAAGCATGGGGAGGAGGTAGGTACAATGCAATTTTAGAGTTCAAAGGGGAGCAAATAAAAATTTTTATGAGAAAGAAAAAGAAGAAAAAAATGAAAATGAATGAGAAAAAAAAGAAAGAAAGAAAGAAAGAGATCTATGAGAAAAAGAGAAAAATATGAGTATGTGCAAAAATAAAAATAAAGTGAACTCCCCGGTTCTCTAAAGTGCATTAGGTAATTCAAGGCTTCAAGATTAAAAGATCCATACTCAATTTTTCAACCATGTGCAATCCGAGAACGAGGACTTCCTTTGTGCCTCGGGATCACTCTTTGCCATTTACACATGTCCACCCATCTCAAGTGTGTGTATTTTTCTCTTTCCCCTCCTTGATATAACATCATTTTCCAATGACCTTTTTGACAAGTCTCGGTAAGACCATGAGAAGCTTGTCTTGTTTTGACAACATCTCATTTATAATATCTTGGTAGGACTAAACTTTCCCAAAGCTCCATATAAAGCCTACCACACATATATGTTATGAGAGGGAAAGGAGTAGTATATATAGGCTTGAGAGACAAGATGAGATGAGAGTTTATGAGCAATATGCAAGATGATTTAAATTTGTTAACTTGGTTTATCTTTTCTTTATCTCATTCTTTATTTCAAAAATTCTGAGATCTATTTAAATTTTGGGAGCATGTTAATACTTGTGGGATAAGCTTAATTAAGAATCTACCCTCCGTAGAGATGAAGGCTAGTACATTATGGAACTTTAACGAATTAAAATTTCGAGAGCATTATGTTTTCTCATGTATGATCAAGTGCAAGGTTTAAACATTGATGGGCAACGATGATATCCATCGAAGGCTTACTCGAGGACAAGCAAGGTTTAAGCATGGGGGAGATGTTGACGGTGAAAATCCGTCAACCTAGACATGAGTTTACCTTCGGTGTTGGCATAAGTTTTATACCTTATCCATTGGTACTAACCCCCGTGGTATAACAAGTTCACTTGTGCATGTCGGTTTTGGAGTTTAGTGTTTATGCAGGGTTTTAGCATTGAAAGCAAGACTTTCGGGATAAGTTCATCAAGCACCTTATGACAAGACCTTGAAGCCCGTACAAGTCATGCAATGAAGCAAACTTGACTCCAAGAAGCCAGGGACTCAACCCGAGAAGATGACAAACTCCGAGGACCTAACCAGAAAAGTGCTGAATATTGCAAGACAAGGAGTTATGTCCAATTCGGAGAGAAACTGATGACATGGACCTACATGCAGAAGGGGGAAGCATCTAGAAGACTCGAGAACCGACATCACGCAAAGGAGGCCGCGAGCTGGGCCTGGATGGGCCCAGGCCGGCCGGCCCAGCCCTATCTAGAGCCCGTTTGCTCGCTCCTTTGCCCTAGCCGCCATTCGGGCTATTTATAGCCCCGGGGTCGAGAGCCACGCATCATCCAATTCGTCATCGGCCGCCGAGGTGCAGAGAAGAGAGGGACACCATCCCGGGGAGGAGAGGGTCGAGCTAGTTGACTTGGGTCTCCCTAGCCGACGTGGGAACCTTGCACGGAAGACCACGTCGGAGTTCCCAGAGCTAGAAGCAAGATCAAGGAAGGATCCCGGTGGTGATCTTGTGTATGTATCATTGTTATAGTTGAATTATCAAGTTGAATCTATTCCTAGCGATCAAGTGTTTCCTCGAAGATTTCGTTTTTCGATCGGCTTTGCTTATTCTAAATCTATTCTCGAGATAGATTACATAGGGTGTTCTTGTAGCCGCGGTGGCTAGAGGTGCACGCTGGATCTTCCGAAAGAACTCGACTTGTCTTTTGACTCGCCCTAGACTCCCCGCATGAGTAGGGATACGTTGTGACAGAACAGAGGTCCGAAAGGCGGATATTTTCGGAGTTGGACGGGAAACCACAATTTAAAGAGGCTTCTAATAAGATTCGATTTGCTACTTCTTCTCTTGCTTGGAACTTCAACAAAAGGCTTAACCCGATCTCTCTAGATCGATTTATCTACCCAATCTTACTTTGTTATCTCTGGTCTTTAGTAGATTAGATTAGTTTCATGTCTTTTACCTAGATGCATTAGGGTTTCTCTTTTACCGAAGATTGAAGTTACTTGGCTTTACTAGATCATCTTTTGCGTCACACATTTATTCCACGGATTCGATACCTTGCGTTCACCACTCGAGGGAAGAAGGGTCCCTTGACTACGACGGGAGATTTGTCCGCTTGCAAATCTAAACGAACTCTGATACAACTATTAACCGTCAACAGTCCCAAGCGGCGACGCTCCCCCATCTCGGCCGGTGTGAGACGACAGAAGGGGCGTGGGGGCGCCTGCACCTGGGCTGGTGGTGGCGCCGGTGCCGTGGGCGCGCCGGTGGATGGCGCGGGAAGCGCCGGGGGGTGCGCACACCGGCGGAGGCGGTGGGAAGCGCGTGGGCGCCCTGGGCAGACGGGACGCGGATGGAAGCTGCGACGCCGCCGCGTGCCGTTCGTATGCCCGCGCCAAGTACATGGCCGTCTGAAGATCGTTCGGCTGGCGCAGTTCGACGTCGACCCGGATATGGTCCGGGAGACCGCCGATGAACAGGTCCACTTTCTGGTGTGGCAGAAGGTCGTCGGTGTGGAAGACGAGTTCGTTGAAGCGCTCCTGGTACTCTTGGACCGAGCCCGTGAAGGGAAGGCGCGCCAACTCGGAGAGGCGGTTGGTGCGTGTTAACACCAAAATTGGTACAGGAAAGAGACTGACTTGTGGGCCGAGTTTGGTGACGAAATGCCATTCGGCAGGAAAATCTCCTCAGAGGATTCGGTAAAAATGCTTGCGGTCGGCAGTACGCCATCATTCGACAGAGGGACTGCTTTGCGTTTGAAAGAGGAAGTGTTCGGGAATACATGATGACGTGGCCTGGATATAAAGAAGGGACGAATTGATGACGTGTGTGAGATGGACATTGGCACCGGAGCATTAATTTAGGTATTAAATGTTGTACTCGTAGTCGATCTGGAGTCGTGTTAGGACAAGGGTATAAATATAAACCCTTGATGTCTGTAATAGGGATCGAACAATTTCACAACAAACCGGCCTAACGCCAACCTTTTGAGTCCTTTAGTCGAGTCGTTGAGTTCTTCGAGAGGAGCCATCGATCCGTCAACCTCCGTAAGTACCGGCAACCTTGTATCATGTCTAGTATCATGCGGTGGATTTAGATCGTGATGCAAGTAGTCTTGTTACCATGCTTAGTATCATGCGGTGGATTTTAAGCTTGGTTCAAGAGGGTTTCCTGTTAGATCATGAGCCATGCGGTAGGCTTAGATCTAGCTTGGAGCTAGTTATCGGCTCTATTAGATTTGGCAAGATCTAATAGATTCATTAAGTTATCATGTGTTGCTTTGGATTTTGCTTTATGTTTAATTCATGTAACACTCTTTTGCCCAATTTAGATTGATTAGATTCGGCTTTATCTTGTCTTATGATCCTTATGTTGCGTGTTCAAATCTTTAACCCGATGTGGTGCATGGATCACGTGCTCTTTAATAGCCGAACCTGAATCAATCTAGATTGTCACGTGTTGCGGGTTCAAGCTTGTTGATCTTGCTTAGATCTTGACAGAACCGAGTATCATGCGGTAGATGCAGGTTTTTGGGTTGTCTTAGAGCTAGTCATCCGGTGGATTAGATTTCGATTCAATCTGATAGCTTTCTGGCCATAAATACGGAACTGTCTGGTACCACCCGGCAAGTTCCAAGTTTTTATATAATTGCTTTTCATCCTTTGTCAGTTTCAGGAAAATTGACTGGCACACTTCGGATTTAGCACACGTGTTAAGCCAACTTTGTTCGGCTTGCTGTGTGTTTGGCGCGAGGTGCTGATTTTGCGTCAACACACTTTTTGGCACGCCCAGTGGGACCATCTAGCTGATCAAGATGCCTGATATTCATGATGTTATGGATGTCACCATGGATGAGCTGTCTCCAGAATAGCAAGTGCAGTTGAAGGATGTTGTTGATCAATTTCAGCAGAAGTGCTTGATGTCATTCGGTAAAAACAGAAGTGGTGTGCCATATCTTAAGTCTGACATGCTAAGAGTTCTACTACCAGGAGAACCTGACACTACATCTGCTGAAGAGAAACTGGAAGTTATGAATGCAGTTCAGCAAACTATGGAAAGCATAATGGCCAAACACTTTCTTGACTATGTTTAAACAGATGATGGTTGGAGTCTTTGGCCCAGGCATGGAAAGAGTGCTTGGTCGAGTATCACCCCAAGGATCTACTATGGAAATAGGGGAAACAAGTGCTGCTGTCAATAGCCAACCAGCTCGTAACGCAAGTACTTAGCCACCTTTGCAAAGTACAGGGGGTCAACCAATTCAGCCGCCTCCGCAAAGCATGGGGAGTCAGCCAATCCAGCCGCCCCTACAAGGTACTGGAGGTCGTCCAATCCAGCAGCAGAACCCTTATCAGGCAATGCCCAACAGGCCTACTTATGGGGATTTGGCATTCAACTCTTCTGGAGTTCCACCCAACTCTACTTATAGAATAGCCCCAGCAAGTAATAGGCTACAGAAGAATATGTTTGGGGATGGATATTCAGAATTCATGGAGTACGGTGCCATTGATGCTTTCCCAAATCTCGGATATGGTATGACTGCAGGAATGCCTACTGGGCCTACTGGAAGGCCAGAGGTTCAAGCCGCTAATGTTGATCTTATGGTGTAGAAGATGGCTGATGTGTTACAAAATCAATCCGGCCTGAAACCAAAGAATCAAGGGCAAATATATACACCTCCTTTCCCAGAATGGTACAACAGGGTGGCTTTGCCACACAGGGTGAAACCTCATGCAGATTTCACAAAGTTCTCTGGGCAAGATGATACTAGCACTGTGGAGCACATAGCTCGATATTTGATGCAGCTTGGGGAAGCTTCAGCTGATGAAGCATTTAGGATCAGATACATTCCCTTGTCACTGTCAGGCCCGGCCTTCACATGGTCCGCTTCTTTGCGTGCTCAATCAATCTGTTCCTGGAAGGATTTGGAACAGAAGTTCCATGCTCATTACTTCATTGGTAGTAATGAGAAAAAGCTAATTGATCTAACCACCCTGAGGCAGAGACATAATGAAACACCTATGGAGTTTCTCAGGAGGTTCAGAGAGACTAAAAGCATGTGCTTCTCTTTGAATTTGCCAGATGATCAATTGGTTGATATGGCTGTTGCGGGTATGTTGCCAGCTATTCGGGAAAAGCTATTCGGCATGGAGTTCGACAATCTTGGCCAACTGTCACACAAATTGTCATTAATGAGCAACCAAGCTTATGGCTTCAAGAAAGACTCCAGGTTTGCCAAGCACAATGATATAGCTGACATCTACAACCAATTCCTCGAAAGAGCTGATCAAGGAAAGGAATTTGATGATGAGGAGGAGATAGCCGCAGCTGAGATGGTGTGGGGCAAAGTGCCATTAACAGTGAACCAGAGATAGATCAAGCAGGCCAAGGGCACATATGACTTTGATGTGACCAAGGCTGATAAGCTCTTTGAGTTCCTTGTAAAGGAAGGCCGAATCAAGTTGCCAGATGGGCATTCTATGCTTCAGCCTGATGGAGTTAAAGAGAAAAGATACTGTGGATTTCACGACAGGAATTCTCACTCCATCAATGAGTGCAGGGTTTTCAGGATGAGAATTCAGAAGGCCATCCAAGAAGGTCATTTGAAGTTTGACAATAAAATGAAGTTGGATGGCAATCCTTTTCCTCATAACATGATTGGGTTTTCAGTTAATATGGTGATCGCTGAGGAAAAAGGAAAAGTGAAGGTTTTAACTTCAGCAAGGGCAAAGCAGGATGGATCAGTTGATCCTACTCAACAAATAACAGTGGAACAAGTCCACAAAGAAATGCCTCGCATCCTGAAAAGCCAAATTGAGGAAGGGGAATCTTCGAAAACCAAACCCAGGGTGACCTCGCGTATTCTCCTTAACAAATGGCAGTGTCAGCAAGAGAAAGAACGCTACCCGCAACAAAAGTACGAGGAGGAGAAACGAAGGTTTGAAGAGGAGGCGCACATGAGAGAACAAGAAGAGTACGCACGAGAGCAAGAGCGCGCGCATTGGGGATGTGCGTTCTTCAGGCACTGTTGGAATGAGGGTTTGAAGCTCCCCACATTGAACAATTGTCTTGAATGCAGTGACAAATACACTGAGTATAGGCAGGATACTGTCAATCGCCGGTCCGTCCATGAAAGAATTGGAAGGATACATCCCAGTGACGGTCGGCGTGTAAAAATAAATGAAGTTGATGATCGCCCAAGGAAAAGATATGCTGATCAAAAGTGGGATGATCATGAAGAGCAAGAGCGTGAATATGTCTGGCAGAAAGGATAGTGGTGCCCACCTAGACTGAGGAGGAGCCAAAAAAGGAGAGTCCAACGCTTGAGGAATCAAGAGTTGAAACAGACGGGAATCATCAGGAAACAGGTGTGGCGTCCCAAGGATAAGCCTCGTTCGGCTCCAGCATGCATGGTATACTTCTTGCCGAATGAATTCATGGCCCCAGCTAATCAGGTTGTGTAGGAAGAAGCATTGCCAGACGTCGATGAAGCTGAACAACTTGGGCTAATGGCACAACTAGTGTTGGCCAAGCAAGCAACCTTTGACAAGCCGGCCAAGAATCGACATATGAGGCCGCTGTACTTGAGAGGATACGTCAACAGCAAGCCATTGACCAAGATGTTCGTTGATGGTGGAGCTGCGGTCAATGTGATGCCATACACGACGTTCAGGAAGCTTGGCATGGGCCTTGGGGATTTGACGCCGACAAGTATAGTTCTGAATGATTTTTCTGGGAATCCTTCAGACACCAAGGGCTGTGTACATGTGGACCTGATGATCGGGTCTAAAACTTTGCTCACAACCTTCTTTGTCATTGAGGGCAAAGGGGCATATAGCCTGCTGCTTGGACGTGATTGGATTCATGCAAATTGCTGCATCCCATCTACCATGCATCAACAACTTGTTCAATGGGTGGATGATGACATAGAGGTAGTCCATGCAGATGATTCAGTGAGTGTTGCCAATGTGGAACCAGCCTTCTGGGAGTATCAACGTATAGATTGCTTCTCAGGCAAGGACTGGGGTGAAGATCCTGTTGAACCAGTCAGCAGTGACCAACGGCCGATTCAAGTAGTCGGCTCTTACAACAATTTTTAATGGATAATCCAATTGATGGAACTGATGGAAAGTTAGGACGTGGATTTATGTCGGCTGACAAATTGGAAGAAATTGATATTGGAGATGGTGATAAGCCAAGGCCGACATTTATCAGTGCTAACTTGGATTCAAATTTCAGAAAAGAGTTGATCAAGCTATTGAAAGAATACAAAGATTGCTTCGCTTGGGATTATTCGGAGATGCCTGGTTTGGATCGTTCCATTGTTGAGCATCGGTTGCCAATCAAGCCTGGTTTTAAACCTTACAAGCAACCTCCCCGAAAGATCTACAAGGATGAAGTATTGGCCGATGTGAAAAAAGAAATTGAGAGATTAATCGAAGCAAATTTCATTCGGCCATGCAGATATACGGAGTGGATCTCTAACATTGTCCCTGTTTACAAGAAGAATGGGAAAATGAGGGTTTGCATAGATTTTAGAGATCTAAACAGAGCTACACCCATGGATGGATATCCAATGCATGTTGCTGATTTGTTGGTTGATGCTACTGCTGAACATAAAGTTATTAGTTTCATGGATGGCAATGCACGGTACAATCAAAATTTTATGGCAATAGAAGATATATGAAAGACAGCCTTCAGATGTCCTGGACATATAGGCCTTTTTGAGTGGATTGTTATGACGTTTGGGTTGAAAAATGCCGGTGCAACTTATCAATGATGTGAAGAAAACTCTAGAGTGCACCCGGAAGCATGGGCTTAAGATGAACCCGAATAAGTGTGCTTTTGGAGTTTCAGCTGGAGAATTCTTGGGATTTTTGGTGCATGAGGGAGGAATAGAAGTTGGCAAGAAAAGCATGAAAGCTATTGATGAAGTTGTTCCTCCAACCAATCTCAAGGAGTTACAATCATTGCTTGGCAAGATCAATTTTGTGAGAAGGTATATTTCAAATTTGTCACAAAAGGTGTTGCCTTTCTCTCCACTGTTGAGGATCAAGAAGGATCAGAAGTTTGTATGGGGTGACGAACAACAAAAGGCTTTCGATGAAATCAAGCAGTACATGAAGGAACCACCAGTGTTGGTGCCTCCACAATTAAACAAGCCTTTCAAGTTGTACGTGGCGGCCGATACCCAAACTATTGGATCGGCCCTCATACAAGAATTTGAGGGAAAGGAACGGATAGTTGCATACCTTAGCTGAAAGCTACTTGATCCCGAAACAAGATATTCGGTTGCAGAAAAGCTTTGCCTGTGTGTTTATTACTCATGTACAAAGTTTCGGCACTATTTGTTGAATGCCTGTCGGTGTTTTAGACCGGCAACCTACTAAGGAGAGTGCGCAAAGTAGATGAATGTGGCCTCGCCAAGATCGGTAACTCGAAGGAAGAGACACGTGGCACACAATTTAGACAGGTTCGGGCCGCGAGGTGCGTAATACCCTACGTCTTGTATGCTACGTAGCTCTGGATTGATTGGGTATGATTACAAGGTGATGCAATCTTACGCCGTGAGATGAGATGATCAGAGAGGGGTCCCTGCCTCGCCTTATATAGTCCGGGAGGCAGGGTTACAAGTCAGAATATGGAGAGAGTACTAGTCGAGTACGTCTAGGAGTCCTCCATACAGCGTGGGACATGTACAGCTTCCTAACCGAGTACTTCTCCTCTGTAGTCCTTGTGCTTCACGCCATCAGGTACCGTGCAGCGCAAGTCTGGTAGTCCCAGGGGCCCACCGAGTAGTCGGTCCTGGTACCCACCGAGGTAGTGGGCCCAGGGAGGTCCATACGACAAGCCCCCGAGTACTTTGTAGTCGAGAAGGATAGCTTCAAGTAGTCTTGACGGCCTTAACGAGTAGTCCTCAAGCGTCCCCGAGTACTACAAGTCAAAAGTCCTCCAGAGTAGTCGAAGCATCCCGAGGCTGGAATGTACTTAGGTTGAGTTGTAGACTCTGGCTGAGGGTCCATCTAAAGTTTTGGCAAGAATATCCTGAAAAATCCGGAGAAAAAACCGAAGGACACGTGGCACGGAGCCCCCAAGCCTTGAGTCGAGTACTTCCTCTCGAATTGAAGGGTCATCTTGTAGAATGTGTCCTGAGATGCTCATGAGTCTTGTCGCTTCCCAGGAAGTCCAGTAGAGGTAGCCGAGCCCCCGCGGTGAGGCGCGTCGACTAGTAGAATACGAAAGGTCACGCGCGGCCGCTGAGTCAGCCGAGCGCAAACTTATCCATCCGGCCGTTGGAAGGCCGTTTTGGCTTATAAATAGAAGCCGAAACCCTTAGGGTTTTTCACCCTATGCAGTTGTAGCCATTCCGAGCAGATCTTGGCCAGGAATCACCATCAGCGCACGCCGCCGCCGCTGCGTGAAGTGCAGATCCGAGTGCGCCGCCGTAGAGATCCACCGCAGTAGCCCCCGAGCGAATGCGCGTGAAGACCCCGTGCACTTGGAGGATGAAGCCATCTCCGTCCAAGACCGCGAAAGCCGCCGGCGGGAAGAAGAGGGGCCGTGAGGAGGCCACTGGATCTGCCACAGGGACATCACCGCCGGTGTCCCCACCGCGGCCAGATCCGAACCGCAAGTGAAAGAAGTCCAAGGCGAAGATCGAGGACTTGTTGGCCCTCCTCAACAGCGGATTCCTGTGCGAGAAGGAGGTCGACATTTGGAGGGCCACCGCCGGGGATCCGTACCCGATGGAGAAGAATGAAGATGAGATCCCGATGTTCGCGCGATTCGCGGAGCGCGGACTATCTCTTCCAGTGAGCGATTTCTTCAAGGGGCTCATGGGGTAATACGGAATCGAGTACCTCAACCTCAACCCCAATGGTATTTTCCACACTGCCTTCTTCGTTCATTTCTGTGAAGCTTTTCTGGGGATCAAGCCCCATTGGATCTTGTTCCGTAAGTTCTTCCGGGTGAAGCCGCAACCCAGCGCCAGCAACCCGCGAGTAGTCGGAGGAGCGGGGATCCAGATGCGGGAGGACGTCGCCGAGCAGTACCTCTCGTACAAGCTCATAGACTCCAACCAAGACTGGAAGGCCAAGTGGTTCTACGTTATGAACCACCATACGAGACTGCCGAAGCCGAGCGGGAAGCAGCCCAAGCACCGCCCGTGGTGGAACACGGAGCCGACGATGCAAGAAGGGATCCAGCTGCCCGAGCTGTTGGCGCGGATAAAGGCGCTGAGGGAAGCCGGGCTGAGGGCCGAGCACGTGGCCTTCAGCTTCATGAAGCACAGGGTGCAGCCGCTGATGGCTCGCGACACCCTGGGCTTCGAGTACACCGGCGACGACGACATGTCGCGGATGCCTGGAGACGAAGTCGTCGACGACGACATTGTCGACAGGCTGGCTCGGATCTTCAAGGGCATGCCGCCGTACACAGCGTGCCCCGTACCGGAGTACTCCGCCGCGTGCCCACCAAAGGAGGTAAGTAGCCACACCCAGAGTCGAGTACCCATTCCATGAGTAGTCACACTAATGAGTTGTATCTTGCAGGATGACTTGAAGAAGTTTGTCTTCGAGCCGCCGCCGCCCCCTCAGGAGGTCGAGATCCCAGGGGAGGGGAAAACCAAGGCCAAGGAGTGGCGTGAGGTCGGCGAAGGAGACGACACCGTAGTCGTGGAGGACACGTCTGACGAGGACGATGACGAGGAAACGTTGCAGGACCGCTTCCAGCTGCGGTCGAGGTTCAGCCGTCCTGGCTTACCTCACGTTCCTCTCGTTCAGGATCAGCCAGCTAGCCTGGAGGCTAGTCTGGCCGCGCCGCCGCGGAGGCCGCGCAATGCATCCCGCAAGCGCGCGGCGAAGAAGCTGAAGGTCACAGAGACCACGTCCCAAGAGGTAAGCCGTCTTGAGTAGTGTAGTCGAGTACTGGTGTCTCGAGTTCACTTGTTGATGAAGAAGTTTCCTTGCTTGCAGGACTTGCCGCCTACGGATCCCGTTGATCAGGGCGACGAAGGCGAGTGGGACACGGTGGGGGAAGCCGCTGGGAGTCGCAGCCCAGCCCCCACTGTTGAAGAACTCTTGGCGCAGATGGAGCGCCAGCCCCCTGCTGCGCAAGGGAGCACAGAACCCACTGCTGCTGCGGAAGAGGTGGCGGAAGGGGCAGGGGCTACAGAGGCGCAGGAGGAGGCGCCCGCCGAGGCTGGACTGGTGGACGTCGCCAGCATCCTCGGTGCCCCGACCGTGACGGTGGTCCGGTCAAGCTTGTAAGTGTTGAGTCTTCCCGAGTAGTACTTGGTGTGGTAGTCATGCCTAATTGACAACCGGTTTGTGTACTCTGCAGGAAATCAATGGACCTATCCTGGGAGGGGGATGAACCCTCTGCAGCGGTGGCGGAGGAAGAAGCCGCGCCACCCGCTGAGGAGTTCGCTCCCGCCCCTCAGGCAGAGCCCGAAGCGCCGGCCGCTGAGGCTATGTTGCCCGAAGCCAGCGTAGTTGAAGGTGAGTACTCTGCTGAGGTTGTAGTATCCCCGAAGAGTAGTCGTAGCTGTCAGATGTGACTGATGCACTTGTCTTCTCGTTGACAGGCGCTGAGGCCGAAGGGAGTTATATCCCAGCGGTGGTGCCGCCGTACACAGCGTGCCCCGTACCGGAGGAGCCCCCGAGCCGACGGAGGTGGCCGCCGGAGAGGCCGCCACGACGACTGGAGGAGAGGAGGCTACCACGCTGCCAGAACCCACTCTGGAGGTGGTCGTTCGCTCCCTGGAGATCCAAGACGCGGAGCCCATCCACTCTGCACCGATGACCGAAGCCGCCACGAGTAGTCGTGGCAGGATCGAATTGTTGGCGGACGACTTGGTCGATCCGGCAATGGTGGCTCGGCATCTGGAGGCAGTCCGCCAAGACGAGCAGTGGATGAAGGTGAGTAGTTGTAACTCTTGAGTAGTCAATCCTTTAGCGTTGAGTACCCATCTGAGATATTTTGTCTGTGCAGGACGTCGTAGAGTGGTCCTACGAGAAGTCCAGCATGCTTCAAGGCTTCGGTGACGCAGTGCTTCGGGCCGAGGCGCTGGAGGACCAACTCGTGAAGTCCCGGAAGCACGCCGCCGCCATGCAGTCAAAGCTGGACGCCGCCTTCACCAAGTACCATAACGACATCCAGGAGATGCAGGCGAAGGGCGACGACTTGGTGCAGAAGAACAAGTCGCTTCGGAACAAGAACAAAGGTACACCCCCTGACTTGTTGAGTACTTGTTGGAGGTTGAGAGGTAGTCTAACCCGCTGTGCCTTGTTGTTTGCAGAGCTTGAGACTCAGGTAGAACAGTTGAAGACTTCAGAGACGGATCTGAAGAATCTCTTCTACCGGGAGCAGGAGGCCCGCCAGGTACTCGAGTTAGATTATAAGGAGCTTGCCTACGAGTGCGACAAGCACATGGATCTCCGTATTGCATCCGATCGTGACCTCGTCAACTGCTACAAATCGTTGCAGAAGCTGAACGAGGATTGCAAGAAGCTGCGGGCCCAACTCAAGGAACTCGAGGAGGCCGCGCTCCCCATCGCGAGGCTGCTGGTGCCTCACCCTGGCGGCCCCAAGATAGCGCCGCAGGTGGATCGGTTGAAGGAAGCCCCCAGCCGGCTGGCGGCCTACGTGAAGCACTTGGCGAAGTCAATTCCGAACCAGGTGCTGGCCTTCAGAAGTTATACTTTCCGAAGGTCCCCGTAGGCGTAGTCACTGGTGGACTAGCCGCCAATTGTAGCGATGAGCAGTATGCGGAGCTGCTGGAGCAGATGGCGCCCATTGCGGAACAAGTCGCTGACAAGCTTAATCTCCAGTAGTCCGGTAATAATTAGCTCGGAGCAGTATATGTACAGAAACAATTGTAATTGTTTAAGTATTAATGAAGGAAAGTTCCATCAATGAGTACTCGTAGTCGCGATCTCAAAGTGCGGAGTCCCATCGTGGAGTTGTCGCGAGTAGTCGTACTCGACAGTAGTCCCGTTGAGGGAAGTAGACAGTAAAGAAGTTGATGATCAATCAAACTTTATTACTGAGATAGTACACCTGGATGGCCAGGGCCGTAGTTACAGAGTAGTCGCCAGGACCCGGAGGCCGCCTACGGCTAAGTGGTGCTAGTGCAAGTAGCCGCTTACAACAGTAGATCCGTAAGTAGCCGTATAGGCTGGATCTAGAGGTACATGGTCTCTTAGTAGACCGCTGCTAGAGTCCTTTGTCCCTCGTCGCAGCCCAGGATCCGTAGGTAGCCGCATGGACTGGATTCTGGAGAGTAGTAGTCCGGAGACTGGTGCCTGGACCCGGAGGCTGCTTACAGCGAAGAAGTAGTCCGGAGACTGGAGCCTGGACCCGTAGGCCGCTTACGGCGGAGGAGTAGTCCGGAGACTGGAGCCAGGACCCGGGGGCCGCTTAAGGCGGAGGGGTCTTGATGCAGTCGCGTAGACTTGATCCCCAGTGTAGTCGTGCAGACTAGGCGTAGAACCGACAGAGCTGGTCGATGTTCCACGAGTTGTTGATGTCTTCGCCTTCTAGTGTCTGAAGGCGGTAGGAGCCCGACCCGGTCACCTTTGCGACTGTGAAGGGGCCTTCCCAGGGGGAGCTGAGCTTGTGTAGTCCTTCCGTGTTTTGGATGCGACGGAGGACGAGATCGTCAACGTTGAAGGAGCGTTCCTTGACGTTGCGGTCGTGGTAGCGTCGGATACCCTCCAGGTACCTTGCTGATTGGACGAGGGCGGCGCAGCGAGCTTCTTCGAGCCTGTCGATGTCAACTCGTCTGCTATCTTCAGAGACGCCTTCGACGTAGTGCTCCACTGCTGGTGAGTCCCATATGACATCAGCAGGGAGAATTGCTTCGGAGCCGTAGACCAGGAATTAAGGGGATTGCGCCGTTGGCTTGGAGGACTGAGTACGTAGCCCCCAGAGTGCATTAGGTAGTTCCTTGATCCACTTGCCTCCTTTAGAGTTAGCAGCATCGTGTAGCCGCTTCTTGAGAGCGTCGAGCACCATCCCGTTGGCGCGCTCGACTTGTCTGTTGGCTCGAGGATGGGCTACTGAGACATATCGGACGTCGATCCCGCTGTTCTCGCAGTACTCCCAGAACTGGTGGTTGTTGAAGTTGGAGCCCAGGTCTATGATGATGCGGTGGGGTAGTCCGTAGCGATGCACGAGTTCATCCAGGAAGTCGAGTACTCTGTCAGCCTTGGGGCATGTGACCGGCTTGACCTCGATCCACTTGGTGAACTTGTCGATGGCCACCAATACTCTGTTGAATCCACCTGGCGCAGTTGGCAGTGGCCCAATCATGTCGAGCCCCCAGCAAGCATAAGGCCAGGTTGGCGGTATGGTGACTAGCTTGTAGGCTGGGACGTGTTGTTGCTTGGCGAAGTATTGACATCCTTGGCACCTTCTGACGAGTTCTTCAGTGTCGCCCAGGGCTGTGGGCCAGTAGAAGGCTCGCCGGAAGGCCTTGCTGACCAGCGTACAAGAAGACGCGTGGTTGCCTCAGACGCCCTTGTGGATCTCCTCCAAGATGTCCTTGCCTTCTTGCCTGGGGACGCACTTCATGAGTACTCCAGAAGATGCGCCCCGCTTGTAAAGCTTGTCTCCGACGAGGACGTAGGACTTGGCGCGGCGGATGAGCTGCTCAGCCAAGTTTTTGTCCGAGGGAACCTTTTGCTCGCTGAGGTAGTCGATGAAGGGTTGCCTCCAGTCCGCGTCGATCATCATGACCTCCTGGCTAGCTGACGGATGCGGTGGGACAGTGGTCAGTGGCGCCAGCTCTGGGATGGATGGTGCGTGAAGCTCGTGGACGAAGACACCCGCTGGTACTTGAGCGCGGGTAGAACCAAGCTTCGACAGGACGTCCGCTGCAACGTTGTTGTCGCGGACGATGTGGTGGAACTCGAGACCGTAGAACTTGTTTTTGAGCTTTCGGACTTCTAGGCAGTAGGCGTCCATGTTCTCCTTGTTGCGGTCCCAGGACTTGTTGACTTGGTTGATGACCACTGCGGAGTCACCGTAGACTAGTAGCCGCTTGATGCCAGTGAAGCCGCGAGGCGGAGCCCGTGTAGTAGAGCTTCGTACTCGGCTTTGTTGTTTGAGACCTTCCAGAAGATCTGCAGGACGTACTTGAGTTGTTCGCCCGTTGGAGAGATCAGGAGTACCCCTGCACCTGCGTCCTCGAGGTTGAGTGAGCCGTCGAAGTACATCACCCAATGCTCTGGTCGCACGGTTGGAGTAGGTAGCTGATTCTCCCGCCACTCCACCATGAAGTCGACTAGCGCCTGCGACTTGATGGCTGTGCGTGGCTTGAAGTCGATGGTGAGGGCACCGAGTTCGACTGCCCACTTGGAGATTCTTCCAGTAGCATCTTGGTTCGGCAAGATGTCGCCGAGCGGGTAGTCTGTGACGACGGAGATCGAGTACTCCTGGAAGTAGTGTCGTAGCTTCCGCGAGGTGATGAGTACTGCGTACAGGAGCTTCTATACAGGCTGGTAGCGTGCCTTGGACTCTGACAGGACCTCGCTGACGAAGTAGACTGTGCGCTGGACTGGATAAGCGTGGCCGTCTTCCTGCCGCTCGACGACGATGGCAGTACTGACCACATGGGTAGTCGCAGCGAGGTAGAGCAGTAGCTGCTCGCCTTTGCGAGGAGCCGTGAGGACTGGTGTCTTCGATAGGAAGTCCTTGAGCTGGGCAAGGGCTTGGTCCGCCTCTGGAGTCCACACGAACTTCTCTTGGTGCTTGAGTAGTTTGAAGAAGGGGAGGCCCCGTTCTCCAAGCTTCAAGATAAATCTGTTTAAGGCCGCCATGCACCCAGTCAGCTTCTGGACGTCTTTGATGCACGTGGGAGCTTTCATGTTGGTGATGGCGGAGATCTTCTCGGGGTTGGCTTCGATGCCACATTGGCTGATGATGAAGCCGAGTAGTTTGCCCGAAGGTACGCCGAAGACGCACTTGTTCGGGTTGAGCTTCCAGCGGTACTCGCGTAGGGATGCGAAAGTCTCTTCAAGGTCGTCGATGAGGGTACTGGAGTCTCTGGTCTTGACGACCACGTCATCCACGTTGGTTTCAACGTTCTTGTTGAGCTGCCTCTTGAAGCAGGCCTGGATAGCTCATTGATAGGTGGCACCGACGTTCTTCAACCCGAAGGACATGGTCGTGTAGCAGTACGTGCCAAACGGGGTGATGAACGCGGTCTTCTCTTGGTCTTCTTCCTTGATCGCGATCTGGTGGTACCCGGAGTAGCAGTCGAGAAAGCAGAGCAGGTCGCAGCCCGCTGTAGAGTCGATGACTTGATCAATCCGCGGCAACCCGAAGGGGTCCTTGGGGCAGTGCTTGTTGAGATCGGTGTAGTCGACGCACATCCTCCACTCGTTTGAGTTCTTCTTGCGGACGAGGACGGGGTTGGCAAGCCACTCAGGATGGAAGACTTCTCTGATGAAGCCAGCCACGAGTAGTTTGGCGAGTTCCTTCTTGATGCCATCCCGTCTGTCGTCGGTGAAACGGCGGAGGTGTTGTCGCTTGGGGGTGGCCTTAGGATCGACGTTAAGGCAGTGCTCAATCAACTCCCTGGACACTGCTGGCATGTCCGCTGGCTTCCACACGAAGATGTCGCGGTTATCCCGGAGGAAGTTGATGAGCGCGACTTCCTATTTGGGGTCGAGGCCGGCCCCGATGGTGGTGGACTTGCTGGTGTCGCCTGTCCCGAGGTCAATTGTCTTGACCAGAACCTCCTCAGCTGGCTGAGGCTTGTTGGCTTCGTCAGACTTCTCAGGGATGTCGAGTTCACTTGCGGCAAGCTTCTTCGACGCAGCGTAGACCTCCATCATAGCGTTTGGTACTTGATTTGTGGAGGCTATCTCCACGGCTTCGGTGTCGCAGTCGTGCGAGATCTTCAAGTCCCCTTGGAGAGAGAGTACACCTGCTGGGCTTGGCATCTTGAGTACCAAATAGGTGTAGTGGGGTACCGCCATGAACTTGGCGATAGCCGGTCTGCCGAGGATGGCATGGTAGGACGTCTCGAAGTCCGCGACTTCGAACTTGACGTACTCGGTACGGTAGTTGTCCCGAGATTCCCCAAAGGTAACTGGCAGGACCACTGAGCCTAGTGGGATAGCCGCGTTCCCGGGGACGATGTCGTAGAAGGGCGAGGCGCTCTTGGTGAGCATGTGGGTGATGTCGAGCTTCATCTTCTTCAAGGTCTTGGTGAAAAGGACGTTGAGCCCGCTTCCACCATCGATGAGGACCTTGTTGAGCTTGGAGCCCGCGACCACCGGCTTTAGGACGAGAGGGAACCGCCCTGGTTCGGAGAAGCTGGTCCATTGATCTGCGCGGGAGAAGGTGATGGGTACCTCCGACCACCTGAGGGGGGGGGGGGCGGGACCGCTGGTTCAATGCTCATGACTTCTCGACGAGTAGCCTTTTGCTCCCGTCTGCTGGGTAGTCCGCCGAAGAGGACGTTGACAGTCTTGTCGGGTTCCTGGAAGTCGCCGTTGTCTCCGTCGTTCTTTTTCTTGCCTTTCTTGTCGTGAGGGTGCGGTGGCTCTGGAGTACTTTTGAGTGCTCGCCTGAGTTGGTAGCACTGCTCGGTGGTGTGGTTGCCGTCCAGATGCCACGGGCACTTCTCCTTCAGCAAGTCTTTGAAGCCACCGGAGTTCTTCTTCGAGTTCTCCTTCGCAGGGCGCTGGATAGCCACGACAGTGTTGTCTGGCTTGCGCTTGCGGTTGGGACCCGAGTAGTAGTAGTTGTTGTTATTGCGACCGCCTTGGTTCCCGTTGTTGCCGCTGCCGCCGCCCGTGTTCTGCTTGCTTTTGCCACAGATGGCATCATACTTGGCATTGGCTTTGTCTTCTTCATCTGCCCAGGACGTGATCATGTCCTTGAGGTGGGGGATGGACTTGGGGCGACGGTGACCGAAGTCTTCAAAGGTGCGGCGATGGTAGAGGCCGTCTTGGAAAAGGTCGATGACCTCCTTGTCGGTGACGTCGACTACAGTAGCGCGCTTGTCGAAGAAGCGGCGCATGTACTTGCGGAGGGTCTCGCCTTGTTCCTTGTTGACGGTTAATAATTGTATCAAAGTTCGTTCGTGACTCGCAAGCGTACAAGTCTCCCGTCGTAGTCAAGGGACCCTTCTTCCCTCGAGTGGTGAACCCAAGGTATCGAATCCGTGGAACAAATGTGTGACGCAAGACTTAATCTATTAAAGCCAAGTAATCTTCAATATTCGATAAAAGACCTAATGCATCTAAGTAAAAGACACAAAACGAATCTAATCTACTAAAAACCGGAGAAAACAAAGTAAGATTAGGTAGATAAACCGATCTAGAGGGATCGGGGTAAGCCTTTTGTTGAAGTTCCAAGCAAGAGAAGAGTAGCAAATCGAATCTTAATAAAAGCCTCTTTAAATCGTGGTTTCCCGTCCAAATCCGAAAACATCCGCCTTTCGAGACCCCCGTTCTGTCACAACGTATCCCTATTCATGCGGGGAGCTTAGGGCGAGTCAAAAGACAAGTCGAGATTCTTTTGGAAGATCCGGCGTGTACCTCTAGCCACCGCGGCTACAAGAACACCCTATGTAATCTATCTCGAGAATAGAATTGAAATAAGCAAAGCCGATCGAAAAACGAAATCTTCGAGGAAACACTTGATCGCCGGGAAAAGATTCAACTTGATAATTCAACTATAACAATGATACATACACAAGATCACCACCG
This sequence comes from Cenchrus americanus, assembly GCA_947561735.1. NCBI lineage: Eukaryota > Viridiplantae > Streptophyta > Magnoliopsida > Poales > Poaceae > Cenchrus > Cenchrus americanus. The sequence continues at coordinate 96,933,524 of OX387240.1, forward strand.
GGATCCTTCCTTGATCTTGCTTCTAGCTCCGGAACTCCGACGTGGTCTTCCGTGCAAGGTTCCCACGTCGGCTAGGGAAACCCTAGTCAACTAGCTCGACCCTCTCCTCTCCTAGATGGTGTCCCTCTCTTCTCTCGCTTCTCGGCGGCCGAAGACGAAATCTTCTCTCCGTGGCTCTCGGTCGGGGGACTATAAATAGCCCGATTGGCGGCTAGGGCAAAGGGCGACGGGTTTGGGCCCTAAATGGGCTCGGGCCGACCGGACCGGGCCGGCCGGCTGGGCCCATTTAGGCCCGGCCCCGCGGGCTCCTTTGCCCGAGGTCGGTTCCCTTGCTTCTCGGATGCTTCCCCCTTCGCATGTAGGTCCATGTCGTCGGTTTCTCTCCGAATTGGACTCAACTCCTTGTCTTGCAAGATTCGGCACTTTTCCGGTCGGGTCCCCGGAGTTTGTCGTCTTCTCGGATCAAGTCCCCGGCTTCTTGGAGTTAAGTTTGCTTCATTGCATGACTTGTTCGGGGCTTCAAGGTCTTGTCATGAGGTGCTTGATGAACTTATCCCGAAAGTCTTGCATTCAACACTAAATCCCCGCATAAACATTAAACTCCAAAAACGACATGTACATGTGAACTTGTTATACCACGGGGGTTAGTACCAATGGATAAGGTATAAAACTAATGCCAACACCGAAGGTAAACTCATGGCTAGGTTGACGGATTTTCACCGTCAACATCTCCCCCATGCTTAAACCTTGCTCGTCCTCGAGTAAGCCTTCGATGGATATCATCATTGCTAAACAATGTTTAAACTCGCACTTGATTACACATGAGAAAACATAATGCTCTCAAAATTTTAATTCATTAAAGTTCCATAATGTACTAGCCTTCATTTCTACGGAGGGTAGATTCTTTTTAAGCTTATCCCACAAGTATTAACATGCTCACAAAGTTTTAAATAGATCTCAGAATTTTTTAAAATGAAGATCGAGATAAAGAAAAACTAAACCAAATTCACAAATTTAAATCATCTCGTGTATTGCTCATAAACTCTCATCTCACTTGTCTCTCAAGCCTATATATTCTACTCCTTTCCCTCTCATATATATGTGGTAGGCTTTTATATGGAGCTTTGGGAAAGTTTAGTCCTAACAAGATTTTATAAATGAGGTGTTGTCAAAACAAGACAAGCTTCTCATGGTCTTACCGAGACTCGTCAAAAAGGTCATTGGAAAATAATGTTAAATCAAGGAGGGGAAAGAGAAAAATACACACACTTTAGATGAGTGGACATGTGCAAATGGCAAAGAGTGATCCCGAGGCACAAAGGAAGTCCTCGTTATCGGATTGCACATGGTTGGAAAATGAGAATGGATCTTTTTATCTTGAAGCCTTGAATGCACTCTTAGAGAACCGGGGAGTTCACTTTACGCACAAATATATTTTTTTCGTTTCTCATATTTCTCATTCTTTTCTTTCTTTCTTTCTTTCTTTCTTATATATATATATATATATTTTCTTTCTTCACCTTGGAAGTCACGTACATCGCCGAATTTTTTCTTTCATCATTATATATATATATTTTTTAAAATACTCCCTTTTGAACTCTAAAACTGCACCGTACCTACCTCCTCCCCCATGCTTAGACGTTGCTCGTCCTCGAGCAAAGAGGCGAAAAATAAGGTAGGTACCGGAGATATTTTTCCTTGGAGAGATACTTGAAATCTTCAACGTTGGCACCGTCTTGTGATCTTCCTTGAATTGATGATCCATTCTCAACGATAGGTTGTGGTCAAGGAGGTAATCACAAAAAGATGATAATTGGTTTAAGGGTGGATATCCGGCGAAGTTTGTGAGATCACCGATGCGGGGATACACAATGCACGGATAAAAGGCTAGCAAAAGGATAGATACGCAAAAACGGAATGACCAGCTTCTTAGTCTCGGGCCAGAGAAATCATGGCCTGCAATAACGCACTCAAAAATAAATCTTGTACACTAAGGTTTATGCACTCAAATATATATAAGGCTTTGGATAGGTTGAGCAACACACAAGTGATATTTGTGACAAGGTTAGTGATATTTTTAAGCATAAAAGACATCTTTAATCTATTCATAACTTGAGAGCATATAAAACACTATGGGTCTTTATTTTAATCATAACCTCCGCAGAAAATTAAGCTAGCATTTAAATAAATTCAGATCTGTATTTTTAAGAGAGCACTAGCTTAAACATGCATAAATCAATTACAAAGATGAACAAAGCTGCAATTTTAATCATATATCATCATGGCACGAATTTTGTAACTTTTCCAATGATAAAATCAAGGTGGTGTCTTTATTAATGGTGATATCAAGTTGAAATACATACTGAAAATAAACAAACATGCTTGCTGAAATTTAAATAAAAACAGAAAATACTACGCAAACACACATAAGCAAAAGCTGAAAAATACAGAGGAAAAGAAAAGAAAAGAAAACTAAAGTTCCTAAATCTTCTAGTCCTCCGCCGGTGGTTGATGTTGATAGTCTTGATAATAATACCCTTGCTCATAATATGGTTGGACATTTCCTCCGTCGAATTGATTTGGCTCCACAAGGTGAAGGCGTCCAAGTTCAAAGGCAATATTTGCGTTGCCTTCACCGAGTTGGGCTGCGTTAGATTGGATGGCTGCGATGTTTTGAGCATTTCTTGCAGCATACCCTCCAATAATGGCCATGCTTTGTTGTGGTTGGGGATGATGAGCGTAGGACTCCGCGAAGTTAGCGTTGGGCACAACATAATTTTGTGGGGGTACCGGTGCACCACCCCCACCCCCATGCTTGTTGTTGTGACCCTCCGTAATAACTTGGCGGAGGAGGAACTCCGCCGAATGGTTGCACATTGGGTTGTGCTCCACTCGCTTGTGCGGAGGATGTTCCCTCCTCTACGATTCTTCCTCTTTTGTTCTTCCTTGCAGGGACAAGTAGTCCCTCTTCCAACCAATCTTCCCTTCCTTCGGTGAAAAGCCTAAGCCTCTCATCTGGAAGGGGTAAGTTTACAATGGCCAACCGATAACCTCCTCTCTCATCTCCACTAATGTACTTGCCTTGCCGCAAGTACTCAAAACCGAGAGAGGTACCACGCAAAAGGTGAGCGGGCTTTCTTGCGATCCCCGGCCGCAGGGAAAAGGCCAACATGGAGAGGTAACACCCCGAACCAATATTACCAGCCCCCGATGTCGCTTCACAACACCAACGGTTGATCATGAGGTAAGAGGGGTCAATTGGCTGCCTGGCAATTAAAGCCGAGTATAGCCAATTCAACTCCGTGTCGGTCACCTTTGTTTCCCTCATCCTCCCCAATACCCTCTTGCACATCCAAGAGTGAAATATCCGGATAATGGGGTTGCGGATGCAATTGCGTTGTTGATGGGCATCTCCGGAGATCATGTTCCAAAATCCCGCCAACATGCGGGTGGCACGTCAACTTTCTCCGGAGCTCCCTTGTGGAATCCAAGCAGCTCCCTAACGTGCTCGTAGGGAACCACTTGCTCGATTCCCTCCAAACGGAATGACAAGCTTTGCACCCCATCATCATCAACGATGGGTGCAATAGTCATCAAAATTTCCAAGGCGTAACCCAAATGGGTGTCCACCGATATTCCGTTGGAGAACTGCACCCAACCGAGGTGCCCCAACATGTAGTATATGTCGGTGCAAAAACCCAAGGTGTAGAGTGCTTGGTCATCGAACTCGACGTTTGGCACAAGCCTCTTCTCAAGATTGGCGAGCCTCTCCTCCTCCGCCGCCGACAAGATGATGAAGCCGTACGAAGATTGTGTCGGGGTGTAAGGAGGTGGTGCGGTTGAGCGAGTCGATCGTCGTGGTGGCGCGGGGCTGCTCCTCCGTGTGCCCACGAGGTTCGGTGAACCTCATGGAAGTGCTTCTCGCAGCCCTCATACCACCAAGGAGGAGAGCGTCGTTCCTCCTCGGTGGTGCCGTGTCCGTCTCCATGCTCCGGGGAGACTCGGAAACCGAGTGCCTCCTTGAAGACGTTGTTGATGACGGCTTGGACGACGACGAACTCTTCTTCTTGGAGAAGAGACTTGTGGTCTTCTTCCACATGGTTGCTGCACTCTTTCTTCAACTAAAATTTCGGGTTGCAACCGGTAAACTAGGCACTTAAACTCTTTGCTTCGGATGTGGACTTTGAGTGGATTAAGGATGTGGATTTTTCTTGAGCTATCAAGCTTGGGATGGTTGGCTAAGTCTACGGAGGTTCTGAGCACACAAACTTGAACACACAAACAAGGGAAGGAGAGGGAAGCTTGCTGCGAGAAAACGGGCGCCGGGGGGCTGCTTTTATAGGGCGGGCCGGCCGGCTCGGGCCGGCCGGCCCGGGGTCCTCCGGCTCCTCCTCGGCGCGTCTTTCTCCCGGCACGATCATTTCGCCTCTGCAACTTTCCCCGCCCGCGTGCTCCACGAGTTGCACCGCCCAAACGCTCTCGTCCACTCCTTTTCTTGAATTATTGGTCCTCCCACTTGATGCTCCATGCTTTGGGTCATGTCCATGCTCCCTAGCTCCACTTGCTTCACATGCCACCATGAAAATCCTGCAAAGTTGATGCTTGCTACCCACCATGCTTGTCCTTTGCATGTGGAATTGGTGAAAGTTGATAAAAGGGCATCCAATGGTGCATGCATGATTAATTCAAACTAATTGCCTCCATTTAGGTGTGTTTAAGGTTAAGCACTCCTCTAATTCGAAATTTAAAATATTTTTCAGAGCCATGCAAGAGCTCAAACATAATTTTAGAGAAGTTTTTAAACCATTAAAAACAAATGTAAGTCGAAAATATTTTTCGACTACGTTGATTTTGGTCTCACCGGTAAAGTTTGCTTTCATCGGTTGAGAGCGAACGTTTTCCCGGCTTGATCATGGGGGCATAGGTTTAGGTTCTAATTTGGCTAAATAAGAAAGATTTTGAATAAAACAAAATTAGAATAGGCTTAGAAAAATTCTAATCCTAGAGAAACCAAGGATAAAGATTTTTAAAACCAACCAAAAGCTTTGATTTCTAGGTTCACGCGAGTACTACCACGTGCTGAATTTTTATAACACTTAAATATAAATCGTGGCTCTACTCGTGTGGTTTTAGCATGAAAAAATAAGTCAACCTCAGTACCATAATGAGGGTGAAAGGTTGAGTTAAGGTTCTGAAATTATTTGGTTGAGGGGTTTCTCGAAAAGAAAAGAATCAAACAAGCACATAGGAGGGTTCATGCAAAGGGTTTATGATAAAGCAAACATTCAATCAAGAATTATGTCTCTAATATTGTTCAACCACTTCTAAGTCTAATGTCTTTGCGTAATAAAACTCAAAAACTAAATTATTAAAAATACTCGAAAAACCTGGAATCGGGTTGTCCTCCCGGTAGCTTATTCTTGACTTGACTTGACGAAACGGGTTGCCTCCCGCCTAGCGCTTCGTTTATAGTCCATGGCTAGACTTCTTCACTTGGTCACTCCGGATCAACGCTCTTTGCGGGCGTTGCAATCTTGGGTACCCACTTCTGCACCATCTTGGGCGCGGGCTTGTCTTTTGGCTTGGGCGGCTTAGTCATTTTTTTGGTCTTCACGGGCGGCTTCTCTTCCTTTGTCTTGACGGATGCAACACCTTCTTTAATTTTCGTTACGTTCACTTTTTTCGGCTCCTTCTTCTTTTTCAGCCCCTCCGTTTGTTTTGGTTCTCCCTTCACTCCAATCATGTTGCATGCCTCAATCCTTGGACGAACTTGAAGGAACTCCTTTCTCCGTTGATATCGAACATGATCTCCCCCTTGCCAACATCAATAGTTGCTCCCACGGTCTTGAGGAACGGCCTCCCTAGGATGAGCGGCGGCTTCTCCCTCTCTCCCATCTCGAGCACAACGAAGTCGACGGGGATGAAGTGGTGTCCAATCTTCACGGGTACATCTTCAGCAATGCCCAAGGGATAGCGAATGGAGTTGTCACCCAACTCCAAACATATTCCCGTAGGCTCCATTGGTAGGCGTAACTTCTCGAACACATCCCTCAGCATGACGCTCACACTAGCTCTGTCACACCCGGTTTTAAAGGCAAAACCGAATGCATTGATCACGTGTGCGCCAGGATCAAGTTACACACACGCTTAGACATTATGAATACCAAAATCAGTGCCACACGAATAAAGAGTTATTACAAACCATAGTCTTAATCGAAACTTAAACAAACGAGTTCTCGCAGCGGACAAAAATGCCTCCACAGGCAGCTGACTGAAGACTACGCACACCTAGAACTCCTTGAAATCTTCTGGATTATCTTCAAAGTTCTCCCAGTCTGAGCAGCAATTTCGGGTATTGTAGATGCAAGAGAATAAACAAGCGTGAGCACATATCGTACTCAGCAAGGGGAAAACAACATAACATGCAAGGCCATATGGTGGATGGCTAAGGTTCACGCACTTTAGCATTTTAGTTGGTCAAATTTTATTAGCAACCTGATTACTAGAGGTGTAAGTTCATACCAACCCAATTAATAAGATATAAGCATCATAAATAAAGGAATAAACCACAATTTAAGCATTAAAGTTCCATAACTTAATCATGTGAGTGTCCAAAGCCGCTCTTGACCGTGAGCACGGCTAATCGATTAGTTTAACACTCTGCGAGAGGTTGTACATCTTTACCCACAAGCGGCGTAAAAGCTCCGAAGAACTTTGGACCCAACCATGCGGTGTTTGCAAGACACCATACCACACTTCCGAGGTGTGATTGCATAGGGACGCTACATGGCCTTTACAAAGGTTCCCTAGCAAGTTATGACCCACAAGGTCCGGATCGATTAGCAAGGTATAAAGTCCCCTAGCGAGGCCAATACCCCACCATAAAAGAATAACTCACCCAACCCCCTGCTAGAGCGAGTCCATACCCCACGGTACCGCCGATCCCTTGTCCTTATCAGGTAAGACCATCCCATGCTAAAGTTCCTAATTAATCAGCCAAGACCATTGCCCATTAGTTCTTGTGGTTGTACTGTTTTCCTGGGTGGTTCTCCATGTTCCGATTATCAAATTAAAGTGGTCTTGCAAAGTAAAAGATCATAAACGGAACATGAAATAACAAAAAGATAGCCAAGTAGATTAATACCAATACCCAGTTGAGCATGCTAAGCAATAACTACCACAAGATTAATTTAATTCCCGGCATCAAGGTAAAGGTAGGCAAAAGCTAGGCATGATCCTTAATAGGTTCCCATCCAATTAATGCAAGCGAAAAGTAAAAACAGTGAATTTAAATGCATGTTATGTAGGACAAGCGGGCATGCATCAAGGAATACTTGCCTTCAACAAAGCCTTGCTGCTCAAACTCTTGCACGACCGGATCTTCAAATCCCTCGAACGAATCGCTCTCTACGATCCACAATCATCACATACAAGCATACAATAGAAATAAATAAGAAACAGTCACCAAACAGATCAAACAGATCTAAACAGTAGCATGAAACTAATCTATGCTTCGAGACGAACGCGTGGACATAAAGAACACTAAAATCGGAGCTAAAACGACTAAGTTATGGCTTAGGGAAGGTATAGGGACTAATCTGTGAAGATTTAAAAAAAGGTTTTGGGCTAAAATAAAGAAAAAGGACTAAACTGTAAGAAATCTTATACGGTGGAAGGATATTTTTGTAAATAAAGAAAATCCAGGGGCTTTTCTGCAAAAACGCCAGGGCTGGCGGCGGGTTTGACCTGGCAAACCGGGTTGACCCGATCTAGATCCGTTGGATCTAGATCCGATGGCTGTGGCGGGTTGCGGCGGCGCGGCTCAGATCTGGCCGTCGGGTTTCAATCCGGCGGTTAAGGTCTTGCGCATGCGGCGGGGTGACGGCCAGCGGCGGGTCGAGGCCGGCGGCGAGCGGTTGCGGCGGCGCGGGCGGCGGGGCTCGCCGGCGGGACCCAATCTAGGGTTTCGGCCACGGATAGGGACGCGAAGAGCACCTATGCGACGAGCGCGAACGGGCAAATCGATCTAGGGCGGCGGCTCGGGCGGAGACGCGGTGGTGCGGGCGGTCCACGCGGCGGTCGGTGCGGCGGCGCGGGCGCGAACTCCCGGCGAGGCCTCCCCGGTGCTACGGTGCACAAGGACGACGACGCGTGACTCCGGCGGATTCCTCACCTCCTAGCGCGTCCCCCGGTCTTGCTCCTCGACGATGAAGCGACGGCGGCGGCGAGGACCGAAAGCGGCGGCGCGGCTAGGGTTTACGGCGGCGCGGGGACGGCGGCTTGGGTGGGAGGTCCGGGGGCGGCGGGCGGCTATAAATAGCCCGGGGGCCCGGCCTTGGCGTGCGGGCCACGCGGAGGACGCGTGCGCGGGTCGGACTCGGGCGGCGCGGCGGCGGCGGAGCGAGTCGGGTCGGAGACGACCACGGGTGGGGGATGACGGGTGGTCCCCACCCGTCGGTGTCGACGGGAGCGGGAGGGAGGCGGGGCCGCCGGTGGCGTTGGGCCGGCGGCCCGCCGTGCGGGGGGCGTCGGGCGGAAAGGCCGGCCAAGTGGGCCGCGAGCGGGCGGGCGAGTGCGGCGGGCGGGCGCGCGGTCTTCGGGCCGCGGCCGCGCGAGCGGGGCCGCTTGCTGCTGGCTTCGGGCTACTGTCCGGGTTGGGCTAGAAAGGAAAATGGATGAAGGGAAAAGGAGATAAGGTTTGGGACTTTAGGGATTTAGGAAAAAGGCACCAATCAAATAGAATTCAAATTTTGAATTTGAATTCCAGGCAACCAAAAATAATGCTCCAGCATGTATGCAACAAATAATTCCTATATTTCATTAAATTTATTTTAGAAAAGTTTTAAATGCCTAAAATTAAATAAACAACCTTATATTCCTTAGGCAAATAAATGGTTGCTATCAAATTTTAACAAAGCCAAAATTTTAATAGAATTAGGGTGTTACAAGCTCCAAGGTCGCATAACGCCTTCTCGAAGTTGAAAGAACCAACTGAACATGGAATTGTAGGGCATCCGGGGTCTTTTTGCTTCTCTAGCCCATAAGCAATAGCTGCACTACACTCCTCGGACATCTTGACATGATCTACCCCGAGTGTTGCTATCTCATATTTATTTGCAAGTATATCTTTAAAGTAACGAGAATATGTAGGTACTTGTAGGGCATCTAGTAACGGCATGTTGATGCTAAGTCTACGCACAACTTCCACAAACTTCTCAAAGTGGTTGTCAAGTTTACCTCGGAAGTAGCGTGGCTTGAGTTGCGGTATCCTCGTGTCATCTTCCGGCATCTCGAATTCGGGTTCCTCGGTGACGATCCCCCGTAACCTTCTCTTTAGCGGCTCCTTCCACCTCGGTGGACGGTTTAAGCTTCCTTGCTCCCGCGGAACGTTCCGGATCTTCGGTCTCCTTCCCCGAACGTGTTTGAATGGCCTTCGCCGATTCGGGACATTTGGGTTGTCTCGGAAGCTTCCCTTCATCATTAGTGAGGCGCCCGCAAGTTGTCCAACTTGCGTCTCGAGCATCTTCATCATGTTGAGCACTTGATGATTGGAACTTCCGACCTCCGTCACTTTGCTATCGATGTTCTCCAACACCTTGTCTATGGTCTTGAACTTGGTGACGGTGTCCTTGTTGATCTTAGCTTGCTCATCCATGAACTCCTTCAATTGTATCCGAAGTGGAACCGCGTTAGGAATAGATGAGCTTGCATTAAATAGAGGCCTACCTTGCCCGTAGCGGAAGTTCGGCAATTCTCCCTTCCTCATGTAGTCGAGCACTTTGGCTTCCTCCGGACAATCTTTGCGGACATGGCCATACTCTCCACATTCTTCGCATGTGGACCTTGCTTCGGCGGCCTTCAAGTCTTGAGCCTCTTTCTTTTCTATCTCCATCTTCTCCAACCTCCTCATGAGCGAGTCGATCTTGCCTTCAAGTATGTCTTCCTTGTCCACTTGCAAGGCTCCTTTAACGTTCCCCATGGGTTGAGCCGGGTGTAGGCGCCCGGATGACGCCCACATGTCATTATCCGCGACCTTCTTGAATAGCGTGAAAGCTTCCGTCGGTGTAAGCTCGATGATAGATCCTCCCGCTGATGCATCGATGATCGTCCTTGACGCCATGGTGAGTCCTTGATAGAACTTTTGCACGAGGTCTTCTTTCGGGAACTTGTGATGTGGAACCGCCCGGTGTACTCGTTGAAGCGCTCGAATGCCTCCGAGATAGTTTCGTAGGATATTGAACAAAGGTGGCAATCTTATTACGCAAGCTTTGAGTTTTACCCGGTGAGTAGTATTCCTTCATGAAAGCCTTCATCAACGTGTTCCAATTTTGCACCGTCTCCGCCGGTTGAGAGTGGAACCATTGCAAAGCCTTCCCGAGTAGTGAAAACGGAAAAAGCCTTGCCCTCATTTGATCTTGAGTCACCCCATCCATGTTGAAAGTCGACACGGTTGAATGAATGCTTGGAGGTGAAGGTTCGGATCCTCTTTGCCGGTGAAGGGTGAATGTTGCACCATGCGGATTATTGAGGTCTTGATCTCGAACGGTCTTCCGATCTCCTCGAGGTTCAAGATTGGTAGGTCGATGATGTCTGGGGTGCATAGCTCCCCAATCTTGCGTTCTTCCGGTGGTTGGTCACCCATTGGTGGACGTCGGTTCTCCCGCGGACTTTGAGGTGGTGAATTCTCCGGAGATTCCTGCGATCCTTTGTCTTCCGACTCCGAATCTACAAAATCCGGCATTTAGCTTGATGTGCTTCGCGTCTCCTTAGCACGTAAAGTTTTTTTCGGATCATCCACAAAATTATTGGGTTTGTTGGAGAGGTAGCCGTCCATCTCCTGTTAGAGTTAGCAATAAACAAAGTATGCAGAAAAAACTAGAAAACAAAACAAATCTATAAAGACTAGAGTTAGACAAACTAGATTAGATGTATTTTGAGGATGATCGAAATTTAATAGATGCAAAAATAAAACAAAATCAGTACTGAAAATTACGAAAAAAAAGCAATAAAAAATCAAATCTTGATCACTTGTTCCCCGGCAACGGCGCCAGAAAAAGGGGCTTGTTGACGGTTAATAATTGTATCAAAGTTCGTTCGTGACTCTCAAGCGTACAAGTCTCCCGTCGTAGTCAAGGGACCCTTCTTCCCTCGAGTGGTGAACCCAAGGTATCGAATCCGTGGAACAAATGTGTGACGCAAGACTTAATCTATTAAAGCCAAGTAATCTTCAATATTCGATAAAAGACCTAATGCATCTAAGTAAAAGACACAAAACGAATCTAATCTACTAAAAACTGGAGAAAACAAAGTAAGATTAGGTAGATAAACCGATCTAGAGGGATCGGGGTAAGCCTTTTGTTGAAGTTCCAAGCAAGAGAAGAAGTAGCAAATCGAATCTTAATAAAAGCCTCTTTAAATCGTGGTTTCCCGTCCAAATCCGAAAACATCCGCCTTTCGAGACCCCCGTTCTGTCACAACGTATCCCTATTCATGCGGGGAGCTTAGGGCGAGTCAAAAGACAAGTCGAGGTTCTTTCGGAAGATCCGGCGTGTACCTCTAGCCACCGCGGCTACAAGAACACCCTATGTAATCTATCTCGAGAATAGAATTTAAATAAGCAAAGCCGATCAAAAAACGAAATCTTCGAGGAAACACTTGATCGCTGGGAAAAGATTCAACTTGATAATTCAACTATAACAATGATACATACACAAGATCACCACGGGATCCTTCCTTGATCTTGCTTCTAGCTCCGGAACTCCGACGTGGTCTTCCGTGCAAGGTTCCCACGTCGGCTAGGGAAACCCTAGTCAACTAGCTCGACCCTCTCCTCTCCTAGATGGTGTCCCTCTCTTCTCTCGCTTCTCGGCGGCCGAAGACGAAATCTTCTCTCCGTGGCTCTCGGTCGGGGGACTATAAATAGCCCGATTGGCGGCTAGGGCAAAGGGCGACGGGTTTGGGCCCTAAATGGGCTCGGGCCCGACCGGGCCCGGGCCGGCCGGCTCGGGCCCATTTAGGCCCGGCCCGCGGGCTCCTTTGCCCGAGGTCGGTTCCCTTGCTTCTCGGATGCTTCCCCCTTCGCATGTAGGTCCATGTCGTCGGTTTCTCTCCGAATTGGACTCAACTCCTTGTCTTGCAAGATTCAGCACTTTTCTGGTCAGGTCCCTGGAGTTTGTCGTCTTCTCGGATCAAGTCCCCGGCTTCTTGGAGTTAAGTTTGCTTCATTGCATGACTTGTTCAGGGCTTCAAGGTCTTGTCATGAGGTGCTTGATGAACTTATCCCGAAAGTCTTGCATTCAACACTAAATCCCTGCATAAACATTAAACTCCAAAAACGACATGTACATGTGAACTTGTTATACCACGGGGGTTAGTACCAATGGATAAGGTATAAAACTAATGCCAACACCGAAGGTAAACTCATGGCTAGGTTGACGGATTTTCACCGTCAACATTCCTGCTTGACCATGGCCAGGTCCATGCGAGTACCCGAGCGGCCCATGGCACCTGCGAAGTTGCTGGTGAATTGCTCCTTCAGCTGATCCCACTTGTCGATCGAGTGCTTGTCCAACGACTCGAGCCATGTGAGTGGGGCTTGGTCCAGGCAGAAGGGGAAGTAGAGGCACTTGGTGTCATTGTTGCCGCCAGCGATCTCGATGGAGAGGGCGTAGCACCTGAGCCACTGGATGGGGTCCTGCTTCGCGTCGTACTTGGTGATCCCCAAAGGCTTGAACTTGTCGGGGAGGAGCAAGTTGCGAAGTCGAGGTGAGAAGGCGGGGAAGCCGTCATTGTCACCTGCGGTGGCTGACTTCTTCCACCGCAGCTCTTCAATCTTCTGGCGGGCGTCGTAGCCGCCCTGTGAGGCTCCGGAAGCGTGGCTGTTCGCGTGGTCTCGACCGCCGCGACTGCCCCCGCCGCCGGCCCTCTCGTTGGCTCCGTGGTTGGAGCTTCCGTCATCGCCGCCGCCACCGCCGGGTCACGGCCGCCGCCGCCGGGGGCGCGGTGAGGGACGACCTTACGGTTGCTGTTGCCACCCTATGAGGGTCCGTCGGCGTTTGCGCGTGTACGGTTAGGCTGAGCCGGAGCTCGGCTCGAGTACGGTTGCGGCCGAGGTCAGCGCTGCGACTCGTAGCTTCGTTTTCGCGGTTCCTGGCGGGGGGAGGCTGGTTGACCCTGTTGTCGACCCGCATGAAGTAAGCGTCTTCAGCGAGCTTGGCGATGACTTCTCCAGCGCGTATTCCCTGAGCCTGGCGTGCAATCGCTGTGATCGACATGAGGCATTGCTCGGGGGTAGTGTGTACTCTGCTCTCGACCGCCTCGAGAGCTTCCGCAAGGTTGCGGATGGGGAGGTTGTCTCGGAGACGCCGGCGCCATTCGTTGCGCTTCCTATTACGCTCTCGTCGAGCGTCCCTGTTGGCGGCGGTCTCGTCTGCAGGTGCATCAGCAGACAACTCGTCTGCAGAGATGTCTTCAAGGTACATGTCCTGAGCTGTCCCTGAGGGTCCTGGTGTGTCACCGGCAACCATGAAGACTTGGCGATCGGGGTTGCCAAGACTGGAGTCGGAGCTCGCCACCTCAGTTGGGGTGTACGAGTCAGCTCGAGCAAGTGGTGTTCCCTCCTGGAACGGGAGCGAGTCAAGGTAGGTGACGTAGCGTGAGTCCCCGCTTATCAGGTCGGCGGGCTTGTAGTCTGGCCAGTAGACGAATCTCCCAGCCGGAGTGGACGTTATAACCAGCCCGGAAGCCGGCCCTGACAAGGTTTGCTCAGTAGTGTTGTCTTCGGACTCGGGATCCTTAGGGTCCAACTCAAAGTCGAACTCGTACGCGGAGTCTGAGTAGAAGCTGGAGAGGGGGTTGGAGTCCGAAGCGTGGCCGGGGGCGGTGTCGGAGTCTGAGTTGTGCTCGGGTACGGGCTCCTTGTCGGCCCAGCGCGCGGAGGGAGCCTCCGTGCGGGCCCTGCGGAGGTTGCGGGGGCCACGCGTGGAGCGCTCGCGGGGTGGGGGGACCACGTGCGATGGCTGAGCAGCCGGCTCGCATACGGTAGCCCACGGGGACGTCGAGTTCGAGTTGGAAGAGGATCCGAGCTCGAAGTCGGCGTGTTGGTTGAAAAACGAAATTTCGCCGAACTTGCCGGCGAGTTCGCCCGTGACTACTTCAGGAAGCATCACGAAGCCAGTCTCTGGGTTGGGCGGCACGGTGAGGCGGCGCTGGAAGGACCTAGCACCGTCAGCAGTGCAGACCCACGCACCGAAGACGAAGGTGTCGCCGCGGTTGAAGGCGACGGTCGGCTTGATGTAGACAGGAGCCGTCGAGTTTGCCATGTGATCTCGGGCGAGATCCCCTACCTGGCACGCCAGCTGTCGGTGTTTTAGACCGGCAACCTACTAAGGGGAGTACCCGAAGTAGATGAATGTGGCCTCGCCGAGATCGGTAACTCGAAGGAAGAGACACATGGCACACAATTTAGACGAGGTTCGGGCCGCGAGGTGCGTAATACCCTACGTCTCGTATGCCGCGTAGCTACGGATTGATTGGGTATGATTACAAGGTGATGCAATCTTACGCCGTGAGATGAGATGATCGAGAGGGGTCCCCGCCTCGCCCGATATAGTCGGGAGGCGGGGTTACAAGTCGGAATAGGGAGAGAGTACTAGTCGAGTACGTCTAGGAGTCCTCTATACAGTGCGGGACATGTACAACTTCCTAACCGAGTACTTCTCCTCTGTAGTCCTTGTGCTTCACGCCATCAGGTACCGTGCAGCGCAAGTCGGGTAGTCCCAGGGGCCCACCGAGTAGTCGGTCCTGGTACCCACCGAGGTAGTGGGCCCAGGGAGGTCCATACGACAATGCCGAATGCGTGGTATATTCAAAGTTTGATGTAATTAAACACATGTTATCTATGCCAATTTTGAATGGAAGGATTGGCAAGAGGATTTTAGCTTTGTCTGAGTTTGAATTGAAATTTGAATCAGCAAAAGCTGTTAAAGGTCAGATTATTGCTGATTTCATTACTGAACATCGTGATCCATCAATCGATTTTCTTGAAATCACTCCTTGGGCTTTGTTCTTTGATGGATCCTCACGTGGCAAAGGTGGTGGAGTAGGGATTTTATTGATTTCGCCCAGGGGTAAGATGTTTGAATTTGCTATCCCAATTCAACCTACTGTCACCAACAATCAAGCAGAATATGAAGCATTGCTTAGAGGGCTTCAATATTTGAAAGAAGCAAAGGCTATTTCAATTGAAATTTATGGGGATTCAGATCTGGTTATAAAACAATTGAATGACCAATACGAATGTAGAAATGATATCCTGAGGAATTACTACGAGGAGTGCAAGGAAATCTTGAAGAGTTTTCAGTTAGTGATTCTACAACATATTTCTAGGGAACACAATGAAGAGGCAAACAAGTTGGCCCAAAGTGCTTCGGGATATAGATAAAGCCAAGAGGTGTTTGCCGAGGAAGTGTGTGCTTTCGGGAGTGATCTAGCAGAAGATGATTGGAGAAAAGAAATTGTTGATTATTTGGAAAATCCATCCCGAAAGGTCTCTAGGAAGCTCAGGTATAAAGCTATAAAGTTTGTTCTTCTTGATGGGCGTTTAATTTACAAGTCATTAGATGGGGTGTTGTTACAATGCTTGGGTCAAGAAGAAGCAAAGAAAATGATGAGTAAAGTGCACGATGGGCTGTGTGGAGCGCATCAATCGGCTTACCGAATGAAGTGGGTTATCAGGCACACTGGATGTTATTGGCCGACGATGCTGGAAGATTGCTTTGAGTATTACAAAGGGTGTCAAGATTGTCAGAAGTTTGGGAATATTCAAAGAGTTCCAGCATCAGCTTTGAATCCTATTATCAAGCCATGGCCATTCAGAGGATGGGGTATAGATTTTATTGGCCAAATAAATTCTCCATCTAGCAAGGGGCATAAGTTTGTGCTTTTGGCAACAGATTATTTCACCAAATGGGTTGAGGCAGTTCCATTGAAGAAAGTAACATCAGAAAACATGGTTGAGTTTGTTAAAGAACACATCATCTACAGATTTGGAATTCCTCAAACAATTACAACTGATCGAGGAGCTCAATTTGTATCTTCAGAGTTCAGGGAATTTGCTGAAAGCATGGGAATCAAATTGTTGAATTCTTCTCCTTATTATGCCCAAGCTAATGGTCAGGCAGAGGCCTCTAACAAGATCATGATCAAGATTATGCAAAAGAAGATTGATCAGAAGCCAAGGAGGTCGCATTCGGTACTCAATGAAGCCTTGTGGTCTTACCGAATGGCCCCTCATGGAGCTACTAAAACATCTCCTTATGAGTTGGTTTATGGGCACCATGCTGTTTTGCCATGAGAAATGCAATCAGACTCGAGGAGAGTAATTTTGCAAAAAGATTTAAGTTCCAAGGATTACAGTAGCTTAATGATGGACGAGTTAGAGGATTTGCATATGATTTGTCTTAAGGCCCTGGAAAATATCGAAAAGAACAAGATGCGAGTTGCCAAGTATTACAACAAGGAAGTAAAGGTCAGGCAATTTGCAGAAGGAGATTTGGTTTGGAAAGCATTACTGCCGATCGGGACTAAGTACAGTACATTCGGCAAATGGTCCCCGAATTGGGAAGGTCCTTTTCGGGTAGTTAGATGTCACCTGGAAATGCTTATATCTTGAAAACTTTACTAGGAGAAGAGTTTACTATAGCTATAAATGGGAGATAATTGAAGAAATACTATCCTAGTATTGAAGTTGACCGTTGATTATAAGCACCAGGATTACAAGCATTAGAAATATAGAGACAGCTGGCGTTCGGGAAAGAAGCTGCCTTTAGAACAAAAAATCCTAACAGAGGAGATGGTCAATACTGAAGTGTATTGCCCTTAGCACAAAAAATGTTCTACATTCCAAACATTTCTTGCAGGCTTTTATTTGGCAACCCAGCTACCTAAGATTACAAGAGGGTGGGAAGCAGAAGGCCTGGAGAAAGAAGCGAAAGTATGCTTCATTCCTTTGATTCCGTGTTTTTCCTCTTCACCTCTGCCCTCTTCACCTGTTCCAGGGCTACAGTAACCGCAACATAGAAGCTTCGGGGACTTCGGGGATTGCCATGACTTGCAGCTTCCATCAGGCTATCCCAGGAAGCCTTCAAGTTGTTGTACTTGTCAGAAACATCTGAAGAAGAGAACAGTTTGTTGAATGTGAGATCTGAAGTTTGTACGTGGGAATCAAATGAGGATGAAGATTTTACCCCCTACCAACGCCTCCAAGCTCATGCGGCGTTTGCGTTCGGCACTGCAGCGGGCGGTGATGTCTCGCAGGTTGTGTTCTAGATGCCGGATGCGGCGGCGCAGTTGATGGTTGGTCCTCTGTTCCAGCGTGGCGCCTTCTTCTTCAGCGGAGGAATCGAAGAGAATGTACTCAGGAACATCTTCAGTTCCAAAGATCTCCTCAGGGAGCAAGTCAAGGTTGAAAACGAAGAGGGATGAACCATGAGATTGCAATCGAGAGCATGAGAAAGGATTGATGGAAAACTTACTCTCGAATGGTGTGTTTCTTTGGTGGAGCTTTGCTCTCCTTGATGGGCTGCTTTCCCTTGTCCGCCATGGCTTTGGGGTTTTTTCTCTGGAACGGGGAGAAAAGATGTGAGGTGATGGAAGTGTATGCGAGTGGATTTGCAGAGCACCAAGGGGGCTATTTTATTAGCTGTGAGAACGCATTGGGAGTGATGACTGGATGGCGTACATTAATGGGAATACCAAACGGCAGGGTTTTCTCCCCGAATGCGAAGGGTTTTTTGTTGAACAGTGTTCATAGCTTCTGAATGAGGATTTTCTGCGAATTCTACGCCAAGGGACAAGAGTTTGTGGGTGTTCGGCTAGGATAAAAGTTCCCGAATGCGTTCAAAACAGTGAGGTTCGCATGGCAAATCGAAGGAAATCATCACAACACAAATGCAGGAATTAAAATTTCATTATTTATTGCTGAAATTCCAAACATCCCTAGTACAAACTAGTCAAAAAGCCTGTTCAGCACAGACTGGGGATGAATGGAGTCGGCAATGGCGTCGCCGTGGCCGTCGAGGCGCTCCAGGATGACCTCGATGTCATCGATGTCTTCTGGCGCGCCACCATGGAAGCCGCGCGGCTGCGTGGAGTAGTCGACGCCGGTGTGCGTCGCCATGGCGGCCAGGCCCAGGGAGGTGCCCAGGCGGACACCGTGGAGAGCTACCTCATCGACGCGGTCTTCTACCGCGGCAATGCAGGCTGCCGGCGTGTCCCCGGGAGCATTCACCTTGTCCGCCAGTTGCTTCACCAGCATCTTCAGCCAGTTGAGCTCAGCGTCGCGGTCTGCAGCAGTTGCGGGGCAATGGCGGTTAGTTCAAAGTTGAGTTGATTTAAAACAAATCATAAGATTTACCGTCGATGGCCTCCAGCAGCTGCTTGCGCTGGTGCTCCCATTCGAGCTCGGCGATTCCGGCCTTTTTGGAGACGTCTTCCAACTTGCGCTGGATTTCATCGCGCTCCGCCTTAAACCGGAGGGCGTCGTGCTCGTTGTAGCGCGAAGGAGAGAAAGGATAGCTGGAAGATCCCAAGGAGTCGCCTGGCATGGCCGAAGTTGTGGCCGGTGCAGGAGCGGGGTTCCACTGGATGAGCCTGGAAACACGAAAAGGGTCGTCAGAGGCAGAAAGAGATCTGGAGAAAGCTGTGGATAAATTGATGATCACCGCCTCTGGCGAGCGCCCGCACGACTTCCTTCGGCTTTGTCGCTGGCCCGACGTCTGTTGCTGCTGCCTGCCATCGAGCTTTTGGGAGTACTAGTGCTAGAGAAGGGAAGTTTAGATTGGCAAAGGCTTGAAGGTAGAAGGCTTGGTGAAAGGCTAGGGGCACCCACGATTCTTATTTATGGGACTGGCAAAGAGATCGTGGCCAGAGATCGTGGTGCATATCCCGAGAAATTTGGGAGGTGGAGAGACTTCCTTAACCGAATCATCGTCGGGTCGTTTGGAATTCAGGCTGAGTCATATTCGGTTTGACTGGTTGAGATTCGGCTGAGTTGCGGTCGGAATATTTTTCGGGTCTGGTACTGTCAAGGTTACCGAATGAGTTATCTAGAGACTGCTCGACGAAATAAGGCAAGTGCAAGATGAATAAAAATTAATGAAAAAGGAAAGTCACCAAGCTGATGGAACATTCGGCTATAAAGTGCTTGTTACATTCATACGCCCAGGTATCTTGAGATTACACCAGAAGCATCTGATATCATCTTGCTGATGTTTTCAAGCAGTTTCTGGTCAGCTTCTTGGATTTTAGACAGAGCAGAGAGCTTTGTCTTGAGCTGACTTGATTCAATCAAGGCTGCTGAAGCTTCCTTTTGAATCTTCTCTGTTGATTCGGGAAGTTCGGCTATCTTTTTCTTGTCAGCCTCGATTTCAGCTGTCAAGTTCTTCAGTTCGGTTCTAGTGCAGCTTTTCTCGCAACTTTCAACTCAAGTGCAGGCTGCAGTTCAGCCAGCCATTCCTTATTGTTTTGGATCTGGGCCTGTGAGTCTTTTATGAATTGCTTGGCTTTGGCTCTCTTTTGTTCCAGGGCTGGTCGGGAGGATTGATTCTTCAGAGCTCGCCTTACTGCTGCAAAGTGAGTGTCCAGTTGTGAGATAGGCTCCAAGGAGGCTTTGATGTCATCAGGAAGCTCTTGGTTGATGGATTCAAGCACTTCTTCTAGAAGATCAACATACCTAACTTGGTCCTGGATGTCTCTTTGCAGCAAGGAAAGGATTTCTTTTAGCTTTGCTTGGTTTTCCTCTGACAGAGCTTGGCTTGAAGATGCCTCTTCTCCTTTTTCGGCAGTTAAATTATCCACGGTGAAAGAAAACCTTGGTGGTGATGCGGCCTGGTCCTGAAAAGGAAGAATTGCCGAATTAAGGATGGTTTATTGAATGGAAATAAAAGGGGTAGATATTTATGCTTACCTCATTCCTGGCCTCTTGAGTTGAAGAAAGGATTTTTTCAGGCTCAAGAAGGGTTTCCTGGATGGTCAGTTGAGGAGAAGCTTGAGGGGTCCCTGGTGAAGCTGAAGCTTCTAGCTGAGTAGAGGCCGGTGGAGTCCTTGGTAGGTTTGAAGCTTCTAGCTGAAGAGGATATGGGTCCATCCTTGGTGAAACTGGAACTTCTACTTGAGAAGGGGATGGTTGAATCCCTGGTGAAGTTGGAGCTTCTGCTTGGGGGGGAAGATGGCTGGACCCTTGGTGAAGTCGGATTTGAAGCATGTTGAGGGGAAGAACTCCCCACAGTTTGATTCACCAATATTTCCTCTGCAAATAACGAGTAAAGGGTAAATGCCAATGAAAAGAATGGTCCTTAAAAGGAAGGAAAATGGTGAGGAC
The DNA here is from genome assembly GCA_947561735.1 of Cenchrus americanus. Lineage (NCBI taxonomy): Eukaryota > Viridiplantae > Streptophyta > Magnoliopsida > Poales > Poaceae > Cenchrus > Cenchrus americanus. The sequence continues at coordinate 96,953,904 of OX387240.1, forward strand.
CTTACCAGCAGATTGGGCATTGGCAGAGTCTGTGGTGATTGATGGTTGCTGAACTCGGGTCTGAAATTATACAAGGCAAAATTATCAAAATAAAGAGTGGTTTTATGCTCAGGAAGATAAAGAAAAAAATATTAACCTTAATAAGAACTCTTTTGGATGTTCTTTTCTTCTTGGCAGCTGGTGGAGCAACCAGGGATGGAGCTTTTCTTTTATCAGAAGCTGAACTGATGAGAGTTGGGTCTGATGTGGCATATCTGGACATCAGTTGAGCCAAAGTTGTAGAATTAAATCCCAAAGCAGAGATTGGGGCTGCAGCATTGTAAGAGATTGTTCTAGCACAAGGAGCAGGCATTGTATTCTGCAAAAAATAGCAAAGGATCATAATCAGTAAAGAAGGACATGATTAAAAAGGGGGAAAAGTAAGTATATTACCTCTGAGGTTGGTTGGAAGTCAGGCATTAGCTCAAAACAAAAGGAATGTACTGGTTCATTGAAAGTATGATCATGGAATTCTTGCCACTAGGAAGTAAAGGAGGGATGAACTATTGTTGTTGGTACAAAAGGCTGAGGTGCATAAACAGTTGGGTTGCACTGATACTCAAAGATTCTTCTAGCTTGCAAGGATTCTTTAATTTCCTCTCTGGGTTTGAGGAATTCATGAAGGAATAGCCTTGGGGGCACTTGGCCGCACCCCAATTGCCTGGCCATAATGTTTGGCTGGTAGTACTCATAGGTGCTGTGAACCTGCCTTCCTCCACAAAATTTTGCTAGCAAGATGCATGGGTGGATGAAAATGTTGAAGATTTCTGTGGAACGAACATCAATGCATCCAGTTTCAAAACTGAACTCATAGGGAAGGGTCAGATTGTCATTGTTTAAATATGGGAACCAGAGGGGATTGGCAAAACCTTTGAAGAAGAGTTCAAAGAGCTGGCCAATATTTTGGTTGATGGATATAGAGGAAGAAACTTCTCCATAAGTTTGGCAGCCTTTGTTAATATGTTTTCCCCTTCCCTGTAGTTGGTTGAAGGAAAATGCCGATTGTTGAGATCAACGCCAACAATCTGATGCATGTATAGTTGCAACCACATCTGAATAAACCACCAAGGACCATTGACACAAGGGATCTTTTGGTTAGTATGCATCTGGTAGGTGGTCTGGTGGAGCATGTGGTAAACACTTCCTAGGAGGTATTTCCCAAGAGGAATAGCGATGCCGGCCTAGTTCCTCAGCCATTACAATGTGGTTCAGGGTTGGCTCATTGGCTTTACCACAGAAGATGAACCTGCATAGCCACATATTCAGGAAGGCTCTGTATTCAACATCAGTTAGGGGGGCGTCAGACATGTGATTTTGGATATAGTTCTTATATCCAACTCCTGTTTTCACTCCTCTTTGCCTAGAGGAGCCTCTGTAGTTGAATGGATACGCAGGTCCTGTAATTTTCAGGCCGGTCATCATATATACATCGGCCATAGTGGGAGACATTGGCCCATGGCCAAAAAGAAAAGCATTTGCTCCATTTGACCAAAAATGACAGGCTGCAATCAAGAGATTCTCATTTTTGGGAGTTTTGGCCAAGGATAGTTCCAAACACTGAGCAATACGAAGGCTGTCCCAATTACTGGTTTTAACGCTGTCATCATCAAGCATCCTCTTATACCAGTTTCTCCAACCTGCAATTGGGGGCAGGGGCCAATCTTTGAAGGCATCTTGCCATTCATGAGGTTTCGACAAAGCTGCTTTAAAGGGGATTCTCTGAGATTCGGCTTCAATGAACTCGAGAGGGTCAGAAGTTCCCACGGGCCCGAGGAAGTAGGATGGCGATTGGTCCTCAATGGGAATCAAAATCTCAGTGGCTAGAGCCTATCAAGAGCAAGAAAAGGCAAAAGAAAAAAATCTAAGATGGGATTCGAGAACGTAATACCGAATGAGCCTTAGGAGGATGGGATTTACCTGAAGAGCTTGATTTTGGTCCGCCATTTGAAGATTTGAGCTTGGGGGATTGATGAACTAGGGTTTGGATCTGAGCGAGTACTCCAACGGCTTGAAGGAGAAAAGAACGGGTGTTGAACTGATTCGGTTTGAGATGCCGAGTATTTGTGGTCGATTCCGGAATAAAATTATTTTTATCCCGTGATTGAAGGGGAATATGTTAACACCAAAAATTGGTACAGGAAAGAGACTGACTTGTGGGCCGAGTTTGGTGACGAAATGCCATTCGGCAGGAAAATCTCCTCAGAGGATTCGGTAAAAATGCTTGCGGTCGGCAGTACGCCATCATTCGGCAGAGGGACTTTGCGTTTGAAAGAGGAAGTGTTCGGGAATACGTGATGACGTGGCCTGGATATAAAGAAGGAACGAATTGATGACGTGTGCGAGATGGACATTGGCACCGGAGCATTAATTTATGTATTAAATGTTGTACTCGTAGTCGATCAGGAGTCGTATTAGGACAAGGGTATAAATATAAACCCTTGATGTCTGTAATAGGGATCAAACAATTTCACAACAAACCGGCCTTACGCCAACCTTTCGAGTCCTTTAGTCGAGTCGTCGAGTTCTTCGAGAGGAGCCATCGATCCGTCGACCTCCGTAAGTACCGGCAACCTTGTATCATGTCTAGTATCATGCGGTGGATTTAGATCGTGATGCAGGTAGTCTTGTTACCATGCTTAGTATAATGCAGTGGATTTTAAGCTTGGTTCAAGAGGGTTTCCTGTTAGATCATGAGTCATGCGGTAGACTAAGATCTAGCTTGGAGCTAGTTATCGGCTCTATTAGATTTGGCAAGATCTAATAGATTCATTAAGTTATCATGTGTTGCTTTGGATTTTGCTTTATGTTTAATTCATGTAACACTCTTTTGCCCAATTTAGATTGATTAGATTCGACTTTATCTTGTCTTACGATCCTTATGTTGCATGTTCAAATCTTTAACCCGATGTCATGTGCTCTTTAATAGCCAAACCCGAATCAATCTAGATTGTCACGTGTTGCGGGTTCAAGCTTGTTGATCTTGCTTAGATCTTGACAGAACCGAGTATCATGCGGTAGATGCAGGTTTTTGGGTTGTCTTAGAGCTAGTCATCCGGTGGATTAGATTTTGATTCAATCTGATAGATTTATCATCTTTGGCAATGCTTGTTCCTTCTCCATGGAACCCGATTCGGCTGTACAGCCGTATTCGGCAATTCTATCACGAGTGAAACGTGTTCATAAGTTTGTTTTAAATAATGTATGCTTTTAGCCTTTCATGTTTAGATTGTATCATGCGGTGGATTGATCTAATCTTGGTTGGTGGTATGTTTTCAAACAAGTCGTATCATGCGGTGGATTAACTTGTTTGGTGTCATGCTCGACGGGTTTGAAATTACCTAGACATGCGGTAGACTAGTGCTTTTGGCCTATGCATGCTTGTTTATTTCAATTTTATAATCATGCTTTCACCTTGTTTATCTTATTGTAATTTATCCTCAAGAAAATCGGTCATGATCATGTGCGAACAAAGTTGTTTAAACAAAGACCGATTTTTAATCATGCTTACGTCATGCATTCGGCTATTTCCTATTTTCATGTTTAAACTGCTGACAGATAGCTTGTTGTAGCTATATGTCATTTTCCTTGGCTTTCTGGCCATAAATACGGAACTGTCTGGTACCACCCGGCAAGTTCCAAGTTTTTATCTAATTGCTTTTCATCCTTTGTCAGTTTCAGGAAAATTGACTAGCACGCTTCGGATTCAGCACGTGTGTTAAGCTAGCTTTGTTCGGCTTGCTGTGTGTTTGGCGCGAGGTGTTGATTTTGGTCAACAGTGCGCACCGCCGAGCCGAACCGTTGGTGGCACAATTCCGCGAAGCGATCCCACGTCGGTACGCCCTTGTCGATCTCCAAGGCGTAGTACCACGTCTGGGCGACTCCCGTCAGGTGGTAAGAGGCGAGCCAGACGCGGTCAGCCGGCGCCGTCTGCTGTCCGCGGAAGAACTGTTCGCAACGGCGCCAGTTCAGCGGCTCGACAGAACCGTCGTAGGAGGGGAACTCCAGCTTGCTGAAGCGCGGAACGCCCAGCCCCTGGAATGCGCCGCCGCCCGCGTCGTCGAGAGGGGGCTGCTGGTAGGCGCGGTAGGCGTTGGAGGCGCCCCCTGCATCATCGCCTGTCCTGCGGCCGGTCACCGTTGGGTTACGCCGATAGGTGAAGAGTGGTGGCTGCGACGGCGAGTGGGGAAACGGGATCTCCGTGATCAGCTTCGGCGCCGATGTCGCCTGGGGGGTCGTCGTAGACGGCGCGGAAGTCAATGGAATGCCGCCATAGCCCGGCAGGCCGTACGGAAACCCGTCCGGCATGGCAACGGTGGTGGCCTGGGCGGCCACCTCGAGTGCTTGGACGCGGGCGCCCAGGTCCTTGACAGCCGAGCAGGTCTCCCGCATGATCTTGGCGAGCTCGGCCAAGGTGGGCTCTGGACTGGTGTCCTTCGTCTTGTCGTCGTCGCCTGGCATAGCTAATACCAGGTTGATAGGGTTCCTAGCCCTATCGGTAATCTCTCGCAGGGAATACGAGTGAGAAGGAGGCGGAGGCGGTGGACGACGATGGCGCTGGTGCGCCGTGATCACAGGAAGAAGAAGAGGAGTGACGCTGGAGGAGGTGAACAGGGAGGCGGCGCTACAGTACTCGCGGTTACTGTAGCGCGAGGGGAGGAGTTGAGGGGTCTAGGGTTGGCCCTTGAGGCCAGCAATCAGATTGATTGCCAACTTATTCAATCTTTCCCAGTTCGGGAGTATATATCTCCAATTACAAAAATATCTGAGGAAAGTAATCTATCTACGAAAAGGAAACCAACTAGCCACGATTACGGAAACGGCGGCGGAAATAGGTGATGGGCCTGGGCGCGCCACCACCCCTGGCCGCGCCGGGCCCTGGTGTTGCTGGCCCGTAACAGGATCTTTCAGCAATTAATAATTAAAAGGATGCCATGTTATATATTCATGCAAGGTGACTGATTCTTGGTTTTGAGAGAAGATGCAGCGAAACAGAAAAAGTGGTGAGATGCTTGCTTCACTTCTTTTTGGCTCGTTTATTTGCTTCGTTACTTTTTCTCATCAGAACTGCTGATTATTTGACATTTGGACCCAAAAAGCTCCCACAGATCATGTTGATTTCAGTGTGCGTGTAAGAAAAAAATGGTAGTGGGGCAGCGCCATCAGCTTGCAAGCTCTTTTTACAGTTGCGAATATTTGGAATGAGCCTATTTCTACATAATTCCTTCAATGTTTCTTTTCGTGTGGTTTCAAAGATGCAGCAGGACCAACACAATCTAGACCCAAGGAATTGACAGGTCATCTACATAATTGTTGTCTCCTGTCAAACGATCGACACAACGTCAATGCACATGTATATCCCAAAAAACAAATTTGCATACCAGAAGGAATTGAAGACAAGCAATGATGAAATGTGTTTCTTGTTCCATGTCCTGATGAAAAAAGAGAAGAATAGGCAACACAGAATACCCAAAAAATCTCCATATTATATTTGTGGGTACAGACATTTGTAAACTAGAGTGCAGTTGTTTGAAACTAAAATATGTTACAAAGATAATTAGATACTTTACATAAAGGGCCCATTTGGTACAGCTTCATGAGCAACTTCACGAGCAGCTTCACAACTTCAATAGCCAAACAGCCAACTCTCTGCCCAACTCTCTGGTCAGCTTCTCTGAAAACTCACTCTCACAGAGTTAAGCACATGGTGACGCTATCAAAACATGGCTCCCTCCCCCACTCATGAAGTTGCTCATGGAGTTGTTTTCTAAAAAAACAGCTCTACAGGTGAAGCTGAGCTGTTCCAAACGGGCCCAAAGTAATTTCTTCAAACAAAGGCCTGGGCGATAGAAACACAACTAAAATGGTTGTGCCTGTTGAATAGAAATTTTGCAGAGACAAGTGAATAGTGAATTGGTAAATTCTCATTGATCTCATTGTTCCCTTTACAGGGAGATTACACATAATCAGTTACAAGGTCATAAGGATGAGACTTGATAACACCATTTAGTGGCACTTTATATCACCCTCTAATGGCTGCTATTAGGAGCTGCCATTAGATAGGTTTAAGGTCATAAATCCCTTGTGTGCTACCCCTTGGTGTGCTCCATTGAGGAGGTCAATTATAATGCTTTTGTAACAGTGCCTATACTACACATCACTTGGCCTCTTACAGACTCACAGTTGCAGTCATTCTAAACTAATTACAAAAGAATATTGAGTTCTGTGACAGCTGACAGTTTTCCCTTAAGTACACTTCTAACGAAGCTCCACCAGCCAAGAAATCTGAAGCCTTAAGACCAAACTTCTTCCTTGGATCTATAGTTAAAACCTTCAGGGCAGGGGCATTTTCCACAATATGTACTAGGAATTGAAGTTGCTCCTTAATCCCATTAAATCCTGTGATATGCACTTTCCTTAGAAAATTATATGGGCAGGGTGGAAGACTCCGAAGAGCTCCCAATCCCACACCATTAAAATCTGCATCAAACTGCAATAGCACAATGAAAGCGCTATAATCAGTATAGTCCAAGCTAAGATTCTGATAATAAAATTACATTTCCACATTTATGTTTAAGGGCAAAACTTCATCTATTCTCTACTTTGGTTAATGGAAGTATTTAAGTTTACAGGGCAAATCCATCTATTCAACTTTGGTTAATGGAAGTATTTATTCAATAAAAAGTAACTTAACAGAGACCATATCCTGCTATGAGTTAACTTTATGCTTCTATTCTCACCCTTCCTGCTAGTGGGGAGGTGGAAAAGGCACCAGCAAATAGCATACTTGAAGAAATGTTCTTATCATCATGAAGCACATATATATGATGATAATCAACGACCTTCAGTGCTAAGTGCTAAAAGCAGATAAGCTGACAAGCAAATAGCATGCTGAAAATATTAGATTGGACCTATGAGCCTGCAAATGATGAGGACCTTTGGTGCAATGCATCAGGATATTAATCAATTACGTATGCTGCTGTTTGCTAGGCATCTACATAATACCTCATTGCCGCCTTATTGAAAGTCTCCAAAATAAAATCTTAAGTGAATTTGCAGTATGTTCAAATAGAAAACTAAGAATGGGAAAAGTAAATCTCCAAGGTAAAACTTAAAAATAATAAACAAATATGAGATATGCAGATGCATCATGAGACCACTACTAGCACAGTGCAAACCAGAAAGCGGACTTACATGTATCTCAAGCTCGTCAATTAAAGGGGCAGCCCTAAGGAACGATGCCAATGAGAGAATATTGTCACTGTCATGATAACTTACAAGAATCCACAGCTGTAAAAACCTCAGCTGGGAAAAGCTACCAATGTTTTGCAGCAACAAGGGCTTCTGAAAGACAGAAAACCGTCAGATAAAAACTTCATAATGAGTTATAACTCATAATATGCTGCCAAAACATACCTCCAATGGTAGATAACTTGTCCGTAAAGTGAAATTTTGCACACCCAGAAGCACATCCGGGAGCTCAGTGAGGACATATTGAAACGTGATACCATAGAGGCGAAGTTCTGCTGTTTCAAGTTGTTTAACTTGACCAAGCTCAATAGGTAGTTGTGCTCCATAGTATACAAAAGTCTTGAGATTTTCTGCACATAATTCTACCTTTGTAATGATGCAATACGCGATTCGCAAGTAGAGCAATCGGGACAATGGCTGTTTAACCTTTAATTCATCATTCACATGGCATCTAATGAAGCTCAGCCACTCAAGATTAGCACAACCTGACAGCATCTTATCAAGATCCATTTCAGATACATCAAATAGGTGCAGATCAAGCTTCTTCAGGTTTGAAAAACCACTAAATGGGGAACATGGTCTAAAGGATATACAACTAAGCTGAATATGCTGCATTCGGGATATGCTTGCACTGTCAAAAAGTTCAATGGGAAACATGTACCTTTCCTTGAAACCAACGAATTCAACTGGTGCTAAATCCAGTGTTAGATTTTTCATAAGTGACGACACAGCAAAACGAATCCAATTGTTGAGATGATCAACAAGGATTCCATCAAATTCGACTTTGACCTCAAGATCTTCAAACACTTTTCCATGGAGCTGCCGCAACACCGTATTAACACTGTCAATGAATTTCTGGGTATATTTATGTTTGTCACAGAAGTATCCACGCCGGCCACATACCGCAACACAATCAAGACTTAATTTTGAAGAAATTGTCCACATATGCCTCAACTTGCTTGACAAAACACTGGTCCTAACTACCTCATTAAGCTGCATTTTTGAAAATACCCTATGTAGCACATCCTGCAGCAAAGAGAAGAGGTACCCTCAGCGTTCTCTCCAGTTACGAAATTTAATTCAATCTCAAAAACATCAAACAATAAATTTTAGCATACCTCTGGAAGGTCTTCAAGTTGAACATTTCGTCGGCAGTTTTTTTTTATCCCAATGAGGTGATCCCACACTTCTGCACACCAGGTTGTTTCCTTTCCCTATGCTGCAAAAGATAATGCCAAGTCTTTGTATTAATTTGATGCCATCATAAGAAGATAGGTGCACAGTCAGGATGATATAGTAGAAACTAAAATGTAGCAGGGCAGGTTATGCCAAAAAATGTTAAAACTCCGAAAATGTCATAGCAGTTATCCCTGGTCGAACCCTGAAAATCTTTTGCTCTACATCACCTCAGGACATAGAGATAGGCCTGCATGTTCATATCGAAGGCCTGGTAGTGAATATTTTCTCCATACTAAACAAGTGCTTCTAGGGCACGTGTACTCAGATTCTCATACTGGTTCTTTTTTTCAGAATCAGTTACCAGAAGTAGTCCAAGTATTTTAATGAAAATCGCAATGCACTTATTTAGTACAAAGCAACTTCCCTATGGGCAGTGTTCTTCAAGATGAAAATAGAGCAGCTGGTCCTGCACCCGGATCCCTTGCTATCAGGCCATGGAAGCATTAGAGTGCATGTTGTTTGGTACTTCAAACATCTAACGCTGTCTTGAGAGTTATGCCGAAAACCATTTGCTAAACAAACAATTTCACAACACAAGTCCAAATACCTTCCTTTGTATTGTCAAAAACATCAAAATTTCGATCAAAGGTTGCAGTTCTAAGACAGTGAAGCAAGCCAGCAAAAAAAAGGCAACTAAAATAAAGGTGAGAGCTTTAGCTAACCCTCCGATTGTCACCATCTTTACTAAGCAAGGATGATATTGCCTATACAGATCTATCAAAACACTGCTGAATCCCCACTTGCTTGACTCGGCTGATTCGCTATTGGAATCAACTTAATCACCTTCAGAAAAGCCCAAATACTGCATTTTTTTCAATCAAAGACTACAGTTTTTTAGGAATCGGGCATCCCAAAATCAGTCAAAATGTCAAATACAATAAAAGAGAGCCCTCACAGATCCTCTCATCATTTCATTTCAACTCTCACAATATAAGATACTCTGTTCAGATGGTCAAAACACTACTGAAACCCTTTTTGCCCATATTCAGTTATCCACCACATCAGTCGTAATAACCACACTTCATTTAGTCAAAAAAAAACACCAAAAACCTGATCAAAGGTTGCAGCTTTAAAACAAAGAGGGTGACCTAAGCAAGCAGCCTTAGAATCAGGCAAACATTAACCTCAGATTTCTTCTCTTACCTATAGTTTGCAATGATGATATTGCCTGCCACATGTACTGAAACAAACAACTATAACCATTTGAAATTCAAATAAACATGTAGAGGATTCCGAGAAACAGACCTAACGGGACGGCCATCGCCGACACGGACCAAAACCCTGCCAGTGTGTTCGAGAGTATCGCCAGCAAGATGACCTGCAGGACCGCCAGGACCACCATTAATAATCTCGGCTATCCCACCGAGATTGGCAGATGCACCACGACGGAAGTTGCCAATTATGCCAAAAACACTCCCCGCTGGGGCGAGTGCTCCGGCCAGGCGACCAAGGACACATCCAACGCCTTTCAGAGCTCTCCAGTGTTCCGGATCTACGCCATCGCGGCTGCCCTCCGTTGCCCTCGCTGGGCCAACGGTAGCCACCATGGACCTGACCAGCAGCGTACTCAGGATTTGAAGTTTAGAACCGGGTAGCCTAGGCAAAAAAATCCAATATTTAGTACTGTATATAATCCAATATATAATATGGTGACCCGGCCAACGATTAGCCATATAGAAGTATAAAATAACCAAAGTACAAATCAAAGAACTGCAAACAATTCAATAGTGGGATTAATAACCAAAAGTTCGATTTTTCAGGCTAGCTATGAATCCCTAACAATTGAATCACATGCCAATGGTCTATGGACACACCAATTTATCACTTAATCAGTGAATCTACACTTGAAATTTTACATTCGAGGGCGGGGGATGAGATGGGGACACTAGTTACCTATTGACGTCAAGGGATTTGCCGATTAGGGGCAGGTATAGTGCTGCGGTGCCAGTGCTAGGGCTTGGCCGCTCGGGCGTCGAGTTCAGGTGGCGCCGCCTGCGCCGGAGATGGGGAACGGGCCTGCGCACGGCAGAGCGGCGGAACGCGGAGCAGCGGACGGACGGCGCGGCGGTGGCTCGCGCCTCGCGTCGCGTCGGACGGGTACCTTTGGGAAAGGCAAACAAAATTTACGGGGGTGTTCTGTTTAAGGACACAAATTTTATTTTTGATTATCGGATATATTAAAACCTGCCCAGCTTTGCTCTCCTCTCCGCGTCCCACGGCTGACGTGTCGCGCAGCCGTGGGTTTGGCTGTTTTGCGAAAAAACCCTCAGGTTTCATACATTTTGCAACCACCCCCTCCCGCCACCCCGCCCCTCCACCTAATACCCCCCTCTCGCCCCGAAACCCTAAGTCCCTCTCCCTCCCCCGCGCGGCCGCAGCCCCCTGGTCTCCTCCTCTCCGGCGTCCCCGCCGCCACCCTCTCCCCACCTGCTATCCTTCTCCTCCCCCACTCCCATGACCCGCCACGCGGGTGCGCATACGGCCCAGGGGGCCTAGAGCAATAGAGCGGCGAACAGGGGCGGCGCGGGCGACCACTCCCGGCTGGCCACGACCCGCGGAGGTGTGGATCCGGCCGAGGCGGCCCGGAGCGGCGCGCGCGAGGGCGGCGCGGGCGACCACTCCCCGGCCGGCCACGACCCGCGGAGGTGTGGATCCGGCCGAGGCGACCCCGGAGCGGCGCGGGCGAGCGCCCTCGGCCTCCCCTCCTCTCCTTGGCCTCATCGAGCGTGTCCGTGAGCACGGTCCCTTCGGCGCGCGTCTTGGCCGTGCCGGAATCCGGAGCGGGCGAGCACTCCGGCCGCCCATGGCGCCATGCGAGGAGCATTGGAGCTCCAAAGGCCCCGCGCGCATCCTCAGGTCTCCCCTCTTCTCCCCTCTCTTTCACTAATTTCTCTGATTTGGTTATCATCTTCTATTTTCTCTTTCAGATTCGGACACCATCTAGGTAGTGGTCTGTAGTTGTCTTTGTGGTTATGGTATTCTTCTTATTTGGGAGAATCATATAAAGCAATTGATACTTAAAGCAATTGTCTTTGTGTTTATGGTTGAGATTTCGTAATATTCCCTCTATATTGCCTGAATAATTGGATCATTCCTAACTGCTTGATAACATTTAATTGTGGAAGATGCTTGAGTTTTTGAGTCCTGCCATGAACAGGATGCAGTGTCATGGCTTGCAGCTGCTATATCATGTATAGTTCCAGCACACCCCACTCCTAGCGTGTTTTTTTAATGTGGTTGTTACCTATGGCTTGCATTGCTGCTATATCATGTACTGTTGCATTATGGTCTATCCGATTTATTTGTCTACCCATGTACCTTCCATGTTTCATTCATCTATTTATTTACCTTGGCTGCACCTAATTCCTAAAATAATAGTATTTTCATAGTACTTGAGTTGTAGTGACCTTAATTGCTTGTTTTGGTATATTTTGTTTGCAGGGGCAATCTTTGTGCCGTCAATGCAAATGCATCTGGTGATGGTGATAAAGATAGAGAAAAGTGTTAGAAAGGTCGGCTCCACTAATATCTTGTTTCTTTGTCTTTTGCTTTTATCAATTGCGTGGCAAGTTACGGCGGCCAACCAAACATCCCCTTAAGCTTAACGCAGTTGTGGCAGCTAAAGATAGCATCCCAGCAGTTTGGGTTCATGTACTTGTGTTCAATTTGGAAGGAATTAAATAATAGTGATTAATTGATTATGCTTCTCAAATAATCTTATTTAATTCTATTCTGAGGGTAAATGCCTTCATCTAAAAAAATCGGCGAAAAAATCTACTGACTGCTGTTACATTGATGGAATAAAGTGTTTTCCCTTTACATTTCAATTTGTGCCGGTCTATGCATGGTTGTTAAAGAATTAGTTGAAGTTCAATTCTTAAGCGGAATTAGTTAATTTTTCTGTCATCGGATGTGCAATAAGACTAATTCTGACTTACCTCGACGTGCTATCATGTATTCTAATCTATCTTTTATCTGGCATGGTAGTTGCAGTTGTCAGTTGATAGCATCAATATATTGCCTATTGGCTACTAATAATTCTTCTATGGCACACTCCTCTCTGCAGGCTGCTACATCAACGTGGATACTCCTCGTGATTCTATAACAGAGATGATGGATGTGTACCTAACACTGCTAAGCTTAGGTACCTCCTCGCAACACACTACATATGAACACTTATTAGTGCAAATAACCAACAATATTTTTAGTTGTCTCTATGATCAAGCTATCTAAAAACATGATTTGATCCATGTATTTTGGAAATGTTTCTGCCGGTTGGGCTCCCTACTCTATTAGACTTGTATGTATCAACTGTTATCATATAGGTGGCTGATTAAAAGTTGTCTGCATCAACCATTATCATATAGCAAGTGCTACATAGAGCTGAGCATATTGCCTATTTTAGTCTAATGTACTTTTCAGATGAGGTCTATAGCGATGCAATTTTTTTTGTGCGTCCTCAACTATTATTAGTTGAGTGATTACTATCTTTTCATTTTTACCTCTTTATTAAATTGTAGGATTTTACTGATGTCCCCGCAGTTGTTGATCTTGCATGCATGAGGGATGCTGTGAGCACACTTGGTAGTGATCCAAATAAAATTAATCCTTTGGTGAGTTCACAGTGCAATGCCACTAATTATAGATTGTACATAGGTTCGTGTACTTTCTTCAGCTCGGATGATCAAAATTACTGCAGGCCGGAAATACATTAGCATGCTCTTACATAAATTGTGTTGCATGTACTTACTGCAGGTATTTGTGCACTGCTAATCACTGAAGGCTTCCATGTTCTGTGTAATCTTAGAATGCCACCTCCATTTTTAGGTGAGCTGGACCGAATGGAAAAGGAGCAGCAGATGAACTGGACCTACAGTTGGACCGCTATACAAGTGCTGTGCTCCATTAGTCTGCAACGACAAGAAATTTTACAGCTTGTTAGCTACCGGGAAAGGTTGGCATGCATCAGAATTGTGCTTAGCTTAGTTATTTACCATGCTTTCCTCATCGAGCTTTTAATTTCATGTCAGGGCCAGATGTGATCTAATGGAATGATGTTAGTTCGCGGTGGAAGAAATAAGTGCTTGGTTTTAGCCATAATATGAATTGAGGTGTTAATGTTGTTAGTATTTAGCGGGAGGTGTTAATGTTGAATCCTGATGAACTTGGATAATATGCCCAACAAACACCTCATGTGTCTTTTTTATGCAACAATGTGTTGTTAACTTGTGATATTGTTATGCCAAATTCACACCCTTCATGTTGACATATTAGCTGTTCTTTCCTCTTCTTTATTATTAGTTGTTCTTTGCTTACATATTATCAGACTTGCTTTGTTTTGTTTTTGATTACTTCTATGCAAAATGTATAAAATCTAATATTCCCTCCCTATCTTGCTCACCTCTCCAATTGTAGGTCACTTGTCTTTTATATGACAACAATAGTATCATTTATGCTTAACTTATTATTTTTTGTTGTAGATTCACGTGTCATGGAAGAAGTGATGCATAACAGTTGGTTCTAAAGAAAAGGCTATGGTGTATACTTATTTTTGACTATGTGCAATATTAAAACATTGTGGGAAGAATTGGAATAATCTTCACTTGGTGTAATAAACTGTATCTGTTAAATAACAGTCTTGGAATTATAGTTTCGTAAATGTATATGTTTTTCTAGATAACTATATGAGCATGAGTGGCCTTTTTTCACACCATGAAATTCATGTTCTTAAGTTGGCAACTAGGTGTGCATGCATCAATCATATGAAGTGATTGTTGCTCTTATGTTGCTTATATTTGATTGTTCACACAGTAGGTACTCAGATGCTACAATGCTTATATTGTATCTCATGTGCTTTTGTGTAGTATTCGTGTTTTTATTTTTCATTCAGTCCTTACCATTTACTTACATACACTGTAGGGCGCGCAACGCGCGCCGGCCATTCTAGTATTTATAATGGGTGACATCCGAGCACCCACCGGTTTCCCGTGTTTGGACGCGGGACGGGATTACGACCCCTACCGGCCCTACGGTGGGTCACGGCCCAGTTAAATTATGGCCACCTAGCGCTTAGGGCTAAAATGGTACCTGATAGCCAGCGTGCGCGAGGCGTTTATTTTATTTTATATTATTTTTTATTTTTCCAAAATTATATGACTGGTTTCAAAATTTTCAAAACTATGATACTACCGCTGTGGTACAGTGTTTGTGAACAGCACCCACGTGGTGCTAAGGTGCACTCCCAACACTGCAGTAGGAGTCGGGCTGTTTTAAAAAAATCGTAATTTTTTGGTATAAATTTGGATGGAGATAAAATTTAGATGAAAATTGTAACTTTCGACGAGGTCTATAACTTTATATTTAAAATTTTTTATTTTAAGTCATCTTGAAGGGAAAACATGATACACCCCCAGATCTAAGCTATCATATAAAGTTTATTTTCATCTGAGTTCATACGAAAAAGTTGCGATTAACCCTACCACCGTGGGGTATGGCGGTTGGAGGTGCTATAGTTCCGCGTGAGGGTACTGCTCACAAACGCCTCCAACCGCCGTATCATATGGCGGCTGGGCCCAACCGCCGTGTCGTATGGCGGCTGGGCCCAACCGCCATGTGATATGGTTGTAGTAGTATAGTTTTGCAAAATTTGAAACCAGACATATATTTTAGGAAAAATCGAAAAATAATATAAATAAAACAATTTGCACGAGCCACACACAATAGGGAATTTTGTTATATTTTTCGATTTTTCAAAAATAACTGCTTCCACCAAATTTTTGCAAAACTATACATTTAATGTTGTTTTCAACGACGTCAGTGTGCAGAAGTCGTTGCCAACAGCATCTGAAGCCATAAACACCATTGGCAACGATGTTTGATACAAACACCACTTGAATAAGGCGTCTGCCCTACGCACGTGGCCCCAGTCATCGACCGCCGTTACCTACGTTTGACCGGTTCAGGCCGTTTGACCAGTTCAGGCCGTTTGACCCAAACGCCAGTGTTAACGGCGTTTGAGGGTACCAACGACATTTGGTTTCTTCCCCACTATAAAAGCTTGAAAATTCCCTGAAATTCACATAAAAATTCGGAAAAAAAGAAAGAGAGGGTGGATAGGAGAAGGAAGGGAGTGAGGTGGGGGTGGTGGAAGAAACAACGAAGCTCTGTCGAAGCTCTCAGTTCGAGGTATTATGCGGATTTCAAATCTCTGTAGTTATATTTTGGAGGATTTTTTTGCAAGTGGTGTAGTTGTCTTTCACTAGAGCTTGTGTTTCACTGGATTAGCGTAGATCTAAACTATATTAGTACTTGGTTAACCGCTAGCAATCCCCTTGCTCCGCGGATTGACAAGAACCTTGGGGGTCATCCCGTGGTGAAAAGCCTATAGGTGGTCTGTACGCTTGCGGATCGAAACTTGACACGTGTTTCAACCATCAACAAGCCCCTTTTTCTGGCACCCTTGCTGGGGAGTAAGCCAGTCTGCTATGTTTAATCTTGTATTAGTTTTGTTGATTACTAACATCTAACCTTCGTTTTCTAAAAAAACCATTTTTGTGTTTTTCTTTGTTATTTTAGTGCCTAGATGGAATTGTTCACCTCACCTCTGGAGGATGAAGAGATGTCACTAAGGGAGCTAGCAATGCTATCAATGGAGGACATTGAGATGCAAAAATCAGATTTGATGCTTGCTACAACCCACTATGAAATGAAGCCTGAAATCATCAAATTAGTGACGACAAACCCATTTAGAGGATTGGAGGTTGACAACACGGTACAACAAGAAGGAGTTTCGGCCGCTTGGTTCAAGTGGAATCTTTTTCCGTTCTCTCTCGAAGATGAAGTGCGAAGATGGTACACACTTGTGTCTGTTGAAGCAAGAGGAAATTGGGATGAGCTAGTGAAGAAGTTTCTTTCGAAGTTATTTCCCATAAGCAAGGTTCAAGACTTAAGGAGGCAAGTGCTCAATTTCAAACAAGGAGAGGATGAAGGGATTGATGAAGTATGAGACCGTTTTAATAAATTACTCGAGCAAGTCCCAAACTTGGGATTTTTCGGTGACTTGATATTGCATACCTTTTATTTTTCACTAACCCCTAACTCCGCTAGTTTTGTAGTTGTGTGTGCATGTTGTGATTTAATGCATAGAACAATTAGTGAAGCCGCAAATCTTACAAAGGATAAGCAATGGAAAAAGAACGCAACGAGATTGGCAAAGACGTTGTCGGGAGGAGCAAAACGACAAAAGCAAGCCCAAAGTGCTTGCTGAAATTTCTGAAAAGGACAAACCGGAGGTCAAGAAAGATGAGCCGACCATACAAGAAATTGAAGAACCACTTTCTAATGTAAGAGAAGTCATTTTGCCTGATAAAAATATTGAAATTAACATGAATGTAGTTCGAAGTATGGGGAATGCTAGACCATTGGCGGAGTTCAATCAATCTGATGGGATCCAAGTTGATTTCGCCCCCCTAATCAACTACCGAAGGAAGGAGGAACATGTCGCTAAAAGAATTGGAGACATATTTGATCAAGAGATGAGTGGAGAGTTGATCCAAAGGATACTTGAAGAAGAAAGGGAAGAAGATGATGAAGGATGGATCGACCGATTTGACAACTCAAAGATTTATGATGAAGAAAGAGAAGAGTACAACCGTGACGAGCCTAGTGACTTGAAGGATAAATGAGAGAAGAAAGGACTCAAGCTAGAAGATGAATGGGAAGGAGTTGACATAGAGCAAGTCTTCAAGAAGGCCCCTCTCCATAAGGTTATAGCTCGTGTGCTATTGAAGCATACACACTAGCAAATCAAGATTTGGAACTGCTCAATGATGAAAAAAGAGTGAATCAATGATGAACAATCTCGACGACATGTGGTACATGAAAGATAAAAAATGCTACATTCGAGACTTTGAATATAAAGATTGGGATGACAATGAAGACTTCAAAGAAGAGACAAATAGAAATGTAGTTGATGGATTACACGTTCCACATGATGATATGGAGGGGATGCAAAAAGGTAACAAATAGACACCTTCACTCGTTGAGATTGATTCGCCTTCAACACCGCTAGATGAACCAAATATTACTCTTGTTGAAAAAGCTCTAAGGCAAAGGTACACACTGAAATATCAAGATATTATTGATATTGATGATGATAAATTCAAACGCTCGTGACCAATAGTATGGGTAATACTTTTAATTCTATGCCTTACTCCAATGAATATGATGTTTATAGGCAAGATTTTCTTGAGAATGAAAAAGAGGCATCATTTATGTTTGAACCAATTAATTATATGCCTAAAGAACCTTTGCCTAAGGATGATCTAAGTGCTTTGCATCAAACATACGCTTCTTTTAATTGTACCTCGACTTGTTGCTACAATTCACAATTATGGACGCGTGTGTTTACAATAATTTTTGTAAATCTCGATCATGCTTTGCACTTGGTCAAGCTAATGACCTTAAAAAGGCACATGTCAGGAAAAAGGCTCGATTTTCATTAACCATGTAGACAAGGCTTGAATAATGAAAAGAGAAGTCATGCCTAAAGAGTTGCAAGATTCGTCAACCTCCCCAAATCCTGTGATGGGTGTTGTTGTCTTCATCAATTTGAGAGCTTGTTCAGAGGTGTACAAATGAAGAAAACGAGATATTCAAAAGCTCCATCAAGTTTCCATTCCAACGCATCAAGAACCAACGAATTTGAAGACTCGTGTCAAGAGTTATAGAGAAAACATTGAGTGTGCGCGTTCTGAAATTTCAGGACTGATTTCATCACCGAAGTAAAACGGATATAACTCTCTTGTTCGGAGCCTGATTTGGGAAAATAAAGACTTGTTGCAAAGGAAATTTTGTGCACAATGCAATGGAGTAGACCTTAGGTATACTTACTGTTCTGGACATTACAGAAAAATTCGTGGAGCGAAGGCAGCACCGAAGGGTGACAAAGAAGGAGATATCGATGAAGCAAAAGGATATCATGGGTGTCGGTGTTTTAGACCGGCAACCTACTACGGGGAGTACCCGAAGTAGATGAATGTGACTCGCCGAGATCGGTAACTCGAAGGAAGAGACACGTGGCACACAATTTAGACAGGTTCGGGCCGTGAGGTGCGTAATATCCTACGTCCTGTATGCTGCGTAGCTCTGGATTGATAGGGCATGATTACAAGATGGTGCAATGGTGTGCCGTGAGTTGTATGAGAGGAGATTGGATGCTAGAGATCGGTCCCTGCCTCGCCTTATATAGTCCGGGAGGCAGGGTTACAAGTCGGAGTAGGGAGAGAGTACTAGTCGAGTACGTCTAGGAGTCCTCCATACAGTGCGGAACATGTACAGCTCCCTAACCGAGTACTACTCCTGTGTAGTCCTTGTGCTCCACGCCTTCTGGAGCCGTGTAGCGCAAGCCAGGTAGTCCCAGGGGCCCACCGAGTAGTCGGTCCTGGTACCCACCGAGGTAGTGGGCCCAGGGAGGTCCATACGACAAGCCCCCGAGTACTTTGTAGTCGAGAAGGATAGCTTCAAGTAGTCTTGACGGCCTTAACGAGTAGTCCTCAAGCGTCCCTGAGTGCTACAAGTCAAAAGTCCTCAAGAGTAGCCGAAGCATCCCGAGGCTGGAATGTACTCCACCTGATGTTTGAGCAATCTTGAAGTCTTCTCGAGTAGTCCCAAGCGTCCTCGAAAACTGCCTTCAAAGGTCTTCAAAAACTACCTGTCTTGTCTTGAAGCCGGAGCTGATATGGAGGTGCGATTGCAAAATCGCACTCCATATGGAGTAGCCCCCGAGCCTTAGGTTGAGCCGCAGGCTACGGGCCGAGGGTCCATCGAAGTCTTGGCAAGAAAATCCCGAAAAATCCGGAGAGAAAAAACCGAAGGACGCGTGGCACGGAGCCCCCGAGCCTTGAGTCGAGTACTTCCTCTCGAATTAAAGGGTCATCTTGAAGAATGTGTCCTGAGATGCTCTTGAGACTAGCCGCTTCCCAGGTAGTCGAGTAGAGGTAGCCGAGCCCCTGAGGTGAGGCGCGTCGACTAGTAGAATACGAAGGGTCACGCACAGCCGCTGAGTCAGCCGCGCGTGGACTTATCCAGCCGCCCGTGGACTTATCCAGCCGCCCGTTGCGGAGCCGGTTTGGCTTATAAATAGAAGCCAAAACCCTTGGGGGTTTTCACCCATTCGAGCTGCAGCTATTCCGTTTGCATCTGAAGCAAATCCACTCCCAGCGCTTGCTGCCGCCGAAGTAGATTCAAGTGCGCCGCCACCCAAAGCTTTTAGGGTAGTCCCCGAGCGGATGCGAGTGAAGACGCCCTGCACTTGGAGGATGAAGCCGTCACCGTCCAAGACGTCGAAGGCCGCCGGGAAGAAGAGGGGCCGCGAAGAGGCCGCCGCGGCTGCCACCGGAGCAGCGCCACCCATGTCTCCACCGCGGGCTGATCCAAGCCGCGAGTGGAAGAAGTCCAAGGTGAAGACGGAGGATCTGCTGACCCTCCTGAACAGTGGCTTCATCAGGGAGAAGGAAGTCGACATGTGGAGATCCGCCGCTGGAGATCCATATCCGATGGAGAAGGCCGAAGACGAGATCCCAATGTTCGCGTGGTTCGTGGAGCGCGGTCTGGCGCTCCCGGACAGCGATTTCTTCAAGGGGCTGCTCGGGTACTACGGGATCGAGTACCTGAACCTGAACCCCAACGGCATCTTCCACACGGCAGTCTTCGTGCATTTCTGCGAAGCCTTCCTCGGGATCAAGCCACATTGGGTGCTTTTCCGGAAGTTCTTCCGCGTCAAGCCGCAACCAAGTGCCACCAACCCCAGGGTAGTCGGAGGAGCCGGCATCCAGCTGAGGGAGGACGCCGCGGAGCAATATCTGGCGTACAAGCTTGTCGACTCCAACACAGATTGGAAGACCATGTGGTTCTACATCACGAACCACCACCCCGGCCTCGCCGAAGCCGAGCGGACGGCGGCCCGGTGCACCGTGAATGGTGGAACACGGAGCCCACCATGCAAGAAGGGATCCAGCTCCCTGAGCTGCTAGCACGCGTCAAGGTGCTCAGGGAGGCGGGACTGAGGGCCGAGCACGTGGCCTTCAGTTTCATGAAGCGAAGGATCCAGCCGTTGATGGCTCGGGAGACCCTAGGCTTCGAGTACACCGGCGACGACGACGTGTCGCGGATGCCGGGAGGCGAGCTGGATGACAACGACATCATCGAGAGGTTGTCGCGGATCTTCAAAGATATGCCGCCGTACACGGCGTGCCCTGTCCAGGAGTACTCCGCCGCGCGCCCGCCGAAGGAGGTGAGTAGTCGTACTCCCCTAGTCGAGTAGTGATTACTTGAAGTAGAGTTGCTGACGTCTTGTGTCTTGTGAAGAAGTTCATCTCCGAGCCGCAGCCACCTCCGAGCGGAATTGAGACCCCGATGGAGGGGAAGGCGAAGGAGCGGCGAGAAGTCGGCGAAGGCGATGACACCGTCGTTGTGGAGGATACCTCCGATGACGACGACGAAGACGAGGAGACGTTGCAGGACCGCTTCCAGCTGTGGTCGAGGTTTAGCCGCCCGGGCTTGCCTCATGTTCCTCTGGTACAAGACCCCCCGACTAGCCTGGAGGCTAGCCTGGCTGCGCCGCCACGGAAGCCGCGCAACCCAGCCAGAAAGCGAGTGATGAAGAAGCTGAAGGTCTCAGAGACCACGCCTCAGGAGGTAAGTTGTCTTGAGCAGAGTAGTCGAGTACCCGTTGTACGTGTACCTTTGCTGACGAGTAGTCTTCCTTGTATGCAAGAGGTGCCGCCAACGGAGCCCGTCGAAGAGGGCGACGAGGGCGTGTGGGACACGGTGGGGGAGCCAGCTGGAAATCGTAGTCCAGCCCCCACTGTTGAAGAAATCTTGGCGCAGCTGGAGCGCCAGCCCCCAGCTCCACAAGGGAGCACGGGACCCGCGGCCGCCGCCGTTGAAGAGGTGGTGGCCTCAGGAGCGCAGGAGAGCACTGCGTCGGCCGCCGCTGCTGTGGAGGAGGCGGTAGCCACAGGGACGCAATAGGAGGCGCCCGCCGAGGGTGGACTGGTCGACATCGCCAGCATCCTCGGTGCTCTGGCCGTGACAATTGTCCGGTCGAACTTGTAAGTACCGCATCCTTACGAGTAGTACTTGTTGCAGTAGTCGATGTTTACTGACGACCAATGGTGTGTGCTTCTGCAGGAAATCCACAGATCTATCCTGGGAAGGGGATGAGCCCTCATCAGTGGTGGCGGAAGAAGTCGCGCCGCTCGCCGAGGGGTCCGCTCCCGCTGCCCAGGCGGTGCCCGAGCCACAGGCTGCCGAGGCGACGTTGCCGGAGGCCAGTGTAGTCGAAGGTGAGTACCCTTCCTGACGCTATAAGGCTCTTTGAGGAGTAGTCGTAGGCACTGATGCGCTTGTCGTCTCTTTGACAGGCGCTGAAGCTGAAGGTGGTGACATCCCTGCAGGGGTGCTGATGCAGAGGTTGACACCAGAGGCCCCGGAGGCTGCGGAATGAGCCCCCGAGCCCATGGAGGAGGTTGTCGAGAAGTCCGCCGGGGGAGAGGCGGTCACCACGTCGCCAGAGATTGCTCTGGAGGTGGCTATCCGCTCCCCCGAGACCCAGGACGCAGAGCCCATCCGCTCTGCGCCGATGACGGAGGCCACCGCGAGTAGTCGCGGCGGGATAGAGCTGCTCGCGGACGATCTTATCGAGCCGGCGACGGTGGCCAAGCATCTGGAGGCGATCCGTCAAGGCGAGCAAAGGGATGAAGGTAAGTAGCCATAGCCTTTGAGTAGCCAATCCTTTGTCGTTGAGTACTCTTTGTGACTTGAGTTGTCTTGTGCAGGACGTTGCGGAGCGGTCCCGCGACAAGTCGAACTCCTTTGCAGGGCTATGGCGACACGGTGCTCCGAGCCGAGGCGCTAGAAGAGCAACTTGTGAAGTCGCGAAGCACGCGGCCGCCATGCGGTCCGAAGCTCGACGCCGCCTTCGCCAAGTACCACAACGACGTCCAAGAGTTGCAGGCGAAGGGCGACGACTTGGTGCGGAAGAATAAGGGCCTCCGCAACAAGAATAAAGGTATACCCTTCAACTTGTCGGGTACTTGTTGGAGGTCGAGAAGTCTCTGACCCGCTGTTGCGTTGCTGTGTTGCAGAGCTTGAGGGCCAGGTGGAGCAGCTGAAGGCCTCGGAGACGAGCATGAAGAACCTCTTCTACCGGGAGCAAGAAGCCCGCCAGGTACTCGAGCTCGACTACAAAGAACTCTCCTTCGAGTGCGAGAAGCATATGGAGCTTCGGATTGCTTCTGACCGAGATCTCGTCAACTGCTACAAATCCTTGCAGAAGTTGAACGAAGACTACGAGGCATTGCGGGCCCAGTTGAAGGAGTTGGAAGAAGCCGCACTGCCGATCGCAAGACTCCTGGTGCCGCACCCGGGCGGCCCCAAGATTGCTCCTCTGGTGGATCGCCTCAAGGAAGCTCCGAGCCGGTCCGGCCGCCTACGTGAAGCACATGGCGAGGTCGATCCCAAGACAAGTCTTGGCCTTCATGAAGTCGTACTTCCCGAAGGCTCCGATGGGAGGTGGTCGCCGGCGGAGTAGCCGCCAACCGCACCGATGAGCAGTATGCGCAGCCGGCCGGAGCGAGATGGCTCCCATCGCGGAGCGAGTAGGCGAGAAGCCGAACCTCCGGTAGCCCCGTAATAGGTAGCTAGTAGCCATGGTTGTACAGAAAACAATTGTAATGAATTGTTTAAGTATTAATGAAAGAAATTTTCCAAAGAATGAGTACTCGTAGTCGCGATCTCGAGTGCGGAGCCCCCATCGTGGAGTGGATGCGAGTAGTGGTACTCGGCGGTTGGTCCCGTTGTAGGGAGTAGGCGATAAAGAAGTTGATGAACAATCAAACTTTATTACCGAAGAAGTACACCGGATGGCCGGGGCCGTAGTTACGGAGTAGTCGCTTGGACCGGAGGCCGCTTACACCGAGTAGCGCCGGAGCGGGTAGCCGCTTACCGTTGATCCGTAGGTAGCCGTGTAGGCCGGATCGTAGATCCGTAGGTAGCCGTGCGGGGGCGGATCTTGGAGTGTGGTCTCTTAGTAGACCGCCGCTAGAGTCCTTGACGCTCGTTGCAGCCCAGGGTCCGTAGGTAGCCGCACGGGCTGGATCCTGGAGAGGAGAAGTCCGGAGACCAGAGCTAGGACCCGGGGGGTCGCTTACGGCCAGGGGGTGTTGATGTAGTCGTGTAGACTTGAACCCTAGAGTAGTCGTGTAGACTAGGCGTAGAATCGACAGAGCTGGTCGACGTTCCACGAGTTGTTGATGTCTTCGCCTTCAAGTGTTTGGAGGCGGTAGGAGCCCGGCCCAGTCACCTTTGCCACGATGAAGGGACCTTCCCAGGGGGAGCTGAGCTTGTGAACTCCTTCCGTGTTCTGGATACGGCGGAGGACAAGATCTCCAACGTTGAAGGAGCGTTCCTTGATGTTGCGATCGTGGTAGCGTCGGATACCCTCCAGGTACCTTGCTGATTGGACGAGGGCAGCGCAGCGAGCTTCTTCGAGGCTGTCGATATCAACTCGTCTGCTGTCTTCTAAGACGCCTTCATCGTAGTGCTCCACTGCTGGCGAGTTCCATATGACGTCAGCGGGGAGGATTGCTTCGGAGCCGTAGACCAGGAAGTAGGGGGATTGCCCCGTTGTCTTGGATGGTTGAGTCCGCAGCCCCCAGAGTGCGTTGGGTAGTTCCTTGATCCACTTGCCCCCTTTGGAGTTCACAGCGTCGTGTAGCCGCTTTTTGAGAGCGTCGAGCACCATCCCATTGGCGCGCTCGACTTGTCCGTTGGCCCGTGGATGGGCAACTGAGACGTATCAGACGTCGATCCCGCTGTTCTCGCAGTACTCCCAGGACTGGTGGTTGTTGAAGTTGGAGCCCAGGTCTGTGATGATGCGGTGGGGTAGCCCGTAGCGGTGTACGAGTTCATCCGAAGTCGAGTACTCGTCGCCCTTGGGGCATGTGACCGGCTTGACTTCGATCCACTTGGTGAACTTGTCGATGGCCACCAATACCCCGTTGAATCCTCCCGGCGCAGCTTGGCGGTGGCCCAATCATGTCGAGCCCCCCGCAGGCAAAGGGCCGGGTTGGCGCTATGGTGACTAGCTTGTAGGCTGGGATGTGTTGCTGCTTGGCGAAGTACTGGCATCCTTGGCACTTTCTGACGAGTTCTTCGGCGTCACCCAGGGCTGTGGGCCAGTAGAAAGCTCGTCGGAAAGCCTTGCTGACCAGCGTGCGTGAGGACACGTGGTTGCCGCAGACGCCTTTGTGGATCTCCTCCAAGATGTCCTTTCCTTCTTCACGAGGGACACACTTCATGAGTACTCCAGAAGATGCGCCCCGCTTGTAAAGCTTGTCTCCGACGAGGACGTAGGACTTGGCGCGGCGGACGAGTTGCTCGGCCGCGTTCTTATCGAAGGGGACCTTCTGCTCACTGAGGTAGTCGATGAAGGGTTGCCTCCAGTCCACGTCGATCATCATGACCTCCTGCCCAGCTGATGGATGGGCTGGGACAGTGGTCGGTGGCGCCGGCTCCGGGATGGATGGCGCGTGAAGCTCGTGGACGAAGACGCCCACTGGCACTTGAGCGTGGGTGGATCCAAGCTTCGAGAGGACGTCCGCTGCGACGTTGTTGTCGCGGACAATGTGATGGAACTCGAGACCATAGAACTTGTTCTCGAGCTTGCGGACTTCTAGGCAGTAGGCGTCCATGTTCTCCTTGTTGCGGTCCCAGGACTTGTTGACTTGGTTGATGACCACGGCGGAGTCGCCGTAGACTAGTAGCCGCTTGATGCCCAGTGAAGCCGCGAGGCGGAGCCCGTGTAGGAGGGCTTCGTACTCGGCTTCGTTGTTTGAGACCTTCCAGAAGATCTGCAGGACATACTTGAGTTGTTCGCCCGTTGGAGAGATCAGGAGTACCCCTGCACCTGCACCCTCGAGGTTGAGTGAGCCGTCGAAGTACATCACCCAATGCTCTGGTCGCACGGTGGGAGTGGGTAGCTGGTTCTCCCGCCACTCCGCCATGAAGTCGACTAGTGCCTGCGACTTGATGGCTGTGCGTGGCTTGAAGTCGATAGTGAGGGCGCCGAGCTCGACAACCCACTTGGAGATTCTTCCAGTAGCATCTTGGTTCCGCAGGATGTCGCCAAGCGGGTAGTCGGTGACGACGGAGACCGAGTACTCCTGGAAGTAGTGTCGTAGCTTCCGCGAGGTGATGAGTAGAGCGTACAGGAGCTTCCCGCACGGCCGGTAGCGAGCCTTGGACTCTGATAGAACCTCGCTGACGAAGTAGACGGGGCGCTGGACCGGTAGGCGTGGCCGTCTTCCCCGCCGCTCGACAACGATGGCGCATCGACCACGTGAGTAGTCGCAGCTAGGTAGAGCAAGAGTCGCTCGCCCTTGTGAGGAGCCGTGAGGATCGGTGGCTTTGATAGGAAGTCCTTGAGCTGGGCAAGGGCTTGATCCGCCTCTGGAGTCCACACGAACTTCTCGTGATGCTTGAGTAGTTTGAAGAAGGGGAGGCCCCGTTCTCCTAGCCTCGAGATGAATCTGTTCAACGCCGCCATGCACCCTGTCAGCTTCTGGACGTCTTTGATGCTCGTGGGAGCTTTCATGCTGGTGATGGCGGAGATCTTCTCGGGGTTGGCTTCGATGCCGCGCTGGCTGATGATGAAGCCGAGTACTTTGCCCGAAGGGACGCCGAAGACGCACTTGTTCGGGTTGAGCTTCCAGCGGTACTCGCGTAATGATGCGAAGGTCTATTCAAGGTCGTCGATGAGGGTACTGGAGTCCCTGGTTTTGACAACCACGTCATCCACGTAGGCCTCGACGTTCTTGTTGAGTTGCCGCTTGAAGCAGGCCTGGATAGCCCGTTGGTAGGTAGCGCCGGCGTTCTTCAACCCGAATGACATGGTCGTGTAGCAGTACGCGCCAAACGGGGTGATGAACACGGTCTTCTCCTGGTCTTCCTCCTTGATTGCGATCTGGTGATACCCGGAGTAGCAGTCGAGGAAGCAGAGCAGGTCGCAGCCCGCCGTGGAGTCGATGACTTGATCGATCCGCGGCAACCCGAAGGGGTCCTTGGGGCAGTGCTTGTTGAGGTCGGTGTAGTCGACGCACATCCTCCACTCGTTCGAGTTCTTCTTGCGGACGAGGACGGGGTTGGCGAGCCACTCAGGATGGAAGACTTCTCTGATAAAGCCAGCTGCGAGTAGCTTGGCGAGTTCCTTCTTGATGGCGTCCCGCCTATCGTCGGCAAAGCGTCGGAGGTGTTGTTGCTTGGGGGTGGCCTTAGGATCGACGTTGAGGCTGTGCTCAATCAGCTCCCTGGGCACTCCTGGCATGTCCGCTGGCTTCCACGCGAAGATGTCGCGGTTAGCCCGAAGAAAGCTGATGAGCGCGTCTTCCTATTTGGGGTCGAGGCCAGCCCCAATGGTGGTGGTCTTGCTGGGGTCGCCTATTCCAAGGTCGACCGTCTTGACGAGTACCTTCTCAGGTGGCTGAGGCTTGTTGGTGCTGTCAGACTTCTCTGGGATGTCGAGTTCACTTGTAGCAAGCTTCTTCGACGCGGCGTAGACCTCCATCATTGCGTTGGGTACTTGGTTTGTAGAGGCGATCTCCACGGCTTCTGTGTCGCAGTCGTGGGAGATCTTCAAGTCCCCTTGGAGGGAGAGTACACCAGCTGGGCTTGGCATTTTGAGTACCAAGTAAGTGTAGTGGGGCACCGCCATGAACTTGGTGATGGCCGGTCTGCCGAGGATGGCGTGGTAAGAGGTCTCGAAGTCCGCGACCTCGAACTTGATGTACTCGGTACGGTAGTTGTCCCGAGACGCCCCGAAGGTAACTGGCAGGACCACTGAGCCCAGTGGAATAGCCTCGTTACCGGGGACGATGCCGTAGAAGGGCGTGTTGCTCTTGGTGAGCATGTGGGTGATGTCGAGCTTCATTTTCTTCAAGGTCTTGGTGAAGAGGACGTTGAGCCCGCTTCCACCGTCGATGAGCACCTTGTTGAGCTTGGAGCCCGCCACCACTGGCTTCAGGACGAGGGGGAACCGTCCTGGTTCAGAGAAGCTGGTCCATTGATCCGCGCGGGAGAAGGTGATGGGTACCTCCGACCACCTGAGAGGGGTCGGGACCGCTGGTTCCATGGACATCACTTCACGACGAGTAGCCTTCTGCTCCCGCCTGCTGGGCAATCCGCCGAAGAGGACGTTGACGGTCTTGTCTGGCTCCTGGAAGTCGTTGTTGTCGCCGTCCTTCTTCTTGCCCTTTTGATCGTGAGGGTGCGGTGGCTCTGGCGTATCCTTGAGTGCATGCCTGAGTTGGTAGCACTGTTCGGTGGTGTGGTTGCCGTTTGGATGCCACGGGCACTTCTCCTTCAGCAGGTCCTTGAAGCCGCCGGAGTTCTTCTTCGAGTTCCCCTTCGCAGGGCGCTGGATAGCCGCGACAGTGTTGTCTGGCTTGCGCTTGCGGTTGGGACCTGAGTAGTTGCTGTTGTTGTTGTTGTTGTTGTTGTTGTTGCGGCTGCCTTGGTTTGCATTGCTGCCGCTGCCGCCGCCCTGGTTCTACTTGGTCTTGCCACGGATGGCGTCGTACTTGGCATTGGCCTTGTCTTCTTCATCCGCCCAGGACGTGATCATGTCCTTGAGGTGGGGGATGGACCTGGGGCGGCGACGTCCGAAGTCTTCGAAGGTGCGGTGGTGGTAGAGGCCGTCTTGGAAGAGGTCGATGACCTCCTTGTCAGTGACGTCGATGACGGTGGCGCGCTTGTCGAAAAAGCGGTGCATGTACTTGCGGAGGGTCTCGCCTTGTTCCTGTTTGATCATGGCCAGGTCCATGCGAGTACCCGATCGGCCCATGGCGCCCGCGAAGTTGCTTGTGAACTGCTCCTTCAGCTGGTCCCACTTGTCGATCGAGTGCTTGTCCAGCGACTCGAGCCAAGTGAGTGGTGCTTGGTCCAGGCAGAAGGGGAAGTAGAGGCACTTGGCGTCGCTGTTGCCGCCAGCGTTCTCGATGGAGAGGGCGTAGCATCGGAGCCACTGGATGGGGTCCTGCTTCACGTCGTACTTGGTGATCCCCAAAGGCTTGAACTTGTCGGGGAGGAGCAAGTTGCGAAGTCGAGGTGAGAAGGAGGGGAAGCCGTCGCCTTCAGCGGCAGTGGTCGACTTCTTCCGCCGCAGCTCCTCAATCTTCTGGCGAGCGTCGTACCCGTCGTGTGAGGCGCCGGAGGCGTGGCTGTTCGCGTGGCCTCGACCGCCGCGGCTGCCGCCGCCTCCGGCCCTCCCCGTTGGCCCCATGGTTGGAGCCGCCGCCGTCGCCGCCGCCGCCGTCGGGGATCGTTGCCGCCGCCACCGGCCGAGCGCGGTGGGGAACAACTTCTCGGTTGCCGTGGTCTTGCAGTGAAGGTCCGCCAGCGTTGGAGCGGCGACGGTTTGGCTCGACTAGGAGGTCAGCTCGAGTACGGTTGGGACCGTTGTTGGCGCTGCGACTAGTAGCTTCGTTGTCGCGGGGTTTAGCTGGAGGAGGTTGGTTGACTCTGTTGTCGACCCGCATGAAGTAGGCTTCTTCAGCGAGCTTGGCGATGACCTCTCCAGCGCGTATGCCCTGAGCCTGGCGTGCGATCGCTGTGATCGACATGAGGCACTGCTCGGGGGTAGTGTGCACTCTGCTCTCGACCGCCTCGAGAGCTTCCGCGAGGTTGCGGACGGGGAAGTTGTCGCGGAGGCGTCGACGGCGTTCGTTGCGCTTCCGGTTTCGTTCACGTCGAGCGTCTCTGTCTGCCGGAGTCTCGTTTGGTGGAGCATCAGTAGAGAGCTCGTCGGAGGAGATGTCTTCCAGGTACTTGTCCTGAGCCGTGCCTGAAGGCCCTGGGGTGTCGCCGACAACCGTGAAGACTTGGCGATCGGGGGTGCCAAGGCTGGACTCAGAGGGTGC
The DNA here is from genome assembly GCA_947561735.1 of Cenchrus americanus. Lineage (NCBI taxonomy): Eukaryota > Viridiplantae > Streptophyta > Magnoliopsida > Poales > Poaceae > Cenchrus > Cenchrus americanus. Next base: position 96,983,405 of record OX387240.1, read on the forward strand.
CACCTGAGTTGGTGTGTTTGAGTCAGCCCGGGCTAGCGGTGTTCCCTCCTGGAACGGTAGCGAGTCGATGTAGGCGACGTAGCGTGAGTCTCCCTTCACCGAGTCGGCGAGCTTGCGGTCCGGCCGCAGACGTATCTCCCGGCCGGCGTGGATTTTATAACCAGCCCAGAGGCTGGCCCTGTTAAAGGAAGCTCAGTGGAGTTGTCCTCGGACTCGGGCTCCTCAGGGTCCGACCCGAAGTCGAACTCGTAGTTCGGGTTCGAGTAGAACTCGGAGAGAGGGGCGGGAGTCCGCAGCGCGATCGGGGGCGGCGTCGGAGTCCGAGCCGTACTCGGGACGGGCTCCTTGCCGGCCCGGCGCGGCGCGGAGCCCCCCCGTGCGGGCCCGGCTGAGGATGCGGGGGCCACGTGCGGAGTGCTCGCGTGGTGAGGGGACCGCCTGCGATGGCTGAGCAGCCGGCTCGCATGCGATGGCCCATGGCGACGTTGAGTTCGAGTTGGAGACGGACTCGAGCTCGAAGTCAGCGTGGTGGTTGAAGAGTGAAATTTCGCCGAACTTGTCGGCAAGTTCACCTGTGACAACTTCAGGAAGCGTCACGAAGCCCGTCTTCGGGTTGGGCTGCATGGTCAGGTGGCGCTGGAAGGAGCCCGCGCCATCAGCAGTGTAGACCCAGGCGCCGAACACGAAGGTGTCGCCACGGTTGAAGGCGACGGTTGGCTTGAAGTGGACGGGAGCCGTCGAGTTCGCCATGTGATCTCGGGCGAGACCCCCTACCTGGCGCGCCAGCTGTCGGTGTTTTAGACCGGCAACCTACTACGGGGAGTACCCGAAGTAGATGAATGTGACTCGCCGAGATCGGTAACTCGAAGGAAGAGACACGTGGCACACAATTTAGACAGGTTCGGGCCGCGATGTGCGTAATACCCTACGTCCCGTATGCCTGCGTAGCTCGGATTGATAGGGCACGATTACAAGATGGTGCAATGGTGCGCCGTGAGTTGTATGAGAGGAGATTGGATGCTAGAGATCGGTCCCCGCCTCGCCTTATATAGTCGGGAGGCGGGGTTACAAGTCGGAGTAGGGAGAGAGTACTAGTCGAGTACGTCTAGGAGTCCTCCATACAGTGCGGAACATGTACAGCTCCCTAACCGAGTACTACTCCTGTGTAGTCCTTGTGCTCCACGCCTTCTGGAGCCGTGTAGCGCAAGCCAGGTAGTCCCAGGGGCCCACCGAGTAGTCGGTCCTGGTACCCACCGAGGTAGTGGGCCCAGGGAGGTCCATACGACAATGGGCAAGTCTTCTATTAATGATCAAGTACAACATGTGAAGTGAATTAAAGCTACATGGATGCCTTTACTTCTTGCATGAAGTACCATGGCCTATGCGACAAGGAGAAGGTATGTGAGAAAGTCGAGCTATATGACTTTAAATGAAGCGCTTCTCGGTAGGCAACCCGATTCTTTGTGTTTTTATTTCTTCCTTATAGACAATAAATGACACCACCTGATTAACTTGTGGCTAATTAATCTAAGTTTCATTTTATTTTTAGAACCTCCATCATGTTCATTCTCATATTTATCTATTTGCATGCATTCATTTTGTCATCAACGTGATCTTTGTTTCTCTGCATATACATGTTTTGCATTTAGTTAGCTTGGTAGCTTTATAGACTTAATGATGAATGCTTCAGTTTCCATGTTAATGCTTCTATAGGACATTTTTCTTTTTGCAATCTTGTGCAAACGTGGTGTTTAAACATGATTGCGGACCATCATCATTAAGTTCGATAAACCTTGCTAGCTTTTCATATGTTTTCATGTTGCATTGGTTAGTTTATAAGCTTTGCAATGCACTTAGTTTTTCTTGTGCTATAAGAGTTATTGATCTAGGGATAGACATGGTGTTTTAACCCTAGATAAATCAACCTTTATGGCTACGGAGAAATTCGGCAACCTAGTTGTGAACATGGCGCTTAGAACTTGGTGAAAACATTGTCTTTGTTTATATGCTTTCCACTCATGTGCATACACACTTTGCACCACGTACACCCATTAGGTTATAATTCCTCTTTATACTAATTATGCCACAAGTTATGAGTCTTAGGAAGCATTGTTAAAGTGTTGCCAATTATTTCTACTCCCAACCGTCACCTTGGGGTAGAATGTGCTCTTAAAATGTTTTGCAGGCAAGATAAAGACTCTCACTACAAGGAAATTGAAGGATGACTAAGATAAAAATGTTTTATCTTCTTCTTCCATGCTTAGAAAATTCTAAGCATGGGGGAGGCCCCGAATCTTCAACATGGAAGTGCAACATGACGTTCTAGAAGACAGAACAATCAAGATCATCAACGTCTCCGGATCAATGCACAAGAAGCTATTGATCTCATCAAATTTCTGCATGGTCTCAAAGCGAAAACACTGAATACTTTTGGATATTTAGAAGCCCCATAAATTTATGATTCCAACAAATCAAGAATCAAGACAATCGGAGGTCCCTACAAGCGGTTATGCCCGAATCACCGAGTGCAACACGTCCTGAAATCAGTTCTGGACAGCATGCAGCGCTGAAGTAAAACGGACATAGCTCCCTTGTTTGAACTCCGTTTTCGATGAATGACCACATGTTGGAAAGGTGATTTCATAAACTTTTCAATAGATTCATATTTCAGTATATGTTATATTCTGGACAGAGGGTAAATCCATGAAAAAAGAGACAACAAGGAGATGATGAGAACAAGAAAGAGGAGATGATGATGACAACATTGGAAAGAAGGGTGATCATTGGCTCCATTAAGCATGCATGATCAAATTCATAAGTTTAGAAGCATTGGAAAATCAAGACAAAAGCAAATCCACATTCAATACATGGACATGTCGGGAGAAGATCACAAAAAACTCCAAAAGATGGTAACACCTCTATAGATCTTCTCTTTTCCAAACATAAATGCTTGTAAGTATGCCTTCAACCTCAACTAGGTGCAACTTTTTCCCTTTGACAATAACATGGCTACTAGGAGGACAACCTAGATTTCCTTTTATTTTCAATAAATAAGCATGGCCATGTGTTCACCTCGATGTTTCATATTGCCTATGCTTATGGAAAGATGATGAAAGTTGCCGCTTTGTTTTACCCGCATGAAGTTATACATGTCTTGGCTAATTGCTCTGTATAACATGATCTGAAATTAATTAAATACCAGATCTTTTATTTGTGGAGGTGAAATGACTATACTCTAGACCCACATACATGCCTTTGCTCTTTGATTCCAAGATATATAACATATGGAGGGACTCATCACCTCCTTGTCCACAACCCAATTTGAGTATGAATAATCTTTCGATGAATTTTCTGAAGATTTTTTGGCACGATTCCAAGATATATAACATATGGAGGGACTCATCAATGCACCCAAGATCATGCGGAGTTTTGACATGGAGGATGCCCATGAAGATTTCAAGAGATTTATAAAGGAACACAATGATTGTGTACTTCTCTAGCAGCCATAGGTCCCCCCCTCTTTTATGCTCAAGGACAAGCATCATTCAAGCATGGGGGAGGAGTCATCACATCATCTCTGACAAATGCTGAGTAAGTATTATGTTGCAAAAGTTCTAAGGAGCAAAATAAAAAAATAAAAAAATGAAAAATAATGAGAAGAAAAGAAAAATAAGAAAAAGGAAGAAGGGAAAAAAGAAAGAGAAAAGATGAGAAGGAAATAAAATAAAAGTAAAAAATAAAGTTGCTCCTCGGTTCTTCAACTGCCTTGAAGACAAATCCATACTAAAATCTTCCAACCATGTGCAATCCGATAACGAGAACTTGCCTTGTGACTCGGGATCATCCATTTGCCACTTGCACATGTCCACCTATCTAAATGTGTGTGTTTCATCCTTATCTCTTTCCAACATTTCTTTTTCATGGCCTTTTTGATGAGTCTGGGTAATTCCAGTAGACCACTCTCTTAAATTGACAATATTTCGGATGTATGTTTTGCCAGGATTGTTTTAACCTACCAAGCTCCACATAAGCCTTCCACTATCACATATGAGTAGAATAGGTTGAAAATAATCTAGTATAGGCTTGAGTGACTTGATGAGATGAGTGTTTCCATGAGCTTTTGCAAGAGATTCTCACTTATGTTGGATATGCATCTTTTTGAAAATTCTTCCATGGAACAAGGTAACAGTTTGAAGTTCACTTAAGTTTGAGAGCATCATGTTTATTAAATGTGGCTTGTTCTTTATTGTTAGTCTATCCTCCATAATGAAAAAGAAGCCAACCACACAACTTGAACTTTAAAAATAAATTCTTAAGAGAGATCAATTTGCCTCATTATGAATGACCAAGTGCAGGGTGAACATTGGAAGGCAACGCTGATTTCCCCTTTTAAGCAATGGTTACTTACTCGAGGACAAGTAAGGATTAAGCATGGGGGAGATGTTGACGGTGAATTTTGGTTCTCCAAACATATTCGATACACTTTGGTTTGAGCTTGATTATGCAACTAACCCGCCACTAGGCACACAGATGATATAACAAGTTCGAATTTGTATGTGCATTTGGAAGTGTTATGTTTTTGCAGGAAAATATGGACAAAAGTGACGAAGTAACAACAAGTTCAAAGGAGCAAATGAGGAGTTCCGTTCGTGTTCGAGTGCAAGGCGAAATCACTTCCAAAGGTGGTAAGGACCAAGGTGCTACGATGGATCATCCCCGAGGACTAAGATGTAATGTTCAGACTTCATGCGAGAAGAACTCCTATCATAATCGCGGGGATGATGACCTCAAAATGACACAAATGAATGGGGTTAAGCCCAAAATGCCAAGATGAGCTGTGGGGAGAAAGACGGACCCGAACCGAGCTGAAAATAGCCTGGGTTGACCGGCCTAGTCGGATCGGCCCAGGCCCTTTTCGCCTCGGTTCGTGGTCCCCTTTGACCTAGTCACTCCTCGATCTATTTGTAGCTCCCTCCTACGTCGGCCGCTGCATCCAATCATTCTACTAACACCATTCACTAGAAAGCCACCGCCAAAAGATGAGGTGGAGAGTTGGATGAGCTCGTCGCAAGGATCAACGCCGATGGAGGGAAGGAAGCAAGATTCAAGCCGCTGGCCTAGGGGTGTCCCCGAGCTTCATCGTCACCATCTTCATCGACAACGTTTTCAGGAGGCTCAATCACCCCTCTGTGCTTCAATCCGTGTAAGATGATGGGTTAATGTCTCCGTTCATCCCTAGGGTTAGATGGACCTTTGATATGTAATTGCTATGTGAATCTTTTGCCTATTGATGCTTTATGGTTTATGTCTTTGCGAATGCTTTGTTTACATATGTTTGCACAACATGTGGTCTTAGTAGGGTTTGTGGTAATCATGATGATTAGCTTAACCCTATGGATGCTCAGATATAGATGCGGTTATACGTGAAATTGGTTAATTACCTCGCGTAGTGACATTATGATTTAGGGAAAAGGCTTAGCGGCCGCATAACCGCCATGAAGCTAGTGAAGGTATCACCCCTTTCATGTGGTAGATGCATGTTCATGAGATCCTAGAGCCTAGGGAGAGAACAATTATCTATCTTAATCTCTCTCTTGTTTCCTCCCTTTGCCATCTAGTTTAACCTTAGATTTAATCTTAGATTAACATAGGTTAGATTGCATTTACTTTAGATGAATACCTCTTTCAAAGGCTTTCCAATCAACTAGTTAGTACTTGGTTATTTAGTACTTAGTTAAGCGCTAGCAATCCCCTTGCTTCGTGGATTGATAAGAACCTTAGGGGTCACCCTGTGGTGAAAAGGCTAGGTGGTCCGTACGCTTGCAGATCAAAACTCGACACATGTTTCAACCATCAACAAGTTGACTTGTTAACTTTTGTTCAGTTGTGAAATATGTTAGAAAAGCCACAGATTGAAGTTGGGAGGCCATAACTAACTTGTTGCACAATGCATTCTCAATTGATTCAGAGCAATATGGACTGTCGGTAATGGTACTATTCAACAGAAGTAACCAGCCGTTTTGGGAGCTTATTGATGAGGGGATAAATCGGGGGTAATCAACTTAATTAGCCCCTAATCTCCAGTCCATGAAGACTAAGATGGCCCACGACCGCCACGACCCAACATCAACATCAGGGATACAGGCCCATCATCTTCCACCAGGTGCTAGCCCCACATCGCCCAAGGGCCCGACTCCGACTTAGTGTTCGCCCCGCACGACCTAAGGGAACGCCCTGACATCGCGGCTACCTCCAGAGAAGGCTCCACCTTGCACGACCTAAGGCTGCCACCTACAACCCAACGATGGCCCCCTCGATGGGGTCCACAACTGTGACAACCCGCCCAGGAAAATACCGTACTATCGCCTAAACCAATCCACTTTGTCATTAAGCGATAATAAAGTATCATCATGTCGTTAGTTGCCGGGTTATCACCCAGTAAATCACTTGAATAGCAACAAGGATCGACATATATGCATTAAAACTCACTCGAAGGGGAGTCCAGAGATACAACATCATTAACATTCAAATTCGTACCCCGAAGGGTTTAATTATTACAAACCGAAGTTTTTGCCATAAGGAGGTAGTTCAGAGTTTTGAAACAGCGGAATTAAACTAACGGGAAGCGGAAACACCACGGGAGGCCATCCATGATGCCTTCAGTCGTCATCCTCCACCCACTCCAGCTCCCGGGCGGGATCTCCCCGGGCCACACATCACCGAAGGCATTACCTGGATCAACATATTATAGCAAGGCTGAGTATACTAATACTCAGCAAGACTTACGCGTCGGTGATAACTATTTCACCAACTCTAGACATGAAAGGTTTTTGGCCACTGAGTTCCTTTTTGCTGAAAAGTAACAAAGAGTATGTCCTTACTTTCAAGTGTTTAGCACAAGTTCTAGTGGGTTTAATCTTTACTACATTAGCCAACTAACACAAACAAGTTGTACAATACAATTAATCAAGCATAGTATTCATCAACTTCCATCATCAGGGATCTCATGGCTAGTGGAGTAAGTAGTCTCACATAACGGTGAGAGGCCGACAATCGATTGATTCAAACCTTGCAAGGTAGACCTAAACACACGGTAGGCTGCCCCCGCAAGGACAACTTCCCAAGCAGTTCCCAAAAATCATCGGGTCGGGATCGAATCTTACGCTCTTTGGTGCGGCTATCCGAAGCATACCCCGCGAGGCACCCGGAGTCACCATACACCACCGGTAGCTAGCCGTGAGACGAATCCCAAGAGTAGTAATAGTAGGATCCCTCGCCGCCTCATTAAGGTACTAGGCTTACCGGTCCCATTCCCGACAAGTGCTTAGTACGTTCAACACTTAACCCACAATAGCCATTGGACCGGAGCCCAAATTCCGTGCTCTTACCACATGAGCAATCCAATTAAGGATATATTGTGATTCCTATCTAGGAACCTATTCTCGCGAGTGAGGTCATCATCCGACTTGTAACGGTCCTATAGCTTAGCAGCTATTGACCTATCATACTAGTAAGGACAAAGGTACCTAGGGATCATGCATCTAGGGTTCCATTCAACTCCTGAACTTAAATGCACAAGCATCCATAGATAATTGAATAAAGAATTTGAAAACTAGGTTAGATGCACCGGAGCTTGCCTTCGTCAGCTAGGTTAGCCTGGGCACCCTCGGTGTCGTCGAGCACTTCCACGTACTGCAGCGAAGCTTCTGCTCCTCCTTCCTCGGATTCTGGGACGAGGGTGTAGTCACCGTCCGGAAGATTTACACGGAATGCAATGCAAGGTTCAGGTGATGTGACAGTTTGTTATCTTATCCAACCCTAGTTGGTCATATTCACCTTAACAAGTATCTAGATAGCACATCTCTTTTAGGAAGGTTATTAGTTATACATGATTCATTCTTTTATTGCACATTTGAATTAAGGTCTCTTTGTACTTGTTATTTTATGTGAAGGTTTAATCCTTTTCCTCTCACTAGCAAGGGTGTGAACAAGATTTTTATTCATAAATTAATTCCTTATCAGCAAGGATGTTTTCTTAGCCTTTAATTAAGTTAGGTAATATTTTCCAAAGGGAAAAGAATTAAAAAGGGGTTTTCCTTATTTAGTTGCTCTTAAATCTTTTAAAAGGGCTTTAAAGCTTTTTATTAAGCAATAAATCACTAAAAGTTTAAAGAAGTGTTTCTTAAGCATAACAGCACCTATACTGGTCCACTGGACCCACATGCAAGGCTTGGAAGCTAGGAAATAAAATATTTTGGAAAATAACAAAGACTAACTAGTGATTCAAATTAAATGCATAAAAAATAAATAAGCATCAAAATGATCCAAACTTTCTCATGCAGGCTCTCTGGTCCTAAACAAGCCTAAAGAACCAGCAAGTACACCTAGAAGCTCTACCGATCTTGCTTCATTAATTTACAAAGGAAATCATGCACAAATTAGGAATAAATATTTCTGTTAAACCAAATATCATGATTAATTCACCAGAGGTGTGTTTTGACATAACAAGAAAGCATGCACAAGTTGGGCACAGAAACATAAATATTTTTAGCTACAAAAATCATCTAGTCAGGTTCTGCAGAAATGGAAAACAATTTATATAAGAAGATTTACTGCATAACTTTGTGCAACTTTTGGCACAGGAGCTAGTCATGACAAGACATACAACATATCCAAAACTTGGATGCAGAGGAGTTATAGATTTTGAGTTATGGCAAATCTAGGTATTTCACAATCCTATTTTTCATGTTAAAAATATCTAGAATCAGAACTTGTGAGAATAACAAAAGTTGTAGTATTTTCCACCATGAATCCTACAAAATTAGTTTTGCATTTTTCTGAATTTTATACGATTTTTACACATTTTACAAGTTCCTGCAAAATTGAAACTCTAAAGAAGATGAACATTTGCGCTGGGGCCCCTGCAAAGAAACAGAGCTATGCAATTGGGTCCCTCGGCCGTGGGAGGCGGCGACGCCGGCTGAATTCCGGTGAGCCGGCCGCGCTCCCGGCCGGGGAGGCGGTGGGGCACGAACACCGCTCACCTAGGGCGCGGGGGAGAGCGGGGTGTGAGCGGGGAAGCCTCCGGTGAGGGCGAGCGGCGGCGGCCGGCGGTGGCACCCGCGGCGGGCTGCAGTCCCAGCGGTGGAAGGGCAATGTCACGCAATAGGTGGCAGCGCAAGCTTCTATGGCTACCAGGGAGCAGGCCAAGAGGGTTGGTCGCACCGGAGAAGGGGCGGGGAGGTGAGCTCGCCGGTGGCCGGCAATGGCGGGATGGAGGAGGGCGGTGGCGTGCGGGAAGGAGAATGGGTCGGTTTTTATAGGCGCGCTCGCTCCGGTGACGAAGGGGTGACGACGCGAGATGCTCGCCGTGGTACTGTGTTGACGGTGTATTTTGGCACACCAAGCATGTTCATTAAACTTTGGTTTGGATTTGATTATGGAACTAACCTGCCACTAGGCACACTAATCATATAACAAGTTCATCTATGTGCATGCATTTGGAAGTGTTGTGTTTATGTAGGAAAACATGGACATAAAGCACGGATTCACAACAAGTTCAAAGGAGCATTTACGGAAAATGAGGTTCCCAGGGTTTTTCTCTTCGGACTATTTATTTGGCCGAATTGGGAGCTCGGGAATCAATCCCTTCAAGCAATATTTTGCACCCACGCAGCAGCCATTGTGTCCCCAAGGAGCTTAGAGTTGAAGCAAGAAGCCAAGGAGCCATCGATGGAGGAGGCGAAGCGATGCGAGCTCGAGCTACTGTGACGCCCCAGGTTTTTAGTTACCATCATTAACACTAATGACCGGATCGGCCATGTCAAACTGGTCAAACACCGGTCAAACCTAGGTCAACCTGGGTCATCACCTCGAAAACCCCGCCAATGAACCCTATTGGGCCCCTTGACCAAGTCTACACACACCCGTGGTCAACCCTTGGTCAAAGACACGGTCAAAACCGGCTTAACCGTTGACGTCAGCGAATGTCGTCCGGAACTTTTGCCGCGTTCTCCAAAATTCACCTAAACACTTCAAAATCTACCTTTATGAAAGTTGTCCATCTTGTTGAGGGACACAACTTTCGTGTAGATTGGCATTTCAAATTTTGGGTGGAAATTAGTGAAAAACTTGGTCAACCGCCAGTACCTCCTGTTTTCCAGAACAGACCGACATTCAAAGTTGGCACGACGTTCTTGCAAAATCCGTCGAGAAAAACACTAGACGGCCTTTACAAAATTTGTAGAGGGTAGTTAGATCTACAACTTTCCTATTCACCACTTTGTGCACTTCTATTCAAGTTTTTGGAGATTTTTACGTCTGAACAGTGGCGCTGTGAATTGTTTTCGGGCCGGCGACGCCGCGCCGCGCCGCGATGCCGCACCGCCCCCGCCTCGACGTCCGGGCCCACCCGGCCGCGTCCCGAGGTCGCCCTTCCCCGTGCCACGCGCCCACCGAGGCCGCCTCGAAGTCTTGCCCCTTTCTCCTCGCGCGCGCGCGCCGTCCGTCCGGGAACGCCCCGGCGGACCATCGGTCCGTTCCAAGCTCCCCCCGCCCGACGCCGTACGGAGCCGCCCCGGTCGTCCTCGAGCCTGCCCGCGCTGCCCCTCCCCGTCCCGGCCGCCGCGCCCGCCTATAAAGGTAGTGCACCGGCCGGCCCGCGCACGGCCGATCCTCGCACCGACCGCCGCACGCCGGCGGTCGGCTCGTGCGCCCGGCTCCCGAGCTCCCCCCTTCTCTAGCTCGTGCCGCCCGGTCTCCGTGCCGTCCAGCGGTTCCACACGGCCTCCCAACCGCCCCGAACCACCGCGCCCTCCCTGCCCGGGCCGAAGGCCGCCGCGGCCGGCCTCCCCGGGCGCCGCCGGCCGGCCGTTCCCCGCACTCTCCCCACCCACCGCGGCCCCAAATCGAACCCTAGTGCCCCCTAGATCACCCCCGTGCCCTTCCCCGGCCAAGCCCGGCGGCGGCTCGCCGGAATTTGGCCAACCCGCGCCGGCTAGCCGCCCCAGGGGCTACATTGCAAAAACCAAGATCTTTCCGAGGGCCTCCCTGCAAAAGTGCAACTAAAATAGTAAAGTGAGTTTGCTGATTCTTGTAAATTGCGTAGAAAATCACAGAAAAATCAGAAAAATGTAAAACCAATTTTGTTGGATTCGTGGTGAAATATCCCACAACTTTTGTTATTCTGGCCTAAGCTAATTCCTGATAGTTTTTGCATGAAAAATACAAATGTGAAAAACCTGGATCTGCAATATCTCAAAATCTATAAATCCTCTGTAGCTAAGTTTTGGATATATTGTGTGTATTGTCATGACTAGCTCCTATGACAAAAATTGCACAAAGTTACATTGTAAATCTTTTTATAAAAATGTTTTTCCATTTCTGCCAGATCTGCATAAATGATTTTTCTTGCTAAATATGTTTAAGTTTCTGAGCTCAACTTGTTCACACTGTCTTGAAATATCAAAATACACATCTTGTGAATTAATCAGGATTTTTGGCTTACCAAAAATATTTATTCTTAATTTGTGCATGTTTTCCTGTGTAAATTAATAAAGTAAGATCAGTAGAGTTTCTAGGTGAACATGCTGGTTCTTTAGGCTTGTTTAGGACCAGAGAGCATGCACGAGAAAGTTTGGATCATTTTGAGGCTTATTTATTTTTGCATGCATTTAAATTGAATCACTAGCTAGCCCTTTGTTATTTTCAATAATATTTAATTTCCTAGCATCCAACACTTACATGTGGGTCCAATGGACCAGGTTAGGTGCTAGTATGCTTGAGAAACACTCCTTTAATTTTTGGTAATTTAATTGCTTAATAAAAAGCTTAAAAGCACTTTTTAATATTAAAGAGAAATTAAATAAAGAAAAGCCCTTATTTAATTCTTTTTCCTTTTTGAAAGCATTATTTAATGTGATTAAAAGATAATTAATTATCATTGCTGATAAGAAATTAATTCATGGATAAAAATATTATTTATACCTTTGCTTGTGAAAAGAAAAGGAATTAAAGCCTTCACATGAAATAACAAGTATAATAAAAACCTTTATTCAAATGTACAATAAAAGAATAACCCATGTACACCCAATAACCTTCGTAAAAGAGAAACACTATCCATATGCTTGTTAAGGTGAATATGACCAACAAGAGTTGGATAAGACAACAAACTATCACATCACCTAAACTTGCATTGCATTCCGTGTAGATCTTCCGGACGGAGACTACTCCCTTGTCCCGGAAACCGAGGAAGGAGGAGCGGAAGCTTCGCTGCAGTACGTGGAAGTGCTCGACACCGAGGGTGCCCAGGCTAACCTAGCTGACGAAGGCAAGCTCTGGTGCATCTAACCTAGTTTTAAAATTCTTTATTCAATTATCTATGAATGATTGTGCATTTACGTTCAGGAGTTGAATGAAACCCTAGACGCATGATCCATAGGTACCTTTGTCCTTACTAGAATGATAGGTCGATAGCTGCTAAGGTATAGGACCGTTATAAGTCGGGTGATGACCTCACTCGCGAGAATAGGTTCATAGATAGGAATCAAAATATATCCTAAATGGATTGCTCATGTGGTAAGAGCATGGGATCTGGGCTCCGGTCCAGTGGTTATGTGGGTTAAGTTTTTGAACCTACTAAGCACATGTCGGGTATGGGACCGGTAAGCCTAGTACCTTAATGAGGCGGCGAGGGATCCTACCATTACTACTCTTGGGATTCGCTCTCACGGATCGCCACCAGTGGTGTATGGTGACTCTGGGTGTACTGGGTGGGACATGCCAGATAGCCTGCACCAAAGACTGTAAGATTCGATCCCGACCCGAGGATTTTTGGAAACGGCCTGGGACAGCTGCCCCTTTGTGGGCAGCCTACCGTGTGTTTGGGTTTACCTTGCAAGGTTTAAATCAATCGATTGTCGGCCTCTCACCGTTATCCGAGGCTGCTTACTCCACTAGTCATGAGATCCCTAATGATGGAAGTTGATGAATATTATGCTTGATTAATTGTATTGTACAACTTTGTTTGTACCAGTTGGCTAATGTAGTAGAGACTAAACCTACTAGAACTTGTGCTAAAATCTTGAAAGTAAGGACCTACTCTTTGTTACTTTTTAGCAAAAGCAAACCAGTAGCCAAAAATCCTTTCATGGTCTAGTTTTGGTGAAGTAGTTATCACCGACGGGTAAGACTTGCTGAGTATTAGTATACTCAGCCTTGCTATAATGTGTTGATCCAGGTAATGCCTTCAGTGATGTGTGGCCCGGAGAGATCCCGCCCGACTGGGAGCTGGAGTGGGTGGAGGACGACTACTGAAAGCATCATGGATGGCCTCCCGTGGTGTCTTCGCTTCCGTTAGTTAAATTCCGCTGCTTTTCGAAAACTCTGAACTATTCCGTGATGGAAAAAACTATGGTTTGTAATAATTAAACCCTTCGGGGTACGAATTTGGATATTAATGTTGTTGTATCTCTGGACTCGCCTTCGAGTGAGTTTTAATGCATATATCCGATCCTTGTTGCTTTTCAAGTGATTTACCGGGCGTTAACCCGGCAACTAACGACAGGATGATACTTTATTATTGCTTAATGACCAAAGTGGATCGGTCTTAGGCGATAGTACGGTATTTTCCTGGGCGGGTTGTCACAGCTACCCGACGAGATCAAGAGGACCGCCAGCATCCGTTGCAGAGGGCGTGTCCCGACCGGAGCTATCGCATCTCGCAACCCCGTCAAAGGAGAGAAGGTCCCTACGCCCGTTCGAAGGTCGGCGCGCATTCAAGGCATGAAGCGGAAAGACTACAAGGAGGCATCACCCGAGCCTAAGGACTATGGGGGTAGCGACTACTCCGACGATCGCAGCCCGAGCTCGTGGGCGGCTGCCGGAAGAGATGATAACGATCTTTACATCTGGATGAGGAGCCCAAGGAGAGGACTCCCGAAGGCCCCGACGGCGGCGGCAACAATGGCAACGACGGCGGCGACAATGGAGGTGGCGACGACGGTGGTGATGATGGTGGAGATAATGGTGATGACGACCCCTTCGGATTGCATCCGCTGTGTTGTCAGGCTTGTCGTCACTCCATCGCGGATCTCTACGCTACGGTCGACGAATGTTTCCAAGCCATGGAAGCGATGAGGCAGCGTATGGAGGGCTTGGAGCGCGTAGTCGAAGACGACTACAAGTTCCTAAACCGTAACGTGCGCAAACTTTTTGGCATGGTTGGAAACATGAGAGGCAAGTGGTGCAATAGTTGCAGGAAGTACCACTAGGTCTAGTTTTCCCCTTAGGAATTTTGTAAGATACGACGAGGACGTCGTATATTTTTAGCGTGGGGGAGAGCTAGCTTGCTAGCCTTAGCTTTTGAGCTTCAAGTTTAGGTTCGGTTTAATCTTCGAGTGAGAAAAACCTCTTTTTCCAAGTTGAGAGTAAGAAAAAGATCCTATACAAAGCCAATTTATTTTTTGCTCCACCATAAGTGTGATTAGCACGATGAGTTAGGCTAGGATCCTTCTCTCTTGGGAGTTTTAATTTCAAGCAATGATCATGTCCTTGTGCTTATCTTTTGTTGCTAGCCTCGTCATACATTCAGTAATGTGACTTTCACATCGGAAGTCCCGTATATCGCCGAATTCCATACCCAACCCTATACATCTCTTTTGAACATTGCATTCCTTGAACACAACCTATTCTCAAAGTTTTGTCTCATCTCTAGCATGGATTATTTAAAATTTCAGATTGTATGCATGCAAGAAAGAGAGGAGTTGAGAGCTTTGAAAAGTTGTCAAGAGAGGGAAAAATAAAGAGAAAATTATGAGTATGGAAAATAAAAAAATATAGAAAAGTAAAGAAAGAGAAAAAATATGTGAATGGAAGAATAAAAGAAAAAGAAAAAGAGAAAAGAGGAGGTAGCAATAAAGATATGAGAGGGATGAATCAAGTGAAAGAAAAGAAAAATAAAGTGTAAGGAAGGATGTCACGTTGTTGAGAGACGAAACTTTCATTCTTTTCCAACCATGTGCAATCCGACAACGAGGACGTCATCGGTGCCTCGTAGTCATAATTTTTTTTTGCCCTTGCACATGTCCACCATTCTAAATCTTCTCGTCCTTGATATCCCTACATATGGTTAATTCTCATGATCATTGGCTTTGAAAGGTCAACAACCATTAGAGGAAGTTCTTAGTTTGACGGTACTTGTGTTGATTACACTAGCCCTACCTATAGCTCCACTTTACATGTTATATGAGAGACTTATGGGAGGTGAGAGTTTTATAAAATTGGTTTAGGATAGCCACCTCATATGAGTGACTTGAGAGAGCTTGGAGAAAGGTTTTTGTCTAATACTTGTTGCAGGAATTTTGTTTGAAAAATCATAAAAACCCTCCGATGGAAGCAAAGAAGTAAGCATGGCTGAAATTGAAGACTTCGAGTGAAGAGTTTGGGTTGTGGGGTAAATCTTGACGTGGTAAAGATTCTAAACGCCCATGTTTATGTTTGATGATCATTACTTTAGGTTTATGTATTAAAGATGAAAGGATTGACTAACTTGTGAAAAAGGATTAGCGGTACACGATTACAACACTTTGGACGAAGTTCTTTTACGAGTACTTGCTCGAGGACGAGCAAGAGCTAAGCGTGGGGAAGATGTTGACGGTGTATTTTGGCACACCAAGCATGTTCATTACACTTTGGTTTGGATTTGATTATGGAACTAACCCGCCACTAGGCACACTAATCATATAACAAGTTCATCTATGTGCATGCATTTGGAAGTGTTGTGTTTATGTAGGAAAACATGGACATAAAGGACGGATTCGCAACAAGTTCAAAGGAGCATTTACGGAGTCTTGTTTGTGTTCATGAGCTTGATGAAATCACTTCCAATGGTGGAAAGGACCGAAGTGCTACGAGGAACACCCCCGGGGATTGAAGCGTAAAAGACCGAACTTCATGCGCGGAGAACCTCCATCTTGGACACAAGGATGACATCGTCAAAATCATGCAAGTGGAAGGAGAAAAGTGCATAATCACCTGAGGACCCAAGGGGCGACCGAACCGGGCCGAGATGGGCCTGGTCCGGTCGGCCCAGGCTGAGGACCATGTGTGGTTCGAGGATCGGTGGATGGTCGCTTCCTTGTGTGATGAGTGATTGACAACGTTGCGTGGACCGATTCTTGGCTAAGTATTGTAGGTGCAGGTTGCGGCTTGACTCGTGATGGTGCAGGTGAAGAACAAGGGCGAAAGGTCGTTGCCGGTGAGGCCTCCAGGTGTGGAGAAGACAAGTAGGCTTCGTTTGAGGGACCCGGTGGCCAGCGGAGTCGAGTGCGGGCCGCATAGTGGCAAGAACAGCAAGATGAAGTCGGCGGACGGTTTCTTGGTTGAGCCACAAAACCAAGGTCGAGCCGGGACTTCATGGGAGCCAAGTCATGAGTGGTGATTGGCGGAGGCTACATCAAGTTCACGGGGTTTGCGGTGGTTCACCAGAAAATCACCGGGTTACTCGGCTGAGCCACAAAGCCGAGGCCGAAGACCGGGCGTGGCTGTCTGGCCAAAACCGGCCTGACCGGTTTGGAGAACCGGTCTGACCGGTTTGGGGTCGCAGGGCGCCGGAAGCTTCGAGGCGGAGGACACGCGTCGGGATCGCAAGGTTGCGTCGAGGCTACGCGAAGTGCGGTCGCCGGGCATCCGTCCGATGGTGCTACGAAGACAAATTCCCAAAGTGCCCTTGGTGGGCGTGTATCTTAGTTTAGGCTTTAGGGGTATTTTAGTCTTTCGGCTGGCCTCCATATAACCCAAGGGGTGAGAGGATGGCAGCCAACTCTTGGAACCCTAGCTCATTTGTTTTCCCATTTTCCTTCCTATTTTCCTTAGGTTTTCCATAGGACTAGCTTGAGAGCTTCACGGAGAGATCTTGTTGAGAGGGATGGATGATCGGGCGGCTTGCTAGACCTTGTATGAACCTTTGTTTCATGTATAGATGATTCGGCGTGGTTCCTCAAGGTTTGGATGTGTTTTCCCCGGTTATTCTTGGTGGTGATTTTCGGAGCCTTCTCTTGGTGATCTTTTTGGGTTGTTTTCGGGACCTTTTTCTTAGGGATTTGATGGGGGAACTTCGTGGGAACCCTTTGTGGTTCTTTGGGCTGTGATTCCCCTCCCAAATCCGTGAGTAAAGGTGCTCGATTTTGGGGTTTCTTGAGTTCTTGGGTTGGAAGTGCTCTTTACGGGATTTCGTTGATTCCTCCTTTTTGGACGAGTTTTGGTGGGATGAAACTTGGCTATGGACTCCTCATGAGGTGTTCCTAATATCCCCAAAGTCTTGTTCAAGTCCGTGGAGCGATTCGGGAGATCGAGGTTTGGTTTTGGGGGAGTTGACCCGCGGGCTGTGTTCTTCCCGACTGTCCAGGCAAAAACCGGCCTGACCAGTTTCCCAAACCGGTCTGACCGGTTTCGCCCTGTGGGCTGTCGAGAAAGGTTTTTGAGCAAGGAAGTCTCTGTTGCTCCATGGCTTTGTTTGTTCAGATGTGGAAAGGCTCTTGAGACGTTTGGGCTTTTTGGGGAGTTTCTGGACAAAATCGGTCTGACCGGTTTGCCAAACCGGTCTGACCGGTTTCCCCTACCTTCGTGAGGTTAAGTCCAACAGAAGCGGTCTGACCGGTTCCAATAACCGGCCTGACCGGTTTGGGCTACCAGCAGCCGTGTCTTGTGTGTTTCCGCTGCGTGTGTGTTAGGGCTATTGGTCGGGTGTTGCTCCTAGGTTCAGTAGCACTTCAGTGGCTACGTGAACTTGGCAAGAGAAGCTTGCGGAGGTGCACGAGTGAAATTGGGTTCATAGGCCGAATTCTTGAATAGAATTTTTATCAGCTCCCATTCACTCCCCCCCCTCTCTGGTTCGCCGTTTCGGTCCTTCACAGGCCGGCCGGCCCAGCCCACCCCGGTGGTCGGTTCGGCCCCCCTTTAATTGCACCCGAAGGATCTTCGACCCTAAAACCCTGGAGGCACCGCCATTCGACAGGGAGAGAGCCATTCGCACTAGGAGGCCATCCACAAGCTAGAGAGAGAGAGAGGTGGATCTCCGGAGGGAGATCAACCACCTCGAAGGAAGCACCCTCTCGTGGAGAAGAAGGAAGACACCGTCGGAAGGGAAACCATGATCAACGGTTCTATGTCCAACACCTTGATGGTGTAATCTCCATATTCGTCCATGGGTTGTAATCGATCTTGAGATGTAATCATACTTTGTCGGATTATCTATCTATCATCTTGTGTTGAATTTACTTAATTGCTTAAGGTTAGCTACCATGCCGTAAAGGGAGTAAGGCCTCAATGCTTCCTTGGATCCATTTAATACGCCTTGTCCATCATAGGTCTAGTCATGAATACCTTCGCGTAGTGACAGTACGAGAGCAGGGAAAGGGCGAAACCGTGGTCACAACCCCCGATAGATTAGATTGGTTTAATGTCTTTAATTGATTGCATGATCGTAGACCCATGGGCGAGTGTCTCCTATCTTGATTGCTTATCATTCTCTCTAGTGTAGTTTAGTTGTTTTCTAGTATAATAGTAGTTAGAGGTTTTAGTAGCTAGAGTGCGAAGGTAGATCGAACGCTTGTAATCCCCTTGCTCCGTGGATTGACAAGAACCTTGGGAATCATGTGGTGAAAAAGGTGTGGGGTCCGTACGCTTGCGGATTGTAGAGGGATACGTCTTTTATCCATCAACATACTGGCCCTCGGCCGGCGCGCCTACGGCGGGAGCGCCGCCGTCGGACCGGCGGTCCGTGGCGCGCACCCGGCCGGACGCGCGCGGTCGTGGCGGCGCGCGGCCGGGTGGACTCCCGTGGTGCCTCGAGGCGCGAGCGCGTGGGGAAGGAGCACCTCGGCCGGCGTGCGACTCCGGGGCGGGGGTGCGGCACGGACGCCGAGGGCGGTCGGCGCACGGGCGCGGCACGCGGCGCGCGGTCGGCACGACGTCGCAGCGCAGGGCGCCTTGCCCCTACTTTTATTTCGCTGGTGCACTGTTTGAGTGAGATTTTCTCCAAAAATTTGAATAAAAGTTGACTAAGCTTTGAATACGAAAGTTGTAGATCTAGTCACCCTCCACAACTTTCAAAAAGGCTATAGGGGGGTTTTCTCCATAGATTTTGAATTACACAGTTTCCAACTTTGAATGTCAGCCTGTTTGCCTGCGCAGTAGCTCCTGCCCTTGGAACTAATTTTTCAAGCTTTTCCACTCAAAATTTGAAATGCCAATCTACATGAAAGTTGTGTCCCTCAACAAGATGGACAACTTTCATAAAGGTAGAATTTTAAGTGTTTAGATGAATTTTGGAGAACACGGCAAAAGTTCCGGCAGACATCTATGGACACTAGGGGTCAAAGGGGTTTGACCAAATCTTTGATCATGGGTTGGCCCCACAAGTGTGTTTACTAGTTGAAGGGGTTCACTAGAGTAGGTTAGTGAGTTTTTCGGGGCGAGGGCCCAGGTTGACCGTGATTTGACCACTGTTAGCTGGGTTGACCAGCTGTTAGGGTTAATTAAAAACCTGGGGCGTCACAACAACGTGGCAAGGGCGGCTCCGTGCCGCCCGGGACGTGCTAGAGCTGTAGGGCGGATGCTGTCAGGCAGCGATGGGATTTTCCCTAGTGTGGGAGGCGAACTGCAACAACGCCCCGTCACCTAAATGTGAAACATTAGTGAAGGACGGGTGGATCCTTCGCGTATAAGTCATCGAACGGCTCGTCCCGACCAAGCGGCTATCAGAGGAAAGGTCGAGGCTTGCACGGGAGGCCTCTGACCTACCAGTTCTACGAGGCCATGAGTCAAGGAGAAGCTACATGGAGTAGGGGTTGTTGCTTACACCGCCCTACAAGGACTACCACGCCCAGACAGGCGTACGACGCCAACAGAAGATGGAGGTCCACACCGCGGCACTGTTCTGGCAACTATTCCGGTACTGTTGCAACACTATAGCAAGACACCATTTTACCATCTTGACCCTTGTAAACCGGCTCCCCTTGAACTATAAAAGGGGAAGCCGGTACCTAAACACGAGAGGACAAAAAAGATACAAGGCAACACAGCCAAATCGGTAGCAACATACACTCACACCCGAGCTTTATGAGCTCCCCACCACACTCAGAGACCTAGGACACGCTCCCTCTCTCGACCTAAGCTTGTACCCCCTACAAGCCCCCTGGGCATATAGAACACTTTCTCGAACTAGACGTAGGGCCCCTCGCGGTGCTTGAACAAGTATGACCCCTGTGTCTCTAAGCCCTACCATCCGGATCAAACACACAAACATACCAAAATTTGCTTGCCGGTGGTATCAAACCCCGTCAATTGGCGTGCCAGGTAGGGAAACTTCGTGTGTCATGATGCCACCAAGGGTACAGATGGCCCAATCCAACGAGTAGTCGGTGCCCGACACTGTGTTACGTTTTGGCTCGCTGGACTTCATCTTCAACGGACTAGTGGAGTCCCCGACTTAAACCATCTTCACGTGCTCCCAGCCTGATGCCCCATATCTCCTTAGGTCGAGCAGCTTAGGGAGCCGTGGTCTGCGAAGTCCACCAACGATCAGGTCTGGGACCTGGTCAACCGCGACATGGCGGCTGGCCTAGGGCTGAACCTGTCCTAGGAGCTTTTTTGCTTCGCGGCGTATGCCGCCTTCATGATTGTCTTTGGTGTGCTGGGGGAGGAGACGCTGTCCTGGGATGAGTTCAAGCTCTGCTACGACTACATGTATCCCGATGGGCAGACATGGATACCCTGCGGTGGGACGGGTGCCCTCGCCGCAGTGGCAGACCACCGAGTGGTTCCCTCAAAAATATCCCAAGGAAGCTTTGAAGAGGTCGATAGTGGGGCACCCGTCCGAAAAGGGGTGACGATACCCCACGACCCGGCACGCGAGTACTTCATCCTCCAGCAGCACGATGATGCAGTCCACGCTGCCCACACCGGCAAAAGTTCTGCGGAAGGTGAGCCTATTGTTTACGGTTAATAGTTGTATCAAATTTCGTTTGGACTCGCAAGCGTACAAGTCCATCGTCGTAGCCAAGGGACCTTCTTCCCTTAAGTGTGAACCCAATGTATCGAATTTGTGGAACAATGTGCAACGTAAGATCCAATCTAATAAGTGGAAAAGCTTTGATCTCAAAAGGTTGTTTCTGCATCTAATCTACTAGATCACCATCAAAACTCAGCTAGTCTATTGCACACGAAAGGTAGCAAGAGAAAGAGAGGGGAGAACCAATCTAGAGACTAGATCGGGTCTTTTGTTGAAGTTCCAAAGTAAAGAAGAATATAGAAAAACGAATCTCATTGAAAGCATGGCTCCCGTTCCGATTCTGAGGACTCCCATTTTTCTCCTTTACCGTACTGTCACTACGGGGGATAATCTTACGGGTTGGTACTACTCGGCAGGTTCAAGAAGAACGTCGCTGTTGACGGTGTATATTCGTATCAAAGTTCAAGTGGACTTGCAAGCGGACAAATCCTCTATCGTAGTCAAGGGACCCTTCTTCCCTCAAGTGTGAACCCAAGGTATCGAATCTGTGGAACAATGTGCGATGCAATAATCAATCTAATAAAGCCGAGCACTTTGATCTTCAAAAGGGAATCTTATGCATCTAATCTAGAGAACATCATGAAAACGAATCTAATCTATGAAAACCGGAGGTAGCAAGAGATAGAGGGGAATAGATAAACCAATCTAGAGAGATTGGATCAAGCCTTCGTTGAAGTTCCGAGCAAAGGAGAAGTAAATAAGTTCAATCTCATAAAAAGCATCTTTAAATCTTGGTTTCCCGTCCGACTCCAAAAACGCCCGCCTTTTGAAACCACCATTCTGTCACAACGCAGCCCTATTCGCGTGGGTTAGTCTAGGGTGAGTCCAAAGACAAGTTGAAATCTCACGAAAGGTCTGGCATGCACCTCTAGCCACCACGACTACAAGAACACCCTCGATGATCTATCTCGAGAATAGATCTTAAGATACGAAAAGCCGATTGAAATCAAAGTCGTAGGAGAAATACTCGATCGCTAGAAATCGGAGTTCCACTTAATAATTCAACATAATACATGATACATGAATCAAGATCACCATCAGGATCCTACCTTGATCTTGCTTCTAGCTCTGGGAACTCCGACGTGGTCTTCCTTGCAAGGTTCCCACACCGGCTAGGGAGATCCTAGTCAACTAGCTCGACCCTCTCCTCTCCGAGATGGTGTCCCTCTCTTCTCTGCTCCTTGGCGGCGGATGGCGAATGAATTGATGCGTGGCACCTGGCCTCGGGGCTATAAATAACCTGAATGGCGGCTAGGTCAAAGGGGGGGCAATTGGGCCACGAAATGAGCTGGGCCGGCCGGCCTGGGCCCACTTCGGCCCAGCCCACAACCTCCTTTGCCCGGTGTCAGTTCCCGAGTCTTCTAGAGTCTTCCCCAATCTTCATGTGGGCCCTTGTCATCAGTTTTTCTTCGGATTAGATAAAGCTCCTTGTCCCGCAAGATTCGGCAGTTTTCTGACTGGGTCCTCGGAGTTTTTCATCTTCTCGGGTTTGGTCCTTGGGCTTCTTGCAGTCATGTTTACTTCATTGCTTGGCTTGTACCGGGCTTCAAGGTCTTGTCATGAGGCATCTAATGAACTTATCCCGGAAGTCTTGCTTTCAACACTAAAATCCTGCATAAACACTAAACTCTGAAACCGACATGCACAAACGAACTCGTTATACCAAGGGAGTTAGTACCAATGGATAAAATATAAAATTCATGCCAACACCGAAGGTAAACTCATGGCTAGATTGACAAAATTTCATCGTCAACATCTCCCCCATGCTTAAACCTTGCTCGTCGTCGAGTAAGCCTTCGATGGATATCATCGTTGTCCTTCATTGTTTAAACCTTGCACTTGATCATGCACGAGAAAACATAATGCTCTCAAAAGTTTGGTTCGTTAAAGTTTCATACTGTACTATCCTTCATCCCTATGGAGGGTAGATTATTAATTAAGCTTATCCCACAAGTATTAACATGCTTCTAAAATTTAAATGGATCTCAGAAATTTTGAAATAAAGAACGAGATGAAAAAGAGCCAAACCAAGTTCACAAATTTGATTCATCTTGCATCTTGCTTATGAACTCTCATCTCATCTTGTCTCTCAAGCCTATTTATTCTACTCCTCTCCCTCTCATAACATTCATATAAGTGGTAGGCTTTATATGGAGCTTTTTGGGAAAGTTTAGTCCTACCAAGATATTATAAATGAGATGTTGTCAAAACAAGACAAGCTTCTCATGGTCTTACCGAGACTCGTAAAAAAGGTCATTGGAAAATAATGTTATATCAAGGAGGGGGAGAGAAAAATACACACACCTG
This sequence comes from Cenchrus americanus, assembly GCA_947561735.1. Classification (NCBI taxonomy): domain Eukaryota; kingdom Viridiplantae; phylum Streptophyta; class Magnoliopsida; order Poales; family Poaceae; genus Cenchrus; species Cenchrus americanus. The sequence continues at coordinate 97,006,782 of OX387240.1, forward strand.
AGATAGGTGGACATGTGCAAATGGCAAAGAGTGATCTCGAGGCACAAATGAAGTCCTCGTTATCGGATTGCACATGGTTGGAAAAATGAGTTTGGATCTTTTAATCTTGAAACCTTGAAATTCTTAATGCACTTTAGAGAACCGGGGAGTTCACTTTATTTTATTTTTTACACATACTCACATTTTTCTTTTTCTCACATATATATATATTCTTTTTTTCTTCTTATTTCTTTTTCTCTCTTTTTTTATTTTCTCCCCTTGATCTCTAAAATTGCATTGTACCTACCTCCTCCCCCATACTTAGACGTTTGCTCGTCCTCGGGCAAAGAGGTGATAGAGATAAGGTAGGTACTAGAAATATTTTTCCTTTGGATAGATACTTGAAATCTTCAATCTTGGCACCATCTTGCGATCTTCCTTGAATTGATGATCCATACTCAATGATAGGTTGTGGTCAAGGAGCTAATCACAAAAAATGATATTTGGTTTTAAGGGTGGATATCCGGCGAGGTTTATGAGATCTTCGGTGTGGGGATACACAATGCACGTATAAAAGGCTAGCAATAAGATAGATACGCAAAAATGGAATGACCACCTTCTTAGTCTCGGGCCAAAGAAATCATGGCCTGAAATAACTCACCCAAAAATAAATCTTGTACACTAGGGTTTATGCACTCAAATATATATATGGCTCTGGATAGGTAGAGCAACACACAAGTGATATTTATGACAAGGTTAACATTACTTTTAAGAATAAAAATCATCTTTAATACATCTAAAACTTGAGAGCACATAAAACACTATGGGTCTTTATTTTTATCATAACCTCCGCTAAAGATTAAGCTAGTATTTAGATAATTTCAGATTTGTATTTAAAGAGAGCATAAGCTTAATCATGCATAAAACAAATATAAAGATAAACAAAGCAGCAATTATAATCATATATCATCATGGCATAAACTTTGTAACTTTACCAAAGGTAGAAACAAGGTGGTGACTATTCATGATGAAAATAACATGCTGAAAATTTAAATAAAAACTGAAAATACTACGCACTCATAGGCATACACAAGCTGAAAATTAAAGAAAAAGGGAAAAGAAAAGAAAACTAAAGCTCCTCCTCTCTCTAATCTTCCGCTGGTGGTTGGTATTGGCAATCTTGATGGTTGTACTCTTGCTCATAATAGGATTGAACATCCCCTCCTATGAATTGTTCCAGCGGTGCTAAGTGAAGGCGTCCAAGCTCATAAGCAATGTTTGCAATGCCTTCACCTAATTGAGCCGCATTGGCTTGGATAGCTGCAATATTTTGCATGTTCCTTACAGCATATTCTCCAATAATGGCCACACTTTGTTGTGGTTGAGGAAATTGTGCATAAGGCTCCGCAAAGGTTACGTTGGGCACCACATAATTTGGTGGGGGCATGGCTGCACCACTCCCCCATGCTTGCAATGGTGGACCACCGTAGTAACTTGGTGGCGTCGGAATTCCTCCATACGGTGGCACATAGTTTTGTTATGCACCTCCATCTTGTGCCAAAGAGGATCCTTCTTCTACAATTCTCCCTCTTTTAATTTTCTTGCTGGCACAAGGAGTCCTCCCTCTAACCAATCTTCCTTCCTGTGACGCCCCAGGTTTTTAATTAACCCTAATAGTCGGGCAACCCAGCTGACAGTGGTCAAATCACGGTCAACCTGGGCCCTCACCCCGAAAAACTCACTAACCTACTCTAGTGACCCCCTTTGACTAGTAAACACATTTGTGGGGCCAACCCATGGTCAAAGACTTGGTCAAACCCCTCTCACCCCTAGTGTCCATAGATGTCTGCCGGAACTTTTTGCCGCGTTCTCCAAAATTCACCTAAACACTTAAAATTCTACCTTTATGAAAGTTGTCCATCTTGTTGGGGGACACAACTTTCATGTAGATTGGCATTTCAAATTTGGAGTGGAAAGCTTGAAAAATTGGTTGCAAAGGCAGGATCTACTGTTCAGCCAATCAGGCTGACATTCAAAGTTGGCAACTGTGTAATTCAAAATCTGTGGAGAAAACCCCCTATAGCCTTTTTGAAAGTTGTAGAGGGTGACTGGATCTACAACTTTCATATTCGAAGCTTAATCAACTTTTATTCAAGTTTTTAGAGAAAATCTCACTCAAACAGTGCACCAGCGAAATAAGATTAGGGGCAAGGCGCCCTGCGCCGCGACGTCACGCCGGCCACGAGTCGCGCGCCGCGCCGGTGCGCCGCCGCCCTCGGCGTCCGTGCCGCACCCCGCCCCGGGCCGCATGCCGGCCGAGGTGCTCCTTCCCCACGCGCTCACGCCTCGAGGCACCGGAAGTCCGCCCCGTAGCACGCCGCCGCGACCGCGTCGTATTGGGCGGGTGCGCGCCACGAACCGCCGGTCCGACGGCGGCGCTCCCGCCGTACGCGCGCGCGGCCGAGGGCCGCACCACGGCGAGCATCTCGCGCCGTCACCCCTTCGTCACCAGTGCGAGCGCGCCTATAAAAACCGCCCCATCCTCCTTCCCCGCGCGCCACCGTCCTCCCCCATCCCGCCATAGCCGCCGCCGCCGGAGCACCCCCTCCTCCGGCCGTTCCCTTTACAACCCGAGCCCCCTAGCACCTTCCCGAGGTAGCACTTGACGCCCCAGGGTCGCTTGTTGTTCACCCCGAGCCGCGCCCTCGCCGGAGCTCGCGCCGCCGCGGCAACCGCCGCCGCCGCCGCCGATTCTCCACGTCGGCGTGCTCTCCGCCCCAATTCCGGCCACACCCAGGTTCTAGGTGAGCTTGCACGCGCCCCACAGCCGTTCCCCGGCTGGGAAAGCCGTCGGAGCCGCCGGAATCTCGGCGAGCCCGCCGCCTCCCACGGCCAAGGACCCAATTGCAGGGCTCGAAATCTTAGCAGGGTGTTTTGTGTTAATTAAGGACCTGTCTGTAATAAAAGTTATCTAGGTTTTCATGCTAGTTGGACAAGTGCAGTAGAAAATCCCTATAAAATTGTAGAAAATTCGGAAAATTGCAAAACCAATTTTGTTGGGTTCCTTGTGATGAATACTACAACTTTTGTTATTCTCACATGGTCTGATACTAGATATTTTTAACATGAAAAATAGGATTGTGAAATACCTCGATCTGCCATAACTCAAAAGCTATAACTCCTCTGCATCTAAATTTTGGGTATGTTGTGTGTCTGGTCATGACTAGCTCTTGTGCCAAAAGTTGCACAAAGTTATGCAGTAAATCCTTTTATATTAATTGTTTTCCTTTTCTACAGAAACTGCCTAGTTGATTTTTGTAGCCAAAAATAATTATGTTTTTGTGCCCAACTTGTGCATGCTGTCTTGTTATGACAAAACACACCTCTTGTGAATTAATCGTTATTTTTGGTTTAACAAAAATATTTATTCTTAATTTGTGCATGTTTTCCTTTGTAAATTAATGAAACAAGACCAGTAGAGCTTCTAGGTATACTTGCTAGTTCTTTAGGTTTGTTTAGGACCAGAGAGCATGCATGAGAAAGTTTGGATTATTTGGAAGCTTATTTATTTTTGTATGCATTTAATTTGAATCACTAGCTAGTGTTTGTTATTTTCTATAATATTTTGTTTCCTAGCTTCCAAGCCTTACATGTGTGTCCAGTGGACCAGTATAGGTGCTGTTATGCTTAAGAAACAATCCTTTAAATTTTTCATGAATTATTGCTTAATAAAAAGCTTTAAACCTCTTTTAAAAGATTTAAAGAACAATTAAATAAAGGAAATCCCTTTTTAATTCATTTCCCTTTTTGGAAAGTATTACCTAACTTAATTAAAAGTTAATAAAATACCCTTGCTGATAAGGAAGTAATTTATAAATAAAAATCTTGTTCACACCCTTGCTAGTGAGAGGAAAAGGGTTAAACCTTCACATGAAAGAACAAGTACAAAAGAAACATTTATTCAAATGTGCAATAAAAGAATGAATCACATATGACTAATAACCTTCCTAAAAGAGATGTACTATCTAGATACTTGTTAAGGTGAATATGGCCAACAAGAGTTCGATAAGATAACAAACTGTCACATCACCTGAACCTTGAATTGCATTCCGTGTAGATCTTCCGGACGGTGACTACTCCCATGTCCCGGAAACCGAGGAAGGAGGAGTAGAAGCTTCGCTGCAGTACGTGGAAGTGCTCGACGACACCGAGGGTGCCCAGGCTAACTTAGCTGACGAAGGCAAGCTCCGGTGCATCTGACCTAGTTTTCAAATTCTTTATTCAATTATCTGTGGATGATTGTGCATTTAAGTTCAGGAGTTGAATGGAACCCCTAGATGCATGACCCCTAGGTACCTTTGTCCTTACTAGTATGATAGGTCGAAAGCTGCTAAGCTATAGGACCGTTACAAGTCAGGTGATGACCTCACTCGCGAGAATAGGTTCCTAGATAGGAATCACAATATATCCTTAATTGGATTGCTCATGTGGTAAGAGCATGGGATTGGGCTCCGGTCCAATGGCTATTGTGGATTAAGTGTTTGAACGTACTAAGCACTTGTCGGGAATGGGACCAGTAAGCCTAGTACCTTAATGAGGCGGCGAGAAATCCTACTATTACTACTCTTGGGATTCGTCTCGCGGCTAGCTACCGGTGGTGTACGGTGACTCCGGGTGCCTCGCGGGGTATGCCGGATAGCCTGCACCAAAAACTGTAAGATTCGATCCCGACCCGAGGATTTTTGGGAACCTCTTGGGAAGTTGTCCTTGCGGGGGCAGCCTACCGTGTGTTTAGGTCTACCTTGCAAGGTTTGAATCAATCGATTGTCGGCCTCTCACCGTTATCTGAGTCTACTTACTCAACTAGCCATGGGATCCCTAATGATGGAAGTTGATGAATACCATGCTTGATTAATTGTATTGTACAACCTTGTCTGTACTAGTTGGCTAATGTAGTAAAGATTAAACCCACTAGAACTTGTGCTAAAATCTTGAAAGTAAGGACATACTCTTTGTTACTTTTTAGCAAAAGCAACCCAGTGGCCAGAAAGCCTTTCATGTCTAGAGATGGTGAAGTAGTTATCACCGACGGGTAAGTCTTGCTGAGTATTAGTATACTCAGCCTTGCTATAATATGTTGATCCAGGTAATTCTTTCGGTGATGTGTGGCCCGGAGAGATCCTGCCCGGCTGGGAGCTGGAGTGGTGGAGGATGACGACTGAAGGCATCATGGATGGCCTCCCGTGGTGTTTCCGCTTTCCGTTAGTTTAATTCCGTTGTTTCAAAACTCTGAACTACCTCCTTATGGCAAAAACTTCGGTTTGTAATAATTAAACCCTTCGGGGTATGAATTTGGATGTTAATGATGATGTATCTCTGGACTCGCCTTCGAGTGAGTTTTAATGCATATATGTCGATCCTTGTTGCTATTCGAGTGATTTACCGGGCGTTAACCCGGCGACTATCAACAGGATGATACTTTATTATCGTATATGACCAAAGTGGATTGGAATAGGCGATAGTACGGTATTTTCCTGGGCGGGTTGTCACACTTCCCTTGAATAAAGCGTCTTAGTCTTGCATCCGAAAGGGGTAAGTTCACTTTGGCCACTTTAAAGCCTCCTCTCTCATCTCCACTTATATATTTGCCTTGCTTCATATATTCGAATCCGAGAGAAGTCCCGGGTAGAATATACTCGGGGTTTCTTGGAATACCCGGTCTTAAAGAGATGGCCAACATGGAGAGGTAACACCCCGAACCAATATCTCCTGAACCCGATGTTGCTTTACAACACCATCGGTTGATCATGAGGTAGGAGGGGTCTATTGACTGCCTGGCAATTAAAGCCGAGTAAAGCCAATTGAACTCTGTGTCGGTCAACTTTGTTTCCCTCATTCTCCCCAAAATCCTTTTGCTCATCCATGAGTGAAACACTTGGATGATGGGGTTCCGGATAGAATTTCTTTGTTGGTGGGCTTCCCCCGAGATCATATTCCAAAATCCATCCAACACACCTTCTGACACGTCTAATTTTTCCGGAGCTTCCTTTTGAAAACCAAGTAACTCCCTAATATGTTCATAGGGAACCACTTGTTGAATTTCCTCCAACCAAAATGAGAGACTCGGCACCCCCTCATGAAGGATAGGCGCCATGGTCATTAGAATTTCCAATGCAAAGTCCTTGTGGGTGTTTGTCGACACCCTGTTGGAGAATTGCACCCATCTAGGTGCCCCAACATATAATAAATGTCCGTGCCAAAACCCGATGAGTTGAGAGCTTGATCGTCGAAGTCAACGTTCGCTGCAAGCCTCTTCTCAAGGCAAGCGAGCTTCTTCTCCTCCTCCTCTGACATGATGATGAATCCATATGCGGAGTGCCGCGGAATGTACGGAGGTGGAGAGGATGATCGTGTTGATCGATGAGGTGGGATGGGCGGCTCCTCCGTACGTCCTTGAGGTTCGGTGAACCTCATGGACGAGCTCCTTGTAGCCCTCATGCCACCGAGGAGGCGAGTGTCGTTCCTCCTCGATGGTGCCGTGTCCTCCTCCATGCTCCGAGGAGACTCGGAAATCGAGTGCCTCCTTGAAGACGTCATCGAAGATGTCTTGGACGACGACAACCCCTTCTTCTTCGTAAAAAAGCTTCTGATTTTCTTCCACATGATTGCTGCACTCTTCTCTCTAATATAATCCTAGGGTTTCAACCGATAACAAGGCACATAAAAATTATTTCGGAGTATGGACTTTGAGTGGATTTAGGATGTGTTTTGTTGAGCAAAACAAACTTGGGATGGATGGCTAAGTCTAAGGTGGTTCTGGACTACAAATTCGAGCACATAAACAGAGAGCTAGATGAGCTGCTTACCTACCGAAGAGGAGCACCGGGGGTGCTTAAATAGGTGGAGGCCGGCCGGCCTGGGACGACTAGCCTTGGTGGTCTTGTGCCCTCCCTGGCTCCAGTTTCTTCCAGCACACTCATCTTCACTTTGTGACTTTTGTGCTCGTGTGCTCCACGGGTTGCACCGCCTAAACTCTCTCATCCACTCCTTTGCTTGTATTATTTGTCCTTCCACTTGATGTCTTTTCTTTGAGTCATGTCAATGCTCCCTTACTTCACATGCCTCCATGATTTTTTTGCAAAACAAGGCCTTGCTTCCCTCCCATGCTTGTCCTTTGCATGTGGCTTTGATGAAAGTTGTTGGAAGAGCATCCCGTGATGCATCATGGTGCCTGCATGATTTGTTTAAGCATGTCTTAAGGCTAAGCACTCCTCTAATTTCGAAAATTAAAAATAAACTCAGAGCTATAAATGAGCTCAAGCATAAATTTAGAGAAGTTTTTAAAGCATTAAAAACAAATGTAAGTCGAAAATATTTTCCGACTACTTTTATGTTGGTCGCACCGGTATTGTTTGCCTTCATTAGTTGAGAGCAAACTTTTCCCGGCTTGATCATGGTGGCATAGGTTTAGGCTCTAATTTTGGCTAAATGAGAGAGATTTTGAATGAAATAAAATTAAGTGAGGCTTAGAAAAATTCTAATCTTAGAGAAACTAAGGATATAGATTTTTAAACCAACCAAAAGTCAAGTTCCTAGGTTCACGCGAGTCCTACCATGTGCTGAAATTTAAATAACATCTAGGTACAAGTCGTGGCTCTACTCACATGTTTTTAGCATGTAAAACAAGTCAACCATAACATCATAAAGAGGATGAAAAGTTGAGATAGGTTCTGAATTCATTTGATTTCGGTTTCTCAAAAAAAAGCAAATATCACATAGGATGGTTCATGTAAAGGTTTTATGATCCAAGCAAAATATTCAACCAAGAATTATGTCTCTAATATTGTTCAACCACTCTAAGTATAATGTCTTGCATAGTAAATTTCAAAACTAACTTACTTGAAAAGACTCGAGAAATCTTGAATCGGATTGTCCTCCTGATAGCTTATTCTTGACTCGACGAAACGGGTTGCCTCCCGCCTAGCGCTTCGTTTATAGTCCATGACTAGACTTCTTCACTTGCTTACTTCGGATCAACGCTCTTTGCGGGCATTGCAATCTTGGGTACCCACTTCCGCACCATCTTGGGCGCGGGCTTATTCTCCGGCTTTGTCATCTTTTTGGTCTTCACAGGCGGCTCTTGTTCCTTTATCTTGACGGATGCAACAACTTCTTAGATTTTCTTCACTTCCTTCTTCTTCGGCTCTTCCTTAACAACACGACGATAAGACGGAACGTATTTAACTTCAATCATGTTTCATACCTCAAGGCGTGGTCGAAACTTGAAGGAACTCCTCTCACCGTTAATGTCGAACTTGATCTCCCCTTTGCCAACATCAATGGTAGCTCCCACGGTCTTGAGGAAAGGCCTCGGAAGTAGCGTGGCTTGAGTTGCAGTATCTTTGTGTCTTCTCCGGGCATCTCAAACTCGGGGTCTTCGGTGACGATCTCGGTAACTTCCTCCTTAGCAAATCCCCTGTCTCGGTGGATGGTTTAGGCTTCCCTGCTCCCGCGGAACATTCCGGATCTTTGGTCTCCTTTCCTGAATGAGTTTGAATAGCCTTTGCCGTTTCGGGACCTTGAGGTTGTCTCGGAAGCTTCCCTTCATTAGCGGATAGGCACCCGACAAGTTGCCCCACTTGCGTCTCGAGCATCTTCATCATGTTGAGTACTTGATGATTGGAGCTTCCGACCTCCGCCACCTTGCTATCGATGTTCTCCAACACCTTGTCTATGGCTTTGAACTTGGTGACGGTGTCCTTGTTGATCTTAGCTTGCTCGGCCATGAAGTTTTTCAATTGTATACGAAGCGGAACCGAATTCGTAATGGATGAGATTACATTAAATTGAGGTCTACCTTGCACATAGCGGAAGTTCGGCAAATCCCCCTTCCTCATGTAGTCGAGCACCTTGGCTTCCTCTGGACAATCCTTGTGGACATGGTCATATTCTCTGCACTCTTCACATGTGGATCTCGCTTCGGCAGCATTTAAGTCTATCTCTATCTTCTCCAACCTCCGCATAAGCGAATCGATCTTGCCTTCGAGTATGTCTTCCTTCTCCACTTGCAAGACTCCTTTGAAGTTCCCTGTGGGTTGAACTGGAAGTAAGCATCCAGATTACTCCCATGTGTCATTGTCCACGACCTTCTGGTGAGTAGTATTCCTTCATGAAGGCCCTCATCAATGTATCCCAATTTTGCACCGTCTCTGTCGGTTGAGAGTAGAATCATTGCAAAGCCTTCCTGAGTAGCGAGAACAGAAAGAGCCTTGCCCTCATTTGATCTTGAGTCACCCCGTCCATGTTGAATGTTTGACATAGTTGGATGAACGTTTGGAGGTGGAGGTTCGAATCTTCTTTACCAGTGAAGGGTGAATGTTGCACCATGCGGATTGTTGAGGTCTTGATCACAAACGGCCTTTCGATCTTCGCAAGGTTCAAGATTGGTAGGTCGACGATGTCTGGGGTGCATAGCTCCCTGATCTTGCGCTCTTGCGGCAGTTGTTCTTCCATCGGTGGAAGTCGATTCTCCCTAGGGCTTTGAGGTGGTGATTCCTTTAGAGATTCCGACGATCCTTCGTCTTCTGCTTTCGAATCTACAAAAATCTAGCTTTTTAGCTTGTGCTTCACGTCTCCTTAGCCTATAAAGTTTTTCTGGATCATCCACAAAATTATCGGGTTTGTTGGAGAGATAGCCGTCCATCTCCTATTAGGGTTAGCGATAAACAAAATATACAAAAACGGAAAATAAAAACAAATCTAAGAAAACTAGGGTTAGACAAACTAGATTAGATTGATTTTGAGGATGATAAAAAAATAGTAGATGCAAAAATAAAAACCAAAACAAAACTAAAAATTATACAAAAAGCAATAAAAGATCGAATCTTGATCACTTGTTCCCTGACAACAGCGCCAGAAAAAGGGGCTTGTTGACAGTGTATATTCGTATTAAAGTTCAAGTGGACTTGCAAGCGGACAAATTCTCTGTCGTAGTCAAGGGACCCTTCTTCCCTCAAGTGTGAACCCAAGGTATCGAATCCATGGAATAATGTGCGATGCAAGAATCAATCTAATAAAGCCGAGAACTTTGATCTTCAAAAGGGAATCTTATGCATCTAATCTAGAGAACATCATGAAAACGAATCTAATCTATGAAAACTGGAGGTAGCAAGAGATGGAGGGGGATAGATAAACCAATCTAGAGAGATTGGATCAAGCTTTTGTTGAAGTTTCGAGCAAAGGAGAAGTAAACAAGTTCAATCTCATAAAAAGTATCTTTAAATCTTGGTTTCCCGTCCGACTCCGAAAACGCCCGCCTTTTGGAGCCACCGTTTGAAGGACCAATTAGGCGATCAGAGAGGGGGGAGTGAATGGGAGCCAATAAAAATTCTTCTCCAAAGAGAGAACTCGGTCTATGCCCCAAATTCAGAACCAAGGATTCCCACACGAGTTTGCCAAGGTCATGTAGTCACAACGGACCTACCAACCCTAGGAACAAACCCCAAGCAATCCCGAAGCGAAAGCACGATTCAAGAAGCAAAGGACTTAGCTGTCCTGCAGTACACCAGGCGGACTATCCACGGTCTCCAGGCGGACCATCCGCGAGGGTACGGCGGACCGTCCTCCGGCTGTAGCGGACTGTCCAAAAAACGATCCCCGACCACCAGTACTGCACCCTCAATAACGGACCATCCGCGATGGGCCCGCGGACTATCCGTCCCATCACGGACCGTCCGACACTTTAGTACAGACCATTCGCAAACTCTGTGCAACAAAAATCCACTGACACAATGGATCGAATGAGAGGCATGCAAGACCTCGCGGAGAACACGAAGAACACTTGGGTTGTCGGGCTGCTCGCGGACTGTCCGCCATGTACCCGCGGACTGTCTGCCAGGAGAATATCCTGCAGCCCAAGCTCGACCCCTTGAGGGTCAACTCCACCTTCCCTTTACCCGATCTCCCGAATCAACCACGGATTGCTACCAAATCATAGGTGAAGATGAAGCGTCTCTAGGAAATGCTATACCTACGAATTTGTAGCCTCAAACCCACTGAATCGAGAGGAATCGAGATTCAACCGAGCTCAAGAACAAAGCTAGGTTTCCAACCGAAATCCTTCAATCGGAGGCTGAATTCGGAGTTTGGGGGATCAAGATCAAGCACAAAGATGCACGAGACAAATATCCATGATTCCCACCAACAAATCCGAACCCAAACACCTCAGAATCGAAGGAACAAGCCGCGCACGAAAAACCGACGAAAATAGCTTGAAAAAGACACGAAAATCCAACGAGCTACAACCGGGAAATCGACGCAACCATGAAAGCTTCCATTCTCTCGGAGGTCAGATTCTTTACAAACGAAGAAAAAAATCTAACCCTATGGAGAAAGGAAATGAGAAGCAGACTCGATGGATGGTTTGCCTGGAAACCCTAGAGCTAATATATATGAGTCCCCTCCGAGACAGGCAAAAGACCACACTACCCCTAGCACTTAAGTTGTGATATAACCCCTCAGGGGCAAATAGGTCATGTAGCACTCCTCTTCATCACACGGCCACGCTGTCGCCGCAGACCGCATCCTCTCGACGCAAGCCCTGTGATCCCGCCACGCGTCCGCCGGCATTGAAGCTTCTCGGCACGCTCGGATCTCGTCTCCGCCCGCCGAGCCTCAGGTCTTGGTTTTGTAGCTCAACCAAGTAACCCGACGGTTTTGTGGTGAACCGCCACAAACCTCGCGTGCAGACTCCGGTTGTGAGCCGCTACCCTGCACCGGCTCCGATCGACGACTTCATCTTGCTTTTCTTTCCACCATGCAGCCCGCACTTGACCCCGCTGGCCACTGGGTCCCTCGAGTCAGGCCTACTTGTCTCTCCACTCCTCGGAGGCCCCGCAAGGCATAGACCTTTCACACCCACTCTTCACCTGCACCAACGCAAATCAAGTCACAACCTGCACCTGCAATACTCGTCCAAGAGTCAGTCCACACCATGTTGTAAATCACTCATCACAGCTAGGAGCGACCAACCACCGGTCCTCGGACGCTCCAGTCCTCACCGTTCTGTCACAACGCACCCCTATTCGTGCGGGTTAGTCTAGGGCGAGTCCAAAGACAAGTTCAAATCTCATGGAAGGTCAGACATGCACCTCTAGACACCACAGCTACAAGAACACCCTCGATGATCTATTTGGAGAATAGATCTTAAGATACGAAAAGCCGATTGAAGTCAAAGTCGTAGGAGAAACACTCGATCACTAGAAATCAGATTGCAACTTGATAATTCAACATAATATATGATACATGAATCAAGATCACCACTGGGATCCTACCTTGATCTTGCTTCTAGCTCCGGGAACTCCGACCAGGGTTAGACTTACCGTTGGTTACCGTGGTAACCGGCCTTACCGGCCTGGACCGGTTACGGTACCGGCTGGCTACCAACCGTTAGGTTTAGAAAATTTTGAGTTTGAATTTCAAAAATTGAAAATTGTGGAAACAATCCCTAAAAATACTTCATGATTTATTGAGTGTAATGGTGTCAAATTTGTTGTAAACTTAGTTCATTTAGTATAAATTTCAACCAAAAGAAGTTAAACCAAAAAAGAAAAAAGAAAAAACAGCCAGCCCAGCTCGGCCCACTAAGGCCCAGCCATTGGGGGGTCAAAATAACCCCAAACCTACTCGAGGCTCACTCGGGGCTGCTTGCCAGCGCCGTCCTCCCCTGTCCGCCCCCAGGTGCCCGTCCGGTCTTTTCATTATCCCAGGCCGGACATTAGCACGCAGCCACCGACAAGATGGGTGTACGAATGGGAAGATCCACATTTTTACAATATGTTACTTCAGCAATGGCAGACGACAACAGCGTGGACGGGGCAAACTTGGCAAGACTACAAGGCTGAGTTGCTTAGAGTGCAAGGTTTGAATGTCATGTCCACCGCCGAGTACCAGATGGCGACCCAAATGGGGGTCTTCCCATTTCTACAGCGTTGATCTTTTATTACTATGAGTCTATGACTATGGTATTGTATTTGTATGCACGATTAGCACTATCATTATGGTATTGTATGCACAATTATTACTATGACATTGTTTGTATGCAAAACTATGTTATTATTCCTTTGGTGAGGTCTTGTGATGTCCTTTACATTGAGTTATGCATAGATCATGCTAATATTTTCATTAATTCATCACCGGAGAACCACAAATACATATTCGGTTTTCCTGTCTTCAGCCTCAGTTTACCGGCCTTACCGACCGGTTACCGATCCTAACCGAATGGTAAACCGATCGGTTACCGATTAACTTGGCGTTTGATTTGAAAATTTGAATTTGCTCGGTAACCGCCGGTTACCGCGGCTTACCGAGCGGTAAACCGTTACCGGCGGCCGGCGGTTAGGGCCTCCGGTTCGGTAAGTAAAACCCTGACTCCGACGTGGTCTTCCTTGCAAGGTTCCCACGCTGGCTAGGGAGATCCTAGTCAACTAGCTCTACCCTCTCCTCTCCGAGATTGTGTCCCTCTCTTTTCTGCTCCTCGGCGGCGGATGGCGAATGAATTGATGTGTGGCGCCTGGCCTCGGGGCTATAAATAGCCTGAATGACGGCTAGGTCAAAGGGGGGGAGCGACTGGGCCACGAAATGAGCTGGGCCGGCCGGCCTGGGCCCACTTCAGCCCAGCCCGCGGCCTCCTTTGCTCAGTGTCGGTTCCTGAGTCGTCTAGAGTCTTCCCCAATCTGCATGTGGGCCCTTGTCGTCAGTTTCTATTCGGATTAGATGAAGCTCCTTGCCCCGCAAGATTCAGCAGTTTTCTGACTGGGTCCTCGGAGTTTTTCATCTTCTTGGGTTTGGTCCTTGGGCTTCTTGGAGTCATGTTTACTTGATTGCTTGCCTTGTATCGGGCTTTAAGTCTTGTCATTAGGTGCTTAATGAACTTATCCCGGAAGTCTTGCTTTCAACACTAAAATCCTCCATAAACACTAAAACCCAAAACCGACATGCACAAACGAACTCGTTATACTAAGGGGGTTAGTACCAATAGATAAGATATAAAATTCATGCCAACACCGAAGGTAAACTCATGGCTAGGTTGACGGAATTTCACCGTCAACAGTCGCCGTCTGTAGCCGTCCTTCCGTCCTCCACCTCCTCGCCCGCTCTGCCACCAACACTGCCGCCCGCGAAGCCTCACGTGTCACCTCCCCCCTCGCGCGCGTCGCCGTTGGGTTTTTTCCAGACCTCCAGCTCGATGAGTTGATCCCGGGCGTCCACAGGCCAGAGTGAGGGGAAGGGGTGGGATTGGGCCGGTATCGGGTTTCTCGGGGGAACCAAACAACAAAATTTTTTTGGGGTGGAATTCTTCTGGACCGGGTGTCCCCCATGGGTTGGGCCGTATTGCTGGCCGGGAAGGGCTTAACTAAACAAGGCCTTAAAGTGCTAATTGACCCGCTCACATGGAACATGATAGAACATGTCACCGCGACGCCTCCATTATATTATTGGACTCTCATGTTGTCACTTGGGTGGCCCAATTTTCCAACTGACGGATCGATTGATTGTCCATGATCAAATCCGGTGAACCTTCATCATATTGAGCCGTCAACGAATTTTCAAAGCCTATCTATACCCGCTCTAAGCCCTCTACAGTTTGATCATGGTGGTACTCCTAATTGAACAACCCTCGCCTAACACAGGAGGAAACTGATGCTAATAAGTTGCACCAAAGTGATGTTTGGCTGCTACCTACGTGGCCCGCTTGACATTTTTTGGAAGATGCCGGGCTAGCTTATAGCTTGTGATGAAGGGCATGGTACGGTTGATTAGAAGAAAGAAGAACACATTTGCTTTTACTATAGAAAATAAAACAAGGCAGAGGATTGGTAGCCTAGAATTTTCTGACATACGAGGAACTCTTCCTGACGGCACCTTCACCTGCCAACTTCGATTAATTAGGGAGCGGGAGGGGTCCTCAGGGCAGAGAGACTCGCGCACACTAATTTTTGAGGAGGGGACAAATTCAGGAGATGTGCATTTTACAACCGTACCATATGCACAATGCACCAGCAGTGCTCGGGTCCATTGCGTTCCACTTTAGATCACTTACCGTTGAAAGAGGTTTGATGTTCAACACTTGTCAGTACTAGAGTCTTGTATTTGCCATTTATGCAACAGTAGTGGGCTGACGCTGACCCATGCACGTTTTTTTATTACCTTGGACCTCCCCCTTGGGTGCAATCACAGATTCAAAGGCATTAGTGGACCTTCCGAAATTATTGACAAAATGTAGGAAATACACTAAGAGATTCAGCATATATATGACCTCGTAAATGTGTATTAATGATCAAAGGCAGATATTATATATGTCTCCAACAGTTATATCTTAGCTGGACCAATATTTTAAGAACATCTCCAACAATTATCATAGTAGATAACAAATGACTATAAAATGTGCCACAATATTTGTTACAGTAACATTAAAAAATCTTTCTTCACACGGCCCGAGGCAAATCATTTATTGCCTTACATGCACATATATCAATTTTTGTTGCCTTGTATTTTTTATCTTTAACAATATTTAATGAATAAAAAATGAGTATGCTAGCTTAGAGCTAGATAGTTCGAGACACCCTGAGAGTTTCAAATAGATACATGACCTCTCAATTGTGCACCAAATCTTTTTTTAATTGAAATCGTACTGTTTACTTCTTTGTTGCAACTTTGCTATATTAGATAATAAAAAAATCATATTGGACATCCTTACCATTTTTTTGCTGAAACATAGTACAAATGCATGCATGCACATAACTTAATTATAGTGAAAATCTACATGTTTCAAATATATATCCTTGAGAGAATGTTCATGTTATCTTTAGCTCTATGTGGTCCCATTATTTTCAGTGAGAAACTAGAGGTAGACGATCCTTCTTATATTATACGATTCGGTCAAGAGCCCCTCTTCTTATCACATGTCTATGATCTCCTTGTCGAAGATGAAATAAACAAAAAGAAAGCCATTCCCTTTGGCTATACACCTGTGCTAATAATGGACCCTCTTGCCTATATCACACCCTACATGTATTTCAAACCATCGTCATTTTGGACCCCAATTGAGCGCTTGCAGCGGTAGAGAGGGAGGCTTTTGTTCGGGACTTTAGTCCCGGTTCAACTTTGGAGCCGGGACTAAAGGGGTTTCATCGACGTGGCCACTAATGCCATGAGTGCTCACTCCCTTTAGTCCCGGTTGATAACACGACCCGTGACAAAAGACCCCCCCCCTTTAGTCTAGGTTCGTGTTACAAACCGTGACAAAGGGGGGGCTTTAGTCTCGATTTGTAACACGAACCCAGACTAAAGGGTGGTGACCCTTTTGTCACGGGTCGTGTTATCAACCGGGACTAAAGGGGGGTCTTTTGTCACGGGTCGTGTTACCAACCGGGACTAAAGGGTCTCCCACGACTTACTATAAGAGGATAGCACCCTCTACTCAGTCAGATGTGCTGTGTAGGTGGGAAGGTGAGGAAGCTATGCACGAGGCTGGAGGTCACGAGTTCGAATCCCCGCAACCGCACACGCGTATATTTCACGTGAAAAATCGTGTGGTTGGTATTACCAACCGAGACTAAAGGCCCCCCCTTTAGTCCTGGTTCCTTCAACCGGGACTAAAGGACCCCCCTTTAGTCCTGGTTCCTTCAACCGGGACTAAAGGACCCCCCTTTTGTCTCTAATAATTAGTCCCGGTTGGACTTGAGGGACCTATACCCCTTACCAACCGGGACTAAAGGTCCTCTCTCCACCAGTGTTGACATACTCATGCTGCAATTCGGTGGTGGCCCCACCCTCCTACACTGGCACCAACACAAAGATTTTGCCAATGGTACTCACTTTCCTACTACCACGATGAGTAACACCTTTGCTGCCTCACCATCCCACTTTCGTTGTTGGCTGGTAGCCTCCCCTTGAGCCCCGTCTATCTCTGATAGCATATGTAACCCTTAGACCAAGCTCTAATGGTGTTGGAGTGCCATATTTATTACTTCAATCTTTGCCTTTATTCCTTTTTTCCTTTTATATCAAAAATTTGCTACCCATGTGTTAATTTCTAAATTTGGATTGCTCTTGCATGAAGATTAAATCAAGCAAGCGCCCTCTCAATTTAGTTTTTCCATAACTTTTTAGATAGTTCAAGTCACCTTACAATGGCTCATAGGAGGCATGTGCTTGTAAGCTGCTATGCATTGGCAACAACCAAAGGAGATGGCTCCTTTCTCTTTATCTCTTTCCATCTATCCTTTCCACCTACTCCCTTCGATTTGGTAAACGAAGTCATTTAGGACAGCGACACAGTCTCCAAAGTACAACTTTGACTTCTTATTTTTCTAAAAATAATTATTAAAAACTAACATATGTATACTTTTATGAAAGTATTTTATAAGACAAATGTATTCATGTAGTTTTCACATTTCCAAACTCAATGACTTAAAAGTTATTCATGATTTATAATCCTAATGTTTGACTCAAACCTTGTCCAAAACAACTTCTTTTACCAAACCAGAGGGAGTATTCTCCAATAAAAATTCTTACTTTTACTCTTTTATTCATCCTAGTTGGAGCTCCACACCCCTCCCCTTGCTTCTATCACTCACTTCCTTCTACACCTTCCATTCTCTAACCACTCCTTTTGCTCACTTGTCACCACCAGCACCACCTATTGCGAATACTACAC
Source organism: Cenchrus americanus (assembly GCA_947561735.1). Taxonomy (NCBI): domain Eukaryota; kingdom Viridiplantae; phylum Streptophyta; class Magnoliopsida; order Poales; family Poaceae; genus Cenchrus; species Cenchrus americanus. The sequence continues at coordinate 97,024,480 of OX387240.1, forward strand.
TACTTGTCGGTGGCGCCCTAACCATGTGTCATCCCATCAATCCTGATTACCTCTTTGCATCTTCTCTTCTAGTCAAGTCTCTAAAATCATAGTCATAATTCTCCTCCACTTCTGTAGCGACTCAAGTGTGATCTATATTTAGTTTTTTGCATTTGTATAGCAAAAACCCATCAATTCTCTATCATAAATGAATCAATGAAGATTTTGGTGTTCACTATTTCCATACAAACGTCGTGATGATATGATATTGCAATCGAGATCCAATGAAGAATGGCAAATTCTCCAAAAGAAACTTTATTTCCTAGCCATACCATGCCATAATCACTCAATCATGGCTAGGCCCATCCCTATATAGGTATTGTCTGTGTGGCTGTGCATGCTCTGCCAAGTTCAATTAGTATAAAGCTATAGTGGGCTTCTTTTATACTTTTCAGCCCAATTTGGTTATTCAACACATGTTGGATAATTTCTTTCATGAACTAATGTAGGATATTAGTTTTTCTCATCAAAAATCTGATAACCCATTAGCTATGATTCTATGACATGAGTGATGACCTCTGTCATTTGTTGGCATGCTGCCCTTTTCTTCATTCTTGCACCTCATGGTTGGCTTTTAAGCCTCTTAGGTCTTGCATGACGTTTGGAGTTTGTTGGCGTGTTTCCATTTTGCTCTTACACATGTGCTTGCATTAGAATTCACTTGGGTATTGCATGACCTCCATCATTTGTTGACACTTTGCTATATTCGCTCTTGGCCTCACGGTTGCCCCAAAGCCTCCTCGATGTAGCGTGACCACTGTTGCTTGTTGGCGTGTTACACATTTTTGCTCTTGAGTTTATTTGTTGTTGCCTTGAAGCCTCGCAAGAGACCTCCTATTTCTCTTAGCATTTTGCCCTTTTTCCGCTCTTGTACCTCATGATTGCTGCAAAAGCATCTTTGAGTCTTGTGTAAGTTCCAGAGTTTATTGGTGTGTTAGATCTTTTCGCTTGTGTCTCATGATAGCCTTGAAGCCACGAGGGTTTTGGTGACCTCTTGTGTTTCTTAGCATTTTATTAGTTTATGCTTTTGGCTTGCCGCATAGCCTCCTAGGTGTTGCATGATAGCTGATGTTTGTTGGCGTGTTGCACTTTCTACTCTTTATGTTTCGTGGTTGCGTTGAGGCCTCATGTAGGGATGCAAGTGGGTACCCAATGGTGTTTTTTGGGTCAGCTGATTAATTACGATAGCAAGCCACTCTAGTTCATCTCCTCCCTAAAATTAATTACGTGGAATGCCATTTTCGTTCATTTTATCAATTTTTTGGGTCGACCCAATGACCCATTATAATCCCAACTTGCATCCCTAGCCTCGTGGGTCTTGGTGACCAATGGCATTTCTTGGTATTTCCCCCTTTTCTTCTCTTTTGTGACTCATGATTGCTACAAAGCATCATATCCCCGAGTCTTGCATGACCTCTAGCGTTTCTCGGTGTGCTGCTCTTTTCGTTCTTTAAGTCTTGCGGTTACCTTAAAGCGTGGGTCTTGGTGACCTCTAGTGTTTCTTAGCATTTTGTCCTTTCTACTCTTGCGTCGCATGAAGTGTCTCAGGTCTTGTGTTACCTTGGCATTTGTTGGCGTGTTGCTCTTTGCCACACTTGTGTCCCGTAGTTTCCTTAATTAAGTGTTATGAATCTTGGTGACATCTGGCATTTCTTGGCGTTTTGTCCTTTTCTGCTATTGGCCTCATGGTTGCCCCATAGCCTCCTAGGTCTTGTGTGATAGCTTGTGTTTGTTGGCGTGTTGCGATTTTTGCTCTTTGCATTGCCTTGATGCTTCACAGGTCTTGGCGTTTTGCCCTTTTTTGCTCTTGCGCCTCATGATTGTCGCAAAAGCAGCCCAAGTATTGCGTTACGTCTTGCATTTGTTGGCATGTTGCTCTTTCCGCTCTTATACCTCATGATTGTCGCAAAAAGCATCCCAAGTCTTGCGTTACATCTTACATTTGTTGGCGTGTTGCTCTTTCTGTTTTTTGGCGTTTTGTCCTTTTCCGCTCTTGGCCTCATGGTTGGCCCTAGCCTCCTAGGTGTCCCATGATAGTTTGTGTTTGTTGGCGTGTTGCGATTTCTGCTCTTTGCATTGCCTTGGCCTCACGGGTCTTGGCGTTTTGTCTTTTTTCCGCTCTTGCACCACATGATTGTCGCAAAAAAGCATCCCAAGTCTTGCGTCATGTCTTGCATTTGTAGGTGTGTTGCTCTTTTCACTCTTTATGTCTCATGGTGGCCTTGAAGCCTTGCAGGTCTTGGTGTCCTATGGCGTTTCTTATAGCTTTTCTTAGAACTTTGTGTCATTTTTCTGATTTTCTTGCGTCTCACCAAATGTCTCGGGTATTGTGTGGCCCTGGCATTTGTTGGTGTGTTGCTCTTTTTCTCTCTTTGCGTCCCGTGGTTGGCCTTATGGATGTGGGTAACCTCCGACGTTTCTTGGCGTTTTATCCTTTTCCGCTCATGCGCCTCGTGGCCGCCCCAAAACGTTCCGGGTTGTTGTAAGAAAAGGCCTTCCGGGTCTTGCGGGACACTATAATAATGTAGTGCTTGGCGTGTGCCAGACACCAACAATAAAAATAAAAACATTCTATTTTCCAACATATTTTTACGAGTTATCGAATAATTATATTGATTATTCAAGTGCATCCATTAGCTTGGTGCTTCTCGGATATGTGTGCATCAATTGATCAAGTATTAAATGTTTACTTGTTTTTGAGATGGATGCGTAGCATAAAATATTTGCATGCTTTTTAGATGTTTAGGATTTTGCATAGAGGTCCACGATTTTTAGGATTTGCAGCACACAACCCCTCCACTTTCACGTTATAAAAGGCCCGCCCCCGAGCCCGTTCCTTCCACGCACTCCACATCTCCTCTGTCTTCTCCCGCAGACAAGCAAGAGAACAACCCGGAGCCAGCCACCGTCACCAGCTTCACATTCCCCTCGCGCACCGCGCCGTCCGCTGCAGCCCGCGGCCCCACAGGCCAGCGATTACCAGCAGCCAGCCATGTGCGGCGGCGCCGTCCTCCGCGGCTACATCCCGCGGCGGGGCAGGCCGGGCCAGCGGGGCACGGCGGGCCAGCAGCTTTGGCAGGAAATCAAGAAGCCGAAAAGCACCGGGGCAGAGGAGAAGAAGAGGGCCCGCGAGGATGAGGAATTCGAGGCCGCCTTCGCTGAGTTCGAGGTGGAGTCCGGGGAGTCGGAGGTCGAGTCCGAGGACGAGGCCAAGTCCCTCGCCGCACCAAAGAGCGTTGTCGCCAGAGGTAATCACTATTCACTCGAGGTCTCGTTTTTTTTTTGTTGGTGTTGGCGGCAGATTGATGCGATTTTTGAGCCTGTGGCCTGAGTATTCATACAATTGCTTATCCTAGTTTAGCATTCCGGGTGCAGATTTGCATCAAAAGTGAGAAACTGAATTCACACAGCTTGCTGTTTCCTCCGGTTGCTTCGAGAAGTTGTACTAGTACTTCTTTTGTCCATTTGTTCGGTAGGACTTTAATTTCACCGTCGAATCTTGTTAATGCAGTTACCCCTTTTTCATGGTTGATCGGTGCTATGTAGATCCTTACCTTGTTATGAAAAATGTTATCGCCTATTTTGATTTGGCTCCTTCACCTGTTGTGTTTAAATTTACCTGTTAACTTGGGGTAAAAGGGGGCCAATCCTATTTTACAGACTAGCTATAGCCTATAGGGAATATATCTGAATGGAGATAGGGACATAGATGGATTTCGTTCTGAAGGTCCTTTATAAACACGGTCTGAATTTTGGCGACAGTCAAGTAGAGTTCACATGCTCTATGGTGTGGTGCATTTAACATACATCCAACTTTTCATGAGATGACTGATGCCTTATGTTGATCTCCTTTTTTCTTCCAGATGAATTAACCGCAGTTGCAGCTGTTGTTGATGTCCCTGATGCTAGGAAGAAAAAGAACCAATTCAGGGGTATCCGTCGTCGCCCATGGGGTAAATGGGCTGCTGAGATCAGAGATCCTTGCAAAGGTGTTCGTCTCTGGCTCGGTACTTACAACTCTCCTGAAGAAGCTGCCAGAGCTTATGATGTTGAGGCACGCAGGATTCGTGGTAAGAAGGCCAAGGTCAACTTCCCAGATGAGGCTCCAGTGGCTTCTCAGAAGCGCCTTGCTGAGCCTACATCTGTGAAAGTGGCCAAGATTGGCACTGAGGAGAATCTGGTTATCAACAACATGACCAGTGCAAATGCAAACCACACCATACCTGAGCCAATCATGCAGACTCAGAACATGTCATTTGCTCCTGTGGTGAATACTGCTGCCTCCATTCAAGAACCTTTGGTGAACCTGTCCTCTGACCAAGGTATCAACTCCTTCAGTTTCTCTGACTTCAGCTTGGAGAATGACACCAGGGCCACTGACATAACATCAGCTCTTGCACCTGTTCCCACCTTGACAGAGGTTGATGAGTCCGCATTCCTCCAGGGCATCCCAAAAGCTGTGGTGCCTCCTGTGACAGGGGTTGCTACTGTTGAGATCCCTGAGTTTGAGCCATATATGAATTTCCTGATGGACAGTCCAGTTCAGCCAGTCAACCCCCTTTTGGACTGCGATGGATCCCAGTATGTGGGTGGCAACATGAACCTTTGGAGCTTTGATGACATTCCCATGTCTGGTGGTGGTTTATTCTGAGTTTGAGGTCCAGCGACTGGTGCTTGTACATAGGGCTTCGGTAAGCATCTGCAGTCATAAAGATCTCTCCTGATGATACTTGCAAATTTTCGTTCTTTTTGATTCTTTGTGCTGTGTTTCAGGAATAACATTCCAGTGATAATGAAGCGCTCATGTCAGGTGACTGGCGACTGGCGACTGCAGGCGCTCAATAGCTAAGCTAGTATATGCTAAATTAGATGTTCAGTTTATTTTCTTAAGTAGTCATCGGCACCGGACATGCACCTTACTCTGTAAGGTGACAACTATCATTTGTCTGGAGCAACCTATCCTTTTTTTCATGTCTTTACTTTAAATAGCTCTAAACATTGTAAGTTGGTAGCCAATCTGGTGCTTAGTTTGCTATTAGTGTACTACATATGTACTCCGCGACGCGGAAGTCTTTTGTAGTAGTCTTCCGTTGTTGTAGGGGATGAGCACCATATATCTATAGAATATATTATCTATTATCAAAGGTATGCTGTACTGTGATGTTGCTCCCAGCACAAGTTGCAAAGTTTGTCTCTATGTAATCAGGCTTGGGCTGATAAGTGGTAAAGGGAGATTAGTTTTGAGGATAAACAAGCTGTGCTCAAATGGAAATGTGAAGATATAAATCCTTCCATTAGCTACACAAATTCTAAGAATATTCTCAGTACACAGTTGCTTACCTTCATTCTGTCACTTACCTGCTGCTTGCACATATAGTTTGTTCATCAGGTGGCACTATTGATGTTTATCATTACTTTCTGGCAGTTTCTGCTGTATTTTGGTAGGTGAAAGCTGGTCCGGTAGGTTTTTACTCTTCCAACTCTGGTCAAATTGTGGTTTGTATATTTTTCTAGAAGCAAATTGTGGTTTGTACAACATACTTTTTTAGAAGCAACTGACGGCTTTTCATTTCTCAAAATTGGACAAAGAATTATTTGTTATTGCACAATTTAGCTAATACAACACGAGTTCAATTTTTCATGTACAAGTACTACACTGTATACTAGTTTTCCCGAAACCAAATGCAAGGGTTCTGCCATTTATTTGAGGGCATTCACATTCGATCTTTAACGGAGAAGAGCAAAAGAATCCTCAACTGGAACCACCAATCCGAAGGATGCTCTCCAACAAGGAGAATGACAAACACAATTACAGCAATTGAAATGCCAACAGACTTCTCTGGACCAGGTAATTGTAAGTGCCGTGAAGGTTCCCACGTTGAATAGCCTCAAAAACACAGTATGAATTCTGCTAGTTCCTTGAGAAACTTACATGAATACATCCACAAATAAGGCACCGCCACCACTGCGACATGATCAATTTACTGCCAACATAGTGCGCTGGTGCATTAGCAAAGATGGCACCTCACAGGTAAACCAAACAGTTGACACAACCGGAAAATATCAAATGGTTAGATAAAAGGTTGCATATGCGGCAAAAAACTAGAGTACATGCATTCATGAGACTGTTGACGCCTTTTCGGAGCCTACAACGCGTGTAGGAGCTCCTTGCAGCAGCACCTCGTAAGCACCGGTCAGACAGGTGCAGGTGACCGGTCAGACCGATCGCCGATGGCAGACAAACGAAAAGGATCCCGTCGGGGCAGACACACCTTGGGTTGTCCTAGGCTCAACTGTATGTCCTCTTATGCCACGGAGGCAGCAGAAGAACAACATATGGGGTTGGAAAAGTAGGGTAACGAGGAAGAAATGTAATATAAAAATGATAAAAATAGATTAATTAGATTCGATTGTGTTCTCTTGATCGGCCGTGGTCCTTTGGGGAGGTCTTGCCCCGCAAGGAAATCCTTTTACAAGTCTATATCTATCAGAACTCCTCGTTTTGATTCAGACTGGGGGGCACTGGTCAGACCGCTCCACCCGGCGTGCAAATTTTGCAGAAGTCATATCTCCCTCATCCACTACGTGAAAAACTCACTTTGGGAATGAGCCTAGATTGCCTTTAGTAACATGCAAAGCGCTCGTTAGAGATCAAGTGTTAAAAATGAGCCAAAAAAGGTAACGGGCAGATATTCGTAACGGGCATCTGAGATAATTCCGTACTATCACCTAAACCACTCCATTTGGTCATTAAGAGATAATAAAGAATCATCCCGTTGAGTGTTGCCGGGTTTACGCCTAGTAAATCACTTGAAACACACAGAGAGGATCGAACGTATGCATTAAAACTCTCACGAAGTAGAGTCCTGAGTGCCTTACAAATTAACATCAAATTCCCCGTAGCGTCCATTATTACAAATCATGGTTCTTGACATGAAAGTAAATGGTTCAGAGTTTATTAAAACATCGGAAGATAGCTAAACGGTACGATCAACATCATAGGAGGTCTGTCCATGATGCAATCACTCGTCATCATCCACCCATTCCAGCTCCCAGCCGGGTGGAAGTTCTCCGGACCACACATCACATGCATTACATGGAAACAACATTTAAATAGCAAGGCTGAGTATACTAATACTCAGCAAGGCTTACCCGTCTAAAAGAAAGACTTTACCTCTAATCATGCAAGGCTTTTGGCTAGTGGGTTTGTTTGCCAAAAAGTTATTAAGTAGTGAATCCTTACTTTCACAATTTAGCTCAAGTTCTAGTAGGAGCAATCATTACTAGATAAGCAACTATTGCAATCATTGTTGTACAAAACAATTAGTCAAATAATAATCTTCACAAAGTTCCATCATAAAGGGATATCATGGCCAGTAGATTAAGTAGTCTCAGATAATGGTGAGAGGCCGACAATCGATTAATTTAAACCTTGCAAGGTGGACCTAAACACACGGGAGGTACCCTCACTAAGAGTTCACCAACCAGGCGGTTCCCGTCATTCTTTGGTTTGGAAATAATAGCTCACAGTCTTAAGTACAAGGTTTATCTGGGCTATGCCACCAAGGTCGCCCAGCCTCACGCATGCACTTAGGTGGCGAGCCCGGGGCCGCAACCCTAAGAGTAGTGATTCCATAAAGGAGATCCTATTCTCGCGAGTGACAAACATGGGCAATCCATTTATACATATGGTTATTCCATAAAGGAGATCCTATTCTCGTGAGTGCCGAACATCACTCGACTTGTACCGGATCCTTAGAGCATATCAACTAGCGACCTAGCATGCTAGTAAAAGATCATAGGTACTTAAGGATCATGCAACTAGGGTTTCAATCAACTCCTGAACGTAAATGCACATAAAATAACAATGGAAGTTTAAATGAAACACATAGGTTAATGATTAAACCGGGGCTTGCCTTCGTCAGCACAAGTAGTCACACAACCTTCCGGACTTTGGTCCGGGTCTCGCTCTACGGACACGTAGTGCATGTCTCCTCCTGCTCCCTCGTCCTTGTCAGCCGCCACGAGCGTGTAGCTACCGTCGGGAACTTCTACACACTACAAGAAACTATTTAATCTGTGACGCATTCTCCGCGACGTTTTCAGAAAACATCACAGAGAGCACTGCGTCTACGACATATTCCTGTTTTTCGTCACGGATGTGCACTGATGGATATTGAAGCCCAAAACACTACGACGTATTCCTGTTTTTCGTCACGAATGTGCACTGATGGATATTCAAGCCCAGAACACTATGATGTATTCCTGTTTTTCGTCACGGATGTGCACTGATGGATATTCAAGTCCAGAACACTGCGACGATTTGTTAAATTCGTCGCAATCCAGGCCACAACACTGCGACGTTTTAGCAGATTCGTCACGATCAATAAATAACAAATAGTTATGTTATGAATGGGAAAAAATGAAAAACTATCTAAAAACATCAACAAATAAGAAATAGTCATGTTATGAATGGAAACATTTGGAAAATTGAGAATAATAAAAAAATAGAAAAAATGGCAGGAGTTGGTCGCGGCCACACCCCGGCTAGCTGCGGCCACGCCCCAGCTGCGCCCGGTGGCCAAGGCCGGCCGCAGCGGCTGCACCACGGACCCGGCCCGGCCACGGCCGGCCGCACCACAACTCCGGCCGGCCGCGGCCGCGCCCGCCACGCCCCGGCCGGTGCGGCCACGCCCCCACCCGGCCACGGCCGGCCGCGGCTAGGCGCACCACGGCCCGGCCGGCCGCGGCCACGGCCGGATGCACCCCGACCGCGCGGGCGGCCACGCCCGGCCACGGCGGCCCGAGCCACCGGCCACCCGGCCGTGGCCTCCGAAAAATAATCCGCACTAAAAAAATTGGGGCAAATCATGACTCGAACCCACAATGTGAGGGAAACAGTGGAGGATGTGTTACCACTGAGCTACAAGTGAAGTTATATTTCTTTGCAAAAGTTTACTTTCATATACTTTACCGCATCACCTCTAGGAAAGTTGAAAAAAATAGCTTGCGGGAATGGGATTCGAACCCACGACCTCAAGCATCAACAGAGCATCTGCTACCACTGGGACACTTCATGAGTTGTGATGAATTGATGATAGTTTGAATTATATACATATAATTTGAGCTTCAGGACCACGTGGCACTACTGTGTTGGTCGAGTTGCTTCGCCGTGACCACGTGGCACACACTGAGCTCATTTCCCCATCGTTTTTTCTTTTTAATCTATAAATAAAATTTGAAACTAGTGTTTCTCGGTCATAGTAACTCCAAATTCATTGATTCTTTTTTCTGATTTTTTGTAAAATCACAATCTTTCATGTAATATCGTTTGTTTTCATATTAATTGCTATTACATTTATCGTTTTCATACAACTTCTTTTCTTCTACCGAAAAAGAATAAATAAAAGATATTTTTTCAATAATAAATGGTAACATAACTTCATATTTACTAATGTTATGAAAAACACAAGGTTATGGTAAAGTTTGAAGTGCATATGAATTCGAAAATTTCGAAAGGTATGATACACTTCAATGTTCAAGTAATGTTTCATGAAACTATGTGAGACATGTATCCATTTCTAAACAACATCGGTTCTGTTGTTTCCGAAATCATTTGAAAAGTTTGATCACAAGTTTATGGATCCAAATTATGTTACCACGTCAATGCATAGAACCATTAGAGCATTTTATGATATTATTTGAATTATGATAGTGTAAATTCGAGATGTAAGTTTGAATTACCCCTAATAAACTGCTGTCGAAATCATTTTTCATATGTTAAAGTTGTAGATCTTGGTAGAGATTGATTTTAGAAAATTTTAGAAAAAAGAATCATCTAATTTGGAGTTAGTATGAGGCAGAAAAACTAGTTACAAGTTTTAGTCAAAGATTAAAAAGAGAAAACACACTTGGTCATCTCAGTCATAGCAAGTGCAATTTCTATTTTTAATCTTCGGATAAAACTTGTAAATTGTTTTTCTTCCTCATACGAACTCCAAATCGGTTGATTTTTTTCCTAATTTTTTCTAAAATGGAGATGTTTTACTCAGTGCCATTTGTTTGTATCTTAATTACTATTTCTTGATTGTTTTTCATACAACATATCTTTTCCAACTAAAAACATAATATAAAAACATGTTTTTTCATAATAACTGCTAATATAACTTAATATTCTCTAATGTTATGGTCAACATGAGATGATGTCAAAAATTGAGGTGCATACAAGTTCGGTCACGTTATTAGTTGTTCAAATCTCAAAGTTTGTTTTCAATTGTAGGAAACTATGTGAGTCTTGTGTCCTATTTGTGAACATCTATAATCTCACTTTATCAAAACCATATGATTTTTTATAGGAGCATTATCCGCTTAAAATATGGTTTCATGTCATTTTGTAGAATATTTTTGAACAAAATTAAGTATTGTTATTATTATTTTACAACAAGGTGAATAGTACAAGTTTGAGTTTTTCATATAAGTAAATTAATTTTGTTGTCAATCTCCTAGATGTGTGCTAGAATGGACCATAGGCACCTAAATACAATTTTTTGATTTTTTTGAATCTTATTAGAGGTACATATACGATAAACATGTAGAAATTCATTTAAATGATAGAAAATAGCAAATCTACGTGAAAATTCATAAACTCCTAGGTGACAACCTATATGCTGTATTTTACATGTGAAAAATGTTTTGAGGGTATGTAAGATAATAGTTTTTTCAAGTTACTTCACAAGGGTGTCTTTATTAGGTATTTAAAAAATAGAACAATAACTTTTTTGTATGACAATTGGAAATCTAAATCTCCAAATACTAATAATATAGTAAGGTTGAGGTTTCATTCAAATTTAAGGTAACCATGGGGTAAAAAAGTACTTGAGTGTCTACACACTTTGAAGTTTGAATTGAGTTGTATGAAACAATGTGATGAACTATCTAGTTTATGAACAATATATACTCCAATTTTCACAAAATCTTACAAAACATTTTTGTCAAGCTTTTACATCCATAAAATGATTCTATGCCAATTTACACAGTTTTTTGATAAGTTTCAGGTATTATTATCATTATTTTATAACAAGATGACTAGTAAAAGTTCGAGGTTTCCCTACAAGTCAATTGAATTTTTCTTGAATCTCCTATATGTGGGCTAGATTGGATCATATGTGCCTAAATATAGTTTTTAGAATTTTTTGAATCTTATTAGAGTTACATATAGGTTAATTTGGAATTACTTTTGATAAACACGCAAAAATTCATTTAAATGATATAAAATAACAAATCTACTTGAAAATTCTTGAAACTCTTAGGTGACACGTTAGAAAAATGTTTTTAGAGTATGTAAGATAATATTTTTGTATATTACGTCACAAGAGTGTCATAATTATGTTCATATTGCAAAGAAATAAAAAAAGAAAATGACAAATGTTAAGCAGGGGAGGAATGTAACAGGCCTGTTTAGGCCCAAACAGCCCAATCATTTTAGACCGTTTATCAGCGAATGGATGGCTCAAATCGCGTTTGCTTCCTATAAAAGGATCCCTGAACCCTAATCCACTTCCTCTCCCTCCTCTCAGCCTCCCCCGTCACCCCTGCTGCCCGCTCCCCCTCCCTCTCCTCGCCTCTCCCTCCTCAGATCCGCCGCGCGTGGAGCAGCTGCAACCTTCCTCCCTCCTCAGATCGAGCGGTGGGCACCACCTCCCTTCTCCCGCACCCACTAGCGCTCCACCCTTGTCCTCCCCTTCCTCCTCCCCACTCAGATGTGCATGCCGTCCCCATTCAGATCCATCGGACGCGGAGCTGCGGGCCCTGGCGGTGGCGTTGACCAGCGGGAGGCCCGCGACGGTGCTGAAGTTCTACTCGCCGCGGTGCTGCCTCTGCGTGTCGTTGTAGGTTCTTGTGCGGGAGTTGGCTAGCGACAAAGAGGCTGATGCAAAACTTCAAGCACCTAGTAGGGATGTTGTCATCAATGACGTTCCCTTAACGTCACCGAAGGCGCCAAAATGGTCACAGGTAGTCATTTGTGACGATATTCATTTGGTCACAGAATTGGCGTCACATTTGTGCATCTGTGACGAAATGAGTTTTTTCGTCACAGATGTGTCTCTAATCCGTGATGAAATAGTTGTCATCATGGAAATGAATTCAATCTATGACGAACGACGTTGGTCACGGATATAACTCTGTTATCATCATATTTTTCCGTGTGCCTGATTGCCTGACGGTGCCGTTAACGGATTTTGTGATGTGTGACGTTCAGATTTGGTCACAGATGTTCCTATGTTTTGGTCATAATCTCCCGGTAATGGCGTTTGCATCTGACGTGGTGCTGACGTCAGCAATGATGTGTCAGCTGACGTGGCGGTGACGTCATCAATGACGTGGCAGCTAACGTCATCTTATTGGAATCTTCATAGAAGACAAGTTTATATCATCATAGAATGATATTTGCCATCGTCACCTTTTGATCTGAAAGAGGAGAAGAAATTGATCTGATTTTTGTTGACAAGAGGAATTAGCAAACCAAAACGAAATTCAAACAGAAGATCCAACCAATCCCACAAGTGAATCGAAGATTCCCCACCTCCGAACGGAACGGATCTCACCTGACCGGTCCTCCGCGCTAGTCTCCACAACTACATCTCCAGGCACAGTCTCCTCTCCACTGGGTCGCACCCCTCCGACATCTGGCCTGCACGCTGCACGCCTTCGAGCTTCAGCCTCCCCAGCTTCCCGCTAGGCTTGCCCCCTGCCGCCGCTGCCAGGCCTCTGGATTGGTTAGGTTTTGATGGAAACGAAGGAGCGTAAGTGCGAGATTAATGTCTTCTCCATGTGCGTGGCTCGGTGGCTGTGATTGGGGAAAAGGCTGAATGGGCCAACTGCTGGGCTCGTGAGAAATTGGGTTAGCAGAAGGAACGACTGTTAGCTTTTGTTTATTCTTATTTTTCGTACATGCATACACCTATCAATGTACTTCGTATCATGTATGTGTATAAGTGTATTATGTTTTCAAAAAAGTTTCAAGTGATTATGAGAAAATGATGATGCACATCTTCACTAAAGCATACATGTCTCACATATGTCATTATCACTTAGCGAGAGATGTTCATCCCTATGTGGGATGTATAGTGTCAATTACTCATCATGTGGTGTGAAGTTTTGTAATTTTCAGACAACTTTTGCATATTATTGTAATTATTTGTTGATTTAATAAAGAATAAATGTTAAAATCATCTAATCTTGTCAAAAAAAATCTGAAATTTTTCATGAGCTCCACCTTTTGGTGTATTATGTTGTCAAAAAATTTTCAAGTGATTTTGAGAAAGTGGTGATGCACGTCACCACTAAAGCATACTTGTCACACAGACGCCATTGTCACTAGCGAGAGACCTTCATCCCTATGTGAGATGTGTAGTACCAGTTGCTCTAAATCATTTGAAACTTTTTTGGGATGCTTACGGATCCAAACTATGATGTTGTGTGAAGTTTTGTAATTTTCAGACCACTTTTGCATACTATTGTAATTATTTGTTGATTTAATAAAGAATAAATGTTAAAATCATCAAATATTGTTAAAAAATCTGAAAATTTGCATGATCTCCACCTTTTGGTGTATTATGTTGTCAAAAAAATTTCAAGTGATTCCAAGAAAGTGGTGATGCACGTCACCACTAAAGCATATGTGTCACACACACGTCATTGTCACTTAGCGAGAGACCTTCATTCCTATGTGAGATGTGTAATACGAGTTGCTCGAATTCATTTGAAACTTTTTTTTGGATGCTTATGGATCCAAACCATGATGTTGTGTGAAGTTTTATAATTTTCATACCACTTTTGCATACTATTGTAATTATTTGTTGATTTAATAAAGAATAAATGTTAAAATCATCAAATCTTGTCAAAAAAATCTGAAATTTTGCATGAGCTCTACCTTTTGGTGTATTATGTTGTCAAAAAAATTCAGGTGATTCTGAGAAAGTGGTGATGCACATCACCACTAAAGCATACTTGTCACACACACGTCATTGTCACTTAGCGAGAGACCTTCATCCCTATGTGAGATGTGTAGTACCAGTTGCTCGAAATCATTTGAAATTTTTTGGGATTCTTATGGATCCAAGCTATGATGTTTTGCAAAGTTTGGGAATTTTCAGACCATTTTTTCATATTATTGTAATTATTAGATGATTTAATTAATAATAAATATTAAAATAATCTAATCTTATTTAAAAAATCTGAAAGACTACTCACAAGTTTAGAAGCATTTAGGAAAAAGACTATCAAATTCGGAGTTAGTACGAGGGAGAAAGACTACTCACAAGTTTTAACAAAAAATTAAAAAGAGAAATCATTCTTGTTCATGTTCTTGATGTTTCTATGTGCCTCAATTCCACAAACGTGCATGTACTTAATAAGGGCAATATTTGCCCCTTCTATCACAAAAGGAAGAATGGTGTAGTGGTGTGACTTAGTATTCTATTGCAAGAGATCTCATGTTCGAACCCCATGTTCCACATAATTTTTTCAAGTTTGATTTATAAGATTTATTGCATTCAATTAATAAAAAGAAATTAAACACCCTAATACAACAAAAACTAATGCTAGTCCTACTGGTCAACACACTTTAATTTTGTTCCAATGGTCTCTAGTGGTTCAAATCTTTGAGCGAGCAACTTTTTTTTTGCAATTTAGGTTTATTTATAGGATTTATTGTGTTTCATTAATAAAAAGAAAAAAACCGCAATATAACACAAATTGATTCTTGTCTTAGGGGTCTAACACACTTTAATTTTATTCTAAAGGTCTTAGGTTCAAATCCCTGAGTGGGCAACTTTTTTGCAATTTAAGCACATTTAATGTGGCCCACGCATCGCATGCCGTCAAGGTGGAACCAGACATGTTATCTATGACGATTCCTAAAACTTATATGTGACCAAATTGTTCATGCATCGCACACCGTCAAGTGGTAGATGTGAGGGAAACTAGGCACATTATCTATGACGAATTCTAAAACTCATCTGTGACCAATTTGCTTCATCATTAAATGTACTGAATGAGCCAAATAAATGATGACGAGGTTGAGGACCATGTGTGGTTCGAGGACCGGTGGATGGTCGCTTCCTTGTGTGATGAGTGATTGACAACGTTGTGTGGACTGATTCTTGGCTAAGTATTGCAGGTGCAGGTTGCGGCTTGACTGGTGTTGGTGCAGGTGAAGAACAAGCGCGAAAGGTCGTCGCCGGTGAGGCCTCCGGTGTGGAGAAGACAAGTAGGCTTTGTTCGAGGGACCGGTGGCCGGCGGGGGTCAAGTGCGGGCCGCATGGTGGCATGAACGAAAGCAAGATGAAGTCGTGGACGGTTTCTTGGTTGAGCCTCAAAACCAAGGTCGAGCGGGACTACGTGGGAGCCAAGTCATGAGTGGAGATTGGCGGAGGCTACACCGAGTTCGCGGGGTTTACGGTGGTTCACCGAAAAACCCGCGGTTCCTTGGTTGATCCACAAAGCCAAGACCGGAGAACCGAAGACAGAGCTGCAAGAGCGCCGCACCGGCCCTCCGACCGGTGGGTCCGGCCGGTCGGCCTCGGGGGGGGACCGGTCGGCCCAGACCGTGAGGAGCACCGGTCGACCGGTGTGCGGCGACGACGGTCCGAATCTTCGAAGTGGAGGACACGCGTCGGGATCGCATGGCTTGCGTCGAGGCTACGCAGGGTGCGGTCGCCGGGCATCCGTCCGATGGTGAAGACATCAAGAATTCCAAATCCGCCCTTGAGGGGCTTGTATCCCTAGTTAGTAGAGAAGGGCATTTTAGACATTCGGTTGCCTCCATATAACCCAAGAGGTGAGAGGATGGCAGCCAACTCTTGGAACCCAAGCTCATTTGTTTTCCTATTTTCCTTCCTATTTTCCTTAGGTTTTCCATAGGACTAGCAAGAGAGCTTCATGGTGAGATCTTGATGAGAGGGATGGATGATCGGGTGGCTTGCTAGACCTTGTATGAACCTTTGTTTCATGTATAGATGATTCGGCGTGGTTCCTCAAGGTTTGGATGTGTTTTCCCCGGTTGTTCTTGGTGGTGATTTTCGGAGCCCTCTCTTGGTGATTTCTTTGGGTTGTTTTCGGGACCTTTCTCTTGGGGATTTGATGGGGGAAATTTGTGGGAACCCTTCGTGGTTCTTTGGGCTGTGATTCCCCTCCCAAATCCGTGAGTAAAGGTGCTCGATTTTAGGGTTTCTTGAGTTCTTGGGTTGGAAGTGCTCTTGGCGGGATTTCCTTGATTCCTCCTTTTTGGACGAGTTTTGGTGGGATTAAACTTGGCTATGGACTCCTCATGAGGTGTTCCTAATATCCCCAAAGTCTTGTTCAAGTCCGTGGAGCGATTCGGGAGATCGAGGTTTGGTTTTGGGGGAGTTGACCCGCGGGTGTCGTTTTCATCCCGAGTCGCCCGAGCTACACCGGTCTGACCGGTGCTCTTGATCGGTCTGACCGGTGCAACCCTCGGTGGGATTTTGCTCGGGTGAACGTCTGGGTGTGTTCGCTGTTGTCTCGTGTTGCTGCTGTTTCGAGTTTGGGTCATTTTGGAGGTCGGTTGCCTGTTTGGTGCCTTGGGGCTTTCAGGCTGTGACCGGTCTAACCGGTGTGTCTAACCGGTCTGACCGGTGTGGAGCCACTTAGTGAAAGTTGCCCAGTTTCACCAGCAGGGACCGGTCTGACCGGTGGTACTCACCGGTCTGACCGGTGTTGGTCTGTAGACTCGAGGTTTGGTGTTCTGCTGTGTTCTCGGGTCGGAAAGGGTGTGTGTGTTGGTTCTTAGGTCCAGTGGCACTCCAGTGGCTACGTGGGCTTGGCCAACTTTTGTAGTGAGTCGGAGACGTGTGTTGGAAGTCGTGTTCATCTTGTAGGAGTTTCCATCTCCTTCGAGAAGAATTTTTATCGGCTCCCATTCACTCCCCCCCTCTCTGGTTCGTCGTATCGGTCCTTCAGAGGTCAAATCTAATCGGTGACAATTAGATTTCGTCACAAAATAGAAACATAATCTATGACCATTTGCAGTTAGAGTTTTGTGCTGATTTTTTTATTTTCATCATTAATAATTAAGAAAAAACTTCGTCACTTGTACCTTATGACAAAAATGAAAATTTCGTCATAGAAAGGTATTATTCCGTGACGAAGTTTTGCATCGTCACAAGCAAAACGTCATGGATTAGAGTTTTCTACTAGTGTGCAGCAGGGGAAGCAGGAGCAACACTACTTGTGCTCCTGCAACAATGGGTAGTGGATCCAAGGTACATCTCTCTCTCTCTCTCTCATAGATCTCCCTCCCAAATCTCCTCTGCTTCACCACTTTCATTCATCCGCCCTAATTACCTTCTTCACCTAGATCTGTAGATGGAATATGGAGTCACCCGCATCGCATCCCCCTCGCACTTGGTGACCAGATATCCCGTAGGAGAGAAGTCGAGGGAGGAGGAGCCGACCGGTGGTGGAAGAAGATGTCGTACTTGCTTCTGCATCTGCACTCGGGTTGGGCGGTGGACTAGGCCATCCTCGCCGAGGAGGAGTGCCTCGTCATCATCCGCTTCGGCCACGACTGGGACGAGACCTGCATGCAAGTACCGAGCACACACACCCCCTACCCCTAGCTAGCTTCCGCTCTCCCTCGATCTTCGTCTCTTCGATTCAATTTCGTATGTTTTCTATCTGTTCGTGCCTAGCGATGTCTCATATGTTGTACTTTGGGTTCCCTGTCGATGGGGCCGTGAAGGAGCGTGGGAATTATGAATTCCTCAATTGGGCTTTGCTGGATTTAGGAAATTGGGGGTAAGGATTTGTGTTCTGGGCACATGGCACTGTAGTAGGTTCCTTGAGTTTAGGAGAGTCAAACGAAGAGTTCTGATCACTGATGCCTACTCAAACTGGCACAAAATTTTCTTCTATAGTTTCTGCAATTCGTGCATCCACGTGTTAATTAGTGAGCACGAGTAAGGATTGTATAGGTTAAATTACAGATGGGTGACAAGTGTTTAGACATCACACTGTTTTGCTCTATAAGTATGACGTCACTATTTATCAGCTGTCTAGCTCCCTGCTTGGTTTGCGTATGTTGAATCTAAGGTGGTGGTGTCTTTATATTCTTTTGTCAGGGGATAGATTGTTTGTTCAAAGTTGCAACTGGACTAGTTTTCAGTAAGTTTCTCTTCTTGCCAGGGTATATTTCATTTCAATCTTGAACAGATTGATGTATCATTTCCTTGATTTTAAATCTGGTACTGCCCTATATCTTATGGCTTTTACACTATAATTACTTTGCTGAATGCAGTAGTGATTCATACGTGTTTGGACATTGTAACAATTGTCTTTGTCTTGAGGCCAACTGTCTTTGTCTTTACTACTATTTTGCAATTATTTAATCGCATTCACTAATTGTTGACTAACTAATGTATGAATTATTTACAGAGGATGATGATGTATCAAGGCCTGAGCTCTGGAGAGTAAGGTAATTCCTTAGGTTCACTCCATTTATTGTGTGACTGTTGACGGTGTATTTTGGTGCACCTAGCATGTTCATTACACACTTTGGTTTGGATTTGATTATTGAACTAACCGCCACTAGGCATGCTAATCATATAACAAGTTCATCTTTGTGCATGCATTTGGAAGTGTTGTGTTTATGTAGGAAATCATGGACATAAAGGACGGATTCGCAATAAGTTCAAAGGAGCATTCATGGAGTCTTGTTCGTGTTCATGAGCTTGCTGAAATTACTTCCAATGGTGGTGAGGACCGAAGTGCTACGAGGAACACCCCCGGGGATTGAAGCGTAAAAGATCAAACTTCATGCAAGAGAGTCTCCATCTTGATCGCGAGGATAACGGCGTCAAAATCATCCAAGTGGAGGGGGCGAAGTAGATAAGTGCACGAGGACCCACGGAGCAAAAAGGGCGACCGAACCGGGCCGAAATTGGGCTCGGGCCGGCCGGCCCGTCGGATCGGCCCGGCCCACTTCGGGCACCGGTTCGGTCCCGTTTTCCTTGCCCTCGAAGGATCTTCGACCCTAAAACCCCCGACGCGCCGCCAACGGACGGAGAGGAGATTATTCGCACCGAAAGGCCATCTACAAGCTAGAGAGAGAGGAGGAGGATCTCGGCTGGAGATCAACCACCTCGAAGGAAGCACCCTCTCGTGGAGAAGGAGGAAGACACGGCGGAAGGGAAACCATGATCAACGGTGCCATGATCGGCACCTTGATGGGGTAATCTTCTCATTCGTCCATGGGTTGTAATCGATCGTGAGATGTAATCGCACTTTGTCGGATTTTCTATCTATCATCTTGTGTTGAATATACTTTAATGCTTAAGGCTTGCAACCGTGCCATAGAGGGAGTAGAGCTCCAATGCTTCCTTGGATCCATTCAATACGCCGTGGCCATCAAAGGTCTAGTCATGAATACCTTCGCGTAGTGACGGACGAGAGGAGGGAAAGGGCGAAACCGTGGTCACAACCCCGATAGATTAGATTGGTTTTTCATGTCTTTAAGCGATTGCATGCTCTAGTATCGTAGACCCGTGGGCGAGTGTCTTCTCTCTTGATCGTTTATCATTCTCTCTAGTGAGTTTAGTTGTTTTTCTAGTATAATAGTAGTTAGGGTTTTAGTAGCTAGTGTGTCGTTGTTGATCGAACGCTTGTAATCCCCTTGCTCCGCGGATTGACAAGAACCTTGGGAATCCCGTGGTGAAAAAGGTGTGGGGTCCGTACGCTTGCGGATCGTAGAGGGATACGTATTTTATCCGTCAACAAGCCCCTTTTACCGGCGCCGTTGCCGGGGAGCAAGTTAGTTTACATCGTTTGATTTGCATCTAACTTAGTTTTATATTTTAGTTTATCTTTTATTCGCTATATCTAACATTTATTATCAGAAAAACACTTGTTTCTTTTTTGTTTTTGTTTTTATCTTATTGTCTAGATGGAGTTCGTTAATCAACCCGTGGAAGAACCGGAGAAATCATTAAGGGATTACGCTAGCCCTCGATGTGAAGACATAAAGGTACAAGAGTCGGATTCGAAGCTCGAAGCGACCAAGTATGAAATTAAATCCAAGATCATGAAGATGGTGGCGGAAAACCCATTTGAAGGGATGGTTGAGGAGAACCCATATAGACACATAAGGGATTTCACGACAATATGCAACACGGTGCGTCAAGAAGGAGTTCCCGATGAATGGTTCAAATGGAATCTCTTTCCCTACTCACTTGCCGGCAAAGCAAAGACATGGTATTCGGTTGCGTCCTTTGAAGTTGAAGGCAATTGGAACAAGTTGACAAAGAAGTTTTGCGAGAAGTTCTTTCCAATGAGCAAGGTTCAACATCTAAGGAGGCAAGTGATCACTTTCATGCAAGGAGAAGAGGAAGGGATAGACCAAGCACGGGACGAGTTTAATGAATTAATCGAACAAGGACCAAAACTCGGCTTCACCGGTGACGTACTCTTGCATACATTTTTCTTTTCCCTAACCCCTAGTTGCATGCGACACGTCGAAATGTGTGCAGGTGGGGATCTCATGGAGAAAACACTCACGGAAGCCGCCCAACTTCTACAAAAAGTTAGCAAAGCGGCTGCCATGCGAAGAGATTGGGAAACAAGACTTGCGGAAGAGCCGAATTCAATTCAAGAAAGAAAAAGCTTGCTGATTTTTCTAAAGAGGCAACCCGGAAGTCACAAAAGAGGAGCCGATCATGGAAAAGCTTGAACAAGAACACATCAAGTCAAGAACTACACCAAACGTCGACTTCGCCACACCAAATGAGACGAACAAGAGAAGCATGTCAAGCGCGAAGCCACTAAGGGAGTTCGAGCCAATGGATTGGGTTCCTATTGATTACGGAGAAGTATTCGACAAGAGAAGACCGTTCCCTAATCAAAAGGGAATGGCAAGAGCATTGGAAGTGGATTTCCCACCGGAGAGGAAAGCTGAAAATTCATACGACCTCGAAACCCTTTGGTGAGATTTTTGAAAAGCTCTTTGGAGATGACGTGGTGGATCCGAACATATTGCCAAGGTGAAGAGGATCATGGGGATCAAGCCCGAAGCATCACCATACGCTCGCCTTGCTGAAATTTATTCGATCGGATCCGAAGAAGAAGAGAAGATGACGCCGCACTTGAGTTGCGAGATCAACGGAGTTCAATGCAAAGCTTTATGCGACATCGGAGCCCAAGTAAGTGTTCTATCTTCTAAAATTTACGATAAAGTTCAATACCACAACCTAGACTTAGCTCCAACATCAACGAAATTAATTATGGGAGATGGTAGAACTATCAAACCTCTAGGTATTGCTTGCAACATGAAAGTAAAAATTTCTAGAAACTATATACCAACCGATTTCTTTGTTATTGATGCTTACCATAGTAATTCTGATCATATAATCTTAGGTAGGCCTTTTCTTAAGTTGGTTGATGCCGTGTTAGATGCGGAGAAGGCAAAGTAACAATGAACCTTAATGGAACAAAGTACACATATAACTTTCTTCGTGCTTCTAAACACCTTACTCCTTTTCCTCCCGAAGATGAAGAAATAGAAGAGATAGATAGTCTTTGTTTTGTTGAAACCCTTAGAGACCCGCTGCAAAGAGCGATGGAAAATCAAATTAGTAATCAACAAGATGAAGAACTAGAGGAAGCAACAAAAGGCTTAGAGCCGCATGATGGTAGCGTGGAGGAAGAGAAGTTCGAAGACATAGGAGAAATCAAACCCGAGGAGCCACAAGTGCCCGAAGTAGACCTTAAACCTTTGCCCAAGGGATTAAAATATGAATTTTTGGGCCCGGACAAAACTTATCCGGTCATTGTGAGCGACGAGTTGAGTCCCGAAGAAAATGAAGCGTTGCTGATTTTATTAAAAAAACATAGGAAGGTGATTGGATATTCAATTAACGATCTCAAAGGTATTAGCCCAGCCTTTTGCACTCATCGTATACCAATGGAAGACCAATGTAAGCCCGTAGTGGACCACCAAAGGAGGCTAACCCATGCCATGCGAGAGGTAGTAAAGAAAGAGGTTATCAAGTTACTTGATGCCGGAATCATCTACCGGTTCCACATAGCGAATGGGTGAGCCCGGTACATTGTGTACCGAAGAAAGGAGGTTTGACCGTGGTGAAGAATGAGAAGAACGAATTGATACCGCAAAGAACCGTGACCGGGTGGCGGATGTGTATCGATTACCGTAAGCTTAACAAAGCGACGAAGAAAGATCACTTCCCCCTACCGTTCATAGACGAGATGCTCGAGAGGTTAGCAAACCACGCTTATTTTTGCTTTCTCGATGGATACTCGGGGTTCATGCAAATTCCCATTCACCGGAAGATCAACATAAGACAACATTTACGTGTCCTTACGGAACGTTTGCATATAGGAGGATGCCCTTCGGCCTATGCAACGCTCCGGCCTCTTTTCAACGTTGCATGATGGCCGTGTTTTCGGAATTCATCGAAGAAATTGTTGAAGTGTTTATGGATGATTTTTCCGTCTACGGGAAGACGTTCATGGATTGCTTAGCAAACTTAGAAAAAGTCCTTACAAGGTGTGCGGAGGTAGATTTGGTTTTAAATTGGGAAAAATGCCACTTCATGGTTAAGCAAGGCATAGTGCTCGGACATGTTATATCCGAGAGAGGAATTGAAGTGGACAAGGCAAAGGTAGAGACGGTTGAGCAACTCCCACCTCCTACGGATATTAAGTCCTTAAGGAGCTTTCTAGGCCATGCCGGATTCTATAGAAGATTTATAAAGGACTTCTCAAAGATCACCAAGCCTTTAACACACCTTCTTCAAAAGGATGTGGCTTTCGACTTTGATGAGAAGTGTCTAGCGGCATTCGGACCTTGAAAAATGCGTTGGTGAGTGCTCCCATCATCCAACCTCCGGATTGGAGCCAACCTTTCGAGATCATGTGTGACGCAAGTGACTACGCCGTAGGCGCGGTCTTGGGACAAAGAAAGGAAGGCCGAGTTCACGCCGTTTACTACGCTAGCAAAACTCTTAGTGGGGCACAATTAAATTACGCTACTACGGAAAAAGAATTGCTAGCGGTGGTATTCGCTTTCGAAAAATTCAGATCCTACATCGTGAACTCGAAGGTCATTGTTTACACCGATCACGCAGCCATAAAGTATCTCTTGGCTAAGAAGGAAGCTAAACCACGTTTGATTCGTTGGATCCTTCTTCTCCAAGAATTTGATGTTGAAATTCGTGATAAAAAGGGGGGGTGGAGAATGTTGTGGCCGATCATTTGTCTAGGATGAATCGTGGCCAAGATGATAAAGAGCCCATAGAAGACAAGATGAGAGATGACCACCTCTATAGAGTGCTTGATAAAGATACTTGGATGATCGACATCATTCGAGCGATTCGAAAGATGCCCCTCGATCATCTAGACAAAAACACTCAAAGGAAGATAATTTCTGAAAGTAAGAAATATTTTTGGGATGCACCATACCTCTTCAAGCTTGGCAATGATGGTGTGATGAGAAGATGTGTGCCAAGAGAAGAGAGGCTTGAGATTCTAAGGAAGTGCCACTCGGCGGAGTACGGTGGGCACTATAGCCATTTTCGAACCGAAGCCAAAGTATGGTCGAGCGGATTCTATTGGCCGGAGATGCATGAAGATACTAAAAGATATGTTGCGTCATGCCCCGAATGCCAAAGAACCGGAAACATCTCTCAAAGAAATTCTATGCCTTTGAAATACAACTTGCAAGTCGACATATTCGATGTATGGGGCATAGACTTCATGGGGCCTTTTAAAAACTCATTTGGATTCGAGTATATACTTGTTATGGTTGATTATGTATCCAAGTGGGTAGAGGCTATACCATGTCGTAAAGCTTCCACGGAGGAGTCCATCACTATGATCAAGAACGTGATTTTTCCCCGTTTCGGTACACCGAGAATCTTGATAAGTGATGGAGGAACTCATTTCACCGGGAAGAACTTCAAAAAGTGCTTGTCCAAGTTGGGAATTGAGCATAGGGTCTCCACGGCCTATCACCCACAAACCAACGGACAAGCGGAGACGTCAAATAGGCAATTAAAAAGCATACTTAACAAGACCATAGAGAAGGGAGGCAAGGATTGGTCAAAGAAATTAGACGGCGCTTTATGGGCTTATCGAACGGCGTTTAAAACACCGATAGGTATGACCCCTTATCAATTCGTCTATGGAAAAGCTTGCCACCTTCCGGTTGAGTTAGAACATAAAGCCTATTGGGCGATTAAAGAGATGAACCTTGATCTCGATGCCGCGGTGGTGAAACGGAGAATTCAAATAAGCGAGCTAGAGGAGCCGAGGTTGAAAGCTTATGAAAACGCAAGCATATACAAAGAGAGAATCAAAAGGTGGTATGATAAAAGATTGAAGAAAAAAGAATTCAAAGAAGGAGATAAGGTCCTCCTCTACAATTCGAGGTTTAAAACCTTCGGAAAGGGGAAATTGCAAAGCAAGTGGGACGGACCTTATGTTGTGCATTCGGTGTTCTCCAACGGAGCGGTAACCATTATGGATATAAACGGCGATCAATTTGTGGTGAATGGACAGCGGCTTAAGGTTTACTACGAACCCGACATCGTGCCCATTCATCATGTTGACGTCTTTACCGTGGAGGAAGAACCCGAACGTCCCGCCTAGGACGAAAAACAAGGCACCAACTTCTGTAAATAATTTTTCTTTTAGCTTTCTGGAGTTTTTCGCGAAGATTAACCGGGCCAACTTTTTCCCATGGGGTGAGGACGACAAAAATAGGGCGGTGTGCAAAAAACCGGACCGGCCCGGCCCCCGAGGCGGGGGTGGGCCGGCCGGCCCAGAGAGGATCGGCCCAAGGGGGGCCCGACGCCCGATGTCCCCGAATTTCGCCCGAATTGCTCCTTTTCGACTTCCTTGTTTGGTCGGAAAATTTTAAGGGAAGTGTAAAAAAGGAAAATAAGGTTCCCAGGGGCTTTTCTCTCGGGACTATATATTTGGCCGAATTGGGAGCTCGAGAATCAATCCTTTCAAGCAATGTGTTGCACCCTTGTAGCAGCCATTGAGCCTCCAAAAAGCTTAGAGTTGAAGGTAGAAGCCAAGAAGCCATCGATGGAGGAGGCGATGCGATGCGAGGTCAAGCTACCCGTCAAGAGGACCGCACGTATCCGTTGCGGAGGACGTGTCCCGACCGGAGCTCTTGCATCTCGCTACCCCGTCAAAGGAGAGAAGGTCCCTACACCCGTTCGAAGGTCGGTACGTCTCCAAGGCATCAAGCGTAAGGATTACAAGGAGATGTCGCCGGAGCCTAAGGAATATGGGGATAGCGACTACTCCGACGATCGTAGCCCGAGCTCGTGGGCGGCCGCCGGTAGAGAAGACGACGATTGGGGCGAGCAGCCCTACGAAAGGACTCCCCGAGGGCCCCAACGGCGACGGCAACGGCGGTGGTGAAGGCGACAACAATGGAGGTGGCGACGACGGTGGTGACAACGGTGGAGATTATGGCGACGACGACCCCTTCGGATTGCATCCGGTGTGTTGTCGATTTTGCCGTCAATCCATCGCAGCTCTCTACGCGTCGGCCGACGAGTGTCTTCAAACCATGGAAGCGATGAAGCAGCGTATGGAGGACTTGGAGCGCGTAGTTGAAAATGACTACAAGTTCCTTAACCGTAACGTGCGCAAACTTTTCGGCATGGTTGGAAACATGAGAGGCAAGTGGTGCAAAGCTTGCTCGAAGTACCATTAGATCTAGTTTTCCCCTTTGGTTTTTGTAAGATACGACGAGGACGTCGTATGTTTTAAGTGTGGGGGAGAGCTAGCTCGCTAGCCTTAGCTTTTGAACTTCAAGTTTAGGTTCGGTTTAATCTTCGTGTGAGAGTCTTAGTGTTTTAATGAGTCTTTAGTTTTTGAGTCTCGTTTTAAAAATTTTTGCAAGTGTCTTAAATTAGTGTTGAGTCAAGAAAACCAAATAAAAAGAGTCTTTATATACATCTTTGTGTTTTATGTATTGTTTATCTTTATTTACTTGTTTGTTTAATCTTCGATTCTTGATATATGAACACAAGTATGTGGTTTGAAAATCGTTTACCGTGGTGCTTAGTTGAATTGCTACTACTTAAAGTACCCATACCGCACATCGATCTTGAGCTTCGCATGCTAGTTGTGCTATTTTCGATGCTAAAAATTGGAGGATTTCAGTTCTGAAAATTATATTAAAACCCTTGTAATAAAGGTTAGCAAAACCTCTTTTTCCAAGTTGAGAGTATAAAAAAATTCCTATCCAAAGCCAAGTTTGTTTTTTTCGCTCCACCATAAGTGTGATTAGCATGATGAGTTAGGCTAGGACCCTTCTCTCTTGGTGAGTTTTAATTTCAAGCAATGATCATGTCCTTGTGCTTATCTTTTGTTGCTAGCCTCGTCATTCATTCGGTAACATGTCTTTCACAACGAAAGTCATGTACATCGCCGAATTCCATACCCAAACCTATACACCTCTTTTGAACATCGTATTCCTTGAACACAACCTATTTTCAAAGTTTCGTCTCGTCTCTAGCATGATTTATTTAAAAAAAAAAAAATTCAGATTGTATGCATGCGAGAAAAGGGAGAATTGAAAGCTTTGAAAAGATGTCAAGAGAGAGAAAAATAAAGAGAAAAAGTATGTGTATGGAAAAGAAAGAAAAAAAGAAAGAAAAAGAAAAATCATATGTGAATGAAAGAAGAAAAGAAAAAAAAAAAAAAAAGATGAGTTGGCAATGAAGATATGAGAGGGATGGATCAAGTGAAGGAAAAGAAAAAAATAATAAAGTGTAAGGAAGGATGTCACGTTGATTGTGAGACGAAACTTTTACTCTATTTCCAACCATGTGCAATCCGACAACGAGGACATCATTGGTGCCTTGAAGTCACAATTTTCTTTTGCCCTTGCACATGTCCACCATTCTAAATCTTCTCATCCTTGATATCCCTACATATGGTTAATTCTCATGATCATTGGCTTTGAAAGGTAGACAACCATTAGAGGAAGTTCTTAGTTTGACAATACTTGTGTTGATTGCGCTAGCCCTACCTATAGCTCCACCTTTACATGATATATGAGAGATTAATGGGAGGTGAGAGTTTTATAAAATTTGGTTAGGATAGACACTTCATATGAGTGACTTGAGAGAGCTTGGAGAAAGGTTTTTGTCTAATACTTGTTGCAGGAATTTTTGTTTTGAAAACCATAAAAACCCTCCGATGGAAGCAAAGAAGTAAGTATGGCTGAAATTGAAGGCTTCGAGTGAAGAGTTTGAGTTGTGGGGTAAATCTTGACGTGGTAAAAATTCTAAACGCCCATGTTTATGTTTGATTATCATTACTTTGTGTTTATGTATTAAAGATGAAGGGATTGACTAACTTGTGAAGAAGGATAAGTGATACACGATTACACACATTGGACGAAGTTCTTTTACGAGTGCTTGCTCGAGGACGAGCAAGAGCTAAGTGTGGGGGAGATGTTGACGGTGTATTTTGGTGCACCTAGCATGTTCATTACACTTTGGTTTGGATTTGATTATTGAACTAACCCGCCACTAGGCATGCTAATCATATAACAAGTTCATCTTTGTGCATGCATTTGGAAGTGTTGTGTTTATGTAGGAAATCATGGACATAAAGGACGGATTCGCAATAAGTTCAAAGGAGCATTCATGGAGTCTTGTTCGTGTTCATGAGCTTGCTGAAATTACTTCCAATGGTGGTGAGGACCGAAGTGCTACGAGGAACACCCCCGGGGATTGAAGCGTAAAAGATCAAACTTCATGCAAGAGAGTCTCCATCTTGATCGCGAGGATAACGGCGTCAAAATCATCCAAGTGGAGGGGGGCGAAGTAGATAAGTGCACGAGGACCCACGGAGCAAAAAGGGCGACCGAACCGGGCCGAAATTGGGCCTGGGCCGGCCGGCCCCGTCGGATCGGCCCAGCCCACTTCGGCACCGGTTCGGTCCCGTCTTCCTTGCCCTCGAAGGATCTTCGACCCTAAAACCCCCGACGCGCCGCCAACAGACGGAGAGGAGATTATTCGCACCAGAAGGCCATCTACAAGCTAGAGAGAGAGGAGGAGGATCTCCGGGCTGGAGATCAACCACCTCGAAGGAAGCACCCTCTCGTGGAGAAGGAGGAAGACACCGGCGGAAGGGAAACCATGATCAACGGTGCCATGATCAGCACCTTGATGGGGTAATCTTCTCATTCGTCCATGGGTTGTAATCGATCGTGAGATGTAATCGCACTTTGTCGGATTTTCTATCTATCATCTTGTGTTGAATATACTTTAATGCTTAAGGCTTGCAACCGTGCCATAGAGGGAGTAGAGCTCCAATGCTTCCTTGGATCCATTCAATACGCCGTGGCCATCAAAGGTCTAGTCATGAATACCTTCGCGTAGTGACGAGTACGAGAGGAGGGAAAGGGCGAAACCGTGGTCACAACCCCGATAGATTAGATTGGTTTTTCATGTCTTTAAGCGATTGCATGCTCTAGTATCGTAGACCCGTGGGCGAGTGTCTTCTCTCTTGATCGTTTATCATTCTCTCTAGTGAGTTTAGTTGTTTTTCTAGTATAATAGTAGTTAGGGTTTTAGTAGCTAGTGTGTCGTTGTTGATCGAACGCTTGTAATCCCCTTGCTCCGCGGATTGACAAGAACCTTGGGAATCCCGTGGTGAAAAAGGTGTGGGGTCCGTACGCTTGCGGATCGTAGAGGGATACGTATTTTATCCGTCAACAGTGACATGAAATATTTGCTTGCTTGGATCAATGTGATTGTTCCTTTGTGTACTGAAATTGATTAAACATGGCCTGGATGGATGCATTTTGGTACTCCAAGTCTATCTGAAACAATTTTTGCTAACCATTGGGGTTCAAGTACCTCCAATCACTTTAATTGACATTGCCATTATAATCTTATTCTTTCTGCTTTGCATGTTATTATCAGTGAACTTGGTTGTGAAGATTAAAGCTGCAACATACAATTCTACTTGGATGTTTACTGTCAGACAATAAACGTAGAACTGATGTGTGTATTTCTTCCTAGGAGTATTTATTCCTTTCTTTGAGATGTAGTGAAATGACCAACAATAGTCATAATCTACTCCTAGATGATGGAATTTCATTTACTGTTCATTTTCTCCTCATGCTTTTTATCCATGTTAATTATGAATGCAGTACACATGAAAATGTGAT
The DNA here is from genome assembly GCA_947561735.1 of Cenchrus americanus. Classification (NCBI taxonomy): domain Eukaryota; kingdom Viridiplantae; phylum Streptophyta; class Magnoliopsida; order Poales; family Poaceae; genus Cenchrus; species Cenchrus americanus. Next base: position 97,053,761 of record OX387240.1, read on the forward strand.
TGCTCATTTCAATTATTAATGTTCCTAAAACATGTGGAATTTAGAAGATGCCAGATGCTATGTCAAATAATGTCTGCTTACAGTGCCTTCTCTTACTGAACTTGGTGTTTATTTCTACATGCAGAGCTTTCAGTAGCTATCTCTGATTCTTGTCTAGTAAAAATAGTAATATGTACATTCTAATATCTTCTTTTGGTTTCTGTCAAGTTGCCAAATTTCTACTTAAGATAACAAACAGTTTGAACCTGCCATTCATTTTTGTGTAGGTTTCAGCTTTTGAAATGGTAAATGCTTACTTATTTCTGTTTTTTATTTTCCTGTTATGCTTGCCAGAAAAACTAAATTTTGTCAATTTGTTGAAAATTAGGTGCAGGAAAACTGGCAAGGATCAAAGAGCATGAGGAGATGAAAAGCTTATGTTTGTGCTGACCTATCTTTTGTTTCTGGTGGCCTATTTGCCATATTGTATTTTACTAAAACATGTATGTGATTTAATATGTAAAACTGTATTGTTTGTTGTAATGTAATTATGAAAAATGGGCTGAAAATCAGCCCTAATTTGGTGTGTTGAATTTTTGGTGGGCTGTAATGATTCGGGTCTAGAATTTTTGTGAGTGGATTTTAAAATGTTTATGGGCTTAAATTTAGTTTTATTCTAAAATCGACCCATTAATAAATGGCCCATGACAAAAAAGTCAATGTCCATGTTAGTGGCCATGTCGTTGTCCATGCAGGATGCCACGTCATCATCCACATAGGATGCCTTTTCATCGTCCATGTAGGATGCCTCGTCCTCGTCCATGTAGGATGCCACGTCATCGTCCACGTAGGATGTCACGTCATCATCCACGTAGGATGCCACACCTGCCATGTGTGTAGCAATCTGCGACGATTTATTTTGTCACAAATAGTGGGCTATGGGTTGGGCTGCATGGGCTTCGGGCTACTCCGTGACGATCCAGATACGTCATGAACTGTGATGTTTAGTAAGGAACGTCGGCAGATTTAATCAATGCTGCTCATTCCACCACGAAAACTTAAATCGTCGTGGATGCTGATTTGCGACGAATTTTATTTAATCCGCGACAGAATGATAACATCACGGAATAAATGATTTCTTTTAGTGACACAGAGGATACACATGCATTAATTAGAGTGTAATTAATTTAATTTAGACAAAACAATAACTAACAGTCCACAAGGAGTATATGGTTGGCCATATTCACCTTGACAACAATATTTCACACTTTTTTCCTTTTATTAAAGATTATTATAGAGGCTTATTTATTCTTCTCTTTATGGTGATTGTGCACACATCTAAAATAAATAATTAATTTAAATGCACAAACAGCAAGGAGTTGGTTTTCACCTCTCAAATCTTTTTCCTAACCCAACCATAGGGTTCAAGCACATAAAGGAAAAGTTTCCCAACAATTTTATTAACAAGCCTATAAGGGTTTCTCTACTCTTAGTCAACAAAAAGCTTTATAAAAAGCTAAACTAGCACCCACTGGTCTCTCTGACTAGGAACAATTTATTTGGACAACAAGCACCCAAGTTGGATCTTTGAAAATAAATATACAAAGAATAACCTTTCTAGCTAGCATAAATAAGATAAATGCACACAAAAATAAATATAGCACTTCTGAAGCCAAACTTTATCCTACACTTTCTCTAGTCTAAAACAAGCCTAGGAAACCAACAAACACATCCATAGCTATTATAGATCTTGATCTAAACTTTTATGATTAAAAACAAGCATAAATCAAGAATAAATATTTCCATCATTCCAAAAATCATGATCAATTCAGTTGAGGTGCATCTAGGCATAATATAACTATTCCCAGAAGTGGAGCTCAAAAATCTATTTACTTTTTGCTACAAAAATAACTAAGGCAGAAAAGACATAAATACAAGATAAATCATAATAAAAGATTTGCTCATTAACTTTGTGCACATTTTAGCACAGGGCCTACACATGCTATTACTAACAACATAACCAAAACTCAGCTCATGAACATGTGTGGATTTGGTAGTATAACATATCAGAGCAAAATGCATTTCCATTTTTCATGCAAAAACTACAACTCAAAAGTATATACATGCTTTGCAAAAGTTGTAGTTCTACTCACAAGGAATACAGCAAAATTGGTTTCACATTTTTCTGATTTTTCCTTGAATTTCTAGGGATTTTACAAGATACTGGACTTAGCTGAGAGGAAACTTAGACAAAGACTATTACAGACAGGTTTGTAGTTCGCATATTTGCCCCTGGGAAGAACTCAGACCTTGCAATTGGGTCTCTGGCTCCATGGCCAGCGGAGGGAGCTCGATTCCGGCAAGGGGAAGGCTCGGCTCGGCCGGGAAAGGGTGGAGGAAGCACTAGTGATCACCTGGGGTTCGATTCCGAGGGTTGGTTGGGGCGGAGGAGCGGCCGGCGATGAAGTTCGGCGACGCCCGGGGTCTGCGTCCGCGGTACAGTCCACTCCGTTGAGTTGGCCGACCGTGGAGGCAAGCCAATGTTCGGCAAAGATCCAGTGGGGGTTGGTGTAGCCGGTAGAGAGCTCAAACGGTAAGGGAGGCAACCGGGGAGTGGAGCTTGCCGTGGCGGCAATGGCAAGCGGCACAGGCGGGTGGCGGCGACACACGCACGGGAGCAAGTTGGCCCCTTTTATAGGCGGACAAGTGGAGAGTGGTTAGCGCACGTCAATGCACGACATGGTCGCGGCATGGGCGAAGAGCGGTGGGCGACGTGCGGTGCAGTATGGCGGCGACGCAGTTGGGCGACCGACGTGGACGGCGCGGCGCTGCTCGTGCACGTGTGCCACGTGGCGCAAGGGGATAGGGTCGGGATGGTGGTGTGATTTAGAGTGGGCCCACCTTGCGCACATGGGGGAGCATGCCCCTCGGTGTCCGAGCGCAGCTAGTGGCACAGGTGCGCGATCTGGCGCCTGTCGGTGCGCGACGTCGTGCAGGAGCGCATTCTGGCATGGAAACATTACAGACTAGCCCGGTTTGACCTAGTGTAACTCCAAAAAGTTGAACTGAAGTGCACCAAGGTTTGAATAGAAAAGTTGTAGATCAGCTGACCCTCTACAACTTTTTAAAAGGCAGATGGGTGTTTTGATCAACAGATTGTGCACAAAAGGCATGCCAACCTGGCAGATTTCATGGCCTTGATGAATAGTGATGTGCAGCATTGACCAAGGTTTTTCACCCATTTATGCTTCAAATCTCAAATGCCACTCAACATTAAAGTTGTGTCCCTTGACAAACTACACAACTTTTACATTGGGAATGTCGGGGACAGCCATAGGGGTCCCCTAAAAACCCGGGGGAAACCCATTTCCTTTCGTAAAAAACAAAACACAAGCGAATTCACAGGCCTAAAACACGCTCAAAACAACTACGGCCCAGTGGCGGGGGCCCGCAGCCCTGGCGGCCCCAGCGGCCCACTAGAACGGTTGGCCCAGCCCCCCTCGGGCGAAACTCCGCTTCGCTCGAGGGGCACAACGCCGCACTAACAAAACCCCGCCTCGCTCGAGGGCGGGACGCCCCCTCGGGTGAGGTTCCACCTCGCTCGAGGGTTGGTCACCCCCTCGGGTGAGTCTCCGCCTCGCTCGAGGCTCTCACAGGCTCGCCACCCCCGTACCTACTCCTCCGATCGGGGCATTTAATACTCTGACACCTGCAGGCACACGTCGTCCCTCTGACGTGCTTGGGAGTCATATCCCAGCGCTGTTTCGCCAACCCTCCCGGTGAGGCCGCCCCCGCCACTGTACGACACTATGCGGTAAGGCCAGTGTCAGCTCGTGACACTGTGCCACCCACTCTCGTACAGTCAATGCGTCGCACCCTCGAAAGGGGACGGCAGAACCCTCGAAGGGGGACGGACGCCTGTTCCGCGCTCACACAGGGCCACGCCGTGACGTCGGACCAGTAAGGCGGGTCTTCTCCATCGCCATCAGCCCTGTGCAGCCATCCCCGCCATTACGGCGCCATCCCGGGCACTGCAGCGCCATCCCCGACGTTGTGGAGGCGCGGGGCGACAAGACACCGCCACGCCCGCTACTGTGCCCCGTACAGCCTCCCGTCAGCTGCACCCTCGAGTCAGCACATGGGTGACGACTGAACGGACGACTCCTACGCTGCCACCCTCGAAGCCGCTCCTGGACGGATACAGGGCACACCATGACGTCCTGCTAGAAGCAAGATTCTCCAGGACGGCCGTCTACTCCACGGCACTGCACACCATGCCATCACACGTAGCTAAAACAGTGCGGCACGCCTATAAACTGCCTCCTCCTTGGCTTATAAAAGGAGGGACAGTCCCCTGGCTGCAGGGGGACGACTGACAGCACTCACTCGCACGCTTTCCGCCTTCGCCACGATATTGGCACTTAGCCTCAATCAAACCTCAGGGACCTAGAGGTTCCTTCTCCTCTCCTGCCTTGCTTGTAGCACTCCTCTGCAAGCACCATAGTGCAACGCAATACAGTGCCTAGAGCACACCCCTGTTGGACGTACGGCCCCGGCCGGAACCAGGATAAACTCAGTGTCACATAGTTACTTAGCACAGGCCATCGAGAGATAGATCTTAGCACTCATACTAGTTAGTGTCGGGACTACTTTCCGCACCGACAGTTGGCACGCCAGGTAGGGACCTGCGCGCTGAAGATCAACTTTTCACCAGCCATCTCGATGGTGTTCCACACTGAGTACACGTCCCAAAGATACTCGATGGGCAGCTCGGAACCCCTCCCCGCTGGGTTCGAAATCGGGTTCAGGACCCGAACTTTCAGGCCACGGGAAACGGCTACCTCATGTGCATCACCAACAGTGCCGAGCTCCACCCGTGGCGGTCGACCGGGCCGGGGGACCGGTTCCCGCCACGCCCGCTACTGACGCCCCAGCGCCCGCCCAAGCGGACGCTGCAGGCCCCTCGGCACCACGACACCGACAATGCTCTGGCCAGCACTCTCGCCAGGCGCGGATGGAACGACGTCGGGCTGCGCACGTCGCCTCACAACGCGACGCACTCGCTAGCGAGACGGCGGTCGCACCCACGGGGGAGCACGCGATTCCTGAGCCGCGGTTCCCCCACGAGATGCGCAATGCCGCGACGACATACGCCTCGTCCGCAAGCACCGATGTGGCGGCGTACGAGGACCTTCTGGGCCACCACCTCTTGGCGGCCAGGAACCTCATCGCCTCCACCAACGACGAGACCTACCACAGCTCCGCTAGCGAGCTACCAGTCGCCACCTCGCACGGGTACGCAGAATGGGACTTCTCTGGTGTGCCGGACCCAGTGACGTTCCAGCGGTTCCTCGAAGCTTGCGGACTACTGGTTCGGCTACTCCGACACCTCGAGCACCGGTAGTCATCACCCCGCATGCGAGTGCTTCATGGTCGCCATCAGCGATGAGGTCGACGGCGCAAGCTCAGCAGGAGCGGGCGACGGAGAGCCCCCTTGGGACCTAGGAGCGAGCGGGCGACGGGTGGCGCTGACATCAACGCGCAGCTGGCCGAAGCGTGCGAGCTCGAGGTGAAGATTGCGGAGGAGTACTGCGCGGTACGACTCCTGCGTGCCTCCATCGCTGGGGAAGCCTCCGCTCATGGCGAGCGCGTGCATGAGCTGGGCAAACAGGCCCGTGAATGCATCAACATCGACATCAATGTCTACGACCGAAACACGCCGCCACGCGCAAGCCAGAAGCTCATTGCAGCCGCAACGCTGCTGCGGGCCATGCCTGCGCTATCATCACCCGAAGCCCGAAACCTGCACCGTGAGGCGCAGGCGCTCATCGAGCAAGCAGCCGTTCAACAGGCCGAGAGCTCGGCGCCCCGCATACGCCAGCCAGGCAGCGCGCGGGACGACGACAACGCTGAGGGCAGGGAGGCGTCTGTCCATGCGGACAGCACGGCTGGACAACCAGCCAACCAGGGCCGAACGCCAGTCAGGGAGAGAATCCTTGACACGCGCGGGCAAGCCCAGGACGGCGACGCCCGCAACGTCATCAACGCCCGCCGGGCGGGCAACATGGAGACGCGAGCGGCGATAGGCTACCACCCACGGTGGGGAGGGCGTTACGACAGCCGCGAGGATCGCTCACCGACGCCAGAGCCCCTGGGGATCCGTGTGTTCAGCCGGGAGATCCGCACGGCGAGCTTCCCCCAGTGTAACACCCTGAAATTTCTTGATTTCAGGATGTTATTAGGAAGAATAATTAAAGAACGATTTCTCATAATTTTAAAATTTTACCAACATTTATTTTGTTTACAGGAAATTTATTGTAGCAAAATAATTGATTGTCTTTTGGAATAAATAAATTAGTTCTACGAGTGTTGCATTCATTTCATTTGCATGATTTTTGATTGTTGCGTGTGGTTTCAAAAATCATAAAAAGATCACCCAAATTTCTCTCAATCTTTCTCTGTAGCTTTTTATGGTCCAACTCATACTCTCTCTCTATATATATATTTTTTCTATCCCTATCTGGCCTCTATTCTCTATTAGACCAGCAATCACATGCGGCCCACCTTTAATTCTCGCAAGCATGTTTCTCTCGACTGTCCCAACAGTCGTCTCAATCCATTTCGCCGCCCACCTTCATCTCCCTCTCTTCCATAGTCACTGACAGTCGGGCCCACCCATCAGTTCCATCCTCCACCTCCAGTCAGCACTGTGTCGCACTCGTGCTCCCACACCCACCCAATTCCCGTGCGTTGTGCTTCACACCTGAGCCGTGCACTCTCATGTGCCTGCACAGTGCACTGCCCGCTTAGACCTGGTGTCGCACTTCTCTTGCCGTCTACCTCGCGCCGCACGCTGGCTCAGTTTTATGCACCCATGCACTGCATCGGCGCTCATCCGTGCCCGAGCCGCTCAGCTCTCGTTCCGCTCTGCCTATCTGCAGCCCATCCAGTGGTACCACCACACTTGCTAAGCTCCCCTGTGCCTGTTCGCATCCTACCTGCGCGCCGTGATGACCTGGGCCCATGCGCCTGACCATTCCCAACCTTCAGCCGCATCTAACTGTACCACCCGAACCAATCCGCGTGCCGTTGTCATCTCATTGTGCGCACCTCTGCCTGCACTGTTGGGGAAAATGGCCTTCGGAAGCCCCATCCACGTCCGGCCAGGCTGACGGTTTCGGCTCACATGCAACTTCGGCCACACGGGGGAGTTTTCGCAACGCTGGTTTGACAAGAACGCTAATGTTACTTAAGTTATGTGAGTTTTGTTGTGCAGGAGCAGCTCATCTGAGCAGCGCCGGCCTTCAGTGCCGAAGGTACGGGCAGTCATGCTTCGGTGCCGAAGGTTCGAAGACGCCAGGAGCGCCGCACGCCGGAAACACCTCGGGCCGGGGCTGGGAGCGGCTCGGGCGAGATGTCCTTGAGGGGAACGACGCGGCCGGAGCGAAGGTCCTAGGCTGCTTCGGATCCAAAGGTGCGATGCGCTGTGACACGTGGCTGCTGCAACATGTAAAGAGGGCACCGTACAAGGCAGAGACAAGGAGCGCAGCGTGTAAAGGCGTTTCGGCCGTACGAAGACACGCTGGAGGCCTGTACGACGTGGGGAGTTACTGTTATACCCTTGTAAAGTGTTTAAAGCCGTTTGTCAGGAACGGAAGAGGTGTAATTGAGGAAAATGACTATGCCTAGGGGCCTCCTATAAATAGTGAACCCCTTGTAATGAAACAGACACACTGTAATGAGAAGAGACAACCGAAGGCTACTGTTGGTCTTTCGGTCTTCGGCTTGCTAACTGTTTCCTTGTTGCGTTCTGGTTCTGTTTAGTAGTTTTGCATTTCCTTTCCTCGTTTAGGGTAATTTGAGTAGCCTCGGGGTAGCAGAGAGCGACGAGGAGCATTTAAGGGGGCTGTTATGTCGGCGTCCACCTTCGGGCCCGATTTCCACCAATAGTTTGGCGCCCACCTCATGGAAGAATCCACGGACCACATGGAGAGGAACCGATCGGCAGGCGCCGAAGCCACCACGGCCCAGGCGTCAACCCCTCCGCTCGCACTGGAACCCGCCAACCCGTCGGTTTCGGCCATCCAGCCTTCAGCGGGGACCGGTGCCGGGCCGAGCGCTCCGGAGGTTGAGCACACCGCCTCGGGGGTGTTCGAGGTCAGCCTCGAGGGCTGGGAGCTTCGGCGCAAGACATCGAGGCCCTCCGAAGGATCTGAGCTCTCATCGCGGGCAAGACCGTGGCGGCCCAACAAGAGCAAGAGACGCGCCCGTCTTCGTCGCAAGTGCAGCCACCCCAGCAGCAGGATGTGGTCCCGCCCCACACCGCTCCTGACTCCATCGACTTCAACATCAGGCAGGCCGAGCGCTACCTCGCTCTGCTGCAGAGCCAGATCGCTGGCACGTCGCCGCCGCAGCAGGTCATTCTGCGCCACCGCACCCGGCACCGACGCCTGCCGCGCATGCTGCGCCGGCGGCCCAGCAGCACGCCTGGCACACCCTGCAGGCCATGCACGCTCAGCTGGATCAGTGGAGGTAGCAGAAGGACGCTTCCGAAGGGCAAAGCATCGGCCACCGCCAGGAGAGGGGGTAGGCATAGGAGCACTTCGCACCCGATGACGCACCGCTTCGCAACGTCGTCCCGGTGTCCCCGCTCTCAGTCGAGCTTGAGAGTGCGCCGTGGCCCCGTCGTTTCAATGCCAACACTCTGCCCCAGTACGACGGTGATTACGACCCCAAGGAGTTCCTGATGAAGTTCGAGGCGGCAGTGGAGTCCAACGGAGGTGATGCTACTACGAAGGCAAAGGCTCTTGTGCTAGCCCTCAAGGGAGAGGTTCAGTATTGGTATGCAAACATACCGAAGGGGCACATAACATCCTGGTTCCAGCTGCGGAACAAGTTGTTGTCCAGTTTCAAGGGCATGCAGGTCGAAGAGCTAGACTCCAATGACCTCGTCAACATGTGTGTCCAGGGGGACAGAGAGTCACTGCAAGAGTACATGCACAGGGTTGTCAAGCTGACAGCGCACGTGCCCGGGGTGTCCGAAAGCAGCATCATCGACGCCATCGTTGGGGGCCTGAGGGTTGGAATTTGCCAGGATGTGCTTGATAGAGTCAAGCCGAAGTCTCTGCAAGAACTCTTTGAAATCATGCAAGAATATTGCAAATCCGACAAAGGCCGCCGCCGAAGGCTTGACAGAGCCAATGCAGCGAAGAAGCAGAAGCAACAGGGGCAGTGGGACCAACCGAAGGGGTGGCAAAATCAGCCACCGAAGCAGGCAAACCGTCAGATCAACAACGTATCTGCACCCCTGACCAGAACTAGAACCGGAGCGGTGGCAGGCACAAGGGCGGATACAAGAACGGCAGAGGGCCGAAGCCGCAGCAGCAAAACCCACCTCAGCGAGGCGGCGGTGAGCGGTTTTTCTGCTGGCTTCATGGGATCGATGCCCAATATCACACACACCAGTGCCCCTCGGCGGTCAAGATGAAGTTGGAGTGGGAAGTTGAGGAGAAGGCGAAGGCAGCGGGCATGGCCGTGAACCACGTCATGAAGTACTAGAATGCGGGCCAGTTTAGGGCCCTGCCACCACCTTACCATCACCAATCTTTCCAGCCTTCGGCACCCGCGCATGCATTCCACCCGCTGCAGTCATACACACCTTCGGTGCCGCAGCTGCCGCTGCCCCCTCCCATGCACGCGCAGCAATCTTCGGTATTCGTGCCTTCGTGGCCGAACCCAACCGCCCACCATCAAACACAATACACCCAGCCACCACCACCACCACCTCCGCCAAAGCAAGAGGCCCCTGACTCTAGCAGCTCGGGAATGATGGGCATGGTCAACATCATCAATGCAATTTCCTGCGGGTCCAATGAGCCGGTGCACGAGATGAAGAGGCAACGGCAAAACTACTACCGAAGCGTGTCGCACATTTGCTCCAGCAAATACTTTCATTTTCCATGGTCCCACATCCCAATAACTTTCACGGCAGCTGACATTCGGCTGCAACACTACCCTCACAATGATCCGCTCATCATAAGAGCTAACATTGGCAAGAACACGAAGTACTACTTCGGCAATGACGTGGGGAGAGTCCTGGTGGACAACGGTAGTTCAGCGGACATTTTAACCTGGTAGTGCTTCACTGGCATGGGCTTCAAGAAGGAAGATTTGAAGAAAGCAGAGCACCCACTGTACGGCTTCGGTAACAAGAAGATCGAAGCCCTGGGCAAGATTGACGTCAATGTGACCTTCGGTTAAGATGCCACCATGAGAACTGAGGTCATAACCTTCGATGTTGTTGACTTTGTGTACCCGTACAACCCCATCTTCGGCCGCAATACCATCAACAAGTTTGCAGCGGTCATCCATCAAGGATACCTGCTGATGAAAATACCAATGGCAGCGGGGGTGATTTCGGTGTATGGCAGCCAGGAGGAGGCCCGAAGAGCCGAACACAACACGTCAGTACACAACAGACAAGTCCATGTCATCAACGAAGATGAGGGCAACGAAGCTGCGGTAGCCGAAGAGAAGAGGGCCGAGGCCCAAATGAGGCAATCCATGAAAGGGGCTGAAGCTGAGCGCATGAAAGCGGTTGATGTCACGAAGACAGTCCCTTTGTGCGCGGACGTGCCAAGCAGGACCGTCATGATAGGCACCAAAGTTAGCACGGAGGACGAAGGCAGGCTCTTGCAGTTCCTTCGTAATAACCAGGATGTGTTCACATGGTTCAAGTCCGATTTGACGGGCGTCCACCGCTCGGTCATAGAACATGCACTGAACACCGACCCGAAGGTCAAACCGAAGCTGCAGAGGTAGCGGCCAATATTAGGGGACAGGGTCAAGTCTGCTGAGGCCGAAGTGCAAAAGCTGCTCGATGCAAGAATCATCAGAGAAGTGCAGTACCCCGTCTGGGTAGCCAATGTAGTGATGGTGCCGAAGAAGAATGGCAACATGCGCATGTGTATTGACTTCACAGAGCTCAACAAGGCATGCCCGAAGGACCGCTACCCGCTGCCAAGGATCGACGTCATCATTGATCAGGCAGCCGGTTGCGATATGCTGAGCCTTCTGGATTGCTTTTCTGGAACCACCAGGTGTGGATGCGAAGGGAAGACGAAGCTAAAACCATGTTCACGACCACCTTCGGCATCTTTTGCTTTTTCAGAATGCCAGAGGGCCTTCGTAATGCCGGGTCAACTTTCAACCGCATGATGAAGCTGATTCTAGGCAGCCAGCTGGGGCGCAACGCCTCGGCCTATGTTGATGACATCGTCATCATGAGCGAAAGAGAAAAAGATCACATTGCAGACTTGACTGAGACCTTCGACAATATGAGGCGAAACGGCCTCAAGCTCAACCCAGAGAAGTGTATCTTCTGCATCCGGAAAGGGCAATTGCTGGGATGCATTGTCTCCAAGCGGGGCATTCAGGCAAACCCCCAAAAGATTGAAGCTTTACGAAGGATGCAGCCCCCGAGCAGTAGAAAGGAGGTCCAAAGACTCATAGGCAGAATAGCCTCGCTAAACCGCTTCATCTCCAAGGCCGCCGAGCGAAGCCTACCCTTCTTCAAAGTGCTTCGTGCGAACTCAACTTTTTAATGGGGTCCGGAGCAACAGCAGACTTTCGATGACCTCAAGAAATACCTTGAAGATACGACAGTCATGACCAAACCATCGCCGAAGGCTGAGCTACTACTGTACATCGCAGCAACCGACACAACAGTTAGTGAAGTACTTGTGGAGGAACGGAAGGAGGCAGATGCTCTAAAGCAGTTCCCCATCTACTATGTCTCCGAAGCCCTGAGCGGCTCTAAACTCTTCTACTCCGAAATGGAGAAGATGGCGTATGCTGTGGTGATGGCAAAAAGGAAGCTTCGGAATTATTTCCAGAGCCACAATGTGTCAGTCCCTACAGCTTTCCCTCTCCGGGACATGTTCGAGAACAAGGAATCCATGGGGAGAATGGGCAAGTGGGCTACAAAGTTGGCGGAGCACGTCATAAGCTTCGTTGCGCGTAGTGCGATAAAATCTCAAGTCCTCGCTGATTTTGTAGCCGACTGGACGCCTTCGGCGCCGAAGGGGGAAGCCATAGTCACGGAACCAATATGGGAAGTTCAGTGCGATGGTGCATACTGCCATCTTGGGTCAGCGGCCGCAGCAGTCTTAAAGTCCCCTTTCGGGCATCAAGCTTCGTTATGCCCTGCGGCTGAACTATGACAACTGCACAAACAACGTGGCAGAGTACGAAGGCTTGCTGCTCGCACTTCGGAAGGCCAGGGCCATGGGAGCAAGAAGACTTGTCATCCTGACAGACTCTGAACTTGTCGCCTGCCACATCGGGAAAACTTACAAGGCAAAAAACCTGATATGATGAAGTATCTGCAGGCTGTCCGAAGCATGGAAAAATTTTTCATCGGCATCACAGTGCGAAGCTTCCCCAGGAACTACAACAAGGAAGCCGATGCCATTGCGAAGGCAACCGCTCTGCTTGAACCCTTGCCCCCGGATGTGTTCTACGAAACAACAACTGTGAAATCCGCCGCCGACGAAGCGGCGCCCCCCAAGTTTGTGAATGCCATACAGAGCGAGGACTGGCGCGCCCCAATAGTAGCGGTGGTCAGGGGTTACTACGAAGCCGAAGATGGCGTCACCAACAAGAGAGTAGCCATCAGGGCAAGAAACTACCACCTCATTGATGGCAACCTGTTCCGAAAGGGGTGTGCGCCCCATTGCTAAAGTGCATATCGGTGATCGAGGGCAAGCAACTACTCCATCAGATCCACAGCGGCATGTGCTCACATCATCTCGGCACGAGGGCCTTAGTGCAGAAGGCTTTCCGCCAGGGTTTCTATTGGCCTTCGGCGGTCGCAGACGCACACGACATAGTGCGCCATTGTCCAGAGTGCCAGCGCCATGCGCCCTACAGCAAGTTCGCATTGAACGGGATACAGCTGATACCACCAGTGTGGCCCTTCGCTCGTTGCGGCATTGACATCGTCGGCCTGCTACCCACGGCACCCGGAAACTACACCCACACAGTTGTGGCGGTCGAATACTTCTCCAAATGGGTTGAAGCGAAGCCATTGTTGAGCATCACTTCTGCCACAATTCAGAAGTTCTTCTGGCAGAACATCGTATGCCGCTTCGGCGTGCCACACGAGGTCACCGTGGACAACGGCAAACAGTTTGATAGTACAGACTTCAAGGAATTCTGTACGTACTTGGGGACCAAGCTGTGCTTCGCTTCGGTCTACCACCCGCAGTCCAATTGGGCGGTGGAGCGGGCAAACGGAGTCATCTTCGCCGGCATTAAAAGGAACATCACCGATCTGCCCAAGAGCAAGTGGGCCGAAGAGCTACGGAGGGTGATCTGGTCCCATAACACCACTACATCCAGGACCACTCAGTTCTCGCCTTTCAAGCTGTTGTACGGGGAAGAAGCCATGTTGCCCGAAGAACTGTGTCTGGGCACTTGGAGGGACACCCCCTCCAGCGACGAAGATCTCAAAGCTTCGGTGCAGAACATTGAGGAGGTGCGCTTGCAAGCGGCGACAAACTTGTCGGCTTACCAAGATGAGACCCGGAGGTGGAAAAACAAGAAGATCAGACCGAAGCTCATACGGTCGGGGGATCTAGTGCTGCGTAAGGTGCTGAAGGGAAAGCTGAAGGGAAAGATGCACGGGAAGTGGGAAGGCCCGTTCATAGCAACTGCAACAACAAACGAAGCAGCATTCAAGTTGCGCCGGTTGACTGGCGAAGAAGAGCCTTACACCTGGAACATGGACATGCTTCAGAAATACTTCGTCTAAAGTCGCCGTGGGAAGCTAGTGTAGTTCGAGTTGTAGTAGTTCCTTTTTTCTCTTTCGTTATGTTCAAGAGTTTGTAACATATGTACATTAAGTAGTGGGGGACGTACTCTTTTCCTCACGGGGGAGGCTTCGTGGTTCCCCTCCGGACCCACGAAGCATGAGGTTTTTAACGAGGCGGCCCCTTGTATCCTGTTTCTGACGTGTAATATAAGTCAGTGTTCCCCCAACCCTTCGTGCCCGAATTTTTTCCTTTTTGAGCATGCTTTTGCAATGGTGTCGAAGCTATGCCACCCCCTTGAAGGGGGCATAGTCTTCGAGGTGGCCTTCGGCAGGGTAAGTGACGGCGTGGGCGCGAGCCGCATCGAGTGGCGCCTGAGCCAAACCTGTCACTTATCGACGTCGCCGAAGGTGAAGTCCGCTTAATGCGGCATAAGGCCCCGATTGGGCTTGAGTAAGCGCACGCCTGGAGCGTGGCGTCGGTCACGATTTGACCAAAGGTGAAGTCCGCTTGATGCGGCATAAGGCCCCAATTTGGCCTGAGTAAGCACACGCCTGGAGCGTAGCGTCGGTCACGATTTGACCGAAGGTGAAGTCCGCTTGATGCGACATAAGGCCCCGATTTGGCCTGAGTAAGCGCACGCCTGGAGCGTAGCGTCGGTCACGATTTGACCGAAGGAGAAGTCCGCTTCATGCGGCATAAGGCCACGATTTTGCCTGAGTAAGCACACGCCTGGAGCGTGGCGTTGGTCACGATTTGACCGAAGATGAAGTCCGCTTGATGCGGCTTAAGGTCACGATTCGGCCTGAGTAAGCGCACGCCTGGAGCGTGGCGTCGGCCACGACTCGACCTAAGGTGAACCCCGCTCGATGCGGTATGAGGCCCCGACTTGGCCTGTGGAAACGCACGCCTGGAGCATGGCGCTGGTCACGATTTGACCGAAGAAGAAATTCGATTGCTACGGTGTACTGCCACGATTTGGCCTAACTAAGCGCGCGCTCGGAGCGCTATGTCGCTCCTGACCTGACCGAAGGTAACGCCCGCCCGATGCGACCGAAGTGTCAAGAGCAAAACGCAAGAATAATGTCATTGGCCGCAGGCAGCATTACTCCTAGTAAAACCACAATGACGGCACCGCTTGAAAACGCAGGAATGGAGGACACAGATGATGGGAATAGATACCTTTGTCTCTTCTCTCATAACGTATTGAATATACAATGTACTTCGATACAACAATATAGTTTTTACACTGATACAATCATACAATCTCAATACATTTTGTCACAAACATACACTTTACAAGACCTTCGGTGCCGCGTCGCTCCATTGTGCCGCAAACACATCCCGGGGGGGGGGGGAGTTCCGAAGTCAATCGTTCAAGTCTTCGTGGCAACTCATGGCGCGACGCGAAGTCATAATCAGCCAGCCCCCACCGATCGATCAATCTTCGTTAAGAACATCTTCGCAGATCTCATCGATCAAGCGAAGATATGCCATGTCTATAATGTCCAGCGCCATCTGCCGGAGCTCGTTGTCGGTAGGCATCCGCCCTGCGCCTAAGACGGGATCGTAGTCAGTGCGTGGGTGATCACTCCGTTTCAACCTTCACAGCCACGAAGCTTTCCGATGAGGTGTCAGGAATCAAGTACACATACTTGGGCGGTCCGAGGACCCCCTCTTCGATCGGCTCTATTTTTGGAACGACCCCTTCGGGTACGAAGGGGTCCACTAAGTTTCGCTTAGCCGCCCTACGGGCGGCCCGTTCTCTAAGAACGGCCTCCCGACACGCGGGATCCTTCGAAAAGTCCGCAAAGAAATACTTAGCGGCTTCGTTGTGAAGACGATAGCGTTCGGCGCGATACGACAAAAATTCTGAGTACGACACGCCGGGGTGTCGTATGCTAAATTTGGTCCATACATTCGGTGCAACAAAAAAAGAGTTTAAAGGCAAGGGCGAACTGCTCGCACCTTCGGCTCCCTGCGCAGGTACCACCGAAGGAACCTGCGCAGAGATACCTTACATTAGTGTTTTTTACAAAATCATTACACCAGAAGGAAGCACTCCGTCTGTTTACAATGTCAAGCCCGACGCGCTTCAGACCTCAGCTCCTTCGGCGACGATAGGGGCTTCAACTGGCGCAGCGGCTGCAGGCTCCGCAGGACCCGCGCGCTCGGGAGAGCTGACGGCCAATAGTGCAGCCTCGAGCTTCGCGACATGCGCCGCCTCCGAAGCGTCTGCTCCAGCGCCCTCTTCTGGGGTGGTGGTGGCCGCGACGGCCTCGCTGGGCGCAGGCGCAGACTCAACGTCAGGAGCAGGAGCAGCTTCGACGGCATCAGACGCGGGAGGAGCAGTTGCCTCAGCAGCCTCGGTGCGCTCGACTTCAGCTGCAGGTTCCGGTGCATTGTCCGCGCGCTCTTCTTCGGTGGTCGGTGCCGTCGTGTCTTCAGCAACGCCAACCTCATCGCCGGGAGCGCCGGTGACCTCGCCCTCTTCTCTTGCAGCAGCTTCGGGACCGCCGACGGTGATAAGAGGAACACCAGGCATAGCGATCCAGCTACCCTCTGCCATGAACCGGGGCAAGGGAGGAGTGCCGCCGAATCGAACCCGGAGGCGATCGTAAACGCGATCCTGCAACCGAGTCCTAATCTGCAGCACATCGAGAGCAATATGTCAGCATAGGTACGAAGCGACATTTCAAGCAGAGCTTCAAAGCGGGAATAAGAGTGACTTCGGCAAACCTGAGCACTCAGACGAGCAGACTCGTCCAACGTGAGGCGATACCCGCGCTGCGCGAAGAAGGTGTTCATAAAGTTCTTGGCAAGATTTTTCGGGAGCACAGGGAGCTTCACAACATCGAGATCCGCATCGGCAGGCCACTCATAGTTGTCCTTCGTTAGGCGCCGAAGATCGCCCTTGCTGATGGTCTTCTCCGAAGAGGGGTGATCCGCGGGAGCCAGCGAGCATACAGAGTACGCAAGCATCCGAACCCCCACCGCGGCCCCAAGCTCTCCAAAGATCTTAGCATTCATGGCAACGAGGTCAAAGCAGGCATCCACCCATTCGTAAAACGCTTCGACGGTGCACTGGGGGAACGGGATAGGGGGCGCTTCAAGGTTGCACTGCCCCAGCAACCCAAGAATGTCAGTACGAAGGGTTTCCGCGCTCTGTATATGGTCTGCTCGGTACCGCTCCAGCGTGCCGCTCAGTTCGCTCGCCTCCTTCTGCGCTTCGGCCAGCTTGGCCTCCTTGTCAACAAGCTAGGCATGCAAGTCCTCTTTGGCGCTGCTCAAGACCTCCACTTCATGGCGCAGTGTTTTAAGGGCGGCTTCAGAGGACTTCGCTGCCTCCTCTTTCTCTTGCTGCAGCCTCCGGGTGCGCTCTTGTTCGGCAGCAAGCCGCCCTTCTAGTTCCGCCACACGATTTTGAAGCGAGGTATTCGCGGTGACCGACTCCTCCTTCGCCTCTCTGCTCTCTTGGTCCAGCCTTCGGGCGAGGCATCGAGAGGCGATGAAGGCCTTTAGGGATAGGTCCCCACACGCCGTAGTGAGCTCGGCCGCGCTCAGCTTCCCGAAGAATTCCTCCTCATGTGGGATAGCGAAGCTTGCCCCGGCCTCCTCCAGGAATTGGCGCTCGTGCCCACCACTTGTCAAACCCAGGAAACGAATCTTCTTTCCGCCGATCAGCTTGGCTGCGGCGGGTACTTGGAGGTGGACAGCGGCGGCTCGTGGTCCTCCGGTGTCACTCGGGAGCTGCTGCTCTCGGGCTCCCCCTCTTCGTCCTCCTCGGCTTTGGTGGTGATATCATGTTTTTCGGTAGCCGGGGCCGAAGGGGAGGCGGATTTCTCAGTACCGTCAGAAGACGAGCCGGACAACCTGGTGGAGGTGGAGCTGGAATCGTCTTTGTCGCGAGGAGCTTCGGCGCCGAGGGCGACGGGGCTCGACCTGCGGGGGGCTTCACCAACAGAGGACACGATGCAGACATCGCTGTCATCGTCACTATCTTTTTCCTTCGGGCTGAGGGGGACGAGCAGCGGCCCGGTGGTCTCCCTCCCGGCTCCAGCCGAAGGTGCGGCCGAGCGCAGCGGCACGGCGGCGATCACGTCCTCAACGAGGCCGGTCTCAACGTCGACGACCCGGGTCCTCTTGGGTGATGGGGGCGAGTCCGCCGGCCGCCCGCCGCGTTTCTTCCGGGCTTTCCCTTCGGCGGTGGCAGTGGCCGCAGCAGGGGCGCCCCTCCTGCCGGTTTTGTTCGGAGCGGCGCGCGGCGAAGTCGTCGTCTCCTCAGCGTCCGCTTCGGCGGCAGCAAGCGCGGCAGCTTTCTTCTCAGCTGCCTCATGATGTTTGGCAAATCCGACGCGTTCAGGGGGGCTGATCTTGAAAAACTCGAATACTCGGTTTGTTCGAGATCCGTTTAGCTCCGCGACGGTGTCTTTGTACTCCTTCGGAGAGACAGGACCGAGGATGAAGTCTCCGTGAGCCTCCACCTTCCTCTTCTTTAGCACTGCGGATAGACAATCTCAAAAGCTCAACAACTCAAGCATCCGAAGCATAACAAAAAGGTGAAATTCACTGAAGGATGAAAGACATCTCACGGTCGGAGGTGAAGCCAAAAACCTTCGTCCAATCGGGGCAGGGAATACCCCCGATGTCGTCCGTCCAAGCATCATCGGCCACAGCCCAACCGTCCACCAGTGGGCACACCGGGATGCTGCGATATTCCTCCATGATATCGCGGGTACTGTACTTGCGCGCGAACCGTCGAAGCATCATCACAAACTCATCGCCTTCGGGGCACGAGGGGTTCTTCGCGTAAGACTCGTGAAGAGGTGGCAGCTCCTTCGTAGCCAGGGGGTGAGACCCTCCGGGAGTAGGGGGGCTCACCGTGTAGTAGAACCAATGTTGCCAGTCCGAGGGCCACTTGTTCCGATACGCTGTCACGGGGCTCACCACGCCGGACTTGTATGAAAAGTTCAGACAACCGAACTGGCAATCTTTCTCCACGGACTGGTCACCCTCTTCTTCGAAGACCGTCCGCTGCTGGTGATGCACCTGATGCGCCCAAGCGAACCCCTCGGCGGAAGGCTTGATCTTGGTGGTCCGACATATCCACATGTACACCGATAGTCGAAGGATGGCGTTCGGCGTAAGCTGGTGCAAGTAGATGTCGAAATACCGAAGGATGTCGACGACGGCGGGGTGCAGGGGAAACCGAAGCCCCGCGTACAGCAGGTCACGGAAGATGACGACCTAGTTGTTGCGCGGCCGTGGTACAGTTTCCCGTCCAGGGGCTCGGCCGGCCCCGACCATGCGGTTCTTCACAAGGGAGCCCACGTCAGTGTTATCGATCTAGCTTCGGCCGAATGTATATGTCTTCTGGATCTCCTTCGCGATAGCATCGCGTCTCCGCTTCGGCGCCATGTATGCAATCTAAGCGCGGAGTAGAAACAAAAGCAGCGGGGGTCGGAGGAAATCTTACGGCAGTGCTTTCGGAGCTCTCACGCGTCGTAGGTGCAGGTTGCGGCCGCGGTGTGGGGCAGCCCAAGGATCGGCCCCCCTTTTATAGTGAATCAACGCCGATAATTGCGCCAGCGACGAGCAAATTTACCGTTTTATCCCGACGACAGCTTCTCACAACGGTAAAATTCTCAAAGGGCGGCGCGCGTCTTTTTACTCGGATCCGCGTCAGCGCGGGCCGTCCGTGGGAGTTCCGAAGCCCGTTTTTCTCCCTGTGAAGAGTTGGTCGTAAGTTCGGCCCATCTTGAGAACGGGACGGCCCTCACTGACGAGGGGCTACTGTTGGGGAAAATGGCCTTCGGAAGCCCCGTCCACGTCCGGCCAGGCTGACGGTTTCGGCTCACACGCAACTTCGGCCACACGGGGGAGTTTTCGCAACGCTGGTTTGACAAGAACACTAATGTTACTTGAGTTATGTGAGTTTTGTCGTGCAGGAGCAGCTCATCTGAGCAGTGTCGGCCTTCGGTTCCGAAGGTATGGGAAGTCATGCTTCGGCGCCGAAGGTTCGAAGACGCCAGGAGCGCCGCGCGCCGGAAACACCTCGGGCCGGGGCTGGGAGCGGCACGGGCGAGATGTCCTTGAGGGGCACGACGCGGCCGGAGCGAAGGTCCTAGGCTGCTTCGGATTCGAAGGTGCGATGCGCTGTGACACGTGGCTGCTGCAACGTGTAAAGAGGGCACCGTACAAGGTAGAGACAAGGAGCGCCGCGTGTAAAGGCGTTTCGGCCGTACGAAGACACGCTGGAGGCCTGTACGACGCGGGGAGTTACTGTTATACCCTTGTAAAGTGTTTAAAGCCGTTTGTCAGAAACGGAAAAGGTGTAATTGAGGCAAATGACTATGCCCAGGGGCCTCCTATAAATAGTGAACCCCTTGTAATGAAACGGACACACTGTAATGAGAAGAGAGCACCGAAGGCTACTGCTGGTCTTTCGGTCTTCGGCTTGCTAACTGTTTCCTTGTTGTGTTCCCTGTTCTGTTTAGTATTTTCGCATTTCCTTTCCTCGTTTAGGGTAATTTGAGTAGCCTCGGGGTAGCAGAGAGCGACGAGGAGCATTTAAGGGGGCTGTTGTGTCGGCGTCCACCTTCGGGCCCGATTTCCACCAACATGCACGTCACGCCGGCCGCTAGCACCGTCCATGCGACAACGTCGCCCCGCGTGCCCCATGTGCGCTCGTGCGCTGCTCCCAAACCGAACGGCCACCCCACTCCTGTGTGCAGCACCTATCGCTCGTCGCTAGAACACCGCCGGCCACTGAGTTGGCTGCCGCACATCTGCCCGCATCGTGTCACCTGCGCGTCGCCGCACCCTGTGCCACACCTGTCCCGTGCAACCGCTCATTTTCCAAGTCGTGCATGTTTTCCTTCCGCACACGTGACAGCCTGCACCTAAAACCGTCATCGCCCCCTTCATTCATCCATCAGTAACGCATGCACCATGATGAGTTGATGACCATCAAATCATCAATGACTGGCCGTATCATCGTCTCCCTCTTGTACCGCCTCCGCGTGAACTCGCTTCCTGCTCCTGCGTTGTCGTCCACCTGCATGCCGCGACGCTCTCCCTCCCGCGCATGCATGTCTGCCTGTGCGCCTCACACCGCTCAGCCGCTCGTGCTCGAGCCCGCACTCACCCATGTGCCACGCCTGTGTCGATCGGCCACCCTCACCTGCATCCTCGCAACCTCGCTGCATGCTGCTGCTCGCTGCCCCTCACACGTCCGCGTTCCTTTACCTGCCGGCTTTGCACCTCGTTCGTGCCTACGCAGCGTGCCGTCCGCCCGGCCCTCGTGCATGCACGTCCTTGGCCGCCTGCCGCACGCCTCGGCTCTGCACGCCCGCGCCTGGCCGAGCTGCTCGCTCCTACCCTGCACAACCACGTCGCTTGTCTTCAATGCCCGATGGAGCATTCTGTCGCGCCTCCCTCCGTTTCGCTTCTCTCTCTGGGAACGCCCGCCAGTCATGGCCATTGATGACTGGCCATCACCTGCTTTCAATCTCCACAGGAGCCGCATCCATTTCCCCTCTCTCCCACCGGTAATGCCACCTCCATGCGCCAGTCAATTGCCAAGCTTGCTCACCTTCCATGCATGCACTGCATCCAGACATAGCACCTGAAACTAACCGTTGCCTCCTTCAATCTCCCTTTCCAGAAACGGCAACCATCAATCACCGTGGTCATCAGAGGCCCCTGCACATCAATATCTGCAGCCGTTTCCCTTCCATGGTGTGGCACTATCCCTACGGTTCCCTGCTCCTGCACCCTATAAAGAGCATCGTCCAGAGTCTTCGCACGCTCTCCAGAGCATCCATCACCATCCGATGCCTTGCGTTGCTCTGCATCATGTGCCGCTGCACCAGTCGTGGGGCGGAGCCTAACCAAGCGATCCAGTTCACCACAAGCTCTGTGCGGCCTAGTCGTGCACTTGCCTGCGCTCGTCATCGCCGTTCCGCCACTGGAGCACGCCACCACGGCCAGGAGATCAGGTCGCTGCCGTCCGCCGGAGTTTCCTTCCTGCATCGAGTGTATTTGTCACTGGAGCAAGCTGATAC
Organism: Cenchrus americanus; assembly: GCA_947561735.1. NCBI lineage: Eukaryota > Viridiplantae > Streptophyta > Magnoliopsida > Poales > Poaceae > Cenchrus > Cenchrus americanus. The sequence continues at coordinate 97,075,617 of OX387240.1, forward strand.
TTCTAGGGGCATCTCCACACCAGGCCGCATTCCTCTCCGAGTGTCGTTGATGCCATCACACCCCTGAGGTCGTCGTCCACGTGAAGTCCCTGCGTGATCATCTGCTAAGGCTGTGGCGCGTCTCCTCTGCTCAACATCGTTGCTGTCCGAGCTTCTCCATAATCCCTCCGCTTCCGTCATCTTCTACCCGCTGGTGAGCCCACCTTGTACAGACCCTGAGATCCCTCAATATTCATCACGCTCTCTGTTTTGAGTTCGCCATGCATCTTCCTCGATTCCGTGTGAGCAGACTCGCCGGCTCGCTGCTGTCCTGCTCTGCTGCTGTTGCCAGCTGTTTGTCGGGATCGAAGCTGATGCCATGGATGGAGTCTCATTGTTTCTGCTCCAAGCGAGCGCCAACGCTCTATCTTCATCAGTTCCACGCTGCAATCACCACATCGATCAGGGTGAGAAGCTAGCCTCATGCTGATCTTATTATGTATTTCATTCACGTGTCCTTACTAGCATGTTAAATGTTATGTATTTTTCTCACGCCAGCACCACAGGCAAATGCAGTAGCTGCTGCATGCATGTAAATTTCTGTTATTCTTGTTGATTGACCTCATAGTGCTTATAGTTTTCATCTTTTACCATGCACTCATGATCACGAACTGAAGCTTGCCAATGTCTTTCGAACTATATGTTATCATCTGTTCCCCTTCATGCCTACATGTAGACTCTCAGTCATTCACCATCAATTGTCGTCAGCACACAATAAGGTGTGAAGCTCCATCAGTATGTCATCTTGATGTCTTATTTATCTTGCAGTACGTAGCTCGATCTCTAAACACATGCATGCATATGTTCTAAGCAAGCCATCATATGTTAATAACACATCAATGACATCTCTCAACTCCAATAGATTTATTCTTGTCGACATCATCCTGCTCACAGTCGTGCATGCTTGTGCTCTCTTTAGATAGGTATACAGAAGCTAATAACACTTATAGGTTCCTTATGTTCATTCCTTGCATGATGGGAGCCTATCATCATACTGATGCCATAGACACTTCTTTTGCCTCAACAATGCTTATCTGTGCAATCATTGTTGCCTACGCTAGAGAGCAAGCAGACAATACAAATACACCATCATGATGTCAGCAATACACAATGCTTATGTCATATACATTCTGAAAATATTTATCATGTAATTCTATAAATGTCCATCTTACCATCTAGGTTCTTGACGAATCTTGTAATATCTGGTTGAATCTTTGTGCCTTGCCAATCTTCTATGATAGTCCTCTACATCTACAGTTAATCGTGATTAGATCTCTAATCCTTGTTCAACTCATAGATCCCGCGTTATAGCTCTGTTTAACGTCGTTCTTGTTGCGTTAGTTTCGTATAATAATAAAATACGTGTTAGTTCTAACGTTTACCATAAAATGTGTTTTAAGAATTTATCTTAAATTAAATTTGACTAAACATCTATTGAAATGTCTTCTGTTAATAATAATTGATTAGGGCCTAAATAACGGGTTTCCATAGCATATGTTAAATTAACTAATATATTTATTGATGTTTTCTGAATATAATGTAATTAGAGTTACGCTTCGGCTTTTTATAATATAAATGATAAATTAGTTAATATATATTCAATTTTCTTTCTAAAAAAGCTACTTCGGCTATCCCGAGCTTTCTTAATAAAATGTTAATTTGACTAAGATGAATACATATATGTTTTTGAATTATAATTTTCTTAGTTCAACTCGAAACATAAAGTAGACGCTTAGATGTTCTACATGCTTCTTCTAAAATTGAATGTTTAATTTGCATAAGTTATACTTAAATATTTTAAATAAATCTGGACTAAGTTTACATCATCGTTTTAAAATAAATATAATTTGCTTAATTCTAAATAGGGTATTTCTCTGGAATAGCTTATGCACATTACTTTATTCAATTAAAATATATCAAGCATATAGCCTTGCATGTTATAGTCTAAATTTATTGATAGATGTGCTTTTTTAGCAATAGTTCCATTCTCAGCGTTTCTTGCGTTTGCGTTCCTAGAACTGAACCTTGTTCTCTTTTTAAGCCTTCCTTGTATGGTGTATTATTCTTAGCTGTGCTTGTTTGCTTTTGCAAGTTTGTACTCGATGTTTGCTTCGAGTAGAAGATCGAGCTGTTGTTCAGAAGTCTTGAAGTTCAAGAGTTTCAAAGAGAAAAGAGCAGAAAAGCAACTTTGTGTTGGAGAAAGGCAAGTGACCCTAACCACCTTTCTACCTATGCTTTAAACAAGAATACTATGAATTAATTGGAACATGGAGAACCACCCAGGAAAACAGTACAACCACAAGACATATGGCTCTGTCTTGGTCAATTAATTAGGGAAGTCTTGTGTGGTTATTAGTCTTAGTAGCTTGGGGTACGGAGGAATGCTTTTATGACTCTTCTACTCTGGACAGGTTTTGGAACGAAGTGCTCTTCTAGGCTAACCTAGTTCGAGGGTAGAAGGAGGGTACGAAAGATAGCCTCTAGGCGTGCTACTATGGACTAATACACATAGGAGGACTCTTTGTAAAGGCCTCGTAGCGTCCCTATGCAACCACACCTGGGAAGTGTGGTATTGTGCCTACTTTTGCACAGCATGGTTGAGTTCAAAGTTCTTCGGAACTTTTACGCGACTTGTGGTGAAAGTGTACAACCTCTCGCAGTGTAAAGCGTTATAACAGCCGTGCTCACGGTCAAGAGCGGCCTGGACCCTCACATGATTAATGAACTTAAAGATGGATTTAAAATTGCTTTCCGGTTATTTCTGTGTCCTTGCTGAGTACCAACCATAAGTGTACTCATCCTTGCTAAACCGCTGTTCAGAAGAAGAAGGTGTATGAAGTCCAGAAGATGGTGCTAGGCGTACGCAACCCCCAGTCGATTGCCTGTGAAGTTTGGAGCCTTTGCTTCCCAAGATTCTGCTGTAAATCTCTGATAATCTCTTTTCTTTACGTGATATTGTTTCTGTTATTCACTGATGATGTCACTATATGTATGGAACTAGATCCTGGCATACATATAGGTAACACTTGGTTCCGCCAGCCCACCTCGATCGACAAGTACACGGCGGAGATGGACCCTCGTGTGTGGCTCAACGACTATCGCCTGGCATGCCAGCTGGGCGGGGCCACCACCGACGAGGTCATCATCCGCAACCTGCCGCTGCACCTCGCGGACTTGGCTCAAACGTGGCTCGAGCACTTGCCGGCCAGTCAGATCCACAACTAGAATGACTTGGTCTGCAGCTTCGTGGGGAACTTCCAGGGCACGTACGTGCGCCCCGGGAACTCCTGGGACCAGCACGCGTGCACCCAGAAACCCGGCGAGTCGCTCCAGGACTTCATACGGCGCTTCTCTAAGCGTTGTACTGAGCTCCCGAGCGTCACCCAGTCCGAGATCGTGCACGCCTTCCTCGAGGGCACGACCTGCCGGGACCTTGTGCGCAAACTTGGGCGCATCCCACCAGTCGACTCCAACGAGCAGTTCGACATTGCCACCAGCTTTGCTTCCGGCGAGGAACTGGTGGGGGCCATCTTTGATGGCAAGAAAGGCAAGCGCATGGGCGACGCGCCCGCGGAGGGCAGCAAGTCCAAGGAGCCCCAGCAAAAACACAAGCGAGGGAAGAAGGGAAAGAAGCCGTGTCGCTAGGCGCGCGTGCAGGGATGCGACGACGACGGGGATGAGGCCCTCACAGTTGACGCAGCTCGAAAGGGCCCTCGAGCGGCCCCTCGAGGCCCCGACGTATTCTACGATATGCTAAAGAAGCACTGCCCGTACCACAAGACACTAGTCAACCACACCCTCGAGCAGTGTGACATGCTCAAGAAGTACTACAGCCGCGCCGCCGTGAAGGACGGCGATGCCAAGAAGGACGGTGGTGACAGAGACACCGGTGGCTTCCCGACGGTGGAGAACATCTTCCTCATCTTCGGGGGACCGACGGTGGACATGTCCAATAGCCAGTGAAAGCGGAAGCGACACGAGGTCCTTGCCACGGAGAAGGCACCTCCCTCCTTCCTCGACTGGTCGGAGGACGCCATCACCTTCAGCCGTGAGGATCACCTGAACCGCATCCCCAATCCGGGCCAGTACCCATTGGTCGTCGACCCGGTCATCGGCAACACGCGATTCTCTAAGGTGTTGATGGACGGAGGCAGCAACCTCAACATCCTCTACGCGTACACCCTGCGGTCGCTGGGGATCGGGTTGGACCAGCTGCGGCCTAGCACCACACCGTTCCACGACGTCGCGCCAGGCAAGCGCGTCCAGCCCCTCGGGCAGATCGATCTGCCGGTCTGGTTCGGCACACCGGACAACTTCCGCAAGGAGACGCTCACCTTTGAGGTGGTGGGATTCAGGGGTGCATATCACGCCATCCTTGGGCGACCGTGCTACGCCAAGTTCATGGCAGTCCCAAACTACACCTACCTTAAGATGAAGATGCCGGGACCCAAGGGCGTCATCACTGTGGGCTCATCGATTGAGCACGCATTCGACTGCGACGTCGAGTGCGTGGAGCACGCCGAAGCGTTAGCACTGGATGAAGCGCTCGTGGCTAACATGGAGAAGCTAGTCAACGAGGACCTTGACTCCGCCACCAAGCATGCCGATAGCTTCGAGGCTGCCGAGCAGACCAAGGAGGTGCCCCTCGACCCTGCTGCCCCCTAGGGCAAGGCGTTGAGGGTCAGTTCCACCCTCGACCCGAAATAGGAAGTGGTGCTCGTCGACTTTCTCCGCGCCAACGCCGACATCTTCGCGTGGAGCCCCTCGGATATGCCAGGCATCTCGAGGGAGGTCGTCGAGCACTCGCTTGATATCCTACCTCACTCCAGAGCCGTGCAACAGCAGCTGCGGCGCTTTGACGAAGAGCGATGCCGAGCGGTTGGAGTGGAGCTGCGGAAGCTCCTTGAGGCCGGGTTCATCAAGGAAGTCTTTCACCCTACATGGCTAGCTAATCCTATACTAGTTAAAAAAGAATGGGAAATGGCGGATGTGTGTAGATTACACTAACTTGAATAAAGCATGTCCTAAAGTTCCCTTTTCTTTGCCACGAATCGATCAAATTGTCGACTCGACTGCAGGGTGTGAGCTTCTATGCTTCCTTGATGCCTATTCCGGGTTCCACCAAATAAAGATGAAGGTGTCCGAGTAGCTCGCGACTTCATTCATCACGCCGTTCAGGATGTTCTGCTACGTAACGATGTTGTTTGGTCTATGGAATGCGGGTGCTACGTACCAGTGATGTATGCAGCACGTCTTCGGAGACCACATCGGGCGGACCGTTGAGGCTTATGTAGACGACATAGTCGTAAAGACCAGGAAGGTGGACGACCTGGTTAATGACCTGCGTGTTGCGTTCAATTGCCTGCGAGCCAACGGGGTGAAATTGAACCCCGAAAAATGTGTCTTCGGAGTGCCGCGCGGCATGCTGTTAGGATACATCATCTCCCAACGAGGCATCGAGCCCAATCCCGAGAAGGTCGCTGCCCTCGACCGGATGGGCCCGATTCGAGACCTAAAGGGGGTCCAGAAGGTGTTGGGGTGCCTTTCCGCCTTGAGCCGCTTCATCTCGCGGCTTAGTGAAAAGGGCTTGCCCCTCTACCGACTCCTAAAGAAACACGAGCGTTTCTCCTGGACCGTCGAGGCCCAGGAGGCGCTTGACAAACTCAAGGTGACGCTTGCCCGCGCGCCAATCTTAACGCCGCCCCAGGACGATGAGCCTCTGTACCTCTATGTCGCCGCGACCACCCAGGTGGTCAGCGCCGTCATCGTGGTGGAGCACACAATGGAAGGGCACACCCTACCAGTCCAACAGCCCGTATATTACATCAGCGAGGTGCTATCTGAGACCAAGGCATAGTACCCGCAGATCCAGAAGCTGCTCTACGTGGTGGTGCTCGCACGGCGCAAGCTTCGGCACTACTTCGAGGCCCACCTGGTTACGGTAGTCTCCTCCTTCCCGTTGGGGGAGATCATCCGAAACCCGGACGCGGCGGGAAGGATCGCCAAATGGTCTGTGGAACTTATGGGCGAGACACTCGCCTACGCGCCGCGCAAGGCAATTAAGTCCCAGATCCTAGCAGATTTCGTCACCGAGTGGACGGACACACAACTATCGCCGTCGCAAATCCAGGCCGAGTGCTGGACCCTCTACTTCGACGGGTCAGTGTTGAAAACCAGGGCGGGTGCGGGCCTTCTCTTCATCTCACCCTTCGGAGAGCACATGAGGTACGCGGAACGCCTACATTTCCCCGCATCGAACAACATGGCAGAGTACGAGGCCCTCCTCTGCGGCCTCCGAATCGCCATCGAGACAGGCATCAAAAGCCTCGACGTTAGGGGAGACTCGTAGCTCGTGATTGACGAGGTCATGAAGAATGCGAGTTGTCACGACGACAAGATGGAGGCCTACTGCAACGCCGTGCGGGCCCTCGAAGACAAGTTCTACGGCATTGAGCTCAATCATGTTCCCCGCCGGTACAACGAGGAGGTGGATGAACTCGCCAAGATCGCGTCGGGGAGAATCACCGTCCCCCCCAAATGTCTTTGCACGGGACGTTGCGAAACCGTCCATCAACCTGGAGCTGACACCCTCGAACCAAGAGGAACCCTCGGGGGCTCCCTCGAATACAGCGGCCGCGGAGCCTATGGACGAGGACCCCTTGAACGAGGCGTTCGTGCTCTCCTTGCTCGAGGGGTACGACGCGGACGAGGCTGAGGTCATGGACACGGAGCCACCCCCCCCCCCCCCCCCGCATGGAGGACTGGCGAGACAAGTACATCGCCTGGATGGATCGAAGGGAGCTTCCCTCGGATCGATCTGAGGCCAGACGCATCGCCAGGATGGCCAGATCGTTCACCCTCGTCGACGGTGAGCTGTGCAAGTGAGCTGCGTCGGGCGTCTTGCAGCGATGCGTGCCCATTTTCCAGGGGCGCGAGCTCCTCCGAGACATTCACGTGGGCATGTGCAGCCACCATGCGGTGCCGCGCACCCTCGTAGGAAACACATTCCGCCGGGGCTTCTACTGGCCTACCGCGGTTGCCGACGCCAGCGAGATTGTACGCACCTGCGGAGGGTGCCAATTTTACGCCTGCAAGACCAATCTCCCGGCTCACACCCTCCAAATGATTCCGGTCACATGGCCTTTCGCCGTGTGGGGTTGGACATCGTCGGGCTTTTGCGAAAGGCACCGGGGGCTACACCCACCTACTAGTCACCATCGACAAATTCTCCAAGTGGGTCGAGGTGTACCCAATCACAAATCTCAGGGCAGAGCAGGCCATGACGTTCTTCACCGACATCATCTATCGGTTTGGGGTGCCTAATTTTATCATCACTGACAACGGGTCTCAATTCACCTACAGGAAGTTCCTGGAATTCTACAACAAGTTCCACATCCGCGTGGACTGGGCGGCCGTCGTGCACCCACAGACCAATGGTCAGGTAGAGTGGGCCAACGGCATAATCTTGCAAGGCCTCAAGCCCAGGATTTTCGGCGGACTGAACAAGTCTGGCCGAAAATGGCTCCAGGAGCTTCCAGCGGTCGTGTGGAGCCTCAGAACCACCCCGAGTAGGGCCACGGGATTCACCCCGTTCTTCCTAGTCTATGGCGCGGAGGCCGTTCTCCCCACAGACATGGAATACGGGTCGCTCAGAGTCAGGGGCTACGACGAGGGCACCAACCAGTGAGCTCGCGAGGACTCGCTGGACCAATTGGATGAGGCCCGCACTGTGGCCCTAATGCACTCAGCGAGATACCAACAGGCTCTGAGGAGATAGCAGGCCCCGAAGATACAGGTCCGAGACTTCAACGAAGGGGACCTAGTCCTAAGGCTGCGCCAAGACAATCGAGGCCGCCACAAGCTATCGCCCCCATGGGAGGGACCCTACGTCATTGTCAAAGTGCTCAAGCCCGGCACCTACAAGCTGGCCAACGAGGACGGCGAGGAACTCACCAACGCCTGGAACATCCAACAGCTACGTCGCTTCTACCCTTAGAAAGGATTTCCAAGTCTCTTTTGTTATTTACATACCCAACACCCCAGTTGGTTGTACGAATGTAAATTCCATCGAATTAATAAAGTCAAAGGGGGACTCGGCTTTCCCTAAAAACCAAGTCACCCTCGGGGGCTACTACGGGGGGCATCCCCCCAAAAAATGGTCCCATTTTTTCGCAAAAAATCCGCCGCAAATGTGCTGAGTACGCCTCGACCCAAACTCTGGGTGAACTTACGCGGGACGCGAGTGGCCAAAGGGCGAAGAAGCCCAAGTCGGGGATAGCTTATGCCTCCAGCAGGATACGACCCTTCCCCCTCGCCGCTTTGCCTACAAGCTACTTGTGCAAACAAAACTTTCCCAGCCAAGGTTCACCTAAGAAAGCGGGGAGGTAGAACAATACAATTGCCGAAGTAAACAATGAGTACTTCAATTCACAAACATTCAAATGTTTTAAACAGTAAATGTTTATTACAATAGCCGCGCGGCTTGAATGCTAACACTAAAAACATAAAGGGCACAAATGCCCAGTGGTCTTCAGGCTTGGGGGCCGCTTGCCGGGGGAGAGTCCGGGAAGAGGAAGTCCATGAAGTCCTCGGTGAGGATGTCGGCAGCAGGAGCGGCGAGCGCGTCTGCACGGTTCATCACCACCTCGTCGTCGACACCGACAGGAATGACATAGCCTGTAGAGATGGCCTCGAGGTCTACCTGGTAGTGGGAAGCCACCACGTCGAGGGCCTTCTGGACACCCAGGTGAAGGGCGCGGCGCATGCGCTGGGTAACGTGCCTGCCGAGGGCGCGAAGGCGACTCGCCATCGAGCTCCCGGCCTGCACCTCGCCTTCCTCAACCTCCTGACACGCCTCGAGGGAAGCAGCCCGTAGCTCCTCCAACTCCTACTGCGAGGAGTTGTAGGCCATCTGGACAGCCTGCGCCTGGGTCACCGAGTTCCCCAGGGTGGTCCACAGGCCTGAAAACCATAAACGAAAAACAAAAATTGGGAGCGGATCCCAAACAAACTGAACTGACGAGCGAAAGACAGACGACAGGCGACTCACCTTTGACCTGCTTCTTCTCCGCCTCGAAGGCCTTGCGCGTGGCCTCGGCCGCCTGTTGCAGGCCAAGAACCGTAGCTTCCTACTCCTCGACAGCCTGGCGCAGATCCTCATGGGAAACGCTGAGCTGGTTCAGCTCCCCGTTGAGCCGCGAGACTTCTTTGTCCCGTTGCTTGAGGGTTGCCTGCATCCCCTCGAGTGCGGTGCGCTCCTACTGGAGTAGGCCCTGGGCCTCTTCTCGCGCCAGGTGCTTGCGCTCAAGGGCGGCCCGAGCCTCAGCAAGGGCAGTCTGCTCCTGCTGGAGCTGCGCCTCAGCCCGCTGGCGCGCGACCCGCTCCCGCTGAAGCTACCCTCCGTTGAGGCGAGGGAGGCGGCCTTGTCGGCTAGGCTGGTCCTCAGCTCCTCAACCTTTTTGGCCTTCTCCTCAGCCTGGCTCCGCCAAGCCCGTGCTCTGTCGAGGGTCCCACGGTCCTGTTGGGGCTGGGCACGAGTCGCGACCACCTCCGTCTCCCACTCCGCCGCCAGGGTCCGCGCCCTAGCCAAGTCCTCGCGCGCCCTCCGCAGTGCCTCATCCCGCTCCAGGAGCGCCGTCCTCACCTTCTTGACTGCGGAGGCGTCCTCCACAGCCCGGGCGTCCAGCTCCAGGAGCTGGTCTTGCATGACCTCCGCACGGTACTCTAGCCACCTGTTGTCGGTCATCAGGGCCACGATAAGGGCGTCCAGGGCGTCATACTGGCCCCGGAGCTAGTTGCGCCCGGAGCTCAGCCGGTCAAGGAAGCCGTACTTCTCCCGGGCTCTACCCTCCAACTCCTGTCACCAACAGACAAGGCGCGAGAGGATCTGAGTCAGGGAAAGCCCGAACACAGAAGAGGCGAGAGGGGAGAAACTCCAAAACTCAATAAAAAGAAACGTGTACCTAGAAGACGCGCCACGCAGGACCCCCATGGATCTGCAGCGCCTCGTTCAGCGTGTTGTTGAGTGAGGTGCCGTGGTCGCGAAACTCCTGCCACAGCGCCCGCTCGGCTCGGGCCTCGCTGGGGGGGGGCCGGCGGCGCGCTGGCATGCTCTCGCTCCTGCTCCGGACGCGCCGCGGTGCCGTCTGGAGAGGGGAGGGCGACGCGTGATGACGAGACCTCGACGCTGTGCGCCAGACACCGCGGCATGACGCAGCCATCCTCCTGCATCACTAATACCCCCGCCGCGGGCTCGGGGGCTGGCGCGGGCCAGTCCCCCCACTGGCCCCATCCAAGCGGCGGGGTGTTGTCATTAGGAATCTCCACCACGGCCACCCGATCGCCACCCGCGGGGGCAGGGACTGATGGAATCGTCGGCGCGGTGGTCGCTGTAGTCGTGACCGTTGCCGCAGCTGCCGCCTCTTGCCGCGACCCCGCGGCCACGTTCGTGTTGCATGGTGGCTCCGTCGCCGCCATCGGGCTCCCTGCCACCCGTGGCGCTCTCGACGAGCGCCGCCTCATGGGAACGGACGCGCCCGACCTGAGCACCTTGGCAGGCACGAGTTCGGGGACGGTCGGCGCCACCCTGCGAACAAAAACGCAAGATCAAGCTCCAGCCCCTTGAAATCGGGGGTGCCTGGGAGGAACGCTACCTACCTCAAACTCGAAAAGACCCGTTTCCTCTTCCGCGAGAGCTCGTATGCGGCCGCCGCGGAGCCTCCCGCCGCCACCGTCACTCTCGCCGACGCCCCTGCGGCACTCGCCGGCGCCTGCGCGGCGCGCGCGGTCTCCTCTACCGACTGCCCGACGGTGGGCACCTCCGTGCCCGCCGCTGGCATCTGCTCCTCTACCGCCTCTGCGGCCCTCGACGACGGGGGTGGAGGATTCCACCTTTCGGGGGGAGCTCGCCCCCCATCGCTCTCTTCTTCCTCCTCCTCCTCCGACGACGAAATCTCCAGGGTCGCCGGGGGAGAGAGCCCCTACTGCTCGCGCAGCCGGTACTCCTCGCTCTATTGCTCCCGGCGCTCCCACCGCCGGATCCTCCTCTCCTTCCTATGCGCGGCTCGCTCCTGCTCCCGTCGCTGCGTGACACGGGCGACCGCTCGGGCCCGGGGAGTGAGCGAGTCAGACCGTGAGGCTTCCACGATCACCCTCTACTAAAAAACGAACTATTAAGATCGCATCGGTGCATCACGAGGGAACGAGGAATGGAGGAAAGCCTACTCACCGCCGCGGCGTCGGAGAGCATGACGAACGACCAGAGCTCGTCGTTGTTGTACCGCCTGGCCTTGAGGCTGATGGAGCGCCTCGCCCTCGTGGCCGCGTACTCCAGTAGGAGACGGTCGATCAGCAGCCGCGAGTGCGCCAACGACGTAGGGTTGGCCGCCTCGCTCATCTCGTAGATGCAGAGCTCCCTCTCCATGAGGGGCACGATATGCCTGTGGTGGAGGTTGGCGAGGACCGAAGCCGTGCCCAGCCCGGCGTCTGCCAGGTTCTTCAACGCGTTCAGGAGTGACTCCAGCCGGTCCTGGCGCGAAGAAGGAGATAGGCCATGGTGCTAGGAGTCGGCCTTCTCCTTCAGCACCTTGCCGGTGTAGGGGGGGGAGGTCGGGCCTGTCGTTGCGTAGATAGAACCATCCCCTCTCCCACTCCGCATTGTTAGTCGTCATCGTGCAGGGGGTGCAGGATTCCTTGCGCGAGTCTCGCAGCGAGATCGACAGGCCGCCGGCACGCACTGCCCGGCGCACCCGTGTCTCGGCCGTGGCGAGCGTATGCAACTCCGCGCGGAACAGGTGGACCCAGAGATCCCAGTTCATAGGGATCCCCAGGAACCCCTCGCAGACACCGACGAAGGTAGCCGCCCGCGAAATCGCGTTGGGGGCGAAGGTATGCAGCTCCACCCCGTAGTGGTGGCACAGTCCGCACATGAAACGGCTCGCCAGCGTGGTGAAGCTGTGACAGAACCGCCCAAAATAATTCCGTATTATCGCCTAAGCCGGTCCACGTGGCCATGAAGCAATAATAAAGAATTATTCTGTCGCTTCCGCCGGGTAAAGCCCGGTAAATCACATACAACAGGGTCGCTGATATACGCTAAGCCCACACGAAGGCGGGACCAAGCAATTGCGCACGGCACGACTTGGCAAGGTGCAAGGGGTCCTAAGGAACCGCGCGGCCAACTGTACTGGCGTGCATGCGCGCGAGGCCTCGTGCCCGCGGCGCATGGCGCCGTTGGGCACGCGGGCGAGCCTCTCGGCCGCCCGGGGCGCGGTGCACGGGGGCAAGGGGCGAGGCGGAGGGAACCAGGCACGCGTGGGGGGGGGTCCATAGCGGAGGCGCCCAGACGTCCGTACGCCGGAGGATTGACACTACGACACGTGGCCGATGCATCTGGAACGCACGCGCGTGCACCAGAGCGCGGTGATGACGTCGCCCGGCTCAAGTCTTATTCCGTTTAGGCCTTTTCGAAATTGCAAAACTCCAAAAATCGTCAACAAACTCGAAAATCTCCAAAAAGCCAAGTTGTAGAGGAGCTATAAACCTACAACTTTCCCAAAGGGCGACATATGTTTTGATCAACCGTTTGCCCGGGAACGTCGGTCGAAGTCAGCAGAAATCTCGGCCCCAAGTTACTGTTCACAGCACGTTCAACTCGATTTTTGGCCAATTTGCACTCAAAATTGGAATGTCTGCCAATTACGAAAAATGTGTTCCCAGAAATAACGAACAACTTTCGTACTGGCCGATTTTGAACTTCTATAGTGAAATTTGGAGAACGCGCAAGAAAACCATTTCAGCCTTAAAGGAGATCTAGGGTTTGACCGTGATTTGGGACTTTGACCAAGGTCTTTTGTGCAAATAGGTGACAATACATGTCAAACATGCTTAGAAGTTAATTAACCTTGATTAACTCATGTAATTAATGTCATTAGCGCAATTAAACATCAGGGATGTTACAGAAGCCGCGTTCGTGGTGCCGGATGAAGCTGACGACGTAGCCGAACGGCGGGTTGGGCTCTCGATCCGTCGTCGGCGGAACGATCCACGCCGGGGGCTGCCCCTCCACGTTCGGCGCCAGCTGGCCGCTATTCATGAGCTTGTTTAGGGCGAACAGCATCACGTTGAGCGGTTCCACGACAGCGGATCCAACACCGTGATTAGCTGGGTGGGAGCCATTGAGGCACGTGGAGGCGAAGCGGGCGGCAAACGAGAACGAAGGGGCGCGCAGCTGGAGAACGAAGGCAAAAGGCAAAGGGGAAGCAACGCTAAATGACGAGGTAAGGGACTCCCCCTTCCCTCTCCTTGGATTTATAGATCTAAGGGAGCCACGCTCCCCAAACCGCGTGTCGCGCGCATTGACTACAGGTGGCTGCATCTGCCACTGACGGGTGGGCCCCACTATGCCGCGATGGCAAGGCACGCGCGCGCGTGCTATCATTACGGCGCGACAGCCGAAGGGCCGCGGCGGCCCATCACAGCCTCCCCCCACGTCGCCCACTACGCGCGCGGTTGCGTTGCCTGAAAAGGCGCAACCACAACGCACGATTGCGGCCACGACTGTGGCCATTTAATGGCCTGGTCCCTAACCGAGTAAGCGCGACCCTCGCACGGCCTGAACCTAAGGCTCGAAAAAATCTGACCCTCAAAGGGTGCACACACCAACCAGTGGTTTCAAGCCCCACTTAGCAAAAGTGGGCGCCTGTTGACGCAAAATGTGCACCTAGAGCCAAACACACAGCAAGCCGAACAAGCTGGCTTTACACGCGCAAAAAGTCACGAGACGTGCCAGTCAATTTTTCCTGAAAATTAACAAAAGATAAAGCAGTTAGATACCAAAGCTTGGAACTTGCCGGGTGGTACCAGACAGTTCCATATTTACGGCTAGGAAGCCAGATGGGATGACACATAGCTATAAAGAGCTATCCGCCAATAAACTGAAACCATTCGGGAACTTATTAAAAGAAAAAAGTAACATTGCCGAATAGATGACGTAAGCATGACAGCGATCGGTCTTTGTTTGAACAAAGATGCACATGCACGAGGCCATGACCTATCCCCATGATAATTAACATTGAATAAAGTAAAGCACGAACATAAACATGTAATAAACAAGCATGCATAGATCCAAAGCACTAGTCTACCACATGTCTAGGTACTTTAAAATCCGTCGGGTACGATGCCAAGCAAATCTATCCACCGCATGATACAACTAGCATGAAAACCGTACCACTTTCCACAAATAGATCTATCCACCGCATGATACAATCTAAATATGGAAAGCTAAAAGCATACGTTATTTAAAGCATGAATTACGCACGTGTTCTACTCGTGAAGAAACATAACTGAATACGGCTGAACAGACGATTCGGGGTCCATGAAGAAGGAACAAACATTACCAAGCGAATAAATCTATCAAATTGATTTGAAATCTAATCCACCGGATGACTAGCTCCAAAGCAACCCAAAAACCTGCATCTACCGCATGATACCCGGTTCTTTCAAGATTTATACCAACATTGGCAAGCTTGAACCCGCAACACGTAACAACCTAGATCGATTCAGTTTCGTCTATCGGAAAGCACAAGATCCACGCGTTAAAACACGAACTCGACTCGTACAAGGATCACAAGAAGGATAAAGCCGATCTAAATCTATCTAGATTGGGCAAAAGTGTGTTACATGAATCTAAACATAAAGTAAAAACTCAAAGTAACACGGGGTAACTTAATGAATCTATTGGATCTTGCCAAAATCCAATAGAGCCGATAACTAGCTTCAAGCTAGATCTTAGCCTACCGCATGGCTCATGACCTAACAAGAAATTCTCTTGAACCAAGCTTGAATCTACCGCATGACACGAAGCATGGTAACAAGACTACTTGCATCAGATCTAAATCCACCGCATGATACTAGACATGATACAAGGTTGCCGGTACTCGCGGAGGTCGACGGATCGATGAACCCTCTCGAAGAACTCGACGACACGACAAAAGGACTCTAGGGTTTGGCGTAAGGCCGGTTTGTATTGAAGAATGATTGTGTGTATTACATACATTCAGGGCTCATATTTATACCCTGCCAAGTACAATCTCGAATGGATTCGCTGCCTAACTTATCTCTAAGCTTGATCGCCTATCCATCCATTCGCCCTTCCTGCTTGAGCCACGTCAACATCCAATCCCGCGAAATCAGCTCAACTGTTCCTTTGCCGAACGGGAGCAGATAGCCGACCGCAGATCTCTTTGCCGAATACATCTCAAAAAATCCTTTCCTTCCACCAAACGGACTCCTCACCGAGCTGGACCCACAAGTCAGACTCCTTACCAAATTTTGGTGTTAACACATGGCCCTTCAATTGCGGGATAAAAGTGATTTTGTTCCGCAATTGACTCCAGCCACGAACATTTTCAAATCGAATCTGTCAACACCTGCTCTTCTTTCTTCGCAATCCGTCGGAGTCCTCGTCTAGATCCAAACCCTAGATCCCCTTGTTCTAAACTCAAATCTCCAATGGCGGCTCAAAACCAAGATGCTCAGGTAAATTCCCCTCCCGTAAGCTTCATTCGGCATTTAGGTTTTCAATTTTACCTGAGATTTCGTAACGCTTTTCTTCAGGAGCCTTCTACTGAGCTTTTGATTCGCACCGAGGCCAATTCAAGATCCTATTACCTTGGTCCCGTGGGAAACTCTGATCCTCGAGATTTTATCGCGGCTGAATCTCAGAGGATCCCTTTCAAAGCGGCTCTGTCCCCACCTTCCCGGTGGCAAGATGCTTTCAAGAACTGGCCCTTGCCTCCAATCGCAGGCTGGAAAACTTGGTATCAGAGGATCCTCGCAGACAAGAGTGCCATAACCCAAAACTGGGATACCCTCCGCATCGCTCAGTGCTTAGAGTTATCCTTGGCCGAGACCCCCAAGAATGAAGACCTTCTGATAGCAGCTTGCCACTTTTGGTCAAATGGCGTCAACGCCTTCCTCTTTGGCCACGGCCCGATGTCTCCAACTCTAGCCGATGCGTATATGATCACCGGCCTTGACATTACAGGATCCGTTCAACCCTGGGATTTCAAACTCTTCACGGCAAACAGGGGTGAAACCAGGGAGCGGATACAAGAACTACATCTTGAAACACATGAAGGACAAACCTCTTGGTGAAATTGAATACAGGGCATTTCTGAACATGTAGCTATGCAGGTTCGTCTTCTGTGGTAAAGCCAATGAGCCTACCCTGAATCACATTGCAATGGCTTCTCATTTGGTCAGTGGCAACCGCCTCCCCCTTGGGAAATTCCTCCTAGGCAGTGTGTACCATATGCTTCACCAAACTGTCACCCAGATGTACACTAGCCAAAGGATAACATGTGTCAACGGTCCTTGGTGGTTTGTTCAAATGTGACTGCAGCTTCACATCCATCAGATCGTTGGTGTCGATTTGAACACCAGACTCTTCCCTTCATCCAATCACCCTGAAGGGGAACCTCAAGCCACCAGAGGATGCCAGAATTATGGAGAAGCGGCTTCAACTGTTCTTGTTCGACGAGACATCGGCCCGGCTTTTCGAGCTATTCTTCAAAGGTTTCCAAAATCCTCTCTGGCTCCCTTATCTGGACAATGACACTTTGATTTTCCCCTGTGAATTCTCTTTTGAGTCTGAGCGCCAAGATGGGAGGTTCCTGGAGATCCTCAACATCATCATCCGCCCATGCATGCTGCCGGCTGAATTCAATGGAGGAAGGCTGACCTATAGCACTTACGAATATTATCAGCCCAATGTAATGGCTCGGCAACTTGGGTGTGGCCAGATGCCCCCAAGACTGTTCCTGCATGAATTCCTCAAGCCCAGAGAGGAAATCAAAGAACTTATGCACAGTAGCAGAGTCTTCCATTATGTGTGTAGTTCCACTGTCTACACCTGGCCTTTTGTGCCCACAATCATAGCTCACTCCACCTTCAATTCCTGATGGCAAGAATTCCATGATCATATCTTCAGTGAGCCTGTGCACTTGTTCTGTGCAGAGTTGATGCCTGATTTTCAGCCAACTTCAGAGGTAATATAATTAACCTTTGGATCAGACATTTCCTCTTCCAATCATGATTCTGATCTCATTTCTTTTACTCACAGAACACAGTGCCTACCCCTCGAGCCAGGAATATCACCTACAATGCTGTAGGCCCGATCTCTGCACTGGGATTCAGGTCCCCAACTCTGGCTCAGCTAATGGCCAGGTTTGCCACAACAGATCCAAGCCTTTCCAGCCTTGCTGCTGATAGGAGGCAAGGTGTGTCTCTGATTGCTCCTCCAAATGCCAAGAGGAGGAGAACTGTCAAGAAAGTTCTTGTTGAGGTAAAATCTTTTACTTTCTTGATCACAAGATTACTTTGTTCCTGATAAATCATATCTTGTGCATTTTCAGACCAAAGCCCAGCAACCTTCAGAGCCAGAACCTGCCAATGCCCCATCCACTGGTATGACCTTTACTGTCCTCTTTTAAGGATGAACACTGGCATTTACCTCTTAATTTGACACTTGTAGAAGAAACAATGGAAGAACAACTTGTGGACATCCCAGTGTCTCAACAAGCAAGTCCACCTAGGGTTGAATTACCTATCCCAGTGGAGATCTCATCTTCATCAGGGACT
The DNA here is from genome assembly GCA_947561735.1 of Cenchrus americanus. Lineage (NCBI taxonomy): Eukaryota > Viridiplantae > Streptophyta > Magnoliopsida > Poales > Poaceae > Cenchrus > Cenchrus americanus. The sequence goes on from OX387240.1 coordinate 97,093,296, forward strand.
CAATCACCCTCTGCAGAAGCAATGAATTCCCCAGAGATGAATCTCCCAATCCAGCCAGAACCATCAAGTCCTCCAAGGGCACAATCACCTGCTAGTCATGCAGAGACACCAACCCCAGCAGAGCTGGACCCATCTCCTCTTCAGCCAGAAGCCCCTGAGCTGCCAACAACAGCGCCTTCTCACATAGAAGCTTCAGCCTTGCCTGGAACACCTCCTTCGCCTGTGATTGCCCCTGAACAAAGTCCTGCCCCAGCTCAAGAAATCAGACATGAGGTACTCACTTGCACTTAACTTTGCTACCCTTACTTTTAGCACTCCTAACTCGGCAATACTGCTTCTTAGGATCAGGCCCCATCATCATCAAGTCTGTCAACGGGGAACAATCCATTTGCCGAGGCGATGGAAGGAGTGCATCAAACTCTGTCAGAGGCGGTACTGGCAAGGCTCAGAGAAATTGTTGCCTAGCTAGAAAGAGATGCACAAGATCAGTTCAAGGATCTCGATCACTTTGAAGAGATGCTTGAATCTATTAGCCAAGAACTCCCTGAGGACATCAGTGCTTCTCTGGCATCTGTCTGTGGCTTGGAAATCCACTATGTGCCCATAAGGCAGGCTTTGAGGAAAATGCGCTCCCGCCCGGCTGTTGAAAAGAAGAGAGCCAGTGCTGAACAAGCCATGAACGGGGCACAATCCCAAACAGAGAGCCACAAAGATACATTGGCCAATCTGCAAGCTTCTTGTGATCCAAAAATTGCCAGGAAAGCTGCTTTGGTGTCACACCCGACTTTCCGAAGAAAACCAAGTGCAAGCCTATATGCATGCCAGGATCAAGTTTCATGCATATAGTGACATAAAAGTGAATACAGAAACAGTATCACGTAAGAAAAAGAAAGATTATCAGAGATTTACGCTTTATCCTGGAAACGAAGGCACCAAACATCACAGGCAATCGACTGGGGGTTGCGTACGCCTAGCACCAGCAACATCTTCACAAGACCTTAGAGCAGCTTCCTCCTTCTGAGCAACAATGTTTATAGCAAGGGTGAGCACTTGTCGTACTCAGCAAGTGTGGAAAAAGATATGAATGCAAAGGCTTTATAGTGGACTGGCTCAAAGCATTTAAGCAATTTTAGTTGGTCAAATTTTATTAGCACCTGATTACTAATAAAGTATAAGTATATACCATCCCACAATTAAGCATAAGATAAAAGGTACGCCATAAGCACATGGAAGCATAATCAGAGAACACGATTTAAGTCCATCTTCAAGTTTAATTATCATGTGAGGGTCCAGGCCGCCCGTGACCGTGGGCACGGCTAATCGATTAGTTTTACACTGCGAGAGGTCGTACATCTTTACCCACAAGTCGCGTAAAAGTCCCGAAGAACTTTAGACCCAACCATGCGATGCTAGCTAGGCATCATACCACACTTGCCGAGGTGTGATTGCATAGGGACGCTACGAGGCCGTTACAAAGATCCCCGGATGTAGGTCGCCCGCTAGGTTACCCGGTCGGTGCAACGTATAAAGCTCTGGACGAGTACCGTGTCTTAGCCAAGCCCACACCTACGCCCGAGCAGTCCATACGCCACTACCCGCCGGCCCCCAACCCTTATCGGGTAAAGCATACCTAACACCTAGTTCACTAATTAATAAGCCAAGACAGAGCCATATGTCTTGTGGTAGCATTGTTTTCCTGGGTGGTTCTCCATGTTCCGATTAATGCACAGTGATCTTGTATTAAACAGAGATATATAGCATCAAAGTAAAGCATGTTCATCATTGTTGTTCATTAAAACCACCATATCCCAAGGTATAGCAACTAAGCATAACTACCCAACATAAAGATAAACCCGTTTGATCAAGGCACAGGATAAATAACACTAGTCAAACCTTAAACATGGGTCCCATCATATTAATGCAAGCATATGCAATGAGTGATTAAACATAATTCTTAGGACAAAAGATCAAGGACACACTTGCCTTTAACCAAAGTAATGTCGTTGCTCGAATCTTCAACTTCTCGCTCTTCAAAGCTTCTCGAACGGCGTTCACTCTAAGCGCATCAATCATCGGGCACAAACATACACAAAGCAAACAAACACATATACTAAGAACAAAGCACCAATCAAAATAAAACTTTAAAAGAACGCACTAAAGGATAAGCTCGATTAGATGGATCACTAAAGCACACAAACCGTGCTTGGAAGGGAAAGGCTTGGTTTGCTTTAAAGAGGTGATTGCGGAAGATTGAGCAAGGACCGGAAAAATCACACTTAGATAAAGTTTGATAAAGAACGTCTAACGAACCATTTGCATTTACGAGAGAGCAAGGTTATGAGCTAGGTTCATTTTAATTAACAAAACAAATATAAGGAATATTTCAGGAATAAAATACCCCATGTTGACATTAATGCAATATTAAACTTTATTTACGAAACCGGTGTAAAGAACTAGTCAAGTTTTATTAATAAAGATTCATATATTGATTAAACCGATTAAACATTTAATTTAGAAAAACTAAACTATATGAACAATCTAAACGAAACTTTGTAATTCGAGTAGATCATATTATTATTAAAAACATTATGGTATTGACATTAATCCAATTAACATTTATTAGAAAGGCCGATGTAAAAGCCTAATCAATTTTTAATTAGAAAAGATTAATTAACTATTAACAAATTAACATTTGGTTTACGAAAACCGAGATAAAGATCTAATTAACTTTTATGTACAAAAACATGTGATAGAAACATTAATCAAATTAAATTTGCTTGTGAAAACGACATATAGATCTATTTTACTTTTATTTATAAAAGGCATGTGTAAATAGACATTAATCAAAATTAATATTAATTTTATTTTCAGAAACAAAACATGGTGAAAACACACCACTAACGCGTGCTTTACATTATTATGGCCCTAACGCAACTTGAACGGATTAAATCGGAGCTAAAACGAAAAAGATATGAGCAAAACAAGATTGAAAGGACCTAGCCGCGATTAACCGTAGATTTCAGGGAGTAGCAGAGGAAATTTGCAAGACACAAAGAATAGTGCTTGCGAAAAGAACAAAGGACAGGGTTAGATCTATAAAACTCTCGGGTGGGCTTTATGTGTGAAAGGTGGGATTTTCGTAGGGGGTTTTCCACAAAAGATACAAGACACACATCAAAGGTAGGGATTTTCTTTTCTCCAGGGATCTAATCGCAAAACAGCCTCATCTTCTACCTCCAGTTCGATCCAGAGACGAACAGGGGCGCACCCGCACCAGTGTGTGCTCCTGGCGCAACAAATCGCTGGGCTACAGGCGACGAGGGACAAGGATGAAACCCAAAACGGAGAGAGGAGATCGAGGGGATCGCATAGACGTGCTCACCAACAGTGGAGACGGACGGAGGTGGCCGGATTTCGAAGGTCAACCGCGGCCGGTTGGCGAGCTCGCCGGCTCGGGCAGTGCGGCGGTGCTGGCGTCCGGCGCGCTGCTGTACGGGGCGGCGCGGGGAGGGGGTGCCTAGGGCACGCGCGCACGCGGGGGCGGCCTCCCTTTTATGGGGGCGCGGCACGGCGGCGGCCGCCGGGGGGAGGCGGCGCGGTGCGGGCCCAGATGGGCCCGGCGTGGGCCTGCCGCGACGGAGTGGGTTGGGTCGAGCCTCGGGCTCGGCCCAATCTGGTAGGTAGGGTTTTTTTTTTCGAATTCATTTTTAATGCGAAAACAATTTCCAGAAAAGTCTAGAAATTGCTAAAAGGCACGAAAAATACTCCGAAAATCACAAAAATTCCAGGAAAATTCCTAGAGATAGATGAAGACATGAACAATCCAAATAAAGCATTTGGGGCTCATGAAAAATATTTTAGAGCCTTCTAATAAATAAAAATAGCTCGGGGAAAATGAGAATAAATTCCAGAAAAATCCGGAAAATTCTCGGGAGAGTTTGGACAGCTCCTAAACGCATTTTTGAAATCTTTTGCACTCAAGAACCACTAGATGCATCGGCATGAATGCAACACTCTCAACTTTTTTTATTTAATTTAGAAAATCAAACAAAGGATTTTTCCTATACTATATTCCCGTAAAGAAAAATAAATGTTGGAAAAATTTTAAAATTATGAGAAAATTGTTATTTAATTATTCTTTCTATTCACATCCCGAAATTGGAAATTTCGGGGTGTGACAAATCTACCCCCCTTAAACAGAATCTCGTCCCGAGATTCGAAGAAAGAAGAAGCAAGGAGGAGGGAGATAAACAAAGGCGTTGCTCCAAAGTAGGTAGGCGGTCATCCTCTTTTGTCGATGAGTGTGAAATCGTTATTCCTCATCTTGCCTTATTCATTGGGGTCTTCATCAGAGTGAGTTTGATGGGATAGGAGCAAGCTCAAGGTGGGAAGGATAGTAGAGTGAGGCCTTCTTTTCTTCATCTTGCTCACTTTACCTAACGATGGTGACAGTAGCATTTGCTTGTTGACTTTGTTCTTGTCTTCAATTCCTTCTTATGATGTCCTTCATTCGAACAGAGAGAGATAGCAAGGATGTGGGAGGTACAAAAGGAAAACCCAACTAGGCAACTGATGTCATCGTAGGTGGAAGACCCACAATACACCAACACTCACCACAAAGAACCAACACAAGCAATATCAAAAACCAAGCATCATCATGCAAACACTGAATTCCATCAATCAAGACATAGCTAAGGGAACGATACTACACGTCGTTAATATAGTCAGGGGGTATCCTCCTAATAGATCAGATGCATCTCCTAGCAAGGATATCCATAAATAATGGATTTTTCCCAGATCAAGGAGGCCAAAATTATGAGTTCAACCCAACTGGAATCACCTCAATCAGAGGTTCAGAACTCGAGATATGAATTAAACAAGATGGCTATGTCAGCAATGTTGGCAGATTCTGAATGCTCCACTAATTCGTAGGTATCTCCTGGGATACAAAACGAATACTGCTGAATTTTGGACAGAGCGAAGCTGATGAAATCCCTGAACTACTCCAATTGGATTTACCTCAATCGGAGGTCTATAGCCCGAGATATGGAATATTGAAGGTAACTAGGTCAGCAGGGTTTACAGATTCTGATAGCTCCAATGTTTCGAGCATAGCTTCTGGAACACATACTGGATAGGGCTGAATTTTTGATAGAAATTCACATATGAAAGTTAGGAACTAGCCCAACTGGTTTCATGCCAATCGGAGTTCTGTAGCTCGAGATAAAATTGAAACAGTGCTGATGTGTCAGAGAGCTGCGCGAATAGATAGAATGTTAAGGGTAACAGTTCTACCAAGAATCAAGGGGGTGTTATTGCTTGAGAGAATGGACAGGTGAGGTCGAAGAGATGTTCAAGGAGAGTGAAGATAAATATACAAGAATTCATGGTATGGAGAAAAGAAGACGGTTAAGAGGTGAGATCCTTCATCAGAGAGGTCAGGGATAAGGTGAGGAGGGATTGTAGAACAAAAGAGGCATTATGAAACGACCAATACTAACTAGGCTTACGTCCTACAGTAGATACAGCTCTGATACCACTCTGTCACACCCGACTTTCCGAAGAAAACCAAGTGCAAGCCTATATGCATGCCAGGATCAAGTTTCATGCATATAGTGACATAAAAGTGAATACAGAAACAGTATCACGTAAGAAAAAGAAAGATTATCAGAGATTTACGCTTTATCCTGGAAACGAAGGCACCAAACATCACAGGCAATCGACTGGGGGTTGCGTACGCCTAGCACCAGCAACATCTTCACAAGACCTTGGAGCAGCTTCCTCCTTCTGAGCAACAATGTTTATAGCAAGGGTGAGCACTTGTCGTACTCAGCAAGTGTGGAAAAAGATATGAATGCAAAGGCTTTATAGTGGGTTGGCTCAAAGCATTTAAGCAATTTTAGTTGGTCAAATTTTATTAGCACCTGATTACTAATAAAGTATAAGTATATACCATCCCACAATTAAGCATAAGATAAAAGGTACGCCATAAGCACATGGAAGCATAATCAGAGAACACGATTTAAGTCCATCTTCAAGTTTAATTATCATGTGAGGGTCCAGGCCGCCCGTGACCGTGGGCACGGCTAATCGATTAGTTTTACACTCTGCAGAGGTCGTACATCTTTACCCACAAGTCGCGTAAAAGTCCCGAAGAACTTTAGACCCAACCATGCGATGCTAGCTAGGCATCATACCACACTGCCGAGGTGTGATTGCATAGGGACGCTACGAGGCCGTTACAAAGATCCCCGGATGTAGGTCGCCCGCTAGGTTACCCGGTCGGTGCAACGTATAAAGCTCCCGGACGAGTACCGTGTCTTAGCCAAGCCCACACCTACGCCCGAGCGAGTCCATACGCCACTACCCGCCGGCCCCCAACCCTTATCGGGTAAAGCATACCTAACACCTAGTTCACTAATTAATAAGCCAAGACAGAGCCATATGTCTTGTGGTAGCACTTGTTTTCCGGGTGGTTCTCCATGTTCCGATTAATGCACAGGTGATCTTGTATTAAACAGAGATATATAGCATCAAAGTAAAGCATGTTCATCATTGTTGTTCATTAAAACCACCATATCCCAAGGTATAGCAACTAAGCATAACTACCCAACATAAAGATAAACCCGTTTGATCAAGGCACGGGATAAATAACACTAGTCAAACCTTAAACATGGGTCCCATCATATTAATGCAAGCATATGCAATGAGTGATTAAACATAATTCTTAGGACAAAAGATCAAGGACACACTTGCCTTTAACCAAAGTAATGTCGTTGCTCAGAATCTTCAACTTCTCGCTCTTCAAAGCTTCTCGAACGGCGTTCACTCTAAGCGCATCAATCATCGGGCACAAACATACACAAAGCAAACAAACACATATACTAAGAACAAAGCACCAATCAAAAGAAAACTTTAAAAGAACGCACTAAAGGATAAGCTCGATTAGATGGATCACTAAAGCACACAAACCGTGCTTGGAAGGGAAAGGCTTGGTTTGCTTTAAAGAGGTGATTGCGGAAGATTGAGCAAGGACCGGAAAGATCACACTTAGATAAAGTTTGATAAAGAACGTCTAACGAACCATTTGCATTTATGAGAGAGCAAGGCTATGAGCTAGGTTCATTTTAATTAACAAAACAAATATAAGGGATATTTCAGGAATAAAATACCCCATGTTGACATTAATGCAATATTAAACTTTATTTACGAAACCGGTGTAAAGAACTAGTCAAGTTTTATTAATAAAGATTCATATATTGATTAAACCGATTAAACATTTAATTTAGAAAAACTAAACTATATGAACAATCTAAACGAAACTTTGTAATTCGAGTAGATCATATTATTATTAAAAACATTATGGTATTGACATTAATCCAATTAACATTTATTAGAAAGGCCGATGTAAAAGCCTAATCAATTTTTAATTAGAAAAGATTAATTAACTATTAACAAATTAACATTTGGTTTACGAAAACCGAGATAAAGATCTAATTAACTTTTATGTACAAAAACATGTGATAAAAACATTAATCAAATTAAATTTGCTTGTGAAAACGACATATAGATCTATTTTACTTTTATTTATAAAAGGCATGTGTAAATAGACATTAATCAAAATTAATATTAATTTTATTTTCAGAAACAAAACATGGTGAAAACACACCACCAACGCGTGCTTTACATTATTATGGCCCTAACGCAACTTGAACGGATTAAATCGGAGCTAAAACGAAAAAGATATGAGCAAAACAAGATTGAAAGGACCTAGCCGCGATTAACCGTAGATTTCAGGGAGTAGCAGAGGAAATTTGCAAGACACAAAGAATAGTGCTTGCGAAAAGAACAAAGGACAGGGTTAGATCTATAAAACTCTCGGGTGGGCTTTATGTGTGAAAGGTGGGATTTTCGTAGGGGGTTTTCCACAAAAGATACAAGACACACATCAAAGGTAGGGATTTTCTTTTCTCCAGGGATCTAATCGCAAAACAGCCTCATCTTCTACCTCCAGTTCGATCCAGAGACGAACAGGGGCGCACCCGCACCAGTGTGTGCTCCTGGCGCAACAAATCGCTGGGCTACAGGCGACGAGGGACAAGGATGAAACCCAAAACGGAGAGAGGAGATCGAGGGGATCGCATAGACGTGCTCACCAACAGTGGAGACAGACGGAGGTGGCCGGATTTCGAAGGTCAACCGCGGCCGGTTGGCGAGCTCGCCGGCTCGGGCAGTGCGGCGGTCTTGGGCGTCCGGCGCGCGCGCTGTACGGGGCGGTGCGGTAGGGGGTGCCTAGGGCACGCGCGCACGCGGGGGCGGCCTCCCTTTTATGGGGGCGCGGCACGGCGGCGCACCCCCCGCCGGGGAGGCGGCGCGGTGCGGGCCCGGATGGGCCCGGCGTGGGCCTGCCGTGACGGAGTGGGTTGGGTCGAGCCTCGGGCTCGGCCCAATCTGGTAGGTAGGGTTTTTTTTTCGAATTCATTTTTAATGCGAAAACAATTTACAGAAAAGTCTAGAAATTGCTAAAAGGCACGAAAAATACTCCGAAAATCACAAAAATTCCAGGAAAATTCCTAGAGATAGATGAAGACATGAACAATCCAAATAAAGCATTTGGGGCTCATGAAAAATATTTTAGAGCCTTCTAATAAATAAAAATAGCTCCGGGAAAATGAGAATAAATTCCAGAAAAATCCGGAAAATTCTCGGGAGAGTTTGGACAGCTCCTAAACGCATTTTTGAAATCTTTTGCACTCAAGAAACACTAGATGCATCGGCATGAATGCAACACTCTCAACTTTTATTTAATTTAGAAAATCAAACAAAGGATTTTTCCTATACTATATTCCCTGTAAAGAAAAATAAATGTTGGAAAAATTTTAAAATTATGAGAAAATTGTTATTTAATTATTCTTTCTATTCACATCCTGAAATTGGAAATTTCAGGGTGTGACATTTGGAGGCAGAACTGAGAAGCCTGTCAGCTGAGATAGAGGCTGATAAAAAGAAAATAGCCGAGCTCCCTGGATTGATAGAGAAGACCCAAGAGGAAGCAAAATCGGCTATAGCCAAGATGGAACAATGCGACGCAGAACTCACCACCTTGTCTAGTGCCCAGAAGGATTGCCAAGAGCGGTTGGACAATTTCCGTCAAACAACATTAAATGTCTGTGATGTGATTGCGAAATACCTGAACATTTAGACGCCTCAATTGATGTATAACCGAATTGGTCGTTCTTGTAATATTCGTTCTCGCAATTTTATTTCCTTTTTCTTCTGCGCGCTTTCAAGTGTAATGCTGAACGACCCATTCGGCAAAGAAATGCCAACACCCGAATGGCACTTTGACTCTTCTCGCCCGAGCTACCAACCGAATGTGATTCGACCTAGAACTCCAAGCGACCCGCTAGCGGGCTGGCCAAGGAAACCTTTCCACCTTCCGATTTTCTTGGGATATGCGCCACGATCCAGAGCCACGACTCGAGGCCACGATCTGTCTTGCCAGGCCTATAAATGAAACCGTAGATGCCCCTAGCTCTCCACCAAGCCTTTTAGCTCTCGAATCTTTGCCAATCTCAGTTTCTTCTTCTCTCCAAACAGTGCACATCCCAAAGCGACATGGTGCGCCGCCTCAACCGCCGCCGTGCCTCTGATGAGGCAGAGGGGAGCAGCGCCAATGCGCGCCAGAGGCAATGATCGCTGTTTCCTCTTCTTTGATTCACCTTTGATCTCTTCTTGTTTTGACGATCATCTCTCTTTCAGGTTGATTCAGTGGAATCCGTCTCCTGCGCCGGCCAATCAGCCCCTTCCGGACGACTCCTCGGAGTCCGACGGCCACTCCCCCGTGCCCTACGGGGAACTCGATGCCCTCCGCTTCAAGGCGGAGCTGGAGACGGCCCAGCGCGAGTTGGATGACGTCTCCAAAAAGGCGGGCATAGCCGAGCTGGAGTGGGAGGACTAGCGCAAACTGCTGCTGGAAACCATCGACGGTACAGCTCTGAAATCAATTCTTTGATCCAACGCGGCTTTTGATGCTAATCTCCTTTCTTCTTGCTCCTTGCAGCCCGCGATGCCGAGCTCAACCAGCTGAAGGCGCTGGTGGAGCAGCTGGCCGACAAGGTGAACGCCCGCGGTGACACGCCGGCGGAGCGCCTTGCTGCGGTGGAGCACCGCGTTGATGAGGTGGCCACCCATGTCGTTCGCTTGGGCACTACCCTGGGCCTGGCTGCCGTGGCAACGCACACGGACGTCGACTACTCCACCAGGCCGCGCGGCTTCCGGGGCGGCGCGCCAGAGGACATTGAGGAGATCGAGCTCATCTTGGAGCGCCTCGATGGCCACGGCGACGCCATTGCCGAAATCACTCATCCCCAATCTGTGCTGAACAGGCTTTTTGACTAGATTGTATTAGGGATGTTTGAATATCGGCAATAAATGAAGAACTTTTTAATTCCGTGCTTGCTCTGTGATGATTTCTTTACATTTGCACCCGTGAATCTTGTTTTTCCTTAAACATATCCGGGGACTGTCTTGAGCCGAATATGCGAGAACAAATGCCCCTTGGCGCAAAATCCACAGAAGATCCCTGAATCGGCAATCCGTAAGCACTGTTCAAGCGAAAATCCTTCGCATCCGGGAGAAAAACCCGGCCGTTTGGTATTCCAACAGTGTGTACTGGCCAGTCATCACTCCCAATGCACCCCTTCGGTCAATAAAATAGCCTGCTGAGATGCCCTGCAAATCCACTCGCACACTCATCTATCACTTCTCATCTCCTCCCCCGTCTCCAGAGGAAAAAACCCCAAGGCCATGGACAAGGGCAAGCAACCCCAGGAGAGCAGCCCTCCAAGGAAACGCACGATTCGAAGGTGAGTTTTCTCTTGATTTACTTCCTGTTTCCCACATGATCTTGCGCTTTACCTCCTCTTCTTTTTTCCTTTTCAGCCTTGACTTGCTTCCTGAAGAAATCATCGGGACCGAAGATGTGCCTGAGTACATCTCCTCCAATTCCTCCCTCGAAGCAGAGGACGCCACGTCTGAACAGAGGACCAGCCATCAACTGCGCCGCCGCGTTCGGCACCTGGAGCACGGCCTCAGGAACATCACCGCCCATTGCCAAGCCGAGCGCGAGCGTCGCATGGCTCTGGAGGCACTAGTGGGGGGTAAATGCTTCTGACTTCTTCTTGACTTTGTGCCCACATCTGGATTTCTTGCCCCTAACATCCACTCCTCTGCTTCAGATGTCTCTGACAGGTACAACAACCTGAAAGCGGCCTGGGACAGCTTGGTGGAGGCTGCAAACCATGGTCACCCTCGTGCATTCCAAGTTGCCGTCACGGTGGTCCTGGAACAACTGAAGAGGGAGCAGCCAGAGAAGAAGCAAAGAAAAGATTGAATCATACTTTCGCTTCTTCCTCCACGCCTTCTGCTTCCCACCTCCTTGAGGTCCTGATCACCAGTGTTGTTGGATGTAAACCTGCAAGAAGCAGTTGTAATGTAGTTTTTGTGCTAAGGGCAATGCATCTAGGCACCGGCCATTTCTTCGTTTGTGAATTTTTTGTTACGAAGGCGGCCTCGTTCTTGAGCGCGTTTGTTTCGTGTCGATGTGTGTAATCCCGCTGCTGGTGATCATCGATCGATCTCAATGCTAGGATAATATTTCTTCAGATATCTTCCATTTATCACGGCGGAAAATTCTTCTCCTAGTAAAGTATTCAATATGTATGCATTACCAGGGACGCATCTGACCACACGAAAAGGCCCCTCCCAGTTAGGGGACCATTTGCCGAATTCGCTGTATTTAGTTCCAATCGGCAATAGCGCTTTCCAAACCAGATCGCCTTCTACGAATTGCCTGACTTTTACTTTCTTGTTATAGTATTTGGCAACCCGCAGCTTGTTTTTCTCGATGTTTTCCAGGGCCCTAAGACGGATCATGTGTAAATCCTCTAGCTCGTCCATCATTAGGCTACTGTACTCCTTGGAGCTCAAATCTTTGTGTAACACGACCCTCCTTGAATCTGATTGCATCTCCCAAGGTAGAACCGCATGGTGTCCATAAACCAATTCGTAAGGAGAGGTCTTTGTGGCTCCATGGGGGGCCATTCGGTAAGCCCACAGTGCCTCACTCAGTACCGAATGCCACCTCCTTGGCTTCTGGTCGATCTTCTTTTGTATTAGCTTAATCATGATCTTATTAGAAGCCTCCGCTTGACCATTAGCTTGGGCATAATAGGGAGAAGAGTTAAACAATTTGATTCCCATGCTTTCGGCAAACTCTCTGAACTCCAGTGACATGAATTGTGCCCCTTGATCAGTTGTGATTGTCTGAGGGATCCCAAACCGATAGATGATGTGCTCCTTGACAAATTCAACCATATTTTCTGATGTCACCTTCTTCAGTGGGATCGCCTCAACCCATTTAGTAAAATAATCCGTAGCCAAAAGCACGAACTTATGCCCCTTACTAGATGGTGGATTGATCTGGCCGGTCAAGTCTATACCCTAGCCCCTGAATGGCCATGGCTTGATGATGGGATTCAATGCTGACGCGGGGACTCTTTGAATATTTCCAAACCTCTGGCAATCCTGACATCCCTTGTAATACTCAAAGCAATCCTATAATATCGTCGGCCAAAAGCACCCAGCTTGTATAATAACCCACTTCATACGGTAGGCCGATTGGTGTGCTCCACATATCCCATCGTGCACTTCTCTCATCATGTTCTCGGCTTCTTCTGGACCCAGGCATCGTAACAATACCCCATCTAACGATTTATAGAACAAATTTTCATTCAGAAGAACGAATTTTATGGCTTTGTACCTGAGCTTCCTAGAGGCCTTTCGGGATGGATCCCTCAAGTAATCAACGATCTCTTTCCTCCAGTCACCTTCTGCGAGATTCGTCCCCAGTGCACATACCTCTGCAGCAAACGCTTCTTGACTCTCTTTGTAACCAGAGGCGCTTTGAGCCAGCCTGTTTGTTTCTTCATTATGTTCCCTAGGAATATGCTGTAGAGTTACCAACGGGAAGCTCTTCAAGATTTCCCTGCATTCTTCGTAGTAACTCCTCAGCGCTTCACTTTTGCACTCGTATTGGCCGTTCAATTGCTTGATCACCAGCTCTGAATCTCCATAAACTTCAACTGAAACGGCCCCGACTTCTCTCAAATATTGAAGCCCTCGAAGCAGTGCCTCGTACTCGGCCTGATTGTTTGTAACAGTGGGCTGTATAGGGATGGCAAATTCAAACATCTCACCCCTAGGTGAAATTAGTAGGATCCCTACTCCCCCACCTTTACCACATGATGATCCATCAAAAAATAAAGCCCAAGGGGTAATTTCAAGCAAATCAATTGATGGATCGCGATGTTCAGTTATAAAATCGGCAATGATCTGTCCCTTGATAGCCTTTGCCGATTCGAACTTCAACTCGAACTCTGATAAGGCCAAGATCCATTTGCCAATCCTGCCATTCAAAATTGGCATAGATAATATATGTTTTATTACGTCAAACTTGGAATACACAATGCATTCGGCATTCAACAAGTAGTGCCGAAACTTTGTAACGAGTAGTACACGCACAGGCACAGTCTCTCTGTAGCCGAATACTTGGTCTCAGGATCAAGTAGTTTTCGGCTAAGATATGCTACTACACGCTCCTTTCCTTCGAATTCTTGAATAAGGGCCGATCCAATGGTTTGGGTATCGGCCGCCACGTACAACTTGAAAGGCTTATCTAGCTGAGGAGGGACCAACACTGGTGGCTCCTTCATGTACTGCTTGATCTCATCGAAAGCCTTTTGTTGTTCGTCGCCCATGTGAACTTCTGATCTTTCTTCAGCTTCAGCAGTGGAGAGAATGGCAAAACCTTCTGTGACAAATTTGAAATGAATCTTCTCACGAAATTAATTTTGCCGAGCAGCGATTGCAACTCCTTGAGATTAGTTGGAGGAACAACCTCATCGATGGCCTTCATGCTCTTCTTGCCAACTTCAATTCCCCCCTCGTGGACTAAGAATCCCAAGAACTCTCCAGCTGATACCCCAAAAGCGCACTTGTTTGGATTCATCTTTAAACCATGCTTCCGGGTGCACTCCAAGGTCTTCTTCACATCTTCCAAATGTGTGTCATGACTTAGGGACTTGATTACCACATCATCAATGTAGATTTCCACCACTTTGCCGATCAACTCGTGAAAAATGTAATTCATGGCTCGCTGATAAGTTGCACCGGCATTTTTTAACCCAAATGTCATGACTATCCATTCAAACATGCCTATATGACCAGGACATCTGAAGGCCGTCTTCGATATATCCTCTATTGCCATGAAGATTTGGTTGTATCCCGCATTGCCGTCCATGAAACTGATGACTTTGTGTCCAGCTGCGGCGTCAATCAACAAATCGGCAATAGGCATGGGGTAACCATCCATCGGAGTAGCTCTGTTCAGGTCCCTGAAATCTATGCAGACCCTCATTTTTCCATTCTTCTTGTACACAGGGACAATGTTAGAAATCCACTCCGCATATCTGCATGGCCGAACGAAGTTTGCATCAAGTAATCTTTCAACTTCTTTCTTCACATCGGTCAATACTTCATCCTTGTAGATTTTCCGGGGTGGTTGCTTGTACAGTTTGAAACCAGATTTGATTGGCAACCGATGCTCAACGATAGAACGATCCAATCCAGGCATCTCCGAATAATCCCAGGCGAAGCAATCTTTGTATTCCTTGAGAAGCTTGATTAATTCCTCCCCGAAGTCCGGGCCGCAAGTTTGCGCCGATGAACGTCGGCCTTGGCTTATCACCGCTTCCAATGTCAACCTCTTCTAATTTATCAGCCGACATAAATCCTCGCCCCAACTTGCCATCAGTGCCAACTACGGGGTTCTCCATTAAAAATTGCTATAAGAGCCGACTGCTTGAATCGACTGTTGATCGCTGCTGACAGGTTCAACAGGACCTTCTCCCCAGTCTTTCCCTTAGAAACAATCAATACCTTGGTATTCCCAGAAGGCTGGTTCCATGTTCGCAACGCTCACGGAGTCATCTGCTTGGATGACCTCAATATCATCATCCACCCACTGGATAAGCTGCTGGTGCATGGTGGATGGGACGCAACAATTGGCATGAATCCAGTCCCGTCCAAGCAGTAGGCTGTAGGCTCCTTTACCTTCGATAACAAAGAAGGTCATGAGCAGTGTCTTGGACCCGATCATCAGATCCACGTGAGCACATCCCTTGGTATCTGAAGGATTCCCAGCGAAATCATTCAGTATTATGCTTGTAGGCGTCAGATCGCTCGGGCCCATGCCAAGTTTCCTGAAGGTGGTGTACGGCATTACGTTGTTCGCCGCTCCACCGTCGACAAACATCTTGGTCAATGGCTTGCCATTGACGTATCCTCTCAAGTACAGCGGCCTCATATGTCGATTTTTGGCCGGTTTGTCGAAGATTGCCTGCTTGGCCAGCACCAGTTGTGCCATCATCCCCTCGACCCGCTCATCATCTAGGGACGCCTCTTCCTGCACAACCTGGTTAGCAGGAGCCATGAATTTGCTCGGCAGAAAATATACCATGCATGTTGGAGCCGAACGCCTTGACCCTTCCGGTTGGTCCTTTGGACGCCACACCTGCTTTGTTTGGATCCCGGCCTGCCTCAGTTCACGGTTCCTCAAGCGTTGAACCCGTCTCTTCTGACTTTTGCGTAGGCCAGGCGGGCACCATTGCCCCTTCTGCCAGACACACAGCAAGCCAAACAAAAAGTGTGTTGACCCACTGTTCGGTTTGTAATGGATAAGGCATCTGACTTCTAATCAGACGATTGTGGGTTTGAGTCCCACCAGGCGTGCCAAAAAGTGTGTTGACGCAAAACATGCACCTAGCGCCAAACACGCAGCAAGCCGAACAAGCTGGCTTTACACGCGCAAAAAGTCACGAGACGTGCCAGTCAATTTTTCCTGAAAATTAACAAAAGATAAAGCAGTTAGATACCAAAGCTTGGAACTTGCCGGGTGGTACCAGACAGTTCCATATTTACGGCTAGGAAGCCAGATGGGATGACACATAGCTATAAAGAGCTATCCGCCAATAAACTGAAACCATTCGGGAACTTATTAAAAGAAAAAAGTAACATTGCCGAATAGATGATGTAAGCATGACAACAATTGGTCTTTGTTTGAACAAAGAAGCACATCCATGAGGCCATGACCGATCCCCATGATAATTAACATTGAATAAAGTAAAGCACAAACATAAACATGTAATAAACAAGCATGCATAGATCCAAAGCACTAGTCTACCGCATGTCTAGGTACTTTAAAATCCGTCGGGTACGATGCCAAGCAAATCTATCCACCGCATGATACAACTAGCATGAAAACCGTACCACTTTCCACAAATAGATCTATCCACCGCATGATACAATCTAAATATGGAAAGCTAAAAGCATACGTTATTTAAAGCATGAATAACGCATGTGTTCTACTCGTGAAGAAACATAACCGAATACGGCTGAACAGCCGATTCGGGGTCCATGAAGAAGGAACAAACATTACCAAGTGAATAAATCTATCAGATTGATTTGAAATCTAATCCACCGGATGACTAGCTCCAAAGCAACCCAAAAACCTGCATCTACCGCATGATACCCGGTTCTTTCAAGATTTATACCAACATTGGCAAGCTTGAACCCGCAACACGTAACAACCTAGATCGATTCGGTTTCGGCTATCGGAAAGCACAAGATCCACGCGTTAAAACACGAACTCGACTCGTACATGGATCACAAGAAGGATAAAGCCGATCCAAATCTATCTAGATTAGGCAAAAGTGTGTTACATGAATCTAAACATAAAGTAAAAACTCAAAGTAACACGGGGTAACTTAATGAATCTATTGGATCTTGCCAAAATCCAATAGAGCCGATAACTAGCTTCAAGCTAGATCTTAGCCTAGCGCATGGCTCATGACCTAACAAGAAACCCTCTTGAACCAAGCTTGAATCTACCACATGACACGAAGCATGGTAACAAGACTACTTGCATTAGATCTAAATCCACCGCATGATACTAGACATGATACAAGGTTGCCGGTACTCACGGAGGTCGACGGATCGATGAACCCTCTCGAAGAACTCGACGACACGACAAAAGGCCCTGTGCAGCCATCCCCGCCATCACGGTGCCATCCCGGGCACTGCAGCGCCATCCGCGACGCTGTGGAGGCGCGGGGCGACCAGACACCGCCACACCCGCTACTGGGCCCCGTACGGCCTCCCGTTAGCTGCACGCTAGAGTCAGCACACGAGCGACGACTGAACGGATGACTCCTACTCCGCCACCCTCGAAGCCACTCCTGGACGGATACAGGGCACGCCATGACGTCCCGCTAGAAGCAAAATTCGCCAGGACGGTCGTCTACTCCACGGCACTGCACACCATGCCATCACACGTAGCTAAAACAGTGTGGCACGCCTGTAAACTGCGTCCTCCTTGGCCTATAAAAGGAGGGGCAGTCCCCTGGCCGCAGGGGGACGACGGACAGCACTCGCTCGCACGCTTTCCGCCTTCGCCACGATATTGGCACTTAGCCTCAATCAAACCTCAGGGACCTGGAGGTTCCTCTTCCTCTCCCACCTTGCTTGTAGTACCCCTCTGCAAGCATCACGGTTCAACGCAATACAATGCCTAGAGCACACCCCTGTTGGACGTACGACCCCGGTCAGAACCAGGATAAACTCAGTGTCACCTAGTTGCTTAGCACCGGTCATCGAGAGATAGATCTCAGTGCTCATACTAGTTAGTGTCTGGACTACTTTCCGGAAGAGCTATGGGTGTCAAAGGGTTTGGGTGGGGGTTTGACTAGATTTTACCAAACCTTGACCAAGGTTGACCATTAGTTGATCATTAGTGATTGTCGGCTAGGTTTTCGAGGTGATGGCCCAGGTTGACTCTTGTTTGATCAAAGTTAACTAGTCTGACCTGATAATTAGGGTTAATGAACCTGGCTGAAAACTTAGGGCGTCACAGCATCAAACAACGACCGTTACCACAACTAGCCACCAGTCACGTGAAATGGCTGTTTCTCTAGGCCCACAGTGAACTTTGGTAACGGGCACCAAAACAGAGCCCGTTACAGTAACTCAACATCAGAGATGCATGCTGTGTACCTGCATCTCCGATATCTCGATGAAATGAGACGTGTCTATTTCACGCGCGTCTCAGCACAACTAGGATTCGTAACGGGCATCAAACAACAACCGTTACCACAGCTAGTCACCGGTCACGTGAAAATTACTATTTCTCTGGGCCCACAGAGAACTTTGGTAACAGGCACCAAAATAAAGCTCGTTACTGTGAAATCAACATCGGAGACACGTGCTGTGAACCTGTGTCTCCTCTATCTCGACGAAATGAGACGCATCTGTTTCCACGCGCGTCTGCTGTCTCTCGACTAAAGGAGACGCTTGCTTTCAACCTGTGTCTCCTATATCTCGACGAACGGGCTAGGTCCTGGGGCCCACCAGTCAATACTGGCAATGAGCTTTTACACCACCTGTTATATTGTTGGCATGTTTGCAACAAGCTTTGATTAATGCTCGTTACAGATACGTAAGCCACCCCTATAGTAACCTGCCTGCTTGCCGGCTACATCCTGGAACCAGCCATGATTTGGCAGCCATCAGGCGCTGCATCTTGCCATCCTGAAACCAGTCAGGATATGGCAGCCACCACAACAAGGAGACATCACAAACACATTCTATCATCACAGATATAGGCAAGAAAAATCACATTTATAGATAAGCAAGATCACATTTATAGACAAGCTAGGATCACATCAAGTTTCAAGTTACTCTCATCAGGGCTTATTTTGATGGAGTCATGAGAAAACTACCTGAACCAGGCAGCATCTGGCCCCAACCAAGCAAGCCAAATGAGTTTCAAGTTTCTAGCTATGAACTCACGATGCACCATTATAGAAGTTGCCGTTTCGGTCGATGGTCTCCTTAAGAATGTACTCGCACAACATCTCTCAGACATGCTTGAGATCTTATGTGGAAACAACTATAGCAGATTTCAAATCCTAAAAAATACAATCATTTATAGCAGATTTCAAATCCTAAAAAATACAATCATTTATGAGAATACAAGTAGAAACCAGTTTCTAAAATTAGATGGAGAATATGAGCAGAGACAAAGTTGAGTATTATTATCTACTTACAACAGCCTTCTTGATGTCAGGTATGTTATCGAGTAGTCTTAACATATGAAATACCACATGGAATCCACACAAAGAGGACCGCCACGGCTGCTGAGCACACTGCATCGAGGTACCAAAATGACAAGTTAATGCAGTACCAAATAGGTAAGAAGGGACCATAAAAAAACCTCGGTCTTACATTGAGATTTGTTTTGTGCTTCAGTATGACTTTTGGCTTTTTTTCTTTCCTTTTGTCACTCCGTCCTGTGCATGATCACCAAAGCCCTGCATGATCAACAATACCGACTAGAAACACTAAGAGATTCAATTTTGTGAACAAAACTTACAAGATATTGACCAGTCCACAACCTCTGATATTTGAGGTCTGAGAACTTAGCGGGGGATGTTGTTTAGCAGAATCAAGATACCAAACCTCTTTGAACTTCATACAGATGATCACTGTTACCCAGTGGCTAGTGTAGTATGCACCCACCACGTAGTCATTGTTCATTGCATTTGCGATTTCTTTGGTAACAAGGCTAGAATGCTGAGAAATATTTGTGGAAGTAATAAAATATGGATCTAAAAACCCAACACTGATCTGCATCTTCGCTGCCTTGTCCATCATTTTCCTACAAAATATCAAATTGTTAGCATGCATGAACTTTGTGGTCAAAATTAAAGAAATATCTTTTTAGGTTTTAACGGACTTACAACGTCCACAACCTCAAGAAGGTAACATCCAGAGAAGCTAGGGTTATAAGGTTATACATGCTACTGAATGCAATGTTTAACATTAAAGCACCGCCACCACCTTTAAAGTAGTGTTGATCCACCTTTGCTGGAAAGACAAGTTTATCCTTACTATGTTCCATGACGTAAGCATGCAACCTTGCACAATTTGGTCCAGCAACCTTTAAGATTGCTTCTGACAACATAAGTGCAGTAGGCCTGTATTTTGGTTGTTCCTGTTCTGTCCCAATAATATAGTTAAGAATCTCATCTTTAGATAGAGGTTTCCTGGCCTAGTTCCCCTTCTGTAGTGGAGATTGCCTGGGCTCCTCCTCCTGTTACAGAGGCTGTTGTACATGTTGCATTTGTTGCTTAGGGGGAGATTGCCTGCGCTCCTCCTGCTGCTGCTAGAGAGGTTGTTGTTTCGTCTGTTGCTTATCCTCATGTTGCAGCTGCTTAGGCGGAGTTTGTCTGGGCTCCTCCGGCTGTTGTTGATGCTCATGCTGCATAGTTTTGTGGATCTCTACTGCTGCTGTTGAGCCTTCTCTTGCTGACATTGAGCTGTAGTACCTCCATCTGATGCTGTACCCCTGCTACATGTTGCGGCTTTAGGGTTGGGATGTCTCATCATGGGTCGTATAAGGATCCTTTCCTTTGGCAATTGGATCCTTTGAATGAGAGCCTCAGCTAGGGTTGCTATGTCACCCCCATCAATTGGTACAGGTAGAGGGTATTGACCCGCATTGGTCCACACATAAGTAGGTTGCACCACAACATACCCATCCTGCACCGGTACGGAATGGCAAGCCTTTTGAAATGGAAAGACTTTCGCTAGTGTGAGCTCCACATTAATCCCGGTGCCATCCAAAAGGCTGCACGCGGTTGGCTCTGTCAGCTTATCTATTGTGTGCAACATAAGTGAATTATCACTGTGCACTTGATTCGCTTCGTCCTCGTTGGCATTCCAATGGTCTTGCTCTCTGCCACACGCATCTTTCTCACGGTCATGCGCATCTTCTTCCTCGCTGCCATGCACATCTTCTTCCTCGCTGCTACTGACAGGCGCTGGTAATTGGGAAGGAAGAAGTGCATTTTTCGGTATTTCGATGCCTGATAGTCTTAAATATTATGTCCATCATATCATGAGCATCAAACCTCTTGTTCCTCCTCTTATTCTTGTACATTCCAGCGAACTCTTCACCAAACCCTTTACCCCAGCCAAGTGAACTAAATACGCCTCGGACCCGACCTCGATGCTCTGGAGTCTCAAGTGTTGCGGTGAGGATATCATCCTCCCTAACCCCAAAGAAAGAGCCATCACTACCCTAAGCTGCAAGTGTTTTCACCCTATCTACTACACCCACCACTGCAAGGTTACTGAATGTTATGCCCTCGCTTCCTTCACTAGTATTCTTCGTCTTCTTCCCTACCCTTGCCCGCAGATAAGGTCTCGAACGTCCAGGAAATTGGTCCCAAGGGTTCTGCTTTCCTTTTGCTGCTAGCTTTGCATCCTCCTCCTCCGACTCTTTCCTTTTACCATGATAACCTTGTCTGCCCGTCTTGCATGGCTTATTATGCAATGCTCTCTTTTGTTTCATCTCCTAGCTTAATTGCTAAAATGAAGGAGAATTGATTTCCTACACAAACATGCCCCAGTTGTTGCTGCAAAAAGGCATGCTTTACAAAGGGAGTCTCCTCTTGGCTCACATATTTTTTCTTAAATGGTCCTTGAGCCACTGTTGCAAGGTTCCAATCTATGATATAGCTGCCTTAACTGCCTTCTTGCGAACAGATTCTTTCAGATTGGCTGGGTAATCTAGCTTTTCCGCTAAAACTGTGAACAAGTGTTCCTTCTCAATTGGTGAGAGATTATTAACAGCCTTGTTGATTTACACCCTCTCCAAGCAATGAGGCCACAGACCAATACAAATCTATCCCTCACAGCATCTGGGGTAGGCCAAAAAGTAGCATCGAGTCCATTTTAGTCAACTTGTCTTCTGGCCATTTGGTTTGTGTTCTTGACCCGCGGGACCGAGTACTACTCGTAGCAGTCTGTGCTGAGTGACCCTGTGAAGAAGGTTCACCACCTATGGGCTGTGATGGTGCACTAGAGGTAGATGAGTTTGTTGTTGTGGGAGACTGCATAGATGATATGTCAGGTTGTCAGTAGAGCAACATAAGCAAGACTGAAAATCTAAACAAAATTCTTATTAGATAAATTTGTTTTCTCTGATAGGCAAATTAGTTGATATTACACTAGAAATCATTACAAGTCGTAAATAAAATCAGCATAGACATACACATTTCATATTTTACTTAATTAGCATATAAAGATAGGTGCTAACCATTTTGACAGGGACACAACGATATGCTTATATATCAAAGTAGAGAATAAATTCCTTCAACTGCTTCCTTGTCCAACTTCAGCAGCGATGGATTGTGTGTTCCATGTGTACATGCAACAAGAGGATAAAGCAATCATGACATTATATATGACAGTAGTAAAACAACACTCACAACACATCATGACACCAACAATAACAATATACATGATAGAAGTGAAACAATTAACACTCACAACAAAGCATAGGACAGTCTAGTTATCAGTACATTATAAACCACTGTGATGCAATCCCACTAACATTATGTGGCCATCAGAATTAAAGTATGCTAACATCCTCAATGCTTTTCATGAATTTACAGTCCAAAAATTGTAGCACCAGAACATGAAAATGAATTTCAACAATTCATATAACTTCGTCTGTTTCCAACAATTTATTCAAACAGGCTTGGACCTACAAAATTCATCCATCAAATCCACAGTCAATCAATTAAAAATGAACTATTAAGGCATGTCTCCCTAATCCACCTTAACATGAATATATAGCAGATTGGGTGGACTACATTATAAACCACTGCGATGTAATTTCCACTGACATTGTGTGGTCATCAGAACTAAAATATGCTAATGTGTCGCCCCAGGTTTTTAATTAGCCTTAATAGCCGGTCAAATAGTCAACAGTGGTCAAACCACGGTCAACCTGGGCCCTCACCTCGAAAAACTCACTAACCCACCCTAGTGACCCCATTTGACTAGTAAACACACTTGTGGGGCCAACCCATGGTCAAAGGTTTGGTCAAACCCCTTGCCACCCTAGTGTCCACAGGTGTCTGCCGGAACTTTTGCCGCGTTCTCCAAAATTCACCTAAACACTTAAAATTCTACCTTTATAAAAGTTGTCCATCTTGATGAGGGACACAACTTTCATGTAGATTGGCATTTCAAATTTTGAGGGGAAAAGCTTGGAAAATGAGTTGCAGGGCAGATTTTACTGTTTGCCAAGACAGGCTGACATTCACTTTTGGCATTCAAATAGTTCCAATTCTGTGCAGAAAAACCCTATATAGCCTTTGTAGAAATTGTTAAGGGTAGCTAGATCTACAACTCTGGTATTCATCACTTGGTCGACTTCTATACAAAAATTTAGAGTTTTCAATTTCAAAGTTGGCACCAGTGAAAGTATTTGAGCCAGAGCGCCGGGCGCGCTGCCCGTCCCCGCGCGCGCGCCGCCGGCTCCGGCTTCCGCGCCCACGCCTCCCGAGGCCGCGCCCGCCCCAAGGCGCGCCCCGCCCGAGCCAAACCGCGCCCCAACGCACCTCCCCGCCCCGAGGTGCACCGAGTCCGCGCCGGAGCGCCGCCGCACGCGCGCGCGCCACGGACCGGCGGTCCCTCGGCGACGTCGCCGCCGTACGCGCGAGCCCCGAGCCACCGTAGCACGTTGAGCATCTCCGCCGTTACCCCTCGTCACCCACGGACGCGCCGAGCCGTGTGTAAAAGCCCCTTGCCCCCCCCCTCCGCGCGGCATCCCGAGCCGCGCGCCGCCATTGCCGCCGCCGCCCGGTGCTAGAGCTCACCGCCCGTGCTAGCCGCCGGTCAACTACTCCGGTAGCTCCTCTAGACTCTAGTGTAGCTCGCGCGCTTGCCAATTGCCCAGCATCCCGCCCCCTCGCCGGTTTTTCCCCGAGCCACCGTGGCCATCGCCGCCAGCCACCGCTGAGACCCGTCGCCGGCCACCTGTCCGCCCCAACCCCGGCATCCCACGGCCCCTAGGTGAGCTTATGGTCAAGCGGGGCCGCTTGCCGGCCGGCGCCGCCGCCAGTTCGCCGGTGTTGGCCGTGCCTGCGCCGCCCGGCCCGGCCAAGGGCTTGATTGCTGTGATTGGAATTTTTCTAGGGTGCCTCGCGTAAAATTCAGGGCTTAGGTGTAAGGAACCCTATCTAAGTTTTCTTGCAGATCAGTCCAGAGCCTTAGCAAATTTCTAGAAATTCGTAGAAACATCAGAAAAATACCAAACCAATTTTTTTGGGTTTAGGAAGAGAAATCCCACCACTTTTGTTATTTGCATATGGCTGGATTCTAAATAGTTTTAGCATGAAAAATACAAATGTGAAAAACCTAGATCTGGCATAACTTTAAATCCATAAATCCTCTATGTCCAATTTTTGGATATGTTGTGTGTTAGGTCATGGCTAGCTCCTGTGCCAAAAATTGCACAAAGTTATGAAGTGGATCTTGTTAAATAAATTGTTTTCCATTCCTGTAGAAACTACCTAGATGATTTTTCTTGCTAAATATGTTTATGTTTTTGAGCTCAACTTGTGCACACTGTCTTGTGATATCAAAACACACATCTTGTGAATTAATCATGATTTTTGGCTTAACAGAAATATTTATCCTCAAATTATGTATGTTTTCCTTTGAAAAATGATGAACCAAGATCAATAGAGTTCCTAGGTGAATATGCTGGTTCTTTAGGCTTGTTTAGGACCATAGAGCATGCATGAGAAAGTTGGGATTAGTTTTATGCTTAATTAGTTTTGTATGCATTTAATTTGAATCACTATCTAGCCCTTGTTAATTTCAATAGTATTTAATTTCCTAGCATCCAACACTTACATGTGGGTCCAATGGAGCAGGATAGGTGCTATTATGCATATGAAACACTTCTTTAATTTTTGGTAATTTAATTTCTTAATAGAAAGCTTGAAAGCCCTTTTAATATTAAAGAGAAATAAATAAAGGAAAGCTCCTAATTAATTCTTTTTCCTTTTTGAAAGTATTATTTAATATAATTAAAAGATAAGTAATTATCATTACTGATAAGAAATTAATTCATGAATACAAATATTATTTATACCTTTGCTTGTGAAAGTAAAAGGACTACCCATTCACATGAAATGACAAGTACAATAAAAACCTTTATTCAAATGTGCAATAAAAGAATAACCCATGTACAACTAATAACCTTCCTAAAAGAGAAACACTATATATATGCTTGTTAAGGTGAATATGACCAACAAGAGTTGGGCAAGATAACAACCTATCACATCACCTGAACTTGCATTGCATTCTGTGTAGATCTTCCGGACGGTGATTACTCGCTTGTCCCGGAAATCGAGGAAGGAGGAGCGGAAGCTTCGCTGCAGTACGTGGAAGTGCTCGACACCGAGGGTGCCTAGGCTAACCTAGCTAACGAAGGCAAGCTCCGGTGCATCTAACCTAGTTTTTCAAATGCTTTATTCAATTATCTATGGATGATTGTGCATTTAAGTTCAGGAGTTGAATGAAACCCTAAATGCATGATCCCTAGGTACCTTTGTCCTTACTAGTATGATAGGTCGATAGCTGCTAAGCTATAGGACCGTTACAAGTCGAGTGATGACCTCACTCGCGAGAATAGGTTCCTAGATAGGAATCACAATATATCCTTAAATGGATTGCTCACGTGGTAAGAGCATGGGAGCTGGGCTCCGGTCCAGTGGTTATGTGGGTTAAGCTTTTGAACGTACTAAGCACATGTCGGATATGGGACCGGTAAGCCTAGTACCTTAATGAGACGGCAAGGGATCCTACCGTTACTACTCTTGGGATTCGCTCTCACGGCTAGCTACCGGTGGTGTATGGTGAGTCTAGGTATCTCGCGGGGTATTCCGGATAGCCTGCACCAAAGACTGTAAGATTCGATCCCGACCCGAGGATTTTTGGAAACGGCCTGGGAAAGTTGTTCCTTTGTGGGAAGCTAACCGTGTGTTTGGGTCTATCTTGCAAGGTTTTAATCAATCGATTGTCGGCCTCTCACCGTTATCCGAGACTGCTTACTCCACTAGTCATGAGATCCCTAATGATGGAAGTTGATGAACTTTATGTTTGATTAATTGTATTGTACAACTTTGTTTGTACTAGTTGGCGAATGTAGTAAGGAATAAACCTACTAGAACTTGTGCTAAAATTTTGAAAGTAAGAACCTACTCTTTGTTACTTTTTAGCAAAAGCAACCCAGTAGCCAAAAAGCCTTTCATGGTCTAGATTTGGTGAAGTAGTTATCACCGACGGGTAAGTCTTGATGAGTATTAGTATACTCAGCCTTGCTATAATGTGTTGATCCACGTAATGCATTCAGTGATGTGTGGCCCGTAGAGATCCCGCCCGGCTAGGAGCTGGAGTGGGTGGAGGACGACTTCTGAAAGCATCATGGATGGCCTCCCGTGGTGTCTTCGCTTCCGTTAGTTTATTTCCGCTGTTTTCGAAAACTCTGAACTATTTCGTCATGGCAAAAACTATGGTTTGTAATAAATAAACCCCTCGGGGTACGAATTTGGATATTAATGTTGTTGTATCTCTGGACTCGCCTTCGAGTGAGTTTTAATGCATATATTCGATCCTTGTTGCTTTTCAAGTGATTTACCCGGTGTTAACCCGGCAACTAACGACAAGATGATACTTTATTATTGCTTAAGGACTAAAGTGGATCGGTCTTAGGCGATAGTACGGTATTTTCCTGGGAGGGTTGTCACAGTTGGCATCAGAGCTTATATGCACCAGAGATTAATTAATGAATTTAATCACTGATTTTTGAATAAAATATGCCAAGATTGTCTGATTTTCCAAAATACATTGGTCCGCTAAGGATAAACTAGACCGAGAGGTCCTAGAGGGAATTTTGGGTTCTTTCAGGTGGCTTAATTAACTTATGGTTTATTTTGCTAAATTCCAGCACATTACTTTATGTCAGACTTACTTTCGTGCACAACCAAACTAGGAGCCATGTGTTTTATACGTTTGCTGTTCCGCATCACGGGAATTGCGAGGGTTGATGGAGTGATCCATTCCACGGATCCCATCTTCGCGTCTGTTTATGAGTTGTGTGTCGCCACGTGTTTCATACGTGTGCATTCCGCATGTCGCTCATGCGAGGCAAGGATACACTCCATTCAAACGGAGAGTGTCCGAGGTTGGACGCTGTCCATGCAGCAGCTTAACGCATGGATACCGTTTCTATAGTGAACGGTAATGTATGTGGACGCTTTCGTGACGTGCTGGCACGAAAGGTTCGTTTTCTGCAGGTACATGACAGCGCTTCGTTAGTTGTTAAGCGAGTACCGTATAGTTCTCGACTAGTTATTATAGGGAGAGATGAATAAAAGCCTTGCCACTAGCAATAACTTCGATTTTTGGCTTGATTGCCATGTGAGGTCGGATAGGACGTCTTGCATGCATACTAAAAATCGAAACAACTAAAATGGACCCAAAACCGAACTTCTATATACTCTCTAAGGAAGATTTTGCTAGTATGTGCTTTTTATAAACTAGAGTACCTCTCATACCTAGACGTCATGCTGCCGAAATTTTGAAAAAGTTGTTACCTTGTGCTAGGATTAATTAAACCAAATTGTTAAAAACGATTGCTCCTTAACTAGTTATCTTGTAATCGCAAGTACCAATCCTAGTTCTGTTTGGGTTGGTTTACACTTTCTTAGGCACATCTAGGTTCAGGACCATCCACCTTGTTCCTTGTTTGAGGCAACCTTAAAAATTTAATTAGGTGTTGAAGAATTTATTTTGAACCGGGAAAACTTGGGAAAGATTCGAGATTTCTGGATTTTTGGTTATGAATTTTTATTCACAGCTGCCAGAACTTCACCATTTGACATGTCGTTCTCTTTGAGGTCTGACATGAGTTACATTTGTGTACAGATGGCTTTCCCTGTGTTCCACGAGTTCGACGCTGACGGTACGATCCGTACCAACGGGTTGCACTGGGAGGGTTTTCCGCGCTATGCGTGGGAAGCACTCAGCGCCGCAGGCTACCTCACACCACCGACTTACGAGGTGAAGGAGTTGGAGCGCTATGGCGTTCCCCGTTGCAGAGTGATCGTCACTGTTCTGCCACACTCGGACCACGCCGACTGGTTCGAGTTGAGTTTTATCTGCTAGGGATTTATCACTCACGAGTCCGTTGAGTCAGCCGCCCTCAGAGTGCTGACAGATTTCTGTGACCACAACCCCACCGTGGTAGCTCTCTCTCCGTTTGGATTGTTTCCTGCTGTGAGTCCTCACAACCCAGCATGGTTGGGCCGTATGGATCACCTACGGGAGCTGTTGACACTAGCAGAGCCGTTGGATGTTACTCAGATGCTAGCTCGCTGTCTGAACGTGGTCTTCACACTTCAGGGGCTACGCTATAATACCGCAGCGATTATTGGGCAGTGTTTGGAGGCATCTAGGCGTGATTGGCAGCGGCTTTCAAGAAGACACCGGCGGCTGAACTTTACGCTTACTCAGGTGCAGCAGGAGAATGACAGGCTGTGTACTAGGAGATTTCAGTTAGAGCTAGAGAGAGGCGACCGCCTGCAGAGGATTGTAGATCTAGAGGCCGAGAACCATGCACTAGAGGAGAATGCCGATGTGCATGAGATTGAGAGGCTGACGCTACTTCAGAACATTGCTGATATGCAGCAGCAGGTGGAGGAGCCCGAGGTACAGGTGGCAGCTTTGCAGGCTATAGTGGCCTTACAGCCCACCGCCCCCGATGCGAGCACACCGGAGGAGCAGCAGGGTTTGTCCGGTCTGGATCAGACAAGCCAGGCAGGACCACCGTTGCCGACTCCCCCAGCTTCGCCTACGTACAGTGGTGCTTCAGTGGGCAACTAGGTTGCCGACAACAGGAATAAGAAGGATGTCGATCCTATCGAGTTATCTTGAGGTGTTTAGAGTAGTTGGCTTGTCAGCACATTTTCGTGCCGAGTAACTGCTTGTATCGTGTCATGCCTTGTTGTTTTCAAAATTCGAGAGTTGTAATGTCCTTGGATCTTGTTCTATCTTATTGTAATAAAGAATGCTTGAGCATGTGTGCTTTAAGTGAAATTCGTTGTTGTTCAAATTGAAACCTTCTTGCGTATGATTACCCAAATTCTTGAATAAACCGTTGCAAGTGACCACGCTTGGCAATCTTGCTTTTCCACCTAAAAGCGTTGGCAAACCAAGCATTTCTAGGGGCATTACTCGTTGCCAGCGATTAAGTGGTCGTTCGTATACCACCTTCGTTGGTACCCGAAGTGACAGTAATTGTCCGAGGGTAAATGCGGGCCCGTGCATTCGAGTGATCGCATTCCTAACCGTGTTAAGAAAACGATTCTATGAACCTTGGTGGCTATGGAATGTTGTTCTACTGTTGTTGTCCTCATCATTTAAATGCTAATGAGATGTGGTTATGCATGATCATGCTTGTCATCATTTTGGAGTAAGCTTTTGGCTATCTCACTAATGAAGCTCGCTTTTCAGATGGTGGGAACCACACACAGCTCGCCCAACAGTTTCGGAGCAAGTGGTAGCGGTGACTTGCCGCCACCCCCACCCATGAAGCCGTCGGAGGCCTTCATGGCCACCCAAACCGAGGTGCTGCGCCAGATCCTGCAGACGCAACAGCAGATTGCCCAGCAGATGAACCGAGGGCCGCCACACGGGGCCAACCACGAGGGGCCTAATCAGGTCACCACGTATGCCCAGTTCATCGCTATGAAGCCACCGACCTTCGCTAAAGCAGAAGACCCCCTGGAAGCTGAGGCTTAGATCTAGGCCATAGAGGCAAAATTCTCTGCCTTTGTGCTGCCTTGCTCTGAGGAGAACAAAGCTAACTTCGCAGCGCTGCAACTGCGAGGAGAAGCTTTGATGTAGTGGGACCATTTCAAGTCAATGCAGCGAGGGCACGCTGTGACTTGGGATGAGTTCAAGCAGGCTTTCAAGAGCCACCACATCCCCAAGGGACTGATGGATAGGAAGATGAGGGAGCTGTTGGCCCTCAGACAGGGATCCGACACGGTGTATCGCTACGCTCAGAAGTTAAATAGTTTGTGCCAATATGGCGGGCATCACAATGATACTGATGCAAAGAAGATGGAAAGGTTCCGTGATGGGCTTGATGGCAAATTGTACGAGCTTCTGAACCTGCTCGAGCTCGCGAACTTCCATGAGCTAGTGAACAATGCTATCTCTCAAGAAGATGCTATGAAGAAAGCCCACGGGGACAAGAAGAGGATGTCTGGTTTCACCCCAGGCAGCGGAACGGGCAAGAAGTTTTGCTTTGTGAAGAAGAACGCTCCAGGCCCATCCCAGCAATCTTCAACTGGACGCTGGACGATGAAGTCACCTCAGAGCAAACCCACAGGGAACTTCCAGTTTCGCAGTGCTCAGCAGCAGGCCCCAAAGTCTAATGCACCTCCTCGCAATGTTGGTGATCGTCGTTGCTACAACTGTGGCCAGCCGGGGCATTACATCAACGAGTGCCCCCAAGCCCAGGCAGATCAAGCCCAACCCGCAGAATCAGGGTGCAGGAAACAAGCGTGCCACTCCGGCTAAGAAGCCTATGGTGCAAGTACGCCAGGGCAAGCTGAATTTCACTACCATGAGTGACATCCCAGAAGGAGCTTCAGTGCTCACGGGTACATTCTCTATCAAAGACACTCCTGTTAAGGTTTTATTTGATTCAGGAGCCACTCATAGTTTCATAAGTGAAAGTCTATTAGACAAGTTGGGTTTAAAAGGATACAAACCAAATCAGCTTATAAGATTTCCACACCAGGTGGGAACATCACGTCTCATTTAGTAACTTTTGAAGTTCCTCTAAGACTAGGAAGTAAGGTTATTCGATCTAATCTTGTAACCATCAAATTGGGAAGCATTGATGTTATCTTGGGTATGGAGTGGATGAATCAACATAAGGTGATTCTCGATATATCAGATAGGGTCATAGAGATCAATTCTCTACGGTCGGGCACACTACCTAGTACCTACCTTTCAGGGACGGTACCGATTCTTGTGCCTATGTGACCATTATCTCCCCTCTCGATGAATTTCCAGTACTGTGCGAGTATCCGTATGTCTTTCCTGATGAGTTGCTTGGTATGCCACCAGACAGAGATGTCGAGTTTGTGATCGAACTCCAGCCCGGTATTGCACCCATTTCCAAAAGACCTTATCGCATGCCACCCAAAGAGTTAGCCGAACTGAAAACACAACTCCAGGAATTGTTAGATAAGGGTTATATTCGCCCGAGATCTTCTCCTTGGGGTTGCCCTGCTCTCTTTGTCAAAAAGAAAGATGGTAGCTTGAGGATGTGCATAGATTACCGCCCTCTCAATGCAGTCACCATCAAAAACAAATACCCGCTTCCCCGAATTGATGTTCTTTTTGATCAATTGGATGGTGCCAAAGTCTTCTCTAAAATTGATCTTCGTTCTGGCTACCACCAAATCAAGATTCGACCTTGCGACATTCCTAAAACCGCCTTTTTCACTCGTTATGGTCTTTACGAGTTCTTGGTGATGTCTTTCGGACTCACAAATGCCCCAGCCTACTTCATGTACCTCATGAACTCAGTGTTCATGACGGAGCTCGATAAATTCGTCGTGTTCTGTATCGATGATATTCTCATCTATTCCAAGAGCGAGAAAGAACACGTCAAACATCTCCGAGTTGTCCTTCAGCGTTTGCGAGATCACAAGCTTTATGCTAAGTTCTCCAAATGCGAATTCTGGTTGAAAAGTGTGAAATTCGTAGGGCACACCATTTCCCATGATGGTATCTCCGTCGATCCCAGCAAACTCCAAGAGGTGATGGATTGAAAACCACCCAAGTCCGTCCACCAAATCCGTAGTTTCCTAGGATTGGCGGGATACTACCGTCGATTCATTCCTGACTTTTCAAGAATCGCAAAACCCATGACCGAATTACTCAAGAAAGGAGTGAAATTTGTGTGGAGCGAAGCCTGTGACGAAGCTTTCCACACCCTAAGGCAACATCTAACTTCAGCCCCAGTGTTTGTGCAACCGGATAATTCCAAACCGTTTGAAGTTTTCTGTGACGCATCAGGCACAGGTCTCGGCTGTGTCCTAATGCAAGAGGGCCGAGTCATTGCCTATGCTTCACGGGCACTTCGACCCCATGAGCTCAATTATCCTACCCATGATCTTGAGTTAGCTGTTGTTGTCCATGCCCTCAAGATATGGAGGCATTATCTAATGGGTAATCGTTGCAATATCTTCACTGATCACAAGAGTCTGAAATATATCTTCACTCAGTCAGAATTGAATATGAGACAGAGAAGATGGCTTGAGTTGATTAAGGATTATGATCTAGAAGTGCACTATCACCCCGGCAAGGCAAATGTTGTTGCGGATGCTCTTAGCCGCAAAGATCATTGCAACCACCTAGAGTTGGAGCCAATTAGTGAACCGTTGTGTGAAGAAATGAGAAGGCTCAACTTAGAAGTGGTACTGCAGGGAATTCTTAATGCCTTGACGGCAGAGTCCGATCTTTATGATAGAATTGTCACTGCTCAGCGCAATGATGTAGACATTCAAACCATCAAACAGAAACTAGCAGAGGGAGCCCCCAAGTACACTTGTTTCCAGAAGGATCACCAGGACGTGATCTGGTTTGGGAAACGCCTAGTGGTCCCCGTTGACCCGGAAATTAAGAAAATTATTCTAGATGAGGCTCACATGTCCAAATTCTCTATTCATCCCGGTAGTACCAAGATGTACCAAGATCTGAAACAAAACTTTTGGTGGTCCAATATGAAGGTGGATGTAGCCAAGTATGTAGCCGAGTGCGATACTTGCCATCGAATGGAAGCAAGTCATTTGAAATCGGCCGGTGTACTTCAACCCCTGTTGATACCTATGTGGAAGTGGGATGATATTAGTATGGATTTCATAGTGGGTTTACCCCTAACAGCTAGAAAGAAAGATTCTATTTGGGTAATCGTAGACAGACTCACCAAGACCGCTCACTTCATTGCCGTGCACACCACTTACTCCGTACAACAATATGCAGAGTTGTACGTGGATCACATAGTTCGTTTGCATGGAATCCCAAAGACTATAATCTCTGATAGAGGGCCTCAGTTTGTAGCTCGTTTTTGGGAACAATTGCATGAGTGTTTGGGAACCCAGCTGATCCGCAGTTCCAGTTATCATCTGCAGACCGATGGTCAGACGGAAAGAATAAATCAGATTTTGGAAGATATGTTGAGAGCAAGCATCTTGCACTTTGACAAGAGTTGGGATATGTGTCTGTCCTTGGCAGAGTTCTCCTACAATAACAGCTATCAAGCCAGTTTGAAAATGGCACCGTTCGATGCTCTTTACGGACGTAGGTGCCGTGCTCCGCTGAATTGGTCAGAGGCCGGAGAGAGGACGCTCTTTGGACAAGAATTAGTTAAAGAGGCCGAAGAAAGAGTGCAGGTGATAAGAGAGAATTTGAAGATGGCACAGATGAGGCAAAAGAGTTACCATGACAAGGGAACCGCACCTCGACACTTTGAAGTGGGAGATTACGTATATTTGAAAGTATTCCCCACCAAAGGTGTGCAAAGGTTCGGAGTCAAGGGAAAGTTAGCCCCGCACTACATTGGACCATATGAGGTTATAGATGTATGTGGACCCGTGGCTTACCGTATCCAATTGCCAGAACGGTTTTCCGCAGTTCACAATGTGTTTCATGTAACTCAATTGAAGAAGGGAATGCCTGTGCCGGAAAACGAGATCATCACGGAAGCTAATGCTTGGATTGAGCCGGATTTCTCGCTCATCGAGCACCCATTGAAAGTATTAGACCAAAAAGAGCGAAAGACCCAAAGGCAGACTGTCCGGATGTACAAGATCCAATGGAGTCATCACACGGAGGAAGAAGCAACGTGGGAGACGGAGGACTATCTTAACACTAAGTATCCGGGCTTCCTACAATCTCGAAATCATGAGTTCTTCTCCCCATCTCTTCGTTATCAAATTGAATCTCGGGACGAGATTCCGTTTAAGGGGGGTAGGCTGTGACGCCCCAGGTTTTTAATTAGCCTTAATAGCCGGTCAAATAGTCAACAGTGGTCAAACCACGGTCAACCTGGGCCCTCACCTCGAAAGACTCACTAACCAACCCTAGTGACCCCATTTGACTAGTAAACACACTTGTGGGGCCAACCCATGGTCAAAGGTTTGGTCAAACCCGTTGCCACCCTAGTGTCCACAGGTGTCTGCCGGAACTTTTGCCGCGTTCTCCAAAATTCACCTAAACACTTAAAATTCTAACTTTATGAAAGTTGTCCATCTTGACGAGGGACACAACTTTCATGTGGATTGGCATTTCAAATTTTGAGGGGAAAAGCTTGGAAAATGAGTTGTAAGGCAAACTTTACTGTTTGCCAAGACAGGCTGACATTCACTTTTGGCATCCAAATAGTTCCAATTCTGTGCAGAAAAACCCTATATAGCCTTTGTAGAAATTGTTAAGGGTAGCTAGATCTACAACTTTGGTATTCATCACTTGGTCAACTTCTATACAAAAATTTAGAGTTTTTCCATTTCAAAGTTGGCACCAGTGAAAGGATTTGAGCCAGAGCGCAGCGCGCCGCGACGTCGCGCGCCCCCGCACGCCGCCGTCGCCGGCCGCGCGCGCGCCGGCTACGGCTTCCGCGCCCACGCCTCCCGAGGCCGCGCCCGACCCAAGGCGTGCCCCCGCCCGAGCCAACCCGCGCGCCCCAACGCGCCTCCCCACCCCCGAGGTGCGCCGAGTTTGCCCCGGAGCGCCGCCGTACGCGCGTGCGCGCCACGGACCGGCGGTCCGTCGGCGACGTCGCCGCCGTATGCACGAGCCCCCGAGCCACCGTATCACGGCGAGCATCTCCGCCGTCACCCCTTGTCACCCACGGACGCGCCAAGCCACGTATAAAAGCCCCTTGCCCCCCTCCGCGCGCCATCCCGAGCCGCCCGCCGCCATTGCCGCCGCCGCCCGGTGCTAGAGCTCACCGCCTGTGCTCGCCGCCGGTCAACTACTCCGGTAGCTCCTCTAGACTCTATTGTAGCTCGCGCGCTTGCCAATTGCCCAGCATCCCGCCCCCTCGCCGGTTTTTCCCCGAGCTGCCGCGGCCAACGCCGCCGGCCACCGCTGAGACCCGTAGCCGGCCACCTCTCCGCCCCAACCCCGGCATCCCACGGCCCCTAGGTGAGCTTATGGTCGAGCGAGGCCGCTTGCCCGGCGGCGCCGCCGCGGTTCACCGGCGTTGGCCGTGCCCGCGCCGCCCGGCCTGTCCAAGGGCCTGATTGCTGTGATTGGAATTTTTCTAGGGTGCCTCGCGTAAAATTCAGGGCTTAGGTGTAAGGAACCCTATCTAAGTTTTCTTGCAGATCAGTCCAGAGCCATAGAAAATTTCTAGAAATTCGTAGAAAAATCAGAAAAATACCAAACCAATTTTGTTGGGTTCAGGAAGAGAAATCCCACCACTTTTGTTATTTGCACATGGCTGGATTCTAAATAGTTTTAGCATGAAAAATACAAATGTGAAAAACCTAGATCTGGCATAACCTTAAATGCATAAATCCTCTGTGTCCAATTTTTGGATATGTTGTGTGTTAGGTCATGGCTAGCTCCTGTGCCAAAAATTGCACAAAGGTATGAAGTGGATCTTGTTAAATAAATTGTTTTCCATTCCTGTAGAAACTGTCTAGATGATTTTTCTTGCTAAATATGTTTATTTTTTTGAGCTCAACATGTGCATACTGTCTTGTGATATCAAAACACACATCTTGTGAATTAATCATGATTTTTGGCTTACCAGAAATATTTATCCTTAAATTATGCATGTTTTCCTTTGAAAAATGATGAACCAAGATCAGTAGAGTTCCTAGGTGAATATGCTGGTTCTTTAGGCTTGTTTAGGACCAGAGAGCGTGCATGAGAAAGTTGGGATCAGTTTGATGCTTAATTATTTTTGTAGGCATTTAATTTGAATCACTATCTAGCCCTTGTTAATTTCAATAGTATTTAATTTCCTAGCATCCAACACTTACATGTGGGTCCAATGGACCAGGATAGGTGCTATTATGCATATGAAACACTTCTTTAATTTTTGGTAATTTAATTGCTTAATAGAAAGCTTGAAAGCCCTTTTAATATTAAAGAGAAATAAATAAAGGAAAGCTCCTAATTAATTCTTTTTCCTTTTTGAAAGTATTATTTAATATAATTAAAAGATAATTAATTATCATTGCTGATAAGAAATTAATTCACGAATACAAATATTATTTATACCTTTGCTTGTGAAAGTAAAAGGACTACCCATTCACATGAAATGACAAGTACAATAAAAACCTTTATTCAAATGTGCAATAAAAGAATAACCCATGTACAACTAATAACCTTCCTAAAAGAGAAACACTATATAGATGCTTGTTAAGGTGAATATGACCAACAAGAGTTGGGCAAGATAACAACCTATCACATCACCTGAACTTGCATTGCATTCCGTGTAGATCTTCCGGACGGTGATTACTCGCTTGTCCCGGAAACCGAGGAAGGAGGAGTGGAAGCTTCGCTGCATTACGTGGAAGTGCTCGACACCGAGGGTGCCCAGGCTAACCTAGCTGACGAAGGCATGCTCCGGTGCATCTAACCTAGTTTTTCAAATGCTTTATTCAATTATCTATGGATGATTGTGCATTTAAGTTCAGGAGTTGAATGAAACCCTAAATGCATGATCCCTAGGTACCTTTGTCCTTACTAGTATGATAGGTCGATAGCTGCTAAGCTATAGGACCGTTACAAGTCGAGTGATGACCTCACTCGCGAGAATAGGTTCCTAGATAGGAATCACAATATATCCTTAAATGGATTGCGCACGTGGTAAGAGCTTGGGATCTGGGCTCCGGTCCAGTGGTTATGTGGGTTAAGCTTTTGAACGTACTAAGCACATGTCGGGTATGGGACCGGTAAGCCTAGTACCTTAATGAGACGGCGAGGGATCCTACCGTCACTACTCTTGGGATTCGCTCTCACGGCTAGCTACCGGTGGTGTATGGTGAGTCCAGGTATCTCGCGGGGTATTCCGGATAGCCTGCACCAAAGACTGTAAGATTCGATCCCGACCCGAGGATTTTTGGAAACGGCCTGGGAAAGTTGTTTCTTTGTGGGAAGCCTACCGTGTGTTTGGGTCTACCTTGCAAGGTTTTAATCAATCGATTGTCGGACTATCACCGTTATCCGAGACTGCTTACTCCACTAGTCATGAGATCCCTAATGATGGAAGTTGATGAACTTTATGTTTGATTAATTGTATTGTACAACTTTGTCTGTACTAGTTGGCGAATGTAGTAAGGAATAAACCTACTAGAACTTGTGCTAAAATTTTGAAAGTAAGGACATACTCTTTGTTACTTTTTAACAAAAGCAACCCAGTAACCAAAAAGCCTTTCATGGTCTAGATTTGGTGAAGTAGTTATCACCGACGGGTAAGTCTTGCAGAGTATTAGTATACTCAGCCTTGCTATAATGTGTTGATCTAGGTAATGCATTCAGTGATGTGTGGCCCGGAGAGATCCCGCCTGGCTGGGAGCTGGAGTGGGTGGAGGACGACTTCTGAAAGCATCATGGATGGCCTCTCGTGGTGTCTTCGCTTCTGTTAGTTTATTTCTGATGCTTTCGAAAACTCTGAACTATTTCATCATGGCAAAACTATGGTTTGTAATAAATAAACCCCTCGGGGTACGAATTTGGATATTAATGTTGCTGTATCTCTGGACTCGCCTTCGAGTGAGTTTTGATGCATATATTCGATCCTTGTTGCTTTTCAAGTGATTTACCGGGCCCGGCAACTAACGACAGGATGATACTTTATTATTACTTAATGACCAAAGTGGATCGGTCTTAGGAGACATTTGTCGGTGTTTTAGACCGGCAACCTACTAAGGGGAGTACCCGAAGTAAATGAATGTGGCCTCGCCGAGATCGGTAACTCGAAGGAAGAGACACGTGGCACACAATTTAGACAGGTTCGGGCCGCAAGGTGCGTAATACCCTACGTCCTGTATGCTATGTAGCTCTAGATTGATTGGGTACGATTACAAGATGGTGTAATTGTACGCCGTGAGATGATATTGGATGCCTAAAGAGGGGTCCCTGCCTCTCCTTATATAGTTCGGGAGGCAGGGTTACAAGTCGGAGTAGGGAGAGAGTACTAGTCGAGTACGTCTAGGAGTCTTCCATACAGTGCGGAACATGTACAGCTTCCTAACCGTGTACTTCTCCTCCGTAGTCCTTGTGCTCCACGCCATCAGGTGCCGTGTAGCGCAAGCCGGGTAGTCCCAGGGGCCCACCAAGTAGTCGGTCCTGGTACCCACCGAGGTAGTGGGCCTAGGGAGGTCCATACGACAAGCCCCCGAGTACTTTGTAGTCGAGAAGGATAGCTTCAAGTAATCTTGACGGCCTTAACGAGTAGTCCTCAAGCGTCCCCGAGTACTACAAGTCAAAAGTCCTCAAGAATAGTCGAAGCATCCCGAGGCTGGAATGTACTCCAGCTGATGTCTGAGCAATCTTGAAGTCTTCTCGAGTAGTCCCAAGCGTCCTCGAGTGCTGCCCTCGAAGGTCTTCAAAAATGCCCGCGTTGTCTTGAAGCCGAAGCTGATATGGAAGTGCGATTGCAAAATCGCACTCCATATGGAGTAGCCCCCGAGCCTTAGGTTGAGTCGTAGGCTCTGGCTGAGGGTCCATCTGAAGTTTTGGCAAGAATATCCCGAAAAATCCGGAGAGCAAAAACCGAAGGACACGTGGCACAGAGCCCCCGAGCCTTGAGTCGAGTACTTCCTCTCGAATAGAAGGGTCATCTTGTAGAATGTGTCATGAGATGCTCCTGAGTATTGTCGCTTCCCAGGTAGTCGAGTAGAGAGTAGCCGTGCCCCAGAGGTGAGGCGCGTCGACTAGTAGAATACGAAGAGTCACACGTGGCCGCTGAGTCAGCCGAGCGCAGACTTATCCATCCGGCCGTTGGAGGGCTGTTTTGACTTATAAATAGAAGCCAAAACCCTTAGGGTTTTTCACCCATCGCAGCTGTAGCCATTTCAAATAGATCTTGGCCAGAGTCACCGCCAGCGCACGCCGCCGCCGCTGTAGATTTGAGTGCGCCGCCAGAGAGAGCCACCGCGGTAGCCCCCGAGCGAATGCGCGTGAAGACGCCGTGCACCTGGAGGATGAAGCCGTCGCCGTCCAAGACCGCGAAGACCGCCGGCGGGAAGAAGAGGGGCCGCGACGAGGCCGCCGGATCTGCCGCAGTGGCAGCACCACCGATGTCTCCACCGCGGCCAGATCCGAACCGCGAGTGGAAGAAGTCGAAGACGAAGACCGAAGATTTGCTAGCCCTTCTCAACAACGGATTCATCTGTGAGAAAGAAATGGACATGTGGAGGGCCGCCGCCGGGGATCCGTACCCGATGGAGAAGAGCGAAGACGAGGTCCCGATGTTCGCGCGCTTCGCGGAGCGCGGACTCGCGCTTCCGGCGAGCGACTTCTTCAAAGGCCTCATGGGGTACTACAGCATCTAGTACCTCAACCTCAACCCCAACGGTATTTTCCATACCGCTGTCTTCGTCCACTTATGTGAAGCGTTTGTGGGGATCAAGCCCCACTGTATCTTGTTCCGAAAGTTCTTTTGGGTGAAGCCGCAGCCGAGCGCCAGCAACCCGCGAGTGATTGGTGGAGCAGGAATCCAGATGCGGGAGGACGCCGCCGAGCAGTACCTCTCGTACAAGCTTATCGACTCCAACCAGGACTGGAAAGCGAAATGGTTCTACATCACGAACCACCACCCAAGGTTGCCGAAGCCGAGCGGGAAGCAGCCCAAGCATCGTCCATGGTGGAACACGGAGCCCACGATGCAGGAATGGATCCAGCTCCTCGAGCTGTTGGCGTGCATCAAGGTGCTGAGAGAAGCCGGGCTGAGAGCCGAGCACGTGGCCTTCAGCTTCATGAAGCGCAGGGTGCAGCCACTGATGGCTCGCGACACCCTGGGCTTCGAGTACACCGACGACGACGACACGTCGCGGATGCCTGGAGACGAAGTCGACGACGACGACGACATTGTCGATAGGCTGACGCGCATCTTCAAGGACATGCCACCGTACACGGCGTGTCCTGTCCCGGAGTACTCCGCCGCGCGCCCGGCAAAGGAGATAAGTAGTCGTAGCTCGTGCCGAGTACCCAGTCCTTCTGAGTAGTCGCGCTAATGAGTTGTGTCTTGCAGGACGACTTGAAGAAGTTCATCTCCGACCCACCGCCGCCCCCTCAGGAAGTCGAGGTCCCGGAGGAAGGGAAGACCAAGGCCAAGGAGCGGCGGGAAGTCGGCGAAGGAGACGACACCATGGTCGTGGAAGATACGTCCGACGAGGACGACAACGTGGAGACGCTGTAGGACCGCTTCCAACTGCGGTCGAGGTTCAGCCGTCCTGGCCTACCTCACGTGCCCCTCGTGCAAGATCCACCGGCTAGCCTGGAGGCTAGTCTGGCTGCGCCGCCACGGAAGCCGCGCAACCCCGCCCGCAAGCGGGTGACGAAGAAGTTGAAGGTCTCTGAGACCACGCCCCAAGAGGTAAGACGTCTTGAGTAGTGTAGTCGAGTACTAGTCTCTCGAGTTCACTTGCTGATGACTGAGCTTCCTTGCTTGCAGGAGGTGCTGCCTACGGAGCCCGCTGATCAGGGCGACGAAGGCGAGTGGGACACGGTAGGGGAACCCGCTGGGAGTCGTAGTCCAGCCCCCACTATTGAAGAGCTCTTGG
Source organism: Cenchrus americanus (assembly GCA_947561735.1). Classification (NCBI taxonomy): domain Eukaryota; kingdom Viridiplantae; phylum Streptophyta; class Magnoliopsida; order Poales; family Poaceae; genus Cenchrus; species Cenchrus americanus. The sequence continues at coordinate 97,134,164 of OX387240.1, forward strand.
CGCAGATGGAGCGCCGGCCCCCTGCTCCTCAAGGGAGCACGGAGCCCGCATCCGCTGCTACTGAAGAAGTGGTCGTGGGAGCGCGGGGAGGGCGCCGCCGCACGGCCGTCGTTGCCGCGAAGAGGGCGGCCGGCGGGGAGGCACGGGGAGGAGGCGCCCACCGAAGCTAGACTGGTAGACATTGCTAGCATCCTCGGTGCCTCGACCGTGACGATAGTCCGGTCAAGCTTGTAAGTGCTGAGGCTTTCCGAGTAGTACTTGATGTAGTAGTCGAACTTGATTGACAACCAACTTGTGTACTCTGCAGGAAATCAACGGATCTGTCTTGGGAGGGGGATGAACCCTCTACAGCGGTAGCGGACGAGGAAGCCGCGCTGCCCGCCGAGGAGTCCACTCCTGCCCCTCAGGCGGAGTCCGAAGCGCCGGCTGCTGGAGCTACATTGCCCGAGGCCAGCGTGGTCGAAGGTAAGTACTCTGCTAAGGCTGTAGTACTCCCAAAGAGTAGTCGTAGTTGCTGATGCACTTGTCTTCTTGTTGACAGGTGCCGAGGCCGAAGGGAGCGACATCCCGACGGCGGTGCCCATGCAGAATTTGACACCACAAGTGCCGGAAGCCGCTGAAGGAGCCCCTGAGCTGATGGAGGAGGCCGCCGAGGAGGCCGCCATGGCGACCAGAGGAGAGGAGGCCACCGTGCCGCCAGAGGCTACTCTGGAGGTGGTTGTCCACTCCCCGGAGATCCAAGATGCGGAGCCCATCCGCTCTGTGTTGATGATTGAAGCCGCCGCGAGTAGTCGTGGCGGGGTGGAGTTGCTGGCAGATGACTTGGTCGACCCGGCAACAGTGGCCAGGCACCTGGAGGCGGTCCGCCAGGCTGAGCAGTGGATGAAGGTGAGTAGTCTTGACTCCTGAGTAGTCAATCCGTAAGCGTTGAGTACTCATTTGACATGTGTTGATTGTGCAGGACGTCGTGGAACGGTCCCGCGAGAAGTCTAGCATGCTGTAAGGCTTCGGCGACACTGTGCTCCGAGCTGAAGCGCTGGAGGACCAACTCTTGAAGTCACGGAAGCACGCGGCCACCATGCAATCCAAGCTTGATACCGCCTTCGCCAAATATCACAACGACATCCAGGAGATGCAGGCGAAGAGCGACAACTTGGTGCGGAAGAACATGTCACTCCGCAACAAGAACAAAGGTACACTGCTTGACTTGTTGAGTAGTTGTTGGAGGTCGAGAGGTAGTCTAACCCGCTGCGCCTTGTTGTTTTGCAGAGCTTGAGACCCGAGTTGAGCAGTTGAGGACTTCAGAGACAGACATGAAGAACCTCTTCTACCGGGAGCAGGAGGCCCGCCAGGTACTCGAGCTAGACTATAAGGAGATTGCCTTCGAGTGCGACAAGCACATTGAGCTTTGTATTGCTTCTGATCGTGACCTCGTCAACTACTACAAATCGTTGCGGAAGCTGAACAAGGACTGCGAGGCGCTGCGGGCCCAGCTGAAGGAGCTTGAAGAAGCCGCGCTTCCCATTGCAAGACTCTTGGTGCCTCATCCTGGCGGTCCCAAGATAGCACCGCTCGTGGATCGACTGAAGGAAGCCCCCAGCCAGCTGGCGGCATACGTGAAGCATCTGGCGAAGTCGATCCCGAACCAGGTGCTGGCCTTCATGAAGTCCTACTTCCCGAAGGCGCCCGTGGACGTAGTCGCTGGCGGGGTAGCCGCCAACCTGTTCGCATGAGCAAGATGCGGACTCGCCGGGAGCGAGATGGCGCCCATTGTGGAGCAAGTCGCCGAAAAGCTTAACCTCCAGTAGTCCTGTAATAGTTAGCTCATAGCAGTATGTGTACAAAAACATTTGTAATGTAATTGTTCAAGTATGAGGACCATGTGTGGTTCGAGGACCGGTGGATGGTTGCTTCCTTGTGTGATGAGTGATTGACAACGTTGTGTGGACTGATTCTTGGCTAAGTATTGCAGGTGCAGGTTGCGGCTTGACTGGTGTTGGTGCAGGTGAAGAACAAGCGCGAAAGGTCGTCGCCGGTGAGGACTCTAGGTGTGGAGAAGACAAGTAGGCTTCGTTCGAGGGACAAAGTGGCCAGCGGGGTCAAGAGCGGGCCGCATGGTGGCATGAATAGCAAGAAGAAGTCGTGGACGGTTTCTTGGTTGAGCCTCAAAACCAAGGTCGAGCCGGGACTATGTGGGAGCCGAGTCATGAGTGGAGATTGGCGGAGGCTACACCGAGTTCACGGGGTTTCCAGTGGTTCACCAGAAAACCACTGGGTTCCTTGGTTGATCCACAAAGCCAAGACCGAAGAACCGAAGATGGTGCTGGAGCAGTGCCAGACCGGTCTGACCGGTGTGAGACGATGCAGTCCGGAATCTTCGAAGCGGAGGACACGCGTCGGGATCGCAAGGCTTGCGTCGAGGCTAAGCAGGTTGCGGTCGCCGGGCATCCGTCCGATGGAGAAAGTTTCAAGTCTTCCAAAACCGCCCTTGAGGGGCTTGTATCTGTAGTTGTTAGAGAAGGGTATTTTAGACTTTCGGTTGCCTCCATATAACCCAAGAGGTGAGAGGATGGCAGCCAACTCTTGGAACCCTAGCTCACTTGTTTTCCCATTTTCCTTCCTATTTTCCTTAGGTTTTCCATAGGACTAGCTTGAGAGCTTCATGGAGAGATCTTGTTGAGAGGGATGGATGATCGGGCGGCTTGCTAGACCTTGTATGAACCTTTGTTTCATGTATAGATGATTCGGCGTGGTTCCTCAAGGTTTGGATGTGTTTTCCCCGGTTGTTCTTGGTGGTGATTTTCGGAGCCCTCTCTTGGTGATTTCTTTGGGTTGTTTTCGGGACCTTTCTCTTGGGGATTTGACGGGGGAAATTTGTGGGAACCCTTCGTGGTTCTTTGGTTTGTGATTCCCCTCCCAAATCCGTGAGTAAAGGTGCTCGATTTTGGGATTTTTTGAGTTCTTGGGTTGGAAGTGCTCTTGGCGGGATTTCCTTGGTTCCTCCTTTTTGAACGAGTTTTTGTGGGATTAAACTTGGTTATGGACTCCTCATGAGGTGTTCCTAATATCCCCAAAGTCTTATTCAAGTTCGTGGAGCGATTCTGGAGATCGAGGTTTGGATTTGGGGGAGTTGACCCGCGGGTGCTGTTCATCCCGAGCTGCCCAGGCTACACCGGTCTGACCGGTGCTCTTGACCGGTCTGACCGGTGCAACCCTCGGTGGGTTTTTGCTCGAGTGAACGTTTGGGTGTGTTCGCTGTTGTCTTGTGTTTCTTCTGTTTCGAGTTTGGGTCAGTTTGGAGGTCGGTTGACCTGTTTGGTGCCTTGGGGGCTTTCAGGCTGTAACCGGTCTGACCGGTGTGTCTCACCGGTCTGACCGGTGTGGAGCCACTTAGTGAAAGTTGCCCAGTTTCACCAGCAGGGACCGGTCTGACAGGTGGTGCTCACCGGTCTGACCGGTGTTGGTCTGAAGACTCGAGGTTTGGGGTTCCGCTGCGTTCTCGGGTCGGAAGGGTGTGTGTGTTGGTTCCTAGGTCCAGTGGCACTCCAGTGGCTACGTGGGCCTGACCAACTCGGGTAGTGAGTCGGAGACGTGTGTTGGAAGCCGTGTTCATCTTGTTGGAATTTCCATCTCCTTCGAGAAGAATTTTTATCGGCTCCCATTCACTCCCCCCTCTCTGGTTCGCCGTATCGGTCCTTCAAGTGGTATCAGAGCCGGTTCGGGTCTTTATTGACTCTAACCAGTCTAAGATCCAAGGATGGTGTACCAGGAACGGGGTTCAGGTCCTCCACACTTCGATGGAAAGAACTACCAGATGTGGAGCAAGCGGATGGGTGCGTTCCTCCGCGGAAAGGGTCAGATCCTTTGGGATGTCACGGTGGACACAGGCTATGCCCAGCCGATGGATTTCCTCGCTCCAGGATCGAGGGACAGATTCTTCGCCAACAACAAGGCGGTCGACTACTTCTTTCGTGCTTTGTGTCAGCCTGAGTTCAATCGGGTGCACACCGAGCACTTGGCATGTAGGACTTGGTCTGTGCTGAAGGAGGCTCATGTTGGGAATGCCCAGGTTCAGGCACGGATGTATGCGACCTACCGGAGAGAGTACGAGAACTTCACTCATCTCCCCGGTGAGTCCATCGATGCCTTGTTTCAGAGGTTCACGGTGGTTGTGAACAACATGAGGGCCAATGTGGACGTGCTCCCGTACGATGATCATGATAGAGCGGTCAAGCTCTTACACTCTTTGGATCGTACGATTTGGGGCGGAAAGTTCGAGGCCATTGTGGAGTCAAGAGAGGAATGACACTCTGACGGTGAACGAGCTGTTCTCGAAGCTCAAGTCGGCTGAGGTGGATAGGGGCATGACTGCCAAGCTCGAGGGTCCGACTGACTCCCATAGTCTCGCCCTCATTGGTGGTTCCAAAGGAAAGGCTGACTCTAACCCATCCATCAGGATGTTCTCTTTCTCCTCTTTGATGTCTATGCCAAATGAGTAGTTCGACGAGCTTGGAGAGGACGAGCTGGCGCTCCTGATGAGGCGGTTCGAGAGGCTACACGAGAACCACGTGAACATGAGGAGGAACACGAGAACATGCTTCCAGTGCGGCAAGCCGGGACACTTCATCGCCGACTGCCCGAAGAAGGCCGAGAACAAGGACGGCTACAAGCACAAGCCGAGGATGGACGGCAAGTACCATTCGAGGCGCGACCACAAGAGCAAGCACAAGAACAAGTACAAGCACAAGCGACGATCGAGGTAGAAGGAGAGCCGAGGCAAGGCCCGAGTGATGGTTGGAGCGAGCGACGTCGACTCCAGTTCCGCGTACTCCACCTCGAGCTCGAGCAGCAGTGAAGACGAAGGTGATCGTCGCAAGAACAAGAAGTCGTCCAAGAACCTGAGCGGGCTGAGCTGCTTCGCGAGAGATGGCTTCTGCACCATGGCGCTGAGCTCCGGCAGCAAGAAGAGCACACAGAGCGACTCGGACTCTGATTCCGACGACGAGGTGCGTGATGAACTTCCCTTCTTGCGCCAGGAGAATGAGAGGCTTGGCTCTTTGCTTGATAACCGTGATGACATGCTTAGAGAGGCCAAGAAAATGAGAAAAGAGCTTAGGGCTTCACTCGAGGATGCTAGGACTAGAGTGGCTGAGCTAGAGACACAGGTGCTTGATAGCAAGCTTGAGATTGATTCCCTTAAGGTTAGCCCTGTTGTTTCGGATAAGGTTGATTGTGCTGATTGCTCCATCTTTCTTTCTGATCTTTCTTTGTTTAAGGAGAAGCATGCCTCCAAGTGTGAGGAACTAGATGTGCTTAGGGTTGAAGTGGCTGAGCTTAAGTCTAGACCTGCTTTGCTAGGTGCCTACACTTCTTGCCCTGTTTTTTGCATGCTAAGATTGATGAGATGCATGCTTACACTAGTTCTCTTGAGGCTAAATTGAAGGAACCATGCCTACATCATGCTCTACCTGTGAAATGCATGCTTTGAAAAATCTGGAACTTGCACATTATGTTGATCGTTTGCAGGATGAGAATGATGACTTGAGAAAGTTGATGGGTTGGTTGTCTGGTCATGAGCCTCAGTTGAGGATGATGATCGAGGCGTTTAAGAGGCAGGATGGTGAGGGACTTGGGGCAAACAAGGTTGGTGAGGGTAGTGGAGAGAATATCCCAGAGCCACCAAAAACCCACCACAAAAATGATTTTCCCCCAAAACCTAACCATCTTAGGAACCGACTAGACACAACCCCTGCTCCACCCGTGTTTCTTACACCCACAAATGATCTACAAAAGCCTATCAAGTTTGTAAGCACTTCGGGGAAAGTGCTTTTTGGGAAAGAAAGTGAGAAAGCTAGTGAGGGGAAACCGGTGGAGGAGTTGAGTGGTGAGAAACCTAGTGAGCAGCCACATCCCAAGCCTAAGCCTAAGCTTGTGAGGTTCCATTGTGGCTATTGTGGGAGAGATGGCCATAAGGATGAGTTTTGCTTCAATAGGAAGCGAGAGGAGAGAATGGCAAAGGAGTGGGCTAACAAGGACAAGTACCACCTTTCTGATGGTGTACTTGAGCCTCGTGTGCAGATGCCCAGGGCCAAGGCGAGTGTGAAGACAGTTCGGGCTTGGGGAGAGCGGAAGGCTGGCCGGAGGTGCCGGCGCTTGTGTCACACCGGTCAGACCGGTGTGGGGCACCGGTCAGACCGGTGCAGGCCTGGACAGGCAGCGGTTTGGGTTTCATGCTCGTACAGGTGCGAGGGTTGTTTGTGGAGGTCGTGGTTCTAGTGGTTGGGCTGGAGAGTTTGCAGGTGGTCAGGTTGCTAGACGTTCTCCCCCTCGAGTTCACTACGAGGATGGGAGGAGTTGTAGCTTTGAGAAGGAGAGGAGGGACGGTCCACAGGTTCTCTTTCGTGGTTTTGGTCCTCCTCCAGGCAGAGAGTAGTGGTTCCCTCAGGGTGGTTACCATGGTGGTGTTCGTGGAGGTAGCTTTGGTAGGAGAGACGCTTTGGTTGGTGCTAACCCCACTTTCGAGCAAATGGCTCGGCACTGGTTTTACTCTTTTGGTACTAACCCCAGTGCTGAGTCGTTTGTTCGCTCACGTGCTCGTTTTTGAATTTCAGGTGGGAGACTTGAAGAACATTTGGTTGATTGACTTCGGTTGCTCGAGGCATATGACCGGAGACAGGGGGTGGTTCTCAAGTCTCGTCCCGGTGGTGACGAAGAGGTACATCACCTTTGGGGACAATGGGCGTGGGCGTGTGCTTTCAGAAGGTGAGATCAAAGTGAGTGACAAGATCACTCTGAGGCGTGTTGCTCTTGTTCAATCGCTGGGGTACACTTTGCTTTCTGTGTCCCAGTTGTTGGATGAGGGCTTTGAGGTGTTGTTTCGGGCAGGTGGTTCTCGGATTTTGGACTCTCGAGGGGACCTTGTCTGTATGGTCATTCCCGAGGGTCAGGTGTTTCATGCTGATTTTTCTCAGTCTTCGGGTGTGGAGCGTTGTTTCTTGGCTGGTTCTTCAAGTGAGTTGTGGAGGTGGCATAGGAAGTTGGGTCACTTGAGCTTTGACCTTTTGTCTCGCTTGAGTAAGCTCAATTTGGTCCGAGGATTTCCACGGTTGAGGCTTGAGAAAGAGTTGGTTTGTGCGCCGTGTAGGCATGCCAAGATGGTAGCCTCTTCTCACCCGCCTCTCACCGATGTGATGACTGAGCGTCCATGCGAGTTGCTCCATATGGACCTTGTTGGCCCAGCTCGTGTGCGATCTGCGGGTGGGAAGTGGTATGTCCTTGTTGTGGTGGATGTCTACTCTCGATATGCGTGGGTGTTCTTTCTCGAGGATAAGGGGGAGACGTTTGGTTTTGTTCGAGATCTAATCTTGAGGTTGAGGAATGAGAGGCACGGAGATGCCATACGAGCTATCCGTAGTGATAATGGCTCGGAATTCAGAAACTCTCGTTTTGAAACCTTCTGCCATGACTTGGGTCTTGAGCACCAGTTTTCGAGTCCGTATACGCCTCCCCAGAATGGTGTTGTGGAAAGGAAGAACAGGACCTTGTGCGAGATGGCTCGGATGATGCTTGATGAGCATAGGACTCCGAGGAGGTATTGGGCTGAGGCGGTGAATACGGCGTCCTATGTGTCGAACAGGATATACCTCAGAGTGCACAAGAAGAAGACATGCTATGAGTTGATGCATGGTCGCACACCCAAGGTGAGTCACTTCCATGTCTTTGGTTGCAAGTGTTTCATTCTGAAGAAAGGCAGGAAGTTGGATAAGTTGGAGGCTAGGTCTGTCGATGGCTTTTTCTTTGGTTATGCATCTCATTCTAGAGCATATCGTGTGCTCAATCTTGAAACTAACCAAATCGTGGAGACTTGCGAGGTAACCTTTGATGAGACAGAGCCACGTAGTCAGCTTGTCTTTGAGTGTGCAGGTGATGATGAGCTTGGCGAGGAGATCTTTCAGGAGGAGGAGCATGAACATGGAGATGATGAAGATGGCGGTGCGGTGCCCCCGGCTGAACATGTACCCACTACTTCGACTACGGTGATGGACGGACCCTCTACTACACCTACGCCGACAAATCAAGAACGAGGAGAAGCTGATGTTGAGGGGGAGGTAGCATCGAGGTGAGAACCTCCCCGGCGAGTACAAGTGGATCACCCAGCTTCGAGGATCATCGGCGACATGAATGAACGCACTACACGGTCGAGGGTTCGAAACAATTACCATTTCGCTCATGCTGCGTTTGTTGCTACTTTTGAGCCCAAAGACATTGGACACGCACTATCTGATCACAATTGGGTTAATTCGATGCATGAGGAGTTGGAGAACTTTGAGAGGAATCAGGTGTGGGAGTTGGTTGACCCTCCTCCAGGGTGTAAGCCGATTGGTACAAAGTGGGTGTGGAAGAACAAAGAGGGAGAGAAAGGTGAGGTTGTGAGAAACAAGTCGAGGCTTGTTGCTCAGGGGTTCAGTCAGAAGGAGGGGATTGACTACGAGGAGACCTTTGCTACTGTAGCCCGTTTGGAGGCGATTAGGATCCTTCTAGCCTTTTCCGTGGCTAAAGGGTTCAAGTTGCACCAAATGGATGTGAAGAGTGCTTTCCTGAATGGTGTGTTGGAGAAAGAAGTGTATGTGAGGCAGCCTCCGGGGTTTGAGAGTGAGAAGTACCCCCACCGGGTGTACAAGTTGAGGAAGGCGCTGTATGGGTTGAAGCAGGCGCCTAGAGCTTGGTATGGTAGGTTGAGGGGGTTCCTGTTTGAGAGAGGTTTTGAGATGGGGAAGGTCGATCAGACCATGTTTTTGCTGAGGAGAGAGGTTTTGAGATGGGGAAGGTTGATCAGACCATGTTTTTGCTGAGGCAGGGCAGAGATATCCTAATTGTGCAGGTGTACGTGGATGATATTGTCTTTGGTGGCTTGTCCAACTCTCTTGTTGCAAGGTTTGCAGATGAAATGAGCAGGGAATTTGAGATGAGCATGATGGGCGAGTTGCAGTTCTTCCTCGGGCTACAAATCAAGCAATCAAAGGAAGGAACATTTGTGCACCAGGCTAAGTACACCAAGGACATTGTGCGGAAGTTCAAGATGGAGGATTCCAAGGCTATGATGACACCGATGAGTACGACTACATCTCTTGATGCGGACGAGGAAGGTGAACACATGGACCAGAAGGAGTACCGGAGCATGATCGGGTCACTCCTCTACTTGACGACGACGAGGCCAGACATCCAGTTCTCGGTGTGTCTGTGCGCTCGTTTTCAAGCGTCTCTGAGGACTTCGCATCGACAAGCGATGAAGCGAATTTTCAGGTACTTGCGTCACACTCTCGACTTTGGCCTTTGGTACTCCGCGTCCTCTTCTTTGGCGCTTCATGGTTTTTCAGATGCGGATTTTTCCGGGTGTCAGTTGGATAGGAAGTCCACTTCTGGGACTTACCAGTTTTTGGGTTCTTCTTTGGTGTCTTGGTCTTCCCGCAAACAATCGAGTGTTTCTCAATCTACTACCGAGGCCGAGTATGTTGCCGCTGCTAGTAGTTGCTCTCAGCTCCTTTGGATTTCTTACACCATGAGTGACTTTGGTGAGGAGTATACCCATGTCCCACTTCAATGTGATAGCACCAGTGCCATAAGCGTTGCAAAGAACCCAGTGCTCCATTCCAAAACCAAGCACATAAAGGTGAGGTATCATTTTCTGAGAGACAACGTAGAGAAAGGAAAGATAGCTTTGATCCATGTACCCACACATGACCAACTAGCCGATATTTTCACCAAACCCCTAGATCAAGCAACTTTCACTCGTTTGCGGGGGGAACTTGGTGTGTGTTTGATTTCTTGAGTTGGGTGTGTGGGAGCTCTCTTTGTAGCATATGTATAGTTTTCTTTTGTGCATTTCTTGCATTTGGCATGGCATATGTAACATGATGTATAGGCATCCTTGTATCTTAGATTGCATGCATTTTGTATCATATGCATTGGTTAGGAAAAGCTTCTCTCATATACATTGTTCACCATGGAATGAGATATATGTCTTTGTGAGCTTGTTTGGTATGCTATGGTTAGTTTGGCTTAGCTCTTGATGATCTTGATGAATAATCCATGGTTGATAGCTATGTCTTTTGAAAATGTCACATGTATGCTCTCTCATGTGTAAATGCCTTTATATGATCTTGACATGTATTAGTGGCTTGGCTATGCCTAATTTGTGGTTGGATAGCTAGTTTATTGATCATATGGGGCCAAAGGCTCATTTGCCATCATGAATGTTTAGCCCTCTTGCCTTATCTTGTGGAGGGGCATAAGTTCCTTTTTGTCGCAAAGACATTTCATGTACCAATTATAAATCTGAAAATGAAATGAAAAATGCTTGGAAATGTGCTCCCATGTCATATGTGCTGAATTCAATTTGCTTTGGGTGCTAAACCGTTGCATGATGCCTACCAATGAGAAGTCTCATACATAGAAGTAGGCACATGGCTCGGTGGCTTTGACATGACATGAGGTGCTTGTCGGTGTTTGTGATGGTCTTATGGTTAGAATGGCTGTCCTAGCATGAAGTTCGTGTGGCTTTGCCATTTTGATATGTTTTGATCATGTTTAGGACTTTGCTCATGAGAGGCAAGTTTTTCGCAAAATTGCCCAAATCCATCTTAGCTTCGTCCAATGGTTGTGAAACTTGGTGATCATGTAGTTGAGATCGATACGAAGCCGTAGAGTATCTAACTTGCTCATTTGGACATGTGTAGCATTCTTTGTTGAATTTTGTCTATTTGAGAAGCTCTAGGTTGAAAATTTTGCATTTTTGGCTTGATTCATACATTGCCAACAAGGGGGAGAAGTTTGAGCTTGAAATGGCTTGCTGGGCGCATTTAGAAGGTTTTCAGGTGGTTTCGAGCCATTTCTAGGCTCTGTTGTGCACCGGTCTGACCGGTGAGGAGCACCGGTCTGATCGGTGTGAGTGCTGTTCCTATGCACATCTTAGGCACCGGTCTGATCGGTGGTGATGACCGGTCTGACCGGTGTGAGCTGAAAGTGCTGCAGTTGCCCTGTTTTCAGCTGGTTTGCATGCATTCGTCCAGGGGGAGGTGCATTGGTTCAGGGGGAGCTTGCATGTGTGCAGGGGGAGCTCTTTGTGGTGTTTGATCTTTGGCTTTGGTTCGGCGGTTTGCGCTCTTTGCTTGAGCTTTGTTTTGTCTCGGATGTGTCGAGCCGTTGCCCTTGCCTAAGGGGTCCGAGACTTGTCTTCTTCAAGTGATCTTGCTCTTTGCCTTTGTTTGGCTTTCGATCGCTTGTTAGAGTTTCTTTATGTTCGTTTCTTTTCTTTTTCTTTATTCTCTTGTTACTTTCGTGTGGGTGTTGTCAATGCACTCATCAAGGGGGAGATTGAGGACCATGTGTGGTTCGAGGACCGGTGGATGGTCACTTCCTTGTGTGATGAGTGATTAACAACGTTGTGTGGACTGATTCTTGGCTAAGTATTGCAGGTGCAGGTTGCGGCTTGACTGGTGTTGGTGTAGGTGAAGAACAAGCGCGAAAGGTCGTCGCCGGTGAGGCCTCCAGGTGTGGAGAAGACAAGTAGGCTTCGTTCGAGGGACCTGGTGGCCAGCGGGGTCAAGTGCGGGCCGCATGGTGCCATGAACAGCAAGATGAAGTCGTGGACGGTTTCTTGGTTTAGCCTCAAAACCAAGGTCGAGCCGGGACTACGTGGGAGCCGAGTCATGAGTGGAGATTGGCTGAGGCTACACTGAGTTCGCGGGGTTTCCAGTGGTTCACCAGAAAACCACTGGGTTCCTTGGTTGATCCACAAAGCCAAGATCGAAGAACTGAAGACGGTGCTGCAACAGTGCCGGACCGGTCTGACCGGTGGGTACCGGTCTGACCGGTGAGGAGCACCGGTCAGACCGGTGTGAGATGACGCAGTCCAGAATCTTCGAAGCGGAGGACACGCGTCGGGATCGCAAGGCTTGCGTCGAGGCTAAGCAGGTTGCGGTCGCCGGGCATCCGTCCGATGGAGAAAGCTTCAAGTCTTCCAAAACCGCCCTTGAGGGGCTTGTATCCGTAGTTGTTAGAGAAGGGTATTTTAGACTTTCGGTTGCCTCCATACAACCCAAGAGGTGAGAGGATGGCAGCCAACTCTTGGAACCCTAGCTCACTTGTTTTCCCATTTTCCTTCCTATTTTCCTTAGGTTTTCCATAGGACTAGCTAGAGAGCTTCATGGAGAGATCTTGTTGAGAGGGATGGATGATCGGGCAGCTTGCTAGACCTTGTATGAACCTTTGTTTCATGTATAGATGATTCGGCGTGGTTCCTCAAGGTTTGGATGAGTTGTTCCCGGTTGTTCTTGGTGGTGATTTTCGGAGCCCTCTCTTGGTGATTTCTTTGGGTTGTTTTCGGGACCTTTCTCTTGGGGATTTGATGGGGGAAATTTGTGGGAACCCTTTGTGGTTCTTTGGTCTGTGATTCCCCTCCCAAATCCGTGAGTAAAGGTGCTCGATTTTGGGGTTTCTTGAGTTCTTGGGTTGGAAGTGCTCTTGGCGGGATTTCCTTGATTCCTCCTTTTTGGACGAGTTTTGGTGGGATTAAACTTGGTTATGGACTCCTGATGAGGTGTTCCTAATATCCCCAAAGTCTTGTTCAAGTCCGTGGAGCGATTCGGGAGATCGAGGTTTGGATTTGGGGGAGTTGACCCACGGGTGCTGTTCATCCCGAGCTGCCCAGGCTACACCGGTCTGACCGGTGCAACCCTCGGTGGGTTTTTGCTCGGGTGAACGTTTGGGTGTGTTCGTTGTTGTCTTGTGTTGCTGCTGTTTCGAGTTTGGGTCAGTTGGAGGTCGGTCGACCTGTTTGGTGCCTTGGGGGCTTTCAGGCTGTAACCGGTCTGGCCGGTGTGTCTCACCGGTCTGACCGGTGTGGAGCCACTTAGTGAAAGTTGCCCAGTTTCACCAGCAGGGGACCGGTCGGCCGGTGGTGCTCACCCGGTCTGACCGGTGTTGGTCTGAAGACTCGAGGTTTGGGGTTCCGCTGCGTTCTCGGGTCGGAAGGGTGTGTGTGTTGGTTCCTAGGTCCAGTGGCACTCCAGTGGCTACGTGGGCTTGACCAACTTGGGTAGTGAGTCGGAGACGTGTGTTGGAAGCCGTGTTCATCTTGTTGGAATTTCCATCTCCTTCGAGAAGAATTTTTATCGGCTCCCATTCACTCCCCCCCTCTCTTGTTCACTGTATCGGTCCATCAAAGTATTAATGAAGAAAAGTTCCATCAATGAGTACTCGTAGTCGCGATCTTAGAGTGTGGAGCCCCATCGTGGAGTTGATGTGAGTAGTCGTACTCGGCGGTAGTCCCGTTGAGGGAAGTAGACAGTAAATAAGTTGATGATCGATCAAACTTTATTACTGAAGGAGTACACCTGGATGGCCAGGGTCGTAGTTACAGAGTAGTCGCCTGGACCCGGAGGCCGCTTACAGCTAAGTGGTGCTAGGGCGAGTAGCCGCTTACAGCAGTAGATCCGTAAGTAGCCGTATAGGCTGGATCTTGGAGTACATGGTCTCTCAGTAGACCGCTGCTAGAGTCCTTTGTCGCTCGTCACGGCCCGAGATCCGTAGGTAGCCGCGCGGGCCGGATCTGGAGAGGAGTAGTCGGAGACTAGTGCCTCGGACCGGAGGCCGCTTAAGGCGGAGGGGTCTTGATGTAGTCGTGTAGACTTGAACCCCGGAGTAGTCGTGTAGACTAGGCGTAGAACCGACTGAGTTGGTCGACGTTCCACGAGTTGTTGACGTCTTCGCCTTCAGGTGTCTGGAGGCGGTAGGAGCCCGGCCCGGTCACCTTTGCGATCGTGAAGGGACCTTCCCAGGGGGAGCTGAGCTTGTGAAGTCCTTCCGTGTTCTGGATACGGCGAAGGACAAGATCACCAACGTTGAAAGAGCGTTCTTTTACGTTGCGATCATGGTAGCGTCGGATACCCTCCAGGTACCTTGCTGATTGGACGAGGGCAGCGCAGCGAGCTTCTTCGAGTCCATCGATGTCAACTCTTCTGCTGTCTTCAGAGACGCCTTCGTCATAATGCTCCACTGCTGGTGAGTTCCATATGACATCAGCAGGGAGGATTGCTTCGGAGGCGCGGAGCCCGAGAAGTAAGGGGATTGCCCTGTTGGCTTGGAGGGCTGAGTACGTAGCCCCCAGAGTGCATTCGGTAGTTCCTTGATCCACTTGCCTCCTTTGGAGTTAGCAGCGTCGTGTAGCCGCTTCTTGAGAGCGTCGAGCACCATCCCGTTGACGCGCTCGACATGTCCGTTGGCCCGAGGATGGGCAACTAAGACGTATCGGACGTCGATCCCGCTGTTCTCGCAGTACTCCCAGAACTGGTGGTTGTTGAAGTTGGAACCCAGATCTGTGATGATGCGGTGGGGTAGTCCGTAGTGATGCACGAGTTCATCCAGGAAGTCGAGTACTCTGTCAGCCTTGGGGCATGTGACCGGCTTGACCTCGATCCACTTGGTGAACTTGTCGATGGCCACCAATACCCTGTTGAAACCACCTGGCGCAGTTGGCAGTGGCCCAATCATGTCGAGCCCCCAGCAGGCGAAGGGCCAGGTTGGCGGTATGGTGACTAGCTTGTAGGCTGGGACATGTTGCTGCTTGGCGAAGTATTGGCATCCTTGGCACCTTCTGACGAGTTCTTCAGCGTCGCCCAGGGCTGTGGGCCAGTAGAAAGCTCGCCGGAAGGCCTTGCTGACCAGCGTGCGGGAAGACGCGTGGTTGCCGCAGACGCCCTTGTGGATCTCCTCCAAGATGTCCTTGCCTTCTTGCCTGGGGACGCACTTCATGAGTACTCCAGAAGATGCGCCCCGCTTGTAAAGCTTGTCTCCGACGAGGACGTAGGACTTGGCGTGGCGGATGAGCTGCTCGGCCAAGTTCTTGTCGGAGGGAACCTTCTGCTCGCTGAAGTAGTCGATGAAGGGTTGCCTCCAGTCCACGTCGGTCATCATGACCTCCTGTCCAGCCGGTGGGTGTGTTGGGACAGTGGTCGGCGGTGCCGGCTCCGGGATGGATGGCGCGTGAAGCTCGTGAACGAAGACACCCGCTGGTACTTGAGCACGGGTAGATCCAAGCTTCGACAGGACGTCTGCTGCAACGTTGTTGTCGCGGACGATGTGGTGGAACTCGAGACCATAGAACTTGTTCTCGAGCTTGCGGACTTCTAGGCAGTAGGCGTCCATGTTCTCCTTGTTGCGGTCCCAGGACTTGTTGACTTGGTTGATGACCACTGCGGAGTCGCCGTAGACTAGTAGCCGCTTGATGCCCAGTGAAGCCGCGAGGCGGAGCCCGTGTAGGAGAGCTTCGTACTCGGCTTCGTTGTTTGAGACCTTCCAGAAGACCTACAGGACGTACTTGAGTTGTTCGCCCGTTGGAGAGATCAGGAGTACCCCTGCACCTGCGCCCTCGAGGTTGAGTGAGCTGTCGAAGTACATCACCCAATGCTCTGGTCGCACGGTTGGAGTAGGTAGCTGGTTCTCCCGCCACTCCGCCATGAAGTCGACTAGCGCCTGTGACCTGATGGCTGTGCGTGGCTTGAAGTCGATGATGAGGGCGCCGAGTTCGACTGCCCATTTGGAGATTCTTCCAGTAGCATCTTGGTTCCGCAGGATGTCGCCGAGCGGGTAGTCGGTGACGACGGAGATCGAGTACTCCTGGAAGTAGTGTCGTAGCTTCCGCGAGGTGATGAGTACTGCGTATAGGAGCTTCGCACGGGCGATAGCGTGCCTTGGACTCGACGGGGACCTCGCCGACGAAGTAGGCGGGCGGCCCGGACCGGGTAGGCGTGGCCGTCTTCCCCGCCGCTCGACGATGATGGCGATCGTCCACATGAGTAGTTGCAGCGAGGTAGAGCAGTAGCTGCTCGCCTTTGCGAGGAGCCGTGAGGACCGGTGGCTTCGATAGGAAGTCCTTGAGCTGAGCAAGGGCTTGGTCCGCCTCTGTTGTCCACACGAACTTCTCTTGATGCTTGAGTAGTTTGAAGAAGGGGAGCCCCCATTCTCCAAGCTTCGAGATGAATCTGTTCAAGGCCGCCATGCACCCGGTCAGCTTCTGGATGTCTTTGATGCACGTGGGAGCTTTCATGCAGGTGATGGCGGAGATCTTCTCGGGGTTGGCTTCGATGCCGCGTTGGATGATGATGAAGCCGAGTAGTTTGCCCGAAGGTACGCCGAAGACGCACTTGTTCGGGTTGAGCTTCCAACGGTACTTGCGCAGGGATGCGAAAGTCTCTTCAAGGTCGTCGATGAGGGTACTGGAGTTTCTGGTCTTGACGACCACGTCATCCACGTAGGCTTCGACGTTCTTGTTGAGTTGCTTCTTGAAGCAGGCCTGGATAGCTCGTTGGTAGGTGGCGCCGGCGTTCTTCAACCCGAAGGACATGGTCGTGTAGCAGTACGCGCCAAATGGGGTGATGAACGCGGTCTTCTCCTGGTCTTCTTCCTTGATCGCGATCTGGTGGTACCCGGAGTAGCAGTCGAGGAAGCAGAGCAGGTCGCAGCCCCGCCGTGGAGTCGATGACTTGATCAATCCGCGGCAACCCGAAGGGGTCCTTGGGGGCGGTGCTTGTTGAGGTCGGTGTAGTCGACGCACATCCTCCACTCGTTCGAGTTCTTCTTGCGGACGAGGACAGGGTTGGCGAGCCACTCAGGATGGAAGACTTCTCTGATGAAGCCAGCCGCGAGTAGTTTGGCGAGTTCCTTCTTGATGGCATCCCGTCTGTCGTCGGCAAAGCGTCGGAGGTGTTGTCGCTTGGGGGTAGCCTTAGGGTCGACGTTGAGGCAGTGCTCAATCAACTCCCTGGGCACTCCTGGCATGTCCGTTGGCTTACACGCGAAGATGTCGCGGTTAGCCCGGAGGAAGTTGATGAGTGTGTCTTCCTATTTGGGGTCGAGGCCGGCCCCGATGGTGGTGGTCTTGCTGGAGTCGCCTGTTCCGAGGTCGATCGTCTTGACTAGAACCTCCTCAGCTGGCTGAGGCTTGTTGGCGCTGTCAGACTTCTCTGGGATGTCGAGTTCACTTGTAGCAAGCTTCTTTGACGCAGCGTAAACCTCCATCATAGCGTTGGGTACTTGATTCGTAGAGGCGATCTCCACAGCTTCTGTATCGCAGTCGTGGGAGATCCTCAAGTCCCCTTGGAGAGAGAGTACACCCGCTGGGCTTGGCATCTTGAGTACCAAGTAGGTGTAGTGCGGCACCGCCATGAATTTGGCGATGGCCGGTCTGCCGAGGATGGCATGGTAGGAAGTCTCGAAGTCCGCGACCTCGAACTTGATGTACTCGGTACGGTAGTTATCCCGAGATTCCCCGAAGGTAACTGGAAGGACCACTGAGCCCAGTGGGATAGCCGTGTTGCCAGGGATGATGCCGTAGAAGGGCGTGTTGCTCTTGGTGAGCATGTGGGTGATGTCGAGCTTCATCTTCTTCAAGGTCTTGGTGAAAAGGACATTGAGCCCGCTTCCACCGTCGATGAGGACCTTGTTGAGCTTGGAGCCCGCGACCACCGGCTTCAGGACGAGGGGGAACCGCCCTGGTTCGGAGAAGCTGGTCCCTTGATCCGTGAGGGAGAAGGTAATGGGTACCTCCGACCACCTGAGAGGGGTCGGGACCGCTGGTTCAATGCTCATGACTTCTCGACGGGTAGCCTTTTGCTCCCGCCTGCTGGGTAGCCCGCCGAAGAGGACGTTGACGGTCTTGTCGGATTCCTGGAAGTCATTGTTGTCTCTGTCGTTCTTCTTCTTGCCCTTCTTGTCGTGAGGGTGCGGTGGCTCTGGAGTACTCTTGAGTGCATGCCTGTGTTGGTAGCACTGCTCGGTGGTGTGGTTGCCGTTCTGATGCCACGAGCACTTCTCCTTCAACAAGTCTTTGAAGCCGCCGGAGTTCTTCTTCGAGTTCTCCTTCGCAGGGCGCTGGATAGCCACGACAGTGTTGTCTGGCTTGCGCTTGCGGTTGGGACCCGAGTAGTAGTTGTTGTTGTTGCGACCGCCTTGGTTCCCGTTGTTGCCGCTGCCGCCGCCCGTGTTCTGCTTGTTCTTGCCACGGATGGCGTCGTACTTGGCGTTGGCCTTGTCTTCTTCATCCGCCCAGGACGTGATCATGTCCTTGAGGTGGGGGATGGACTTGGGGCGGCGACGACCGAAGTCTTCAAATGTGCGGCAGTGGTAGAGGCCATCTTGGAAGAGGTCGATGACCTCCTTGTCGGTGACGTCGACTACGGTAGCGCGCTTGTCGAAGAAACGGCGCATGTACTTGCGGAGGGTCTCGCCTTGTTCCTGCTTGACCATGGCCAGGTCCATGCGAGTACCCGATCGGCCCATGGCGCACGCGAAGTTGCTGGTGAACTGCTCCTTCAGCTGGTCCCACTTGTCGATCGAGTGCTTGTCCAGCGACTCGAGCCATGTGAGTGGAGCTTGGTCCAAGCAGAAGGGGAAGTAGAGGCACTTGGTGTCGTTGTTACCGCCAGCGTTCTCGATGGAGAGGGCATAGTACCTGAGCCATTGGATGGGGTCTTGCTTCGCGTCGTACTTGGTGATCCCCAAAGGTTTGAACTTCTCGGGGAGGAGCAAGTTGCGAAGTCGAGGCGAGAAGGCGGGGAAGCCGTCGTTGTCGCCTGCAGTGGCTGACTTCTTCCGCCGCAGCTCCTCAATCTTCTGGCGGGCGTCGTAGCCACCCTGTGAGGCACCAGAGGCGTGGCTGTTCGCGTGGCCACGACCGCCGCGGCCGCCGCCGCCGCCGGCCCTTCTGTTGGCTTCGTGGTTGGAGCTTCCGTCGTCGCCGCCGCCGCCATCAGGGTCGCGGCCGCCGCCGCCGGCAGGAGCACGATGAGGGACGACCTCGCGGTTGCTGTTGCCACCCTGTGAGGGTCCGCTGACGTTCGCGCGAGTACGGTTGGGCTGAGCTGGGAGCTCAGCTCGAGTACGGTTGCGACCGAGGTCGGCACTGTGACTTGTAGCTTCGTTGTCGCAGTTCCTGGCGGGAGGGGGCTGGTTGACCCTGTTGTCGACCCGCATGAAGTAGGCATCTTCAGCGAGCTTGGCGATGACTTCTCCGGCGCGCATGCCCTGAGCCTGGCGTGCGATCGTTGTGATAGGCATTGCTCAGGGGTAGTGTGTACTCTGCTCTCGACTGCTTCGAGAGCTTCCGCCAGGTTGCGGATGGGGAGGTTGTCTCTGAGCCGCCGGCACCGTTCGTTGCGCTTCCTGTTACGCTCACGTTGAGCATCTTTGTTGGCGGGGGTCTCATCTGCAGGTGCGTCGGCAGACAGCTCGTCTGAGGAGATGTCTTCAAGGTACTTGTCTTGAGCCGTCCCTGAAGGTCCTGGAGTGTCGCCGGCAGCCATGAAGACTTGGCGATCAGGGGTGCCAAGGCTGGACTCAGAAGCCACCACCTCAGTTGGGGTGTTCGAGTCAGCTCGGGCAAGTGGTGTTCCCTCCTGGAACGGGTGCGACTCGATGTAGGCGACGTAGCGTGAGTCTCCACTTATCAGGTCAGCGGGCTTGCGGTCTGGCCAGTAGACGAATCTCCCAGCCGGTGTGGATGTTATAACCAGCCCAGAGGCCGGCCCTGATAAGGGATGCTCAGTAGAGTTGTCCTCAGACTCGGGATCCTCTGGGTCCGACCCGAAGTCGAACTCGTAGGCGGAATCCGAGTAGAAACTGGAAAGGGGGTCGGAGTCCGAGTTGTACTCGGGTACGGGTTCCTTGCCGGCCCGGCGCGAAGAGGGAGCCTCCGTGCGGGCCCGGCTGAGGATGCGGGGACCACGCGCGGTGCGCTCATGGGGTGGTGGGACCATATGCGATGGCTGAGCAGCCGGCTCGCATGCGATAGCCCATGGAGACGTCGAGTTCGAGTTGGGAGCGGACTCGAGCTCGAAGTTAGCGTGATGGTCGAAGAGCGAAATTTCGCCGAACTTGCCGGCGAGCTTGCCTGTGACAACTTCTGGAAGCGTCACGAAGCCGGTCTCCGGGTTGGGCGGCATGGTGAGGCGGCGCTGGAAGGACCCCGCGCCGTCAGCTGTGCAGACCCAGGCACCGAAAACGAAGGTGTCGCCACGGTTGAAGGCGACGGTTGGCTTGAAGTAGACAGGAGCCGTCGAGTTCGCCATGTGATCTTGGGCGAGAGCCCCTACCGGCGCGCCGGTGTCGGTGTTTTAGACCGGCAACCTACTAAGGGGAGTACCCGAAGTAGATGAATGTGGCCTCGCCGAGATCGGTAACTCGAAGGAAGAGACACGTGGCACACAATTTAGACAGGTTCGGGCCGCGAGGTGCGTAATACCCTACGTCCTGTATGCTGCGTAGCTCTGGATTGATTGAGTACGATTACAAGATGGTGTAATTGTACGCCGTGAGATGATATTGGATGCCTAGAGAGGGGTCCCTGCCTCGCCTTATATAGTCAGGGAGGCAGGGTTACAAGTCGGAGTAGGGAGAGAGTACTAGTCGAGTACGTCTAGGAGTCTTCCATACAGTGCGGGACATGTACAGCTTCCTAATCGAGTACTTCTCCTCCGTAGTCCTTGTGCTGCATGCCATCAGGTGCCATGTAGCGCAAGCTGGGTAGTCCCAGGGGCCCACCGAGTAGTCGGTCCTGGTACCCACCAAGGTAGTGGGCCCAGGGAGGTCCATACGACAATAGTACGGTATTTTCCTGGGCAGGTTGTCACAGCTAACAGGTCCAAAGCATAACTATCAATGTGGTACATTCAAAGCATAGTAGAATTAAAGTATGTGTTGACGGTGTATTATTTTACTCCAAACATGTTCGTTACACTTTTGTTTGGATTTGATTATGGAACTAACCCGCCACTAGGCACACTAATCATATAACAAGTTCATCTTTGTGCATGTGTTTGGAAGTGTTATGTTTATGTAGGAAAACATGGACATAAAGGACGGATTCACAACAAGTTCAAAGGAGCAATTACGGAGTGTTGTTCGTGTTCCTGAGCTTGATGAAATCACTTCCAATGGTGGCGAGGACCGAAGTGTTACAAAGCAACATCCCCGAGGATTGAAGCGTAAAAGACCGGACTTCATGCACGGAGAACCTCCATCTTGGACGTGAGGATGACATCGTCAAAATGGTGCAAGTGGAGGGGACAAAGTGCATAAATGCATTAGGACCCACGAGAGCGAAGGGGTGACCGAACTGGGCCGGGATGGGCCTAGGCCGGTCGGCCCAAGCCGGCTGGCCTGGCCCACTTCCAGCGTCGGTTCGGCCCCCCTTTCCTTGCACCCGAAGGATCTTCAACCCTAAGTCCGTGGAGGCACCGCCATTCACAAAAGGGGAGAGCCATTAGTACTGAGAGGCCATCCACAAGCTAGAAAGAGAGGAGGGAGATCTCCGGAGGAGGATCGCCCAACTCGAAGGTAGCACCCACAAGTGCAGAAGAAGGAAGACACCGTCGGAAGCGTCACCATGATCAACGGTGCCATGTCTAGCACCTTGATGGGGTAATCTTCTCATTTGTCCATCAATTGTAATCGATCTTGAGATGTAATCGCTACTTTGTTGGAACATCTAGCTATCATCTTGTGTTGAATATGCTTTGATGCTTAAGGTTGGCTACCGTGTCGTAAAGGAAGTAAGGGCCCCAATGCTCCCTTGGATCCATTCAATAGGCCGTGTCCATCATAGGTCTAGTCACGAATACCTCTGCGTAGTGACAGTACGGGGGGAGGGAAAGGGCGTAACCGTGGTCACAACCCCCGATAGATTATATTGGTTTTTCGTGCTTTAAGCGGTTGCATGTTCGAGTATCGTTGACCCATGGCAAGTGTCTCTTTCATATCTTGTCGGCTTAATCGTTCTCTCTAGTGTAGTGTAGTTGTTTTCTAGTTTAACCATAGATAGGGTTTAGGTAAGTTAGTGAGTAGAGGTACATCAAACTCTTGTAATCCCCTTGCTCCGCGGATTGACAAGAACCTCAGGAATCCCGTGGTGAAAAGGTGTAGGTCCGTACGCTTGCAGATCGTAGGTGGATATGTATTTTATCTATCAACAAGCCCCTTTTTCTGGTGCCATTGCTGTGGAGCAAGCTAGTTTACATCGTTTGGTTTGCATCTAACTTTATTTTATATTTAGTTTATCTTTTGTTTGCTAATATCTAACCCATATTACCTAGAAAACCACTTTGTTTTGTTTTTGTTTTTGTTTTTATTTTGTTGTCTAGATGGCGTTCGTCAACCACCCCATGGAAGAACCGGAGAAATCGCTAAGGGATTACGCTAGTCCTCGATGTGAAGACATAAAAGTACAAGAGTCGGGTTCGAAGCTCGAAGCGACCAAGTATGAGATCCAATCCAAGATCATCGAGATGGTGGCGACAATCCCATTTGAAGGGATGGCTACAGAGAACCCATACAGACACATAAGGCATTTCACGACGCTATGCAACACGGTGTGTCAAGAAGGACTTCCCAATGAATGGTTCAAATGGAATCTCTTTCCCTACTCACTTTCCGGTGAAGCAAAGACGTGGTACTCGTTTGCGTCCTTTGAAGTTGAAGGCAATTGGAACAAGTTGACAAAGAAGTTTTGCAAGAAGTTCTTTCCAATTAGCAAGGTTCAACATCTAAGGAGGCAAATGATCACTTTCACGCAAGGAGAAGAGGAAGGGATAGACCAAGCTTGGAATAGGTTTAATGAGTTGATCGAACAAGGACCAAGACTCGGCTTCTCAAGTGATGTACTCTTGCATACATTTTTCTTTTCCTTAACCCCTAGTTGCATGAAACACGTCCAAATGTGTGCATGTGGGGATCTCATGGAGAAAACACTCACGGAAGCTGCTCAACTTTTACAAAAGATTAGTAAAGCGGCGGCCATGCAAAGAGATTGGGAAACACGACTTGCGGGAGAGATGGAACACAATTCAAGAATGAAGACGTGTGCTGAAATTTCTAAAGAGGCAACCCCGAAAGTCACAAAAGAGGAGCCAATCCCGGAAAAGCTTGAAGGAGAGCACATCAAGTCAAGAACTACCCTGAGCATTGACTTCGCCAAATCTGTTGACGCAAAATCAGCAACCCGCGCCAAGCACACAGCAAGATGAACGAAGCTGGCTTAACACATGTGCCGGATCCGAAGCGTGCCAGTCAATTTTCCTGAAACTGACAAAGGATGAAAAAATAGTTAGATAAAACCTGGAACTTGCCGGGTGGTACTAGACAGTTCCGTATTTACGACTAGAAAGGCAATTAAAATGACATATAGCTACAACAAGCTATTTGTCAACAGTTTAAACATCACTCGGGAGCTTTGAAACATGAAACCAGGATATAGCTGAATGCATGACGTAAGCATGACAAAAGATCGGTCTTTGTTTAGATAGCATTGCTCGTTTGTAGACATGACCGATTTTTGAGGATAAATAACAATTAAAATAAATAAGATGAAAGCATGATTATAAATATGAAGTAAACAAGCATGCATAGGCCAAAAAAACTAGTCTACCGCATGTCTAGGTACTTTCAAACCCGTCAAGCGTGATATCAAACAAGTTAATCCACCAAATGATACAACTTGTTTAAAATCATGCCACCAACCAAAAAAATATTAATCCACCGCATGATACGATCTAAATATGGAAGGCTAAAAGCATACATTATTTAAAACAAACTTATGAACACGTTTCACTCGTGGTAGAATTGCCGAATACAATTGTACAGCCAATCCGGGTTCCATGCAGAAGGAACAAACATTTGAAAAGTCAAAGCTTGAACCCGCAACACGTGACAATCTAGATTGATCTAAATTCGGCTATTGAGAGCACTTGATCCTTTATAATAAACAAAGACTTGGAAGCATATCATATGGATCTCAGAGAGGTGAAAGATGAAACTAATCGATCTTGATTGGGCAAAAGAGTGTTACATGAATTTAAAACATAAAGCAAAACTCAAAGCAACACGTGGTAACTTAATGAATCTATTAGATCTTGCCAAATCTAATAGAGCCGATAGCTAGCTTCGAGCTAGATCTTAGCCTACCGCATGGCTCATGATCTAACAGGAAACCCTCTTGAACCAAGCTTAAATCCACCGCATGATACTAAGCAAGGTAACAAGACTACTTGAATCACGGTCTAAATCCACCGCATGATACTAGACATGATACAAGGTTGCCGGTACTTACGGAGGTCGACGGATCGATGGCTCATCTCGAAGAACTCGATGACTCGACTAAAGGACTCGAAATTTGGCACGGGGCCGGTTTTGTTGTGTAGATGTTCGATCCCTATTACAGACATCAAGGGTTTATATTTATACCCTGGTCCTAACACGACTCCTAATCGACTACGAGTACAACATTTAATACCTAAATTAATGCTCCGGTGCCAATGTCCATCTCGTACTCGTCATAAACTCTTCCTTTCCTTATATTCGGGCCATGTCATCACGCATTCCCGAAAACTTCCTTTTTAAAAGCGCAAACAGTCCTTTTGCCGAATGATGGCGTATTGCCGACCGCAAGCATCTTTACCGAATCCTCTGAGGAGATTTTTCTTGTCGAATGGCATTTCGTTACCAAACTCGGCCCACAAGTCAGTCTCTTTCCTGTACCAATTTTTGGTGTTAACATATGCCCCTTCAATTATGGGATAAAAGTGATTTTATTCCAGAATTGACCATAAATGCTCAACGTCTCCGAGCTAAATCTGTTCAACGCCCATTCTTTCCTCTCGCAATCCATTGGAGTCTCCGCTCAGATCCAAACCCTAGGTCATCAATCCCCAAGCTCAAATCTTCCAATGGCGGAACAAAATCAAGCTCTCCAGGTAAATCTCATCCCCTTAAGGTCTATTCGGTATCACTTTTTCAATTCCCATCTTAGATTTTTTCTTCTGTCTTTTCTTGATAGGATCTTTCCACCGAGATTTTGATTCCCATTGAGGACAAATCATCATCCTACTTACTCGGACCTGTGGGAACCTCTGACCCCCTCGAGTTCATGGAAGCCAAATCTAAGAGAATCCCCTTCAAAGCAGCTTTGTCAAGACCCCATGAGTGGCAAGATGCCTTCAAAACCTGGCCCCTACCCCCAATTGCAGGTTGGAGAAACTGGTATAAGAGGATACTTGACGATGACAGGGCAAAAACCGGTAATTGGGAGACCCTTCGCATTACCCAGTGTTTGGAGTTATCTTTGGCCGAAACTCCCAAGAATGAGAATCTTCTGATTGCGGCCTGCCATTTCTGGTCAAATGGCATCAATGCTTTCCTTTTTGGTCATGGACCAATGTCTCCTACTCTGGCCGATGTTTATATGATGACCAGCCTTGATATCACAGGATCCATGTATCCTTACAAATAACAAAGGCTCCACCAGGCAAAGAGGAGTGAAAACAGGAGTTGGATATAAGTCATATATCCAGAATCATATGTCTGACGGCCCTCTAACTGAAGTTGAGTACAGGGCCTTCCTGAACATGTGGCTATGCAGATTTGTCTTCTGTGGCAAAGCCAATGAGCCAACCCTGAACCATATTGCAATGGCTGAAGATTTGGCTGCTGGTGACCTCATTCCCCTTGAAAAGTATCTCCTAGGGAGTGTATACCATATGCTTCATCAGACCACCCTTTTGATGCATACCATCCAAAAGATTTCTTGTGTCAATGGCCCCTGGTGGTTTGTACAAATGTGGCTGCAGCTTTACATGCACCAGATCGTTGGTATTGATCTCAACAACCGGCATTTCCCTTCATCCAACTATAAGGAAGGAGAAGCTCAGATTACCAAAGGATGCCAAACTTATGGAGAGGCTGCCTCAACCATATCCATTGATCGAAACATCAATCAACTCTTCGAGCTTTTCTTCAGAGGATTCACCAATCCCCTTTGGCTTCCTTATTTGAACAATGATAACTTGACCCTTCCCTATGAATTCACTTTTGAGAATGGATGCAATGATGAAAGATCCATAGAAATCTTCAATATCTTCATCCATCCATGCATCCTGCCAGCAGAATTCTGTGGAGGAAGGCAAAATCATAGTACTTTTGAATATTATCAGCCAAACATGATGGCCCGACAGCTGGGATGTGGCCAAGTGCCCCCAAGGCTATTCCTTCACGAATTCTTCAAGCCCAGAGAGGAAATCAAAGAAAACCTGCAAGCCAGAAGGGTCTTTGAATATCAATGCAGCCCAACTATTTATACTTGGCCCTTTGTACCAACACCAATAGCTCATCCCTCTTTTATTTCTTGGTGGCAAGAATTCCTTGATCACATCTTCAGTGAGACAGTACATTCTTTTTGCCTTGAGCTAATGCCTGACTTCCAGCCAACTTCAGAGGTAATACACTTATCTTATTTCTTTTCTCAAGCATGTCCTTTCTTACTGATCATGATTTTTGCCACCTTTCACAGAATACAGTGCCTGTCTCTCCAGCTAGGACAATTTTTTACAATGCTGTAGGCCCAATTTCTGCATTGGGATTTAAATCCACAACTTTGGCCCAGCTGATGTCAAGATACGCCACATCAGACCCAACTCTTATCAGTTCAACTTCTAATAAGAGGAAAGCTCCATCCCTGGTTGATCCTCCAGCTGCAAAGAAGAAAAGAACCTCCAAAAGAGTTCTTATTGAGGTTAACATCTTTCCCTTCCTTAGAATAAAACCACTCCTCATTCTGATAATTTTATCTTGTACAATTTCAGACTAGAGTTCAGCACCATCAACTACTACAGAATCTGCCAATGCCCCATCTGCTGGTAAGGCCTTCACCATTTTACTTCTTTTCAAAGACCATTGGCACTCATTTTCTATTTGTCATTTGTAGAGGAAATATTGGTGAACCAACCCGTGGGGAGTCCTTCTCCTCAACACGCTTCAAATCCATCTTCACTAAGGGTCCAGCCATCTTCTCCTCAATAGAAGCTTCAATTTCTCCAGGAATTCAACTGTCCCCTACTCAAGCAGAGATTCCAGTTTTATCAGGGATGGATCCATCCTCACCTCAGCCAAAAGCTTCAAATCGACCAGGGACTCCACCAGCTTCCCCTCAGTTAGAAGCTTCAGCTCTACCAGGAACCCTCAAGCTCTTCCTCAGCTGATCACCCAGGAACTCCCTCTTGAGCCTGAAAAAATCCCTTCTCCAATTCAGGAGGCCAGGGATGAAGTAAGTATGAGAATTCAGTTCTGTTATTCTCTTTCAACAAATCATCCTTAATTCGGCAAACCTCCCTTTTCAGGATCAGGTTGCATCACCACCAAGCTTTTCATTCACTGTGGATGATTTAACTGCCGAAAAATGTGATGAGGCATCTTCAAGCCAAGCTCTATCAGAGGAAAACCATGCAAAACTGAGAGAAATCCTCTTCCTGCTGCAAAGAGATATCCAGGACCAAGTCAGGGATGTAGATCTTCTAGAAGAAGTGCTTGAATCCATCACTCAAGAACTTCCCGATGATATCAAAGCCTCCCTAGAGCCTATCTCTCAACTAGATAACCACTTTGCAGCAGTAAGGAGAGCCTTGAAGAATCAATCCTCTCGACCTGCCCTGGAACAAAAGAGAGCTAAAGCCAAGAAATTCGTGAAAGAATCTCAGGCTCAAATCCAGAGCAACAAGGAATTGCTGGCTGAACTGTAGCCTGCACTTGAGTTGAAGATTGCCAGGAAAGCCGCACTAGAAGCTGAATTGAAGAATCTGACAGCTGAAATCGAGGCTGATAAGAAAAAGATAATCGAACTCCCCGGATTAACAGAGAAAATCCAAAAGGAAGCTTCAACAGCCCTGATTGAATCAAACCAGCTCAAAACAAAGCTTTCCGCTCTGTCCAACACTCAAGAAGATGATCAGAAACTGCTAGAGAGCATCAGCAAAATGATATCAGATGCTTCTAGTGTAATCTCAAACTATTTAAACATTTGATTGTGTCAAACAACTTGTAGCTGAATGATTGATCGTCCTTGTAATTTTGTTTATCATAAATTTCACTTTCCATTTTCTGTCTTGCCTTGTTTGTAACTTTAGACGACCCATTCGGCAACTCTAGTCAAACAGTACTAGACCGAACAGCAATCCGACCGCAACTCAACCGAGCCAGTCAACCGAATATGACTCAGCTTGAATTCCAAACGACCCGACGATGATTCGGTTAAGGAATCCTCTCCACCTTCCAAATTTCTTGGGATATGCACCACGATCTGCGGCCACGATCTCTTTGCCATCCCCATAAATAAAACCGTGGGTGCCCCCAGCCTTTCACCAAGTTTTTTTGCCTTCAAGCCTTTGCCAATTTAAACTTTCTTTCTCCAACACTAGTACTCCCAAAAACTTGATGGCGGGCAGCAGCAGCAGGCGCCGAGCCAGCGACGAGGCTGAAGGAAGCCGCGCTGGCGCTCGTCGGAGGCGGTGATCATCAACTCCTATTACGGTTCTCTCTAGATTTCTTTCTGTTTCTGACGATCCCCTTTGTATTTTCAGGCATATCCAGTGGAATCCGGCTCCTGCGCCGGCTGCGAATCCGGCCCTACCGGACGACTCCTCGGAGTCGTACAACTATTCTCCCCCGCACTACGATGAGCGCGACGCCCTCCGGTTCAAGGCGAAGTGCAACGAAACTCGGCGCGAGCTGGAAGATGTTTCCAGGAAGGCCGACATCGCTGAGCTCGAATGGGAGCATCAGCGTAAGCAGCTGCTGGAGACCATTGACGGTAAATCTCTTGATTGACTTTAATCTAACTCAACTTTGAACTAACTGTCATTGTTCCGCAATGCTGCAGACCGCGACGCTGAGCTTAACTGGCTAAAAACGCTGGTGAAGCAATTGGAGGACAAAGTGAACGCCCCCGGGGGCACATCGGCAGCCCGCATTGCCGCGATGGAAGACCGTGTCGATGAGGTGGCCCTTCATGGCGTTCGTCTGGGCACCACCCTAGGCTTGGCCGCCATGGCGACACACACCGGCGTCGACTACTCCACGCAGTCGCGCGGCTTCCTAGGCGGCGCACCGGAAGACGTCGACGAAATCGAGGTCATCCTGGAGCGCCTCGACGGCCACGACGACGCCATTGTGGACTCCATCCATCCCCAGTCTGTGTTGAACAGACTTTCTGACTAGTTTGTACTAGGGATGTTTGGAATTTCGGCAATAAATAATGAAATTTTAACTTCTATGTTTGTATTGTGATGATCTCCTTTTGCTTGTGAATGCGAATCCTTACTATTTTTGAACGAATTCGGGAACTTTATCTTAGCTGAACACGCAAAAACACCTACCCCTTGGCACAGAATCCGCAGAAAATCCTCAATTCGGGAACCATAAACACTGTTCAATGAAAACCCTTCGCATTCGGAGAGAAAACCCTGCCGCTTGGTATTCCAATAATGTACGCCAACCAGTCATCACTCCCAATGTGCTCTCACAGCTAATAAAATAGCCCCTTTGGTGCCCTGCAAATCCACTCGCATACACTTCCATCACCTCACATCTTCTCCCCTGCTCCAGAGGAAAAAACCCCAAGGCCATGGTGGACAAGGGAAAGCAATCCATCAAGGAAGCCAGCGGTCCACCAAAGAAGCGCACCATTCGAGAGTAAGTTTTCTGTCAATCCTTTCTTTTGCTCTCGATTGCAATCTTATGATCCACTCCTGTTCGTTTCCAGCCTTGACTTGCTCCCTGAGGAGATCTTTGGAACTAAAGAGGTTCCCGAGTACATCCTCTCCAATTCCTCCACTGAAGGAGAAGACACCACGCCGGAACAGAGGACAAACCACCAACTGCGCCACCGCATTCGGCATCTAGAACACAACCTGCGAGATGTCACTGCCCACTGCAGTGCCGAACGCGAACGCCGCATGAGCTTGGAGGCGTTGGTAGGGGGTAAGATCTTCATCATCATCTGATTCCCATATTTAAGCTCAGATCTCTCATTCAACAATTGTTTCCTTCTTCAGATGTTTCTGACAAATACAACAACTTGAAGGCTTCCTGGGACAGCCTGATGGAAGCTGCAAGTCACGGCAACCCCCGAAGCTTCCAGGTTGCTGTTACAGTGGTCCTGGAACAGTTGAAGAGGGAAGAGCTGAAGAGGAAAAACGCGAAATCAAAGGAATGAAGCATACTTTCGCTTCTTTCTCCAGGCCTTCTTCTTCCCACCCTCTTGTAATCTTAGGTAGCTGGGTTGTCAAATAAAAGCCTGCAAGAAACATTTGTAATGTAGAATATTTTTGGCTAAGGGCAATAAACTTCAGTATTGGCCATCTCCTCTGTTAGGATTTTTTGTTCTAAAGGCGGCTTCTTTCCCGAACGCCGGCTGTTTCTGTGTTTCAGATGCTTGTAATCCTGGTGCTTGTAATCAATGATCAACTTCAATACTAGGATAATATTTCTTCAAATATCTTCCATTTATAGCAGCAGAAAACTCTTCTCCTAGTAGAGTTTTCAAGATGTAAGCATTTCCAGGTGTACATCTGACTACCCGAAAAGGCCCCTCCCAATTTGGGGACCATTTGCCGAACGCACTGTACTTAGTCCCGATCAGCAGTAATGCTTTCCAAACTAAATCTCCTTCTACAAATTGCTTGACCTTTACTTTTTTGTTGTAATATTTAGCAACTCGCATCTTGTTCTTTTCAATATTTTCCAGGGCTTTAAGACGAATCATATGCAAATCCTCTAACTCATCCATCATTAAGCCACTGTAGTCTTTGGAACTTAAATCTTTTTGCAAAGCCACTCTCCTCGAATCTGATTGTATTTCTCAGGGCAAAACAGCATGATGCCCATAAACCAACTCATAAGGAGATGTTTTTGTAGCCCCATGAGGAGCCATTCGGTGTGCCCACAAGGCCTCATTGAGTACCGAATGCCACCTCTTTGGCTTCTGATCAATCTTCTTTTGTATAATCTTGATCATGATCTTGTTAGAAGCCTCTGCTTGACCATTAGCTTGGGCATAATAAGGAGAAGAATTCAATAATTTGATTCCCATGCTTTCAGCAAATTCTCTGAATTCTGATGATACAAATTGAGCTCCTTGATCAGTTGTAATTGTTTGAGGAATCCCAAGTCTGTAGATGATGTGTTCTTTAACAAACTCAACCATGTTTTCTGATGTTACTTTCTTCAATGGAATTGCCTCAACCCATTTGGTGAAATAATCTGTTGCCAAAAGCACAAACTTATTCCCTTTGCTAGATACTTTATGTTATTGGCCAATCAAATCTATACCCCATCCTCTGAATGGCCATGGCTTGATAATAGGATTCAAAGCTGATGCTGGAACTCTTTGGGTATTCCCGAACTTCTGACAATCTTGACAACCTTTGTAATATTCAAAGCAACCCTCCAGCATCGTCGGCCAATAACATCTAATGTGTCTGATAACCCATTTCATACGATAAGCCGATTGATGCGCTCCACACAGCCCATCGTGCACTTCACTCATCATTTTCTTTGCTTCTTCTTGACCCAGGCATTGCAACAGCACCCCATCCAATGATTTGTAAAATAAACACCCATCAAGAAGAACAAATTTTATAGCTTTATACCTGAGTTTCCTAGAAACCTTTCGGGATGGATTTTCCAGATGATCAACAATCTCTTTTCTCCAATCATCCTCTGCTAGATCACTCCCGAAAGCACACACCTCCGTGGCAAACACCTCTTGGTTTTCTCTATAACCCGAAGCACTTTGAGCCAACCTATTTGCCTCTTCATTGTGTTCCCTAAGAATATGTTGTAGAATTACTAACTGAAAACTTTTCAAGATTTCCTTGCACTCTTCGTAGTAATTCCTCAGGATATCACTTCTACACTCATATTGGCCATTCAATTGTTTTATAACTAGCTATGAATCTCCATAAATTTCAACTGAAATAGCCTTTGCTTCTTTTAAATATTGAATCCCTCTAAGCAGTGCCCCATATTCAGCTTGATTATTTGTGACAGTAGGCTGAATAGGGATAGCAAACTCAAACATCTCACCTCTGAGTGAAATTAATAAAATTCCTACTCCACCACCTTTGCCACGTGAGGATCCATCAAAGAATAAAGCCCAAGGAGTAAATTCAAGCAAATCAATTGATGAATCACGATGTTCAATAATGAAATCAGCAATAATTTGACCTTTAATAGCTTTTGCCGATTCAAACTTCAATTCAAATTTAGACAAAGCCCAAATCCACTTGCCAATCCTTCCATTCAAAATTGGCATAGATAACATGTGTTTAATTACAACAAACTTTGAGTATACAATGCATTCGGCATTCAACAAATAGTGCTGAAACTTTGTACATGAGTAATAAACACACCGGCAAAGCTTCCCCGCAGCCGAATACCTAGTCTCAGGATCAAGCAATTTTCGGCTAAGGTACACAACTATCCGTTCCTTTCCCTCAAATTCTTGTATAAGGGCCGATCCAACAGTTTGGGTATCGGCCGCCACGTACAACTTGAAAGGCTTGTTCAACTGTGGAGGCACCAACACTGGTGGTTCCTTCATGTACTGCTTGATTTCATCGAAAGCCTTTTGTTGTTCGTCACCCATACAAACTTCTGATCTTTCTTGATCCTCGACAGCGGAGAGAAAGGCAACACCTTTTGTGACAAATTTGAAATGAATCTTCTCACAAAATTGATCTTGCCAAGTAGTGATTGCAACTCCTTGAGATTGGTTGGAGGAACAACTTCATCAATAGCCTTCATGCTTTTCTTGCCAACTTTTATTCCTCCTTCATGCACCAAAAATCCCAAGAATTCTCCAGTTGAAACCCCAAAGGCACACTTGTTCGGATTCATCTTCAACCCATGCTTTCGGGTGCACTCTAGAGTTTTCCTCACATCATCTAAGTGTGATTCATGATTCAAAGATTTGATCACAACATCATCAATGTATATCTCAACAATCTTGCCGATCAACTCATGAAAGATATAATTCATGGCTCTTTGATAAGTTGCACCGGCATTTTTCAACCCAAATGTCATGACAATCCACTCAAAAAGGCCTATATGTCCAGGACATCTGAAGGCTGTCTTCGATATGTCTTCTATTGCCATAAAAATTTGATTGTACCCTGCATTGCCATTCATGAAACTAATAACTTTATGTCCAGCAGCGACATCAACCAACAAATCAGCAACAAGCATTGGATATCCATACATGGAAGTAGCTCTGTTTAAATCTCTAAAGTCTATGCAAACCCTCATCTTCCCGTTTTTCTTGTAAACAGGGACGATGTTAGAGATACACTCCGCATATCTGCATGGCCGAATGAAATTTGCATCGATCAATCTCTCAACTTCTTTTTTCACATCGGCCAATACTTCATCCTTGTAGATTTTTCGGGGAGGTTGCTTGTAAGGTTTAAAACCAGGCTTAATTGGCAACTGATGCTCAACAATGGAACGATCCAAACCAGGCATCTCCGAATAATCCCAATCGAAGCAATCTTTATATTCTTTCAATAGCTTGATCAACTCTTTTCTGAAACTTGAATCCAAGTTAGCACTGATAAATGTCGGCCTTGGCTTGTCACCATCTCCAATGTCAATTTCTTCCAATTTATCAGCCGACATGAATCCACGTCCTAACTTTCCATCAGTTCCATCAATTGGATTATCCATTAAAAATTGCTATAAGAGCCGACTGCTTGAATCGACTGTTGATCACTGCTGACTAGTTCAACAGGACCTTCACTCCAATCCTTGCCTGAGAAGCAATCTATACCTTGATACTCCCAGAAGGCTGGTTCCACATTAGCCATGCTCACTGAATCATCTTCCTGGACCACCTATATATCATCATCTACCCATTGAACAAGTTGTTGATGCATGGTAGATGGGATACAACAATTTGCATGAATCCAGTCCCGTCCAAGCAGCAAGCTATATGCCTGTCACACCTGTTTTTCCAAAGAAAACCAAGTGCAAACCTATATGCATGCCAGGATCAAGTTTCATGCATATAGCTGACATAAGTGAATAACAGAAACAATATCACGTAAGAAAAAGGGAGATTATTAGAGTATTACGCTATTTCCTGGAAACGAAGACACCAAACTCCACAAGCAGTCGACTGGGGGTTGCATACGCCTAGAACCAGCAACATCTTCACAAGACTTCAGAGTAGCTTCCTCCTTCTGAGCAACATTGTTTATATCAAGGGTGAGCACTTGTCGTACTCAGCAAGTGTGGAGAAAGACATGAATGCAAAGGCTTTATAGTGGACTGGCTCAAAGCATTTAGCATTTTAGTTGATCAAGTTTTATTAGCACCTGATTTCTAATAAAAGTATAAGTTTATACCAACCCACAATTAAGCATAAAGATAAAAGATACGCCATAAGCACATGGCAAACATAACCATAACACATATAACAATTTAAGTCCATCTTCAAGTTCAATTAATCATGTGAGAGTCCAGGCTGCTCTTGACCGTGAGCACGGCTAATCGATTAGTTTAACACTCTGCAGAGGTTGTACACTTTCACCACAAGCAGCGTAAAAGCTCCAAAGAACTTTGAACCCAACCATGCGATGCTAGCTAGGCACCATACCACACTACCGAGGTGTGGTTGCATTGGGACGCTACAAGGCCTTTACAAAGGTTCTCCAACAAGTTGTGACCCACAAGGTCCGGATCAGTTAGCAAGGTATAAAGTCCCCTAGCAGGTCGATACCCCACCATAAAAGAATAACTCACCCAACCCCCTGCTAGAGTGAGTCCATACCCCACAGTACCGCCGATCCCTTGTCCTTATCAGGTAAGATCACCCCAAGCTAAAGTTCCTAATTATTCAGCCAAGACCATTGCCCATTAGTTCTTGTGGTTGTACTGTTTTCCTGGGTGGTTCTCCATGTTCCGATTAAACATATGGTCTTGTATATTAAACATCACATAAAGGAACATAGAGCATAAAATGATAACCATGTTGATTATTACCAACCCAGTTGAACACACTAAGCAATATCTACCATCAATGTTAATTAAGAACCAGGTTCAAGATAACAGTCAAATGAGGCTAGTCATCCTTAATAGGAACCCATCAAAATTAATGCAAAGCAATGCAAAGTGATCAATAAAGTTATTGGGACAAAAGAATAAGGACACACTTGCCTTTAACCAAAGTAGTGATGTTGCTCAGAATCTTCGCCGTCAAGCTTTTGAAGCTCTCAAACAACGTTCCTTCTACTCGCATCAATCATCGGGCACAAGCATACAAAGCAAACAAACAAGCATAACTAAGAACAATGCACCAATCAAAAAGGAAACTTTAAAAGAACGCACTAAAGGACAGGCTCGATCAGATGGATCACTAAAGAACACAAAGTGTGCTTGGAAGGGAAAGGCTTGATTAGCTTTGAAGAGATGATTGCGGAAGATTGAGTAAGGACCGGAAAGATCACATTGAAACAGAGCTCGATTCTAATGGTTACGCAAGAAACGAGGGAACCACTGAGAACGAAACTAAGCTCAAATCTATCAAAAGATTATTATCAAACCACAAGAAACTACGCTTGGCATATTTTAATTAAGAAATCACGTGAAAGAATATTTCAGAGAAATACTCTATGTTACCATTAAACAAGTTACATTTAATTAAAGAAATCACGATAAACCTAATCATATTTTATTTATAACATTCGAGTGGAAGTTATGTCAAATTAACAATTACTTTAGAAAGATGAAGTAGTTATGAGATATCTAAACGAGTAATTTTATGTCACGTGTTCAACAAAACATATTTAGTATTGAAAAGGCATTTATGATGTCATTAGGCATATTAACTTTATTATGAAAACCGATGTTTATCTCTAACATCTTTTATTTAGAAAAACTAGTTAGGAATAGGGATTAACCAATTACATTATGCTTAAAGAAAACCGGATTAGAACCTAATCACTTTTTATTTATAACAGCATTGGAATAAGAATTAGTCAAGATTAACATGCATCTTTAGTATTATAATAAATAACAGGTGATATACATGCTAACGTACAAGTTAAGGTGAAACAAACGAGAACGGTAGAAACGAACTATAGCGCACCCACAAACCTTAGGCTAGGGTTTAGGAGAACTAGTCTACAAAGGGGAACTCGGATGAATAACTGACACACTAACCAAGAGTGATCTCATCTGACAGGAGAAACAGATAACAGGAAAGGTAGCTACGATAGATTAGGTACAAGAACATAGCTGATTCATGAACTAGCTAGATGTTAAAGATTGGATCACAAAGAACTGAAGGAGTACAGTTGTCTTACATAAAAGAAAATTACGATAGGATGACATGCACTAGGATTGGAAAGATCTGGAGCTTGAAAGAAGGCTAGCTCTACAACAGAGACACTGGGACAGAGCTTGATAAAGAACGATTAACGAACGGTTTGCATTTATGAGAGAACAAGACCATAAGCTTGGGTTTATTTTAATTAGCAAAACATATGATAGGATATTTCATAAAGAAAAGTATACTAAGTTGGATTTAATGCAAATTAAATTTTAGTTGCAAAACCGGTGTAAAGAACTAGTCAAGTTTTATTTATAAAGATTCATATATTGATTAAACCGATTAAACATTTAATTTAGAAAAACTAAACTATATGAATAACCTAAACGAAACTTTGTAATTCGAGTAGATCATATTATTATTATTAAAAACAGCATTTACATTGGTATTAATCAAAATTAACATTTACTTATAAAGCCGGAGTAAAAGCCTAATCAAGTTTTAATTATAAAAGTTAATAAATCATTAAGCAAATTAATATTTGACTTATGGAAAACTGGGTAAAAGATCTAATTAGATTTTATTTACAAAAGCATGTGAGAGAAACTTTAATCGAATTAAATTTGATTATGAAAAACTGTGTATAGATCTATATAGCTTTTATTTATAAAAGGCATGCATAACTAGACATTAATCAAAATTAATATAAATTTTATTTTCAGAAAATAAAACATGGTGAAAACACTCCGCTAATGCGTGCTTTGCATTATTATGGACCTGACGCAATTTGAACGAATAAAATCGGAGTTAAAACGAAGAAACTATGAGCAAAACAAAATTGAAAGGACCTAGTCGTGATTAACCGTAGATTTCAGGGAGAGGTATTGAAGGAAACGTGCATGCAGGGGGGTTCTCACCAGGTGTGACCCTGGCGGGTTCGGCCACGACGTTGAGACGGACGACGACGAGTAAAGCGTCCACTTGCATGGCTTGCGGCAAGCTAACTAGCACCGCTGGCAACACATCAACAACAACGGCCGGTCTCGACGTTGGCTTGGCTACGCAGGTGATGTATAAGCATGGAGTGGCATGCAGTGGCTAGCAGATCAGATAGCTCTCCCTGACAGGAAACAACCGGAGGAAAACAGAAACTAGATGAGTTATGGGTGCAGATTGGTAGACAAGCTCCGGACAACGAGAGAAGATGCAAAACGAAACGAGGAGATTGGCAACGTGCTAGTGTTCTCACCCGAAGCAAAAGATGAAGGACGATTTCAGATCAAACTCAATGAGGACGGTTGTGACTCGTCAGCGGTTCGGCCTCCAGACCGTGACGATGCTCCGGTGCCGGACAGAGGGTGGTAAACGGCGACGAAGGAGTGTCTCGACACCGCGGGTCTCCAGGTAGTGACAGCGTCGCCCAGCAGCGCTCCATCATAGAGGGCACGGCAAAACGGTGACGGCGACGACAACACCGGCGGTGGCGCTCGGCTCGGCGCAGACGGCAGCTGTTAGCGGCGCAGGGTCTTCTATAGGCGCGGTGCCCTAGGGTGGAACGGCAACAGGACGCGTGACGATGGCGGCAGCTGGACAATCGAGGTAGGCTAGGGCAAAGGGTTGCCGGTGCGAAACTGATTTTAAGGAGACCATAATGTGGATGGACATTGCGCCGTATTGGGCCTGGTCTGAACGTGCTTAGCTCCAATTCAAATTAAGTTGTTGGTGGTGTCAGAGTCCAGGTCAACCTCGAGTTGGAGCTTTCGTCGAGTTGGAGGCGGCAAGCTGCTTGCAGCCCTCGACGTCTCACATGGATTGAAATAAAGGAAAAAAATAGAGTAAAAGAAATAGGAAGGGAACAACACCAGATAGTGCAAGGAGAGTTAAATAACTATAGATATTGTCGTATGGGATTTTGATAAGGTAGAAAATATGCTAAGAGGACCTAGTAGAAAACAAAAGATGGATGGAGGAGTTCAGATAAAATACTTGAAGCATCTGAAAAGATTATAAAGCCTTCTAATAAAATAGATTAAGCTCTAAAAGGGTGACAACATATTTTTAGGAAAAATCCGGAAGTTCTCGGAAGAACCTAAACTTGATCTAAACACATTTTAAAGCATTTTGCACTCAAAAACATTAGGATGCAACGACATGAATGCAACACATATAACTTTTTATTTGATTTAGAAAATCAACCAAGGATTTTTCCTATACTATATTCCCTGTAAAGAAAAATAAATGTTGGAAAAATTTTAAAATGATGAGAAAATTGTTATTTAATTATTCTCTTTATTCACATCCTGAAATTGGAAATTTCAGGGTGTGACAACTCTACCCCCTTAAAAGGAATCTCGTCCCGAGATTCAAGAAAGGTTAGCAAGAGACAAGGGCTCACGTGGGTATTATCCAAAGCTTATCAACTTTCTTCATATCGACCTTCCTTACACAAGCAAAACATCCTCTTCCATTCTCCATAGCTCATTGGACTTGTATAGGAATATATAGTCTGATCCCACTTATAACTTATTCACTCTTCTATCATTGTGATTTCTCCACTCTTCGCTTTGCTCTATCATAGTCCTTGGTAGATCAACTTGCGCATCAGGATTCTTCTTGATGGGAGTGACAAACATAGGTCGAACAATCTTAGGCTGGAGTTTGTCGGAACCAGGTTTAGTACCATTATCTGCCCCTAAATGTGATAACTTCTTCTCTCGTCTTGTTCTACAATCTTGCTTGTTAGATCGCTTGCGTCTACCAGGTTTGTATTCCTTGCAAGTGATAATCCAATCATCAAGGTTTAAGGTTTGAGTATGACCTTCAGCTTGAGAACGTTCTTCTTGAGTTGAGTTTTAGGTGGACAACATCTTCTGCTTTTTGATATCTATGGGGATATGTTCGCGAGCTTCTGCTGTCATAAGACTAGCTTCCCTCTGAGGGCATGAAAGACCATGGTGCTCACCACACGGACACATATCTGGAGCCTTGTTAACCTCATGTTATTCTCCATTGTTAGTTTCAGTGCTTCATGCTTCTTCTTCTTTCTTTGATTATTCCATACTTCAACAACTTGCCTCTTCATTGGCCCAATGGGAATTCTGTCTCTGGCCATCTCATCACGAAAGTAGGTTGTGCTAGGCTGCATCTTTCCTTGTAAGACTTGGGTCTGCAGAGTTGATAGCTTCTCTTTATCAAATGGTGAAGTAGTCATGTTTTGATGGTTATCATCGGTGAAAGTATTGTGGTCTTTAGGAAGTGAAGCTTGCTCTGTAATGGACTGATGAATCTTAACCATGGTTTGAGCCATTGCTTGCAGAACCTGAGTTTGTGCAGCGATATACTCCAACATCTTGCGTTCCCATGATGAGGTTGCAAGAGGAATGTTGATGTTTCCTTCATTATCTTTATCTTCATGATTTGTGTTGGAGCTCTCCATATGATTGGGTATTTGTGATAGGATCAGAAAAGATAGACTGAAGAGTAGAGAGAAAGAATGGGAATAGCAAGGAGGTGGAAGATGCAAAAGAAGAACCCAACTAAGCAACTGATGTCATTACAGATGTAAGATCCACAATACACCAACACTCACTTCAAAGAACCAACACAAGCAATGTCATAAAACCAAGCATCATCATGCAAGCACTCAATTCCACCAACCAAGGCATAGCTAAGGGAACGACACTACACGTTGTTAACAAAGTCAGAGGGTGTCCTCCTAATAGATGAGATGTAGCTCCAAGCAGGGATCTCCAAAAATAAGGGATTTTTCCCAGATCAAGGAGGCCAAAATTATGAGTTCAACCCAACTGGAATCACCTCAATCGGAGGTTTAGAACTCGAGATATGAATTAAACAAGATGGCTATGTCAGCAGTGTTGACAGATTTGAGAACCTCCAAAGTTTCGGGCATAAGTCTCTGTATATACAACAAAAATTGATGAATTTTGGACAGAGTGAAACTTATGAAATTCCAGAACTACTCCAATTGGATTTATCTCAATCGGAGGTCCATAGCCCGAGATACAATATAATGAAGGTAACTAGGTCAGCAGAGTTTACAGATTCTGATAGCTCCAATGTTTCGAGCATAGCTCCTGGAATATGTACTAGATAGGTCTTTTTGATAGAGAGTCACTTATAAAATTTAGGAACTAACCCAACTGGTTTCATGTCAATCGGAGTTCTGTAGCTTGAGAAAGAATTAAAACAGCGCTGACATGTTGGAGAGTTGCGCGAACAGATAGAATGTTAAGGGTAACAATTCACCTTTTGACTTATTGGTGGAATTGCTTGAGAGAAGTGGAAGAGAGACAAGATCAAGACCAAGGGAAGAGTAAATAAATAGGCAAGGGTCGAGTTCATAATCATTTGCAAAACAATGATGTGCAAATGAAAATGTGACAGTCAAAGGTGAGCTATCAAGGAGGATTGATGAAAGATATGGTTTAAGGAGCGAGAATATTCATCACAAAGCTCAAGGGAAAGGTAGTGATGAATTTTAGATCAAAGGAAACCTTGAGAAACGACCAGTGCTAACTAGGCTTACGTCCTACAGTCGATACCGCTCTGATACCACTCTGTCACACCTGTTTTTCCAAAGAAAACCAAGTGCAAACCTATATGCATGCCAGGATCATGTTTCATGCATATAGCTGACATAGGTGAATAACAGAAACAATATCACGTAAGAAAAAGGGAGATTATCAGAGTATTACGCTATATCCTGGAAATGAAGGCACCAAACTCCACAAGCAGTCGACTGGGGGTTGCGTACGCCTAGAACCAGCAACATCTTCACAAGACTTCAGAGTAGCTTCCTCCTTCTGAGCAACATTGTTTATAGCAAGGGTGAGCACTTGTCTTACTCAGCAAGTGTGGAGAAAGACATGAATGCAAAGGCTTTATAGTAGACTGGCTCAAAGCATTTAGCATTTTAGTTGATCAAGTTTTATTAGCACCTGATTACTAATAAAAGTATAAGTTTATACCAACCCACAATTAAGCATAAAGATAAAAGAGCCATAAGCACATGGCAAACATAACCATAACACATATAACAATTTAAGTCCATCTTCAAGTTCAATTAATCATGTGAGAGTCCAGGCTGCTCTTGACCGTGAGCACGGCTAATCGATTAGTTTAACACTCTGCAGAGGTTGTACACTTTCACCACAAGCAGCGTAAAAGCTCCAAAGAACTTTGAACCCAACCATGCGATGCTAGCTAGGCACCATACCACACTACCGAGGTGTGGTTGCATTGGGATGCTACAAGGCCTTTACAAAGGTTCTCCAACAAGTTGTGACCCACAAGGTCCGGATAAGTTAGCAAGGTATAAAGTCCCCTAGCAGGTCGATACCCCACCATAAAAGAATAACTCACCCAACCCCCTGCTAGAGTGAGTCCATACCCCACAGTACCGCCGATCCCTTGTCCTTATCAGGTAAGATCACCCCAAGCTAAAGTTCCTAATTATTCAGCCAAGACCATTGCCCATTAGTTCTTGTGGTTGTACTGTTTTCCTGGGTGGTTCTCCATGTTCCGATTAAACATATGGTCTTGTATATTAAACATCACATAAAGGAACATAGAGCATAAAATGATAACCATGTTGATTATTACCAACCCAGTTGAACACACTAAGCAATATCTACCATCAATGTTAATTAAGAACCAGGTTCAAGATAACAGTCAAATGAGGCTAGTCATCCTTAATAGGAACCCATCAAAATTAATGCAAAGCAATGCAAATTGATCAATAAAGTTATTGGGACAAAAGATCATGGACACACTTGCCTTTAAACAAAGTAGTGATGTTGCTCAGAATCTTCGCCTTCAAGCTTTTGAAGCTCTCAAACAATGTTCCTTCTACTCGCATCAATCATCGGGCACAAGCATACAAAGCAAATGTTGACGGTTAATAATTGTATCAAAGTTCGTTTGTGACTTGCAAGCGTACAAGTCTCCCGTCGTAGTCAAGGGACCCTTCTTCCCTCGAGTGGTGAACCCAAGGTATCGAATCCGTGGAACAAATGTATGACACAAAACTTAATCTAATAAAGCCAAGTAACTTCAATCTTCGATAAAAGAAACCCTAATGCATCGAAGTAAAAGACACGAAACGAATCTAATCTACTAAAGACCGGAGAAAACAAAGTAAGATTGGGTAGATAAACCGATCTAGAGGGATCGGGGTAAGCCTTTTGTTGAAGTTCCAAGCAAGAGAAGAAGTAGCAAATCGAATCTTAATAGAAGTCTCTTTAAATCGTGGTTTCCCGTCCAAATCCGAAAGCATCCGCCTTTCGGAACCCCCGTTCTGTCACAACGTATCCCTAATCATGCGGGGAGCTTAGGGCGAGTCAAAAGACAAGTCGAGATTCTTTCGGAAGATCTGGCGTGTACCTCTAGCCACCGCGGCTACAAGAACACCCTATGTAATCTATCTCGAGAATAGAATTGGAATAAGCAAAGCCGATCGAAAAACGAAATCTTTGAGGAAACACTTGATCTCTAGGAAAAGATTCAACTTGATAATTCAACTATAACAATGATACATACACAAGATCACCACCGGGATCCTTCCTTGATCTTGCTTTTAGCTCTGGGAACTCCGACGTGGTCTTCCGTGCAAGGTTCCCACGTCGGCTAGGGGAACCCTAGTCAACTAGCTCGACCCTCTCCTCTCTGAGATGGTGTCCCTCTCTTCTCTGCTCCTCGGCGGCCGATGACGAATTCTCTGATGCGTGGCTCTCGGTCAGGGGGCTATAAATAGCCCGATTGGCGGCTAGAGGCAAAGGAGGGGGCAAATGGGCCCCGGATGGGCCGGGGCCGACCGGACCGGGCCGCCGGCCCGGGCCCATCCGGACCCTGGCCCCGAGGCCTCCTTTGCTCTATGTCGGTTCCCTTGCTTCCCGGATGTTTCCCCCTTCGCATGTAGGTCCATGTCGTCGGTTTCTCTCCGAATTGGACTCAACTCCTTGTCTTGCAAGATTCAAGCACTTTTCGGTCGGGTCCTCGAGTCCGTCGTCTTCTCGGATCAAGTCCCTGGCTTCTTGGAGTTAAGTTTGCTTCGTTGCATGACTTGTACGGGGCTTCAAGGTCTTGTCATGAGGTGCTTGATGAACTTATCCCGAAAGTCTTGCATTCAACACTGAAACCCTGCATAAACATTAAACTCCAAAACCGACATGCACATGTGAACTTGTTATACCACGGGGGTTAGTACCAATGGATAAGGTATAAAACTTATGCCAACACCAAAGGTAAACTCATGGCTAGGTTGACGGATTTTCACCGTCAACATCTCCCCCATGATTAAACCTTGCTCGTCCTCGAGTAAGCCTTCGATGGATATCATCATTGCCAAACAATGTTTAAACCTTGCACTTGATCATACATGAGAAAACATAATGCTCTCAAAATTTTAATTCGTTAAAGTTCCATAATGTACTAGCCTTCATCTCTACGGAGGGTAGATTCTTATTAAGCTTATCCCACAAGTATTAACATGCTCACAAAGTTTAAATAGATCTCAGAATTTTTTTGAAATAAAGAACGAGACAAAGAAAAGCTAAACCAAGTTCACAAATTTAAATCATCTTGTATATTGCTCATGAACTCTCATCTCACTTGTCTCTCAAGCCTATATATTCTACTCCTTTCCCTCTCATAACATATATGTGTGGTAGGCTTTATATGGAGCTTTGGGAAAGTTTAGTCCTAACAAGATTTTATAAATGAGGTGTTGCCAAAACAAGACAAGCTTCTCATGGTCTTACCGAGACTCGTCAAAAAGGTCATTGGAAAATAATGTTAA
This sequence comes from Cenchrus americanus, assembly GCA_947561735.1. Lineage (NCBI taxonomy): Eukaryota > Viridiplantae > Streptophyta > Magnoliopsida > Poales > Poaceae > Cenchrus > Cenchrus americanus. The sequence continues at coordinate 97,178,182 of OX387240.1, forward strand.
ATCAAGGAGGGGAAAGAAAAAAATACACACACTTTTAGATGAGTGGACATGTGCAAATGGTAAAGAGTGATCCCGAGGCACAAAGGAAGTCCTCGATATCGGATTGCACATGGTTGGAAAATGAGAATGGATCTTTTAAACTTGAAGCCTTGAATGCACTCTTAGAGAACCGGGGAGTTCACTTTACGCATATATTTTTTTCTCTTTCTCATATTTCTCATTCTTTTCTTTCTTTCTTTCTTTCTTTCTTTCATTCATTATATATATATTTTTTTTCTTCTTTCTTCTTGTGAGACCTTCACCTTGGAAGTCACGTTCGTCGCCGAATTTTTTTTCTTTCGTCATTATATTTTTTTTTAAAATACTCCCCTTTGAACTTCTAAAACTTCACCGTACCTACCTCCTCCCCCATGCTTAGACGTTGCTCGTCCTCGAGCAAAGAGGCGAAAAATAAGGTAGGTACCAGGGTATTTTTCCTTGGAGAGATACTTGAAATCTTCAATGTCGGCACCGTCTTGCAATCTTCCTTGAATTGATGATCCATTCTCAATGATAGGTTGCGGTCAAGGAGGTAATCACAAAAGATGATATTTGGTTTAAGGGTGGATATCCGGCGAGGTTTGTGAGATCTCCAATGCGGGGATACACAATGCACGGATAGAAGGCTAGCAAAAAGATAGATACGCAAAAATGGAATGACCAACTTCTTAGTCTCGGGCCAGAGAAATCATGGCCTGCAATAACTCACTCAAAAATAAATCTTGTACACTAAGGTTTATGCACTCAAATATGTATTAGGCTTTGGATAGGTTGAGCAACACACAAGTGATATTTGTGACAAGGTTAGCGATATTTTTGAGCATAAAAGACATCTTTAATCTATTCATAACTTGAGAGCACATAAAACACTATGGGTCTTTATTTTAATCATAACCTCCGCTGAAAATTAAGCTAGTATTTAAATAAATTCAGATTTGTATTTTTAAGAGAGCACTAGCTTAAACATGCATAAATCAATTACAAAGATGAACAAAGCTGCAATTTTGATCATATATCATCATGGCACGAATTTTGTAACTTTTCCAATGATATAATCAAGGTGGTGTCTTTATTAATGATGATATCAAGTTGAAATACAAACTGAAAATAAACAAACATGCTTGCTGAAATTTAAATAAAAACAGAAAATACTACGCAAACACACATAAGCAAAAGCTGAAAATTACAGAGAAAAAGAAAAGAAAAGAAAACTAAAGTTCCTAAATCTTCTAGTCCTCCGCCGGTGGTTGATGTTGATGATCTTGATAGTAATACCCTTGCTCATAATATGATTGGACATTTCCTCCGACGAATTGATTTGGCTCCACGAGGTGAAGGCGTCCAAGCTCAAAGGCAATATTTGCATTGCCCTCACCAAGTTGAGCTGCGTTAGCTTGGATGGCTGCGATGTTTTGGGCGTTTCTTGCAGCATACCCTCCAATTATGGCCATGCTTTGTTGTGGTTGGGGATGATGAGTGTAGCACTCCGCGAAGTTAGCGTTGGGCACCACATAATTTGGTGGGGGTACCGGTGCACCACCCCCCATGCTTGCTCTTGTGGCCCTCCGTAATAACTTGGCAGAGGAGGGGTCCTGCCGAATGGTTGCACATTGGGTTGTGCTCCACTCGCTTGTGCAGAGGATGTTCCCTCCTCTACGATTTTTCCTCTTTTGTTCTTTCTTGCAGGGACAAGGAGTCCCTCTTCCAACCAATCTTCTCTCCCTTCGATGAAAAGCCTAAGCCTCTCATTGGGAAGGGGTAGGTTCACTATGGCCAACCGATAACCTCCTCTCTCATCTCCACTAATGTATTTGCCTTGCCGCAAATACTCAATGCCGAGAGAGGTACCACGCAAAAGATGGTCGGGGTTTCTTGCGATCCCCGGCCGTAAGGAGAAGGCCAACATGGAGAGGTAGCACCCCGAACCAATATTACCCGCCCCCGATGTTGCTTCACAACACCAACGGTTGATCATAAGGTAAGAGGGGTCTATTGGCTGCCTGGCAATTAAAGCCGAGTATAGCCAATTCAACTCCGTGTCGGTCACCTTTGTCTCCTTCATCCTCCCCAATACCCTCTTGCACATCCAAGAGTGAAATATCCGGATAATGGGGTTGCGGATGCAATTGCGTTGTTGATGGGCTTCTCCGGAGATCATATTCCAAAATCCCGCTAACATGCCGGGTGGCACGTCAACTTTCTTCGGAGCTCCCTTGTGGAATCCAAGCAGCTCCCTAACGTGCTCGTAGGGAACCACTTGTTGGACTCCCTCCAAACGGAATGACAAGCTTTGCACCCCATCATCATCAAGGATAGGTGCAATAGTCATTAAAATTTCCAAGGCAAACCCCAAGTGGGTGTCCACCGACACTCCGTTGGAGAACTACACCCATCCAAGGTGGCCCAACATATAGTATATGTCGGTGCCAAAACCCAAGGTGTAGAGTGCTTGTTCGTCGAACTCGACGTTGGGCACAAGCCTCTTCTCAAGATTAGAGAGCCTCTCCTCCTCCTCCGCCGACAAGATGATGAAGCCGTACGAAGAGTATGTCGGAGTGTAAGGAGGTGGCGCGGTTGAACGGGTCGATCGTCGTGGTGGCGCGGGCTGCTCCTCCGTGTGCCCACGAGGTTCGGTAAACCTCATGGACGTGCTTCTTGCAGCCCTCATACCACCAAGGAGGAGAGAGCATCGTTCCTCCTCGGTGGTGCCGTATCCGTCTCCATGCTCCGGGGAGACTCGGAAACCGAGTGCCTCCTCAAAGACGTGGTTGATGACGGCTTGGATGACGACGAACTCTTCTTCTTGGAGAAGAGACTTGTGGTTTTCTTCCACATGGTTGCTGCACTCTTTTCTTCAACTAAAACTCCGGGTTGCAACCGGTAACTAGGCACTTAAACTCTTTGCTTCGGATGTGGACTTTGATTGGATTAAGGATGTGGATTTTTTTCTTGAGCTATCAAGCTTGGGAAGGTTGGCTATATCTACGGAGGTTTTGAGCACACAAACTTAAACACACAAACAAAGGAAGGAGAGGGAAGCTTGCCTGCAGAAAATGGGAGCCGGGGGGCTCCTTAAGTAGGTGAGGCCGGCCGGCCTGGGGTCCTCGGTGCACCTCCCCGCCTCGTCTTTCTTCCAGCACGATCATTTCACTTCTGCAACTTTCTTGCCCGCGTGCTCCACGAGTTGCACCGCCCAAACGCTCTCGTCCACTCCTTTTCTTGCATTATTGGTCCTTCCACTTGATGCTCCATGCTTTGGGTCATGTCCATGCTCCCTAGCTCCACTTGCTTCACATGCCACCATGAAATTCCTGCAAAGTTGATGTTAAGGTTAAGCACTCCTCCCCCATGCTTAGACGTTGCTCGTCCTCGAGCAAAGAGGTGAAAAATAAGGTAGGTACCGTAAATATTTTCCTTTGGAGAGATACTTGAAATCTTCAATGTTGGCACCGTCTTGCGATCTTCCTTGAATTGATGATCCATTCTCAACGATAGGTTGTGGTCAAGGAGGTAATCACAAAAGATGATATTTGGTTTAAGGGTGGATATCCGGTGAGGTTTGTGAGATCTCCGATGCGGGGATACACAATGCACGGATAAAAGGCTAGCAAAAAGATAGATACGCAAAAACGGAATGACCAGCTTTTTAGTCTCGGGCCAGAGAAATCATGGCCTGCAATAGCTCACTCAAAAAAAATCTTGTATACTAAGGTTTATGCACTCAAATATATATTAGGCTTTGCATAGGTTGAGCAACACACAAGTGATATTTATGACAAGGTTAGCGATATTTTTGCACATAAAAGACATCTTTAATCTATTCATAACTTGAGAGCACATAAAACACTATGGGTCTTTATTTTAATCATAACCTCCGCTGAAGATTAAGCTAGCATTTAAATAAATTCAGATTCGTATTTTAAGAGAGCACTAGCTTAAACATGCATAGATCAATTACAAAGATAAACAAAGCGACAATTATAATCATATATCATTATGGCACAAATTTTTGTAACTTTTCCAATGATATAATCAAGGTGGTGTCTTTATTAATGATGATATCAAGTTAAAATACAAACTGAAAATAAACAAACATGCTTGCTGAAATTTAAATAAAAACAGAAAATATTACGCAAACACACATAAGCAAAAGCTGAAAATTACAGAGAAAAAGAAAAGAAAAGAAAACTAAAGTTCCTAAATCTTCTAGTCCTCCGCCGGTGGTTGATGTTGATGATCTTGATAGTAATACCCTTGCTCATAATATGATTGGACATTCCCTCCGACGAATTGATTTGGCTCCACAAGGTGAAGGCGTCCAAGCTCAAAGGCAGTATTTGCATTGCCTTCAACAAGTTGAGTTGCGTTAGCTTGGATGGCTGTGATGTTTTGGGCGTTTCTTGCAGCATACCCTCCAATTTTGGCCATGCTTTGTTGTGGTTGGGGATGATGTGCGTAGGGCTCCGCGAAGTTAGCGTTGGGCACCACATAATTTGGTGGGGGTACCGGTGCACCACCCCCCATGCTTGCTCTTGTGGCCCTCCGTAATAACTTGGCGGAGGAGGGATCCCGCCAAATGGTTGCACATTGGGTTGTGCTCCACTCGCTTGTGCGGAGGATGTTCCCTCCTCTACGATTCTTCCTCTTTTGTTCTTCCTTGCAGGGACAAGGAGTCCCTCTTCCAACCAATCTTCTCTCCCTTCGGTGAAAAGCCTAAGCCTATTTTTGGGAAGGGCTAGGTTTACTATGGCCAACTGATAACCTCCTCTCTCGTCTCCACTAATGTATTTGCCTTGCCGCAAATACTCAATGCCGCGAGAGGTACCACGCAAAAGATGGTCGGGGTTTCTTGCGATCCCCGGCCGTAAGGAGAAGGCCAACATGGAGAGGTAGCACCCCGAACCAATATTTCCCACCCCCAATGTTGCTTCACAACACCAACGGTTGATCATGAGGTAAGAGGGGTCTATTGGCTGCCTGGCAATTAAAGCCGAGTAGAGCCAATTCAACTCCGTGTCGGTCACCTTCGTCTCCTTCATCCTCCCCAATACCCTCTTGCACATCCAAGAGTGAAATATCCGGATAATGGGGTTGAGGATGCAATTGCGTTGTTGGTGGGCTTCTCCGGAGATCATATTCCAAAATCCCGCTAACATGCCGGGTGGCACGTCAACTTTCTCCGGAGCTCCCTTGTGGAATCCAAGTAGCTCCCTAACGTGCTCATAGGGAACCACTTGTTGGACTCCCTCCAAACGGAATGACAAGCTTTGCACCCCATCATCAAGGATAGGTGCAATAGGCATTAAAATTTCCAAGGCGAACCCCATGTGGGTGTCCGCCGATACTCCGTTGGAGAATTGCACCCATCCAAGGTGCCCCAACATTTAGTATATGTCGGTGCCAAAACCCAAGGTGTAGAGTGCTTGGTCGTCGAATTCGACGTTGGGCACAAGCCTCTTCTCAAGATGAGAGAGCCTCTCCTCCTCCTCCGACGACAAGATGATGAAGCCGTACGAAGAATATATCAGAGTGTAAGGAGGTGGCGGGGTTGAACGGGTCGATCGTCGTGGTGGCGCGGGGTTCTCCTCCGTGTGCCCTCGAGGTTCGGTAAACCTCATGGACGTGCTTCTTGCAGCCCTCATACCACCAAGGAGGAGAGCATCGTTCCTCCTCGGTGGTGCCGTATCCGTCTCCATGCTCCGGGGAGACTCGGAAACCGAGTGCCTCCTCGAAGACGTTGTTGATGACGGCTTGGATGACGACGAACCCTTATTCTTGGAGAAGAGACTTGTGGTTTTCTTCCACATGGTTGCTGCACTCTTTTCTTCAACTAAAACTCCGGGTTGCAACCGGTAACTAGGCACTAAAACTCTTACTTCGGATGTGGACTTTGAGTGGATTAAGGATGTGGATTTTTTGTTGAGCTATCAAGCTTGGGAAGGTTGGCTATGTGTACGGAGGTTTTGGGCACACAAACTTGAACACACAAACAAAGGAAGGAGCGGGAAGCTTGCCTGCAGAAAACGGGAGCCGGGGGGCTCCTTAAAAGGGTAGGCCGGCCGGCCTGGGCCGACCGGCCTGGGGGCCTCGGTGCACCTCCCCGCCTCGTATTTCTTCCAACACAATCACTTCGTCTCTGCAACTTTCCTGCCCGCGTGCTCCACGAGTTGCACTGCCCAAACGCTCTCGTCCACTCCTTTTCTTGCATTATTGGTCCTTCCACTTGATGCTTCATGCTTTGGGTCATGTCTATACTCCCTAGCTCCACTTGCTTCACATGCCACCATGAAATTCCTTCAAAGTTGATGCTTGCTGCCCACCATGCTTGTCCTTTGCATGTGAATTTGGTGAAAGTTGATAAAAGGGAATCCAATGGTGCATGCATGATTAATTCAAACTAGATTGCCTCCATTTAGGTGTGTTTAAGGTTAAGCACTCCTCTAATTCGAAATTTAAAATATTTTTCAGAGCCATGCAAGAGCTCAAACATAATTTTAGAGAAGTTTTTAAACCATTAAAAACAAATGTAAGTCGAAAATATTTTTCGACTACGTCGATTTCGGTCTCACCGGTATAGTTCGCCTTCATCGGTTGAGAGAAAACTTTTCCCGGCTTGATCATGGGGGCATGGGTTTAGGTTCTAATTTTGGCTAAATAAGAGAGATTTGGAATAAAACAAAATTAGATGAGGCTTAGAAAAATTCTAATCTTAGAGAAACAAAGGATATAGATTTTTAACCCAACCAAAAGTTTTGATTTCTAGGTTCACGCGAGTTCTACCACGTGCCGAATTTTATTAACACCTAGATATAACTCGTGGCTCTACTCGTGTGGTTTTAGCATGAAAAATAAGTCAACCTCAGCACCATAATGAGGGTGAAAGGTTGAGTTAGGTTCTGAAATTATTTGGTTGAGGTTTCTCGAAAAGAAAAGAACAAACAAGCACATAGGAGGGTTCATGCAAAGGGTTTATGATAAAGCAAAACATTCAAACAAGAATTATGTCTCTAATATTGTTCAACCACTTATAAGTCTAATGTCTTTGTGTAATAAAACTCAAAACGAAATTATTAAAAAGACTCGAAAAACCTGGAACCGGGTTGTCCTCCCGGTAGCTTATTCTTGACTCGACGAAACGGGTTGCCTCCCGCCTAGCGCTTCGTTTATAGTCTATAGCTAGAGTTCTTCACTTGATTACTCCGGATCAACGCTCTTTGCGGGCGTTGCAATCTTGGGTACCCACTTCCGCACCATCTTGGGCACGGGCTTGTCTTCTGGCTTAGTCATTTTTTTGGTCTTCACAGGCGGCTTCTCTTCCCTTGTCTTGACAGATGCAACACCTTCTTTGATTTTCTTTACGTTCATTTTTTTTCGGTCCTTCTTTTTCAGCCCCTCCGTTTGCTTTGGTTCTCCATCACTCCAATCATGTTGCATGCCTCGATTCTTGGACGGAACTTGAAGGAACTCCTTTCTCCGTTGATATCGAACATGATCTCCCCCTTGCCAACATCAATAGTAGCTCCCACGGTCTTGAGGAAAGGCCTCCCTAGGATGAGTGGCAGCTTCTCCCTCTCTCCCATCTCGAGCTCAACGAAGTCGACGGGGATGAAGTGGTGTCCGACCTTCACGGGTACATCTTCAGCAATGCCCAAGGGATAGCGAATGGAGTTGTCTCCCAACTCCAAACATATACCCGTAGGCTCCATTGGTAGGCGTAGCTTCTCGAACACATCCCTCTGCATGACGCTCACACTTGCTCCAAGGTCGCAGAAAGCCTTCTCGAAGTTGAAAGAACCAACCGAACATGGAATAGTAGGGCACCCGGGGTCCTTTTGCTTCTCTAGCCCATTAGCAATAGCGGCACTACACTCCTCGGACATCTTGACATGATCTACCCCGAGTGTTGCTATCTCATATTTATTTGCAAGTATGTCTTTAAAGTAACGAGAATATGTAGGTACTTGTAGGGCATCTAGTAATGGCATGTTGATGCTAAGTCTATGCACAACCTCCACAAACTTCTCAAAGTGGTTGTCAAGTTTACCTCGGAAGTAGCGTGGCATGAGTTGCGGTATCCTCGTGTCTTCCTCCAGCATCTCAAATTTGGGTTCCTCGGTGACGATCCCCGTAACCTTCTCTTTAGCAACTCCTTCCACCTCGGTGGATGGTTTAAGCTTCCTTGCTCCCGCGGAACGTTCCGGATCTTCGGTTTCCTTCCCCGAATGTGTTTGAATGGCCTTCGCCGATTGGGGACATTTGGGTTGTCCCGGAAGCTTCCCTTCATCATTAGTGAGGCGCCCCGCAAGTTGTCCAACTTGCGTCTCGAGCATCTTCATCATGTTGAGCACTCGATGATTGGAACTCCCGACCTCCGTCACTTTGCTATCGATGTTCTCCAACACCTTGTCTATAGTTTTGAACTTGGTGACGGTGTCCTTGTTGATCTTAGCTTGCTCATCCATGAACTCCTTCAATTGTATACGAAGCGGAATTGCGTTAGGAATAGATGAGCTTGCATTAAATTGAGGCCTACCTTGCCCGTAGCGGAAGTTCAGCAATTCTCCCTTCCTCATGTAGTCGAGCACTTTGGCTTCCTCCGGACAATCTTTGCGGACATGGCCATACTCTCCACACTCTTCGCATGTGGACCCTGCTTCGGCGGCCTTCAAGTCTTGAGCCTCTTTCTTATCCATCTCCATCTTCTCCAACCTCCTCATGAGCGAGTCGATCTTGCCTTCAAGTATGTTCTCCTTCTCCACTTGCAAGACTCCTTTGACGTTCCCCGTGGGTTGAACCGGATGTAGGCGCCCGGATGACACCCATGTGTCATTATCCGCGACCTTCTTGAATAGAGTCAAAGCTTACGTCGGTGTAAGTTCGATGATGGATCCTCTCGCCGATGCATCGATGATCGTCCCTGACGCCATGGTGAGTCCTTGATAGAACTTTTGCACGAGGTCTTCCTTCGGGAACTTGTGATGTGGAACCACCCGGGTGTACTCGCTGAAGCACTCGAATGCCTTCGAGATAGTTTCCATAGGATATTGAACAAAGGTGGCAATCTTATTACGCAAGCTTTGAGTTTTACCCGGTGAGTAGTACTCCTTCATGAAAGCCTTCATCAACGTGTTCCAATTTTGCACTGTCTCCGCCGGTTGAGAGTGGAACCATTGCAAAGCCTTCCCGAGAAGTGAGAACGGAAAAAGCCTTGCCCTCATTTGGTCTTGAGTCACCCCATCCATGTTGAAAGCCTGACATAGTTGAATGAATGCTTGGAGGTGAAGGTTCGGATCCTCTTTACCGGTGAAGGGTGAATGTTGCACCATGCGGATTGTTGAGGTCTTGATCTCGAACGGTCTTCCAATCTCCTCGAGGTTCAAGATTGGTAGATCGATGATGTCTGGGGTGCATAGCTCCCCAATCTTGCGTTCTTGCGGTGGTTGGTCACCCATCGGAGGAAGTCAATTCTCCCGAGGACTTTGAGGTGGTGAATTCTTCGGAGATTCCTGCGATCCTTTGTCTTCCGACTCCAAATCTGCAAAATCCAGCTTTTTAGCTTGATGTGCTTCGCGTCTCCTTAGCCCTCGTAAAGTTTTTTTCTGGATCATCCACAAAATTATTGGGTTTGTTGGAGAGGTAGCCGTCCATCTCCTGTTAGGGTTAGCAATAAACAAAGTATGCAAAAACTAGAAAGTAAAAAAAACAAATCTATAAAAACTAGGGTTAGACAAACTAGATTAGATGTATTTTGAGGATGATCAAAATTTAGTAGATACAAAAAGAAAAACAAAAATAAAACTGAAAATTACGAAAAGGCAATAAAAAATCAAATCTTGACCACTTGTTCCCCGGCAACGGCGCCAGAAAAAGGGGCTTGTTGACGGTTAATAATTGTATCAAAGTTCGTTTGTTACTTGCAAGCGTACAATTCTCCCGTCGTAGTCAAGGGACCCTTCTTCCCTCGAGTGGTGAACCCAAGGTATCGAATCCGTGGAACAAATGTGTGACGCAAAACTTAATCTAATAAAGCCAAGTAACTTCAATCTTCGATAAAAGAAACCCTAATGCATCTAAGTAAAAGACACGAATCGAATCTAATCTACTAAAGACCGGAGAAAACAAAGTAAGATTGGGTAGATAAACCGATCTAGAGGGATCGGGGTAAGCCTTTTGTTGAAGTTCCAAGCAAGAGAAGAAGTAGCAAATCGAATCTTAATAGGAGCCTTTTTAAATCGTGGTTTCCCGTCCAAATCCGAAAGCATCCGCCTTTCGGAACCCCCGTTCTGTCACAACGTATCCCTAATCATGCGGGGAGCTTAGGGCGAGTCAAAAGACAAGTCGAGATTCTTTCGGAAGATACGGCGTGTACCTCTAGCCACCGCGGCTACAAGAACACCCTATGTAATCTATCTCGAGAATAGAATTGGAATAAGCAAAGCCGATCGAAAAACGAAATCTTCGAGGAAACACTTGATCGCTAGGAAAAGATTCAACTTGATAATTCAACTATAACAATGATACATACACAAGATCACCACCGGGATTCTTCCTTGATCTTGCTTCTAGCTCCAGGAACTCCGACGTGGTCTTCCGTGCAAGGTTCCCACGTCGGCTAGGGGAACCCTAGTCAACTAGCTCGACCCTCTCCTCTCTGAGATGGTGTCCCTCTCTTCTCTGCTCCTCGGCGACCGATGACGAATTCTCTGATGCGTGGCTCTCGGTCAGGGGGCTATAAATAGCCCGATTGGCGGCTAGGGCAAAGGAGGGGCAAATGGGCACTGGATGGGCCTGGGCCGACCGGACTGGGCCGGCCGGCCTGGGCCCATCCAGGCCCAGCCCGAGGCCTCTTTTGCTCTACGTCGGTTCCCTTGCTTCCTGGATGTTTCCCCCTTCTGCATGTAGGTCCATGTCGTCAGTTTCTCTCCGAATTGGACTCAACTCCTTGTCTTGCAAGATTCAGCACTTTTCGGTCAGGTCCTCGGAGTCTGTCGTCTTCTCGGATCAAGTCCCTGGCTTCTTGGAGTTAAGTTTGCTTCGTTGCATGACTTGTACGGGGCTTCAAGGTCTTGTCATGAGGTGCTTGATGAACTTATCCCGAAAGTCCTACATTCAACACTAAAACCCTGCATAAACATTAAACTCCAAAACCGACATGCACACGTGAACTTGTTATACCACGGGGCTTAGTACCAATGGATAAGGTATAAACTTATGCCAACACCGAAGGTAAACTCATGGCTAGGTTGACGGATTTTCACCGTCAACAGCAAACAAACAAGCATAACTAAGAACAATGCACCAATCAAAAAGGAAACTTTAAAAGAACGCACTAAAGGACAGGCTCGATCAGATGGATCACTAAAGAACACAAAGTGTGCTTGGAAGGGAAAGGCTTGATTAGCTTTGAAGAGATGATTGCGGAAGATTGAGCAAGGACTGGAAAGATCACATTGAAACAGAGCTCGATTCTAATGGTTACGCAAGAAACGAGGGAACCACTGAGAACGGAACTAAGCTCAAATCTATCAAAAGATTATTATCAAACCACAAGAAACTACTCTTGGCATATTTTAATTAAGAAATCACGTGAAAGAATATTTCAGAGAAATACTCTATGTTACCATTAAACAAGTTACATTTAATTAAAGAAATCACGATAAACCTAATCATATTTTATTTATAACATTCGAGTGGAAGTTATGTCAAATTAACAATTACTTTAGAAAGATGGAGTAGTTATGAGATATCTAAACGAGTAACTTTATGTCACGTGTTCAACTAAATATATTTAGTATTGAAAAGGCATTTATGATGTCATTAGGCATATTAACTTTATTATGAAAACCGATGTTTATCTCTAACATCTTTTATTTACAAAAACTAGTTAGGAATAGGGATTAACCAATTACATCATGATTAAAGAAAACTGGATTAGAACCTAATCACTTATTATTTATAACAGCATTGGAATAAGAATTAGTCAAGATTAACATGCATCTTTAGTATTATAATAAATAACAGGTGATATACATGCTAACGTACAAGTTAAGGTGAAACAAACGAGAACGGTAGAAACGAACTATAGCACACCCACAAACCTTAGGCTAGGGTTTAGGAGAACTAGTCTACAAAGGGAACTCGGATGAACAACTGACACACTAACCAAGAGTGATCTAATATGACAGGAGAAACAGATAACAGGAAAGGTAGCTACGATAGATTAGGTACAAGAACACAGCTGATTCATGAACTAGCTAGATGTTAAAGATTGGATCACAAAGAACTGAAGGAGTACAGTTGTCTTACATAAAAGAAAATTACGATAGGATGACATGCACTAGGATTGGAAAGATCTGGAGCTTGAAAGAAGGCTAGCTCTACAACGGAGACACTGGGACAGAGCTTGATAAAGAACAATTAACGAACGGTTTGCATTTATGAGAGAACAAGACCATAAGCTTGGGTTTATTTTAATTAGCAAAACATATGATAGGATATTTCATAAAGAAAAGTATACTAAGTTGGATTTAATGCAAATTAAATTTTAGTTGCAAAACCGGTGTAAAGAACTAGTCAAGTTTTATTTATAAAGATTCATATATTGATTAAACCGATTAAACATTTAATTTAGAAAAACTAAACTATATGAATAACCTAAACGAAACTTTGTAATTCGAGTAGATCATATTATTATTATTAAAAACAGCATTTACATTGGTATTAATCAAAATTAACATTTACTTATAAAGCCAGAGTAAAAGCCTAATCAAGTTTTAATTATAAAAGTTAATAAATCATTAAGCAAATTAATATTTGACTTACGGAAAACCGGGTAAAGGATCTAATTAGATTTTATTTACAAAAGCATGTGAGAGAAACTTTAATCGAATTAAATTTGATTATGAAAAACGGTGTATAGATCTATATAGCTTTTATTTATAAAAGGCATGCATAACTAGACATTAATCAAAATTATTATTAATTTTATTTTCAGAAAATAAAACATGGTGAAAACACTCCGCTAATGCGTGCTTTGCATTATTATGGACCTGACGCAGTAAAATCGGAGTTAAAACGAAGAAACTATGAGCAAAACAAAATTGAAAGGACCTAGTCGTGATTAACCGTAGATTTCAGGGAGAGGTATTGAAGGAAACGTGCATGCAGGGGGGTTCTCACCAGGTGTGACCCTGGCGGGTTCGGCCACGACGTTGAGACGGACGACGACGAGTAAAGCGTCCACTTGCATGGCTTGCGGCAAGCTAACTAGCACCGCTGGCAACACATCAACAACAACGGCCGGTCTCGACGTTGTCTTGGCGACGCAGGTGATGTATAAGCATGGAGTGGCATGCAGTGGCTAGCAGATCAGATAGCTCGCCCTGACAGGAAACAAACGGAGGAAAACAGAAACTAGATGAGTTATGGGTGCAGATTGGTAGGCAAGCTCCGGACAACGAGAGAAGATGCAAAATGAAACGAGGAGAGTGTTCTCACCCGAAGCAAAAGATGAAGGACAGTTTCAGATCAAACTCAATGAGGACGGTTGTGACTCGTCAGCGGTTCAGCCTCCAGACCATTGCGATGCTCCGGTGCCGGACAGAGGGTGGTAAATGGCGACGAAGGAGCGTCTCGACACCGCGGGTCTCCAGGTAGTGACAGCATCGCCCAGCAGCGCTCCATCGTAGCGGGCACGACAAAACGGTGACGGCGACGACAACACCGGCGGTGGCGCTCGGCTCGGCGCAGACGGCAGCTGTTAGCGGCGCAGGGTCTTCTATAAGCGCGGTGCCCTAGGGTGGAACGGCAACAGGACGCGTGACGATGGCGGCGGTTGGACAATCGAGGTAGGCTAGGGCAAAGGGTTGCCGGTGCGAAACTGATTTTAAGGAGACCATAATGTGGATGGACATTGCGCCGTATTGGGCCTGGTCTGAACGTGCTTAGCTCCAATTCAAATTAAGTTGTTGGTGGTGTCAGAGTCCAGGTCAACCTCGAGTTGGAGCTTTCGTCGAGTTGGAGGCGGCAAGCTGCTTGCAGCCCTCGACGTCTCACATGGATTGAAATAAAGGAAAAAATAGAGTAAAAGAAATAGGAAGGGAACAACACCAGATAGTGCAAGGAGAGTTAAATAACTATAGATATCGTCGTATGGGATTTTGATAAGGTAGAAAATATGCTAAGAGGACCTAGTAGAAAACAAAAGATGGATGGAGGAGTTCAGATAAAATACTTGAAGCATCTGAAAAGATTATAGAGCCTTCTAATAAAATAGATTAAGCTCTAAAAGGGTGACAACAAATTTTTAGGAAAAATCCGGAAGTTCTCAGAAGAACCTAAACTTGATCTAAACACATTTTAAAGCATTTTGCACTCAAAAACATTAGGATGAAACGACATGAATGCAACACATATAACTTTTTATTTGATTTAGAAAATCAACCAAGGATTTTTCCTATACTATATTCCCTGTAAAGAAAAATAAATGTTGGAAAAATTTTAAAATGATGAGAAAATTGTTATTTAATTATTCTCTTTATTCACATCCTGAAATTGGAAATTTCAGGGTGTGACAATGCCCCTTTGCCCTCAATGACAAAGAAGGTCGTGAGCAAAGTTTTAGATTCGATCATCAGGTCCACATGTACGCAGCCCTTGGTGTCTGAAGGATTCCCAGCAAAATCATTCAGAATTATACTCGTTGGCGTTAAATCTCCAGGGCCCATGCCAAGTTTCCTGAACGTGGTATATGGCATCACATTGACCGCAGCTCCACCATCAACGAGCATCTTGGTCAATGGCTTGCCATTGACGTATCCTCTCAAGTGCAGTGGCCTCATATGTCGATTCTTGGCCGGTTTGTCGAAGGTTGCCTGCTTAGCCAATACCAGCTGTGCCATCAGCCCAAGCTGCACATCCTCGTTAATGTCTGGCGACACCTCTTCCTGCACAACCTGATTAGCTGGAGCCATGAACTCATTCGGCAAAAAGCATACCATGCACGTTGGAGCCGAACGACCAGATCCATCAGGCCTATCCTTTGGACGCCACACCTGCTTCCTTTTGATCCCTGCTTGTTTCAACTCCTGATTCCTCAAGCGCTGAACTCTTCTCTTTTGGCTTCTCCTCAAGCCAGGTGGGCACCACTGTCCTTCCTGCCAGATGTATTCACGCTCCTGTTCTTCTTGATCGACCCACTTTTGATCAGCATATCTTTTCCTTGGGTGATCATCGACTTCGTTTATTTTTACGCGCCGACCGTCACTAGGATGTATCCTTCCAATTCTTTCATGGACGGATCGGCGATTGACAGTATCCTGCCTATACTCAGTGTACTTGTCACTGCATTCAGGACAATTGTTCAATGTGGGGATCTTTAAACCCTCAATCCATTAATGCCTAAAGAACGCACATCCCCAATGTGCACGCTCCTGTTCTCGTGCATGTTGTTCTAGCTTTCTCCTGTGTGCTTCTTCTTCAAACCTCCGTGCCTCCTCCTCGTATTTCTGTTTTTGGTAGCATTCCTCCTCTTGTTGACACTGCCACTTGTTAAGGAGGATACGTGTAGTCACCCTGGGCTTAGATCTGGAAGATTCCCCCACTTCAATTTGGCTTCTCAGGATGCGAGGCGCTTCTTTGTGAACTTGTTCCACTGTCACTTGTTGAGCAGGATCAACTGATCCATCCTGCTTTGCTCTTGCTGATGTTAAGACCTTCACTTTCCCCTTTTCCTCAGCGGTCACCATGTTAATAGAAAAACCAACCATGTTCTGAGGGAAAGGGTTGCCATCTAGCTTCATTTTATTATCAAATTTCAAGTGACCCCCCTGGATAGCCTTCTGGATCCTCATCCTGAAAACCCTGCAATCGTTGATGGAGTGAGAGTTCCTGTCATGAAATCCACAGTATCTTTTCTCTTTAACTCCATTAGGCCGAAGCATAGAATGCTCTTCTGGCAACTTGATTCGGCCTTCCTTTACAAGGAACTCAAAGAGCTTGTCAGCCTTGGTCACATCAAATTCATATGTGCCCTTGGATTGCTTTATCCATCTCTGGTTCACAGTTAGCAGCTCTTTGCCCCACACCATCTCAGCTGCGGCTATCTCCTCACACTACGGGAAACTTGAGGTTTGCCGTGCGCCACGGGCGCACGGCAAAGGCCCAAAAACGCACGACAAAGTTTTTGCCGTGCGTTTTTCATCGGGGCGCACGGCAAAGAGCACACGGTAGCAATTTGCACGGTAAACTCCCATTGTCGTGCGCCTCTTCTGACAACGCACAGTGAACTTTCTTTGCCGTGCGTCATGGGGAGGCGCACGGCAAAGAAAAGCAACTGACGGCGCCCCCTCCAAACGGCACGTTACAGCCTTTGCCGTGCGCTGGCAAAAAAATGCACGGCAATCTTTTGCCTTCGCCGTGCGCCGTAGGTAAAAACGCACGGCAATCTTTTGCCTTTGCCGTGCGCCGTAGGTAAAAAACGCACGGCAATCTTTTGCCTTTGCCGTGCGCCACCATTGAAAGCGCATGGCAATCACTGCCCTTTGCCGTGCGCCGCCATAAAAAATGCACGGCAAACATTTTCTAAAAAATAAAAAAAAGAACCAAAGCCCCTGTTAGGAGGGGCATGTTGACATGCTTGCACTTATCACTGTGTATACAAATTAAGAAAAGAACAAACCATTACAGCACATATCACATAAGCTTTGATGTATCCAAAGAGGACCAAGTGTAAAAGAAAACACATTGTGTTCAACAAAATTGAAGAATCAAATTGAACAATACTAAGGGACTTGCTCTTTGTGGCTTCATCATACTCTTTCCTGATTTCAACTAGACCCTCCTGCCAACATCAACATAGTTAAGCATCCAAATCAATGTAATGGTGCACACAAAAAACTGTTAGTCTAGGTTAAAATCATGGCTCAGTTTGATATTATCTAGTTGGATCAGCTACACATTCAGTACAAGGTGTTGCTTGATCCGGAGTTCGAATTTTTCTTACTTTTATCTTGCCAAAGCAACTTTAATAAGCTTGTAATAATTTCAGTGCGCTAGCTAGTTAATTGCTATGCTAACAACTGTTTATTCCGGTGAATAGTTAGCTTACCAGTTAACTTTTAATTAGGATATCTTTAATTTTTGCAAAATTTCCTCTTTATAAATTGATCTTCCAGCAAACCACGCCCTATAACTCTTAGCTTCAGTTAATTCAGTTTATAAGCCGAACATTAGCTTTAGTTGAATTCATTTCATCTTATAAATAAGTGACAAAATAAGTGACAAGCAGATAACTAGAGAATTGAACAAGGCATCAATGTATGGGAGGTGGACACCACAAATTATGCCAATTCTAACAAAAAAAATCAACGACCAGTTGGATCTTTGGGATGTGGAGCACCAGAGGATGGTACCTGACTTACTCCCGGTTCATTACAACAAGTTAAATTCTATATGTCTAGCCTATGCAATTATGCATTTCCATCAAAGCTAAGGTTGACGAGCTTGAATGGTTGGCAAAGAAACGAGAATCAGCATATAGTATCTATATATCTGGACGGTGAATCATCATCACATTTGATATCTCCTTGTTACATATATACATACCTCACCTCAAAGCTCTTCACACACTAAATCCATGCATGTCAAAAATGTATCCCAAAATATACATCATCCTTGATGAATGTGGATAAATTTGAGCGGGAAAGCAGGAACTGGTGCCCTGATGAAGTGATGATGACTTAGCACATACCACATACGTACTTCTACTCCAACAATCAACTAGGACAAAACCTGTGCAATAGATCTTATAGTGTAACACAGTTAATTAAAATGTATATTGGCCACACTCCTGAACCTGAATTACTATCTTCTTATTTCATCTCACGGGTCCAAGTTGCCATGGTCTTTCTAAAAGTTCCATCTTGCGTTATGGCATGAACATCACTTGCGAGTGCGGATTATAAGTCACCGAAACTACACCAAAGTATGCCATGCTAATAGCTAGGATGCAACAAACCATCACCCCCAAAGCGAGAAAGGAAAGGAGTTTGCGGGATTTCGGTGAGTCAAAATTTCAGATTGGTCGCTCGCTAACCATGTAACTAGATTCAAGCCAAATCTCATCCGGAAGTATGTTCGGTACCTTCTTCGGGACATTCTCATAGCTCGCCCGCCGACCGGAGAGAAGGAGAGGATGAAGACATCGGCACCCCCCTGTGGCCGAGAGGCCTCAACTCGCCGTAATCCTCCCGACCCGCACACAAGGTCGAAGCCGAATCGGTGATTCGCGGCGGGGAAGAGAAGGAAACATTTGGGAGGCATTGCTTTGAACCCTCCCCCTCGATCCGCTGTAATCCGATGCCGCCCCACCGCCGTGTCCCCGGAGGCCCGGGTTGACAATCCTCCCATCCACGGAGACGTTGGCACTGAAGTTGTCGAACACAGTGGGGATGTAATCCTGCAGAAACAGATGGTACAAACCCAAAGCAAGAACTCAAACACCGCAACAAAATGATGCATTCCAATCGAGATTGGCACTGAATCTGCATTCCATTTCCTTCAACCAAGAGCTAGCTAGCCGGCCAAATCCAAATCATATCCGGAGGAGGAGGAATCAAAATGCAGGAAGAAAGCAGGGGGGCAGGGAGCACTGTACTGTACCGTGGGGAACTTGTTGCAGGTGTAGCAGATGAGCATGCATGTCTTCCCCACGGCGCCGTCCCCGACGGTGACGCACTTGATGAACTTGGCGACCGAGCTCCCCGCCGTCGCCGCACTCATCTCTCCCCTGACCGGCTTCCGCCATACTTCCTCCCCCGAATCTCCGATGCGGACACCTCCTCACCAACACCTGGTCTTCACTGTCGCTTGGCAGGCTCGCCGCACCGCAGCGCACCGCGGCAATGCGGGGGGGGGGGGGGGGGGCAGATCCAGGCCGCTTGAGGGCGCGGCCGGCCGGCGGGCGTTGGCGCGCGGGCGGGCCGAGCGGGGGCGTGGCCGCGCCGGAGGCGGGGGGCGGGCGCGGCGCGCGCCGGAGGAGGGACGCCGCCGCCGCCGGGTCGGGGGACGACGCCGCCGCCGCAACCGGGTCGGGGCGCAGGGGATGAGGGGTGAGAGAGATAGAGAGGGAGGAGTTAGGGTTTGAGGAGTGTGTCTTTTTATATAGAGTGCCTGATCTAATTTTGACCGTTAGATCGTCAGATCTACGGATCAAAATAATCGGAGTGTGTTGGGCTGAGGTGGGCTGTTGGGCTAGGTGGGTTTTGGTCCAACTGCAAAATGACTCAGAATTTCTTTGTCGTGCGCAAAAAAAAGACGCACGGCAAAGAAAATCTTTGCCGTGCGCAAAAAAAAGACGCACGACAAACAATTTTTTTAAATTTTATATAATTTATAAGAATTATCAAACAAATTTGAAAAGAATTAGAAAACTAACACAAATAAGTTATGTTGTGTATTACTTATAGAAACAAGTTTTGAAGTCAAAACTCAATTTGACTTCTTTCACAAAATTATTTGAAATAAAATTAATTAGTTAAATATAGCTTTTTTGAATGTTAATACAAAAAAAATTAACAAATCGATGCTAAAAATTACCGTACACTAACAAGAGACAATGTACGATGTATGTTCATTAGAGAAAAAGCTTTGAAGTCAAAAACACATTATGAACATTATTATAGACCACAAACCCAATAAAGTTACTCTAAACAATCTAAACCTTCTCATGAGATGTCTTGGTTTCTAAACACTATGTGTGAAGATTTGCTCAAAACATTTATCTACTATTTTTTACAGTCTTCCCATAGTATATCATGAGGTCTCAACGAATCTCGTGATTTTTAAACATCACTTGCATTTTATACAATTAAAAAACATTTCCTAATCATGTATATTTCCATTTCTCATGAATAAAATGTTTGAAATTTCAAAAAATTTCATGGATAAGATCTTAAAATGGACTCACTTACACGAATATCATTTTTCCATGAACTTTACTCTATAATTTTATGCACTTGTAGTTCAAATTTGACTTATTCGAAAAAAAAACCTTTCAATGAAAAAAATTCGTTAAAAATAGCAAAATGATCCAAATGAGTATCAAATTGAAATATATAATACAAAGTTATGTATTTGGACTGGAAAAATATAAAGAAGCCAAGAATTCAAAAAAAAATGAAACTTTGCCGTGCGCCTACACAAAACGCACGGCAAACAGAAAACTTTGCTGTGCGTTTTGCTAAGGCGCACGACAAAGTTTCATATTTGCCGTGCGTTTTATGTAGGCGCACGGCAAAGAGAGAGAAAAAAATTGCCCGCCCCGCTCGGTGCTAACGGTTTCCCCTCGGTGTCAACGCGGGGACGACAAACGTTAGGAAAAAAAGTTTGCCGCACGGCAAACTCAAGGGTTTGCCGTGCGTCCCAAAAAAAACGCACGGCAAACAATTTTTCCCGTGCGTTTTCTCTTTGTCGTGCGCCTTATATAAAACGCACGGCAAAGAAGTTCTTTGCCGTGCGCCCGATAGAAAACGCACGGCAAAGATTTTCACGCACGGCGAAGCTCGGTTTTCCCGTAGTGTCATCATCATCAACTTCTTCCCCTTTGTTGACGCAAAATCCGCACCCTGCGCCAAGCACACAGCAAGCCGAACAAAGCTAGATTAACACGCGAAACAGATTCCAAAGCGTGCCAGTCAATTTTTCCTGAAAATTAACAAAAGACAAAGTAGTTAAATACCAAAGCTTGGAACTTGCCGGGTGGTACCAGACAGTTTCATATTTGCGGCTAGAAAGCCATGCAAGGTGACATATAGCTATGAGAAGCTATCTGCCAACAGATTAGAGACCATTCGGGAGCTTTAAAATGTAAAACAGAACGTAGCTGAACGGATGACGTATGCATGACGATATATCAGTCTTTGTTTGAATAACATTGCTCATGCACAAGACCATGACCGATCCTCGAAAATAACTAACAATAAACTATAAATGAAGTAAAGCATGATTACAAACATGTAATGAACAAGCATGCATAGGCCCAAAGAACTAGTCTACCGCATGTCTAGGTACTTTAAAACCCGTCGAGCATGAAACCAAACAAGTTAATCCACCGCATGATACAACTTGTTTGAAATCACACCACTAACCACAAAAAGATCTATCCACCGCATGATACAATCTAAATATGGAAAGCTAAAAGCATGTGTTATCTAAAACATAACTTATAAACACGTTTTACTCAAGAAAGCATAACCGAATACGGTTGTACAGCCGAATCGAGATCCGTGGAGACGGAACAAACACTGCCAAAGATAATAAACCAATCAGATTGAATCGAAATCTAATCCACCGGATGATTAGCTTTAAAACAACCCAAAAAACCTGCATCTACCGCATGATACCCGGTTCTGTCAAGGTTTACACAAGATTAACAAGCTTGAACCCGCAACACGTAACAACTTAGATTGATTCGGTTTCGGCTATTTAAAAACACGTGATCCGCGTGCCCTATTGAGGCAAGATGCGAGCGTGCAATGTAAAGATCACCAAGCGAGATAAAGCCGATTCAAATCAATCTAAATTGGGCAAAAGAGTGTTACATGAATTTAAACATAAAGTAAAACTCAAAGTAACATGTGGTAACTTAATGAATCTATTAGATCTTGCCAAAATCTAATAGAGCCGATAACTAGCTCGAAGCTAGACCTTAGCCCACCGCATGGCTTATGATCTAACAAGAAACCCTCTTGAACCAAGCTTAAATCCACTGCATGATACTAAGCATGGTAACAAGACTACTTGCATCACGATCTAAATCCACCGCATGATACTAGACATGATACAAGGTTGCCGATACTTACGGAGGTCGACGGATCGATGAACCCTCTCGAAGAACTCGACGACACGATTAGAGGACTCGAAGGTTTGGCGTAAAGCCAGTTTGTTATGGGAATGTTTGATTACCATTACATACATCCAGGGTTCATATTTATACCCTGTCTTGGCATGACTCCTGGTGGACTACGAGCACAATATTTGATACCTAATTTAACGCCCAAATGCGAATGCTTATCCATCCATTCGTTCCTTCCGCTCGGACCACGTCACCATGCGATCTCGCGAAATCAGCGCAAACAGTTCCTTTGCCGAACGGAAGCAAAACTGCCGACCGCAAGCATCTCTGCCGAATCTTTTGAAGAAATCCTCCTCCGCTGAACGGGATTTTTTACCAAGTTGGGCCCACAAATCAGACTCCCTCCTGTACCAATTTTTGGTGTTAACATATGCCCCTTCAATTACGGGATAAAAGTGACTTTACTCCGAAATTGACTGCAATTGCCAACGTCTTCAAGTCAAATCTGTTCAACACCTATTCTCTCTCCCTGCAATCCATCGGAGTCTTCGTCCAGATCCAAACCCTAGGTCATCTTTTCCCCAAGCTCAAATCTTCAATGGCGGGTCAAAATCAAGCTGCTCAGGTAATTTTCATCCCCTTAAGGTTCATTCGGCATTGCCCTTTTCAATTTTTACCTCAGATTTCTCCCTCCATCTTCTCTATTTTTTTGAGGCAAATACTGTGGGGGATTTCCCCACAGCTTGAAAAACTTAAATAAACCGAAAGGAGTTTATGTACAAGCAGGGGCAAGAGGGATTAAAGGGGGGGGGGAGGAGAAGCTACCATTACATTAAGAGATACTCTCCAAAAACGAAATAAAAGAAGCCTGCCTATCACTCTTC
Organism: Cenchrus americanus; assembly: GCA_947561735.1. Taxonomy (NCBI): domain Eukaryota; kingdom Viridiplantae; phylum Streptophyta; class Magnoliopsida; order Poales; family Poaceae; genus Cenchrus; species Cenchrus americanus. The sequence goes on from OX387240.1 coordinate 97,200,958, forward strand.
ACTCTCACGATGTGAAGAAAACCCTGAGCTTTAAACTTCCTAACCCAAGTGCTAACAGAAGCTGAACCATTATCAAAGATGACAGCATTTCTAAGATTCCAGATCTCCCAACTTGCTATGATGAAGGCTTCCATGAAAAACTCCAGGTTGGACATCCGAAAAGCTTGAGTAACCCTTTCGTCAACAGGTAGGTTCATGTTCCAGGTAATACCAAGCCGTGCCCAACAGCCGAGAGCAAACACACAAGAAAAGAAAAGATGATCAATGTCTTCCTCCTCATTAGCAGTGCATAAAACGCGAGAAGCATTGGGTTGCACATTATAATTCCTCGCAAAGAAGCATAGATCTTGTATTCAAGCGATCAACCAAGACTAACCATATGAAGAATTTGATTCTGTTTACACACTTGGACTGCCAGATAAGCGTGAAGATCCTAGAAGACTGAAAATTCTCAAACACCATTCGATAATACCTTCTAGATGTGTAATTTTTGTTTCCCCAGCAAAAAGACCAAGAATCATGTTCAACTGGATTGAGATCCACAGAAAGTAACACCGTATCAAGTTGCAGCAATTCGTCATGAGCTTCAGTCGATAAAGGCAAGGCAAACAGTGAGTCTAGATCATCAGCTTGGGCAAAGTCTTGGACTGAGATTTCAGCATTCCTGGCAAAAGAGAAAAGTCTTGGAAACTTATGAGCCAAAATTTCACCAAACCACAGATCCTCCCAAAAAGTAACTGTGGAACCATTTCCCAAAACACAAAAGGCAATCCCCCTGAAGAGGATATTTAAGCGCAAGACATCCTTCCACCAAAAGGAACCAACCTCCGAGGAAGCATGAGGGACTTTCCCAAGATAATACTTATTCCAGATTAAATTAACCCAGGGGATATCCATATGGTTATAAAATTTATTGAGTTGCTTGAGAAGCAGAGCCTCATTTTGTAATCTCAGATTAAGGATACCCAGCCCTCCCTTGGATTTTGGCCTCTGCACCATAGACCAAGCAGCCAAGTTTCCTCCCTTTTTGTCAGGGTGGTTACCTCTCCACAAGCATTGCTTCCTCATTCTATCTATATTATCAATCACACCCACTAGCAGCTTGATGGAGCACATGGCATAGGTCACCGTTGAAGTAAGGACTGTGTTGATCATCTCAAGCCTACCAGTGTAGGATAGGAAAATCGAACAAGCTTTTAGCCTCCTTTCAACCCTGTCCATTAGTGGAGTGAGATCCTCCATTCGAGGTTTGGTCGTACCCATTGGGAGTCCCAAGTATGTAAAAGGCATGCTGGCAATTTGACAACCAAAAGCTGTAGCTAGGTCATGTAGCTTAGTTTGAGACACATTTAGGGGTACCATAGAGGACTTGTGATAATTGACTCTCAGGCCTGTGGACTCTGCAAAAGTTTGTAGGAGGCCCTTAAGATGAAGTAGTTGTGTTCTATCAGCTGGTAGGATCAAAATAGTATCATCTGCATATTGCACAACCGGGGAAGTCATTGCGGCATTAGGGATTGGCAAAGACAAATGATTGTTGCGAAGTGCATCATTGATAACATACTGAAGTAACTCAGGCAACAGAACAAATAACGGGGGGGGGAGAGAGGATCACCCTGTCGAACTCCCCTTTTGCATTTAAATTTCCTTCCAGGAGTACCATTCAGCAGAATTGAAGAAGTGCCGAAGAAAGAATAGCTCTAATCCATGACAACCATTTTGCGGAGAAAGCCTAAAGCCTCCATCATATTAAGAATGGCATTGTGTTCCATAGTATCAAAAGCTTTTGCAAAATCAAGCTTTAGAATAACAATTTCCCTCTTGCTTTGTTGACACTGGTGAATATATTCAAAGCACCAAGCAATGCAATCCTGAATGGATCTTGATTTTATGAAACCATATTGATTAGCATGAAGCAAATTTAAGATTATAGCCTGTAGCCTCTCTGCAAGAATCTTAGTAAGCAATTTGATACTACTGTTAAGGAGGGAGATAGGCCTAAAGTCATTAACAGTTTCTGGGTTGTTCTTTTTTGGCACAAGGGTGATGAAGGATTCATTCAAGCAGGCTAGGTTAATATTGCCTTCAAAGAACTCCTGACAGAGAGTATAATAATCCTTTTTGATGACCCCCCAACACTTCTTTAGAAACAAACCATTAAAACCATCTGGCCCTGGAGCTTTATCAATGGGAACCATTTTGATGATATTATCAATCTCCTGTGGAAGGACAGGAGCCACTAGACTGTCCAAATCCTGAGTAATGGAAACCAGGGTAGATAAATCAAAGAGCATATGCGGCTGTAAAGAAATTCCCATTATATTCTTGTATTCCTGTAGAAGAAGAGCAGCTTTCCCTTCATGATCATGTACTTGATTTCCAGCTTCATCCCTTAGGTAAGTGATGGAGTTTTTCCTATGAGATACTGTAGCCATAGCATGAAAGAACTTGGTACACTCATCCCCAAACCGAATTCTGTTGACAGTGAATCTCTTCCTCCAGTATAAATTTTTATATCTCAGAAGCTTTTGTAATTGTCTTTTAATAGTCACTCTCAAATTCCATTCTGTGAGCAGAAGATGTCTGCATTCCTCAAGAGAGTCTAAGAAAAAAATAACCTTGTTACAGTTGTTGATCAAAGAGGATAACTGGGACAAACTTTTACTCCAGTTCTTCAATTTAAACCTTGTATTCTTTAATTTTCCTGCCAAAACACTAGCTGAAGAATTAGAGTTCCTCACCGATGCATTCCAAGCAGAAACCACAGTTTCTAAAAACCCTGGATGCTCTGGCCAAAAGTTCTCAAAGCGAAAGATGTTTGCCTTGGGGATGTCAGTACCAATAGAAATCTTACAAGGAATGTGATCTGAAGTAATTTTGGCCAAGGGTAGTACAATTGTATTCGGATATGTAACTGTCCAATTCGCAGATGTGAAGAACCAATCCAATTGTTCTAGAAGAGGGTCCTGTTGCATATTGGACCAGGTATAGGCTCTTCCTTTTAAAGGCAGCTCCAGCAAACCCAGGTGCCCCAAAAGGTCATTAAAAATTAAGGTATCTGATAGATTTCCTCCAGGCTTGTTTCTATCATGCAGAGATCTGTAAAAATTAAAGTCGCCAAGAAATAACCAGTTCTCATCAGCATCAATACCATGAGAGCGCATCCAGTTGACAAAAGCAGCTCTCTCAGGGTCATGGCATGGACCATAAACCGTGGTGAGCTTCCACATCGCAGAATTGAATTGAGAGGTGAAGGAAATCGTAAGACCAAAAGGCTGTTTATCTAGTGTCAACCCAAGAAAATGAGCACTATTCCATATCACAAGGATTCCACCAGAAGCACCCAGAGAGGGAATGAAATCAAACTTATCATAGCATCTCGGGGCAAATTTCCTGATAATATGCATATCAACATTCTGCAGTTTTGTTTCTTGTAAGCAGATAATAGAGGCACCACTCTCGTCAATTTTATTTCTAACAGCATCATGCTTGTCAGTGGCATTAAGACCCCGAATGTTCCAACACAAAATATTCCAATTTCTATTATTCATTTGTCACCGTGGAAATAGAATAGTGGATTAATACTACCAGAGCAAATCCAAACACAGCCATGAGAGAAAACCTACAGGATGCCAGAATAATAGATGCACACCAGAAGGATGATATAGTTCCAACAGACAAGCACATAAAAGTCTGAAAGTTCCACAAGCACCACAGAATAAAGATAAAGTAGCTAAGACTACTAAAGTCCCCGAGAAGGAAGATAGTGCAGGCTAAACAGACAAGCCAGAAAGAAACAAAATAACACTGGGACAACAGGAGATCAAGGCACAGCATCCTGTCCATCATTTGTCTTCCTGGTCATAAGTTCATCAGCTGTGAGCTCACTAGGAGACACATTACAAAACAGCCCCCATTGTTGCAGAGTCTCGATTGGGACGGGGCAGGGACAATTTCAGAAGGCCTAGGGGGATTATCCAAAAGGTGGAGTGCAGTACTGTCCAGGACCTTCCTCTTCTTCCTGGGAGTCTTGTCAGGCAGCTGAGAATGCTTGAACCCTTCGAAAATATTGAGCCTACTGCTCCTCCTACAGCCTTGTGTTACCAGAGGTTTCCTGCTGCTTCTTTTAGAAACTGTCCTGGGCAGAGACAGAGTCCTCCTAGTTTCTTGGGAAACAGATGATGTTCCATCCTGAAGGGTTGCATCCAGTAGAGGTTGAGGAGAATTTGCAGTAGGGACTTCAACCTCCACATCTATGCTACTGCTGCTTGGATGAGTCTGATTGTCACTATGCCAAAATGCCCAAAGATGCAGAAGAACAGAGTGCAAGCTAGGGGGCTTCACAGGGACAATTGCCAGTGAATCATCCTGATTGTGCTGAACTGAAGAACCAGAGGTGAGGGTCTGTATGAGTGCAGTATTGACAAATACTGGAAAATGCAGCACTGGGGGAATACTTGGAATCAGCAGCTTCTGAAAGGCTGTCATCTCAACTGCCAGCAAAGTAGGGTGTATCATGCTCTGCACCTTAGGGTGAACTGGAGAAGAAGCATCAGATGAAGTGTAAGAAGAGGAACCTGCCTTGAACTTCCCAGATAGAACATCTTCAACATTGAGCACAATGTCAGGACCATGAGCCCTCAAGTACTCAGCTGTGGATCCTGATTGATCAAAAGTGACTGAGTCTTGCTGTTGCACAGGTTCTTCCATGACTTGATCAACCTCCTCCTGCCACTCATTCTCCTGCTGTTGATCAACATCAGGCCAAGCATCCCAGCCAGCCAACTCATGAGGAGGGACAGGTTGAGCCTGCAGTTCTTGTTGGACATCGCCCATCGTTGGTCATTTAAACCAAAATCTGCATGGACATGGTGGCCGGCTCCATTGAGATCTTGTTGCCACCCCCGGGCCCCATCAATATGACCAAGCCGAACTTCCCCATTAAGCGGGTGCGGGTTACCATCCACTGGCACCTGATCCTCGTCATGAGGAAAGCCATCTGGAAAGTTGCCATTCAGAATAAAGACCGGCACTGTCCAGGATCTCCCTGCACCACCAAGCATGGTACCTTGAGACACCACCATGCTACGAGGGACACGATCAGGAGACAGAAGTAGGCAGCAAGCAATTACTCTTGACTTGTTAGGTCCCTCAAACCATCTAATTAATCTACCAAAGGGGGCAACAGCTGCCTGGATGAAGTCCTGAGTCTGATAATCTAGCGGAAAGGCCAAAAACATGATCCAAGATTCTCTGATATAATTGCAGGTTCTAAAGTTGCGTGGAGCCTCATCATGCTTATGAACTGACATTACCCACTGACCAAAATTAATTGGGGAAGCATCCAGCAGCTCTTCACGCTGAATAGGATTGGCAAACCGAAAAAGCCCCAAACCCAGCGGAGATGGGAAAGATGAAACCACATCTACGTGAAAGTTGTGCTCCAAGAACTCACTGACTTGCTGGAGGATACCAGGCACTTGATCTTGCTGCGGTTCCGGCTCCAGGGAAATAATGGCGTACTGTTCATGACGGCGCGGCGGCTCACCCCCCAAGGCGAAGCGAGCTCGAGCCGGACGGTGCCATCCATGCTCCACATTAAGGCCGGGTGGGAGAAAGAGCATTGGGTTGCACGGGAAGTTGGCCATGTCGTCAGGCTCAGGAGGGGGCGGAGGCGGCGGGGGGGGGGGGGGGGGGGGGTAGTGGAAGGAGGCGTCGACGAGGAGGAGCGATCAGTACTGTAGCTTGGGGAAGATTGGAAACTTTCGGGATTGCTATTTCCTCGGGAGTCGTGGGAGGCAGGGAAAGAAATAGGGCGTGACCTTTCATCTTCCGTGGGCTGTTTCGTGCACTGTCTTTTGGGGGCACAAAAGACTTTCGGCTTAACCCGAGTTAAACACCAACGTTGTTTGTGCCCATAACCAAAACAAGCCCGACATCTCCACGGGCTAAGACAGGAAACAGCCCGATGGCCCACTGCAAGACATTTGCCACAAGAATCAGAAGTGGCCTTTGAATTTGAAATTTGATCAGCGGTATCAACGCCCGAAGAACACGCCCTGGAAATCGGATCTGATTGAGAGAGATCGGCTGAAATTCTTCCAAAAACAGTCGAAAAACGAACTGTAGTGGGAACCACAAGTGAACCAACCACAAACGATTTGACAGGATCAGACCGATGCAGTGGAGGATCATGAGAAACATCAGGAGCAAAGTGAACTCGGCGACCACGGGACCGAGAAGAAAGCTTCTTTTGCCTCTTAGACTGCACATAATGCCACTCTTTCAATTGTTCCTGCTCCCATAGAAATTTTTCTCTCTCCCAATGAGGAGCTCCGTTGCTCCACAAGAAGAAGTAAACATCAAAACATTCACCAATAAATCGTTTGAGATTGTAGATCATAAAGCCCACTGCTTTGCATGACACCGAGAAACGAAAGTGACGGTCACTTTGGAATTGCACATGAAAACCAGCAGCCGATCCCCCAAGGCAAGATTGAAGCATCCAAGCAACTGAATCTTCCGTTAAACGGACCGTGAAGCGACGAAAAACAGCCAAAAGAAAGAAAGAGCCATTCGGAGAGGAAGAAGGGTGATGCACGGACTTGCGATGACGTACCAGCACTTGATCTTGGAAAAGCTTCCCATGGTTGAAATCCAACTTGCCAACCAGATCCGAAGGCATCTCCATGAGAGAAAGATCCGAGAAGGGAGACCAATCACCAATCACCAGCAGTAGATCGCCAGGAAGATGATCGCCGTGAGCCTACGAGGGTGGAGGGAGGAGTCGCCATCCCGTATTGCACATGCACCTCTAAACCGCTTCTCACCCTTCTCACTCACAAACTTCACCGGTTTCTTCCCTCCATCTTCTCTTGATAGGAGCTTTCCACCGAGCTTTTGATTCACACCAAGGCCAACTCAACATCATATTTTCTTGGACCTATGGGAACTTCTGATCCCCGCGAGTTCATTGAAGCCGAATCCAAGAGAATCCCCTTGAAAGCGGCTTTATCAAGCCCCCCTATGGCAAGATGCTTTCAAGAACTGACCTTTGCCCCCAATCGCAGGTTGGAGGAATTGGTACAAGGGGTACTTGCGGATAACAGCGCCAAAACCAGCAATTGGGACAGCCTCCGCATTGCTTAGTGCTTGGAATTATCTTCGGCCGAAACTCCAAAGAACGAAGATCTTCTGATAGCAGCCTGCCACTTCTGGTCAAATGGCGTCAACGCTTTCCTCTTTGGTCACGGTCCAATGTCTCCTACTTTGGCCGATGTGTACATGATCACCGGCCTTGACATTTCAGGATCCATGTATCCCTTCCAATATAGAGGCTCCACAAGGCAGGAAGGAGTGAAGACAGGAGGCGGATACAAGTCCTATATCCAAAATCACATGAAAGACGGCCCTCTAGGTGAAGTTGAATACAGCGCATTCCTGAACATGTGGCTATGCAGATTCATTTTCTGTGGTAAAGCCAATGAGCCAACTTTGAATCACATTGCCCTGGCTACAGATTTGGTTGCTGGTCGTCGCATCCCTCTTGGAAAATATCTCCTAGGGAGTGTGTATCACATGCTCCATCAGACGATCTTCCAAATGCACACCGGCCAGAAGATATTATGTGTCAATGGCCCTTGGTGGTTTGTGCAAATGTGGCTGCAACTGTATATACACCAGTTTGTTAACATTAATCTCAACAATCGTCATTTCCCTTCATCCAGCCACAATGAAGGAGAAACTCAGATTACCAGAGGATGCCAAACTTATGGAGAAGCTGCTTCAACCATATCTATTGACCAGAATGTTAGTCAGCTTTTTGAGCTCTTCTTCAGAGGTTTCCCTGACCCCCTTTGGCTCCCTTATCTGAACAATGACAATTTAACTCTCCCCTTTGAATTCTTCTTTGAAACTGAATGCCATGATGCAAGATATGTAGAAATCTTCAATATCTTCATCCATCCATGTGCCTTACCAGTAGAATTTTGTTGTGGGAAGGTTAAATCACAGCACCTATGAATATTATCAGCCAAACATGATGGCTCGACAGCTAGGATGTGGCCAAATGCCCCCAAGGCTATTTCTTCATGAGTTCCTCAAACCCAGAGAGGAAATCACAGAAAACATTCAAGCCAGAAGGGTCTTTGAATACAACTGCAGCCCAACTCTTTATGCCTGGCTTTTCACACCAACAACAATAGCTCACCCTCTCTTTATCTCCTGGTGGCAAGAGTTCCATGATCATATTTTCAATGAGCCAGTGCACTCATTCTGTCTTGAACTGATGCCCGATTTTCAACCAACTTCAGAGGTAATACACTTATCTTCCTTTGACCAGGCATACTTTTCATTGCTAATCACAATTTTGGCCACCCTTTGTAGAATACAGTACCTGCCTCTCGAGCTAGGACATTTGCTTATAATGTGGTAGGCCCAATCTCTGCTTTGGGATTCAAGTCCACAACTCTGGCTCAGCTGATGGCCAGATATACCACAATGGACCCTACTCTCACCAGCTCAACTTCTGACAAGAGAAAAGCTATACCCTTGGTTGTGTCCCCTGCTGCCAAGAAGAAAAGAACCACTAAAAAGGTCCTCATTGAGGTAACATTTTTTCTTTCTTGAACACAAGACCACTCTTATTCTAATAAATTTCATCTTGTGCAATTTCAGACTAGAACCCAACAACCATCAGCTTCAGAACCTGCCAATGCTTCATCTATTGGTATGACCTTTATTACTTCCTCAAAGATCATTATTTATACTGGCATTTACTCTTCATCTGACACTTGCAAAAGAAATATTGGTGGACCATCCTGTGGAAACCTCTTCCCCTCATCACACGAGTTCACCAAGGGCTGAACCATCTTCTGCTCAAGTAAAGACCTTAACTTCACCAGGGACCCAATCACCCCCTCCTCAAGCAGAAGTGCCAGCTTCACCAGAAGTAAACCCATCAGCTCAACAAGAAGCTTCAAGCCCCCTAAGGGTTCAATCTCCTCTTGACCAAGCAGAAATCCTAGTCTCAACAGAGGTAAATCTACCTTCACCTCAGCCAGAAGCCTCAAATTTACCAGGGACTGTACCAGCTTCCCCTCAAGTAGAAGCTTCAGCTTTGCCAAGAACTTCTCAGACTTCTCTTCCACTGGTCAACCAAGAGATTCCCTCTGAACCTGAACAGAATTCTGTTCCAATTCAAGGAATCAGGCATGAGGTAAGCACAAGCATCCAATTCTGCTCCCCCTTTTTATAAACCATCCCTAATTCGGCAATCCTTCTCTCTCAGGATCAATCTTCATCACCACGAAGCTCAGCCATGGTGAATGATCCAGCTGCCGAAACAGGGGATGAGGCACCCTCAAGTCAGGTTTTATTAGAGGAAACTCGGGCAAGGATCAAAGAAATCTTTTCCTAGCTGCAAAAAGATGTTGATCACTTCGAGGAAATGCTTGAACCCATCAGTCAGGAGCTTCCTGAAGACATCAAAGCTTCCTTGGAGCCTATCTCAGGTCTGGATATTCATTATGTGGCAATAAGGCGAGCCTTGAAAAGCCAATCCTCCCGACCAACCATTGAGCAAAAGAAGGCCAAAGCTGAACAAGCTGCGAAGGGAGCACAAACCCAAACCGAGAGCCACAAGGAAATGTTGACCAATCTGCAATCCGCTCTTGAGTTGAAAATTGCCAGAAAGACTGCACTGGAAACTGAGCTGAGGAATTTGTCAGCTGAAATTGAAGCTGATGAGAAGAAGATAGCCGAGCTCCCTGGACTAATAGAGAAAACCCAAGAGGAAGCATCATCGGCCATAACTGAAGCAAATCAGTTCGAGGCACAGCTCATCGTCCTGTCCAACACTCAGAGAGATTATCAGGAATGGATGAAGAGCATTAATCAAACAATATCAAATGCCTCTAATGTAATTGCAAAGTACTTGAACATTTAGTTGTACTGAGCAATGTGTGACCGAATTAACCGTCCTTGTAACATTTGCCTTTTATAAACTTCATTTTCCTTTTCTCTGCATGACTTTGTTTGCAACTCTAGACGATTTATTCAGTAACCATAGTCAAACAGTGCTATACCCGAACAACACTCTGACCGCAACTCAGCCGAGCCAGTCAACCGAATATGACTCAGCTTGAATTCCAAACGACCCGACGGCGAATCGGTTAATGAAACCTCTCCACTTTCCAAGTTTCTCGGGATATGCACCATGATCTAGGACCACGATGTCTTCATCATCCCTATAAATAAAACCGTATGTGCCCCTAGCTTTTCATCGAGCCTTTAGCCTTCAAACCTTTGCCAATCCAAGCCTTCCTGTTCCACCACCAGCGCAGCTCCAAGAACCAATGGCGGGTAGCAGCAACAGGCGCCGCGCCGCCGACGAAGCGGAAGGGAGCCGCGCCGGCGCATGTCGGAGGCAGTGATCGCCAACTTTCTTTATGATTTGTCTTCGATTTTCCTCTGTTTCTGACGATCCCCTCTGTTTCAGGCTCATTCAATGGAACCCGTCCCCTGCGCCGGCCATGAACCCGGCCCTGCCGGGCGACTCCTTGGAGTCGAACAGCTACTCCCCCGTGCCCTACGGGGAGCAAGACGCCCTTCGCTTCAAGGCGGAGCGCGACAAGTCCCGGCGCGAGCTGGGAGAAGTCTCCAAGAAGGCCTGCATTGCCGAAATCGAGTGGGAGGACCAGCGCAAACAGTTGATAACAACCATCGACGGTATATCCCTTAGATCAATCTTCAAATCCAATTCTCCTTTCGATACTAACCGCCATTGTTTTGCAACTTTGCAGCCCGCGACGCCGAGCTTGACCAGCTGAAAATGCTGGTGGAACAATTGGCTGACAAGGTGAACACCCATGGAGACACGCCGGTGGAGCGCCTTGCCGCGGTGGAAGACCGCGTGGACGAGGTGGCTACCCACGGCATCCGTCTGGGAACCACTCTGGGCTTGGCTGCCATGGCGACGCATACCGGCGTCGACTACTCCATCCAGCCGCGCGGCTTCCAGGGCGGCGCACCAGAGGTCATCGACGAGATCGAAGTCATCTTGGAGCGCCTTGATGACCATGGCGACGCCATTGCCAAACTCACTCATCCTCAGTCTGTGCTAAACAGGCTTTTCGATTAAATTGTACTAGGGATGTTTGATCTTCGGCAATAAATAAAGAATTTTAATTTCCATGCTTGTATTCTTATGATCCCCTCCTGCTTATGCCTGCGAACTTTACTGTTCTCAACGAATTCGGGACTTTCACTTGAGCCGAATACGCGAAAACAACTGCCCCTTGGCGCAAAAATCCGCAGAAAATCCTCAATTCGGGAACCACAAACACTGTTCAATGAAAACCCCTCGCATTCAGGAGGAAAACCCCTACCGCTTGGTATTCCAATAACATACGCCAACCAGTCATCACTCCCAATGCGCTCTCTCAGTCAATAAAATAGCCTTCTGAGATGCCCTGCAAATCCACTTGCACACTCATCCATCACTTCACATCTTCTCCCTCGCTCCAAGAGAAAAAACCCCAAAGCCATGGAGGACAGAGGCAAGCAACCCATCAAGGAGGGCAGCACCCCACCAAAGAAGCGCACCATTCGAGAGTGAGTTTTCTCTTAACCCGCTTCTTGCTCTCATTTGCCATCTCATGTTTACCCTTTCTTGTTCTTCCCCAACCTTAATCTGCTTCCTGAAGAAATCCTTGGGACAGAAGAAACGCCTGAGTACATCTCCTCTGACTCCTCCCTTGAAGAAGAGGACGCCACGCCAGAACAGAGGGTCAATCACCAGTTGCGCCGCAGCGTTCAGCATCTGGAGCATGATCTACGAGACATCACCACCCGCTGCCATGCCGGACGCGAACGCCGCATGGCCTTGGAGGCATTAGTAGGGGGTAAAACTTCCATCTTTATTTGACTCCATGCTTGAGCTCAGATCTCTGTTTCTAACAACTGTTCTTCTGTCTTAGATGTCTCCGAAAGATACAGTAATCTGAAAGCTGCTTGGGACAGCCTGATGGAGGCTGTGAGCCACGGTCATCCCCAAAGCTTCCAAGTTGCCGTCACGGTGATCCTGGAACAGTTGAAGAGGGAGGAGCTGAAGAAGCAAAGAAAGAAAAATGAATGAAGCATACTTTCGCTTCTTTCGCCAGGCCTTCTGCTTCCCACCCCCTTGTAATCTTGAGCACCTGGACTGTCAAATAAAAACCTGCAAGAAGTATCTATAATGTCACGTAGTTTTGTGCTAAGGGCAATACATCTTGATATTGGCCATTTCCCCTGTTAAGGATTTTTTTGTTCTAAAGGCGGCTTCTTTCTTGACCGCCGGCTGTTTCTGTGTCAAATGCTTGTAATCCTGGTGCTTGTGATCAACGATCAACTTCAATACTAGGATAATATTTCTTCAAATATCTTCCATTTATTGCAGCAAAAAATTCCTCTCTCAGTAAAGTTTTTAACATGTAAGCATTACCAGGCACACATCGGACTACCCAAAAAGGTCCTTCCCAATTCGGGGACCATTTGCCGAACACACTGTATTTAGTCCCAATCGGCAATAATGCTTTCCAAACCAAACCCCCTTCTGCAAATTGCCTGACCTTTACTTTCTTGTTGTAATATTTAGCAACTCCCAGCTTGTTCTTTTCAATGTTCTCCAAGGCTCTAAGACGTATCATATGCAAATCTTCTAACTCATCCATCATTAAGCCACTATAATCTTTGAAGCTTAAGTCCTTTTGCAAAACCACTCTCCTAGAATTTGATTGCATTTCCCAAGGCAAAACATCATGATGCCCATAAACCAACTCATAAGGAGAAGTCTTTGTAGCTCCATGAGGAGCCATTCGGTAAGCCCATAAAGCCTCACTGAGTACCGAATGCCACCTTTTTGGCTTCTGATCGATTTTCTTTTGTATAAGCTTGATCATGATCTTGTTAGAAGCCTCTGCCTGACCATTAGCTTGGGCATAATAAGGAGAAGAATTAAACAATTTGATTCCCATGCTTTCGGCAAACTCCCTGAACTCCAAGGATACAAACTGAGCTCCTTGATCAGTTGTAATTGTTTGTGGAATTCCAAACCCGTAGATGATGTGTTCTTTAACAAACTCAACCATGTTTTCTGATGTTACTTTCTTCAGTGGAATTGCCTCAACCCATTTGGTGAAGTAATCTGTTGCTAAAAGCACAAATTTATGCCCCTTGCTAGATGGTGGGTTGATCTGGCCAATCAAATCTATGCCCCAGCCTCTGAATGGCCATGGCTTGATAATTGGATTCATTGCTGATGCTGGAACCCTTTGAATATTTCCAAACCTTTGACAGTCTTGACATCCCTTGTAATACTCAAAGAAATCTTCCAACATCGTCGGCCAAAAACATCCAGCTTTCCTAATAACCCATTTCATATGATAGGCCGATTGATGTGCTCCACATAGCCCATCATGCACCTCACTCATCATTTTCTTTGCTTCTTCTGGACCCAGGCATTGCAGCAATACCCCATCCAATGATTTGTAAAATAGACTTCCATCCAGAAGAACAAATTTTATGGCTTTGTACCTGAGCTTGCTAGAAACTTTTCGGGATGGATCTTCCAGATAATCAACAATTTCTTTCCTCCAATCATCTTCTGCAAGATCATTCCCGAAGGCACATACCTCTATGGCAAACGCTTCTTGATTCTCTCTGTAACCTGAAGCACTCTGGGCCAACCTGTTTGCCTCTTCATTATGTTCTCTAGTAATATGCTGTAGAATCACTAACTGAAAACTCTTTAAGATTTCCCTGCACTCCTCATAGTAATTCCTCAGGGCATCACTTTTACACTCATATTGGCTGTTCAGTTGCTTTATAACCAGCTCTGAATCTCCATAAATCTCAACTGAAACAGCCCTGACTTCTTTCAAATATTGAAGCCCCATAAGCAGTGCCTCGTACTCAGCTTGATTGTTTGTGACAGTAGGCTGAATAGGGATAGCAAACTCAAACATCTCACCCCTGGGTGAAATTAATAAAATCCCTACTGCCCCACCTTTACCACATGATGATCCATCAAAGAACAGAGACCAAGGAGTAATTTCAAGCAAATCAATCAATGGATCACGATGCTCAGTTATAAAATCGGCAATAATCTGACCTTTTATAGCTTTTGCTGATTCGAACTTCAACTCAAACTTAGACAAGGCCAGAATTCATTTGCCAATCCTTCCATTCAAAATTGGCATAGATAACATATGTTTTATTACATCAAACTTGGAGTATACAACGCATTCGACATTCAACAAGTAGTGTCGAAACTTTGTACACGAGTAGTAAACACACAAGCACAGCTTCTCCGCACCCGAATACCTGGTTTCAGGATCAAGTAATTTTCGGCTAAGGTACGCTACTACCCGCTCCTTTCCTTCAAATTCTTGTATAAGGGCCGATCCAATGGTTTGGGTATCGGCTGCCACGTCAACTTGAAAGGCTTGTTCAACTGCGGAGGCACCAGCACTGGTGGTTCCTTCATGTACCGCTTGATTTCATCAAAAGCCTTTTGTTGTTCGTCACCCCACATGAACTTCTGCTCCTTCTTGAGCTTCAATAACGGAGAAAAGGGCAAAACCTTTTGTGACAGATTTGAAATGAACCTTCTCACAAAATTGATCTTGTCAAGCAGTGATTGCAACTCCTTGAGATTGGTTGGAGGGATAACTTCATCGATAGCTTTCATGCTTTTCTTGCCAACTTCAATCCCTCCTTCATGTACCAGAAATCCCAAGAATTCTCCAGCTGATACTCCAAAGGCACACTTGTTTGGATTCATCTTCAACCCATGTTTCGGGTGCACTCCAGAGTTCTCTTTACATCCTCCAAGTGTGAGTCATGATTCAAAGATTTGATCACGACATCATCAATGTAAATTTTAACAATTTTGCCAATCAACTCATGAAAGATATAATTCATGGCTCGTTGATAAGTTGCACCGGCATTTTTCAACCCAAATGTCATGACTATCCACTCAAACAGGCCTATATGACCAGGACATCTGAAGGCTGTCTTCGATATATCTTCTATTGCCATAAATATTTGGTTGTACCCTGCATTACCATCCATAAAACTGATAACCTTATGTCCAAGCAGAAAGCATCAACCAATAAATCAAAGAACAGCATTGGGTATCCATCCATAGGAATAGCTCTGTTCAAATCTCTGAAATCTATGCAAACCCTCATCTTCCCATTTTTCTTGTAGACAGGGACGATGTTAGAGATCCACTCCGCATACCTGCATGGCCGAATGAAGTTTGCATCAAGTAATCTCTCAGCTTCCTTTTTCACATCGGCCAATACTTCGTCCTTGTAGATTTTTCGGGGAGGTTGCTTATAAGGTCTAAAACCAGGCTTGATTGGCAACCGATGCTCAACAATAGAACGATCCAAACCAGGCATCTCCGAATAATCCCAAGCGAAGCAATATTTATACTCTTTTAACAGCTTGATTAACTCCTCTCTGAAATCTGACTCCAAGTTAGCACTGATAAATGTCGGCCTTGGCTTGTCACCGTTTCCAATATCAACTTCCTCCAATTTGTCAGCCGACATGAATCCTTGCCCTAACTTTCCATCAGTTCCATCAACAGGATTGTCCATTAAAAATTACTATAAGAGCCGACTGCTTGAATCGGCTGTTGATCACTGCTGACAGGTTCAACAGGACCTTCACCCCAGTCTTTTCCTGAGAAACAATCGATGCCTTGGTATTCCTAGAAAGTTGGTTCGATGTTTGCCACGCTCACTGAATCATCTGCTTGGACTACTTCAATATCGTCACCCACCCACTGAACGAGCTGTTGATGCATGGTAGATGGGATGCAGCAGTTGGCATGGATCCAGTCCCACCCAAGCAGCAAGCTATTGGCTCCTTTGCCTTCGATGACAAAGAAGGTCGTGAGTAGTGTTTTGGACCCAATCATCAAGTCCACGTGCACGCAGCCCTTGGTATCTGAAGGATTTCTAGCAAAATCATTCAGAATTATGCTCGTTGGCGTCATGTCCCCAGGGCCCATGCCAAGCTTCATGAAGGTAGTGTACGGCATCACGTTGACCGCAGCTCCGCCATCAACAAACATCTTGGTCAATGGCTTGCCATTGACGTATCCCTTCAAATACAACGGCCTCATGTGTCGATTTTTGGCCGGTTTGTCAAAGGTGGTCTGCTTAGCCAACACTAGTTGCGCCATCATCATTGATATCTAGAGACGTTTCCTCCTGCACAACTTTGTTAGCGGGAGCCATGAACTCATTCGGCAAAAAGTATACCATGCACGCTGGAGCCGAACGACCCGATCCTTCAGGCTTGTCTTTTGGGCGCCACACTTGCCTTCTCTGGATCCCCGCCTGCTTCAATCCCCGGTTCCTCAAGCGTTGAACCCTTCTCTTTTGGCTTTTCCTCAAGCCAGGCGGGCACCACTGTCCTTGTTGCCAGATGTACTCGCGCTCCTCTTCTTCTTGATCAGCCCATCTTTGGTCAGCTTGCATCTTTCTTGGGTGATCAATGACCTCATTTATTTTTGGACGCCGATCGTCATTAGGATGCATCCTTCCAATTCTCTCATGGACGGATCGGCGATTGACGGTTTCCTTCCTATATTTAGAATATCGATCACTGCACTCAGGGCAGTTCCTCAATGTGGGAAGCTTCAAACCTTCGTTCCAGCAGTGTATGAAGAATGCGCACCCCCAATGTGCACGCTCCTGTTCCCGCGTGTACTCTTCCAATTCTTTCCTGCGCGCTTCTTCTTCAAACCTGCGCCTCTCCTCTTCATATCTTAGCTTTTGGTAGTGCTCCTTTTCCTGCTGGCGCTGCCATTTGTTGAGGAGAATGCGTGTGGTAACTCTGGGCTTGGTCCTGGATGATTCCCCAACATCGACATGGCTCTTGAGGACGCGAGGGGCCTCCCCATGGACCTGCTCCAGCGTCACCTGCCGTGTGGGATCCACTGATCCACCCTGTTTCGCTCTAGCTGAAGTCAGGACTTTCGTCATCCCCTTCTCCTCAATAGTCACCATATTGACAGAAAAGCCAACCATATTTTGAGGGAAAGGATGGCCATCTAGTTTCATCTTATTATCAAATTTCAGTTGTCCCTCCTGGATAGCCTTTTGGATCCTCACCCTGAAGACCCTGCAATCATTGATGGAGTGAGAGTTTCTATCATGAAAGCCACAGTAACGCTTCTCTTTAACCCCATCGGGCCGAAGCATAGAATGCCCCTCAGGCAACTTGATTCGGCCTTCTTTTACCAAGAACTCGAAAAGCTTGTCAGCTTTGGTGACATCGAAGTCATACGTGCCCTTGGTTTGTTTGATCCACCGCTGGTTCACATTCAAAGTCTCCTTGCCCCACATAATCTCATCAGTGACAGCTTCTGAGACAATTGACCCAGGTTGTCAAATTCCATGCCAAACAACTTCTCCCGAATAGCCGGCAACATTCCTACAACGGCCATATCAGCCAGCTGATCATCCGGTAAAGTCAAAGAGAAGCACATGCCCTTGACTTCCCTGAATCTTCTGAGGAACTCCAGAGGCATCTCATTGTGCCTTTGTTTTAAGGTAGTCAGATCGATCAGCTTCTTCTCTGTGCTACCACTGAAGTAATGGGCGTGGAACTTTTGCTCTAGCTCCCTCCATGTGCCAACTGACTGAAGAGGCAAAGAAGTAAACCATTGGAATGCTGAGCCCGTCAATGATAGAGGGAAATATCTAACCCTGAACGCCTCATCAGCTGAAGCTTCTCCAAGCTGCATCAATCATCGAGCAATATGCTCTACCGTGCTTGTATCGTCTTGCCCAGAGAACTTTGTAAACTCCGTAGGAGGCTTCACCCTTGGCGGAAAGATCACCCTGTAGTACCACTCTGAGAAGGGAGGCGTATAAGCTGGTCCTTGCATTTTAGGTTTAAGGCCGAATTGATTTTGCATCAGATCGGCCATTTTCTGCACCAGAATATCATCGTCTTGCATTCCTGCAGCTGTACCGTACCCAGGATTTGGGAGGGCGTCAATAGCGCCATAATCCATGACCTCGTGGTAACCCCCACCGTACATGTTTTTCTGCAACCTGTTACTGGCTGGAGCTATCTTGTAAGTGGAATTGGGCGGCACTCCAGACGAACCGAACGCTATTTCCCCATATGTAGGCTGACATGGGTTCGGCTGTTGAACTGGTTGACCTTTATTGCCTTGTAGAGGTGGCTGGACTGGCTGACCCCCCTCGCCTCGTAGAGGAGGTTGCATTGGCTGACTCCCAGCGCTGTGTGGAGGAGGCTGGATCGGCTGGCTCCCAACGCTTTGTGGAGGAGGCTGGATCGGCTGGCTCTGCAGTGGCGGTTGAGCTCCTGTTGGTTGAGCAGAACTGGTTTCTCCGACCTCTGTAGAATATGCGTGAGGGGATATTCGACTAAACACATTTTCCATGCCTGGGCCGAACACGCCAATCATCATCTGCTTGAACATGCCCAAGAAGGTCGTATGATGCCTACCTAAACACGCCTTCCGCGTATCCCGAAAAGCTCGCGTAACCTCTTCTTTCTCTTGAAAAGATGTGGCGTCGATTCCCCCGCAATGAACCCCGGGCATTTCGCATTTAAGGTATGGAACGCCACTTCTGTTCTTGCCGAACGACATCAAGCACTTCATCTGGAATTGGTCAGTAGCACCTTTCAGCTGTTGTTGTTGCTTTGGAGATAGGTCATCAATGGTGACGTCCATAACGTCGCCGATCTCAGGCATCTTGATTTCAACTAAATGGTCCCACTGGGCGTGCCAAAAAGTGTGTTGACGCAAAATCCGCACCCTGCGCCAAGCACACAGCAAGCCGAACAAAGCTAGCTTAACACGCGAAACAGATTCCAAAGCGTGCGAGTCAATTTTTCCTGAAAATTAACAAAAGACAAAGTAGTTAAATACCAAAGCTTGGAACTTGCCTGGTGGTACCAGAAAGTTCCATATTTGCGGCTAGAAAGCCATGCAAGGTGACATATAGCTATGAGAAGCTATCTGCCAACAAATTAGAAACCATTCGAGAGCTTTAAAACGTAAAACATAATATAGCCGAACGGATGACGTATGCATGACGATATATCAGTCTTTGTTTGAATAACATTGCTCGTGCACAAGACCATGACCGATCCTCGAAAATAACTAACAATAAACAATAAATGAAGTAAAGCATGATTACAAACATGTAATGAACAAGCATGCATAGGCCCAAAGCACTAGTCTACCTCATGTCTAGGTACTTTAAAACCCGTCGAGCATGAAACCAAACAAGTTAATCCACTTCATGATACAACTTGTTTGAAATCACACACTAACCACAAAAAGATCTATCCACTACATGATACAATCTAAATATGGAAAGCTAAAAGCATGCGTTATCTAAAACATAACTTATAAACATGTTTTACTCATGAAAGCATAACCGAATACGGCTGTACAGCCGAATCGGGATCCGTGGAGAAGGAACAAACACTGCCAAAGATGATAAACCTATCAGATTGAATCGAAATCTAATCCACCGGTTGATTAGCTCTAAAACAACCCAAAAACCTGCATCTACTGCATGATACCCGGTTCTGTCAAGGTTTACACAAGATTAACAAGCTTGAACCCGCAACACGTAACAACTTAGATTGATTCGGTTTCGGCTATTTGAAAACACGTGATCCGCGTGCCCTATTGAGCCAAGATGCGAGCGTGCAATGTAAAGATCACCAAACAAGATAAAGCCGATTGAAATCAATCTAAATTGGGCAAAAGAGTGTTACATGAATTTAAACATAAAGTAAAACTCAAAGAAACACGTGGTAACTTAATGAATCTATTAGATCTTGCCAAAATCTAATAGAGCCAATAACTAGCTCCAAGCTAGACCTTAGCCCACCGCATGGCTTATGATCTAACAAGAAACCCTCTTGAACCAAGCTTAAATCCACCGCATGATACTAAGCATGGTAACAAGACTACTTGCATCACGATCTAAATCCACCGCATGATACTAGACATGATACAAGGTTGACGGTACTTACGGAGGTCGACGGATCGATGAACCCTCTCGAAGAACTCGACGACACGACTAGAGGACTCGAAGGTTTGGCGTAAAGCCAGTTTGTTATGGGAATGTTCGATTACCATTACATACATCCAAGGTTCATATTTATACCCTGTCTTGGCATGACTTCTGGTGGACTACGAGCACAATATTTGATACCTAATTTAACGCCCAAATGCGAATGCTTATCCATCCATTCGTT
The DNA here is from genome assembly GCA_947561735.1 of Cenchrus americanus. NCBI lineage: Eukaryota > Viridiplantae > Streptophyta > Magnoliopsida > Poales > Poaceae > Cenchrus > Cenchrus americanus. Next base: position 97,221,271 of record OX387240.1, read on the forward strand.
CCTTCCGCTCGGGCCACGTCACCATGCGATCCCGCGAAATCAGCGCAAACAGTTCCTTTGCCGAATGGAAGCAAAACTGCCAACCGCAAGCATCTCTGCCGAATCTTTTGAATAAATCCTCCTCCGCTGAACGAGATTTTTTACCAAGTTGTGCCCACAAATCAGACTCCCTCCTGTACCAATTTTTAGTGTTAACACCCTTGATCAGCTCTTTCGAGGAATTGGTTGTAGATGTCATCTATATTATTGTGTTTGGCAAATCTGGAGTCTTTCTTGAATCCGTAAGCTTGATTGCTCATTAATGACAACCTCTGTGACAGTTGACAAAGATTGTCAAACTCCATGCCGAATAGCTTTTCCCGAATAGCTGGCAACATACCCGCAACAGCCATGTCAGCCAATTGACCATCTGGCAGATTCAAAGAGTAGCACATGCCTTTGGTCTCTCTGAACCTTCTGAGAAACTCCATGGGTGTTTCATTGTGCCTCTATCTCAGGGTGGTTAGATCAATTAGCTTTTTCTCATTACTTCCAATGAAGTAATGAGCATGGAACTTCTGTTCCAAATCATTCCAGGAACAGATTGATTGAGCAGGCAAAGAAGCAAACCATGTAAAGGCCGGGCCTGTCAGTGACAAGGGAAAGTATCTGATCCTGAACGCTTCATCAGCTGAAGCTTCCCCAAGCTGCATCAAGTATCGGGCTATGTGTTCCACAGTACTTGTATCATCTTGCCTAGAAAACTTTGTGAAATCTGCAGGAGGTTTCACCCTTGGTGGCAAAGCCACCCTGTGGTACCACTCTGGGAAAGGAGGTGTATAAACTTGCCCCTGCATCTTAGGTTTCAGGACGAATTGATTTTGCAAAACATCAGCCATTTTCTGCACCATAAGATCAACATTAGCATCTTGATCCCCTGGCCTTCCAATAGGTCCATTAGGCATTCCTGCACCTGCACCATATCTAGGGTTTGGGAAAGCATCAATGGTGCCGTAGTCCATGATTTCTGAATACCCCTCATCATACATGTTCTTCTGTAGCCTGTTGTTTGCTGGGGCTATCCTATTAGTGGAGTTAGGTGGAACTCCAGAAAAACCGAATGCCAAATCTCCATACGTAGGCCTGTTGGGCATTGCCTGATAAGGGTTCAACTGTTGGACTGGGCGACCTGCAGTACTTTGTAGAGGCGGCTGGATCGGTTGACTTACCGTGCTTTGCGGAGGTGGTTGGATTGGTTGGCCTCCCGTACTTTGCAAAGGCGGCTGAGCACTCGCATCTCGAGCTGGTTGAGCAGCACTAGTTTCTCCAACCTCTACAGTAGATGTTTGAGGCGATACTCGACTGAGTGTCCTCTCCATACCTAGGCCAAAGAGTCCAACCATCATTTGCTTGAACATAGTCAAGAAAGCAGTATGATGTTTGACCATTATGCTTTCCATAATTTGCTGAAAAGCATTCATAGTCTCCTGTTTCTCCTCAGCAGACATGGTGTCAAGTTCCCCTGGTAGTAGAACCCTTGGCATGTCAGATTTGAGATACGACACACCACTTCTGTTCTTGCCAAATGACATTAAACACTTTTGTTGAAACTGGTCAATGGCATCCTTCAACTGTATCCGCTGTTCCGGAGACAGGTCATGCATGGTGACATCCATGACGTCATGAATATCAGGCATCTTGAATCAGCTAGATTTGTCCCACTGGGCGTGCCAAAAAGTGTGTTGACGCAAAATCAGCAACCCGCGCCAAGCACACAGCAAGCCGAACGAAACTGGATTAACACACATGCCGGATCCGAAGCGTGCCAGTCAATTTTCCTGAAACTGACAAAGGATGAAAAAATAGTTAGATAAAACCTGGAACTTGCTGGGTGGTACCAGACAGTTCTGTATTTACGGCTAGAAAGCCAATTAAAATGACATATAGCTATAACAAGCTATCTGTCAACAGTTTAAACATCACTCGGGAGCTTTAAAACATGAAACCAGAATATAGCCGACTGCATGACGTAAGCATGACAAAAGATCGGTCTTTGTTTAGATAGCATTGCTCGTTCGTAGACATGATCGATTTTTGAGGATAAATAACAATTAAAATAAAAAGGATGAAAGCATGATTATAAATATGAAGTAAACAAGCATGCATAGGCCAAAAGCACTAGTCTACCCAATGTCTAGGTACTTTCAAACCCGTCAAGCGTGATATCAAACAAGTTAATCCACCGCATGATACAACTTGTTTAAAATCATGCCACCAACCACAAAAAGATTAATCCACCGCATGATACGATCTAAATATGGAAGGCTAAAAGCATACATTATTTAAAACAAACTTATGAACACATTTCACTCGTGGTAGAATTGCCGAATACAGTTGTACAGCCGATCCGGGTTCCACGCAGAAGGAACAAACATTTGAAAAGTCAAAGCTTGAACCCGCAACACGTGACAATCTAGATTGATCTAAATTCGGCTATTGAGAGCACTTGATCTTTTATAATAAACAAAGACTTGGAAGCATATCATATGGAACTCAAAGAGGTGAAAGCCGAAACTAATCGAGATGATGAAGTGGATCCGGAACACATAGCTGAGGTGAAAAGAATCATGGGGATCAAGCCCAAAGCATCGCCATACGCTCGCCTAACCGAAGTTTACGCAATAGGATCCGAAGAAGAGGAGAAGACGACACCACACTTGAGTTGCGAGATCAATGGAGTTCAATGCAAAGCTTTGTGCAACATCGGAGCCCAAGTAAGTGTCCTATCTTCTAAAATTTACGATAAAGTTCAAGACCACAACCTAGACTTAGCTCCAACATCAACGAAATTAATCATGGGAGATGGTAGAACTATTAGACCTCTAGGTATTGCTTGCAAAGTGAATTTAATCATCTCTGGAAAATGTATACCAACCGATTTCTTTCTTATAGATGCTTACCATAGTAATCATGGTCACATAATCCTAGGTAGGCCCTTTCTTAAGGTTGTTGATGCCGCGTTGGATGCTGGAAAAGGCAAAGTAACAATGAACCTTAATGGAAAGAAGTACACATATAACTTTCTTCACGTTTCTAAACACCCTTCACCTTTTCCTCCAGAAGACGAAGAAGTAGAGGAGGTAGATAGTCTTTGTTTTGTAGAAACCCTTAGAGGCCCGCTAGAAAGAGCGATGAAGAATCAAGTTAATGATCAATAAGATGAAGAACTAGAAGAAGAAACAAAAAGGATTAGAACCACAAGATGGAAGCGTGGAGGAAGAAAAATTCGAGGACATAGGAGAAATTAAACCCGAGGAGCCACAAGTGCCCGAGGTGGATCTTAAACCTTTGCCCGAAGGATTAAAGTACGAGTTTTTGGGCCCAGACAAGACTTATCCAGTCATCGTGAGCGACGAGTTGAGTCCCGAAGAAAATGAGAAGTTGCTAAATTTATTGAAAAAGCATAGGAAGGTGATTGGATATTCAATCAATGATCTCAAAGGTGTTAGCCCAGCCTTTTGCACTCATCGTATACCAATGGAAGACCAATGTAAGACCGTAGTGGACCACCAAAGGATGCTAACTCATGCCATGCGAGAGGTAGTAAAGAAAGAGGTCATCAAGCCACTTGATGCCGGAATCATCTACCCGGTTCCGCATAGCGAATGGGTGAGCCCGGTACATTGTGTACCGAAGAAAGGAGGTTTAACCATGGTGAAGAATGAGAAGAATGAATTGATATCGCAAAGAACCGTGACCGGGTGGCGGATGTGTATCGATTATCGTAAGCTTAACAAAGCAACGAAGAAAGATCACTTCCCCTTACCGTTCATTGACGAGATGCTCGAGAGATTAGCAAACCACGCTTATTTTTGCTTGAGTAAAGTGCACTAGCGGTCCCTAAACTATCAGTGGTGTGTCATCCCAGTCCCTAAACTGTCAAATTGACCATTCAGGTCCTCAAACTTGTTGGTTTATGTCATCCCGGTCCCAAAACATGTAGATCACATGTTTAGATCATCAAACTTGTTCCATTGTGTCATCTCGGCCCCCAAACTTAGTTTTGCATCTCATCTATATAACAAATAATTCATGATTTTTTCATATGAACTCGAATGAAAGACAAACTTTATATCAAAATTGTAACACTTGAAGTGATGTACAACTTTGTGGTTGAATTTTTTTAATTAAAACTGTTTAAGGTCCCAAAATTTAATTTCAAATTTCAAAATATTTAAAGCATACAACAATATTTTGGGGTCCTCAACTATTTAAATTCAAAAACATTTCACCTATAAAGTTGTTTACTGTCACACCTGATTTTCCGAAGAAAACCAAATGCATCTCATATGTGCGCCAGGATCAAGTTTACACACATATGATAGACGTCATGAGTGAAATATCAATAAACAGCAATAAAAACGTACAAGAGTTAAACCATCACATTATCTCTTTATTACACTCAGACGTTAGACTCGAAGGTCTTTACAACGATCAAGCGATAACTATGAAGACGTAACTCCATCTTCATCTTCCACAGGCATCTGACTTGGGGCACGCGAGCCTCAGAACTCCTCGTAGTCGCTGAAGTACTCTCCTCCAGTGTTCTTCTCTGAACAGCGGGTAAGCAAGGGTGAGCACACTTATGATTGGAGCACAGCAAGTGGGGAAAAGATGCAAGGCCATCAAGGATAGGCTAAGAGTTTTGATGCGGTTAGCATTTTAATGTTGGTCAAATTTTATTAGCAAGCACCTAATTACTAGGTGTAAGTTTATACCAACCCACTTAAGCATTTAGGAAAGCATCTTCTCTCAAGAACCGACAAGAAACCACGATTTAATTCCATCTTCAAGTTTATTAATCATGTGAGGGTCCGGGCCGCTCTTGACCGTGAGCACGGCTGTTATAACAATTTTACACTCTGCAGAGGTTGTACACTTTCACCACAAGTCGCGTAAAAGTTCCGAAGAACTTTGAACCCAACCATGCTGTGCAAAAGTAGGCACAATACCACACTTCCGAGGTGTGGTTGCATAGGGACGCTACGAGGCCTTTACAAAGAGTCCTCCTATGTGTATTAGCCCATAGTAGCACGCTTAGAGGCTATCTTTCGTACCCTCTCTCTACCCTCGGACGTGTAAGCCTAGAAGAGCACTTCCGTTCCAAAACCTGTCCAGAGTAAAAGAGTCATAAAAGCATTCCTCCGTACCCCAAGCTACTAAGGTTAATAGCCACACAAGACTTCCCTAATTAATTGGCCAAGACAGAGCCATATGTCTTGTGGTTGCACTGTTTTCCTGGGTGGTTCTCCATGTTCCGATTAGATCTTATATGATCTTGTTATTAACCATAAGCACACACACACACATAATTATGTCACCAAAGACCATGATCAACATTCATCATATTGCAAAAGATTCATTTAAACCATCCCAAGTTATAAAAACTAAGCATTATCTACCCAAAACATTTATTTAAAAGGGTTGTCCAAGGTAATGCGGGTAAAAGTCTAGTCATGTCCTTAAAAAGGTGATTTCCCCATCAAGTTTATGCATAGCAACATTTAAATGTAAACTTAATTATCATGCAAGTTGTGTGGGACAAAATAGAATATGCAGGGGGAGAAATCCACTTGCCTTCCTTGCTTAAACACTGGAGTTCTTCTTCAAACACTTGCTCTTGATCCACTTCAACTGGCTGCTCACTTGAAACTGGCACGATGTCTACGAGCACACAAGAAAACATACAATAAACAAAACAATACACCAAGCAAGAAAAGCTTAAAGAGAAGACAAGGGTTGGCTCTAGAAACGCGAACACAAAAGCACTAGGAACTATCGGAAGATTTGGATGATCACAAACAAGAGCTAGCTATGTGCTTGGTATCTTTTAGTTAAGTAAAATCATGTGTATGGGTTATTTCAGAGAAATACCCTATTTATAATTAAGCAAGTTATATTTATATTTAAAAGACGATGTAAAACTAGTTCAATTTTTATTTATAAATATTCAAGTTTAACTTATACAAATTAAACATTTAATTTAAAAGAAGCATGTAAAAGCATCTAGGCGCTTATCTTTGTATTTCGAGTTACTCTAATCAAATTATAATTTAAAAACACATTTATATTCATATTAATCAAATTAACAATTTAATTAAGAAAACTCGAGATAAACCTATATTGCTTTTATTTAAGAAGCAAATTACATAAACATTACTCAAATTAAGTTTGATTATAAAAACCAAGGTACACATCTAATTAGCTTTTAATTAAGAAATATTTAACTAGTATTAAGCATATTAACTTTCTTATGAAAACACGTGTTGAACTCTAGCTAGATTTTAATTAGAAAAGCATGCATAATAGGATTTTAATCATATTTAACATTTAAATAAATTATAAAACAAGGAACATGTACAACATTGGTCCTATCACGTAGTTTTAGTTGATATGAGCCTAACGCAACTTGAAACGATGGAAACGGAGCTAAAACGCACACGATACGGCCAAAACAGGGTTCTAGAACTGACAGGCTTGAAAAGACGGTCGCGTGGACACCAAGAACGCTTAAAACGGAGCTAGGACGGAAAAGATATGGCTAAAACAAGATTCAGGGACTAAATTGTGAATATCTGGAAGTTTAGGGGGGTTTATGCAAGATTTCAGGGACCTAAACATAATTATGCATATAAACCTAAGGTCTATAGCACAAAAGGTTAATTCTAGGATTTCGGGTGGGATTTCCAGAGAGATCAAGGGCTTAAATGAAGAAAACAGGACCTGGTTGTAAGGGTTTTACAAGGTGGAAGGACATATCTGTGATATTCAAAACTGCAGGGGCTTATTCGCAAAACCGCAGACCTGTTGACCGTTACATGGCAGGTTAACTCGGGGAAAGGGCTGATCTACGCCGTTGATTGCGGATCGGACGGCTGGAATCGTCCCCACGCGAGGGAGAAGCGGCGGGCGCGTGGACCGGCGCTGTGGACCTGGTCCACGGGTCCATCGTGGACCGGGCCAAGGGGTTACGCCCCGATTTAATCTGGGCCGTTCACCTGAGATCAAGCGGCCAGGGTGGCCCGCAGGCAGTGCGCGGCGGCGGGGACAGGGTGCCCGGCGGCAGAGCTCGCTGATCTCGAGTTCTGGTGCATGGTTTTCAGCGCGGTTTCGACCTACGCAGAGCTGGAAACGAGGCAAACTTGAATAGGGACTTAGGGAGGCGGCTCTGGCGGCCACGGCGCAGCTCGCACCGCGAGGGGGCGGCGCGGCTGACGGCGGCGCGCGGAGGCAGGGGCTACGGCTCAGGGTAAAGTAAATGGAGGCAGGGGAGGTCTTGCTCACCACATGAAGACACACCGGTGAAGGTTTGGGCGGCGGATATGGATCATCGGAGGAGATCGAGGCGGCGGCCGAAGCTTGAAGACGGCGACGGTGCTCCGGGTTCCGCGGCTCGGTCCAGTGGCGAGGAGATGGCACCTGGGACAGAGGGAGGCTTGGTGAGAATCACACGTGAAGAAGAAAAAGAAAGCAAGGGGATAGAGTCACTTCACCGACGGCGGAGAGCTCCGGGGCGGCCAACAGTAGCCGGCGGCCAGAATTCGATGGCGACGGCACGAGCGCGTGAATGAAGGGTGTTCGGCGTGCAAGGTTGCGGAAAGGGGGTGCGCAAGGCTCGAGCATGCCTTTATAGGCTAGGAAGGAGGAGAGGGAGCGGCGTCTGGCATTGGCCATCAATGGCTAGGAGGGGCGACCGGTGGCTCAACGTATTCAAGAGGGCGGCTTGATGGGGAAGGAGTAACCGAAGGAGTAATGGAGGGGGAAGTGAAGCACCGAGGCTTAATTGCACCTTAACGGTGGCGATTCAAGGAGGGGAGGCGCGGGAGATGCCGGGAGCGGCCGGCGGCGCGCTGCGGTTGAGAGCAGGGGAGAGGAAAGGGGTCGGCTGGAGGTGGGAGGCGACCCTGACAGCTGGGCCCCGGCTGGCAGCGATAGAGAAGAGTGGGGAGGAGGAAGTGGGCCGGCGGAGGGAAACTGGGCCGCAGTAAAGGAGTTGGGCCGCGCGAGGGGCGCTGGGCCGGTGGGGAAAGAAGAGGGAGGCTGGGCTGGTGGGCTGAAAGGGAGGGGAGGAGTTAAGGGTTTGGGAAGTTTTCTTTTTTTCAATCTTTTCAAATCCTTTTCAAACTTTAAACTCAAACATCTTTTTAACTTTTCAAACTTTAAAACTTTTCAAACCCTATTTTTTCAAGTTTTCAAATTATTTTAAAGACTTTTAAAACTTCACACAAACAAATAATAAAACCACATGCGTTCAAATCATGATGCACAAGCACTTATTGCTTCATTATTATTAAAATGATATTTAAATATTTTAAAAGGCCAAATTTATTTGATAATTTATTTAATCCTTAGAAAATTAAAACTAAAACACCTTGTTGCTTATATTAATTCGGTGATGGAAAATTAGGGTGTCACAAATCTACCCCCCTTAAAAAGAATCTCGTCCCGAGATTCGGAGAGATTGGAAAAGAAACTAAGGGTACTCTTCTATAAGTCCATCTTGCATGCTGAGTTCTTCTGGCAGTCATAGCTTCTTCTTTTGCTTTCCTTCATCTTAATTCACTTTTCCTTCCTTCTTGGACGGGGCAGTCGTGGCAACTTCAATCCTATCTCCTTGTGGGCTGGTTAAGAGCACTGACTTCTTGGCACACAGAATTATTCTATCACATTCGCCTAACCAATCCATTCCAAGTATCACATCTATTCCACTAGATGTAAGATCTACTAGGTCAGCTTGAAAATCCATTCCTCTGATTCTAAGATTGACTCGTGGGCATACATAAGTGGATTTCATTTCACCGTTCGAGGAACTAATCAGCAAATGTGTCTTCATAGAACTCATAGGTGTATCATGCTTTGCCACGAATTGTTCAGTAACGAAAGAATGTGATGCTCCGGAATCAAATAAAATCGTTGTAGGCACAGAGTTGACAGGAAACGTATCCAGCACAACACCAGGAGTGTCTTGAGCTTGTTCAGCTGTCACGTGGTTCACTCTGCCGCGCACGTAATTCCGTTAACTCTTGTTGATCTGAGAATTGGCACTTCAATGGTTTATCTGAGATGTTGGTTGTCCGAACCTTTGACCATTGTCTTTCTGGGGAGTCTAGATGTTACGAATTGGGCAGATGCTGGTATATCATTCCAATTCTCCACAATTGAAACAACCATTAGAGTGAACTTGAGAGTCGTTTCTCATTAGGGCACCGAAGCGATCTCGATGATGATTTGGAACATGTGGTGTTTGTTGGCTGAAATGTTGGAACTGCTGAGTTGAACGCTACAACTGAGAATTTTGCAAATAATTTCCACTTGATCCACCAGAACTAAACTGAGAATCCTGTGATGAGTTGAAGTGGGGACGTGCGTTGCTGATTGTCCATGTGTTTGGAACTTGCGCTTCTGTTCACCAAGTTCCACAAGTTTGTTCTCTAGACCTATGTTTTGTTTGGTAATGTTGCGAAGTCCGAGAAGTTGTGACTCTGTAGTTGATAGTTGAGTGACCCTATCAGACCATCCAGGAAGTGTTCTTGCCTCTTTGGGTTAGTATTAACTTCATCTGATGCATAGCGAGACAACTGAGTAAACTTGTCCAGATACTCGTTAACTAACATATTGCCTTGCTTTAGAGTGAGGAACTCTCTTTGCTTAAGCTTGATCACACCAGAGGGAATGTGGTGCACGTGAAAACTATCCCTCAACTCCTGCCAGGTGATGGTGCTAGGTGTAGCATGTGCGACAGTGTACGCATTCCATCATTCAGCTGTTAATTCTTCCAAACATTCTGTTGTATACAAGATCATCTCTCGACTAGTGCATTGCGTCATCTTCAACTTCTTGATTACAATCTTTAATCAATCATCAGCATTCAATGGATCGGTTGAGTGGGAGTATGTGGGAGGATAGTGACTCATGAATTCCTTATGCTTGTCCACTGGTGCTGGTGGTGCTGCTGGTGGTGGCTGACTTCGCTGAGCTTAAATGTTTGATTAGTGGCAGACAGGTTTTGGATTAACTGCATCCGAGTGACAAGGAACTGTTGTGTTACTGGATCCATTGCTGGGTTGGGGGTGGGGGTGATGCTTGAGTCTGCTGATTAGCAATATGAGCACAGACAACAGATAGAATGTCTTGACCTTCTCCTGACCTGATGCTTACCATCTGATTGTTGGAGAAAGATATTTCAGATAGGAATAGTGAACTAATGCATGGTGAGATGAACTCAAAAAAGATAAAACAACATGAACTTCCAATTTAAGACAAATTCTCATCCTGAGATTCACAAAGGCTAGCATGAGACAAGAGTTCGGGTGTTTAGCATCCAACACTGCTTATCTTGCTTCCATATAATTCATTTTACACAAGCTCCATATACATAATTCTTTATTCTTCACAACTCACTTTATAAATAAAACACCTCATGACATATTCAATCTAAATTCATTTGTAATTGTCCATTCCTTTTCTCGACTCGTTGATTTGCCTTTGTAGGATTTTCTTCTTTTCTTGATAAAGTGATTTGAATAGAGGCTGGATCGACTCCATAATTGTTTCTGTTCCTAAGCTTAGCCATATCGAATCATACTTCGGGTCCTCATACACAACTTTTAATATTCTTCTCCATTTGATCCAAGGCTTCTTGGGTATTGATTTGCTTATTCTGTCTCTGCTGAGCTTTCTTCTCATATCGGTCAACACGTTTCTTAGGACACCTGCTCATAAAATGTCCATGATCTTTGCAGTAGAAACAAGCTCCACTTTCTTTAATGTTTCGACGATTGCGTGGTGGATCTTAATACTCATGTTCTGATTCTTGAGTCCAATGGTAAAGATGTGAATTGTTCTCATGTTGCTCTGAAAAATTCATTTTCCTCTTCTTACTTATGATTTCCTGTAGTTTGCTTTCTAACTCAATAGCTTTGTTGATGACATCTTGCAAACTAAAATATTCATGTAAGCTTAGTATACTCTGAAGGTCTTCATTCAACCCTTTGAGGAAATGTTCTCGTTTCTTTTTATCACTTTCAGATGATCTTGGTGCGTACATAGATAACTGAATAAATTTATCCCTATACTCATTCACTGTCATCTGCCCTTGCTTCAAGTTAAGGAACTCCTTCCTTTTGAGCTTCATCGTACTTATAGGAATAAAGTGTGTTATAAAGTTGTCCTTGAATTCTTTCCAAACAATACTTTGTGGATGCTCATGTTCGTAGATGTAAGAATCCCACCATTCTGAGGCTTCTTCTACAAGTTGTCCCGATGCAAACAAAACTTTCTCTCTATCGTTGCATTGCACCAAGTCTAGCTTCTGTTCAATTGTTGTGATCCATTCATCAGCTTCTAGGTGATCCATAGTGTTAAGAACATAGGTGGCTCAGTATTCCAGAACTTTGTATGTGTATCCTCCCCGGGTTTAGATACATGCTATCATTGCTCTTGTCTCGGTTGCCTTTTTCCATCTGGTTAGTGGACAAAGATCAAGATTAGAAGAGAACAAGGATAAATAAATTAAAAAGTGGTAGAATTCTTGATATCATATCCATTTTTTCTTGGTTGTTGTGATTGTAATCAAATTTTGGTAGGAAGTAGAATAGCAAGGGGTAGAAGAAAGAAAATAGGTCATCCTTTTCTTCAACTTCTTTCATGCGTTGATGTCTTCATATGCTTGTAGGTTTCTTGTTGTTGATGTTGGTGTTGCTTCTAGACTTTGATCTTCTGACATCCTCCAACCAACTCCAATGGCAGATAAGGATATCCCAGATTTGAACCCAATCTATCTCTATTAACCTAACAATTTATTTCTTGTTGCATTTGTGGCCATCACTCCACCATACAACTCACACAAACAAAGATCCAAATCAAACATGTGTTCAAACAACAAACATTAACACAACGATCGTCCTCACAGAAACGTTTCTATCGAATTTGATAAGTGGTAGGCAATCTAAGAACTTATATTAGACAACCTCGGTGGTGAAGATTCAGCCGATAAAACAAGAAACGAACTCAGAATAGATCAAAACAAAACGATCTGTTTTACAAGAAGACAAAGGTTAAACTAGATTTTATACGTAAAATAAGTCAATTTTGAAGGATGACAGGCTTACTAGAGCATGAATCCTTACTTTTCGACCATTTCTAACTTAAGGTTGCGTCCTACAGTCATTACTGCTCTGATACCACTCTGTCACACCTGATTTTCCGAAGAAAACCAAATGCATCTCATATGTTCGCCAGGATCAAGTTTACACACATATGATAGACGTCATGAGTGAAATATCAATAAACAGCAATAAAAACGTACAAGAGTTAAACCATTACATTATCTCTTTATTACACTCAGACGTTAGACTCGAAGGTCTTTACAATGATCAAACAATAACTATGAAGACGTAACTCCATCTTCATCTTCCACAGGCATCTGACTGGGGGCACGCGAGCCTCAGAACTCCTCGTAGTCGCTGAAGTACTCTCCTCCAGTGTTCTTCTCTGAACAGCGGGTAAGCAAGGGTGAGCACACTTATGGTTGGAGCTTAGCATGTGGGGGAAAGATGCAAGGTCATCAAGGATAGGCTAAGAGTTTTGATGAGGTTAGCATTTTAATGTTGGTCAAATTTTATTAGCAAGCACCTAATTACTAGGTGTAAGTTTATACCAACCCACTTAATCATTTAGGAAAGCATCTTCTCTCAAGAACCGACAAGAAACCACGATTTAATTCCATCTTCAAGTTTATTAATCATGTGAGGTTCCGGGCCGCTCTTGACCGTGAGCACGGCTGTTATAATAATTTTACACTCTGCAGAGGTTGTACACTTTCACCACAAGTCACGTAAAAGTTCCGAAGAACTTTGAACCCAACCATGTTGTGCAAAAGTAGGCACAATACCACACTTCTGAGGTGTGGTTGCATAGGGACGCTACGAGGCCTTTACAAAGAGTCCTCCTATGTGTATTAGCCCATAGTAGCACGCTTAGAGGCTATCTTTCGTACCCTCTCTCTACCCTCAGACCAGGTAAGCCTAGAAGAGCACTTCCGTTCCAAAACCTGTCCAGAGTAAAAGAGTCATAAAAGCATTCCTCCGTACCCCAAGCTACTAAGGTTAATAGCCACACAAGACTTCCCTAATTAATTGGCCAAGACAGAGCCATATGTCTTGTGGTTGCACTGTTTTCCTGGGTGGTTCTCCATGTTCCGATTAGATCTTATATGATCTTGTTATTAACCATAAGCACACACACACATAATTATATCACCAAAGATCATGATCAACATTCATCATATTGCAAAAGATTCATTTAAACCATCCCAAGTTATAGCAACTAAGCATTATCTACCCAAAACATTTATTTAAAAGGGTTGTCCAAGGTAATGCGGGTAAAAGTCTAGTCATGTCCTTAAAAAGGTGATTTCCCCATCAAGTTTATGCATAGCAACATTTAAATGTAAACTTAGTTATCATGCAAGTTGTGTGGGAAAAAATAGAATATGAAGGGGGAGAAATCCACTTGCCTTCCTTGCTTAAACACGGGAGTTCTTCTTCAAACACTTGCTCTTGATCCACTTCAATTGGCTTCTCACTTGAAACTGGCACGATGTCTACGAGCACACAAGAAAACATACAATAAACAAAACAATACACCAAGCATGAAAAGCTTAAAGAGAAGACAAGGGTTGGCTCTAGGAACGTGAACACAAAAGCACTAGGAACTATCGGAAGATTTGGATGATCACAAACAAGAGCTAGCTATGTGCTTGGTATCTTTTAGTTAAGTAAAATCATGTGTATAGGTTATTTCAGAGAAATACCCTATTTATAATTAAGCAAGTTATATTTATATTTAAAAGACGATGTAAAACTAGTTCAATTTTTATTTATAAATATTCAAGTTTAACTTATACAAATTAAACATTTAATTTAAAAGAAGCATGTAAAAGCATCTAGGCGCTTATCTTTGTATTTCGAGTTACTCTAATCAAATTATAATTTAAAAACACATTTATATTCATATTAATCAAATTAACAATTTAATTAAGAAAACTCGAGATAAACCTATATTGCTTTTATTTAAGAAGCAAATTACATAAACATTACTCAAATTAAGTTTGATTATAAAAACCAAGGTACACATCTAATTAGCTTTTAATTATAAGAAATATTTAACTAGTATTAAGCATATTAACTTTCTTATGAAAACACGTGTTGAACTCTAGCTAGATTTTAATTAGAAAAGCATGCATAATAGGATTTTAATCATATTTAACATTTAAATAAATTATAAAACAAGGAACATGTACAACATTGGTCCTATCACGTAGTTTTAGTTGATATGAGCCTAACGCAACTTGAAACGGTGGAGACGGAGCTAAAACGCACACGATATGGCCAAAACAGGGTTTTAGAACTGACAGGCTTGAAAAGACGGACGCGTGGACACCAAGAACGCTTAAAACGGAGCTAGGACGGAAAAGATATGGCTAAAACAAGATTCAGGGACTAAATTGTGAATATCTGGAAGTTTAGGGGGGTTTCTGCAAGATTTCAGGGACCTAAACATAATTATGCATATAAACCTAAGGTCTATAGCACAAAAGGTTAATTCTAGGATCTCGGGTGGGATTTCCAGAGAGATCAAGGGCTTAAACGAAGAAAACAGGACCTGGTTGTAAGGGTTTTACAAGGTGGAAGGACATATCTGTGATATTCAAAACTGCAGGGGCTTATTCGCAAAACCGCAGACCTGTTGACCGTTACATGGCTGGTTGACTCGGGGAAAGGGCTGATCTACGCCGTTGATTGCAGATCGGACAGCTGGCGTCGTCCGCACGCGAGGGAGCAGCGGCGGGCGCGTGGACCGGCGCTGTGGACCTGGTGCACGGGTCCATCGTGGACCGGGCCAAGGGGTTACGCCCCGATTTAATCTGGGCTGTTCACCTGAGATCAAGCGGCCAGGGTGGCCCGCAAGCAGTGCGCGGCGGCGGGGACAGGGTGCCCGGCGGCTCGCTGATCTCGAGTTCTGGTGCACGGTTTTCAGCGCGGTTTCGACCTACGCAGAGCTGGAAACGAGGCAAACTTGAATAGGGACTCAAGGAGGCGGCTCTGGCGGCCACGGCGGCTCGCACCGCGAGGGGGCGCGCGCGGCCGACGGCGCGCGCGCGGAGGCGGGGGCTACGGCTCGGGGTAAAGTAAATGGAGGCAGGGGAGGTCTTGCTCACCACATGAAGACACACCGGTGAAGGTTTGGGCGGCGGATATGGATCATCGGAGGAGATCGAGGCGGCGGCCGAAGCTTGAAGACGGCGGCGGTGCTCCGGGTTCCGCGGCTCGGTCCAGTGGCGAGGAGAAGGCACCTGGGACAGAGGGAGGCTTGGTGAGAATCACACGTGAAGAAGAAAAAGAAAGCAAGGGGATAGAGTCACTTCACCGACGGCGGAGAGCTCCGGGGCGGCCAACAGTAGCCGGCGGCCAGAATTAGATGGTGACGGCGCGAGCGCGTGAATGAAGGGTGTTGGGCGTGCACGGTTGCGGAAAGGGGGTGCGCAAGGCTCGAGCATGCCTTTATAGGCTAGGAAGGAGGAGAGGGAGCGGCGTCTGGCATTGGCCATCAATGGCTAGGAGGGGCGACCGGTGGCTCAACGTATTCAAGACGGCGGCTTGATGGGGAAGGAGTAACCGAAGGAGTAATGGAGGGGGAAGTGAAGCACCGAGGCTTAATTGCACCTTAACGGTGGCGATTCAAGGAGGGGAGGCGCGGGAGATGCGGGGAGCGGCCGGCGGCGCGCTGCGGTTGAGAGCAGGGGAGAGGAAAGGGGTCGGCTGGAGGTGGGAGGCGACCCTGACAGCTGGGCCCCGGCTGGCAGCGAGAGAGAAGAGTGGGGAGGAGGAAGTGGGCCGGCGGAGGGAAACTAGGCCGCAGTAAAGGAGTTGGGCCGCGCGAGGGGCGCTGGGCCGGTGGGGAAAGAAGAGGGAGGCTGGGCTGGTGGGCTGAAAGGGAGGGGAGGAGTTAGGGGTTTGGGAAGTTTTCTTTTTTTTCAATCTTTTCAAATCCTTTTCAAACTTTAAACTCAAACATCTTTTTAACTTTTCAAACTTTAAAACTTTTCAAACCCTATTTTTTTCAAGTTTTCAAATTATTTTAAAGACTTTTAAAACTTCACACAAACAAATAATAAAACCACATGCATTCAAATCATGATGCACAAGCACTTATTGCTTCATTATTATTAAAATGATATTTAAATATTTTAAAAGGCCAAATTTATTTGATAATTTATTTAATCCTTAGAAAATTAAAACTAAAACACCTTTTTGCTTATATTAATTCGGTGATGGAAAATTAGGGTGTCACATTTACCACATTGAGGGCTACAATTTTGATATAAATTTTGTCTATATTTGATTTTGTATGAAAAATATGAATTACTTTTTGATATACAGTTCATAGATTGCTATGTTTTAGTTTAGATGAGACTCAAAATCAAGTTTGGGGATCAAGGTGATACAACTGAACAAGTTCGTGGATCTAAATGGGTAACTTGCAAGTTTAGAGACCGGGATGACACAACTCAACAAATTTAAGGACCTAAACAATCAATTTGAAAGTTTAGGGACCGGGATGACACACCTCTGAAAGTTTAGGGACCGACCGTGCACTTTACTCTTTTTGCTTTCTTGATGGGTACTCGGGGTTCATGCAAATTCCCATTTACCCAAATGATCAACACAAAACAATGTTTACATGCCCTTATGGAACGTTTGCATATAGAAGGATGCCCTTCGATCTATGCAACGCTCCTGCCTCTTTTCAACATTGCATGATGGTCGTATTCTCGGAATTCATCGAAGAAATTGTCGAGGTGTTCATGGATGATTTTTCCGTTTATGGGAAGACGTTCATGGATTGCTTGGCAAACTTGGATAAGGTCCTCACGAGGTGTGCGGAGGTGGACTTGGTGTTAAATTGGGAAAAGTGCCACTTCATGGTTAAGCAAGGCATAGTTCTAGGACATGTTATATCCGAGAGAGGCATCGAAGTGGACAAGGCTAAGGTAGAGACGGATGAGCAATTCCCACCTCCGACGGATGTTAAGTCCTTGAGGAGCTTTCTAGGACATGCAGGATTCTATAGAAGATTTATTAAGGACTTCTCAAAGATCACTAAGCCTTTAACACATCTCCTTCAAAAGGATGTGGCTTTTGACTTTGATGAGAAGTGCTTAGCGGCATTTCGGACCTGGAAAAGTGCTTTGGTGAGTGCTCCCATCATCCAACCTCCGGATTGGAGCCAACCTTTCGAGATCATGTGTGATGCAAGTGACTACCCCCTAGGAGCGGTTTTGGGTCAAAGAAAGGAAGGCTGAGTTCACGCCGTTTACTACGCTAGTAAAACTCTCAATGAGGCATAATTAAATTATGCCACTACGGAGAAAGAGTTGCTAGCTGTGGTATTCACCTTCAAAAAATTCAGATCTTACATCGTGAACTCGAAGGTCATTGTTTACACCGATCACGCGACCATCAAGTATCTCTTGGCTAAGAAGGATGCTAAACCACGATTGATCCGTTGGATCCTTCTTCTCCAAGAGTTCGATGTTGAAATTCGTGATAAGAAGGGGGTGGAGAATGTTGTGGTCGATCATTTATCTAGGATGAACCGTGGACAAGATGATAAAGAGCCACAGAAGACAAAATGAGAGATGGCCGCCTCTATCGAGTGCTCGATAAAGACACTTGGATGATTGATATCATTCGAGCAATTCGGAAGATGCCTCTTCATCATCTAGACAAAAACTCTCAAAGGAGGATAATCTCCAAAAGTCGAAAATACTTTTGGGATGCACCTTATCTCTTCAAACTTGGCAATGATGGAGTCATGTGAAAATGTGTGCCAAGAAAAGAGAGGCTAGAAAATTTGAGAAAGTGCCACTCGGCGGAGTACGGTGGACACTATAGCCACTTTTGGACCCAAGCAAAAGTATGGTCTAGCAGATTCTATTGGCCAGAGATGCATGAAGATACTAAAAGATATGTTGCCTCATGCCCCGAATGCCAAAGAACCGGAAATATCTCTCAAAGAAATTCTATGCCCTTGAGATATAATCTAAAAATCGACTTGATGTGTGGGGAATAGACTTCATGGGGCCTTTGAAAAACTCACATGGATTTGAGCATATCCTAGTCATGGTTGATTATGTATCCAAGAGGGTAGAGGCCATGCCATGTCATAAAGCTTCCATGGAGGAGTCCATTGCCATGATCAAGAACATGATTTTTCCTTGTTTCGGTACATCGAGAATCTTGATAAGCTATGGAGGAACTCACTTCACTGGGAAGAATTTCAATAAGTGCTTGTCCAAGTTGGGAATTGAACATGGAGTCTCTACGGCCTATCACCCACAAACCAACAGACAAGCAGAAACATCGAATAGGCAATTAAAGAGCATTCTCAACAAAACCATAGAGAAGGGAGGCAAAGATTGGTCAAAGAAATTAGACGGAGCTTTGTGGGCATATCGAACGACGTTCAAGACACCGATAGGTGTGACCCCTTATCAATTCATCTATGGAAAAGCTTGCCACCTTCCAGTTGAGTTGGAACATAAAGCCTATTGGGCGATCAAAGAGATGAACCTCGATCTTGATGCCACTGTGGTAAAGCTAAGAATCCAAATAAGCAAGCTAGAGGAGATGAGGTTGAAAGCATATGAAAATGCAAGCATATACAAAGACAGGATTAAAAGGTGGTATGACAAAAGGTTGAAGAAAAAGAATTTAAAGAAGGAGATAAGGTCCTCCTCTACAATTCAAGGTTTAAAACCTTCGGAAAGGCGAAATTGCAAAGCAAGTGGGACGGACCTTACGTTGTTCATTCGGTGCTCTCCAACGGAGCGGTAACCATCATGGATGTGAAAGGTGATCAATTCATGGTGAATGGTCAACGGCTTAAGGTTTATTACGAACCCGACGATGTGCCTCTTCACCATATTGATGTCTTCACCATGAAAGAAGAACCCGAACGTCTAGCCTAGGACATAAAACAAGGTGTGAATTTTTGTAAATAGTTTTTCTTTTATTTTTTAGAGTTTCTCGCGAAGTTTTACCGGGCCAACTTTTTCTCATGGGCTAAAAATGTGAAATAAAGGGGGTACACGGAAAACGGGACCGGACCGGCCCGCGGAGCAAGGTGGGCCAGCCGGTCCGGTCCGACCGGCCTAGGGGGATGTTGGCGGTGAATTTCCGTCAACCTAGCCATGTGTTTACCTTTAATGTTGGCATTGATTTCTTATTCTAACCACTGGAACTGACCCCCCGTATATAGTTCACTCTTGCATGTCGATTTTGGAGTTTATTGTTTACGCAGGAAATCTACGCTAAAGAGGAGACTTTCGGGATAAGTTCATCTAGCACTTTGGAAGAAGATCATGAAGCCCGACAAGAGTCTAGACACGCGATGAACATGACTCCAAATACCCGAGGACCAAAGCGTCAACATGCAAATCTTCAGGGACTCAACCAGGAAACGGCGAAGCTTGGATAGCAAGATTCAAGCCTTAACCGTGAAGGAAACGACGTCAAGGGCCCACATGCAAGTGCACACAAATAAGGAATCGCGCGAGAAGCAACCGGGGAAGAAACTGGGGCCGAACCGGGCCTGGGCCGGCCGGCCTGGGCCGACCGGCCCACCCCATTCCAAGCCCGGTTCAGTGCCCCTTTGACCTAGCTGCCTCTCGGGCTATTTATAGCCCCCCTGGCCGAGAGCCACGGAGAGACATTCATCATCCGCCGTCGAGGAGCAGAGAAGAGAAGAACACCATCCCGGAGAGGAGAGGGTCGAGATGGTTCACTAGGGTTCCCCTAGCCGGCGTGGGAACCTTGCATGGAAGACCACGTCGGAGTCCGGGAGCTAGGATCAAGATCAAGGTAGGATCCCGGTGGTGATCTTGTCCATGTATTACTTCTATGTTGAATTAGTAGATTGAATCCGATTCTTAGCATCAAGTGCTTTCGTTGTGATTTTGTCTTTTTTTGGGTGTTTTCCTCCTCGATCTATCCCGCGGGTAGATCGCATAGGATGTTCTTGTAGCCATGGTGGCTAGAGGTGCATACCCGATCTACCAAACGTTTTCATCTTGTTCTTCTTGAACCCGCCGAGTAGTACTAACCCGTAAGATTATCCCCCGTAGTAATAGTACGGTAAAGGAGAAAAACAGTCGTCCTTGGAGTCGGAATGGGAGCCATGCTTTCAATGAGATTCATTTTTCTACATTCTTCTTTACTTTGGAACTTCAACAAAAGACTCGATCCAATCTCTAGATTGGTTCTCCCCTCTCTTCCTCTCACTACCTCCGGTGTGCGGTAGGCTAGATGAGTTTAGATGATGATCTAGTAGATCACTACTAGATGTTCCCCCTAATGCAACACACAAAATGTGTTGCAATATGCCATATTTGGTTGCAATAGACACAATTGCAACCAAATTGTTCTGTGGGCCATGGGATGCAAAAGTTTTACCACGCTTGTTCTGGTTGCAAAGTGTACTATTGCGACGCATCTGGGGTGTTGCCAAAGGTGCAATTGCAACATTTCTGTTTTGTTGCAAATAATTATAGTATTACTACGCACTGAATTTGGTTGCTATAGGTTGAACCTCCTCTATTACCACGAAAGTAATTTGGTTGCAATATGTAGTATTGTCTGATGCCACGAAATTGGTTAGTTGCTATAGGTGGTCTCCTCTATTGCCACAAAAGTTGATTTCGATGCGATAGGTAGTATTGTCTGATGCCATGATATTTGTTACGTTGCTATAGGTGGTATCCTCTATTGCCATGTAGTTTGATTTGTTGTAATATGTGGTCCTCTATTATTGCTTCGAAATTTGGTTGGTTGCCAAAAGTTAAAGTCTCTAGTACAACGTTTCTATTAGGGTTGCTACAAGTGCACTATCTATTGCCACGTTCCATTTGTGTTGCTACAAGTTGAACTTCTTATTACCACGTTTATATTAGGGTTGCTACAAGTGCACCATACTATTGCCACATTCCTTTTGTGTTGCTACAAGTTGAACTTCTTATTACCACGTTTCTATTAGGGTTGCTACAAGTGCACCTTACTATTGCCACGTTCCTTTTTGGCAACGAAAAACACTGGTTGTGATATGATGATTTATCCTTTGCAACGTATGGTGTATTCTGCCACGCTCATTTATGTAGCAGCACTAATTTGAAACATTAATTGACATCATTAGATAAATATAACTATGCATTTATAGTTAATGAACCAACATTCAACCATCCACTGAGTTATTACATGACTCATGAAGTACTTGAATACTGAAAAGTTTGGCACGGGACATTGTTTCAACACATAGTAGGCAAATTTGCTAGGACATGAAGAACTTGGTCTGCAAATTGTGACTTGGAGATGATCCCAACACTTGATCAGCAAATGGGGGATTCAATGCAAGGAGGTCGCATCACCTGTAAAGAATCAACAAAATTTTTAAGCTAGCATCAAATAATCTCTAATATTGGAATTTGTGCAACAACAACATATAGCAAACCAAAGATTGATTGTGATTCATAAAAATAGCATAATGACATCAAATAATTATCACAACCATAAACACACTTTGACAGCCGAAACATGAATTACATTCACAGCAGGAAGAGGAGTTGAAAAAACTTCACCTCATGTCTTTTTGGTGCTTTGTCATCTCCTATGTGCAGCTTGTACCTGTAGCTGTTGAGAAGAAATTTGTCTAACGGGAGAGACGGTGGATTGTGTTTCAGGAATGTTAACACCTTTAGTGCTTCTGGTTTTGCGCAAGACTTGTTTTGGAACGTCTTTAGATTCCTTCTCCTATGAACCAATCATTTGGAAGGACAAGATTAGGCGTAATTTGATCAGTAACTGATGATATGTACTAGTAACAAGTTGTGAATTCGAGAACAACCTGAGTAGAAGAGAGCACATTCCTGGAGTCTGGTTGTACATTCCCAGTTGTAGGAATTGATGCATCTGCCACCACATTGTCTGCAGATTCAGCGACAAGGTTGTTTTGCTGGGTGATTAATGCAGCCGCTGCCACGTCGGCAGATTCAGTGACATTGTTGCTTGGTTGGACATATATTGGATAGTCAACCTATGAAAGGATACAAACATTCATATATAGAACCCAAGGAAAGAAACTCATTCATGCAAATAGCTTGACCAGTACATGTGGAACTTGTGCATGTCCATTTGTTGCTTGCAACATTGATAGGAACTCTTGCCTCAGCTATTGCAGATCTGCCTGCCTTCTCTTTTCACTTTTTTCAAGTTGTCGTGCATGTTCTCTCCTTTCTGTTTCCCTTTCTTCTTCCCATGATGACATTTTTTCTTGTAGCTGCCCAAATGCGTCCATGAGCTCGACGTGTTGAAGGACCGAAACGGCGAACCAGAGAGGGGGGAGTGAATGGGAGCCGATAAAAATTCTTCTCGAAGGAGATGGGAACTCCTACAAGATGAACACGGCTTCCAACACACTTCTCCGACTCACTACCCAAGTTGGTCAAGCCCACGTAGCCACTGGAGTGCCACTGGACCTAGGAACCAACACACACACCCTTCCGACCCGAGAACGCAGCGGAACACCAAACCTCGAGTCTACAGACCAACACCGGTCAGACCGGTGAGCACCACCAGTCAGACCGGTCCCTGCTAGTGAGAGTTGGCAACTTCCACTAAGTGGCTTCACACCGGTCAGGCCGGTGTAACACATCGGTCAGACCGGTCCAAGCCTGAAAGCCACCAAATCACCAAACAGGCCAACCGACCACCAAACTGACCCAAACTCGAAACAGCAGCAACACAGGACAACAGCGAACACACCCAGACGTTCACTCGAGCAAAAACCCACCGAGGGTTGCACCGGTCAGACCGGTCAAGAGCACCGGTCACACCGGTGTAGCCTGGGCAGCTCGGGATGAACAACACCCGCGGGTCAACTCCCCCAAATCCAAACCTCGATCTCCCGAATCGCTCCACGGACTTGAACAAGACTTTGGGGATATTAGGAACACCTCACGAGGAGTCCATAGCCAAGTTTAATCCCACCAAAACTTGTCCAAAAAGGAGGAATCGAAGAAATCCCGCCAAGAGCACCACAAACCCTAGAACTCGGAAAACCGCAAAATCGAGCCCCTTTACTCACGGATTTGGGAGGGGAATCACAGCCCAAAGAACCACGAAGGGTTCCCACAAAGTTCCCCCATCAAATCCCCAAGAGAAAGGTCCCGAAAACAACCCAAAGAAATCACCAAGAAAGGGCTCCGAAAATCACCACCAACAACAACCGAAAACAACTCATCCAATCCTTGAGGAACCACGCCGAATCATCTATACATGCAACAAAGGTTCATACAAGGTCTAGCTTGCCACCCGATCATCCAACCCTCTCAACAATATCTCACCATGAAGCTCTCAAGCTAGTCCTATGGAAATCCTAAGAAAATAGGAAGGGAAAATAGGAAAGCAAATGAACTAGGGTTCCAAGAGTTGGCTGCCATCCTCTCACCTCTTGGGTTATATGGAGGCAACCGAAAGTCTAAAATGCCCTTTCCTAATAACTAAGGATACAAGCCCCTCAAGGGCGGTTTTGGAAGACTTGAAGCTTTTTCCATCGGACGGATGCCCGGCGACCGCAACCTGCTTAGCCTCGACGCAAGCCTTGCGATCCCGAGGCATGTCCTCTGCTTCGAAGATTCCGGACTGCGTCATTGCACACCGGTCAGACCGGTGCTCCTCACCAGTCAGACCGGTACCCACCGGTCAGACCGGTCTGGAGCTGCTGCAGCACCGTCTTCTGTTCTCCGGTCTTGGCTTTGTGGATCAACCAAGGAACCCAGTGGTTTTCTGGTGAACCACCAGAAACCCCGCGAACTCGGTGTAGCCTCCGCCAATCTCCACTCATGACTCGGCTCCCACGTAGTCCCGGCTCGACCTTGGTTTTGAGGCTCAACCATGAAACCGTCCACGACTTCATCTTGTTGTTCATGCCACCATGCGGCCTGCACTTGACCCCGCTGGCCACCGGTCCCTCGAACGAAGCCTACTTGTCTTCTCCACACCCGGAGGCCTCACCGGCGATGACCTTTCGCGCTTGTTCTTCACCTTCACCAACACCAGTCAAGCCGCAACCTGCACCTGCAATACTTAGCCAAGAATCAGTCCACACAACGTTGTCAATCACTCATCACACAAGGAAGCAACCATCCACCGGTCCTCGAACCACACATGGTCCTCAATCTCCCCCTTGATGAGTGCATTGACAGCACCCACACGAAAGTAACAAGAGAGAAAAGAAAAAGAAAAGAAACAAACAAAAAGAAACTCCAACAAGCGATCGAAAGCCAAACAAAGGCAAAGAGCAAGATCACTTGAAGAAGACAAGTCTCGGACCCCTTAGGCAAGGGCAACGGCTCGACACATCCGAGACAAAAACCAAGCTCAAGCTAAGAGCGCAAACCACCGAAACAAAGCTCGAACAACCACAAAGAGCTCCCCCTGCACACATGCAAGCTCCCCCTGAACCAATGCACCTCCCCCTGGACGAATGCATGCAAACCAGTGAAAACAGGCAGGCCGCAGCAACTTCGGCTCACACCGGTCGACCGGTCATCACCACCGGTCGGACCGGTGCCTAACATGTGCACGGGACCAGCACTCACACCGGTCGGACGGTGCTCTTCACCGGTCGGACCGGTGCACAACAGAGCCCGTAAATGGCTCGAAACCACCCGAAAACCTTCTAAATGCGTCCAAAGAAGCCATTTCAAGCTCAAACTTTTCCCCCTTGTTGGCAATGCATGAATCAAGCCAAAAATGCAAAACTTTCAACCTAGAGCTTCTCAAATAAACAAAATTCAACAAAGAATGCTACACATGTCCAAATGAGCAAGTTAGATACTCTACGGCTTCGTATCGATCTCAACTACATGATCACCAAGTTTCACAACCATTGGACGAAGCTAAGATGGATTTTGGCAATTTTTTGAAAAACTTGCCTCTCATGAGCAAAGTCCTAAACATGATCAAAGCATATCAAAATGGCAAAGCCACACAAACTTCATGCTAAGACAGCCATTCTAATCATAAGACCATCACAAACACCCACAAGCACCTCATGTCATGTCAAAGCCACCGAGCCATGTGCCTACTTCTATGTATGAGACTTCTCATTGGTAGGCATCATGCAACGGTTTAGCACCCAGAGAAAATTAAATTCAGCACAAATGACATGGGAGCATATTTTCCAAGCATTTTTCATTTCTTTTTCAGATTGGTAAATGGTACATGAACTGTCTTTGTGACAAAAAGGAACTTATGCCCCTCCACAAGATGAAGCAAGAGGGCTAAACATTCATGATGGAAAATGAGCCTTTGGCCCCATATAATCAATAAACTAGCTATCCAACCACGAATTAAGCATAGCAAAGCCACTAAAACATGTCAAGATCATGTAAAGGCATTTACACATGAGAGAGCATATATGTGACATTTTTCAAAAAACATAGCCATCAACCATGGATTATTCATCAAGATCATCAAGAGCTAAGCCAAAATAACCATAGCATACCAAACAAGCTCACAAAGACATATATCTCATTCCATGGTGAACAATGTATATGAGAGAAGCTTTTCCTAACCAATGCATATGATACAAAAAGCATGCAATCTAAGATACAAGGATGCCTATACATCATGTTACATATGCCATGCCAAATGCAAGAAATGCACAAAGGAAACTATACATATGCTACAAAGGAGCTCCCACACACCCAACTCAAGAAATCAAGCACACACCAAGCCCCCCCCGCAAACGAGTGAAAGTTGCTTGATCTAGGGGTTTGGTGAAAATATCGGCGAGTTGGTCATGTGTGGGTACATGGATCAAAGCTATCTTTCCTTGCTCTACGTTGTCTCTCAGAAAATGGTACCTCACTTCTATGTGCTTGGTTTTGGAATGGAGCACTGGGTTCTTTGCAATGCTTATGGCACTGATGCTATCACATTGAAGTGGGACATGGGTATACTCCTCACCAAAGTCACTCATGGTGTATGAAATCCAAAGGAGCTGAGAGCAACAACTAGCAGCAGCAACATACTCGGCCTCGGTAGTGGATTGAGCAACACTCGATTGATTGCGGGAAGACCAAGACACCAAAGAAGAACCCAAAAACTGGCAAGTCCCAGAAGTGGACTTCCTATCCAACCGACACCTGGCAAAATCCGCGTCTGAAAAACCATGAAGCGCCAAAGCAGAGGATGCGGAGTACCAAAGGCCGAAGTCGGGAGTGTGACGCATGTACCTGAAAATTCGCTTCACCGCTTGCCGATGCGAAGTCCTCGGAGACGCTTGAAAACGAGCGCACAGACACACCGAGAACTGTATGTCCGGCCTCGTCGCCGTCAAGTAGAGGAGTGACCCGATCATGCTCCGGTACTCCTTCTGGTCCACGTGTTCACCTTCCTCGTCCGCATCAAGAGCTGTAGTCGTACTCATCGGCGTCGTCATAGCCTTGGAGTCCTCCATCTTGAACTTCCGCACAATGTCCTTGGTGTACTTAGCGTGGTGCACAAATGTTCCTTCCTTTGATTGTTTGATTTGTAGCCCGAGGAAGAACTGCAACTCGCCCATCATGCTCATCTCAAATTCCCTGCTCATAGCATCTGCAAACCTTGCAACAAGAGAGTTAGACGAGCCACCAAAGACAATATCATCCACGTACACCTGCACAATCAGGATATCTCTGCCCTGCCTTAGCAAAAACAAGGTCTGATCGACCTTCCCCATCTCAAAACCTCTCTCAAACAAGAACCCCCTCAACCTGCCATACCAAGCTCTAGGCGCCTGCTTCAACCCATACAACGCCTTCCTCAACTTGTACACCCGGTGGGGGTACCTCTCACTCTCAAACCCCGGAGGCTGCCTCACATACACTTCTTCCTCCAGCACACCATTCAGAAAAGCACTCTTCACATCCATTTGGTGCAACTTGAACCCTTTAGCCACCGAAAAGGCTAGAAGGATCCTTATCGCCTCCAAACGGGCTACGAGAGCAAAGGTCTCCTCGTAGTCGATCCCCTCCTTCTGACAGAACTCCTGAGCAACAAGCCTCAACTTGTTTCTCACAACCTCACCTTTCTCTCCCTCTTTGTTCTTCCACACCCACTTTGTACCAATCGGCTTACACCCTGGGGAAGGGTCAACCAACTCCCAAACCCGATTCCTCTCAAATTTTTCCAACTCCTCATGCATAGAATTAACCCAATTGTGATCAGATAGCGCGTGTCCAATGTCTTTGGGCTCAAAAGTAGCAACAAATGCAACATGAGCGAAATGAGAATTGTTTCGAACCCTCGACCGTGTAGTGCGTTCATTCATGTCGCCGATGATCCTCGAAGCTGGGTCATCCACTTGTACTCGTCGGGGAGGTTCTCGCCTCGATGCTACCTCCCCCTCAACATCAGCTTCTCCTCGTTCTTGATTTGTCGTCGTAGGTGTAGGAGAGGGTCCGTCCATCACCGTAGTCAAAGTAGTGGGTACATGTTCAGCCGGGGCCACCACACCGCCATCTTCATCATCTCCATGTTCATGCTCCTCCTCCTGAAAGATCTCCTCGCCAAGCTCATCATCACCTGCACACTCAAAGACAAGCTGACTACGTGGCTCTGTCTCGTCGAAGGTTACCTCGCAAGTCTCCACGATTTGGTTAGTTTCAAGATTGAGCACATGATATGCTCTAGAATGAGATGCATAACCAAAGAAAATACCATCGACAGACCTAGCCTCAAACTTATCCAACTTCCTGCCTTTCTTCAGAATGAAACACTTGCAACCAAAGTCATGGAAGTGACTCACCTTGGGTGTGCGGCCATGCATCAACTCATAGCATGTTTTCTTCTTGTGCACACTAAGGTAGATCCTGTTTGACACATAGCACGCGGTATTCACCGCCTCAGCCCAATACCTCCTCGGAGTCCTATGCTCATCAAGCATCGTCCGAGCCATCTCGCACAAGGTCCTATTCTTCCTTTCCACAACACCATTCTGGGGAGGCGTATACGGACTCGAAAACTGGTGCTCAAGACCCAAGTCCTGGCAAAAGGTTTCAAAACGAGAGTTTCTGAATTCCGAGCCATTATCACTACGGATTGCTCGTATGGCATCTCCGTGCCTCTCGTTCCTCAACCTCAAGACTAGATCTCGAACAAAACCAAACGTCTCCCCCTTTTCCTCAAGAAAGAACACCCATGCATACCGAGAACAGTCGTCCACCACAACAAGGACATACCACTTCCCACCCGCAGATCGCACACGAGCTGGGCCAACAAGGTCCATATGGAGCAGCTCGCATGGACGCTCAGTCATCACATCGGTGAGAGGAGGGTGAGAAGAGGCTACCATCTTGGCATGCCTACACGGAGCACAAACCAACTCTTTCTCAAGCCTCAACCGTGGCAATCCTCGGACCAAATTGAGTTTACTCAAGCGAGACAAAAGGTTAAAGCTCAAGTGACCCAACTTCCTATGCCACCTCCACAACTCACTCGAAGACCCAGCCAAGAAACAACACTCCACACCCGAAGACTGAGAAAAATCAGCACGAAACACCTGACCCTCGGGAATGACCATACAGACAAGGTCCCCTCGAGAGTCCAAAATCCGAGAACCACCTGGCCGAAACAACACCTCAAAGCCCTCATCCAACAACTGGGACACAGAAAGCAAATTGTACCCCAGCGATTGAACAAGAGCAACACGCCTGAGAGTGATCTTGTCACTCACTCTGATCTCACCTTCTGAAAGCACATGCCCACGCCCATTGTCCCCAAAAGTGATGTACCTCTTCGTCACCACCGGGACGAGACTTCAGAACCACCCCCTGTCTCCGGTCATATGCCTCGAGCAACCGGAGTCAATCAACCAAATGTTCTTCATGTCACCCACCTGAAATTCAAAAACGAGCACATGAGCAAACAAACAACTCAGCATTGGGTTAGTACCAAAAGAGTAAAACCAGTGCCGAGCCATTTGCTCGAAAGTGGGGTTAGCACAAACCAAAGCATCTCTCCTACCAAAGCTACCTCCACGATCACCACCACGGTAACCACCCTGAGGGAACCACCCCTCTCTGCCTGGAGAAGGACCAAAACCACGAAAGAGAACCCGTGGACCGTCCCTCCTCTCCTTCTCAAAGCTACGACTCCTCCCATCCCCGTAGTGAACTCGAGGGGGAGAACGCCTAGCAACCTGACCACCTGCAAACTCTCCAGCCCAACCACTAGAACCACGACCTCCAGAAACAACCCTCGCACCTGTACGAGCACGAAACCCAAAATGCTCGCTCGTCTAGGCTCGCACCGTCCGACCGGTGCTCCACACCGGTCTGACCGGTGTGACCTAGATAGCAGCACCTCCAACAGCCTTCCGCTCTCCCCAAGCCCGAACCGTCCTCACACTCTCCTTGGCCCTGGGCATCTGCACACGAGGCTCAAGTACACCATCGGAAGGGTGGTACTTGTCCTTGTTAGCCCACTCCTTTGCCATTCTCTCCTCTCGCTTCCTCTTGAAGCAAAACTCATCCTTATGGCCATCTCTCCCACAATAGCCATAATGGAACCTCACAAGCTTAGGCTTAGGCTTGGGATGTGGCTGCTCACTAGGTTTCTCTCCACTCAACCACGTGCAAAACCGAAATCAAAATCCAATCGATCGAACGACGAACTCGTGAAGAACTCGATGAACTCGCGAAGAACAGCCCAGGCTGCGGACAGTCCGCCACGAGCTCGCGGACCGTCCGCCCCTCACCCAGAAACAAAAGCGCGAGCTCCGCGAAAACAACTCCAACTTCCAATCGATGGATCTCCTAAACCGTTGGACGGATTGACCCCAAAATTTGGGTAGATAAGAAGCATCACTACGTGAAGCTATGCCCAAAATCATGGAACCCTAAACCAATCCAATCAACCGGAATCGCAAATCTCGTGCACTCAAAGCACAAACCTGAGTTCATCCAATCCTCACCAAATCGAGCCCGATTCCCGGCGTTTGAGTGGTCAAGATCATCACCAAAGGTGCGCAAGGTATCCATCCATGATCCCCTCAAATAAAGCCAAACAACCTAGAAATGATGAATCGAGCCAAGCACGAAAATAGCACAAAAAGAGCTCCGAAAAAGCAATAAAAGAGACTCGGAAATAGAAAGATTGGCACAAGATTTAGAAGATGAATTCACTATGAATATCTTGTCCAATCGATTACAAGCCACTCCTAGAATCCAAATCTAAGATGGCAAAAAGCTCCAATCAAAGAGCCACTCTCTCCTCTCTCCCTCTCTCCCAAAGCACCCCAAAATGAAAGAGTACCACAACCTACTAGCCCAAGAGGTGGCTGAAAATTCAGCCCCCTCCTCCTATATATAGGCCCTCAGGAAAAGACCGAAGTGCCCCTACATTAGGAGTACAACACAAGCCCTCACAGGGGCATTTTGGTCAACACATGAAGTTCACCATCGGACGGCCGCGCATCCATCAGGCCTTCACGTCCTCCCGACGCAAGCACCTTGTTGACGGTGAAAATCCGTCAACCTAGCCATGAGTTTACCTTCGGTGTTAGCATGAGTTTTATACCTTATCCATTGGTACTAACCCCGTGGTATAACAAGTTCACGTGTGCATGTCGGTTTTGGAGTTTAATGTTTATGCAGGGTTTTAGCGTTGAATGCAAGACTTTCGGGATAAGTTCATCAAGCACCTCATGACAAGACCTTGAAGCCCCGTACAAGTCATGCAACGAAGCAAACTTAACTCCAAGAAGCCAGGGACTTGATCCGAGAAGACGACGGACTCGAGGACCCGGCCGAAAAAGTGTCGAATCTTGCAAGATAAGGAGTTGAGTCCAATTCGGAGAGAAACCGACGACATGGACCTACATGCGAAGGGGGAAACATCTAGGAAGCAAGGGAACCGACGTAGAGAAAAGGAGCCCTCGGGGCCGGGCTCGGATGGGCCCGGGGGCGGCGGCCCGGTCCGGTCGGCCCGGAGCCCATCCAGGGCCCATTTGCCCCCTCCTTTGCACTAGCCGCCAATCGGGCTATTTATAGCCCCCTGACCGAGAGCCACGGGGAGAAGAATTCGTCATCGGCCGCCGAGGAGCAGAGAAGAGAGGGACACCATCTCGGAGAGGAGAGGGTCGAGCTAGTTGACTAGGGTTCCCCTAGCCGACGTGGGAACCTTGCACGGAAGACCACGTCGGAGTTCCCGGAGCTAGAAGCAAGATCAAGGAAGGATCCCGGTGGTGATCTTGTGTATGTATCATTGTTATAGTTGAATTATCAAGTTGAATCTTTTCCTAGCGGTCAAGTGTTTCCTCGAAGATTTCGTTTTTCGATCGGCTTTGCTTATTCCAATTCTATTCTCGAGATAGATTACATAGGGTGTTCTTGTAGCCGCGGTGGCTAGAGGTACACGCCGGATCTTCCGAAAGAATCTCGACTTGTCTTTTGACTTGCCCTAAGCTCTCCACATGAATAGGGATACGTTGTGACAGAACGGGGGTTCCGAAAGGCGGATGTTTT
This sequence comes from Cenchrus americanus, assembly GCA_947561735.1. Lineage (NCBI taxonomy): Eukaryota > Viridiplantae > Streptophyta > Magnoliopsida > Poales > Poaceae > Cenchrus > Cenchrus americanus. Next base: position 97,252,937 of record OX387240.1, read on the forward strand.
CGGATTTGGACGGGAAATCACGATTTAAAGAGGCTTCTATTAAGATTCGATTTGCTACTTCTTCTCTTGCTTGGAACTTCAACAAAAGGCTTGCCCCGATCCCTCTAGATCGGTTTATCTACCCAATCTTACTTTGTTTTCTCCGGTCTTTAGTAGATTAGATTCGTTTCGTGTCTTTTACTTAGATGCATTAGGGTTTCTTCTATCGAAGATTGAAGTTACTTGGCTTTATTAGATTAAGTTTTGCGTTACACATTTTTTCCACGGATTCGATACCTTGGGTTCACCACTCAAGGGAAGAAGGGTCCCTTGACTACGACGGGAGACTTGTACGCTTGCAAGTCACAAACGAACTTTGATATAATTATTAACCATCAACAAGCCCCTTTTTCTGGCACCGTTGCCGGGGAACAAGTGATCAAGATTTGATTTTTTATTGCCTTTTCGTAATTTTCAGTTTTCTTTTTGTTTTTATTTTTGCATCTACTAAATTTTGATCATCCTCAAAATACATCTAATCTAGTTTGTCTAACCCTAGTTTTTATAGATTTGTTTTTACTTTCTAGTTTTTGCATACTTTGTTTATCGCTAACCCTAACAGGAGATGGACGGCTACCTCTCCAACAAACCCGATAATTTTGTGGATGATCCAGAAAAACTTTACAGGCTAAGGAGACGCGAAGCACATCAAGCTAAAAAGCTGGATTTTGTAGATTCGGAGTCGGAAGACAAAGGATCGCAGGAATCTCCGAAGAATTCACCACCACAAAGTCCTCGGGAGAATCGACTTCCACCAATGGGTGACCAACCACCGCAAGAACGCAAGATTGGGGAGCTATGCACCCCAGACATCATCGACCTACCAATCTTGAATCTCGAGGAGATCGGAAGACCGTTCGAGATCAAGACCTCAACAATCCGCATGGTGCAACATTCACCCTTCACCGGTAAAGAGGATCCGAACCTTCACCTCCAAGCATTCATTCAACTATGTCAGACTTTCAACATGGATGGGGTGACTCAAGACCAAATGAGGGCAAGGCTTTTTCCGTTTTCACTTCTCGGGAAGGCTTTGCAATGGTTCCACTCTCAACCGGCGGAGACGGTGCAAAATTGGAACACGTTGATGAAGGCTTTCATGAAGGAATACTACTCACCGGGTAAAACTCAAAGCTTGCGTAATAAGATTGCCACCTTTGTTCAATATCCTACGGAAACTATCTCGGAGGCATTCGAGCGCTTCAACGAGTACACCGGGCGGTTCCACATCACAAGTTCCCGAAGGAAGACCTCGTGCAAAAGTTCTATCAAGGACTCACCATGGCGTCAAGGACGGTCATCGATGCATCGGCGGGAGGATCCATCATCGAACTTACACCGACGGAAGCTTTCACTCTATTCAAGAAGGTCGCGGATAATGACACGTGGGCGTCGTCCGGGCACCTACATCCGGTTCAACCCACGGGGAACGTCAAAGGAGTCTTGCAAGTGGAGAAGGAGAACATACTTGAAGGCAAGATCGACTCTCTCATGAGGAGGTTGGAGAAGATGGAGATGGAAAAGAAAGAGGCTCAAGACTTGAAGGCCTCCGAAGTAAGGTCCACATGCGAAGAATGTGGAGAGTATGGCCATGTCTGCAAAGATTGTCCGGAGGAAGCCAAAGTGCTCGGCTACATGAGGAAGGGAGAATTGCCGAACTTCCGCTACGGGCAAGGTAGGCCTCAATTTAATGCAAGCTCATCTATTCCTAATGCGGTTCCGCTTCGTATACAATTGAAGGAGTTCATGGATGAGCAAGCTAATATCAACAAGCACACCGTCACCAAGTTCAAAACCATAGACAAGGTGTTGGAGAATATCGATAGCAAAGTGACGGAGGTCGGAAGTTCCAATCATCAAGTGCTCAACATGATGAAGATGCTCGAGATGCAAGTTGGACAACTTGCGGGGCGCCTCACTAATGATGAAGGGAAGCTTCCGGGACAACCCAAATGTCCCGAATCGGCGAAGGCCATTCAAACGCGTTCGGGGAAGGAGACCGAAGATCCGGAACGTTCCGCGGGAGCAAGGAAGCTTAAACCATCCACCAAGGTGGAAGGAATTGCTAAAGAGAAGGTTACGAGGATCGTCACTGAGGAACCCGAATTCGAGATGCCGGAGGAAGACACGAGTATACCGCAACTCAAGCCACGCTACTTCCGAGGTAAACTTGACAACCACTTTGAGAAGTTTGTGGAAGTTGTGCGTAGACTTAGCATCAACATGCCATTACTAGATGCCCTACAAGTACCTACATATTCTCGTTACTTTAAAGACATACTTGCAAATAATGAGATAGCAACACTCAGGGTAGATAATGTCAAGATGTCCGAGGAGTGTAGTGCCGCTATTGCTAATAGGCTAGAGAAGCAAAAAGACCCCGGGTGCCCTACAATTCCATGTTCAGTTGGTTCTTTCAACATCGAGAAGGCGTTATGCGACCTTGGAGCTAGTGTGAGCGTCATGCCGAGGGATGTGTTCGAGAAGATACGCCTACCAATGGAGCCTACGGGAATATGTTTGGAGTTGGGAGACAACTCCATTCGCTATCCCTTGGGCATTGCTGAAGATGTACCCGTGAAGGTCGGACACCACTTCATCCCCGTCGACTTCATTTTGCTCGAGATGGGAGAGAGGGAGAAGCCGCCGCTCATCCTAGGGAGGCCTTTCCTCAAGACCGTGGGAGCTACTATTGATGTTGGCAAGGGGGAGATCACATTCGACGTCAACGGAGAAAGGAGTTCCTTCAAGTTCCGTCCAAGAATTGAGGCATGCAACATGATTGGAGTGAAGGGAGAACCAAAACAAACGGAGGGGCTGAAAAAGAAAAAGGAGCCGAAAAAAATGAACGTAAAGAAAATCAAAGAAGGTGTTGCATCCGTCAAGACAAAGGAAGAGAAGCCGCCTGTGAAGACCAACAAAATGACTAAGCCGACTAAGTCGGAAGACAAGCCCCTGCCCAAGATGGTGCGGAAGTGGGTACCCAAGATTGCAACGCCCGCAAAGAGCGTTGATCCGGAGTAATCAAGTGGAGAAGTCTAGCTATAGACTATAAACGAAGCGCTAGGCGGGAGGCAACCCGTTTCGTCGAGTCAAGAATAAGCTACCGGGAGGACAACCCGATTCCAGGTTTTTCGAGTATTTTTAATAATTTAGTTTTTGAGTTTTATTACGCAAAGACATTAGACTTAGAAGTGGTTGAACAATATTAGAGACATAATTCTTGATTGAATGTTTGCTTTATCATAAACCCTTTGCATGAACCCTCCTATGTGCTTGTTTGTTCTTTTCTTTTCGAGAAACCTCAACCAAATAATTTCAGAACCTAACTCAACCTTTCACCCTCATTATGGTGCTGAGGTTGACTTATTTTTCATGCTAAAACCACACGAGTAGAGCCACGATTTATATCTAGGTGTTAATAAAATTCAGCACGTGGTAGAACTCGCGTGAACCTAGAAATCAAAACTTTTGGTTGGTTTTAAAAATCTTTATCCTTGGTTTCTCTAGGATTAGAATTTTTCTAAGCCTATTCTAATTTTGTTTTATTCAAAATCTTTCTTATTTAGCCAAAATTAGAACCTAAACCTATGCCCTCATGATCAAGCCGGAAAATGTTTGCTCTCAACTGATGAAGGCAAACTATACCGGTGAGACCGAAATCAACGTAGTCGAAAAATATTTTCGACTTACATTTGTTTTTAATGGTTTAAAAACTTCTCTAAAATTATGTTTGAGCTCTTGCATGGCTCTGAAAAATATTTTAAATTTTGAATTAGAGGAGTGCTTAACCTTAAACACACCTTAATGGAGGCAATCTAGTTTGAATTAATCATGCATGCACCATTGGATTCCCTTTCATCAACTTTCACCAATTCCACATGCAAAGGACAAGCATGGTGGGCAGCAAGCATCAACTTTGCAGGAATTTCATGGTGGCATGTGAAGCAAGTGGAGCTAGGGAGCATGGATATGACCCAAAGCATGGAGCATCAAGTGGAAGGACCAATAATGCAAGAAAAGGAGTGAACGAGAGCGTTTGGGCGGTGCAACTCATGGAGCACGCGGGCAGAAAAGTTGCAGAGGCGAAATGATCGTGCTGGAAGAAAGACGAGGCGGGGAGGTGCACTGAGGACCCCAGGCCGGCCGGCCCAGGCCGGCCGGCCTCACCTACTTAAGGAGCCCCCCGGCTCCCGTTTTCTGCAGGCAAGCTTCCCTCTTCGTCCTTTGTTTGTGTGTTCAAGTTTGTGTGCTCAAAACCTCCGTAGACATAGCCAACCTTCCCAAGCTTGATAGCTCAAGAAAATCCACATCCTTAACCCACTCAAAGTCCACATCCGAAGCAAAGAGTTTAAGTGCCTAGTTACCGGTTGCAATCCGGAGTTTTAGTTGAAGAAAAGAGTGCAGCAACCATGTGGAAGAAGACCACAAGTCTCTTCTCCAAGAAGAGTTCGTCGTCGTCCAAGCCGTCATCAACCACGTCTTCGAGGAGGCACTCGGTTTCCGAGTCTCCCCGGAGCATGGAGACGGATACGGCACCACCGAGGAGGAACGATGCTCTCCTCCTTGGTGGTATGAGGGCTGCAAGAAGCACGTCCATGAGGTTTACCGAACCTCGTGGGCACACGGAGGAGCAGCCCGCGCCACCATGACGATCGACCCGTTCAACCGCGCCACCTCCTTACACCCCGACATACTCTTCGTACGGCTTCATCATCTTGTCGGCGGAGGAGGAGGAGAGGCTCTCTAATCTTGAGAAGAGGCTTGTGCCCAATGTCGAGTTCGACGACCAAGCACTCTACACCTTGGGTTTTGGCACCGACATATACTATATGTTGGGGCACCTTGGATGGGTGCAGTTCTCCAACGGAGTATCGGTGGACACCCACTTGGGGTTCGCCTTGGAAATTTTAATGACTATTGCACCTATCCTTGATGATGATGGGGTGCAAAGCTTGTCATTCCGTTTGGAGGGAGTCCATCAAGTGGTTCCCTACGAGCACGTTAGGGAGCTGCTTGGATTCCACAAAGGAGCTCCAGAGAAAGTTGACGTGCCACCCGGCATGTTAGCGGGATTTTGGAATATGATCTCCGGAGAAGCCCATCAACAACGCAATTGCATCCGCAACCCCATTATCCGGATATTTCACTCTTGGATGTGCAAGAGGGTATTGGGGAGGATGAAGGAGACAAAGGTGACCGACACGGAGTTGAATTGGCTATACTCGGCTTTAATTGCTAGGCAGCCAATAGACCCCTCTTACCTTATGATCAACCATTGGTGTTGTGAAGCAACATCGGGGGCGGGTAATATTGGTTCGGGGTGCTACCTCTCCATGTTGGCCTTCTCCTTACGGCCGGGGATCGCAAGGAACCCCGACCATCTTTTGCGTGGTACCTCTCTCAGCATTGAGTATTTGAGGCAAGGCAAATACATTAGTGGAGATGAGACAGGAGGTTATCGGTTGGCCATAGTAAACCTACCCCTTCCCAATGAGAGGCTTAGGCTTTTCAACGAAGGGAGAGGAGATTGGTTTGAAGAGGGACGCCTTGTCCCTGCAAGGAAGAACAAAAGAATCGTAGAGGAGGGAACATCCTCCGCACAAGCGAGTGGAGCACAACCCAATGTGCAACCATTCGGCGGGATCCCTCCTCCGCCAAGTTATTACGGAGGGCCACAAGAGCAAGCATGGGGGGGGGGGTGGTGCACCGGTACCCCCACCAAATTATGTTGTGCCCAACGCTAACTTCGCGGAATCCTACGCTCATCATCCCCAACCACAACAAAGCATGGCCATAATTGGAGGGTATGCTGCAAGAAACGCCCAAAACATCGCAGCCATCCAAGCTAACGCAGCTCAACTTGGTGAAGGCAACGCAAATATTGCCTTTGAGCTCGGACGCCTTCACCTCATGGAGCCAAATCAATTCGTCGGAGGGAATGTCCAATCATATTATGAGCAAGGGTATTATTATCAAGATCATCAACATCAACCACCGGTGGAGGACTAGAAGATTTAGGAACTTTAGTTTTCTTTTCTTTTTTTTTCTCTGTAATTTTCAGCTTTTGCTTATTTGTGTTTGCGTAGTATTTTCTGTTTTTATTTAAATTTCAGCAAGCATGTTTGATTATTTTCAGTTTGTATTTCAACTTGATGTCATCATTAATAAAGACACCACCTTGATTATATCATTGGAAAAACTACAAAAATTTGTGCCATGATGATATATGATTATGATTGCAGCTTTGTTCATCTTTGTAATTGATCTATGCATGCTTAAGCTAGTGCTCTCTTAAAAATACAAATCTGAATTTATTTAAATGCTAGCTTAATTTTCAGCGGAGGTTATGATTAAAATAAAGACCCATAGTGTTTTATGTGCTCTCAAGTTATGAATAGATTAAAGATGTCTTTTATGCTCAAAAATATCGCTAACCTTGTCACAAATATCACTTGTGTGTTGCTCAACCTATCCAAAGCCTTATATATATTTGAGTGCATAAACCTTAGTGTACAAGATTTATTTTTGAGTGAGTTATTGCAGGCCATGATTTCTCCGGCCCGAGACTAAGAAGCCGGTCATTCCATTTTTGCGTATCTATCTTTTTGCTAGCCTTTTATCCGTGCATTGTGTATCCCCGCATCGGAGATCTCACAAACTTCGCCGGATATCCACCCTTAAACCAAATATCATCTTTTGTGATTACCTCCTTGACCACAACCTATTGTTGAGAATGGATCATCAATTCAAGGAAGATCGCAAGACGGTGCCGACATTGAAGATTTCAAGTATCTCTCCAAGGAAAATTATTTCCGGTACCTACCTTATTTTTCGCCTCTTTGCTCGAGGACGAGCAACGTCTAAGCATGGGGGAGGAGGTAGGTACGGTGCAGTTTTAGAGTTCAAAAGGGAGTATTTAAAAAAAATAATATAATGATGAAAGAAAAAAATTCGGCGACGAACGTGACTTCCAAGGTGAAGGTCTCACAAGAAGAAAGAAAATATATATATATATATATATATATATATATATATATATATATATATATATATATATATATATATAATGAATGAAAGAAAGAAAGAAAGAAAAGAATGAGAAATATGAGAAAGAGAGAAAAAATATATGCGTAAAGTGAACTCCCCGGTTCTCTAAGAGTGCATTCAAGGCTTCAAGTTTAAAAGATCCATTCTCATTTTCCAACGATGTGCAATCCGATAACGAGGACTACCTTTGTGCCTCGGGATCACTCTTTTCCATTTGCACATGTCCACTCATCTAAAAGTGTGTGTATTTTACTCTTTCCCCTCCTTGATTTAACATTATTTTCCAATGACCTTTTTGACGAGTCTCGGTAAGACCATGAGAAGCTTGTCTTGTTTTGACAGCACCTCTTTTAGCTCCATATAAAGCCTACCACACATATATGTTATGAGAGGGAAAGGAGTAGAATATATAGGCTTGAGAGACAAGCGAGATGAGAGTTCATGAGCAATATACAAGATAATTTAAATTTGTGAACTTGGTTTAGCTTTTCTTTATCTCGCTCTTTATTTCAAAAATTCTGAGATCTATTTAAACTTTGTGAGCATGTTAATACTTGTGGGATAAGCTTAATAAGAATCTACCCTCCGTAGAGATGAAGGCTAGTACATTATGGAACTTTAATAAATTAAAATTTTGAGAGCGTTATGTTTTCTCATGTATGATCAAGTGCAAGGTTTAAACATTGTTTGGCAATGATGATATCCATCGAAGGCTTACTCGAGGACGAGCAAGGATTAAGCATGGGGGAGATGTTGACGGTGAAAATCCGTCAACCTAGCCATGAGTTTACCTTCGGTGTTGGCATGAGTTTTATACCTTATCCATTGGTACTAACCCCCGTGGTATAACAAGTTCACGTGTGCATGTCGGTTTTGGAGTTTAATGTTTATGCAGGGTTTTAGCGTTGAATGCAAGACTTTCGAGATAAGTTCATCAAGCACCTCATGACAAGACCTTGAAGCCCCGTACAAGTCATGCAACGAAGCAAACTTAACTCCAAGAAGCCAGGGACTTGATCCGAGAAGATGACAGACTCCGAGGACCTGACCAGAAAAGTGTTGAATCTTGCAAGATAAGGAGTTGAGTCCAATTCGGAGAGAAACTGACGACATGGACCTACATGCAGAAGGGGGAAACAACCAGGAAGCAAGGGAACCGACGTAGAGCAAAGGAGCCCTCGGGCTGGGCCTGGATGGGCCCAGGACGGCCGGCCCAGTCCGGTCGGCCCAGGCCCATCCAGGGCCCATTTGCCCCCTCCTTTGCCCTAGCCGCCAATCGGGCTATTTATAGCCCCCTGACCGAGAGCCACGGGGAGAAGAATTCGTCATCGGCTGCCGAGGAGCAGAGAAGAGAGGGACACCATCACGGAGAGGAGAGGGTCGAGCTAGTTGACTAGGGTTCCCCTAGCCGATGTGGGAACCTTGCACGGAAGACGACGTCGGAGTTCCCGGAGCTAGAAGCAAGATCAAGGAAGGATCCCGGTGGTGATCTTGTGTATGTATCATTGTTATAGTTGAATTATCAAGTTGAATCTTTTAATAGAGATCAAGTGTTTCCTCGAAGATTTCGTTTTTCGATCGGCTTTGCTTATTCCAATTCTATTCTCGAGATAGATTACATAGGGTGTTCTTGTAGCCGCGGTGGCTAGAGGTACACGCCGGATCTTCCGAAAGAATCTCGACTTGTCTTTTGACTCGCCCTAAGCTCTCGCATGATTAGGGATACGTTGTGACAGAACGGGGGTTCCGAAAGGCGGATGTTTTCGGATTTGGACGGGAAACCACGATTTAAAGAGGCTTCTATTAAGATTCGATTTGCTACTTCTTCTCTTGCTTGGAACTTCAACAAAAGGCTTACCCCGATCCCTCTAGATCGGTTTATCTACCCAATCTTACTTTGTTTTCTCCGGTCTTTAGTAGATTAGATTCGTTTCGTGTCTTTTACTTAGATGCATTAGGGTTTCTTCTATCGAAGATTGAAGTTACTTGGCTTTATTAGATTAAGTTTTGCGTCACACATTTGTTCCACGGATTCGATACCTTGGGTTCACCACTCGAGGGAAGAAGGGTCCCTTGACTACGACGGGAGACTTGTACGCTTGCAAGTCACAAACGAACTTTGATATAATTATTAACCGTCAACACACCTAGATCATACCGCATGTCGCCTGCGTCAAAACGTCCCGACGCACCCGGATACCGTCTCCGTCACGCCAGGCCCTCGGGCTCGGTTTTGAGGCCCAAACCGAGAAACCCTCCTCCGATGGTTTTGTGGCCAAACCACCAAACCCCGCGTACACGGCCCGGCCTCACCACGCCAAGCGTCGAGCCCGCCAAGCCTTTCACCTCCGGCTCCCGGACGGTCTACTCAGTCTTGCCTCGTTCCTTGACTTGGCCACCACCGATGCACCGACTCCATGTCCACGACTTCGTCTTGCTCTTCTTGCACCATGCGGCTCGCACTTGATCCCGTCGACCACCGGGTCCCTCGAACCAAGCCTACTTGTCTCTCCACTCCTCGGAGGCCCCGCAAGGCTAAGACCTTTCGCGCCTGTTCTTCACCTGCACCAACGCAAACCAAGCCGCAACCAACACCTGCAATACCAAGGTGCTTCTCAACTTGGTTCCTCAATCTCCCCCTTGATAGTGCATTGACAAAAGAAGGTCAAAAAGCAAACAAGAACTCATTCAAGCACCACAAAGCCAATAAAAAGCAAACAAAAGGCCACTTGAAGTGAGAAGGGATAAAATCATGCTCCGACAAATTTCTCTCGAAACCAAAGCAAGCACAAAGGCTAAGCGCAAACGAAGAGACACACTACCAACATGCAATCCCTAAAAGCCATCAAACCAAAATGCTCAACCCAAAGTGCCATAAAACTCTTACCAAAACACTTGTCAACCGCTCATCACCATCAAATCAAGGTTCATATCAACTTGATTTTCCAAATTTCTCCCCCTTGAGGAGCGGATTGACAACAAGTGAGCACAAAGAAATGGTTTGAGAGGGCAAAGGCCGAACAACTCATCCAAGTGAAAGGAAACCACACACGAGCAAAGAACAAGGTCACTTGGCATGAGAGAAACCACAAAGGCCAACCCAATGTCTCGGTCCCCAAAGACATGGGCAACGGCTCGACACAACCGAGACAAGAAAGCATGATCCCTCAAGAAGAGGCACAAAGGGCTCTACACCGATCATGTGACAATTGAAAACACAAGTCAACCGCCGGCTCCTCAAGAAGAGGCAAAGGGGCTCAACACCACCGGCACAAGAGCACAAAACTCACAAGCTCCCCCTAAACACATGAACTAGGGCCAAAGAGCATACAAAGCTCACCCTAAACTCATGTGATAGAGAAAAGAGCACACCAAGCTCACCAACTCCCCCTAAACACATGCACTAGGGACAAATAGCATACAAAGCTCACCCTAAACACACGTGATAGAGCACAAAGCAACCACCAAAGCACAACTCAGGCAAAGAAAGGAAACTCACCAAAGCCCCCCCCTACACAAATGCATACTTATCCTGAAATGTGCATGCAAACTCAAGTTCTCCCCCTGAACTGAGTATCCCTCTGGATGCCACAAATGCCTGAAAGTTGAAACATTTTCTCCCCAAATGCAACTTTTCCTACTTGACGACAATGCATGAATGTAAGACAAAGCATATAAACATCTACATGAGCTTCTCAAATAGGCCAAATCTAGTTACAAAGGCTAGAAGTGAGACAAAGAGCATACATATGAATCATAGCAAAGTCAAAGCATTGCCACAAGTAATATATTGAAATATAGGCATGTGACAAAGCAAATTTTCAAATTTGAGCAGTTTTATCAAAAGATGGCTCACTTCAAATTTAAAGCCCTATCCATGTCATATTCTAGCCAAAAACATGCATATCATCCAGAGATCATACAAGGAGATCAAATTCTTAACAAAAGATCATTGCAAACACCCATAAAGCAAAGCATGTCATGTTAAAGCTCATGAGCCATGTGTCCACTTCGGGGAGACTTCTCCACTGGTGAACATCATGCAATATGTTTTGCACCCATGTGTGAAAGATAATACATTTTAAGCATAAACATGATGGATGGAGCATTTTTCAAGCATACACACTTCTTTTCAAGATTAATTCATTTCATGGTTCATGAAGTGCCTTTGCGGCAAAAAGAAGCTTATGCTCCTCCATGAATGCAACATAGGCTAAACATTCACAATGATATCGGCCTTTGGCCCAAATGCAAGAAAGAGACATCCAAGAACAATCTAAGCATGAAAGGCACATTTAGACCAAAACGTGACATGGATACACTACTACACATGAGTGGAGCACATTTCATCAAATTTAGTCAAGATTAGCATTTGATTCCAAAGGCTATCTCACAACACATATATCTCAAATATTCCAAGAGCATAGCCTCACATAGCCATTTCTCCACACACATGACCAATATCTCACAAGTAGCCAAAGAAACTCAAACGAGGCATATGAAAGAAGCTCATCATCCTAAAATGCAATATGATACAAATGCAACATGATATATAATAAGATAGCTATCCTACCATGGTTTATACATAAAGCAAAGCATGTATAGACATTAAAGGAAACATGGTATGAAAGAATGCGAGACACAAATGTCAAACCTACCAAAGTCTATACATCATGATATATGATACAAATGCAATGCAAAATGCATAGGGAGACAAGGAACTTGACTTAACACCAATAAAGCTCACGAGGTAACACACCAACCAAGAATCGCTCCAAGCGAGAGAAGAGCCACCAAAGGTCCAAATTCAGTACCAAAGAAAAAGTACCAATTGCAAAACCGCAAAGATCCCAATTGAATACCATAGAAGGAATACCAATTGAAGGATCACAAAGACTGCCCAAAAAGCCACAAGCCTTCTTGGAATCAAATTCCCTATCAAAAGAAGCCAAGCTCCCCCTCAACCAAGGGCAACTACCAAAGAAAAAGCTAGGAAAAGAAAGAGCAAGGAAAACTCTAAAACCAACCGAAAAGAGGAACAACAACACAACCCGAAGACAAGACAAGCCCAAAACTCCAAGGAAAGCTCACAACATGCTACACAATGCATTGACAATATCAATTAACATAAATAGAGCATTGTAACATGATTCCACAAATATGAATAAGCATAGGCAAGCAAGTATGTCAACAAGGTACAACACTAAACCAAAATGATACCAAAGAACAACATGCCAAACAATATACAAGAACTAAACAAAGGCATGATACAAGATCACATGGATCATCCACCAACATAAATTACAAAGATATACATGGGAGACAAACATGCTAACAAGAAAGGTACCATCGAGCTAGACAAAAATGATATGGATGAACAACATGACATATCCGAGCAATCAACCATAAAGCATGACATGATGTTCATAAATATCATCCACCATAAAATCATACAAAGATAGCAAGATAGATATTCAAGATCACAAAGCTATCATGAACAAGGTGGCTAGCCTACCGTGGTTTTCACAAAAGCAAGACACAAGTATATACAAGAGAGGACAAGGGGACAAGAAAACTCACTATACATGTGTACAAAGGTTTTCAAGAGCCATCCAAAACGGTGTGGAGAACCATCTTGTCTTGATCTCCTCACGGGCAGAGATCAAGCCCATCCAACTCATGTTCTCCAACCGCGTCCCCAAACCTACACACAAAGAGATGAGAAAGACCGAGCCTTGGATCCCAAAGGGTTAGCAAGCACGTACTTGGGAATCCAATATTTGGTCACATGGGTAAGTGGTGCACACAACCTATCATGTGGGTTAGCATGATGCAAATGCCGGTAGGAATGAAAAGTCTTTCAAACACCCTTGGAACCATGCCTCAAAGAAGTCACTCGCGAAGAAAGTTGTGTGCTACCACAAGCAAAAAGGAAAAGATCCTTCGGGGTTGTAGGAGAAGAACCAACACAAGCACCACGAGAAGCATGTCGCGGACCAACACAAGAAACACTAGAAGCATGTCCACGAGCATGGCCTAACTCACTAGAAAGAGTGTCATGAAACCCGTTCACAAATCGCGCCTTCTTAGGCTCACAAGTGTTCATGCCATGAGAAGGGCTATGAACAACCAAAGGCCTAGAGACACCTCCTCGCCGTATTCTCCTTGCCCGGCGGTAGCAAAAGCTCTCTTGATTCCCATCCTTCCCGCAGTGAGAGCAATGGTACAAAGGCATATCGAGAGGCACGGTCCGAGTGGATGAATCACCATTTTCTTGTAAGTGGGAAGTCCCTTGGGACTTAGAGCAAGAAGCATCAACCCCAACATCCAACTTGGTGCCCACATTAGAATCACACGTGCCATGAGAAAGGCTACGTGGCTTCTTAAAAGCTTTGGCACGCACACGTCGCTCGTGCTTGACACGGCGAAAGCAAAACTCAACGGTATGACCATCCTTCTTGCAAAAGGTGCATTGGAACCTCTGCTTGGGAGTATGAGTTCCAAATATGTGGGAGACACCCTTTCCATTCAAATCACCTTGGGCAACACCGGAAGAAGCAACAAGCTTAGGAGTAGTTATGGGAGAGCTATCCAAAGCACTACCACAGTTACCACCATCCAAAGACTCACACTCAAGAGAAGAAGTCGACTCCGGTTTAGAAGAAGCAAATTTAGAAGCATCAACATCAGAGTGACAAGAGAAGCGTGAATCCAAATCCTTGGCACAAAGACTCTTGCACCTTGTGTGCAAAACCTCATTTTGAGACTTGAGGCGCTCACAAGTACCACATGTCATATTTCTCAAATTATTGATTTCTTCTTCAATGCATTTAGCATATGTGGTACGCAAGAGTTCATTTTCTTTCTCAAGGTTGGCACTCATCTCATCATGCTCAACCAACTTGGCGCTCATATCATCGCGCATTTTCTTTAAAGCCAAAACTTCACTTTCCAAATCAATGCATGAAGTGCAAATGAGACCACATGAACAAGTATCATCATTTACACCCATCAAAGCATCATCATCATCATCACAAGAAGTATGGCAAGCATCCTCTACAAGAAACAAAGAGCACTTGCTACAAGGCATGGATTTTATATCACAAATTTCAGCCCTAGCATGCTCAAGATCATCTACACATGTGGTGTGAGTCAATTTTAATTCATTAATTTCAGCATGCAAAGACTCACAAGAAACACATGGTAAAGAAGAACTTGTCTCTAACAAAGCAATCTTACTCCTAGCCATATCAAGCTCATCATTCAAAACAACACAAGAGTTGCAAGGCATAGAAGCATTGGATTTCAACAAGTCAATTTCAGATTGCAAGTTAGCAAGAGATGATCTCAATTCATCAATCTCAAAATCAAGATTGTCGCATGCTCTTCTAAAATCTTCAACATGCATTTTGCGCCAATTAACTTCATCTTTTAATTTCTCATTTTCAGCACACAAGGCATCGCAAGATTTGCAAGGCAAAGAAGCTTTGAAATTTAACACCTTAATTTCAGATTTCAAGCATGCAATGGAAGCAATCAAAGCATCATTCTTAGCATGCATGGTGTTACAAGAAGTGCAAGAATTCAAAGTACAAGACTTCCAATGAGCCATACCACATTTCAACCTAGTAAGAGAGCATTTCATCTTCTCATTCTTCCTAAGCAAAGCATCACACAAATCTATGTTCTCCTATGCAAGTCTCCACAATCATGCTCACAATCATACAACCTATTGCATAGGATCAAGATAGCTTTGGCAAGTGTACCTTGGTTCATGCCTCCTAGCTTGTGGTAGAGCTCGCCTTTCTTGATGTCACCATCTCGATAGTCCTCGATGAAAAATATCATCTCCTCCACTCCGGCTTCCGCCTCAACCGCAATACTCCTCCTACTCAAGGAACCACAAGGAGAAGAACTTGGTGCCATAATCAAAGTACCGGTTAGGATTAGCTGAAAGCAAACTCGAGGAACAAGCAACGATGCAAAGAGAGCACTCAAAATGCCTCAAATCTCTAACAAGTACTCACGAGTTCAAAAGCAAAGGATCTTATCTTTTCCCAAAATTTTACCACTGAACAAGGAGCACCAAAGATAGAGGCACAAAACATTTCAGCTCAAAATAAGGTGAAATGAAGCCTAGAGAAAATCCAGAAGAGACAAGACAAAGCTGCAAGAGACTTAAAAGAGGATTTTTCAATTATCTTATTGAATTTTTCTGAATTTTTGAAGACCCCAAAATGATCTTTAGATGATTTTGGATCACCTACAAATGGAGTCACGAAACCGCTGTAAAAATTTGAGCCAAAACGGAGCACCGAGCGAAAAGTTATGCCCGTTTTACTTAAGGTATCTCAAGTTATGGTTTTCCAAGGGCACAACTCCAAATCGCCGGACTCAAAACCCGCAAACCAAGGTCGCAAGCAAAAGCACCTCTATCCTCTAGTCACCCTATGGATTCAAGACTTGTTAGAGCCACAAGAATCCACAACCGGCTCTGATACCAATTGAAGGACCGATTCGGGCGACCAGAGAGGGGGGGAGTGAATGGGAGCCGATAAAAATTCTTCCCTTTGGTTGAATTCGGTCTATACCCCAATCGCAACTCCACGAACCCACACGCACAAACAAGACCCTAAACAGGGCTCAAATAACCTCAAAGGAACCACCAAGAAGCCTAGGGACAAGAAGCGGAAGCAAACAAACAAGAACCGAAGCACAAGCTATGAACTGCAAAAGCCTAGGCGGACTGTCCGTGTGGGACCGGCGGACCGTCCGCGAAGGGGTCGCGGACCGTCCGGCCACCACATGCGGACTGTCTGAGAAAGCACTCCGAACCAACAGAGCCGCACCCCGAAAAATCGGACTGTCCGTGCGGAAAATCTTCTCGCGGACTGTCCGAGGGTCTCTCGCGGACCGTCCGCAAACCACGTGCAAAACAGAAATCAAAATTCAATCGATCGAACGACAAACTCGTGAAGAACTCGATGAACTTGCGAAGAACAGCCCAGGCCGCGGACAGTCCGCCGTGAGCTCGCGGACCGTCCGCCCCTCACCCAGAAACAAAAGCGCGAGCTCCGCGAAAACAACTCCAACTTCCAATCGATGGATCTCCTAAACCGTTGGACGGATTGACCCCAAAATTCGGGTAGATAAGAAGCGTCACTACGTGAAGCTATGCCCAAAATCTTGGAACCCTAAACCAATCCAATCAACCGAAATCGCAAATCTCGTGCACTCAAAGCACAAACCCGAGTTCATCCAATCCTCACCAAATCGAGCCCGATTCCCGGCGTTTGAGTGGTCAAGATCATCACCAAAGGTGCGCAAGGCATCCATCCATGATCCCCTCAAAGAAAGCCAAACGACCTAGAAATGATGAATCGAGCCAAGCACGAAAATAGCACAAAAAGAGCTCCGAAAAAGCAATAAAAGAGACTCGGAAAAAGAAAGATTGGCACAAGATTTAGAGGATGAATTCACGATGAATATCTTGTCCAATCGATTACAAGCCACTCCTAGAATCCAAATCTAAGATGGCAAAAAGCTCAAATCAAAGAGCCACTCTCTCCTCTCTCCCTCTCTCCCAAAGCACCCCTGTTGACGGTTAATAATTGTATCAAAGTTCGTTCGTGACTCGCAAGCGTACAAGTCTCCCGTCGTAGTCAAGGGACCCTTCTTCCCTCGAGTGGTGAACCCAAGGTATCGAATCCGTGGAACAAATGTGTGATGCAAGACTTAATCTATTAAAGCCAAGTAACTGCAATCTTCAATAAAGAACCTAATGCATCTAAGTAAAAGACACAAAACGAATCTAATCTACTAAAAACCGGAGAAAACAAAGTAAGATTGGGTAGATAAACCGATCTAGAGGGATCGGGGGTAAGCCTTTTGTTGAAGTTCCAAGCAAGAGAAGAAGTAGAAAATCGAATCTTAATAAAAGCCTCTTTAAATCGTGGTTTCCCGTCCAAATCCGAAAACATCCGCCTTTCGAGACCCCCGTTCTGTCACAACGTATCCCTATTCATGCGGGGAGCTTAGGGCGAGTCAAAAGACAAGTCGAGATTCTTTCGGAAGATCCGGCGTGTACCTCTAGCCACCACGGCTACAAGAACACCCTATGTAATCTATCTCGAGAATAGAATTGGAATAAGCAAAGCCGATCGAAAAACGAAATCTTCGAGGAAACACTTGATCGCTGAGAAAAGATTCAACTTGATAATTCAACTATAACAATGATACATACACAAGATCACCACCGGATCCTTCCTTGATCTTGCTTCTAGCTCCGGAACTCCGACGTGGTCTTCCGTGCAAGGTTCCCACGTCGGCTAGGGGAACCCTAGTCAACTAGCTCGACCCTCTCCTCTCCTAGATGGTGTCCCTCTCTTCTCTCGCTTCTCGGCGGCCGAAGACGAAATCTTCTCTCGCGTGGCTCTCGGTCGGGGACTATAAATAGCCCGATTGGCGGCTAGGGCAAAGGAGGACGGGTTTGGGCCCTAAATGGGCTCGGGGCCGACCGGACCGGGCCGGCCGGCCCGGGCCCATTTAGGCCCGGCCCCGTGGGCTCCTTTGCCCGAGGTCGGTTCCCTTGCTTCCCGGATGCTTCCCCTTCGCATGTAGGTCCATGTCGTCGGTTTCTCTCCGAATTGGACTCAACTCCTTGTCTTGCAAGATTCAAAGACTTTTCCGGTCGGGTCCCCGGAGTCCGTCGTCTTCTCGGATCAAGTCCCCGCTTCTTCGAGTTAATTTTGCTTCATTGCATGACTTGTTCGAGGACTTCAAGGTCTTGTCATGAGGTGCTTGATGAACTTATCCCGAAAGTCTTGCATTCAACACTAAATCCCCGCATAAACATTAAACTCCAAAACCGACATGCACACGTGAACTTGTTATACCACGGGGGTTAGTACCAATGGATAAGGTATAAAACTCATGCCAACACCGAAGGTAAACTCATGGCTAGGTTGACGGATTTTCACCGTCAACATCTCCCCCATGCTTAAACCTTGCTCGTCCTCGAGTAAGCCTTCGATGGATATCATCATTGCCAAACAATGTTTAAACTTTGCACTTGATTACACATGAGAAAACATAATGCTCTCAAAATTTTAATTCATTGAAGTTCCATAATGTGCTAGCCTTCATCTCTACGGAGGGTAGATTCTCATTAAGCTAATCCCACAAGTATTAACATGCTCACAAAGTTTTAAATAGATCTCAGAATTTTTGAAATAAAGAACGAGATAGAGAAAAGCTAAACCAAATTCACAAATTCAAATCATCTCATGCATTGCTCATGAACTCTCATCTCGCTTGTCTCTCAAGCCTATATATTCTACTCCTTTCCCTCTCATATATATGTGGTAGGCTTTATATGGAGCTTTGGGAAAGTTTAGTCCTAACAAGATTTTATAAATGAGGTGTTGTCAAAACAAGACAAGCTTCTCATGGTCTTACCGAGACTCATCAAAAAGGTCATTGGAAAATAATGTTAAATCAAGGAGGGGAAAGAGAAAAATACACACACTTTTAGATGAGTGGACATGTGCAAATGGCAAAGAGTGATCCCGAGGCACAAAGGAAGTCCTCGTTATCGGATTGCACATGGTTGGAAAATGAGAATGGATCTTTTTAACTTGAAGCCTTGAATGCACTTTTAGAGAGCTTAGGGAATTTACTTTACGCACATTTTTTTTTCTTTCTCATATTTCTCATTCTTTTCTTTCTTTCATTCATTCATTTTTTTCCTCGTCATATATTCAGCCCATGACTTCCACAATGAAGTTTTGATTTTTTATACCTTGAAAGTCATGAGTATCGCTGGATTTTTTTTCTTTCATCATTTTTTTAAAATATTCCCCTTTGAACTCTAAAACTGCACCGTACCTACCTCCTCCCCCATGCTTAGACGTTGCTCGTCCTCGAGCAAAGAGGCGAAAAATAAGGTAGGTACCGGAATATTTTTCCTTGGAGAGATACTTGAAATCTTCAACGTTGGCACCGTCTTGCGATCTTCCTTGAATTGATGATCCATTCTCAACGATAGGTTGTGGTCAAGGAGGTAATCACAAAAGATGATATTTGGTTTAAGGGTGGATATCCGGCGAAGTTTGTGAGATCACCGATGCGGGGATACACAATGCACGGATAAAAGGCTAGCAAAAAGATAGATACGCAAAAATGGAATGACCAGCTTCTTAGTCTCGGGCCAGAGAAATCATGGCCTGCAATAACTCACTCAAAAATAAATCTTGTACACTAAGGTTCATGCACTCAAATATATATAAGGCTTTGGATAGGTTGAGCAACACACAAGCGATATTTGTGACAAGGTTAGCAATATTTTTGAGCATAAAAGACATCTTTAATCTATTCATAACTTGAGAGCACATAAAACACTATGGGTCTTTATTTTAATCATAACCTCCGCTGAAAATTAAGCTAGCATTTAAATAAATTCAGATCTGTATTTTTAAGAGAGCACTAGCTTAAACATGCATAAATCAACTACAAAGATGAACAAAGCTGCAATTTTAATCATATATCATCATGGCACGAATTTTGTAACTTTTCCAATGATAAAATCAAGGTGGTGTCTTTATTAATGGTGACATCAAGTTGAAATACATACTGAAAGTAAACAAACATGCTTGCTGAAATTTAAATAAAAAAAAGAAAATACTACGCAAACACACATAAGCAAAAGCTGAAAATTACAGAGAAGAAGAAAAGAAAAGAAAACTAAAGTTCTTAAGCCTTCTAGTCCTCCGCCGGTGGTTGATGTTGATAGTCTTGATAATAATACCCTTGCTCATAATATGGTTGGACGCTTCCTCCGTCGAATTGATTTGGCTCCACAAGGTGAAGGCGTCCAAGTTCAAAGGCAATGTTAGCGTTGCCTTCACCGAGTTGAGCTGCGTTAGATTGGATGGCTGCGATGTTTTGAGCATTTCTTGAGGCATACCCTCCAATAATGGCCATGCTTTGTTGTGGTTGGGGATGATGAGCGTAGGACTCCGCGAAGTTAGCGTTGGGCACAACATAATTTTGTGGGGGTACCGGTGCACCACCCCCCCATGCTTGTTGTTGTGACCCTCCGTAATAACTTGGCGGAGGAGGAACTCCGCCGAATGGTTGCACATTGGGTTGTGCTCCACTCGCTTGTGCGGAGGATGTTCCCTCCTCTATGATTCTTCCTCTTTTGTTCTTCCTTGCAGGGACAAGTAGTCCCTCTTCCAACCAATCTTCCCTTCCTTCGGTGAAAAGCCTAAGCCTCTCATTCGGAAGGGGTAGGTTCACTATGGCCAATCGATAACCTCCTCTCTCATCTCCACTAATGTACTTGC
The DNA here is from genome assembly GCA_947561735.1 of Cenchrus americanus. Classification (NCBI taxonomy): domain Eukaryota; kingdom Viridiplantae; phylum Streptophyta; class Magnoliopsida; order Poales; family Poaceae; genus Cenchrus; species Cenchrus americanus. Next base: position 97,273,372 of record OX387240.1, read on the forward strand.
CTTGCCGCAAGTACTCAAAACCGAGAGAGGTACCACGCAAAAGGTGAGCGGGGTTTCTTGCGATCCCCGGTCGCAAGGAAAAGGCCAACATGGAGAGGTAACACCCCGAACCAATATTACCCGCCCCCGATGTTGCTTCACAACACCAACGGTTGATCATGAGGTAAGAGGGGTCAATTGGCTGCCTGGCAATCAAAGCCGAGTATAGCCAATTCAACTCCGTGTCGGTCACCTTTGTTTCCTTCATCCTCCCCAATACCCTCTTGCACATCCAAGAGTGAAATATCCGGATAATGGGGTTGCGGATGCAATTGCGTTGTTGATGGGCTTCTCCGGAGATCATGTTCCAAAATCCCGCCAACGTGCCGGTGGCACGTCAACTTTCTCCGAGCTCCCTTGTGGAATCCAAGCAGCTCCCTAACGTGCTCGTAGGGAACCACTTGCTCGATTCCCTCCAAACGGAATGACAAGCTTTGCACCCCATCATCATCAACGATGGGTGCAATAGTCATCAAAATTTCCAAGGCGTAACCCAAATGGGTGTCCACCGATATTCCGTTGGAGAACCGCACCCAACCGAGGTGCCCCAACATGTAGTATATGTCGGTGCAAAAACCCAAGGTGTAGAGTGCTTGGTCGTCGAACTCAACGTTTGGCACAAGCCTCTTCTCAAGATTGGCGAGCCTCTCCTCCTCCGCCGCCGACAAGATGATGAAGCCGTACGAAGATTGTGTCGGGGTGTAAGGAGGTGGTGCGGTTGAGCGAGTCGATCGTCGTGGTGGCGCGGGCTGCTCCTCCGTGTGCCCACGAGGTTCGGTGAACCTCATGGAAGTGCTTCTCGCAGCTCTCATACCACCAAGGAGGAGAGTGTCGTTCCTCCTCGGTGGTGCCGTGTCCGTCTCCATGCTCCGGGGAGACTCGGAAACCGAGTGCCTCCTCGAAGACGTGGTTGATGACGGCTTGGACGACGACGAACTCTTCTTCTTGGAGAAGAGACTTGTGGTCTTCTTCCACATGGTTGCTGCACTCTTTTTTCAACTAAAATTCCGGGTTGCAACCGGTAAACTAGGCACTTAAACTCTTTGCTTCGGATGTGGACTTTGAGTGGATTAAGGATGTGGATATTTCTTGAGCTATCAAGCTTGGGATGGTTGGCTAAGTCTACGGAGGTTCTGAGCACACAAACTTGAACACACAAACAAGGAAAGGAGAGGGAAACTTGCCTGCAGAAAACGGGAGCCGGGGGGCTCCTTAAATAGGGCAGGCCGGCCGGCCTGGGCCGGCCGGCCCGGGGCTCCCTCCGGCTCCTCCTCCCCGCCGCGTCTTTCTCCCCCAAAGACGATCATTTCGCCTCGCAACTTTCCCTGTCCGCGTGCTCCACGAGTTGCACCGCCCAAACGCTCTCGTCCACTCCTTTTCTTGAATTATTGGTCCTCCCACTTGATGCTCCATGCTTTGGGTCATGTCCATGCTCCCTAGCTCCACTTGCTTCACATGCCACCATGAAAATCCTGCAAAGTTGATGCTTGCTGCCCACCATGCTTGTCCTTTGCATGTGGAATTGGTGAAAGTTGATAAAAGGGCATCCAATGGTGCATGCATGATTAATTCAAACTAGATTGCCTCCATTTAGGTGTGTTTAAGGTTAAGCACTCCTCTAATTCGAAATTTAAAATATTTTTCAGAGCCATGCAAGAGCTCAAGCATAATTTTAGAGAAGTTATTAAACCATTAAAAACAAATGTAAGTCGAAAATATTTTTCGACTACGTCGATTTTGGTCTCACCGGTAAAGTTTGCTTTCATCGGTTGAGAGCGAACGTTTTCCCGGCTTGATCATGGGGGCATAGGTTTGGGTTCTAATTTTGGCTAAATAAGAAAGATTTTGAATAAAACAAAATTAGAATGGGCTTAGAAAAATTCTAATCCTAGAGAAACCAAGGATAAAGATTTTTAAAACCAACCAAAAGCTTCGATTTCTAGGTTCACGCGAGTCCTACCACGTGCTGAATTTTTATAACACTTGAACATAAATCGTGGCTCTACTCGTATGGTTTTAGCATGAAAAATAAGTCAACCTCAGCACCATAATGAGGGTGAAAGGTTGAGTTAAGGTTCTGAAATTATTTGGTTGAGGGTTTCTCGAAAAGAAAAGAATCAAACAAGCACATAGGAGGGTTCATGCAAAGGGTTTATGATAAAGCAAACATTCAATCAAGAATTATGTCTCTAATATTGTTCAACCACTTCTAAGTCTAATGTATTTGCGTAGTAAAACTCAAAAACTAAATTATTAAAAATACTCGAAAAACCTGGAATCGGGTTGTCCTCCCGGTAGCTTATTCTTGACTCGACTTGACGAAACGGGTTGCCTCCCGCCTAGCGCTTCATTTATAGTCTATAGCTAGACTTCTTCACTTGATTACTCCGGATCAACGCTCTTTTCGGGCGTTGCAATCTTGGGTACCCACTTCCGCACCATCTTGGGCACGGGCTTGACTTCCGGCTTAGTTGGCTTAGTCATTTTTATGGTCTTCACAGGCGGCTTCTCTTCCTTTGTCTTGACGGATGCAACACCTTCTTTGATTTTCGTTACGTTCATTTTTTTCGGCTCCTTTTTCTTTTTCAGCCCCTCCGTTTGTTTTGGTTCTCCCTTCACTCCAATCATGTTGCATGCCTCAATCCTTGGACGGAACTTGAAGGAACTCCTTTCTCCGTTGATATCGAACATGATCTCCCCCTTGCCAACATCAATTGTAGCTCCCACGGTCTTGAGGAACGGCCTCCCTAGGATGAGCGGCGGCTTCTCCCTCTCTCCCATCTCGAGCACAACGAAGTCGACGGGGATGAAGTGGTGTCCAATCTTCACGGGTACATCTTCAGCAATGCCCAAGGGATAGCGAATGGAGTTGTCACCCAGCCTCAAACATATTCCCGTAGGCTCCATCGGTAGGCGTAGCTTCTCGAACACATCTCTCGGCATGACACTCACACTAGCTCCAAGGTCGCATAACGCCTTCTCGAAGTTGAAAGAACCAACCGAACATGGAATTGTAGGGCACCGGGGTCTTTTTGCTTCTCTAGCCCATAAGCAATAGCCGCACTACACTCCTCGGACATCTTGACATGATCTACCCCGAGTGTTGCTATCTCATATTTATTTGCAAGTATGTCTTTAAAATAACGAGAATATGTAGGTACTTGTAGGGCATCTAGTAATGGCATGTTGATGCTAAGTCTACGCACAACTTCCACAAACTTCTCAAAGTGGTTGTCAAGTTTACCTTGGAAGTAGCGTGGCTTGAGTTGCGGTATCCTCGTGTCATCCTCCGGCATCTCGAATTCGGGTTCCTCGGTGACGATCCCCGTAACCTTCTCTTTAGCGGCCTCCTTCCACCTCGGTGGATGGTTTAAGCTTCCTTGCTCCCGCGGAACGTTCCGGATCTTCGGTCTCCTTCCCCGAACGTGTTTGAATGGCCTTCGCCGATTCGGGACATTTGGGTTGTCCCGGAAGCTTCCCTTCATCATTAGTGAGGCGCCCCGCAAGTTGTCCAACTTGCGTCTCGAGCATCTTCATCATGTTGAGCACTTGATGATTGGAACTTCCGACCTCCGTCACTTTGCTATCGATGTTCTCCAACACCTTGTCTATGGTCTTGAACTTGGTGACGGTGTCCTTGTTGATCTTAGCTTGCTCATCCATGAACTCCTTCAATTGTATCCGAAGTGGAACCGCGTTAGGAATAGATGAGCTTGCATTAAATTGAGGCCTACCTTGCCCGTAGCGGAAGTTCGGCAATTCTCCCTTCCTCATGTAGTCGAGCACTTTGGCTTCCTCCGACAATCTTTGCGGACATGGCCATACTCTCCACATTCTTCGCATGTGGACCTTGCTTCGGCGGCCTTCAAGTCTTGAGCCTCTTTCTTTTCTATCTCCATCTTCTCCAACCTCCTCATGAGCAAGTCGATCTTGCCTTCAAGTATGTCTTCCTTCTCCACTTGCAAGACTCCCTTGACGTTCCCCATGGGTCGAGCAGGGTGTAGGCGCCCGGACGACGCCCACGTATCATTATCCGCGACCTTCTTGAATAGCGTGAAAGCTTCCGTCGGTGTAAGCTCGATGATAGATCCTCCCGCCGATGCATCGATGATCGTCCTTGACGCCATGGTGAGTCCTTGATAGAACTTTTGCACGAGGTCTTCTTTCGGGAACTTGTGATGTGGAACCGCCCGGTGTACTCGTTGAAGCGCTCGAATGCCTCCGAGATAGTTTCGTAGGATATTGAACAAAGGTGGCAATCTTATTACGCAAGCTTTGAGTTTTACCGGTGAGTAGTATTCCTTCATGAAAGCCTTCATCAACGTGTTCCAATTTTGCACCGTCTCCGCCGGTTGAGAGTGGAACCATTGCAAAGCCTTCCCGAGTAGTGAAAACGGAAAAAGCCTTGCCCTCATTTGATCTTGAGTCACCCCATCCATGTTGAAAGTCTGACATAGTTGAATGAATGCTTGGAGGTGAAGGTTCGGATCCTCTTTGCCGGTGAAGGGTGAATGTTGCACCATGCGGATTGTTGAGGTCTTGATCTCGAACGGTCTTCCGATCTCCTCGAGGTTCAAGATTGGTAGGTCGATGATGTCTGGGGTGCATAGCTCCCCAATCTTGCGTTCTTCCGGTGGTTGGTCACCCATTGGTGGAAGTCGGTTCTCCCGCGGACTTTGAGGTGGTGAATTCTCCGGAGATTCCTGCGATCCTTTGTCTTCCGACTCCGAATCTACAAAATCCAGCTTTTTAGCTTGATGTGCTTCGCGTCTCCTTAGCCTCGTAAAGTTTTTCCGGATCATCCACAAAATTATTGGGTTTGTTGGAGAGGTAGCCGTCCATCTCCCGTTAGGGTTAGCAATAAACAAAGTATGCAGAAAAAAACTAGAAAACAAAACAAATCTATAAAGACTAGAGTTAGACAAACTAGATTAGATGTATTTTGAGGATGATCAAAATTTAATAGATGCAAAAATAAAATAAAATCAGTACTGAAAATTACAAAAAAAAGCAATAAAAAAATCAAATCTTGATCACTTGTTCCCCGGCAACGGCGCCAGAAAAAGGGGCTTGTTGACGGTTAATAATTGTATCAAAGTTCGTTCGTGACTCGCAAGCGTACAAGTCTCCCGTCGTAATCAAGGGACCCTTCTTCCCTCGAGTGGTGAACCCAAGGTATCGAATCCGTGGAACAAATGTGTGACGCAAGACTTAATGTATTAAAGCCAAGTAACTGCAATCTTCAATAAAGAACCTAATGCATCTAAGTAAAAGACACAAAACGAATCTAATCTACTAAAAACCGGAGAAAACAAAGTAAGATTGGGTAGATAAACCAATCTAGAGGGATCGGGGGTAAGCCTTTTGTTGAAGTTCCAAGCAAGAGAAGAAGTAGCAAATCGAATCTTAATAAAAGCCTCTTTAAATCGTGGTTTCCCATCCAAATCCGAAAACATCCGCCTTTCGAGACCCCCGTTCTGTCACAACGTATCCCTATTCATGCGGGGAGCTTAGGGCGAGTCAAAAGACAAGTCGAGATTCTTTCGGAAGATCCGGCGTGTACCTCTAGCCACCGCGGCTACAAGAACACCCTATGTAATCTATCTCGAGAATAGAATTGGAATAAGCAAAGCCGATCGAAAAACGAAATCTTCGAGGAAACACTTGATCGCTGAGAAAAGATTCAACTTGATAATTCAACTATAACAATGATACATACACAAGATCACCACCGGGATCCTTCCTTGATCTTGCTTCTAGCTCCGGAACTCCGACGTGGTCTTCCGTGCAAGGTTCCCACGTCGGCTAGGGGAACCCTAGTCAACTAGCTCGACCCTCTCCTCTCCTAGATGGTGTCCCTCTCTTCTCTCGCTTCTCGGCGGCCGAAGACGAAATCTTCTCTCGCGTGGCTCTCGGTCGGGGGACTATAAATAGCCCGATTGGCGGCTAGGGCAAAGGAGGACGGGTTTGGGCCCTAAATGGGCACGGGCCGACCGGGACCGGGCCGGCCGTCCCGGGCCCATTTAGGCCCGGCCCGTGGGCTCCTTTGCCCGAGGTCGGTTCCCTTGCTTCCCGGATGCTCCCCCTTTCGCATGTAGGTCCATGTCGTCGGTTTCTCTCCGAATTGGACTCAACTCCTTGTCTTGCAAGATTCAAGACTTTTCCGGTCGGGTCCCCGGAGTCCGTCGTCTTCTCGGATCAAGTCCCCGGCTTCTTGGAGTTAATTTTGCTTCATTGCATGACTTGTTCGAGACTTCAAGATCTTGTCATGAGGTGCTTGATGAACTTATCCCGAAAGTCTTGCATTCAACACTAAATCCCTGCATAAACATTAAACTCCAAAACCGACATGCACACGTGAACTTGTTATACCACGAGGGTTAGTACCAATGGATAAGGTATAAAACTCATGCCAACACCGAAGGTAAACTCATGGATAGGTTGACGGATTTTCACCGTCAACAACCCCAAAATGAAAGAGTACCACAACCTACTAGCCCAAGAGGTGGATGAAAATTCAGCCCCCTCCTCCTATATATAGGCCCTCCGAAAAAGACCGAAGTGCCCCTACACTAGGAGTACAACACAAGCCCTCACAGGGGCATTTTGGTCAACACATGAAGTTCACCATCGGACGGCCGCGCATCCATCAGGCCTTCACGTCCTCCCGACGCAAGCACCTAGATCATGCCGCGTGTCGCCTGCCTCGAAGCGTCCCGACGCACCCGGATACCGTCTCCGTCACGCCAGGCCCTCGGTCTCGGTTTTGAGGCCCAAACCGAGAAACCCTCCTCTGATGGTTTTGTGGCCAAACCACCAAACCCTGCGTACACGGCTCGGCCTCACCACGCCAAGCGTCGAGCCCGCCAAGCCTTTCACCTCCGGCTCCCGGACGGTCTACTCAGTCTTGCCTCGTTCCTTGACTTGGCCACCACCGATGCACCGGCTCCATGTCCACGACTTCATCTTGCTCTTCTTGCACAATGCAGCTCGCACTTGATCCCGTCGGCCACCGGGTCCCTCGAACCAAGCCTACTTGTCTCTCCACTCCTCGGAGGCCCCGCAAGGCTAAGACCTTTCGCGCCTATTCTTCACCTGCACCAACGCAAACCAAGCCGCAACCAACACCTGCAATACTAGGCCAAGAGTCAGTCCACACAATGTTTTCAACCACTCCTCACGAGTGCATTGACAACACACCACATAAACAATAAGGTAAATACAAAAAATAAAACACACACAACACAACTCAACCCTACACACACAAAGCTTCAAACCATCCGGTCAATCACTCATCACACACAGACCAAGGTGCTTCTCAACTTGGTTCCTCACACTTCATCAACGAATGAGCGGTAGTTATCACCTACCGGTCCTCCATGTCTAGAGAATTGAATGTCCAACTTCTGCTTGCCCGCCTTGATTCTCTTGGCGATTACCGTCAAGGCTCTTAAGGGACTGCGTCCTCTTTTCTTCACATTTTGTGAGCCTATTCCATGAGAACAACATGTGATAATACCCAAAAGAATAGTATGCATAGTCAGGTAATTTCTATGAAACACATGTTACCAAATCCTTGTTCCTGCTGTTTCCAACGCCAAGCATGAGATGGAGGCTGCACTGCAGGTGTTGGGTTCATTTCATTCCTTTGTTGCAAAATGAAGGTGGGGTCCACATACCATTTTGCAGAGAATTTAGTGGCATATGATGACCTATCATATTTTGTAGTCTGAGAAGAATGGTAATTTGCTTGCAAATTAGGAGAGGGATATTACCGATGTCTTCAAGTAGTCGTGCAACATTCAAGTATTCTCGGTGTGTGTCGATTGTGTCATCCCTGAATATGTCTTTTAATTCTGAAATAGGATCCATAATTAATTTCAATCATGTGACTGAACATGCAAATTCATGAGTATAAATACACAAATATTGGGTTGTACTATATCTTACCCAAGGCTTTCTTCTCTTGATGCATTTCAGCTAGCCAAAGTTGGTATTCATCTAAGTCACATTCTTCTACTTCTTCTTCATCATCATCATCCGCTTGTGTGTAAACACTTTTGGATTTCAAAGATGTTATGGCCATGGTATGGTTTATAGGTATTGGCTCTCTGGAGACAACTAATCTCATCACCATCTCCTCCTCGGGAATCTTTTTCATTCTTTCTACATCGACATCGAAGTCGATCTCAGTGAGTGTTGCTTCCGCAGGAGAGTCAGGAATTGTAGTCTTGTAGTAAACAATGTGATGTTCCAATACCCCAGTTTTTGTTTTAGCCTATTTATGGTTTGAAGGGTGATTTGTTTACCAAGAGGGTAACAAGTATGTTTTTTATCTGGCGCCCCATCTATACCCTTTTCAATCATATATACGGTCCAATGCTCCTCATCTAATGATCTGCGCATTCATTTTGATATCATATCAATAATGTGAAGAAATTTGGTGTGCAAATCACGTGATCAAATGCATGAAATCTAGGGTACTAGTGCGTGCACAGATGCATGAAATGTAGGAAGCAGTACGTACGAGGGGAAAGATCGAACCACGAAACAGCGTACCTGGCCTCGGTCGTCTCATCCTGAGATGAAGGTACAACATCTTGGTCTGCATCTACAGTGCCATCGACGAATGCTTCTGGGTCGCCCGAAGGTGATGATGACCCAAAGAGCGTAGCCGTCACCCTAGCCCTGGGGGGCATGGTGGTGGTTGGCTTAGCATTCGCCGCACCAGAGGTTGGTGTGAACATTCTAGGTAGCATGGCCGACGAAGGTGTGCGCTGCGCTTCAGAGGACGTAGGGGTCACCCTTGCCGGCTCGCTGGACGTTGGCATCCTCGTGTACGGCGAGAAGCAGCTTGGCGGCGGCGGCGGTCGTTGTCGACTACCCGGCCCCTAAGTAACCGAGATGTAGATTTATTTTGCGAGGGGATTAGGGAGGGAAAGTAAAGACACGCGACTTTCTACTCTAGTAACCCAGCGTGGTGGCCCCAGTCATGGTTGCATGGTAGTTTGGGCGAAAGTTAAATAATTCGGATGGGAAAAACTAGCGCCGCCTTCCAAATCACCGGCTACCCAAATTTTTGAACGGTTGGCATATTTGGGGGTGCATTTTGGTGTGACCCACTGACGGGTGGGTCCCACAAAGTTTTATAAATATTTGTAAAGACGATGCGTTGAACATAAACAAGTATTGTAAATATAGTTTTATTTTTATTATACAAGTTTACTTATTGTTTACTACATATGTAACTGCACGAGACACCACAGCAACAAAGGATCATCAAAAACATGCTCTACAAGGACACAAGTTGAGAGACACATCGTCCAAAGACACAACTTCAGAGACATGCTTTGAGTTTATTAGCTGGATTTCTTCAAAGTTCTGACTGAAATGACGCCAAAGCCTCTCTGCAAGGTCCCTCGTCAGTGGCAGATAAATTTTCTGAAAATGAAGAAAGCATTAAATGAACTGTTAGAACAATTGAATTCTTGACAACTGAAATCCTGTGAACTGAAACAATGTTAGCAGTCAGCTGAAGTTAAATAACACAAGAAAGAACGCAAACATGTAAACTGAAATCCAGAAAGTCTTTTAGGGTGCATCATGTGTGGAACAAATTAATAAAGAAATATCAGCAATCACAAATTTTATACCTTCTTTCAGATCATTAACGCTTCCTTGAGTGTGAAGAAGAACCAATCACACTCGTTTCGGATCCTACACTCCTCGCTGAAGAACCTACGCCATGAGTACCAAGCATGCCATCCTGCGTGGTCGCCACACCCGCGATCCGCACACTGCAAATCGTCGTGGTGAGGTACAGGCGCCGGCACCAGTGACACGACAATCGCACCCGTCAGCCGGTAGTCCCACGTCAACACAATGATCCTAGAGCGGCGTTTTGTACAAGTCAAATTTTTCCAAGGAAGCGTCGTTAGACCCTCTTGGTCCCTCGACCAAGCGCAGGAGCCGCCTGGCCTCGTCGTCGTCGGCCTCGCCGCTGTTGGGTCTGTAGAGGAAGAGGGAGAGGGCGTACATCGATTCCTTGTGGCCCACCTCCGCGGTGCGCCGTAGCTGGTCGAGGCACATCATGATTACGCCACGTGTGTTCCCCAATACTGCACGGCGCAAGCCGCTCTGGAACAAGGCCTCTGGGTTGCCGACGTTGGCCAGTGTGTTGATGAGCGCTGCGCGATACTCCGGGCTGAGGTAGAATCGACGCTGCAGGACGCATTTCAGGGCTAGGCGTCGTCCGACCGTGGCGGCGCCGCCCACCACGTACCAATTCGTCAAATCAAAATCTGACCAAAATAAAGTTTGTTCATCTCGAGGAGCTATGAAACTTTGGTATTCATCTCTTTTCCAATTGACTTCATCTACTGTTTGAAAATCTTGATTCTAGTTATGAAATGTTGTATTTCTTAATTATGATTGTTGAAACACACTGACACGATAGGCAGTGGACACCATGATCTAGATTATGTTGTCATAAGAATGTAGGAAAATATTTTCTGATTTGGACGTCATTTGAGAAATATAAACAACTTTGAAGTTATGATTATACGAATCAAATAATCAAGTTAATTAGGACCATGAACAACTCAAGAATACATCCCAATCTGAGTGCCGACAGGTGGGGCCCACAACTTTGTCCCATGGGGAAATCTATCGCGGGTTCAGGCCGACAGTTTGGAGCAACAATCATACCTACAGGTGGGACTCGCAACTTTGTCCATAGATGAGGTCACCCAGAGTCAAGTTTCTGTTAAAGATGTAATAGTGGGCCAAGAAGTGGCTGGGTCCACGCGTCATTGACCTTTGTTAACCGCCCCACCCCTTCATTTTCCAACTCCACCCATAGCACGTACTGTAGGAGAGTACTACTCCAAGTAGGAACCGCCGACCCTTTGTCTTGCCGGTTGTCTTGAAATCTTGCCATCCCCATTGCTTCGGCAACCACCATGTCGTCGCACCCGCATTCCGCTCAGTTTGCACCCCACCGCCGGCCCCTCACATCAAACCAAGGCCACAAGAGTGGAGATGGACTCCTCATCGACGACCGGTTCGGGGGTTTCTGGGCGCCAGAAACCCGCATTGGTGGGATCGTCGAGGCGTGCAGAGACTGTGCCAGTGGAGGCTGCGAGGGGGCCATGGGCGTCGGTCCGGCGGTGGTGGAGGAGCCCGAGCCCGTCCCTGATCTCCCAGCGGCGGCAGAAGTTCCGGTGGTTGCGGACTCCGACCGACGGGGCCTCAAGCGGAAGGCCAGTGAGGGTCCTCAGCACCCCATCGCCAAGAAGGCCAGGATGGGCGATTCCTCAGACAACGAGGAGTCGGAGGACTACCCACAACTCTGGTAGGATTTCAACTGGGAACGACCGGTAAGTTTTTTTCCTTCTACCAAATTAATTTCCCCCCTTTGTAATTTTAGAACATAATTATTAATTCTACTGATTATTGAAATAATATAAGTGACTATTGTTTCTTTGCGTGAGAACATAGTTATGAACATAAATGGTGTCGGTGCGGAAAGTTGTCCCGACACTAACTAGTAATGAGCGCTGAGATCTGCCTCTCGATGGTTCGGTGCTAGCAACTAATGACACTAGGTTTATCCTGGTTCCGGCCGGGGCCGTACGTCCAGCAGTGATGTGCTCGGGGCACTGTATTGCTTTGCACCGTGGTGCTCGTAGAGGGGTGGCTACAAGCGAGGTGGGAGAGGAGGCCTAGCCTCCAAGTCCCAGAGGTATTGATTGAGGCGAGTGCCAATATCGTGGAGAAGGCAGAGAGCACGTGAGTGATCGCTGTCCGTCGTCCTGTGTCCCAACGGCTGGGGGACTGCCCCTCCTTTCATAGGCCAAGGAGGGAGCAGTTTACATGCATGCCACACTATTTCCCTACGTGTGGAGGTATGGCGAGCAGTGCCATGGAGCTGACGGCCGTCCTGGCGAATCCTGCTCCGGTTGAGGCGTCATGGCGCGTCCTGTGCTCGTACAGGAGCGGCTTCGAGGGTGGTGGTGTAGCGGTCGGTTGACTGGCCGCCGCAGCAGACCGATTCGAGGGTGCCGTTGATGGGGGACCCGTACGTGGCACGGTGGCCGTAGTGGCGACGTCATGTCCCCGCACGCCCCAACAGCGTCAGGATGTCGTCACAGTGGCCGGCATGGTGCGGCAGTGGCGGGGATGGTCGCACAGGGTTGACAGCGACGGGGATGACCCATCCCGCCGCCCTGACGTCATGACATGGCCCTGCGTAAGCAAAGGAAAGGCATTCGAGGGTGCTGCCGGCCCCCCTTCGAGGGTGCGGCGTGTTAGCCGTACGGGGGTAGGCGGCACAGTGTCATAGAGCTGACACCGGCCTCGCCGCACAATGCTACACAACGGCTGGGATGGCCTCTCCCAGGGAGTTGGTAGAATAGCGCCGGGACGCGATTCCCGGGCGTGCCAAAGTCGCGGCGTGCATCCTGCAGTGTCAGGGCATTAAATGCCCGTACACAGGGGTAGGAGCGTGGGCAAAGTGCGTGCAGGGGCCCTCAAGCGAGACGGTCCTCGTCGAGGGGGCGCCGAACCCTCGAGCGAGGCAGACCCCACCCGAGGGTTGGAGTTGAGCCTCGGGCGAGGCGGACCCCGCCCGAGGGGGCGTTTAGGCCTCGAGCGAGGCGGAGCTTGCCCGAGGGAGCGTCTAACCCTCGAGCGAGGCGGACCTCACTCGACGGGCGTCCCGCTGTGTCTCCCTGGCGGGCCGCGGGGGTCACCAGGGTCGTGGTCATGTTGTGCATGTGTTTTAGGTGGGTGAGTTGATTCGTGATTTGCGTTTTTTGCAGGTTTTAAGCGGGTTTCCCCTGGTTATTTAGGGGACCCTTGTGGCCGTCCCCGACAGTAGCCCCCGAGCATCTGTGGGTGTACCCGTCAGGGTCCCGCAGATGCTGGAGCCTGCTGATAGGACGTTCTTCCCTCCTGGTTGCCAATGCCTTTCCGTGGGGCCGCGTCAGTGGACCCGCGGGTCTAGCCCCCGAAGCCCTGCAGGAGCGTGAGTGCTCCTGCAGGGGTTTTTTCGTGAGTTTTTACCGGTGTGCGGAGCATTTGTTTCAACCGGCATTGGAGATGTTTCAGCCGGCTTCGGTCACACGCGCATGACTGGTACTTCTCGCGTTCGGTACACCCCAGGAGGTTTAGCCGTGCGTCGAGCCCCCGAGCCTAGGCCCGTTCGAGGCGATCGGGGCGAGCTCTCCGTCTTATTTTAAGCGCACCCTCGCCATCCCTCCGCGGGACGGAGGGTGAGGTTTCCACCACCCCCATCGATCGGGTCGCGGATTGCGGATTCCTCATTGAGCTGCTATCGGGTGGTTCAAGTGGGCGCCCATGCCCCATTCGATAAGGGTTGGCTTGTGGTCCGGAGACTCGTCCATAAAAGCGCTTGCGTGGGTTTGCTAGGTGGGGCTCCGTCCCGTTCGCTAGGGACCGAAGGCGCGGAAGCTCTCCCTCGGTGGGATCCCCCCGACTAGCTGCCCTCGCTGGCTCTCGAACACGACATGTGGGGCGCCCTCGAGCCGGTGGGCTTGAGGATAGGCTCGAATGCGCGCGCCCTCATCGTCCCTAACTCTGGCGATCTGGGGCACCTGTTCGAACCCTCAGAGGGTCAGGTTTCGAACCCCTGATCAGTAGGGCTATTGCGGGGTGGCAGCTGGGTGCCCCCGGCTTTTCGGATCTGCAGGCTTCGAGGGCTCGCAGCCGGGCCGGTCCTCGAACTGCTGATTAGTAATTTTTTGAGGATCGAGGGCACCTGTGGCGCCCGTTCACACTGAGCGGGCTTCCAGGCCACTGGTCGGTAATCACACCCTTCGTGGGTCAGGTTTTTCGAGCCTAGTGCTCGAGCTGCTCGAGGGTCATCCTTACTTGGTAAGAGACCGGGCCATTTAATGCCCACAGTCGCGGCCACAGTCCTGAGCCCCGGGCGCGCCTTTTCATGAGCCGCGGCCGCATGCGTAGTGGGCGACATGGGCAGAAGAACGTGACGGCCCGTCGCGGCTCTTCGGTTGCCGCGCCGTAATGATAGCGCGCGTGCGTGCACCTGGTTGCCTCGGTCGTGGTGGGTCCCACCTGTCAATGGCTGGGCCGTTCGCATGCAGTTAATGCACGCAGGGCGTGCATTCTGGGGAGCGTGGCTCTGTGGATTTATAAATCCGAGGGGGAGGCGAGGCGAATCTTTACCTCAACACTTAGTGTCTGTCGTCCTCGCCCCTTCTGCTCCCGAGCCAGAGCTGCGCTTGCTCCTTCGCCGTCGCTTAGTAATCGCTTCGCACTCCACGCCTCTTAGTCAATCCGCACGGCTCCCCCGCAGCCCATCACCGTTGTCGACCCATTGCCGTGGCAGCGCTCGACGACGACGAGGCTAGCCCTGAGCGAGCTGGTGACTGCCGGCCAGCTGGCGGCAAATGAGGATGGGCGCCTCGCAGCGTGGATTGACCCGCCGGCGATGGACCGGGAGCCCAACCCGCCGTACGGGTACGTCATCAGCTTCGTTCGCTTCCACGAGCACGGCTTCGCGGCGCCGGCGAGCCGCTTCCTGCGGGGGTTGTGCTTCCACTACGGCGTGGAGCTGCACAACTTTGCGCCGAACGCCATCTCACAGGCGGCCACGTTCGTCGGCGTCTGCGAGGGGTTCCTAGGGATGCCGGTGAACTGGGATCTCTGAATCCACCTCTTCCGTGTGGAGCTGCACACCGTCACCACGCCGGAGCCGAAGAAGCGCCGTGCGGTGCGCGCTGGCTGCGTGACGATCTCGCTGCGGGAGACGCGCAGGGAGCTCTACATCCCCTGAACGATGACCTCCAACAATGCTGACTGGGAGCGGGGGTGGTTCTACCTCCGCAACGACGAGCCCGGCCTGCCGCCCTGGACTGGCAAGGTCGTGAGGGAGAAGGCCGACTCCTGGTGGCACGGCTTGTCGCCTCCCTCGCGCCAAGACCGGCCGGACTCAGCCTTGAAGGCATTGAAGGCGTTGGCGGACGGTGGGCTGACCGTGGCCTCGGTTCTCGCCAACCTCCACCACCAGCGGATCGTCCCAGAGGCGGCTCCGCATCTTCGAGGTGGAGGAGACGACCGACCCCGTGGCGCTGGCGCAGTCGCGGCTGCGGCACAATCTCTTCCTGCGGGAGTACGCGGCCACGAGGGCAAGGCACGCCATCAACCTCAAGGCCATGAGCACCGACGACATCGCGCTCTGGGCGTTCACCATGCTCCCCGAGGGCCAACGGGTGAGTAGGGTTTCTGCCCTTCTTCGGTCTTTTGATTCGTGGGACATTGTCGTGATCTGGACTTTCACTCACCCCCTGCAGGTGATGGCTGTGAACGCCGCACGGTCCGACCCGCCCATGCCCCGAGCTCGAGTACGCGTGCGCGCGGCGCAGCGGCGGGAGCAAGAGCGGGCGGCACGTAAGAAGGAGAAGGGGATCCGGCGGCAGGAGCGCTGGGAACGGAGGAGTGAGGAGTTCCGTCTGCGCGAGCTGCAGGGGCTCTCCTCCCCAGCAACCTCGGAGTTCTCGTCATCGGACGAGGAGGAGGAGGAGGAGAGCGATGGGGGACGGGCTCCCCCCGAGAGATGGGAGCCTTCGCCCCCCTCGCCTAGAGCCGCGGAAGCAGCGGAGGAGACGGCGCCTGGGGCGGGCGTGGGAGCGCCCACCGCCGGGCACCCTACGAGAGAGGCGACGCACGCCGCGGAGGCGCCCGCACGCGCCGCGGAAATGGCTGGGGCGAGGCGGTGGCCACACCGGCGGTGGCTACAGCGCCCGCCAAGCCCCTAAGGAAGAGGAAACGAGGGTTTTCCACCCTGAGGTAGGCGAGTGCTTCCCCTCAACCCCGTTTTTTAGATCGGCTAGGGCCTAATTTTCTTGCCTTCGCATTCACAGGGTGGCGCCCACTGCGCCCCCCTCGCACCTGCTAAGGTGCTGAGGTCGGACGCGGCCGACCCCACCAGGCGACGCTCGTCGAGGGCGTCGCGGGCGGCCGCGAGCACGGCGGCGGTGGCGAGTGGGGACTCGCGTGGTGCGGCCGAAGCCACGGAGCCGCGGCCGGCGGCGACGACTTCGAGCCGCCGCCGGTGGCCGTGGAGGTGCGGCGGGCGGCGGCGGTTGCGGAGCCGCATCAACCGGCGACGGCCGTGGAGCCGCGGCCGGTGGCGTCGGCCGTGGCGACGACCACGGCCGTGGCGTTGCCGCGCCGCCGACTTCGCCGGCGCCGTCGCGGACGGCAGCCCGAGGGTGGTGGTGGTTGAGATCCCCGACGACGACGACATCCTGCAGCCGGGTTGGGACCAGTGGGCGAGCCCGCCTGCATCAGTCCCTGAGGCCTCGGCGGGGGCACTCGTGGTCAAGGGCGGCGTTGCAGCGGTGCTAGGACGCCCAACGGACGGCGCCGGAGCCTCGTCGTCGCGCGCCCGACCCTTAGCGCGCCCGGAGCAGGAGCAGGAGCATGCCAACGCCCCGCCGGCCCACTTCGTTGACGCTCAGGCGGAGCAGGGGCTGTGGCAGGAGCTCCGTGACCATGGCGCTTCGCTCAACCGTGCGTTGAACGAGGCGCTGCGGATCCACAGTGGTCCTGTGTGGCATGTCTTCCAGTTGGTTGGGTTTCGTTGGGTTTCGCAGTTCTTTCTCCCGTTCTCTTTGTGTTCATGCTTTTCTTGACGCCCGTTCTTCTCGCCTCGCTTGTTAGCGGCAGGAGCTGGAGCGTCGGGCTCGGGAGAGGTACAACACCCTCGACCGCCTCGACGCCGACCTCCACTGGTACCGGGGGCAGTACGAGGCCCTAGATGCCCTCGCCGAGGCCCTAAGGTCGCCGGATCAATGGCTGGCGTACAGGGCCGAGGCTCGCCGGACCTCGCCTGCGGAGCAGGGCACCCAGGCTGCGGGAGGCGCGTCCACGGTCGAGAGGGTGCGGACGGCGTTGGTGGAGCGGGGACAACGCGCCGCGCCGGGCTCGCGAGGACTCGGGAGGGGGCACGCTCCGTCGCCGCGGCGTGGGAGGCCGAGGTCGTCACCGCCCGCGTCCAGCTTCAACAGGGATGCGTGGCCCTCGAGGAGACTGAGGGGCTGAAGACGGCCCTGGCGGACAAGGCTGTCGCGCTCACCGCGGCGGAGGAGCAACTCCGGCAGGAGCGGGCCGCACGCCAGTTAGCGGAATGCAGGCTTCAGCTGGAGCGAGCCGCGCTTGTCGAGGCCCGGGCCATGCTCGAGCAGGAGCGCATGGCGCGGGAGGAGGCGCTGGGCCCACTCCAGCGGGAGCGCGCCGCACTCGAGGGGGCGCAGGCCACGCTCAAGCAGCGGGAGGAGGAGGTGTCGAGGCTCAACGGTGAGCTGGTTTAGATCGGCATCTCGCACGAGGATCTGCGCCAGTCCCTCGAGGAGCAGGAGGCCTCGGTTCTCAAGCTGCAGCGCCAAGCCGAGGAGGTGTGCCAGTCCCTCGAGGGGGAGAAGAAGCAGGTCGAAGGTGAGTTTGCTTTCTCCTGCTTTTCGCTTTTTGATTCGTTCTTTAGGGATTCGCTCCCAACTTTATTTCTCTTTGTTCGTGGCTTTCAGGCTTGCCGACCGCCCTGGGGAACATGACTTCCCAGGCCGAGGCGATGCAGACGGCCTACAACTTCTCTCAACAGGAGTTGGAGGCGCTGCAGGCCGCCGCCCTCGAGACCTGCCAAGGGATCGAGGAGGGCAAGGTGCTTTCCGGGAGCTCACTGGCAAGCCGCCTGCACGCCCTCAGGTGGCACGTCTCCCAGCGGATGCATCGTGTGCTCCACCTTGGTGTCAGGAAGGCCCTCGGTGTGGTGGGGTCACACTACCAGGTGGACTTCGAAGCCGTGTCCTCCGGCTACGTCGTCCCGGTCGGCGTCGAGGATGAGGAGGCAATGAACCGCGTGGACGCGCTCGCCGCCCCTGCTGCTGACGCGCTTGCCGAGGACTTCATGGAGTTCTTGTTCCTGGATGCCCCCGGCGCCGACGATCCTCAGGCCTGAAGACCAATGGGCGTCGAGCCCTTTTGTTTTAAGTGTTAGTGTTTGGGCCTCACGCCCATGTAACATATAATAATTTTATTGAGACGTCCTTTTTTGTAAATATAAGTAAGGTTTCTAATTTCGCTTGTCGCGCCATTCCACTACTCTTTCCTAGACTTAGGCAAATCTGTCGTAGGGAAGTTCGATTTCGCGAGTGGCCCGTTGTTCTGAAGGCGAGGGAGAAGGGCCGTATCCTGCTGGAGGCGTAGGCTATCTCCGACTCGCGCGTCTTTCCCGCTTGGATACCCGCGCTCTATCCGATCTTGCCCGAGGCTTAGGTTGAGGCGTAGTTGGCGAACTCGCGAGTTTTTTGCGAAAAAATGGGACCATTTTTCGGGGGGGGATGCCCCCCGTAGTAGCCCCCGAGGGTGGCTTGGTTTTTTGGGGAAGCCAAGTTGCCCTTTAACTTTATTGACTTATTGATATTTACATCTAAACTGCCAACTGGTGTGTTGGGCATGTAATTTACAACAAAAAACTTGGAAATCCTCGCTAAGGGTAGCAGCGACGTAGCTGCTGGATGTTCCAAGCGTTGGTGAGTTCTTCTCCATCTTCGTTGGCCAGCTTGTATGTGTCGGGCTTGAGCACCTTCACCACAATGTAGGGTCCCTCCCACGGGGGCGACAGCTTGTGGCGGCCTCGATTGTCCTGGCGCAGCCTCAGGACCAGGTCCCCCTCGCTGAAGTCTCGACGTCGTACCTTCCGGGCTTGGTAGTGCCTTAGGGCTTGCTGGTACCTCGCGGAGTGCATCAGAGCCACGATTCGGGCCTCGTCCAGTTGGTCTAGCAAGTCCTCTCGGGCTCGTTGGTTGGCGCCCTTGTCGTAGCCTCGAACTCTGGGCGACCCGTACTCAAAGTCTGTAGGGAGGATAGCCTCCGCGCCGTAGACCAGAAAGAACTGGGTGAACCCAGTGGCTCTGCTTGGGGTGGTCCTGAGACTCCACACGACCGCTGGCAGCTCTTGGAGCCATTTTCGGTCGGACTTGTTCAGTCAGTCGAAAATCCTGGGCTTGAGGCCTTGTAGGATCATGTCGTTGGTGCGCTCCACTTGGCCGTTGGTCTGTGGATGCACCACGGCTGCCCAGTCCACGCGGATGTGGAATTTGTCGCAGAATTCTAGGAATTTCCTGCCCATGAATTGGGACCCGTTGTCGGTGATGATGGAGTTGGGCACTCCAAAGCGGTAGACGATGTCAGTGAGGAACGTCACAGCCTACTCCGCCCTGAGATTCGTGATGGGGCGCACTTCAACCCATTTGGAAAATTTGCCAATGGCGACCAGCAGGTGGGTGTAGCCCCCGGCCGCTTTTCGCAAAGGCTCGACGATGTCCAGTCCCCACACGGCGAAAGGCCACATGACGGGGATGGTCTGCAAGACGTGCGCAGGGAGGTTGGTCTTGCGGACGTCGAACTAGCACCCCTCGCAGGTGCGCACGATCTTGCTGGCGTCGGCCACCGTGGTGGGCCAGTAGAAGCCCTGGCGGAGCGCATTGCCCACGAGGGTATGTGGCGCTGCATGGTGGCCGCATACGCCCGCGTGTATGTCCCGGAGGAGCTCGCGCCCCTGCGGGATGGGTACGCATCGCTGTAGGACGCCGGACGCGGCGCGTTTGTATAGCTCGCCGTCGACGAGAGCGAACGACTTGGCCATCTTGGTGATGCATCTCGCCTCGGATCGGTCCGAGGGGAGCTCCCCTCGGTCCATCCAGGCGATGTACTTGTCGCGCCAATCTCCCTCGTTGAGGGTTGGCTCTATATCCATGGCCTGGGCCTCGTCGGCGCCGTACCCTTCGAGCAGGGAGAGCACATACGCCTCGTTCGAGGGGTCCTCGTCCTTAGGCTCAGCGCCTGTTGGACTCGAGGGAGCCCCCGAGGGTTCTTCGCGGCTCGAGGGGCATGGCTCGAGGTTGACGGACGGCCGAGCGATGTCCCGAGCAAAAATGTTCGGGGGGACAGTGATTCGCCCTGACGCGATTTTGGCGAGTTCGTCCGCCTCCTCGTTGTACCGGCGAGGCACGTGGTTGAGTTCTATGCCATAGAACTTGTCCTCGAGGGCTCGCACAGCCTTGCAGTATGCCTCCATCTTGTTGTCGTGGCAGCTCGCGTTCTTCATAACCTGGTCGATCACGAGTTGCGAGTCTCCCCTCACGTCGAGGCGATTGATGCCTGTCTCGATGGTGATTTTGAGGCCGCAAAGGAGGGCCTCGTACTCAGCCATGTTGTTTGACGCGGGAAAGTGGAGACGCACTGCGTATCTCATGTGCTCCTCGAGAGGTGAGACAAAAAGCAGGCCCACGCCCGCGCCTGTCTTCATCACTGACCCGTCGAAGTACAGGGTCCAGGACTCGGCCTGGATCTGCGGTGGCGGCAGCTCTGTGTCCATCCACTCGGCGACGAAGTCCGCCAAGATCTGGGATTTGATTGCCTTGCGCGGCGCATAGGCGAGTGTCTCGCCCATCAGTTCTACTGACCACTTGGCAATTCTGCCTCCTGCATCCAGGTTGCGGATGATCTCCCCTAACGGGAATGTTGACGGATAAAAGACGTATCCCTCTACGATCCGCAAGCGTACGGACCCCACACCTTTTTCACCACGGGATTCCCAAGGTTCTTGTCAATCCGCGGAGCAAGGGGATTACAAGCGTTCGATCAACAACGACACACTAGCTACTAAAACCCTAACTACTATTATACTAGAAAACACTAAACTACACTAGAGAGAATGATTAAGATATCAAGGTAGAAGACAGTCGCCCATGGGTCTACGATACTAGAGCATGCAATCGCTTAAAGACATGAAAACCAATCTAATCCATCGGGGTTGTGACCACGGTTTCGCCCTTTCCCTCCTCTCGTACTGTCACTACGCGAAGGTATTAATGACTAGACCTTTGATGGACACGGCGTATTGAATGGATCCAAGGAAGCATTGGAGCTCGTACTCCCTCTACGGCATGGTAGCGAACCT
Organism: Cenchrus americanus; assembly: GCA_947561735.1. NCBI lineage: Eukaryota > Viridiplantae > Streptophyta > Magnoliopsida > Poales > Poaceae > Cenchrus > Cenchrus americanus. Next base: position 97,294,418 of record OX387240.1, read on the forward strand.
TAAGCATGAAAGTATATTCAACACAAGATGATAGATAGATAATCCGACAAAGTGCGATTACATCTCAAGATCGATTACAACCCATGGACGAATGAGAAGATTATCCCATCAAGGTGCTGATCATGGCACCGTTGATCATGGTTTCCCTTCCACCGGTGTCTTCCTTCTTCTCCATGAGAGGGTGCTTCCTTCGAGGTGGTTGATCTCCCGCCGGAGATCCTCCTCCTCTCTCTCTAGCTTATGGATGGCCTTCTGGTGCGAATGACTCCTCCCTTCGGTGTTGGCGGCGCCTCGGGGATTTTAGGGTTGAAGATCCTTCGAGGGCAAGGAAAACGGGACCGAACCGGTGCCGGAACTGGGCTGGGCCGGCCGGCCTGGGCCGACCGGCCCAGGCCCAATTCGGCCCGGTTCGGTCGCCCCTTTTGCTCCGTGGGTCCTCGTGCACTTATGTACTTTGCCCCCTCCACTTGCATGATTTTGATGCTGTTATCCTCACGTCCAAGATGGAGGCTCTCTTTGCATGAAGTTCGATCTTTTACGCTTCAATCCCCGGGGGTGTTCCTCGTAGCACTTCGGTCCTCGCCACCATTAGAAGTGATTTCAGCAAGCTCATGAACACGAACAAGACTCCGTGAATGCTCCTTTGAACTTGTTGCGAATCCGTCCTTTATGTCCATGTTTTCCTACATAAACACAACACTTCCAAATGCATGCACAAAGATGAACTTGTTATATGATTAGTGTGCCTAGTGGCGGGTTAGTTCCATAATCAAATCCAAACCAAAGTGTAATGAACATGCTAGGTGCACCAAAATACACCGTCAACATCTCCCCCACACTTAGCTCTTGCTCATCCTCGAGCAAGTACTCGTAAAAGAATTTCGTCCAAGGTGTGTAATCGTGTATCATTAATCCTCCTTCACAAGTTAGTCAATCCTTTCATATTTAATACATAAACACAAAGTAATGATAATCAAACATAAACATGGGCGTTTAGAACTTTTACCACGTCAAGTTTTACCCCACAACTCAAACTCTTCACTCGAAGTCTTCAATTTCAGCCATGCTTACTCCTTTGCTTCCATCGGAGGGTTTTTATGGTTTTCAAAACAAAAATTCCTGCAACAAGTATTAGACAAAAACCTTTCTCCAAGCTCTCTCAAGTCACTCATATAAAGTGGCTATCCTAACCAAATTTTATAAAACTCTCACCTCCCATTAATCTCTCATATATCATGTAAAGTGGAGCTATAGGTAGGGCTAGCGCAATCAACACAAGTATTGTCAAACTAAGAACTTCCTCTAATGGTTGTCTACCTTTCAAAGCCAATGATCATGAGAATTAACCATATGTAGAGATATCAAGGATGAGAAGATTTAGAATGGTGGACATGTGCAAGGGCAAAAGAAAATTGTGACTACAAGGCACCAATGATGTCCTCGTTGTCGGATTGCACATGGTTGGAAATAGAGTAAAAGTTTCGTCTCACAATCAACGTGACACCCTTCCTTACACTTTATTATTTTTCTTTTCTTTCACTTGATCCATCCCTCTCGTATCTTCATTGCTACCCCATCTTTTTCTCTTTTTCTTTTTCTTCTTTCATTCACATATGATTTTTCTTTCTTTCTTTCTTTCTTTTCCATACACATACTTTTTCTCTTTATTTTTCTCTCTCTTGACAACTTTTCAAAGCTTTCAATTCTCTCTTTCCTCGCATGCATACAATCTGAAATTTTAAATAAATCATGCTAGAGACGAGACGAAACTTTGAAAATAGGTTGTGTTCAAGGAATACGATGTACAAAAGAGATGTATAGGGTTGGGTATGGAATCCGGCGACGATCGTGACTTTTGTTGTGAAAGTCACGTACCGAATATATGACGAGGCTAGCAACAAAAGATAAGCACAAGGACATGATCATTGCTTAAAATTAAAACTCGCCAAGGGAGAAGGGTCCTAGCCTAACTCATCGTGCTAATCACACTTATGGTGGAGCGAAAAAAATAAACTTGGCTTTGGATAGGAATTTTTTTCTTACTCTCAACTTGGAAAAAGAGGTTTTGCTAACCTTTATTACAAGGGTTTTAAGATAATTTTCAGAACTGAAATCCTCCAATTTTTAGCATCGAACATAGCACAACTAACATGTGAAGCTCAAGATCGAAGTGCGGTATGGGTACTTTAAGTAGTAGCGATTCCACTAAGCACCACGGTAGACGTTTTTCAAACCACATACTTGTGTTCATATATCAAGAATCGAAGATTAAACAAACAAGTAAATAAAGATAAGCAATACATAAAACACAAAGATATATATAAAGACTCTTTTTATTTGATTTTCTTGACTCAACACTAATTTAAGACACTTGCAAAATTTTTAAAACACACTCAAAAACTAAAGACTCATTAAAACACTAAGACTCACACACGAAGATTAAACCGAACCTAAACTTGAAGTTCAAAAGGTAAGGCTAGCGAGCTAGCTCTCCCCCACACTTAAAACATACGACGTCCTCGTCGTATCTTACAAAAATCCTAAGGGGAAAACTAGATCTAGTGGTACTTCAAGCAAGTTTTGCACCACTTGCCTCTCATGTTTCCAACCATGCCGAAAAGTTTGCGCACGTTGCGGTTAAGGAACTTGTAGTCGTCTTCAACTACGCGCTCCAAGTCCTCCATACGCTGCTTCATCGCTTCCATGGCTTGGAGACATTCGTCGGCCGACGTGTAGAGATCCGCGATGGATTGACGGCAAACTCGACAACACATCGGATGCAATCCGAAGGGGTCGTCGTCGCCATAATCTCCACCGTTGTCACCACCGTCGTTGCCACCTCCATTGTCGTTGCCTTCGTTGCCGTCGCCGTTGGGGCCTTCGGGAGTCCTTTCCTTGGGCTGCTCATCCCAATCATCATCATCTCTACCGGCGGCCGCCCACGAGCTCGGGCTACGATCGTCGGAGTAGTCGCTATCCCCATAATCCTTAGGCTCTGGTGACACCTCCTTGTAGTCTTTGCGCTTGATGCCTTGGATGCGTGCCGACCTTCGGACGGGTGTAGGGACCTTCTCTCCTTCGACGGGGTTGCGAGATGCAAGAGCTCCGGTCGGGACACGTCCTCCGCAACGGATGTGTGCGGTCCTCTTGACGGGTAGCTTGAGCTCGCATCGCATCGCCTCCTCCATCGATGGCTTCTTGGCTTCTAGCTTCAACTCTAAGCTCCTTGGGGGCACAATGGCTGCTACAAGGGTGCAAAATATTGCTTGAAAGGTTTGATCCTCGAGCTCCCAATTCGGCCAAATAAATAGTCCTGAGAGAAAAGCCCTGGGAACCTTATTTTCCTTTTTTACACTTGCATTAAAATTTTCCGACCAAACAAGGAAGTCAAAATAGAGCAATTCGGGCGAAATTCGGCATCATCGGACGTCGGGCCCCTCTGGGCCGGTCCTCCTGGGCCGGCCGGCCCACCCTGCCTCGGGGGCCGGGCCGGTCCGGGTTTTTGCACACCGCCCTATTTTTTCTTCCTTAGCCCATGGGGAAAAGTTGGCCCAGTAAATCTTCGCGAAAAACTCCAGAAAACTAAAAGAAAAATTATTTACAGCAGTTGATGCCTTGTTTTTCGTCCTAGGCGGGACGTTCGGGCTCTTCCTCCATGGTGAAGACGTCAACATGGTGAAGGGGGACGACATCGGGTTCGTAGTAAACCTTAAGCCGCTGTACATTCACCACAAATTGATCACCGTTTATATCCATAATGGTTACCACTCCGTTGGAGAACACCGAATGCACAACATAAGGTCCGTCCCACTTGCTTTGCAATTTCCCCTTTCCGAAGGTTTTAAACCTCGAATTGTAGAGGAGGACCTTATCTCCTTCTTTAAATTCTTTTTTCTTTAATCTTTTATCATACCACCTTTTGATTCTCTCCTTGTATATGCTTGCGTTTTCATATGCCTTCAACCTCAACTCCTCTAGCTCGCTTATTTGAATTCTTCGTTTCACCACCGCGGCATCGAGATCAAGGTTCATCTCTTTAATCGCCCAATAGGCTTTATGTTCCAACTCAACCGGAAGGTGGCAAGCTTTTCCATAGACGAATTGATAAGGGGTCATACCTATCGGTGTTTTAAACGCCGTTCGATAAGCCCATAAAGCTCCGTCTAATTTCTTTGACCAATCCTTGCCTCCCTTCTCTATGGTCTTGTTGAGTATGCTTTTTAATTGCCTATTTGACGTCTCCGCTTGTCCGTTGGTTTGTGGGTGATAGGCCGTGGAGACCCTATGCTCAATCCCCAACTTGGACAAGCACTTTTTGAAGTTCTTCCCGGTGAAATGAGTTCCTCCATCACTTATCACGATTCTCAGTGTACCGAAACGGGGAAACATCACGTTCTTGATCATAGTGATGGACTCCTCCGTGGAAGCCTTACGACATGGTATTTCCTCTACCCACTTGGATACATAATCAACCATAACAAGGATATACTCGAATCCAAATGAGTTTTTAAAAGGCCCCATGAAGTCTATGCCCCATACATCGAATATGTCGATTTGCAAGTTGTATTTCAAAGGCATAGAATTTCTTTGAGAGATGTTTCCGGTTCTTTGGCATTCGGGGCATGACGCAACATATCTTTTAGTATCTTCATGCATCTCCGGCCAATAGAATCCGCTCGACCATACTTTTGCTTCGGTTCGAAAATGGCTATAGTGTCCACCGTACTCCGCCGAGTGGCACTTCCTTAGAATCTCAACCCTCTCTTCTCTTGGCACACATCTTCTCATCACTCCATCATTGCCAAGCTTGAAGAGGTATGGTGCATCCCAAAAATATTTCTTACTTTCGAAGATTATCTTCCTTTGAGTGTTTTTATCTAAATGATCGAGGGGCATCTTCCGAATTGCTCGAATGATGTCGATCATCCAAGAATCTTTATCGAGCACTCTATAGAGGTGGTCATCTCTCATCTTATCTTCTATGGGCTCTTTATCATCTTGTCCACGATTCATCCTAGACAAATGATCGGCCACAACATTCTCCACCCCCTTTTTATCACGAATTTCAACATCAAACTCTTGGAGAAGAAGGATCCAACGAATCAAACGTGGTTTAGCTTCCTTCTTAGCCAAGAGATACTTGATGGCTGCGTGATCGGTGTAAACAATGACCTTCGAGTTCACGATGTAAGATCTGAATTTTTCGAAAGCGAATACCACCGCTAACAATTCTTTTTCCGTAGTGGCGTAATTTAATTGTGCCCCACTAAGAGTTTTGCTAGCGTAATAAACGGCGTGAACTCGGCCTTCCTTTCTTTGACCCAAGACTGGGCCTACGACGTAGTCACTTGCGTCACACATGATCTCGAAAGGTTGGCTCCAATCTGGAGGTTGGATGATGGGAGCGCTCACCAACGCATTTTTCAAGGTCCGGAATGCCGCTAGGCACTTCTCGTCAAAGTCGAAAGCCACATCCTTTTGAAGAAGGTGCGTTAAAGGTTAGTGATCTTCGAGAAGTCCTTTATAAATCTTCTATAAAATCCGGCATGGCCTAGAAAGCTCCTTAAGGACTTAACATCCGTAGGAGGTGGGAGTTGCTCAACCGTCTCTACCTTAGCCTTGTCCACTTCAATTCCTCTCTCGGATATAACATGTCCGAGCACTATGCCTTACTTAACCATGAAGTGGCACTTTTCCCAATTTAAAACCAAATCTACCTCCGCACACCTTGTGAGGACCTTTTCTAAGTTTGCTAAGCAATCCATGAACGTCTTCCCGTAAACGGAAAAATCATCCATAAACACTTCAACAATTTCTTCGATGAATTCCGAAAACACGGCCATCATGCAACGTTGAAAAGAGGCCGGAGCGTTGCATAGGCCGAAGGGCATCCTCCTATATGCAAACGTTCCGTAAGGACACGTAAACGTTGTCTTATGTTGATCTTCCGGGTGAATGGGAATTTGCATGAACCCCGAGTATCCATCGAGAAAGCAAAAATAAGCGTGGTTTGCTAACCTCTCGAGCATCTCGTCTATGAACGGTAGGGGGAAGTGATCTTTCTTCGTCGCTTTGTTAAGCTTACGATAATCGATACACATCCGCCACCCGGTCACGGTTCTTTGCGGTATCAACTCGTTCTTCTCATTCTTCACCACGGTCAAACCTCCCTTCTTCGGTACACAATGTACCGGGCTCACCCATTCGCTATGCGGAACCGGGTAGATGATTCCGGCATCAAGTAACTTGATAACCTCTTTCTTTACTACCTCTCGCATGGCATGGGTTAGCCTCCTTTGGTGGTCCACTACAGGCTTACATTGGTCTTCCATTGGTATACGATGAGTGCAAAAGGCTGGGCTAATACCTCCGAGATCATTAATTGAATATCCAATCACCTTCCTATGTTTTTTTAATAAAATCAGCAACGCTTCATTTTCTTCGGGACTCAACTCGTCGCTCACAATGACTGGATAAGTTTTGTCTGGGCCCAAAAATTCATGTTTTAATCCCTTGGGCAAAGGTTTAAGGTCTACCTCGGGCACTTGTGGCTCCTCGGGTTTGATTTCTCCTATGTCTTCGAATTTCTCTTCCTCCACACTACCATCATGCGGCTCTAAGCCTTTTGTTGCTTCCTCTAGTTCTTCATCTTGTTGATTACTAATTTGATTTTCCATTGCTCTTTGCAGCGGGTCTCTAAGGGTTTCAACAAAACAAAGACTATCTATCTCTTCTACTTCTTCATCTTCGGGAGGAAAAGGTGTAAGGTGTTTAGAAGCACGAAGAATGTTATAAGTGTACTTTGTTCCATTAAGGTTCATTGTTACTTTGCCTTCTCCGGCATCTAACACGGCATCAACCAACTTAAGAAAAGGCCTACCTAAGATTATCTGATCAGAATTACTATGGTAAGCATCAATAACAAAGAAATCGGTTGGTATATAGTTTCTAGAGATTTTTACTTTCATGTTGCAAGCAATACCTAGAGGTTTGATAGTTCTACCATCTCCCATAATTAATTTCGTTGATGTTGGAGCTAAGTCTAGGTTGTGGTATTGAACTTTATCGTAAATTTTAGAAGATAGAACACTTACTTGGGCTCCGATGTCGCATAAAGCTTTGCATTGAACTCCGTTGATCTCGCAACTCAAGTGCGGCGTCATCTTCTCTTCTTCTTCGGATCCTATCGAGTAAATTTCAGCGAGGCGAGCGTATGGTGATGCTTCGGGCTTGATCCCCATGATTCTCTTCACCTCGGCAATATGTTCCGGATCCACCACGTCATCTCCAAAGAGCTTTTCAAAATTCTCACTGGTGGTTTCGAGGTCGTATGAATTTTCAGCTTTCTTCTCCGGTGGGAAATCCACTTCCAATGCTCTTGCCATTCCCTTTTGATTAGGGAACGGTCTCCTCTTGTCGAATACTTCTCCGTAATCAATAGGAACCCAATCCATTGGTTGGAACTCCCTTAGTGGCTTCGCGCTTGACATGCTTCTCTTGTTCGTCTCATTTGGTGTGGCGAAGTCGGCGCTTGGTGTAGTTCTTGACTTGATGTGTTCTTGTTCAAGCTTTTCCATGATTGGTTCCTCTTTTGCGACTTCCGGGGTTGCCTCTTTAGAAAAATCAGCAAGCTTCTTCTTCCTTGAATTGAATTCCGGCTCTTCCACAAGTCTTGTTTCCCAATCTCTTCGCATGGCAGCCGCTTTACTAACTTTTTGTAGAAGTTGGGCGGCTTCCGTGAGTGTTTTCTCCATGAGATCCCCACCTGCACACATTTCGACGTGTCGCATGCAACTAGGGGTTAGGGAAAAGAAAAATGTATGCAAGAGTACGTCACCGGTGAAGCCGAGTTTTGGTCCTTGTTCGATTAATCCATTAAACCTATCCAAGGCTTGGTCTATCCCTTCCTCTTCTCCTTGCATGAAATTGATCACTTGCCTCCTTAGATGTTGAACCTTGCTAATTGGAAAGAACTTCTCGCAAAACTTCTTTGTCAACTTGTTCCAATTGCCTTCAACTTCAAAGGACGCAACCGAATACCATGTCTTGGCTTTGCCGGTAAGTGAGTAGGGAAAGAGATTCCATTTGAACCATTCATCGGGAACTCCTTCTTGAAGCACCGTGTTGCATATTGTCGTGAAATCCCTTATGTGTCTATATGGGTTCTCCGTAACCATCCCTTCAAATGGGTTTTCCGCCACCATCTTGATGATCTTGGATTTAATTTCATACTTGGTCGCTTCGAGCTTCGAATCCGACTCTTGTACTTTTATGTCTTCACATCGAGGGCTAGCGTAATCCCTTAATGATTTCTCCGGTTCTTCCACAGGTTGATTAACGAACTCCATCTAGACAATAAGATAAAAACAAAAACAAAAACGAAACAAGTGTTTTTCTAGATGATAAATGTTAGATATAGCAAATAAAAGATAAACTAAATATAAAACTAAGTTAGATGCAAATAAAACGATGTAAACTAACTTGCTCCCCGGCAACGGCGCCAGAAAAAGGGGCTTGTTGACGGATAAAAGACGTATCCCTCTACGATCCGCAAGCGTACGGACCCCACACCCTTTTCACCACGGGATTCCCAAGGTTCTTGTCAATCCGCGGAGCAAGGGGATTACAAGCGTTCGATCAACAACGACACACTAGCTACTAAAACCCTAACTACTATTATACTAGAAAACACTAAACTACACTAGAGAGAATGATTAAGATATCAAGGTAGAAGACACTCGCCCATGGGTCTACGATACTAGAGCATGCAATCGCTTAAAGACATGAAAACCAATCTAATCCATCGGGGTTGTGACCACGGTTTCGCCCTTTCCCTCCTCTCGTACTGTCACTACGCGAAGGTATTCATGACTAGACCTTTGATGGACACGGCGTATTGAATGGATCCAAGGAAGCATTGGAGCTCGTACTCCCTCTACGGCATGGTAGCGAACCTTAAGCATGAAAGTATATTCAACACAAGATGATAGATAGATAATCCGACAAAGTGCGATTACATCTCAAGATCGATTACAACCCATGGACGAATGAGAAGATTACCCCATCAAGGTGCTGATCATGGCACCGTTGATCATGGTTTCCCTTCCAATGGTGTCTTCCTTCTTCTCCACGAGAGGGTGCTTCCTTCCAGGTGGTTGATCTTCCGCCGGAGATCCTCCTCCTCTCTCTCTAGCTTATGGATGGCCTTCTGGTGCGAATGACTCCTCCCTTCGGTGTTGGCGGCGCCTCGGGGCTTTTAGGGTTGAAGATCCTTCGAGGGCAAGGAAAACGGGACCGAACCGGTGCCGGAACTGGGCTGGGCCGGCCGGCTCGGGCCGGCCGCCTGTGCCCACCCGGCCCGGTTCGGTCGCCCCTTTTGCTCCGTGGGTCCTCGTGCACTTATGTACTTTGCCCCCTCCACTTGCATGATTTTGATGTCGTTATCCTCGCGTCCAAGATGGAGGCTCTCTTTGCATGAAGTTCGATCTTTTACGCTTCAATCCCGGGGGTGTTCCTCGTAGCACTTCGGTCCTCGCCACCATTGGAAGTGATTTCAGCAAGCTCATGAACACGAACAAGACTCCGTGAATGCTCCTTTGAACTTGTTGCGAATCCGTCCTTTATGTCCATGTTTTCCTACATAAACACAACACTTCCAAATGCATGCACAAAGATGAACTTGTTATATGATTAGTGTGCCTAGTGGCGGGTTAGTTCCGTAATCAAATCCAAACCAAAGTGTAATGAACATACTAGGTGCACCAAAATAGACCGTCAACAGGGAAGGAGGAGACCACCATGACCGGGTGAGCCTCGAAGTAGTGATGGAGCTTCCGCCGCGCAAGGACCGCTGCGTAGAGCAGCTTCTGGACCTGCGGATAGCGCGCCTTTTTTTTCGGACAGAACCTCGATGATGTAGTAGACCGGCCACTGGACTGGCAGGGTGTGCCCCTCCTCCGTGCTCTCTACTACGATGACAGCGCTGACCACCTGAGTGGTCGCGGCTACATAGAGGTACAGACCTCGCCATCCTGAGGCGGCGTAAGAATCGGGGTGTGGGCGAGCGTCTCCTTCAGCTTGTCAAGGGCCTCCTGGGCCTCGACGGTCCAGGAGAACCGCTCGTGTTTTTTCAGGAGTCGATAAAGGGGCAGGCCTTTCTCGCCGAGCCACGAAATGAAGCAGCTCAAGGCGGCGAGGCACCCCAACACCTTTTGGACCCCCTTGAGGTCTCGAATCGGACCCATTCGTTCGAGGGCAGCAACCTTTTTGGGGTTGGCCTCGATGCCTCGCTGGGAGACAATGTATCCTAACAACATGCCTCGCGGCACGCCAAAGACACACTTTTCGGGGTTCAATTTGACCCTGTTGGCCCGTAGGCAGCCGAACGCGATGCGGAGGTCGCTAACCAGGTCGTTCGCTTTCCTGGTTTTTACGACTATATCATCTACGTATGCCTCAACGGTCCGCCCGATGTGATCCCCGAAAACATGCTGCATACATCGCTGGTATGTAGCACCCTTGTTTCGGAGACCGAATGGCATCGTTACGTAGCAATCCATCCCGAATGGCGTGATGAACGAAGTCGCGAGCTGGTCGGACTCCTTAATTTTTATTTGGTGGTACCCGAAATAGGCGTCAAGGAAACACAAAAGTTCGCACCCGGTGGTCGAGTCAACGATTTGATCGATCCGTGGCAAAGGAAAAGGAACTTTAGGACATGCTTTATTTAAACTAGTATAGTCTACAAACATCCGCCACTTCTCATTCTTTTTCTTTACTAACACGGGGTTAGCTAGCCACGTGGGGTGGAACACTTCCTTGATGAATCCGGCCTCGAGGAGCTTCCCCAGCTCTACTCTGATCGCCCAGTGCTGCTCTTCGTCGAAGCGGCGAAGCCGTTGCTGCACAGCGCGGGAATAAGGTAGGATGGCAAGGGAGTGCTCGGCGACCTCCCTCGGGATGCCTGGCATGTCCGAGGGGCTCCACGCAAAGATGTCGGCGTTGTCGCAGAGGAAGTCGACGAGCACCACTTCCTATTTAGGTCGAGGGTGGAACTGACCCTGAACGCCTTGCCCTCAGGGGAAGCGGGGTCGAGGGGCACTTCTTTGGTTTGCTCGGCAGCCTCGAAGCTACCGGCGTGCTTGGCGGTGGAGTCGAGGTCCTCGTTGACCAGCTTCTCCAAGTTTTCCACGAGCGCTTCATCCAGCGCTAGAGCCTCCGCGTGCTCCACGCACTCGACATCGCAGTCGAATGCGTGCTCGATCGATGAGCCGACGGTGATGACACCCTTCGGCCCCGGCATCTTCATCTTGAGGTAGGTGTAATTGGGGACCGCCATGAACTTGGCATAGCACGGCCGCCCGAGGATGGCGTGGTACGCGCCCCTGAATCCCACCACCTCGAAGGTGAGTGTTTCCTTGCGGAAATTGTCTGGTGTGCCAAACCAGACCGGCAGATTGATCTGCCCGAGGGGCTGGACACGCTTGCCCGGCGCGACGCCATGGAATGGTGTCGTGCTAGGCTCCAGCTGGTCCAACACAATCCCCAACAGGCGCAGGGTGTGCACTTAGAGGATGTTGAGGCTGCTGCCTCCGTCCATCATCACCTTAGAGAACCGCACGTTCCCGATGACCGGGTCGACCACTAGCGGGTACTGACCCGGGTTGGGGATGCGGTTCAGGTGATCCTCGTGGCTAAAGGTGATGGCGTCCTCCGACCAGTCGAGGAAGGAGGGAGGAGCCTTCTCTGCGGCGAGGACCTCGTGGCCACTCCCGCTTGTGTTGGCTATTGGACATGTCGACAGTTGGCCCCCCGAAGATGAGGAAGACGTTCTCCACCGTAGAGAAGCCACCGGCGTCGCCGTCACCCCCATCCTTCTTGACCTCGCCGTCCTTTGCGGCAGCGCGGCCGTAGAACCTCTTGAGCATGTCGCACTGCTCGAGGGTGTGGTTGACCGACGCCTTGTGGTAGGGACATGGCTTCTTCAGCATGTCATCGAAAACCCCAGGGTCTCGAGGGGCCGGTCAAGGGCCCCGTCGAGGTGGGTCAACAGCAAGGGCTTCGTCACCATCGTCGTTGCGTCCCTGCTTGCGCGCCTTGCGGCGCGGCTTCTTTCCTTTCTTGCCCTGCTTGTTCTTCTGTTGGGGCTCCTTGGACTTGCTGCCCTCCGTGGGCACGTCGCCCACGCGCTTGCCTTTCTTCCCGTCGAAGATCGCCCCACCGCCTCCTCGCCGGAGGCAAAGCTGGTGGCGATGTCGAACAGCTCGTTCGAGTCGACCGGCGGGCTGCGCCCGAGCTCGCGCACAAGGTCCCGGCACGTGGTGCCCTCGAGGAAGGCGTGCACGATTTCGGATTGAGCGACGCTCGGGAGCTCCGTGCAGCGCTTGGTGAAGTGTCGTATGAAGTCCCGGAGCGACTCGCCGGGCTTCTGGGTGCACGCGCGCAGGTCCCAGGAGTTCCCAGGGCGCACGTGGAAGTTCCCCACGAAGGTGCGGACCAGATCGTCCCAGTTGTGGATCTGGCTGGCCGGCAGGTGCTCGAGCTACGTTCGCGCCGAGTCGGCGAGGTGCAGGTGGAGGTTACGAATGATAACCTCATCGGTGGTGGCCCCGCCCAGCTGGCACGCCAAGCGGTAGTCGTTGAGCCACACCCGGGGGTTCGTCTCCCCGTTATACTTTTCGATCGACGTGGGCTGGCGAAAGCGCTGGGGGAAGCTCGCCTTGCGGATCTCCCGGCTGAACACGCAGGTTCTCGGGGGCTCCGGCGTCGGTGAGCAGTCCTCCCGGCTATCGTAGCGCCCACCCTGTCGAGGGTGGTAGCCCGCCGTCGCCCGCGTCTCTTCGTTGCCTGTCCGCCGGGCATTGATGACGTTGCGGGCATCGCCATCTTGGGCTTGCCCGCGCGTGTCGAGGAGCCGCTCCTTGGCCGACGTGCACCCCGGGTTGGCGGGACGTTCCGCTGTGCCTCCCGTGTGTACCGATGGTTCGTGGCCCTGCGCGCCCCCGTCGTCCCGCGCGCTCCCCTGCTGGCGGATGCAGGACGCCGAGCTCTTGGCCTGCTGAACGGCCGCTTGCTCGATGAGCGCCTGCGCCTCGCGGTGCACGTTCTGGGCCTCGGGTGATGAGGGGGCCGGAATGACCCGTAGCAGTGTCGCAGCGGCCACGAGCTTCTGGCTTGCTCGCGGGTGTGTGTCGTCGACGTTGAAGTCGGTGTTGATGCACTCGCGCGCTTGCCTGCCCAGCTCTCGCGCACGCTCGCCGTGCACAGAAGCTTCTCCGGCGATGGAGGCTCGAAGCAGCCGCACCGCGCGGTACTCCTCCGCGAGCTTGGCTTCAAGCTCACGCGCTTGAGCCAGCTACGCGTTGACATCGGCCCCCCTCGTTGGTGAGGAGGGAGGGGCGCTCGGCCCCGCGCCCTGGCGTGGTCCAGTTCCCGGGCCGAGGGGAACCTCTCCGTCGCCAGCTTCTGCCTCGTTCGCGGTGTTTGCCTGGTCGTTGGTGATCACGACACAGCACTCCCGTGCGGGGTCGTAGCTCCCGGCGCTGGAGTCGTCGGAGTAGCCGAACCAGTAGTCCGTGGCGTCGAGGAACCGTCGAAACATCACTGGGTCCGGCACCCCGGAGAAGTCCCACTTCGCGTACCCGTGTGAAGTGGCAAGTGGCAGTTCGCTGGCGGAGCCGTGGGATGACTCGTCGTCAGCGGAAGTGCCGGGGTCCCTGGCGGCCGGAACATGGCGACCAGGGCGAACTCTGCACGTTGCCGCGTTGGTGTTGGCGGAGGCGACGTACGCCGTCGTAGCGCCACGCAGACCGACGGGGAATCGCGGTCCTGAGACCGAGCGCTCCCCCGTCGAGGCGGCCGTCGTCTCGCAGGTGGGCACGTCGCGTTGTGAGGCGACGTTGAAGGACCGATTAGGCGACCAAAGAGGGGGGGGAGTGAATGGGAGCCGATAAAAATTTTTCTCGAGGGAGATTGAAACTCCGACAAGACGAACTAGCTCGGTCGAACCCCCGAAATCACACGCTCCGCACTTCTACCTTCCGTTTGCCAAAACCACGTAGCCACCGGAGTGCTACCGGGTCCTAGGGAACAAACTCTACCAGCAACCACAACACACACGCAGCAACGACAGCGGAAACAACTCGAAAGCCGGCTAACCAGAGGGGGGCGGTTAGACTGGGTATAGGGGGCGGTTAGACCGCCTCCACCTCGTAACCAAGAAATCCTCCGAAACGCCTCTTCCGAGCACCAAAACTCACCCCGGTTTCACCAACAAAGATCTCTGGTCAAGACCATGCTAGCTACCAGAAAATCTTGGCGAAAACTAAAACTCCACCCAGGGGCTTAGGGGCGGTTAGACCGGCTACCAGGGGCGGTCTAACCTCCTGTACCCAGCAACGAACTCCAACCAAGAACACCTAGCAAACCGCACGAGAACGACCCCAAATTTCACCCGGACGCTCCTCCGATCAAGGTGAACAAACTCACGAGGAAAATGCGGCGAAACAAAACTTCAACCTGGAAACACCCAGGGCGGTTAGACCGCCCCCTGCAGGCGGTTAGACCGCCCCTTCCAGAAAACGAACCCGCGGGTCAAACCTCAACTTACTCGCGCCCGATCTCCCGAATCACTCCACGGATTGTAGCAAAACTTCGTGAATAGCTGGGTTACCTCCTGGGCAACCTCTACCTCAAAGGAATCGACCCGAAACGCTCACAATCAAGAGGAATCGAAGAAATCGCTTCTCTAGGGCAAGAACTTGCCCAACTCGAGAAACCACCAAATCGAGTCCGATTCAAAGAAGATTTGGGGGCAAAGTCACCAGCCAAAGAGGCACAAGAACCTCATATGTGACACCCACCAAACACCCCAAGAAATCGTCCTCAAAACACCGCCAACAAAGAGCTCCGAAAATCAACACAAAAGAGACGGGAAAACCACCATGATGAACAACGCCGAACCATCTATACATGCCATGAAAGGTTCGTACAAGGTCTAGCTTGCCACCCAAACATCCATCCTTCTCTCTAGATCTCACATGAAGCTCTCAAGCTAGTCCTCTAAAATCCTAAGGAAAATGGAGAACGAAAATGGAAAAACAAATGAGCTAGGGTTCCAAGAGTTGGCTGCCATCCACCCATTCAATGAGTATATATGGAGGCACCCAAAAGACTAAACTACCATTCACTAATAACTAGGGATACATGCCCCTCGAGGGCAGATTTGGAAGTCTTCATGTCTTCACCATCGGACGGATGCCCGGCGACCGCAACCTGCTTAGCCTCAACGCAAGCCTTGCGATCCGGATGCATGTCCTCCGCTTCGAAGCTTCTCGGCGCCGGCGGCCAGGGCGGTCAAACCGCCGCCCCTGGGCGGTTAGACCGGCCCGGGGGATCCGACCGGCCCCGGGCGGTCGGACCGCCCCTCCTGGGCGGTTGAACCGGCCTGGGCGGCCGCACCCCCTCGTCGAGTCTTCGGCCTCGGTTTTGTGGCTCAACCGAGTAACCCAGTGGTTTTCTGGTGAACCACTGCAAACCCCGCGAACTCGGTGTAGCCTCCGCCAATCTCCACTCATGACTCGGCTCCCACGTAGTCCCGGCTCGACCTTGGTTTTGAGGCTCTACCAAGAAACCGTCCACGACTTCATCTTGCCGTTCATGCCACCATGCGGCCCGCACTTGACCCCACTGGCCACCGGGTCCCTCGAACGAAGCCTACTTGTCTTCTCCACACCTGGAGGCCTCACCGCAACGACCTTTCACGCTTGTTCTTCACCTGCACCAACACGAGTCAAGCCGCAACCGCACCCGCAATACTTAGCCAAGAATCGGTCCACACAATGTTGTCAATCACTCATCACACAAGGGAGCGACCATCCACCGGTCCTCGAACCACACATGGTCCTCAGACGTGCGCAGCATGCCGGTGCTCCGCCCGCGCCCGTCGCGAGTGCCGGCCGAGAGCGTCGGCAGCGCCGAGGCGCCGAGGGGCCCGCAGCATCCGTGCTGGCGGGCGTTGATGTCGTGGCGGCGGGTGTGTTGACGGTTAATAGTTGTATCAAAGTTCGTTTATGACTTGCAAGCGGACAAGTCTCCCGTCGTAGTCAGGGGACCCTTCTTCCCTCGAGTGGTGAACCCAAGGTATCGAATCCATGGAACAAATGTGTGACGCAAAACTTAATCTAATAAAGCCAAGTAACTTCAATCTTTGATAAAAGAAACCCTAATGCATCTAAGTTAAAGACACGAAACTAATCTAATCTACTAAAGACCAGAGAAAACAAAGTAAGATTGGGTAGATATACCGTCTAGAGAGATCGGGGTAAGCCTTTTGTTGAAGTTCCAAGCAAGAGAAGAAGTAGCAAATCGAATCTTATTAGAAGCCTCTTTAAATCGTGGTTTCCCGTCCAAATCCGAAAACATCTGCCTTTCGGAACCCTTGTTCT
This sequence comes from Cenchrus americanus, assembly GCA_947561735.1. NCBI lineage: Eukaryota > Viridiplantae > Streptophyta > Magnoliopsida > Poales > Poaceae > Cenchrus > Cenchrus americanus. The sequence goes on from OX387240.1 coordinate 97,310,863, forward strand.
GTCACAACGTATCCCTACTCATGCGGGGAGCTTAGGGAGAGTCAAAAGGCAAGTCGAGATTCTTTTGGAAGATCCGGCATGTACCTCTAGCCACCGCGGCTACAAGAACACCCTATGTAATCTATCTCGAGAATAGAATTGGAATAAGCAAAGCCGATCGAAAAACGAAATCTTCGAGGAAACACTTGATCGCTAGGAAAAGATTAAACTTGATAATTCAACTATAACAATGATACATACACAAGATCACCACCGGTATCCTTCCTTGATCTTGCTTCTAGCTCCGGGAACTCCGACGTGGTCTTCCGTGCAAGGTTCCCACGTCAGCTAGGGGAACCCTAGTCAACTAGCTCGACCCTCTCCTCTCCGAGATGGTGTCCCTCTCTTCTCTGCTCCTCGGCGGCCGATGACGAATTGGATGATGTGTGGCTCTCGGTCAAGGGGCTATAAATAGCTTGATTGGCGGCTAGGGCAAAGGGGAGCCTCACTGGGCCCCCGGACAGTGGCCGGGCCGACCGCCCGGGTCGGCCGGCCTGGGCCCATCCAGGCCCAGCCCGAGGCCTCCTTTGCTCTACATCGGTTCCCTTGCTTCCTGGATGTTTCCCCCTTTTGCATGTAGGTCCATGTCGTCAGTTTCTCTCCAAATTGGACACAACTCCTTGTCTTGCAAGATTCAGCACTTTTCTGGTCAGGTCCTCAGAGTTTGTCATCTTCTCGGATCAAGTTGGCTTCTTGGAGTTAAGTTTGCTTCATTGCATGACTTGTACGGGGCTTCAAGGTCTTGTCATGAGGTGCTTGATGAACTTATATCGAAAGTATTGCATTCAACACTAAAACCCTGCATAAACACTAAACTCCAAAACCGACATGCACACGTGAACTTGTTATACCACAAAGGTTAGTACCAATGGATAAGGTATAAAACTCATGCCAACACCGAAGGTAAACTCATGGCTAGGTTGACGGATTTTCACCGTCAACATCTCCCCCATGCTTAAACCTTGCTCGTCCTCGAGTAAGCCTTCGATGGATATCATTGTTGCCAAACAATGTTAAACCTTGCACTTGATCACACATGAGAAAACATAATGCTCTCAAAATTTTAATTCATTAAAGTTCCATAATGTACTAGCCTTCATCTCTACGGAGGGTAGATTCTTATTAAGCTTATCCCACGGGTACTAACATGCTCACAAAGTTTAACTAGATCTCAGAATTTTTGAAATAAAGAGCGAGATAAAGAAAAGCTAAACCAAGTTCACAATTTTAAATCATCTTGTGTATTGCTCATAAACACTCAACTCACTTGTCTCTCAAGCCTATATATTCTACTCCTTTCCCTCTCATAACATATATGTGTGGTAGGCTTTATATGGAGCTTTGGGAAAGTTTATTCCTAACAAGATTTTATAAATGAGATGTTGTCAAAACAAGACAAGCTTCTCATGGTCTTACCGAGACTCGTCAAAAAGGTCATTGGAAAATAATGTTAAATCAAGGAGGGGAAAGAGAAAAATACGCACACTTTAGATGAGTGGACATGTGCAAATGGCAAAGAGTGATCCCGAGGCACAAAGGAAGTCCTCGTTATCGGATTGCACATGGTTGGAAAATGAGAATGGATCTTTTAAACTTGAAGCCTTGAATGCACTCTTAGAGAACCGGGGAGTTCACTTTATGCATACTCATATTTTTTCTCTTTCTCATATTTCTCAGTCTTTTCTTTCTTTCTTTCTTGTGGTAGGGACATGGCTTCTTCAGCATGTCATCAAAAACCCCAGGGTCTCGAGGGGCCGGTCAAGGGCCCAGTCGAGGTGGGTCAACAGCAAGGGCTTCGTCACCATCGTCGTTGCGTCCCTACTCGCGCGCCTCGCGGCGCGGCTTCTTTACTTTCTTGCCGTGCTTGTTCTTCTGTTGGGGCTCCTTGGACTTGCTGCCCTCCGCGGGCGCGTCGCCCACGCTCTTGCCTTTCTTCCCGTCGAAGATCGCCCCCACCGCCTTCTCGCCGGAGGCAAAGCTGGTGGCGATGTCGAACAGCTCGTTCGAGTCGACTGGCGGGCTGCGCCTGAGCTCGCGCACAAGGTCCCGACACGTGGTGCCCTCGAGGAAGGCGTGTACGATTTCGGATTGAGCGACACTCGGGAGCTCCGTGCAGCGCTTGCAGAAGTGTCGTATGAAGTCCCGGAGCGACTCGCCGGGCTTCTGGGTGCACGCGCGCAGGTCATAGGAGTTCCCAGGGCGCACGTACGTGCCCTGGAAGTTCCCCATGAAGGTGCAGACCAGATCGTCTCAGTTGTGGATCTGGCTGGCCGGCAGGTGCTCGAGCCACGTTCGCGCCGAGTCGGCGAGGTGCAGGTGGAGGTTACGGATGATTACCTCAACGGTGGTGGCCCCGCCCAGCTGGCACGCCAAGCGGTAGTCGTTGAGCCACACACGGGGGTCCGTCTCCCCGTTATACTTTTCGATCGACGTGGGCTGGCGAAAGCGCCGGGGAAGCTCGCCTTGCGGATCTCCCGGCTGAACACGCGGGTTCTCGGGGGCTCCGGCGTCGGTGAGCAGTCCTCCCGGCTATCGTAGCGCCCACCCTGTCGATGATGGTAGCCCGTCGTCGCCCGCGTCTCTTCGTTGCCCGTCCGCCGGGCGTTGATGATGTTGCGGGCGTCGCCATCTTGGGCTTTCCCGCGTGTGTCGAGGAGCCGCTCCTTGACCGACGTGCGCCCCTGGTTGGCGGGACGTTCCGCTGTGCCTCCCGTGTGTACCGATGGTTCGTGGCCCTGCGCACCCCCGTCATCCCACGCGCTTCCCTGCTGGCGGATGCAGGACGCCGAGCTCTCGGCCTGCTGAACGGCTGCTTGCTCGATGAGCGCCTGCGCCTCGCGGTGCAGGTTCCGCGCCTCAAGTGATGAGGGGGCCGGCATGGCCCGTAGCAGTGTCGCAGCGGCCACGAGCTTCTGGCTTGCTCGCGGGGGTGTGTCGTCGACGTTGAAGTCGGTGTTGATGCGCTCGCGGGCTTGCATGCCCAGCTCTCGCGCACGCTCGCTGTGCACGGAGGCTTCTCCGGCGATGGAGGCTCGAAGCAGCCGCACCGCGCGGTACTCCTCCACGAGCTTGGCTACAAGCTCGCGCGCTTGAGCTAGCTATGCGTTGACGTCGCCCCCCCTCGGTGGTGAGGAGGGAGGGGCGCTCAGCCCCGCGCCCTGGCGTGGTCCAGTTCCCGGGCCGAGGGGAACCTCTCCGTCGCCATCTTCTGCCACATTCGCGGTGTTTGCCTGGTCGTTGGTGATCACGACGCAGCACTCCCGTGCGGGGTCATAGCTCCCGGCGCTGGAGTCGTCGGAGTAGCCGAACCAGCAGTCCGTGGCGTCGAGGAACCGTCAGAACATCACTGGGTCCGGCACCCCGGAGAAGTCCCACTCCACGTACCCGTGTGAAGTGGCAAGTGGCAGTTCGCTGGCGGAGCCGTGGGACGACTCGTCGTCAGCGGAAGTGCCAGGGTCCCTGGCGGCCTGAACATGGCGACCAGGGCGAACCCTGCGCGTTTCCGCGTTGGTGTTGGAGGAGGCGACGTACGCCGTCGTAGCGCCGCGTAGACCGACGGGGACTCGCGGTCCTGAGACCGAGCGCTCCCTCGTCGGGGCGGCCGTCGTCTCACCGGTGGGCACGTCGCGTTGTGAGGCGATGTGCGCGGTATGCGGTGCTCCGCCCGCGCCCGTCGCGAGTGCCGGCGGAGCGTCGGCAGCGCCGAGGCGACGAGGGGCCCGCAGGATCCGTGCTGGCGGGCGTTGATGTCGTGGCGGCGGGTGTGTTGACGGTTAATAGTTGTATCAAAGTTCGTTTATGACTTGCAAGCGGACAAGTCTCCCGTCATAGTCAAGGGACCCTTCTTCCCTCGAGTGGTGAACCCAAGGTATCGAATCCGTGGAACAAATGTGTGACGCAAAACTTAATCTAATAAAGCCAAGTAACTTCAATCTTCGATAAAAGAAACCCTAATGCATCTAAGTTAAAGACACGAAACTAATCTAATCTACTAAAGACCGGAGAAAACAAAGTAATATTGGGTAGATAAACCGATCTAGAGAGATCGGGGTAAGCCTTTTGTTGAAGTTCCAAGCAAGAGAAGAAGTAGCAAATCGAATCTTATTAGAAGCCTCTTTAAATCGTGGTTTCCCGTCCAAATCCGAAAACATCCGCCTTTCGGAACACCCGTTCTGTCACAACGTATCCCTACTCATGCGGGGAGCTTAGGGCGAGTCAAAAGACAAGTCGAGATTCTTTTGGAAGATCCGGCGTGTACCTCTAGCCACCGCGGCTACAAGAACACCCTATGTAATCTATCTCGAGAATAGAATTGGAATAAGCAAAGCCGATCGAAAAACGAAATCTTCGAGGAAACACTTGATCGCTAGGAAAAGATTCAACTTGATAATTCAACTATAACAATGATACATACACAAGATCACCACCGGGATCCTTCCTTGATCTTGCTTCTAGCTCCGGGAACTCCGACGTGGTCTTCCGTGCAAGGTTCCCACGTCGGCTAGGGGAACCCTAGTCAACTAGCTCGACCCTCTCCTCTCCGAGATGGTGTCTCTCTCTTCTCTGCTCCTCGGCGGCCGATGACGAATTTGATGATGCGTGGCTCTCGGTCAGGGGGCTATAAATAGCCTGATTGGCGGCTAGGGCACAGGGGAGCCTCACTGGGCCCTGGACAGGGCTGGGCCGACCGGCCTGGGCCGGTCGGCCTAGGCCCATCCGAGGCCCGGCCCCCGAGGCCTCCTTTGCTCTACGTCGGTTCCCTTGCTTCTCGGATGTTTCCCCCTTCGCATGTAGGTCCATGTCGTCAGTTTCTCTCCGAATTGGACACAACTCCTTGTCTTGCAAGATTCAGCACTTTTCTGGTCAGGTCCTCGGAGTTTGTCGTCTTCTCGGATCAAGTTGGCTTCTTGGAGTTAAGTTTGCTTCATTGCATGACTTGTACGGGGCTTCAAGGTCTTGTCATGAGGTGCTTGATGAACTTATCCCGAAAGTCTTGCATTCAACACTAAAACCCTGCATAGGCACTAAACTCCAAAACTGACATGCACACGTGAACTTGTTATACCACGGGGGTTAGTACCAATGGGTAAGGTATAAAACTCATGCCAACACCAAAGGTAAACTCATGGCTAGGTTAACGGATTTTCACCTTCAACAGGGTGCTGCGGAGACCGGGATTGACCCGGTTTGCCGCCGCGCATGGAGCTCGTCACGGTTGGTGAGGCGCATGAGGTAGTCGTTCCCCGTAGCCTGGAAGTTCAGGCACCCGAACCGGATTTCGAATCCGGCCGGGAGGGGTCCGAGCTGCCCATGGAATACCTCTGGCCGCGGTACTCGGTGCGAATCACCATCGAGAGGGTTGGTGACGAGCCGATCTTCAGCGCGATTCCCCTACCTGGCGCGCCAACTGTCGGTGCGGAAAGTAGTCCCGACACTAACTAGTAATGAGCGCTGAGATCTGCCTCTCGATGGTTCGGTGCTTGCAACTAATGACACTGGGTTTATCCTGGTTCCGGCCAGGGGCCGTATGTCCAGCAGTGGTGCTCGGGGCACTGTATTGCTTTGCACCATGGTGCTCGTAGAGGGGTGGCTACAAGCGAGGTGGGAGAGGAGACCTGGCCTCCAAGTCCCAGAGGTATTGATTGAGGCGAGTGCAAATATCGTGGAGAAGGTGGAGAGCGCGTGAGAGATAGCTGTCCGTCGTCCCGTGTCCCCACGGCTGGGGGACTGCCCCTCCTTTTATAGGCCAAGGAGGGATCAGTTTACATGCATGCCGCATTATTTCCCTACGTGTGGAGGTATGGCGAGCAGTGCCATGGAGCTGACAGCCGTCCTGGCGAATCCTGCTCCGGTTGAGGCATCATGGCGCGTCCTGTGCTCGTACAGAAGCGGCTTCGAGGGTGGCGGTGTAGCGGTCGGTTGATTGGCCGCCGCAGTGGACCGATTCGAGGGTGTCGTTGATGGGGGACCCGTACGTGGCACGGTGGCTGTAGTGGCGACGTCTTGTCCCCGCGCGCCCCAACAGCGTCAGGATGTCGTCATAGTGCCCGGCGTGGTGCGGTAGTGGCGGGGATGGTCGCACAGGGTTGACAGTGACGGGGATGACCGGTCCCGCCGCCCTGACGTCACGGCATGGCCCTGCGTAAGCAAAGGAAAGACATTCGAGGGTGCTGCCGGCCCCCCTTTGAGGGTGCGGCGTGTTAGTCGTACGGGGGTAGGCGGCACAGTGTCACGGAGCTGACAGCGGCCTCGCCGCACAGTGCTACACAGCGGCGGGGATGGCCTCCCCCAAGAGTTGGTGGAACAGCGCCAGGACGCGTTTCCCGGGCGTGCCAAAGTCGCGGCGTGCGTCCTGCAGTGTCAGGGCATTAAATGCCCGTACACAGGGGCAGGAGCGTGGGCAAAGTGCGTGCAGGGGCCCTCAAGCAAGACTTTCCTCATCGAGGGGGCGCCGAACCCTCGAGCGAGGCGGACCCCACCCGAGGGGTGGAGTTGAGCCCTCCGGCGAGGCAGACCCCGCCCCAGGGGGCGTTTAGGCCTCGAGCGAGGCGGAGCTTGCCCAAGGGAGCGTCTAACCCTCGAGCGAGGCGGACCTCACTCGAGGGGCGTCCCGCTGTGTCTCCCTAGCGGGCCGCGGGGGGCACCAGGGTCGTGGTCGTGTTGTGCATGTGTTTTAGGTGGGTGAGTTGATTCGTGATTTGCGTTTTTTGCAGGTTTTAAGCGGGTTTCTCCTGGTTATTTAGGGGTCCCTTGTGGCCGTCCCCGACAAATGGCAACATCTGATAAGAACCTTCTTTGGCATTCAATGCTACCTTCTCATCATGATATGTACGTTTTACTACAAAAGATTAGTCTTATCTTATCTACAAAATTCACCAGCAAATACACTCAGCCTGTTGTCCTGTTTTTTGGATGTGCTTGCATTAACTGAAATTACCCTCATAAACGTCTCTTGCATTTTCTGCCAACATCTATCCCTGTTGTTCATTGCAAAATTTAGTATTAATTCATGTCTACATTTTGTAATCCAGGAACGTGGGCCCAAGGTCACGTATGAGATCAACATGCCGCGAGCCAGGATCTTCATGTACAGCACTGACGACAGCGATGATGAGCACTGCAGGCCCAACCGTAGGCCACCTACTAACACCGAGGTATATGTTTTACCATCATTCCCTATGTTCTATTATGTTCCATATGCAAATTGTGTTGTACATGTCTTTGTAATGCATACTTAAAACATGTTAGGTCGAGCGGTTGGTGGAGGAGCTTCGCGTGGCAATCAAGCGCTGGGTTTATTACCCACCTTCAAGATGAAGTAGCTTGTGATCTTGACCCTTGTGTATTTATGACCTAGGAATCATGGCTTTTGTGTAATGACCCTTGTGAAGTGGCCTTACTCTACTATGGTTTGTATTCAGAACATTTTCTAAGAACACAAAGCAAACTTTTAAAAAATGCTAAACATTTTCTAAGAATTAACATAAAACTTGAGTCGTGGATGATTTTGGTTTACCTGGTTCACCTCCCTGCTCACGCACCCGTTAGCACTCAATAGTGTTGACTATTTTTTTCTTTACCAAAACTTTTTTGGACGGAATCCTGTTGCCGGGCATATATATCGAAGCCAAATTAGGGCCTGTTTAGATGCCCAACTTCCTCCAAAAAGCACTATGCAAAAACAAGATTCCCCATCACATCAAACATCTCATAAAAATGTCGGCCTAAAAACGAATCTTTTGAGTCTAGTTAGACCATGGTAGAACAATATTTACCAAAAAAACGAAAAGTTCTACAATGCTTTTCAATTTGTTATAGTGCTTTTCAGCCTAAAAACCATGCAAAATCCACGCTTTTGGGTTCCCCTTTTAGCCATCAAAACACACCCATTGTGTTTAGAAGACTGAAATAGGGATGAATTGGGGAAGAATTGGTGTAAATGCAGATGAATATTGAGAGGTGATGTGAGTGATGTGATAGGCGATGGGATGCTTTTTGCAAAACTTTTGGAGAAATAAAACAAATTGTACCCTAAAAAAAAGCTTAAATGAAGAAAAGAAGAGTTTGGTAAAGTTGGGTATGGAAAACGTGAAAGGGAATAACGTAGGAAATAATGACATGATAATTAGAATAAAATAGATGGTAAGAAATGTTGCTTCTCTCTCATAATGGTTCTCTCTCATTTTTCCTAAAAATGGTAAGAAATGTTGTTTATAGTGTTTACATAGCCATCATGGTAAAGGAAAATGAATCTTGAAAGTAAGATTCTTAATAATGACATGGAGAAACCTAAAAGTTATCTTCTTTCAAATCCTGAAAGATTTTTTCCTACCTTTTTTTCTCTTCTTTCTCAAATCTTCATAATTATACCATGTTGTCAATGTGTGAAGGAACAACTAGTCATAAAAGGGGTGCTAGAAAAATAAAAAAGAATAGCATCATAAGATATTGTAAAAATCAAACCCAAACATGACAATCTACGGCTACAAAAACTGTGAAGAAAGAAAGTAAACTTTAGAGAAATAGATAGTCGCGTGTCCCCACTTCGCTTTGACTTCTCGAAAAGCCGGAGACCGAATCCAGTGCGCGTTGTGCACACTGCACGCGTCGTGCGCGCCCCTCCACATCACCCTTCATCCACGAACGGACGCCACGTAGGTTGCTCCGTCCAGGCCCACGGGAAGAGCATGGCCCACAGGAAGGGCAACGTACATGAAGTCGAACCGACAGCATAGAATATACTAGTTTCGATTCATCCCTTCCCCCCAACCTGTCCCATCGAAGGAGGGGGTTTTCTTGCCTGCCATCGCCAGCGACCCCCAAGCTTGCAATCTCGGCTACCGCCATCACCAGCGACCTCCAAGCTTACGAAGTTGGCGATGACCCGAAGCGAGGCAGCAGAAGGCAGCGCTGCCCCTAAAACGAAGGGGGATGCCGTACGGGCAACCGCCGCTGCCGGCCTCCACATTAGCCTAGGTGCTGTAGGCGGAGCAAGCCCCACCGCGTCAGCAGAGCGCGTCGATTTCAAGGTGAGTCCTTCACGGTACAATGTGTTTCTAGTCGTGGATTTGTCGCGAGATTGAAGATTTCGAACTCTATTTTCTTGGATTGGGACTGCAGGGTGGCAAGCGTGTCGCCATGAATGTGTGGGACGCCGTTGTCGATCCAGTGGACGTTCGATCACGCAGTGGCTGGACGAATGGCGCCCCACCGTCGTCCGTCCACGACTTTCGCAGAAGCAGGTACCGCCCCCAACTTCGATGCACGAGGTTGAATTCTTCAAGGAGCGGTACCCGAGCATCAAGACCACCGTCATTTGCGCTCGGGGGTAGTGGCGGAGTACATCAACGAAATCAAAGGTAGCCCTCCTCTAAAATGTTTGCTCGTTGGATTGGACACCGAGTGGATTGAGCTTCTCTGTGGCGAGCACAAGGTCGCATTGTTGCAATTGTGCGTCGGGTCGTGTTTCCTTATTTGCCAGGTGTGCCATGCCGGCTACAAGCTTCCTGATGTCCTGAGCAACTTTCTCAACGAGGAAGGCCACATCTTTGTCGGAGTGCATATCTCCAATGATGTTGAACGCCTACAGCAGGACAGCAGCATCAAGATTTCTAATTAGAGAGACCTTCAACTGATTGTTTCTGAGGTTGATGACAAGTATAGCCATCTATACCAAAATGGTTACAGGTCTTCATTGGAGAAGATTGGAAATGTTGTACTAGAGCTACCTCTGTACAAGGACAGAAAAGTGAACCACAAGCTGTGGAGTTTGAGGTATTTGCTAGACTGGAAGGTGAATTACGCCTCCAAGGATGCATTTCTGTCTTTTGAGATTTCTAATCAGCTTGAGATCAAGCATGGTTACCGATTTGTGCCAGATGCTAAATGGTTAGAATCACCTATGTAATGTACTAACCAAAAGTAACAAGTCGAATTTCTGGGTTTTCAAAACAAGTATCTTTGTACATATTGCTAGTAATGCAGTGATGTAGTCATTGCAAGTACGTTGCTGGTACTTTGGAATATATGTGCAAGTCTTTTTCATGATGTGAAATGGAAACTTTAGTATTATAGGTTGACACATGAAATGACACCACACCACGCCACGACACGACACGACACGACACACCACGCCACGCCAGTTCGGACCCACACCACGACACGGCAGTTTTGACGCTCAGTTGTAAATTTCTGCAGAAACAACCTGAAAGGCTGTGCCGGATAATTGGAAAATAGAAAGACGCCAACGGTTATTGGAAAGTCCTCTCCGCCCACATCTCACGCTCCCCCACCGTGCGCTCTCCCCCCACATCTCACGCTCCCCCGCCGCGCGCTCTTCGCCCACATCTCACGCTCCGCCACCGCGCCGTCTCCGTCCAGATCTCATGCTTCGCGCCGCACCACCACTTGCCTTCCATGGCATTGAGGGAGCACCCCTGGTCGCTCGCGGAACTCCCGATTTAGTTGCGGGCAAACATCGCTAGCCGAGTCGCTGCGACATCGAAGCAGCCAATGGATGACCTCCGCAACCTACGTGCCAACTACAAGAGCAAGCTCGACCCCTACCGCGACATAGACGTCGGTAGGCAGCTGGCACTAGATTGGGCTCCAGTCAAGGATATGCAGAACACCGACCCCGAAGGCTACGACGTCTTCGTTCGTAGCCTGGCTGCAGACGGCAACCCGGCGGCCGGCTTCCTCGCCGGGATCGACGACATCTTCGGCAGGAACCGTGGCCCACGTCCTCCCCTCGATGAGCTACACCGTGCTGCCCAGGTCAGGCACAGAGGGGCGGCCTATGTGGCGGCCGTCGTCCTCTACAGGTTCTACAGCGGGACCGACGCCGACAGCACTGCATTTGTGTACATGAAACAGGTTGAGGGCAAGGCTCCAGGGCAGTGGCGTTGGCGGATGCTCAACAACGTGCATTTTCTTTATTCAGACTCGTGGGGGTTAATCTTGCAATGCAAATGAGGACTATCACCCTCCACGCCGGCCGCCGCCGGCCGACGCTGCCACCGGTAGTGGCGCGAGGTAACATTCAACACTGCATAGGCCGAACCATCTGCAGTAGGGGGCCGAGCCGGAGGGGGTTTGCCATGCATTTATGTAGTGATGAATGTAGGCTTCATTTCGAATGCGATGCTTTCTTCATTGGTGTTAATCATGTTTTTAGAGGCCAAAATGGATGCAGCAATCCAATTCCACCCCCATGAAGTTCAGCAAGGAAACAAGGTGTTTTGTTCAGTTGCGCTCTGCTGGGCGAAGTCAGTTGCAGGTTTTAGTGGCCTTTTGTGCTTGTCTATCTGTCCTTTAGTTGTTCATGTTGGTCTAGGTTTGTTTTTCTGGAGCTTGTTGCCCTCCCAGCTGTGGAAGCCCTTGGTTGCTTCATGTTGGAGATGGCTTTCTGTCTTTAAGCTTTTGTTTGCTACTCTGTTCTGTGTGGTGTTGGTACTGAACTCTGTAATGTCGTTGCATTATTAATTAAATCCGGGCTTTGCCCTTGGTGGAAAAAATGGTGTAAAGTGTATCATCTGCTATGTGATTTGAAATGGTTAATTTTAATACATAAAATATGAATTTAAAATTTGATATGTGTATAAAGAAAAAGAGGATCTGTGTAGATGAAAAGATATAAAATTGTTAATGTTAATATGTAAAATATGAAAAAAGAGGTTTTGTTTAGTTGCAAAAAAATGGGTCATGGGGCTACACAGCCAGCCAGGCCACAACAGGCTCAACCGGCAAGCAGGAGCCCGATGGGCCAGCGAGCGGGAGCCCGATGGGCCGGCCAGCCCATTAAGCCCCATAGCACAAAGAGGAAGCAGTCATGGTTGATCAATTAGGAGTTCGATAGCACAACCACGCCTCCATATTTAAGTTGTGCTACGCCCTTCTCAGGTTTCGGTGTGGGAGTAAACGTAGTATATTGCGATGCTGCTGGAAATAACACTAGTGGGCCGGTGCAAAGGAAAACAATGCCAACCGGCCGACCCAAACCGTCTGTTAACATAGCGAGTCATCATCGATCCCCAATCCCCTTGAAGCTTCAGAAATTCCCCATCCCCCATCGGAGGCTCCGACGCATCCACTTCAACATGGCACCGGACTGAGCCGTTTCAAGTTACTAATTTAAGCTTATTGACTGCTGTAGAAACTGCCATTGCGCCAGAAGGTTCAGCAGCTGAAGGATATCTATGTCGATTTGCATGAGCAGATCAAGAGTATAGTCCTGCAAGTAGATGGAGCTCATGAAGCCATGGAAATGGCCCTGACAGAATTCATGGAGGATGTAGGTGGCAAGTTAGATGTGATGGAGAAGAAGATCTCCAAGCTTTATGCCGAAGTCTACCAGAAGTAGTAAATAATGGCAACATCTAAGTCATGACTACGGTGTCAAGGCAGGAATAAATTGCCTCTTAAAACGCCAAACAAAAAACAACTAAGTATCAATTGAAAAACTCATCATCTTGGGCATCTTGAACTATTGGTGCAACAATTCCATCATCAATGTATGTGTCATCTGCATCATGTTCATCATCAACATCAAATACGTCATCGTCTGGTTCATCAACCGCCTCGGCCCGAACCTAATTAATAACTGAGACATTTCTGGTTGTGCCTTCCTTGTCCGATCTAGACCAATTTGCCAAATCCTGGTGTTCACCGAGCAAATTAATACCTTCGATACCCACAACAAGTGAGTCCTCAAGATCTAATTCAGGCATGACATACAAGTTCCTTGGTTTCATTGAAATAACACTGCTCCAACCCGGTTTGTTCACCAGATTCACATAAAACACCAGTTTTTCCTGTGTTTCCAGAATATAGGGTTCATTCCTAAACTTGTGTCGAGTAGTATCGATGTTAATGACCCCAAATTTGTCTTTACTGTATCCTTTGCCTCTGTTGGTACTTGTGTCAAGAGGCACATCAAACCAGACACACTAGAATAGAATAACTTCTTTTTGTCCAGGAAATTCCAGTGAGATCATTCTTTTAATCACCCCATACCAGTTCGTGCCTTTTGCCTCACCCTTGACAAGCACACCACTGTTTTGTGTCACAAGGGTTTTCTTGATGTTAATGGTTCAAAACAACCAATTGTTGATATGACATCTATTCAATGTACGAGGTCGGGGATCCGGTCCTTGAGCAAGTGCAAACAAATCTGAACTTACTTCCCCTCTAGCATGTAGACCTCTGATCTTGTTTTCAAACCATCTTATGAGTTGAGCCTCATGTCGCTATTCAAGATTTCTGGTTCCATATACCTTCAGTTCCTCCAAATGCTCGCTGCACACAAATGAATATTACCGTTAGTTTGAAATTTAAAATTAAAAGCAATAAATGATGTTGAGTAGTGTATCTTACTCGACCTATGGTCCAGCTTCGTCACAATTGCAAATTATGTAGTGCCTCAACTTCTGAAACTCATTTGGTGGAATTTCTTCGACCTTCTGTCCTCTCCTCTTGTAATCCATTTCTGAAAAATGCTCAAACTAGATGGTGGCTTATTCACAGTAATTATTTCATGTCGTTCAACACGATTGTCTTTGGTGTCCACGTCCAAGAATCTTGAGCAGAATGTAAGGCACTCCTTGAGTATGTATCCCTCATCAATTGAACCTTCAGGGTGAGCCTTGTTCCGCACATATCCTTTCACAGTGCGTAGGTACCGTTCCACTGGGTACATCCATTTGTAACACACTGCCCCCCCAAGTTTAGCTTCATCAGCTAGATGAACAGGCAAATGGATCATGATATCAAAAAATGCAGGTGGGAATATCATCTCAAGTCGACAAACAGCCTCCCTAATTGAACAGCTTAGCCTGTCCAATTCTGCTTCCACCAGCTCCTTTGAACATAGTGCATCAAAGAAATTACTAAGCTAAATTGATCCAATGACAACAGCTTCTGGCAAAATCCTACGCACCACTAAGGGTAAAAGTTTTTGTAGAATTAGATGGTAGTCATGCGTTTTCAAGCCAGACACCTTACGTGACTTTACATCCACACATCTTCTTATATTTGAGGAAACCCCATCAGGCATCATCACTCCATATAGAAATTCAAACAAACTTTCCTTGGCAACCTTATCTAACTCGTACAAGGCTGATGGCAAGGTATACTTATCATCTTTAATCACAGGGTGTTGATCTGGTCGTATCCGTAGATGCTCCATGTCAAGCCGAGCATTCTCCCCGTCCTTACATTTGGCATCCAATTTAAGCAGAGTGCATGTGAAAACCCGCCCAGGAAAATACCGTACTATCACCTAAACCAATCCACTTTGGTCATTAAGCGATAATAAAGTATCATCCTGTCGTTAGTCGCCGGGTTAACGCCCGGTAAATCACTTGAATAGAAACAAGGATCGAAATATATGCATTAAAACTCACTCGAAGGCGAGTCCAGAGATACATCATCATTAGCATCCAAATCTGTACCCCGAAGGGTTTAATTATTACAAATCGAATCTTTTGCCATAAGGAGGTAGTTCAGAGTTTTGAAACAGCGGAGATTAACTAAGCGGAAAGCGAGTATGTCCTTACTTTCAAGATTTTAGCACACGTTCTAGTGGGTTTAATCTTTACTACATTAGCCAAATAGTACAGACAAAGTTGTACAATACAATTAATCAAACATAGTATTCGTCAACTTCCATCATTAGGGATCTCATGGCTAGTGGAGTAAGCAGTCTCAGATAACGGTGAGAGGCCGACAATCGATTGATTCAAACCTTGCATGGTAGACCTAAACACACGGTAGGATGCCCCCGCAAGGACAACTTCCCAAGCAGTTCCCAAAAATCCTCGGGTCGGGATAAAAGGCCACAGTATTTGGTGCAGGCTATCCAAAATACCCCGCAAGGTACCCGGACTCACCATACACCACCGGTAGCTAGCCGTGAGACAAACCCCAAGAGTAGTGACAGTTCCATCCATAGCCGTCTCATTAAGGTACTAGGCTTACCGGTCCCATTCACGACAAGTGCTTAGTACGTTCAAACACTTAACCCACAATAGCCATTGGACCGGAGCCCAAATCCCACGCTCTTACCACATGAGCAATCCAATTAAGGATATATTGTGATTCCTATCTAGGAACCTATTCTCGCGAGTGAGGTCATCACCCGACTTGTAACGATCCTATAGCTTAGCAGCTATCAACCTACCATACTAGTAAGGACAAAGGTACCTAGGGATCATGCATCTAAGGTTCCATTCAACTCCTGAACTTAATGCACAATCATCCATAGATAATTGAATAAAGAATTTGAAAAACTAGGTTAGATGCACCGGAGCTTTCCTTCGTCAGCTAAGTTAGCCTGGGCACCCTCGGTGTCGTTGAGCACTTCCACGTACTGCAGCGAAGCTTCTGCTCCTCCTTCCTCGGTTTCCGGGACAAGGGAGTAGTCACCGTCTGGAAGATCTACACGGAATGCAATGCAAGGTTCAGGTGATGTGACAGTTAGTTATCTTATCCAACTCTTGTTGGTCATATTCACCTTAACAAGTATCTAGATAGTACATCGCTTTTTAGGAAAGTTATTAGTCATATGTGATTCATTCTTTTATTGCACATTTGAATAAATGTTTCTTTTGTACTAAAAATTTAAAGGATTGTTTCTTAAGCATAACAGCACCTAAACTGGTCCACTGGACCCACAAGCAAGACTTGGAAACTAGAAAATAAAATACTTTGGAAAAATAACAGAGACTAGCTAGTGATTCAAATTAAATGCATACAAAAATAAATAAGCATCAAAATGATCTAAACTTTCTCATGCATGCTCTCTGGTCTTAAACAAGCCTAAAGAACTAGCAAGTATACCTAGAAACTCTACTGATCTTGCTTCACAAATTTACAAAGGAAAACATGCACAAATTGAGAATAAATATTTCTGCTAAACCAAAAATCATGATTAATTCACCAGAGGTGTGTTTTGACATAACACGACAGCATGCACAAGTTGGGCACAAAACCATAAATATTTTTAGCTACAAAAATCATCTAGGCAGTTTCTGCAGAAAGGGAAAACATTTTATATAAAAAGATTTACTGCATAACTTTGTGCAACTTTTGGCACAGGAGCTAGTCATGACAAGTCATACAACATATCCAAAACTTGCATGCGGAGGAGTTATAGTTTTTGAGTTATGGCAGATCTAGGTATTTCACAATCCTATTTTTCATGTTAAAAATATCCAGAATCAGACCATGTGAGAAAAACAAAAGTTGTAGTATTCATCACTGCGAACCCAACAAAATTGGTTTTGGAATTTTCTAAATTTTCTACTATTTTCTAGGGTTTTTCTAATGCGCTGGACCAACTAGCAAAGAAACATAGATAACTTTCATCGCAAACAGGTCCCTAATTCACAGATAAGCCCCTGGACTTCACAACCAAGCCCCTGCGGCGGCGGGGGAGTTCGCCGGCGGTGATGTGGGGCCGGACCAGGGCAACATGTGGCACGGGGGTGCGATTAGGCTCACCCCTAGCCGATTGGTGGCGTTGAGCAGTGAAAATTCTATCATAAAGATTGGACTCTGCCGTTAAGGCATAAAGACTTCCTTGCGGTACCACTTCTAAGTTGAGCCTTCTCATTTCTTCACACAACGGTTTACTAAATGGCTCCAACTCTAGGTGGTTGAAGTGATCTTTGCGGCTAAGAGCATCCGCAACAACGTTTGCTTTGCCTGGGTGGTAGTGCACTTCTAGATCATAATCCTTAATCAACTCAAGCCATCTTCTTTGCCTCATATTCAACTCTGACTGAGTAAAGATGTATTTGAGACTCTTGTGATCAGTGAAGATGTTACAATGATTACCCATCAGATAATGCCTCCATATCTTGAGAGTGTGGACAACAGCAGCTAACTCAAGATCGTGGGTAGGATAATTGAGCTCATGAGGTCGAAGTGCCCGTGAAGCATAGGCAATGACTCGGCCTTCTTGCATAAGGACACAACCGAGACCCGTTCCTGATGCGTCACAGAAGACTTCAAACAGTTTGGAATTATCCGGTTGCACTAGCACCGGGGCTGAGGTTAAATGTTGCCTCAAGGTGTGGAAGGCTTTCTCACATGCTTCGCTCCACACGAACTTCACTCCTTTCTTGAGTAGTTCAGTCATAGGTTTTGCGATTCTAGAAAAGTCAGGAATGAATCGATGGTAGTATCCCACCAATCCTAGAAAACTGCGGATCTGGTGTACGAACTTGGGTGATTTCCAATCCATCACCTCTTGTACTTTGCTAGGATCTACGGAGATACCATCTTGGGAAATGGTGTGCCCTAAGAATTTCACACTTTTCAACCAGAATTCACATTTGGAGAGCTTAGCATAAAGCTTATGATCTCGCAAATGCTGAAGGACAACTCGGAGGTGTTTGGCATGTTCTTTCTCGCTTTTGGAATAGATGAGGATATCATCCATAAAAACCATGACGAATTTATCGAGCTCCGTCATAAACACGGAGTTCATGAGGTACATGAAGTAGGCTGGGGCATTCGTGAGACCAAAAGACATTACCAAGAACTCGTAAAGACCATAATGAGTGGAGAAAGCGATTTTAGGAATGTCACAAGGTCAAATTTTGATTTGATGATAACCAAAACGAAGGTCAATCTTAGAGAAAACTTTGGCTCCAGCCAATTGATCAAAAAGAACATCGATTCGGGGAAGAGGATATTTGTTCTTGATGGTGATTGCATTGAGCGGTCGGTAATCCACACACATTCTCAAGCTACCATCTTTCTTTTTGACGAAAAGAGCAGGGCAACCCCAAGGAGAAGAGCTTGGGCGAATATATCCCTTATCTAACAATTCCTGGAGTTGTGTTTTCAGCTCGGCTAATTCTTTGGGTGGCATACGATAAGGTCTTTTGGAAATGGGTGCAGTACCCGGCTGTAGTTCGATTACAAACTCGACATCTCTGTCTGGGGGCATACCAGGCAACTCATCAGGAAAGACATCCGAATACTCACACACTACTGGAATTTCATTAAGAGGGGAGATAATGGTCACATAGGCACAAGAGTCGGTACCGTCCTTGAAAGGTAGGTAAGGTAGTGTGCCCGACCGTAGGTGAATTGATCTCTACGACCCTATCTGATATATCTAGAATCACCTTATGCTGGGTCATCCACTCCATACCCAAGATAACATCCATACCAACCAAGTTTATGACGATAAGGTTTGTTGGAATGATTTTACTACCTAATCCCAAACATACTCCACGGATTAAGATATTACAGGTGATTTGCCCTCCTGGAGTAATTATCTTATAAGTGGAAGTAGTATGAGAACCCTTCGAACCCAACCTAATAGTTTTTCACTGATGAAACTATGGGTAGCTCCTGAATCAAATAAAATCTTAACAGGAGTGTTGTTGATAGAGAATGTACCCATGAGCACTGAAGATCCCTCTGGAATATCACTCATGGCGGTGAAGTTCAGCTTGCCTTGGTGTACTTGCACCATAGGCTTCTTAGCCGGAGTGGCAGGCTTGTTTCCTGCTCTTTGATTCTGGGGGTTGGGCTTGATCTGCCTGGGCTTGGGACACTTACTGATGTAATGCCCCGGCTGACCACAGTTGAAGCAACGACGATCACCAACGTTGCGAGGAGGTGCATTAGGCTTTGGAGCCTGCTGCTGATCATTGCGGAACTGGAAGTTCCCTGCGGGTTTACTCTGGGATGGCTTCATCGTCCAGCGTCCAGTTGAAGATTGCTGGGATGGGCTTGGAACGTTCTTCTTCACAAAGCGAAACTTTTTACCAGTTATGCTGCCCGAAGCAAAACCGGACATCCTCTTTTTTTCTCCATGGGCCTTCTTCATAGCATCCTCCTGGGAGATAGCCTTGTTCACTAGCTCATGGAAGTTCACGGGCTCGAGCAGGTTCAGTCGCTCGTACAACTTGCCGTCTAGCCCGTCGTGGAATCTCTCCATCTTCTTCGCAACAGTGTCAATGTGATGCCCACCATACTGGAACAAGCTGTTAAACTTCTGGGCGTAGCGGTACACTGTGTCGGACCCCTGCCTGAGGGCCAACAGCTCCCTCATCTTCCTATCCATAAGTCCCTTGGGAATGTGGTGACTCTTGAAGGCTTGCTTAAACTCATCCCAAGTTACAGCGTGCCCTCGCTACATCGACTTGAAATGGTCCCACCACATCAAAGCTTCTCCCCGCAGTTGCAGAGCTGCGAAGTTGGCTTTGTTCTCCTCGGAGCAAGGCAGCACAAAGGCGGAGAACTTCGCCTCTATGGCCTTGATCCAAGCTTCCGCTTCCAGGGGGTCCTCCGCCTTGGAGAAGGTCGGTGGCTTCATTGCGATGAACTGAGCATACGTGGTGACCTGATTAGGCCCCTCGTGGTTGGCCCCGTGTGGCGGCCCTCGGTTCATCTGTTGGGTGATCTGCTGCTGCGTCTGCAGGATCTGGCGCAGCACCTCGGTTTGTGTGGCCATGAAGGCCTCCGACGGCGTCATGGGCGGGGGTGGCGGCAAGTCACCGCTACCGTTCGCTCCGAACCCATTGGGCGAGCTGCGCGTGGTTCCCACCATCTGAAATGCGAGCCTTGTTAGTTACATAATCAAAAGCTTACTTCAAAATGATGACAAGCATGATCATATATAACCACAACTCATTAGCATTCATATGATGATGACAGCAATAGTCAAAAGGTATCACATAGGCAACAAGAATTTATAGGATCATTCTTCAACACAGTTAGGAGTGCGATCACTCGAATAACATGAGCCAACATTCACTCTCGGACAATTACTGCCACTTCGGGTACCAACGAAGGTGGTATACGAACGAGCACTTAATTGTTGGGCAGACGAGTGATGCCCCTAGAAATGCTTTGGTTTACTAATGCTTTTGTGAAATGCAAGATTTGACCAACGTGGTCATTGCAACGAGTTATTCAAGAATTCGGCAATCTCACGCAGTAAAACTTCAACTTCTGGGTGAACAAGTGAATTTCAATTAAAACATCACGTGCTTAAGCATTCGTTATTACAACAAGATGGAACAAGGTCCAAGGACATTACAAGACTCGAATTTGAAAACACCACAAAACAACAAGGTTACAAGCAGTTACTCTGCACGAAGACGTGCTAAAAAGTTAACTACTCCAAACATCTTGAAGATAACACCATAGGATCGACATCCTTCTTATTCTTGCTGCCGGCAACCTAGTTGCCCACCGAAGCACCACTGTTCGTAGGCGAAGCTGGGGGAGTCGGCAACGGTGGTCCTGCCTGGCTCGTTTGATCCAGACCAGACAGATCCTGCTGCTCCTCCGGGTGTGCCTGTACTGGAGGCAGTGGCTATAAGGCCACTATAGCCTGCAACGCTGCCACCTGTACCTCAGCCTCCTCCACCTGCTGCTGCATATCAGCAATGTTCTGAAGTAGCGTCAACCTCTCAATCTCATATGCATCGGCATTCTCCTCTAGGGTATGATTCTCCGCCTCCAAATCCACAATCCTCTGTAGGCGGTCGCCTCTCTCTAGCTCTAACTGGAATCTCCTGGCACGCAGCCTGTCATTCTCCTTCTGCATCTGAGTAAGTGTAAAGTTTAGCTGCTGATGTGCTGCTGCCAATCTCGCCTAGATGCCTCCAAACGCTGCCCAATAACCGCTGCGGTATTATAGCGCAGCCCCTGAAGTGTGAAAACCACGTTCAGACAACAAGCTAGCGTATGAGTAACATCCAGCGGCTCCGCTAGTGTCAACAGCTCCCGTAGGTGATCCATACGGTCCAACCATGCCGGGTCGTGAGGACTCACAGCAGGAAACAGCCCGAACGGAGAGAGAGCTACCACAGTGGGGTTGTGGTCACAGAAGTCCGTCAGCACTCTGAGGGCTGCTGACTCAACGGCCTCGTGGGTAATGAATCCCCAGTAGATAAAACTCAAGTCGAACCAGTCGGCGTGGTCCGGGTGTGGTAGAACAGTGACAATCACTCTGCAACGGGGAACGCCATAGCGCTCGAACTCGGACACCTCATAAGTCAGCGGTGTGAGGTAGCCTGCGGCGCTGAGTGCTTCCCAAGCTAGGCGTGGAAAACCCTCCCAGTGCAACCTGTTGGTACAAATCGTACCATAAGCGTCGAACTCGTGAAACACAGGGAAAGCCATCTGTACAAAAATGTAACACATGTCAAGTCTCAAGGAGAACGGCATGTCAAATGGTGAAGTTCTGGCAGCTGTGAATAAAAACTCATAACCAAAAATCCAGAACCCTCAAAATTTTCCCCAAGTTTCCTGGCTAATACAAAAGTTCTATTACATACTTTAGGTTTTTAAGGTTGAGCTTGAACAAAGAAGACAAGGTGGACGGATACAAGACCTAGAGGTGCCTAGGAAGTGTAAACCAAGTCGAAAGAAGCTATGATCGGAACTGGCGACTACAAGCTAGACTGTACAAGGAGCATCTGTTCTTAGCAACTGGTTTAACTAAAGCTAGGACAAGGTACAACAAGGTGAACAAGCTTTTTCAAAAATTTCGGCAGCACGACAGCTAAGCATGAGAGGCATTCTAGTTTATAAACAGCACACACTAGCAAAATCTTCCTTAGAGAGCATATAGAAGTTCGGTTCTTGGGTCCATTTTAGTTGTTTCGATTTTTAATATGCATGCAAGACGTCCTATCCGACCTCACATGGCAATCAAGCAAAACATCGAAGTTAGTGCCGGTGGCAAGGCTGTTATTCGTCTCTCCCTATGATATCTAGTCGAGAGCTATACGGTACTCGCTTAACGACTAACGAAGTGCTGTTATGTACCTGCACAAAATGAACCTTTCGTGTCAGCACGTCACGAAAGCGTCCACATACATTACCGTTCGCTATAGAAACGGCATCCATGCGTTAAGCCGCTGCATTGACAGCGTCCAACCTCGGACACCCTCCGTTTGAATGGAGTGTATCCTTGCCTCGCATGGTCAACATGCGGAATGCACACGTATGAAACACGTGGTGACAACACAACTCGTAAACAGACGTGAAGATGGGATCCGTGGAATGGATCACTTCATCAACCCTCGCAATTCCCGTGATGTAGAATAGCACACGTATAAAACACGTGGCTCATCTAGTTTGGTTGTGCAAGAAAGTAAGTCTGACATAAAGTAATGTGCTGGAAGTTAGCAAAATAAACATAGGTTAAATAAGCCACCTGAAAGAACCAAAAATTCCTTCTAGGGCCTCTCGGTCTAGTTTATCCTTAGCAGACCAACGTATTTTGGAAAAAATCAGACAATCTTGGAACATTTTATTCAAAAATAGTGATTAAGTTTATTAATTAATCTCTGGTGCATATAATTGCTCTGATGACAACTGTGACAACCCGCCCAGGAAAATACCGTACTATCGCCTAAACCAATCCACTTTGGTCATTAAGCAATAATAAAGTATCATCCTGTCGTTAGTCGCTGGGTTAACACCCGGCAAATCACTTGAATAGCAACAAGGATTGAAATATATGCATTAAAAGTCACTCGAAGGCGAGTCCAGAGATACATCATCATTAACATCCAAATCTGTACCCCGAAGGATTTAATTATTACAAATCGAAGTTTTTGCCATAAGGAGGTAGTTCAAAGTTTTGAAACAGCGGACATTAACTAAGCGGAAAGCGAGAACACCATGGGAGACCAGCCATAATGCCTTCAGTCATCATCCTCCACCCACTCCAGCTCCCAGCCGGGCGGGATCTCTCCGGGCCACACATCACCTAAAGCATTACCTGCGTCAACATATTATGGCAAGGCTGAGTATACTAATACTCAGCAAGACTTACCCGTCGGTGATAACTACTTCACCAAATCTAGACATGAAAGGCTTTTTGGACACTGGGTTGCTTCTGCTAAAAAGTAACAAAGAGTATGTCCTTACTTTCAAGATTTTAGAACAAGTTCTAATGGGTTTAATCTTTACTACATTAGCCAACTAGTACAGACAATGTTGTACAATACAATTAATCAAACATAGTATTCGTCAACTTCCATCATTAGGGATCTCATGGCTAGTGGAGTAAGCAGTCTCAGATAATGGTGAGAGGCCGACAATCGATTGATTCAAACCTTGCAAGGTAGACTTAAACACACGGTAGGCTGCCCCCGCAAAGACAGCTAGCCAACCAGTTCCCAAAACTCCTCGGGTCGGGATAAAAGGCCACAGTCTTTGGTGCAGGCTATCCGAAATACCCCGCAAGGTACCCGGACTCACCATACATCACCGGTAGCTAGCCGTGAGACAAACCCCAAGAGTAGTGACAGTTCCATCCCTAGCCGTCTCATTAAGGTACTAGGCTTACCGGTCCCATTCCCGACAAGTGCTTAGTACATTCAAACACTTATCTCACTATAGCCATTGGACCGGAGCCCAAATCCCACGCTCTTACCACATGAGCAATCCAATTAAGGATATATTGTGATTCCTATCTAGGAACCTATTCTCGCGAGTGAGGTCATCACCCGACTTTTAACGGTCCTATAGCTTAGCAGCTATCGACCTACCATACTAGTAAGGACAAAGGTACATAGGGATCATGCATCTAAGGTTCCATTCAACTCCTGAACTTAATGCACAATCATCCATAGATAATTGAATAAAGAATTTGAAAAACTAGGTTAGATGCACCGGAGCTTGCCTTCGTCAGCTAAGTTAGCCTGGGCACCCTCGGTGTCGTCGAGCACTTCCACGTACTGCAGCGAAGCTTCTGCTCCTCCTTCCTCGGTTTCCGGGACAAGGGAGTAGTCACCATCCGGAAGATCTACATGGAATGCAATGCAAGGTTCAGGTGATGTGACAGTTAGTTATCTTATCCAACTCTTGTTGGTCATATTCACCTTAACAAGTATCTAGATAGTACATCACTTTTTAGGAAGGTTATTAGTCATATGTGATTCATTCTTTTATTGCACATTTGAATAAATGTTTCTTTTGTACTTGTTATTTCATGTGAAGGTTTAATCCTTTTCCTCTCACTAGCAAGGGTGTGAACAAGATTTTTATTTGTAATTTACTTGCTTATCAACAAGGGTATTCTATTAACTTTTAATTAAGTTAGGTAACACTTTCCAAAAAGGGAAATGAATTAAAAAGGGATTTCCCTTTATTGAATTGCTCTTTAAATCTTTTAAAAGGGGTTTAAAGCTTTTCATTAAGCAATAATTCACTAAAAATTTAAAGGATTGTTTCTTAAGCATAACAGCACCTAAATTGGTTCACTGGACCCACAAGCAAGACTTGGAAACTAGAAAATAAAATACTTTGGAAAAATGACAGAGACTAGCTAGTGATTCAAATTAAATGCATACAAAAATAAATAAGCATCAAAATGATCCAAACTTTGTCATGCATGCTCTCTGGTCCTAAACAAGCCTAAAGAACCAGCAAGTACACCTAGAAACTCTACTGATCTTGCTTCACAAATTTACAAAGGAAAACATGCACAAATTGAGAATAAATATCTCTACTAAACCAAAAATTATGATTAATTCACCAGAGGTGTGTTTTGACATAGCAAGACAGCATGCACAAGTTGGGCACAAAACCATAAATATTTTTAGCTACAAAAATCATCTAGGCAGTTTCTGCAGAAACGGAAAACATTTTATATAAAAAGATTCACTGCATAACTTTGTGCAACTTTTGGCACAGGAGCTAGTCATGACAAGACATACAACATATCCAAAACTTAGATGCAGAGGAGTTATAGTTGTTTGAGTTATGGCAGATCTAGGTGTTTCACAATCCTATTTTTCATGTTAAAAATATCCAGAATCAGACCATGTGATAATAACAAAAGTTGTAGTATTCATCACAACGAACCCAACAAAACTAGTTTTGAAATTTTCTAAATTTTCTACAATTTTCTAGGGTTTTTCTAATGCGCTGGACCAACTAGCAAAGAAACATAGATAACTTTCATCGCAAACAGGTCCCTAATTCACAGATAAGCCCCTGGACTTCACAACCAAGCCCCGCGGCGGCGGGGGGGGGGGGGGGGGGGTTCACCGGTGGCGATGTGGGGTCGGACCGGGGCAACATGTGGCACGGGGGTGCGATTAGGCTCACCCCTTGCCGATTGGTGGCGGTGGTGGGGTTGGGGCGAGCTCCGGCGGGTGGCGGCGACGGGACCGCGGCGGCGCGCCCGCGGTCGCACGGATTCCGGCAAGACCCGTGGTGATGTAGCGCAATGCGTGGCTTGGGAGGCTTGAGTGAGGTCTAGACGCGGCTGAGACGCGGCCTGGAGGCGCGTGCTGCGCTGACGCACACCAGGCTCACGCCCAAACTCCAAGGGCCGACCGTGGTACGGCGGTGCACGGCGGCGGCGCATCGATGACGCATGGCGTCACACCGGAGCGCGCGACGTCGCGCCGGGCGCGCTCTCGGCCCCTTCTGAGTGGTGTGTCCCTGTTGGCTTGCACATTTCTAAAAAATTTACATGTAAGGGTCACAACTGGTAGACATGAAAGTTGTAGATGGGTCTACCCTCTAGAGTTTGGCTAAAGCCGATTGTGATTTGGATTCAAATCGAGAAAGAAATTCAAATGCCAACTTTGAATGTCAGCCTGTTTGACTGAACAGTAGATCCTGCCTTTGGCACAAGTTTTTCAAGCTTTTCCACTCAAAATTTGAAATGCCACTCTACATGAAAGTTGTGTCACTCAATAAGATGGACAACATTCATAAAGGTAGAACTTTAAGTGTTTAGGTGAATTTTGGAGAACGCGGCAAAAGTTCCGGCAGACATTTGTGGACACTAGGGGGACAAAGGGGTTTGACCAAGTATTTAGCCATGGGTTGGCCCCACAAGTGTGTTTACTAGTCAAAAGGGTTCACTAGAGTAGGTTAGTGAGTTTTTTGAGGTGAGGGCCCAGGTTGACCGTGATTTGACCACTGTTAGCTGCTTTGACCGGCTGTTAGGGTTAATTAAAAACCTGGGGCGTCACAGTGCCTAGTATGCTCTCACATATATTTTTCTCAAAGTGCATCACGTCCAAATTATGCCTGATTAGCAAAGAAGACCAGTAAGGCAGCTCAAAAAATACTCTTCTTCCTCCAGTTGTGGCATCTGTTGTCTTCATCACGCTTCCTTTTTTGATAACAAGATCTTTCCAAATTCTACTAGTTGAAAAGTAGAATACTGCTCAAGTACCTGTGCACCAGATAGTGGTTCTGGTGCCTCCCTGGTTTCGACCTTGTTGTTGAAGCTGACTGCGTTGTTGCGCCATGGATGGTCTGGGGGCAAAAAACGTCGATGTGCCATGTAGCAATGCTTTCGCCCATGTTTCAACCACAAATACTCAGTATGTTTGTGGCAGTATGGACATGCAAACTTTCCTTTAGTGCTCCAACTAGACAGCATAGCTTAGGCTGGGAAGTCATTAATTGTCCAAAGAAGTATAGCACGCAATCTAAAATTCTTCTTAGTGCCTGCATCCTTGTTTTAACACCATTATTCCAAAGCTCCTTGAGCTCCAGTATCAGGGGCCTCAAATATACATCAATATCCATTCCGGGAGATTTTGGACCAGGAATCAACATTGACAAGATCCAGTTAGATTGTTTCTGACACAACCATGGAGGCAAATTGTAAGGTACCAGGATGACAGGCCAAATGGAGTACGTAAGACTTTGCATGCCAAAGGGATTGAACCCATCAGAAGCAAGACCCAGCCTAATGTTACGACCTCCTTCTTCTGAAAACCATTTAAACTCTGAATCCACGTGCTTCCATGCCTTTGAGTCAGCAGGGTGACGCAGTTTCCCATCATTCACCAATTCTTTCTTGTGCCACTGCATATCCTTTGACATATACATTCTTTGCAGCCAAGGAATAAGAGGAAAGTAGCGTAGGATCTTAACTCGTAACCGCTTCTTAACAGAAGTAGCACCAACTGCACTACAATTATTATCAGAGGTTTTTTCTACAACTTTCCACCTTGACTTCTTACAAATGGGACATGTTTCCATATTTGTGTATTTATCAAAAAAGTAACACACAATCATTTTGGCATGAATGTATCTTGACATAGTCCAAGCCCAAGTCTCGAACCACCCTTTGCACTTTATCCAAGGAGTCAGGAATACAATGCCCTTCAGGGAGAACCTTTCCAAAGAGCTTAAGTCTGGCCTCCAACGCCGCGTTACTTAAGCCATACATGCACTTTATCTGAAAAAGCTCCACAATAAAAGAGACCTTAGTTGAATTTTTGCATCTTGGATACAATTCCTTCTTTGCCTGCTCTAATAGTTTCAAAAAAATCTCTACCTGTTTATCTGCCTCCTCCTCATCTCTGGTTTGTCCATGATGTATAGTGCCACTGATAATGTTTCTAATCAGAGTATTAGTGGTAGCAGGGTTATCATCCCAACCATCTTCTTCATCGTATTCTCCAAAAAAGTGTTGTATCATCAGCTGTAAGTACTACATCATGATTATTGAGATCAGTAGTAACATCTTGATTCACAGGACCCTGAGATGAAGTATTAGTTTGGTCTTGAATGTTACCATCATCAATGAAACAATCAGCAAACCCTATATTTAGTAAATGCATTTGAATGGAAAACACGGTGGTCTGATCATGCATTGACACAAAGTACATGGGCACACAATAGATCGACCTCGCGCTGAGGTGGTAAATTTTTGCAAAAAATTCGGAAATTGTTTTGCCAATCTGCTGAGTGTCGAGGAAAGCGCATCCAACTCCGATCTTCGTCTGATGCCATTAATTAATCTGCATTGTTCATGTTTCAAGCGACCTAGATCATGATATAGCAATATGCATGCATATGCAGCGAACGATTGAATATATACGAGATCATCAAGACAATAGTACGTACCGGCCGTGGCTGTGGCGCCACACAGATCTCCGTAACAAGAACCACATGGAGATCGCCGTGGAGATCGATCCCCTCGAGGCCCTCGTGGAGAACTGCACAACAAGAACCATGTTGTCGAAGACGGAATTCTGGAATAGTCCGGATCAGAAGAGCCCCTATCTGATCGTCGTATTGAACTCCTGCATAAACGTTGCGATAGGCACTATACAGTGCAACCAAGGAATACCTCGTTGCAATATTTTTTATACAGTTGCAACGATCACGAAAAATAATGCAACGACTAAATTCTATGGCAATACATACACGATAGACAAATTTCAGTGCAACCAAGGAATACCTCGTTTCAATAGTTCTGAGGTTGTACATATTATGACCTTTCTCAGGGTTCACATTATGTGCCCCGGGTTTTCAACACATGCGTAATTCATTATTTTTATTTTTCGATCGGCTACTATAGAGGCTAACAATAATACACAAAATTCAGGAGTTCTAGTGAAGTGTCTCCAAATTGTTGATCACAATGCTTTGTGAATATACACTAGTCTAGCATAAACAATAGCATGTCCCAATTCTGAAAACAGACAGATGGTTAGTCCAAATATGCATGACAGGACCCAACAAATTTCAATTTGTGTCACTCATAAGTTAAAATATTTTGCAAGGGCTCATCCAGATCCAAACACATAGACATACGAACATGCATATATACAAGGTTTAGCACACAACCATACGTACACGAAGTACTACAATTACAATATAGAGGTTCAAAGTTATTACTTAGATGTTAGCATACTTAGATGTTGCCACATACACATCCATTCTTAGACCACTCACCAGCATCTGCATAACATTCACCTAGGACCTGGTTATGTTACGTACTAAGCTAGATTACTACTACTTGTGATTGACTTTATCCTGAAGCTTGCGGATCTTCTTCGCCATCACTTCTAACTTGTCAGCAACAGTCTCCATGAATTCCTTCAGGGTCATCTCCATGTCTTCCTGCATTCCAGCAATGTCCATGCTTAGGTTCTCAATCTGCTCCCGCAAATTATCATAGCGCTCCTTCAGCTGCTAAACCATTTAGCGCAAGGGCATTTGCTACTGCAGACAATAGACACAAGTTACTAA
Source organism: Cenchrus americanus (assembly GCA_947561735.1). Lineage (NCBI taxonomy): Eukaryota > Viridiplantae > Streptophyta > Magnoliopsida > Poales > Poaceae > Cenchrus > Cenchrus americanus. Next base: position 97,339,903 of record OX387240.1, read on the forward strand.
CATGAAATGTGTTACAACAGCAGTGGCCAATGCAGCCAAATAGTCAAAAAATGCACCTTTCTTTTCGATGATCCCAAAGCTTTCGATGGAGACGGTTTCTTGCTATTGTCCTACTCATCATCCGAGTCCGGAATGATGATCCTTACCTGATTAGAAGTGTTCACTAGCCTAACCAAACAAAACAATTTGATGCTTTTCTATTTAAAACAGCCTATTCAATCTCTTGACTCATAATGTATATCAATTTACCTGTGATCCCCCTACTAGCTGCCAGAAAAGGCCTAACCTACTAAATGGGACAGCATGCATTCATCTGGCTGGCTTTGTTTTCAACAATGTGATCAAATGTACACAGGTCAGATTCACAGCAAAAGATGGCAAGAAATCAAGCCAATTATCATTATCATTATCTAGTATGGGGTGAGATGGATCCACACAAAAACACAATTATCATTATCTAGTATGAAATTTTGATTACTATGACCTACTAACATTTTTCTAATTGCAAAAGGAGTCACACGATTGCTGGAAAGTCAAAGAGGGCAGGGCAGTGTACCTCACTCCACTTCTAGAACGCTTGCATCCGACTAGGGCCTGCTTACCCTTACCGGATGGATCGACTTGGCGATGCGGGCCGTCAGACGATGATGACGAGGTGGCGGTGTCGTCCGTACCAGAGGATGACAGGGTTGGGGTGCCGCCGACCGTACCGGAGGATGACGAGGTCGGTGGTGTGGTACACTTGAACCGCCCGCGTGCATTGTGCTTCTGCGTGGTGGAGTTGTGGCCCCTCCGTACGCCGCCGCCGCTCGCCTAAAAACCCTCGGTGCGACCCCCGCCGTCCGCCGCCACCGCTCTCCCGGATCCGGTCGATGCGGCCCCGCCGCCGTAGCGGCCGCTCAGCTGTGTTGCGGCGCTGCGGCCCCTCCGTCCGCGCCCTCCACTGGTCTGGGAAGGCTCGATGCGGCCACTACGGCCGCTGTCGCCGCTTGCCGCAGGGGAACCGCGATGCGGTGCATCTCGATGTGGACGCGTCGGTTGGAGCCGACGAGGGGGATGGTTGGGAGCTAAAGTGTATTGGGGGTGGGGGAGCTGAAGGTTATAGACGATTTGGGCCGGCACATCCTTGTTTTTATTACTCTCACCAGCCCATTTGACATTTTTGCAGTAGTGTCACACTCCAGTACCTTTAGTGCCACCCCGTAAACTGAGAAGGGGGTATCCCAGCTTAAAAGGGGAGGCGTGCCTGCGCTTTCGAAATCTGAATTACCGTAATCAACTAATGCTTGCTACTTGTGCTATGGGGCTTAATGGGCTGGCCGGCCCACTCGGGCTCCCGCTCGCTGGGCTTTACGCTCGCCGGTTGAGCCTGTTGTGGTCTGGCTTTGCCCACATCCCCATAGAACACCATTTTTTCATCTAAACAAATCCTGTCTTTTTTCTCATGGTACATATAGTCTATACCATATTGTTAAAATTCAGATTTTTCATAATAACATTTATTTATTAAATCGCATTTTAAATTTCACTACAACCCCATAGCAGATTTTTTTCATCAAAACAAATTTCGTGGCAATACGTACACGACATTCCTCCTTGAGGCTAGAAACGAAGCAATAGCCTTCCTTGTATTGCAACAACGCAAAGATATATTTGCAACCCAAATAAGATTTGCGATATAGCCGTTCAAACGCAACCAACCCTAGTATGGTAGCCATAGCAAGTTTCTATTGCAACACGCGAATTTATAGCGCAACGCAGAAATAGGGTAGCAGTATTTCCTACCTAATGCAACAATATTTTGAATAATGGGTGCATTAGCACCAACCTGTTGAAAACATCACAAAGATATATTTGCAACCCAAATAAGACGTTGCGATATAGCCGTTCAAGCACAACCAAGCCTAGTACAGTGGCCATAGCAACTTTCTATTGCAACTCACGACATGCGCAGAAATGGGGGAGTAGTATTTCCAACAAAATGCAACAAATCCTCATAATGGGTGCATTAGCGTCAACCTGTTGCAACACAAAAAATAAATATTGCAACTCAAAATTTTTGTAGCAATAAACACGCATATTACAAACAAATCACTATTTTTGTGCCATAGTACCCCCTTAATGCAACCAAATTTGTGGTGCTGCCTAAGGGTTCTGTTGCAATAGGGGGGAAAACCTTGTAGTGCCCCCTCGCGCTTCTGGGTTCTAACCAACGTGCCGAGATACGACGGGGACACCAACCCTAGTGTATGGCTCGAGGACTACCAGCTCGCGTGCCACGCTGGTGGGGCGACCGACGATCTCTTCGTAATTAAGAACTTGCCACTCTACCTCGGCGATTCCGCACGCACGTGGCTCGAGCACTTGCCGCGTGATAAGATCCAAGACTGGATTGACCTACGTCGGGTCTTCGTGGGCAACTTCCAGGGCACGTACATGCGCCCTGGCAAGCAGTGGGAGTTGCATAACTGCAAGAAGCAACCAGGGGAGACTCTCCGCAAGTTCATACGACGCTTCTCCAAGCACTGCACTGAGCTCCCCAGCGCGACCGATAACGACGCCATCTCGAAATTTCAGAACGGGACGACGTGCACCTCCCTCATCCACCAGCTCGGGCGTCACATGTCGCGTACGACACGGGAACTCCTCGACATCGCAAGCAACCACGCTGACGGCGAGGAGGCGGTGGCCGCGATGATTAACATCCCTCAGGGCAAGGGGAAGCAAGTCGTGGACCATGGAGAGGGAACATCCTCACGCTTCAAAAGAAGAAGAAGAACGACAAGTGTCGTCGCAATGACAACTTCGCCGAGGCGGTGGAACGCAAGGCTTCCCGCCCCAAGGGAAATCAGGGCAAGCTCGCTCCGACCAGGGACCACTTGGAGAAGCTCCTGGATGCACCGTGCCCACAACACGAGGTCCCCGTCAAGCACACGCTCAGGGAATGCCGGCTCATGAAGAACTACGTCAAGAGCACCCTCAAGTTGAAGACGGCGGACCAGCCCGACAAGCAGGGCCCCTCCCACGACAATGGTGATGGTGCGGGGTTGTGTTTCCTGGTGAAGACGGAGCGATGCACATGATCTTTGGAGGATCACTGGTGAGACCCTCGAGGCGGCGTGAAAAGCTCATCTGGCGTGAAGTCATGAACGCCGACATCGCGACACCGTCCTACTTAAAGTGGTCGGAGGTTTTGATAACCTTCGATCGGAAGGACCATCTCGACACCGTACCATAGCCTGGATCCTACCCACTAGTGGTAGCCCCCCTGTTCAAATCCAGAAGGATTCACAAGGTCCTGGTGGATGGGGGAAGCGGGATCAACATGCTCTACGTGTCTACGCTTGACGAGATGGGCATCCCGCGGTTCGCGCTGAGGCCGTCGACGACGCCATTCCATGGGGTCGTACCTAGAATCGAGGCGCCCCCCTCGAGTAGATCGATTTGCCCGGCACATTGGGGCACGTGCGGAACTTCCGCACAGAAACCCTCACCTTTGAAGTGGTGGGGTTCTCGGGGACGTACCATGCGATTTTCGGGAGGCCCGCATACGCGAAGTTTATGGTCGTGCCCAACTATACGTACCTGAAAGTGAAGATTCCCGGGCCGAAGGGGATCATCACAGTAGAGCGTACGTACCAGCGCGCATATGAGTGCGACGCTGAGTGCTTTTAGTTCGCTAAAGCAACCATCTGGTCCGAGAGGCTCCATGTTGAGCCTCGTTCCGAGGACCAAGATGTCCCCGAGTCGTCTAAGCGTGCGGCCTGCTCTTTCAAGCCCGCCAAGGACGTCAAGGATGCGGTCGTCTCCGACGACGACCGTACGCTTTGTATTGGGACGACGCGCTATCCTAAATAGGGAAGTGCGCTCGTCGACTTCGTCAAAGCGAACCTCGACGTGTTCGCATGGAAACCCTCCAACATGAAGGGGATCCCGAGAGAGGTTGCCGAGCACAAACTAAACATCAAGCCGGTATCGAAGCTGGTGAAACAGCGCCTACGCCGCTTCAACGACGACAAGTGCAAGGCGATTGGCGGGGAGATCTTGAAGCTCCTTAGTGCAGGGTTCATCCATGAAGTCTACCACCTCGAGTGGTTAGCAAACTGTTGACGGATAAAACTCGTATCCACCTACGATCCGCAAGCGTACGGACCTATACCTTTTTCACCACGGGGATTCCCTAGGTTCTTATCAATCCTCGGAGCAAGGGGATTGCTAGCGCTTAACATACTAATCTAGTTGATGGGAAACCTTTGAAAAGGGATATTAATCTAAAGGTAAAGACAATCTAACCTAAGTTGATCAAACAAACCTAAGGTTAAATTAGATGGTAAAGGGTGGACACAAGAGAGAGAGGTTAAGATAGATAAGCGTTCCCTCCCTAGGGTTTCTGAACACATGAACATGCATCTATTACATGAAAAGGGTGTTGCCACTAGCTTCATGGAGATTATGCGGCCGCTAAGCCTTTTCCCTAAATCGTACTGTCACTACGCAAGGTAATCAAACACTTTCATGTATAACCGCATCTATGCCTAAGAATCCATAGGGTTAAGCTAATCACCACGATTACCACAAACCCTACTAAGACCACATGTTGCACAAACATGTGTAAACAAATCATATGCAAAGACATAGACCATAAAGCATTGATTGACATAAGGTTCATGTATAGATTACATATCATGCATCCATCTAACCCTAAGGACGAACGGAGACATTACCCCATCATCTTACATGGATTGAAGCACATAGGGGTGAAGGAGACTTCAGAGAACGTCGTGGATCAAGATGGCGGCGATGAAGCTTGGGAACACCCCTAGGACAGCGGCTTGGAGTCCTCCTCTTGCTTCCTTCCCTCCGCCGGCATTGATCCTTGCGATGAGCTCATCTAACTCCCTCCCTCATCTTGCGGTGGCGGTTTTCTGGTGAATGGCGTCGGTAGAATGATTTGTTCGATGTGGCGGCGGACGGTAGCGGAGGCAATAAATAGACGAACACCTAGGGCAAAGGGCGTCGCGAACCGGGCCAAATGGCCCCTGGGCCGATCCAAACAGGCCGACCGACCCAGGCTCTTTCTGGGCCGGTTCGGGCCCATTTTCCTCCCCGGTTGCTTCTTGCATGATTCCTTATTTGTGTGCGCTTGCATGTGGGCCTTTGACGTCGTTTCCTTCACGGTTAAGGCTTGAATCCTTGCTATGCAAGCTTCGCTATTTTCTGGTTGAGTCCCTGAAGACTTGCATGTTGACGCTTCGGTCCTCGGGTCATTTGGAGTCATGTTCATCGCGTGTCTTGACTCTTGTCGGGCTTCACGATCTTCTTCCAAAGTGCTTGGTGAACTTAACCCGAAAGTCTCCTCTTTAGCGTAGATTTCTTGTGTAAACAATAAACTCCAAAATCGACATGCAAGAGTGAACTTGTTATATACGGGGGGTTAGTTCCAGTGGTTAGAATAATAAATCAACACCAACATTAAAGGTAAACTCATAGCTAGATTGACGGAAATTCACCATCAACATCTCCCCCATGCTTAAACCTTGCTCGTCCTCAAGTAAGTAATCCTCGCTTAAGAGGGAATCAGTGTTGCCTTCCAATGTTGTCCCTGCACTTAGTCATTCATGACGAGGCACATTGCTCTCTCTTAAGAATTTATTTTTAAAGTTCAAGTTGTGACCAGCTTCTTTTTCATTATGGAAGATAGACTAACAATAAAGAACAAGCCACATTTAATAAACATCATGCTCTCAAACTTAAGTGAACTTTAAACCATTACCTTGTTCCATGGAAGAATTTTTCAAAAATATGCATATCCAACATAAATGAAAATCTCTTGCAAAAGCTCATGGAAACACTCATCTCATCAAGTCACTCAAGCCTATACTAGATTATTTTCACCCTATTCTACTAATATGTGATAGTGGAAGGCTTATGTGGAGCTTGGAAGGTCAAAAACAATCCTAGCAAAACATACATCTGAAATATTGTCAAATTAAGAGAGAGGTCTATTGGAATTACCGAGACTCATCAAAAAGGCCATGGAAAATAAATGTTGGAAAGAGAGAGGGATGAAAGACACACATTTAGATAGGTGGACATGTGCAAGTGGCAAATGTATGATCCCGAGGCACGAGTGAAGTCCTCGTTATCGGATTGCACATGGTTGGAAGATTTGGGTATGGATTTGTCATCAAGGCAATTGAGAACTTATGAAACAAAAAGAACCGAGGAGCATCTTTATTATTTTTCTTAATTTTATTTCCTTCTCATTTTTTTTCTCTTTCTTTTTTTCTTTCTTCTTCCTTTGTTCTTACTTTTCTTTTCTTCTCATCATAATTTTTTTCATTTTTTCTTTTGCTCCTCAGAACTTTTGCAACATAATACTTACATAGAATTTGTCAGAGATGATGTAATGACTCCTCCCCCATGCTTGAACGATGCTCGTCCTCGAGCATAAAAGAGAGGGGAAATGACTGCTAAAGTAAGTATAAGTTCCGTAATCTTGCTGAATATTTGAATCTCCATCGAGAATTTTACTCCATACTCAAATTGGGTTGTGGACAAGGAGGTCGTCACAAAAAAATGTTTTTGGTTTAGGGTGGATGCCCAGCGAAGTTTGTGAAATTTTCGATGTGAAAACCCACAATGCATGGACAAAAAGGCTAGCATGAAAAAGTTACACAAAGGAATGACCAGCTTCTTAGTCTCAAACCATAGAAATCAATCTTATTCCATCTCATCAAAACATATGTTTGCAATCTACGAGTTTTTATCATAGAACATATATGTATATGGCTTTGGTAGGTAGAACTTTGCAAGAGCATCACAAATATGTAGATAGCTTAAAAGTTAAGTTTTCATAAAAACAAGTTATCCGGCTATCCATAAACTTAAATCAAAGAGCAAAGATACGTATGTGGGTCTAGAGCATAGTCATTTCACCTCCACAAATAAAAGAGCCGGTATTTAAATTAATTTTAGATCATATTATTGAGAGCTATTAGCCAAGACATGTATAACTTCATGTAGGTAAAACAAAGCGGCAACTTTCATCATTTTTCCGTAAGCATAGGCAATATAAAACATCGAAGTGAACAAATGGTCATGTCTATCTATTGGAAATAAAAAGAAACCTAGGTTGTCCTCCTAGTAGCCATGTTATTGTTGGAAGGGAAAAACAAAAGGTTGCACCTAGTTGAGGTTGAAGGCATACTTACAAGCATTTGTGTTTGGAAAAGAGAACATGGAGTTGTTACCGTCTTTTGTAGTTCTTCGTTGCCTTCTTCCGACATCTCCACGTATCGATGTGGCTTTGCTTTTCTCTTGATTTATCAATTCTCCTAAACTTCTGAATTTTATCTTGTATGCTTAATGGAGTCATTGGTCGCCCTTCTCTTCAATGTTGTCATCACCATCCCCTCTTTCTTGTTCTCATCATCTCCTTGCTGTCTCTTTTTCATGGATTTCCCCCTCTGTCCAGAACAGAACATTTATCTAAATATACCTATATTGAAAAGTTTATGAAATTACCTTTCCAACGTGTGGTCATTCATCAAAAACGGAGTTCAAACAAGGGAGCTATGTCTGTTTTACTTCAGCGCTGCGTGCTGTCCAAAACTGATTTCAGGACATGTTGCACTCGGTGATTCGGGCATAACCTCTTGTAGGAACCTCCAATTGTCTTGATTCTTGATTGGTTGGAATCGTAACTTTATGGTACTTATAAATATCCAAAATATCCAGTGTTTTCCCTTCGAGACCACGCAGAATTTTGATGAGATCAGTAGCTTCTTGCGCATTGATCCGGAGACGTTGATGATCTTGGTCATTTTTATCTTCTAGAGCGTCATGTTGCACTTCCGTGTTGAAGATTCAGGGTCTCCCTGTAACACCCAAAAATTCCATCACTTAAAAATGCTAGCAAAAATTAGAATTTTATTTCTAAGGGTTAATAAATTTGAATAATTAAATTTGCCTTTAATATATGAAATGATAATTAATTAATTTAGAAATACCAAGTGATTGTGCATCATGTTGAATGCATGGGTTTTTGATTGATTGAGTGGTTAAAAGTTTTTTTGAAAATTTTGAAAAGGTTTTGAGTAAAAGATTGAAAAGGAAATAAAAGAAAAGAAAAAAAACGAAAACAGTCCCTCACCCATTCCCCTTCCAGCCCGAAACAGCCCAACCCACCTATTCTATTTCTTGCGTGCGGCCCAACTCGAATTCCCAGCCCATCCTTCCTTGCTGCCCACCTAACCCAGCCAGCCCGCTAACCCTTCTCTCTCTCACACGCCGCTGACAGGTGGGGCCCACCTGTCAGGGTCGTCTTCAACGCTCAGGCGCCGCCCCACCTTCCTGGCCATGCCGGCCGCCCGATGCCAGGTGCCCCCTCGCCTCCCCGCGCTGCCTCCCCTTCTCCTTTAGTGCACCGCGCACTCACCCGGCGCCGCCCAGCCCCTTCCCCTTCTTCTCCCTCCCGTAACGGCCGCGCACCAAGGTCTCCACCGAGCCTTAATGGCGGCCGCCGGCGTGCCGCCGTCCACCGCCTTGCCGCGCCTCCTCCCCTCCCCTCTCCACCTATAAAAGCCTCCACCTATAAAAGCCTCCCCGAGCATCTCTCCACCTCGCACCGCTCACTCGAGCTCTTCTCCTCCTCTGCACCGCCGCCCCAAGGAAGCTCGCCGGAGCAAGGACCTACCGGCCGCACCTCAACGCCGATCTGCACCACCGCCGCCTCTTCTTCCCCTTCAAGTAGCTCGGTGAAACCCCCTGTCCTCCCTCTTTGTTTTGGTGTCTTCACCCTGTTGATTAGTGCACCGTAGCGCCTTTTAGCATCTCCGACGAGATGGCCGGCGAGCCCGCTGCCGCCGGACAGCGCTGCCGCCTCCTGGAGTTCACCCACCGCCGCCCTTTTGCCTGCAGACAACCGCAACCACCAGATCTGAGCCAACGGCTCAGTTCAGATCTAGCCGCCAGGTCAAACCGAGCCTTACCGGTCAATTTCGGGTTGCGCCGGCAAAAATTTCTAAAGAGTCCCTGACGTTTTCAGTAATTACAAGCCGGTCCTTCCACCATACAAAATCCACACAGTTTAGCCCCTGGTTTTTATAAACAAGCCCTTGGCCTTTCAAAAATGTTCACCTACAGTCCAAGGCTCACACTTTTGCACCAAGGACATCTAGTTTGTACCTATAATTATGTTCTAGCCCCTAGATTTTTATGGAAAAACCGCTAAGGATCATTTTCTTTTACAAAATAGTCCCTAGAATTTGTTTTAATCATAACTTTTCCGTCCTAGCTCCGTTTTAGGCGTTTTTGGTGTCCACGCGATCGTCTCAACAAGCATAATAGTTTTAGAAGCTTGTTTTGGACTTCTAGCAATGTTTGATGTACTGTTTTATTTATTGTTTGTTTTTCTTGTGTGATTGTAGAGGACGTGCCGTTCGAAGTTGAGCAGGAGCAAACTTTCGAAGAGGTTGAGCCACAGTTTTTAGGAGAAGAAGGCAAGTGGATTCCCCCCTGCATACTCTTTTTGTCCTAATAACATGCATATTATCACACTTTAAATTTTAATCGTTATGCATAAATTTTGATGGGAAATGCCTATTAAGGAAATGACTAGATTTTAATCCTTATACCTGGCATACCTTGTTTTAAATAAATGTTTGGGTAGATAAATGCTTAGATGCTATACTTTGGGAATGGAATTTAACTTTACAAAATTTTGGAATTAAAATGAAATTGGTGTTTATGATAATTCAAGAGCATATAAAATAAAAACATGGAGAACCACCCAGGAAAACAGTGCAACCACAGTCCACATGGCTCTGGCTTAGCCATTTAATTAGGAGTGTAAATTATCTAATAGCCCTTGTCCGGAAGGAACACAGGGGGCTCCGGGTTGCAGGGGTATAGCCCGGTCCTTTTGGGGTAGTAGCCTTTGCTAAGGTACTGACCACTAGGGAGGGTAATGGTCCGCCGTGAGCTGTAACTGTCGTGGGTTATTGGTACTTTGCACGCCTTTGTAAAGGCTTCGTAGTGAACCCCTAGCCACTCACCTCAGAAGTCTTTAAGGGCTTTGCAAACACGGGCAATATGGGGAACACGAACTGTGGGTAAAGTGTACAACCTCTGCAGAGTGAAAACTGATCGATCAGCCGTGCTCACGGTCAAAAGCTGCTTGGACCCTCACATGATAGTTAACTAGAAATGGATTTCAAATTGTGGTTTACTTATGATTTGGAGGAATAGTCTTGAAAAGCTAAGTTTTGGGTTGGTATACACTTACACTTAGTAAATAGGTGCTTGCTAATAAAATTTGACCAACTTAAAATGCTTACCGCTGAAAACCCTAGCCTACCCTTGATAGCTTTGCATATTCCCCCACGGGCTGAGTACCAACCATAAGTGTACTCACCCTTGCCATATGTGTTCGAGGAGGAGGATCTTTGGAGCGAGTTCTTCGACGAGTTCGATGGATTCCGAGGCTCGCGTTACCCCCGGTCGAGGAGCTTGTGAAGTTGGAGACGGTGTTTCATCGTCTAGCTATCGATGTTCGTGTTAAGACCTTCGAGTCTATCGATGAGTGTAATAAGTTAATAAACCTCTCTATGTACGTTTTGAGCATTGTACTATGATATTACACTCATTTGTCTATCATATGTGTGAAATTGTGATTATGGCACACGTATGAGATGCATTCGGTTTTCTTAGGAAAACGGGTGTGACAGAGTGGTATCAGAGCAATGCTGACTGTAGGACGCAACCTTAGATAGAAATGGTCGAAATAAGGACATTATCTAGAAAGACATTTCATCTCCCTCATTCAAAAAAAAATCCCCTAAATACAATTAAAAATCTATCTTATTTTCTTTTGGTTAAAATTTTGTCTTTTTTATTGTTTTATTCTGCTCTGAGTTTAGTTTTCATCTCATAGATGGCTAGGACTCAGCCGTTTGGAGCGCAGCTGCCCCCTCCTGTCCAGCCTGAGGAGGAACCGGAGGAACCGTACTTCTTCGTTGAGGCAGAAGATGGAGCGATCCTGGAAGTTTACTCTGATGGAGAGTTAGGATCTCCGTGAGCTCTGCCTTCCCCGCCAGCAGAGGAGGTGCCGCCACCAGCTGCCTCTGCCACACCAGCAGCTCCTGTCGCTCCTGAGGATCCTGCACCAGTTGCCGCGGAAGGAGATCCAAACGACTCTGGCGACGACACCGAGGATAGTGAGGCGACAGAGGATGACAACGAGGAGAGGGACGACGCTTACTACGAGGGACCTCACGAGGGAAACCCGTACTGCACCATGCACTCGTCCGAGGTGGCACTTGGCTACTTCCCTTGGCTGCTGCGGAACACTCTACTTGAGCTGGGGAACACCGTGTACCCCATGTACGTCACCCACAGCTGGAACGAACCGCCACTGGGCACCTACTACATGACCAGGGTCAACATCAGGGTGCACAACCATGCCGGAGGAGGTTATATCTCGCGCACGACACATGATTCTACTACACCTCACTCTACCTACCAGGCGTCTGTCAGCAATGCCGCCAGGAGGGCCTTGTTCTCTCTTCGTTTCGGGCATGACCGGGAGTTGAGCCTCAGCGACTACCGCCACATCCCTCGTCGTACCAGTGGCACTGAGCAGACGGTGGTACCACTGACTGGCTCCGAGGACCCACGCCTCCACACTCTTTCCCAGGTCACGGCGGCGCTCAACACCGACCCGGGAGGGTGCTACGTCCGAGCCGGGAGCGGACCCACGGTGAGCCGAAGGACGCCTACGCCGGGATTGCTCGCCTGGAGGCCGAGCGTGACGGTAGGGAGCCACCCGTCCAGTCTGACGAGACCCCTTTCCCTGCGGAGTCACCACCCCGCAAGAGGCTTCGTTACGGCTCTTCGTCTGCTACCACAGGCCTTCTGGGATAGGATGCCACCTTGAGTTGAGATCGTTAGATCCGTCCCTGCGAGGACGTAATCGATGTAATAATGCTTGATGATTGAAAACATGGTTGATTTGGGTCTTTGCTTGACTGAAATGCTTTGTGGTGTGATGGCCGCATATGCATTAATAAAATAATTAAGTTTAAATTTAATCATAGCCCCTTTCCCTCTTACTCATGTTTATCGATACTGCTCTTTATCTGAAATGACTTTCTCTAACAATCAGATGGTAAACACCAGGTCCGGAGGTGGACAGGACGTACCGCCCGTGATACGTGCTCACATCGCCAATCAGCAGAATCCCGCCCCGCCTCCACCTCAGGGATTAGCAATGGATCCAACCATGCAGCAGTTCTTCACGGCACAGATGCAGTTGATTCAGGATCTTACCGCCACATCGCCCGAACTCCGCACGGCACGAAAAAACAATCCGCCACCACAAGGACCTCCACCACCGCACCGGTCAACAAACACAGAGAGTTTATGAGCCACCATCCACCTACCTACTCCCACTCAGTGGATCCTCTTGACGCTGATGATTGGCTCAAGACTATCAATAAGAAGCTGAACATCACTCAGTGCAATGACCGAGAGAAAGTCCTGTACGCCTCAGGATGCTTAGAGGGTGCTGCAGCCGATTGGTGGGATGCCTACACCGTAGCACATGCCGCTGCTGATACTATCACCTGGCAGGAGTTCCAGGAAGCTTTCCGTACTCACCACATCCCGTCTGGAATAATAAAATTGAAGCAGAAGGAGTTTCTCGCTCTGAAGCAAGGCAGCATGTCCGTCAGCGAATATCGGGACAAGTTCACCCAAGCTCGTCTCGGTATGCTCCGGATGAAGTGGATGCGACCCGAAGAGGTAGGAACGATTTACGGATGGTCTCATAGGGCCACTAAACTATCGGCTCCGAGCCACACTTTCCCCAACTTCCGGACCCTATTAGACAAGGCTATCGGTCTTGAAAGCAAGCGTAGAGAACTTGGAGACCAGAAACGCAAGTTCCAAAACCAAGGGCAGTCTAGCAGCAACACACGTCCCCGCTACAATGCACCACAGAATCCTCAGTTCCGCTCGGGAGGATATAGTGGAAATTTTCAGCAGAACCAATCATTCCAGCATTCAGCTCAGCAGCCCCAGCGCTTCCATCAGCATACTCCTCATGCCCCAATTCAGCAGTAGAGTCGCCCGAACAATGCCCTAGGTGCTCCAGTGAGAAACACCGCACCAGTTCAGCCTAGTGGAGGCTTCAAGTGCGGAGAGTTAGGGCATTATGCCAATAACTGTCCCAAGCGTGGAATGCAAACTCCACAGAAGGGCAATGTTCAGAAGCCTGGGCAGCCATCCTCTCAGGTTCGCACTGGGAATTCTACTCCTCAGGGCAGCAGGGCTCAACAAAACTTTGTGCGTGGGAAAGTAAACCACGTGACGATTGAGCAAGCACAGGAAGCTCCCGAGGTCGTGCTTGGTACATTCCTTGTCAATTCTGAACCTGCATCCGTTTTATTCGATTCTGGAGCATCACATTCATTTGTTACCAATCAATTTGTGGAAAAATATAGCTTGCCCATGAGTCTTATGAAGACACCATTACTAGTTAGCTCCCCGGGTGGTGAAATGAAAGCCAGACACATATGTCCACGGGTGAACCTTAAACTTAATGAGATAGAATTTCTAGCCGACCTAGTAGTTTTAAAATCCTGGGGAATAGATGTAATACTTGGAATGGATTGGTTATGCAAACATGACGGGGTGATTCAGTGTCACAAGAGATCAGTGGTTTTAACTAGCCCACAAGGAAATAGAATTGAGTTCAAAGTGGATAACTCATCCGAAGAACAAGGAACAGTGAATTCAGCAAAGGGCAAATCCTTAGAAGAAATCAAAGTTGTGAACGAGTATCCCGACGTATTTCCAGATGAGTTACCAGGTATGCCGCCTGACCGCGACATTGAATTCAGCATTAAACTTTTACCTGGTACTGCTCCTATTTATAAAAGACCATATGGAATGAATGTTAAAGATTTGGCCGAATTAAAGAAACAAATAGATGAGTTGTTTAGTAAAGGTTACATCCGACCTAGTTCGTCACCTTGGGGGTCTCCCATTCTCTTTGTTGATAAGAAATATGGTACCAGAAGAATGTGCATAGATTATCGTCCCCTTAACGATGTTACCATTAAGAATAAATACCCCTTACCCAGGATTGGAGATTTGTTCGATCAGATGAAAGGTGCTAAAATATTCTCCAAGATCGATCTACGATCCGGGTACCATCAACTGAAAATCCGATTAGAGGACATTCCCAAAACTGCTTTCACATCTAGATATGGCTTATACGAGTTCACGGTTATGCCCTTTGGATTGACAAATGCACCAGCATACTTCATGTATCTGATGAATAAAGTATTCATGGAGTACCTTGATAGGCTCGTGGTAGTTTTCATCGATGACATTCTGGTGTTCTCCCAGAATGAAGAAGAGCATGAAGAACACCTGAGACTCGTGCTGAAGAAACTACGAGAACATCAGTTATATGCCAAATTCAGCAAATGTGATTTTTGGCTAAAGGAAGTTTCCTTCCCTGGGTATATTATCACAGAGGGTGGAATAGCGGTAGACCCGAGTAAGGTGAAGGCTGTACTAGATTGGAATCCGCCTAAGAATGTGGCTGAGATCGAAGTTTCCTTGGATTGGCGGAGTTATTACCGTCGATTCATCGAAGGATTCTCGAAGATTGTAAAACCTCTCACCTCATTGTTAGAAAAAGGAAAGGAATTTAAGTGGGATGCCAAGTGCGAGGATAGTTTTGAGGAACTAAAGAAGAGATTAACCACAGCTCTTGTACTAATAATGCCAGATATTCACAAGGGCTTTGATGTGTATTGTGACACTTCACTTCAAGGTCTTGGCTGTGTATTGATGCAAGAGGGAAAAGTGATTGCTTATGCTTCTAGGCAATTGAGAAAACATGAGCAGAATTACCCCACTCACGATTTGGAGTTGGCTGCCATTGTGCACGCTGTAAAAATTTGGAGGCAATATATGATCGGAAATAGGTGTCGCATCTTCACTGACCATAAGAGCTCGAAGTACATCTTCACCCAGAAGGATCTAAATCTCAGACAGCGTAGATGGTTGGAATTAATCAAAGACTATGATCTGGACATTCAGTATCACCACGGCAAGGCAAACGTTGTGGCAGATGCCTTGAGTCGGAAAAGTCAGGCAAACGCACTGATAGCTCATGTGATGCCTCAAGAGTTGTGTTGGGAGATGGCACGTCTCAATCTGGGAATTGTCGCCCAGAGTGAAACTATGACGTTGGAAGTAGAATCTACACTTGAACAAGAAATCAGGAAGGGTCAAATGACAGATGAGAAGATTAAGGAGTATGGACTGTTGATTGATGCTGGCAAGGTTCCAGATTTCAAAAGGGATGACCAAGGAACTATTTGGTTCAAGAATAGAATCTGTGTGCCCGAAATTGCCCATCTGCGAGAAACTATACTAAAAAAAGCACATGACTCTGCCTATTCAATTCATCCCGGAAGCACCAAGATGTATCAAGATTTGAAGCACAAATATTAGTGGTATGGAATGAAAAAAGATGTTGCTGCTTATGTAGCTCTATGTGACATATGCCAGAAAGTAAAAGCAGAATACCAGAGACCAGCAGGTTTGCTTCAACCATTGAAAGTACCCGAGTGGAAATGGGAAGAAATAGGCATGAATTTTATTGTGGGATTGCCACGTACCCGTGATGGATATGACTCCATATGGGTCATTGTGGATAGGTTAACCAAGGTTGCTCACTTTATACCTGTCAAAACTACTTACACCGGAGCCAAGTTGGCAGAACTGTATATGTCCAGAATTGTATGCTTACATGGAGTTCCAAAGAGGATAGTATCTGACGGTGGGACACAGTTTACATCACGTTTCTGGGGAAGCTACATGAATCAATGGATACAAAGCTTAACTTTAGTTCTGCGTATCATCCACAAACAGATGGTCAAACCGAAAGGACAAATCAAATCCTAGAGGATATGCTTAGGGCATGTGCCTTAAAGCATGGAGGTAGCTGGGATAAAAGTTTGCCATACGCAGAGTTTGCCTACAATAACAGCTACCAAACCAGCCTTAAGATGGCTCCTTTTGAAGCCTTATACGGGAGAAAGTGCAGAACACCATTGTACTGGAATCAAACAGGGGAGAGTCAACTTTTTGGACCAGACATCATAAAAGAAGCTGAAAGACAAGTTGAGATAATTTGGGAAAATCTCAAGACTGCTCAGTCACGACAAAAGAGTTACGCTGATCCCAAAAGGAGAGAAGTTGTGTTTGAAGTAGGAGATTATGTGTATCTCAGAGTATCACCCATTAGAGGTCTACGAAGATTCAAGATTAGAGGGAAGTTGTCACCACGATTCATTGGACCTTTTAAGATCTTAGAAAGAAAGGGAGAAGTTGCCTATCAATTAGAACTCCCGGCTCGATCGTCGATGTACATGATGTGTTTCATGTATCTCAGCTCAAGAAGTGTTCAAGTGAGACTAAAGTAGACCACCTAGCTTTGGAAGATCTTGATGTGAAGGATGATCTAACCTATAAGGAACACACTATCAAAATTCTAGACACATCACAAAGAATTACCCGAAGCAAAGTCATTAAAATGTGCAAAGTCCAATGGAGTCACCACTCAGAGGAAGAAGCTACTTGGGAAAGAGAAGATGAGCTTATGGCAGAATTTCCTCAGCTGTTTCCCAATCTTCCTGAATCTCGAGGACGAGATTCTCTTTAAGGGGGTAGGATTTGTAACACCCAAAAAATCCATCACTTAAAAATGCTAGCAACAATTAGAATTTTATTTCTAAGGGTTAATAAATTTGAATAATTAAATTTGCCTTTAATATATGAAATGATAATTAATTAATTTAGAAATACCAAGTGATTGTGCATCATGTTGAATGCATGGGTTTTTATTGATTGAGTGGTTAAAAGTTTTTTTGAAAATTTTGAAAAGGTTTTGAGTAAAAGATTGAAAAGGAAATAAAAGAAAAGAAAAAACCAAAACAGTCCCTCACCCATTCCCCTTCCAGCCCGAAACAGCCCAACCCACCTATTCTATTTCTAGCGCGCGGCCCAACTCAAATTCCCAGCCCATCCTTCCTTGCGGCCCACCTAACCCAGCCAGCCCGCTAACCCTTCTCTCTCTCACACGCCGCTGACAGGTGGGGCCCCGTCGGGGTCGTCTTCAACGCTCGGGCGCCGCCCCCACCTTCCCCGGCCACGTCGGCCGCCCGATGCCAGGCGCCCCCTCGCCTCCCCGCGCCGCCTCCCCTTCTCCTTTAGTGCGCCGCGCACTCACCCGGCGCCGCCCAGCCCCTTCCCCTTCTTCTCCCTCCTGTAACGGCCGCGCACCAAGGTCTCCACCGAGCCTTAATGGCGGCCGCCGGCGTGCCCCCGTCCACCGCCTTGCCGCGCCTCCTTCCTTCCCTTCTCCACCTATAAAAGCCTCCCCGAGCATCTCTCCACCTCGCACTGCTCACTCGAGCTCTTCTCCTCCTCTGCACCGCCGCCCCAAGGAAGCTCGCCGGAGCAAGGACCCGCCGGCCGCACCTCGACGCCGATCTGCACCACCGCCGCCTCTTCTAACCCTTCAAGTAGCTCGGTGAAACCCCCTGTCCTCCCTCTTTGTTTTGGTGTCTTCACCCTGTTGATTAGTGCACCGTAGCGCCTTTTAGCATCTCCGACGAGATGGCCGGCGAGCCCGCCGCCGCCGGACAGCGCTGCCGCCTCCGGGAGTTCACCCACCGCCGCCCTTTTGCCTGCAGACAACCGCAACCGCCCGATCTGAGCCAACGGCTCAGATCAGATCTAACCGCAAGGTCAAACCGAGCCTTACCGGTCAATTTAGGGTTGTGCCGGCAAAAATTTCTAAAGAGTCCCTGACGTTTTCAGTAATTACAAGCCGGTCCTTCCACCATACAAAATCCACACAGTTTAGCCCCTGGTTTTTATAAACAAGCCCTTGGCCTTTCAAAAATGTTCACCCGCAGTCCAAGGCTCACACTTTTGCACCAAGGACCTCTATTTTGTACTATAATTATGTTTTAGCCCCTAGATTTTTATGGGAAAACCCCTAAGGATCATTTTCTTTTACAAAATAGTCCCTAGAATTTGTTTTAATCATAACTTTTCCGTCCTAGCTCCGTTTTAGGCGTTTTTGGTGTCCACGCGATCGTCTCAACAAGCATAACAGTTTTAGAAGCTTGTTTTAGACTTCTAGAAATGTTTGCTGTACTGTTTTATTTATTGTTTGTTTTTCTTGTGTGATCGTAGAGGATGTGCCGTTCGAAGTTGAGCAGGAGCAAACTTTCGAAGAGGATGAGCCACTGTTTTTAGGAGAAGAAGGCAAGTGGATCCCCCCCCCCTGCATACTCTTTTTGTCCTAATAACATGCATATTATCACACTTTAAATTTTAATCTTTATGCATAAATTTTGATGGGAAACGCCTATTAAGGAAATGACTAGATTTTAATCCTTATACCTTGCATACCTTGTTTTAAATAAATGTTTGGGTAGATAAATGCTTAGATGCTATACTTTGGGAATGGAATTTAACTTTACAAAATTTTGGGATTAAAATGAAATTGGTGTTTATGATAATTCAAGAGCATATAAATTAAAAACATGGAGAGCCACCCAGGAAAACAGTGCAACCACAGTCCACATGGCTCTGGCTTAGCCAATTAATTAGGAGTGTAAATTATCTAATAGCCCTTGTCCGGAAGGAACACAGGGGGCTCCGGGTTGCAGGGGTATAGCCCGGTCCTTTTGGGGTAGTAGCCTTTGCTAAGGTACTGACCATTAGGGACGGTTATGGTCCGCCCTGAGCTGTAACTGTCGTGGGTTATTGGTACTTCACGCCTTTGTAAAGGCTTCGTAGTGAACCCCTAGCCACTCACCTCGGAAGTGTTTAAGGGCTTTGCAAACCCGGGCAATATGGGGAACAAGAACTGTGGGTAAAGTGTACAACCTCTGCAGAGTGAAAACTGATCGATCAGCCGTGCTCACGGTCAAGAGCGGCTTGGACCCTCACATGATAGTTAACTAGAAATGGATTTCAAATTGTGGTTTACTTATGATTTGGAGGAATAGTCTTGAAAAGCTAAGTTTTGGGTTGGTATACACTTACACTTAGTAAATAGGTGCTTGCTAATAAAATTTGACCAACTTTAAATGCTTACCGCTGAAAACCTTAGCCTACCCTTGATAGCTTTGCATATTCCCCCACGGACTGAGTACCAACCATAAGTGTACTCACCCTTGCCATATGTGTTCAGAGGAGGATGCTGGAGCAGAGTTCTTCGACAAGTTCGATGGATTCTGAGGCTCGCGTTACCCCTAGTCAGGAGCTTGTGAAGTTGGAGACAGTGTTTCATCGTCTAGCTATCGATGTTCGTGTTAAGACCTTCGAGTCTATCGATGAGTGTAATAAGTTAATAAACCTCTCTATGTACGTTTTGAGCATTGTACTATGATATTACACTCATTTGTCTATCATATGTGTGAAATTGTGATTATGGCACACGTATGAGATGCATTCGGTTTTCTTCGGAAAACGGGTGTGACACTCCCCCATGCTTAGCATTTTTCTAGGCATGGAAGAAGAAGATAAAGTATTTTTATCTTAGTCATTCTTCAATTTTCCTTGTAGTGAGAGTTTTTATCTTGCCTGTAAGACATTTTAAACGCACATTCTACCACCAAGGTGACGGTTGGGAGTAGATAGAATTGCCAACAATCCAACAATACCTCCTAAGATTCTTAACTTGTGGCATAATTAGTCTAATGATGAATAAAAACCTAATGAGTGTACGTGGTGCAAGGTGTGTATGCACATGAGAGGAGAGCATATAAACAAAGGCAATGTTTTCACTAGTTCTAAACATCATGTTTACAACTAGGTTGCCGAATTTCTCCATAGCCATAAAGGTTTACTTATCAAGGGTTAAAACACCATGTCTATGAAACGAACCGGATTCCCGCGGAAGGAAATCCGACTCTCTGCACCTCGGTGGTAATCCTAGGAGGGCTACCACGTGCAATCCCTTGTCTCAGCAATGCCAGAAATCCATGCAGAAGTAAAAACAGATAGAGTACAATATTTATTTATTACAATAATCAGAGTACATCTCTTCAGCACATTCCAGGTACAAGTCCATTAGGACTGAATCAAACAGAAAGAAAAGGTCTAGCAACGGCTCCATGCAAGCGCGGGGAAACTCCATATCCACGGGTAGCTCGAGCGTAGAAAGAGCACTAGTCCTCCCATCCGTCATTGTCAAAGTCGTAGTCTGGCTCTATGTCAGAGACACCAGGATCTACCCGATGAGAGAGTAGGTCATGTCAGCTTCCCAACAAAGAGGCAAAAGCGGTGTATATTCTACTATGCAGGATATATTCCTACTTTGGCTGTAGAAGACTTAAGCAAAGCAGCGAAGCAACATACAAGGTAAGAAGAGCTTTGCAGTGAGGTCAACACCTCGGGGAAGCTCACGCTTCCGAGGTCCACACCTCTGGGGTCCGCACCCCGCTCAAGGATACCAGATCACAACTGCGATCCAGCTCCCAACTCTCATCTGCGATGTGGGGCCCACCTGCTCCTATCTCCACATCTCAACGGCCTCAGCCGGGCTCACACTAAGGAGAGAAGAAGCACAAGAGAAGAATATCTAGCCAGAATAACAGATCTCAGGACCGTCCATAACCAGTGGACACAGACTATAGCTATAGGTTTAAACACTTTGCAGAGGTTTTACAACTGTACCCGCCCGAATAGAGCCCGGATGGTAGCGAACCACCCGAAACCCTACCATACGGTTGGAGTCCAAGAAAGTGGATAGTACCATCCTGCGACTCCGAGTCTGGCGCAGCCTCCACGGTAGAGCTCATACTGCCCGTGAGAGGTCCCTCGAAGCTGTGGAACCCTTCCCCGGCCTCGCCGGGGCGAAGTCTTCTAAGGAGGAACACCATCTCCCATCATGATCACACCGATCCGCCTATAGGCAGGCCGCTATCCACTACGAGTCTCACCCCACACCCCCGCCCATAACAAGGCGGTCGGTTTGTACGGTAAGATTCCAAAGAAGCATGGTTAGTCTGACGATCGGTCCTTAAGGGCGGAGAGCGAGCACTCCCCATCTCCATCCCATACGACACGCCGCTCGGGTTAGAGGCTAGATTGCATCTTCCCGAGGCAGGCGTTCACCGGTAACCAAGCAGCTCGCTCCCGCCAAAACACGTCAAGGAGGAACGCACCCAGAACGCACGCTAGAAGACACCGAGATCTCCCGCATCTTAGTCCAAGCCCAGAATATCATCCATAAACAAGCAACAAAAGTATAGATAGTTGAGGTATGGGACTAGCTAGGGGTCTGTAGCTAGTCCCGAGGTAGGTAAATCAAGGAATCAGGATATATCAAATCATCAAGGCAAGGCTATTCAACTGGCTATGCAATTCATCCAAGCAATGCATATAAAGTAAAGCACTAGCATCTAAATACCAACATGGGATCTACATGGTTGGGAGTGACATGACACCTGCGCGGTAGTTGTTAACACCAAAAATTGGTATAGGAAATTGACTAACATGTGGGCCGAATTTGGTAGAAGAGCACCATTCGGCAGAAGGTTTTCCTTAAAGCGTTCGGTAGAGGCATCTGCGGTCGGGAGTTCATCATCATTCGGTAGAAGAACTATTCCGCGGGTGAAAGCGGAGAACATTCGGGAATGCATGATGACGTGGATTGAATATAAAGAAGGGACATGACACCATGATATTAATTTTAGGCATTAAATGTTGTAATCATGGTCAACTAGGAGTCGTGTTAGAGCTAGGGTATAAATATGAACCCTTAGTTTTTGTAATAGGGATCGAACAATTTCACAACAAACTGGCCCCGTGCCAACTTTCGAGTCCTTTTAGTCGAGTCGTCGAGTTCTTCGAGAAGAGCTATCGATCCGTCAACCTCCGTAAGTACCGGCAACCTTGTATCATGTCTAGTATCATGCGGTGGATTTAGACCGTGATGCAAGTAGTCTTGTTACCATGCTTAGTATCATGCGGTGGATTTAAGCTTGGTTCGAGAAGGTTTCCTTGTTGGATCATGAGTCATGCGGTAGGCTAAGATGTAGCTTGGAGCTAGTTATCGGCTCTATTAGATTTGGCAAGATCTAATAGATTCATCAAGTTACTGTGTGTTGCTTTGAATTTTGCTCTTATGTTTAATTCATGTAACACTCTTATTGCCCAAGTTAGATTGACTACATTCGGCTCCATCTTGTCTGTGATCCATGTGTCACACGCCCAAATCTTTGGCTCGACGTGGCGAACGAGTAACATGCTCTTTAATAGCCGAATTCAAATCAATCTAGATTGTCATGTGTTGCGGGTTCAAGCTTGTTAATCTAGAATAATTTGTTCCTTCTCCGTGGAACCCGAATCGGCTGTACAGCTGTATTCGGCAATCCCTTCACGAGCTAAACATGTTCATGAGTTTGCTTCAAATAATGTATGCTTTTAGCCTCCCATGTTTATATTGTATCATGCGGTGGATTGATCTATTCTTGGTTGGTGGCATGATTTTAAACAAGTTGTATCATGCGGTGGATTAACTTATTTGATATCATGCTTGACGGATTTGAAAGTACCTAGACATGCGGTAGACTAGTGCTTCTGGTCTATGCACACATGTTTACTGCAAATTCATGATTATGCTTTGCTTTTATTTATTTCATTATGATTTATCCTCGATAATCGGTCATGATTACGTGCTGCAACTTTGTTTAAATAAAGACTGATTTTTCATCATGCTTACGTCAAACATTCGGCTGTGCCTTGTTTACATGATTTATCAGTTCCCGAATGATGTTCGGATTGCTGGCAGATAGCTTGTTTGTAGTTATATGTCGTTTCAATTGGCTTTACAGCCGTAAATATGGAACTGTCTGGTACTACCCGGCAAGTTCTAGGTTTTATCTAACCTTTTTCATCCTTTGTCAGTTTCAGGGAAAATTGACTGGCACACTTCCGGATTCTGACGCCCGGGCCACGTGTGTTAAGCCAGCTATTCGGCTTGCTGTGTGCTTGGCGTGAGGTGCTGATTTTACGTCAACACAGTTTTTGGCACGCCCGGTGGGACACTCAAATTAATCAAGATGCCTGATATCCAAGCTGTCCTGGATGTCACCTTCAACGAACTGTCTTCAGAACAGCAACTACAACTGAAAGAAGCTATGGACCAATTCCAGCAGAAGTGTCTGATGTCGTTTTCCAAGAATAGGAGTGGTGTGCCATTCCTCAGGACAGATATGCCAAGACTTCTGATGCCAGGAGAGACTGATGCCACAACTGCTGCAGAGAAACAAGAGGCTTTTGCTATGATACAGCAAACTATGGAAGAAATAATAGCTAGACACAACACTGCACTTTTGAATAGCTTTCGATAGATGATGATTGGTGTTTGTGGCCCAAGAGTGGACAAACATTTTGAGCAAGGTGAAACAAGTACTGTTGTTAATGGCTAACCAACTCGTCAAGATGCAAGTGCTCAGCCGCCTCAGCAGAGTATGAGTGTTCAACCAACTCAGCATGTGGGTAGTCAATCGATCCAGCAGAACCCTCATCAAGCAGTACCTAATCCACGCACGTATGGTGGAAGGCATTCGGCACTACTGGAGTTCAACCTGTCTCTGCCTACAGGATGGCTCCAACAAGTAACAGGCTGCAAAGGAACATGTATGGGAACTGGTATTCAGAGTTCATGGATTATAGTGCTATCGATGCTCTTCCAAATCCTGGGTATGGTGGTGCTACAGGGATGCCTGCTCGGGGGCCAGGGAATCAAGACACCAATGTTCATCTCCTAGTGTAGAAAATGACCGATGTGCTTCAAAATCAATTCGGTCTAAAGCCTAAGAACCAAGGACACGTGTATACACCTCCCTTCCCAGAATGGTACCACACGGTGGCATTACCGAACAGAGTGAATGTCCCCACGGAGTTCACCCAGTTTTCAAGGCAAGATGATACCAGTACTGTGGAACATATAGCCTGGTACCTAATGCAGCTTGGGGAAGCTTCTACTGATGAGGCCTTCTGAATTAGATATTTCCCTCTGTCATTGACAGGCCCAGCGTTTACATGGTTCACTTCTCTACCTGCTCACTCAATCTGCTCTTTGAAGGATTTGGAGCAAAAATTTCATGCCCATTATTTCATTGGCAGTAATGAGAAAAAGCTAATTGATCTGACTACCTTGAGGCAGAGGAACAATGAAACACCAATGGAGTTCCTCAGGAGGTTCAGAGAGACAAAAAGCATGTGCTTCTCTTTGAACATACCGGATGATCAATTTGCTGGTATGACCGTAGCAGGGATGTTGCCAGCCATTCGCGAGAAGCTATTCGGGATCGAATTCGATGACCTTGGCCAGCTGTCACACCGGTTCTCGTTGATGAGCAACCAAACATATGGCTTCAAGAAAAACTCCAGATTTGTCAAGCACAATGATATAGCTGACATCTACAATCAATTCCTCGAAAGGGCAGATAAAGGAGATGAATATGATGATGAAGAGGAAATAGCTGCAGCAGAAATAGTATGGGGCAAAGAGCCATTGACAGTAAATCAGAGGTGGATCAAGCAACCTAAAGGCACCTATGATTTTGATGTAA
The DNA here is from genome assembly GCA_947561735.1 of Cenchrus americanus. Classification (NCBI taxonomy): domain Eukaryota; kingdom Viridiplantae; phylum Streptophyta; class Magnoliopsida; order Poales; family Poaceae; genus Cenchrus; species Cenchrus americanus. Next base: position 97,364,592 of record OX387240.1, read on the forward strand.
CCAAGGCAGATAAGCCTTTTGAATTCCTCGTGAAAGAAGGCCGAATCAGGTTGCCAGAAGGGCATTCTATGCTTCGTCCTGATGGAATGAAAGAAAAGAGGTACTGTGGATTTCATGACAAAAATTCTCATTCCATCAATGAATGCAGGGTCTTTAGAATGAGAATTCAAAAAGATATCCAAGAAGGTCATTTGAAGTTTGATAATAAGATGAAATTGGATGGTAATCCTTTTCCTCAGAACATGATTGGGTTCTCAGTCAGCATGGTGAATGTTGTTGAAGAGAAAGGAAAAGTGAAAGTTTTGACTTCAGCAAAGGCGAAGGGATGGCTCAGTTGATCCCGCTCGACAAGTAACATTTGAACAGATCCATAAGGGAGAGCCTCGTTTTCTGAAAAGTCAAATTGAAGTGGGTGAATCCTCTAAACCCAGGGTGACTTCGCGTATTCTCCTCAATAAATGGCAGCGTCAGCAAGAAAAAGAGCGCTACTAGAAGCATAAGTACGAGGAGGAGAAGTAGGGATATGAAGAAGAGATGTGCAGAAAGGAACAAGAAGAATATATGCGGGAGCAAGAACGTGCACATTGGGGATGTGCCTTCTTCAGACACTGTTGGAATGAGGGTTTGAAGCTTCCTACGTAGAATAACTGTCCCGAATGCAGCGACAAGTATACCGAATACAGGCAAGACATTGCCAATCACCGATCCGTCCATGAAAGAATTGGAAGGGTGCATCCTAGTGATGGTCGACATTTAAATATAAACAGGATTGATGATCAACCGAAGAAAATATGCTGATCATAGGTGGGTTGATCATGAAGAAGAAGAAGATCAAGGGTACGTCTGGCAAAAAAGACAATGGTGCCCACCTGGTTTGAGGAGAAGCCAAAAGAGAAGAGTATAGCGCTTGAGGAATCAGTAACTGAAGCAGGCGGGGATCAAGAGGAAACAAGTGTGGCGTCCAAAATAAAAGCCTGATGAATCTGGTCGTTCGGCTCCTACATGCATGGTATGCTTCCTGCCGAATGAATTCATGGCTCCAGCTAATCAGATTGTGCAGGAGGAGGTATTGCCAAATATGGATGAGGTTGAGCAATTTGGACTGATGGCAAAGTTAATGTTGTCCAAGCAAGCTACTTTTAATAAGTCAGCCAAGAATCGGCAAATGAGACCGCTGTACTTAAGAGGGTATGTCAACGGGAAGCCATTGTCCAAGATGTTTGTTGATGGTGGAGCTGCTGTCAATGTGATGCCGTATACTACATTCAGAAAGCTTGGCATGGGCCCTGGATATTTGACACCAACAAGTATAGTTCGGAATGATTTTGCTAGAAATCCTTCAGACACCAAGGGTTGTGTGCATGTTGATTTGATGATCGGGTCTAAGACTCTGCTTACAACCTTCTTTGTCATTGAAGGCAAAGGAGCATATAGCTTGCTGCTTGGAAGGGATTGGATCCATGCAAACTACTGCATTCCATCTACTATGCATCAACAGCTTGTTCAATGGGTAGATGATGACGTGGAAGTTGTCCAAGCAGATGATTCGGTAAGCGTGGCTAATGTGGAACCAGCCTTCTGGGAGTATCAAGGCATAGATTGCTTCTCAGGCAAGGACTGGGGTGAAGGTCCTGTTGAACCAGTCAGCAGTGATCAACAGCCGATTCAAGCAGTCGGCTCTTATAGTAATTTTTAATGGAGAATCCAATTGATGGAACTGATGGAAAGTTAGGATGTGGATTTATGTCGGCTGATAAATTGGAAGAAATAGACATCGGAGATGGTGACAAGCCAAGGACAACATTCATTAGTGCTAACTTGGATTCAAGTTTCAGAGGAGAGTTGATTAAGCTACTAAAAGAATATAAAGATTGCTTCGCTTGGGATTATTCGGAGATGCCTGGTTTGGATCGTTCCATTGTTGAGCATCGGTTGCCAATCAAGCCTGGTTATAAACCTTACAAGCAACCTCCCCGAAAGATTTACAAGGATGAAGTATTGGTCGACGTGATGTGATGCCCCAGGTTTCTAATTACCGTCATTAACGCTAATGACCGGATCAGCCGAGTCAAACCAGTCAAGCCCCGGTCAAACCTAGGTACACCTGGGTCATCACCCTGAAAACCTCGCCAATGAACCCTAATGAACCCCTTGACCAAGACTACACACACCCGTAGTGGACCCTTGGTCAAAGACACGGTCAAAACCGGCTTAACCGTTGACGTCAGCGAATGTCGTCCGGAACTTTTGCCGCGCTCTCCAAAATTCACCTAAACACTTCAAAATCTACCTTTATGAAAGTTGTCCATCTTGTTGAGGGACAAAACTTTCATGTAGATTGGCGTTTTAAATTTTGGGTGGAAATTGGTGAAAAACTTGATGGACTGGCAGTACCTCCTGTTTTCCAGAACAGGCCGACATTCAATGTTGGCACGACGTTCCTGCCAAATCCGTCGAGAAAAACACTAGACGGCCTTTACGAAAGTTGTAGAGGGTAGTCGGATCTACAACTTTCCTATTCACCACATATTGCACTTCTATTCAAAAATTTTGAGAAAAAATCGGTCAAACAGTGCCAGTCCGGCACGGGGAACTCGCCCGGCGCCGCCGGCCCTCCCGCGCGCGCGCCCGGGCGCGCGCGCCGCCTCGCGCCCGCGCCCGCGCCCTCGACGGCCGCGCGCACACGCCGCCCGAGGGTCCGCTCTCCGAGGTCGTCCCTTCCTCATGCCGCACGCATGCCGATGAGGCTTGGAAGGCCGTGCCGCCGTACAACCCTACGCGTGGCCCCGCGGTCCTTACGCGCGTCGCCGGTACGCGCGTTCCCGAGGCGCCCGCGCATCCGTCGGTCCGCCGGTCCTAGGCACGTGCATCCGCGTGGCATATATAGGCCGCCGCCCCTGCCTCACGCACCGCCATCTCCCCGTGTGCCGGACTGCCCTGAGCCGCCACCGGCCTCCGCGGTGCGCCGCTCCTCCGCCGGCTCCTCTCGCCGGTCGGCACTACCAACATCTTCCCTGGCACCCACACAAGCGAACCTGCTTGCTTCTTCTCTCCCCCGAACCGCCCCCTCGCTGGAACAGCAGCCACCGCCGTGGCCACCCTCCCTGGCGCCGCCAAGGCCGCTCGCCGGGGCCACTCCACCCCCGTCCAACCCATCAACTCGGGCCTAGGACACCCCCCCTACGCCGCCCCGCGCCCTACCCCGACCCGGCCCGCCGCCCGCCCGGCCGGAATTTGGCCGGGAGCCGCGGCCGGCCGCCCAGGGGCCGCATTGCGAGGCCCCCTTTCTTCCCGAGGGCTTATCTGCAAAGCAAGGGCGTTTCTGTAAGAAAACAAAAACCTCCAGGGTCCTTGCTGCAAAACGATTCTTAAATAGTATAAGTGCTTTTTCTGAATTTTGTAAATTGCGTAGAAAATCACACAAAAATCAGAAAAATGTAAAACCAATTTTGTTGGATTGATGGTGAAATATCCCACAACTTTTGTTATTCTGGCCTGAGCTAATTCCTGTTAGTTTTTGCATGAAAAATACAAATGTGAAAAAACTAGATCTGCAATATCTCAAAACCCATATATCCTCTGTAGCTAATTTTTGGATATGCTGTGTGTTAGGTCATGACAAGCTCCTGTGCCAAAAATTGCACAAAGTTAGAATGTAAATCGGTTTATAAAAATGTTTTTCCATTTCTGGCAGATCTGCATAAATGATTTTTCTTGTTAACAATATTTATGTTTTTGAGCTCAACTTGTGCACACTGTCTTGTAATACCAAAATACACATCTTGTGAATTAATCATGATTTTTGGTTTTCCAGAAATATTTATCCTCTAATTATGCATGTTTTCCATTGTAAATTAGTAAGCTAAGATCAGTAGAGATTTCATGTGGATGTGCTGGTTCTTTAGGCTTGTTTAGGACCAGAGGGCATTCATGGGAAAGTTTGGATCATTTTGATGCTTATTTATTTTTGTATGCATTTAAATTGAATCACTAGCTAGCCCTTTGTTATTTTCAATAATATTTAATTTCCTAGGATCCAACACTCACATGTGGGTCCAATGGACCAGGATAGGTGCTAGTAGGCTTAAGAAACACTCCTTTAATTTTTGGTAATTTAATTGCTTAATAAAAAGCTTAAAAGCCCTTTTAATATTAAAGAGAAATTAAATAAAGAAAAGCCCTTATTTAATTCTTTTTCCTTTTTGAAAGTATTATCTAATTCAATTAAAAGATAATTAATTCTCGTTGCTGATAAGGAATTAATTCATGGATAAAAATATTATTCATATCTTTGCTTGTGAAAAGAAAAGGATTGAAGCTTTCACATGAAATGTCAAGTACAAAGAAACTTTTATTCAATTGTGCAATAAAAGAATAACCCATGTACAACCAATAACCTTCCTAAAAGAGAAATCACCAAACCACCCATGTTAACTTGAGGGTGGTTGCAAATCATGTTAAAAAGGTTAAATATACCTACCCACTCTTTGTTGGTGAATTTTAAATTAAAATATTTACATATATATGTACACAATCACCATCAAAAAGAATAATTAATAAAGAGTTGCATATTGTTCCTTTATGGAAGAGTATGCTGAATGTATTCTTATCTAGGTGAATGTGCGCAACAAATACACCCCTTGATTGTCAATATGGTTTGTAAGTGATTAAAGTAAAAACCGTCGAATAAATCTTGCATTTGCATCTTCGTGTAGATCTTTCCGCCAGTAGACACGTATGCTCCTGCCGGAAGGAGGAGACGAAGGTGCCGACAAAGAGCTGTCGTGCGTGAACGTGGCTCGAGACCTGGACCCAAGTCCAGAAGGGCCCAAGGCCAACCTTGCCAGTGAAGGCAAGCCCCAGATCATTAACCCCGTCTTTTAAAATTATGCAATTATGTTTGCTATTATTGTGCATTTACGTTTCAGAGTTGATTTGTGAAAACCCTAGATGCATGATCCCTAGTACCTATGCTCTATCACTAGTATGCTAGGTCAGAAGTCGCTATGCTATAGGACCGATGAAGTCAAGTGATGTTCGTCATCATGAGAATAGGTTCCTAGATAGGAATCATAAGATATCCTTAAATGGATTGCTCATGTGGTAAGAGCATGGGATTGGGCTCCCATTCAACAATACAAAGTGGGCTAAGCTTTTGAACGTACCAAACATTTGCCTAGAATGGGACCGGTACCTAGTACCTTAATGAGGCGTTATCCCGGATCCTACCGTTACTACTCTTGAGAAATCTCCTAACCGGCTAGCTACCGGAAGTGATGGTGTATGGTGACTCCTATTCACAAGGGGTATGCCGGATAGCTCGCACCAAGGACTCGTAAGATTCGATCCCAACTCCGAGGATTTTTGGGGACGACTCGGGAAAGAAACCCCGCGGAAGCCTATCGTGTAGGAAGCTGGGTTTACCTTGCAAGGTTTAAATCAATCGATTGCTCCGCATCTCACCGTTATCCGAGATCGCTTAATCAATCGGCCATGATATCCCATAATGATGGAACTCGGGAAATATTGTTGTATGAATTAATTGCTTGTCCACCTTGATTGGATTAGATGGTACATTTAGAAATGGTAATCAACTAGAACGTGTGCTAAAATATTGAAAGTAAGGATCTACCCTTAGTGGTCAGTTTCGAAATAAAAGAAACTCCACCTACTAAAAGTTTTTTCATGTCTAGAGGTTGGTGATGTAGTCATCACCCGACCTGCTAAGCCTTGTTGAGTATTAGTATACTCACCTTTGGTTTAAAACTGTTGTTGCAGTGTGATTGACCGGATGGGTGACGACAAGTGATGACATCAATGCGATGGCCTCCCGTGATGTCTACCGTTGCGCTAGTTTAATTTATTTCCGCCGTTTTCGAACTCGAACCTCTACTCCATGTCATGAACAATGGTTTGTAATAAAATGTTTAATTCATGTTGTACTGACTTCGCTCGCGTGAGTTTTAATGCATGTGTCGATCCTCTCGTTCGATGTCCAAGTGATTTACCGCATTAACCCTAAGAACTTCAACGACAGGATGATACTTTACTCGTTGCTTAATGACCAAAGTGGATCGGTCTTAGGCGATAGTACGGTATATTCCCGGGCGGTTGTCACAAATTGGTATCGTAGCGATTGCATGCAATCGAGCTGCATCATATCTTAATCACATGATTTTCGAATAAAATTTGCCAAGATTGTTTGAATTGCAAAACACGTTGGTCCGTTAAGGATAAACTAGACCGAGAGGCCTCGTAGGAATTTAGTTTCTTTCATGTGGCTTATTAATCTATGGTTTATTTTGCTAACTTCCAGCACATTACTTTATGTCAGACTTACTTTCTTGCACAACCAAACTAGGAGCCACGTGTTTTATACGTGTGCTGTTCCGCATCACGGGAATTGCGAGGGTCGATGGAGTGATCCATTCCACGGGTCCCATCTTCGCGTCTGTTTATGAGTTGTGTCTTGCCACGTGTTTCATACGTGAGCATTCCGCATGTCACTCATGCGAGGCAAGGATATACTCCATTCAAACAGAGGATGTCTGAGGTTGGACGCTGTCCATGCAGCGGCTTAACGCATGGGTGCCGTTTCTATAGTGAATGGTAATGTATGTGGACGCTTTCATGAGTGCTGGCATGAAAGGTTCGTTGTGTTCGTGATCTTCGTAGGTACACTAACCTCGTTTCGTAAGTCGCTAAGAAAGCATCGACTAGATCCTCGACTAGTTATAGGGAGATACGCGTATGTGCCATGCCACCGGCGCTAACTCCGAGTTTTGGCTTGAATGCCTTTGTGAGGACGCATAGGACGTCTTGCATCATGTTATAAGTCATGAAAGAACCTAAACTCACGTCTGTTTCCGTGCTCCCTAGGGTAAAATAGTGATAGCGTGTTTGGTCTTGTTTAGCCTCTTTATGTGTAGACGTGTTTTCGTGCTTAAATTCAATAGAGTTGTTGCTTAAATTGCTGTTCTTGCCCAAGAATCTTTTGTCTAGGTGATCTCAATTTAGGTTGCTTCAATCTAATCTAGTTCTGCTCGCCGAAGTCACGATCATGACTTAGGTCTACCGCAAGTTATGCTCGGTTAGTCAACCTTTGTCTTGCTATCTTCTTAGAATCATTTGGAATCTTGCTTAAATAGCACCTTCCCTAATCCTCTAGCTCAACCTTGCGTACCCAACTTGAGTTCCATAACCATGCTAAGTTGCTACACGATTTGGGGGAGTGTTGGACTCAGTTTGAGTAGGATGTCTTGCCCGATTGCCGTACCTTGTATCATTGGTATGCCTCGCCGTTCGAGCTCGCATACGATGGTATTTAAGTATGCATGGTTACCCCATACCTTGACCTTACCCGTACTCGTGGATCGAGTTACCCGTACACTCGCACCCGCCCTCGATTCTCACTTTTGTCGATATGCCCGTATGGACAACGCCGGCTCTACGCTTCTGGGCCGATGTGGAATCATGGGACTCGTGGACTACCTCGAGGAGGGTGGTTTTCCCCGCACTTTTGTGGGACACCCCGAAGGACTTTGGGTACACCTCACTTACCCGCAGTACTCGACATGAGATCATGACCACAGCTAACTCCTTCGTTGTGAAGTGAAGGTGAAGATTTCAGTGTGCCCGACAACTCGCTTGGGATGAGTGAGTGTACGACACACCCAAGAAACTTGTCCCGCACGCAAGTGCGTAAGGCTGCTCTCGAAGCACTCACAACTTTCTCGTGGGAAGCACCCCGCCGAGATAGCCAACTCGCGTGTACCTAAAGTAATTCCTAGCATTCGAGCGACACATTGCACCGGGTGGTGAACGAGAAACTATCCTCCCAGCCCAGAACAACTCGCACTATAGTCCTGACCTTGTCACCTCACTCCGTTTTCGAAGCCATGTACGACACCTATCAACGAATGGTGGGAGAAAGCGTATTCCCTATAGACATCGATCTATAGATACAAAGTTAAGGAGGTGGAGTGTTCATCTGCTGCTGAAGGAAGCCCGAGCAATGATCGCTACCTTCAAGAAGGAAAGACGAAAGGATATGGCCAAGATACAAGAGCTTGAGATCATACATGAGCAGAATTTTGTTGTAGCATAACGATCAATATATGCTTGAACTAGAAAATCAACTCGGAAGCTCTAGCCGTCCCACCCCTGCACCGTCATTCTTGGACCAACACAAGAAGAAGATGTTGAAGATATCCAAGGTGAATCTCGAATTGAGTCCGGACCCGAGTCACCGTAGTCCTTCGAAGATGGAAGATCCCACCCTCGAAGTTGGTCCGTCGTGAAAAAAAATCCAAGTCGTGAGAACGCAAAGGTTGTGAGGAATCCTAGTGTACCATGACCACTTTTGGTCAACTATCGCCGTTCTGCTGAACTAGGAACCTTGTCATTGCGCCTAGTCTGACCGCCTTGTAATTCCAAATGTTGTTTGGTAATTCTGAAAACCCTCGTCAATGTACTGCCTTGATTAAACATCTCTTCCTGCAGTAATGTGTGTAAGGCATTATTTATGCTAGTTGTGATCAATCAAGTTCTGTGCTCCACAATTTTCGTGTCAATCAAAGATTTGATCGATTCCTCCGTCTTGAATTTATTCTTTTCGGTCTTGCTCAAAACCTTGTGTTTTAAATTAAAAATGTTGCTTTTTAGCATGCACTGCATAGCACATGCATTTGGGAAACATGGGTATACTAACGTGCATTCGCACGAAAACTCCGTACCCCTACTCGTACCCTACCTTGCTTCTCTTGATGGTGATGTTGTTATCCCATAACCAAAGGTGCCACGACGGGCTCAGGGCACGTGTGTGCGGCAGCCACACGACTGCCACTAGGAGCGCGCTAGGTATCTTGATTGTGAGATAGCAATTCGTCACACAAATCCTCTCCCTACTATTGATTGCCCTCCCAATCATTAACGCATATGGGTAACCGAGTCATTCTAACGTGCATCATGAGCACCATACCGCACGAGCATATGCATAGTGTCTTCACAAGCATATGCATCGCATCAACTTGAAAAGTATTGCACTTTCAAAACAATGAGTTGTCAAAACCCCAAAATTTGCGAAATAAGTAAAGGTGTGAGCAAGATTATTCTTTGAAGTTCCCACTTGAAGTCATCTTTCGTACAAGAGATTATGGAACTCTGTCATTAGCCTTCCTTTCTTTGTAATGGTCTATTGGAAATCTCTCGTCGAATTGGTCCCTTGCCGTGAATCGCGACGACCTTGTAGCATCGATCCCTTTCCTGCTAGCCAAGTGGAAACAGTAGAAGTAGAAACTTTTCTTGAGCAAGCCAAGGTTCTCGAATAGTCAACGTGGAGAAGTCATTCATCGTGCATTCGCTCTGGCCGTGCCCAATTTCAAATCCTCGAATTGAGCAAGGAAGTACGCCTGTGATCGATCGAAGCTTTTGCTACACTTCTTCAGTTGCTATCGCTACCGTAAAAAGCGTTGTACCGAGCTTTTCTCGTTTTTCTCCCCTCAAGGATCAATTCCTAGACCATTGGACCTCATCCGTACGTTGTCACGTCCGTACGACGCCATGACGTCGCTCTACTCCTCGATTTCTCGCAATCGTATTCACGACGCCGATGCCTCGACGGCCGACCATTGTCGAGCTCCGTGTTGTATACACCAGATACCCGACTATGTCAACTGACCGTTACAGCCTTGCAGCGGTTATAAAATGGAACCGTTTAACCGGAACCGCCGATACGAAAGCTCATTTTCCATCCAAGTTCGGCAGTATCACTGTTCTTGTTCTTCTTCCACCTACTTCAATCCCCTCGAGCAAGCTGTTCTCCCGTATTCATTCCCGACGTCGAGAAGAAGCTTAGAGCGTACCGGTGCGTAAATCAATCCAAGTTGCCACCCATGACTCCGCCTTCGTAAGAGCTCGAGTCGTTTCGCCGGACATTGTTAGGGATGTACCTCTCGTATTGTAGGAGGATTATGTCTCTGCTATTAGCCGTGCATGCACATTCATCGTCCGCTTCCTCATGAACGGCGATGAGGTAGTAAGTGAAAAGCGCCTTTGTACCTTTTTGTTCCATCTCGCATTCCCGATCATGGGGGGACCGAAGTGCTACGAGGAACACCCCTGGGGATTGAAGCGTAAAAGACCGAACTTCATGCGAAGAGAACCTCCATCTTGGACACGAGGATGACATCGTCAAAATCATGCAAGTGGAGGGGGCAAAGTGCATAATCTCATGAGGACCCACGGAAGCAAAGGGGCGACCGAACCGGCCGAGGTGGGCCCAGGCCGGTCGGCCCAGGCCGGCCGGGGCCCAGCCTCACTTCGTGGCCGGCTCGGCCCCGTTTTCCTTGCACTCAAAGGATCTTCAACCTCCGAAAGTCCGGAGGCGCCGCCATTCGAGAGGGAGAGATCCATTCACACCAGGAGGCCATCCACAAGCTAGAGAGAGAGGAGGGAGATCTCCCGGGAGGGGAGATCGTCCACCTCGAAGGAAGCACCCGCACGTGGAGAAGAAGGAAGACACCGTCGGAAGGGAAACCATGATCAACGGTGCCATGATCAGCACCTTGATGGGGTAATCTCCTTGTTCGTCCATGGGTTGTAATCGATCTTAAGATGTATCCATACTTTGTCGGATTATCTATCTATCATCTTGTGTTGAATATACTTTAATGCTTAAGGTTAGCTACCATGCCGTAAAGGGAGTATGAGCTCCAATGCTTCCTTGGATCCATTCAATACGCCGTGTCCATCATAGGTCTAGTCATGAATACCTTCGCGTAGTGACAGTACGAGAGGAGGGAAAGGGCGAAACCGGCTGGTCACAACCCCCGATAGATTAGATTGGTTTAATGATTGATTGCATGATCGTAGACCCATGGGCGAGTGTATCCTACCTTCATCGCTTATTGTTCTCTCTAGTGTAGCTTAGTTGCTTTCTAGTTTAATCATAGTTAGAGTTTGAGTAGTTAGAGTGTGCAGGTAGATTGAACGCTTGTAATCCCCTCTGCTCCGCGGATTGGACAAGAACCTTGGGAATCCCGTGGTGAAAAAGGTGTGGGGTCCGTACGCTTGCGGATCGTAGAGGATACGTCTTTTATCCGTCAACAGGTGCTACCTGTCCTTGTTTGCCCACACTTTAGCCATTCTCGCCTCTCTCCTTCTCTTGTAGCAAAACTCTCTCTTGTGACCATCCTTTCCACAAAACTCACAATGGAAACAGATTGGTTTGGGCTTAGGCTTGGGGTGATACTCTTCACACTTCTTCTCACTAGGTTTCTCACTAGGCTTTTCACTTGCCTTCTCACTCAGTTTTTCTCTCGGTTGGTTTGGCTTGGATGCAAACTTGTCTTTGGGTGTGGGTTGTGGTGGAACTGAAACATTCTCAAATTTCCCTTCTCTCTCACCACTACACTCACCAAACTTATCAGATCCCAAAGCCCAACCATCAAAGTGCTTACAACTGGCAATCATCATACCGAGCTGAGGTTCCTGACTAGACAACCAACTCAGCACTTCACGCAACTTATCATTCTCATCTTGCAAGTGACCAACACATTTTGCAAGATCCAAATTCTTTACAGCATGTAATTCACATGTGGAACAGAAAGTAGGAATAGGCACTTTCAAATCAGCCTCAAGTGAAACAATGCGAGAATGAAGCTCAACAATTTTCTCATGCAAACTAGGGCAACAAGTACAAGCACCAAGCAAAGTGGGTCTAGATTGCAGCTCAGCCAACTCAACCCTAAGCACATCTAGTTCCTCACACTTGAAGGCATACTTTTCCCTAAGATCACCAAGTCGGCCTAGGAAAATAGAGCAATCAAGACAATCAACCTCATCGGAAACAATAGGGCTAGCCTTAAGAGAATCAATTTCAAGCTTGCTATCAAGAACCCGTGTTTCCAGCTTCGGCCCACTCTAGTCCTAGCATCCTCGAGCAAAGATCTAAGCTCCTTACTAAGCTTCTTAGCCCTCCGTAAGCATGTGATCGCGATTATCAAGCAAGTCAACCAACTCCTCATTCTCCTTGCGCAAAGAAGAGAGCTCATCACATACCTCATCCTCGGAATCCAAGTTCGAGGCGTCCTTCTCGGCTTCTCTTGCGCTCCGATCGCGAGCCATGCCGCGAGGTCGTCCTCGAGACTCGTGCCCGTCACACAAAGGCCGTTGAGATACTTGCACAAGGTTCTTCTTCTTCTTCTTCTTCTTCTTCTTCTTCTTCTTCTTCTTCTTCTTCTTCTTCTTCTTCTTCTTCTTCTTCTTCTTCTTCTTCTTCTTCTTGTCATCCTCTTCGTATTCATCACTCGAGCTTGAAGACGTGTCCTCGGAGTCAGACTCGATGTCGCTCGATCTCTTCATCTTCTCTCGAGCCCGTGTCTTCGTCCCATGTCCATGATCCTTCTTCTTGGACTTCTTTCTCTTGTCCTTGAACTTGTGCTTGTCGTGGTTGTTCTCCTTGGGACACTCGGCGAAATAGTGTCCAACCTTGCCACACTTGAAGCTTGTCCTCGTGTTCCTCCTCATATTCACTCGGCTCGTGCGCCTCTCGAACCGCCTCGTCAGAGCGCCAGCTGTCCTCTCCAAGCACATCGAACTCCTCATCCGGCAATAAGCGCCGTGGTCTATCCCTCAATGGTCGATGCTAAGCAATAAGAGACACCGAGTTTTATCCTGGGTTCCACGGCGGGGCCGCACGTCCAGCCGCGTGGTGTGCTCAAGGCACTATATTACTTAGCACCCAGGGTGCTCGTAGTGGGGGTCGCTACGGGGCCATGCGGGAGAGGAAGCCTCGCTTCCAAGTCCCTGGTGTGGTGGCTGAAGGTGTTGTGGGACAATTGGAGAGCAAGTGCGTGGCGCAGCACGTCTCCTGCTGTGTTGTGTCTGTGTCTCCCCCCGCGGCAGGGGGGTTCGTCCCCCTTTTATAGATCAAGAAGGGAGCGAATCACATGCGCGCCGCGCTATTTGGCTACGTGAAGGGGCGTGGCGTGCTATGTTGTAGAGTGGGCGGCCGTCCGGACGATCCTTGCAGCGATCCGGCCATCATGGCCTATCTTGTACCCGAACGAGCGGCGTTCGAGGGGTAGAAGGCGGCGGATGGCGGTGATGTCTTCCCGACAGGCTCCGAGGGAGCTGGCGACGTTGGCCCGCACGGAGTGCGGCGGAGTAGGGGTAAAATCGCGTCCCGTTCCAATACGCTCCACGGTGCCGGAGTCGTTACTACGCCGCCCGGCGTGCGCCCGCACGCGCGGGGGCGGCAGCCATGCGCGTACAAAAGGCGGGCGATGGCATTCCACCCGCCTAGCGCCTCCACCCAACCGGGGGGAAGGTCACAAGAAAGCAAATCGAGGGTGCGCCCCGCCCCCCTTCGAGGGCTCCCGCTGCGTTAGCCGTACCGGAGCAGTGTGCACGCGCGTCACGGACCGACATCGGCCGCCCGCACGCTCCCTCCCCCACAAAGGATGGGGGATGAGCTCCCTCCTCGGGGAGTTGGTGCGGCAAAGACCGGGCGCGAGCCCCCGACGCATGCTGGCGCTGTCCCGCCGGTGTCGGGGCGTTAAATGCCCATGTACGGGGGCAGGCGCACGCGTGCGGGGCGCGCTCGAGCGAGGCGGACCCCTGGCCGAGGGCGGGCGGACCCTCGAGCGAGGCGGAGCCTCGGCCGAGGGGGGAGCGGCCCTCGAGCGAGGCGGGAGCCCGCCGAGGGAAGCGCACCCCCCTCGAACGGGACGGAGCCCGCCCGAGGGAGGCGCGCATCCTCGAGCGAGGCGAAGCCCGCTCAAGGGGATCTTCAAGAGGGCCGCCTTGGTGGGCCGTTGAGGTCCCCTCGCGCATGGGCCGTATCCCCGCATGGTTAGGCAAAGTGTGTTTGGCTTTGTTGCGGGTTTTAAGTGGGGATTTCCCGCTGTTAAAGGGGACCCCTAGGGCCGTCCCCGAGCGCAGCCCCCGAGCATCCGTGGGTTTGCCATCGAGGCTCCCGCGGATGCCGGAACCTCACCGATAGGACGTTCTTCCCTTCTTGTCTTGCGAACGCTTTCCGTGGGGCCGCGGCGCCGGGCCGACCCGCGAGTCCAGCCCCTCGAAGCCATGCAGAGCGTGGATGCTCCCCGCAGGGGTTAACCGCGAGAGCCGGGTCGAGGGCGTGGACATGTCTCAACCGGCGTCGGCAATATCTCGCCCGACTTCGGTGACGCACGCGCCGCCGGCGCCGTCCTCCGGCGGGTGCAATTCAAGGAGGTGTAGCCGCCGTGCATCAAGCCCCCGAGCCCTCGGGCCCGTTCGAGGCGATCGGGTAGAGCTTTACGACTTGTTTCTTAACGCGCCCTCGCCGTCCCTCCGCGGGACGCGAGGGTGAGGTTTCCGCAACCCCCACCCGTCCGGCCGCGACCTGCGGATTCCTCGTTGAGCCGCTAGTGGGTGGCTCGCGTGGACGCCCATGCCCCGTTCGATAAGGGTAGGCCGCATGGTCTAGAGACACGTCCACCGAAGCGCTTGCGTGGGTTTGCTAGGTGGGGCTCGGGCCCCGTTCGATAGGGACCGAGGGCGCCAAGCTCTCCCTCGGGGGATCCCCGCCACCTGCCCTCGCCGGCTCTCGAACACGACATATGGGGCACCCCTCGAGCCGACGGGCTCGAGGAACGCGGCCGAATGCGCGTGCCTTCGTCGTCCCCGACTCGCGATCCGGGCGCCCGTTCGAACCCGTCAAGGGGTCGGGCTTCGAACCTCCGATCGCAGGGCCGTGCGGGGCGGGCGCCCGGGCGGCCCCGTCTTTGCGTTTGCGGCCGCCGAGGGGTCCGGCGGCGAGCCAGCCCCGAGGCGCCGGTCGCCAGCACGCCGTGGCATGGGTGCTTGTGGTACGTGCTTTGTTTCAAACGGGCCCCGGGGCGACCTTCTCATGCCTGTGCCTCTTTAGAGGGTTGATATTGTCTCGAGCCGTGGCCGCGCCGCTCGAGGGTCCTACGTGGCATGGGTGCTCGCGATGCCTGCTTTGTTTCAAACGGGCCTCGAGGCGACCTTCTCACGCCTGTACCCTTTCGAGGGTTGAATTTATCCCGAGCCAGGAGTCTGTGCTACTCGAGGGTTCTCCTTGCTTTGCAAGGGACCGGGCCATTAAATGCTCCACAGTAGAGGCTGCGGTTTCGCATCGTGGGCGCGCTTTTTTAGGCGTCGCGGCCGCGCGCGCGCGTAGTGGGCAGCGTGCGCGTGCGGACGTGACCGCTCGCCATGGCCCCCGCTAGTCTTCACCGTGATGATGGCCCGTTCGCGCGATGTGGCCGCCGCGGTCGTGGTGGGGGACCGCTCGTCGGCCGAGAAGAGAAGATTCCCCGCAAGCACGCGCGCGGGCGTCCGCCCCGGAGAGCTCGCCCACGGCTTATAAATCTGAGGGGAAGGGGAAGCGGTGGTTTTTTACCTTAGCACTCCGCTATTTTAGCCCCCTGTGCTTTCGTCTTCGCTTTGCTTTCGCCACCGTGCGGCTTCGCCATTAGAGCTCTTCTTTCTCTTCTTGTTCTTTGTTCTTCGCATCCTTCGTCCTTCCTCATGGCTCCGCCTCCGCCCCTCACGATCCTTGACCCGTACGCCTGGGAGGGGTCGTCGGTGACCCAGCTGGCCCTTGGCGAGCTAGTCACCGCCGGCCAGTTGGCGGCAAACGAGGATGGCCGCCCGGTGGAGTGGATAGTCACGCCGGCGGGGGACTGCGCGCCCAACCCGCCGGAAGGCTACGTGGTGAGCTTCGTTCGCTTACACGAGCGCGGCTTCGCCGCGCCGGCGAGCCGCTTCATGCGGGCGCTGTGCCACTACTACGGCGTGGAGTTGCACAACTTCGCGCCCAACGAGATTTCGCAGGCGGCCATGTTCGTGGGTGTCTGCGAGGGGTACCTGGGGATCCCGGTCAACTGGGAGCTCTGGATACACCTCTTTCGCGCGGAGCTCTTCATGCAGCCCACGACGGAGCCGAGGACCCGCCGCGCGGTGCGTGCCGGCGGGATGTCACTCGCCCTGCGGGGGCAGTTCAAGGACGACTATATCCCCTGCACCATGACGACGAACAACGCCGGCTGGGAGCGGGGATGGTTGTACCTGCGTAACGCCGAGCCTCCCCCCTACACCGGTCGGGTGTTCAAGGAGAAGCCCGACTCCTGGGGCTACGGGGTGTCCACGGCCCAGCATCGGAGGCGGCAGGACTCGATTTTGGCCGCCCCGAGGAACCTGGCGGCGCAAGGGCTGACTGTGGCGGGTGTCCTCGCCTTCCTCCATCACCGGCGGGTCGTGCCTCTGATGGAGAGGCCGCTCTGCATCTTCGAGATGACAGAGGAGGCGGACCCCGTCGCGCTGGCGAGGTCGCGGATGCTCCTGACCCCCCTCGGGCGGTCGTATGCGCTCACCCGGCGCGGAACGCCGTCGACACCCGGATGCTGGCGCGCCCGGACCGATCCCCCGTGGGACCTCGAGATGCTCCCCACCCGCCCGCTGGTGAGTATGATTCTTGATTCCGTTTTAGTTCTTGGTGTTGCCTCTGCCCCCGACGCGCCATTGACGTTCTCGCATGCAGCTGGTGAACTTCACCGTCGCGAAGTCCGTTCCGCCCACCCCCCCGACTCCCGCGAGCTCGGCGGGCGGCGCGCGGCCAGCCGAGAGCAGGAGCGGCCTGCGCGCAAGAGGGAGCGCGCGAGGCGGCACCGCGAGCACCGCGAGCGACGAACGCGGAGTACCGGCGGTGCGAGGAGCCGGGGCTTTCCTCCCCGGGGACCGAGGGAGTACTCGTCCCCGGAGGAGGACGAAGAGGAAGAGGCCGAGGGCGGGGGCCCCTCCGATAGGTGGGAGCCCCGCGCCCCCGTCGCCGGAGCCGCTCCGCGGCAAGGGCGGCATCGCCCGGCGGCGGCGCAATGGCGCCCGCCGCCGTGCACCGACAATAGGGGCGGCGCGCACCGCGGAGGTGCCGCGCGCGCGCCGCGGAGGCGCGCGGCGTGCCGCGCCGCGCGCGGGGCAAGCGTGCCCGCGCGCGGGGCGGGGCCCGCGCGCGCGGTGGCGACGTCGGGGAGGCGCGGCGGCGGGCGCGCGCGGCCGCGCCGCCCTCATCCGCTGAGGCCTCGAGGAAAAGGAAGCGCGCCTTTTCCTCTTCGAGGTAAGGGGCTCGTTCTTCTGCTCGGTTCGGTTTTTTGGCCATCAGGCATTCTGACTTTCTGTTTGTGCTTGCGCAGGGTGGTGCCAACTGTGCCTCCCCTCGCACCGGCCAAGGTGCTGAGGGCGGACGCATCCATCCCCACCCGGCGGCGCTCGTCGAGGGCGTCGCGGGCGGGGGCAAGCACCATGGCCGCGGCGGGCGAGAGCTCGCGAGGCGCAGCCGAGGCCCCGAGGCCCTCGGCCGGCGGATCAGCCTGCCATGGCGCAGCCCGGCGGTTGCCGAGGAGGGCCGGCGCCGGCCGTGGGGGGGGCGCAGCGCCCCACGGCGGCCGTGGCGAGGCGCGGCCGCGGAGGCCGCCGCGACGGAGGCGCGATCCTTGGCGCCGGCCGCGGGGAGGCGCGCAGCGGGTGCGGCCCGCGGCGGCGCCCGTGGTTGCGGAGGCGCGGCCGGAGGCCGGTGGCCGCGCGCGCGCCGGCGCCCGTGGCTACGGGGAGGCGCAAGTGGAGGCGCCGCCGGAGGCGGCGCCGGGGGCCGGCGCCTGCCGGCGGCTCCCGGCGGAGGTGGTGGAGGTCCCGGACGACGACTCCCCGCCGCCCGGTGGGACCGGTGCGAGCTTCCCCACACGCTCCCCGAGCCCCGGAGGGGGCCCTCGTGAGGCGGCGCGAGGGTCACATGGTGGCGGGGGGCGAGGACACGGCGCCGAGGCCTCGTCCCTCCCGCGCCGGCCACTCCGCCCGTAGAGGGTGCCGCCGGGCGATCCGCCCGGGTTCGCCGACGCCCAGGGAGAGCAGGAGCTCTGGGGAGAGCTCCGAAGCCACGGCGCCACGCTCGACCGCGCGCTGAACGAGGCGCTGAGGGTCCATGGCGGCCTCGCATGGCGCGTCTTCCAGGTATGGCGTTGTTGTTCGTTTTCTTCTTTCTCTCGTTTTTGTGCGCTGTTTCTGTGTCGTGGCGCTTACGGGTTTTGATTTGTGGGTGCCAGGAGCTCGAGCGCCGCGCCCACCACAAGTACGACGCCTTCGATCGGGTGAACGTCGAGCTCCACCAGTTTCGGGAGCGATGCGGCGCTTTCGACGCGCTCGCTGACGCCCTCAGGACTCCGGACGGCTAGTTGGCGTACCGGGTCGTGGTCCTACGCGATGAACTCCCCGAGAGCACGAGGCAAGATCCGGCGCGTCGCTCTAGCCTCGAGCGGGTCTGCACAGCTCTCATCGATCGTGATGAGGCGCTGTGGCGGGCGCGCTCGGACCTGGAGAAGATGCGGACGCTGGTGACCAACTGGGAGGCGGAGGTGGCCGGCGTCCGCGGCGAGAACCGGGGCGCTCCGCTCGTCGCTCGAGGGGACGCAGCGCGGCGCAGCCGCCGGGCCGAGGAGCAGCGCGCGCGCCGGGAGCAGCGGGCCAAGGAGGCCGACGACTTGAAGGCCGCCCCTCGACGCCAAGGTTGCGGCGCTCGCCGTCGGCCGAGGGAGCAGCCCTCCCCGCAGAGCGCACCGTCCGCCAAGGGGCCGAGGGGCGGCTCCGGCGGGGAGCAAGTTGCCCCTCGCCGACGCCCGGTCGGCGCTAGAGCAGGAGCGAGTCGCTCGCGAGGCGGCGCGAGGAGTCGCCGGAGGAGCGGAACACCGCGCTCTCCAAGGCCGAGGGCGAGGTGATTATGCTCGACGTACAAACGCAAACTAGGAGCCGGCCCTCCCGAGCAAGGTGAGACCGTCGGGGCCTCGAGCGCGGCGGTCGAGGCCGAGCGCCGTGCCCTCGAGGTGGAGAAGAAGCAAGTCGAAGGTGAGCCGCTGCTTGACTCCTGTTTGGTTGGTTTTCTGTTTGCGAATTTGCACTCCTTTTTCTGATTTCTTTCTTGTCGTGGTGACTCCAGGCTTGCGCACCGCCTTGGGGCACGCGGCCGAGCGGGCTGAGGCGCTGCAGGCCTCCTACAACTCCTCCGAGCAAGAGCTGCGGGAGTTGCGCACCGCGGCCCTTGAGACCTGCCGGGTCGTGGAGGAGGGCGAAGCGCAGGGCGACTCGGCGGCCGCCCGCTGCGCACCCTTGGCGGCCACGTCACCGAGCGGATGCGCCGGCGCCGCGTCTTGGCGTCCCGTGAAGGCCCTCGGAGTGGTACGATCCCACTACGAGGTCAAGTTCGAGGCGCCGCGGAGGGCTACGTCGTTCCCGAGGGTGTCGAGGACGAGGTGGCGATGGAGCGCGTGGACGCGCTCGCCGCTGACGCCGCTGGGTTGCTCGCAGAAGCCTTCGAGGAGTTCCTCTTCCCGGACGCGGTGGCCGCCGCCGCTCCTCCCGCTCGCCGAAGACGGTGGGCGCTAGGCCCGTTTTGTTTGTGTATCAGCATTCTGGCCGTGTGGCCTTTGTAAATAAACAAGTTATTTTAATCGTAAACATTTGTTGATATGAAATGAAGTCTTTTGTTTACTGCGCTTTTTGTTTCTCCTTCTTCATGAGTAGATTCTTGTTAGGGGAGTTCGATTTTTGCGGGTGGCCTGCTGGGTTGGAGGCGAGAGAGAAGGGCCATATCCTCGCGGCGTAGGCTATCTCTGGCTCGCGCGCTCCTTCCGCTAGGCTGCCTGCGCCCTGTTCGAATCGTTGCTCGAGGCTGGAGTAGAAAACAAACTTAGCGCGCATGAGTTGTTTTGTTTTTGCGCGAAAATGAGACCATTTTGGGGGGGGGGATGCCCCCCGCAGTAGCCCCCGAGGGTAACTTGGGTTTCAGGGGAAAGCCGAGTTGCCCTTTTTCATTAGACTTGAGGCGTTTACATAGTTGTCACCAACTGGGGCGTCGGTCGTATGATTTTCTACAACAAAAATACTTGGAAATCCTAGCTAGGGGTAGAAGCGACGTAGCTGTTGGATGTTCCAAGCGTTGGTGAGCTCTTCACCGTCCTCGTTGGCCAGCTTGTACGTGCCGGGCTTGAGTACCTTCACAACGACGTAGGGTCCCTCCCATGGGGGCGATAGCTTGTGGCGCCCTCGGTTCTCTTGGCGTAGCCTTAGGACCAAGTCCCCTTCACTGAAGTCCCGTCGACGTATCTTGCGTGCCTGGTAGCGCCTTAGGGACTGCTGATACCTTGCGGAATGCATCAAGGCCACGAGGCGTGCCTCGTCCAGCTGGTCCAGCGAGTCCTCGCGGGCTTGCTGGTTGGCATCCTCGTCGTAGCCTCGAACCCTAGGCGATCCGTATTCTAAGTCCGTGGGGAGGACGGTCTCCGCGCCATGGACTAGGAAAAACGGGGTGAACCCAGTGGCTCTGCTCGGGGTGGTCCTTAGGCTCCACACAACCGCTGGTAACTCTTGGAGCCATTTTCGCCCAGATTTCTTTAGCCGGTCGAAAATTCTGGGCTTAAGGCCTTGTAAGATCATGCTGTTGGCACGCTCTACTTGGCCGTTGGTCAGTGGGTGTGCCACAGCTGCCCAATCCACACAGATGTGGAACTTGTCGCAGAACTCTAAGAATTTCCTACCTGTGAACTGGGACCCGTTGTCGGTGATGATGGAGTTTGGCACTCCGAAGCGGTGAACGATGTCGGTGAAGAATGTTACCGCCTGCTCTGCCCTGAGATTCGTGATGGGGCGCACCTCCACCCACTTGGAGAACTTGTCGATCGCGACCAACAAGTGGGTGAAGCCCCCCGGCGCCTTCCGCAGGGGGCCGACGATGTCCGACCCCCCACACGGCAAATGGCCACGTTACGGGGATGGTCTGCAGGGCATGGGCGGGTAAGTTGGACTTGCGGGCGTAGAACTGGCACCCTTCGCAAGTGCGTACGATCTCGCTGGCGTCCGCGACCACGGTAGGCCAGTAAAAGCCCTGGCGGAACGCGTTGCCGACGAGGGTGCGGGGCGCGGCGTGATGACCGCAGATCCCGGCGTGGATGTCCCGTAGGAGCTCGCGCCCCTCGGGGATGGGCACACACACCGCCGGCAGATGCGGAGGCGGCGCGCTTGTACGCTCGCCGTCGACGAGGGCAAAGGACTTGGCCATCCCCGGGGCGATGCGCACTGGCCGCGGCCCGTCCGCGGGGAGTTCCCCTCGAGCCATCCACGCGATATACTTGTCGCGCCTGTCAGCCTTGACGGGGGTTGGCTCGATGTCCATCACGTCGGCCTCGTAGGAGCCATACCCCTCGAGGAGGGAGAGCACGTACGCCTCGTTCGAGGGGTCCTCATCCATGGGCTCCGCACCCGCTGGATTCGAGGGAGCCCCCGAGGGTTCTATGCGGCTCGAGGGGTGGGGCTCGAAGACGACCGAGGGCTGAGCGACGTCGCGCGCGAAAACGTTCGGGGGGCGGTGATCCGTCCGGACGCAATCTTGGCCAGCTCGTCCGCCTCCTCATTGTACCGGCGGGGCACATGCTTGAGCTCGATGCCGTAGAACTTGTCCTCGAGGGCTCGCACGGCTTTGCAGTAGGCCTCCATCTTGTCGTCATGGCAGCTCGCGTTCTTCATGACTTGATCGATTACGAGCTGCGAGTCCCCCCGCACGTCGAGGCGCTTGACGCCTAACTCAATGGCGATTTTGAGGCCACAGAGGAGGGCCTCGTATTCGGCCATATTGTTAGATGCGGGGAAGTGGAGGCGCACCGCGTACCGCATATGTTCCCCGAGGGGGGATACGAAGAGCAGGGCCCGCGCCCGCCCCCCGTTTTCATCACCGAGCCATCGAAGAACAGAGTCCAGCACTCTGCTTGGATCTGTGGCGGCGGCAGCTGCGTGTCCGTCCACTCAGCGACGAAATCCGCCAGGATTTGAGACTTGATGGCCTTGCGCTGGGCGTAGGCAAGCGCCTCGCCCATCGCCCTCTACGGACCACTTGGCAATCTCCCGCCCGCGCGTCGGGATTGCGGATGATCTCCCCCCCGCGGAAGGAGGAGACCACCGTGACGGGGTGGGCCTCGAAGTAGTGGCGGAGCTTGCGCCGCGCAAGGACTACCGCGTGCGGCCACTCGGACCCTCGGGGGTAGCGCGTCTTGGTGTCTGACAGGACCTCGTTGATGTAATTGACCGGCCGCTGTACAGGCATGGCGTGCCCTTCCTCCGTGCGCTCCACGACGATCACGGCGCTGACCACCTGGGTGGTTGCGGCCACGTAGAGCTGCAGGGTTTTGCCATCCTGCGGCGGCGTGAGGATCGGGGCGTGCGCTAAGGACGCCTTCAGCTTGTCGAGCGCGTCCTGGGCCTCGGTGGTGCAGGACAAGCGCTCGT
Organism: Cenchrus americanus; assembly: GCA_947561735.1. Lineage (NCBI taxonomy): Eukaryota > Viridiplantae > Streptophyta > Magnoliopsida > Poales > Poaceae > Cenchrus > Cenchrus americanus. The sequence goes on from OX387240.1 coordinate 97,386,924, forward strand.
GCTTCTTGAGGAGGCGATAGAGGGGCAAGCCCTTCTCGCCGAGCCGCGAGATGAAGCGGCTCAAGGCGGCAAGGCACCCCAGCACCTTTTGCACCCCTTTGAGGTCCCCGATCGGACCCATTCGTTCGAGGGCCGCAACCTTTTCAGGGTTGGCCTCGATTCCCTGTTGGGAGACAATGTATCCCAGGAGCATACCTCGTGGCACTCCAAAGACACACTTTTCGGGGTTTAACTTGACCCCATTGGCCCGTAGGCAGCCGAATGCGATGCCAAGGTCGCCACCAGGTCGTCCGCCCTCCTGGTTTTTACGACGATGTCGTCCACGTACGCCTCGACCGTCCATCCGATGTGATCTCCGAAAACGTGCTGCATGCAGCGCTGTTATGTCGCACCTGCGTTTCGGAGGCCAAACGGCATCATGACGTAACAGAACATCCCGAACGGTGTGATGAACGAAGTCGCGAGCTGGTCGGACTCCTTCATCTTTATTTGATGATAACCGGAGTAGGCATCAAGGAAGCAGAGCAATTCACACCCAGCCGTTGAGTCAACAATTTGATCAATTCGTGGGAAAGGAAAAGGAACTTTGGGACATGCTTTATTAAGACTGGTATAGTCTATACACATCCGCCACTTCCCGTTCTTTTTCTTTACAAGCACAGGGTTGGCGAGCCACGTTGGGTGGAACACCTCCTTGATGAACCCGGCCTCGAGGAGCTTCCGCAGCTCCACTCCGATTGCCCGTCGCCGCTCCTCGTCGAAGCGGCGGAGCCGTTGCTGAACGGCGCGGGCGTGAGGCAGGATGTCAAGGGAGTGCTCGGCGACCTCCCTCGGGATGCCTGGCATATCCGAGGGGCTCCACGCGAAGATGTCGGCGTTGGCGCGGAGGAAGTCGACGAGCACCACTTCCTATAAGGGGTCGAGGGTGGAGCTGACCCTCAACGCCTTGCCCTCGGGGCGAAGGATCGAGGGGGACCTCCTTGGTCGCTCCGCGGCCTCGAACGTGCGTGTGCTTGGCGGTGGAGTCGAGGTCGTCGTTGACCATCTTCTCCAAAGTGGTCACCGGCGCCCGTCCGGCGCCAGTGCTTCTGCGTGCTCCACGCACTCGACGTCGCAGTCGAATGCGCGCTCGATAGACGAGCCGACAGTGATGACGCCGTTCGGTCCTGGCATCTTCATCTTCAAGTAGGTACTGTTGGGGACCGCCATGAATTTGGCGTAACAGGGTCGCCCAAGTATAGCGTGGTAGGCTCCCTTGAACCCCACCACCTCGAAGGTGAGGATCTCCTTGCGGAAATTCTTTGCGGTGCCAAACCAAACCGGGCAGTCGATGCCGCCCGAGGGGCCGGACTCCGCTGGCCGGCGCGATGCGGGTGGAACGGCTTCGTGCTGGGTCGCACTCGGTCCAACCCGATCCCCATCAAGCGCGGCGTATGCGCGTAGAGGATGTTGAGGCTGTCGCCTCCGTCCATCAAGACCTTCGAGAACCGCGCGTTCCCGATGATGGGGTCGACCACCAGCGGGCATGCGGCCCGGTTGGGGACGCGGTTCGGATGGTCCTCCCGGCTGAAGGTGATGGCGTCCTCCGACCAATTGAGGAAGGAGGGAGGCGCCTTCTCCGCGGCGAGGACCTCGTGCCGCTCCCGCTTGCGCTGGCGGGTCGACATGTCGACGGTGGGCCCCCCGAAGATGAGGAATACGTTTTCCACGGCGGGGAAGCCGCCGGCGTCGCCATCTCCTCCGTCTTTCTTGGCCTCTGCCTCCTTCGCGGCGGCGCGGCCATAGAACTTCTTGAGCATGTCGCACTGCTCAAGGGTGTGGTTCACTGGGGTCTTGTAATAAGGACATGGCTTCTTCAGCATGTCATCGAACACCCCCGGGCCTCGAGGGGCCGATCGAGGGCCCTGTCGAGCCGGGTGGACAGCAAGGGCCTCGGCCTCACCGCCGTCGCACCCCTGCTCGCGCCCGCGGCGCGGTTCTTTTCCCCCCCTTCTTGCCCCGCTTGTCCTTGCGGTGGGGCTCCCTGGACTTGCTGCCCTCCGCGGGCGCATCGTCCGAGCGCCTGCCCTTCTTGCCGTCAAAGATCGCCCCCACGGCTTCTTCTCCTGAGGCGAAGCTGGTGGCGATGTCGAACAGCTCATTGGAGTTCGCGGGCGGGTTGCGTCCCAGCTCTCGCACGAGGTCCCGGCACGTGGTGCCCTCGAGGAAGGCGTGCACGATTTCGGATTGCGCCACGCTGGGGAGCTCTGTACAGCGCTTGTAGAAGCGCCGTATGAAGTCCCGCAGCGATTCGCTGGGCTTCTGAGTGCAGGAACGCAGGTACCAGGAATTTCCAGGGCGCACGTACGTGCCCTGGAAGTTACCCACAAACGTGTGGACCAGATCGTCCCAGTTGTGGATCTGGCTGGCGGGCAAGTGCTCGAGCCACGTCCGGGCTGCGTCGCCGAGGTGCAGGGGCAGGTTGCGGATGATGACCTCGTCGCTGGTGGCCCCGCCCAGCTGGCAAGCCAGGCGGTAGTCGTTGAGCCACACGCGGGGATCCGTCTCCCCGTTGTATTTGACGATGGTCGAGGGTTGGCGGAAGCGCTGGGGGAAGGCCGCCGCGCGGATCTCCCGGCTGAACACACGGGTCCCTGGGGGCTTCGGCGTCGGGGAGCGGTCCTCGCCGCTGTCGTAAAGTCCGCCCCGTCGAGGGTGGTAGCCCACCGCTGCTCGCGCGTCCGCCTTGCTCGTGCGCCTGGCGTTGATGACGTTTCGGGCGTCTCCGTCCAGCGCTCTGCGTGTGTCGAGGAGTCGTTCCTTGACCGCCGCACGGCCTGAGTTGGCGGGACGCTCCGCAGCTTCTCCTGCGTGGACCGAGGGTTCGCCCCCTTGTGTGGCCCCGTCTCCTCGCGCATCCCCCTGTTGGCGGATGCGTGAGGCTGAGCTTTCGGCCTGCTGGACGGCCGCTTGCTCGATGAGAGCCTGCACCTCACGCTGCAGGTTCCGCGCCTCAGGGGTCGAGGGTGCTGGCATAGCTCGCAGCAGCTTTGCGGCGGCGACGAGCTTCTGACTTGCTCGCGGCAGCACGTCAGGGTTGTCGGTGTTGATGCGGTCGCGGGCACCGCACCGCCCGGCTCCCGCATGCGCTCGCCGCGGCGGAGGCTTCTCCCCCGCCATCGAGGCGCGGGCACGGCCCGCACCGTGCGGTACTCTTCCGCCGCCGGGTTAGCCTCGAGCTCGCGGGCTTGGGCTAGGCGCACGTCGGCGTCGGCTCCAGCAGGGGTGCTTGGTCCCGCGGCTTGGCGTGGAGCGATCCCTGGGGCAGGCGTGATCTCCCCGTCCCCAGCGCCCACCGCGCCGGTGGCGTTCGCTGGGTCGTTGGTGACGACGACGCAGCACTCCCGCGCGGGATCGTAGCTCCCGGTGCTGGAGTCATCGGAGCGGCCAAACCAGTAGTCTGTGGCGTCAAGGAAACGCCTGAACATGACTGGGTCCGGCACGCCGGAGAAGTCCCATTCCGCGTACCCGTGGCGGTTGGCGGGTGGCAACGCGTCGAGGGAACCCAGGGACGACTCGTCACCCGCTGAGGCGCCGGGATCCCTGGCGACGAATACGTGACGGCCAGGCAGAACCCTGCGCATCGTGGTGTTGACGTTGGCATTGTGGGCCGTCGTGGCACCACACAGCCCAATGGGAAAGCGCGGTCCGGAGACCGCGCGCTGTCCCGCTGGGGTGGTGGCGGTCGTGGTGGCGAGTGCGCCGTGCTGAGAGGCGGCGCGCTCGGCTGCCGTCGCTCGGACCGCGCCGGCGCGAACGCGGCCCGGAGCGGCGGCGACGTCGTTGACGGACCCGTGACATCCGTGCCTGCGGGCGTCTGCGCCGTGGTGGTGCGTGCAGCGGGGACCGGAGCGGACTCGGCCTGGCGCCGCACACGGAGCTCCTCACGGTTGGTGAGGCGCATGAGGTAGCCGTTCCCCGTGGCCTGAAAGTTCAGGCCCCCAAACCGGATTTCGAACCCGGCAGGGAGGGGGTCCGAGCTGCCCATGTTGTAACGCGTACCGCGGTACTCAGTGCGGATCACCATGGAGGGAGTTGACGGAGTGACCTTAGGCGCTCGATTACCCCACGGTGGGCGCCAACTGTCAGTGCGGAATGTGGTCCCGACACTAACCAGTAATAAGCGCCGTGGTCTGTCCCTCAATGGTCGATGCTAAGCAATAAGAGACACAGAGTTTTATCCTGGTTCCGGCCGGTGGGCCATACGTCCAGCAGTGGCGTGCTCAAGGCACTATATTACTTAGCACCGGGGGTGCCTGTAGTGGGGGCTGCTACAAGCCGGGCGGGGAGAGGAAGCCTCGGCTTCCAAGTCCCCGGTGTGGTGGCTGAAGGTGTTGTGGGAGAATTGGAGAGCAAGTGCGTGGCGCGGCCCGTCTCTGTTTGTGTTGTGTACGTGTCTCCCCGCCGGCGAGGGGGGGGTTCGTCCCCCCTTTTATAGATCAAGGAGGGGAGCGAATCACATGCGCGCCCGCGCTATTTGGCTACGTGAAGGGGCGTGGCGTGCTATGTTGTAGAGTGGGCGGCCGTCCGGACGATCCTTGCAGCGATCCGGCCATCATGGCCTATCTTGTACCCGAACAAGGGCGGTTCGAGGGTAGAAGGGCGGCGGATGGCGGTGATGTCTTCTGATAGGCTCGAGGGAGCTGCTGACGTTGGCCCGTACGGAGTACAGGAGTAGGTAAAACGGCGTCCCGTTCCAATATGTTCCACGGTGCTGGAGTCGTTGCTACAGCGCCTGGCGTGCGCATGCACGCGCGGGGGCGGTAGCCATACTGTAACAGTGGCAGGGATGGCGTTCCACCGGCCTAGCGCCTCCACCTAACCCTGTAAGGTCACAAGAAAGCAAATCGAGGGTGCAGAAGGCCCCCCTTCAAGGGCTCGGCCCGTTAGCCGTACTGGAGCAGGTGCACGGCGTCACGAGACTGACACCGGCCACGCTGCACAGTCCCTCCCCACAGTGATGGGGATGGGCTCCCTCCTGGGGAGTTGGTGCGGCAGCACCGGGGCGCGAGCCCCGGGCGCATGATGGCGTTGTCCCGCCAGTGTCAGGGCGTTAAATGCCCGCGTACGGGCGGGCGCACGCGTGCGGGCGCCCTCGAGCGAGGCGGACCCCGGTCGAGGGCGGGGCGGACCCTCGAGCGAGGCGGAGCCCCGCTCGAGGGGGGCGGGCCCTCGAGCGAGGCGGAGCCCGCTCGAGGGAAGCGCACCCCCTCGAACGGGACAGAGCCCGCCCGAGGGAGGCGCGCATCCTCGAGCGAGGCGAAGCCTGCTCGAGGGGATCTTCAAGAGGGCCGCCTTGGTGGGCCGTTGAGGTCCCTGCGGCATGGACCGTATCCTGCATGGTTAGGCAAAGTGTGTTTGGCTTTGTTGCAGGTTTTAAGTGGGGATTTCCCGGTTGTTAAAGGGGACCCCTAGGGCTGTCCTCGACAGGGATTGTCCTGGCAAGTGGGGCAGGTACTATATCCTGTAAAAAATGACAGAATCATGATCAGTAAAGAGGAGTATGATTGAGAACAGATGTAAGAAAGGGAGATGAACATGTTACCTCTGAAGTTGGTTGAAAGTCAGGCATTAATTCAAGACATAGAGGGTGTACTGGCATGTTGAAAATGTGATCATGAAGTTCTTGCCACCAAGGAATGAAAGAAGGGTGAGCAACTGTTATTGGCACAAAAGGCTTGGGTGCATAGAAGGTCGTGCTGCACTTATACTCAAAAATCCTTCTTGCTTGCATGGATTCTTTGATGTCCTATCTGGGCTTGAGAAATTCATGGAGGAATAGCCTTGGGGACACTTGGCCACATCCTAATTGCCTGGCCATCATGTTTGGTTGGTAGTACTCAAAAGTACTCTGAACCAGCCTTCCTCCACAAAATTCTGCTGGCAGGATACATGGATGAATGAAGGCATTGTTATAGATTGTACATCATGGCATCCAGTTTCAAAACTAAACTCACAAGGAATAGTCAAGTTGTCATTGTCCAGATATGGAAACCAAAGAGGGTTGGCAAAACCTCTGAAGAAGAGCTCAAATAGTTGGCCAATGCCTTTGTTAATAGACATAGTGGAAGCAGCTTCTCCATAGGTTTTGCAGCCTTTGGTACTGGGTTTCTCCTTCCTTATAGTTGGTTGAAGGGAAGTGTCGATTGTTGAGGTCAATGGCAACAATCTGGTGCATATATACTTGCAGCCACATCTGAACAAACCACCAGGGGCCATTAACACAGGGAATCTTTTGGCTGGTGTGCATCAGATAGGTGGTTTGATGAAGCATATGGTAGACACTTCCTAGAAGATACTTCCCAAGTGGAATAAAGGTACCAGTAGCCAGGTCTTTGGCCATCACAATATGGTTCAGGGTTGGCTCATTAGCTTTGCCACAAAAGATAAATCTGCATAACCACATGTTTAAGAAAGCTCTGTATTCGACATCGGTCAGGGGGCCATCAGACATATAGTTTTGGATATATCTTTTGTATCCAACTCCTGTTTTCACTCCAGTTTGCTTGGAGGAGCCCCTGTACTTGTGTGGATACACAGTTCCTGTGACTCTCAGGCCGGTTATCATGTCCACATCAGCCAAAGTGGGGGACATTGGCCCACGGCCGAAAAGAAAGGCATTTGTGCCGTTAGACCAAAAATGGGAAGCTGCAATTAAAAGGCTCTCATTTTTGGGTGCTTCGGCCAGGGACAATTCTAAACAATGAGAAATGCGAAGGATGTCCCAATTGTTTGTCTTGGGGCTGTCATCATCAAGCATCCTCTTATACCAGTTTCTCCAGCCTGCAATTGGGGGCAGAGGCCAGTTCTTGAAAGCGTCCTGCCACTCATGGGGTTTCGACAGTGATGTCTTGACGGGAATCCTCTGGGATTCGGCTGCAATGAACTCAGAAGGATCGGAGATTCCTACGGGCCCGAGGAAATAAGATGCTGATTGATCCTCGACAGGAATCAAGATTTCGGCAGCTAAAGCCTATCAAGAACAAGAGAGGGCAAAAGAAAATTTTGAGATGAAGTTCGAGAAAGGTAATACCGAATGATCTTGAGGAGGATAAGGTTTTCCTGAAGAGCTTGGTCTTGGTTCGCCATTTGAGGATTGAAGCTTGAAGAGTTGATGAACTAGGGTTTGGATCTGGGCGAAGGCTCCAACGGTTTGAAGGAGGAAAGAACGAGTGTTGAACGGATTCAGCCTGAGGACGTTGAGTATTTATGGTCAATTCCAGAATAAAATCACCTTTTATCCCGTAATTGAAGGGGCATATGTTAACACTAAAAATTGGTACAGGAAATTGACTGACATGTGGGCCGAATTTGGTAGAAGAGCACCATTCGGCATAAGTTTTCCTTAAAGCGTTCGGTAGAGGCATCTGCGGTCGGGAGTTCATCATCATTCGGCAGAAGTACTGTTCCGCGGGTGAAAGCGGAAAGCATTTGGGAATACGTGATGACGTGGATTGAATATAAAGAAGGGATGAATTGATGATGGGAACGAGACGGACATGACACCATGATATTAATTTTAGGCATTAAATGTTGTAATCGTGGTCGACTAGGAGTCGTGTTAGAGCCAGGGTATAAATATGAACCCTTAGTGTTTGTAATAAAGATCGAACAATTTCACAACAAACCGGCCCCGTGCCAACTTTGGAGTCCTATTAGTCGAGTTGTCGAGTTCTTCGAAAGGAGCCATCGATCCGTCGACCTCCGTAAGTACCGACAACCTTGTATCATGTCTAGTATCATGCGGTGGATTTAGACCGTGATGCAAGTAGTCTTGTTACCATGCTTAGTATCATGCGGTGGATTTAAACTTGGTTCGAGAAGGTTTCCTTGTTGGATCATGAGTCATGTGGTAGTCTAAGATCTAGCTTGGAGCTAGTTATCGGCTCTATTAGATTTGGCAAGATCTAATAGATTCATCAAGTTACCGTGTGTTGCTTTGAATTTTGCTCTTATGTTTAATTCATGTAACACTCTTATTGCCAAATTTAGATTGACTAGATTCGGCTCCATCTTGTTTGTGATCCACGTGTCGCACGCCCAAATTTTTGGCTCGACATGGCGAACGAGTAACATGCTCTTTAATAGCCGAATTTGAATCAATCTAGATTGTCACGTGTTGCGGGTTCAAGCTTGTTAATCTAGCATAGTTTGTTCCTTCCCCGCGGAACCCGAATTGGTTGTACAGCTGTATTCGGCAATCCCTTCACGAGCGAAACATGTTTAAGAGTTTGCTTCAAATAATGTATGCTTTTAGCCTCCCATGTTTAGATTGCATCATGCGGTGGATTGATCTATTCTTGGTTGGTGGCATGATTTTAAACAAGTTGTATCATGTGGTGGATTAACTTGTTTGATATCATGCTTGACGGATTTGAAAGTACCTAGACATGCGGTAGACTAGTGCTTTTGGTCTATGCACACATGTTTACTGCAAATTCATGATTATGCTTTGCTTTTATTTATTTCATTATGATTGATTCTCGATAATCGGTCATGATTACGTGTTGCAACTTTGTTTAAATAAAGACTGATTTTTCATCATGCTTACGTCAAACATTCGGCTGTGCCTTGTTTACATGCTTTATCAGTTCCGAATGATGTTCGGAGTGCTGGCAGATAGCTTGTTTGTAGCTATATGTCATTTCAATTGGCTTTACAGCCGTAAACATGGAACTGTCTGGTACTACCCGGCAAGTTCTAGGTTTTATCTAACCTTTTTCATCCTTTGTCAGTTTCAGGGAAAATTGACTGGCACGCTTCCGGATTCTGACGCCCGGGCCACGTGTGTTAAGCCAGCTATTCGGCTTGCTGTGTGCTTGGCATGAGGTGCTGATTTTACGTCAACAGTAGTCGACGTAGAGTAGTAGAGGTTGAGCATCCTCTCGGGTGAAGTCGAGGTAGACGCGTCTCCTTAGACATCGCAGCTCGGGTCTTCAACAAGAACTCAAGCCTACACGAGATGCGACGCAGAAATAAATAGCGAGCACTCATCTAATACAAAAACATCAATAAGAACCAATTGAGAAGATCCAAATAAACTCCATATTAAAAACAAACAACACTGTTTTAAATCATGAAAATAGAGCAATTGGTTTTAAAACAGTAGTAGCTTAAGCAATTAGTTTTATATACTAGTAAACATGGTAGGAACAAGAGTTAGTTTATGGGCCTCACGGCTAAGATCTTGGGTGGTCAAGCTTGCGAGCAGGAAAGTGGAGAGGCTGAGATCGACGCTTGCAAGGTTTAGCTCTCGGATGATCAAAGCTGTAGCACAAAGGATGATGATAGCAAAGCAAGACAAAGATAAACTAGGAGTGGCATTGCCAAGCCAAGATATGCGGTGATCGCTCAGAGGGGATGAAAAGATCAACTTGTGACCGATATCGGGTGGTGATGAGGTAAGGGGTGCTGAAGAGCGCTATGAGGCATGTGCTAGCTAGGTTGCGACACGGGGTTTCCGTGCGTGAAGAAGAGGCCTCTGCTCACGACACGGCTGTCCATCACACGCAACATCTTAGTTACGAGCACATGGTGTGGAACACGCTTCGTAGCACAAAGCAAAGTAGGGCGAGAGCGGGTATGCGGATTGTAGCAAAGCATGCGCAAGGAGGAGTGACAAAAGTCCTTGGCTTAACTAGGCGACAGGGTCGCGCACACGTGCGGGTCCACAACGTCCCATGTCCACGACATGTTCACAGCGTGCGCGGGGCAATAGCGTCCCAGGGCCCGCGCAACGCCCGGCGACTTGTTGACCGGCAATCACAGAGGGTAGGTGTGGTAGTGTGGGGAAAGCGAATAGAGAGCAGCAAGATGGCACGTGTTGCATGGTAACAACGAGCGGAAAAAGACAATGGCTGGGCCACAACCTCTCGATCGATCTCGGCTAAGGTGATAAGCGGCAAGCGACGGCGAGCGGCACCTGCAAGAAAAATGCACGACTCGAAGGTCGGCAAGACAAGGCGATGGCGAGTTGCGGCAGCGGTGTGGCATGGCCACGGCTAGGAAAATGCGGCTTGAAGGCCGGAAGACACAAACACAATAAAGGGCGAAAGCTCTAGCCACTTAAGTGCTCAAGGTTTCATTTAGGCAAAACAACTCACAGGTGGTGGGCATGTCACGGTGGAGCTACAGAACATGCATCCAAAGTCACTAGTGTTCACAGGGAGCAGGCACAGCACGAAGGCTAGCGACACAGGCATGCATCGGAGGGTAAAAAGGTGTTGGCTTGGTCGGATGGCTCACCAACGGGCTCGTTGACATGAAGGTCATTATGCCAAACACGTCGTGGGCGATGTGGACGGATGGATGAAGGGGAAGCATGATGATGGCGTGGGCGTCCGTGGCCAACAGAGATGGAAAAATCCCAAATAGGGTTGGTGGTGGTGCAGGGGAAAAGGGCCTCTGGCGGCGGTGTCTTGGGATGGTGGAGAGGCTGAGGCGGCCGCGGGTCTTATAACCTGAAGGCTAGGGTTCAGAGGCCGGGGTGGTGCGGTTTCCATGGCCGACGGACGCGATGGCGCCGCGGCTTGGTGAGGCGGCGTGGCGGCTATCCGCGGGTGCCGCCGGCGGCAAGGCGCGGGGCGAGGCTATGGGGTTCACGCGCGGACACACGAGTGCGCGCCAGCGCGGAGGAGACCGGTGCGGAGCGTCCCATCGCCCCGGCGCACGCGCGACGCACGCGAGCGGTACGGACTAGAGGTGGAAGGAAGAGGAACAGCGCAGGATGACGAGTGGGTCCCGTTGGGCAGAGAGAGAAAGAGAGGAGAGCGAGCTGGGCTAGACGGCTGTGGTGTTGGGCCGACTTGATGGGCCCGCCTGTGGGCCACGATGTTGGGCTGCACACTAATGATAGGTGGGCTGGCCTGAGGTAGTTAGCAGGCTGGGTTAGATAGGAGTTAGAGTTTGAAAATAGGTTTGGGTTTTTATTTAAAGTAACTTTGTATTCGTATAAGGTTTGAATTTGAATATAATTCAAATTCAACCTTCACTCAATTTGAAGATCCAAAATAAAATCCTAGAAACTCCGACTCACATTTTATACCATAGTTTGAAAATAGTTTTTATATGGTTTTAGATTATATGGGATTTAAGACGAGAGGCTAGCAAATTGGGATCAAATTTGGTAGCACACGAGTCCAAACAAAAAGTTTTAAATTATTGCGAAAAGGGACACATTGTAAAACATTCAAAATTCTGGTATCTTACAGTCTATCCCTAAATCAATAACTCTTATAGTACAAGAAAAATTAAGCGCATTGTAGAGCTTATAAACTAACCAATGCAACATGAAAACATATGAAAAACTAGCAAGGTTTATCGAACTTAATGATGATGGTCCGCAATCATGTTTAAACACCATGTTTACACAAGATCACAAAAGGAAAATGCCCAGCTGGAGCATTAACATGGATATGAAAGCATACATCATTGAGCCTTGAAACAACCAAGCCAACTATATGCAAAACATGTACATGCAAAGAAACATCATGTTGATAACAAAATGCAATGGATGCAAATAAATAAATATGAGCATGAACATGATGGTGGTTCTAAAAAGAAGACTAAACTTAGATTAATAACCACTTGTTGATCATCATAAGATATTGCCATTCTTTATTTTCTCTAATAAAGGAATAAAAACATAAAGAAACGGGTTGCTTCCCGAAAAGTGCTTCATTTAAAGTCATAGAGCTCGACTTTCTCACATAGCTTCTTTTCGTCGCATAGCCATGGCCCTTCATTCTCACACCCTAAAATTTCCCAATTTCAGGAAGTGAATAGAAGGAATAATTAAACAATGATTTTCTCATAATTTTAAAAATTTTCCAACATTTATTTTGTTTATAGGAAAAGTCGTCGTTTGATTTTCTGAATTAAATAAATTGGTTCAATGTGAGTGTTGCATTCATCTCGATGCATCTTAGTTTTTCATGCGTACAAAAGGCTTTTAAAACATGTTTATGTGCTGATCAAAATCTTTTGAGAATTTTTCCGGCTTTTTCTGGAATTTATTCTCACTTTTCTCGAGCTATTTCTATTGATTGGAATGCTCTAAAATCTTGTTCTTGATCTCCAAATATTTTTATTTGGGTTCCTCACATCACAAATCTTCTCTAGTGATTTTCTTGAATTTTTTTGAGCTTTCGGAGTATTTTTTCATGATTTAATTATGATGTCAGGATTTCTTGGAATTATTTTTAATCTGAAATTAATTTCCGAAATTAGAAAAAAGGGAAAATAAAATCGGACTCAATCTTGGCCAATAAATAGCTCCCGATGATCTCCTCGGCGTCCTCTTTCCAATGCCGCCAACCTCGTTCCGTTTCGATAACCCTAGCTCCCACAAACCCTCGCCGACTTTTGCATCTACTAAATTTCGACGAACTTCCAGCGAGCTTTTTCGGCGAAACCGTGCACTTCCGGTGCAAACAGACACCACCTTGGAGTTCCCCTCGTCGAGCTCTACACCGTGATGGGGTTGGTCACACGAATCCGATGTCGACTCCGTCGTCTTCCCCGACTCCGGTGACTCCTCCCCAACACCGGCGAGCCCTTCCGTCACCATCGTTCATCTTTGGCCGAAGGTGAGCACACCATCGTGTTCGTCTCGTCGTTTCCTTTCCGTTTCGCTGTTCAATCTACAGTTTTGTGGTCGTCCCCATTAAATCCCCTTTGCCCTCTTTTTCTCTGCATATACTATTTCGGTAAATCTCCATGGTCAACGCTCAAGCTCCCTACATGTCTGGTCCTGAGCGCCCGAGCCTCCACACCCCAGGCCCCGAGCATCAATTTTCCTGCCAGCAACCGCTCGCTCACCGTCGACGGATGCCCCGGAGCGCCACCACGACTGGTGCCCATGCCGGCCCCCACTGCCCGTGGTGCGCTCGAGCTCCGCCCGCCTCCAAAATCCGGCCACTACCGCCTGTCTCCAACGCCGGTGAGCACACCATTGTGATCCCCTCGCTCTCCTCTTTCCGTTCCGCAATCCACCCAGGCTCCTAGCCACCCAAAGCCCAGGCGACTTGATGCGCCTGGAGTTCTGGTATGTCCAGGACCTCCTATTCGTTCCTGAACCGAGGTAGGAGAAGACGCTCCTTTCTTGCGACTAGGTCCCTGTGTTTCTTTTAATCTTTATCATGTTTTCTTGTGTCTTGGCAGATCTGCACATAACCCCCTATAGAGATCCCACTTCCACACATAAATCCCACCCAAGCCCTTTTGTAGATCTAACCATGTCCTTTGACATTTTCGCAAGCACTATTTGATGTGTCTCGAGATTCTATTCTGCTAGCCCTCCAAATCTATGGTTAATCACAAACAGGTCCTCACAATCTTGTTTTATGCATAAAATCCATGTTTTGGCTCTGTTTTAATCCGTTCAAGTTGCGTTAGATTCAAAATAATACAAAGTACATGTTAGTGGTGAATTTGCGTTAGATTCAAAATAAAACTAAAGTTGCATGTTAATCTTGGATAATATTTATTCCACTACTTTTCCAAATAAAAGTGATTAGGTTCTATTTCGGTTTTCTTTAATCATGATGTAAATTGGTTAATTCCTATTTATAACTAGCTTTCTTTAAATAAAAGATGCTTAGTGTTAAACATCGGTTTTCATAATAAAGTTAATCTGCTTAATGATATTATAAATGTCTTTCAATATCAATATGTTTAGTTGAACACGCAATATAAAGTTATTCGATTAGATTCTTTCACATGCTTTGTCTTTTAATGTTAATTGTTAATCTGATATAACTTGTACTTAAATGTTTGCTAATAAAATATGATTAGGTTTATCATGTTTTCTTAACTAAACATAACCTGCTTTGTAATATTCTTGCCACACCATTTTATAATTAAAACATATGAAGCACATAGTCTCTTGTTGTTTGATAATGATCTTTCGATAGCATCGACCTTAGTTCGTTTCAGCGTTCTTTGCATTTGCGTAACCATAGAATCGAGCCTATCCTTTAGTGCGCTCTTTTAAAGCTTTTCTGTTGAATGGTGCATTGTTCTTAGTTGTACTTGTTGCTTTGTATGTAGTGTCGGATGTTTGCTTCAAGTAGAAGAAGGATCATTGTCCGTTGCTTTGAAGATAAAGAGTTTCAAGAGAGCAAGTGTTGAAGAGCAGTAAGAGTAGCTTTTCGTTGGAGAAAGGCAAGTGTCCCTAACCACCTTCTACCTATGCTTTATATATAAGATTATTATGCACTAATTGGAACATGGAGCGACCACCCAAGAAAATAGTACTACTATAAGACATATGGCTCTGTCTTGGCCAATTAATTAGAAACTTTAGTATGTGGTGTGCTTTACCTGAAAGGGGTTGGGGGCTGACGGGAGATGGTGTATAGACCTGCTCTAGCGGGGAGTTGGGCTTTGCTAAGACACGGTACCCGCTAGGGAGCTTTATGCGCTGCACTGATCAGGTAACCTAGCGAGCAGCCCGTTCTAGGGAATCTTTGTAAAGGCCCCGTAGCGTCCCTATGCAATCACACCTCGGTAGTGTGGTATGGTGTCTTGCACACACCGCATGGTTGGGTCTAAAGTTCTTCGGGACTTTTACGCGACTTGTGGGTAAAGATGTACAACCTCTGCAGAGTGTAAAACTAATCGATTAGCCGTGCTCACAGTCAAGAGCGGCCTGGACCCTCACATGATTAATTAAACTTAAAGATAGACTTTAAATCACTCTCTGGTTATTTCTTGTGGCCTTGCTGAGTACCAACCATAAGTGTACTCATCCTTGCTTACTGCTGTTCAGAAGGGAAATGTGTGAAGCTGTTGAAGATGATGATGCTAGGCTTACGCAGCCCCCAGTTGATTGCTTGTGGAGTTGGCGCCTCCGTTTCCAGGATTGAGCTGCATAACTCTGATAGATTTGTAAGTTTGTGTATGTTATTTTACGTGATACTGTTACTGTTATTCACTTATGTCTACTATATGTGTGAAACTTGATCCTGGCGTACATATAGGTATGCAATTGGTTTGTTTTTCTAAAACCAGGTGTGACATTCATGCAAGAAGAAAAGGTACCAATGCAGCTTTAATTTACTTCCCATGTTGTGCTTGATCACTTATAGAAGACTTGCCCAAGGCATCCTTTTGTTTCATCGCTATCTCCTTTATCATCCTTCGGTGCTGCCTTCACTACATAAATTTTTTCTTTAACGTCCAGAACAGAAAGTATACCCAAGCTCTACTCCATTGCATAGTGCACAAAATTTCCTTTCCAACGAGTCTTTATTTGCCCAAAATCGGACTCCGGAGAAGAGAGTTACGTCCGTTTTACTTCGGGGATGAAATCTGTCCTAAAATTTCAGAACGCGCAACGCTCAATGTTTTCTCCGTAACTCCTTGCACGGGTCTACAAACTCATTGGTTCTTGATGCGTTGGAATGGTAACTTGATGGAGCTTCTGGATATCTCATTTTCTTCATTTGTACACCTCTAAACAAGCTCTCAAATTGATGAAGACAGCAGCATCCATTGCGGGATTTGGAGAGGTTGATGATTTATCTAGCAACTCTTTTAGGCATGACTTATTTTTTAATTATTCGAGCCTTGTCTACATGGTTAGTGAAAATCGGGCCTTCTCCCGACAAGTACTTTTTTTAAGGTCATTGGCTTGACCAAGCGCAAAACATGATCGAGATTTACAAAACTTATTGTAAACATACGCGTCCATAATTAACACCACATGCGAATTGTAGCAACAAGTCAAGGTGTAAATAAAAGAAGGATATCTTTCATGCATAGCACTTAGCTCATCATTAGGCAAAGGTTGTTTAGGTGTGAGATTAATTTGATCAAACATAAATGTTTCCTCTTTTTCATTCTCAAGAAAATTTAGCCTATCAACATGATCATTATTGGAACAAGGCATAGAATTTTAACCATCATTCATACTATTGATTGAGCATGAGTATTTGAATTTATCAACATCAATACCAATAATATCTTGAGATTTCAGCGCGTACCTTTGCCTCAGAGCTTCCTTGACAAGAGTGATATTTGGTTCATCCAGTAGTGTTGAAGTCAAATCAATCTCAACAAGTGTAGTTGCTTCTTCATCACCATCTTGCAATTTCTTCAACTCATCATGTGGAACATGTAATCCTTCAACTATGTACGCATTCATCTCTCCTTTGAAATCTTCTTTGTCAACCAAATCTTCTTTTTCAAAGTCTTGTGTGTTGCTTTCTTTATCTCCCGTGTACCACATGTTGTCAAGATCGCTCTTCGTTGATTCACTCTTTTCTTCATCCTCGAGTACTTCCATGTTTTGCCTTGCTATTGTGTGGGCTTCAATAGAACATAATCTATAACCTTCTAGCTTGAGTCCTACCTTCTCCCATTTGTCCCTTGAGTCACTAGGCTAGTCATGGTTGTACTCCTCTCTTCCTTTATTGCAAAATCAAGTTTTCAAATTGATCGATCCATCCTTCATCATCTTCTTCTCTTTCTTCTTCAAATATCTTTTGGATCGACTCTCCACTCATCTCTTGATCAAAAATGTCTTCAACTTGTTTGGCAACGTGTCGGTGTTCCTCATTCCTTCAGTAGTTGATTAGTGGGGCAAAATCAACTTGAATCCAACCGGATTGATTGAACTCCACCAATGGTCTAGCATTCCACATACTTCGGCCTACATTCATGTTAGTTTCAACATTTTTAACATCCGAAATGACTTCACTTACCTTGGGAAGTAGATCTTCAATTTCTTGTATGGTCGGTTCATCTTCCTTGACCTCCGGTTCATCTTTTTCTGAAATTTCAGCAAGCACCTTGGGCTTGCTTTTGTTGTTTTTCTCCTCTCCACAACGTCTTTGCCAATCTCATTGCGTTTTTTGTCCATTGCTTATCCTTTGTAAGATTTGTGCGGCTTCACTAATTGTTTTATCCATTATATCACCGCCTGCACACATGCTTACAAAACGAGATGAGTTAGGAGTTAGTGAAAAATAAAAGGTATGCAACATCAAGTCACCAGAAAATCCCAAGTTCGGGCCTCGCTCAAGTAGTTCATTAAAACGGTCCCATGCTTCATCAATTCCTTCATCCTCTCCTTGTTTAAAAGAGAGCACTTGCCTCCTTAAGTCTTGGACCTTGCTTATGGGAAAGAACTTCAAAAGAAACTTCTTCACTACCTCATCCCAATTTTCTTTTGCTTCAATAGACGCAAGTGTGTACCAAATTCGTGCTTCATCTTCGAGAGAGAACGGAAAAAGATTCCACTTGAACCAAATGTCCGGAACTTCTTCTTGTTGCACCGTGTTGCATATCATCATGAATTCCTTAATGTGTCTATATGGGTTGTCATCCTCCAATACTCTAAAGGGTTTGTCGCCACTAACTTGATGATTCTAGGCTTCACTTCATAGTGGGTTGTAGCAAGCGCCAAATCTGATTTTTGCATCTCAATGTCTTCCATTGACGGCATTGCTAGCTCCCTTAGCGACATCTCTTCGTCTTCCAATGGTGACGCGAACAAATCCATCTAGGCACAAGAAAATTAGAAAGAAAAACAAAAAAGATTTTTTTCTAGAAAACAAGGGTTAGATGTTAGTAATCAACGAAATTAATACTAGATTAAACGTAGCAAACTGGCTTGCTCCCCGGCAACAATGCCAGAAAAAGGGGCTTGTTGACGGATAAAACTCGTATCCACCTACGATCCGCAAGCGTACGGACCTACACCTTTTTGACCACGGGGATTCCCTAGGTTCTTATCAATCCACGAAGCAAGGGGATTGCTAGCACTTAACCAAGTACTAATCTAGTTGATGGGAAACCTTTGAAAGGGGTATTAATCTAAAGGTAAAGACAATCTAACCTAAGTTGATCAAACAAACCTAAGGTTAAACTAGATGGTAAAGGGTGGACACAAGAGAGAGAGAGGTTAAGATAGATAAGCATTCCCTCCCTAGGGTTTAGGAACACATGAACATCATCTATTACATGAAAAGGGTGCTGCCTACACTAGCTTCATGGAGATTATGCGGCCGCTAAGCCTTTTCCCTAAATCGTACTGTCACTACGCAAGGTAATCAAACACTTTCACGTATAACCGCATCTATGCCTAAGCATCCATAGGGTTAAGCTAATCACCACGATTACCACAAACCCTACTAAGACCACATGTTGCGCAAACATATGTAAACAAAGCATACGCAAAGACATAGACCATAAAGCATTGATTGGCACAAGGCTCATGTATAGATTACATATCATGCATCCATCTAACCCTAAGGACAAACGGAAACATTACCCCATCATTTTACACGGATTGAAGCACATAGGGGTGAAGGAGACTCCGGAGAACGTCGTTGATGAAGATGGCGAGGATGAAGCTTGGGAACACCCCTAGGCCAGCGGCTTGGAGTCCTCCTCTTGCTTCCTTCCCTCCGCCGGTGTTGATCCTTGCGACGAGCTCATCTAACTCTCTCCCTCATCTTGCGGCAGCGGTTTTCTAGTAAATGGCGTCGGTAGAATGATTTGTTCGATGTGGAGGCGGACGGCGGCGGAGGCAATAAATAGACGAACACCTAGGGCAAAGGGCGTCGCGAACCGGGCCAAAAGGCCCCTGGTCCGATCCAAACAGGCCGACCGGCCCAGGCCCTTTCTGGGTTAGTTCGGGCCCATCTTCCTCCCCGGTTGCTTCTTGCATGATTCCTTATTTGTGCGCACTTGCATGTGGGCCTTTGACGTCGTTTCCTCATGGTTAAGGCTTGAATCCTTGCTATGCAAGCTTCGTTGTTTTCTGGTTGAGTCCCTGAAGACTTGCATGTTGACGCTTCGGTCCTCGGGTCATTTGGAGTCATGTTCATCGCGTGTCTTGACTCTTGTCGGGCTTCATGATCTTCTTCCAAAGTGCTTGGTGAACTTATCCCGAAAGTCTCCTCTTTAGCATAGATTTCCTGCGTAAACAATAAACTCCAAAATCGACATGCAAGAGTGAACTTGTTATATACGGGGGGGTTAGTTCCAGTGGTTAGAATAATAAATCAACACCAACATTAAAGGTAAACTCATAGCTAGATTGATGGAAATTCACCGTCAACACAAACCCTGTACTTGTAAAGAAGAAGAATATGAAATGGATGATGTGTGTTGACTATACAAGCCTTAACAAGGCATGTCCCAAGGATCTGTTTCCTTTGCCTCGCATAGATCAGGTAGTAGATTCAACGGCAGGGTGCGAGACCCTTTGTTTTCTCGATGCGTACTCCGGGTACCACCAGATTGCGATGTGCATAGCGGACTGTAACACCCTAAAATTCCATCACCAAAATAATGTAAGCAACAAGGTGTTTTAGATTTTAATTTTGTAAGGATTAAATAAATTATCAAATAAACTTGACCTTTAAAATACTTAAATATCATTTTAATAATTTAGAAGCAATAAGTGCTTGTGCATCATGATTTGAATGCATGTTTTTGTTTGTTTGTGTGACGTTTAAAAAGTTTTTAAATTGTTTTGAAAATTTTGAAAAAAAGAAAACCCCTCCCCTAACCCTTCCTCCCTTTCGGCTCGCGGCCTGCTCTCTCCCTTCGGCCCATCTCTTTCCGTAGCCGTGCAGCCCGCCTGCCTCCCACCTCCCCGTGTGCCAGCGGCCCAACGTCGGTACGCGCGGCCCACCGAGCCGGCCCACTTCCTCCTCCCCACTCTTGTCTCTCGCTTCCAGTTGGGCCCCGCCCGTCAGGGTTAGCCCCTTCCTCCCGTTAGCACCTCCCCTCCTCTATTTTGAAACAGCTAGCGCCGCCGCCGGCCACTCCCCGTGTCTCACACGCCTCTGCCTCCTTCAAACCTCCAATCAATCCGCATTGAAGCCCCGACTTCACTCCCCCTCCTTTACTCTCTTCCGTTTCATCTCAATCAAGAGCCCCTTTGAATGCCTTGAAGCAACCGGCCACCGCCATGGCCATTAATGGCCATTGCACCCGACCGTGGCCCTCTCCTCCTCCTCACTCTATAAAAGTGGAGCACGAGCACCTGCTGCACCCCTTTTCCTCACTCTCTCTCTCGCTATCACTCATCCCCATCCCCGCATGCGCGCCGGCGTCCGGGCTCGGCAAACCCTAGCCGCCGCCGGCGTCGATCCCCTCTTCCACTGCCTCTCCGATGCCTTCTACCTCACAGGAGCTTTGTGTCGAGGTAAGGATCCTTCCCACTCCCTTTCCTTTTTGCACCCAAGCCCGTCAAAGCCGCGCGAGCTCGCTGGACTTGAAACCCGCCTCCGCCGCCCCCTCGCCGGCAGTGGTGCCCGCTCCGCCGACCTATCTGCCTCCCTAACCCCATAGTCGCGGTCACAAGCACCCAATCCTTCTCCTGAGCCTTCCCGCCTCAAGCAGAGCTTGGATGCTCGATTTCGAGCAGCTCCGGCGACCGCGCTGCCCGGCGCCGCCGCACACGGCCGGTCTCCCGGCGAGACCGCCGCCAGCCGCAGCCGGTCGTCGTTCACACCAAGATGAGCGGCCCACCCCAGCCGCTCGATCGCGGGTGGACGGCCCAGATTAGATCGGGGGTTACCCCCTTGGCCCCAGTCCACCATGGACCTGTCGATCAGGTCCACCGCCCGGTGCACAGCCACGCCAGCCGTCCATCACAAAACCAAAGGCCCAGATCAGCTTTGACCCCGGGTCAATAGGCTGAGTAACGGTCAACCCAGGCGCTGCCGGCAGTTTGGCTAAAAAGCCCCTGCGGTTTTCTAATATTCCATGCCGGTCCTTCCACCTATTAAGATATTCACATATAGGTCCCTGTTTTTATGATCTAGCCTCTGGTTTTCCTAGATTCCTTCACCAGAGGCCCTTTTCATCACTCTTTGCATGTAAACCCCTCTGTTTATATGTATAATTATGTTTCAGCCCCTGGTTTCTTGCAGATAAGCCCATGAAGCCCTGTTTCTTCGCAGAAAAGCCCCTGAACCTTGTTTTAGCCATATCTTTTCCGTCTTTTATCTGTTTTAAGCGTTCTTGGTGTCCACGCGACCGTCTTTCCAAGCCCATCAGTTTTAGAACCTTGTTTTGGCCGTATCTTTTGCGTTTTAGCTCCGTTTCCACCGTTTAAAGTTGTGTTAGGTTCATATCAACTCAAACTTCGTGATAGGACCAATGATATACATGTTCTCTATTTTATGATTTATTTAAATATTAAATATGATTAAATCCTATTACACATGCTTTCCTAATTAAAATTTAATTAGAATTCAACACGGGAAAGTTAATATGATTAATACTAATTAAATATTTCTTTTAATTAAAAGTTAATTAGATGTATACCTCGATTTTTATAATCAAACTTAATTTGATTAATGATTATGCAATTTGCTTTCTACTAAAATGTAACATATGCTATATCCCGAGCTTTCTAAAATGAATATAAATGTATTTTAAATTACAATTTGATTAGAACAACTCGAAATATAAAGATAAACACCTAGATGCTTTTACATGCTTCTTTTAAAATTAAATGTTTAATTTGCATAAATCATACATGAACATTTATAAGTAAAATTGGACTAGGCTTACATCGTCTTTAAATACAAATATAACTTGCTTAATTATAAATATGGTATTTCTCTGAAATAACCTATAGACATGATTTTACTTAATTAAAAGATAAGCACATAGCTAGCTCTTGTATGTGATCATCCAAATCTCCCAATAGTTCCAAGTGTTCCTTGTGTTCGCTTTCCTAGGCCCAAACCTTGTTTTCTCTTTAAGCTTTTCATGCTTGGTGTATTGTTTTGTTTATTGAATGTATTCTTGTGTGCTCGTAGACATCGTGCCAGTTTCAAGCGAGCAGCTAGTTGAAGTAGGTCAAGAGCAAGTGTTTGAAAAAGAAGAAGCTCAGTGTTTAAGCAAGCAAGGCAAGGGGTCTTCTCCCCTGCATATTCTATTTTGTCCTATATAACTGCATTATAATTAAGTTTACTTTTATTTTGATATTGCATTAAATTGATGGGAACACCCTTTTTAAGGACTTACCTAGACTTTTTATCCACAATCCTTGGATCAACCCGGTTTAATAAATGTTTTTGGGTAGATTATGCTAGTTGCTCAATGGATAAAATGGTTTTTCATGTCAAAGGCTTGTATGCTTAACAATGATGTTTTTTGTAATGCAAGAACACTTGATTTAATCAGAACATGGAGAACCACCCAAGAAAGCATGTGCAACCATAGTGCCATATGGTTCTAACCTTAGCCAATTAATTAGGTGTGCGATTGATCTGATGGCCTTTTCTGAAAGGAGCAGAGGGGATCCGGGTTGCAGGGGTATAGCCCGGTCCTCTTGGGACAACAGCCTTTGCTAAGGTGTTGACCACTAGGGAGGGTTATGGTTCGCCCTGATCCGTAACTGTGTGGGTCGTTAGTCTTCTGCATGCCTTTGTAAAGGCTTCGTAGCGTCCCTATGCAATCACACCTCGGAAGTGTGGTATGATGCCTGATCAGCATCGCATGGTTGGGTCCAAAGTTCTTCGTAACTTTTACGCGAGCTGTGCGTAAATTGTGCAAACCTCTGTAGAGTGTAAAATTGAGCGATCAGGCGTGCTCACGGTTATGAGTAGCTTGGACCCTCACATGATTAATAAACTTAAAGATGAGAATAAATCGTGGTTTGATGAGCTTTGGGTTCTTTTGCTTAAAAGTTTCTTAAGTGGGTTGGTATATACTTACATCTAGTAGCTAGGCGTTCCTTAATTAAACGCTTGACCAACAATAAAATGCTAATCGCTACAAAACCATAGCCTATCCTTGGTAGCATTGCATCTTCCCCCACTTGTTGAGTACCAACCATAAGTGTACTCATCCTTGCTTACCGCTGTTTAGAAGACAACAATGGTGAAGAGTTCTACAACGACTTTGAGGAGTTCTGAGGCATGTGTCTCCCCCAGTCAAGTGCCTGTGAAAGCGGAAGACGAAGACTCATTGTGCAGTTATCGTTTTCCGATGTTAAAGACCTTCATGTCTTCTGAATGAGTGTAATAAGTTATTAAACCCCTTGTTACGTTTTTATTGTCTATGATATTACGCTCATTTTGTCTATCATATGTGTGAAACTAGATCCTGGCACACATATGAGATGCATCTGGTTTCTCTCCAGAAATCAGGTGTGACACGGACCAACTCGCAACCTCGTTCATTACTCCGTTCGGCGCGTACTGTTATCAAACGATGCCCTTTGGGCTCAAAAATGCGGGCGCTACTTTCCAACGATGCATGCGACACGTCTTTGGGGAGTTGATAGGCCGCATCATAGAAGCATACGTCGACGACATCGTAGTCTTCTCTAAGACAATAGGGGATCTGGTCCCTGAGAAGTGTGTTTTCGGGTTCCGAGGGGTATGCTCCTCGGCTTTGTCGTGTCGGAACGCGGCATCGAGGCTAACCGTGAGAAGATCTCGACCATCATAGACATAGGGCCAATCAAAAACCTGAAGGACGTACAACGCGTCACAGGCTATCTCGCAGCTCTGAGTCGTTTCATAGCACGACTCGGAGAGCAGCCTACCACTGTACAAGCTGATGAAGAAGTACGACCACTTTACGTGGACCCCCGAGGCGCAAGAAGCACTCGACTCGCTCAAGAACATCCTCAAGGGTCCTCCGATATTGACTGCTCCAACCACGGAAGAGCCAATGCTCCTATACATCTCGGCGACGACCCAGGTGATCAGCGCGGCTTTGGTGGCAGAGCGGGAAGAACCCGGGAGGTCCCAAAAGGTACAGCGATCAGTGTACTTCATTAGCGAGGTACTCTCCGACTCCAAGACGCACTACTCACAGATGTAGAAGCTTTTGTACGCGATCTTGATGACCAAGCGCAAGCTCTGGCATTACTTCGACGCGCATCCCATCACCGTGGTGTCCAAGTATACACTCAGGGAGGTCATCCAGAACCAAGAGGCCGAAGGAAGGATCGCCAAATGGGCGCTCGAGTTGATGGGGCAGAATATCACGTATGCTCCACGCAGCGCGATCAAGTCCCAAGTACTCGCGGATTTTGTGGCCGAGTCGACGGAGATGCAAACTCCACCAGCAAAAATCGAGCATGAAACCTGGATCATGTATTTCGATGGCTCGGTCATGAAGGAAGGAGCTAGCGTAGGCCTAGTCTTCATCTCGCCCCTGGGCGTGCGCATGGAGTACATGGTCCGACTACATTTCCTGGCATCAGATAACGCCACCGAGTACGAAGCCCTGATCAACGGTCTCTGGATCGCCGTCGAGCTCGGGATCAAGCGTCTCGAGATCAGGGGCGACTCAAAACTGTTCATGGGACAAGTCATGAAGGACAAGAACTGCGTTGACCCGAAGATGGCAGCATATTGCCAAGCCGTACGAGATCTGGAGGGCAAGTTCCACGGCCTTGAGCTGCACCACGTGCTTCACGACTACAACAAGGCTGCTAACGTGCTTACAAAAGTGGCATCCAGTCGCAGCCCGATTCCCCACGGGGTCTTCGCGAGTGATCAACATCAGCCGTCCATACGAGAAGAAGGCGAGAAGCCACCCAAAAAGCCGGGGCCCGAGGTCATGGCAATCGATGAGCCACCAGAAGTAAACCTTGATGATCCCGATTGGCGTTTCCCCATCCTCGAGTGCCTAGTCGAGGGGAAGATCCCTTCTGACCAGATGGAAGCCCGGTGCATCGCCCGACGAGCCAAAGCATTTGTCCTCATCAACGGCTAGCTTTACAAGCGCGGGGCCACTGGCATACTCATGCGGTGTATCCCCAGGGATCAAGGCTGCGAGCTGCTACAAGAGATACATGCTAGTACCTGTGGTCATCAGCCGAGCCGAGAACCCTTGTCGGAAAAGCTTTCCGACAAGGTTTCTACTGGGCCACAGCGGTCGCCGACTCGAAGGACATTGTGCGGCACTGTGAGGGGTGCCAATTCTACGCTAAGCAAACTCACCTCTCGGTGCAGGCATTGCAGACGATTCCCATCACATGGCCCTTCGTAGTTTGGAACCTCGACACGGTGTGGCCTCTCCGACAAGCACCCGGGGGCTTCACCCACCTCCTCGTGGCGGCCGACAAGTTCTCGAAATAGATCAAGGCACGACCCATTGTAAACGTTCGGTCCGAGCAGGCTGTCTCATTCTTCACCGACATCATCTATCGCTTCGGCATTCCCAACACGATAATCACCGACAACGGCAGCCAATTCAAGGGGAAGAAATTCCTAAACTTCGGCGATGACAACCACATCCGTGTGGACTGGTCAGCTGTTGCTCACCCAAAGACGAACGGGCAAGTCGAGAGGGCGAACGGCATGATCCTGCAAGGCTTGAAGCTGAGAATCTTCAAGCGGCTCGACAAGTTTCGCGCCAGATGGGTAGCTGAGCTGCCATCCGTGCTGTGAAGTCTGCGCACCTGAGGACCATGTGTGGTTCGAGGACCGGTGGATGGTCGCTTCCTTGTGTGATGAGTGATTGACAACGTTGTGTGGACTGATTCTTGGCTAAGTATTGCAGGTGCAGGTTGCGGCTTGACTGGTGTTGGTGCAGGTGAACAACAAGCGTGAAAGGTCGTCGCCGGTGAGGCCTCCAGGTGTGGAGAAGACAAGTAGGCTTCGTTCGAGGGACCGGTGGCCGGCGGGGTCAAGTGCGGGCCGCATGGTGGCATGAACGAAGAAGATGAAGTCATGGACGGTTTCTTGGTTGAGCCTCAAAACCAAGGTCGAGCCGAGACTACGTGGGAGCCAAGTCATGAGTGGAGATTGGCGGAGGCTACACCGAGTTCATGGGGTTTCCGGTGGTTCACCAGAAAACCACTGGGTTCCTTGGTTGATCCACAAAGCCAAGACCGAAGAACCGAAGACGGTCTTTGCAGCGAGCGCCGCAGGCCCGTCCGGCCGGTGGGTCCGACCGGTCTTACGGTGGGGACCGGCCGACCGGTGAGGAGCACCGGTCCCGACCGGTGTGCGACGACGCAACCGAGACTTCGAAGCGGAGGACACGCGTCGGAATCGCATGGCTTGCGTTGAGGCTACGCAGGGTGCGGTCGCCGGGCATCCGTCCGATGGTGAAGACATGAAGACTTCCAAATCCGCCCTTGAGGGGCTTGTATCCCTAGTTATTAGGAAAGGGCATTTTAGATATTCGGTTTCCTCCATATAACCCAAGAGGTGAGAGGATGGCAGCCAACTCTTGGAACCCTAGCTCATTTTGTTTTCCTATTTTCCCTTCCTATTTCCTTAGGTTTTCCATAGGACTAGCAAGAGAGCTTCATGGAGAGATCTTGTTGAGAGGGAAGGATGATCGGGCGGCTTGCTAGACCTTGTATGAACCTTTGTTTCATGTATAGATGATTCGGCGTGGTTCCGCAAGGTTTGGATGTGTTTTCCCCGGTTGTTCTTGGTGGTGATTTTCGGAGTCCTCTCTTGGTGACTTCTTTGGGTTGTTTTCGGGACCTTTCTCTTGGGGATTTGATGGAACCCTTCGTGGTTCTTTGGTCTGTGATTCCCCTCCCAAATCTGTGAGTAAAAATGCTCGATTTTGGGTTTCTTGAGTTCTTGGGTTGGAAGTGCTCTTGGCGGGATTTCCTTGATTCCTCCTTTTTGGACGAGTTTTGGTGGGATTAAACTTGGCTATGGACTCCTCATGAGGTGTTCCTAATATCCCCAAAGTCTTGTTCAAGTCCGTGGAGTGATTCGGGAGATCGAGGTTTGGATTTGGGGGAGTTGACACGCGGGTGCTGTTCATCCCGAGCCGCCCGAGGCTACACCGGTCCGACCGGGTGCTCTTGACCGGGTCTCGACCGGTGCAACCCTCGGTGGGATTTTGCTCGGGTGAACGTCTTGGTGTGTTCGCTGTTGTCTCGTGGTGCTGTTGTTTCGAGTTTGGGTCAGTTTGGTGGTCGGTTGGCTTGTTTGGTGCCTTGGGGGCTTTCAGGCTGTGATCGGTCCGACCGGTGTGTCTCACTCGGTCCGACCGGTGTAGAGCCACTTAGTGAAAGTTGCTCGGTTTCACCAGCAGGGACCGGTCTGACCGGTGGTTCTCACCGGTCGGCCCGGTGTGGGTCTCAGAGACTCGAGGTTTGGTGTTCCGCTGCGTTCTCGAGTCGGAAGGTTGTGTGTTGGTTCCTAGGTCCAGTGGCACTCCAGTGGCTACGTGGGCTTGGCCAACTTGGGTAGTGAGTCGGAGATGTGTGTTGGAAGCCTTGTTCATCTTGTTGGAGTTCCCATCTCCTTCGAGAAGAATTTTTATCGGCTCCCATTCACTCCCCCCTCTCTGGTTCGCCGTATCGGTCCTTCAAGTGGTATCAGAGCCGGTTCGGGTCTTTGTTGACTCTAACCTATCTAAGATCCAAGGATGGCGTACCAGGAACGGGGTTCGGGTCCTCCACACTTCGATGGCAAGAACTACCAGATGTGGAGCAAGTGGATGGGTGCGTTTCTCCACGGAAAGGGTCAGACCCTTTGGGATGTCACGGTGGACACAGGCTATGTCCAGCCGATGGACTTCCTCGCTCCAGGATCGAGGGACAGATTCGACGCCAACAATAAGGCGGTCGACTACTTGTTTTGTGCTTTGTGTCAGCCAGAGTTCGATCGGGTGCACACCGAGCACTTGGCTTGTAGGATTTGGGCGGTGTTGAAGGAGGCTCATGTTGGGAACGCCCGTGTTCGAGCACGGATGTATGCGACCTACCGGAGAGAGTACGAGAACTTCACTCATCTCCCCGGTGAGTCCATCGATGCCTTGTTTCAGAGGTTTACGGTGGTTGTGAACAACATGAGGGCCAATGTGGACGTGCTCCCGTACGATGATCATGATAGAGCGGTCAAGCTCTTACACTCTTTGGATCGTACGATTTGGGGTGGAAAGTTCGAGGCCATTGTAGAGTCGAAGAAGTATGACACTCTGACAGTGAACGAGCTGTTCTCAAAGCTCAAGTCAGCTGAGGTGGATAGGGGCATGACTGCCAAGCTCGAGGGACCGACTGAGTCCCATAGTCTTCCCCTCGTTGGTGGTTCCAAAGGAAAGGCTAACTCTAACCCATCCACCAGGATGTTCTCTTTCTCCTCTTTGATGTCTATGCCAGATGAGGAGTTCGACGAGCTTGGAGAGGACGAGCTGGCGCTCCTGACGAGGCGGTTCGAGAGGCTATACGAGAACCGCGTGAACATGAGGAGGAACTCGAGAACATGCTTCCAGTGCGGTAAGCTGGGACACTTCGTCGCCGACTGCCCGGAGAAGTCCGAGAACAAGGACAGCTACAAGCACAAGCCGAGGATGGACGGCAAGTACCGTTCGAGGCGCGACCACAAGAGCAAGCACAAGAACAAGTACAAGGACGAGCGACGATCGAGGAAGAAGGAGAGCCGAGGCAAGGCCCGAGCGATGGTCGGAGCGAGCGACATCGACTCCAGTTTCGCGTACTCCACCTCGAGCTCGAGCAGCAGTGAAGACGAAGGTGACCTCAAGCTCTTTGCTTGATAACCGTGATGACATGCTTAGAGAGGCCAAGAAAATGAGAAAAGAGCTTAGGGCTTCACTCGAGGATGCTAGGACTAGAGTGGCTGAGCTAGAGACACAGGTGCTTGATAGCAAGCTTGAGATTGATTCCCTTAAGGCTAGCCCTGTTGTTTCAGATGAGGTTGATTGTGCTGATTGCTCCATATTTCTTGCTGATCTTGCTTTGTTTAAGGAGAAGCATGCCTCCAAGTGTGAGGAACTAGATGTGCTTAGGGTTGAAGTGGCTGAGCTTAAGTCTAGTCCTGCTTTGCTAGGTGCTTGCACTTCTTGCCCTGTTTTGCATTCTAAGATTGATGAGATGCATTCTTACACTAGTTCTCTCGAGGCTAAATTGAAGGAACCCATGCCTACATCATGCTCTACCTGTGAAATGCATGCCTTGAAAAATTTGGAACTTGCACATTATGTTGATCGTTTGCAGGATGAGAATGATGACTTGAGGAAGTTGATGGGTTGGTTGTCTGGTCATGAGCCTCAGTTGAGGATGATGATCGAGGCATTTAAGAGGCAGGATGGTGAGGGACTTGGAGCAAACAAGGTTGGTGAGGGAAGTGGAGAGAATATCCCAAAGCCACCAAAAACCCCACCACAAAAATGATTTCCCCCCAAAACCTAACCATCTTAGGAACCGACTAGACACAACCCCAGCTCCACCCGTGTTTCCTACGACCACAAATGATCTACAAAAGCCTATCAAGTTTGTGAGCACTTCGGGGAAAGTGTTCTTTGGGAAAGAAAGTGAGAAGGCTAGTGAGGGGAAACCGGTGCAGGATTTGAGTGGAGAGAAACCAAGTGAGCAGCCACATCCCAAGCCTAAGCCTAAGCTTGTGAGGTTCCATTGTGGCTATTGTGGGAGAGATGGCCATAAGGAGGAGTTTTGCTTCAAGAGGAAGCGTGAGGAGAGAATGGCAAAGGAGTGGGCTAACAAGGACAAGTACCACCCTTTCGATGGTGTACTTGAGCCTCGTGTGCAGATGCCCAGGGCCAAGGCGAATGTGAGGACAGTTCGGGCTTGGGGAGAGCGGAAGGCTGTTGGAGGCGCTGCTGCCCAGGTCACACCGGTCAGACCGGTGCAGGCCTGGACAGCCAGCGTTTTGGGTTTCATGCTCGTACAGCTGCGAGGGTTGTTTCTGGAGGTCGTGGTTCTGGTGGTTGGGCTGGAGAGTTTATAGGTGGTCAGGTTGCTAGGCGTTCTCCCCCTCGAGTACACTACGGGGATGGGAGGAGTCGTAGCTTTGAGAAGGAGAGGGGGGACGGTCCACGGGTTCTCTTTTGTGGTTTTGGTCCTCCTGCAGGCAGAGAGGGGTGGTTCCCTCAGGGTGGTTACCGTGGTGGTGTTCGTGGAGGTAGCTTTGGTAGGAGAGATGCTTTGGTTGGTGCTAACCCCACTTTCGAGCAAATGGCTCGGCACTGGTTTTACTCTTTTGGTACTAACCCCGGTCTTTGAGTCGTTTGTTCGCTCACGTGCTCGTTTTTGAATTTCAGGTGGGAGACTTGAAGAACATTTGGTTGATTGACTCTGGTTGCTCGAGGCGTATGACCGGAGACAGGGGGTGGTTCTCAAGTCTCGTCCCGGTGGTGACAAGGAGGTACATCACCTTTGGGGACAATGGGCGTGGGCGTGTGCTTTCAGAAGGTGAGATCAAAGTGAGTGACAAGATCACTCTGAAGCGTGTTGCTCTTGTTCAATCGCTGGGGTACAATTTGCTTTCTGTGTCCCAGTTGTTGGATGAGGGCTTTGAGGTGTTGTTTCGGCCTGGTGGTTCTCGGATTTTGGACTCTCGAGGGGACCTTGTCCGTATGGTCGTTCCCGAGGGTCGGTGTTTCGTGCTGATTTTTCTCAGTCTTCAGGTGTGGAGCGTTGTTTCTTGGCTGGTTCTTCGAGTGAGTTGTGGAAGTGGCATAGGAAGTTGGGTCACTTGAGCTTTGACCTTTTGTCTCGCTTGAGTAAACTCAATTTGGTCCGAGGATTGCAACGGTTGAGGCTTGAGAAAGAGTTGGTTTGAGCGCCGTGTAGGCATGCCAAGATGGTAGCCTCTTCTCACCCGCCTCTCACCGACGTGATGACTGAGCGTCCATGCGAGCTGCTCCATATGGACCTTGTTGGCCCAGCTCGTGTGCGATCTGCGGGTGGGAAGTGGTATGTCCTTGTTGTGGTGGACGACTACTCTCGGTATGCGTGGGTGTTCTTTCTTGAGGATAAGGGGGAGACGTTTGGTTTTGTTCGAGATCTAGTCTTGAGGTTGAGGAACGAGAGGCACGGAGATGCCATACGAGCTATCCACAGTGATAATGGCTCGGAATTCAGAAACTCTCGTTTTGAAACCTTTTGCCATGACTTGGGTCTTGAGCACCAGTTTTCGAGTCCGTATACGCCTCCCCAGAATGGTGTTGTGGAAAGGAAGAACAGGACCTTGTGTGAGATGGCTCGGACGATGCTTGATGAGCATAGGACTCCAAGGAGGTATTGGGCTGAGGCGGTGAATACGGCGTGCTATGTGTCGAACAGGATATACCTCAGAGTGCACAAGAAGAAGACATGCTATGAGTTGATGCATGGTCGCACACCCAAGGTGAGTCACTTCCATGTCTTTGGTTGCAAGTGTTTCATTCTGAAGAAAGGCAGGAAGTTAGATAAGTTTGAGGCTAGGTCTGTCGATGGCATTTTCTTTGGTTATGCATCTCATTCTAGAGCATATCGTGTGCTCAATCTTGAAACTAACCAAATGGTGGAGACTTGCGAGGTAACCTTCGACGAGACAGAGCCACGTAGTCAGCTTGTCTTTGAGTGTGCAGGTGATGATGAGCTTAGCGAGGAGATCTTTCAAGAGGAGGAGCATGAACATGGTGATGATGAGGATGGCGGTGTGGTACCCCCGGCTGAACATGTACCCACTACTTCGACTACGGTGATGGATGGACCCTCTACTACACCTACGACGACAAATCAAGAACGAGGAGAAGCTGATGTTGAGGGGGAGGTAGCATCGAGGCGAGAACCTCCCCGGCGAGTACAAGTGGATCACCCACTTCGAGGATCATCGACGACATGAATGAACGCACTACACGGTCGAGGGTTCGAAACAATTCTCATTTCGCTCATGCTGCATTTGTTGCTACTTTTGAGCCCAAAGACATTGGACACGCACTATCTGATCACAATTGGGTTAATTCGATGCATGAGGAGTTGGAGAACTTTGAGAGGAATCAGGTGTGGGAGTTGGTTGACCCTCCCCCAGGGTGTAAGCCGATTGGTACAAAGTGGGTGTGGAAAAACAAAGAGGGAGAGAAAGGTGAGGTGGTGAGGAACAAGTCGAGACTTGTTGCTCAAGGGTTCAGTCAGAAGGAGGGGATCGACTACGAGGAGACTTTTGCTCCCGTAGCCCGTTTGGAGGCGATTAGGATCCTTCTAGCCTTTTCCATGGCTAAAGGGTTCCAGTTGCACCAAATGGATGTGAAGAGTGCTTTTCTGAATGGTGTGTTGGAGGAAGAAGTGTATGTGAGGCAGCCTCCGAGGTTTGAGAGTGAGAAGTACCCCCACTGGGTGTACAAGTTGAGAAAGGCGTTGTATGGGTTGAAGCAGGCGCCTAGAGCTTGGTATGGTAGGTTGAGGGGGTTCTTGTTTGAGAGAGGTTTTGAGATGGGGAAGGTCGATCAGACCTTGTTTTTTGCCGAGCGGGGCAAAGATATCCCGATTGTGCGGGTGTACGTGGATGATATTGTCTTTGGTGGCTCGTCTAACTCTCTTGTTGCAAGGTTTGCGAGATGATATGAGCGGGGAATTTGAGATGAGCATGATGGGCGAGTTGCGGTTCTTCCTCGGGCTACAAATCAAGCAATCAAAGGAAGGAACATTTGTGCACCGGGCTAAGTACACCAAGGACATTGTGCGGAAGTTCAAGATGGAGGACTCCAAGGCTATGACGACGCCGATGAGTACGACTACGGCTCTTGATGCGGACGAGGAAGGTGAACACATGGACCGGAAAGAGTGCCGGAGCATGATCGGGTCACTCCTCTACTTGACGGCGACGAGGCCGGACATACGGTTCTCGGTGTGTCCGTGCGCTCGTTTTCAAGCGTCTCCGAGGACTTCGCATCGGCAAGCGGTGAAGCGAATTTTCAGGTACTTGCGTCACACTCCCGACTTCGGCCTTTGGTACTCTGCGTCCTCTTCTTTGGCGCTTCATGGTTTTTCAGACACGGATTTTGCCGGGTGTCGGTTGGATAGGAAGTCCACTTCTGGGACTTGCCAGTTTTTAGGTTCTTATTTGGTGTTTTGGTCTTCCCACAAACAATCGAGTGTTGCTCAATCCACTACTGAGGCCGAGTATGTTGCCGCTGCTAGTTGTTGCTCTCAGCTCCTTTGGATTTCATATACCATGAGTGACTTTGGTGAGGAGTATACCCATGTCCCACTTCAATGTGATAGCACCAGTGCCATAAGCGTTGCAAAGAACCCATTGCTCCATTCCAAAACCAAGCACATAGAAGTGAGGTACCATTTTCTGAGAGACAACATAGAGAAAGGGAAGATAGCTTTGCTCCATGTACCCACACATGACCAACTAGCCGATATTTTCACCAAACCCCTAGATCAAGCAACTTTCACTCGTTTGCGGGGGGAACTTGATGTATGTTTGATTTCTTGAGTTGGGTGTGTGGGAGCTCTCTTTGTAGCATATGTATAGCTTTCCTTTGTGCATTTCTTGCATTTGGCATGGCATATGTAACATGATGTATAGGCATCCTTGTATCTTAGATTGCATGCATTTTGTATCATATGCATTGGATAGGAAAAGCTTCTCTCATATACATTGTTCACCATGGAATGAGATATATGTCTTTGTGAGCTTGTTTGGTATGCTATGTTTAGTTTGGCTTAGCTCTTGATGATCTTGATGAATAATCCATGGTTGATAGCTATGCTTTTTGAAAATATCACATGTATGCTCTCTCATGTGTAAATGCCTTTACATGCTCTTGACATGTTTTAGTGGCTTGGTTATGCTTAATTTGTGGTTGGATAGCTAGTTTCTTGATCATATGGGGTCAAAGGCTCATTTGCCATCATGAATGTTTAGCCCTCTTGCTTCATCTTGTGGAGGGGCATAAGTTCCTTTTTGTCGCAAAGACATTTCATGTACCAATTATAAATCTGAAAATGAAATGAAAAATGCTTGGAAATATGCTCCCATGTCATATGTGCTGAAATTAATTTGCTTTGGGTGCTAAACCGTTGCATGATGCCTACCAATGAGAAGTCTCATACATAGAAGTAGGCACATGGCTCGGTGGCTTTGACATGACATGAGGTGCTTGTGGGTGTTTGTGATGGTCTTATGATTAGAATGGCTGTCCTAGCATGAAGTTTGTGTGGCTTTGCCATTTTGATATGCCTTGATCATGTTTAGGATTTTGCTCATGAGAGACAAGTTTTTCGCAAAATTGCCAAAATCCATCTTAGCTTCGTCCAATGGTTGTGAAACTTGGCGATCATGTAGTTGAGACCGATACGAAGCCGTAGACTATCTAACTTGCTCATTTGGACATGTGTAGCTTTCTTTGTTGAATTTTGTCTATTTGAGAAGCTCTAGGTTGAATTTTTTGCATTTTTGGCTTGATTCATGCATTGCCAACAAGGGGGAGAAGTTTGATCTTGAAATGGCTTACTGGACGCATTTAGAAGGTTTTCAGGTGGTTTCGAGCCATTTTTGGGTTCTGTTGTACACCGGTCTGACCGGTGAGGAGCACCGGTCTGACCGGTGTGAGTGCTGGTCCTGTGCACATCTTAGGCACCGGTCTGACCGGTGGTTATGATCGATCTGACCGGTGAGGTTGAGGTTCTTTGCGGCGGCCCATTTTTCGATTTGGTTTGCATGCATTCGTCCAGGGGGAGGTGCATTGGTTCAGGGGGAGCTTGCATGTGTGCAGGGGGAGCTCTTTGTGGTTTTTCAAGCTTTGATTCGGTGGTTCGTGCTCTTTGCTTGAGCTTTGTTTTGTCTCGGATGTGTCGAGCCGTTGCCCTTGCCTAAGGGGTCCGAGACTTGTCTTCTTCAAGTGATCTTGCTCTTTGCCTTTGTTTGGCTTTCGATCGCTTGTTGGAGTTTCTTTTTATTCGGTTCTTTTCTTTTTCTTTTCTCTCTTGTTACTTTCGTGTGGGTGTTGTCAATGCACTCATCAAGGGGGAGATTGAGGACCATGTGTGGTTCGAGGACCGATGGATGGTCGCTTCCTTGTGTGATGAGTGATTGACAACGTTGTGTGGACTGATTCTTGGCTAAGTATTGCAGGTGCAGGTTGCGGCTAGACTGGTGTTGGTGCAGGTGAAGAACAAGCGCGAATGGTCGTCGCCGGTGAGGCCTCCAGGTGTGGAGAAGACAAGTAGGCTTCGTCCGAGGGACCCGGTGGCCAGCGGGGTCAAGTGCGGGCCGCATGGTGGTATGAACAGCAAGATGAAGTCATGGACGGTTTCTTGGTTGAGCCTCAAAACCAAGGTCGAGCCAGGACTACGTGGGAGCCAAGTCATGAGTGGAGATTGGCGGAGGCTACACCGAGTTCGTGGGGTTTCCGGTGGTTCACCAGAAAACCACTGGGTTCCTTGGTTGATCCACAAAGCCAAGACCGAAGAACCGAAGATGGTGCTTTAACGAGCGGCGCGGCCGGTCGACCGGTGGGGACCGGGCTGACCGGTGAGGAGCACCGGTCTGACCGGTGTGCGACGACGCAGTCCGAAGACGTCGAAGCGGAGGACACGCGTCGGGATCGCATGGCTTGCGTTGAGGCTACGCAGGGTGCGGTCGCCGGGCATCCGTCCGATGGTGAAGACATGAAGACTTCCAAATCCGCCCTTGAGGGGCTTGTATCCCTAGTTATTAGGAAAGGGCATTTTAGATATTCGGTTGCCTCCATATAACCCAAGAGGTGAGAGGATGGCAGCCAACTCTTGGAACCCTAGCTCATTTTGTTTTCCTATTTTCCCTTCCTATTTCCTTAGGTTTTCCATAGGACTAGCAAGAGAGCTTCATGGAGAGATCTTGTTGAGAGGGAAGGATGATCGGGCGGCTTGCTAGACCTTGTATGAACCTTTGTTTCATGTATAGATGATTCAGCGTGGTTCCGCAAGGTTTGGATGTGTTTTCCCGGGTTGTTCTTGGTGGTGATTTTCGGAGTCCTCTCTTTATGACTTCTTTGGGTTGTTTTCGGGACCTTTCTCTTGGGGATTTGATGGGGGAAATTTGTGGGAACCCTTCGTGGTTCTTTGGGCTGTGATTCCCCTCCCAAATCTGTGAGTAAAGGTGCTCGATTTTGGGGTTTCTTGAGTTCTTGGGTTGGAAGTGCTCTTGGCGGGATTTCCTTGATTCCTCCTTTTTGGACGAGTTTTGGTGGGATTAAACTTGGCTATGGACTCCTCATGAGGTGTTCCTAATATCCCCAAAGTCTTGTTCAAGTCCGTGGAGTGATTCGGGAGATCGAGGTTTGGATTTGGGGGAGTTGACCCGCGGGTCTTTGTTCATCCCGAGCTGCCCGAGCTACACCGGTCCGACCGGTGCACTTGACCGGCTCGGCCGGTGCAACCCTCGGTGGGATTTTGCTCGGGTGAATGTCTTGGTGTGTTCGTTGTTGTCTGTGGTCTTGTTGTTTCGAGTTTGGGTCAGTTTGGTGGTCGGTTGGCTTGTTTGGTGCCTTGGGGGCTTTCAGGCTGTGATCGGTCTGACCGGTGTGTCTCACCGGTCTGACCGGTGTAGAGCCACTTAGTGAAAGTTGCTCAGTTTCACCAGCAGGGACCGGTCTGACCGGTGGTTCTCACCGGTCTGACCGGTGTGGGTCTGTAGACTCGAGATTTGATGTTCCGCTGTGTTCTCGAGTCGGAAGGTTGTGTGTTGGTTCCTAGGTCCAGTGGCACTCCAGTGGCTACGTGGGCTTGGCCAACTTGGGTAGTGAGTCGGAGACGTGTGTTGGAAGCCTTGTTCATCTTGTTGGAGTTCCCATCTCCTTCGAGAAGAATTTTTATCGGCTCCCATTCACTCCCCCCCTCTCTGGTTCGCCGTATTGGTCCTTCAACACCACGCCAAGTCGGGCCACGGGGTTCATGCCCTTCTTCATGGTGCATGGCTCCGAGGCGGTCCTGCCAACCGACATCGACTACGGCAGCCACGGGTGCGGGCATACACCGAAGAAGGAAATCAAGTCGCACTCGAGGACGCGATCGACCAACTCAACGAGGCGCGCGATGTGGCGCTACTGCAAGGCACCAAATACCAGTAAGCGTTACGGTGCTACCACGAGCGTAACATGCACCCTCGCGAATTCCATGTCGGCGACCTCGTTCTCCGACAGGTTCAAGGCAGCAAGGACCGGCACAAGCTGTCGCCACCTTGGGAGGGGCCTTTCATCATCCACGAGGTGCTCCGACCAGGGACGTACAAGATCCAGTACGAGAACTGGAGGGTCGTCACCAACGCATGGAACATTTTATCCTTGAGTAAATGTTCATAACTCATACGTAAATAAATACATGTTGCATGCCTTTGATCACATGTCTCCAAGTTCAAGTTTATATTCGGCTTTATACTTTCCTCGTTTTGGAAATGCTTGAGCTTGAGCAGGCAGCATCTTTGTACCAAGGAAAAGACGCTCCTTGCTCAGGGGCTACCAAGGGCACAATGCCCTCATGTCCTCAATGATTTTTCAGAATTTTTCTAAAAATTTTGACAACTTTGTCGAGACCAATCACACAAGCGAGAAGTTTTTTATGGAAACTCAAACTCGAGAAAAGCAAAGATGACAGCTTGCATGGGATGGCGAGTCGCTATTTGTTCAAAGCTCCTAGTGCTAACACCCCCGCGGCTACAACACGAAGACTTGCGGGTACTTCTCTAGTCTCCGGCTTTCATCCAACCTCCTTTTGAGAACGTTCGAGTGACCATCGAGACTCCGGTCCAAAAAGGTGTTTTCGCGACTAAAACCTCGGCAAAGTTATCTCCCGAACCTCTCGAGGTCAGGGGGCTGCGAACGAACGGTTGTGCTTAGCAATTCGAAGGGGCCAAGCCTTCGAGGTGGTTGATCTCCCTCCGGAGATCCTCCTCCTCTCTCTCTAGCTTGTGGATGGCCTTCTAGTGCGAATGACTCTCCTCTCTGTCG
The DNA here is from genome assembly GCA_947561735.1 of Cenchrus americanus. Classification (NCBI taxonomy): domain Eukaryota; kingdom Viridiplantae; phylum Streptophyta; class Magnoliopsida; order Poales; family Poaceae; genus Cenchrus; species Cenchrus americanus. The sequence continues at coordinate 97,424,610 of OX387240.1, forward strand.
AATGGCGACGCCCAGGCTTTTAGGGTTCAAGATCCTTCGGGTGCAAGGAAAACGGGACCGAACCGGCCACCGGAGTGGGCTGGGCCGGCCGGCTCGGGCCGACCGGCTGGACCCACCTCGGCCCGGTTCGGTCGCCCCTTTCGCTCCGTGGGTCCTTATGCATTTATGTACTTTGCCCCCTCCACTTGCATGATTTTGACGATGTTATCCTCGTGTCCAAGATGGAGGTTCTCTTCGCATGAAGTTCGGTCTTTTACGCTTCAATCCTCGGGGGTGTTCCTCGTAGCACTTCGGTCCTCGCCACCATTGGAAGTGATTTCATCAAGCTCATGAACACGAACAAGACTCCGTAAATACTCCTTTGAACTTGTTGCGAATCCGTCCTTTATGTCCATGTTTTCCTACATAAACACAACACTTACAAATGCATGCACATAGATGAACTTGTTATATGATTAGTGTGCCTAGTGGCGGGTTAGTTCCATAATCAAATCCAAACCAAAGTGTAATGAACATGCTTGGTGCACCAAAATACACCGTCAACATCTCCCCCACGCTTAGCTCTTGCTCGTCCTCGAGCAAGTACTCGTAAAAGAACTTCGTCCAAGGTGTTGTAATCATGTACCACTTATCCTTCTTCACAAGTTAGTCAATCCTTTCATTTTTAATACATAAACACAAAGTAATGATCATCAAACATAAACATGGGCGTTTAGAATTTTTACCACGTCAAGATTTACCCCACAACTCAAACTCTTCACTCGAAGTCTTCAATTTCAGCAATACTTACTTCTTTGCTTCCATCGGAGGGTTTTTATGATTTTAAAAACAAAATTCCTGCATCAAGTATTAGACAATAAACCTTTCTCCAAGATCTCACAAGTCACTCATATGAGGTGGCTATCCTAAACCAATTTTATAAAACTCTCACCTCCCATAAGTCTCTCATATAACATATAAAGTGGAGCTATAGGTAGGGCTAGCGCAATCAACACAAGTATTGTCAAACTAAGAACTTCCTCTAATGGTTGTCTACCTTTCAAAGCCAATGATCATGAGAATTAACCATATGTAGGGATATCAAGGATGAGAAGATTTAGAACGGTGGACATGTATAAGGGCAAAAGAAAATTGTGACTACAAGGCACCGATGATGTCCTCGTTGTCGGATTGCACATGGTTGGAAAAAGAGTGAAAGTTTCGTCTCTCAACAACGTGACATCCTTCCTTACACTTCATTTTTCTTTTCTTTCACTTGATCCATCCCTCTCATATCTTTATTGCTACCTCATCTTTCTCTTTTTCTTTTTTTCTTCTTTCATTCTTTCATTCTCATATTTTTTCTTTATTTCTTTCTTTTCCATACTCATACTTTTCTCTTTATTTTTCTCTCTCTTGACAACTTTTCAAAGCTCTCAACTCCTCTCTTTCTCGCATGCATACAATCTGAAATTTTAAATAAATCATGCTAGAGACGAGACGAAACTTTTGAAAGTAGGTTGTGTTCAAGGAATGCGATGTACAAAAGAGATATATAGGGTTGGGTATGGAATTCGGCGATGTACGAGACTTCCAAGGTGAAAGGTCTCATGACCGAATGAATGACGAGGCTAGCAATAAAAGATAAGTACAAGAACATGATCATTGCTCGAAATTAAAACTCCCAAGAGAGAAGGATCCTAGCCCAACTCATCGTGCTAATCACACTTATGGTGGAGCAAAAAAAATAAAAATAAATTGGCTTTGTATAGGATTTTTTTCTTACTCTCAACTTGGAAAAAGAGGTTTTGCTAACCTTTATTACAAGGGTTTTAAGATAATTTTCAGAACTGAAATCCTCCAACTTTTAGAATTGAACATAGCACAACTAACATGTGAAGCTCAAGATCGAAGTGCGGTATGGGTACTTTAAGTAGTAGAAATTCCACTAAGCACCACGGTAAACATTTTTCAAACCACACACTTATGTTCATATACCAAGAATCAAAGATAAACAAACAAGTGAATAAAGATAAGCATCACACAAGAAAATATATAGACTCTTTTTATTTGGTTTTCTTTGACTCAACACTAATTTAAGACACTCTCAAACTTGCAAAACTTTAAAAACACACTCGAAAACTAAGACTCATTAAACTCTAAGACTCTCGCTCGAAGATTAAACCGAACCTAAACTGGAAACTCAAAAGCCAAGGCTAGCTAGCTAGCTCTCCCCCACGCTAAAAACATACGACGTCCTCGTGGTATCTTACAAAAATCCTAAGGGGAAAACTAGACCTAGTGGTACTTCAAGCAAGTATTGCACCACTTGCCTCTCATGTTTCCAACCATGCCAAAAAGTTTGCGCACGTTACAGTTGAGGAACTTGTAGTTGTCACCAACTACGTGCTCCAAATCCTCCATACGCTGCTTCATCGCTTCCATGGCTTGGAGACATTCATCGACCGACGTGTAGAGATCCCCGATGGATTGACGACAAGTTCGACAATACATCGGATGCAATCCGAAGGGGTCTTCATCGCCATCGTCTCCACCATCGTCGCCACCGTCGTCGCCACCTCCATTGTTGTTGCCGCTCTCATTGCCATCGTTACCGTCGCCGTTGGGGCCTTCGGGAGTCCTCTCTTTGGGCTGCTCATCCCAAATGTAGAGGTCGTTATCATCTCTTCCGGCGGCCGCCCACGAGCTCGGGCTACGATCGTCAGAGTAGTCGCTACCCCCATAATCCTTAGGCTCGGGCGACGCCTCCTTGTAGTCTTTGCGCTTCATGCCTTGGATGCGTGCCGACCTTCGAACGGGCGTAGGGACCTTCTCTCCTTTGACGGGGTTGCGAGACGCAAGAGCTCCGGTCGGGACACGCCCTCCGCAACGGATGCGTGCGGTCCTCTTAACGGGTAGCTTGAGCTCGCATCACATCGCCTCCTCCATCGATGGCTCCTTGGCTTCTAGCTTCAACTCTAAGCTCCTTGGGGGCACAATGGCTGCTGCAAGGGTGCAAAATATTGCTTGGAGGGGTTGATTCCCAGCTCCCAATTCGGCCAAATAAATAGTCCGAAGAGAAAAACCCTGAGAACCTCATTTTCCTTTTTTAAACTTCCCTTAAAATTTTCTGACCAAAGAAGGAAGTCGAAAAGGAGCAATTCGGGCGAAAATCGGGGACGACGGCCGCCGGGACCCATCCGGGCCGGTCGGCTCGGGCCGGCCGGCCCACCCTGTCTCGGGGGCCGGGTCGATCCAGTTTTCGCGTACCGCCCTTATTTCGCCTCCTTAGCCCATGGGAAAAAGTTGGCCCAGCAAATCTTCGCGAGAAACTCCAGAAAACAAAAAGAAAAACTATTTACAGAAATTCATGCCTTGTTTTTCGTCCTAGGCGGGATGTTCGGGCTCTTCCTTCATGGTGAAGACATCAACATGGTGAAGAGGCACGACGTCGGGTTCGTAGTAAACCTTAAGCCGCTGACCATTCACCACAAATTGTCACCGTTTATATCCATAATGGTTACCGCTCTATTGGAGAACACCGAATGCACAACATAAGGTCTGTCCCACTTGCTTTGTAATTTCCCATTCTCAAAGGTTTTAAACCTCAAATTGTAGAGGAGGACCTTATCTCCTTCTTTAAATTCTTTCTTTTTCAATCTTTTATCGTACCACCTTTTGATTCTCTCCTTGTATATGCTTGCATTTTCATATGCTTTCAACCTCAACTCCTCTAGCTTGCTTATTTGGATCCTTCGTTTTACCACCGCGGCGTCGAGATCGAGGTTCATCTCTTTAATCGCCCAATAGGCTTTATGTTCCAACTCAACCGGAAGGTGGCAAGATTTTCCATAGACGAATTGATAAGGGGTCATACCTATCGGTGTCTTAAACGCCGTTCGATAAGCCCATAAAGCTCTGTCTAATTTCTTTGACCAATCATTGCCTCCCTTCTCAATGGTTTTGTTGAGGATGCTTTTTAATTGTCTATTTGACGTTTCCGCTTGTCCGTTGGTTTGTGGGTGATAGGCCGTAGAGACCCTATGCTCAATTCCCAACTTGGACAAGCACTTTTTGAAATTCTTCCCGGTAAAGTGAGTTCCTCCATCACTTATCAAGATTCTCGGTGTACCAAAACGAGGAAAGATCACGTTCTTGATCATAGTAATGGACTCCTCCGTGGAAGCTTTACGACATGGTATAGCCTCTACCCACTTGGATACATAATCAACCATGACTAGGATATACTCAAATCCAAATGAGTTTTTAAAAGGCCCCATGAAGTCTATACCCCATACATCGAATATGTCGATTTGTAAGTTGTATTTCAAAGGCATAGAATTTCTTTGAGAGATGTTTCCGGTTCTTTGGCATTTGGGGTATGATGCAACATATCTTTTAGTATCTTCATGCATCTCTGGCCAAAAGAACCCGCTCGACCATACTTTTGCTTGGGTTCGAAAATGGCTATAGTGTCCACCGTACTCCGCCGAGTGGCACTTCCTTAGAATCTCAACCCTCTCTTCTCTGGGCACACATCTTCTCATTACTCCATCATTGCCAAGTTTGAAGAGGTATGGTGCATCCCAAAAGTATTTCCTACTTTTGGAGATTATCTTCTTTTGAGAGTTTTATCTAGATGATTGAGAGGCATCTTTCGAATTGCTCGAATGATATCGATCATCCAAGTATCTTTATCAAGCACTCGATAGAGGTTATCATCTCTCATCTTATCTTCGATGGGCTCTTTATCATCTTGTCCACAATTCATCCTAGACAAATGATCGGCCACAACATTTTCCACCCCCTTTTTATCACGAATTTCAACATCAAATTCTTGGAGAAGAAGGATCCAACGAATCAAGCGTGGTTTAGCTTCCTTCTTAGCCAAGAGATACTTGATAGCTGCGTGATCGGTGTAAACAATGACCTAGTTCACGATGTAAGATCTGAATTTTTCAAAAGCGAATACCACCTCTAGCAACTATTTTTCCGTAGTGGCATAATTTAATTGTGCCTCACTAAGAGTTTTGCTAGAATAGTAAACGACGTGAACTCGGCCTTCCTTTCTTTGACCCAAAACTGTGCCTACGGCGTAGTCACTTGCGTCACACATGATCTCGAAAGGTTGGCTCCAATCCGGAGGTTGGATGATGGGAGCACTCACCAACGCACTTTTCAAGGTCCGGAATGCCGCTAGGCACTTCTCATCAAAGTCGAAAGCCACATCTTTTTGAAGAAGATGCGTTAAAGGCTTAGTGATCTGAGAGAAGTCCTTAATAAATCTTCTATAGAATCTGGCATGGCCTAGAAAGCTCCTTAAGGACTTAACATCCGTAGGAGGTGGGAGTTGCTCAACCATCTCTACCTTAGGCTTGTCCACTTCAATTCCTCTCTCGGATATAACATGTCCGAGCATTATGCCTTGCTTAACCATGAAGTGGCACTTTTCCCAATTTAACACCAAGTCTACCTCCGCACACCTCGTGAGAACCTTTTCCAAGTTTGCCAAGCAATCCATGAATGTCTTCTCATAAACAGAAAAATCATCCATGAACACCTCGACAATTTCTTCGATGAATTCCGAAAATACGGCCATCATGCAAAGTTGAAAAGAGGCCGGAGCGTTGCATAGACCGAAGGGCATCCTTCTATATGCAAACATTCTGTAAGGGCAAGTAAACGTTGTCTTGTGTTGATCGTCCGTGTGAATAGGAATTTGCATGAACCCCGAGTACCCATCGAGAAAGCAAAAATAAGTGTGGTTTGCTAACCTCTCGAGCATCTCGTCGATGAACGGTAGGGGGAAGTGATCTTTCTTCGTCGCTTTGTTAAGCTTACGATAATCGATACACATCCGCCACCCAGTCACGGTTCTTTGCGGTATCAATTCATTCTTCTCATTCTTCACCACGGTCAAACCTCCTTCCTTCGGTACACAATGTACCGGGCTCACCCATTCGCCATGCGGAACCGGGTAGATGATTCCGGCATCAAGTAACTTAATGACCTCTTTCTTTACTACCTCTCGCATGGCATGAGTTAGCCTCCTTTGGTGGTCCACTATGGGCTTACATTGGTCTTCCATTGGTATACGATGAGTGCAAAAGGTTGGGCTAATACCTTTGAGATCATTAATCGAATATCCAATCACCTTCCTATGTTTTTTCAATAAAATCAGCAACGCCTCATTTTCTTCGGGACTCAACTCATCGCTCACGATGACTGGATAAGTCTTGTCTGGGCCCAAAAATTCATACTTTAATCCTTTGGGCAAAGGTTTAAGGTCTACCTCAGGCGCTTGTGGCTCCTCGGGTTTTATTTCTCCTATGTCTTCGAATTTTCCTTCCTCCACGCTTCCATCATGTGGCTCAAAGCCTTTTATTGCTTCTTCTAGTTCTTCATCTTGTTGATCACTAATTTGATTTTCCATCGCTCCTTGCAGCGGGTCTCTAAGAGTTTCAACAAAACAAAGACTATCTATCTCTTATACTTCTTCATCTTCGGGAGGAAAGGGTGTAAGGTGTTTAGAAGCACGAAGAAAGTTATATGTGTACTTTGTTCCATTAAGGTTCATTGTTACTTTGCCTTCTCCGGCATATAACACGGCATCAACCAACTTAAGAAAAGGCCTATCTAAGATTATGTGATCATGATTACTATGGTAAGCATCAATAACAAAGAAATCGGTTGGTATATAGTTTCTAGAGATTTTTACTTTCATGTTGCAAGCAATACCTAGAGGTTTGATAGTTCTACCATCTCCCATAATTAATTTCGTTGATGTTGGAGCTAAGTCTAGGTTGTGGTCTTGAACTTTATCGTAAATTTTAGAAGATAGAACACTTACTTGGGCTCCGATGTCGCATAAAGCCTTGCATTGAACTCTATTGATCTCGCAACTCAAGTGTGGTGTCATCTTCTCTTCTTCTTCGGATCCTATCGTGTAAATTTCGGCGAGGCGAGCGTATGGTGATGCTTCGGGCTTGATCCCCATGATTCTCTTCACCTCGGCTATGTGTTCCGGATCCACTATGTCATCTCCAAAGAGCTTTTGAAAAATCTCACCGGTGGTTTCAAGGTCGTGTGAATTTTCCGCTTTCTTCTCCGGTGGGAAATCCACTTCCAATGCTCTCGCCATTCCCTTTTGATTAGGGAACGGTCTTCTCTTGTCGAATACTTCTCCGTAATTGATAGGAAACCAATCCATTGGTTTGAACTCCCTTAGTGGCTTCACGCTTGACATGCTTCTCTTGTTCGTCTCATTTGGTACGGCGAAGTCAACGCTCGGTGTAGTTCTTGACTTGATGTGTTCTTGTTCAAGCTTTTCCATGATTGGCTCCTCTTTTGTGACTTCCGGGGTTGCCTCTTTAGAAAAATCAGCACACTTCTTCTCCTCGAATTATATTCCGGCTCTTCTGCAAGTCTTGTTTCCCAATCTCTTCGCATGGCAGCCGCTTTACTAATTTTTTGTAGAAGTTGGGCGGCTTACGTGAGTGTTTTCTCCATGAGATCCCCACCTGCACACATTTCGACGTGTTGCATGCAACTAGGGGTTAGGGAAAAGAAAAATGTATGCAAGAGTACGTCACCGGTGAAGCCGAGTTTTGGTCCTTGTTCGATCAACCCATTAAACCTATCCCAGGCTTGGTCTATCCCTTCCTCTTCTTCTTGCATGAAATTGATCACTTGCCTCCTTAGATGTTGAACCTTGCTAATTGGAAAGAACTTCTCGCAAAACTTTGTCAACTTGTTCCAATTGCCTTCAACTTCAAAGGACGCAACCAAATACCATGTCTTTGCATTGCCGGCAAGTGAGTAGGGAAAGAGATTCCATTTGAACCATTCATCGGGAACTGCTTCTTAACACACCGTGTTGCATATCGTCGTGAAATCCCTTATGTGTCTATATGGGTTCTCCGTAACCATCCCTTCGAATGGGTTTGCCACCACCATCTCGACGATCTTGGATTTAATCTCATACTTGGTCGCTTCGAGCTTCGAATCCGACTATTGTACTTTTATGTCTTCACATCGAGGGCTAGCGTAATCCCTTAGTGATTTCTCCGGTTCTTCCACAGGTTGATTAACGAACGCCATCTAGACAATAAGATAAAAACAAAAACAAAAACAAAACAAGGTGTTTTTCTAGATAATATATATTAGATAAAGCAAATAAAAGATAAGCTAAAGTATAAAACTAAGTTAGATGCAAATCAAACGATGTAAACTAGCTTGCTCCCCGGCAACGGCGCCAGAAAAAGGGGCTTGTTGACGGATAAAAGACGTATCCCTCTACGATCTGCAAGCGTGCGGACCCCACACCTTTTTCACCACGGGATTCCCAAGGTTCTTGTCAATCCGCAGAGCAAGGGGATTACAAGCGTTCGATCTACAATGACACGCTAGATACTAAAACCCTAACTATTATTATGCTAGAAAACAACTAAACTACACTAGAGAGAATGATTAAGATATCAAGATAAAAGACACTCGCCCACGGGTCTACGATACTAGAGCATGCAATCGCTTAAAGACATGAAAACCAATCTAATCTATCGGGGTTGTGACCATGGTTTTGCCCTTTCCCTCCTCTTGTACTGTCACTACGCGAAGGTATTCATGACTAGACCTTTGATGGACACAGCGTATTGAATGGATCCAAGGAAGCATTGGAGCTCTACTCCCTTTACGGCATGGTAGCTAACCTTAAGCATTAAAGTATATTCAACACAAGATGATAGATAGATAATCCGACAAAGTGCGATTGCATCTCAAGATCGATTACAACCCATGGACGAATGAGAAGATTACCCCATCAAGGTGCTGATCATGGCACCGTTGATCATGGTTTCCCTTCCGACGGTGTCTTCCTTCTTCTCCACGAGAGGGTGCTTCCTTCGAGGTGGTTGATCTCCCTCCGGAGATCCTCCTCCTCTCTCTCTAGCTTGTGGATGGCCTTCTGGTGCGAATGACTCTCCTCTCTGTCGAATGGCGGCGCCCAGGCTTTTAGGGTTCAAGATCCTTCGGGTGCAAGGAAAACGGGACCGAACCGGCCACCTGAGTGGGCTGGGCTGGCCGGCCTGGGCCGACCGGCCTGGGCCCACCTCGGCCCGGTTCGGTCGCCCCTTTCGCTCCGTGGGTCCTTATGCATTTATGTACTTTGCCCCCTCCACTTGCATGATTTTGACAATGTTATCCTCGCGTCCAAGATGGAGGTTCTCTTCGCATGAAGTTCGGTCTTTTACGCTTCAATCCTCGGGGGTGTTCCTCGTAGCACTTTGGTCCTCGCCACCATTGGAAGTGATTTCATCAAGCTCATGAACACGAACAAGACTCTGTAAATGCTCCTTTGAACTTGTTGCGAATCCGTCCTTTATATCCATGTTTTCCTACATAAACACAACACTTCCAAATGCATGCACATGGATGAACTTGTTATATGATTAGTGTGCCTAGTGGCGGGTTAGTTCCATAATCAAATCCAAACCAAAGTGTAATGAACATGCTTGGTGCACCAAAATACACCGTCAACAGAGTCCTAGTAGAATTACAGGGGAATTCTAGTAGGAGTCCGTCTTCTTCCTTCCTTGCATGAGAACCCGGGGTGTATGCCCGACAGATAGATCCAGTTCTTTTTCTGCATTAGTCTCCTCAATTATTTGTGCTTCCGGGATCTGCTCGCACTTCTTCCATTGTGAGACGTGAAACATGTCGTGTACTGCAGACAGTCGGTCTGGAAGTCGAATACGGTAGGCAACCGTACCAAACTTCTCAGTGACTTCATAAGGGCCAATATAGCGTGGGGCTAATTTCCCCTTCACTCCAAAGCGTTGCACACCTTTGGTCGGAAATACCTTTAGATATACATAATTACCAACTTCAAACTCTCGAGGAGCTTTAGCTTTGTCATGATAACTCTTTTGCCTCATCTGAGCTGCTCTCAAATTTTCTCTAATCACACTCACTTTCTCTTCGGCTTCTTGTACTAGCTTAGGACCAAACAAGGTTCGCTCGCCCGCTTGTGACCACAAAGCTTCGAAAGGAGCCATCTTCAAGCTAGCTTGATAACTATTGTTATAAGCAAACTCGGCTAAGGCTAAGCATTTGTCCCGAGCCTTGTCAAAGTGAATGACGCAAGCTCTCAACATATCCTCCACTATTTGATTTACTCTTTGTCTGACCATCGGTCTGGGGGTGATAGCTGGAGCTATGGATTAGCTTGGTTCCCAAAGATTCATGAACTTGTGCCCAAAAGCGAGCAACAAATTGAGTGCCTCGCTCTGACAAGATAGTCTTTGGAACACCGTGCAAGCGCACTATGAGCTCAACATAGATTTCCACATAGCGCTCGGCTGAATAGGTAGTGTGAATGGGAATGAAGTGAGTGGTCTTGGTAAGCCGGTCTGTGACATTCTGGAATTTCCTCCGGGATGTTAGCAATGCGAAAATGTGGATTTCAAAAATTCGATTTGAAATTGAGTGCATAATTAAGATGTAAGGCTGTCTTTTTTGAACCTTCCCTGAATTCCTAGATTTATTTTGAGCAAAATCATAAAATTTAGGAAATATAACTTGCTAGTGTGAGAACCTTGGAGTTTGATGGGATTTATTTTGCATCTTAATTGTGTGGGATTCAAATTTGAATTCTAATTCAAATTCGAATCATAGTTTAAATAGGAGCTAAGGTTTGAGAAATTAGGAAAGGAGCCTGTGCACCTTGGGCCGCATCTCAGCTTGCTAAGTTCTCTCCAACACCCCCAAGCCCTCCTAAACCGCCTAGCCCTTTCGGCCCAACACACCCAGCCAGCCCACTAACCACCAACCTGTTGACGGTGAATTTCCGTCAACCTAGAGTACTTGTTATACATTGGTTTTGATTATGATTTGCAACTAACCCGCCACTAGGCATACTAATGATATAACAAGTTCACACTTGCATGTCGATTTTGGAGTTTGTTGTTTACGCAGGAAATCTACACTAAAGAGGAGACTTTCGGGATAATTTCATCAAGCACTTCAAGAGAAGATCATGATGCCCGTCACAAGTCAAGACACGAAGTGAACAAGACTCCAAACAACCCAAGGACTGAAGCATCAACACGCAAAACTCCGGGGACTTGGATGTTTACCAACGGGATCAACTCAGCCCGAGAGATATTCTCGCGGCTCGGGACAGCATGATCTTTCGGTACAGATTCAGAGGCTTAAACGGTCTTAAATGGCAAAAGTTTGACTACCAAAGTTGTGGGCCTCGACGATACCTTCGATTTGGACATGTGGAAGGCCCAATTTGGATAAGGGAGCTAGGAGATATGGCCCCCGAAATCCCTGCTGCGCAGTCAGTCCGAAATCAGAACAGATTATCTTCCAAGGCCGATTTGGAGATCTTATCTTCGTTTTTAAGGAAAGAAATGAATACCAAAGTTGAAGATAATTTCGTGGCACACAACCTGGACACCGAATTTGCATTATTTGGAGTCCAGACGTGGGAGATATGGCCCTGGCAAGGAAGGACTGCGAATCAGGAAAATCTGGCTGATTTTATGGAAACCAAGTTTGCTTCTCTCCCAAGGAGGATCTCGTGCAAGGCAAGGTGGAGCACGCCCAAAGGCACCCCAAGGACATAAATACAACCCCCTAGGCGCCCCAAGGTGGTTACACATCGAACAAATCATCCTACCGACGCCTATCACTAGAAAACCGCCGCCGCAAGATGAGGGAGAGAGTTAGATGAGCTCGTCGCAAGGATCAACGCCGGCGGAGAGAAGGAAGGAAGAGGAGGACTCCAAGCCGCTGGCCTAGGGGTGTTCCCAAGCTCCATCGCCACCATCTTCATCGACGACGTTCTCCGGAGTCTCCATCACCCCTATGTGCTTCAATCCGTGTAAGATGATGGGGTAATGTCTCCGTTCATCCCTAGGATTAGATGGATACATGCTATGTGATCGCTACTTGATTTGTGGTTTCAATCTATTGTTTTCATGTTGATGATGCTTTGATGATTAAGGTTAGCTACCATGTTTTTCGGGCGTATGATATCCGCTACTCCCATAGATTCCATCAACATACCGTGTCCATCATAGGTCTAGTCACGAATACCTTCGCGTAGTGACAGTACGAGAGGAGGGAAAGGGCGAAACCGTGGTCACAACCCCCGGTAGATTGGTTTACCGCTTTCGTGTAGTAGATGCATACCATGTTATCCTAGATCATAGGGAGGGAACGCTTATCTTTCTTGCTCACTCTCTTGTGTTCAACCCTTTACCATCTAGTTTAACCGTAGATTTGTTTGATCAACTTAACCTAGATTAACTTAGGTTAGATTGTCTTTATCTTTAGATTAATACCCCTTTCAAAGGTTTTCCATTCAACTAGATTAGTACTTGGTTAAGCACTAGCAATCCCCTTGCTCCGTGGATTGACAAGAACCTTGGGAATCCCGTGGTGAAAAAGGTGTAGGTCCGTACGCTTGCGGATCGTAGAGGGATACGTCTTTTATCCGTCAACACAACCGCACCCCGCAGCCACTTACATGCGGGACCCGCCTGTCAGCCCCTTCTTTCTCCACCTTATCCCCTTCCTCTCTGGCTTCTTCCCCGTGACGCACCGTGGGGGCGTAGGGCAGGGGGGCGACGCAAGCCGCGCCGGCCCCCATGGCCACCACCCTGCAGCGCTGGCACGCGGGATGGAGGCCGCGTGCCTCCTGAGCCGCATCCCAGCCACCCGTTTGCGCCCTCAAACCCTAGCAGCCGCCCTACAAGAAGCCGCCCCCAACCGGTCCTCCCTGTACCGCACCGCCTTTGGGGATTTTGCCCCCAAAATCCGCCGCCGCCCCTGCATAGACGCCCCTTGGGGTATCCCGTCTTGCTGCCACCGCAATCCGGGGGAGGAGGGGGAGATGGGAGGTGTGGAGAGGGCGGACGGGGAGGGCGCGAGCGCCATGTCCGAGCCGTTGTTCGTGAGGAAAAAGAAAGGATGAAGGAGTGGGGGAGAAGAAGAGAAGGGGGAGAGGGAGCCGCACCTTTTGCGCGCCGCCGGTGCGGCTCGAAGGCCGCCGCGCGCGCGGGACCACGCCACGCGCCCGCGCTGCGGGCGAGGCCGCCTGAGGAGGGGTTCCTGTGCGTGGCCGTTGCGAAGCCGGAGCGGCCCGAGCCAGGGACGCCGACGCCAAGCCGGAGCCGTCCGTGGTCAAGTCGCCCCTTCACCGAGCCGAACCGCCTGCTTCCTCTTCACCGTGCTGTTCGCCACCTCGCCGGAACGCCAAGGAGTGGGGCTGCAGCACCGGGAAGATGTCGTTGTGGAAGCCATGGACCGCGCCGCCCTGCTTCCCCAGCTCCAGGCCGTTCCACGCTGCTCGTCACCACCTCCTCGCCGCCGTGTCCAGAGCGCGAGGTGAGCACTGAAGCCTTCACCTTGTTGTGGACCCGGCCTTCGAGCCGAGGCTGGACTGAGCCTTCTGGGCTCGCTGTTTGTTTGATGACCACTGTCCCCCACCGCGCCGCCGCGCAGACCCGCCGTCGCTTGAGAGCCGGCCATCGAGCCGAGCCGGTCGTTTGCAAGTGCTGCTGCCTACCGCAATGCGCGCGCTCCTTGCTTTGCCTCGTGTTGATCTTGTCCCGGCGAGCGCACACCGAGTTCCGGCTCGCCGTCGGCACCCACACACTGAGCACGCCACCGTCGAGCGAAGGCCCTGCCTTTCTTTGGCCTGGGGTCGTGTGAGCACAAACCCTTGTCGTGCACATGTTGTCGGCGTTGTGCCATCACCACGGCTGTGCCGCCAACCTTTTACCCGCACACACCAACACCGGGTCGAGGCCCTGTCCTTCCTGGCCGAACCTGTGCACGCGCACTCACGCACACGCGAGGTCGTTCGCCGGCGTATGTCCCCAACCAACGCCGCCGGGCCGTTCCTCGTCGTTTTCCCTTTCTCTGTTCCCTTGCCTAGTGCACGCCATCATTTTCGTGTCGCCGCCATGGCCGTGCCGCCGGCGTTCAGCACACACATGAACACACGCAACCGAGGGGCCGAGCCCCTGCTTCACCTATCTGTGACCGTGCTCGACGTTCCGCCGTGCCGTCGCCGCGAACCCCAACGCACCGGCGCACGTGTGTCCATCGAGCCATCAACCCCAAGTTTGAACCTTTCGGCCACTTCGACCCTGAACACCGCCTCGCCTAAATCTGCTCGTTGAGCTCTCGTCTCTGTGTCGTCGCCGTGCACGCACCGTCGGTTTTGTGTCGCCCCCGTGGCCACGCTACCGACGTTCGCACAAATGCAAACACGTACACCCGAGGAGTCGAATCTCTCTGCTCTCCCCGTCCAACCGCACACATACCCGTGCGCACACTCACGCTCGATCTCCGCACGTATTCATTTGATCCCCACCGGAACCGCACAAGAGTTTGTGTCGGTGAGCCCCATCTCGCAGCGCTCTGCCGCCGCCGCGAACCCCAACGCGTCGGCACACGTTTGTTCCCCGAAGCCATCAGATGCGAGGTCGAACCATCTTGGCCGCCTTGATCCTCATCACCTCCCGGCCTTAGCCTGGTTGCCGCTCTCCTTTCTTTGCGCCGTCACTGTGGCACGCCGCCGCAGTCGCATTGTCGCCATGGTCACGCCGCCGCCGTTCCGGCCCACCGCCGTGGCCTGGATGCCGGTATGCGCAAGCGTTCGCCCTTGCCTGGTGCAACCACGCATGCACGTGCCCGTGCCTAGCCGCGCAACCATGTGTGCGCTTGCCTGGAGTGGTCAAGGCCAAACCTTTGGCTCCCTTTCGCGCCAGACCTTGTCGGCACTCCGTCCCGCCACGGGACGCGGCTTTGCCGCCACTGGAGATCCTTCCTCCCCGGGAGTGCGAGCGCCAACTCGATCCCGTTTTTGCACACTTCCTCAAGCGCATGAGCGCGCCAACCCAGTCGTCGCCTTCCCCACCGCGAGCGAAACCAAAGCATCCAGATCGCGACCACCCCGTCTCTCTACTTCACTGCCGAGGACGCCCTTCCGACCGCCTGGGCGCACGAGCATCAGGCCAAGTCAGTGCATGTGTTCGTCCACACGCCCGCACGCAGGCGAACACCCCGGTGTGCCACCGTGGAGCTCGCCTTTCTATGCCCAGACCTCGTGTGAACTCAAACCCTCGCCGTCGACCTTCCCATCGTCGCCAGGAAAGCCCCGTTCTTGACCGTGATCTTCTGTTCGCAAGACGGCATCCCCGCCGCGTAGAACGTTGTCTCTGTCAACCTTGTCTGCGCCGGGCTGCTCTCTTTCGCCGCCGGCGTTCTGCTCACGCACACCCGCACCCGCGGGAGTCGAGCCCTGCTCTCCCTGTCCAAACGGTGCACGCACATGTTCACACGCACGCACGCCCTCGCAAGCGAGCTACCACGCCGCCGCGGACACCCCAGTCGCGACGTCCCAGAGTTCGAGCTGCACCGAGCCGTTTACCATCGCGCCGCCGTGCTCGTCCAGGAGCTTCGTCTCACGGACGCACGCTCGTGCAAGCGCTCGACCAAGTTGTCGCCTTTGCTCTCCTTGCTCGGGTCCAGTGAACACGTTCGCACGTGAGCTGAACCTGACCGCCGCTCAGCCTGTCGCGGCCGGAACCCCGTCGTCAAGAGCACCTTTCCGCCGAGGCGCGCGAGCGCCGGGCCAACCCGTGTACGCGTTCGCTCTAAGGCACGCGAGCGCATACAACCTCATCGACGACGACCTCCTTAGCCTCGTCGCCGAAACCTTCTGCTTTGCCCGCGTGCCATGCTGCTCTCCATCACCGTCGTGCCGAGTTTCCAACCAAAGCGACCCTTTTCTTTGCCTAGATGGATCCCTAGGTGTACCAGAGCCGCGTCGAGTCGCGTGAGGTCGAGTCACCGACCAACTTCGCCGCCGATGAGCCCCGTAGGGGATAGTTGCACACACGCGCCCACACGCCTTCGTCACCGTAGTGGATACTGTTGGATCTAGTGCGGTCGACCAACCACAAAAGCACCACACCTCTCGCCGCTCGGTACCGCGAGCCGCGGCGGATCCGACCGAGATCGTTTGTGGCAGCCACACCTTCAGCCATGTGGGCAGCCACTTGTGCATGGGTCAGCTTATAGCTACCTATGTGGCAGCCATGTGAGCTCGAAGAGCTAGCTTGCAGCCAGCTTGTAGATAGCTTAGAGCCCTTTAGAGCCAGCCAGTAGTTAGCTTATAGTTAAGTGTATTGTGTATTCATATTTTAATTTCAGAAACCTATTTTATCTTTGGAAAATCCTAGAAAACTCATTTCAACTCCGAAAATTGTGAAACCTTTTCCAAAGCTCTTCTAAAATTATAAACTCCGTGTTAGGCTAGTGTTCGCTCTCTTTTGGCTCTTAATTGTTCTTCATTTGGAGTTAATTGCAATAGGACCCGCCTTTATTTTATTTGCGCGTTAATAGGAACAACTGGAGCCGAGGAGCTGAGCTCGGAGATCGACTACACCAACGCCGCCGAAGACTACTCGCACGCAGGTGTTCACGCCCGACTGATTCTAAATACCTATTAGGCATTGCTATGTAGTATGCTAGCGCTTTACTTTAAATGCATGATGATGATGAACCTTGCACTGCCTTCTTTAATTATCCTGTCCTTGATTGTCCTACCACTATATATGTATATAAGCGTGTATATGCGTTGAGCTTCACGATGCATGTGTTTGGGATGGGAATAGTGGTTCTTGGCGTGAGTGGGGTAAAAACGGCAGGAGAAGGCGTTTTGGGTACTTTGGCGGGGGTGATCTCGAGACAACCGATCTGGGATCGGGGATAGGGGTGCACTCCTCAGTGTATCCCTACTTTGACGGTTTTGGGAGCCTAGGTGTTGGGGTTTTACTTGCAGATGGAGGACATGAGCTTGCCCCGGTCTGAAAGCGAGTGGATCAACCTTGTCGATAGGACTTTCGTACACACCACCTCGCCGAGAGTGGGGATAGGGCCAAGTTGAGCTCGGCAAGTGCGGAACCATACCCGCTAGGAAGGATAGAGGGTATCCGTGGGGGAGCGGTGGAGGTGAGACCACCCTCTCGGAGCGTCTCCCCGTGTGGCCACACGGGAGCATTTCACGGTTCGGTGCAATTCCCTTTGCGAGGGGGATCGCTCTGAGGGCCGGATGCAGGATGGGACCGAAACTACCGAGAGTTCGCACGGTAGGATGGGCTCGGTTGGCTGATCACCGTCAGGTACCATCCCGAGTTGGGTACAGGTGTACACGCTCTGCAGAGTTTCGATCTATACGTATAGCCGCGTCCTCGGTCATGGACGAACCTTGAAGACCTGTTTGTTCCTCATGTTTTGGGATTTCTACCTCCCCCTGTAGTTGAGAGTGTGGTGAGCCGTGGTTGCAGTCGGCTAGAGGAGAGTGGCTCCCTCTACCTCGTCGATCCGATTGCAATCATTGAGGTGCGAGGAGAGGAAGTTCTCGCATCGACCCTAGATGGAGATAGGTTGTGGAGACGGGGCCCTGGGGTACCAGGTGGTTCCGAGCGGTATCTGAGAGATTGGTTTGGGACCTATATGGAGATGATTTCTGTTTATGCTTTGCTGTTGCCGCATGGGAAACCTGAGCTTCTACCTTGTCTATTTTCTTGCCCTTTAGAAGATAGGCCACTTAAAGCTGCATACAGTCGGTGACGTGAACCTATCCCACTCCTTGGGGATAGACTTTGAGCGTGCAGGTTATGAGTTCGACTTCGACAACAACACAGACGGATGGTACGACTGAGGGATGCGTCGCTTCGCTCAAGGATGCCTATGGGCGTGAAGAACAGAAGATGGAGACCCTTCCGAGATGCTAGCTACCGCCGCGTAGAATTTTACTCTGATTCAGCCTTGAGGCTTGTAATGTTGTACTCCATTATGGACATGTAATAAATTATGTACTAATATTTGTGTGATGCGATGTACGGTTGTGATTTACCTTCTGTGATGAGATCTGTACGCGATAGCCACTGATCCCGGGACTATCGCAAGGGTACAGGGACTCGGGTTTTCCTCACCGAAAATCCGGGGTCATTACAGGTGGTATCAGAGCCGTACTTGATCGTAGCGCGTATCCCTAGAAATGGCCGATAGTAAATAAGGATTCTATACGTTTCCTTCCTTTATATAAACCCCTTGAATTATTTTATAAAAGCTTTCCCCCTTTGAAAAGCTTCTTTCTTACCTACAAGCTTCAGCTATTCTCACGAGGACACGAACTTTGGTCGAGAACTTGTCTTGAACACGATGAAGTGGAGCAGTGTTGAAACACCATACTAGGCACAACCCCTCAGAGATCTTTTGACGATAAGCTAGATCGTTGATGTGCTCGCGACCTCTGAGGCCTGAGTCACCCTCGAGGAAGCTTATATGTGTATCTATCATGTTTGCTGAGTGTTTGGCTCTTAATGGAGTTAATTGTGTTTTAATGCATCTTCTCATTGAGTGATAGGATATATAATTAGTGATATTTTCATGCTTGTGTCTGACTCATTAGTTGGTGAGTGACGTTGTCTAGAGTTTTCCTTCCCTGGTCGTGTTTTCCAAAAGGATATCGATCCGAAGGTCGGGTCGCCTGCTGGCACGCTTTGAATAAGCTGCCAAGGAAGAGGAAGTTCCACAGGGTCGTGGGCGTGCCGCCGCCACCGCCACCCGACGACCCTGAAGCTGATGACGAAGAGGAGGAAGTTGAGCCCGAACCGGAGCAATACCAGCCTGAGCCGGAGCAGCTGCCACCGCCACCACCCAACTTGGTGGACGTGATGGCCCTGCAGACTCAGCTGATGCAGAGGATGGCGGAATCCATGGAGCACCGAGGCAATGGTGGGAATCGCAATACCCCGCCAGAGGAAGACCTCACAAAGAAATCGAGGGGTTCATCCGCTTGAAGACCCTCACCATCGGCTACTCGGACAAGCCGCTCGATGCCGACGATTGGCTGAGGGTAATCGAGACCAAGCTCGACCTCACTGTCTACACCGGCAAGGAGTGTGTCGCCATCACCGCGCACCAACTGGATGGTTCAGCCAAGTCTTGGTGGGACAAATACGCCGCTAGCCACCCGAACCCAGTTTTCATCACTTGGCTGGAGTTCTACAAGGCGTTCTGCAAGCAGTACCTACCCAGCGAGCTGATGGTCCAAAAGACTCAAGAGTTCTGCCCATGACACAGGGTGCGATGAGAGTGAAGGAGTACGAGCGCCACTTCATGAAAATTATGTGCTACGCACCCGAGAATACCAACCTCGAACAAAAGAAGCAGTTCTGGTTCCTGCGAGGCCTTCACCACGGCCTTCGCCAAGGACTAAAGGCAAGTGAGCTCAAGTCTCTACGCCACCTCGTGATCCGCACCATCACGCTCAAGGACAAGAGAAGAGGTCGTGAAGACACATAAAGGACATGAAGAGGATAGGAGATCAGGACCACATCGACTGATCGATCCGGGGGTCGAGAGATGGGTCAACCAACATGACGAGAGGGGATTTCCGCTCAGGGACTAACCAGTATGGAAGCAACTTCGGAGGAGGCAACAACTACTACTTAGGAGGAGGGAGCTTCAACTACCAGCAGCAGAATGGAGGGTACAGCCGTCCATAGCCGAGCACTCCAAGACCCAACATCAGAGAGTTCACCCCAACTTGCTTCGCCTGTGGAAAGCTTGGGCAAGATCTTCCAGTGCCCCGACAAGAAGACCACAGCTATGCCCGCAAAAGCACCGACTCCAGGAGGAGGACATCCTCAGTCTACTCTTCAGCAATCTGCAAGCCGTGGAATCCTTACCCACCTGAAAGGAGGAAAAGCTACCAACATTTCTTCCACCGTGTTGACGGATAAAAAACGTATCCCTCTACGATCCACAAGCGTACGGACCCCACACCTTTTTCACCACGGGAGTCCCAAGGTTCTTGTCAATCCGCGGAGCAAGGGGATTACAAGCGTTCGATTAACAACGACACACTAGCTACTAAAACCCTAACTAAAATTATACTAGAAAACACTAAACTACACTAGAGAGAATGATAAACGATCAAGGTAGAAGACACTCGCCCGCGGGTCTACGATACTAGAGCATGCAATCGCTTAAAGACATGAAAACCAATCTAATCTATCGGGGTTGTGACCACGGTTTTGCCCTTTCCCTCCTCTCGTCATCGTCACTACGCGAAGGTATTCATGACTAGACCTTTGATGGACACGGCGTATTGAATGGATCCAAGGAAGCATTGAGGCCTTACTCCCTTTACGGCATGGTTGCAAACCTTAAGCATTAAAGTATATTCAACACAAGATGATAGATAGATAATCCGACAAAGTGCGATTACATCTCAAGATCGATTACAACCCATGGACGAATGAGAAGATTACCCCATCAAGGTGCTGATCATGGCACCGTTGATCATGGTTTCCCCTCCGCTGGTGTCTTCCTTCTTCTCCACGAGAGGGTTCTTCCTTCGAGGTGGTTGATCTCCCGCCGGAGATCCTCCTCCTCTCTCTCTAGCTTGTGGATGGCCTTCTGGTGCGAATGACTCCTCCCCTCGGTGTTGGCGGCGCCTCGGGGGTTTTAGGGTTGAAGATCCTTCGAGGGCAAGGAAAACGGGACCGAACCGGTGCGGAACCGGGCTGGGGCCGGCCGCCCAGGCCCACTTCGGCCCGGTTCGGTCGCCCCTTTTGCTCCGTGGGTCCTCGTGCACTTATGTACTTTGCCCCCTCCACTTGCACGATTTTGATGCTTTGTTATCCTCGCGTCCAAGATGGAGGCTCTCTTTGCATGAAGTTTGATCTTTTACGCTTCAATCCTCGGGGGTGTTCCTCGTAGCACTTCGGTCCTTGCCACCATTGGAAGTGATTTCAGCAAGCTCATGAACACGAACAAGACTCCATGAATGCTCCTTTGAACTTGTTGCGAATCCGTCCTTTATGTCCATGTTTTCCTACATAAACACAACACTTCCAAATGCATGCACAAAGATGAACTTGTTATATGATTAGTGTGCCTAGTGGCGGGTTAGTTCCATAATCAAATCCAAACCAAAGTGTAATGAACATGCTAGGTGCACCAAAATACACCGTCAACATCTCCCCCACACTTAGCTCTTGCTCGTCCTCGAGCAAGTACTCGTAAAAGAATTTCGTCCAAGGTGTGTAATCGTGTATCATTAATCCTCCTTCACAAGTTAGTCAATCCTTTCATCTTTAATACATAAACACAAAGTAATGATAATCAAACATAAACATGTGCATTTAGAACTTTTACCAGGTCAAGTTTTACCCCACAACTCAAACTCTTCACTCGAAGCTTTCAATTTCAGCCATACTTACTTCTTTGCTTCCATCGGAGGGTTTTTATGATTTTCAAAACAAAAATTCCTGCAACAAGTATTAGACAAAAATCCTTTCTCCAAGCTCTCTCAAGTCACTCATATGAAGTGGCTATCCTAACCAAATTTTATAAAACTCTCGCTTCCCATTAATCTCTCGTATATCATGTAAAAGTGGAGCTATAGGTAGGGCTAGCGCAATCAACACAAGTATTGTCAAACTAAGAACTTCCTCTAATGGTTGTCTACCTTTCAAAGCCAATGATCATGAGAATTAACCATATGTAAGGATATCAAGGATGAGAAGATTTAGAATGGTGGACATGTGCAAGGGCAAAAGAAAATTGTGACTACAAGGCACCAATGATGTCCTCGTTGTCGGATTGCACATGGTTGGAAATAGAGTAAAAGTTTCGTCTCACAATCAACGTGACATCCTTCCTTACACTTTATTTTTTTTCTTTTCTTTCACTTGATCCATCCCTCTCATATCTTCATTTCTACCTCATCTTTTCCTCTTTTTCTTTTTCTTCTTTCATTCACATATGATTTTTTCTTTCTTTCTTTCCATACACATACTTTTTCTCTTTATTTTTCTCTCTCTTGACAACTTTTCAAAGCTTTCAATTCTCTCTTTCCTCGCATGCATACAATCTGAATTTTTAAATAAATCATGCTAGAGACGAGACGAAACTTTGAAAATAGGTTGTGTTCAAGGAATACGATGTACAAAAGAGATGTATAGGGTTGGGTATGGAATCCAGCGATAATCATGACTTTCGTTGTGAAAGTCATGTACTGAATATATGACGAGGCTAGCAACAAAAGATAAGCACAAGGACATGATCATTGCTTGAAATTAAAACTCACCAAGAGAGAAGGGTCCTAGCCTAACTCATCGTGCTAATCACACTTATGGTGGAGCGAAAAAAATAAACTTGGCTTTGGATAGGAATTTTTTCTTACTCTCAACTTGGAAAAAGAGGTTTTGCTAACCTTTATTACAAGGGTTTTAAAATAATTTTCAGAACTGAAATCCTCCAATTTTTAGCATCGAACATAGCACAACTAACATGTGAAGCTCAAGATCGAAGTGCGGTATGGGTACTTTAAGTAGTAGCGATTCCACTAAGCACCACGTAAACGATTTTCAAACCACATACTTGTGTTCATATATCAAGAATAGAAGATTAAACAAACAAGTAAATAAAGATAAACAATACATAAAACACAAAGATATATATAAAGACTCTTTTTATTTGATTTTCTTGACTCAACTAATTTAAGACACTTGCAAAAATTTTAAAACAGACTCAAAAACTAAAGACTCATTAAAACACTAAGACTCTCACACGAAGATTAAACCGAACCTAAACTTGAAGTTCAAAAGCTAAGGCTAGCGAGCTAGCTCTCACACTTAAAACATACGACGTCCTCGTCGTATCTTACAAAAAATCCTAAGGGGAAAACTAGATCTAGTGGTACTTCAAGCAAGTTTTGCACCACTTGCCTCTCATGTTTCCAACCATGCCGAAAATTTTGCGCACATTACGGTTAAGGGACTTCTAGTCATCTTCAACTACGCGCTCCAAGTCCTCCATACGCTGCTTCATCGCTTCCATGGCTTGGAGACATTCGTCGGCCGACGTGTAGAGATCCGCGATGGATTGACGGCAAACTCGACAACACATCGGATGCAATCCGAAGGGGTCGTCGTCGCCATAATCTCCACCGTTGTCACCACCGTCGTTGCCACCTCCATTGTCGTTGCCTTCGTTGTCGTCGCCGTTGGGGCCTTCGGGAGTCCTTTCCTTGGGCTGCTCATCCCAATCATCATCATCTCTACCGGCGGCCGCCCACGAGCTCGGGCTACGATCGTCGGAGTAGTCGCTATCCCCATAATCCTTAGGCTCTAGTGACACCTCCTTGTAGTCTTTGCGCTTGATGCCTTGGAGGCGTGCCGACCTTCGAACGGGTGTAGGGACCTTCTCTCCTTCGACGGGGTTGCGAGATGCAAGAGCTCCGGTCGGGACACGTCCTCCGCAACGGATGCGTTCGGTCCTCTTGACGGGTAGCTTGAGCTCGCATCGCATCGCCTCCTCCATCGATGGCTTCTTGGCTTCTAGCTTCAACTCTAAGCTTCTTGGAGGCACAATGGTCTGCTACAAGGGTGCAACACATTGCTTGAAAGGTTTGATTCTCGAGCTCCCAATTCGGCCAAATAAATAGTCCCGAGAGAAAAGCCCCGGGAACCTTATTTTCCTTTTTTACACTTCCCTTAAAATTTTCCGACCAAACAAGGAAGTCAAAAAGGAGCAATTCGGGCGAAATTCGGCGTCATCGGGCGTCGGGCCCCTCCGGGCCGGTCTCGCTCGGGCCGTCCGGCCCACCCCTCGGGGGGCCGGGCCGGTCCGGGTTTTTGCACACCGCCCTATTTTTTCTTCCTTAGCCCATGGGAAAAAGTTGGCCCAAGTAAATCTTCGTGAAAAACTCCCGGAAAACTAAAAGAAAAATTATTTACGAGAGTTGATGCCTTGTTTTTCGTCCTAGGCGGGACGTTCGGGCTCTTCCTCCATGGTGAAGACGTCAACATGGTGAAGGGGTACGACATCGGGTTCGTAGTAAACCTTAAGCCGCTGTCCATTCACCACAAATTGATCGCCGTTTATATCCATAATGGTTACAGCTCCGTTGGAGAACACCGAATGCACAACATAAGGTCCGTCCCACTTGCTTTGCAATTTCCCCTTTCCGAAGGTTTTAAACCTCGAATTGTAGAGGAGGACCTTATCTCCTTCTTTAAATTCTTTTTTCTTCAATCTTTTATCATACCACCTTTTGATTCTCTCCTTGTATATGCTTGCGTTTTCATATGCCTTCAACCTCAACTCCTCTAGCTCGCTTATTTGAATTCTTCGTTTCACCACCGCGGCATCGAGATCAAGGTTCATCTCTTTAATTGCCCAATAGGCTTTATGTCCAACTCAACCGGAAGGTGGCAAGCTTTTCCATAGACGAATTGATAAGGGGTCATACCTATCGGTGTTTTAAACGCCGTTCGATAAGCCCATAAAGCTCCGTCTAATTTCTTTGACCAATCCTTGCCTCCCTTCTCTATGGTTTTGTTGAGTATGCTTTTTAATTGCCTATTTGACGTCTCCGCTTGTCCGTTGGTTTGTGGGTGATAGGCCGTGGAGACCCTATGCTCAATTCCCAACTTGGACAAGCACCTTTTGAAGTTCTTCCCGGTGAAATGAGTTCCTCCATCACTTATCAAGATTCTCGGTGTACCGAAACGGGGAAAAATCACGTTCTTGATCATAGTGATGGACTCCTCCGTGGAAGCTTTACGACATGGTATAGCCTCTACCCACTTGGATACATAATCAACCATAACAAGGATATACTCGAATCCAAATGAGTTTTTAAAAAGGCCCCATGAAGTCTATGCCCCATACATCGAATATGTCGATTTGTAAATTGTATTTCAAAGGCATAGAATTTCTTTGAGAGATGTTTCCGGTTCTTTGGCATTCGGGGCATGACGCAACATATCTTTTAGTATCTTCATGCATCTCCGGCCAATAGAATCCGCTCGACCATACTTTTGCTTCGGTTCGAAAATGGCTATAGTGTCGACCGTACTCCGCCGAGTGGGACTTCCTTAGAATCTCAACCCTCTCTTCTCTTGGCACACATCTTCTCATCACTCCATCATTGCCAAGTTTGAAGAGGTATGGTGCATCCCAAAAATATTTCTTACTTTCGGAGATTATCTTCCTTTGAGTGTTTTTATCTAGATGATCGAGGGGCATCTTCCGAATTGCTCGAACGATGTCGATCATCCAAGTATCTTTATCAAGCACTCTATAGAGGTGGTCATCTCTCATCTTATCTTCTATGGGCTCTTTATCATCTTGTCCACGATTCATCCTAGACAAATGATCGGCCACAACATTCTCCACCCCCCTTTTTATCACGAATTTCAACATCAAACTCTTGGAGAAGAAGGATCCAACGAATCAAACGTGGTTTAGCTTCCTTCTTAGCCAGGAGATACTTGATGGCTGCGTGATCGGTGTAAACAATGACCTTCGAGTTCACGATGTAAGATCTGAAGTTTTCGAAAGCGAATACCACCGCTAGCAATTCTTTTTCCGTAGTGGCATAATTTAATTGTGCCCCACTAAGAGTTTTGCTAGCATAGTAAACGGCGTGAACTCGGCCTTCCTTTCTTTGACCCAAGACCGCGCCTACGGCGTAGTCACTTGCGTCACACATGATCTCGAAAGGTTGGCTCCAATCCGGAGGTTGGATGATGGGAGCACTCACCAACGCATTTTTCAAGGTCCGGAATGCCGCTAGACACTTCTCATCAAAGTCGAAAGCCACATCCTTTTGAATAAGATGTGTTAAAGGCTTAGTGATCTTCGAGAAGTCCTTTATGAATCTTCTATAGAATCCGGCATGGCCTAGAAAGCTCCTTAAGGACTTAACATCCGTAGGAGGTGGGAGTTGCTCAACCGTCTCTACCTTAGCCTTGTCCACTTCAATTCCTCTCTCGGATATAACATGTCCGAGCACTATGCCTTTCTTAACCATGAAGTGGCACTTTTCCCAATTTAAAACCAAATCTACCTCCGCACAACTTGTAAGGACCTTTTCTAAGTTTGCTAAGCAATCCATGAACGTCTTCCCGTAAACGGAAAAATCATCCATAAACACTTCAACAATTTCTTCGATGAATTCCGAAAACACGGCCATCATGCAACGTTGAAAAGAGGCCGGAGCGTTGCATAGGCCGAAGGGCATCCTCCTATATGCAAACGTTCCGTAAGGACACGTAAACGTTGTCTTATGTTGATCTTCCGAGTGAATAGGAATTTGCATGAACCCCGAGTATCCATCGAGAAAGCAAAAATAAGCATGGTTTGCTAACCTCTCGAGCATCTCGTCTATGAACGGTAGGGGGAAGTGATCTTTCTTCGTCGCTTTGTTAAGCTTACGGTAATCGATACACATCCGCCACCCGGTCACGGTTCTTTGCGGTATCAACTCATTCTTCTCATTCTTCACCACGGTCAAACCTCCTTTCTTCGGTACACAATGTACCGGGCTCACCCATTCGCTATGCGGAACCGGGTAGATGATTCCGGCATCAAGTAACTTGATAACCTCTTTCTTTACTACCTCTCGCATGGCATGGGTTAGCCTCCTTTGATGGTCCACTACGGGCTTACATTGGTCTTCCATTGGTATACGATGAGTGCAAAAGGCTGGGCTAATACCTTTGAGATCATTAATTGAATATCCAATCACCTTCCTATGTTTTTTTAATAAAATCAGCAACGCTTCATTTTCTTCGGGACTCAACTTGTCGCTCACAATGACTGGATAAGTTTTGTCTGGGCCCAAAAATTCATATTTTAATCCCTTGGGCAAAGGTTTAAGGTCTACCTCGGGCACTTGTGGCTCCTCGGGTTTGATTTCTCCTATGTCTTCGAATTTCTCTTCCTCCACACTACCATCATGCGGCTCTAAGCCTTTTGTTGCTTCCTCTAGTTCTTCATCTTGTTGATTACTAATTTGATTTTCCATCGCTCTTTGCAGCGGGTCTCTAAGGGTTTCAACAAAACAAAGACTATCTATCTCTTCTACTTCTTCATCTTCGGGAGGAAAAGGAGTAAGGTGTTTAGAAGCACAAAGAAAGTTATATGTGTACTTTGTTCCATTAAGGTTCATTGTTACTTTGCCTTCTCCGGCATCTAACACGGCATCAACCAACTTAAGAAAAGGCCTACCTAAGATTATATGATCAGAATTACTATGGTAAGCATCAATAACAAGGAAATCGGTTGGTATGCAGTTTCTAGAGATTTTTACTTTCATGTTGCAAGCAATACCTAGAGGTTTGATAGTTCTACCATCTCCCATAATTAATTTCGTTGATGTTGGAGCTAAGTCTAGGTTGTGGTATTGAACTTTATCGTAAATTTTAGAAGATAGAACACTTACTTGGGCTCCGATGTCGCATAAAGCTTTGCATTGAACTCCGTTGATCTCGCAACTCAAGTGCGGCGTCATCTTCTCTTCTTCTTCGGATCCTATCGAGTAAATTTCAGCGAGGCGAGCGTATGGTGATGCTTCGGGCTTGATCCCCATGATTCTCTTCACCTCGGCAATATGTTCCGGATCCACCACGTCATCTCCAAAGAGCTTTTCAAAAATCTCACCGGTGGTTTCGAGGTTGTATGAATTTTCAGCTTTCTTCTCCGGTGGGAAATCCACTTCCAATGCTCTTGCCATTCCCTTTTGATTAGGGAACGGTCTCCTCTTGTCGAATACTTCTCCGTAATCAATAGGAACCCCATCCATTGGTTCGAACTCCCTTAGTGGCTTCGCGCTTGACATGCTTCTCTTGTTCGTCTCATTTGGCGCGGCGAAGTCGACGTTTGGTGTAGTTCTTGACTTGATGTGTTCTTGTTCAAGCTTTTCCATGATTGGCTCCTCTTTTTTGACTTCCGGGTTGCCTTTTTAGAAAAATCAGCAAGCTTCTTCTTCCTTGAATTGAATTCCGGCTCTTCCGCAAGTCTTGTTTCCCAATCTCTTCGCATGGCAGCCGCTTTACTAACTTTTTGTAGAAGTTGGGCGGCTTCCGTGAGTGTTTTCTCCATGAGATCCCCACCGCACACATTTCGACGTGTCGCATGCAACTAGGGGTTAGGGAAAAGAAAAATGTATGCAAGAGTACGTCACCGGTGAAGCCGAGTTTTGGTCCTTGTTCGATTAATTCATTAAACCGATCCCAGGCTTGGTCTATCCCTTCCTCTTCTCCTTGCATGAAAGTGATCACTTGCCTCCTTAGATGTTGAACCTTGCTAATTGGAAAGAACTTCTCGCAAAACTTCTTTGTCAACTTGTTCCAATTGCCCTCAACTTCAAAGGGCGCAACCGAATACCATGTCTTTGCTTTGCTGGCAAGTGAGTAGGGAAAGAGATTCCATTTGAACCATTCCTCGGGAACTCCTTCTTTACGCACCGTGTTGCATATTGTCGTGAAATCCCTTATGTGTCTATATGGGTTCTCCGTAACCATCCCTTCAAATGGGTTTTCCGCCACCATCTTGATGATCTTGGATTTAATTTCATACTTGGTCGCTTCGAGCTTCGGATCCGACTCTTGTACTTTTATGTCTTCACATCGAGGGCTAGCGTAATCCCTTAATGATTTCTCCGGTTCTTCCACGGGTTGATTAACGAACTCCATCTAGACAATAAGATAAAAACAAAAACAAAAACGAAACAAGTGTTTTTCTTGATAATATATGTTAGATATAGCAAATAAAAGATAAACTAAATATAAAACTAAGTTAGATGCAAATCAAACGATGTAAACTAACTTGCTCCCCGGCAACGGCGCCAGAAAAAGGGGCTTGTTGACGGATAAAAGACGTATCCCTCTACGATCCGCAAGCGTACGGACCCACACCTTTTTCACCATGGGATTCCCAAGGTTCTTGTCAATCCGCGGAGCAAGGGGATTACAAGCGTTCGATTAACAACGACACACTAGCTACTAAAACCCTAACTACAATTATACTAGAAAACACTAAACTACACTAGAGAGAATGATAAACGATCAAGGTAGAAGACACTCGCCCACGGGTCTACGATACTAGAGCATGCAATCGCTTAAAGACATGAAAACCAATCTAATCTATCGGGGTTGTGACCACGGTTTCGCCCTTTCCCTCCTCTCGTACTGTCACTACGCGAAGGTATTCATGACTAGACCTTTGATGGACACGGCGTATTGAATGGATCCAAGGAAGCATTGAGGCCTTACTCCCTTTACGGCATGGTTGCAAACCTTAAGCATTAAAGTATATTCAACACAAGATGATAGATAGATAATCCGACAAAGTGCAATTACATCTCAAGATCGATTACAACCCATGGACGAATGAGAAGATTACCCCATCAAGGTGCTGATCATGGCACCGTTGATCATGGTTTCCCCTCTGCTGGTGTCTTCCTTCTTCTCCACGAGAGGGTGCTTCCTTCGAGGTGGTTGATCTCCCGCCGGAGATCCTCCTCCTCTCTCTCTAGCTTGTGGATGGCCTTCTGGTGCGAATGACTCCTCCCCTCGGTGTTGGCGGCGCCTCGGGGGTTTTAGGGTTGAAGATCCTTCGAGGGCAAGGAAAACGGGACCGAACCGGTGCCGGACCGGGCCGGGCCGGCCGGCCCAGCCCACCCGGCCCGGTTCGGTCGCCCCTTTTGCTCCGTGGGTCCTCGTGCACTTATGTACTTTGCCCCCTCCACTTGCACGATTTTGATGCTGTTATCCTCGCGTCCAAGATGGAGGCTCTCTTTGCATGAAGTTTGATCTTTTACGCTTCAATCCTCGGGGGTGTTCCTCGTAGCACTTTGGTCCTTGCCACCATCCCTCCCATATCTTCATTGCTACCTCATCTTTTCCACTTTTTCTTTTTCTTCTTTCATTCACATATGATTTTTTCTTTCTTTGTTTCCATACACATACTTTTTCTCTTTATTTTTTCTCTCTCTTGACAACTTTTCAAAGCTTTCAATTCTCTCTTTCCTCGCATGCATACAATCATTCGATTTGAAATTGAGTGCATAATTAAGATGTAAGGCTGTCTTCTTTGAACCTTCCCTGAATTCCTAGATTTATTTTGAGCAAAATCATAAAATTTAGGAAATATAACTTGCTAGTGTGAGAACCTTGGAGTTTGATGGGATTTATTTTGCATCTTAATTGTGTGGGATTCAAATTTGAATTCTAATTCAAATTCGAATCATAGTTTAAATAGGAGCTAAGGTTTGAGAAATTAGGAAAGGAGCCTGTGCACCTTGGGCCGCATCTCAGCTTGCTAAGTTCTCTCCAACACCCCAAGCCCTCCTAAACCGCCTAGCCCTTTCGGCCCAACACACCCAGCCAGCCCACTAACCACCAACCGCACCCCGCAGCCACTTACATGCGGGACCCGCCTGTCAGCTCCTTCTTTCTCCACCTTATCCCCTTCCTCTCTGGCTTCTTCCCCGTGACGCACCGTGGGGGCGCGGGGCAGGGGGCGACGCAAGCCGCGCCGGCCCCCATGGCCACCGCCCTACGGCCGGCGCGCGGGATGGAGGCCGCGTGCCCCCTGAGCCGCATCCCAGCCACCCGTTTGCGCCCTCAAACCCTAGTAGCCGCCCTACAAGAAGCCGCCCCCAACTGGTCCTCCCTGTACCGCGCCGCCTTTGGGGATTTTGCCCCCAAAATCCGCCGCCGCCCCTGCATAGACGCCCCTTGGGGTATCCCGTCTTGCTGCCACCGCAATCCGGGGGAGGAGGGGGAGATGGGAGGTGTGGAGAGGGCGGACAGGAGGGCGCAGGCGCCATGTCTGAGCCACTGTTCGTGAGGAAAAAGAAAGGATGAAGGAGTGGGGGAGAAGAAGAGAAGGGGGGAGAGGGAGGCGCGCCGCCGCGCCGCCCGGCGGTGCGGTGAAGGCCGCCGCCGCGCGCGCAGGACCACGCCGCCGCCCGGCTGCCGCGGCGAGGCCGCCTGAGGAGGGGTTCTTGTGCGTGGCCGTTGCGAAGTCGGAGCGGCCCGAGCCAGGGACGCCGACGCCAAGCCGGAGCCGTCCGTGGTCAAGTCGCCCCTTCACTGAGCCGAACCGCCTGCTTCCTCTTCACCGTGCTGTTCGCCGCCTCACCGGAATGCCAAGGAGCGGGGCTGCAGCACCGGGAAGATGTCGCTGTGGAAGCCATGGACCGCGCCGCCCTGCTTCCCCTGCTCCAGGCCGTTCCACACTGCTCGTCACCACCTCCTCGCCGCCGTGTCCAGAGCGCGAGGTGAGCACTGAAGCCTTCGCCTTGTTGTGGACCCGGCCTTCGAGCCGAGGTTGGACCGAGCCTTATGGGCTCGCTGTTTGTTTGATGACCGCTGTCCCGCACCGCGCCGCCACGCAGACCCGCCGTCGCTTGAGAGCCGGCCATCGAGCCGAGCCGGTCGTTTGCAGGTGTCGCTGCCTACCGCAACGCGCGCGCTCCTTGCTTTGCATCATGTTGATCTTGTCCCGACGAGCGCACGCCGAGTTCCGGCTCGCCGTCGGCACCCACACACTGAGCACGCCACCGTCGAGCGAAGGCCCAGCCTTTCTTTAGCCTGGGGTCGTGTGAGCACAAACCCTTGTCGTGCTCATGTTGTCGGCGTTGTGCCATCGCCACGGCTGTGCCGCCGACCTTTTACCCGCACACACCAACACCGGGTCGAGGCCCTGTCCTTCCTGGCCGAACCGGTGCACGCGCACTCACGCACACGCGAGGTCGTTCACCGGCGTATGTCCCCAACCATTGCCGCCGGGCCGTTCCTCGTCGTTTTCCCTTTCTCTGTTCCCTTGCCTAGTGCACGCCATCATTTTCGTGTCGCCGCCATGGCCGTGCCGCCGGCGTTCAGCATGCACACGAACACACGCAACTGAGGGGCCGAGCCCCTGCTTCACCTATCTGTGACCGTGCTCGACGTTCCGCCGTGCCGTCGCCGCGAACCCCAACGCACCGGCGCACGTGTGTCCGTCGAGCCATCGACCCCAAGTTCGAACCTTTCGGCCACTTCGACCCTGAACACCGCCTCGCCTAAATCTGCTCGTTGAGCTCTCGTCTCTGTGTCGTCGCCGTGCACGCGCCGTCGGTTTTGTGTCGCCCCCGTGGCCACGCCGCCGACGTTCGCACAAATGCAAACACGTACACCCGAGGAGTCGAACCCCTCTGCTCTCCCCGTCCAACCGCACACATACCCGTGTGCACACTCACGCTCGATCTCCGCATGTATTCATGTGATCCCCACCGGCACCGCACAAGAGTTTGTGTCGGTGAGCCCCATCTCGCAGCGCTCTGCCGCCGCCGCGAACCCCAACGCGTCGGCACACGTTTGTTCCCCGAAGCCATCAGATGCGAGGTCGAACCATCTTGGCCGCCTTGATCCTCATCACCTCCCGGCCTTAGCCTGGTTGCCGCTCTCCTTTCTTTGCGCCATCACTGTGGCACGCCCCCGCAGTCGCGTTGTCGCCATGGTCACGCCGCCGCCGTTCCGGCCCACCGCCGTGGCCTGGATGCCCGTATGCGCAAGCGTTCGCCCTTGCCTGGTGCAACCACGCATGCACGTGCCCGTGCCTAGCCGCGCAACCATGTGTGCGCATGCCTGGAGAGGTCAAGGCCCAACCTTTGGCTCCCTTTCGCGCCAGACCTTGTCGGCACTCCGTCCCGCCACGGGACGAGGCTTTGCCGCCACTGGAGATCCTTCCTCCCCGGGAGTGCGAGCGCCAACTCGATCCCGTTTTTGCACACTTGCTCAGGCGCATGAGCGCGCCAACCCAGTCGTCGCCTTCCCCACCGCGAGCGAAACCAAAGCATCCAGATCGCGACCACCCCGTCTCTCTACTTCACTGCCGAGGACGCCCTTCCGACCGCTTGGGCACACGAGCGGCAGGCCAAGTCAGTGCATGTGTTCGTCCACACGCCCGCACGCAGGCGAACACCCCGGTGTGCCACCGTGGAGCTCGCCTTTCTGTGCCCAGACCTCGTGTGAACTCAAACCCTCGCCGTCGACCTTCCCATCGTCGCCAGGAAAGCCCCGTTCTTGACCGTCATCTTCTGTTCGCAAGACGGCATCCCCGCCGCGTAGAACGTTGTCTCTGTCAAACTTGTCTGCGCCGGGCTGCTCTCTTTCGCCGCCGGTGTTCTGCTCACGCACACCCACACTCGCGGGAGTCGAGCCCTGCTCTCCCTATCCAAACGGTGCACGCGCATGTTCACGCGCACGCACGCCCTCGCAAGCGAGCTACCACGCCACCGCGGACACCCCAGTCGCGACGTCGTGGAGTTCGAGCTGCACCGAGCCGTTTACCATAGCGCCGCCGTGCTTGTCTAGGAGCTTCGTCTCACGGACGCACGCTCGTGCATGCGCTCGACCAAGTTGTCGCCTTTGCTCTCCTTGCTCGGGTCCGGTGAACACGTTCGCACGTGAGCCGAACCTGACCGCCGCTCAGCCTGTCGCGGCCGGAACCCCGTCGTCAAGAGCACCTTTCCGCCGAGGCACGCGAGCGCCGGGCCAACCCGTGTACGCGTTCGCTCTAAGGCACGCGAGCGCATACAACCTCATCGACGCCGACCTCCTTAGCCTCGTCGCCGAAACCTTCTGCTTTGCCCGCGTGCCATGCTGCTCTCCATCACCGTCGTGTCGAGTTTCCGACCAAGGCGACCCTTTTCTTTGCCTAGATGGATCCCTAGGTGTACCAGAGCTGCATCGAGTCGCGTGAGGTCGAGTCACCGACCAACTTCGCCGCCGACGAGCCCCGTAGGGGATAGTTGCACACACGCGCCCACACGCCTTCGTCACCGTAGTGGATACTGTTGGATCTAGTGCGGTCGACCAACCACAAAAGCACCACACCTCTGCCGCTCAGCTGCGAGCCGCAGCGGATCCGACCGAGATCGTTTGTGGCAGCCACACCTTCAGCCATGTGGGCAGCCACTTGTGCATGGGTCAGCTTATAGCTACCTATGTGGCAGCCATGTGAGCTCGAAGAGCTAGCTTGCAGCCAGCCTGTAGATAGCTTAGAGCCCTTTAGAGCCAGCCAGTAGTTAGCTTATAGTTAAGTGTATTGTGTATGCGTATTTTAATTTCAGAAACCTATTTTATCTTTGGAAAATCCTAGAAAACTCATTTCAACTCCGAAAATTGTGAAACCTTTTCCAAAGCTCTTCTAAAATTATAAACTCCGTGTTAGGCTAGTGTTCGCTCTCTTTTGGCTCTTAATTGTTCTTCATTTGGAGTTAATTGCGATAGGACCCGCCTTTATTTTATTTGCGCGTTAATAGGAACAGCTGGAGCCGGGGAGCTGAGCTCGGAGATCGACTACACCTACGACTACGCCGCCGACGACTGCTCGCACGCAGGTGTTCACGCCCGACTGATTCTAAATACCTATTAGGCATTGCTATGTAGTATGCTAGCGCTTTACTTTAAATGGATGATGATGATGAACCTTGCACCGCCTTCTTTAATTATCCTGTCCTTGATTGTCCTACCACTATATATGTATATAAGCGTGTATATGCGCTGAGCTTCGCGATGCATGTGTTTGGGATGGGAATAGTGGTTCTTGGCGTGAGTGGGGTAAAAACCGGAAGGAGAAGGCGTTTTGGGTACTTTGGCGGGGGTGAGCTCGAGACAACCGATCTGGGATCGGGGATAGGGGTGCACTCCTCAGTGTATCCCTACTTTGACGGTTTTTGGAGCCTAGGTGTTGGGGTTTTACTTGCGGATGGAGGACATGAGCTTGCCCCGGTCTGAAAGCGAGTGGATCAACCTTGTCGATAGGACTTTCGTACACACCACCTCGCCGAGAGTGGGGATAGGGCCGAGTTGAGCTCGGCAAGTGCGGAACCATACCTGCTTAGGAAGGACAGAGGGTATCTGTGGGTGAGCGGTGTAGGTGAGACCACCCTCTCAGAGTGTCTCCCGTGTGTCCACACAGGAGCATTTCACAGTTCCGGTGCAATTCCCTTTGCGAGGGGGATCGCTTTGAGGGCCGGATGCAGGATGGGACCGAAACTACCGAGAGTTCGCACGGTAGGATGGGCTCGGTTGGTCGATCACCGTCGGGTACCATCCCGAGTTGGGTACAGGTGTACACGCTCTGCAGAGTTTCGATCTATACATATAGCCGCGTCCTCGGTCATGGACAAACCTTGAAGACCTATTTGTTCCTCATGTTTTGGGATTTCTACCTCCCCCTGTAGTTGAGAGTGTGGTGAGTCGTGGTTGCAGTCGGCTAGAGGAGAGTGGCTCCCTCTACCTCGTCGATCCGATTGCAATCATTGAGGTGCGAGGAGAGGAAGTTCTCGCATCAACCCTAGATGGAGATAGGTTGTGGAGACGGGACCCTGGGGTACCAGGTGGTTCCGAGCGGTATCTGAGAGATTGGTTTGGGACCTATATGGAGATGATTTCTGTTTATGCTTTGCTGCTGCCGCATGGGAAACCTGAGCTTCTACCTTGTCTCTTTTCTTACCCTTTAGAAGATAGGCCACTTAAAGCTGCATACAGTCGGTGACGTGAACCTATCCCACTCCTTGGGGATAGACTTTGAGCGTGCAGGTTACGAGTTCGACTTCGACAACAACACAGACGGATGGTACGACTGAGGGATGCGTCTCTTCGCTCAAGGATGCCTGTGGGCGTGAAGAACAGAAGATGGAGACCCTTTCGAGATGCTAGCTACCGCCGCGTAGAATTTTACTCTGATTCAGCCTTGAGGCTTGTAATGTTGTACTCCATTATGGACATGTAATAAATTATGTACTAATATTTGTGTGATGCGATGTACGGTTGTGATTTACCTTCTGTGATGAGATCTGTACGCGATAGCCACTGATCCCGGGACTATCACAAGGGTACAGGGACTCGGGTTTTCCTTACCGAAAATCCGGGGTCGTTACACGGTCCACTATTACCCAAATGGAATCATGCTTTTGGGGTGTGAGAGGTAACCCGACGATGAAATCCATGCTTATATCGTCCCACTTCCATGCAGGAACGGACAATGGTTGCATTTCACCTATGGTCTTTAGGTGACTAGCCTTGATCCTCTAACATGTATCACAACCGGACACATACTCGGCTATTTCACCCTTCATGTTTGACCACCAAAAATTTTCCCTAAGGTCTCGATACATTTTGGTGCTGCCCGAATGAATGGTGAATTTAGAGAGGTGGGCCTCTTCCAAAATCTCCTTCCTTAGGTCCCGATCCTGGGGAATAACTAATCTCTGACCAAACCAAACAAATCCTTTCTCATCCCTCCAGAAACAATCAAACTTGGGATCCCTTTCATCCAACTTCTGTTTGATTTTCTGAACATCTTCATCGATGAGTTGCAATAACTGGGCCACATGGTCCACTGTTTATATTGGACAGTGCAAATTTAGCACAGCTTCTTTTCATGAATTCCTCACTTATGTTTAAGCAACCAAGCCTGGCACAACAAACATACTGTAGCAAGCATGGTCTTATAGTCAAATTGTCGAGCATGACTTTGGTGATTCATGACATCATGATCAATGGGACTAACCATTGTGGTTGAGCATGTCTTTGTACTCATTATAGGTCTCATGGATGAACCCACAATCAAAGCTAATATATATTTTGAGGCTCTAAACCATGGTATGTTAACTCTAAGTGATGGAAAGTTCAAAGGAAGTCAAAAAAAGAAAAGGACACCATCGGGCGAACTGATGGTACCTAGAAGTATGCGTCAGTGCAAGCATCGAAGGAACCGGTACGATGCGGAAGAGGCACAGTCAACATGGACCGTTAGATGAACCAATACCCCAAAATCTAGATGCGTCGGATGAATACTGCAAGTGAAGAAACTGCAAAGCCAACCACAGGATGACCGGTGTAGTGTTGGATGATAGCGTTGGTTTATTATCCGATAATTATTTGCACCAAGAAAGAGAGGTTTTGGCGCGGGAACAAGGTGTACAAGGTGTGCCGCTAGAGCCTTGGGGCCTAAGTGAGGCTCTCCAGTGAAGTCTTCAACCCTCTAGCTTGGTTTGTAGAGGCGAGGATGCTTTATGCAGCGGACGTGGAGACCCCCTCCCTTGGTGGAGAAGCTTATTAGTGGAGATGACATCAAGCTGACTAAGAGGCTTGGCAAGTGCCTTCGTGACTGAGCTTTTGTGGCAAGTCAAGTGGTGCTCTTGGGAGAGACTTGGTGACCGAGCAATACTCTTGTGTGGAATGTTTCAACAATGTGGAGTAGAGGTGGCTTAGTACCTACCGATACCATGAGATAAATCGTTTGTCAAGAGTTTGCTTCCTCTCATCCCTCTTTATGTTTCCGCAATACTTTCCTGCAATGCAATTCTTTGCTTGCCCTTACTTTCTTAGAGTAGTATCTTGTTATGATTGACTATAAGTTGCAAAACTTGTTTTGATATGAGGGTTTCACACTAGATCAACCATAAATTGCATATATAGATAGAAATGATCTAATTTACTTTATGCAAAGTAGTGGAAACTAAGATTGAGGTTTTAAGTTGTCTAATTCACCTCCTTCCATAGGCTACGAACATCCGATTATTTACACATATGCAGTACCAAACAAGCACAGGTTGTTGTACTTCAACTATTTGCTTTTTTTAATACAAAGATGCGCAGATCTCCTATGTTGACATCCGAATTTGGCAGGTCTGAGAGGACCGGTTAGACCGGTATGACAACCCTGTTAGACCGGCCTGGGAAAGTTGCTCAAAATGTAATTTGGACACCACCATTGGATAGTTCTTGTTGAGTAGATCAAGATCCATATATAGAAAGTCCAATTTGGAGTCCGGATGAGAGAGATAACTGGAAGATCTGCACGTCGGACACGCGGTTAAACCGGGTCCGGGGGGCGGTTCGACCGGCCTACCCTATCAAATCTGAGTTAGGAGTTGTATTTCGTCTTGGAATTTGTATAGGCTTCAACTCCTACTGGGGCAAGACCTCCTCACCCTATATTTATGAGGGGTCATGGCCGATTGAGGGGAACACAATCGAATCTATCAATTACCTTCTACTTTTTATCCTCCCAACACCTTTTCCAACCTCCATGCTTCTCGTCTCTTGATCTCCACGACTTGAGATGGCGTCCTAGGTGTAAGGAATCGGATGCTCATAGCCTTAAGAGGGGGAGGGGTTAATTAGGCAATCTAAAAACCTTAACCTATGGCTTCACTATTTTTGCATAAAGATAAACTAGAACATACTATCTTAATGTGCAACTAAGGTTGTTCTAGTGTAAAACTCCCATCCCAAAACAAGGTTTGCAACCTATGGCCAATCCTAGCATGATGATACTCTAGGAAAGTAAAGGTAAGCAAAGATTGCAATAGAGTAGATGCGGAAACGTAAAGGGGGTGAGAGGAAGCAAACTCTTGACACATGATTTATCCTGTGGTATCGGTAGGCACTAAGCCACCCCTAGTCCACGTTGTTGAAGCACTCACACAAGAGTACTGCTTCCTGGTCACCAAGTCTCTCCCGAGAGCACCACTTGACTCGCCAGAAAGGCTAGCCACTTAGGCACTTGTCAAGCTCCCTTGGTCACCTTGATGTCACCTCAACTAAGGAGCTTCTCCACCAAGGAAGAGGGTCTGCACATCCCCCTCACAAAGTGTCCTCGCCGCTCCACACCAAGCCGGAGGGTCGATGACGATTGCCGGTGAGCCACTTAGGCCCCAAGGCTTCCGGCGAACCTTGTACACCTTGATTCACTCAAGAATCACCTCACAAGGTTGGCACAACCTTGCACTCACTCAGCTCTAAGCTAAGCCTAGCACTAAGCACGTACACTAAGCATATGAAAGTCTAAGGATGAGCAATTAAGCACTTGGATGGATTGTATATGATCTTGTAGGTGTCTTGAACTCCTCTGCACTTCCACACAATCCAGCCACCTCAAATGGGTGAGTGAAGGGGGTATAAATAGCCCAAGGCATCCAAAGAGCCGTTGGCTAACGGCCATTGAAAAAGGTAGCGTCAGATGAACCACTGCTATGCTTTTTCTAGGCGTCGAATCATCCGGTGCCCTCCATGTCACTTAGCCGTTGAAGATCTGCTGACACAACCGCTACAATGTTATACACCAATGGTGCGTCGGTTCATCCGGTGCTAAAGGACTTCTCGCCAAACCATCTCTGTTGGTTTCTTCGTAACTGTCGGATAGACCGACGCTTCCTCTGATCATGGCGTAGCTTCATCCGGTGCTGAAGGCCTCGTCTTGGCGCGTCTCTGTATTGATTCAAACTGAGTGTCCGATAGACCGACAGTATCCTCTCTCAGACCGTCGGATCATCCGGTGCTACAGTCTTCTGCTTCTTTGTCTCTTCCATTCATCCGGCACAACTAGAAAACACACTGTCGGTTCATCCAGCGGTCTGTGTGAACTGAGCTTCCTTCACGCAGTATACCAAGTGCACCGATGGTACCGTCGGTTCATCCGACGGTATCAATTTCCTTCCTTTTCTTCACGTCTTCAACTTGGATCTTTGCTTCAACTTAACATACTTAACATGTCATTACTTATAGCCTCAAAATATATACTAAGTCCTCAAATTTTCTATAAGTAACCTAACATGTCCATGGTATGTTAACTTGTGGTGTGACATGTTAGCTTGGGCATGGTATGTTAACATGTGATAACATCCATGGGACCTAGAAATGCCTACAAAGACATGCTAGACAATGTGGTTAGTCCCATTACTTGTGTTAGCATGAATCACCAAAATTAACTCGAACAAATGGCAAATGAGGCCATGTTCACTACACTAGGGCCTGCTGGTCGACCTAGGGCAGACCAGCGACGTCCACGCCCTGATGGGGTCCCTCCCGGACGAGAGCCTCCCGGGCGAGAGCTTCGACGGTCTTTGCTAGTTTGCTCGTAAACTAGTCGTTCTTCGCCACGTAAGTGCGTTGGTTATCTCTTTGCTAGTTTGCTTGTAAACCTAGCCATCCTCCATCACGTAAGTGTGGTAGTTACCTTCCTGAACGCTCAAGTTAGGCAAACCCAAGGTCACCGGTCTGATCGGTGTGCCTGATCGGTCTGACCAGTCCCGACGGCGACTTTGCTTTTCATTCCATTCACGGCCCGCATGCTCGTGTGCTCTCGTGTGTTGGCCCTGAAAGGCATCAACAAATTGGCGACTCCGCTGGGGAAAGATCAGGTTGCTCAAACCGTTCTATCGATCCCTAGCCTTTTACCTAATTGATTTATTACTATCTTGATTCGCCACTATAGTTGAATCAGGTCTTTCGCGACCGATTGCATCTATAATTGTCAAATTGCATCAGGCTGCTCAAGTCGTTTGTGTTGTGTTTTGTCTTGCTTGCTACTACATATTGAAGATTAAAAGTGAAGCGAGCATTTGGTCATTGATTGCTTGGATTTTTGAAGATATCTGGATTTATCTATATTACAAGATCTGAAGCATCAAGACTTATTATGGCAGACTTTTCTTATACTTCAAATCAATTCAACTACAACGAGGCCAAGGTACAATTTGCGAATACATTGCCTATGTCTAATGTTAATAGTTATTTTGCAAGTACCATAAATCCTCATGTTGATGTTGCTAGTTTTGATAATAGTAGGCATATTGCATCGGCTAGTACTTATTCAGATGGTGTTAATTATGCAAATTATAATTCTGAATTGTATATCCAAAAGCCAATGTCAAATAATATGCATGCTTTGAGTTTTAATGATACTAGCAACATACAACATTACACTAATACACCTACTGTGCAACAAGTTCAAAAGTCGACTAACATGTATCAAGGCCAAAACATGGTGAGTTCGGCCAATTATTACGGAACATCACATACTAGTAATTTTAGTAATATTCAACAAGGTGTTTCATCTATGCATTCATCGGCTGGAAATTCAATGTATATGATTATGCCACAAAACTTGTCGGTGAATGAGAAAGTTGGTTATGCTAATTCTAGCCATCCAACCAGCTACTCTCAAACATCATGTGCCACCAATCTCTATAATATTCAGCAAGGTAGAGATGAATCAGTTTTTAAGTATTCGGAACTATTCAAAGAAATAATGAGTCAATATTTTAATTTGTATATTTCTGATTCAGATCTAGCTTTTGGAGGTTTAAAACCATCCATTAGAGATAGTTTGTGTAGAACCCTAACTCTACTAAAAACTTGGCTTTATTAAAATTTGATAGCAACCATTTAATTGCTTAAGGAGTATAAGGTTGTTTTATTTAATTTTAGGCATTTAACACTTTTCTAAAATAACTTTAATGAAATATAGGATTTAAGTGTTGCATACATGCTGGAGCATTGTTTTGGTTGTTGGAATTCAAATTCAAATTTGAATTTCCATTTTGTTTGGTGCCTTTCCTAAATCCCAAAAACCCCAAAATCTTTTCTCCTTTTTCCCTTCTCCATCTAGCCCAGCCCAGCAGCTACAGCACCAGTCCTTTTTTTTAGCCAGCCCGCAAGGCCGCAGCTGCCCGGCCCGCACGCGCAAGCCTTTTGGGCCCAGCAAGCCAAACCGGCCCAGCTTGCCGCGCCAGCCCGCCACCCGCGCCTCCGCCGCGCCCCGCCGCCGACGGGGGCCCCACCTGTCATCCCCGCCGCCGCGCCGTGCCCGACCCGGCCTCGGCCACGGCCGCGCCGCCACCCGAGTCCGACGGGGGCACGACTCCCCGTGCGTGGCCCGCACGCCAAGGACCCCCTGCCCGGACTATTTATAGCACGCCGCCGCCTCCTTGGACCCCCCCCCCCCAAACCGAGCCGCCGTGCCCTAGCTGCTCTAGCCCGTGCGCCGCCGCCACCCAAAACCCTAGCGCCGCCGCTTCGGTGCCCGCCGCCGTCGTCGCCCGCTCGCCGCCGTGGATCGCATCCGGAGGCGCGCAAGGAGGTGAGCCACCCGCCGGCGCCGCTTGTTGATGTCCCCCGTGCACTCCGCCGCCCTAGGCCCGTCGGCCGAGCTCCACCGTGCGCCGCCGCGTCGCCGCCCGCGCCGCCGTTTCTCCGCCCGAACCGTGGCCTTAGCTAGGCTCGCCAACCGCGCGCGTCGCCTAGGTGCAACCCGCGCCTCGAATCGGGGCCGGAAAACCTAGATCGGGTTCCGCCGGCGACTCCGCCGCCGCCCGCCGCCGCCGCCGCCGTCCCCGGCCGGCCGCACGCCTTTGGCCGCTTGCGCAGGATCTCAGCCGTTGGATGGAGATCCAACGCCCCTGACCCTATCCAGCCGCGCCGCTTCGCCCGCGAGCCACCGCAGCCGCTAGATCCGGATCCAACGGTCCCAGATCGGGTCAACCCTGGCCGACCAGTCAACCCACCGCCAGCCCTGGCGTTTTTGCAGAAAAGCCCCTGGATTTTCTTTATTTACAAAAATACCCTTCCACCGTATAAGATTCCTTACGGCTTTAGTCCTTTTTCTTTATTTAAGCCCGAAACCTTTTCAAATCTTCGCATTAGTCCCCGGAACTTCCCGAGCCCATATCTTGGTCGTTTTAGCTCCGATTTTAGTGTTGTTTATGTCCACGCGTTCGTCTCGAAGCGTAGATTAGTTTCATGCTACTGTTTAGATCTGTTTGATCTGTTTGGTGACTGTTTCTTATTTCTTTCTATTGTATGCTTGTATGTGATGATTGTGGATCGTAGAGAGCGATTCGTTCGAGGGATTTGAAGATCCGGTCGTGCAAGAGTTTGAGCAGCAAGGCTTTGTTGAAGGCAAGTATTCCTTGATGCATGCCCGCTTGTCCTACATAACATGCATTTAAATTCACTGTTTTTACTTTTTCGCTTGCATTAATTGGATGGGAACCTATTAAGGATCATGCCTAGCTTTTGTCTACCTTTACCTTGATGCCGGGAATTAAATTAATCTTGTGGTAGTTATTGCTTAGCATGCTCAACTGGGTATTGGTATTAATCTACTTGGTTACCTTATTGTTATTTCATGTTCCGTTTATGATCTTCTACTTTGCAAGACCACTTTAATTTGATAATCGGAACATGGAGAACCACCCAGGAAAACAGTACAACCACAAGAACTAATGGGCAATGGTCTTGGCTGATTAATTAGGAACTTTAGCATGGGATGGTCTTACCTGATAAGGACAAGGGATCGGCGGTACCGTGGGGTATGGACTCGCTCTAGCAGGGGGTTGGGTGAGTTATTCTTTTATGGTGGGGTATTGACCGCTAGGGGACTTTATACCTTGCTAATCGATCCGGACCTTGTGGGTCATAACTTGCCGGGGAACCTTTGTAAAGGCCATGTAGTGTCCCTATGCGATCACACCTCGGAAGTGTGGTATGGTGTCTTGCAAACACCGCATGGTTGGGTCCAAAGTTCTTCGGAGCTTTTACGCCGCTTGTGGGTAAAGATGTACAACCTCTCGCAGTGTTAAACTAATCGATTAGCCGTGCTCACGGTCAAGAGCGGCCTGGACACTCACATGATTAAATTATGGAACTTTAATGATTAAATTGTGGTTTATTTCCTTTATTTATGATGCTTATATCTTATTAATTGGGTTGGTATGAACTTACACCTTTAGTAATCAGAGTTGCTAATAAAACTTGCCCAACTAAAATGCTAAAGTGCTTGAACCTTAGCCATCCACCATATGGCCTTGCATGTTATGTTGTTTTCCCCTTGCCGAGTACGATATGTGCTCACGCTTGTTTATTCTCTTGCATCTACAATACCCGGATTTGTCGCTCGGACCGGGAGAACTTTGAAGATAATCCGAAGATTTCCGGGAGTTCTAGGTGTGCGTAGTCTTCGCTCGGTACACCGCCCGTGGAGGCATTTTGTCCGCCGCGAGAACTCGTTTGTTTAAGTTTCGATTTAAGACTATGGTTTGTAATAACTCTTTATTCGTGTGGCACTGATTTTGGTATTCATAATGTCTAAGCGTGTGTGTAACTTGATCCTGGCGCACACGTGATCAATGCATTCGGTTTTGCCTTGGAAACCGGGTGTGACAGAGTGGTACCAGAGCTGTGTTGACTGTAGGAACGCTAGCCTAGACAGAAAATGGTCGAATTAAGGATTTTATACTCATAGAAGCTTCCTTACACATGCTTGCTTTATTCTTTACTAACCTTACTCTTGCCTTTTTGCTTCACTCTTGAGCTGTCTGCATTCTTTATCTTGCGCTTGCTTTAGCTCTCATCCTTTTTACCTTACCATCTCTCTCATTCTGCACTACACTACAGATGGTTCGTAGCTTGGAAACTTCTCGGGCTGGAGCAGTCCACCGCATGCTCCGCGCAGAACGTACCATGATTTGCATGATGGAGATACAGATGAGGAGATTGAGATGGAGCCTGCACCTGTGGTTTTCCCTAACCTTATCATGGTGCCTGATGATGAGGAAGATCCGGAGGAGGTGATCCAAGAGG
This sequence comes from Cenchrus americanus, assembly GCA_947561735.1. Taxonomy (NCBI): domain Eukaryota; kingdom Viridiplantae; phylum Streptophyta; class Magnoliopsida; order Poales; family Poaceae; genus Cenchrus; species Cenchrus americanus. The sequence goes on from OX387240.1 coordinate 97,468,907, forward strand.
AGGATGAGCTAGCTGAACAACCCAACCCGGAGGAGCAGGCGCCAGAAGAAGATGAAGATTCCTCAGATCAAGAGATGGAGGAACAAGAGCAAGAGGAGGAAGAGAGAGAAGCGATCTGGGAAGTGTACCATTACAGAGCTGATGGAGTAGGCATACCCATGGCAGACCACCTGAGGGCAATGGTACTACGCCTAGGCTATGATAAGGCCCCTGTCTACCATTGTGAGCTGTGGACCCATCCGTGGTTCGAGCCCCATTGGGAGGTTGCTGCCATCTTGGAGGAGTACATTCCATGCCGTGGGGTGAAGGAGATGTCCAAGCATCATGATGTGGCTCACAGGACTACTATGGATGCTGGGATAGCGAGGTCGGCTCTGAGGGCGCTCTATGTGCTCTCTCACAAGGAGCGTGACAAGGTTGGAGGATACCCACCGCCGCTACACACCATTTAGGGCAAGTGGGGAAGCCAAGACTTACATCGCCCCCAAGACCCGCCTATGAAGGGACGCTCAACAATGTCCGAGGTCTACTTGCAGCCGTGAACACCGCATTGGATGATGCCAACAACACGCTATATGCGGCACGGCAGCAAATCTTCACTCCGGAGACGCAGAGGCGTGCCTTGGAAGCCGCACTTTTAAACGAGGGAGCAGCGGAAGCCCATGAAGCCGCGCGAAGGATGTACCTCCCCATCACCCAAGAGGCCACACTACGACTCCCCTGACGCTCGCACAGATGCCATGGCAGAAGATAGTCCTTAGGTTTAAGATTAAGGATAGGATTTCTTTGTAATCGCTAGTAGACGATCGGTAAAGTGTGATTAGCTTAGAGGTGTGGTTGAATGCTTGATTTTGTGCTTAATGTATGAGTTGGATTTTTGGTTGAGTGCAATGTGTTGTGGAGTGATGACCACAACGACATTGGTTTAGTAGTAAGTTTGTGGGGGTTATCTTTCAGTCTCAATCAGTTACCCATCTTAATCTTTTTGTCCTCTTAAGTTTTTCCTTAATACAAATTCGAGATCCCAAAAATCTGTTCGCACAGTTTTCTGAGTCAGCAGTACTATTTTAATTTTATCTCGGGCTACAGAACTCCGATTGTAGTAAAACCAATTGGAAAAGTTCAAGAATTTCATTACTGATTTTCAGTGCAAAATTCAGAATATTTGGATGGAAAACCAGAGAGATATGACTAAAACATTACAGCCCCACGAATCTGTTAAACACTGCCGACCTACCTGACTTGTTTATTTTATAACCTGAGCTACACAACTCCGATTGAGGTGATTCCAGTGGGAGTAGTTTCATAATTTCATTACCTTTTATCAGTCCAAAATCCATAATTTTTGGTTACTTATACAGAGAGCTATGCCTGATTGTTTGGAGTCAACAGAATCTGTCTTATCTGAATATCATTGCTATCTTATCTTCCTAAGTTTAAACCTTGGTGCAATCATCTAAAATAATGTTCCTAACACTCAGATGGTGAACACCGTGGTCAGGATCAGGTGTTAATCAACCCGCGGGAAGAGCACCCCAGCCCGTGCAAATGGATCCCGCTATGCGGCAGTTCTTGGAGGCACGGACCCGCCTCCTCCAAAACTTGACCACCACCGTGACAAACTTGCAAGCTCGGGTCAACAATCCGCCGGTGCCGCCACCCGCGCCTCGCAACAAGCACCGAGAGTTCATGAGTCATCACCCTCCCGTGTTTACTCACGCCGCCGATCCACCGGAAGCTGAAGATTGGCTCAAGGCAATACTTAAGATGCTCACTACCCGTCGGTGTGACGACAGAGAGAAGGTCTCGTATGCCGGCAGACGACTTCGGGCTCTGCCCGGCCGCTTGGTGGGATGCGTACTCGCCGCTCATGCCGCCCCGGACACTATCACTTGGGAGGAGTTTACCACCAACTTCGGGAGCCATCACATACCCTCTCGGAGTCATGAAGATCAAGAAGAAGGAGTTCCTTTCTCTCGAAGCGAGGAGGAATGTCGGTGGCCGAGTATAGAGACAAGTTCACCGAGCTATCTCGCTATGCGGCCGAGGAGGTTGCTGAAGATAGGAAGAAGCGGGAGCCGTTCTTGGATGGATTGGTTGGATCGCCGCAGTACCGACCGATGTCATATCCTTTTCCTAACTTTCGGCGGCTAGTTGGATGCCGCTATCCGCTTGGAGCACAAGCGCAAGGAGCTTGGAGAGCGAAGAGGAAGGCCGCCGGCTCCGGGCGCTTTGGGAGTGCGTCTCGCCCGCGCTTCAACCCACCGCCGAACACCCCCGTTCCGCTTTGGGGGACCGGGTGGAAACTTTGGGCGACAGCGGTCCCGGCCGTCCTCGCTCGGCGGTTCCGAGCCATCCGCTCGGCAGTTTCGGCGTCCCGTTCCTCGTACTCCCCGCCCCGCCTTCCCGGCGAGCCGGCGAGAGAGCCCCGCTGGCACACCCGTAAGGACCGTGGCACCGCCCAATCCTCGCCACCACTACTTGCTTCAAGTGCGGAGAACTTGGTCACTATGCCAATGCTTGCCCAAAGAGGAACCCTCCACACACCCCCACACAGTAACCGACAACAGACAAGGAGCGGAAGCCAAACCCCGCAGTCAAACAAAGGACAACGAGCTATGCACGAGGCAAGGCAATGCACGTTGATGCCGAAGTCGCCCGGGGAGAACCCCGAGTAGTGCTCGGTATGTTTCTAGTTAACTCTACTCCCGCCTCGCTTTGTTTGATTCCCGAGCATCCCATTCTTTCATTACATCCCAGTTCGTAGCTCAACATAACCTACCTATCAGTCCCATGTCTCGCCACATGTTAGTTACCTCGCCTGGGGGGGAATTGAAAGCTATCTATAAATGTGATAACGTCCATCTCAAGATCGTGGGCAGAGATTTCCGTGCCAATCTTATAATCTTGGATTCAAAGGGGATCGATGTGATATTGGGGATGGGATGGTTGACCGCGTGTGATGCGGTGATTCAGTGTGCTAAGAGGTCAATCCTTCTTACAAGTCCAGCTGGTGAAAGGTTTGAGCTTGCAGCAGATCCCGCACCATCAAATGCCAGTGCCGTGAATAAGCTTGACGGAGCAGCCTTGGAAGACATACGAGTAGTGTGCGATTATCCTGATGTGTTTCCCGAGGAGTTGCCAGGTATGCCCCCTGACCGAGATGTTGAGTTCGTTATTGATCTTTTACCTGGTACTGCTCCTATCTCTAAGCGCCCATATAGAATGTCTAGTGATCAGTTACAAGAACTTAAAGCTCAGATTAAAGAATTATTGGGTAAAGGGTTCATTCGTGCTAGTTCATCACCTTGGGGAGCACCCGTTATCTTTGTTGGTAAGAAAGATGGCACACAGAGAATGTGTGTTGATTACAGGTCTCTTAATGATGTTACTATCATGAACAAGTATCCTCTGCCACGTATTGAAGATTTGTTTGATCGATGAGAGGAGCAACCGTGTTTTCTAAGATCGATCCGCGATCGAGTTACCATCGCTTGAAGATTAGGCCTTCGTATATTCCTAAGACAGCTTTTACTACCGAGTACGGACTTTATGAGTACACGCTTATGTCTTTTGGGTTAACCAATGCACCCGCTACTTTATGTACTTGATGAACAAGATCTTTATGGAGTATCCGGACAAGTTCGTTGTGGTATTCATTGATGACATTCCGATCTACTCCAAGAATGAGGAGGACCATGAGGAGCATTTGAGACTTGTGTTGCGAAGCTAAGAGATCATGAGTTATATGCGAAGTTCGGCAAGTGTGAGTTCGGCTCAAGGAAGTGTCTTTCCTAGGTCATATCATCACCAACGGAGGTATTGCTGTGGATCCTAGCAAGGTTAGCGATGTATTGAAGTGGGAAGCCCCTCGTACAGTTTCTGAGATTCGGAGTTTCCTTGGACTTGCCGGTTACTATCGTCGGTTTATTGAAGGATTCTCTAAGATTGTGAAGCCCCTCACTACATTGCTAGAGAAGGACAGGGAATTCAAATGGACCAAGTGCATGTCGGTCCGCCTTTGAAGAGTTAAAGAAGCGGTTAACCACAAGCACTCGTTCTAGTAATGCCCGATCTACGAAAGAGTTTTGACATATATTGTGATGCATCTCGACAAGGTCTAGGATGTGTGTTGATGCAAGAAGGTCATGTTATAGCCTATGCATCTCGTCGCTTAAGGAAGCATGAGTTGAACTATCCTACGCATGATCTTGAGTTAGCGAGCGATGGGTTCATGCATTGAAGATTTGGAGACACTACATTATGGGAACTAAGTGCCAGATCTATACTGATCACAAGAGTTTGAAGTACATCTTTACTCAGAAGGATCTTAATCTAAGACAACGTCGTTGGTTAGAGTTGATCAAGGACTATGATCTAGAGATTCATTACCATCCGGGTAAAGCGAATCTGGTTGCTGATGCTTTAAGTCGGAAGGGCCACACTAACATGGCAATGACCATTCAGTTTCCTGACGAGTTGGTAAAAGAGTTTGAAAGGCTCAACTTGAAAGTGGTTTCACATGCGGAAGGAGTGACTTTGGAAGTACAGTCTACTCTAGAGCAAGAGATACGCAAGTGGCGCCTAGAGGATGCTTGGAATACAAAAGATTAAAGAGAGTATGCAACAAGGAGAAGCCCCGCATTTCACAGAAGATGAGCAAGGAACCGTGTGGTTTAAGAACCGGTTGTGTGTACCGGAGACAGGAGATCTCGCAGAGAAGATCTTGAGAGAAGCTCACGACTCAGCTTACTCTATCCATCCAGGCAGTACTAAGATGTACCAGGATCTTAAACAGAGATATTGGTGGTACGGTATGAAAAGAGATGTGGCCGCCCATGTGGCTTTGTGCGACACTTGTCACCGGTTTAAAGCTGAACATCAAAGACCCGCTGGTTTGCTTCAACCTTTGAAGGTGCCTGAGTGGAAGTGGGAAGAGATCGGAATGGATTTCATAGTGGGTTTACCCCGGACCCGAGATGGTTATGATTCGATTTGGGTTATCGTGGATCGTTTGACTAAGGTAGCTCACTTTATTCCGGTAAAGACTACCTACACAGGAGCTAAGTTGGCAGAGCTATACATGTCCAGGATCGTGTGTTTGCATGGTGTACCAAAGAAGATCGTGTCAGACAGAGGTACTCAGTTTACTTCTCGTTTCTGGGGGAAGTTGCATGAATCTCTGGATACTAAGCTAAATTTCAGCTCAGCTTATCATCCACAGACGGATGGACGGACGGAGAGAACCAATCGTATCCTAGAGGACATGCCGAGAGCATGTGCGCTTAAGCATGGTTGTAGTTGGGATAAGAGCTTGCCGTATGCTGAATTCTCTTATAACAACAGCTACCAAGCCGTCTCAAAATGTCACCCTTTGAGGCTCTATATGGAAGGAAGTGTAGGACTCCGTTATTTTGGAGTGAGACAAAGCGAAAGGCGCTTATTTGGGGCGGATATTATCGGGAAGCGGAGAAACAAGTTCGGATTATCGAGAAAATTTGAGGATTGCTCGCCTAGACGTAAAAGCTATGCGGATGGTAAACGAAGAGATGTGGTCTTTCGGGAAGGCGATTACGTGTACCTAAAGGTATCACCTATCGAGGGGTTGCGTCGATTCGCAGTTAAAGGAAAGTTGTCACCTCGCTTTATTGGACCTTTCAAGATCATTGAGAGAGTGGGAGAAGTGGCTTACAGATTAGAGTTGCCAGTCCAGCTAGCTGATGTGCATGATGTGTTCCATATCTCTCAGTTGAAGAAGGGTTTTGGCCCTCATGACAAGGAGCCGTTACCCTTGGATGATCTAAACGTTGGGGAAGATCTCACTATAGTTGAACACCCCATTCGAATATTGGAAACAATGACAAGGATCACCAGGAATAGTGTGATTAAGATGTGTAAAGTACAATGGAGTAATCATGCAGAGGATGAGGCAACATGGGAAAGAGAGGATGAGCTGAAAGCAGAGTTTCCAGATCTTTTTCCCAATCTGTCCGAATCTCGAGGACGAGATTCTTCTTAAGGGGGGTAGGATTTGTAGCACCCTAACTCTACTAAAAACTTGGCTTTATTAAAATTTGATAGCAACCATTTAATTGCTTAAGGAGTATAAGGTTGTTTTATTTAATTTTAGGCATTTAACACTTTTCTAAAATAACTTTAATGAAATATAGGATTTAAGTGTTGCATACATGCTGGAGCATTGTTTTAATTGTTGGAATTCAAATTCAAATTTGAATTTCCATTTTGTTTGGTGCCTTTCCTAAATCCCAAAAACCCCAAAATCTTTTCTCCTTTTTCCCTTCTCCATCTAGCCCAGCCCAGCAGCTACAGCACCAGTCCTTTCTTTTTTTTTTTAGCCAGCCCGCAAGGCCGCAGCCGCCGGCCCGCACGCGCAAGCCTTTTGGGCCCAAAGAAGCCAAATCGGCCCGCCTTGCCGCGCCGGCCCGCCACCCGCGCCTCCGCCGCGCCCCCCGCCCGACGGGGGCCCCACCCGTCATCCCCGCCGCCGCGCCGTGCCCGACCCGGCCTCGGCCACGGCCGCGCCGCCACCCGAGTCCGACGGGGGCACGACTCCCCGTGCGTGGCCCGCACGCCAAGGACCCCCCCGCCCGACTATTTATAGCACGCCGCCGCCTCCTTGGACCCCCCCCCAAACCGAGCCGCCGTGCCCTAGCCGCTCTAGCCCGTGCGCCGCCGCCACCCAAAACCCTAGCGCCGCCGCTTCGGTGCCCGCCGCCGTCGTCGCCCGCTCGCCGCCGTGGATCGCATCCGGAGCCGCGCAAGGAGGTGAGCCACCCGCCGGCGCCGCTTGTTGATGTCCCCCGTGCACTCCGCCGCCCTAGGCCCGTCGCCGAGCTCCACCGTGCACCGCCGCGTCGGCCGCCCGCGCCGCCGTTTCTCCGCCCGAACCGTGGCCTTAGCTAGGCTCGCCAACTCGCGCGCGTCGCCTAGGTGCAACCCGCGCCTCGACTCGGGGGCCGAAACCCTAGATCGGGTTTCCGCCGCGACTCCGCCGCCGCCGCCGCCGCCGCCGCCGTCCCCGGCCGGCCGCAGCCTTTTGGCCGCTTGCGCAGATCTCGCCCGTTGGATGGAGATCCAACGCCCCCGACCCTATCCGCCCGCGCCGCTTCGCCCGCGAGCCACCGCGGCCGCTAGATCCGGATCCAACGGTCCCGGATCGGGTCAACCCGGTCGACCAAAGTCAACCCACCGCCGGCCACCGGCGTTTTTGCGTAAAAGCCCCCGGATTTTCTTTATTTACAAAAATACCCTTCCACCGTATAAGATTCCTTACAGTTTAGTCCTTTTTCTTTATTTAAGCCCGAAACCTTTTCAAATCTTCGCAGATTAGTCCCTGGAACTTCCCGAGCCCATATCTTGGTCGTTTTAGCTCCGATTTTAGTGTTGTTTATGTCCACGCGTTCGTCTCGAAGCGTAGATTAGTTTCATGCTACTGTTTAGATCTATTTGATCTGTTTGGTGACTGTTTCTTATTTCTTTCTATTGTATGCTTGTATGTGATGATTGTGGATCGTAGAGAGCGATTCGTTCGAGGGATTTGAAGATCCGGTCGTGCAAGAGTTTGAGCAGCAAGGCTTTGTTGAAGGCAAGTATTCCTTGATGCATGCCCGCTTGTCCTACATAACATGCATTTAAATTCACTGTTTTTACTTTTTCGCTTGCATTAATTGGATGGGAACCTATTAAGGATCATGCCTAGCTTTTGTCTACCTTTACCTTGATGCCGGAATTAAATTAATCTTGTGGTAGTTATTGCTTAGCATGCTCAATCGGGTATTGGTATTAATCTACTTGGTTACCTTATTGTTATTTCATGTTCCGTTTATGATCTTCTACTTTGCAAGACCACTTTAATTTGATAATCGGAACATGGAGAACCACCCAGAAAACAAGACAACCACAAGAACTAATGGGCAATGGTCTTGGCCGATTAATTAGGAACTTTAGCATGGGATGGTCACCTCGATAAGGACAAGGGATCGGCGGTACCGTGGGGTATGGACTCGCTCTAGCAGGGGGTTGGGTGAGTTATTCTTTTATGGTGGGGTATTGACCTGCTAGGGGACTTTATACCTTGCTAATCGATCCGGACCTTGTGGGTCATAACTTGCCGGGGAACCTTTGTAAAGGCCATGTAGCGTCCCTATGCGATCACACCTCGGAAGTGTGGTATGGTGTCTTGCAAACACCGCATGGTTGGGTCCAAAGTTCTTCGGAGCTTTTACGCTGCTTGTGGGTAAAGATGTACAACCTCTGCAGAGTGTTAAACTAATCGATTAGCCGTGCTCACGGTCAAGAGCGGCCTGGACACTCACATGATTAAATTATGGAACTTTAATGATTAAATTGTGGTTTATTTCCTTTATTTATGATGCTTATATCTTATTAATTGGGTTGGTATGAACTTACACCTTTAGTAATCAGGTTGCTAATAAAACTTGCCCAACTAAAATGCTAAAGTGCTTGAACCTTAGCCATCCACCATATGGCCTTGCATGTTATGTTGTTTTCCCCTTGCTGAGTACGATATGTGCTCACGCTTGTTTATTCTCTTGCATCTACAATACCCGGATTTGCTGCTCAGACTGGGAGAACTTTGAAGATAATCCAGAAGATTTCCAGGAGTTCTAGGTGTGCGTAGTCTTCGGTCGGTACACCCCCGTGGAGGCATTTTGTCCGCTGCGAGAACTCGTTTGTTTAAGTTTCGATTTAAGACTATGGTTTGTAATAACTCTTTATTCGTGTGGCACTGATTTTGGTATTCATAATGTCTAAGCGTGTGTGTAACTTGATCCTGGCGCACACGTGATCAATGCATTCGGTTTTGCCTTGGAAACCGGGTGTGACAGTTTGAAAGGCATAGACTTTCATTCGCTTGCTAGTGTGCATGTAAGGGCTACGGCACATGAACTAAGAATAAAAAAAGATGAAAACAATTCGAATTTGATGAATGTACAATCTGGATTTGTTACGTCAAAAGAGTCAAGTCTTGCTGCACAAGAGCATGTTAAGCATAACAAAACAACAATACTTGATTTTTCTAAAGCTGAAGGTGTCGTGCACTTTTCTAGTGATTATCGTATCATTGGATGACAAGTTCAGGCTAAGAAAAATTCAGGAAATCAAATTGTTGAAAACCAAAACAAAGGAGGTGAGAAGAAAACATTGGCATGTCGACACGAGGTGATTTCCAGCAAACCTGAAAGACCCAGTCTAACCGGCCCCATGACCCGGTCTGACCGTCTTATATAGGGTGTGACTGTTGGCTGCTATCTGGAGAAGAAGTATGACACCATCCACATCAAGCTTCCTCGCCTCTCCAATTTATTTGATAAGGTATGTTTTGCAAATAATTCCCAATCATATCCTACATTTTCAATTAATTCATTTGTTAATGATTGTATCATAAATAGTTCTAAGAGATCGATTGAGGATGGTAGTTTACTTGCTAGTAATAGTATACCTTCATATTCAATCAGCCAATGCATTGTGAAAATTAAAAAGGCTAATCATAAAAATACTTTGACATTTAAATTTTATACATCATCATTGTCAAAGTTAAACTCTTCATGGTGTGCTTATGGTTATTCTGGACTTAAATGCAAGAGATCAAAGCTGAGAGCAATTGTGAAGTCCGATGCTAATATAGTAATCAACTCTAAAGCATCGGGTATGGGAAGCGCTAAGAAAGGTATAGCCGAATGGGTCAATGAGAAATATGAACCATTCGTTTGCTTGGCATTTAAGCCTTCTCCACAAAAGCATCAGTTGGAAAAAATTAAGTACACCATTGATTTAACTTTCTGTGATAATTTATTGGATATATTTCTAGAGAATAATGTTATTAAACTCTTTGATCACAAAGTTAGTCCATTGTTGGCGGTCGATTTCCGTCAACCAAGAACACTTGTTATGTTATGGTTTGAACTTCATTTTGGAACTAACCCGCCACTAGGCATGCTAATGATATAACAAGTTCACAGTTGGATGTGCATTTTGGAGTATAGTGGTTTTTGCAGGAATTCACGTGTTAAATAAGGGAAGATGCAACTAGTTCGGAGAATGTTTTGCAAGACAATCAAGGAGCACCGACCATGTGCGAACTTGCCCCCAAAGGTGGCAAGGACCAATGTGCTTGAATGGAGAACTCCCGAGGACCGAGATGAAAAGATCGGAAGTTCATGCAAAAAGATCCCTCAACTTGATCGCGGTGATGATGACCTCAAAATGACACAAATGAAGGAGGCCAAGTGCAAAATGTCAAGATGGGCCGCGGGGAGAAGAACGGGCCCAAACCGGCCCAGAAAAGTCCCAGGCCGGTCAGCCCATTCGGACCGGCCCAGCCCACTTTTGTGTCGGTTCGCGCCGCCCTTTCTTCGGTGTTAAGTTCGTGGAACCCTAAGCGCAGGGGCAAGACGCCATTCGCCAGAGACGCCGTCTAGTCCCTTAGAGCCGCCAAGGAAGAGAATCGACTATGAGAGAGACCCTTAGGGGAGGACACTCGGGAGAGATCATCACCTAGCCCAAGGGAGGTCGCCACAAGGAAGGAGGACGCTGGGAGCTTGCCACGGCACCGCCGGAGTTGAAGGACAACAAAGAACTATCTTCATCGGAGGCATCCACCATCTCAACGGTGCCATGCCTAGCGTCATGATGGGGTAAACATTTCATTTGTCCATGGAGTTGTAATGGAACTTGAAGTGTAGTCACCTATACATGTTGTTTGGATCAGATGTCTATCATAATTCATGTTGATGATGCTTAATGTTTAAGGCTAGCTGTCATGCTTTCGGGGTTGCTCCCGTAGATCGCGTCAACATACCGTGTTCATTAGAGTTAGTATCGATTACCTTCGCGTAGTGACATGTACGAGGGAAGGGAAAAGTCTAATCCTTGATCACACACCTAGATAGATTGGATCGAGGATTTACCATGTTTTGGGTGATTGCATCTTCAAGTGCCTAGACTCCATGGGCATACATTCTTTATACTTGTGCATCTTTAATCTCTCTTTAACGTAATCTAGGGTTAGTTTGTCTTTACTTTATAGATTAATCTTTCTATCATAAGTCTTCAATCAACTAGATTAGTGTTAGGTTAAACGCTAGTAATCCCCTTGCTCCTTGGGTTGACAAGAACCTTGGGATCTCCCGTAGGTGAAGAAGGGCATAGGAGATCTGTATGCTTGCGGATCGAAACTTCATACGAGTTTTACCTATCAACAAGCCCCTTTTTCTGGCGTCGTTGCCGGGGAGCAAGCTAGTTTACTTCGTTTAATCTTTCATTGATTTTGTTGATTACTAACATCTAAGCCTTTGTTCTAGAAAAACACTCTTTTTGTTTTTGTTTTCTTTTGAATGTCTAGATGGTGTTCATTTGAAATCCCTTGGAGGAACCGGAAAAATCGCTAAGAGACTATGCTAGCCCTTGATGTGAGGACATCAAGGTACAAGAATCGGACTTGGTTCTCTAAGCAACAAGGTATGAAATCAAGCCTCGAATCATTGAGATGGCAGCAACTAATCCGTTCCGAGGGGTGGAGACAGACAAGCCATATAGACATATCCAATGCTTCACGACTCTATGCAATACGGTACGTAAAGAGGGGTCCCTGATGATTGGTTTAAATGGAATCTCTTCCCCTACTCACTTGTCGATGAAGCAATAAAGTGGTATTCATTTGCATCCTTTGAAGTCGAGGGAAACTAGGATCAATTGATAAAGAAATTTTGTGCCAAGTTTTTCCCTATAAGCAAGATTCAACATATAAGGATGCAAGTGATTAACTTTAAGCAAGCAGAAGAAGAGGGGATTGATCAAGCATGGAATAGATTCAACGAGCTAGTTGAACAAGGACCAAGACTCAGATTTCCTGGTGACGTACTTTTGCATACATTTTTCTTTTCCGTAACCCCTAGTTGCATGCAATATTTTCAAATGTGTGCAGGAGGGGATCTCATGGAGAAAACACTCATGGAAGCTGCCCCACTTCTACAAAAAATAAGCAAAGCGACGGCCATGCAAAGAGATTGGGAAACACGACTTTCGGGGAAGCCGGAATGTGATACAAGTGTGAGACCACTTGCTGGAATTTTCAGAAATACAGTCCCAGAAGAGAAGAAAGAGGAGCCAATCCCGAAAAAGGTTGAAGAAATTAAACATGTGGAAGCTGGGACTATCCCGGAGAATGATCACGTCGAGACAAGCAAAGCAAGTGAAAGGACTATGTCAAGCGCGAAGCCACTAAGGGAGTTCGAGCAAATGGATTGGGTCCCAATTGATTTCGGAGAAATCTTTGACAAGAGAAGACCGTTCCCTAATCAAAAGGGGATGGTGAAAGCTGTGGAGATGGACATTCCGCTGGAGAAACATGTGGAACAACCATACAACCTAGAGACAACCGGGGAGGTGCTTCAAAAACTCTTTAGCGAAGAAGAAGTGGATCCGGACCATGTGGCCGAAGCGAAGAGGACTATGGGAATCAAGCCCGAGGCATCACCATTTTCTCGCCTCGCTGAAATTTATGCCATAGGATCTGATGAAGAGAAGACATTGCCACGTATAGATTGCAAAGTCAACAACATTGATTGTAAGGCGTTGTGTGACATTGGAGCACAAGTAAGTGTCTTATCTTCTAAAATTTTTGATGAAATTCATGATCATACCATTGACCTAGTTCAAACCACTAGTAAGTTAATCATGGGAGATGGTAGAATTGTTAAACCTATTGGAATTGCTCGAAATCTAGAAGTTTTAATTTCCGAAAAACATATACCAACCGATTTATTTATTGTTGATGTTTACTATGATAAAAATGATAATGTAATTCTTGGTAGACCTTTTCTCAAGTTGGTTAATGCCATTTTAGATGCTGGAAAAGGGAAATTAACTATTAATCTTGATGGGGATAATCACACATATAACTTTCTTCCCGCTTCTAAAATTGCCTCACCCCTACCTCTTGATGACGAAGAGGTAGAGAGCCTTCGTTTTGTTGAAACCTTTAGGGATCCTTTGCAAAGAGCAATGGATAATTAATCTAATAATGAGCTAGATGAAAAATTAATAGAAGCAACCAAATGACTAGAACCACAAGACGGAAGCTTAGAGGAAGATAAGTGAAGACATAGGGGAAATTAAACATGAGGAACCACAAGTACCGGAGGTAGACCTTAAACCACTGCCCCAAGGATTAAAATATGAATTTTTCGGGCCAGACAAAACTTATCCTGTGATCGTGGGTGACGAATTGAGTCACGAGGAGAATGACATGCTGCTGAATTTATTGAAAAAGCACAAGAAAGTGATCGGGTATTCGATAAATGACCTCAAAGGACTTAGCCCAGCATTTTGCACTCACCGCATACCTATGGAGGATCAATGCAAACCCGTTGTGGACCATCAAAGGAGGTTAACCCATGCCCTGTGAGACGTGGTGAAGAAGGAGGTTATCAAGTTGTTAGATGCCAGAATCATCTACCCGGTGCCGCATAGTGAATGGGTGAGCCCCGTACATTGTGTGCCGAAGAAAGGAAGATTGACCGTGGTGAAGAATGAGAAGAATGAACTAATATTGCAACAAACCGTAACCGGATGATGGATGTGTATTGATTATCGCAAATTGAACAAATCAACGAAGAAGGATCACTTCCCCCTACCGTTCATCGACAAGATACTTGAGAGGTTAGCAAACCACGCATATTTTTGCTTCCTTGATGGATACTCTGGGTTCATGCAAATTCCCATTCACCTGGTGTTGACGGTGTATTTTGGTGCACCTAGCATGTTCATTACACTTTGGTTTGGATTTGATTATTGAACTAACCCGCCACTAGGCACACTAATCATATAACAAGTTCATCTTTGTGCATGCATTTGGAAGTGTTGTGTTTATGTAGGAAAACATGGACATAAAGAACGGATTCGCAATAAGTTCAAAGGAGCATTCATGGAGTCTTGTTCGTGTTCATGAGCTCGCTGAAATTACTTCCAATGGTGGTGAGGACCGAAGTGCTACGAGGAACACCCCCGGGGATTGAAGCGTAAGAGATCAAACTTCATGCAAAGAGAGCCTCCATCTTGATCGCGAGGATAACAGCGTCAAAATCATCCAAGTGGAAGGGGCAAAGTAGATAAGTGCACGAGGACCCACGGAGCAAAAAGGGCGACCGAACCGGGCCGAAACTGGGCCTGGGCCGGCCGGCCCAGTCGGATCGGCCCAGCCCACTTCGGGCACCGGTTCGGTCCCGTCTTCCTTGCCCTCGAAGGATCTTCGACCCTAAAACCCCCGACGCGCCGCCAACACAGGAAGAGGAGTTTATTCGCACCAGAAGGCCATCCACAAGCTAGAGAGAGAGGAGGAGGATCTCCGGCTGGAGATCAACCACCTCGAAGGAAGCACCCTCTCGTGGAGAAGGAGGAAGACACCGGCGGAAGGGAAACCATGATCAACGGTGCCATGATCAGCACCTTGATGGGGTAATCTTCTCATTCGTCCATGGGTTGTAATCGATATTGAGATGTAATCGCACTTTGTCGGATTATCTGTCTATCATCTTGTGTTGAATATACTTTATTGCTTAAGGCTTGCAACCGTGCCATAGAGGGAGTAGAGCTCCAATGCTTCCTTGGATCCATTCAATACGCCGTGGCCATCAAAGGTCTAGTCATGAATACCTTCGCGTAGTGACGATGTACGAGAGGAGGGAAAGGGCGAAACCGTGGTCACAACCCCGATAGATTAGATTGGTTTTTCATGTCTTTAAGCGATTGCATGCTCTAGTATCGTAGACCCGTGGGCGAGTGTCTTCTCTCTTGATCGTTTATCATTCTCTCTAGTGTAGTTAAGTGTTTTCTAGTATAATAGTAGTTAGGGTTTAGTAGCTAGTGTGTCGTTGTTGATCGAACGCTTGTAATCCCCTTGCTCCGCGGATTGACAAGAACCTTGGGAATCCCGTGGTGAAAAAGGTGTGGGGTCCGTACGCTTGCGGATCGTAGAGGGATACGTCTTTTATCCGTCAACAAGCCCCTTTTTCTGGCGCCGTTGCCGGGGAGCAAGTTAGTTTACATCAAAGCCCCTTTATATTTTAGCTTATCTTTTATTCGCTATATCTAACATTTATTATCAGAAAAACACTTGTTTCTTTTTTGTTTTTGTTTTTATCTTATTGTCTAGATGGAGTTCGTTAATCAACCCGTGGAAGAACCGGAGAAATCATTAAGGGATTACGCTAGCCCTCGATGTGAAGACATAAAGGTACAAGAGTCGGATTCGAAGCTCGAAGCGACCAAGTATGAAATTAAATCCAAGATCATGAAGATGGTGGCGGAAAACCCATTTGAAGGGATGGTTACGGAGAACCCATATAGACACATAAGGGATTTCACGACAATATGCAACACGGTGCGTCAAGAAGGAGTTCCCGATGAATGGTTCAAATGGAATCTCTTTCCCTACTCACTTGCCGACAAAGCAAAGACATGGTATTCGGTTGCGTCCTTTGAAGTTGAAGGCAATTGGAACAAGTTGACAAAGAAGTTTTGCGAGAAGTTCTTTCCAATGAGCAAGGTTCAACATCTAAGGAGGCAAGTGATCAATTTTATGCAAGGAGAAGAGGAAGGGATAGACCAAGCCTGGGATAGGTTTAATGAATTAATCGAACAAGGACCAAAACTCGGCTTCACCCGGTGACGTACTCTTGCATACATTTTTCTTTTCCCTAACCCCTAGTTGCATGCGACACGTCGAAATGTGTGCGGTGGGGATCTCATGGAGAAAACACTCACGGAAGCCGCCCAACTTCTACAAAAAGTTAGCAAAGCGGCTGCCATGCGAAGAGATTGGGAAACAAGACTTGCGGAAGAGCCGGAATTCAATTCAAGGAAGAAGAAGCTTGCTGATTTTTCTAAAGAGGCAACCCCGGAAGTCACAAAAGAGGAGCCAATCATGGAGAAGCTTGAGCAAGAACACATCAAATCAAGAACTACACCAAACGTCGACTTCGCCGCACCAGATGAGACGAACAAGAGAAGCATGTCAAGCGCGAAGCCACTAAGGGAGTTCGAGCCAATGGATTGGGTTCCTATTGATTACGGAGAAGTATTCGACAAGAGAAGACCGTTCCCTAATCAAAAGGGAATGGCAAGAGCATTGGAAGTCGATTTCCCACCGGAGAGGAAAGCTGAAAATTCATACGACCTCGAAACCACCGGTGAGATTTTTGAAAAGCTCTTTGGAGATGACGTGGTGGATCCGGAACATATTGCCGAGGTGAAGAGGATCATGGGGATCAAGCCCGAAGCATCACCATACGCTCGCCTTGCTGAAATTTATTCGATCGGATCCGAAGAAGAAGAGAAGATGACGCCGCACTTGAGTTGCGAGATCAACGGAGTTCAATGCAAAGCTTTATGCGACATCGGAGCCCAAGTAAGTGTTCTATCTTCTAAAATTTACGATAAAGTTCAATACCACAACCTAGACTTAGCTCCAACATCAACGAAATTAATTATGGGAGATGGTAGAACTATCAAACCTCTAGGTATTGCTTGCAACATGAAAGTAAAAATCTCTAGAAACTACATACCAACCGATTTCTTTGTTATTGATGCTTACCATAGTAATTCTGATCATATAATCTTAGGTAGGCCTTTTCTTAAGTTGGTTGATGCCGTGTTAGATGCCGGAGAAGGCAAAGTAACAATGAACCTTAATGGAACAAAGTACACATATAACTTTCTTCGTGCTTCTAAACACCTTACTCCTTTTCCTCCCGAAGATGAAGAAATAGAAGAGATAGATAGTCTTTGTTTTGTTGAAACCCTTAGAGACCCGCTGCAAAGAGTGATGGAAAATCAAATTAGTAATCAACAAGATGAAGAACTAGAGGAAGCAACAAAAGGCTTAGAGCCGCATGATGGTAGCGTGGAGGAAGAGAAGTTCGAAGACATAGGAGAAATCAAACCCGAGGAGCCACAAGTGCCCGAAGTAGACCTTAAACCTTTGCCCAAGGGATTAAAATATGAATTTTTGGGGCCAGACAAAACCTATCCAGTCATTGTGAGCGACGAGTTGAGCCCCGAAGAAAATGAAGCGTTGCTGATTTTATTAAAAAACATAGGAAGGTGATTGGATATTCAATCAATGATCTCAAAGGTATTAGCCCAGCCTTTTGCACTCATCGTATACCAATGGAAGACCAATGTAAGCCTGTAGTGGACCATCAAAGGAGGCTAACCCATGCCATGCGAGAGGTAGTAAAGAAAGAGGTTATCAAGTTACTTGATGCCGGAATCATCTACCCGGTTCCACATAGCGAATGGGTGAGCCCGGACATTGTGTACCGAAGAAAGGAGGTTTGACCGTGGTGAAGAATGAGAAGAACGAATTGATACCGCAAAGAACCGTGACCGGGTGGCGGATGTGTATTGATTACCGTAAGCTTAACAAAGCGACGAAGAAAGATCACTTCCCCCTACCGTTCATAGACGAGATGCTCGAGAGGTTAGCAAACCACGCTTATTTTTGCTTTCTCGATGGATACTCGGGGTTCATGCAAATTCCCATTCACCCGAAGATCAACATAAGACAACATTTACATGTCCTTACGGAACGTTTGCATATAGGAGGATGCCCTTCGGCCTATGCAACGCTCCGGCCTCTTTTCAACGTTGCATGATGGCCGTGTTTTCGGAATTCATCGAAGAAATTGTTGAAGTGTTTATGGATGATTTTTCCGTTTACGGAAGACGTTCATGGATTGCTTAGCAAACTTAGAAAAGGTCCTTACAAGGTGTGCGGAGGTAGATTTGGTTTTAAATTGGGAAAAGTGCCACTTCATGGTTAAGCAAGGCATAGTGCTCGGACATGTTATATCCGAGAGAGGAATTGAAGTGGACAAGGCTAAGGTAGAGACGGTTGAGCAACTCCCACCTCCTACGGATATTAAGTCCTTAAGGAGCTTTCTAGGCCATGCCGGATTCTATAGAAGATTTATAAAGGACTTCTCAAAGATCACTAAGCCTTTAACACACCTTCTTCAAAAAGATGTGGCTTTCGACTTTGATGAGAAGTGTCTAGCGGCATTCCGGACCTTGAAAAATGCGTTGGTGAGTGCTCCCATCATCCAACCTCCGGATTGGAGCCAACCTTTCGAGATCATGTGTGACGCAAGTGACTACGCCGTAGGCGCAGCCTTGGGACAAAGAAAGGAAGGCCGAGTTCACGCCGTTTACTACGCTAGCAAAACTCTTAGTGGGGCACAATTAAATTACGCTACTACGGAAAAAGAATTGCTAGCGGTGGTATTCGCTTTCGAAAAATTCAGATCTTACATCGTGAACTCGAAAGTCATTGTTTACACCGATCACGCAG
Source organism: Cenchrus americanus (assembly GCA_947561735.1). NCBI lineage: Eukaryota > Viridiplantae > Streptophyta > Magnoliopsida > Poales > Poaceae > Cenchrus > Cenchrus americanus. The sequence goes on from OX387240.1 coordinate 97,487,301, forward strand.
CCATAAAGTATCTCTTGGCTAAGAAGGAAGCTAAACCACGTTTGATTCGTTGGATCCTTCTTCTCCAAGAGTTCGATGTTGAAATTCGTGATAAAAAGGGGGTGGAAAATGTTGTGGCCGATCATTTGTCTAGGATGAATCGGGGGCAAGATGATAAAGAGCCCATAGAAGATAAGATGAGAGATGACCACCTCTATAGAGTGCTTGATAAAGATACTTGGATGATCGACATCATTCGAGCAATTCGAAAGATGCCCCTCGATCATCTAGACAAAAACACTCAAAGGAAGATAATTTCGAAAGTAAGAAATTTTTTTGGGATGCACCATACCTCTTCAAGCTTGGCAATGATGGAGTGATGAGAAGATGTGTGCCAAGAGAAGAGAGGCTTGAGATTCTAAGGAAGTGCCACTCGGCGGAGTACGGTGGGCATTATAGCCATTTTCGAACCGAAGCCAAAGTATGGTCGAGCGGATTCTATTGGCCGGAGATGCATGAAGATACTAAAAGATATGTTGCGTCATGCCCCGAATGCCAAAGAACCGGAAACATCTCTCAAAGAAATTCTATGCCTTTGAAATACAACTTGCAAATCGACATATTCGATGTATGGGGCATAGACTTCATGGGCCTTTTAAAAACTCATTTGGATTCGAGTATATACTTGTTATGGTTGATTATGTATCCAAGTGGGTAGAGGCTATACCATGTCGTAAAGCTTCCACGGAGGAGTCCATCACTATGATCAAGAACGTGATTTTTCCCCGTTTCGGTACACCGAGAATCTTGATAAGTGATGGAGGAACTCATTTTACCGGGAAGAACTTCAAAAAGTGCTTGTCCAAATTGGGAATTGAGCATAGGGTCTCCACGGCTTATCACCCACAAACCAACGGACAAGCGGAGACGTCAAATAGGCAATTAAAAAGCATACTTAACAAGACCATAGAGAAGGGAGGCAAGGATTGGTCAAAGAAATTAGACGGAGCTTTATGGGCTTATCGAACGGCGTTTAAAACACCGATAGGTATGACCCCTTATCAATTCGTCTATGGAAAAGCTTGCCACCTTCCGGTTGAGTTGGAACATAAAGCCTATTGGGCGATTAAAGAGATGAACCTTGATCTCGATGCCGCGGTGGTGAAACGGAGAATTCAAATAAGCGAGCTAGAGGAGTTGAGATTGAAAGCTTATGAAAACGCAAGCATATACAAGGAGAGAATCAAAAGGTGGTATGATAAAAGATTGAAGAAAAAAGAATTTAAAGAAGGAGATAAGGTCCTCCTCTACAATTCGAGGTTTAAAACCTTCGGAAAGGGGAAATTGCAGAGCAAGTGGGACGGACCTTATGTTGTGCATTCGGTGTTCTCCAACGGAGCGGTAACCATTATGGATATAAACGGCGATCAATTTGTGGTGAATGGACAGGCGGCTTAAGGTTTACTACAAACCCGACGTCGTGCCCATTCATCATGTTGACGTCTTTACCATGGAGGAAGAGCCCGAACGTCCCGCCTAGGACGAAAAACAAGGCACCAACTTCGTAAATAATTTTTCTTTTAGCTTTCGGGAGTTTTTCGCGAAGATTAACCGGGCCAACTTTTTCCCACGGGCCGAGGACGAAAAAAATAGGGCGGTGTGCAAAAAACCGGACCGACCCGGCCCCCGAGGCAGGGTGGGCCGGCCGGCCCGGGCGGATCGGCCCGGGGGTGGCCCGACGCCCGATGTCCCCGAATTTCGCCCGAATTGCTCCTTTTTGACTTCCTTGTTTGGTCGGAAAATTTTAAGGGAAGTGTAAAAAAGGAAAATAAGGTTCCCGGGGCTTTTCTCTCGGGACTATATATTTGGCCGAATTGGGAGCTCGAGAATCAAACCTTTCAAGCAATGTGTTGCACCCTTGTAGCAGCCATTGAGCCTCCAAAAAGCTTAGAGTTGAAGGTAGAAGCCAAGAAGCCATCGATGGAGGAGGCGATGCGATGCGAGGTCAAGCTACCCGTCAAGAAGACCGCACGTATCCGTTGCGGAGGACGTGTCCCGACCGGAGCTCTTGCATCTCGCAACCCCGTCAAAGGAGAGAAGGTCCCTACACCCGTTCGAAGGTCGGCACGTCTCCAAGGCATCAAGCGCAAGGATTACAAGGAGATGTCGCCGGAGCCTAAGGATTATGGGGATAGCGACTACTCCGACGATCGTAGCCCGAGCTCGTGGGCGGCCGCCGGTAGAGACGATGACGATTGGGGCGAGCAGCCCTACGAAAGGACTCCCGAGGGCCCCAACGGCGACGGCAACGGCGGTGGCGAAGGCGACAACAATGGAGGTGGCGACGACGGTGGTGACAACGGTGGAGATTATGGCGACGACGACCCCTTCGGATTGCATCCGGTGTCTTGTCGAGTTTGCCGTCAATCCATCGCAGCTCTCTACGCGTCGGCCGACGAATGTCTTCAAACCATGGAAGCGATGAAGCGGCGTATGGAGGACTTGGAGCGCGTAGTTGAAGATGACTACAAGTTCCTTAACCGTAACGTGCGCAAACTTTTCGGCATGGTTGGAAACATGAGAGGCAAGTGGTGCAAAGCTTGCTCGAAGTACCATTAGATCTAGTTTTCCCCTTTGGTTTTTGTAAGATACGACGAGGACGTCGTATGTTTTAAGTGTGGGGGAGAGCTAGCTCGCTAGCCTTAGCTTTTGAACTTCAAGTTTAGGTTCGGTTTAATCTTCGTGTGAGAGTCTTAGTGTTTTAATGAGTCTTTAGTTTTTGAGTCTGTTTTAAAAATTTTTGCAAGTGTCTTAAATTAGTGTTGAGTCAAGAAAACCAAATAAAAAGAGAGTCTTTATATACATTTTTGTGTTTTATGTATTGTTTATCTTTATTTACTTGTTTGTTTAATCTTCGATTCTTGATATATGAACACAAGTATGTGGTTTGAAAATCGTTTACCGTGGTGCTTAGTGGAATCGCTACTACTTAAAGTACCCATACCGCACTTCGATCTTGAGCTTCACATGCTAGTTGTGCTATGTTCGATGCTAAAAATTGGAGGATTTCAGTTCTGAAAATTATATTAAAACCCTTGTAATAAAGGTTAGCAAAACCTCTTTTTCCAAGTTGAGAGTAAGAAAAAAATTCCTATCCAAAGCCAAGTTTATTTTCGCTCCACCATAAGTGTGATTAGCACGATGAGTTAGGCTAGGACCCTTCTCTCTTGGTGAGTTTTAATTTCGAGCAATGATCATGTCCTTGTGCTTATCTTTTGTTGCTAGCCTCGTCATACATTCGGTAACATGACTTTCACAACGGAAGTCACGTACATCGCCGAATTCCATACCCAACCCTATACATCTCTTTTGTACATCGTATTCCTTGAACACAACCTATTTTCAAAGTTTCGTCTCGTTTCTAGCATGATTTATTTAGAAATTTCAGATTGTATGCATGCGAGGAAAGAGAGAATTGAAAGCTTTGAAAAGTTGTCAAGAGAGAGAAAAATAAAGAGAAAAAGTATGTGTATGGAAAAGAAAGAAAGGAAGAAAGAAAAAATCATATGTGAATGAAAGAAGAAAAAGAAAAGAGAAAGATGAGTTAGCAATGAAGATATGAGAGGGATGGATCAAGTGAAAGAAAAGAAAAAAAATAATAAAGTGTAAGGAAGGATGTCACGTTGATTGTGAGACGAAACTTTTACTCTATTTCCAACCATGTGCAATCCGACAACGAGGACATCATTGGTGCCTTGAAGTCATAATTTTCTTTTGCCCTTGCACATGTCCACCATTCTAAATCTTCTCATCCTTGATATCCCTACATATGGTTAATTCTCATGATCATTGGCTTTGAAAGGTAGACAACCATTAGAGGAAGTTCTTAGTTTGACAATACTTGTGTTGATTGCGCTAGCCCTACCTATAGCTCCACTTTTACATGATATATGAGAGATTAATGGGAGGTGAGAGTTTTATAAAATTTGGTTAGGATAGACACTTCATATGAGTGACTTGAGAGAGCTTGGAGAAAGGTTTTTGTCTAATACTTGTTGCAGGAATTTTTGTTTTGAAAATCATAAAAACCCTCCGATGGAAGCAAAGAAGTAAGTATGGCTGAAATTGAAGACTTCAAGTGAAAGGTTTGAGTTGTGGGGTAAATCTTGACGTGGTAAAAATTCTAAACGCCCATGTTTATGATTGATATCATTACTTTGTGTTTATGTATTAAAGATGAAGGGATTGACTAACTTGTGAAGAGGGATAAGTGGTACACGATTACACTCCTTGGACGAAGTTCTTTTACGAGTACTTGCTCGAGGATGAGCAAGAGCTAAGTGTGGGGGAGATGTTGACGGTGTATTTTGGTGCACCTAGCATGTTCATTACACTTTGGTTTGGATTTGATTATTGAACTAACCCGCCACTAGGCACACTAATCATATAACAAGTTCATCTTTGTGCATGCATTTGGAAGTGTTGTGTTTATGTAGGAAAACATGGACATAAAGGACGGATTCGCAATAAGTTCAAAGGAGCATTCATGGAGTCTTGTTCGTGTTCATGAGCTCGCTGAAATTACTTCCAATGGTGGTGAGGACCGAAGTGCTACGAGGAACACCCCCGGGATTGAAGCGTAAGAGATCAAACTTCATGCAAAGAGAGCCTCCATCTTGATCGCGAGGATAACGGCGTCAAAATCATCCAAGTGGAAGGGGCAAAGTAGATAAGTGCACGAGGACCCACGGAGCAAAAAGGGCGACCGAACCGGCCAAAACCGGGCACCGGGCCGGCCGGCCCGGTCGGATCGGCCCGGCCCACTTCGGGCACCGGTTCGGTCCCGTCTTCCTTGCCCTCGAAGGATCTTCGACCCTAAAACCCCCGACGCGCCGCCAACACGGGAAGAAGAGGAGTTTATTCGCACCGAGAAGGCCATCCACAAGCTAGAGAGAGAGGAGGAGGATCTCCGGTGGAGATCAACCACCTCGAAGGAAGCACCCTCTCGTGGAGAAGGAGGAAGACACCGGCGGAAGGGAAACCATGATCAACGGTGCCATGATCGCACCTTGATGGGGTAATCTTCTCATTCGTCCATGGGTTGTAATCGATATTGAGATGTAATCGCACTTTGTCGGATTATCTGTCTATCATCTTGTGTTGAATATACTTTATTGCTTAAGGCTTGCAACCGTGCCATAGAGGGAGTAGAGCTCCGATGCTTCCTTGGATCCATTCAATACGCCGTGGCCATCAAAGGTCTAGTCATGAATACCTTCGCGTAGTGACAGTACGAGAGGAGGGAAAGGGCGAAACCGTGGTCACAACCCCGATAGATTAGATTGGTTTTTCATGTCTTTAAGCGATTGCATGCTCTAGTATCGTAGACCCGTGGGCGAGTGTCTTCTCTCTTGATCGTTTATCATTCTCTCTAGTGTAGTTAAGTGTTTTCTAGTATAATAGTAGTTAGGGTTTAGTAGCTAGTGTGTCGTTGTTGATCGAACGCTTGTAATCCCCTTGCTCCGCGGATTGACAAGAACCTTGGGAATCCCGTGGTGAAAAAGGTGTGGGGTCCGTACGCTTGCGGATCGTAGAGGGATACGTCTTTTATCCGTCAACACCTGGATGATCAACACAAGACAACATTCACTTACCCTTATGGAACATTTGCATATAGAAGGATGCCCTTTGGTTTATGTAATGCTCCAGCCTCTTTTCAACCATGCATGATGGAGGTATTTTCGGAGTTCATCGAGGAAATTGTTGAAGTATTTATGGATGAATTCTCCGTCTATGGTAAAACTTTTGTGGATTGTTTAGCAAATTTGGATAAAGTTCTTATAAGGTGTGGGGAGGTTGACTTGGTTCTAAATTGGAGAAATGTCACTTCATGGTGAAACAAGGAATAGTGTTGGGACACGTGATATCCGAGAGGGGGTCGAGGTGGACAAGGCTAAGGTTGAAGTGGTTGAAAAGCTTCCACCACCGACGGACATCAAATCTTTGAGGAGTTACTTAGGCCATGCGGGGTTCTATAGGAGATTCATCAAGAATTTCTCAAAGATTACAAAGTTGTTGACTAATCTTCTCCAAAAAGATGTGCCATTCGATTTTAATGAGAAGTGCTTGGCAGCATTCCAGACACTAAAGAGAGCTCTCATAACCGCACCTATCATTCAACTGCCCGATTGGAGTCAACCATTTGAGATCATGTGCGATGCTAGCGACTATGATGTTGGAGTCGTGTTGGGACAATGAAAAGAAGGCAAGGTACATGCTATATATTATGCTAGCAAAACCCTTAATGGAGCTCAATTGAATTATGCAACAACGGAGAAGGAATTGCTTGCGGCAGTATTTGCCTTTGAAAAATTCAGATCCTATATTGTGAATTCTAAAGTAATCGTCTACACCGATCATGCGGCAATCAAGTATCTTTTGTCTAAAAAGGATGCCAAGCCAAGGTTGATTATATGGATCCTTCTCTTGCAAGAGTTCGATGTGGAGATTTGGGATAAAAAGGGGTCGGAAAATGTTGTGGCCGACCATCTATCAAGAATGAATCGTGAGGATGATAAAGAGCCCATCGAAGACAAGATGAGAGACGATCATCTATATCGCGTCCTTGACAAAGACACTTGGATGATCAATATTATTCGAGCCATACGAAGATGCCACTTGATCACTTAGATAAGAATGCTCAAAGAAGGGCGATGGCTGAGAGCCAAAAATATTATTGGGATGCACCTTACCTCTTTAGACTTGGAGCGGATGGAGTCTTGCGAAGGTGCGTACCAAGGGAAGAAAGACTTGAAATATTAAGGAAGTGTCACTCGGGCGAGTATGGAGGACACTATGGGCATTTTAGGACTCAAGCAAATGTATGGGCTAGTGGGTTCTATTGGCCGGAAATGCATCAAGATGCGAAAAGGTATGTTGCTTCTTGTCTGGAATGTCAAAGAACGGGGAATATATCACAAAGGAACGCTATGCCTTTAAATTATAACTTGCAACTTGATATATTCGACGTATGGGGAATCGACTTCATGGGGCCTTTCACTAATTCAAATGGATATGAGCATATATTAGTAATGGTTGATTATGTATCCAAGTGAGTAGAGGCCATCCCATGACGAAGAGCTTCAGTGGAGGAATCTATATCAATGATCAAGAATGTTATATTCCCATGTTATGGAGTCCCGCGAATTTTGATAAGTGATGGAGGAACACACTTCACAAGAAATAGTTTTAGAAAGTGCTTGTCCAAATTGGGAATCGAGCATAGAGTGGCCACGACTTACCACCCACAAACCAGTGGTCAAGCGGAAACTTCAAATAGGCAACTCAAGAGTATTATTAACAAGACCATTGAAAAGGGAGGTAAAGATTGGTCGAAAAAGTTGGACGAAGCATTATGGGCATATCGGATGGCACACAAGACACCAATAGGTATGACACCATATCAATTCGTATATGGTAAATCTTGTCATTTGCCTTTGGAATTATAGCACAAAACATATTGGGCGATCAAGGAGATGAATCTTGATGTGGATGCCACGAGAATCAAACGGAGAATTCAAATAAGTGAATTAGAAGAGATGAGACTTAAAGCTTATGAGATTGCAACCATCTACAAGGAAAGAATGAAGCGATGGTATGGTAAAAGACTTCAAGTAAAGGAATTCAAAGAAGGCGACAAGGTCCTCCTCTTTAACTCAAAGTTCAAGATATTCGGGAAAGGCAAACTGAAAAGCAAATGGGATGGACCGTATGTCGTCCACTTGATCTCGCCAAGCGGAGCAGTAACGATTATAAATATGAAAGGAGACCAATATGTGGTTAATGGACAGAGATTGAAGGTTTTTCTTCAGCCCGATGTCGTGCCCATCAACTACATTGACATATACACCATGGAGGACGAGCCCGAACGTCAAGCCTAAGACGTAAAACAAGGTAACTTTTCTATAAATAATTTTTTGTTTTCTTTTCTTATTTTTATCAAGTACTTTTCGCGATTTTTAGCTGGACCTTTTCACCACATAGGCTAGTATGCACGAAACACAGAGGCCCACAAAAGATGGGCCACGGGGGCCCAAAACCAGGGGGTAGGCCGGCCGGCCCATACCGACCGGCCCAGCACCCTATGCGTTGGTTCCTGCCAGTTTTTCTCTGGCATACGACTCGGTTTATTTCCTATCTTTACCGACCCTTTTAGCAACTACAAAATTAGGAAAGGTAAGGTTTAGGCCATGTTTTTCCCGAGGTGCTCTTCTTGTGGCAAGTTTCATTAGGTGTAGTAGCTAGCTTTTATCCCTCTTGTTCTTCTTGAAAGATTACGACGAGGATGTCGTAAGATCTAAGCGTGGGGGGAGCTAGCTCTTTTAAAATTTTTGCTCAAGTGGTGGAAGGTAGAGTCTTCAAGTCGAGTCAAGTTTGAGTTGTGTTTTTAAAATTTTTAGCTCGTGATGTGTCTTAATTTAGCGTAGAGTCAAGAAAAAGAACTAAAAAGAGTCTTGCACATTTTTGTCATGCAAGTCTTTTATTTCTTTTGCTTTTATGTCTTTCTTTTGTCCTTATTATTTGAGCATGAACATTGTAAATAATTGTTTACCGTGGTGCCTAGTGGAAGTTTACCTTTGAAAGTATCCATGCTCAACTTTGATCCAGGACCTTACTTTGGCTATCCTTTGAGTAATACTAATATTGGAGGTATTTATTTCTGAAAATTATGAAAAACACCTTGCAATAAAGGTTAGCAATTTCTTTCTCCAAGTTATATATATATAGGACATGGATATTCACCACGCAGCGTGGTGAATATTATTCAGCACCCACCGTTTGTCACAGACGGAGTTCCGGTAACCTATGTTAATTATGAGATTACTCTGTTTCACTTATGAGTAGTAAAAGGCTCTAAAAATTTAAGTCACCTGCCATTTAGCTTCCCTTTTTGCTTCGCGTGGGGTTGGTGAACCTGAATACGCGCCGCCAGCATTCCTTGATGCAACTCCGGTGAGCCCCGACGGCCATAAAAATATTTTTGTTTTATAACTCAATACTTCTGTTAAATCTTGTCTTAGCTGTATGCATGTGCACCGACCTAGCTGATCTCAGTTTCTTCACCAGAGGTCGGAGAAGGATGATGGCACCACTTCTCGCAGCGCGGAGGGTGGCGACATCGAGCTACTCCAAAATTGTTGTAGTTTTGTGGTCGAGGCATGACGAGCGAGGCGGTGTGACACAGGCAATTGTTGACGTGCGATGATAACACACTGCACCATGCGCCATGCCTACAGTCGTGCATCCAGCACGAAGAAGCTCTCAAAAGGTTTCGTCTCGCATGAACGAGAGCAGAGGATAAGAAGCTAATAACTATGGTTCTCTAGTTTGTACTTGCGAGTTCATATTTTGTAATTACTCCATAATTCTGTTTTGTGACCCATATGCTGACAAAAAAGTATAGGTAAATTGTAAAAAAATACTATGTATAGTGTACAACTAGAATATGTGGTCCATTTTTACATATTTGTTCACCATTAATGCGTTATTAAACCTTGATGCAAGTTGTCAACCTTTAAAATTCAAACTACAATTAAGTTAACATAAAATTGCAGCAAGAGAGGGAATTCTGCCACCTAGCACCGGCGAGATTTCAAAAAGATTCCAGTGAGCAACAATTCCACGCATGCATTTTCAAACGGGATCCAAGTGTGCAATTACACTAGACACACCTACTTCATGAGGCTGCTTTGATCACGCGTCAACCTGGCCAAAGCTCCAATAGCCTTGCATTCTAGGAGTTTTACTCGGCTTTGAGCTTTGCCAGTAAAAACCAGAATGATGCTTGATTTGGACCAGATAACTAGATAAATTTTATTATTTCTTCAAGTACATTACCCATGGCCCCTTCATGCTTTAGATTTGTGTCATGTGTGATACATGGACATGCATATCCTTCGAGTCTTCAACAGTACCCATCAAGCATCAGCCCTGCGTAATATGATGAATATAACCCTCCATTGTCATAGACAGAAATAATTATGCTGAGTTTGTGCATTGCATGACAGATTATCCAATTGCATTAGCTAGATGTGTGATTATGTTGAGATTGTGGATCACACAACACTTTACTCCTTGTTCCACAAGAAAGGAGTATGTTCTAAAGATTATTTTTTATTTGATTACTTCTTTGTTCGGGAAAATTACTCCTTGCACCCATGGCCAAATATTTATTGAAAAATTATTCTCTAAATGTATAAAGTTTTCTTTTGGTAGTATTACTCATTTCTAAATCACTCCTCATTCTACAAGGGAATTAAGACCAAGACCTGGTGGCGCCAATCGAGTGCAACACCGACTTTGGAGTGAAGCCATCCTGCATGGCGAAGTGGCAGCATGCATGACACATAATGTACATAAGGAAATCAAACACTTGTCTATGATGTGTCAATGTATTAGGCTCGGTAAAGCTTGTTGAGTTGCTTGCATGTGAACTCCATACATGCAGTATTAACTGATATTTAATATGAGAGATTTGAGTTAATACATGCATGTGTATGCAGAAGGAAGTATAATTTATTTTAGCAAGAGAGATCTTAGGGAGCAACATAAATAAGAGAGATTTAGGAAATTTATTTCGTAGACAAGGCACTTATTGACATATAATTACTGTATTTCGCTTCCGAGTAGTAAAAAAGAAGAATCCCACGTCCCCTTTGAAGTTTTGGGGAGGCACTCTAGCTTTGTGTTTTACTTTATTTGCATCCTAGGAAGGAAAAGACCATCTGCTTATTGATTAAGCACCGCATTTATAGTTTCATGGGAAGCTGAATCATGATAAGTGGCAACTCTGCTTTTGGGCGTGCTAACCATCCAACAAGGCTCAATAGGGTACATGTGATCAGTTGCTTCATCGGAGAAGGATGGTTTCGTGGATCACATGTACACCTAGATTTTCTCCCTTTGGTTCTCGAGCTGTAAAGTCGATTACATGAATAATTCATGAGAGATTTGAGGGGCAATATGGAAAATTCCCCATAACATTAAAGGAGAAATATTCCGGTTTTTACTCCTCCTGAAAAGGAGGAAATTGTCGTCAAACATGGTTTGGTGGACCTTAATATTATTCCTTATTGTGTTATTGACTTTCTTTGATATGTATGGGAGTTATTATTCATGACAATGGAATTTATGAATTACAGAGACATAACATTTGAGATAAGATAATTACTCCAACCACGAATGACTATTCTAATTTTTTAGGAGTAAAAGTCCAACCTATTTTACAGTTGAGAATATGCATGCAAGCAAGCAATCATTAACATCTTAAAAATCCATCTGTCTCTTGCATCAACTAGAATAATTTTTTTAAACTATAAAAATTGAACCAAAACAAATATTGGAGATCCACGGTCTCGGCTCAATGGCGCTCTTTCCCCTGGACATGTCAACGGCATCCTCCTCCACATACAGCTTGAGGTTATATATTTTAGTAATTATTTCTATATTGAATTAATATTACTACTTGAGTCACTAGTAGTAAATATCTCTCATAGTATTTTTTTTTCTTAGTATTACTCCCTAAACTGAAATATTTTCTATAATCTTAACAGATTTGCTCCTCCTAAAATGCTTGATTACATACAACCAAGCAACTTCAGGAGACCTCAAAGCGCACACAAATTACATGAACCACCAAAGAGATCTCAGAAATGCAACAAAGATAGGAAACTCAACACCACAAGCATATTGAAGACGACCTAAATGAGACTGCATTCCCCGGGAGTAGTATATTCTATATTGATTATAGAAAGACTACCTTTCTAATACATTGAGGATCCCGGTTGCAACCGGGCCGGAGCACAACGCCATGTAGCACATCAGTAGTTCAATCAACACATCTCGTCACAGGCAAAGCCTCATGCACGCATGAGCCCGTTGTCCAAGCCAGCGACGAGTGCATTCAGTAATGGTGGGTGCTAGCATGCAATGAGTCACGGTGGTGGCAACCAGGTGGCTGTGCAACTAGAAGAACAGAGACGGTGAGGCTGCAAAGGAATAAAAAATGATGTGATCTACATGGCCTGCAGTGTGCAGTGCTAGTAGATGATGGTGGTCTCGCTGGACACAAGCAACGTACACGCTTGATTGACGTGGAATAATGGACTACGACTGCATATTTATATGTGCAAATTTCCAAACTTGTAATCATTGCCTTAATAACGTCAATTAGTATGGCCCAATTACTCCGTTAATATGTGTGCATGCATGCATAATTATTGGTCCATGCAATTAATTTCTACAGGGGTAAATATTGGAAGCATTTTACTGTTGAGTGATTACTGGCAGGATAACGGAGGGGGTAGGATGCCGTGAGGATGTTAAATACTATTCAACAGCCAGGTTGCTAAATATACATTACACACACACATATATATATACATATATGCACTCCGCCATAAGTGTTGTTTAGCATGATGAATTGGGTTAGGACTTTACTCTCTTGGGAGGTCTAATTTCGAGCAATGATCATGTCCTTGATTAGGGATGGCAACGGGGAAATCCCCGTCGGGGAATGGCACCCCATCCCCGTCCCCGCGGGGCAAATATTTCCCCGCCCCCGTCCCCGCTAGTGCTCGCGGGGGAGCTTTCCGTCCCGTCCCCATCCCCGCACGGGGATTTGTCCCGTGGACATCCCCGTCCCCACAATCGCATCAGTAACTAAAAGGGAATTGTCTTATACAGTATGCATGAATCTCACATTTATAGTGCCTTCAAATTTGAGGAGAAAATGCAAAACTTCATCAAATTCTAACTCCAAATTTACATCATCCAGAACCATGAGAAAACAATGAGATGAGGACAAAAGAATTTGGCATTGCGGAATGCGGAGTGACTCTAGTAGAATTTCCAGCCACAATGGAATTTTATTGCAAAACTAAAAGAGGGAAGAAAACAAAAGTATTTGGTGCCTCTGAATCTGAGCTTCAGTATTCAATCCCTTCATGCTTCTTTCTGTGAAACCAGATGGTCTCCTCTGTGGCCCTGCCCTGTATCTTGCTTAGAGGCGAGTGCACATCAGGTCAGGCGACTGAGGTGCCAAATCATCAACACCTGCTAGGCCCCTACTTCCTGGCGACTTAGCCTATGGCAGCGCGGTAGCAGCAAGGGACGGCTGTGGCAAGGAGGGGGAGACGAGTTGGGGCGGCAAACTTCGGAGATGGGAGCGAGTGGCTGGGGGAGGGAAGACTGAGGGTGAGCTAGGGTTTGGAGGATCTCTGCTGCTTATATATCTATGTTATTGGGCCTAGTTTTGGTGGGCTGCTGGGCGCCTGGGCCGAAATTCAAGCCGGGTTGCGGGGAATCGGGGCGGGGGATGCTATACCATCCCCGCACCCGCTATCCCCGACGGGGATGATGTTGGCCCCTATTATATCCCCGTGGGGATCAATTTCTTACCATCCCCGTCCCCTAATAGAGGAATTCCCCGCGGGGAATCGGGGATCGGGGCCCCGTTGCCATCCCTATCCTTGATGTTATATCTTTTATTGCTAGCCTCGTCATATATTCGGTAATGGGAACTTCACATTGAATGCCCCATACATCGCCGGATTCCATACCCAAAACCATAAACATCTTTTTATCATCTTATTCCTTGAACACAACCCATGTCTGAAGATTCGTTCAATTTTTAGGTAAGGTTTTATTTAAAATTCAGATTGGTATTCATAGCAAAAAGATGGGCGAAAGGCTTCGGAAAAGAGATAAAGATGCGGAGGAAAGAATAAATAAATATATATATGTGTATATGTGTGTGCACACATAAGAAAAAGAAAAAAGAGAAAGAGAGAGAAGAAAACGAAAAGAAAAGAGAGAAAAAGAAAATGAGAGAAAGATCTAAGGCAAGGCAAGAAGGATATAATGAGGAATGATAAGCCAAGTGAAGATCAAGAGAAGTGCGAGGAAGGATGCGATGATGTTGAGAACGAATCTTCAATATTCCATACCATGTGCAATCCGACATCGAGGACATTATTAGTGTCTTGAAGTCATTATTCTTTTCCCCTTTGCACATGTCCACCATTCTAAATCTTCTCATCCTTGATACCCTTACATATGGTTTAACTCTCATGATCATTAGCTTGGAAGGTAAACAACCACTAGAGGATTTTCTTAGCTTGATAATACTTGTGCTAACTTCACTAGCCATACCTATAGCTCCACCTTACATTATAAATGAGAGACTTATGGAAGGTGAGAATTTATGAAATTATCTAGGATAGCCATTCTAAATGAGTGACAAGTGAGGACTTGGAGGAGGACTTTGTCTAATACTTTATGCAAGAATTTTATTTTTAAAAGCTTGTGAAAACCCTCCGAGGGAAGTAAGAAAGAAAGTGTAGTTGGAGATGAGGACCTCTAGTGAAAGGTATGAGTGGTGGGGTAAGTCTTGAGTTGGTAAATCTTTAAACGCCCATGTTTACATTACGATCTTTGTTTCATGCCTCTTATATTAAAGATGAATGATTGACTAACTTGTAAGGAAGGATTTGACGAATCATGTTTCAACTCCTTGGATGAACAACTTGTGAGCAACTTGCTCGAGGACGAGCAAGATCTAAGCATGGTGGGATGTTGGCGGTCGATTTCCGTCAACCAAGAACACTTGTTATGTTATGGTTTGAACTTCATTTTGGAACTAACCCGCCACTAGGCATGCTAATGATATAACAAGTTCACTGTTGGATGTGCATTTCGGAGTATAGTGTTTTTGCAGGAATTCACGTGTTAAATAAGGGAAGATGCAACTAGTTCGGAGAATGTTTTGCAAGACAATCAAGGAGCTCCAACCATGTGCAAACTTTCCCCCAAAGGTGGCAAGGACCAATGTGCTTGAATGGAGAACTCCCGAGGACCGAGATGAAAAGATGGAAGTTCATGCATAAAGATCACTCAACTTGATCGCGGTGATGATGACCTCAAAATGACACAAATGAAGGGAGCCAAGTGCAAAATGTCAAGATAAACCGCGGAGAGAAGAACGGTCCCGAACCGGCCCAAAAAAGGCCCAGGCCGGTCAGCCCGTTCGGACCGGCCTAGCCGACTTTTGTGTCGGTTCGCGTCGCCCTTTCTTCGGTGTTAAGTTTGTGGAACCCTAAGCGCAGGGGCAAGCCGCCATTCACCAGAGACGCTGTCTAGTCCCTTAGAGCCACCAAGGAAGAGAGAATCAACTACGAGAGAGACCCTTGGGGGAGGACACTCGGGAGAGATCATCACCTAGCCCAAGGGAGGTCGCCACGAGGAAGGAGAACGCTGGGAGCTTGCCACGGCACCGCCGGAGTTGAAGGACAACGAAGAACCATCTTCATCGGAGGCATACACCATCTCAACGGTGCCATGCCTAGCGTCATGATGGGGTAAACGTTTCGTTTGCCCATCAAGTTGTAATGGAACTTGAAGTGTAGTCACCTATACATGTTGTTTGGATCATATGTCTATCATACTTATTGCTGATGATGCTTAATGTTTAAGGCTAGCTACCGTGCTTTCGGGGTTGCTCCCCGTAGATCGCGTCAACATACCATGTCCATTAGGGTCAGTATCGATTACCTTCACGTAGTGACATGTACTAGGGAAGGGAAAAGTCTAATCCTTGATCACACACCTAGATAGATTGGATCGGGGCTTTACCATGTTTTGGGTGATTGCATCTTCAAGTGCCTAGACTCCATGGGCATAAGTTCTTCATACTTGTGCATCTTTAATCTCTCTTTAACGTAATCTAGGGTTAGTTTGTATTTACTTTATAGATTAATTTTTCTATCATAAGTCTTCAATCAACTAGATTAGTGTTAGGTTAAACGCTAGTAATCCCCTTGCTCTTTGGGTTGACAAGAACCTTGGGATCTCCCGTAGGTGAAGAAGGGCATAGGAGATCCGTACGTTTGCAGATCGAAACTTCATACGAGTCTTACCTATCAACATCCATCACCCCCTGATTTAGGAGATCAAAAATATTGCAAGTGGCATAATTCTTTTAATCATAATACTAGTGATTGCAATATTTTTAGTCAATTCATACAATCGGCTATTGATTCTGTACGATTAAGGTTTGCTCAAACACAAGGGGATGACCAGTTGGCCACAATTGGTTTTGATGGCAAGGGATCATTAAATCGGTTAGCATCAACCGATTTATCCAAAGATCCGAATTTAATTTTCAAAGAGGAAGATTCAAAGCTCCCAAATGATGAGAAAGACATCGTCCATGACTTGCAAGATCAAGCAATTATTGAGGACGATGAGCCTGTCAAAATCCCAGAGATTACTGGGGGCAAATGGATTTTTCTCCATCAAACCAAGAACCTGCTGCCACTATGCTAGAACAGGCGGTTAGACCGCCTAGGCAAGGAGGTCTAACCGGATTGGACCAACAGATCAGACCGGCTTCCCAACTCGGTCAAACCAGGTCAGGTCTGAATAATCAAAAAATGTTCAGACCTGAACGTCATGTAGGTAATGGAGGTAAAGACCATGTCAAGCATAATGGTAAGAAGCCGAAGCTCACCTTTGCTGAACTTCCGGCTAAATATCAAAAAGATAATGAGGCCAAGCGTGCTAATCGATCAAATGATGCTAAATATTCAAGATTGCCTCCTAGACATAATTATGGGAATTGGGATCGGCAAAGAAAGGGTTTTCATTCCTTTTGAGCCATCAATTCCGGTTTCATATGCTCCATATTCCACTAGTGCTCATCATTATTCATCATGGGGGTGGAGTGATTCATCACACATACTCCGTATTTCAGACCATATCATGTTGAGTATGCAGCTCCAAGACGACCATCACATGCAAGGTAGCCATATGTTGAAAGTGACCGTTTTGAGTATAAAGATCGGTCTAGTGCTCAAAACAAGAAAAAAGTTGTCAAGCAAGTTTGCCGAGTGAAAAGAGATGGTCGCAAGGACAAAAGTTCATATCTGAATTCATTTAATGAAAAGCCGATTAATGTGTTGATCACTTCGGCTATTGGTGGCAAAGGGAAGGAAAAATCATATGTTGATCCTCCAAGTGCCAAATCTGAACAAAAGGAAGTGAAGAGGTCGAAAAACAAAAGAGGGGCACTACTATCCAAAACCGAAGCAAAGTCAAGTCATCCACTTAGTTTATCAAATTGGCAGAAGAAGAAGCTACAAAAGCTTAGTGCTCAAGAGCTGAGGAAGAAAGGCATGGTCTGGATTCTTAAAGGAAGCATTCGGACGCACACGGGTGATGATCAAGCAAAAGGTGCAACACAGTTGAAAGAGAAGAAAAGATATGAGAAGCAGTCTTCAAAATTGAGGTTTGCACCAAATCATCAAAATTATTGGTCATTACCTAGTTCATTTGCTTTACATATGCCTATGTTTTGGAATTCATCCTTAAATATGCTTGACTATCCCTCATTCTTATTTTTGGTCCTTGGGTTCGACATGGATCATCTTTATACCGTAAAGGGTTATCAGCAAATTACTATGCATATTGATTAATTTGCAAAAGATGAAATATGTAGTTCTTAGAGATGGTTTTAATTTGTGAAGTTATATATCTCTACTCATTTATTTCGGTTGTGCATATTCTTATGGATGAATTCTTAAATGATGATATTGAATGATCGTCTTTCACAACATACATGGCCGATGAATCTCTCAGATCATCGTCCTAAACCGATAGCTTCCCGGTGAAAGGTTGCTTATAACCATTTTGGTGACTTAAGTGCTCGGAGGCAAGGCTTAAGCAAAAAGAGTAATTTACCACTATGGAGTTTTTATTTACTAAATCGGTTTGCAAGATTTCTCAGAATGTTGGTGTTGTCCTTATCTCACCAAATAATGGCATTTTGAGATTTTTAGCCGGTTGGTATATTTAGCATCAATTAACAAGCCGAATGTGAAATTATTTCTATTCAGGCTAGATTTGAGGTTGTAAAAATCATACTCATACATTTAGTGATTCATTGTTTAAGGTGCAACAAGCATTTATGTTTAAATGGGTCACTAAATATTTTCTTAATAAATGTCTTGAGAATTATCTCAATTTGATATCCACCTTGTATCTAGACACAAAAATTCAGGATCAATATTCTTAAATAATAAACAAGAGGACATTTACATGAGAGATGTCGATGTTTAAAGAGTATTGGAGCACATCCTGGACCAGCCAGTTTGACCGCCATTGTGACCGGTGTGACCACGTGCCATCGGTCTGACCGCCAATGGGAACGGTATGGCTACAGTTTTGGCTATTGAAGTTTCTGCGTTTGATTAAGCCAAGATCGGTAGCTACTGGAGTTTATTGTCAGAGTGCATAATCCAAGATGCATTAAATATAAACAAGAGGGGTTCAAGAAATAATCTGGCCATTGTCAATCTAAGGTAATTGTATCACCTTACTTCGCTTATGGTTAAAATTAATTATGGATGTAATACTGAATTCTTATATCCTTCTCTATTGTTAAATTGAGAAGTGTTGCAATGACCAATTGAAATAAAAGTAATTTGGTCGCTTTAGGCATCCATAAAGACTTGCAAGTGTGAAATGAGTTTAAATTAATATTTCAATACCCCACAACTGAGCTAGTGTGCTCAGGTTTGTCTAATTCACACAATATGCATAAACAGGAGCAACAAGTTGTATTCTTCATATTTCGCAAATTCAAGTAATATGGCCGATAGATTCTGTCGTCCTTAGAAAGTAAAACTTGTTTGCTATTCTTGTGCTTAACATTGTTCCTGCAGTTCTGGTGTTGAATACATATTTCTTGGTACGCAAGCTTTACCAAGAAACAGGAGGTATATGTTGACACCCGATTGGCAGGTCTGGGACCGGTTAGACCGGTATGACAACCCGGTTAGACCGGCCCGGGAAAGTTGCTTAAAAGGTAATTTGGACACCACCATTGGATAGTTCTCGTCGGGTAGATCAAGATCAATATATAGAAAGTCCAATTCGGAGTCCGGATGAGAGATATATGGCTTCTGGAAGATCTGCACGTCGGACACGCGGTTAAACCGGGTCCAGGGGGCGGTTTGACCGGCCTACCCTGCCAAATCTGAGTTAGGAGTTGTATTTCTACGTGGAATTTGTATAGGCTTCGACTCTTATTGGGGCAAGACCTCCCCACCCTATATTTATGAGGGGCCTTGAGGGGAACACAATCGAATCTATCAATTACCTTCTACTTTTCATCCTCCCAACACCCTCTCCAACTTCCATGCTTCTCGTCTCTTGATCTCCACGACTTGAGATGGCGTCCTGGGGCCTCCTGATCGACCTAGGGCACACCAGCGACGTCCACGCCCTGATGGGGTCCCTCCCGGGCGAGAGCTTCAACGGTCTTTGCTAGTTTGCTCATAAACTAGTCGTTCTTCGCCATGTAAGTGCGTTGGTTATCTCTATGCTGGTTTGCTTGTAAACCTAGCCATCCTACATCACGTAAGTGTGGTAGTTACCTTCCTGAACGCTCGAGTTAGGCAAACCCTAGGTCACCGGTCTGACCGGTGCGCCTGATCGTTCTGACCGGTCCCGACGACGACTTTGCTTTTCATTCCCTTCGCGACCCGCACGCTCACGTGCTCTCGTGTGTTGACCCTGAAAAGCGTCAACACCTACATATTCAATAAAAAATATTATATCATAACACCAAAATCACTCAGTGCAAAGACTTAGGTAACAAAGTATTTTTTTTGAGCAAAATAGGTAACAAAGTATTGCATTGATTATGGAACCGAGTCCTTAAAAAACAGGGTGGTTGGCTGTGACCAATACCGGGTGGTTGTAAACGGACCCTTGGTCCGGTTCATGTTTCAACTCAGCATCAACTCGAATTTCCTCAAGGAGGATTGAGTATGAACATGCTGATTTCGGTGACTCTCCATTTCCTGATAGCTCACAATCCTACTCTTGCAGAGTACCGTGCATCACTATACAGTGCCATTAGCAAGCTTCATTAGCACTACCAAACATCACTGTTTTTGTGTGTATCATTGTCCCCTCTTGACCTTCCTCCACTCAAGTAAGCTCGTATCTCTGAAATCTTCAAGTGCTTCTGGCTTGTGCTCTCTTCCTTCTTATATAGGAGTGGCATCATTAATTCAGTATTGCACTGATACTGACCAAAGTCTTTTTAGCCATCTGGTGAGCCAAGAGCTGCAGTAAACTCTAGACCAACTTTGTACTGAAGCTGTCCTGCCATTTTGCATTTTTTTGCTAAGCTTGTCAGTTTGTTAGCAAAATTTAGATGGAAACAGAGCGTGTTGGTGAAAAACACTAATGCAGACGGTAATTTTATGACCTTTGTGGTCCTGTCCTGCACTGATTAATCAGGAGGCCATGTGCTGGATATGGTTATCACTCAGTGTACCGAACCAAGATCGAGCTTCACCGGACAACAGCTTTCAGCACAATAACAGAGTTTTCAATCTGATCTGGTCCAAATGAAAGGGTAGAGGAGGGACTACTAATAGTATCCATATATGTTCAAAACAAGCAACTTAAGTCAAGATATATCCTCACGAGCCATTTGGAGTTGTTGGAACATTTATCAGCTTTCAGGTTATTTGATGTCTCTGCAACTTTCGTGTAATTTGAATTTGAAAAAAAAATATAGTTCCAGAACTAACTTTTTCAAGCATTTCCAGTGAGTCCCTTGATGTCTCGGCTTCTAAACTGCAGAACAGATCATTCAGATTTATATACCATTCTGAACACCATTCCTTGAAGAGAAATGTGTGGAACAACTTCAGTCGAACAAAAAGAGGTTTTTTACGGTACACAATACCACCATGTACCACCGGTTGAAAAGGACTCGTATGTAATAGAAAAGGACCTATATGTAAAGATCCGATGGTTGAGATTTATTCTATACCACCGGTTTTTTTAGTGTGGTATGGGTGGTATTCATAGGTGGTATCAGTAGTATATGGGTATATACGGAAATATACAAAATAATATTGTTGTAATATATGAAATCAAGTCTTTTTATGTAACCTTGGTATCGGGAAATTTTTTCCAAATAATATACATCGAGCAAATTAACATTTTACCCACGGTAAAAAACTGGAAAAAAATCGATATACCACCATACTACCGTTGGGTGGTATTGTGTACAGTAAAAAACCTCAACAAAAAACAGGTTCAGCCAATATGAGCCTTCTTTTATTTATGATCAAGAGAGTAACATATTTTAACTTTCAACTTAATTAAGTGTAGCACTCCAAAGTATTGTAACTTGCTACGAATTGTAACAGACTTGAGGCCATGATATCAATGTTTCTATTGGAGTAAGTAAAGCTAACTATGCTGCAAAGTTACAGCAACATCATGCCTTTTAGCTCACTCCTCTTAACTGCTGAGGAATTTTTTAAAGTCCAAAGTACCAAGCATGTTCGACGCTCAGCATTCTTAGGGCTTGTTCGCTTCTATCGGATTCAATCCGGACGGAATAATAGATATATCAAGAAATTTGTGATAGAGACTCGGATTCATTCCGGATTGAGATTTAATTTACTCATCATGATAGGTAGAACAAGAGACCGAAGAGCCGGATTGATTCCACACTGACTAGTGGATTGATTTCGAGTCTCATGGTGTGCCTATCATGAGTAATTAATTTTCGGCCCGGAATAAATCCGGATCTCTTATAGTATCTATCATGATTTTCGTATTACATTTATCAATTCCGGTCAGAATCAACCCGATGGAAACGAATGAGGCCTTAAGTGACCGGCAAGCTTTATCCACTCTTCATCAACCCAGATCGGTGAAATACGTACTACCAGGTAGGACAAATGTGTTGCTGCATTCCTCAATACCCCTCATTCCTAATCCTGCATTGTGTGCTTGTACGCTAGTACTCTGTGTAAAATTCAGAGGAGAGGAAGATCTGGGTGGAATGCCTTAGCTCCTTCCTGGGCCGGCGGTTTCGTGTTATATAGGCAAGGAAGATCCCCTTGCATGGATTACAAGTAGATGCATGAGATAAAGATATTTCCAGCTATCTAGTTATGATTACAACAACCTACAACAACTACTAGCTAATATCTTTATCTCATGCGTATACACATCTGTTACAATCACATGTCTATCTAACACACCCCCTCAATCATAATCGTGTAAGGTTAAGATTGTTCTTGAAGTTCTCCAATTGTCTAACCGTCAATGCTTTGGTGAAACCATCAGCCACTTGATCTCCTGTTGAAATATACTCGATCTGCAAAAGTTTATTAGCAACTCTTTCTCTCACAAAATGATAATCCACTTCTATATGTTTAGTCCTGGCATGAAACACTGGGTTAGCAGAAAGATATTTAGCCCCAATATTATCACACCACAACCGTGCCATAGGAGGACAAGAGATCCCTATCTCTTTCATCAATGTTTGAATCCACATCACTTCTGCTATAGCATTTGCTATTGCCTTGTATTCAGCCTCTGTACTCGACCTGGAAACTGTTGCTTGTTTCCGTGCACTCCAGGAGATTAAGTTTGATCCCAAGAACACAGCAAAACCTCCTGTAGATCTTCTGTCATCAAGAGAACCAGTCCAGTCTGAATCAGAGAAAGCAGTGATCAACATTGACCGAGATTTGCCGATCTTAAGCCCAATCCTGGTATCCAGCTTCAAATATCTTATTATACGTTTTACAGCAGCCCAATGAGTTGTAGTTGGTGCATGAAGAAACTGACACACTTTATTCACTGAAAAGGCTATATCTGGTCTCGTGAGTGTCAAATACTGAAGAGCACCTACTACACTTCTATATTGTGTTGCATCTTTTTCTCCCAAAGGTGTACCCTCATGAATAGACAATTTTTCACTAGTTGACAAAGGCGAACTAACTGGTTTACAATCAGCCATATTCATCTTCTTCAATAAATCGGAAGTATATTTATCTTGTGTAAGAAAAATACCATCTCTCAACTTAGTTACCTCAATTCCAACAAAATAGTGCAACTCTCCCAAGTCCTT
The DNA here is from genome assembly GCA_947561735.1 of Cenchrus americanus. Classification (NCBI taxonomy): domain Eukaryota; kingdom Viridiplantae; phylum Streptophyta; class Magnoliopsida; order Poales; family Poaceae; genus Cenchrus; species Cenchrus americanus. Next base: position 97,510,291 of record OX387240.1, read on the forward strand.
CAAAGCGAACTCTCGTCCCAAGCTACGCAACAAGCCTGTAGTTGCCTCCTTACTTGAACTGGCTACTATAATATCATCAACATAAACCAAGACAAATACAGGTAAATATCCCTTGTTAAAATAGAACAATGATGTATCTGCTTTGGAGGGTTTGAATCCAAGACTCATAAGCTTGGAACTCAAGCGTGCGTACCACGCCCTTGGAGCCTGTTTAAGACCATATAGCGCTTTATCGAGCTTACACACATATCCTGGCAAATTTTTATCTTCATAACCTGGTGGCTGCTTCATATAAACTTCTTTTTCTAAATCACCATGCAGAAAGGCATTTTGAATATCTAGCTGCCTCAAAGTCCATCCTCTAGATATAGCTACAGACAGTATAATGCGAATAGTAGCCATTTTCACCACAGGACTAAAGGTATCTTCATAATCTACACCATACCTTTGTTTAAAACCTTTTTCTACTAAACGAGCTTTATATTTGTCCAAGCTACCATCTGCCTTTCTTTTGACTTTCCAAACCCATCTACAGTCTATGACATTTCTACCTTTCTGAGGAGGAACCAGATGTCATGTTTTATTTTTCATTAAAGCTTCATATTCTATACCCATTGCATCATGCCATTTTTTATCCCGCAATGCCTCATCTAAATTACTTGGTTCACTAGTTGAGGTATAGCAACCATAACTAATAGTACCATTTGTATATACCTTTGGTTTCCGTATGCCAGCCTGAAGTCGTGTACGTGGTCGTGCATCAGTTGGAGGAGATGAAGCATCTGCTGGTAGTGGCGATGATGGTACTGATGTGGCCACAGCAGCAAGCACAGATGAGAAATCCACACCGGATGAATCCTGCGCAGCTGATCCAGACGCATGTTCGTGCACAGGAGAGGTCGCTCTCGGGGCGGCAACCTCGTACCCCCCTGCGTCCGACGGCGACGCCGGAGGAGGCCGCGTGTCACCAAGTGACAGGATCGGGGCCGAAGCTGGCGCTCGGGGCAGCCGCGTGTCGCCGGTCGCCTGGCGCGGAGAAGATTCCCCAGGGACCGCCGCTGCAGATGGATTGCGCGCGGATCTCGGGAAAGATCGCGGCGGCGCCCCAGGGAGATCAGCGCGGGAAATTGCGCCGGGATCGTCTGTGATATCCGGATCCTGCAGAATCTGCACATCTTCTTGGTTATTAGTGTTAGCCACATGATCATCTACTAACTCACCCCCGGTAGGATTGGATAGATGTTTAGGAAGGAGGAGAATTTCTGTAGCTAACCGAGAACCAGCATTAGGATGAAGTTTTGTGAAAGGAAAAACATTTTCATCGAAGACAACATCCCGAGATATATAAACTCTTCTAGTTTTAACATCAAGGCACTTAAACCCTTTGTGCAAATTGTTGTAGCCAAGGAACACGCACTCCTTAGACTGAAACTCAAGTTTTTTGTTGTTGTATGTGTTGGGGAAGTTGGTCTTCGGAAGCATCGCCCCCGTCCGCCCACGCTGGCACCCTCGGTCTGTCTACGGCTTCGGTTCGACGTGGCGACCCTTCGCTGCACAGGGCACTAACGAAACACTAACGCCGCTTGTGCCTCATGAGTCTCGTTGTGCAGGAATGACCCCTTGTGGCGGCGCCAGCCTTCGGCGCCGAAGGTCTTGTCGGCCGCGCTCCGTGACGAAGGCCGGGAGGGCCGGGAGCGGTAAGCGCCGGCCGAGGATACCGCGTCCGGACCGGCGGCGGTGCAGACGAAGCGTATGCGGAGGCTCGACGCTCCGGATCCTGGGCTGCCGCCTCGTCACCGAAGGTGCGACGGCCCTGGACACGTGGCCACCGCCAACGTGTAAAGTGGGCTCCGGACGAGGCAGAGACAAGGGCGGCCGCGTGTAAAGGTGTTTCGGCCGTACGAAGACACGCTGGAGGCCTGTACGACGCGGGGACTTACTGTTATACCCTTGTAAAGTGTTTAAAGCGGTTTGTCAGGAACGGAAAAGGTGTAATTGAGGCAAATGACTATACCCGGGGGTCTCCTATAAATAGTGAACCCCTTGTAATGAAACGGACACACTGTAATGAGAAGAGAGCACCGAAGGCGTTCGCCGCACTTCGGCCTTCGGTCCGCCGAGTTTTCCCTTATTTCCTTTTCGGTCTCATTAAGTTTCTGCGTCTCCTTTCCTCGCCCAAGTAGAAATAGGAACCCTGCGAGAGTGAGCGAAGGAAGGGAGAGAACTCAGGGGGGCCGTTGTGTCGGCGTCCACCCTTCGGCCCGATTTCCACCAACGGCTTGGCGCCCACCTCGTGGAAGATCTCAAGACCACATGGCCAGGACACGTTCGGCAGGCGCCGAAGCCGCAACGGCTCAGGCGGCGACCCCTCCACTCGTGTCGGAGCCCACCAACCCATCCTCTTCGGCCGTCCGGCCTTCGGCGGGAACCGGTGCCGTGCCGAGCGCGCGGAGGTAGAGCACACCGCTTCGGGGATGCTCGAAGTCGCCCTCGAGGGGCCGGGGGGCTTCGGCGCAAGACATCGAAGCTCTCCGAAGGATCCGGCCCTCGTCGGCGGCAAGTCGGTGTCGGCTCACCCCCGAGCAGAGACGCGCCCATCCTCCTCGCGGATGCAACCACCCCGGCACCGGGATGCGGCTCCACCCCACACCGCCTCCGACGCCATCGACTTCAACATCGAGCGGCCGAGCGCTACCTCGCCATGCCGCAAAGCCGGATCGCCGGCGCAACGCCGCCACGAAGAACCGCCCCGACCCCCGCCCGCACCGACACCGACGCCCGCCGCGCATGCCGCGCCGGCGGCCCGCGAACATGCCCGGCTCACCCCCGCGAGCCATGCGAGGCTCGGCTCCGGATCAATGGAGGCGGCGAAGGATGCCTCCGAAGGTCAAAGCATAGGGCACCGCCAAGACAAGGGCGGTGTGCACGAGCACTTCGCTCCCGACGACGCTCCACTTCGTAACGTGGTCCCGGTGTCCCCGCTCTCTCGTCGAGCTTGAGAGCGCGCCGTGGCCTCGTCGATTCAACGCCAACACCCCGCCCCGCATGACGGAGACTACGATCCCAAGGAGTTCCTAATGAAGTTCGAAGCAGCGGTTGAGTCCAATGGGGGTGACGCCACCACAAAGGCGAAGGCCCTCGTACTCGCGCTCAAGGGAGAAGTCCAGTATTGGTATGCCAACATACCGAAGGGGCACATAACATCTTGGTTCCAGCTGCGGAACAAGTCGCTCTCCGGCTTCAAAGGCATGCAGGTCGAAGAGCTAGACTCCAACGACCTCGTCAACATGTGTGTCCGGGGGGACCGCGAGTCGCTACAAGAGTACATGCACGGGGTTGTCAAATTGACGGCACGTGCGCCCACGGTGTCCGAAAGCGACATCATCGACGCCATCGTCGGGGGCCCGAGGGTTGGAAAGCGCCAAGATGTGCTTGACGGGGGTCAAGCCGAAGTCTCTGCAAGAGTTATTTGAAGTCATGCAAGAATACTGCAAGTCTGACAAGGGCCGCCGCCGAAGGATCGACCGAGCGAACGCAAAGAAAGAAGCGAAGCAACAAGGGCAGTGGGACCAACCGAAGGGGTGGCATAACCAGCCGCCGAAGCAAGCGAACCGTCAGATCAACAATGTGTATGCGCCCCCTGACCAGCACCAGAACAAGGGCGGCGGGCACAAGGGCGGATACAAGCACAACAGGGGGCCGAAGCCACAGCAACATAGCCAGCCGCAGCGGGCCGGCGGCGAGCGGTTTTTCTGCTGGCTCCACGGGATCGATGCCCAGCACCACACGCACCAGTGCCCTGCGGCGGTCAAGATGAAGATGGAGTGGGAGGCGGAGGAGAAGGCGAAGGCAGCAGGCATGGCCGTGAACCATGTCATGAAGTACCAAAATGCGGGCCAGTTCAGGGCCCTGCCACCACCATACCATCACCAACCCTACCAACCTTCGGCACCTGCACTTGCTTTCCACCCACCACAGCCTTACGCATCCCCCGCGCCGCAGTTGCTCCCACCTCCTCCACCGCTCACGCAACAGCCTTCGGTCTTCGTGCCTTCGTGGCCGAACCCAGCCACCCAACACCAAGCACACTACACCCATAACCAACCCCCACCACCACCCACACCAAAGCAAGAGATCCCTGACCCCAGCAGCTCGGGGATGACGGGCATGCTCAACATAATCAATGCGATCTCCGGCGGATCCAATGAGCCGACCCACGAGACAAAGAGGCAGCGCCAAGACTACTACCGAAGCGTATCACATATTTGCTCCGGCAAGTATTTTCACCTGCCATGGTCCCATGTCCCCATAACCTTTACGGCGGTCGACATCCGGCCGCAAAGCACTACCCCCACAACGATCCGCTCGTCATAAGGGCCAACATCGGCAAAAACACAAAGTACTACTTCGGCAACGACGTGGGGAGGATCCTCGTCGATAACGGCGGCTCGGCGGATATCCCGACTCGGCAATGTTTCACCGGCATGGGGTTCAAGAAGGAAGACCCGAAGAAGGCGAACACCCGCCGTACGGCTTCGGCAACAAAAAAAATCGAAGCCCTGGGCAAAATTGATGTCAATGTATCCTTCGGCCAAGACGCCACCATGAGAACTGAGGTCATAACATTCGATGTTGTGGACTTCGCGTACCCGTACAACGCCATCTTCGGCCGCAACACCATAAACAAGTTCGCGGCGGTTATCCACCAAGGGTACCTGCTAATGAAGATACCAACGGCGGCAGGAGTAATATCAGTCTACGGCAGCCAGGAGGAGGCCCGAAGAGCCGAGCGCAACACTTCGGTCCACAACAGACAAGTCCATGTTATCAATGAAGACGAGAGCAACGAAGCTGCAGTGGCCGAGGAGCACAAGGCCGAAGCCCAGATGAGGCAGTCCATGAAGGGGGTCGAAGCTGAACGCATGAAGGCTGTCGACGTCACAAAGACAGTCCCCTTATGCGCGGATGTGCCAAGCAGAACCGTGATGATAGGCGCTGAGATCAGCGCAGAAGACGAAAGTCGACTCTTGCAGTTCCTTCGTAACAACCAAGATGTCTTCGCATGGTCCAAGTCTGACCTGACAGGCGTTCATCGCTCAGTCATAGAGCATGCGCTCAACACTGACCCAAGAGTTAAACCGAAGTTGCAGAGGCAGTGGCCCATGTCGGCAGATAGAGTCAAGTCTGCGGAGGCCGAAGTGCAGAAGCTGCTCGACGCAAGAATAATCAGAGAGGTCCAATACCCCATCTGGGTGGCAAACGTGGTCATGGTACCGAAGAAGAACGGCAACATGAGAATGTGCATTGACTTCACTGAACTCAACAAGGCATGCCCGAAGGATCCCTTTCCACTGCCAAGGATCGATGTCATTATTGATCAGGCCGCCGGCTGCGACATGTTAAGCCTCTTAGATTGCTTCTCCGGCTATCACCAAGTGTGGATGCGAAGGGAGGACGAAGCAAAAACCGGATTTACAACCCCCTTTGGTGTCTTCTGCTTCGTCAGAATGCCCGAAGGCTTGCGCAACGCCGGGTCAACCTTCAACCGCATGATGAAGCTGATCCTGGGCAACCAGCTGGGGCGCAACGCTTCGGCGTACGTCGACGACATCGTCATCATGAGCGAAGAAGAGCAAGATCACATCGCAGATCTAACCGAGACCTTCGACAACATGAGGCAAAATGGCCTCAAGCTTAACCCAGAGAAGTGCATCTTCGGCATCCGGAAAGGGCAGCTGTTGGGCTGCATGGTTTCCAAGCGGGGCATTCAGGCGAACCCCCAAAAGATCGAGGCCCTACGAAGGATGCAGCCCCCAGCCACCCGAAAGGAAGTCCAAAGGCTTACTGGCAGAATCGCCTCCCTGAACCGATTTATCTCAAAAGCCGTCGAGCGAAGCTTGCCTTTTTTCAAGGTCCTCCGAGCAAACTCAGCCTTCCAATGGGGCCCAGAGCAGCAGCAAGCCTTCGCTGAACTGAAGAAATACCTTGAAGATGCTGCAATCATGACCAAGCCGTCACCGAAGGCCGACCTGCTGTTGTACATCGCGGCAACCGATACAGCAGTCAGTGCAGTGCTCGTGGAAGAGTGCAGGGAGGCAGATGTCCTGAGGCAATTTCCTATATACTATGTCTCCGAAGCCCTGAGCGGCTCAAAGCTGCTCTACTCCGAAATGGAAAAGATGGCATATGCGGTTGTGATGGCAAAAAGGAAGCTTCGGCATTACTTCCAGAGCCACAACGTCTCGGTACCCACAGCTTTCCCCCTTCGGGACATGTTCGAGAACAAGGAGTCAACAGGCAGGATGGGCAAGTGGGCCTCGGAGTTGGCGGAGCATGTCATAAGCTTCGTCGCCCGCAGCGCAATAAAATCTCAAGTCCTCGCTGACTTTGTAGCTGATTGGACGCCTTCGGTGCCGAAGGGGGAAGCAGTAGTCATAGAGCCAATATGGGAGGTCCAGTGTGACGGAGCATACTGCCACCTTGGTTCGGCGGCCGCAGCAGTCTTAAAGTCCCCTTCGGGCATCAAACTCCGATATGCCCTGCGGCTGAACTATGACAACTGTACAAACAATGTGGCAGAGTATGAAGGTCTGCTGCTCGCACTTCGGAAGGCCAGGGCTGTAGGTGCCAGGAGGCTCGTCATCCTGACGGACTCTGAGCTTGTCGCTTGCCATATTGGGAAAACCTACAAGGCAAAGAACCCAGATATGATGAAGTATCTACAAGCCGTCCGAAGCATGGAGAAATTCTTCATCGGCATCACAGTGAGAAGTTTTCCCAGGAACCATAACAAGGAGGCCGATGCTATTGCAAAGGCAACTGCGCTGAATGAACCCCTGCCACCAGATGTTTTTTATGAAACAACCACATCAAGGTCCGCAGCCGACGAAGCAGCACCCCCAAAGTTTGTGAACGCAATTCAGAGCGAGGACTGGCGCGCCCCAATAGTGGCGGCGCTCAAAGGATATTATGAGGCCGAAGATGGAGTCACCGCCAAGAGGGTGGCAATCAGGGCGAGGAACTATCACCTGGTCGACGGCAACTTGTACCGAAGAGGGGTGTGCGCTCCACTATTAAAGTGCATATCAGTCACCGAGGGGGAAGCGACTATCGCACGAAATCCACGGCGGCATGTGCTCACACCACCTCGGCACCGCAGCTTTGGTGCGAAAGCTTTCCGCCAAGGTTTCTACGGCCTTCGGCGCAGCGCACGCCCACGACATTGTGCGACACCGTCCCGCAGTGCCGGCGCCACGCGCCCTACAGCAAGTTTGCTTCCAACGAGATACAGTTGTTACCACCGGTGTGGCCCTTCGCCCGGTGGGGTGTTGACATCGTCGGCCCGCTACCCACGGCACCTGGAAACTACACTTACGTAGTTGTGGCGGTTGAATATTTCTCCAAGTGGGTTGAAGCGAAGCCGTTGCTGAGCATCACATCGGCAACCATTCAGAAGTTCTTCTGGCAAAACATAGTGTGCCGCTTCGGTGTCCCTCACGAGGTCACAGTGGATAATGGCAAGCAGTTTGACAGCACAGAGTTCAAGGAATTCTGCGCATACTTGGGAACGAAGCTGTGCTTCGCTTCGGTCTACCACCCACAGTCCAACGGGGCGGTCGAGCGGGCCAACGGAATCATCTTCGCTGGCATCAAGAGGAACATCACTGACTTACCCAAGAGCAAATGGGCCGAAGAGCTACCGAGGGTAGTTTGGTCCCACAACACCACCACATCCAGAACTACCCAGTTCTCCCCCTTCAAGCTGCTGTACGGGGAGGAAGCCATGCTGCCCGAAGAATTGTGCCTGGGCACCTGGAGGAATACACCTTCCGGAGACGAAGACCTCAAGGCTTCGGTTCAGAACATCGAGGAGGTCCGCTTACAGGCAGCCGAAAACCTCTTGGCCTACCAAGACGAAACCCGAAGGTGGAAAAACAAGAAGATCAAACCAAAGCTCATTCGGTCAGGGGACCTAGTGCTACGAAAGGTGCCGAAGGGCAAATTGAAGGGTAAGATGCACGGGAAATGGGAAGGCCCGTTCATAGCAACGGCCACCGCAAACGAAGCAGCCTTCAAACTGCGTCGGCTGACGGGCGACGAAGAGCCATACACCTGGAATGTGGATATGCTTCAGAAGTACTTCGTCTGAGGCAGCTGCGAGTTCTTAGCATAGTCTTTGAGTTTCAATAGTTTCTCTTTCCTTTAGGTCGAAATACCGACTTTGTATCCTATGTACATTAAAGTAGTGGGGGACGTACTCTTTTCCTCACGGGGGAAGCTTCGCGGTTCCCCTCCGGATCCGCGAAGTGTGAGGTTTTTAATGAGGCGGCCCTTTGTATCCCTTCGATTTCTGACATGTAATATAAGTCAGCTATCCCCCATCCCTTCGTGTGCAGTTTACCTTTTCTTTCTAAAAGAATGCTCTCGCCACTCTATCGAAGCTAGGCACACCGCCTCCGGGGGGGCCTAGACTCCGAAGTGGCCTTCGGCGCGGTAAGTAACAGCCTTGGCGCGGATCGCCTTAGGGGCACGCACACCAAGCCTGTCACTTATCGTCGTGATCGAAGAGAGAACCGCTTGAAGCGGGGCACGGCCATGATTCGGCCGAAGTAAGCGCACGCCTGGAGCGATGCGTCGGTCTCGAGTTGACCGAAGAGACAACCGCTCGAAGCGGGGCAGGGCCATGATTCGGCCGAGTAAGCGCACGCCCGGAGCGATGCGTCGGTCTCGAGTTGACCGAAGAGACAACCGCTCGAAGCGGGGCAGGGCCATGATTCGGCCGAAGTAAGCGCACGCCTGGAGCGATGCGTCGGTCTCGAGTTGACCGAAGAGACAACCGCTCGAAGCGGGGCAGGGCCATGATTCGGCCGAAGTAAGCGCACGCCTGGAGCGATGCGTCGGTCTCGAGTTGACCGAAGAGACAACCGCTTGAAGCGGGGCACGGCCATGATTCGGCCGAAGTAAGCGCACACCTGGGGCGTTGCGTCGGTCTTAAGTTGACCGAAGAAAAAAACCGCTTGGCGGCCAGAGAAAACGCATCCCTACGGTGGCGCGTTGGTCTCGCTTTTGTCCAAAGGAAAAACACTTAGTGCAAAACGAGGCCGCGACTGGGCCGAAGTGAACGCACACTCAAAGTAGCCCTTCGGTCACGTCCTAGAACGGTGAGTAACCCGCCTTGCGCGGTTTACACAACAGATTCGGATCGAGAAGGCGAGCCATCACACGTTAACTCTAAAGGAGAAGCGCGGTGCCGCTTCATCCTAACGAACTCAGGGTTTTCCTCGATCAAGCACGCAGCGCGAAAAAGACAGGCAAAAAACACCTCTCGTCCACACCTTCAACTTGCAACGTCCATCGCAAAAACAATATAACTATACAAAACAAATAACAGTGTAGTTACAACACATTCTGCCTCGGACAATAATTGTACAAAGTCGCACTCAGACATCCGCTTCGGGCATGCCGCGAACACTTCCGGGGGGAGTTCCGAAGTCCTATGCTTCAAGTCTTCGCGCCAGCCCGCAGCCACATTTAACGATCAATCCTCGTTTAGTACATCCTCACAGATCTCGTCAATCAACCGAAGATATGCCATGTCTATGATCTCCAAAGCCATCTCCCGAAGCTCGTTGTCGGTAGGCATCCGCCCTGCGCCGAAGTCGGGGTCAGAGTCTATACGAGGGGGATCCCTCCGTCTCCACCTTCACCGCTGCGAAGCTTTCCGACGAGGTGTCAGGAATTAAGTACACATACTCGGGCGGCCCAAGGACCCCCTCTTCAATCGGCTCCGTCTTTGGAACGACCCCTTCGGCCACGAAGGGGTCCGCTAACTTACGCTTGGCCGCCCAACGGGCGGCCCACTCTCTAAGAATGGCATCCCGACGCGCGGGATCCCTTGAAAACTCAGCGAAAAAGCGCTTAGCCGCTTCGTTGTGAAGGCGGTAGCGCTCCGCTCGGTACGACAAAAACTCCGCGTACGTAACATTAGGATGGCGGATGCTAAACTTCGTCCACACGTTCGGCGCAACAAAAAGTGAGTTAAGAGGCAAAGTTGAGTTGCTCGCACCTTCGGCCCTCTGCGCAGGAGCCACGGAAGGAACCTGCGCAGAGATACCGTGCATCAGTTTACATTACAAAAATTTCATCCCTTCAAGGGGGGGTTATAAGTCCATCGCAAGTCCGACACCGAAGCGTTTCACACCTCGGCACCTTCGGCGACGACGGGGGCCTCGTTCAACACGGCGCTAGCTTCGGTGGCCCCTACCGACGCAACAGTCGTAGCGACTGCTGCCTCCGTGGGTTCCTCGCCGCCGGGAGAGCTGGCAGCTAACAGTGCAGCTTCAAGTTCTACCGCGTGCGCCGCGTCCGAAGTTTCTGCCGCATCAGCTTCAAGTTCTGTAGGGGCTGCCACCGCCGCAGCTTCAACAGGAGCAAGTGTGACCTCTTCCTCGGTGGCGGAGGTCGCCGAGGCGGCGGGCGCGGAGGGGCGCCCCCCGCGTCCGCTTCGGCTGCCCCTCTTCGAGTGCGGCTCCCGGCGCGTCGCCCCCATGCCCCTCTTCGGTGGTGTGAGCCGTGGTGTCCTCGGCACCGCGAGCTTCGTCCTCGGGAACGCTGGCGGCTTCGCCTCCCTGCGGTGCTGCAGTTACGGAGCCCTCGGCGGTGATAAGAGGGACGCCGGGCATGGCGATCCACTCCGCCTCCGTCATGAACCGGGGCAAGGGCGGAGTGCCGCCAAACCGAACCCGGAAACGGTCGTACACACGACCCTGCAGTCGAGGCCTTATCTGCAAGACAATGGGGGCAGTATGCCAAGTTAGTTACGAAAGTGCATTTTTAATGCAATCATAAGCATAGGGAGGAAGTAGCTTCGGCGCACCTGGGCACTAAGGCGAGCTGACTCGGCCAAAGTGAGTTGGTACCCACGCTGGGCGAAGAAAGTGTTCATGAAATTTTTGGCGAGATTCTTGGGGAGCACTGGGAGCTGACTAACGTCCAAGTCCGCGTCGCTGGGCCATGCAAAGTTGTCCTTCGTAAGACGACGAAGATCCCCCTTGCTAATCGTCTTCTCCGTAGATGGGCGATCCGGAGGCACTAATGAGCACACCGAATAGGCCAGCGTGCGGACCCCCACTGCAGCCGCAAGCTCTCCGAAGATCTTTGTGTTCATCGTGATCAGATCGAAGCACGCGTTCACCCACTCGTAGTATGCCTCAACGCTGCACCGGGGGAATCTGATAGGTGGCGCTTCCAGATTACACTGCTCCAGCACCTGCAGTATATCATTACGAAGGGTCTCCGCGCTCCGAAGGTGCTCTGTGCGATATCGCTCCAGCGTCCCACTCAGTTCGCCCGCCTTCTCCTGCGCTTCGGTCAACTTTGCCTCCCCCGTCGGCCGAGTCGAGCCCTCGCAAGTCTTCCTTAGCGCTGCCCAGGGTCTCAACGTCGTGGCGCAACTTGTTGAGGGCGGCTTCGGAGTTTTTCGCCGACTCTTCTTTTTCCTCCTGCAGTCTTCGGGAGCGCTCTTGCTCCGCAGCCAACCGACCCTCCAGGCTCCGCCACTCGGTTTTCGAGCGAGGAGGCAGCAGCCACTGATTTTTCCTTGGCCTCCTTGCCCTCCTGCTCCAACCTTCGAGCGAGGCATCGCGACGCAATAAAAGCCTTCAGCCGACGAGGTCCCCGCACGCCGCCGTCGGCCCTCGGCCGCGGTCGGCTTCCCGTAGTACTCCTCTTCATGAGGGATGGAGAAGCTCGCTCCGGCTTCTTCCAGGAACTGGCGCTCATGCCCACCACTCGTCAGCCCCAAGAAGCGGATGGTTTTCCCGCCAATCAGTTTGGCGTCGGCGGGAACGTGCAGACGAACAGCGGCGGCCCGGGGCTCCTCAGGCGTCACCCGATAGCTGCTGCTCTCGGGCCCTTCGTCCCCCTCCTCCTCCGCTTCGGGGACGACGTCGTTTCTCTCGGAGGCGGGGGCTGAAGGGGAGGCCGACTGCTCGGTGCCTTCGGAGGAGGTGTCAGACGAGCCGCTGGAGGTGGAGCTGGAGTCATCTTTCTCTTGGGGGGCTTCGGCGCCGACGACGGGGGGGCTCAGCTTGCGCGGCGCGTCCCCAACGGAAGACACTATGCGGACATCGCTGTCTTCATCACTATCTTTTTCTTGCGGACTGAGGGGAACCAGCAGCAGCCCGGCGGCCCCTGCCCCCGCCGTCACCGAAGGCATGTCCGAAGGCGCTGCCGCGCGCAGTGGCACGGTGGCTATAACATTTTCGACGACGCCTGTCTCCACGTCGACGACACGAGTTCTCTTGGGAGACGGGGGCGAGTCCGCCCGGTCGCCCGCCCCCATTTCTTCCGGCCTTCCCTTCGGCGGCGGCCGATGGCCGCGGCGGGCGCGCTCCTCTCGCCGGGTTTTTGTGGAGCAGCGCGCGGCGAAGTCGCCGTCTCCTCCACGTCCGCTTCGGCGGCTGCAGCCGCCGCGGCCTTCTTCTCGGCTGCCTCGCGATGCTTGGCAAAACCGACGCGCTCAGGCGGCGATCTTGAAAAACTCGAATACACGGTTTGTCCGGGACCCGTTCAGCTCCGCGACGGTGTCCTTGTACTCCTTCGGCAAGACGGGGCCGAGGATGAAGTCCCCGTGCGCCTCCACCTTCCTTTTCCTCAACACTGCAGAAAGACGACTAAGTTCGTCAGCACTAGGCTTACTAAGGACCTGGCAAAAGACAACTATCCGAAGCGTGCAGAGCAACTTACAGTCGGCCGTAAAGCCGAAGACTCTTGTCCAGTCAGGGCAGGGGATGTCGCCGATGTCCTCCGCCCACTCGTCTTCGGCCACGGACCAGCCGTCGACCAGTGGGCACACGGGAATGCTGCGGTACTCTTCCACAATGTCGCGAGTACCGTATTTCCGCGCGAATCGACGCAGCATCATCACGAATTCGTCCCCCTCCGGACACGAAGGGTTCTTCGCGTAGGACTCATGCAGGGGCGGGAGTTCCTTCGTCGCTAGCGGGTGGGTGCCTCCGGAAGAGGGGGGGCTCAAGGTGTAGTAGAACCAATGCTGCTGCCAGTCCGAAGGCCACTTGTTCCTGTATGCGGTGACCGGGCTCACCACTCCTGTCTTGTATGAGAAATTGAGACACCCGAACTGGCAGTCCTTCTCCACGGACTGGTCCCCTTCTTCCTCGAAGATCGTCCGCCGCTGGTGGTGCACCTGATGCGCCGAAGCGAAGCCTTCGGCGGAGGGCTTGATCTTCGTTGTCCGGCATATCCACATGTATACCGATAGCCGGAGGATGGCATTAGGGGTGAGCTGATGAAGGTAGATGTCGAAGTACCGAAGTATATCGACGACGGCGGGGTGCAGCGGGAACCGAAGCCCCGCGTAAAGGAGATCTCGGAAGATGACGACCTCGTTGTCCCGCGGCCGCGGCACGGTCTCGCGGCCGGGGGCGCGGCCGGCTCCGACCATGCGGTTCTTTACCAGCGCCTCCACGTCGGTCTTGTCGATTTGGCTTCGACCGAACGTGTAGGTCTTCGCGATTTCCCTCGCGACAGCATCGCGTCTACGCTTCGGCGCCATCAATACTAACTACGCACGAAGCGAAAGCAGAAGCAAGGGGCTGGAGCAAGTCTTACAGTAAGCCTTCGGAGCTCTCGCGTGTCGTAAGCTCTGGGCTGCAGCCGCTGGGTGAGGTAAACCAAAGGACGGCTCCCCTTTATATAGTAACGAGTTCCGATAATCACGCCGGCGACGACCAAAATTACCTTTTTACCCACTGACGGACCCTCTCAACGGTAAACTTAGCAGAGGGCAGCGCGTGTCTTTTTCGGACCACCGTGTCAGCGTGGGCCGTCCGGGGGAGTTCCGAAGACCGTCCTTCACCCGGCTAAAGTTGATCGTAAGTTCAGCCCTTTGCAGATTCAGGACGGCCCTCACTGACGAGGGGCTACTGTTGGGGAAGTTGGTCTTCGGAAGCATCGCCCCCGTCTGCCCACGCTGGCACCCTCGGTCTGCCTACGGCTTCGGTTCGACGTGGCGACCCTTCGCTGCACAGGGCACTAACGAACACTAACGCCGCTTGTGCCTCATGAGTCTCGTTGTGCAGGAATGACCCCTTGTGGCGGCGCCAGCCTTCGGCGCCAAAGGTGTTGTCGGCCGCGCTCCGGTGACGAAGGCCCGGGAGGGCCAGGAGCGGTAAGCGCCGGCCGAGGATACCTCGTCCGGGACCGGCGGCGGTGCAAACGAAGCGTATGCGGAGGCTCGACGCTCCGGATCCTGGGCTGCCGCCTCGTCACCAAAGGTGCGACGGCCCTGGACACGTGGCCACCGCCAACGTGTAAAGTGGGCTCCGGACGAGGCAGAGACAAGGGCGGCCGCGTGTAAAGGTGTTTCGGCCGTACGAAGACACGGCCGGAGGCCCGTACGACGCGGGGACTTCTTCGTTATACCCTTGTAAAGTGTTTAAAGCGGTTTGTCAGGAACGGAAAAGGTGTAATTGAGGCAAATGACTATACCCAGGGGTCTCCTATAAATAGTGAACCCCTTGTAATGAAACGGACACACTGTAATGAGAAGAGAGCACCGAAGGCGTTCGCCAGTACTTCGGCCTTCTGTCTGCTGAGTTTTCCCTTATTTCCTTTTCAGTCTCATTAAGTTTCTGCGTCTCCTTTCCTCGCCCAAGTAGAAATAGGAACCCTGCGAGAGTGAGCGAAGGAAGGGAGAGAACTCAGGGGGCTGTTGTGTCAGCGTCCACCCTTCGGGCCCGATTTCCACCAACAGTATGGACGAAGATTAGGGCCAACAAGCACAACCAAAGGCTCTAAGAGATGAATACTCAGGCTTTGTCCGGAACAGGCGCTCTAATGGTGTATGATAATCAAGGAGGCGACTAGGAGTGCGATTAATGAGATAAGTAGCAGTAAGAAAAGCTTCATCCCAGAATTTTAGAGGCATGCTGGCATGTGCTAAAAGGGATAGGCCTACTTCAACAATGTGTCGATGCTTACGCTCAGCTGAGCCATTTTGCTGATGCGCATGAGGACAAGACACATGATGAGAAATACCAATCTTTTTGAAAAACGAGTTGAGTTTTTCATACTCACCTCCCCAATCTGTTTGCATAGCAAGGATTTTTCGATCAAAGAAACGCTCAACAAGGGACTGGAATTCATGAAATTTCTGAAAAACTTCAGATTTAAATTTCAGAAGATAAATCCAAGTAAACTTGCTAAAATCATCCACAAAACTAACATAATATTTGAATCTTCCAACAGAATCAGGTGTTGGACCCCACACATCAGAAAACACAAGTTCTAATGGCTGATTCGAGACACTAACAGATTTGCGATATGGCAACTGACGACTCTTAGCTCGTTGACAAGCATCACAAATTGAATGTTTAATGGACTCATGACTAAAAGGAAGATTAAAAGTTTTGATCACCCTCTCAACAATAGGCATTGCAGGGTGACCTAAGCGACTATGCCATCGATCAAGGGACGGCTTATTGACTCCAAAGGCTTGCTTCACGGATGGTGTGGATGTGAGAGGATAGAGACCTCTTCGACAAGGCCCTCTAAGCAGAATGTTCTTCGTTTCTTGATCCTTTATACAAAAGAAATCAGGGTGAAATTCCAAAAATACATTATTATCTGAGGCTAAACGATGAACTGAAAGGAGATTCTTTTTTGAAGAAGGGACATGAAGGATGTTTTTCAAATTGAGGGATCTACTCGGGGTATGAATAGTAGAGTGACCAATATGACTAATCTGCGTACTTGCGCCATTAGCAGTGTGGATCTGCTCACTCCCGTTGTACCTGTCACAAACTGCTAGCTTCTCCAACTCTCCAGTGATATGATCACTAGCACCGGTGTCGGTGTACCAATTAGTGTCGTAGGTGTAGGAGTTTGTTGCAGTATTCGCAGTGTGACGCTCTTCAGGTACGTAGTCCTATTCAAACCTGTGCCAGCAGCGATCAGCGGTATGCCCGGTTTTCAAGCAAACCTGGCATTGAGGTCGCGATGCAGATCCCGTGTTGCCGCCACGTCATGGAGGGTTGCTGTTGTCGCGCCCACCTTGGTGCGACTGGTTCTGGTTGGTGGTGGTGTTGCCATTTCCGCGCCCACCATTGCCGCGGCCAAAACCACCACGGTCGCCGTGGTTATTGTTTCTGCCACGACCGCCACCACGTCCACCCCGGTTGGCCACATTGGCGGATGAACCGGAGTGATTTCCTCCACCAGATGTCACACCCGGATTTAAGGGCAAATCCGAATGCAAGAATACATGTGCGCCAGGATCAAGTTACACACATGCATCGACGCAGTGAATACCAAAACACAGTGTAAAGCGTAAACAGAGTATTAAACAGTTATTACATGACCGAATGTCTCAACTAAACAATCGTTCAAGTAGCTAACAGCGGAAAAGAAACACACGCAGAAGTCCTCCACAGGCAGCTGACTGGAGAACGAACGCCTAGAACCCATCGAACTCTTCATTGTAGTCCTCAAAACGTCCATCTGAGCAGCAGTCGGGTAGTGTAGATGCAATAAAGGAACAACAAGCATGAGCACATGTCGTACTCAACAAGGGAAAAAGTTCTATAACAACATGCAAGGCTTTATGGTGGAAGCTGATGGTTCATAAGCAAGTCAGCATTTTAGTTGGTCAAGTTTTATTAAGCAACTGTTACTAGCAAGTGTAAGTATATACCAAACCCAGATAATAAAATGCAACAGATCCATAGAATGTAATGCACAAGTTTAAAAGTTCCATCTTCCATAGAATTAATCATGTGAGGGTCCAGGCCGCCCTTGACCGTGGGCACGGCTAACTAGTTAGTTTTACACTCTGCAGAGGTTATACATCTTTACCCACAAGTCACGTAAAAACTCCGAAGAGTTTTGGACCCAACCATGCGGTGTTTGCAAGGCACCATACCACACTATCGAGGTGTGATTGCATAGGGACGCTACGAGGCCGTTACAAAGATCCCTAGATGAAGGCTGTCCGCTAGGTTACCTGGTCAGTGCAACATATAAAGCTCCCGGACGAGTACCGTGTCTTAGCTAAGCCCACACCTACGCCCGAGCAGGTCCATACGCCACTACCCGCCAGCCCCCAACCCTTATCAGGTAAAGCATACCTAACACCTAGTTCACTAATTAATAAGCCAAGACAGAGCCATATGTCTTGTGGTAGTACTGTTTTCCTGGGTGGTCGCTCCATGTTCCGATTAACAAGCATAAAGTGTTCTTGCATTACATGAATGATAGCATAAGTAAATCCATATTAACAAGTGTTCATTAAACCATCCAAAACCATGTAAAGCGCTAGCATGTGCTACCCAACATAAAGTAAACCCAGGTTGATCAAGGCATAGGATAACAAAGCTAGTCGAACCTTAGCAATACGACCCATCAATTTAATGCATAGCAATAATAAATAACAGTGTAATTAAAATGCATGTTGTAATAGGAATAACGGGAATGCAGTAAGGACTTGACTTCTACCAGCACCGGAAACTGCTCAGGGTCTTGATACTCTTCAACAGCAGCGAAGTCCCCGAACTGCTCGTACTCTACGCTCCACACATCACATACAAGCATACAATGGAAACAAATAAGAAACAGTACACCAATCATCTCAAACAGAAGTAAAAACAACAGAAAGATATTCTACTCGTCGAGACGATCGCGTGGATATAAAGAACGCTAAAAACGGAGCTAAAACGGCGAAGTTATGGCTAAAACAATTTTTAGGACTAATCTGCAAAGAATTTTAAGTTTTTGGACTAAACTAAAGAAAACAGGACCTATACGTAAAGGTTTTCCTAAGGTGGGAGGACCGGGTTGTAAATTATAAGGAGCTCGGGGGCGACTAAAGGGATAGATCTGGTTCATTGGATCTTGATCGGACGGCTGGGGATCTACGCGGGCGGATAGATGTGGGTTGACCGGTGGGCTCTGTTTGACCGGCAGGCTTGGCATGATCGGGGCCGTTGGATGGCCATCAGACGGCCCCGGCGACGCGCGCGGCGCGGCGGCGGCGCTTGGCCGGCGGCGACGCGGGTCGCGGCAACGGCGGACGGCGAGCGGCGGCGCAAACATTACCCGGCGGCGGGGTGCACCGATTGCCGCGGGATTTTCACCAGGATGTGCAGCGGCGCACGGCGAGCACTAAGGTGGCCTCCGGGGAGCGGCGAGAGGCACGCTAGACGGCGGGCGACGGGGGGGACGCGGCGGCGGAGCTCCGGTGAGGCCGAGCCGGCGGCACGGAGCACCACGGCACGAGCGGCGCGCGCCAAAACGTTCTTTACCTTGCGGCGAAACCTCGGACGAAATCGACGACGACGAGCGGCGGCGGGACGGCGAGGACCGAGGCGGCGGGCACACGGCGGCGGCCGCTAGGGTTTCGTGGCGCGGGCTACCAAAGGCGGCGGCGGCTTCGAGGGTTTAGGGGTTAGGGCGGCGCGAGTCGGCGCCTTAAATAGGCCAAGGAGGCCCTCGACGCGTGGGTCCACGCGGTGCAGGGTTGGGGTGCGACCCCAAGCCCGACTCGGACTCGAGTTCGAGCGGAGGTAGGAGATGACGAGCGGGGCCCGCCCGTCGGCCTCCGCGGGCGCGGCGCGGCGCGGGTCGCGGCCCGGCCGGGCCGCGGAAAAACACGGGGTGCACGAGCAGACCTCCCGGCTGGTCGAGCAAGCAAAACGGCCGCGAGAGGAGGGGGGTTCGGACGGGCCGCCGCGGCGGGCTGGGCACGAAGACTGGGCTAGAAAGGAAGAAGAGAGGGGAGGGAAAAGGAAAAGGTTTTAACTTTTTAAAATTCAGTCAAGCAAGTGAATTCAAACAAGGATTTGAATTCAAGCACTCAAAACGATGCACCAACATGTATGCAACAGTAAACTCCTATATTTCATTAATTAATTAAGAAAAATGATTAAATGTCTATAAGTGCACAATATTCTTATATTCCTTAGATGAGATCACAATGTTGCTAAGCAAGTTTTAATTGAAATCAAACAGTGGAATTTAGGGTGTTACACCATAGAAGAGCTCCATTCGCGTCTCAAACGCGAGAAGCTGCGCATAGAGTTCGTCGACCGAGACAGGCTCGATCCGAGCCCCCAACGCCGAGATGATGGGGGTTGTAGTCGTAGTCGAGGCCGGTGAGGATGTATTCGACGAGCTCGGCGTCATCAAGTTTCCTCCCAGCAACCGCCATCTCATCTGCAAGCGATCGCATCTTGCCAACATACTCAGTAATAGATTGATTACCTTTTTGAGCAGTGGCAAGTGCAACGCGAGTGTTGACAGCGTGCACCCTCGTCTTGGACGCGTAGATGACTTCAAGGGCCTCCCATAATTTTGCAGCAGTCTCCTTTGCAGATACTTGGGGAAGGACCTCCTTGGTCAGTGATCCAAGGATGAATCCAACGACTTGCTGATCGGTGGCGTACCAGTCGTCGTACTCCGGATTGGGGACTTTCTGCACCTTGTCCCCCACCTTTTGATCGATCTCGGTGGGTGGAGCGGCTGCATCTCCAAGGAGATGGCTCCGTCGCCCTCGCACCTCTAACGGCGGCAAGGACTTGTGCCTTCCATGCGGCATGATTATTCTTGGAGAGTTTGTCGGTGATGACAATGCCCACCAATGGATTCATGGAGGCAAAGAAAGCGGCGGCGTTGGATGAAGACATGGCGAATGGGATGAATGGAATTTAGTTGAGGAGTTTGGCTCTGATACCATGTAAAATTCAGAGGAGAGGAAGATCTGGGTGGAACGCCTTAGCTCCTTCATGGGCCGGCGGTTTCGTGTTATATAGGCAAGGAAGATCCCCTTGCTTGGATTACAAGTAGATGCATGAGATAAAGATATGTCCAGCTATCTAGTTAGGATTACAACAACCTACAACAACTACTAGCTAATATTTTTATCTCATGCATATACACATCTGTTACAATCACATGTCTATCTAACACTTTGTACTGATGCCCAGGTTTATGAGGACAGGGCCAATGGAACTATATATTTTTATTTCAAGTCAGTTCGTGTATTTGAGATATTGCAGGATTTTCTCACTCATCCAACATTTTAAGCAACAGTGGGCAATTCATGCCAATTGAACTGACTAAGACGATGGCGTCAACACAAACTTGCAGGTCTATTGTGTAGCCAATCCCCTTGTTCACGAAGCGGGAGAGGATGCGGAGGCGCCCTGCAAATGAGAGGGGCCAACGAATGCGAGTCCACTAGTAGGGGACTCCAGGTATGCGAACACTAGATTTCCCTATGAAGCATCTCATGATTTCGAATGCCCCTACGTACTAGCAGCTTCAGAAGGTGACCCAGTAAAGTCAGCAGCAGCAATAGGTGCAACACCCTAGCATCGTTTCCCGATACCTTCCAACCCTACTCCCGCAGTTTGCCGCTTCCATTTGCGCTACCAGGTGTACCGGTAGTCGGCTGATATGTTAATGTGCAAGCCCCGTGCTCTCACTCTGATGGCTTGGTTCCTCCACTCGAGCAAGCTGGTTTCTTTGAAATCTGAAAGCATATGGGCACTCCCTCCCTCTCTTTGTATAAGTAGGGAGCGGAGCATATTGTTGGGGAAGTTGGTCTTCGGAAGCATCGCCCCCGTCCGCCCACGCTGGCACCCTCGGTCTGCCTACGGCTTCGGTCCGACGGGGCGACCCTTCGCTGCACAGGGCACTAATGAAACACTAACGCCGCTTGTGCCTCATGAGTCTCGTTGTGCAGGAATGACCCCTTGTGGCGGCGCCTGCCTTCGGCGCCGAAGGTGCTGACGGCCGCGCTCCGGTGACGAAGGCCCGGGAGGGCCAGGAGCGGTGAGCGCCGGCCGAGGATACCGCGTCCGGGACCGGCGGCGGTGCAGACGAAGCGTATGCGGAGGCTCGACGCCCCGGATCCTGGGCCGCTGCTTCGTCACCGAAGGTGCGACGGCCCTGGACACGTGGCCACCGCCAACGTGTAAAGTGGGCTCCGGACAAGGCAGAGACAAGGGCGGCCGCGTGTAAAGGTGTTTCGGCCGTACGAAGACACGCTGGAGGCCTGTACGACGCGGGGACTTACTGTTATACCCTTGTAAAGTGTTTAAAGCGGTTTGTCAGGAACGGAAAAGGTGTAATTGAGGCAAATGACTATACCCAGGGGTCTCCTATAAATAGTGAACCCCTTGTAATGAAACGGACACATTGTAATAAGAAGAGAGCACCGAAGGCATTTGTCAGTTCTTCGGCCTTCTGTCTACTGAGTATTCCCTTATTTCCTTTTCAGTCTCGTTAAGTTTCAGCGTCTCCTTTCCCCGCCCAAGTAGAAGTAGGAACCTTGCGAGAGTGAGCGAAGGAAGGGAGAGACCTCAGGGGGCTGTTGTGTCGGCGTCCACCCTTCGGGCCCGATTTCCACCAACACATATGGGCATCGAATCAATTTGCTGCTGATTACACGAGTCACGAGATACTGACAAGCGAACCTGTCCAGCCATTTTGCTGACATACAGGGATGAAGCACAGGCCTGCAACTGCAAGTCCGCAATAAGCGGACCACATGCGGATGCGCGCAGATAAAAAAAATCCCTATCTTAAATTTACTGAAGAAAATACCAATTAACTAGATTAGCATTGATATCAAAGAAAATGTGTATTGTTTGCTATGATTTATCTTTATCAAAGTTCAGGTATGCCTCATGTTATATTGGAGACAGTTACCATTCTTTTACATGGACAAAAGATTAGCTATATATCGGATCCTAGATATCTGAATGTTCTATTTACCCGTCTAAATCCTAGCTCCACCTTCTGATCTCCAAAGTCCAAATTGATCATGACCATGAAAAACGGTCAACATGCTCCAGCTACACAAATTGATGCATTATGTTTGTGTACAAGATTTTGCTGATGCGTTGTTGCAGTCCCCAATGCCCCTCATTCCTAGTCCTGCAATATACATTGATGTCCAGGTTTCCGAGACGGCAAATGAAATTTCACGTTTCATATGGCACTTGATACTACATGTTTATCTCAGTGAGCTTGTACATTTGATATCTTGCAGGATTTTCCTTCATTCCTGTAAATTTTAGCAAGGAGAGTAATGCCATCGATTTGAGCTGATACTAAAATCAAGCAATGGCTGCAACAATGATCACACAGACTCGTTTACTTAGCCTCGAGCGAAGTGAAGCTGTCTACCGATGTTGAATTTTTTTATATTTTTTGAAAATCATTTTGAAAAAATATACGACGGTTTGAAAATTTTACACTTTTGACATCCATTCGCCGTGGCCCACGGCTGGGCTTCACGACTAACCGTCGTGGGCCACGGCGGTTAGGATGTTGCCGTGGGGTACGCAGTGCTACCGACGGCGGCATGGAGTGGCCCAGCAACCGCCGTGGGCCACGGCGGTTGCATGTGGCATACCGCCGTGGCCCACGACGGTTAGTTTTTTTAATTAACGAGAGAACACATATTTGCAATGGTATATACGGTGCTAGTACCCAGAGATAACATGCCTTAGGAAATTTAAAATTTTCATTGCAACAATCCTAATGAATCTAGTTGTATGAAAACTGGTCAGAGAGCATAGAGCCGCCGGAGTGTTGCGACAGCATGTAGTACCCCGGTGGGGGTGGAGGTGGTGAAGGTAGAGGGGACCAATCTTTCTTGTGGCATTCACAAGTGCAAGTCGAACATTTGCAGCATCGGTCTTCTCCTGCGTTAGGCTAGACGATGGATCTGGAGAAGTCAATGCCTCCGACAGCTCCTGCTTCAAGTTGTAGATGACGACGTCCTTGAAGTAGTCGATGTACTGTTGATAGGGATCAATAGCTGACGGATCCACCCATTGCGAGAAACCGCAGTTCTCAGCTTGGGTGGAGTAATGCAAAAGGCAAGAAAATGTTACCAAACCAAAGAAAGGTGATGACGAAATTTGTGGACATTTCTTACCCATGCATATGGGCGGTGCCAGAAGCGACGACCGGAGTTGTTCCATCCTTGGTACACTTGCATCATGCAGAACTCACCATGTGAACACCTAGGCCACAACATTGTTTGCTTCAGCGCGTGAGGACCATGTGTGGTTCGAGGACCGGCGGATGGTCGCTTCCTTGTGTGATGAGTGATTGACAACGTTGTGTGGACTGATTCTTGGCTAAGTATTGCAGGTGGAGGTTAAGGCTTGACTGGTGTTGGTGCAGGTGAAGAACAAGCGCGAAAGGTCGTCGCCGGTGAGGCCTCCAGGTGTGGAGAAGACAAGTAGGCTTCGTTCGAGGGACCCGGTGGCCAGCGGGCTCAAGTGCGGGCCGCATGGTGGCATGAACAGCAAGATGAAGTCGTGGACGGTTTCTTGGTTGAGCCTCAAAACCAAGGTCGAGCCGGGACTATGTGGGAGCCAAGTCATGAGTGGAGATTGGCGGAGGCTACACCGAGTTCGCGGGGTTTCCGGTGGTTCACCAGAAAACCACTGGGTTCCTTGGTTGATCCACAAAGCCAAGACCGAAGAACCAAAGTCGGTGCTGCAGCAGTGCCAGATCGGTCTGACCGGTGGGTCTGACCGGTCTGACCGGTGAGGAGCACCGGTCTGACCGGTGTGCGACGACGCAGTTCGGAGACTTCGAAGCGGAGGACACGCGTAGGGATCGCATGGCTTGCGTCGAGGCTACGCAGGGTGCGGTCGTCGGGCATCCGCCCTTGAGGGGCTTGTATCCCTAGTTATTAGGAAAGGGCATTTTAGACTTTCGGTTGCCTCCATATAACCCAAGAGGTGGGAGGATGGCAGCCAACTCTTGGAACCCTAGTTCATTTGCTTTCCTATTTTCCCTTCTTATTTTCTTAGGATTTCCATAGGACTAGCTTGAGAGCTTCATGGTGAGATCTTGTGAGAGGGTTGGATGATCGGGTGGCAAGCTAGACCTTTTAAGAACCTTTGTTGCATGTATAGATGATTCGGCGTGGTTCGTCAAGGTTTGGATGTGTTGTTCTCGGTTGTTCTTGGTGGTGATTTTCGGAGCCCTCTTTTGGTGATTTCTTTGGGTTGTTTTCGGGACCTTTCTTTTAGGGATTTGATGGGGGAAATTTGTGGGAACCCTTCGTGGTTCTTTGGGCTGTGATTCCCCTCTCAAATCCGTGAGTAAAGGAGCTCGATTTTGGGGGTTTTCCGGGTTCTAGGGTTTGAGGTGTTCTTGGCGGGATTTCTTCGATTCCTTCTTTTTGGACGAGTTTTGGTGGGATTAAACTTGGCTATGGACTCCTCATGAGGTGTTCCTAATATCCCCAAAGTCTTTTTCAAGTTCGTGGAGCGATTCGGGAGATCGAGGTTTGGATTTGGGGGAGTTAACCCGCGGGTGCTGTTCATCCCGAGCTGCCCAGGCTACACCGGTCTGACCGGTGCTCTTCACCGGTCTGACCGGTGCAACCCTCGGTGGGTTTTTGCTCGTGTGAGCGTCTGGGTGTGTTCGCTGTTGTCCTGTGTTGCTGCTGTTTCGAGTTTGGGTCTGTTTGGTGGTCGGTTGGCCTGATTGGTGCTTTGGGGGCTTTCAGGTTGTGACCGATCTAACCGGTGTGTCTCACCGGTCTGACCGGTGTGAAGCCACTTGGTGAAAGTTGCCCAGTTTCACCAGCAGGGACCGGTCTGACCGGTGGTGCTCACTGGTCTGACCGGTGTTGATCTGTAGACTCGAGGTTTGGTGTTCTGGTGCGTTCTCGGGTCAGAAGGTTGGGTGTTGGTTCCTAGGTCCAGTGGCACTCCGTGGCTACGTGGGCTTGACCAACTTAGGTAGTGAGTTGGAGAAGTGTGTTGGAAGCCGCGTTCATCTTGTTGGAGTTTCCAGCTCCTTCGAGAAGAATTTTTATCGGCTCCCATTCACTCCCCCCCCCCCTCTCTGGTTCGACGTATCGGTCCTTCAGCGCGTAGCTTCTAACTTCACGCATCGATCTGAAGTCACTCTTGCCCTTCAGTAGGAAATTAGCTACGAAATCTTCTGATTGCTGATGCCACAACTCAGGACCGAAACCGTGTTCATCCCCACTCCACGAAGCCATTGCTTAATGCTGTGAGAAGAAGGCAATGGAGTGAATGGTGCTACACATAGGCATAAGGAGGGTGACTCTGCCGTGGGCCCTTCGATTCGTGAGAAGGGAAATGAAGTAGTGACTCGGAGAAAACACACCCTAGTACTAGGGCACTGTCGCTTTGTGGGCCAGACGATCCGTGGGAGGGGAACGCGTCAGTGACTCAGAGGAAACACAACGACTCTGCATATTACAGTCACTGTAATGAAACACACATAACGAATAAAACACACTCTAATGCAGTTCGATTAAAGTTCTTAACGATACAAACCGAGGACCCTAGTTGACGATGTCATCAAATCCGAAATTATTTGATACAGTCCAGCTAATACTCTAGGTCTACTGAGTACAGCGGGGGTATTTCCCCATCGTGATGGCATCCGACCCAGCTGCCTTGGCCCGGCGAGCCCTCTCCCTCTTCCTCTCTCTGTCGACTTCACGGGCTTGGACCGCTTCACGTTCTCTCATCTCCTGACGATGACGCATTTCCTTCTGCTCCTCCTTCTTTTTTCCTCTCTCTTTTCCCACTCAACCATGTGCAACCACCTCTCCCTTGCATCACAGGCTTCTCCCTCAACGTACCTCTTGTCGAAGTCGGACTGCTCGGTATCTAGCCACTGCATGAAATCACAAAGAGGAGGTGGAGTCTTTTTCCAAAGACATGTTAGCAAATATTAAATCACAAACGACAAATGGATAATTGAGAAATGCATTAAGTCTTTACTTTGGCTCTAAGGTTACGGTCGAATGGCTGGATCGGGTCGTGCGCAAAGTTATCACACATTAAGAACCTCATCCCGTAGGCGTACCCCAGAACCTTGCACCTAACAAGCTTGAAATTGTCACCGCAGAAGCACATAGGAGTGTCGATCCCCTGTGGCACCTCGACATTGTCCTTCCTCTTCGTTAGGAAGTCCAAGTCCAACTCAGGACCTGAGGAGGCCATTGCAAACCTGCAAAACAAGATTAGAACAATCAGAGGCCAAAAATAATACGACCGAAATTGGCATAATTTATTGAAAAAGAATAGAATAATCACCAGCAAAATAGTACAAATAGAAGTTCAGTTATTACAATACAGTACCATGCATAAGTTCATACAACAAATATAGTTCAAATATTACAAATTCTGAAATTAAATGCCCTAACATTACAAGCAATTGTGATCATCTGAATCCTGCGTTGGTCCTACGCCCACATATGCGTCCGCGTACACGTCCGGATGGGGGTTGGGATGGTCTTGGAGTTGCTGATGATCCCACACTACCCGTAGGTGGTGCATTGCAAGCATAACTTGTGGTTGTGCACCTCTTGTATGTGTGGCCTGTGCTCAGGCACTTGTAGCACATCACTACTACAGCTCCAGGTTCTGCTTCATCCATGTTGTTCCTAATCCTCTTTTTTCCCGTCTTCCAACGCCTTGACACAACTGAGGATCTGGATTTGGTATGTGCAACATTTTCTTTGGGGTTCTCGGTAAAAGAACCCTGCACGAGGTAACCCTGCATTGTTTGGTTCCAAATGTTCCGAACAGTTTCCTTGTTGTAGTATCATGGCACATACCTTTGGAAGCTGAATTGTTGCAGTTCATAGCATACGGCGATCACATGTGTGCAGGAGATGTGTAGTAACAGTGGTTTCTGGCATGTACATCTGCATATTTGGTTGCCAAGTTCAGCAATTTGAAACGCCTTTTCACGCTTCGAGCCTAGGCGCAATTTCCCTTTGCACTCAACCTCATAGCTCCACATAATCTCATTTTCATCAGACTGGTACAAAGGCAGTGTTGTGACCTTGTGTTTAAGTGCTTTGTCCTGAGCCTTGTTCAGATACTCAGTCATATTTGTGTAGTGTCTCATTTGAGTGTTCCTGTAGCGAACATGGCACCATTTGTCATTTGTTCGAGTTGATTTTGGTGATTCATGCTAACACAAGCAATGGGACTAACTACATTGTCTAGCATGTCTTTGTAGGCATTCCTAAGTCCCATGGATGTTACCACAAGTTAACATACCATGCCCAAGTTAACATGTCATACCACAAGTTAACATACCTTACACATGTTAAGTTACTTATAGCAAAAATGAGGACTTAATACATATTTTGGGGCTATAAGTGATGGCATGTTAAGTATGTTAAGTTGAAGCAAAGATCCAAGTTGAAGACGCGAAGAAAAGGAGAAGAAAAAACATCGTCGGATGAACCGACGGTACCATCGATGCATAGCGTCGGTGTAGTTGGTACACTGCGCAGCAGGCCAAACGAATTTGACACCGTCGGATGAACCGATGATCTAGTTTCTAGATGCGTCAGATGAATTGTAGAGGAAGAGCAGCAAAGACAGTAGAACCAGATGATCCGACGGTCTGAGTGAGGACACCGTCGGTCTATCTGATGCTCAGTTTGAATCAAGACAGAGACGCGCCAAAATGAAGTCTTCAGCACCGGATGAACCGACGCCTTGGTCAAGGGGAAGCATCGGTCTATCCGACGGTCGCGTGGAAGCTACCAGAGATGTTTTGGCTGTGGGGTCTTCAGCATCGGATGAACCGACGCACTGTCGGTGTATAGCGTCAGAGCAGTTGTGTCAGCAGATCTTCAACAGCTAAGTGACGTGGAGGGCACCGGATGAACCGACACCTAGAAAAAGCATAGCATCGGTTCATCTGACGCTACCTTTTTCAGTGGTTGTTAGCCAATGGCTCTTTGGGTGCCTTGGGCTATTTATTCCCCCTCCACTCACCTATTTGAGGTTGCTGGATTGTGTGGAAGTGCAGAGGAGTGCAAGACACCTAGAAGATCATATCCAATCCATCCAAGGGCTTAATTGCTCATCCATAGACTTGCATATGCTTAGTGTATGTGCTTAGTGCTGGGCTTAGCTTAGAGCTGAGTGAGTGCAAGGTTGTGCCAACCTTGTGAGGTGATTCTTGAGTGAACCAAGGTGTACAAGATTCACCGGGAGCCTTGGGGCCTAAGTGGCTCACCAGCAATCGTCATCGACCCTCCGGCCTGGTGTGGAGTGGCGAGGACACTTTGTGCGGGGGACGTGGACACCCCCTTCCTTGGTGGAGAAGCTCCTTAGTGGAGGCGGCATCAAGGTGACCAAGGGAGCTTGGCAAGTGCCTAAGTGGCGAGCCTTTATGGCGGGTCAAGTGGTGCTCTTGGAGAGACTTGGTGACCGGGAAGCAATACTCTTGTGTGAGTGCTTCAACAACGTGGACTAGGGGTGTCTTAGTGCCTACCGATACCACGGGATAAATCGCGTGTCAAAAGTTTTCTTCCTCTCATCCCCTTTACGTTTCCGCATTTACTCTATTGCAATCTCCGCTTGCCTTTACTTTCCTAGAGTAGTATCATGCTAGGATTGGCTATAGGTTGCAAACCTTATTTTGGGATGGGAGTTTCACACTAGAACAACCCCTAGTTGCACATCTAGATAGTATGTTCTAGTTTATGTTTGTGTAAAAATAGTGAAGCCAAGGTTAAGGTTTTAAGATTTCCTAATTCACCCCCTCCCCTTCTTAGGCTACGAGCATTCGATTCATTATAGTTCCTCATAACCTTATCCGCTTTCTGCCTCCTAGTGTGAAAGTACAACATTGTATGATACATAAAGAACTCGATGATGCCAACTAGAGGAAGATGTCTTGAACCGCGAAGCACACAGTTGTAAGACTCAGCAAAATTAGTGGTCTTTATTCCATGTCTTGATCCGCCCTCATCAAACAAGAGAAACAACTTCTCCTTAGGCTCATTCTTAATCCACTGGCTGAAGGTCTTCACAGCACGCCCTCTTCTGTGCCTGACTTGAGGGCCATCTAATCCCACATCCTCGAGAGAAATTGGCTCCTCTACAGGTTCGGGATTCACTGGCCTCTTTGCTATCTCCTCTGATGCCTTCTTTGTCAGCTCATCTAATTTCTTCCAGATGGCATCAAACTTCTTCTGCTGATTCTGCTCACACAACCTCTCAAACAATTTAGCCAGGGTCTTGTTCTTGAACTGGCTGTGGAAGTTTGCTTTCATGTGCCTAACACACCACCTGCTCTCAACATCTGGCCACAATGGAGCTCTGTATCACTCTGTGCTGCCCTCTTTCATGTCATTGATTACTTGCAAAATACCTTTGTGCCTATCGTGTATGACTCACACATTCTGCACATCCTGAACCACCATGTTCTTCAACCTCTCAAGGAACCATTACCAACTGCCACCATTCTCCCCCTCAACAAATGCAATGACCAAAGAAAGCAACTGATTGTTACTATCAGTTGCCACAGCTGTCACGATTGTTCCTTTGTATTTGCCTGTGAGAAAAGTGTCATCAATGCAAATGACCGGTCGACAGAATTTGAAAGCCTGAATGTAGGCACCCAATGCCAAGAAACAAATAAACTTATCTAAACTACATTAACAGACTAATCAGCCGCAATTTACATACTTAACAATAAATATATTACGTAATATAAACTACAACTACATATGTATGAACTATAACTACATATCTACAAACTACATCTACAGATCTACAAACTACAACTACACCGAAATAAAAATTACTAGAATTAGTGAAAGCAGTGAACTACCTGCAAAGCGAAGAAGTAGCAGAGCTTCACTACTCCGCACCCTCCACCTCCCCTCTTCTCCTCCTCAACCCTAACCCTACAAACAGAAAAAAATTTAATATCACAGATCTAAAGAAACGCAGTGAATCACTAAATACGGTTTCTAAGTATATGTGCTAAAAGAGTTGAAATCGACGAAATACTTACAATGAAGCGAAGAACCGGCAGAGCTTCGCTACTCCGCCCCCTCACTCTCCTCCCCTCTCCTTCTCAACCCTCTCTTTCTTTTTTCCCGAATTATTATGATGTTTCCGGGCTAATTTTCAGCTTATATAGAGGAGGGGGGACTTGCCGCCGTGCGTCACGGCGGCTAGGCGGGCCATACCGCTGTGGGCTACGGCGGTTTGGCTTGCCGCCGTAGCGCACGGCGGTTTGTCGCTAGCCGCCATGAGCCACGGCGGCAAACCTCCGAACCCGTGGGGGCCCACGGCGGTTAGTCCTGAAACCGCCGTGGGCCACGGCGAATGGATATAAAGTGTAAAATTTTCAAACCGTCGTATATTTTGGCAAAATGATTTTTAAAAAATATAAAAGAAAATTCACCGATGTTACTGCACAGGCCTGCAATTGCGATAATCGGCCCACATGGTCAGCTGGACAGACAGTGCAAACTTAGCACACTTTCTCTCATCATGAATTTTTTTCACTTGTGTAAAAGCAATCAAGCCTGGCACAACAAACAAGTTGATGTTACCTGTCAACTTGAGCCCCTGGAAAACTTAGAGCCTTGTTTTGTGAATGTTGGGGACAGTAACAAACTGAATATCCAATACTACAATGTTAGTGTAGCACTAGTATGAATTGTAGCAGACTGAACTTCCGAGTTTGTAACTTGAATTACAAACTATCTCAACAGCTTGTACATATGATATCTTGCAGGATTTCCCTTCATTCCTCTAAAATTTAAGCAAAGGCTACAGAAATGTACAAGCTCAGTTGAGATAATTGCAGTAATGTCATAGATTTGAGCCGATACTAAAATCAAGCAAAAGCTGCAGAAATGTGGAGGCAGTGTTCACACGTCACAGCTTGCTCTGTATCACTAGATCTTTGCTCGTGTTTTTTTTTCAATCGGACTGCTCCTAGAACATGCAATTACCGCACATACTCGTTTATTTAGAGCATGTTTGGATCACCTTTAGCCCTATGACTACAATTAGTCAGGCTAAAAAACTTTAGTCACCCCCCTGTTTGGAAGCAGAGGCTAAACTGCATTAAAAGAGCATTAATTACTTCAGATTTCTCCCCCCTAACTTCTCTCTCCTCTCCTTTTAGCCCCTTTAGCCCCTTTTAGCCCCTTTTAGTTCCTCCCACCCCAGCTAGCAAATTTTAGCCTCAAGGCTAAAATTAGTCTCACTTTAGTCCCACCCGTTTGGAAGATTAGCTCCTGTTAGAGGCTAAAATTAGTCAGGCTAATTTTAGCCCCTGTGATCCAAACATGCTCTTAGTCTCGGGTACACGTAAATGCTTATCGAAATGTTTCAGATTTGGGCCACCTATTTTATCCAACTAAGATGTGTCCTTCAATATTTTTCTTGACAGCACTAATTATTGTACTGGAGTCCATTACTGACACTGTGCCAAGATTAAGACAATCAAACAAATGGCAGATGCCATCAGATTATCTGCTTCCATCGATTGAAAAGAATAGGTAGTTGAATCCCTAGGCTATAGGCTGTATGGAACTGTACAGAGATGTGCCGGGCGCTATGAAAAATGAGAGTAACCTTGAGTCCTAGGGATTCAACTCCCGCAGCATGCCCTACCAGATGTTCATGCTCTGTTAACTTGTGTTGTGTTCTCACTCTCATGGTAGCTTGCCATCTTTATATAAGGAGGGACCATATCTTCTTAAATTCAATTTACTGCTAGTGTTTTGCAAACAGTTATCAGTGCCAAGTGAACCTGTCAGATATAAAAGGCATGAAGCAGAGGCCTGCAACTGCAACAACCGGGCCACATGGTCCACTGGTCAGTACAAAGTTTGCACAACTTCTGCCATGCATTTCTCACTTCTGTTCAAGCAGTCAAGACTGGCATAGCAAACTTTTTGATAATGCAAAGTTGCAGATAGAGCAAATACTTGGCAACAAAACATTGCATTGAATTCTGAGAGGCAGGTGACAAGAGCAGGCGTTTATTTGAAAGCAAAAGGTGCAGCTAGTATCCTAGAGCAGGAACCAGCCTGCGTCCACTAAAACCTCACGAAAATGTAACCAGGTGATTGGAAATCAAGTACAAATAACTCAAACACACAACTGACAATGCGAATTGCAGTAAACAATTGTAATTGTAATGCAGTCGATGGTTCTCCCACTTGATGTTCTTCGCACATTAATCGAAGGACAATGGAACAGCACTTGCCTGGATCCAAGAAAGAGATGTATTAGTTAATCAGGCTATTCAATATTGGTGGAATGAACACTCATTGCTAGAGATATGATCTCTAAACTGTCAACAAATAACTTACCAAGCTGCGGTATTTCAGAGCGTAGAACATTTCAAGGTAGCGGCGAGTCTCACGCCTCTCCAGGTTGCTCACATACTTCCAGAATCCGTACACACCAGTTAGG
This sequence comes from Cenchrus americanus, assembly GCA_947561735.1. NCBI lineage: Eukaryota > Viridiplantae > Streptophyta > Magnoliopsida > Poales > Poaceae > Cenchrus > Cenchrus americanus. Next base: position 97,542,582 of record OX387240.1, read on the forward strand.
GTCATCAGCCTCTCAGAGTACAGCTTCCAGGTGTACCTGAACAATGCCAAGCTTTTAGTATCTGGACTTAAACGGCTAGAGAAGAGCCACACAAAACTATCTGATACATCATGGGATTGATGAGTGTTGGCATCATTGAACAAGCACATGTTACAATATGAATTTATTTAGTTCATGTCAATTTATATCTTCATTGTAGATAGCAGGATAGAAAAAGTACATACTTCTCGTAAATTCTCTGCAGGCCTCCCTGTGAAATCTTGTCCCAGTAGCTTGGATCCGCCTTGCACTTGTCAAAGAAGTTGACCAAGATATCTGCAGCCTTGTCACTGTGGTAAGGATCAATGTGCAAACCAGAGACCCCGTCCACAATGATTTCAGCAGGGCCACCATGGCAGGTAGCAATTGTTGGCAAACCGCATGTCATGGACTCAATGACAGTCAGGCCAAATGCTTCATAGAATGCAGGCTGCAAAAACAAAAAGGTGGTACAAGAATTCAGTCACACACAGATTCTATGGCCGTTGTCTGAAAATAGAGAGCACTATTGTAGGAATTTCGAAGTAACATATTAGGTCAAGTGAGTATACATACCTGCACAAATGCTCCCTTCGTGTCACAAATGTAGCGGTACAACTCCGCATTGCGGACACGGTTCATCTGTGCCGAGATCCACCGGATATGGCCCTTCAAGTTGTACTGATCAATGAGACTGTACATCTTCTTGAACTCTGCTGTCTCCTCCCGGTCCTTGGACTCCTTACCATGGTCACCAGCAACAATCACAAGGTTTGCCAATTCCCTCAGGCGTGCATTCTTACCATACATCTCAACCAAGCCTGTCATGTTCTTCACACGGTCAAGACGAGCCATTGAGAAAATGATCGGCTTGTTTTTGTCCTTCAAGACAAACCTGTAAAGAAATGAAAGGTGCACTCAAATGTCAGGTGTCAACTATTGTAGGTAGAAAAACATAGGCCAGATACAAGATAGGTAGGTTCAGTACTCACTTGTGCTCAGAGTTCTCAACATCACTGTAAATGAGCTCCTCAATCTCAGGGTGGAAGGCAGTGAGTCTCTTGTCAGTTTCAGTGTACGGGTAGTAAACACTCATGTCTGCTCCTGGAGAGACGATATTGAACTTGGGATCAAAAACATCAATGCCATGGACAACACGGTAAAGCCCAGGGAGGGTAAATGCAATGTGGGACTCATATTGCCCAACAGTGTCCTTGCTGTGAAAACAACACCACAAGCATCAGATACTCATTTAGTTACTGCTACATAGTGATGGCCTACTGTTATTAAAATACACAAAATTTACCTTCCCGCAATTTCTTGGAATGTACTGGTGATGATGAAATCGGTGTGATTCATAGCAATAAGGTCAGCTGTGAACTGGCATGAGAAGTGATACTGACTGTCGAATTTGTCCAAGTATATATCTGAGTTCGGGTATTTGGTTTTCTCCAAGGCGTGGGCAATGGTACACTGCAAAAATGCACAAAACAAAACCATAAACATTGGGGAAACTTAAGAATTTGCAAGATAATTCATGTACAATCAAGCAGACCTGAGTAACTCCCAGCTTGTGCGCAAGCAGAGTGGCAACTAGGTTACCGTCACTGTAGTTACCAATGATAAGGTCAGGCTTGGCCTGCATTTCTTTCATGATTTCACTGGCAACATCCTGTAGCACAGAATGCATGCCTTTCAGTATTATTAGAACAATCCAGGCTGTGTACAACATCCAGTCAGAAAATTAGCCTGTATACCTCAGTGTATGTCTCCAGGTATGGCCAGACATCAAAACGAGAGATCCACTTGCGGAGAATACCATTCTCATTTCTGAATGGAACACGAATAATGTCTGTGTGCTCAGTTCCAATGACCTTCTCGAGCCTCTGGCCACAAGTAGTACCAACAGCATCAGGCAACAGCCTGGTAACCTGCAACAAATAAAAGCATGTAGGTGCATTTACTCAGTAACTGACTAAACAATGAAAGTGCTCAGAAGTTGGAACATGATCTCTAACATACAATGAGGATCTTAGGGGTGATGTCAAGGCCTTGCTGCTTGATCCTGAGAAGCATCTCCTCTTCCAAAGCACGGACTTGATCCAAAATGTACACAACCTGAGAAGCAATGGCATTTCAAATCAGAAACAAGAAAACAAACATGCAATCCTAGTTAAAGCAAAATAATCTTTTAGCTTTTGTACCTGGCCACCAGTATCAGGGTATCCAAGCACATTGGATTGGGCAAAGTAGCCATGTGGAGACAGGATAACAACATTAAACATCATCGGTATAGTTCCAAGGAACTTCTCCAAGTTGGCAGGATCAGGGGCCTCAAGAAGGTCAAGAAGCAAGTGGAGTGTGTCAAGGACACGCTTTGCAGTGTCACCCCAACCCTTCTCCAAGCCAAGCTCTTGGAACCTAATGCAGATCATGGTGACATTATAAGCAGTCAATCCATTAGCCATATTTCAACCGGAGTTAGATGGTAAGGACAACGTATTGAGAAATCACCTGTGGTTGAACTCTGAGTAGGGAGTGTCTTGAGGAATGCTCAGTAGATACTCCTCTGCCTTTCTAAGGGATGATTGCAACCCACGAAGACTCTGAATCCTGTCATTCAACATCATTGTCTGCAACCAGAAAACAGCACTTGCAAATATGAGAGTTGGATAACATCATTTAATGACAATTCCAGGCCTACCTAAAGTTCCTAAAAGATTATCAAAGAAATTAATGGCATCATCCATTCTGAACCGTGTGCTTGGCAGATTCCGGATTTTTAGGCTTACCATGCCCTTGTAGTTGTGGGCTTTGAGAAAGTTCAGCAGGGGGTACAGGCTCTCCTTGTCCTGAAACAACTTGGAAGAAAGGTGTCTGTTGAGGAACTGTACTCCATTTCCAATGGACTTTGACATGGAAGGACGAGGGAACGAGGCATTGAAGGGCTCAAAATCAAGCTCAAGCACAAAGTTGCTGGTGTTTCTGGTGTAAAGAAACATGAGGTACCGAATTAGTATATGGAAAGTTTCTACGACTAGAATGTATTAATTAGCCTAAAATTACTAAGAATTAGTCTTAGAACTTACTGTCCATCCACAAGCTGTTCCTTGAATGCCAAGTACTCAGAAACACTCAGTTCCTCCACAGCCAATTCACTTACATTCACCCGAATGTAGTCCCAGACACCAGGCCTTGGCCTGATAGCAAGTGCAACCCAGGGGGGGAGCACAATCGCTTCCTACATGCAGACAAGAAAGGAAATTAGAATAACTTGCTGATTTTCAATCGGCACACACTCAAGCAGGCATATCGGCAGTGTCACCTGAGCAGCACGAAGAATGTCTTCAAAGGGTGCATACTTCTCCTTGTCACTATCAAACAGCGCATCAAACTCAGCAAGCAGTTGGTGGCGCTGAAGCATTCCCTTGCCCTGGTTAACATACCTGTAATGGCGTACCATAAACAAAACCGACTTTACACCTCTATTATGTTCCATCTCAGGAACTGATTTCAGTACGACAAACAATGTGTCAAATGATGTAACCAAAAGGATGTTGTATCTTAAGTAACAAACTAAGTTGCAGGGAATCTGCCTGCTTTAAGAACAAACAGAAAGGCAGTCTACAAAAACTTAGTGACAGCAACTCAATTCTTCCTCATAAGGAGATCATAAAAGGCATTATATATGATCATTATGAATCTTAGGTTGACTGACAACATGAACAAGTAAAAAATGTGACATTCTCATTCACAGCTGATGCACTTTTTTTTTTTGCGGGTAGCTGATGCACTAAATTAAAAACAAGGGTGAAGAAAATATCAAATTATCTCACTTCATTACTAGAATCAAATGCAAGTTAACAAATTTTGGCATTCTCACTTGGAAAAGAGGGCAATCAGCTCATTGGGATGAGAGGAGAAAGTGGCACCAAGTCGTTCGCGGAGACTGTGGAGTCGAGTCAGCTTGGCAGCCATGGCACAATGGTACTCAATTACTGCAATGTGAGGTACACAGTTAACACTTAGCATGACTACTTAGAAGAAGAAATTAATAGGTATCACTAAGCATTACAAGACTGTCTGAGCAAGTAGATCATTTTTTAGAAAAAGGAAAGTCTGAGCAAGTAGATCATGCTAAAGCAACATAAATCGCATCACAAACAAGTATTAAATTTTAAAAGAAAAGTAAAGGCACTATTTGCTTTTTCTTCAACTGAAACAATTAACAAGATACAGATACTATCAGCAAAATAGATGCATGATAAAGCAGGAACTTATCCTGCACCAAACAAAGTGCTGATCCTCCACCAAACAAAAAGCACTGATTCTGCACAGGCACTTCGTTCTATGATAATGTTTTGAAAGGAAAAATAGAACCAGCTTGATTAATTTAGTATCGATGCCATTCAGATTCTAAAAACCCACTAAGGAGTAGACAAAATCCGGAGAAAATAAGAGGATTCGGCTTCCGAATAAGCACAGCCAACCGCAAATATCACTATCATGAATACCTAGAGTGCAAATCAGGCAAGATTATAACTCCATGACTGAATCCATGGAGATGAATTTTCGTAGTAAAACCTCAAAAAAAAATGTTTTTGACACGCTAATAATCCACCGAAAGGTAGCAATACATTCCTCGGCAAGCAAAAGGTTGAGCAAAGCACGCAATTAAAGCAAATCCCAAGCAAAACACCCAAGTCAAGGATTTTTTTACTGTAGACCTGTGATCCCAAGTTTACCGCAGCCAAGTCAAAATATTTTTGGAGAAAATTTACCGCTAATAATAAGCTCAGGAAAGGACAGCGGAAAGCTCTGTACGCAACTGGTAACGATTTAGATCAGAGAAATCCTTAAGCCCAAAAGTATGTCAGCAAGACACCCACCACGATTCACCCGGTGACGCACCCAAAGAATCACGAGAACCGAGAAACCCCCGCGAAATGGCGGAGGGTGGCGACGAACAAGGCGACACCCTCCGCTGCCAAAGCAAACATCTTTCTACCGCGGCCAGCCAGATTAGCACAAAACCCAAACGAAACCCCTCCCCAGGATTAGTGCAGAGATTAGACTAGGATGAGCATGGAGATGAACAGAGAGCGCAAACGTACCCAATAGTCAACAGGGGAGCAGTCCAATGGAGGAGGAGGGTTTCTCCGGGACTGAAGAGGGGTCAAATAAATAGAGGGCAGCTGCTGCATAAACCCAGCTTATGCAGGGCCTAGGTGCCTGTGGGCTGCTGATGGTAGGGCCGCCCTCGAGCTGACAAAGCTGGGAATTAAGCAAATGGATAATGCCAATTTACTATAACAAAAACGTATTTGTAATCCTGATGGTGTCACTAATTGTGTCATAGTGCGGCAAAAGCATCCAATTAGCATATGCTGGCCTACCAGACCAATGGCTTCCTGTTCCCAAAAAGCTTGACCTTTTTGCAGCAGAATACTTTTTTCATGAAACATTGCAGCAGAATACTATACTACAGTGCTGGGCAGGTGCAGAGGAATGGCTGTGAGAGAAAGGCAAGCAAGAAACGGAAGGAACCAAAAAGAAAATGTTCTTTTTTAATTAAAGTTCTTGTTCCAATTTCACCACCGAAATCTCGTATCTGATTTGCTGAGGAGCAAAACTGCAAAAGGGTGGTGATTGGACGCCCAAGATCGGCTCAACATTGCAATCATCAACAGGCGCAATGAGATTGTCGGATTAGAAAGCAAGAAGATATTTTGCCTCCTCCTAACGCCTATTGGATCAGTGGGACATTTCTTCCCCTGATCCTTTCTAGAAGCTTGACCGCGGCTCTCAAAAGCATGGGTCTCTCCGGAAGCAGAAAGCCCGTGTGCAGGAACAACGGGGGAAACACCAAGAACACCTTCCCCAACTTGGCAAATTCTTTACGAAATCAAGCATAAACAAACTCTGAAAAAATGAATCCAAATTGCTCCAGAGCTGCATCCAGTCAGCAGCGCAAGGGGACAAGCGGCAACAAGAAAGTTGCGCAGATCTTGTTTCAGGAACAGAAAAAAAGAAGGCTTCGGTTCTTGGGGAAATGCAGCTAGGTTCTTGATGAGCAGCCAAAGGGCACTCGCATCGGCATCGCCGCGAGGAGGCTAGGTTCCAAAACAAGAACAGGCCAGCCTATGCAGTGCTGACATGGAAAATTAAGGAGGACGATGCCAAGGACTGCAAGCGAAAAGAAACATTTTTTGGCCAACCTAAAAGAACACGAAAATTTGGTTCGGAAAATAGAATAAAAAGGAGCACAGACAGCACTCGTGTCACAGGACTACAGTACATAAGAATGCTTTGCCCTCACGCAAAGAAAATTATTATAGATCCAAGAAAGCAGGGTCACATCGCAACCACCCGTGCATCACACATCCAAATCGCCGAGTTTTACAAAAGTAAATATCTCAATAACTTCTTCCAAAAATATTGAACTCCTCGGCGGTTAGGATGCAAAAGGACGATCGAGATTATTATACGAAGAGCATCACACCTACTCCCTCGGTCACAAATTACATGCAGTTTTGATTTTCTAAATTCACAGATATTTGTATGCATTTAAATATAAATATAGTGTATATCTAGATGCATAAAACAACTAAAATTATGAATCTATAAAAATCAAAATGATTTATAATTTCAAAACGATGGATGGAGTAGTATATAACGTCGCCACCTTCTCACCAACGCAAGCATAATTTAAGAAACACAGTAACCGGCATTGCAACATACTGAGACAACACGAATGACATAACCCAAAGTAAAAAAAAAAACACGAATGAGACAATGCATATACCTTCGCAAGCACTGAGACGGGGAGGCCAAAAGAATGCAGAGAACGATGTTTAGGGGATGCAGAACAGGGGAGCAATTTATAGCGTCAGGGTGAGCAGATAAGTCTTTTCGTGTGCTTGTCCCACAAGCCAAAAGTCACGCACGGTCGTCGCTTCCGGTTTGGCGGTTTCCTTTTCCGATTCAATGTGCGCTGTGACCCACGGCGGCGAGAGAAAAAAAAAGGAGATGAATGAAGCATGAGATGCCATCCATCCCGGCAGCATGTTCTTCCATTTTGCTGCTCCGGTTTCCAAATCCGTCGCCAGTATCAGGCGATTTTGCTACTGGTTTTGCACGATCACGCTGTCAGTGCTGCCCCTTTTTTATTGTGAAGCTGCAAATGGGGGCGTGTTTTAATTTGTTTGGATCACGACACGGTAGGTTAGGTTGGGTCAGGGTCCAAATTCAGTCGCCGGGGGAAAGAAAAAGGAAGCTCCTTGACTCATTTGAGCTGTGATGAATGACTGGATTGGATGTCCCTACATGGGACGAGTGTTCCTTTTTGTAGGGGTGCTTTTGTAGGTAAGCGGGGTTGGATTGCTACATGGTGTGAGGTTTGTTTGTTTTAGTATTTTAGCGTACGGGAAAGGGGAATAATATACGTGGACATTATTTCTTTCTTTTCGAGATAGTATATGTAAAAGGCGTACACATTAGAACAATATCATCCATCCTGCACAAATGGTCTACTAGGTTTTAGCTGTCTTGTTTGTTTGAGCTTTGGATCCTTAAAGCTTTGGTTGTAGCAAACTGAGAGTAGCTTGGCGAGTTTGATTGCTGCGTGGTGTGAAGTGATGAAGTTTGTTTGTTTTAGACTTTTAGCATACAATAAAGGGGGATTATGCGCGCACATTTTATTCAAAAAAAAAGGCGTGCACATTAGAACAATACCATCCATTATACACACATTTTCTACTAAGTTGAGTATTTGATGGGCACTACAGGCTGTCCTGTTTGTTTCAGCTTTGGATCCTTACAGGCACAACAAGTTGGATTGCTACATAGTGTGAAGTACTGAAGTTTGTTTGTTTTAAGCTTTTAGCATACGAGAAAGAGGAAAATATACGTGCATATTCATTCAAAAAGCGCACACATTAGAACAATACCATTCATCCTACACACATATTCTACTAGGTTGAGTATTTGGTGGTCACTATAGGTTGTCCTGTTTATTTGAGCTTTCCACTATAGGCTGGATTGCTACATGGTGTGAAGTACTGAAGTTTGTTTGTTTTAGACTTCTAGCGTACAAGAAAGAAGAAATTTGTTTGACTTTTAGCGTACTGAAGTACTGATGTGCGCACATTTGTTCATAAAGTGTACAGATTAGAACAATACCATCCATCCTACATGCATGTTCTATTAGGTTGAGTATTTGATGGTAGGCTGTCCGGTTGTTATGTTTGTTTGAGCTTTGGATCCTTAAAGGTTGGCCGTAGAATATGAGATGTTAAAGTTCCATAAAGGCCTAACCTAGTGAGGTTGTGGTGTAAATTGGTGGACTCTAACAAAAAAATGCTTTTAGAAAAGCATATTATTTGTTTTATTTCCGCTTTTAGAACTACAATCCACAATCTAGAGTTAAAACAAACATCCAGTGACTTGTGAGTCTAAGATCCATATGTAAATGACTCATCATAATGGGAAATGTTGAAAATTTAAGAGCTGAAGAAAACTTCTTTTGTGCCGTGTACATCATACCAGGATTAATAGGCCAAAATGATTTAATTATCCACTAACTAAAAATGCCATCCATTTCAAAGTCTCTAAAAGAAATGTCAACGTCACAGTTGGGGAATAGAAAACAAAACTCTAAACGATAGTGACCGATCTAGGGGTCACCTTTCTTCTTCCGACGTAAAATAGGCATTCTACTGGAACGCATATATAATACCCGCGGAGTGTTTCCTCAAAAAGAGAAATAAAAACAACTGTGGACAAGCATCATCGTTTGAGAAATAGGAATCCAGATCAACACATCGATAGCAACTTTTTATAATGTAATGTATTAAAACCCAACTAGCAGAGAAGCAAACAAACATTTGGTTCAGTAACTTCAAGATCCCAAAGTGACTATTTTCTTGGTTCATGCTAGTGCTATTGTCATGGACTATTTATGCTTTTGGTAGTAATGGGGTAAAAAGAACATAAATAAATCATGGGGTGTATGGAGAAGTAGTCACATGCTATTTTGAGAGTTCCACTCCAAATAGCTCAATTAGTAAAATATCCCTTTAAGCTATTTGAACTAAAAACGAGAGAGCTAAAAAAAAGTCATATGATTCGAACACCCCGTATTATTCATCTATGGGCATCTATCGCCCATTTGAAGGGACCACGAATTCAACAGGGAGTCAGGGAATAACATCTAGACGCGTGTACTTTGATGAGTGGAATTTGATTCTTACGTGGAAAATTATGAGATGTGACTACATGAGGGGCTGAGGGCACAGCAATGTTGTCCTTTGCTTCTCCTATATTCATTTCACAACCAGCGGTTGACATTTGTATAGGGTTCCAGTTTCAATAAGTTCTAAGCATCAACGCCTGGCTTACAAAAAAATAGTCAAACAAAAGATGTCATTTGCAACAAAAAAAAAAAAGAGGAAGGGATATGTTTCCAATTTTCACTAGAGCTTGAGCAACAGGTAGCAACAATTTAAGTTGGCGTCTACATTTTGCGGACTTTCAAGCCAACAACTTCATGCCATTTCTCTTTTTCGACAAAAACAGAGTTTTTTAATCTTTACAAATTTGAGAAAGGATAAGAAGGAAATGAGAGGCTGAAGGAGAGGAGAGCCCCCCTTGGTTTAATTGTAACTCCGTCCGACAAACACTGTTATCAGTTTATCACCTGTTCGGAAAAGTGAGCCTACCTCAAATTTGAGTATCTATTTCTTCTTCTTAACAAAACATTGTCTAGCTACTCCTAGGTTGATCTATTTCATTATTACCACCCGTTAGGAGACCACATTTGGCACAGAAACACACATAATAGCTACTCCCTCCTTTCAAGTTTATAAGGCATAATAAAACATGGTACTGTCTTCCATATACTACTTTGATCATTTATTTATTATATATCATATCTCCTATGGTTATAAAATTGTAATCATGGTAAAGGAAATTTGATTACAAATCTAATCATATAAGTTCACGTCATAAAAATAAAAAAAAATAGTCAATTTAGTGATCAAATACTGCAAAGTTTGAATTTCGACGTGGGTGCGCGCCTTGTAAACTTGGAAGGAGGGAGTACCGGTTTGCTCACGTTAGCAAAAACCTTTTATTTGGTTGAAGCAGGGCGAATGATCTAGGTGACATTGACAACCTATCTAATCTAATCCGTCAACTACTGCTACAGTTGATTAAGCCGCACTCAACCCTGCTCCTAATCCTTATCTTCCCCCCTGGTCCTATCATCACTGATAAAATTATCGCGGTGGGTGTGTGACGTCGCCAATTATGCGAGCCGAGTGACCCCACCCCGATCAACCCACTGTTAGATCAAATAGATATCTCCATGACACGTCACTTGCTAGCGCTAGAACAAGTGATTGGCTGCCACAAACCAATGGGATCTCTCATCATTCCGTTCGGATGAAGCTCCTCGCCGTTGCTTTGCTACACTGGCGACAACTTGATACCATGCATGGTTTCCTAGGAAGAATGATTTCGCTTGGCCAAAGGCATCGTCAACTTGTTACTCTTGAAATTTTTAGAAAAAAACAAGGAAATCAAATCGGCGAGACCAACCCAAAACTCCCTACGGATTCAGAGTGCATCAGCTAGTTGGGAAGGCCCTGCCGCTACACAAGTTGGTGGCTGATCTCATCTGATCTGGTGTTCAGCCGACGGCTGCCTTTCTGAAACCACAAAGAGGGATTAGGCAGTAATGGGACGGTCCAAAACCAGGTTGAAGCAGCGGCGGCCGCTTGTGACCTCATACAGTGGTCACATGGCCGACGAGGTTTGGAAAAGCCGGGCAGCCATCGACGTGGACCATGACTCCGGCTACAGGCACATGGCCATGGTCTCTTGGGCACCGTGTCTGGATTTGTTTCCCGGCCGGCCAGTACGGACGTGTCCCTTGTCTCTTTCAGATGAGAAGTGGCTGCCCAGCATGGCAGCTCTCAGTTCTCAAACTCTGAAAACAACGCCATGCAAGTGCTTTTCCTTTCAAATTCAAGCAGACAGGACTGGCTGCAGCTTTCACAATTCATTCACAGTGAGGAACAAACAGGTTAGTGTCACAGGCAAAGCATTTTTTTTCCTGTTACACTTACACAAAACGGAGATTTAGCATGTGTTACAGGCAGCAATCTGCTGTTCAATAAACAGTGTAAGAGATGTGTATTGGGACAGGGGGTTTAATTTGGTACAAGAGAATTGAGGAATTACACAATGGGTTGTCTCTCCTGTTGTGACGGAAAATACATGTACATGGGTTGTGTTTTCCAAAGGTCCCATCCACAGAAAAAGAGTTGAGGGAAAAATGGTGCTTTCCTGCCCACCTCAACTCTCATGGCCATGTGAAGGGAGAAGGGGTGAACCACTTGGGACATATATATATTTACACGGTGGGGGTGGGGATGATGATGCCTGGACAGCTTCCAAAGAATAATCATATACTACTAACTAACCTTCTTCCTTTCCTTTTAAGAAAAATAACAACAGTGCCCTATCTACCCGCCTGGTGAGCAAGCTTCAACAAATGAACAGAATGGTACACTTCCCTAACTCTTCTGACGGTGTGTGTGTGAGAGAGATTCTCAGCCCCATTCATATATCGCGAGGTGGATGCTGGTGGTTGATGAAACGATAAGTTGGCTGGCGATGCCTCCTTGCAATGGTCTTCAAGAGTTAAGATGCTTTGGAACAAAGTTTGGGTCGCCATCTTGTAGCCTCTCACATTCTATTTGCAACTGCTACCATCACGTAGTTTACATTTACATGATAAGCCATCTTGCAAAATCAATCAGTACCAAAATGCCTCTCCTTGATTCACCCACTGCATAAAATCCTTAGATAACCCCTGAGTCTCGATCTCAATAGTTTGATCATCCTGAAAGATCCAAATGAAGTAATTGGTTTTATTTGCTCGGTGAATCACATATTAAGAAGGGCCACCAATTGTAATAACAGAATGGCATACCAGAACCTAGTGATTTATACTTCAAGCTTATTCAGGATATTAGGCCCAAAAGAGATTTCTAAACCATAATTTTTGTAAAAACCAATTGGCATGAAGTCACAAAATATAACATAAAATGGCAGGTCAGAAAATAACCCAAATGCAGGGTTACTTTTTGGTTTGTGCCCACAAAGTTAGGTAAAAAAAAGGTTTTGTGAACAATGATTAAAGCACACACAAGAAAATGGGCAGGAAATGAGGTGGTAGAAAAAAGTAAAGTTGTTGATTGCACTAACCGTTGTCCCAGAGCTTACATCACCAACAGCACTATCAGTTGAAATATTCACGTCAGGAGTGCTTATGGCTTTTGATCTGTTTGAGCATAATGCACAAAACGAAACAAAAAATGAGTTAGAAACATTCACAGCTTGCAGTGAACATGCCCTGGCGTATGTAGTCTTCTAGTCATTTCAATCCAGCCTGTGGCACGACAGGTGACCAGTGAATCCGGTGTGTGTTCGTGTCTGCAGTATGGGTGTATGTGTTTTGGATCTTTCCTACTTAATACAAACGATGTCCAGGTCTCCTTGTGTTTGAGAAAAAATCTTCAAATAAACCACTAACACAAGTTGTGTGCCAAGTTTTTATTCTTTTCAGAATAAATATGTTGAGAAATTAATAAAGAAATGGGGGTCAAACTAATGACCGCTGGTTCCCAATTTCTGTGTATACCATGCGCAAGAAACGGGAGAACTGAGGCACTACGATACAAGGTAGTCCAAAGAGGGAAGCACAGTATGAACCTTTCGGTGTCTGAAGCTGAAAGCCAGTCAAGATCCAGGAAATTTGAATCACCAGAACCATTGCAATAGTCTAGTTCACAGCTTATATGCTTCACATGAGACACTGTTGGAGTATAACTGCAGGTTGTTCAAGAGAAATGGGGAATCAGTAACTTGTATCAGTGTCAGATACTAATTTCTCAAACATATACTGCAGGATAATCACTCTGCTTCTAACAGATGAACAAAAAAGTTGAAGTTTCGGAATACAGAGAGCACAAACCAACCTTAACTTCGAAACGGAATCGTCAGAGGTTGAAGACATTCCGTGCATGCGTTCAGAACTCCAGTTTGGATATTGCCCTTCTTTTTCTGAACCAGTTAATGCTGACTTTAACATTCCATTTGGTCCTTTGCTGGACATTGATGGTTTACTTTTATTAAGAATGCTGCCATCTGACCTTGCCCTCTTCATCAATTTACTGACAAATATTATATATCAGAAAACCGATAAGATGGATTTGTGTTGAGTTGCACGAACATATAAGAATATCTAAATAATTAATTCTAAAAATGAGATGTTGCGAAAACGCTACAAAACCTTGCTTCCCCAAAGAAAAAAGTAAAACATATAAAGTCCTTGCTACCCCTAAGAAGAATGTAAACAGGTGAATGACACAACTTTCTCCACTGGTTAACCCAGAACAAGCAGATCATATATTGTTTGTGCAATTTCTTTAGGCTCTTGTGTAAAAACTAGTGACCAATTGTTGGTCCACTATCACTTACTCTACCCCAAATTACTATTTGTTTTGGCTTTTCTGGATACATAACTTTTGCAATGGACGTGTATGCATATCTAGATACATAGCAAAAGTTATGTATCTAAAAAAGCCAAAACGAATAGTAATTTGGGAAGGAGAAGTATTTTGTGTGAATTCTAAGTGTATCAATGGGAAAGACAATAAATATATATACTTCATAGACCACCTTTTGTAATTATTCTTTTATTGATCCAATTCACAGAGAAGGGTATATTATTTTTAAGAGCTTGTTAGCATGCCTTCATACTTAACCAAGTAAATTCTGACAAAGCCATATATTGCAAGGTTACCTTGTCTCGTCATCAAGTACATGCTCATCACCAGATTCTGGCTCCCAAAGTGCAGGTTTTCCCACTTGGGGTTCAAAGTATCCTAAAAATCTGAAATTTTATTGAGGGGGGGAAATAGCGACAGTAACTTAGTTTGTATTCATAGCATCTCGCTGCTGAAACTTTAAAAGATACAAGAAGATCACTAATAATCTTGATCAAACATACAAGTTTATCGCTGCCTGTTTGTAAGCATCCATATAGGCATTGCTGTAGTACCGTTGCAGCGTCCTAAAGAACTCTTGAGATTGAATAGCAAACTTCAGGTGCCCTCTCTTTGCAGAGAATATCTACACATGAAACCACATGACAAGCTCATCAGAGAAGCATGCAAGAACAATTCAACATGAAAAGAATGTCATGGAAGGATATATGACTTGCCAAAATGCCAATAAATATATTATTGGATCAACTAGCCACCAGTCACCTTTATCAGTATAAATGAATGGATAACTCAACAACTAAATTAACTTTTAGTTTGATTGTTCATATTAATGTAAGGTTACAGTTATGGTATCTTCCACTTCTGATCCGTGTAGTGGTCCGCTATGAACAGTAGTTAGGCATTCTTTTCGTTTGCACTTCATAATTGGAGTGACAACTGACATGTGCTACCTCAGTCCACTGTATTACCATTTGTAAGCAACAATTCATTTTATACTATTTGGCGGATCATTCTAGGCACAGATGGCATCCTGTTACTCATTTTTAGACACAGCAACATCACATTATTTCCTTTACTGACAGATGGCAGATCTCGTGTGTATATTCGATAAAGAGACAAAAAAACAATGAATATCTCCACTCATTCTCTAGGTGGAAAAGAAACATCGCTACAAATGGACTCAACTTTTTTTTCGGTAAATTGAAATTAGAGAAAAATAACATTTTTGAATGGTATGGGCCCATCTAAAGAAATTAATCAGCAGCCGGTGCATAAGACTATGGAAGGAATATAGAACCTAATTTATTCTGCCAGATTGAAAAGAGTAGTAGATGGAAGAATTAGAATAGCAAGATTCACTGGAGTACCTTATTGTGAGCAGCTGAACCACCATACTGTAAAGCAAGCGTGTCACCCATCCGTTCATAAAAGTGCATCAAATGTCGGGACAAAACGGAGTCTATATGAATATCTGGAGATTCTAAAGAGCCAATTGCATGTAACTGGTGTCCTAGAGCAGCTAACCCATAGGCATATTGAGCGACATTTGTGCGATCCAAACAATCTATGCAGTTTGTACGTAAGACACCTTTTTGAAATTTTGGAGGCTTTATTTGGGTAGATCCATTGACCTCAGAATTATCTTCTGCAATTCCATTGCCAGGTTCAGAACTGCCACAGGTATCATCTTGGGAAATGTCATCAAGATCATCGACATAGTCTGCATTGCCACAATTGTTGTTGTCATCACACATGTGAGGACCAAAACCATTCTTCCTATCAAGCATGAAACAAAAATTAAGAAAGCGTCAAGCCATCCATGAGGTACCAGAAAGTGGGAATTCAAATTAGAAAGTAGTGAAAAAACAGTATAATAAATAACAAAAAAAACTTACAATGCAGCACTTGAATTAAGGAAACACTCTGTTCTTTGAGCCGGGGAAACTTGATGATAAAAGAATTCTGTCAAGTTCAGAGCTTCAAATGCCACTTTCAAAAGCACTTGAAGGGCATTTGTACTTTTGCTGAAAATACAAATTTTCTTCAGTTATGTACACCAAATGCATCAAACAGAACAAAAGGGTGAGGTACATGACAAAAAAATTAATACCTTTGAGAGTTCTTATGAAGATCCCAATGTAAAAATCTCAAATGATCTTCCCCTGGTAGACCACTATTTATAATCTTTATTGCTCTGTCAAATTCCCGACGGAGTATAATTTCACGTGGTCTCTTCTCACGTGTCTTCCAAAGATAACATAAAGTAAATTGCAAGTGTTGTGATTATTTAAGTGTGGATTATTGTATGCAAAAGGTCCATCAGAAGTGGTGACAGCATCATAACAGTGTGCTCACCTTGATCAAGTTTAAGATGATGATAGGATTTCCGTATCTCTTCCTTAGATTTTCAAAATGAAGTCTGGTAGCCTCATAATTCTTGTCCTTTTCATGCACTGCCAGGAAAAAGAACAACCTATAATCATTGAGCATTATTTTACGCATCAAATAAGAATTGCAATACTTACATATGATATCAGGCTTAAGATTCAGCTTTGATGTCTCCTGGGACCAGAAGAGTGGAATTGAACCCCTGTTCTGCACAACAGAGCTTATTTGTATAGGTCCAAGCATGTCTTCATAAACAATTTGCTCAGTCTCAACATCATTCGCTACTCTGCCCTCGTCATTCACACCCCTCTTTAGATACCTATATGGCAGTATAAAAAACAGCATATGAAACCCAACCACACCAAAAATTGATAGAAAAGAGTATATACTACTAAAAGTTTGGCAAGTGTGAACCTGGTGCCAGCATAATGCCTCGAGCGTCTAGCAATGAGCGTCAACATAATATCCTTCCCGCATATTGCAAGTTTATCCTATATATAAATGAAATAAGAATATTATTCTAAATGGTTGAGTTAATAAACAGAAGCGGTGAATATCCAAGAGCAACACAAAAGTTAGATGGCATGTAAGCTCAAGGATGGTCTATGTATACTACAGAACAATATGTGATGTACATTCTACAAATTAAGTCGTTTTTACCGAAAGAAACAAGCAGCATAAGTATTCACCATTACATAGAGCAAAATAAAATCAGGATCATATAATTACATTACTTGTTAAACTTAATATTTAAGAGTCTATTGTTTTTATAATTTTTCCATCGTGATTTTACAAATTATAGATTGAAAAAACAACTATTCCTCAGGCAAAAAGACAAGGAAAATAGGATTCTTACTTTTCTAGCACAAGCAAACATAAAATAAGACATAAATTTCGCTCGGTAAAGAGAGCATGCAAAGATAATGAACATGAAGGAAAAGAAAACAAATGAGTAGAAACATAGATCTTTCTGGATGCAATCTATCATATTCATGAATCCTATCAAATGACACATAACAGGATAAAAAGATATAAGTTTCATAGGTACCTGCTTAAAAAAACCATAGACTAACGGAACAGTCCAGAGTGTGGTTTTCAGAATGTTACGTATCCCTCGAGTTAGGAACTGATTCCACACAAACATTGTGTCATATAGTTCCCACCCTTCTTGTGGATCACTGAAGTTCTTCTGGAGACTTCTCATTATATGATACGAGTGGCTAAAAAAGAAGTCTTTTCTAAGATCAATTGTCTGCAAGAGCTTCTTGTACCTGCACGATTTAAGGTTGGCTTATGATGAACATGAAGTTCGACTAATTCAGCGTACCATGTACTATTCTATGCTCCTGAATTTTTCATTTTTGATAAAAAAGATACAATATTTTATTAAGAACTTAGAAAATAACCAATCTAACTAGCAGTGTATGATAATGTGGATGATAGGATGTCAACAATGTAACCGGAACGTGGATTGCAAACATGCAGTCA
Organism: Cenchrus americanus; assembly: GCA_947561735.1. Taxonomy (NCBI): domain Eukaryota; kingdom Viridiplantae; phylum Streptophyta; class Magnoliopsida; order Poales; family Poaceae; genus Cenchrus; species Cenchrus americanus. The sequence continues at coordinate 97,560,053 of OX387240.1, forward strand.
TGCAGCATACCTGTTCTCATCCTTGTAATTAATTAACTTGGGCCTAGTCTTGGAATTTGATAACTCAATCATTGCAGTCTTAGTAACTTGGTATACTGGATGGCCAAATATGTCCCCGATTTTTCTCTGCTCCGTAATAATTAACATGTAATAAGGCCCAAGGAACTTAATGAAACCTGCAAGAAAATTCATCGTTGATGCGTATTTGCAAGGAAAATGTTGCCACCTTCGCAAAAGAAATGTGATCGGAGAAAGATGGGATAGTTTACCAATGATTCCAAAACAGTTGGTGACAAATTTAACTCCACCAGTTGACCTATGGTCTTCATCTAGAATTTTTAGCAGATCAAGATAGCCACTCTGTGAGTGCACAGTGGAATCCTCATCTACAGTGAGCTCTGATGGTTCCATTCTATCAATCGTGAGTAATCTCCATAATGTCTTGTCAGTATTAGTTCCAAGAATATAGAATTTCTGCAAAAATATGAATCCATTATTTAATTGTGATGAAAAATATCTAACTACTATATGGTACTAGGTATTCAATGACACACTTTCACCTTACATTAAATGACAACTACCACAAGTTAAGGATCAAGATACAGGTGGCACCGAATAGTCACAAATGATTCAAAGGCTTGAGATTCCTTCATAGGGTTTGGCACAATGTCTATTGAATCATATTTCAGCATTAAAGCTTGATCAGAGATACATGTATCCACAGGTCACGAACCAGACCCGCTACTTGTTTTGCATATACTAGAAAAAAACGCCAAGTTCAAATCCACTGCCTTTCTTTGTTTAAGTTTCAATTTTCCATCCAACTTTCTCAAAACTATAATTTTGCACATAGCTCACCCTTATAACTGATCTTAGTTTATACAATGTTCCAATATATTCAGTAGTCTTCGTAATAGCAATATCCTGTCGGATGTTCTTCAACTGACAAATGAAATTTGCACCAATTTCTTTTTGTGTTTGCAATATCCCGAGCAACAGATTGTTGCACAAATAGAAGATTCTTTAATTCTCAGAGATAACAGAAAATAACTAAACATAACTCTACATTTTCACTCATGGAATGGTCAAAGAAAGTAATCCTAGTTTTCTGTTTCAAAACCTTACAGGAATCTCACATCCAACATGCACATAGTATCAACCTGGTTTCTACACTCTAGTCCACAAATACTAGGCAAGGCATGTGAAACAGAACGGTTCCACTTTTGCACAAGAGTTTGCAAGCACTTTTTCTACAAAGACCTGTGTGTAACACAATGCATCCAGACGGAGAACTTCATCAATTACTAGGAAAACCAGAAGTATGACGCACAAAAAGATCAACCAAACATTCAGACTCTAGGGGCATCAATTACTAGGAAATTTCAATGCTTCTGCATCCTAGTTATATATAACTGATAACCACAAGGAACCCGCAAAGGTCCCCTTTTTTAACTAAAATTCCAATAAATGGGCATTAATAGCACTGCAACATGCACGGCTGCTCCTTTTCCTAACAAAAAAAACAGAAATGGATCAAAGCTAACAGAAGGAGGCAGAATTCTCAGATTCTTCTCGTGCCTCCCACATAGGAGGGAACAAGATAAGCAGCTAAGAGCTCCCGAAAAACAAGCGCAGCAATGATTTCCCACGCGAGGACGCCCAAATCACGCCAGAAGTCATAATAAAGGAACAAGGATCATCATAACTCATAACCCCCGTGTTGCATGGCATGCATGATCCAGGCACGCAGACTCCAGAGTTAAGCAACGCTGGAAGCTCGACCTCCACCGGCCGTAGCCCGTAGCTGAACGCAAACCTTCGCGGAATCACGAAGCGGCAAGCAGGAGCCGCGCCACGAGCAGCGTAATCCCACCACCCCACCCAGCCAGCGACAAGACACAAGAGCAAACACCCCCGCACGACACGTCGGCGCATTGCGATCCGGGGTGGCAAGGAGCTCACCGACTCGGCCTCGTAGAGCTCGAAGCTCTGGAGGCAGCCATCCGCCTCCGCCGCCATGGCCGGCCGAATCCCCCCGGCGCGCGGGCCGGGTCAATCTCGCATCCGCCGGCGCGGGCAGATCACAGCCCCGCCGCAGCAGCAGCCGCAGCCACCCGCCGGAACCCTAAATCCGCGCCGCCGGGCTGCTTGAGGTAGAGCATTCCCCGCGCGCGTCTCCCTCCCCCACCCGCGAATCCGAGCACGGACCGACCCCCGACGCGTGCGGCGAGCGGCCCGCGAATCCGGCCAGGCGCCGGGGATTCCGGGAAGCTCCGCGCCGATCGCGAGCTGGCGGAAATGGGGAGATTTCTGCTGGGGAGGAGGAGGAGGGAGGCGAGGCCGTGAATGATGAGGAGATTGGTCGATTTCGCTTTCTTTTTTGCCCCCCTCTCTCTATCTCTCTCCCCGGGGTCCCTGCGAAATCCGTGAAGGCGTGGTGAGGATGGATGCCCGGAGGGGGAGGAGAGGGAGGAGGCCGAGCTGGCTGGCCTCGCTGAGAGGGAATATATTGGGATCTGTTGTTTTTTCTCTCTTTAAATGTTCTTTTTCCTTTGTGAGTTTTAGTGTTTATTTATGCCCGTTTTCTGTTTGAATTTCCACTTGCACAGTGCTCCTCATTCTAACAAATTTCCATCATGGAATTTCTCTTACATGTTTTTTCCTTTGTAATTATGTGTTATCATTTTTGTCAAGAAGAGCTCCAAAATGATGGCGAAACGGGTGATCGAAACACAATCGATCATCACAGCAAATTATGGCTTGAAAGTTGACCGTTTCAATTTCCCCATCTTCCTGCACTCACCATTTCGACGACATGTTCCTCGAGCACGATTGTTTTTTTGGGCGACGGAACGGCGATGGTTGGATAAACAAGTAGTACCGGAATTAGTTGTCGCACATTCCGCAGTCGTCTTCTGAAAAAAAAATTGAACAAACAACTCCTCCTCCCTGCATTATTAGCTCCTGGTGGTGGCGCCGAGCATAGTATTCTAGAATCCAGGACTGGGCGCCTGGTCAGTGGTCACTGGTGCCCGAAAAAACTGCCCGCAAACGCTGCAACTGCTCCCCCTCCAGCGCCGCGGGACACGTTGTTGCCGGCGAACCCCACGGCCGTTCCGCGGCTCCGACGGCCGGCCAGGTAGAGGTACTTTTCCCCGATCCGCCGTGAAGTAGAGATAGATGCAGCGCAAGATGCGTTCTGGCCGAAGAGGAGAAGCGAATATCGCCGCCGGTAGCGCCTGTTTGCACGCCACAGGCCACAGCACTTCGACGCCGTGTGTAGACTGTCGGGTAGTAGAGGTATCGGCCGCCGGCGACCCCGGGCTTTGAACGAATGGGTCCGAGGAGATTTCTGCTGCAGATGCCGGAGCCCGGAGCGGGCGGTGCGGTCTCCGAGGAAGAAGGGGCGCCGCGTTTCTCGGTTCCCGGTGGCCGTCGTCGGCGCGCGGGCTCGCGGCGTGTTCGTGCGTGCGCGGGCGCGCGAAACGGGACGGGGAGGCGCGCGCGCGGGTGGGGGGTGGTAGCGCGACTTGAGTTGACCGCGAGGGCCGCCCGGGACGGAGGCCACTGGGGAGCAACGTGGAGCGGCGCGAGGGCCTCAATGATTGGGGGCGGAAAAGGCAGATGCTGCGCGCCGATGCGCGCGCGCGCCACGCCACGCCAGCGCGCTGCTCTTTACCGCCGGGCAAGGCAACGGCCAGGCGACTAGGCGAGTCGTGGCTCGGGTTTTGGCGCCTTCCAGCCGCTGCTGGCCGGCGTCGCTGCCACGTCCAGGAACGGACAGCAGCAGTAGCTTGGACGAGAATACCCTTGCCTCTTTATGCTGCTGACAGGGGATAATTTTTTTTAGATTCACACCGTATAATAAAACTTCGGTCACATCTAGTAACGAATCACCGTTTACGCCATCTCACAAAGACGGATCGTTTAGAAAATTTTGAGCACACTAGTAGTTGTGACAAATGATTACAGTATCTTTTGGTTTTCTGAATTCTGAATAAATGTAGTATTGCATTGTAACTAGAGAAAACGCACAAATTGATCATTACATTGACTCTGCGCACTTCTCAATGCACTTTTTTTTTAAATTAGAATGAGTGTTGCTTTAATTAGAATAGTTTTGCTAGCAAGCTAAATGAACACTCTTTGCGGAACAAAAATTTAAAAGCTCACCGAACACTCTTTGTGAGACGCAGCCTGTTCGGTTGGTGGTGGTGATACAAGTCTTTGGTTTTGTTCCGAGAGAGAAATCTTCTTATTGGCTGATTCTTTGGTGGTGGTTTGAGAGAGAGAAAGTCTTTGTGGTGGTGGGCCGATAAGCCAAGCGAACAGGGCGACGGAAGGGAGTAAGTACTAAGCTTTTATGTGAGATGAATCTAAGGAGCCTATTTCATCTATGATCAGCACATATTTACTGTAGCATCATACTCTCTCCATTTCACAAAACATGACGTTTTGGAAAAGTTTTGGTCAAATATTGAGAATATAAATCATGAATAGCTTTTAAGTTATTGAGTTTATGAATATGGAAACTATATGAGAAGATTTATCTTGCAAAATACTTTTATAAAAGTATACATATTTTCAGTTTTTGATAAATATTTTTATAACAAAAAATAAGAAGTCAAATTTATGTTTGGATACCGTATTTGAATGGAGGGACTGTTATCTAATCATGACATGATTAAATTTAATATATCCGTCTCGTGCAAAAGTTTAGAATTATGGAATTTATTTTATCATTAAGCTACATTTAAATTCATAATTAACCTCAAACATCCGGAATTATACTTATTATTACTTTACACTTTTTGTGGGGACGGGAGGGGGTAAGTACTGAGCTTCTTTGCAAGATGAGTCAAATGAGCCTAATTCATTTATGATTAGCACATGTTTAAGGTAGAATCATGTTACCTAAACATGATCTAATTAAATTTAATAGATTCCTCTCGCGAAATACTTAGAATTATGAAATTTATTTTATCACAATATTTAATATTCATAATTAACCTCAAAAATTCCATGAGACGGGAATTATATATACTTTATTAGGTCAGTCTCAGTGGAGTTCCATGAAGAGTTCCATTACATTAAATATGCTGACGTGACGAAGAGAAAGAATGTGACCGTTTCATGAGATGTGACTATGTGAGGAGAGTTTCATCACTATGAAACTCTACTGGCACAGTTACCTACATTCAACGTAACTGTGTCTGGAAAACTTGTACCGAGACTGGTCTTACTGCACGAGAGCCGAACAGAGTAGGACTAGGAGAAGTGCCTTTGTTTTGTCAGCGGCGGCAGTAGTACTGCAACATCTTTTCGGTGCTCTTTTTCCTGTGATCATCCAGCGCGGAGTCAAAGGAGGCCTATACTAGAGAATGGAATAGCATGCATGTGCATTGATGCGGCGGCGGGCGGATCGGGCAGGGGCGTCTCCATGTACTAGTACTCTAGTAGTCTAGTACACACGCATCGTGCGTGGAGTTGCCTGCCGAGCGTCCCAACAGCAGCCGGCCTAGCTGTGCCCCGCGCGACCACGGGGAGGCCACGCACGTTCCCCGCCGGCCTTCCGATCCCAAGGGAACAGCCCCAACGAAACACCGGCACCTGCAGGTGGTATCACGCGGATGATGTTAGGGCACCCACAACGGGTGTTGTTAAGCCCTCTACAAGTGGCCACGTAGGAAAGAGAAATAGGAGAGAGAAGAGAATGGTCGCTAGACTCAGCGGCGTGCTATAGCACGCGAATCCCGCCTGCCGCCTTGAGAAGCTCGGACAAGCCGGCGAGCGCGGACGAAGCTGGACTACTCGATCGGCCGATGAGCTCGCCATCAGCCAGCAAGCGCCTTGTCGTCCTTCTATCGGCGCCGGAGGTGGGAGGCGGGCGAGGGGCAGGGCGGGCTGTGGCCGCCGGCACGCAGACATCACCCACTCAGGGAGCGAGCGGTGTTGTACTCGCCACCGGGAGCGGGTGGAGCGGCCTTGGCCTTGGCCGTTGGTGGTCGGAGCCGGCGAGTGTGGCCGGCGAGCGCGACGCGCGGCCAACGAGTGGGCCGGGAGCCGCTCGTGGGGAAGATGATCGGGGCGGAGGTGGGAGGGCTGGCCGCCGCGCGGGGAGGACGAGCTAGCACCGGCGGGCGCGAGGGTGCTCGCGGGCCGCCGATGCGGATGGCGTCGGCGGCGGCGACGCGCCGCCGAGAAGCGGATCTCGTCGGGGGCGGAGGCGGCGCGGTCGAGCTCGCGGCCCGGGCCGAGTGACCGGGCGGGCATGGCCGGCGCAGAGGTGGCCACGGCCGCCTCGATGCGAGCGGGCGGCGTCGCGGCCGAGTGTTGTGGCCTAACTAGCCGGACGACGACGCGACCGAGCTTCGCCGCCTGGCTGGGCGGGCAGCAACCTGCTCGCCCCGAAGGGAGACGGAGCAAGAGTGAGGGACTCACCAGAGGCGAGGCGGTGGCCGTAGGCTAGTAGCATGAACCAGCTCGCTAAAAGCAATGACGGCCGGACCGCCAGACTTTTCTCTCAGAACAAACCAGCCACCAAAGAACCGGGCCGTAAAGATTTTCTCTCGTAACAAATCGAAGACTACCACCAAAGAACCGCCCAAACGAACAAAGTTGTGCATCTAGGCCATGGGCTTGCGAAAGTTCTTTTTTAACAGCGGACCAGCTGTTGGCTTTGGGAAGATCGGGAACGGGTGGAGGGGAGATGAGTTGATAGGAGGATTAAAAACCCTGATACTGTGGGACCCAATAAATGTTGTAGCAAGATTGTGGAGTCACATGTCTATAGATGCTATCTATATCTGATGTGGACATGTTATAAAAAGCTCGTTGTCTACGACCATTGCTGGTGCCCTTAGCACCCACCACGGTCGTCGTAGGAGTACACGCGTCACCGGCTCGTAAAGTTCTCCATGATGGGCAGCGGAGGTGGAAGAGGTAACGGGTAACCAACAGTAGAGTACTCCTGTATATATACACTTGTTCGATTAGCTGGTGCTGATTTATTTCTGAAAGGAAAAATACCACTGACTGGCGCCCGACTGATGGCTGATGCTAATCTGTCTGAGAAAATAGTCGAGTCGACTCGTTGTATAGCATTATTTATATTATCGGTCCAACCAAGCATTATTGGCATATGGGAAATCAGGAAATAATGGATCTTTAGCTAACCGATTGCAGCGCGTATATACTAGCTGGGCAATGAGATCGACTACTTGGTGCTTGGTGCTTGGTGGTGGTGATTGAATGTTTCGAGCTTTGGTTTTTGTTTCTTTTCCCCCAGCGTGATTCATGTTTTCGGCATTGTTTTATGATGAGGCGGCGATATGACCTTCGTTGATCCGGCCATTGTTAGTTTGAGGAGATCGAGCAATATATAAAATAATGCGAACACCAAAGAATTAAAATGTCAGATCAGGAATGAATTTCAGAATTCGGCCCTAGCTAGCCGTGCGCGGATTTGATAAATCAGAGTTATTAAAAGCCCACCATGTTTGGCGCCTCCACAGCAATTCAGGCATCGGTGGCCCTTCGGCTGCTCGCCACGTCGCCCCAACGACAACCCACGAGTGCTCCCCGCGCGCATTTTGCGAACACACCCTCCCACCACCCCAACAGGTCAACACCAACCCCACCTTCCCTGAGCACCTCACGAACCCTAACTTCACTCCTCTTCCCCGACGTCACCTCTCCGCCGCCACCCTCTCTCTCCCCGCTCTTCGGCTCTCCGCCGCCGCGGCCCCGCCCCTCGAGGGGTGGTTGCGCCGACGTCGGCGCAGGCTCTAATGCGGGATTTGGGCCTCCCATGCCCTCTGCCTTCCTCCCCTCCCCGCCGTCTCCCACTCCCCAGATCCAGCGCAGTTAGGGGCCACGGAGGCTGGTGCTGGCGGAGGAGGGGAAGGGGAGTCGAGGCGAGCTCCACGGCGCTGCGCCTACTCACGTTCGCCTGGGCCGCCTATGGTGTATGGAGTGCCCGTGGAGTTCCTGGAAAAGTAGCTCTGCACTTTGTGAGGAGTTGCGAGGTGAGGCAATCTACTTCTATCTTTTCTAATCGCTGATAATAGAGGCGCAACCAAACTATCTCTGCTTTGCTCATGCCTAATTGCAACTCATGTATCCTTGCATTTGAGTTGGTGCGGCTCAGATTTCTCGGCAGGTGCCTTGCCTACAGCACAACAACAAGGTGAAATTATAGAGCTTGGATTTGATTAATTACATTGGATCAAGTTTGACGGCTTGTCATTGCTTCCTGTTGTAAGACATATTTTTTACTGCAATACGAGTTATATTTGGAGTAGTTTTTCAGGCTTTTAATTTCTCGATTCCCTTCGCAGGATTCTACACAGAAGCAGTTCGCTGAGGAAATGAAATGTGAAGAAGATCTTCCTCGGTCAGGTTCGTCTATTATGTAACCAAACTTGAGGAACAATCCTCACTGCAGTGTGCTACAAAGACTTTTCTTTTTGGTTTTGTTGTGATCCTTAATTTCTTTGCAGGTGGATGTAGCATGTGCACCATTTATTAGAAGATTTCTGCAGATATTCTATTCCAACATTGAGAACTCCAATATCACAAGGGCAGAACTAATATTCAGAAGTTCATAGAGGTATTTTAGACTGATGGATGCTAAATTAGACAATGTTTCTGTTAGTAGTACATTACTTGTAGTATTTTGGATGGTCATTTCTTCTTATGACAAGGTTGTATGGCTCAATGCATACTGATTTTCTTGATAATGATTTCGCTGACAGAAAATTGTATGGTGTTCCTTTTACTACTACCCTGTTTCTACTTACCAAATGCTCATCTGCATTTTTCATATCATAATTTCATTATTCCTTTGGTATTTCCATGTCTGGTTTAGGTTTTGGGATTATAGTTTTGGATCGCCTAGACATGCTTTAATTCCTAATTGGAGAGATATACTATTGATAATATCACTGCTGTGTGTGAGGATAGTCCTCCTGATTTAGCACACCTGGTTCCATCTGGTATCCCAGATTCCTCATAACAATTAGTTGACAACACCACACCTACTAATGCTCCTCAACGAAATAATGTCCCCCACTTACTCTGAGGACTTTGTGGATATATAATACTAAACATATGAATCTGAGTACTTTGTGGATAATTCTAACACTTACTCTGTATACCAGTGTTCGGATTAGGATTTTCTTGGTTACAATACTTACTTCTGAAGACTGGGTTCTAAGTCTTTCTTCCTTGTCAATGTCAAGCACATAATGCAACCTTGAGAGCTTACTATGATGGCATGTTGTAACTGTTGCCGAAACTTCTTGCTTTTGTTGTCCTTTCTTTCTTTAAGCTGATTTCATTTCCATATATAAGCTATCTAAATGCAGATGATGACTTCAATTGTGGTTTACTTGTTGTGTTAACTGAAATGAGACAAAAAAAATCCAAATCTGACTTAGTACCTCGCAAAAAAAATTAGAGGTCTGCATATATGGCCATAGGATAGGAAGTTAGAGCTGAAATTAAGCTTCTTTATCACTTTTTCCAGAGATGTTATTACACAACTGTCATAAAAAATGTTACTAGAACAATTTTTCTGAACCGTCAAATGCTTATTTTTGTGATAGTGGTAAACTATACCAACCATCTAATGGGTTCGTGGTAACCTGCGGTGCCGGCGGCAGCGTCGTGCTCCTCTTTCACCTCGAAGCCGGCGCATCGAGGCGCGTGATGCTCCTGGTCGCCTGGGCGCGTCGGCGCGTCGGCTCCACATCGTCACGGGTGAACCGACGTAGCAGCGCCTCACGCCAATAGGCAACAGATTAGCCTCCCATCTAATCGAACTGCAAGTTTGCAACTTTTTGTGTTTGGTCGGCTGGTAGGATGGTCAATTGATGAATGTTCTATAATTGCATGCCTTTTTGTTATCAAACTGCATAAAACAAGCTGGATTATACCTTTTTGTTTGGAACACTGAGATTGGGATAAGTTCTCAAATTGTAGTGCCTTTTTTGTTCTCAAATTGCAAAATAAGGTAGAATATGTGATATGTTCGTTTCGATGCCTCGGATTCATTTGTCGAGCCGGCCTAATCGTCTCCTCGGCTCTTCTTCCCCTTCGGCGAAGAGGGTGGCAAGTTTTCTTTTGGTTTGTAGTATTCTTCCCCTCTCGAACTTAAGATGACGAGATACGATTGCTAATTTAATTCGTTGGTCCGTCCTCCGGTTTTGGCGGATGACAGATATTGCTGAGGAGTTAACCAAGCTCCTCAAGGAGGAACCTGAAGCTGCTACAAGTGCTAGGGCCCAGGCTCTTTTCTAGGAATTGAGTGTCTTCTTTCTCAAAGCTGAGGTGTGGCACCCTTTCATTGCTCGCCACTAATGTTGATTTGAGCATATTGATAGATGCCCTCCTTTCCACCATCTCGTGCGTGTGCTCTTTCTCAAGCCGGGGGATAGTGAACCTTTTAATGTCTGGTATTGGGATAAGACTATTTGTTTAGCCCTGCATTTTGTTTAGTGGGTAGAACTGCTTTAGAGACTCTTTTCTTCTTTCTTTTGTAATGTCTGTGGTATTGTTTAGAGCACAAATTGTCATAATTTTGTCTCTTTTGTACTTGAACTTGACAAGTTCCTTTGCACTGACCGAACTACCTAGGTATTCACTTGTTTGCTTGCTTCACGAAGCTTGGTGTAGTAGATGTCTTCACTTGTGCATGCGGAGCACTCGCAAAGGTGAGTTTGGTCAAAACTATTGATGCAACTATTGGTTACTTGGTCGTTAAATGTTTTCGAAAGCAACTGCTCGGGTGTAGGAGAAATAAGTAGTTTCGATCCATACATTTTTCATGGTCTCTAGGATCTTCATTTCACATGGTGTTTTATTTGGGTGTGCGGGGGAATGGTCGATGAGGCTGTCGAAGAATGGCTCTAGAGAGGGGCACTCCGATTCTTGTTCCACCTTTGTCTTACCTAATGATCCCCGATCCCCCCTCCCGGATGTTTAAAAAAGGTACATGTTCGGTGTTATTTCAACTCTACTTTCAAGTAATGTATATATTTAAAACTATGTTTGGTTCAATGCCGAACGAACGCCTGTGTTGTTCATTGATAGGGACAGTCTTAGTGCTCGGATGCGTTGTGATGTTCATGTTTCATATGCCGGATAGACCTTGTATTGCCGATGTTATATTGATGTTGTTTTAGTTTGCATCAACATATGCCGGGTAGGCACTTCTATTGATGATGTTATTTTAGTAGCTAAAGAACGGGCAGAAACTAAGTCTTATTTTACACTCTCCTAGAGTATAGTATGATCTAATTGATCAGGGGCCGTTCTCAAGCACTACTTGACTTGTGATTTGATGTTTATTTTTTTTACAGGTGGGTGCTTGTACATCAAGAGCACCATGGCAAAGCCAAACAAAATGGCTACTAGAGACATTTGCAACCATCTATCATAATGTTATTTTGGAAGTCTATCTGATTGTGTTTCATTTTTCTTCATCCACCAAGCTAAAGATCAGTGTGCTTTGGATTCTTCATATTGTTTTATTTTATTTATTGCTAGGATTCTTCATACCTTTACAACGATATCTATATGAATTGTGGTCGTTGCCTACAAGAATAACATGATTCAGTTGAAAATTTGTTCAGGTGTATATATTTTACTATGCCCATATTTGTTGTTCAAATTCAGTTTTGAATTAATCGGTGGAATTATGTGTGGAGATAGATCATTTTCATTTGTTTCTTTTTTTGTGTAATCTACACAATCCAAAAGGTTATCATGATAGGTTGCCTGAGATAGGACACGCATTGAACTGCTCAATACTTATGTTGTAAAATGTGATTATATATATTTTTATTATTTATTCTTTGTTAAGATATTGGTAGGGCGCGCATTGCGCGCCAACCGTTCTAGTTCACTGTATTTTGCAAGGTCCTAGATGGAGCTCGTTCGCTTGGTTGGTGGTTGATGCTAATTTATTGCGAGAGAAAATTACTAATGGTTGGTTGGTGGTTAGTGCTTTGGTATATGAGAAAAGTGCTGATGGTTGATAAACAAGGTAAGCAAAGTGATATCGTTTGAAGATGTTGTGATTGGTAAACGAAATGTTGCCTCCAACCGTAGAGGATTATTTGTAGCTACTGATTGGGTTGGACGATGAGGCTTACATCACCCCTTGGAGTCGCGGAATTGGTGCGGAAGCTTAATAGTAGCGTCGTCTTACCTCTGATTCACGTTACTAGAGTTGAGCATAAGAATTAATAAGGCATATGAAATGACTGACTTAGTCTCAATATTTTCTAAAACGTGCATGCGTAGGGGAGGGACGGATCTTAGGATTAATTTTAAGGGGTTTTTCTCTCCTCCTCCTTCCTCTCGCCTCTTATTCCTTCATTCCTCTTCCTCACATCTGTAGAGGAGACTTAGGAGGGGCTCCACTGGATTTCCAACGGTAGGGGGCTCGAGCCCCGCCCGCCCCACCGCTGTATCCGTCCCTGTGTAGGGGTAAAAAAAAGTTAGCTAAGAGCATCTTTAAGAGACTCTATATACTGAAATAGAGATTTTGGTGAAATAATGTCTTCCAACAGATTATCTATGGTGATCTAAATATAAACATCTTCTATTCCAGATTTTTCGCTAGTCAAATATAGAAGACGAGAATGACCACCTAGAATGCGCATAAGAAATAAAAAAGTTGTTGGAAAGTGAAAAGATATAAAAACAACTTTTATGCAAATGACTCTTTAAATGATGATTTAGAGAGAAAAATTTAGAAAGATATTCTAATAACATTATTAGTGAGGGACTAGACTATAAGGACATGTAAAGGCTGCCCTTCTAGAAGCTGTAGTCGAAACAAACAAGTACTTTAAGGATAAAGCTAAACTAAGAGTACCTTTAGCCTACTCGGAAAAAAGTACTCCTTCTACCTCATGAAAAGTGTAATTTAGAACGGTTTACTGGTGGCACGAAAAGACTATAATACTCTCATTTTTTAGCCACATACAATAAGCTTTTACATGCAAATCAGATATAATTACTTAATTAGATAAGTAATTAGACATATTTTCTAGGATTGCACTTTTTGTGTGATTTTTTTCAAATGCTAGGTTGCACTTCTAGGAGTATCTTTAACCGGGGATAATAGCATAGATCAAGATACAAAACAGTTCGCAAATCCTCCGATTGTCGCTTTCGGATTCTCTCTTAAAACACGCGGATCGGAGCTTTGCAAGCACAACAAAAGAAGAGAATAAGTGTAGCATCTTTAACTGGAGAGAGACACAGCAAGATCCAACAGTTTGACAGACCTCCGGATTGTCGCTTTCACATTCATACCCGTTCCCTTTACTGTGTGCTTAGTTGCGCGAGCGATCCATGGGCACATTCATACCCTCTCCCTTTATTGTGTGTTTAGTTGGGAGATCCATGGGTTGGGACGGAACCGACCCATGCATTGTTCGGTTGTGTGACAACCCGTCCAGGAAAATATCGTACTATCACCTAAACCAATCCACTTTTGTCATTAAGAGCATCTCCAAGAGTTTGCCAAATTTTACTTGGCAAATCTTGTGTTTTCCCAACTTGTAAAAAGGTATGCCAAGTAAAAAAAGAGTTCATCTCCAACAGTTTGGCATAATTCACTTGCCAAACCCAGATCTAACTTACATCAGGAATCCTAAAAGAAACAAAATTATGTTTATGCCCTTCCACCTCTTGGAAACTTATATCAGGAATCCTTCTCTATTCTTTAATTCTTTTTTCACCCTCCCACCTAGAGGGAAACACCGATGGCAACCACGATCCGCACGCGCATATATGCGCGTGGAGAGGTGAGTTTTGCCAAGTTTCTATTTTTGCCAAGTTGGTTTGCCAAACTGATGGAGGCCAAATTTTCTCGTTTTGCCAAAATGAGATAGATGCCAAGTTGATTTGCCAAACTGTTGGAGTTGCTCTAAGCGATGATAAAGTATCATCATGTTGTTAGTTGCCGGATTAACGGCCGGTGAAATCACTTACATAGCAACAAAGGATCGACAAATATGCATTAAAACTCACACGAAGGCGAGTACAGAGTACGAACACGAATTAATTTCACATCTGCCCCGAAGGGTTTCATTATTACAAACCATTATTCATGACATGATAAGTAAAGGTTCAGAGTTCGAAAATACCGGAGTAAAAAAACTAGCGCAACAATAACCATCACGGGAGGCCGTCCGTGGTGTCATCACTCGTCGTCATCCACCCATTCCAGCTCCCAGCCGGGTGGAATCTCACCAGACCAAACAACACCTGCAACAACATTTATAAAGCAAGGCTGAGTATACTAATACTCAACAAGACTTAACTGTCAGGTGATAACTACATCACCAAACTCTAGACATGAGAGGCTTTTTGGCCGGTGGAGTTCTTTTGCTGAAAAGCAACAAAGAGTGTGTCCTTACTTTCAAAATTTTAGCACTAATTCTAGTTGATTACCATTTCTAAGTGAGCCAACTAATTCAACCAAGAATTGTACAACACAATTAATTCAAGCAACAATATTCATCAAGTTCCACCAATAAGAGATATCATGGCCAGTTGATTAAGCAATCTCAGTGAGAGGCCGACAATCAATTGATTTAAACGTTGCAAGGTAAACCTAAACAAACGGAGGGTGCCCCCGTGAGGACAACCACCAGGCGGTTCCCATCTTTCTTCGGGTCGGGATCAAACCTACAATACTCGGTACAAGGCTTACTGGTATGTCACGCCGGACCGCCCAGAATCGCACAGGTACCCCCACAGAGGTCTGATCCTGGCATACATATAGTTATGCACTTGGTTTTCTTTGGAAAAACAGGTGTGACAGAGTGGTATCAGAGTTGTATCGACTGTAGGACGTAAGCCTAGTTAGCAATGGTCGTTCTTTAAAGTTTTCTCTGATCTAAAATTCATCACTACCTTCCCTTTGAGCTATGTGATGAATATTCTCACTCCTTGACCAATCTCTTCTCTCCAATTCTTAAAGACTTTAACATTTTCCACTTCTTTTCATTTGCACATCTTGTTTTGCAAATGTTAAAGCACTAATCTTTGCTTATATACTCCCCTAGGTCTTATCTTGATCTTGATCCCTCTATCCATTCCCACTTGTTACGTGCAATGCACACCCTTGATATCGTCTTGCCTATCTACTTTGTACATAGCTATCAATTCTACCTTGCACTAACCAGTTCAACCCAAAAGCTTAAGCTGATAGGGAAAGGTGGACAATTCACTTATACTCCAACACTCCCCCTCACTTGCAGGCTGCCTCAAGCCACATACGTGGATATTGGAATAGGCTGTAATTATTTTAATTAACGCGCCCGCCAGGACTCGAACTCGAGACCTCTGGCTCTGGTACTTTATGTAAAGCTACTTTTGAATCCTCCTTTACTTTTGAGTCTAAAGTGTTCTTTCTGATTCAACATCCTTAGATGATCAGTGATCGGTGAAGCTATGCCCATGCTTATGAGGATACCCTATGACTATTAACAACGTTTAGCATCGCTCCTTTGACTGTCTTGATTGGTGGAATTTAGTGCTTGTATGATGATGCTTGGTTTTATGACCCTGATTGAATTGTTCTTTGAAGTGAGTGTTGGTGTATTGTGGGTCTTATATCTGCAATGACATTAGTTGCCTAGTTGCAATGACATCAGTTGACTAGTTGGGTTCTTCTATCTGTACCTCCCATCTCCTTGCCATCCTCTCCACTTGATCAAATGAAGGACACCAGAAGAAGGAAATGAAGCCCATATCAACATCATCAACAAGCTAATGCTACTACCGCCTTCGCTACCATGAAGTGAGCAAGTTGAAGAAAAGAAGACTTCACTCTACTTTCCTTCCCGCCTTGTGCTTGCTACTGTCCCATCTAAACTTATTCTGATGAAGACCCCAACAACCAAGAAAGACGGATACCGAAGATCCTACACCCAGACGACAAAATAGGATGGCCACCTACCTACCCCAATAGCAATATTCTTGTTTATATCCCTTTTCCTTGTTTCTTCTTTCTTCGAATCTCGAGACGAGATTCCGTTTAAGGGGGTAGATTTGTCACACCTTGAAATTTCCGATTCAGGATGTGAATAGAGAGAATAATTAAATAACAATTTTCTCATAATTTAAAAATTTTCCCAACATTTATTTTCTATACAGGAAATATAGTATAGGAAAAAGCCTTTCTTGATTTTCTAAATTAAATAAATGGTTGAGAGTGTTACATTCATGCCGATGCATCTCAGTGCTTCTTGAGTGCAAAAGGTTTCAAAAATGCGCCTAGGTGCTAACCAAACCCTTCCGAGAATTTTTCGGATTTTTCTGGAATTTATTCTCATTTTCCTGAGCTTATTCTATTTATTAGAAGGCTCTAAAATCTTTTTCATGGGCTCCGAATAATTTATTTGGATTGTTCATGTCTCAATCTATCTCTGGGAATTTTCTGGAAATTTTCAGAATTTTCCGGAAATTTTCAGAATTTTCTCAGTATTTTTCATGCCTTTAGAACAATTTCTAGATTTTCTAAAATTGTTTTCACATTTTAAATAATTTTGGAAAATAAAAATCTTATCCTTTCGGTTTGGGCCGAGCCCGGAGGCCCGACCCACACTCGCTTCGGCCCAGCCGCTAGACCCGCCAAGGCCCATCGGCCAGGCAGAGCCATGGCCATGGTCGTCGCCGCATTCTTGGCGTGCGTGCCACGCCAGGCCGCCTCGTGTGCTCCCTATAAAGGCCGAGGCCTCGAGCCTCATGCGCGCCCTAGCCTTGCCGTCGCCCGACATCACCCCGTCGCCTCTCATGTACGGCGCCGCCGCAGAGCCGAGCAGAAGCACTGTCGGTCCTCGTCGATTCGCCGCGGTCTCCATCCGCTGGAGGAAAGCGACGCCGCCACGAGAACCGCAAAGCCGAGCTGCACCTCCTCCATCACTTCCCGTCGTCGGAAGACCACTGAAGCGCTTTCACTACACGGGAGACCGAGCCGACCGCCATCGACCGCCATGCGTCCGATTTCGGCTGCCTCCCTTCATATCCAACGCCGGTGAGAACACCATCGAGTTCCCCTCGCTCTTCTCTTTCCGTTCCATGCCTCACCCGAGCTTCTCACGCCCCGGATTGTCGGCAATTGGAACCGGCCGAGCTCCCCGTCCGCCTCTCTCCAGAGGATGAAGAAGCCTCTGGCTGTTTTGCATCTAGACCCTTAGAGTTCCCTATTATCCTTAGATAGATTTTTGTGTCTTGCATCTTTTACTAATAAAACCTTAGATCTATTAGATTCCTTCAACCAGATCCATCCCAAGCCCTTTTATAGATCTAATCCTGATCTTCGATCTATTCACGGGTACTGTTTAACGTGTCCTGTGAATTTTCTTTGCTAGTCCCTGAGATCTATAGATAATCGCGACTAGGTCCTCTAATCTTGTTTTCTCCATATCTTTTGTGTTTTAGCTTCGTTTTAATCCGTTCAACTTGCATTAGGTTCGAAATGAAATAAAGTGCACGTTAGTGGTCTGTTCACATCATGTATGTTTTCTGAAAATTAATTTGGTAATAATTTTGCTAATGCCTTATTAAGCATGTCTTTTCTAAATAAAAGATACAGTGTTATACACCATTTTTCCTAATCAATGTTAATTTGAGTAATGTTTATTTCATATACTTTGTAAATAAAAGCTAATTAGTGCCACATCTCGGTTTTCTTAAACTAATGTTAATCTTGCTTAATATTTAACATTTAATCATCTTTTCTAATTAAAAGTTGAATAGGCTTTTACACCGGCGTTTATAGATAAACATTAACCTGATTAATGACAACATGCATATGTTTTATAAATAAAGTTTGTTTAGCTCAATACATCATATGCTTCAATTCGATCACTTGTTTACTTTTCCTAAGTAAATGTTTAATTGGTATAATTGACACATAAATTTCTATAAATAAAATTTGACTAGGTTCTTACTTCGGTCTTTGCAAATAAAATATAATATTGCATTAATTCCAACTTAGGGTATTTTGTTTATGAAATATCCTTTACATATCTTTGGCTAATTAAAATAAACCTAGCACATAGTCTTTTGTGTTTTACATATGCAAATCGATCATTAGACGTTCTTTATCTCATTATCTCTTTTGATCAAGTCTATCTGAAGCTCTAAATCTTTCTAGTATTAGATCAAGCTCAGCCATGTGCAGATAATCAGACCCTTCCCTTCTAAGCATGTTTTGTGTGCTTTAGTGATCCATAGAAATCGAGCCTATCCTTAAGCGCGATCTTTTAAAGCTTTCTTTTGATTGGTGTATTGTTCTTAGTTGCTTGTTTGTTTGCTTTGTATGCTTGTGCCCGATAATTGATGCAAATAGAAGGGAACATGGTTCAAGAGCTTTGAAGAGCAAGAGGTTGAAGACATTCTGAGCAACAACACCACTTTGGTTAAAGGAAAGTGTGTGGTTCCTTGTCCTAATAACTACCTAATCACTCATTGCATTGTTTGCATTAATTTTGATGGGTTCCTATTAAGGATGACTAGCCTCTTTTGACCATTATCTTTAACCTGGTTTTAATCAATACTGATGGTAGCTATTGCTTAGCATGCTTAACTGGGATGGTATTAATCTACATGGATACCTTTATGTTCTATGTTCCTTTATGTTAATTTTAATTGCAATACCACCTTTGATATGTTAATCGGAACATGGAGAACCACCTAGGAAAACAGTACAACCACAAGAACTAAACGGGCACTAGTCTTGGCTGAATAATTAGGAACTTTAGCTTGGGGTGATCTTACCTGATGAGGACAAGGGATCGGCGGTAATGCGGGGTATGGACTCGCTCTAGCAGGGGGTTGGGTGAGTTATACTTTTCTATGGTGGGGTATTGACCTGCTAGGGGACTTTATACCTTGCTCACTGATCCAGACCTTGTGGGTCACAACTTGTTAGCGAACCTTGGCAAAGGCCTCGTAGCGTTCCTATGCAACCACACCTCGGTAATGTGGTATGGTGCCTAGCTGGCATCGCATGGTTGGGTTCAAAGTTCTTCAGAGCTTTTACGCTGCTTGTGGTGAAAGTGTACAACCTCTGCAGAGTGTAAAACTAATCGATTAGCCGTGCTCACGGTCAAGAGCGGCCTGGACCCTCACATGATAATTGAACTTGAAGATGGACTTAAATCGTGCTCTCTGGTTATGCTTGCCATATTCTTATGGTGCATCTTACCTTATGCTTAATTGTGGGATGATAT
This sequence comes from Cenchrus americanus, assembly GCA_947561735.1. NCBI lineage: Eukaryota > Viridiplantae > Streptophyta > Magnoliopsida > Poales > Poaceae > Cenchrus > Cenchrus americanus. The sequence goes on from OX387240.1 coordinate 97,579,318, forward strand.
ATACTTATACTTACTAGTAAATAGTTGTTTAATAAAACTTGACCAACTAAAATGCTAAATGCTTAGAGCCTGGTCCACTATAAAGTCTTTGCATTCATCCTTTCCTCACACTTGTTGAGTACGACATGTGCTCACCCTTGCTATGTATGTTGCTCAGAAAGAGGAAGCTGCTACATGAAGTCTTGTGAAGATGTTGTTGAGTTCTAGGCGTACGCAACCCCCGGTCGATTGCTTGTGGAGTTTGGTGCCTTCATTTCCAGGATTAAGCGTAAACTCTAATATTCTTTCTTTTCTTACGTGATACTGAACTGTTATTCACTTATATGTCACTATATGTGTGAAAATAGATCTTGGCATACATATAGTTATGCACTTGGTTTTCTTTGGAAAAACAGGTGTGACACATATCAAACTATATACTATCATATGTTTGCAAACAAAAAGAGGTCCTCAACCTCAAGGTCGGTCAGTTTGATGTACTGAAGGTCACTTCTATAGACACAGAAGACTGTAGAACACAAGAGGTATGAAAGCATTTTTGAGCTGTGCTGTATATGAAGGTCACTTCTATAGACATAGAAGACTGTAGAACACAAGAGGTATGAAAGCATTGTCGAGCTGTGCTGTATATGCCTCCAATAATCCGCTCAACGTTACAACTATCAAAAGCGATAACCAATTCTGTGTAAGCAGAAAAAGATGGTCAGTAAGATGTTGTTCTTGCTTTGTTGGGTTTTACTTTCAGTAGCTTATTAAAAGAAGAAATGAGCTCCAACCTGAGAAAGAATGTATCCACTGGAAGCTAAGAGTGACACTAGAACAGAGCATGCTGTTGCTGTGCCTTCAATTGTTTTCTCTAACATTTCAGAAACGACCAAACCATAAGAGTTTGGAGAACAAGGAGTGGAAGGAAAAACACAGAAGAAAATAAGGAACTAAACTCACTTCCTGTCTTGCTCCATCTTAACACGCCTGTAACACCCTAATTTTGCTAAATTTGGTCTTTATTAAAATTGGCTAGAAACCCCTTTAATTGCTTAAGGAATATAAGGTTGCTTTAATTTTCTTTTAGGCATTTAAAACTTTTCTAAAATAAAATTAATGAATTGTAGGAATTAATTGTGGCATTCATGCTGGTGTGTTGCTTTTGGTTGCTGGAATTCATTCAAGTTTGAATTCTATCGTTTGAATCTTTTCAAAATTCCCTAAAGCTTTTCCCATCTCCCTACCCTATTTCCTTCTTCTTTCAGCCCACAACCTCTAGCCAGCCCAGCCTCAGCAGTAGCCGCGGCCTGCTCTTCCCGCGTGCCGCGCCCCGGCCGGCCGCTCGCGCGGTCGGCCCGCCGGCCCCATTCCGCGTCGCGGCCCGGTTGGCCTTCCGGCCCAAGACGTCGCCGGCCCGCTTCCCTCCGCCTACGCCGTGCCACTATCGCCGACCGCGGGGTCCCACCCGTCATCCCCTTCGCCTCGCCGTGTTCAAGCCGGACTCGGCCGAGTCCCGCGCCGCCTCCGCCCGAGTCCGCCTCCGGCACGATTCCTGTGCGTGGCCCGCATGCCAAGGGATCATTCCGGGCTATTTAAACCGCCTGCCACCCCTGGAGTTCGCCACCCGAGCCGCCGCCTTTGCTTACCCGTGCGCCGCCGGAAACCCTAGCCGCCGCCGTCGTCGGTTCCCCGCCTCCGCCTCTGCCTCGTCATCGGGAAGCCGCTTGGGAGCTGCGCCTGGAGGTGAGCTACATGCCCGCGCCGCTTGTCATCAAGTTCGTGCACCGAAGGAACCGGGGGACCTCACCGGAGTCCATGACCCGCGCCGTCGGGTCGACCGGCCGCCCCGCCGCATCTCCGCCGCAGCCGCCGCAACCGCCGCCTCTAGATGCTTCGCCGGCCTACGTGCTTCGCGTAGATGCAATCCGCGCTCCAAACCGTGCACTAAAACCCTAGTTTAGGGTTCGCCGGTGAGCTCCGCCGCCGCCGCCGCCGGCCGCCGCCGCCGCCCGTCGCCCCCGCCGCCTCGCCGCTCGCATTGGTCCTCGGCCGTTAGATCGAGATCTATCACGCCTGTGTTAACCCGCCGCCCCGTTTCACCCGCAAGTGTCCAGCGCCGTTAGATCTAGATCCAACGTATCTAGATCGAGTCAATCCCGAGTCAACCAGGTCAACCCAGCCGGCTCTGGAATTTTTGCAGAAAACCCCTGTGTTTTCCGATATTTACAAAAATACCCTCCCGCCTTAGGAAAATCCTTACAGTTTAGTCCTTTTCTTTTATTTTAGCCCAGATTCTTTTTAAAACTTTACAGATTAGTCCCTGCACCTTCCATAGGGCGTAACTTGGTCGTTTTAGCTGCGATTTTAGCGTTCTTTATGTCCACGCGATCATCTCGAAGCATAGATTGGTTTTATGCCACTGTTTTGTACTATTTGTACTGTTTGGTGACTGTTTATTATTTATTCTTATCGTATGCTTGTATGTGATGATTGTGGACCGTAGAGAGCGAAGCGTTCGAAGGATTTGAAGATCAAGACGCGTCAGAGTTTGAGCAGCAGAGTTTTGTTGAAGGCAAGTCTTCCTTGATGCATGCCCGCTTGTCCTACATAACATGCATTTAAATTCATCGTATTTACTTTTCCTGCTTGCATTAACTTGATGGGAACCTATTAAGGATCATGCCTAACCTTTTACTACCTTTACCTTGTCACCGGGTTATTCAATTTAATATTGCTGGTAGCTATGGCTTAGCATGCTCAACTGGGATTGGTATTAATCAAACTTGGATACTTTTATATTCTATGTTCCGTTTACGTTCTTTACTTTACAAGACTACTTTAACATGATTAATCGGAACATGGAGAACCACCCAGGATAACAGTACAACCACAAGAACTAATGGGCAATGGTCTTGGCTGAATAATTAGGAACTTTAGCTTGGGATGGTCTTATCTGATAAGGACAAGGGATCGACGGTACTGTGGGGTATAGACTCGCTCTAGTAGGGGGTCGGGTGAGTTATACTTTTTTATGGTGGGATATCGACCTGCTAGGGGACTTTATACCTTGCTAACTGATCCGGACCTTGTGGGTCATAACTTGCTAGGGAACCTTTGTAAAGGCCATGTAGCGTCCCTATGCAACTACACCTCGGTAGTGTGGTATGGTGCCTTGCAAACACCGCATGGTTGGGTTCAAACTTCATCGGAGCTTTTACGCTGCTTGTGGTGAAAGTGTACAACCTCTGCAGAGTGTAAAACTAATCGATTAGCTGTGCTCACGGTCAAGAGCGGCCTGGATCCTCACATGATTAAACTATGGAATTTAAATGTTTAATTGTAGTTTTATTCTTTATTTATGATGCTTATATCTTATTAATTGGGTTGGTATAAACTTATACTCTTTGGTAATCAGGTTGCTAATAAAACTTGACCTACTAAAATGCTAAACTGCTTGAACCTTAGCCATCCACCATATGGCCTTGCATGTTATGTTGTTCTCTCTTGCTGAGTACGTCATGTGCTCACGCTTGTTTATTCTCTTGCATCTACAATACCGGATTGTTTGCTCGGTGCGGGAGAACTTTGAAGATATTCCAGGAGATTTCCAGGAGTTCTAGGTGTGCGTAGTCTTCAGTCAGCTGCCTGTGGAGGCATTTTTGTCCGCTGCGAGAACTCGTTATTTAAGTTTCATTTAAGACTATGGTTTGTAATAACTCTTTATTCGTGTGGCACTAATTTTGGTATTCACAATGTCTAAGCGTGTGTGTAACTTGATCCTGGCGCACACGTGATCTATGCATTCGGTTTTGCCTTTAAAATTGGGTGTGACAACGCCATACTTGTACCTTATCATTGATGCCTAGGAATGAAAAGGAGATAGTTAATCATATATCCATATGGATCAATATCATAACTCACATTAGACGCAGAACTTACCATGGTATCGCCTATCCCCAAGCTGAGAATTCTAGCGAAAGGGGCAAGCGGTCGGTCATTTAATCCAGATGACATCAATTTAGGAAGTGCACAGCCCAGTAAGAGTGAAAAATGGCTGAAAACACCAATAATATTAGATTTACCATACCACAAGGCATGAAAAAAAGTGAGATATGAAATGAGGAAAATGAAGCCTACTAAAGCACACCTACCTAAAAATAAGAATCTCAGAATCACGATGATCAATGAAGGCATTCATAAACTGATGCACAACACGCCCAAGAGGGTATATTTCCCAAATCTGAGGTACGATTGAGGGTTCTTTTACGGTGGACCATATCACCAAATGGTGGTATGCAGTATATGACTATTTTTGGTAAGGGTAAATAGGTAATTTTTGCAATCTTTTAATAAATTTGGCAACCTCGGGCTAAGAAAAAATCATTTATGTCATAAGAAAACTTTGAAACGAAAATTTTTGAAAAAAATCATTTTTGAAATTTGAATTGAAAATTTTTGTTTTTGAATTTTGAAAAAAAATTGGCCATAGGAAATGGGAAAAAAATGAAAAAACAATTTTCAAATTTGGATTCAAATTTGAAAAAATTGAAATGTGTCACGAAAATTTGAAATGAAACAATTGAAATTTTTCATTTTTTAATTTTGATTTTTTTTCTTTTTGAAATTTGAAATGAAAATTTCTATTTAATTTTTTTAAAAATTTGTTTGACCATATCACCAAATGGAAATGAAAAGGCAATTGAAATGAAGAAATTATATATTTCGTTTATGCACCGAGATAAAAACTTTCAATAATACCTCTATACCACCCATACCACCTATGCATACAACCCTATACCACATGTGCAAGTTGTGGTGATATACGATTAATCTTAGTCGTTCGATCATTTCATGCTGGTCATTTTCCAACAGTGGTATAGGGTGGTATGGTCCAGCATAAAAGAGCCCACGATTGAACAGTTTGCACGCCAAAGAGCAAAGGTTACTCAAACTAAAAGAAAATAAGTAAAAGAACTTGGAAAGAAAAACAATCGTTTCTTATTCGTATCATCTCCAGTGTTAAGAAAACTGCAAATGCTGCACCAAATGCCAAGTCCAAGAAAGCAGTCTGCAAAACATGATTTTTTCCAGCACAAACTACTGAATATTTTGATGGACAGTGAACATTGATTTAGCACATATGGAAATTGAAGTAAAAAAAACACAAATCACTTGAAATATAACCACGGGAGAGAAAATCAGAACATCGACAAGATGATAATACTTGCGCAAAAGAATCCTCTCTGTTTTGCTCTGCTTTGATATGTTGTAGAACCTTCTAACTGATACATATATCACACATATCCAGTATGCACATAAAGCAAGTCGTTCATGTGAATCAGTGAACATGTAGTTAATAATCCTGTGAAACAATAAATCAATCAGCAAACATAAGTCAACATCTTAAAAGATTTTCGTGCAATAAGATCTCACGAAGTGTAAATCCATTCAAAAAGTGTTGTCCAACTACCCTATTTCACACAGATATCAAGGAGTCATAAACTACAGAGGAACACATAAGGGTGTCAAATTAAATGACATATACACATGTATGATTAAGAAGGTTGTGTTTGTGTGCGTGCTTTTTAGGGTTCTCTAGTCTCTTCAAAGTTCAGAAAAGGTGAACTGCAATGCTTACCACACAAAAGGATGCACTTTGAGACTTTGAACAAGGTGTGTCCATGATGGCGCTAGAAACAATAACACCACCAACCACAAGGTATAAAATTCAGCAGAACCAATTCTTTTTTGTGTATGTTCCTCAACTGCTTCTATTCGTTGCTTCTCCTTACAGTAATCCCAAAATTGTAGAGAACTTTTGTATAGTAATGGAAGTAGGAAAAGGCCAAGTAAAATCCCATGTCAAGAGAAAAGAGGATAAGGATAAATAGACTACACCCATGCCAGACAATAAAAAGCAACTCCACCAGAATAACTGTAGTCATATCGCTTCTAGTCCCAGGTGTGTGAATGAATGCTTTTGATAATATGGAAAAATCCATCTACCATCCCATATGCAAGACAGAATAATAAGTAAATAATCAAATCAGCTTTGCCACTATTTTGCTGGTAGAATAAATCACACCTTTGTAAGAGTATGGGCCAACATATCACCAAAGTAAAGAACAAGACCACTGGACACCGGAAGCGCCTCCCCTGAATCACGCAACACGGTGACAGTTTAAACAATGAGGGGGGGGGGGAGAAAAGAGCAATCTCCAAGTCAGAGTAATTGAGCATGAGCAATATGCTGATAGATTACAGAATCCAAAAAGAATCACACAAAGGGACATGATTTCCATAAACTATAAGATATGCAAAAGGTTTTTCTATAACCATATGAAACCAGGCATGACAAAAAAAGAAGAGAAAAAAGATCTAATTACATCTTAGACTTCAAGTACAAACCAAAAGATGAACATGAAGGGAACTTCTATAGAATATGCTTGATTAAGATCACAACAACCACTCCATGGCAGAGCATATACACCGTATTGGTCATTACCATCAGACCTAAAATAAATTCAACATATAGGTGATTTTGACAACTTCCTTGGGTATGATAGACCAAAATTACATTTAAATGCATATTAAACACGCATGTTACCTCCATCAGTCTTCAGAAGAAAGGACAAGAGATATGTCATGACATACAAAGCTACCAACAATGGACCATATTTCAAATGTTTAGAAATTCCATTGCTGGGTGACTGTTGTAGATGCCAAAGGAAGAAAGCCAGCACAGTGAGACAACTGATTGATGATGCCCAGTATCGCATTTCAAGGTATTCAAATTCTGGTGATGGAAATTTTGTAATTAGTAAACTGTGTGCATCACATAAGAAACTAACCCAAAAAACAGACAATAAATGCAATTTTCAAACAGTTTGAGTCGTAAATTTAAATGTAGAATTCAGGAGAATCTAATTTAATAGCCAATACGATCAAGAAAACAAAACAGAAATATACCTTCAGGTCAATTAAGATTAGCTGGTAAGAGCCTTGATTGTTGGATCAATCGAGAAAGCATGACACTAGGTAGAGTAGTGGCACCAAGAAGTATGCCTGATGAAGCACCTGGCCTGGAGCACACAATAAATCACTGTTATTATAATTTCCTTAATATGGGTCTTGGTAGAAGCACACATAAGAGCATCTTGACAGTAGATACCATAGTCAAGAAATTATAACTCCTGAAAAGAACATAGAAGATGAACTAATATTTAAACAACTACAGACAGTGTAGCCTCAAAAGAGTATATTCTTTGTTTATAGAACTGTATTTTTCTGTTTTTAAGGGAACTGTAATTGTTTTTTTGAGTAAAATGCACCAGAGGTCCATCAACTTGTATGGATGTGTCATTTAGGTCTATCAACTTCGAAAATGCATTTTTAGGTCCATAAATTTGTTAAGTAGTTCACTGCAGGTCCATAACTATCTACGTATGCTTCTACTACTGACATAACATGATGACTTGGCTCGAAGAAGCATATTAGCTTCGGCATTTCATCGGACAACTTATGAGTGAGACATACCTGACATTTCTGTAGCTGAACGACAACAACCTCCTCCCGTGTCAGGAGGTTGTTGTCGTTTCAACTCAAGGAATGGCAAGTTTCTCTCGCTCGTATGTATCCTATTTGTTGAAATGTCTCATCTAGATGATGCTGTTGGAGCCAAGTCATCATGTCATGACACCAGTAGAAGCATATATGGACAGTTATGGACCTGTGGTGAATGACTCAACAAGTTTATGGGCCCCAAAATGCATTTTCAGAGTTAATGGACCTAAGTGATACACCCTTACAAGTTGATGGACCACCGGTGTATTTTACTCTTGTTTTTTAATTACGCAGTACAATGTAGACACTCACAACACGCACGCACACTCACCCTTATGAATACATGTACGTAAACTGTACCCCTATAAGCACCTCCGAAGGATTGATCACTAGCAGATCTGGAGATTCCTGAAGTCACCACTGGCGCCTCGTCGTCGATGGGAACTTCGCTTACCACTTAACGCATAACGTCGGTAAATCCTGGAAAATCCAGGAAGAGGTGCGAGCACCATGAACCCTGGTGGGTAGCGTCCCACTGGACTATCCTACCATTGGACTGCAAGTCCAATCGCAAGAGAACTGTAATTGTTGGCACCTTTCCGGGACCAACACACGGTGTGTAGAGGAGCTCGCTGCACACCGATTAGACCGACTTTTCTGGACTTGCCAATTTTAGGTGTCAACGGTAATAATTTTTTATTTGAAAATTTGAAACTCATCTTGAATTTTGCACCAACCGCCCTCGATTATTTGACAGTTCAGACAACTAAATTTACTTGCAGCTAGCTATATTGAGGTGTTAATAATGCCAATTTTAGGTGTCAACGGTAATAATTTTTTATTTGAAAATTTGAAACTCATCTTGAATTTTGCACCAACCGCCCTCGATTATTTGACAGTTCAGACAACTAAATTTACTTGCAGCTAGCTATATTGAGGTGTTAATAATGTCAAATGATACTAAACGGAGGGAGTAACACGTTTAACTTTGAGACTGTCTATAGCTCACCCATGTGATTTAGGGACCTCCCTCACACGAACTTTTGGACCGTCGAATATTAGATAAGGGGCTCAGATCGAACCTTTCCTTCTCTCTCCACTTTATCTCTTCACCTCCCTCTTCCCCTACCCACGCACCGGACTGCATCTTCCTCCTCGCGCCCGCCGTCCACCACCCGCCGCCCGGAGCCACCCCCCACCGCGCCGGCCACCCTCGCGCCTCTCCCGCCGCCGCTTCCAACCGCCGCCCCCACCTCTCGGTCCCCCCGCCGGCGCGGCCGTGGCGCCCCTCGCCGGTCCCCCGGCCCGACCGCCTTCCCCCGCCGCCCGGCCTCATCGCTTCGCCACCCGCCACCACCGCCGGCCGCCCCCGTCGCCGCCGGGCCTCCTTCCATGGCCGGCGGTGACAGCAGCCCCCACCAGAAACCCCGAACCCTAACCTCGCCGGAGTGTCGCCGAAGTTGAAGAAGGTGGGTGGAGGTGAAGATAAAGGTGAGAAAAATTCGTGTGAGAGAGGCCTCCACATCACCCAAGTGAGCTATAGCTTTCCCTTAACTTTGATCTTGTAGATGTTCAATTGACATGGGCTATGCACCAAGGTCTTTGCAAACTCCAGTGACGAATCGTCGAGGATTCAAGAGCCAAGGATGCGAGCATCTGAAGAATTGCTATGGCAAGTTTTTAATAAGACGAATTGTAAGAGCAACTCAAAGAGACTAGCTAAAATGACTTGACTAGCTAAATTTTGGAAAAAATCTCAAAAACACTCTTCTAACAGACTAGCTATCTACCCAACTAGCTATCCTAACTAGCTAAATTCGTTGCCTCGCTAGCTATCTTTGGCTAGTGGCTACTGACTAGCTATCCTGATTATCATGAGTATGGCAGGCGGGACCCACAGGCGGTGGAGCATATAGAGAGTTCAGTTTAGAGAGACTGTTGGATGTCAACAACTTTTTGCTAGCTATTTTATTTTACATACTAGCTAAATCAAGATTTTAGCTAGTGATTTTTAAAGAAGCTCTTGGAGTTAGCTAGTGATTTTTAAAGAAGCTCTTGCAGTTGCTCTAAGGGTGTTTCTTCGAATCGGAAAAGTTGTATTAATGGCCTCGATCTAGAAAACCCTAAGGGCTTGTTTGGGAAATGGAGGATTCAAGTGGATGGAAGAGGATTGAAGGGGATTTTGAGAAATTTTGACTTATAGTGGAAATTCCTCCACCCCAATGCCCTTCGTTCCCCTTCATTCCACTAATTCCCGAACAAGCCCTAAGGTGGAAGGGAAGTTATCTTCCAGCCCAGTACCGGCCCAACAACTTATCTTCTCATCTTCTTCCCCAGCTGCTAACCACCATCCCCGCCGCCTCCGCCACCAGCCCCGGCCGGCGGCTGCCGCTCCCACGCCCCACCTCGCTCCCGCCTGCGCCGCCGTCATCCCTGCGGCCCCGCCTCCCGCCACCGTCTCATTTTTTCAAATAATCCCCTGAAGCCCGAAGTCTCCAAACAAAGTCCTCAAATCCAAATCAATCCCCAATCCGTTCACGCCCTCCCTGGACTCGCCGGCGCCTCCTCCTCTCCGGCCGCCACCACTTTCCGTCCTAGAAGCCTCTCTCCCCACCCTCAAATAAACAGATCTACGCAGGGGCGCCGGTGTCGGCGTCGACGCGATGGGGAAATCTGATTTCCTGACGCCCAAGGCGATCGCGAACCGGATCAAGGCGAAGGGTCTGCAGAAGCTGCGGTGGTACTGCCAGATGTGCCAGAAACAGTGCCGCGACGAGAACGGGTTCAAGTGCCACTGCATGTCGGAGTCGCACCAGCGGCAGATGCAGGTGTTCGGCATGGCGCCCGAGCGCGTCGTGGAGGGTTTCTCCGAGGAGTTCCTGGAGACCTTCCTCGCCCTGATCCGCCGCGCGCACCGCCATTCCCGCGTCGCAGCCACCGTCGTTTACAACGAGTACATCGCCGACCGGCACCACGTCCACATGAACTCCACCAGGTGGGCCACGCTCACCGAGTTCGTCAAGTTCCTTGGACGAGAGGGCTACTGCAAGGTCGAGGACACGCCCAAGGGGTGGTTCATGACCTACATCGACCGTGACTCGGAGCAGGCCGTCAAGGCGCGCCTCAAGCGCAAGAGGATCAAGTCAGACATGGCTGAGGACGAGCGCCAGGAGCGCATGATTGCTCGCCAGATTGAGCGTGCTCAGAAATCCCTAGCCAAAGCCAATGATGGTGATGAAGGTAATGTCGCTGAGGGTGAGTCCGAGTCTGAGTCCGGCAGTGAAGAAGATTATTCAGGCTCGGATGATGATGGAGAGGAACAGGAGGATGGCCCAAAAGAGGCTAACAAGGCAACAGGGAAGATTGCGATTGCTCTTCAGAAGTCTGCGCCCGGGCCGAAGGTTAATCCTTTCGAGGATAAGCCAAAGGTAAACTTTGGTTTCGATGAAGAGGACTCTGGTGTCCGAGAGAAGAAGGATGAGGTGGACAAGAAGAAGGGGAAGGATGTGAAAGCAGCAGAGGCAAGGAGGTCAGCATTGGATGAGCTTATGAAGGAGGAGGAGAAGGCCAAGGAGAGGAGCAACCGAAAGGACTACTGGCTGTGCCCTGGGATTGTGGTCAAGGTGATGAGTAAGTCATTGGCTGAGAAGGGGTACTACAAGCAGAAAGGGGTGGTGAAGAAAGTGATCGATAAATATGTTGGAGAGATTGAGATGTTGGAGAGCAAGCATGTTCTCAGGGTTGACCAAGATGAGCTTGAGACTGTGATCCCCCAGATTGGTGGGCTGGTGCGGATTGTGAATGGGGCTTATCGGGGGTCTAATGCTAGGTTGCTCTCAGTGGATACAGAGAAATTTTGTGCAAAAGTGCAGGTTGAGAAAGGCCTCTATGATGGGAAGGTTCTCAGGGCTGTGGAATATGAAGACATTTGCAAGATTTCCTCATGATATTATTCATTTCATCTCCTGGATCATCGCTGAAGCAAGCAAGAGCTATATAGTCTAGGGTTCTAGCTTTGTCACTTAGATGCCTGATAGCATCTATGCTTGTTATTACTTGTGCTGGAATATCTTCTGTTGAACGGGATCAATGTGTTGATGTTTCTAGTTCACTGTAACTGCTAAAGGGCTATGTGTGAGACAACGGTGGTATCATGTGTGTTTCCTTGTTACTAAACTAGAATATATGTATCGGAAATTTTGTAATATCTGGTTAACTCCTATATTGCTGTATCTAGTAAATCTTTCACCAGATAAGCCTGAATATCCTGCCAATCAGTTCTTTTGATAAGGTTGTCATGTTATTTTTAACACTAAAAGGTAATTGAGAATTAGTAAAATTAACCTTTTCGAGGATGCTTCCAAAAGCTATTTGATGACAACTGTATGCTTTCTGTCAAATAAATATTTCCTTTTGTTTGCTAATACATCTTGTTTTGCTCTAGGAAAAGTTTTCCATGCGACTAATGTTGTTTGTGGATATTTTTTTCAGATGATTTATTTGTGTTTATTACTTTAGAACAAATCCAAATGACTACTTTTTTGTTCAATCAGCTTGCTATACCAACTGTAGTTGAGTGGAGCAAGGCAGTTGTGTGATGCCATTGTGCTTGGATATCAACTACTAAGGGCTCCTGGGAGAGATGTAGGAATTCCTGACTGGTATTCTCTCTCTGAGAAAGAAACCGGTGTTCGTCCAGCACCCACATCTCATGATATGAATGGAAGTTTAGAGTCGTAAGTTCTTACCTTTTGTTCCCTTTATACCACCTGCAATTTTTTCAAGAATGCACTTCATTGTGTTCTGATACAAATATGTTCGTCATCCTTTTCAGATCATTCGAAGACTTTGAGATACTCCACGGTGATATGCAAGGCTTAACTGATACCATGTCCTTTTTGAAGAGTTTATCAGGACTTGCTGGAAATGACCCAAGAAGCCCTGAGAAGCAAACTTGAGAGAGGGCTGCTGCTTCTGTTCGGTTTGACTGGGAGATATTCAGATTCAGTACTGTCTAAAAAGTTTAGTTGTGAATCCCACTAGTGTGTGTGCCAAGTTCTTGTTCTTCTCTATACGAGAATGGAAGAATGCATATAAGTTAGAGCCAAGTTTGATGGAGCACCCTTAATTTTTGTTTGAGAAATTCTGGGAATGTGTTACAGAAAGAATATCATTCAGCAACATTGTTCTACAATATTGAATTAAGAACAAGATTCCTATGCCATGTGATAATTTTCTTGTGTTATAGGAGGAAATATATGTTGCAAGAGCACCTGGGTGATTAGATGTCATGGGTGGCAATGCAGATTATTCTGGAAGTCTTGTATTGCAGGTTAGTTTGACTGCCAAAGCATGTGCTATTTGTTTCATATATTAGTAATAAAATAATAGATACAGTTGCAAAGCATATTTTACATGCATTCCCCATTTGTTTTAGTTACAAGTATGTTACAAATGGTTGTTTTTTCAATATTCATCAAATTTTCCTTCTGCATCGTCCTGCCCTTACGTTTAATGCCATTACCTTTGTTCTCCACCTAAGGCTTCACATGGGCTCAATGTGATGTGCTGGAAATGTCTTGTCATTTATTTATTTATTTATTTATTGTTGAGTTTTCTTTACCTGAGATAGTTCCAGATATTCTACTTTCATTTGGAGGACTAGTATCCACTTTTTCTCGAAAAGAACAAATTGGTCATTTCTGATATATTTCTAAATTATAGTTACCTAGTAGCTAGAACTGTAGGAGCATGGAGTTTTGCTATCAGCAGCTACCTTTCCTAGTAATGAATTGATGCAGTAGCCTTCTGAAGTGGCTATTCTTTTTTGGCATGTGTAATTGATATATAGATGCCCATCCGAGAGGCATGCCATGTTGCTGTTCATAGAAGTGACCCTACCAAGCGGAAGCAATGGAAGCATACACAGGCTAGAGCTAGACAACTAGCTAGTGGAGGATTACAAATTGTATGTTATAATCCTTAAATGTCTGTCTGCTTACCTTTTTGAACAAAATCTTGCATTCTTAAAAATACTCTTTTTGTCTATTCATAATTCGCTGTGGAGTTAATACACTGGTTAATTCTGTGTCTAATGCGCTTGTGCAACTGGGTCTTCTTTCTAATATGTTTGCGCAGATATCATATGGTTCTGAATTAAGTAACCGTGCACCAACCTTTGACATGGATCTGTCTGATTTTATGGATGGTGACAAACCAATATCCTATGATAAGGCCAAAGCATATTTTTTTCTGGACCCATCCGAGAAGTAAGTTATTTTATTTTCCTCTGTAATCAACAAATTTTCATATTTATTGATGTTGAACAAAACTTTTCCTCTCAGCTGGGCTGCCTATGTTGTTGGAACAATTTTTGTGCTGATGACTAAGCTATTGGTGCACTTCACAGACAGCATGAGCATTCATATTTTTATTCTTATAACACCTAGTTAACCCAGTCTAGCTCTCACCTGTTTGACCACTCTTGTAACTGTAACATTTTTATCAGTCACCAGTGGTATTTTTGTTTTGAATCCTTAGGTTTCTTCATCTGTCCCTGAAGGAAGGCAAAAGGTGTTCTCTTCTGCACCAGTGGAGGTAGCATCTATGTCTGCTATTGTTGCTGCCTACTGTTAGTACGGCCCTGTTTGTTTTCGTGGCCGCCAGTTGCGCGATGGGCAAAATCGCGATGGGCAAAATCGCGATGGAGATAATCACCGATTTCCTCGCTTCCTGAATAAGCGGCGTTCCAGTTAAAAGGTCAGCTACCGCCCGCGACTGCGACGAGGAGAAGCGCGTATATCGCGAAGCGTTTGGCGGGATTTTCGGCTTTCTGTGGCTGTCGGGAATCGCAGTCCCAAACAGGGCCTTTATCAACAGAAGATTTTCAGAAATATTTTGTTACATTGAAAACAAAGGTACCGTAGCAAGTTCTGTAAAAAAAGACGTTTCCGTGCTCTTTAGGAATAATTCTCTTAATGTTTTAGTTTACATATAAGCATGCAAAACGGCATTAGGTCACATGCTATTCTTGCTTGTAGGTTTGAAACATTGCTCCAAATTTTGTTATGCTCATCACCTCATCTATTCTCAAGGGAGTGAGTTGTTCATTGGTGAAAAATTATGCAGGTTGAGAATCATGTTGTTGGAGCTCCTTGCGGAGTAATGGACCATGGCATCTGCTTGTGGAAAAGCTAACAAACTGCTTGTGATGGTTTGCCAGGTTAGTAAGTATCTTATCATTTTATCTGCACCAGTAGCTGCTAGATCCGATCATTCCTACAGTTCAGCTCTATGTTGCCTTTCTATTTAATTGGTCAAAATCTCACTGCAGCCTACAGAAGTGAAGGAGCTGGTTAACATTCCAACTCTTACGGTTTTGGTGTCTTGACTCCGGGACACCGCGTAGGTGGATACATTCCTGATTGAGCTTTGTGTTTGGAAATAATCTGTTCGGACATTTTTCTGCTTGGATTGGCTGGAGCTCATTTTACTGCCCTCGAGTCTTGCAGTGTTGGTGGGACTGATTACGGGTCTGTAAGAGTGGGCACTTACATGGGCCAAGATGATCAAGTGTGCTGTGTCTGACATACTTCCAGAATCGTTCTGCTCATGTGTACCAATGAAATCAGGCGACACAAATCCTGAAGAATATGAAGACCATGGTGTAGATCTTGTGAAATCTGTTCCTTATGGTCATACTTTTGCTTCATATATGAAGCTGTTTACGTGAGACATTCCAGAGGTGATAACTGGGGAATGCATTTTTTTGGAGAAGTGTGGAGATCATATCTAGTGTGGGATTTGTAGTTGCGTATGATGACACGCAATTATATAGTACATATATTGGCGGCATCTCTGTCACAACCTTGAGCCTTCCCGTCATCCCGTGGCGAAGGTCTGGTGCTGCTGGACACGACGCGCCTGGTGGACACAGCGGCGGAGAGCTCATGCTGGTGCACCGTGCTCCCGAGGGTCGGCGGCGCCGGCTGCGACTACGAGCACAAGATCGAGGACGTGCAGCAGGGTGTAACCTGGATCGGAGTGCATGTTGCTGATTGTCCCACCAGTGTCACAGACATCCATATCCCAGCCACCCACAATACAAGTCTAAAATAGACCACTCCGCCATGTTCGTTTGGCTTATCAGCCACCAGCTAGCAGTGATCTTCTCTCAGAAGAAACCAGCCAGGCAGCCACCAGCAATCACCCGACAGTACTTTTCTCTCTGAACAAACCAGCAACAGCCATCAGCCACGCTGTCTCCGGTGTCCGGTGAATTCCGCTGCAACGGGTATGGTGCATCGAGATACCCCACGCCACGCAAGAAGAAAGGAATCGGCAGTTAGAGCAACTCCAGCAGATGGAGTAAATTTCATCCCCTATATGAAGTTATTGGGGGTGGAGTAAAAATATTTTCATCCCTAAAACGCAACTTGCTCCAGCAGTTTCCCTATTTTCCTTCCCAACTCGTGGGTCCCACAATGCCACATCATCTTCTCCTCCCCTCCCCCAAATCTTGCATCTGTGGTGGTGTGGAGGCAGGAGGGGGAATCGAGTGGGTCCCACTGATAGGGGTGGAGGAGAGGTTCCCTTTATAAAGGAGATGGAGATGGAGTTTTAGTCCATGGAGAAAAAGAGGAAAGGGGATAGGGAGGCTGCTGGAGATGTTTTTTTAGCATCTGATCCCTATATCACTGTTTTTTTGTTATTGGGGATGGGAAAGGGAAGCAGCTAAAGTTGCTCTTACGCCACGTACATACGCCTCTAAGGATTCCTAGCCCGTGGCTCGCTTGCCCGCGCCGTTACAGACTTGCAGTATGGATGACAAACGGAACAATGCTGCTGCAGTTCGTACGTGTTCGCCAGCACCCATGCCATCGTGACTTCGTGAGTTCGTGCCCAGCCGAAGCATGGGCGCTCGCTCGATCGCGTTACCTTCTCCTTATTCTTTTCCCCTACCATTTCCTGCATCCCATGGAGGGTGATGGCCTTTCCAGAGATAGCGCCGCCTTCCGCACCGGAGCTCGCTGCCATCGTCGCCTCATCTTGATTCTTGAGCCTCCAACGACGACGATCCACACTCACCCCGCTGCTGCCCTCCTCTGTCGTCGTCCTCCTTGGCGTCCCCTTCTGAGAAAATAAAAGAAGGGAGAAATGAATCAAACTCACGGGCCGCGCCAAATCAACCCACAATCCTCCAGGGCCCAAGCCGTCCGTCCGTTCGTGGTTTGTTTGACACCGCTGCTGAACGCGCGCGTGCGGCGTGCCGGCGTGCGTACCGTCGTCGACGAGGCCCTGGCGGTGGCGTTCCATGACGAGGAGGATGTACTTGAACGCCTCGGTGTCGCAGGGGATGGTGACCCCGCCGCTGCCGTAGTGGAACTCGAACTCCTCCTCCGCCTTCTCCAGCAGCCGCCGGAACACCGGCATGCCCAGGTACGACGTCGGCACCACGAACCGCCGCCGCTCCGGCGCCACCAGGCCCACGTACACCGGGCAGCACCCGCGGGGCACACCCGCTGGCGCGTCGGGGGTCATCGGCGTCATCGGCGAATCGCTGCCGCCGCCACCTTCCTCGTCCGGGTCCGGGTAGCAGAAACTCTCCTCCACCGCCCACGGTCGGTCCGCCGACGACGCCGGCAGCAGCGGGTCCCTCTCGCCGCCGCTGCCGCTGCCAGCGGCGTCGTTGTCGGCCCGGTCTGCTGTCGAGGCGCCTGCTGGGTCGTCGTCGTTGGCTCGCTCGCCGCTGGCGCTGGCGCTGGAGCTCTTCGCGGTGGCGGTGCTGGCGGAGGATTGCCAGCGGTGGAGCATCTGCCGGAGCCAGACGACTCGCGTGAATCCCGAGGCGGCCTCCTCCTCCTCGTCGTCGTCATTGCCGTCGGTGGAGCATCGTCGTCTGCTCCCATCGTGCCCCGTCGACGACGACATCTAGCTCTGGCTGCTATCTCCACAGCCGCTCCATCGCAAATCGTGATGTTGTCGTCGATGCCCTGGTAATTTACGGTTGTGCGCAGACAAGGCACGAACTGCCGCTCCGCGTTTGACGGCGGCTTTCCCTCCCCGTGCTGCAAGGAGGCGCCAACCACGTACTACTATGGAGGGTGAAGAAGGCAGCAGGCGCGCTCGTTTTGCTGGCGGCTTTTTCGTCGTTGGCCGCGAACCGCGATGCACCTCTTGATCCGCCACTATTCGCCACTGTCAGCCATTGTTCGAAAAGTGAAAAAATATGAAATCTATTGTAGTAAAACTAACTCGTTGAAGAGAAATTTTTACGGGGAGAGTGGACCGACAGATTAAAAATGACTACTCATTCGAAGATGCTCATAACTCGATCGGCTCGTCGTCCATCTCTCTACGTTTAATTTTTCTCCGCATTATTTCAGTTGTCTTTTGAATGGCGATGACTGACCAGATACACACCCGTGAGGTCACCACTCACCACGTAAGAGAAACACGCGAAAAATGGATCGCACATGATGCATTGGAGGCTTGGAGCCACTCATGAAGAACGTACGAAAACTTCTAAAAATAATCTAGCCCAAAGGATCCCTCTCGAACGCTTCTCGTCTTATCGTAGTCTACCATGCATGCATGTTGGTAAGCTGTCTTCCCCATCGCCTTGCTTTTACAAAATCCGGACCGCGGAATGTTGTGGGACGGCGTCGGGCATAAACAAAAGGCCACACCGTGCGTCCGTGATCCGTCCGTGCCCGGGTGGTGGCGCGCCCCGCGCCACGTCGAGTACCCGTCGGGCAATTAACTAGTACTGCTGCGTGCTGCCGCGCGCGCATCTCCACAAATGCGCGGGAAGACGGAGATCATACGTATGCCATAAACGGAAGCGCTCCTCCTCCGGAGGAGTCTGGACGCTTCTCGGTTTGCTCGTTTCCGTTCGCGTACGCGTTGCCGTTGCGGCAGGGGTCGGTTCGAGCGGCCACCCCCCCCCCCCCCCCGGCCTCGAGAAGTCGAGGTCGAGGCCCTGCACTTTTGACGTCGTCAACTAGCTCGTCGTCCGCTGGCGGCCGGCCGGGCCCCTGACGACATCCACGTCGTCGGAGATGCCACCCCTGCCTGCCTTTTCTCTAGAGGCCTCTCCCTCGTGCCGCAAAGCGCGGCCGGCGTGGGTCAAATCACGCGCCCCGCGTCAAATGGCACGGCACGGAACCGAACTCTCCAGAGGCGCGCGGGCCCCCGGAAATATCCCCTCGTCCCCGCCCGCCGCCGCCGCCGGCGCGCGGCGCGCGCCTCACCGTCCCCTCCAATGTTCCGGCCTCGTCAACAACAACCACCTCGCGGGGCATATTGGTGTCGCCACGGCTTTCGTTCCTGCGGAGCCCCGGCAGATGCTGCCGCCCCGCGCGGCGGGCCCCGGCGAACGGCGGGGGTGTTCCGGGTGGATAACGTTAAGGTGGGGGTGGTCGGGTGGTTCGCGTACTGCAGCACTCGTGGCTTGCTTGCGCCCGCTCCGGCGCTCCACAATTAGACCACCAACAACTTGCCCAATCAAGGATGCTTCCAGAGTGTAAGCGAAGGGCAAGAAGAATTGAGGCAACTCAAGTTGTATTGCTCAGAGGCTTGCGGCTATATACATGTACATCGTATGTGTAACGGCCTAGCTAGCTACATTCAAGGAGAGCCAAGGAACGTGCGAACATGAGCCAAGGAACGTGCGAACATGGTCACTAACACCCCCTCAGTGTGAGCGTCGATGCTGTTCACACACAGATTGTTTCGAAAATCCTTGAAGCTCGCTGTCGGGAGACCCTTTGTCATCACGTCGGTGAATTGTTGCGTCGTGGGTACATGAAGAACCTTGCATTGGCCAACAGCTACTTTCTCCCTGACGAAGTGAACATCAAGCTCTATGTGCTTCGTTCTTTTGTGATGCACTGGGTTTGAGCTCATGTAGCAGGCGGAGACATTGTCGCAAAAGACGATGGTTGCCTTGCTCAGGGGACAGTCGAGTTCACCGAGCAGCTGTCTGATCCAGGTGCATTAGGCGACAGCATGGGCAACGCCGCGGTACTCGGCTTCGGCACTCGATCGGGAAACTGTTGTTTGCCGTTTTGAAGACCAGGAAATCAACGAGTCTCCCATGAACACACAGTAGCCAGAGGTAGAACGCCTTGTGTCAGGACACCCTGCCCAATCCGTGTCTGAATACGCGGTGAGGTCAGAGTGAGATGATCGCCGGAGATGAAGTCCGAGCGCCGTGGTGCCGCGGATGTACCGGAGGATTCGCTTGACGAGGCCTTGGTGCGCTGTTGTGGGATTGTGCATGTGTAAGCATGCCTGCTGGACAGCGTACTGAAGATCCGGCCTTGTCATTGTCAGGTATTGGAGTGCGCCCACGAGACTGCGGTAGTCGGAGGCGTCCGTGGTGGACAGTGGAGTTCCGGCGGTGGTGGAGAGCTTGGCGTTCGTGTCGACGGGCGTGTCGTAGGGCCGGCAGTCGCTCATGCCAGCGCGCTCAAGCAAGTCGATGGCGTACTGCTGTTGCTGAAGAAAGAAGCCATCTTGGCGGGGCTGTACTTGAATGCCGAGGAAGAAGTGCACTGCCCCCATGTCCTTGATCTTGAACTCGACGTTGATGGTGCTGACGACTTGTTGCAGGATGGTTGTGGAAGAGCCTGTGAGTACAATGTCCTCCACGTATAGGAGCAGGTAGACGGAGTCACGGCCGCACCGAAGAACGAAGAGGGAGCTGTCAGAGCGCGTCATCTTGAAGCCCATGGTGCCGAGGAAGGAGGCCAGACGCATGTACCACGCCCGCGGAGCTTGTTTGAGGCCATAGAGGCTCTTGGAGAGGTGACAGACCAGATCAGGATTGGTGGTAAACCCCGGTGGCTGGTGAGCATAGGCCTCCTCATCGAGAACGCCGTGGAGAAAGGCGTTGTTGACGTCGAGTTGGTGCACTGGTCAGTCGCGCTGGGCAGCGAGATGGAGCACCGTGCGCACGGTCGCCGGCTTGACGACGGGGCAGTACGTCTCGCCGTAGTCGACACCCGTGCGTTGAGTGAAGCCGCGCACAACCCCATCGGGCCTTGTATCGATCGAAGCTGCCGTCTTCCTTGTATTTGTGGCGGAATACCCACTTGTCGCTGACAACATGTGTGCCCCGCGGTCGTGGAACGAGCTTCCATGTGTCGTTGGCGAGCAGGGCGTCAAACTCGGACTGCATGGCTTGGTTCCAGTTGGGGTCCTTGAGCGCCTGATGGACGGATCGTGGAATTGGGGAGATGGCCGTCGTGGTTGCCGTGGCAGCATAGCGGGGGTTCGATTTGAAGGTGCCCGCGCGAGACCTGGTCACCATGGGGTGTGGCGCCGGAGCTGTAGGAGGTGTGGACGACCGAGGCGGTGTGTAACGCCCGCATTTTTAGCTCCTAATAAATCACCTGATAAATCACGCGTGTTTTCAAAACTGTCCAGCTGAGCTCATTTGCCCCCTTGCAAAACCCTGGTCACCGTCTCCCTCTCTCACCCTCGGCGCGCGTGCCGCGAATCCCGCCGGCACCGCCCGTACTCAAGCCAGCACCCACGCGTGCCACCCCGAGCGCCGCGGTCGGCCACCGTGCCGATAATCCCGCGCACGCCGCGGTCCCGCCGGCCGGTCCGCCTCGCCATCACCGCCGTCCCGAAAATCACGCCGACGCCCGGAAATCGGAAAACCCCGCAAAACCTCCCCCTAATTTCCCTAGCATTTTCCCTAATTTCTAAACCTTTTTCTTTTCCATTTCCATTTTCTTTCCTTCTTTTTCTCCTTCCTTTCTTTTTCTTCCTTCCTTTTCCTTTTCTTTCCTTTCTTTTCTTTCTTTTTTCTTCTTTCCTTTCTTCCTTCCCTCTCTCTTCCTTCCTTCTCCTTCTTCCTCCCGCAGCCGGCCGTGCTCGCGCGCCGTTGACCGCGCTCGCGCGCCGGCCCGGGCCGGCGGCACGCCCCCGCCCCCCACACGCCACCGCGCCCCCGCGCCCTACCGGTGCTCGGCCCGCTCGAGCACGGGCCCGCGACAAGACTTCTCCCCGACGCCCGAGCCGTCGCCTCCGCCGAACACCACCGCCGCGACCCGTCGCCCGTCACCGCCGCGTCCGGGCCGACCCGTCCCATCCCACTGCGCCGCAATTACTCCCCGCCACGAATCCCGGCCAGGGCCTCGCCGGTGAGTCAACGCCGAGATTTTTTCCACCGCCATGGTCGAAGCTCCTAGAGCTCGGAGCCCGGCCGGGATACCGCCTTACCCGCGCATATAAATGGAGGCCGGCAGTCCGTGCCCGCCTCGCACCTCCACAACGACCTTACCCCCTTCCCCCGAGCTCCACAGCGCCGCCGCCCCTTAGCACCGCCGCCGAGCCACCGCCCTCACGCGGAGCCGCCTCCTCGGACCACCCTAGCACAAGGTGAGCACGGGGATCGATGCCCCTCAGCCTCCTTTCCATTTTGAGCCACTTCCCGGCCGCCGCCATGGGCGGGACCGCCGGTGCCCCCTCCCCCGGGCGGCCGCCGCTCGATCCCTCCCCCCCTCTGTTCTGAATCGGGGGAGGGAGGAAGAAGAAGGCCATTTGGCCAAAACCCCCCTGCCTCCTTTCCTTTTTCCCCAAAGCCCCCTGTCCCTATTCCCTCTCTCTCCCTTTCCTTTCATTTAGCCCCTACCCTTTAAACAATTTCACCAAAATCCCCTGCCCTTTACAAATAAATCCCTAAGACTATTTTAGTTAAACCCTCACCCTACCTAAATATTATATTTAGGTCCTTTTATTTTAAAATAAATTACTAACCGGCCCTAATTAATTCTAAACATCTCTTTTAACCCGACATTTCATGCGCGGTTTTAATCCAAATCGCGCCCAACCTTCCTCACACCCGTACCGGGTATGCCGCCACCCATCCATTACCCAAAACCCCTACATAATATTTATTTACCTATTTTAATTACCTTCCTCGAGCTCAGCCGGAGAAAATGTGTATGCTTATATTGATTGCTTGCTTGCCTGTGTGTGCGCTATAGCCGATGGAGTAGACGAAGGAAGGTACCCCGAGCCGGAGATCGGAGCCGACTACTGCGAGCAGGAGCCCGAGATCCCGAACGCCGAGCCGGCACTCCCCGAGGACTTCGAAGACGGCAAGTTCAATCTCATCCTTTGATGCATGCTTTGGTCCTAGTTTTATAAATACACCCTATACCTATTTTATAAATTGCATATTGTTTTATTGCAAAACATGGTAGGATAGCCACCCTTGATTGCTATGATTGAACCTTGTTTTGGCCTAAATGTTTGCTTTAAAAATGTGTGAGTGCTTTCAAAATGTGTGAGTGCTTCAAAAATGAAAATGGGATATGTTTGGAAAAATGGGTAAAGAACTGGGTAGATGGGATGGACGTGTGTGTCAGGAGTATGGGTGAGCTCGTACCTGTGTGGTTGAGCGTGTTAGGAGTTGTCCATCTTGTCGGTTAAGGACCAGGTTGTGTGACATCTCACCTGACCCAAAGCATCGTACAACCACTCGACCATTGTATGTGGCAACGGCTTAGCATAAAGCCCACTAGTTAATCTACTTGCCATCTGGTGTGCGGGTGAGCGGCGGGAGACCAAGGAGTAGGGGTACGCTCTGTGTGAGGTACGCCCTGGTTATGTGGGATAACCCCTTGGTTGCTTCCGTGGTGGCTCGTAGCGTTAGCTAAGGTGGGTAATGGCTTTGATAGGATCCGTACCAGCACTAAGGTGTCCGTGTGACGGTACCCTACTTGTGGGTAAAGATGTACAACCTCTGCAGAGTGTCAAACCTATTCGAATAGCCGTGTCCATGGTATTGGACGAGTCACAGTGTGGTCACAAAAACTAGTGTTTGGGTTTGGGATGTTTTCTGGTGTGAGTTGGTTTCGGGTTAAGTGTGTGGCTGTGTGCATGGGCTACTGCGGACGGGGAGTCCGGTTGTTCCACAGTGGTTTTCCTAAAACAATTAAATCACTTTGGTTATGATAATGATTTGCGAAAGCCTTTTTGAAATAAACCCCTGCATGAGTAAGTTTGCAAAATGAACCTTAACCCGATCCTTGTGATACTCTGTGCATGATTCTGCTTATAAGCCCCTCCGTGGGTGGGCTTGGATTTGCTGAGTACGTTTGTGCTCATCCTTGTTTTACTAACTATTTTTCAGAGGAGGATCCTGAGTACATCCCCGAAGACGTCGAGTAGGTCGCTGCCCTACACCCAACCGTGCCTGTGTACCCAGGGCCTCCACATAGAGCTTCCATGGTGTGGTACTCTGATGAGGCTTTGGAAGCCTTTGCTATCGTAGTGTGGTCGTTAGCGTTTGTGTTGTTCCTTGTAGCGTTGGCACTTCCGTGCCCTCTGTGTCGCCGTGATGTAAAAGACTGATCCACCTGTTGTAATAAATGTGTTACCAGCCTCCTGGGACTAGTGTTTGTGTCACATTTAGTCACCTCTGATGAGGGGACACTTCACGATGTGGACTGGTCGGGCGCAGAGGACGGCGTCGGGGACCGCGAGACGGAGGTGGAGGCAGGTGTTCCGAGAGTCTGTGGTGGCGTGCTCGATGGCGGTGTGCGCGGCGAGCTAGTCCTGGGTGCTGACAGTGACTGCGATGTCGATGGCGAGGCCGGGGTTCGCGGCGAGCGGATCGGCCCGTGCGTGGTGCGGGCTGCCGAGGGTTTCGGAGGAGTTGGCACGTCCGCGTCTCCTGTGGTGAGATGCGATCGCCACGGATCGTAGGTGCAGCCGGTCGTGGAAGTTGCCGACCGCCCCGATCGGAACGGGAAAACGTCCTCATCGAAGTAGACGTGCCGCGAGGTTATGACCTTCCGTGTGTCGAGATTATAGTACCTGTAACCACAATGGTCCTGGGAGTATCCAATGAACACACAAGCCGCAGAACGTGGAGCGAGTTTGTTAAGGCTTGTGGCCGCCACGCTGGGATAACACAGGCATCCAAATACTTTGAGAAAGCTGTAATCGGGGTCAGTGTTATAGAGAAGGGAGTATGGCGTGGATAGGGATCGTGGCTTGCAGGGCTTGCGATTATGGAGGTATGTGGACGTGTGTAGAGAGCTTCAACCCAAAACGCGGGAGGGAGGGCGGCGTGCAGGAGCAGTGCGCGAACGCCGTCGTTCAGGGTGTGCAGAACGCGTCCCGCCTTCCCGTTTTGTTGCGACGTATAGGGACAGGAGAGCCGAAGAAGAATGTCGTGCTGGGTGTAGAACTTGCGCAGCGTGGAGTTATCGAACTCGCCTCCGTTCGCACGGACAGGGCGCCCAAATTGGGTTTGAGCGAAGGCCTGGAACGCCATGATATGCTTGGCAACCTCGGACTTGTGGCGCAAGGGAATTGTCCAAACGAAATGAGTGAAGTCATCAAGGAGAACGAGATAATACTGAAGACCAGTAAAGCTTGCAATTGGGGACGTCCAAACATCACAGTGAATTAATTCAAATGGAGCAATTGTTTTATGCTGAGAGGCAGAGAACGGAAGACGAACGTGTTTGCCAACACGGCAAGCATGGCAGGTATGAGTAAGATCTTTATTACAGGAAAAATCAAAGGACTGAAGAAGACGACGGAAGGCTTCGGTGCCAGGGTGGCCGAGGCGCTGGTGCCAGCGATCGGCAGACAGGACGGCGAGGCACTGAGTGGAGCTGGACGGCGACGATTGCAACGGATAGAGGTCGCCCGTGCTGTCACTGCGGAGTATCACCGCCTTGGTGTTGAGATCCTTGACAGAGAAACCACGAGAGTCAAATTCGACAGTAACTGGATTATCTTGAGTGAGAGCTCGTACAGAGACAAGATTCTTGATGAGGGAGGGGGAAACAAGAACATTTTGAAGAGCAAGGGGATGAGAAGAGGTGGGTATAGAGGAAGAGCCAGTGTGGGTAATGGGAAGGGAGTGCCCATTGCCAACAATGATCTGTGTTGAGGTGGAGTTCGGGGATGGGGAGGAGATGTTACCGAAGCCTTGGGACATGTGAGAGGAAGCGCCGGTGTCGAAGAACCACTCGCCGGCTTGAGGTTGATGCAGTGACATGCCGTTTAGGGTGGTGAGGAGGTTGGGATCCATGGCGTTGGAGGAGCCGACGACGTGGGCTTGCGGTGCGGGAGCAGGAGGGCGGGCGCCGAGCACGCCAGCATTGGTAGCTGGCGCGCGTGGGGCCTGGAACGACCACGTGTGGACCATCCCAGTCCACGGATTGGTGGACGGCCAGAAGCCCAGCGGTGGCGCCGGAGCAGATGGAGGGCCCTTCTTCTTTTTCTTCTTGGCGCCGTTAGTGTTGTTGTAGGGGCGGCCGCCGGTGTAGGGTGTTGGCGGCGGAACCGACAGGCGGACGGGGGCACCCGGAGTAGACGACGCGCCAGGAGCAGCATGAGCAAGGAACGCGGCCGCGTCCTGGATGGTGGCGGGCGCGGTCGGCGAGCCGGGGCGGCGGGGGCACCCGTCGGCGCGGCCTGGGCGACCAAAGCTGCGGCGGCCTGCAACTTTTCAGACTCGGCGATGCGCTGCTCTTCAAGCTGTAACATGGATCGGGTCTTGAGAAACGACGGCAGACGACGGCGAAGCGTGATATGCGGGATGGCGTGGTGAAGCCAAGGGTTGAGGCCGCGAACGATGTTGTGGATGAGATCCTTGTCGACGACCGGGGCGCCGAGGCCGGCAAGGCGATCTGCCATGACTTTCATGCGAGAGCAGTAGTCAAGGACGGACAGGTCACCTTGGTAGAAGTTGCGGAATTCGACGCTGAGGTAGACGGCGCGCATGTCCTTGTTGTCGCGGACGAGGTTGCGGACGGCGCGCCAGATGGAGTAGGCGGTGTCGTTGTCCTCGGACACCATGGAGAGGAGCTCGGGCGAGATCCGATTGTAGAACCAGGAGACGATGGCACAATCGTTTTGAACCCAGTCGTTGTCGCCCTTGGCCGGCGAGCCGTCGACATGATCGCGGAGACCATACTGGCCGAAGATCGCAGAGAAGGAACGAGCCCAGGCGACGTAGTTGGATTCATTGAAGTCGAGGACGATCGGCACGCGGTTGAGGATGTTGATCCCATGAACAACCGACGGTGCAGCTGGTTCGGTTTGGACGCGGTGTGTGGGGGAGGGCGGACTCGGCGTCGGAGTTGTCATCGGAGGCCAGAGAGGAGGAAGAGGAGCTCATGGCGGCACTGGACGGAGAGAGAGAGAGAGAGAGGCGGCGCCGGGGAAGGGTGGTGGAGCGGCGGAGGCCGAAGAGGAGAGGCAGCGGCATTCTTAGGATGGTAGATCGCCTGATACCATGTAAGCGAAGGGCAAGAAGAATTGAGACAACTCAAGTTGTATTGCTCAGAGGCTTGCGCCTATATACATGTACATCACGTATGTGTAATTGCCTAGCTAGCTACATTCAAGGAGAGCCAAGGAACGTGCGAACATGGTCACTAACACAGAGAAAGGGGGACGGCCGGTCCACACGACAAATTTGTTAAGTACTCCTCTCGCGCCCTAATGATCTGGACATCTGGTTAACTACCAGTGTGCATGCACCAGCGTGTGTGATGTCCTACTACTGTCCTGCCGACGTGCGCCTGTTCAATAATGTATCCTACGCGGACGCCTAACTCTCTTTTCCAACTTTAATAATTGTTTAAAAATAAGGAAAATAAATTAAAAAAAAGCGACTTTAGCTTGGAGTGTACTCCGATACCCCGTGCTTCGTTCTGGGCAAAGATTCGACATTTTATTCCGTCTCTTACACTGGCAGTAAAACTCATCTAAGTAGATCAACACTCAACATTAAAAAAAGATGTGTGAAGAAGGATGTAGGGCTAAATGCCTAAATCAAATGAACCACTGATCACTAATCGCCCTATTCGCTTGACTTATCACCACCACCATCCAGATTCAAGATTTTCTCTCGGAACAAATCAATGCAAAGAACTGACCAAAGATCTTTTTCTCTCGGAAACAAACCAACATCAGCCATCAGCCACCGGCCAAACGAACAGGCCGAGTGTTATATCTCTGGTCCGAATGCACGTGCACTTATTTAGGGTTAATAAACCTAAACAGACTGCACAATTTTCAATCACAATTATTATTACTAGCTATTAGGGATAACATGGACACATTTCACACAACTACTATTATTGTATCTCTTTTTTTTTCTTAAGAAAATCGGTCTTTTAAGGGTCGGAGAGATTATGGTACTGGCAAATTACATCATCTCGGCTAGCCCTAGGCGCAAGCAGTCCCCATCTATACTTAAAAAAGTAGAATCTGTAATAGCAGCAGCAGGTGATTAAGGGGGTGTTTGGGACTGCTCTGCTCCCGTTTTTCCAGCCCCGCTCCACGAACTCCACCATGGAGCAGCTCCACCGTGGAGTTCGTGGAGCGAAAGTCTTCTTTCCATAAAAAACGTGGAGTTGGTGGAGTACCCCTTGAGGTACTCCAAGAAAAACGTGGAGTTGGCCTCCCGCTCCACGCGTTTTTTTGGAGCGGAGTTCGTGGTTTAGATGTGTTTGGCCCATGGAGGCTGGGCCCGGAGGCTGGAAAAACGGGAGCAGAGCAGTCTCAAACACCCCCTAAGTAGAATAAGTAGTGTGTTTTGCTTCGTCCTTGCATTGGTTTAACCCCTGTGGGCTGTGGCACTAGTAAATATCTCCGCTAAGCAGGCGATGCGACCCACACGCTTTTCGCCTTTAAAACCCGCGACGCCCCGTCGGCGTCAGGGTCCCCCGGTTCTGGAGCCTTCGCGCGTCGCGTAGAACCGCAGGCCGGCCAACTTGCGCGCCCCGCCTCTCGCGCCCCCTTGTTTGCTTCCGGCCGTGTGGGTGGCCCCCGTTCCCTCCCGTACGCCAAGCCACTCTGCTCCGCCCTCCTCCTCCCAGAACGCCAAAGTAGAGCTCGCAGCAAACGGAGCCTCTGCCCTCTGCGCCGCGCGCGCCGATCGACCGACATGGCCGCCGCCGGCAGCGGAGGCAACCTCCAGGAGGAGGAGGCCTCGGCGGCTCCCGGCGCCGACCTCTACGCCGTGCTCGGGCTCAACAGGGAGTGCACCGACGCCGAGCTCAAGGGCGCATACCGGAGGCTCGCCATGGTAACTTCCGTTCATTCCCTTCGAGCCAATGTTGTTCGGCTCCTACCTCCTATCCTTCTGTCTTGAATCTTGATGGATCATCCGAGGATCCTCTGCTGAATTTACTCCTCTGGCTGCATCTGCATCGTGCGCAGATATGGCACCCGGACCGGTGCTCGGCGTCCGGCGGCTCGGCGCGCGTCGAGGAGGCCAAGGAGCGGTTCCAGGAGATCCAGGGCGCCTACTCCGGTGATCACCCCGTTGCCAATCCCCCATCCCTCCCCCTCTCCCTGCTCCTCCATTGTTCGTTAGCTTAATTACCTTCTGCCTATGATCCCAATCCGACCAGTGCTCTCCGACTCCAACAAGCGCTTCCTCTACGACGTCGGCGTCTACGACAGCGAGGACGACGAGGCCGACGTAATTTAATCGATCCTAAACTCCATTCTCATCATCACGTACTCCCGGTCAATTACTTTCTTGATCGAGCAAGCTTTGGTAATTTTAAGCCGAGAACTCGATTGCTGACGGGTGTCCGTCCGGCTTTGCGATCCGCAGGTGTCGGGGATGGGCGACTTCCTCGGAGAGATGGCCGACATGATGAGCCAGGCCACGCCAACGGTAAGCTAGCTAGCCGCCACCCTACTGCCTCTAGAATATTCTCGGACCATCGCGCGCGCGATGGAGATCATCCGGACCGTCCGTCCCGCGTCGAGATCCGTGTGCTGAGCGAACCGTACGTCCTGCAGGAGAGCTTCGAGGAGCTGCAGCAGCTGTTCGTGGACATGTTCCAGGACGACCTGGACCCCGGGTTCTTCAGCGGGCTTCCACCGGGCCGCAAGGGCCAGTCCCAGAGCCCGCCCAGCACCTCCCAGCCATCGTCGTCACCGCCGTTGAGACCTCCTCCTGGAAGAACCAATGTGCAAGCACCATCGACACGTGGCGGCGTCGACGAGCGGGGTCCTTCACCGGCGGCGATGCACTCGGCAGCGAAGCGTCCGAGGCCCGGTCGGGCGGGTCTAGAACTGGACCTAGACCTGGACCTGGGCCTGTCCGGGTTCTGCTTCATGGTAAGCTAGCTAGCCCGGCCTTCGTTTACACCTCAATTGTGTAATTTTTGTAAATTGTAAAAATGTAGCAGCATCCGTAAGTTTAGTCAAATTCACCGTTAAATATGCTTTCTATAATTTTTGTGAAAGTCAGAAGAAGTTTGATTCAGTAGGTATATACAAGCCCCATAAGCAAACGCATGAGGTCGTCCAAGATGCGCCTTTTCGGCCATCCACATCGGCCACACAAAAGCATTTCATCGCGGCAAAGAATTTCCGTGGTATGGAAGGAACCTGCGTCGCCTGAATTTGGCAGTGTCCCTGTCGTGTGGTGTGGACTTGGCTTTCAGGCTACCGAGAGAGATGTGGGGAGAGGTTCTAGATAGGTCGGTCGTCTCCTACATTGGACCACAGAAGAGTATATTCCGTGGTGGAGCATGCTTCGTTTAGCTTGTCCCTGACCCCATGTGCTGCCGACCGGCTTCGATTCTCTGAGATCTTGTTTGTCCAGCAGATCTTGGTGCCTGTTGAGCTTCACAGCGACATTTTCAGTCGTGAAAATTGTACACTTATTTTTTTTAAAGAAAATCTACGAAGAAAAATGTTAGTGTTGCAAATGCAGTAGCCAGGAATATGATCTTGCGTGCC
The DNA here is from genome assembly GCA_947561735.1 of Cenchrus americanus. Lineage (NCBI taxonomy): Eukaryota > Viridiplantae > Streptophyta > Magnoliopsida > Poales > Poaceae > Cenchrus > Cenchrus americanus. The sequence continues at coordinate 97,609,621 of OX387240.1, forward strand.
TGACTGGTCCGGTGTTGTATGCGTTGCAGGTGAGCGAGACGACGAAGCAGAGGCCGGCGCCGTGGGCGTGCGAGGTGAGCGGCGGCGGGGACAGGAGGAGCGGCAGGAAGCAGAGGCTGTCCACGAGCCGCGACGTCTCCGGCGACGGGGTGCCGCGCTCTTTTCTGCAGAGCCAGAGCGGCGGCGGCACAGCGTGGTGGCAATGAAGGCCCCTCCCCCACCCACAGTTTAGAGCACCGATTCTTCGTTTTTTCCTCTTTCTTTTTCGCTCGCGGCAGTCGTTGGAGGAGCTCTGACAGCCACGCGACGGGGAAAGAGAACTTGGCTGCCTGCGTTGTTCAATCTCTGTTCGGAAGCCAGCCAGTGCTGCGTCATTAGGCTTGTGCGTGACAGAAACACCCTAAGTCAGGAGTGTTTAAATTTAGGTGAAAATTTGCGATATCACATCAAATGTATCGATCAAATGACAAATGTATCAGAGATGTCGGAAGAGATGTTACTAATTACAGAGAATTCACATGGAAATTATTAAACATATAAAAAATATGTGCAATATTTGTATCTTTAAATAAATTTGTTAAAAAAATTAGATTCAAATATCTATCAAATACATTAATTCTGTACCACCAATACTAATATTTTTTAATATATATTTAGTCAAAGTTGTTCAAATTTCCTTATAAACATTGTTCTCAATAAGCGGGAGTACTTACTTAGTAGATATTGACAAATTATGTCTAAAATCCATTTTGTGAAATTAGCACAATCAGTATATTTAATTATTTTTATATTTAATACTTTATACATTGGATGAATAGTTTTTTAGAAGAAACTAAAGAGGGCCCACTTGATCACCAGAGCTTAAGTAGCACCGACCTCACTAGGAAGTCTCAGGTTCAAATCCCCTCAGAAGAAGCAAATTTTGAGAGGATTTTCTTGATTTACTGTGGCCTCTACATGTGTTGGGAACTGGCGTTCGAGACCATCTCTTCAAAGCAGTTGCGTGTGACTGTAGATTGTAGGTCTGGTGCTTGGCGTGTGTGTGTGATGTGCGTGGGCGTCGACTGTGTCGTGCAAGTTCAACTTGTACAAAGGGGCCTATATGGCTATATGACTACCGGAAGGTGGATAAAGGTTAGACTTTCAGTCCACCAAAACTCATCTAAATGTAACATTTATTATTTTCTAATTATCCCACCTCACTACTATTAAATAAAAAATATTGTAACATTTAAAAAAATGTTACAACATTTTTCAAACACATTGAACCAACATTTATCATGAAATGTTGATCTAACATTTTCTAAAAAGAGTTGCACCAATATACAAAATGTTGGATCCAATATTTTGAAAACAAGTTTTCACCAACATTTTCGAAAATGTTCAACATTTTTTGAAAATATTGAAAAAAATTCAACCTTCTTACCCAGTGCGTGGCGACCGCCCCGCGGCGGCCCGGCTTGCGCGGCCCGCGGAGCCGGCCGCTCGGGCGGCTTGCACAACGGCGCGACCACGGGGCGGCCATGTGGCCATCTCACACGGCGGCGTGGGACGATGGCCGCAACGACAAGTCGGCCGACTACGGCCATGCGCGGGCACGGAGGAGCTCGACCGCGGCCATGCGAGCACGGAGGAGCTCGGCGCGGCCATGCGCGGGTGGCGGCGGCAGGTGGAAGGCGACGACAGGGTCAGGAAGGAGGAGAGAGAGGAGGGAGACTAGGGTTTATTAGTTAGATCCAATGGTTGTGGACCTGTGGTTGGTTGCACGAATCTCAAACATCAGAAGTTATGTTGAAAAAGATTTTGCAGAAGAAATAGGATTCCCGCTTGTACAAAGGCTAAACCACACCTGGGTCTAGAATAGTCTATGGGCTGGCAAAGCCTATTATATTAGGCCCTGTTGGACTTTCCCGAAGTGCAGAGTGAGTTGTTGTAATGTACTCCCTCCGGTTTGGTAAATGAAGTCGTTTAGGACAGCGACACGGTCTCCAAAGTACAACTTTGACTTCTTATTTTTATAAAAATATTTGTTAAAAATTAACATATGTATATTTTTATGAAAGTATTTTGCAAGACAAATCTAGTCATGTAGTTTTCACATTTCCAAACTCAATGACTTAAAAGTTATTCATGATTTATATTCCCAATGTTTGACTCAAAGCATGTCCAAAACGACTTCATTTACCAAACCGGAGGGAGTATGGCTAGGCTCTAACTGTATGGGCCTTCTGCGTTAGGAAAACAAAAAGTATTGCACGGATATAATAAACTAGCAAATGCCCGAATAGAAAAAATATTCGTGTTCCTTGGTTCGCACTTATTTGTACACGAAGGTGTGAGTTACACCGAGTACTCACTAAATTATGGACAACTTCAAATCTACGCTTTTCGAGAGGATGATCTGCTCCGCATATATATCGATCGAAACTTGAATCCTTGTATATAGGTACGTCACTAGAAAGACTTGTGCGGCGTTACCGCGTCATGACATGTAGCCCAGTGATTGGTAGGAACGTTGTGGATGTTTTACAAGATTTTAGGTTGTGGATTAATTCTTTAAGAGTATATGGTATTTCTTAGTTAAACTAGGTTCGTGCCCGTTGCTACAGGCAACACAAATTTCCTTCACAAGTATCAAAATGATTCAGATGAAAATAGATTTGTGATCAAAGAAAAATGTTGAGCAAGAATAATTATTGAAAGAATGTAAACTAATCAATTCTTTCATTAATGCAGAAAATCTAAACAAAAATATGTTAGGTAAGCTGTCATCACCGAGAATTGTGGATGTGACATTTAGTTTCTCAACTGTAAATATTGTCGAATAAAAGCAATATTATTCAACATTTTTAAACATGATAACTATACCCTATATAATCCCTAAATAGCTGCCATTAAGAAATCCTCTACACCATTTGAGCATTCCTGCCATTTGACCGGAAAGAAAAGACAAATCATTCACAATAAACTCAAGACAAATCTCATTTATAGTCACAATTAAATTAACAACAACACATATCAATCTCCATTCCATTACTTCTGTTTTTCGTCAAGCTTCTCCATAGCATTACCTGCAATTTACAATGATATAGAATAACAGTTAGTACAATAATATTCATATTCATGAGATAAAGCATTTTACAATGATATGAGAAGGAAGAGTCTTAGCTGAGTTGTAATAAGTGTGGTAGGCAATATGAACCAATCCACACCCAAGGTCATTTCAATGGCCTCACCAATAAAAAAAAGTTTGCAAACACAACTCAAAATATGAAAGGTCTGGTTAGGTAGCTCAATAACATAAGCTTGAGCTTATTGTCAGAAAATGAACATAAGCTTGACCTTAACCCGATAAAAAAAATATACAATTTCATCCCTCACAAGTTGACTAAGGAATAAACCTCCACCAAGAGTTTATGTAACTATATACAGTAAAATGAGATGGTAAAGAGGACAGATTTAGGGAGCCAACAGGGAAAAAAATTTGATTTTAGACTGGAGCCACGTTTGTTGATTTCGCCAAAGCTCCACTAAAATTACTAACTATATAGCTCAAAAATGGATATTTCTTCATCCCCTTTTTTCCTAAAGAAATAATAGACTTGTTGGATCACCTTTTAATCATATACAAGACCACAATGGCAGCAACTTCAGAATCTGCAGTACATGATAAATGGGTACCTTGTTTTGATTGGCTTATTCCTTAACAGATGATTGGACTGTCTGATTCTATCATCTTCTCTCCTTGTTGTGTCAGTGCTACAAATTAAAGATCAATTAGGATTGGATTGATCAGATCAATGGATCGCAAAAAAAGTACAAGTGAAAAGTATCTAATAGGACAAATTTCCAAAAAGTTATCATTTAACATGTCATTATAGCTCCACTTCCATCTGAATGAATCCTTTGAAGTGATAAACTGACTTTGTAGTGTTTTTCCCATTAGCGTCCACTTCCATCTGAATTAATCCTCGGCCCCACCACCTGATAGGTACAAAATGTTAGCTGCATTTAGCTGCTTACGGAAAAACATAATACTATACTTTGTGACAGTGATAGCAAAACATATACGAAAAGTTTCCTTATTGTTCTTGGTTAAAAATATTTATGTATCAGTTTGACTAAAATGCAAAATTCAACGGTTGCTGGGGGATAATATATAGCATGCAATTAATAACAAAATTTAAAACAACACATTAAAAAGTGAACAAGCAAGCAAGCAAAATATATAATGTTGTGAAAGTGATAAGAAAATATATACAAAAGGTTTCCTTATCGTTGTTGGTTAAACTTATATATGTATTAGTTTGGGTGAAATACGGAGCTCAACTGATGCTGACCAAATAAATAAACAAATACAACATCAGTTCTTTGGAAACTACTTTATCTTGAACACCGATAAGGAGTGAGCAACATAATGGTCATTGATCAGCTTTCTACATCTAAAACATTGAAGTATGGAAAATATCCTAACTGTGTCCAATGCAAAAACTAAGGAAAGTATCAATTTATTCTTATGGCTGGTTCTTATGAGATGGTAACAAGCATCATGCCTTAGTGGTGAAAAATAAAAGGAGATTTCATATTCTAAACTTACAAATAGGCAAGCAAGAAGAACATATAAATTATCTTGTTCAAATTTTAAAAAGACCTTCAGAGTACTTGTGAAGCAATACCATGAACCGAGCCAACCTGCTTCCCAACAGTTGTAAGAAAATCAGGAACATAACCATATATTGTCCAAAACTTAATAATGCTGGAAGAAATTCATTATTGATTAAGACCACCATTTAAAAATGTGCAGGTTTAATGCATCCCAAGATTATCCATCAGAGCCGTAGTGAGCAGGTACAGTCGAAAAGTGCAGATTCATTGCATCACAACATCATTCATCACAGCCGTAGTGAGGAGGTACATTTGTCCCTGAATAATAGAACCAAAGAGAGCTAGTGTTAGATCAACTAAATTTACATTAACTGAAATCAGCCTGTAGTCAAATACACAATCAGAATCTTAATGGCAGCTCTCGTCATGCCTCTAAAATTGAAGAATCTCATTGGTAGGTACAATTTCAGTTCAAAAGATAGGTATTACAATTCAACAACAAAAGAAAAAAGTCCACAGAGATAAGCTATATGAGTAACCTCTCGACAAATAGCACTGCTTCCAACACCCTCAACGAACCAGCTTGGAGTGCTGCTATCAAAACCTGCAAGGCCCAATCATGTTGTGCCCTGCGATCATGATACTCTCACCATAAGAGAAATGCTCACACATACAGCCAGAATGCTTCCAAAAGTTCACTGTATAGTGAGCACCTGCACCTTGATCTCTGTTGCCTCTCCATAAAGCATTAATTCTGCACGCCTTGCAATTAGCAAATTAGATTCCATTATATAACCCAATGGACAAAAAGAAAAATGTGATTGCAATCACCAGTGGAATCCTTGAAGCTGACGCAGATGGCCAGAACTGCAGAGATGGTGGCACATCCGACCTGGTTACGCATCCAGCCCCTGTTACCTGTATCCGTCCTCCACACGAGCGACGCGAATCCAGGCAGCACTCGTGCACCTACAATGACGATGGCAGCGGACAATTCTTCACGCAACAGCAACGACTGCCTTGGACTCCTAGAGTTATGTGACCTCCAATAACACGAGGCCGGCGGGCTTGGCTGCCGTCATCACATCTTAGAGAATGACTTGGGTTAGGGATTGGGTGGAGAAGGGAGGTAGAGGGGATGGGGTGAGGGATCTGGAGAGTGGACGGGGAGGTGCGGCCCGCTACTGGTCTGCCTCTTCCCTCTCCATGGCGTCGTGCGGAGGGAGGAGCCGTCAGCGGTGGTGAAGACGGGCAACATGCGCGGGATTGGAGGGGAAACACATGCGAGTTTTGGTGGGAGGTGGCTGTGGTGTCCATGGGCGGTGATGGGGGTTTTGTTGGAGTTGGGTGTGGTGTTCACAATGGTGGCGGTGGAATCCGTGGCAGAGAGGACCGGGGAGGACGGCGGCGGATCCAGGCGCGGGTGGACCGAAGATGGCTGCGACGGCTGCGGTAGAGGAGGGCGTGGGGGTGATGGATTAAGGGAGGGGTGAACGACATCACCGTAGTATAGAAAAAGCAGGTACCGTGGATTCATTATGATAGAGTTAGGGGACTTTTTCGCAAAATTTCCGAGTTGTGGTTATATTTGTAGAAAGTTTATGTCTTTTCCATAAAAGTCTGTGGACCATGTATTAGTTCCTGTAAAGTTCAAGTTTATTGGAGATGCATGGATCGCGGGTTAATTATTATAATAAAATTACATGAGAGGTGGCTTGATCGAGGTAGATGTCGTCAAATTGTCTGAAAGGTGGCTTAATGAAATGTTAGTTTTTTAAAACTTGAGGGGCTTAATTAAAATGTCAGAGTAGTGGTTGGAAACTATTTATTTTCGATAAATTTTGCATGAGTTCTATAAAATTGGTAGCCCACTTGGCATTCCTTCAAATCTTGAGGGGGATTTCGAAAAGCTGTCTGAGAGGCAGTTGGAATGAAAATATATTTTTGCATAGTTTGAGGGGGTTTTCATAAAATTATCTTTGTGTGCTGGACTACCTATTAATTTTAATAAAGTTTTAAGGTAACTTTGTAAAAGTGGCAGCCCTGCTGGCATTCCTTCAAAACTGAAGGTGCTTTCCAGAAAACCTTAAAGGTCACAAAGTTCGAGGGGGTCTTTGTAAAATTACCTAAATGATTTCTGAATTACATACTACATAGGCTCATACACATGCTACACGTGCCGGTCATAATGATTTACATCATAATTTTATGTAAATAAAAAAAATAAGAAGTTTGTAATATATTATATATAATTTATGTAAATATATAGTTTTGAGAGCATTGTTTTTGAAAAAGCTAGAACACAAATTCGGTGGAAAATATTGAATAATATAATTTGATAAGTAACAAAAATTTGAGGAAAAATATTAAATAATATAACATAGAAATGAAATTAGGAATACATAATTTTAAAAATCGTTGTTAAGATCTTTTCTGAGAAAGCACAAATTTTTAATCATGAATCCCACAATAGAATTGTGGGTCCCAGAAACCAAACATGTGTGGGTCCCACTAAACATGGTTCCCATACGAATATTTCATGAATCCACGTGGGTCCCGCCTAAACATACTGTGGGTCCCTGTTGACACATGTTATCTATGAATTTTATCCCCCACATTCATTGGAAAAAGGACTAAAATATAATTAGATCACCCTATTAGGGTTTATATTGACAATTTCCATGAGTTTTGGTGAATATATGAATCTACAGAGATTATTCAGAAAATATGCAAATAAACCACTCTAGAAGACTCCAGAAGGCTCCAGAACTCAATGTGACTTAGCACCTAAGAAAGAAGCATCTAGAAGGATCAGGGACCCACCTGGCCGAAGTGGGCCCAAAGGGGGCCCACCCCAGCCCGAGCGGCCTGGTGGTGGGGCTGACCGCCCCCCTGATGCCAAATGGGCCCAGTTTCCGGAAGCTTCTTCCACCGCCTATGATGATCAATCTAAACCACATGTTTAGGTCGGTTTGATCCTACAGCGTACGTGTACCCCTCAGGACTATATAAGCAGCCCCCTGCCCCCTGGCAGAGGCATCTGGAATTCATCTGGATCAAGTCATCAAGTTAGAGATACTACGCCTAGAAACACCATATAGCAGAGTAGCTAGCTAGTCTAGATCTAGGAGGAGGCAAGGCTTCTACTTGGCTCCTAATCGTCTAGAGGCTAATCGAGATACTGATCTAGATTCGTTCTTGTAAGTTCTTATCTAGTTCCTTACATTTGTTATACAGACATATGTTCTTGTTAATGACTATATTCGACATTATATGCTTTAGTGTTTATTATGATAACATGTTTAGCATAATTGATTTGCCGTTATATTCATGCATGGAGTCATATAGCCCCCACCTAGATCATTTGTTAACATGGGTGAACAGTAAAGACAGTGTAAGTGTGGTGCTTATATTGTATTTATCTGCGATTGCACCCTATATGTCGGGTCGTGTGGTATATCGTGGTGGTGACAACTGTTGACACATTTTATCTATGAATTTTATCCCTCACATTTACTGGAAAAAAGGACTAAAATATGATTAGATCACCTTATTAGGGTTTATATTGACAATTTCCATGAGTTTTGGTGAATCTATGAATTTGCAGGGACTATTCAGAAAATATGCAAAGAAACCTCTCTAGAAGACTCCAGAAGGCCCCGAAACTCAACTTTACTTAGCACCTAAAAAAGAAGCATGCAGAAGGATCAAGGACCCACTTGGCCAAAGTGGACCCCGAGTGGGGCCCACACCAGACTGACTGGCCTAGTGGTGGGGCCGGTCGGCCACCCCTGGCACCAAATGGGCTCGGCTTCTGGAATGTTCCTCCACCGCCTATGAAGATCAATCTAAATCACATGTTTAGGTCGGCTTGATCCTACGGTGTACGTCATCTCCTCTGGACTATATAAGCAGACACACCCCAGGGCAGAGAACAACTCATTCTATCAAATCCTCCATGCCTATCTGAGATTAGAGCTCTAGATTAGAATTAGAGTTGGAGAGTTAGTATTAAGTTGAAAGATTAGAGCCACGATCTAATTAGATCTAGCTAATCTTGTTCGAGAGGATTAGAGAGTGGTTGAGGTGAAGCTGAAGGAAGGCCCGTACCTGTCGGTGTCTCCTCTTCATCTTCTACCTCTGGGATCAACTCCATTGGAGCCTGATCCTGAGACCTTGTGGAAAGACCGACTTCTTATTCAAGTGAGCAATATTGTTTTTATTGTTCTTACGGTTCATAACTCTTTGAGTACTTTAATTCCTATCGCTCTTGAATTAAAGTTGCATGTTTAGTGTAAGCGTGGTGCTTAGACTAGCTAGCTTATGAATGCCTTCTATATTCCGGATCATGTGGTAGATCGTGGTGGTGACAGCACCATGGATTCCTTCGTAGTCCACCTCCCGTCTATAGAAACCGTAGGACTCCCCCATAGATTCTCGGGAGGGTCCCATTACTAAGTGTGCCTTCAGACAATCACCCCATAAGAACAATATAGACATAGCTCGTGAGAATAAGAACCAGCCATCCTTAAGTTTTCCTTATCTCTCTTTCTGTCAAGTCCTTGATAGCTACTCAGTTGATTAGTTATATACCTAAGATATTCTCTTTACCATTCTCCCTGTGGATTCGATATTTAAAACCCTATCCCGGGTGGAATGCTCACCGGTATTCGTGCGCTTGCAGATTATCCATCATAATATTTCTGTAGTCTTAACAAATACCAACAAGCATTTCTGGCACCGTTGCTGGGGAGAACAGTTAAGAGAAAACTTTTTGAGGATAACTAATCTTTTATCTTTCTTTTTTCTTTTTAGTTTTAGATTACTTACTGTCCTTATGGACACTACCCTCATTAAAGACTTTTTGGCACCCTCAGAGCTCAGCCTTAGGCCCATGCCATCATCGAAACCAATCCTATCTGATGCCTATGAGCTGCGCCCACAGTTAATAGAGATGGTCCAAACCAACACTTTCTTAGGAATAGAAGACGAAGACCCTTATCATCATCTCCAACAGTTTGAGCAAACTTGTGACTGCCTGCACATTGAGGGTATGCCAGATGAGACTATCTGTTGGAAGCTTTTTCCATTCACTCTGAAAGGAAAAACTCGCCAATGGTATGACTGAACCAAAGAGAAGATGAAAGGCGACTGGGGAACTCTCCGTGCAGATTTTTGCATAGATTTTCATCCCTTATCCAAAGTAGCCGACCTTAGAATCAAGATCATATCCTTCAAATAGGGGGATAATGAGTCTATGAGTTCATCTTGGGAACGTTTTGAACTTCTTTGCAAATCCGGACCAGATCTAAGCCTCCAAGACCATATTCTCCTTCAACATTTCTATATTGGTCTTAATAAGCAATCTAGAGCCTATTTGAATACCTCCTCTCACGGATCATTCATACACCTTACATCTAGTGAAGCTAGAACCGTCCTAGACAACATTCTAGCTAGCACTAATGATGGTCCTTTAGAAGAGAAAACTTTAGAAGAAGAGATTCCAGAGATAGCTACACCAGAACCTATGCCAGAAACATCTCAACCTATAGCTATCCAACATATAGAATCACCACGGTAAGAAATTCCTCTACCTGATTTTATAAATGATTTCGATGATGATTTATTTTCCGATTATTGAAACACCTCGAAATATCATAAAGAGAAGAGGCCTCGAAAGGACACATCTTCTTCACATGAGAAGATAAACCCTTTTAAGCAAACTTTCTCAAGAGAACACACTGTGGAGCTTGCATCCATCATGAGTGGGGAATGGTTGGAAGAGTCAGAGCTTTCCTCTAATGTAGTCCATTTGGATTCACCTTCTATACCAATTCAATGTATAATCAATGGAACCCCCCTTTGATGCCCTTTGCAATCCAGTTGTGGGAATCAATATTATGGCCTTATCCTTTTTTCCATCAGTTTATTAAAAACAAGCCATTATCTCCCACAACGAAATTATTACAGTGCTCCTCCAGACAAATTATTCAAAGTTTGCGAATTCTCTATGTCTTACGTATTTCAGTTTACGACATGCTAATTCACCTGAGCTTTCACATTTGTGATATTAAGGAGTTTGATCTTTTAATAGGTTATCCTTTAGAAAAACTCCTTAAAGAAGGACACACAAGGAGACTTGATGTTTGCCTAGGAAAAACCATTAAAGTTCCCTTACACTTCTCACATTCGATCCATAATGTTGACGGATAAAAGACGTATCCCTCTACGATCCGCAAGCGTACAGACCCCACACCTTTTTCACCACGGGATTCCCAAGGTTCTTGTCAATCCGCGGAGCAAGGGGATTACAAAAGTTCGATCTACCTTCACACTCTAGCTACTCAAACCTCTAACTATGATTAAACTAGAAAACAACTAAACTACACTAGAGAGAATGATTAAGATATCAAGATAAAAGACACTCGCCCATGGGTCTACGATACTAGAGCATGCAATCGCTTAAAGACATGAAAACCAATCTAATCTATCGGGGTTGTGACCACGGTTTCACCCTTTCCCTCCTCTCGTACTGTCACTACGCGAAGGTATTCATGACTAGACCTATGATGGACACGACGTATTGAATGGATCCAAGGAAGCATTGGAGCTCATACTCCCTTTATGGCATGGTAGCTAACCTTAAGCATTAAAGTATATTCAACACAAGATGATAGATAGAGAATCCGACAAAGTACGATTACATCTCAAGATCGATTACAGCCCATGGACGAATAAGGAGATTACCCCGTCAAGGTGCTAGACATAGCACCGTTGATCATGGTTTCCCTTCCGACGGTGTCTTCTTGTCGGTGTTTAAACCACTCGACCTCCATGGGAGGTACCCGCAGCAAGGTAGAAGGTGAGGATCGCCATGATCTGGAACCCGAAGGTACGCGCGAGGACACAAGACACAAGATTTATACAGGTTCGGGTAGCCAGAGTAGCTACCCTACGTCCTGTTTGGAGTAGTATTGCGCCCTGCGCTTGGTGTTGTTCCCCGGAGGGATTGGAGATGTGCGGCTAGGTACCCGGCCCTCCTTTATATAGTCCAGGGGGCGGGTTCCTAGTCGGTTACAAGGCAGGAGTCCTAGTAGGAGTACACAGAACGAGTCCTAGAAGGAGTACAGGGGAATTCTACTAGGAGTCCGTCTTCTACTATTCTTCCTTCCTTGCATGAGTACCCGGGGAGTATGCCCGACAAGCCCCCGAGCACGTTGGAGTCGAGAGAAGTAGTTCGAGTAGTCTTGAAGCCTCTTCGAGTAGTTCTTGAGCGTCCTCGAGTACTGCTTGGAGAAGTCTTCAATAGTACTTGAACTGCCGCGAGGCTGGAAGGTGGTCCAGCTCATCAGTCTTGAAAAATTTGAATGATGGGTGTAGCATAGCAGCCCCCGAGCCTTGAAATGATTAGGTAATCAATCCAAGGGTCTTCAGTGTTCGCGAAGCCATCATCCGAGTACTCTTGCGAGTGTAGCCCCCGAGATAAGAGAGCCGTATGAGCCACGTCGAGTAGTGATTGGTGAGGAGCCCCCGAGCTTAAGAGCGAGCGAAGCATGCTTCGAAGTTATCTTCAAGTAGCCCCCGAGCCGGGAGAGATTCCAAGTAGCGAGTTTGGCGTTGAGCCGTGGAGCTTGAGAAGTTGTCGTGCCGTCGGAAGCGGACTTTAGTTGCGACCGAAGTCGACTTTAGATGCCGGCGGAGCGGACTTTAGAATGCGACTTAAAAACCGAAGTCGACTTTGTGCCGCGCGGAGCGGACTTTGAGATGCGACTTGAAATCCGAAGTCGATTTTGTGCCGCGCGGAGCGGACTTTGAGATGCGACTTGAAATCCGAAGTCGACTTTGTGCCGCGCGGAGCGGACTTTGAGATGCGACTTGAAAACCGAAGTCGACTTTGTGCCGCGCGGAGCGGACTTTGAGATGCGACTTTAGAAGTCGACTTTAGAATGCCGCGCGGAGCGGACTTTGAGATGCAACTTTAGAAGTCGACTTTAGTTGCCGCGTAAAGCGGACTTTAGGTGTGACTGCAGTAGTCGACTTTGTGCCACGCGGGGTGGACTTAAGATGCAAAAAACGAAAAGCACTTTCCGGAAAGCCAAAGCGAATGAAAAATCAGAGAAAACGAGTAATTTTGCCGCCGGAGGGCTTAAGATTGCGACCGGAGTCGGCTTGTGCCACCGGAGTGGGCTTAAGTACCTGAGCCATGGATTTCAGACCCAAGGTACGATTGCCGCCGGAGCGGGCTTGTGCCACGGAGTGGGCTTGGATGCGACCGTTAGCGTCGACTTGTGCCACCGGAGTGGGCTTAAGTACCTGAGCCATGGATTTCAGACCCAAGGTACAGTTGCCGCCAGAGCGGGCTTGAAGGTGCGACCGGAGTCGACTTGTGCCACCGGAGTGGGCTTAAGTACCTGAGCCATGGATTTCAGACCCAAGGTACGATTGCCGCCGGAGCGGGCTTGAAGGTGCGACCGGAGTCGACTTGCGTACCTGGGCCATGGATTTCAGACCCAAGGTACGGGTGCCACCGTAGTGGACTTGAAGGTACGGAGCGCGAGTACTTAGGGTACTTGGACCCATGGTACAGAGCGTGAAGACCACGTGCAGCTAGGTTCCATTGTCGCCAGGACCCGAGGGCCGCTTACAGCTAGGTTCCATCGAAGCTTACACACGTAGTATGCCATCGAAGCAGGCGAAGATGCGACCGGAGTCGACGTTAAGTTGCCGCATGGAGCGGACTTTAGAATGCGACTTTAGAAGTCGACTTTAGATTGCCGCGCGTAGCGGACTTTAGAAGCTGCCTCCTAGGGATAGCCCCCGAGTTGATGAAGTATGCTCGTGGCGACTTGATTGATATACCCCAAGAGTAGTCAGCAGAGTGTAGCTCCCGTGAAAACCCGCCGAGAAGCACACACAAATGAGTAGTCGGCAAGTAGTCCTACATGATGAGGAGAACAAGCCAAAACAGTAATCATTTAGATAAATGACTTAGTCGCCGCCGCGCGGACTTGTAGATGAAGCCGTGGCGGTCGGCGATGGAGCCGCGACGGTTGTTGCTTTGAAGTTGACTAGTCAGAGTCGATTCCGACTAGTTGTTGGGGGCGTGACTGCCGTCCTCGACTAGTTTGGAAAACTAGTCGAGATGAATGGTCGACGCGATGTGGCCGGAAGACGACGTCGTGGTGGCGCGCGGCGTACTCGAAGTAGAGCCAGTGTTGCCGCGAGACAAGTAGTCGCGACGCACAGCGTGGCTGAAGTAGAGCCAGTGTGGCCGCAAGAGGAAGTTGTGGCGCACGGAGTAGTCGACGACGAACCCCGTGACGGGCCACGTGACGAGCCACGCGACGTGCCGAGGCATCTGGCCGCGCGGCGGAGATGAAGAAGTCGACGACGAGCCTGCGCGAGGCGGAGTAGTCAACGAGCGGCGCGGCGAGCCGCGTGACGAGCCGCGCGACGTGCCGAGGCACCGGACGCGTGGCGGAGACGAGGTCGACGTAGAGCGCATGCGGCCGGAGACGAGTAGTCGCGGCGCACGGCGAGGTCGACGTAGAGAGCGTGCGGCCGGGAGACGAGTAGTCGCGGCGCACGGCGGGGTCGACGTAGAGCGCGTGCGGCCGGAGACGAGTAGTCGCGGCGCACGGCGGGGTCGACGTAGAGCGCGTGCGGCCGGAGACGAGTAGTCGCGCGCGCACGGCGGGGTCGACGTAGAGCGCGTGCGGCCGGAGACGAGTAGTCGCGGCGCACGGCGAGGTTGATGTAGAGTCGATACGGCGTAGTCGAAGCGGAGCCGCTGTGTACGGCGGCAACGTAACCGTACTCGCGTACCCCTCCAGTGTGCATCAAACAAGGACGTTGTAGCTCCCTGGTAGCTTTTGGTGGCGTGTAGCATAACTCTCAATGTTGAATTGTTGAGCACGTGATAATGGTGAGACAAAAGCAACAGCGGCCATGCAGTAGTCCTGTTGGATTTGGATTTGAAGCCTCCTCTGTCTCGGACTAGATGGCTGGCAACGTTTCCGTCTGAGACTAGATGCCTGGCACGTTGCGGCTCCGACTCGATATGAGTTGACGACTGCTGGAGCTTTTGATTCCTTTGGCAGGTGGCAGCAATACCGAACGGTAGACTCGGAGTAGCGTACTAGTACTCGACGAGACCGAGTATGCCTCGGAATCAATAATGATTTCGGGTAGGACTTAATGCCGCCAGCCTGGCCTTCACGTGGACAGTGTTAGCTGATTTGCCCTGGTAGTCTGGTATGACTCCGATCAGGATAGCTGTGATTGCGAGTCAGACTTGACGCGGAATCGGCTCGGCGAATTGTTAGAACAGACTGAGCTGACATCCCGCGTCCGTGCCGAATTAGTTGATTGGATGACGAAGTGCATGTCGTCGAATCGTCGAATAGTAACTTGTGTGAGTTGCTTCTGCCAGCCCCGTCGAGCAGATTGATCTTGAGGTCCTTCGAATTTGCCGGTGATCGGGACGACCGGCCCCACGGTGGGCGCCAGCTGTCGGTGTTTAAACCACTCGACCTCCATGGGAGGTACCCGCAGCAAGGTAGAAGGTGAGGATCGCCATGATCTGGAACCCGAAGGTACGCACGAGGACACAAGACACAAGATTTATACAGGTTTGGGTAGCCAGAGTAGCTACCCTACGTCCTGTTTGGAGTAGTATTGCGCCCTGCGCTTGGTGTTGTTCCCCGGAGGGATTGGAGATGTGCGGCTAGGTACCCGACCCTCCTTTATATAGTCCAGGGGGCGGGTTCCTAGTTGGTTACAAGGCAGGAGTCCTAGTAGGAGTACACAGAACGAGTCCTAGAAGGAGTACAGGGGAATTCTACTAGGAGTCCGTCTTCTACTATTCTTCCTTCCTTGCATGAGTACCCGGGGAGTATGCCCGACACTTCCTTCTTCTCCACTTGTGGGTGCTTCCTTCGAGGTGGACGATCTCTCTCCGGAGATCTCCCTCCTCTCTCTCTAACTTGTGGATGGCCTCCTGATGCGAATTTCTCTCTCCCCGTCGAATGGCAGCGCCTCCAGGGTTTTAGGGTTGAAGATCCTTCGGGTGCAAGGAAAGGGGGCCGAACCGACCCCCGGAGTGGGCTGGGCCGACCGGCCTGGGCCGACCGGCTCGGGCCGGCCGACCGGCCCGAGGAGCCCATCTCGGCCCGGTTCGGTCGCCCCTTCGCTCCCGTGGGTCCTCAGGTGATTATGCACTTTTCCCCCTCCACTTGCATGATTTTGACGATGTCATCCTCGCGTCCAAGATGGAGGTTCTCCGCGCATGAAGTTCGGTCTTTTACGCTTCAATCCCCGGGGGTGTTCCTACGTAGCACTTATGTCCTTGCCACCATTGGAAGTGATTTTATCAAGCTCATGAACACGAACAAGACTCCGTAAATGCTCCTTTGAACTTGTTGCGAATCTGTCCTTTATGTCCATGTTTTCCTACATAAACATAACACTTCCAAATGCATGCACATAGATGAACTTTTTATATGATTAGTGTGCCTAGTGGAGGGTTAGTTCCATAATCAAATCCAAACCAGTGTAATGAACATGCTAGGTGTACCAAAATACACCGTCAACATCTCCCCCACGCTTAGCTCTTGCTCGTCCTCGAGCAAGTACTCGTACAAGAACTTCGTCCAAAGTGTTGTAATCGTGTACCGCTAATCCTTCTTCACAAGTTAGTCAATCCTTTCATCTTTAATACATAAACATAAAGTAATGATCATTAAACATAAACATGGGCGTTTAGATTTTTTACAACGTCAAGATTTACCCCATAACTCAAACTCTTCACTCGAAGCATTCAATCTCAGCCATGCTTACTTCTTTGCTTCCATCGGAGGGTTTTTATAATTTTTCAAACAAAATTCCTGCAACAAGTATTAGACAAAAACCTTTCTCCAAGCTCTCTCAAGTCACTCATATGAGGTGGCTATCCTAAACCAATTTTATAAAACTCTCACCTCCCATAAGTCTCTCATATAACATGTAAAGTGGAGCTATAGGTAGGGCTAGCACAATCAACACAAATATTGTCAAACTAAGAACTTCCTCTAATGGTTGCTTACCTTTCAAAGCCAATGATCATGAGAATAAACCATATGTAGGGATATCAAGGATGAGAAGATTTAGAATGGTGGCATGTGCAAGGGCAAAAGAAAATTGTGACTACGAGGCACCGATGACGTCCTCGTTGTCGGATTGCACATGGTTGGAAAAAGTTTCATCTCTCAACAACGTGACATCCTTCCTTGCAGTTTTATTTTTTTTCTTTCACTTGATTCATCCCTCTCATATCCTTCTTGCCACTCCTCTTTTCTCTTTCTCTTCTTTTTCTTTCATTCTTTCATTCTCATATTTTTCTCTTTTTCTTACTTTCTTTCTTTTCCATACTCATACTTTTCTCTTTATTTTTCCCTCTCTTGACAACTTTTCAAAGCTCTAAACTCTTCTCTTTCTCGCATGCATACAATCTGAAATTTTAAATAAATCATGCTAGAGACGAGACGAAACTTTTGAAAATAGGTCGTGCTCAAGGAATGCGATGTACAAAAGAGATGTATAGGGTTGGGTATGGAATTCGGCGATGTACGGGACTTCTGATGTGAAAGTCACGTTACCGAATGCATAACGAGGCTAGCAACAAAAGATAAGCACAAGAACATGATCATTGCTCGAAATTAAAACTCCCAAGAGAGAAGGATCCTAGCCTAACTCATCGTGCTAATCACACTTATGGTGGAGCAAAAAAAAATAATAAATTGGCTTTGTATAGGATTTTTTTCTTACTCTCAACTTGGAAAAAGTGGTTTTGCTAACCTTTATTACAAGGTTTTTAGATAATTTTCAGAACTGAAATCCTCCAACTTTTAGCATTGAACATAACACAACTAACATGTGAAGCTCAAGATCAAAGTGCGGCATAGGTACTTTAAGTAGTAGCAATTCCACCAAGCACCACGGTAAACGTTTTTCAAACCACACACTTATGTTCATATATCAAGAATCAAAGATAAACAAACAAGTGAATAAAGATAAGCATCACACAAGACACAAAATATATAAAGACTCCTTTTATTTGATTTTCTTTGACTCAACACTAATTTAAGACACTTCAAACTTGCAAAAATTTAAAACACACTCGAAAACTAAAGACTCTTTAAACTCTAAGACTCTCTTTAAACTCTACGACTCTCCTCTCTTGAAGACTAAACCAAACCTAAACTTTGAAACTCAAAAGCTAAGGCTAGCTAGCTAGCTCTCCCCCACGCTAAAAATATACGACGTCCTTGTCGTATCTTACAAAATTCCTAAGGGGAAAACTAGACCTAGTGGTACTTCCCGCAAGTATTGCACCACTTGCCTCTCATGTTCCCGACCATGCCAAAGAGTTTGTGCACGTTGCGGTTAAGGAAATTGTAGTCGTCTTCAACTACGCGCTCCAAATCCTCCAAACGCTGCTTCATCGCCTCCATGGCTTGGACACATTCGTCAACCGACGCGTAGAGATCCGCAATGGAGTGACGGCAAGCCGCACAACACATCGGATGCAATCCGAATGGGTCGTCATTGCCATCGTCTCCACCGTCGTCGCCACCGTCGTCGCCGCCGTCGTCGCCACCACCATTGTCGTCGCCGCCGGGAGTCTTCTCCTTGGGCACCTCATCCCAAATGTAGAGGTAGTTATCATCTCTTCCGGCGGCCGCCCACGAACTCGGGCTACGATCGTCGGAGTAGTTGCTACCCCCATAATCCTTAGGCTCGGGCGACACCTCCTTGTAGTCTTTCCGCTTCATGCCTTGGATGTGCGCCGACCTTCGAACGGGCGTAGGGACCTTCTCTCCTTCGACGGGGTTGCGAGATGCAATAGCTCCGGTCGGGACACGCCCATCGCAACGGATGCGGGCGGTCCTCTTGATCTCGATGGGTAGCTTGAGCTCGCATCGCTTCGCCTCCAACATCGATGGCTCCTTGGCTTCTTGCTTCAACTCTAAGCTCCTCGGGGACACAATGGCTGCTGCATGGGTGCAAAATATTGCTTGATGGGATTGATTCCCGAGCTCCCAATTCGGCCAAATAAATAGTCCGAAGAGAAAAACCCTAGGAACCTCATTTTCCTTTGTTAAACTTCCCTTAAAATTTTCTGACCGAAGAAGGAAGTCGAAAAGGAGTGATTCGGGCAAAAACCGGGATCAACCGCCGCCGGGACCCACCTCGGCCGGTCGGACTGGGCCGGCCGGCCCACCCTGTCTCGAGGGCCGGGCCGGTCCGGTTTTTCATGCACCGCCATTTTTTCACCTCCTTAGCCCATGGGAAAAAGTTGGCCCAGTAAATCTTCGCGAGAAACTCCAGAAAATTAAAAGAAAAATTATTTACAGAAATTCATGCCTTGTTTTTCGTCCTAGGCGGGACGTTCGGGCTCTTCTTCCATGGTGAAGACATCAACATGGTGAAGGGGCACAACGTCGCGTTCGTAGTAAACCTTAAGTCGTTGACCATTCACCATAAATTGATCGCCTTTTATATCCATAATGGTTACTGCTCCGTTGGAGAGCACCAAATGCACAACATAAGGTCCGTCCCACTTGCTTTGCAATTTCCCCTTTCCGAAGGTTTTAAACCTCGAATTGTAGAGGAGGACCTTATCTCCTTCTTTAAACTCTTTCTTTTTCAATCTTTTATCATACCACCTTTTGATTCTCTCTTTGTATATGCTTGCATTTTCATACGCCTTCAACCTCATCTCCTTTAGATCGCTTATTTGGATTCTTCATTTCACCACCGCGGCATCGAGATTGAGGTTCATCTCTTTAATCGCCCAATAGGCTTTATGTTCCAACTCAACCGGAAGGTGGCAAGCTTTTCCATAGACGAATTGATAAGGGGTCATACCTATCGGTGTCTTGAACGCCGTTCGATAAGCCCATAAAGCTCCGTCTAATTTCTTTGACCAATCTTTGCCTCCCTTCTCTATGGTTTTGTTGAGGATGCTTTTTAATTGCCTATTTGACGTTTTCGCTTGTCCGTTGGTTTGTGGGTGATAGGCCATAGAGACCCTATGTTCAATCCCCAACTTGGACAAGCACTTTTTGAAATTCTTCCCGGTGAAGTGAGTTCCTCCATCACTTATCAAGATTCTCGGTGTACCGAAACGAGGAAAAATCACGTTCTTGATCATAGTAATGGACTCCTCCGTGGAAGCTTTATGACATGGCATAGCCTCTACCCATTTGGATACATAATCAACCATGACTAGAATATACTCATATCCGCATGAGTTTTTGAAAGGCCCCATGAAGTCTATACGCCATACATCGAATAAATCAATTTGTAGATTGTAATTCAAGGGCATAGAATTTCTTTGAGAGATGTTTCTGGTTCTTTGGCATTCGGGGCATGATGCAACATATCTTTTAGTATCTTCATGCATCTCCGGCCAATAAATTCCGCTTGACCATACTTTTGCTTGGGTTCGAAAATGGCTATAGTGTCCACCGTACTCCGCCGAGTGGCACTTTCTCAGAATTTCTACCCTCTCTTCTCTTGGCACACATCTTCTCATGAGTCTATCATTACCAAGTTTGAAGAGGTATGGTGCATCCCAAAAGTACTTTCTACTTTCGGAGATTATTTTCTTTTGGGATTTTTTATCTAGATGATCGAGAGGCATCTTCCGAATCGCTCGAATGATATCAATCATCCAAGTGTCTTTATCGAGCACTCGATAGAGGTGGTCATCTCTCATCTTATCTTCTATGGGCTCTTTATCATATTGTCCACGATTCATCCTAGACAAATGATCGGCCACAACATTCTCCACCCCCTTTTGTCACGAATTTCAACATCAAATTCTTGGAGGAGGATCCAACGAATCAAACGTGGTTTAGCTTCCTTCTTAGCCAAGAGATACTTGATGGCTGCGTGATCGGTGTAAACAATGACCTTCGAGTTCACAATGTAAGATCTGAATTTTTCGAAAGCGAATACCACCGCTAGCAACTCCTTTTCCGTAGTGGCATAATTTAGTTGCGCCCCACTAAGAGTTTTGCTAGCATAGTAAACGGCGTGAACTCGGCCTTCCTTTCTTTGACCCAAAACCGTGCCTACGGCGTAGTCACTTGTGTCACACATGATCTCGAAAGGTTGGCTCCAATCCGGCGGTTGGATTATGGGAGCACTGAGGACCATGTGTGGTTCGAGGACCGGTGGATGGTCGCTTCCTTGTGTGATGAGTGATTGACAACATTGTGTGGACTGATTCTTGGCTAAGTATTGCAGGTGCAGGTTGCGGCTTGACTGGTGTTTGTGCAGGTGAAGAACAAGCGCAAAAGGTCATCGCCGGTGAGGCCTCCAGGTGTGGAGAAGACAAGTAGGCTTCGTTCGAGGGACCCGGTGGCCAGCAGGGTCAAGTGCGGGCAGCATGGTGGCATGAACAGCAAGATGAAGTCATGGACGGTTTCTTGGTTGAGCCTCAAAAGCAAGGTCGAGCTGGGACTACGTGGGAGCCAAGTCATGAGTGGAGATTGGCGGAGGATACACCGAGTTCGCGGGGTTTCCGGTGGTTCACCAGAAAACCACTGGGTTCCTTGGTTGATCCACAAAGCCAAGACTGAAGAACCGAAGACGGTGCTGCAGCAGTGCCAGACCGGTCTGACCGGTGGGTCTGACCGGTCTAATCGGTGGGGAGCACCGGTCTGACCGGTGTGCGATGACGCAGTCCGGAGACTTCGAAGCGGAGGACGCACGTCGGGATCGCATGGCTTGCGTCGAGGCTACGCAGGGTGCGGTCGCCGGGCATCCGTCCGATGGTGAAGGCATGAAGACTTCCAAATCCGCCCTTGAGGGGCCTGTATCCCTAGTTGTTAGAGAAGGGTATTTTAGACTTTCGGTTGCCTCCATATAACCCAAGAGGTGAGAGGATGGCAGCCAACCCTTGGAACCCTAGCTCATTTGTTTTCCCATTTTCCTTCCTATTTTCCTTAGGTTTTCCATAGGACTAGCTTGAGAGCTTCATGGAGAGATCTTGTTGAGAGGGATGGATGATCGGGCGGCTTGCTAGACCTTGTATGAACCTTTGTTTCATGTATAGATGATTCGGCGTGGTTCCTCAAGGTTTGGATGTGTTTTCCCGGTTGTTCTTTGTGGTGATTTTCGGAGCCCTCTCTTGGTGATTTCTTTGGGTTGTTTTTGGGACTTTTCTCTTGGGGATTTGATGGGGGGAATTTGTGGGAACCCTTCGTGGTTCTTTGGGCTGTGATTCCCCTCCCAAATCCGTGAGTAAAGGTGCTCGATTTTGGGGTTTCTTGAGTTCTTGGGTTGGAAGTGCTCTTGGCGGGATTTCCTTGATTCCTCCTTTTTGGACGAGTTTTGGTGGGATTAAACTTGGATATGGACTCCTCATGAGGTGTTCCTAATATCCCCAAAGTCTTGTTCAAGTCCGTGGAGCAATTCAGGAGATCGAGGTTTGGATTTGGGGAGTTGACCCGCGGGTCTTTGTTCACCCCGAGTCGCCCGGAGCTACACCGGTCGACCGGTGCTCTTGACCGGTCTGACCGGTGCAACCCTCAGTGGGATTTTGCTCGGGTGAACGTCTTGGTGTGTTCGCCGTTGTCCCGTGGTGCTGCTGTTTCGAGTTTGGGTCAGTTTGGTGGTCGGTTGGCCTGTTTGGTGCCTTGGGGGCTTTCAGGCTGTGATCGGTCTGACCGGTGTAGAGCCACTTAGTGAAAGTTGCTCAGTTTCACCAGCAGGGGACCGGTCGGCCGGTGGTGCTCACCGGTCTGACCGGTGTGGGTCTGTAGACTCGAGGTTTGGTTTTCCGCTGCGTTCTCGGGTCGGAAGGTTGTGTGTTGGTTCCTAGGTCCAGTGGCACTCCAGTGGCTACGTGGGCTTGACTAACTTGGGTAGTGAGTCGGAGACGTGTGTTGGAAGCCGTGTTCATCTTGTGGGAGTTTCCATCTCCTTCGAGAAGAATTTTTATCGGCTCCCATTCACTCCCCCCCTCTCTGGTTCGCCGTATCGGTCCTTCAAGCACTCACCAACGCACTTTTCAAGGTTCGGAATGCCGCTAGGCACTTCTCATCAAAGTCGAAAGCCACATCCTTTTGAAGAAGATGCGTTAAAGGCTTAGTGATCTTTGAGAAGTCCTTAATAAATTTTCTATAGAATCCGGCATGGCCTAGAAAGCTCCTTAAGGACTTAACATCCATCAGAGGTGGGAGTTGCTCAACCGTCTCTACCTTAGCCTTGTCCACTTCAATGCCTCTCTCGGATATAACATGTCCGAGAACTATGCCTTGCTTAACCATGAAGTGGCACTTTTCCCAATTTAACACCAAGTCTACCTCCGCACACCTCGTGAGGACCTTTTCCAAGTTTGCCAAGAAATCCGTGAACATCTTCCCATAAATGGAAAAATCATCCATGAACACCTCGACAATTTCTTCTATGAATTCCGAAAATACGGCCATCATGCAACGTTGAAAAGAGGCCGGAGCGTTGCATAGACCGAAGGGCATCTGTTGACGGTTAATAGTTGTATCAAAGTTCGTTTGTGACTTGCAAGCGGACAAGTCTCCCGTCGTAGTCAAGGGACCCTTCTTCCCTCGAGTGGTGAACCCAAGGTATCGAATCCGTGGAACAATGTGCAACGCAAGGATTCAATCTAGTAAAGCAAGGTAAGCTATCTTATGAAGGTAAGTTGCATCTAATCTACTAACTCATAAAGAAAACGAATCTAATCTAATCTACTAAAGAGGTAACAAGAGAAAGCAAGAGATAACCAATCTAGAGAATCTAGATCATGCTTATGTTGTAGCTCCAAACAAGATAGATGAAGATAGCAAAGCGAATCTCATTAAAAGCATCTTTAAATCGTGGCCTTCCCATCCGACTCCGAAAACATCCGCCTTTCGAGACCCCCGTTCTGTCACAACGTATCCCTATTCATGCGGGGAGCTTAGGGCGAGTTCGATAGAACAAGTTGAAATCACTTGGCCGGTCCGGTATGCACCTCTAGCCACCGCGGCTACAAGAGCACCCTATGTAATCTATCTTAAGTATAGATCGTAGAAGAAGCAAAACCAAGAAGAAAACAAAATCATCGAGAAGGCACTTGATCGCTAGAAATCGAATTCACTTACAAACTTCACCATGAATGATTACATGAACAAGATCACCACCGGGGCCCTCCCTCGATCTTGATCCTCGCTCCGAGCTCCGACGTGGTCTTCCATGCAAGGTTCCCACGTCGGCCGGGGAAACCCTAGACAACTAGCACGACCCTCATCTTCAAGTTGGTGTCCCTCAAGCTTCTCTCGCTCCTCGGCGGCGGAATACGACTCCCCGTTCGCGTGGCTCTCGGTCGGGGGGCTATTTATAGCCCGAGAAGCAATTAGGTCAAAGGAGAGGCCGATTGGGCCCCGATTGGGCCGGGCCGGCCGGCTGGGGCCGACCGGCCCGGGCCCACTTCGGCCCATCCCGCGGCTCGCTTCGCCGGTGTTGCTTCCCACGTGTTCTAGATGTTCTCCCCTTTTGCATGTGGGCCCTTGACGTCGGTTTCTCTCCGAATTGGACTCAACTCCTTGTCTTGCAAGATTCGAGCACTTTTCTGGTTCGATCCTTGGAGTTTATCATCTTCTCGGGCTTGGTCCTTGGGCTCTTGGAGTCATGTTCACTTCATTGCTTGACTTGTATCGGGCTTCAAGATCTTGTCATGAGGTGCTTAATGAACATATCCCGGAAGTCTTGCTTTCAACGTTAAAACCCTGCGTAAACACATAACTCCAAAACCGACATGCACAAGTGAACTTGTTATACCACGGGGGTTAGTACCAATGAATAAGATACAAAAGTTATGCCAACACCGAAGGTAAACTCATGGCTAGGTTGACGGATTTTCACTGTCAACAGCATCCTTCTATATGCAAACGTTCCGTAAGGGCATGTAAACGTTGTGTTGATCGTCCGGGTGAATGGGAATTTGCATGAACCCCGAGTACCCATCGAGAAAGCAAAAATAAGCGTGGTTTGCTAATCTCTCGAGCATCTCGTCGATGAACGGTAGGGGGAAGTGATCTTTCTTCGTTGCTTTGTTAAGCTTACGATAATCAATACACATCCGCCACTTGGTCATGGTTCTTTGCGGCATCAATTCGTTCTTCTCATTCTTCACCACGGTTAAACCTCCTTTCTTTGGTACACAATGTACCGGGCTCACCCACTCGCTATGCAGAACCGGGTAGATGATTCCGGCATCAAGTAACTTGATGACTTCCTTTTTTACTACCTCTCGCATGGCATGAGTTAGCCTCCTTTGGTGGTCCACTACGGGCTTACATTGGCCTTCCATTGGTATACGATGAGTGCAAAAGGCTGGGCTAATACCTTTGAGATCATTAATCGAATATCCAATCACCTTCCTATGTTTTTCAATAAAATCAGCAACTTCTCATTTTTTCGGGACTCAACTCGTCGCTCACGATGACTGGATAAGTCTTGTCTGGGCCCAAAAATTCATACTTTAATCCTTTGGGCAAAGGTTTAAGGTCTACTTCGGGCACTTGTGGCTCCTCGGGTTTTATTTCTCCTATGTCCTCAAATTTCCCTTCCTCCACGCTTCCATCATGTGGTTCTAGGCCTTTTGTTGCTTCTTCTAGTTCTTCATCCTGTTGATTACTAATTTGATTTTCCATCGCTCTTTGCAGCGGGTCTCTAAGGGTTTCAACAAAACAAAGACTATCTATCTCCTCTACTTCTTCGTCTTCGGGAGGAAAGGGTGTAGGGTGTTTAGATACGCGAAGAAAATTATATGTGTATTTTGTTCCATTAAGGTTCATTGTTACTTTTCCTTCTCCGACATCCAACACGGCATCAACCAACTTAAGAAAGGGCCTACCTAGGATTATGTGATCATGATTACTATGGTAAGCATCAATAACAAAGAAATTGGTTGGTATACATTTTCCAGAGATTTTTACTTTCATGTTGCAAGCAATACCTAGAGGTTTAATAGTTCTACCATCTCCCATAATTAATTTTGTTGATGTTGGTGCTAAGTCTAGGTTGTGGTCTTGAACTTTATTGTAAATTTTAGAATATAGGACACTTACTTGGGCTCCGATGTTGCATAAAGCTTTGCATTGAACTCCGTTGATCTCGCAACTCAAGCGTGGTGCCATCTTCTCTTCTTTTTCGGATCCTATCGCGTAAACTTCGGCGAGGCGAGCGTATGGTGATGCTTCGGGCTTGATCCCCATGATTCTCTTCACCTCGGCTATGTGTTTCGGATCCACTTCATCATCTCCAAAGAGCTTTTGAAAGATCTCACCAGTGGTTTCAAGGTTGCATGATTCTTCCGCTTTCTTCTCCAGTGGGAAATCCACTTCCAATGCTCTCGCCATTCCCTTTTGATTAGGGAACGGTCTTCTCTTGTCGAATACTTCTCCGTAATCGATAGGAACCCAATCCATTGGTTCGAACTCCCTTAGTGGCTTCACGCTTGACATGCTTCTCTTGTTTGTCTCATTTGGTACAACGGAGTCAACGCTCGGGGTAGTTCTTGACTTGATGTGTTCTTGTTCAAACTTTTCCGGGATTGGATCCTCTTTTGTGACTTCCGGGGTTGCCTCTTTAGAAAATTCAGCACACTTCTTCTTCCTTGAATTATATTCCGGCTCTTCCGCAAGTCTTGTTTCCCAATCTCTTCGCATGGTAGCCGCTTTACTAATTTTTTGTAGAAGTTGGGCGGCTTCCGTGAGTGTTTTCTCCATGAGATCCCCACCTGCACACATTTGAATGTGTTGCATGCAACTAGGGGTTAGAGAAAAGAAAAATGTATGCAAGAGTACGTCACCGGAGAAGCCGAATCTTGGCCCTTGTTCGATTAACTCATTAAACCTATCCCAAGCTTGGTCTATCCCTTCCTCTTCTCCTTGCATGAAAGTGATCACTTGCCTCCTTAGATGTTGAACCTTATAATTGGAAAGAACTTCTCGCAAAACTTCTTTGTCAACTTGTTCCAATTTCCTTCAACTTCAAAGGACGCAAACGAGTACCATGTCTTTGCATTGCCGACAAGTGAGTAGGGAAAGAGATTCCATTTGAAGCATTCATCGGGAGCTCCTTCTTGACGCACCGTGTTGCATAGCATCGTGAAATGCCTTATGTGTCTATATGGGTTCTCCTTAACCATCCCTTCAAACGGGTTTGCCGCCACCATCTCGATGATCTTGGATTTAATCTCATACTTGGTCACTTCGAGCTTCGAATCCTACTCTTGCACTTTTATGTCTTCACATCGAGGGCTAGCGTAATCCCTTAGTGATTTCTCCGGTTCTTCCATGGGTTGATTGACGAACGCCATCTAGACAACAAGATAAAAACAAAAAAACAAAAATGAAACAAGTGGTTTTCTAGATAATATGTGTTAGATGTAGCAAACAAAAGATAAACTAAATATAAAACTAAGTTAGATGCAAACCAAATGATGTAAACTAGCTTGCTCCCTGGCAACGACGCCAGGAAACGGGGCTTGTTGACGGATAAAAGACGTATCCCTCTACGATCCGCAAGCGTACGGACCCCACACCTTTTTTCCCACGGGATTCCCAAGGTTCTTGTCAATCCGCGGAGCAAGGGGATTACAAGCGTTCGATCTACCTTCACACTCTAGCTACTCAAACCTCTAACTACGATTAAACTAGAAAACAACTAAACTACACTAGAGAGAATGATTAAGATATTAAGATAAAAGACACTCGCCCATGGGTCTACGATACTAGAGCATGCAATCGCTTAAAGACATGAAAACCAATCTAATCTATCGGGGTTGTGACCACGGTTTCGCCCTTTCCCTCCTCTCGTACTGTTACTACGCGAAGGTATTCATGACTAGACCTATGATGGACATGGCATATTGAATGGATCCAAGGAAGCATTGGAGCTCATACTCCCTTTACGGCATGGTAGCTAACCTTAAGCATTAAAGTATATTCAACACAAGATGATAGATAGATAATTCGACAAAGTACAATTACATATCAAGATCGATTACAACCCATGGATGAATAAGGAGATTACCCCATCAAGGTGCTAGACATAGCACCGTTGATCATGGTTTCCCTTCCGACGGTGTCTTCCTTCTTCTCCACTTGTGGGTGCTTCCTTAGAGGTGGACGATCTCTCTCCGGAGATCTCCCTCCTCTCTCTCTAACTTGTGGATGGCCTCCTGGTGCGAATTGCTCTCTCCCTGTTGAATGGCGGCGCCTCCAGGGTTTTAGGGTTGAAGATCCTTCGGGTGCAAGGAAAGGGGGGCCGAACCGACCCCCGAAGTGGGCTGGGCCGGCCGGACTGGGCCGACCGGCCGAGGCCCATCTCGGCCCGGTTCGGTCGCCCCTTCGCTCCCGTGGGTCCTCAGGTGATTATGCAGTTTGCCCCCTCCACTTGCATGATTTTGACGATGTCATCCTCGCGTCCAAGATGGAGGTTTTCGCGCATGAAGTTCGGTCTTTTACGCTTCAATCCCCGGGGGTGTTCCTACGTAGCACTTATGTCCTTGCCACCATTGGAAGTGATTTCATCAAGCTCATGAACACGAACAAGACTCCGTAAATGCTCCTTTGAACTTGTTGCGAATCCATCCTTTATGTCCATGTTTTCCTACATAAACATAACACTTCCAAATGCATGCACATAGATGAACTTTTTATATGATTAGTGTGCCTAGTGGTGGGTTAGTTCCATAATCAAATCCAAACCAAAGTGTAATGAACATGCTAGGTGTACCAACATACACCGTCAACACATACTAAGTCCGAACTCAGTCCTGAACCTGACCCAATGGAAGAGGTGAATGAAGCATCTCTAGAACATTTCGTAGAATCTAATCAAGAAGATGTCACTAAATTCTTCATCGAGGAGGAAGAAGAAAATCCTACAGAATCTGAGCCCCTCGATGAAACCGAGCAACCCTCGAGACCTCCCATTGAGCTTAAAACTTTACCACCTGGTCTTAGATATGCCTTTTTGCACAATGATTATGTGTCTCCTGTGATCATTAATGACCGACTCACTCAGGAAGAGACTCATAGGCTGATAACCATCTTACAACAACATCGCTCAGCCTTTGGCTACTCACTCCAAGACCTTAAGGGCATCAGTCCTGCCCTTTGCACTCATCGCATTCCTAGAAACCCTGATGTTCTACCATCTAGAGAGCCACAACGAAGACTCAACAATGCGATGAGAGAGGTAGTGAAAAAATAAGTTCTGAAACTCTTACACGCTGGGATTATATATCCTGTGCCACATAGTGAGTGGGTGAGCCCCGTGCAAGTTGTGCCTAAAAAGGGAGTCATGACAGTTGTGAAAATGAGAGGAATGAATTAATTCCTCAGAGAACCGTCACTAGTTGGCGTATGTGCATAGATTATAGAAAACTCAAGAAAGCCACAAGGAAAGATCACTTTCCACTGCCCTTCATTGATGAAATGTTAGAGCGGTTGGAAAATCACTCTTTCTTTTGCTTTCTTGATGGATATTCTGGATATCACCAAATCCCAATTCATCCTAGTGACCAGAACAAAACCACTTTTACATGCCCTTATGGAACTTATGCTTATCGTAGAATGTCTTTTGGGCTATGTAATGCTACAGCTTCTTTTTAAAGATGTATGGTGTCTATATTCTCTGATATGATTGAAGAGATCATGGAAGTTTTCATGGATGATTTCTCTGTTTATGGAAAAACTTTTGATGATTGTCTAGAAAACTTGGATAAGGTTTTGCAAAGATGTGAAGAAAAGCACTTAGTCCTTAATTGGGGAAAAATGTCATTTCATGGTTAGAGAAGGAATAGTGCTAGGCCATCTAATTTTTGAAAGAGGAATTGAGGTAGGTAGAGCTAAAATAGAAGTAACTGAACAACTACCTCCACCTGTTAATGTCAAGAGAATCAGAAGTTTTCTTGGCCATGCTAGTTTCTATAGAAGGTTTATAAACGATTTTTCTCATATTGCTAGACCTCTTACAAACTTGCTTGCCAACGATGTTCCTTTTGACTTTGATGATGCTTGTCTTAAATCTTTCGAAACTCTAAAAAATGCTCTTATTTCTGCACCCATTATACAACCCCTGATTGGTCTTTACCTTTTGAAATTATGTGTGATGCAAGTGATTATGCTGTGGGGGCTGTTTTGGGGCAAACAAAGGACAATAAACATCATGCCATTGCTTATGCTAGTAAAACTTTTACAGGACCTCAACTCAATTACGCCACAACTGATAAAGAACTACTAGCTGTTGTTTATGCCATTGACTAGTTTAGATCTTACTTAGTAGGAGCAGAAGTTATTCTTTACACTGATCATGCTACTTTAAAATATTTGTTCACTAAGAAAGATGCTAAACCTAGACTAATAAGCTGGATTCTGCTTCTCCAAGAAATAAAAGATAAGAAGGGAGTAGAAAATTCTATTGCCGATCATTTGTCTAGAATGTATTTTGAGAAACCACAGGAACTACCCATCAATGACGCAATGAGGGACAACATGCTCTATCGGATCGCCCGGTCAGACCCCTGGTACGCAGATATTGTTAATTTTATGGTTGCAGGTCATGTACGACCAGGAGCCGACAAGAAAAAGCTTATTTACGAGAGTCGCCATCACCTGTGGGATGAACCATACCATTTTTGAGTATGCTCTGACAGGTTACTCAGGAGGTGTGTACCGGCAGAAGAAGGAATGAAGATCATTGAGAGGTGCCACTCATCACCATATGGAGGTCATTATGGAGCTTTCCGCACACATGCAAAGATCTGGCAAAGCGGAATTTTCTGGCCAACCATGTATCAAGACACAAAAGATTTCGTATGAAGGTGCAACTCTTGTCAGAGGCACGAGAACATCAATTCCATAAATGCCATGCCACTGACAACCAACCTTCAGATAGAGCTCTTTGATGTTTGGGGAATTGACTACATGGGACCATTCCCGAAATCCGGAAAATTTGAGTACATGTTAGTGGCAGTTGACTATGTCTCCAAATGGGTTGAAGCCCTGCCATGCAGAACTGCTGACCACAAAAGCTCAATAAGAATGTTTGAAGAGACAATATTTCCGAGATTCGATACACCAAGATTAGTGATAAGTGATGGAGGATCCCATTTCATCGACAAGCGCTTCGAGAAATACCTCATGAACCATGATATCCAGCACAATGTCGCTACTGAGGACCATGTGTGGTTCGAGGACCGGTGGATGGTCGCTTCCTTGTGTGATGAGTGATTGACAACGTTGTGTGGACTGATTCTTGGCTAAGTATTGCAGGTGCAGGTTGCGGCTTGACTGGTGTTGGTGCAGGTGAAGAACAAGCGTGAAAGGTCGTCGCCGGTGAGGCCTCCAGGTGTGGAGAAGACAAGTAGGCTTCGTTCGAGGGACCCGGTGGCCAGCGGGGTCAAGTGCGGGCCGCATGGTGGCATGAACAACAAGATGAAGTCAGGGACAGTTTATTGGTTGAGCCTCAAAACCAAGGTCGAGCCGGGACTACGTGGGAGCCAAGTCATGAGTGGATATTGGCGGAGGCTACACCGAGTTCGCGGGGTTTCCGGTGGTTCACCAGAAAACCACTGGGTTCCTTGGTGGATCCACAAAGCCAAGACCGAAGAACCGAAGACGGTGCTGCAGCAGCGCCAGACCGGTTTGACCGGTGGGTCTAACCGGTTTGACCGGTGGGTACCGGTCTGACCGGTGAGGAGCACCGGTCTGACCGGTGTGCGACAACGCAGTCCGGAGACTTCGAAGCGGAGGACACGTGTCGGGATCGCATGGCTTGCGTCGAGGCTACGCAGGGTGCGGTCGCCGGGCATCCGTCCGATGGAGAAGACATGAAGACTTCCAAATCTGCCCTTGAGGGGCTTGTATCCCTAGTTATTAGGAAAGGGCATTTTAGACTTTCGGTTGCCTCCATATAACCCAAGAGGTGAGAGGATGACAGCCAACTCTTTGAACCCTAGTTCATTTGCTTTCCTATTTTCCCTTCCTATTTTCCTTAGGATTTCCATAGGACTAGCTTGAGAGCTTCATGATGATATCTTGTGAGAGGGTTGGATGATTGGGCGGCAAGCTAGACCTTGTATGAACCTTTGTTGCATGTATAGATGATTCGGCGTGGTTCCTCAAGGTTTGGATGTGTTGTTCCCGGTTGTTCTTGGGGGTGATTTTCGGAGCCCTCTCTTGGTGATTTCTATTAACACAAAAATTTGGCACAGGAAGGAGTCTGAATTCTGGGCCCAGCTTGATGAAAAAATCCGTCCGGAAGAAGGAAGGTTTCTCCAGAAAGATTCGGCAAAGGAGCCCGCGGTCGGCAATTTGCTTCCGTTCGGCAAGGAAACTGTTTGCGCTGATTTTGTGGGATTGCGTGATGACGTGGCCCGAGTGGAAGGGACGAATGGATGGTGTCGGTGCGGAATATGGTCCCGACACTAACCAGTAGATAGCGCCGAGGTCTGTCCCTCAATGGTCGATGCTAAGCAATAAGAGACACGGGTTTTATCCTGGTTCCGGCCGTGGGGGCCGTACGTCCAGCAGTGGTGTGCTCAAGGCACTATATTGCTCGGCACCGGGGTGCTCGTAGTGGGGCTGCTACAAGCAAGGCGGGAGAGGAAGCGTGGCTTCCAAGTCCCTGGTGGAGTGGGCGAAGATATTGTGGGAGAACCGGAGAATGAGTGCGTGGTGTGTTGTGAGTTCGGGCCTGAATGAACTCCGTGTGTCTCGCGTTCTCCCCGCGGCTGGGGGGTTCGTCCCCCTTTTATAGATCAAGGGGGAGGCAAATTACATGCACGCCGCACTATCTAGCTACGTGGAGAAGCACGACGTGCTATGCTGTAGAGTGGGCGGCCGTCCGGGCGATCCTTGCAGCGATCTGGTCATCATGGCCTGACTTGTACCCGAACAGTGGCGGTTCGAGGGTAGGAGAGCAGCGAATGGCGGTGATGTCCTCTGATAGGCTCGAGGGAGGTGCTGACGCAGGCCTGTACGGCGTACAGGAGTAGGCAAAAACGGCGTTCCTTCCCGACGCGCTTCACGGGGCTGGAGTCGTCGCTACAGGGCCCGGCGTGCGCCCCCGCACGCGCGGGTACGGCGGCCACGCCGTTACGCTGGCGGGGATGGCGGTCCACCGGCCTAGCGCCTCCACCTAACCCCCGTAGGGTCACAAGAAAGTGAATCGAGGGTGCGTCGGCCCCCTTTCGAGGGCTCGGCGCGTTAGCCGCATCTTGGAGCGTGCGCACGGTGTCACGGGACCGACACCGGCCGCGCCGCACGTCCCCTCCCACGGTGGCGGGGATGGGCTCCTCCCTCGGGGAGTTGGTGCGGCGGCACCGGGGTGCGAGCCCCGGCGCATGATGGCGCCGTCTCCGCCGGCGTCGGGGCGTTAAATGCCCGTGTACGGGGGCCGGCCGCACGCGTGAGGGGCACCCTCGAGCGTGGCGGACCCCGGCCGAGGGCGGGCGTACCCTCGAGCGAGGCGGAGCCCGCTTCGAGGGAAGTGCGCCCCTCGAGCGGGCGAAGCCCGCCCGAAGGGTACACGCATCCTCGAACGAGGCGGAGCCCGTTCGAGGGGATCTCTAAGTGGGCCGCCAAGATGGGCCGTCGGGGTCACTGCGGCGTGGGCCGTGTCCTGCATGGTTAGGCACCTGCATGGTTAGGCTTAACGTGTTTTGGTTTCGTTGCGGGTTTTAAGTGAGGTTTTCCCCATTGTTTAAGGGGACCCCTTGGGCTGTCCCCGACAGTAGCCCCCGAGCATCTGTGGGTTTGCCATTGAGGCTCCCACAGATGCTGGAACCTGCTGATAGGACGTTCTTCCCTCCTTGTTCTGCGAACGCTTTCCGTGGGGCCGCGTCAGCGGACCCGCGGGTCTAGCCCCGAAGCCCCGGGAGTGTGGGTGCTCTGCCCGCGGGGTTAACCGCGAGAATTTGGTCGGAGGGCGTGGCACATATTCCAACCGGCATCGGCGGTGTTTCGGCCCGGCTTCGGGGGTGCACGCGCCGCCGGCACTGGTCTCCCGGCGGGTGCAATTTCAAGGAGGTGTAGCCGTGCGTCAAGCCCCCGAGCCTTGGCCCGTTCGAGGCGATCGGGTAAAGCTTTGCGACTTGTTTTTTAACGCGCCCTCGCCGTCCCTCCGCGGGACGGAGGGTGAGGTTTCCGCAACCCCCATCGAGCGGGTCGCGGATTGCGGATTCCTCGTCGAGCTGCTAGTGGGTGGTTCAAGTGGACGTCCATGCCCCGTTCGATAAGGGTAGGCTGCGCGGTCCGGAGACACGTCCATGGAAGCGCTTGAGTGGGTTTGCTAGGTGGGGCTTGGTCCCATTCGATAGGGACCGATGGCGCGGAAGCTCTCCCTCGGT
This sequence comes from Cenchrus americanus, assembly GCA_947561735.1. Classification (NCBI taxonomy): domain Eukaryota; kingdom Viridiplantae; phylum Streptophyta; class Magnoliopsida; order Poales; family Poaceae; genus Cenchrus; species Cenchrus americanus. Next base: position 97,643,642 of record OX387240.1, read on the forward strand.
GGGATCCCCCGGTTAGCTGCCCTCGCTGGCTCTCGAACATGACATGTGGGGCACCCTCGAGCCGACGGGCTCGAGGAACGGCTCGAATGCGCGTGCCCTCGTCGTCCCTAACTCTGCGATCTGTGGCGCCTGTTCGAACCCGTCGAGGGTCAGGCTTCGAACCTCTGATCAGTAGGGCCGTGCGGGGCCGCACCTGGACGGCCCCGTCTTTTGCGTTTGCGGCCGTCGAGGGGTCTGGGCGAGCCGGCCCTCGAGGCGCTGGTTGGTAGCACATCGCGGCATGGGTGCTTGCGGTGCCCGCTTTACTTCAAGCAGGCCCTGGGCGACCCTCTCACGCGCGTGCCCTCTTTAGAGGGTTGATATTGTCTCGAGCCGGGGGCTCGTGCCGCTCGAGGGTTTTACGTGGCATGGGTACCCGCGGTGCCTGCTTTACATCAAGCAGGTCCCGGGCGGCCTTCTCACGTCGATGTCCCATCGAGGGCTGTTTTCGTTTTGAGCCGAGGGCTCGTGCCGCTCGAGGGTTTTACGTGGCATGGTTACCCGCTGTGCCTGCTTTACATCAAGCAGGTCCCGGGCGGCCTTCTCACGTCGATGTCCCATCGAGGGCTGTTTTCGTTTTGAGCCGGGGGTTCGCCCCGCTCGAGGGTTCTCCTTGCTTGGCAAGGGACCCAGTCATTAAATGTCTCGCAGTCGAGGCTGCGGTTTTTTGCAGCGCGGGCGCGTCTTATTAGGCGCTGCGGCCGCGCGCGCGCGTAGTGGGCGGCGTGGCAGGTGGATGTGACCGCTTGCCTCGGTCTTCGCTAGTCCTCGCCGCGATGATTGCTCGCCCGCGGTGATGTGGCCGCGGCGGTCGTGGTGGGGCCCACTCGTCGGCGTGAGGGGAAGATTCCCTGCAGTTAATGCGCGCGGGACATCCGCTCCGGAGAGCTCGCCCGCGGTTTATAAATCTGAGGGAGTGGGGAGACGACGGTTTTTTACCTTAGCGTCTCACCATTTCAGCCCCCTGCTCCTTTGTGTTCGCCTCGCTCTCGTCACCGTGCGGCGTCGCCATTAGAGCTCGTCTTCCGTTTTTCGTCCTCCGCCCTCGCATTCCTTCGTCCTTCCTCATGGCGCCGCCTCAGCCTCTCACGATCCTGGAGCCGTACGCCTGGGAGAGGTCGACGGTGACGCCGCTGGCCCTTGGCGAGCTAGTCGTCGCCGGCCAGCTGTCGGCCAACGAAGACGGACGCCCGGCGGAGTGGATAGTGCCGCCGGCGGCGGACCGCGCGCCCAATCCTCCGGAGGGCTACGTGGTGAGCTTCATCCGCTACCATGAGAGGGGGTTCAACGCGCCGGCGAGCCGCTTCATGCGGGCGATGTGCCACTACTACAAAGTAGAGTTGCACAACTTCGCCCCCAACGCGATCTCGCAGGCGGCCACGTTTGTGGGCGTCTGTGAAGGGTACCTGGGGATCCCAGTCAATTGGGAGCTCTGGGTACACCTTTTCCGCGCGGAGCTCTTCACGCAACCCACGACGGAGCCGAGGACCCGCCGCGCGGTGCGCGCCGGCGGGATGTCGCTTGCCCTGCGGGGGCAATTCAAGAACGTCTACATCCCCTGCACCATGACGACGAACAACGCCGGTTGGGAGCGGTAATGGTTCTACTTGCGCAACGCCGAGCCCGGCCTCCCCCCATACACCGGTCGGGTGTTCAAGGAGAGGCCTGACTCTTGGGCCTACGGGGTGTCTACGCCCCAGCATCGGAGGTGGCAGGAGTCGGTCCTGGCCGCCCTGCAGCGCCTGGCGGCGATGGGACTGAATGCGATGGGCGTCCTCGCCTTCCTCCATCATAGGCGGGTCGTGCCCTTGATGGAGAGGCCGCTCTGCATCTTCGAGATGACAGAGGCGGCCAACCCCGTCGACCTGGCGAGGTCGCGGATGCTCCCGACGCCCCTCGAGCGACCATATGCGCTCACCCGGGCGCGGAGCGCCGTCGACACCCGGACGCCGCCGATGCCTGCGGGCCGGACCCCATGGGACCTCGAGATGCTTCCCACCGGCCCGCTGGTGAGTTTGGTTCTTTGATTTTGTTTTGGTTCTTGGTCTTGCTTCTGTCTCCTGACGCGTCCTTGTTGCTCCTGTGTGCAGCTGGTGAGCTTCACCGCCGCCAAGTCTGTTCCGCCCACCCCCGACTCCCGCGCGCTTGGCCGGGCGGCGCAGCAGCGGGAGCAGGAGCGGGCGGCGCGCGAGGAGGGAGCGCGCGAGGCGACATCAAGCGCGCCGCAACCGGCGGGCCGCGGAGTACCGCGGCGCGAAGAGTTGGGGCTCTCCTCCCCGGGGACCAAGAGTACTCGTCCTCGGAGGAGGACGAAGAGGAAGAGGCCGAGGGGGAGGGCCCCTCGATAGGTGGCGAGCTGCGCCCCCGTCGCCGAACCGGCGCCGGCGGCAAGGGCGGAATCGCTCGGGGTGGGCGCAACGGCGCCCTGCCGCCAGCCATCGACGTCGGGGCGGCGCGCGCGCGCGGGGGTGCCGACGCACTCCTCGGGGGCGCGCACGGCGAGCGCGCCCCGTGCGCGCATCGAGCGTGCTCGCGCGCGGGGAAGCGCGCGCGCGCGCGCGTGGCGGCGTCGTCGGGGAGGCGCGGCGGCGGGGCGCCCGCGCGCGGGGCGAGCGTACCGCGCGCGCGCCGGCGCCGTCGGGAGGCGCGGCATCGGGCGTGACCGCGCGCGGGGCGGGGCGCGCCCACGCGCGCGGCGGCGCCATCGGGAGGCGCAACGGCAGGCGCGCCAGCTGCGCCGGCCCCGTCCGCTGAGGCTTCGAGGAAGAGGAGGCGCGCCTTTTCCTCCTCGAGGTAAGGGGTTCGATCCTTTGCTCGGTTTGATTTGTTGATGATCAGGCGCTCTAACCCTCTGTTTGTGCCTGCGTAGGGTGGTGCCATCCGTGCCTCCCCTTGCACCGGCCAAGGTGCTGAGGACGGACGCGTCCATCCCCACCCGGCGGCGCTCGTCGAGGGCGCCGCGGGCGGGTGCGGGCACGGCGGCGGCGGGCGAGAGCTCGCAAAGCCGGGCCGAGGCCTCGAGGCCTCGGCTAGCGGATCAGCCCGCCGCGGCGCCGGCCGGCGGTCACCGAGGAGCGCGCCGGCGCCGGCCGTCGTGGGGGTGCGAGCCGCGGCGGCGGCGGGGTGGGGGGCGCGGCCCGCGGAGGCCGTTCCTGTGGAGCGGGCGGAGCGGGCGCAACCCCGTGGCGGCGCCCGTGGATGCGGCGGCACGGCCGCAGGTGGTGGGCGTGGCGCCGTGCCCGGCGCCCGCCGGCCGCGGAGACGCAAGTGGAGGCGCCGGTGGAGGCGGCACAAGCGGCGGCGCCCGCCGGCGTTCGCGGCGGAGGTGGTGGAGGTCTCGGACGACTCCCCGCCGCCCGGGTGGGATCGGTGGGCCGGCCGGCCCACGAATTCCCCCGAGCCCCGTGAGGGGGCCCTCGTGAGGCGGCGCGAGGGTCACCTCGGTGGTGGGGGGTCGAGGACACGGCGCCGAGGCCTCGTCCTCTCGCGCCGGCCGCCCCCGCCTGTGTGGAGGGGGCCGTCGATGATCCCCCGCGTTAGCCGACGCCGGGGGGAGCGGGGAGCTGCGGGGCGAGCTCCGAGCCACGGCGCCACGCTCAACCGCGCGCCCGAACGAGGCGCCGGCAGGTCCATGGCGGCCCCGCATGGCGCGTCTTCCGTGGTAGGGTGTCGTCGCTCGTTTTCCTCTTCTTCTTTTCTTCGTGTGTCTGCTTTCATGCCGTAGTGCTTACGGATTTTGGTGTGTGGATGCCAGGAGCTCGAGCGCCGCGCCCACGACAAGTACGATGCGTTCGACCGGGTGAACGCCGAGGTCCACCGGCTCGGGAGCGGTGCGGCGCTTTCGACGCGCTTGCCGACGCTCTCAGGTCCCCGGACAGCTGGCTGGCGTACGGGCCCGGCCCGGCCTCGACGAGCTGCCCGAGAGCTCGAGGCGAGGACACGGCGCGCCGCTCGAGCCTCGAGCGGGTGCGCGCAGCCCTCATCGACCGTGATGAGGCGCTGTGGCACGCGCGCTCGGACTTGGAGAAGACGCGGACGCTGGCCGCTAACTGGGAGGCGGAGGTGGCTACCGTCCGCGCCGAAACCCGGGAGCTTCGCTCGTCGCTTGAGGGGGCGCGAGCGCGGCGGCCGCCGGCCGAGGAGCGGGCGCGCGGCCGGAGCACGGGCCAAGGAGGCCGACGACCCGAAGGCCGCCCTCGACGCCAAGGCCGCGGCCCTCGTCGTCGGCGAGGAGCGGCTCCTCGCAAGAGAGCACCGCCCGCCAAGGGGCCGAGGAGCGGCTCCGGCGGAGAGCGGTGCCGCCCTCACCGACGCCCGTGCAGCGCTGGGGCAGGAGCGCGCCGCCCACGAGGTGACGCAGAAGTCCTTGGCGGATAGGGACGCCAAGCTCTCCAAGGCCGAGGGCGAGGTGATTATGCTCAGCATCACCGACGCCAATCAGGAGATGTCCCTCCGGGAGCAAGGTGAGACCGTCGAGCGCCTCGAGCTGACGGTCGAGGCCGTGCGCCAGGACTTCGAGATGGAGAGGAAGCAAGACGAGGGTGAGCCACTGTCTGACTCTTGTCTTGTTGGTTTTTCGATTGGGAACTCGCATTCCCTTTTTCTGATTTCTTTCTTGCCTTGGTGTTTCCAGGCTTGCGCACCGCCCGGGGCACGCGGTCGAGCGGGCGAGGCGGCTGCAGGCTTCCTACAACTCCTCCGAGCAGGAGCTGCGGGAGCTGCGCGATGCGGCCTTCGAGACTCGCCGCGCCGTCGAGGAGGGCGAGGCGCGGCCGGCGGCTCCCCCGGCCGGCCGTCTGCGTGCCCTTGGTGGCCATGTCACCGAGCGGATGCGCCGGCGCCGCAGTGGGCGTCCCGAAGGCCCTCGGAGTGGTGCGATCCCACTACGAGGTTAACTTCGAGGCGCTGGCGGAGGGCTACATCGTTCCCGAGGGCGTCGAGCACGAGGTGGCCATGGAGCGTGTGGATGCGCTCGCCGCCGACGCCGCCGGGTCGCTCGCCGAGGCCTTCGAGGAGTTCCTCTTCCCGGACGCCGCTGATGCTGCTGCTCCTCCCGCCTGAAAGCAGTTGGGCGCTAGGCCCGTTTTTGATGTGTATCAGTACTCTGGCCTCGTGGCCTTTTGTAAATAAACAAGTTGTTTCATAAACATTTGCTGTAATGAAATCGTTTGTTTATCACGCTTTTTGTTTCTCCTTCCTGAGTAGATTCTAGTTAGGGGAGTTCGATTTTTGCAGGGGGCCTGCTGGGTTGGAGGCGAGAGAGAAGGGCCGTATCCACGCGGCGTAGGCTATCTCTGGCTCGCACGCTCCTTCCGCCGTGCCGCCTGCGCCCTGTTCGAATAGTTGCTCGAGGTTGAAGTAGGAAACAAACTTAGCGTGTGCGAGTTATTTTTATTTTTGCGCGAAAAAATGGGAGCATTTTGGGAGGGGGGGATGCCCCCCGCAGTAGCCCCCGAGGGTAACTTGGGTTTCTGGGGAAAGCCGAGTTGCCCTTTTTATTAAGCTTAAAGCTTTTACATAGTTGCAACCAACTGGGGCGTTGGCCGTGCGGTTTTTACAACAAAAATACTTGGAAATCCTAGCTAAGGGTAGAAGCGACGTAGCTGTTGGATGTTCCAAGCGTTGGTGAGCTCTTCACCGTCCTCATTGGCCAACTTGTATGTGCCGGGCTTGAGTACCTTCACCACGACGTAGGGTCCCTCCCATGGGGGCGACAGCTTGTGGCGCCCTCGGTTGTCTTGGCGTAGCCTTAGGACCAGGTCCCCTTCGCTGAAATCCCGCCGGCGTATCTTGCGTGCTTGATAGTGCCTGAGGGACTGCTGGTACCTCGCGGAATGCATCAAGGATACGAGGCGTGCTTCGTCCAGCTGGTCCAACGAGTCCTCGCGGGCTCGTTGGTTAGCATCCTCGTTATAGCCTCGAACCTTGGGCGACCCGTATTCTAAGTCCGTGGGGAGGACGGCCTCCGCGCCGTGGACTAGGAAAAACGGGGTGAACCCGGTGGCTCTGCTTGGGGTGGTCCTTAAGCTCCATACGACCGCTGGTAGTTCTTGGAGCCATTTTCGCCCAGATTTGTTCAACTGGTCAAAGATCCTGGGCTTTAGGCCTTGTAAGATCATGCCATTGGCACGTTCCACTTGTCCGTTGGTCTGTGGGTGCGCCACAGCTGCCCAATCCACACGGATGTGGAACTTGTCGCGAACTCCAAGAACTTCCCCGCCCGTGAACCGGGACCCGTTGTCCGTGATGATGGAGTTTGGCACTCCAAAGCGGTAGACGATGTCGGTGAAGAACGTTACCGCCTGCTCTGCCTTTAGATTCGTGATGGGGCGCACCTCCACCCACTTGGAGAACTTGTCGATCGCGACCAACAAGTGGGTGAAGCCCCCGGGCGCCTTCCGCGAGGGGCCCGACGATGTCCGGCCCCCCCACACGGCGAACGACCATGTTACGGGGATGGTCTGTAGGGCATGGGCGGGCAAGTTGGACTTGCGGGCGTAGAACCGGCACCCCTCGCGGTGCGCACGATCTCGCTGGCGTCCGCGACCGCAGTGGGCCAGTAAAAGCCCTGGCGGAACGCGTTGCCAACGAGGGTGCGGGGCGCGGCGTGGTGGCCACAGATCCCCGCGTGGATGTCCCGCAGGAGCTCGCGCGCCTCGGGGATGGGCACACATCGCTGTAGGATGCCGGAGGCGGCGCGCTTGTACAGCTCACCGTCGACGAGGGCAAAAGACTTAGCCATCCTAGCGATGCGCCTAGCCGCGGCCCGGTCCGCGGGGAGTTCCCCTCGAGCGATCCAGGCAATGTATTTTTCCCGCCAGTCCGCCTGGACGGGGGCCGGCTCGATGTCCATTACGTCGGCCTCGTGGGAGCCGTACCCCTCGAGAAGGGAGAGCACGTACGCCTCGTTCCAGGGGTCCTCGTCCATGGGCTCCGCACCCGCTGGATTCGAGGGAGCCCATGAGGGTTCGTTGTGATTCGAGGGGTAGGGCTCGAAAGCGACCGAGGGTTGAGCGATGTCGCGCGCGAAAACGTTCGGGGGGACGGTGATCCTCCTGGACGCGATCTTGGCGAGCTTGTCCGCCTCTTCGTTGTACCTGCGGGGCACATGCTTGAGCTCGATGCCGTAGAACTTGTCCTCGAGGGCTCGCACGGCATTGCAGTACGCCTCCATCTTGTCGTCGTGGCAGCTCGCATTCTTCATGACTTGATCAATCACGAGCTGCGAGTCGCCCCTTACGTCGAGGCGTTTGACGCCTAACTCAATGGTGATTTTGAGGCCGCGAGAGGAGGGCCTCGTATTCGGCCATGTTGTTAGACGCGGGGAAGTGGAGGCGCACCGCGTACCGCATGTGTTCCCCGAGGGGTGACACGAAGAGCAGCCCGCGCCCGCCCCCATTTTCATCACCGAGCCGTCGAAGAACGAGAGTCCAAGCCTCCGCTTGGATCCGTGGCGGCGGCGCCTGCGTGTCCGTCCATTCGGCGACGAAATCCGCCAAGATTTGGGACTTGGCCGGCCTTGCGCGGGGCGTAGGCGAGCGTCTCGCCCATCAGCTCCACGGACCACTTGGCGATCCTGCCCGCGGCGTCGGGGTTGCGGATGATTTCTCCTAGTGGGAAGGAGGAAACCACCGTGACGGGGTGGGCCTCAAAGTAGTGGCGGAGTTTGCGCCGCGTAAGAGCCACTGCGTACAGCAACTTCTGGACCTGGGGGTAGCGCGTCTTCGTGTTCGAGAGGACCTCGCTGATGTAGTAGACTGGCCGCTGCACAGGCAAGGCATGCCCTTCCTCCATGCGCTCCACAACGATCACGGCGCTCACCACCTGGGTGGTCGCGGCCACGTAGAGCTGCAGGGGCTCGCCGTCCTGTGGTGGCGTGAGGATCGGGGCGTGCGTTAGAGACGCCTTCAGCTTGTCGAGCGCATCCTGGGCCTCGGTGGTCCAGGAGAAGCGCTCGTGCTTCTTGAGTAGGCGGTAGAGGGGCAGGCCCTTCTCACCGAGTCGCGAGATGAAGCGGCTCAAGGCGGCAAGGCACCCCAACACCTTCTGCACCCCCTTGAGGTCCCGGATCGACCCATCCGTTCGAGGGCCGCGACCTTTCGGGGTTGGCCTCGATTCCCCGCTGGGAGACGATGTATCCCAGGAGCATGCCTCGCGGCACTCCAAAGACACATTTTTCGGGGTTTAATTTGACCCCATTGGCCCGTAGGCAGTTGAACGCGACGCCAAGGTCGCCAACTAGGTCGTCCGCCTTCCTGGTCTTTACGACGATGTCGTCCACGTATGCTTCGACCGTCCGCCCGATGTGATCCCCAAAAACGTGCTGCATGCAACGCTGGTATGTTGCACCCGCGTTTCTGAGGCCAAATGGCATCGTGACGTAGCAGAACGTCCCGAACGGTGTGATGAACGAGGTCGCGAGCTGGTCGGACTCTTTCATCTTTATCCGGGTGGTACCCGGAATAGGCATCAAGGAAACGAGCGAGTTCACACCCGAGTTTGTTGAGTCAACGATTTGATCAATGCGTGGCAAAGGAAAAGGAACTTTAGGACATGCTTTATTGAGACTAGTGTAGTCTATACACATCCGCCACTTCCCATTCTTTTTCTTTACAAGCACGGGGTTTGCTAGCCATGTTGGGTGGAACACCTCCTTGATGAATCCGGCCTCGAGAAGCTTTCGCAGCTCCGCTCCGATTGCCCGTCGCCGCTCCTCGTCGAAGCGGCGGAGCCGTTCTTTGCACGGCGCGAGCGTTTGGCGAGATGTCAAGGGAGTGGTCGGCGACTTCCCTCGGGATGCACGGCATGTCCGAGGGGCTCCACGCGAAGATGTCGGCGTTGGCGCGGAGGAAGTCGACGAGCACCACTTCCTATTTGGGGTCGAGGGTGGAGCTGACCCTCAACACCTTGCCCTCGGGGGCCGAAGGGTCGAGGGGGACCCCCCTTGGTACGCTCCGCGGCCTCGAAGGTGCCGGCGTGTTTGGCGGCGGAGTCGAGGTCTTCGTTGACCATCTTCTCCGGCGTGTTCACCGGCGCTTCGTCCCGGCGCTAGTGCCTGCCGTGCTCCACGCATTCGACATCGCGGTCGAACGCGTGCTCGATCGACGAGCCGACGGTGATGATGCCGTTCGGGCGGGCATCTTCATCTTTAGGTAGGTATAATTGGGGACCGCCATGAATTTGGCGTAACGGGGTCGCCCAAGTATAGCATGGTAGGCCCCTTTGAACCCCCACCACCTCGAAGGTGAGGGTCTCCTTGCGGAAGTTCTTAGGGGTGCCAAACCGGGCCCGGCGGGTCGATGCCGCCCGAGGGGTTGAACTCCTTGCGGGCGCGATGCGGTGGAACGGCTTCGTGCGGGCCGCGAGCTGGGTCCAATCCGATCCCCATCGGGCGCGGCGTATGCGTGTAGAGGATGTTGAGGCTGCTGCCTCCGTCCATGAGGACCTTCGAGAACCGGGCGTTCCCGATGATGGGGTCAACCACCAGCGGGTACTGGCCCGGGTTGGGGACGCGATTTGGGTGGTCCTCCCGGCTGAATGTGATGGCGTCCTCCGACCAATTGAGGAAGGACGGAGGCGCCCTCTCAGCGGCGAGGACTTCGTGCCGCTCCTTCTTACGTTGGCGTGTCGACATGTCGACAGTTGGCCCCCCAAAGATGAGGAACACATTTTCGACGGCGGGAAAGCCGCCTGCGTCGCCATCGCCTCCATCTTTCTTGGCATCTGCCTCCTTCGCGGCGGCACGGCCGTAGAATTTCTTGAGCATATCGCACTGCTCAAGAGTGTGATTCACGGGAGTCTTGTGGTAGGGACATGGCTTTTTTAGCATGTCATCGAACACGCCCGGGCCTCGAGGGGCCGGTCGAGGGCCCCGTCGGCGGGTCGACGCGCGAGGGCCTCGGCGTTGCCGCCGCGCGCCCTCGCTCGCGCGCCCCTCGCGGCGCGACTTCTTCCCCTTCTTGCCCCGCTTGTCGTTGCGGTGGGGCTCCTTGGACTTGCGCCCTCCGCGGGGCGGGTCCTCCGAGCGCTTGCCCTTCTTGCGCGTCGAAGATCGCCCCCACGGCCTCCTCCCGGAGGCGAAGGCGGGTGGCGATGTCGAACGGCTCGTTGGAGTCCGCGGGCGGGGCGCGTCCCGGCTCCCCGCACGAGGTCTCGGCACGTGGTGCCCTCGAGGAAGGCGTGCACGATTTCGGACGCGCCACGGCGGGGAGCTCCGTGCGGCGCTTGGAGAAGCGCCGTATGAAGTCCCGCGGCGACTCGCGGGCTTCTCGCGTGCGGGGAGCGCGAGTCCCATGAGTTTCCGGGCGCACGTATGTGCCCCGGAAGTTGCCCACGAACGTGTGGACCGGGTCGTCCCGGTTGTGGATGCGGGCCGGCGGGCGGTGCTCGAGCCATGTCGGGCCGCATCGCCAAGATGTAGGGGCGAGGTTGCGGATGATGACCTCGTCGCCGGTGGCCCCGCCCGGCCGGCAAGCCAAGCGGTAGTCGTTGAGCCACACGCGGCCGCACGGATCTCCCGCGGTCCGAACACACGGGTGCTCGGGGGCTCGGCGTCGGGGGAGCGGTCTTCGCCGGCCCCGGTCGTAGCGCCCACCCCGTCGAGGGTGGTAGCCCCCTGCCGCTCGTGCGTCCGCCTTGCTGGTGCGCCTGGCGTTGATGACGTTGCGGGCGTCGCCATCCGGCGCCCCCGCACGCGTCGAGGAGTCGCTCCACCGGCCGGCGTGCGCCCTTGCTCGGTGGGACGCCCGGCCCCGGTCCCCCCGCGTGCACCGGGGTTCGCCTCCCGGTGCAGCTTCATCGCCCCGCGCATCCCCCTGTTGGCGGATGCGTGAGGCCGAGCTCTCGGCTTGCTGGACGGCCGCTTGCTCGATGAGAGTTTGCACCTCGCGGTGCATGTCTCGAGCCTCGGGGGTCGAAGGTGCGCATGGCCCGCAGCAGCGTCGCGGCGGCGACGAGCTTCTGGCTCGCCCGCGGGGGCGCGTCCGCGTTTTCGACGTTGGGGTCGGTGTTGATGCGGCCGCGGACCCCGTCGGCCCGGCTCCGTGCGCGTTCGCCGCGCGCGGAGGCTTCCCCCCGCCATTGAGGCACGGAGCGGCCCGCACCGGTCGGTATTCCTCCGCCGGCTTGGCCTCGAGCTCGCGGGCTTGGGCTAGGCGCGCATCGGTGTCGGCCCCGGCGGGGAGCGCTTGGCCCCCGCGGCCGGGCGCGCCGCGATCCCGGGCGGTGTGACTTCCCCGTCTCCCGCGCCCACCGCACCGGCGGCATTGGCCGGGTCGTTGGTGATGACGGCGCAGCACTCCCGCGCGGGGTCGTAGCTCCCGGTGCTGGAGTCGTCGGAGCAGCCAAACTAGTAGTCCGCGGCGTCGAGGAAACGCCGGAACGCAACTGGGTCCGGCACGCCGGAGAAGTCCCACTCCGCGTATCCGTGGCGATTGGCGGGTGGCAACGTGTCGACGGAGCCCAGGGATGACTCATCCCCTGCTGAGGCGCCGGGGTCCCTGGCGACGAAGACGTGGCGGCCAGGCGGAACCCTGCGCATCGTCGTGTAGACGCTGGCGTTGTGGGCCGTCGTAGCGCCACGCAGCCCGATGGGGATGCGCGGTCGGAGACCGCGCTCCGTCCCGCCGGGGTGGTGGCGGTCGTGATGGTGGGCGCACCGCGGCGGGCGGCGGCGCGCTCGGCTGTCGCCGCTCGGACCGCGCCCGACGCGATCGGCGCCGGAGCGACGGTGGCGTCGTGGCGCCGACGGGCCCGCGGCATCCGTGCCCCGCGGCGCTCGCGCCGTGGTGGTGCGCGCGGCGGGGGCCAAAGCCGACCTCGGCTCGGCGGCGCAGCGCGGAGCTCCTCACGGTTGGTGAGGCGCATGAGATAGCCGTTCCCCGTGGCCTGAAAGTTCAGGTCCCCCGAAGCGAATTTCGAACCCGGCTGGGAGGGGGTCCGAGCTACCCATGCAGTAGCGTGTAGCACGGTACTCAGTGCGGATCACCATGGAGGGAGTTGACGGAATGACCTTAGGCGCTCGCTTGCCCCACGGTGGGCGCCAACTGTCGGTGCGGAATATGGTCCCGACACTAACCAGTAGATAGCGCCGAGGTCTATCCCTCAATGGTCGATGCTAAGCAATAAGAGACACGGGATTTATCCTGGTTCCGGCCGAGGGGGCCGTACGTCCAGCAGTGGTGTGCTCAAGGCACTATATTGCTCAGCACCGGGGGTGCCTGTAGTGGGGCTGCTACAAGCAAGGCGGGAGAGGAAGCGTGGCTTCCAAGTCCCTGGTGGAGTGGCTGAAGATATTGTGGGAGAACTGGAGAATGAGTGCGTGGTGTGTTGTGAGTTCGGGCCTGAATGAACCTGTGTGTCCGCGTTCTCCCCGCGGCTGGGGGGTTCGTCCCCCTTTTATAGATCAATGGGGAGGCGAATTACATGCACGCCGCACTATCTAGCTACGTGGAGAAGCACGACATGCTATGCTGTAGAGTGGGCGGCCGTCCGGGCGATCCTTGCGGCCGATGCGGTCATCATGGCTCGACTTGTACCCGAACAAAGGTGGTTCGAGGGTAGGAGAGCAGCGAATGGCGGTGATGTCCTCTGATAGGATCGAGGGGGGGCGGCGCGACGGCACCCGCACGGCGTACGGGAGTAGGCAGAACGGCGTTCCTTCCCGACGCGCTTCACGGGGCCGGAGTCGTTGCTACAGGGCCTGGCGTGCGCCCTCGCACGCGCGGGTACGGCGGCCACGCCGTTACAGTGGCGGGGATGGCAGTCCACCGGCCTAGCGCCTCCACCTAACCCTGTAGGGTCACAAGAAAGTGAATCGAGGGTGCGTCGGCCCCCTTTCGAGGGCTCGGCGCGTTAGCCGTACTGGAGCGTGCGCACGGTGTCACGGGACTGACACCGGCCGCGCTGCATAGTCCCCTCCCACAGTGGCGGGGATGGGCTCCTCCCTGGGGAGTTGGTGCGGCGGCACCGGGGTGCGAGCCCCGGGCGCATGATGGCGCCGTCTGCCGGCGTCGGGGCGTTAAATGCCCGTGTACGGGGGCCCGGCGCACGCGTGAGGGGCACCCTCGAGCGTGGCGGACCCCGGCCGAGGGCGGGGCGTACCCTCGAGCGAGGCGGAGCCCGCTTCCAGGGAAGTGCTGCCCCTCGAGCGGGGCGAAGCCCGCCCGAAGGGTACACGCATCCTCGAACGAGGCGGAGCCCGTTCGAGGGGATCTCTAAGTGGGCCGCCTCGATGGGCCGTCGGGGTCACTGCGGCGTGGGCCGTAGCCTGCATGGTTAGGCACCTGCATGGTTAGGCTTAACGTGTTTTGGTTTCGTTGCGGGTTTTAAGTGAGGTTTTCCCCATTGTTTAAGGGGACCCCTTGGGCTGTCCCCGACAGATGGATAAGCGATCACACTTAGAGATAAATTAGGTATCAAATGTTGTGCGCGTAGTCCATTCGAAGTCATGCCGTGACAGGGTATAAATATAGACCCTGAATGTATGTAATGGTATTCGAAACATTCTCAATACAAACCGGCTTTACGCCAAACCCTTGAGTCCTTTGTCGTGTCGTCGAGTTCTTCGAGAGGGTTCATCGATCCGTCGACCTCCGTAAGTATCGGCAACCTTGTATCATGTCTAGTATCATGCGGTGGATTTAGATCGTGATGCAAGTAGTCTTGTTACCTTGCTTAGTATCATGCAGTAGATTCAAGCTTGGTTCAAGAAGGTTTCTTGTTAGATCATGAGCCATGCGGTGGGCTAAGATCTAGCTTGGAGTTAGTTATCGGCTCTATTGGATTTTGGCAAAACTCAATAGATTCATTAAGTTATCCCGTGTTGCTTTGAGTTTTACTTTATGTTTAAATTCATGTAACACATCTTTGCCCAATCTAGATTGGTTTGAATCGGCTTTGTCTCTTTTGATGATCCTTATGCGATTCGAGTTCGTACCCCTGACTTAAATAGCACGTGGATCACATGTTCCCTAATAGCCGAAACCGAATCGATCTAGGTTGTTACGTGTTGCGGGTTCAAGCTTGTCAAATATTGTATAAATCTTGAAAGAACTGGGTATCATGCGGTAGATGCAGGTTTTTGGGTTGTTTTGGAGCTAATCATCCGGTGGATTAGATTTCGATTCAATCTGATAGATTTATCTTCTTTGGTAATGTTTGTTCCTTCTTCATGGACCCCGATTCGGCTGTTCAGCCGTATTCGGTTATGCCTTCACGAGTAAAACACGTTTATAAGTTATGCTTTAAATATTGTATGCTTTTAGCTTTCCATATATAGATTGTATCATGCGGTGGATAGATCTATTTGTGGTTAGTGGTGTGATTTTCAAACAAGTTGTATCATGCGGTGGATAGATTTGCTTGGCATCATACTTGACGGGTTTTAAAGTACCTAGACATGCGGTAAACTAGTGCTTTGGGCCTATGCATGCTTGTTTATTACATGTTTATGATCATGTTTTACTTTATTTATTGTTCGTTGTTATTTGTACACGAGGATCGGTCATGGTTTTGTGTGTGCGCGGGTTTTGTCCAGATAGAGACCGATCTTTCGTCATGCTTACATCATCCGTTCGGCTATGTCGTGTTTTGCACTTTAAAGCTCCCGAATGGTTTCAGTTTGCTGGCAGATAGCTTCTTATAGCTATATGTCATCTCACTTGGCTTTATGGCCGTAAATATGGAACTGTCTGGTACCACCCGGCAAGTTCCAAGCTTTGGAATTTAACTACTTCGTCTTTTGTTAATTTTCAAGGAAAATTGACTGGCATGTCTTGGAATCTCTTCGCGTGTGAAGCTAGCTTTTTCGGCTTGCTGTGTGCTTGGCGTAAGGTGCAGATTTTGCGTCAACACACTTTTTGGCACGCCTAGTGGGACCAACAGCCGAAGTTAAGATGCCTGACATCAGTGATATTATGGATGTCACCATCGAGGATGTCTCTCCAGAACAGCTACAACAGCTGAAGGATGCGACAGATCAGTTTCAGCAGAAATGCTTGATGTCATTCAAAAAGAACAGAAGTGGCGTTCCGTACCTCAAAAATGAGATGCCCAGGGTTCTACTGTTAGGAGAGTCTGACGCCACAACTCTGCAAGAGAAGGAAGAGTGCATGCAAGCGTTTCGAGATGCTGCGGAAGACGTGCTGAGTAGGCATCACAGGGCTTTCCTAGGTGTGTTCAAGAAGATGATGGTGGGTGTCTTTGGCCCGGGGATGGAGCAAGTGTTCAGTCGAGTATCCCCTCAGGGATACAGCATGGAGATTGGAGAGTCCAGTTCTCAACCACCATTGCGAAGCCAGCCAGTCCAGCCTCCTCCGCAGAGCGTTGGGAGCCAGGCCGTCCAGCCTCCTCCACAAGGCGCTGGAGGTCAAACAGTTCAATCTCCTCTGCGGGCCGCAGGAGGGCAGCCAGTCTAGCCGCCTCCGCAAGGCAGTACAGGTCAACCGATTCAACAGCCGAACCCATATCAGCCTACGTATGGGGAGTTGGTGTTTGGCTCATCTGGAGTTCCACTTACTTCCACCTACAAGATTGCCCCAGCTAGCAACAGATTACAGAAGAACTTGTACGGTGGAGGCTACCACGAAGCAATGGACTATGGTGCTATTGATGCTCTCCCGAATCCGGGGTACGGTGCAGCTGCAGGAGTACAAGAGGACGATATCCTGGTTCAGAAGATGGCCGATATGATGCAGAATCAATTCGGCCTCAAGCCTAAAATGCAAGGACCATCCTACATGCCTCCTTTCCCGGAGTGGTACTACAAAGTGATCCTACCGCCAAGGGTAAAACCTCCGACGGAATTTACAAAGTTTTCCGGGCAGGATGACACGAGCACGGTTGAGCACATTGCTCGCTATCTGATGCAGCTTGGAGAGGCCTCATCTGAGGAGGCGTTTAGGGTCAGGTATTTTCCCATGTCACTGATGGGCCCAGCGTTCCAGTGGTTCACATCTTTGCCTCCCCAATCAGTTGGCACATGGAGGGAGCTGGAGCGAAAATTCCACGCTCATTACTTCAGTGGTAGTACGGAAAAGAAGCTCATCGATCTCACCACTCTGAAGCAGAGGCACAATGAGACACCCTTGGAGTTCCTCAGGAGGTTCAGGGAGGTCAAAGGCATGTGTTTCTCGTTAAATCTGCCAGATGATCAGTTGGCCGAAATGGCTGTTGCAGGGATGCTGCCAGCCGTATGAGAAAAGTTGTTTGGTATGGAGTTTGATAATCTGGGCCAATTGTCTCAAAAGCTGTCATTGATGAGCAACCAGGCCTATGGGTTTAAGAAAGACACCAGGTTCAACAAGCAACACGACATAGCTGACATTTATAATCAGTTCCTAGAAAAGGCCGACTAGATGGAAGACTCTGATGATGATCAGGAAGTGGCTGTCGCTGAGATCATGTGGGGAAAGGAGCCGTTGACCATGAACCAACGTTGGATCAAGCAGACCAATGGCACATACGACTTCGACGTCACCAAGGCTGATAAGCTGTTTGATTTCTTGGTGAAGGAAGGCCGAATCAAGTTGCCTAAGGGGCATTCTATGCTTCGGCCCGATGGAGTAAAAGAGAAACGTTACTGTGGCTTCCATGACAGGAATTCTCACTCCATCAATGACTGTAGGGTCTTCAGGATGAGGATCCAGAAAGCTATCCAGGAGGGATAGCTCAAGTTTGATAGCAAGATGAAACTGGATGGTCACCCTTTTCCCAGAATATGATAAGCTTTTCTGTCAACATGGCGACGGCTGAGGAAAAGGGAAAGGTTAAGGTCTTGACTTCTGCTAGGGCAAGGCAAGATGGAGCAGTAGATCCAGCGCGGCAAGTGACGTTGGAGCAGGTTCATGGAGAAGCCCCTCGTGTTCCCAAAAGCCATATCGTGGTTGGGGAGTCATCCAGGGCCAAACCCAGGGTCACTACGCGCATCCTCCTCAACAAATGACAGCGTCAGTTAGAGAAAGAACGCTACCAGAAGTGGAGGCACGAGGAGAAGAGACGCAGGGCCGAAGAAGAAGCGCACAGGAGAGATTTGGAGCAGTACACGCGCGAGAAGGAGCGCGCACATTGGGGGTGCGCATTCTTCAGGCACTGCTGGAATGAAGGCTTGAAGCTTCCTACGTTGAGGAACTGCCCTGAGTGCAGCGACAGATACTTTGAGTATAGGCAGGAAACTGCCAATCGCCGATCCGTCCATGAAAGAATTGGAAGGATACATCCCAGTGACGTCGGTGTCAAAAAATAATTGAGGTCATTGATCACCCCAGAAAGAGACAAGCAGATCAAAGATGGGCTGATCAAGAAGAAGACGAATATATCTGGCAAGAAGGACAGTGGTGCCCGCCTGGCTTGAGGAAGAGCCAGAAAAGAAGGGTTCAGCGCTTGAGGAACCGTGAATTAAGGCAGGCTGGGATCCAGAAGAAACAGGTGTGGCGTCCAAAGGACAAACCTGAGGGATCAAATCGTTCGGCTCCGGCTTGTATGGTATACTTTCTGTCGAATGAGTTTATGGCTCCCGCTAATCAATTTGTGCAGGAAGAAACGTCCCTGGATGTCAATGATGATGAACAGCTTGGGGGACTGATGGCGCAACTGGTGTTAGCCAAGCAAGCCACCTTCGACAAACCGGCCAAGAATCGACACATGAGGCCGCTGTACTTGAAGGGATACGTCAATGGCAAGCCGTTGACTAAGATGTTTGTCGATGGTGGGGCGGCGGTCAACGTGATGCCGTACACTACCTTCAGGAAGCTTGGCATGGGCCCTGGAGACTTGACGCCGACGAGCATAATTCTGAACGATTTCGCTGGGAATCCTTCAGATACCAAGGGGTGCGTCCACGTGGACCTTATGATCGGGTCCAAGACATTGCTCACAACCTTCTTTGTCATCGAAGGCAAAGGAGCCTACAGCCTACTGCTTGGGCGGGACTGGATTCACGCCAATTGCTGCATCCCATCTACCATGCATCAGCAGCTCATTCAATGGGTGGATGACGATATTGAGGTGGTCCAAGCAGATGACTCAGTGAGCGTCGCAAATGTGGAACCAGCTTTCTGGGAATATCAAGGTATTGATTGTTTCTCAGGAAAAGATTGGGGAGAAGGTCCTGTTAAGCCTGTCAGCAGTGATCGACAGCCGATTCAAGCAGTCGGCTCTTATAGCAATTTTTAATGGACAATCCCGTTGATGGAACTGATGGCAAGTTGGGACGAGGATTCATGTCGGCCGACAAATTGGAGGAAGTTGACATTGGAAACGGTGACAAGCCGAGGCCGACATTTATGAGTGCAAACTTGGAGTCAGACTTCAGGGAGGAATTGATCAAGCTGCTCAAGGAATATAAAGATTGCTTCGCTTGGGATTATTCGGAGATGCCTGGTTTGGACCGTTCCATTGTTGAGCATCGGTTGCCAATCAAATCTGGTTTTAAACCGTACAAGCAACCTCCCCGGAAAATCTACAAAGACGAAGTATTGGCCGATGTGAAGAAAGAAGTTGAAAGACTACTCGATGCAAACTTCATTCGGCCATGCAGATACGCGGAGTGGATTTCTAACATTGTCCCTATTTACAAGAAGAACGGAAAGATGAGGGTTTGCATAGATTTCAGGGACTTGAACAGAGCTACTCCTATGGATGGGTACCCAATGCCTGTTGCCGATTTATTGGTTGATGCTGCTGCTGGACACAAAGTTATCAGTTTCATGGATGGCAATGCAGGGTACAACCAGATTTTCATGGCAATAGAGGATATATCAAAGACAACCTTCAGATGTCCTGGTCATATAGGCCTATTTGAATGGATAGTCATGACATTTGGGTTGAAGAATGCCGGGGCAACTTATCAGCGAGCCATGAATTACATCTTTCACGAGTTGATCGGCAAAATTGTCGAGATTTACATTGATGATGTCGTGATCAAGTCTTTGAATCATGACACACACTTGGAGGACGTGAAGAGAACTTTGGAATGCACCCGGGAGCATGGCTTGAAGATGAATCCAAACAAATGCGCTTTTGGGGTGTCAGCTGGAGAATTCTTGGGATTCCTAGTACACAAAGGGGGATCGAAGTTGGCAAGAAAAGCATGAAAGCTATTGATGAAGTTGTCCCTCCAACCAATCTCAAGGAGTTGCAATCACTGCTCGGCAAGATCAATTTTGTGAGAAGGTTAATTTCAAATCTGTCGCAAAAGGTTTTGCCCTTTTCTCCATTGTTGAAGCTTAAGAAGGATCAGAAGTTCATATGGGGTGACGAACAACAAAAGGCTTTTGATGAGATCAAGCAATATATGAAGGAACCACCGATCGGTCCCTCCACAAACTTGAATAAGCCTTTCAAGTTGTGCGTGGCGGCCGATACCCAAACCATTGGATCGACCCTTATTCAAGAATTTGAAGGAAAGGAGCGGGTAGTAGCGTACCTTAGCCGAAAATTACTTGATCCCCGAGACCCGAGTATTCGGTCCGCAGAGAAGCCGTGCCTATGTGTGTACTACTCGTGTACAAAATTTCGGCACTACTTGTTGAATGCCGAATGCGCTGTATACTCCAAGTTTGATGTAATAAAACATATGTTATCTATGCCAATTTTGAATGGCAGGATTGGCAAGTGGATCTTGGCTTTATCTGAGTTTGAGTTGAAGTTCGAATCGGCAAAAGCTATAAAAGGTCAGATCATTGCCGATTTTATAACTGAACATCGTGATCCATCGATTGATTTGCTTGAAATTACTCCTTGGGCTTTGTTCTTTGATGGATCATCATGTGGTAAAGGTGGGGGAGTAGGGATTCTATTAATTTCACCTAGGGGTGAGATGTTTGAGTTTGCCATCCCTATCCAGCCCACTGTTACAAACAATCAGGCTGAGTACGAGGCATTGCTTCGGGGGCTTCAATATTTAAGAGAGCCCGGGGCTATTTCAGTTGAGGTTTATGGAGATTCAGAGTTGTTTATCAAGCAATTGAACGACCAATACGAGTGTAAAAGTGATGCCCTGAGGAGTTACTACGAGGAATGCAGAGAGATTTTAAAGAGCTTTCAGTTAGTAATTCTACAACATATTCCTAGAGAACACAATGAAGAAGCAAACAGGCTGGCTCAAAGCGCTTCAGGTTATAGAGAAAATCAAGAAGCGTTTGCCATGGAGGTATGTGCGCTAGGAATGGATCTTGCAGAGGATGATTGGAGAAAGGAGATCGTTGATTATTTGGAAGATCCATCCCGAAAGGTCTCTAGGAAACTCAGGTACAAGGCCATAAAATTTGTTCTTCTGGATGGAAGTCTATTCTACAAATCTTTGGATGGGGTATTGCTGCGTTGCCTGGGTCTAGAAGAGGCAAAAAGGATGATGAGTGAGGTGCATGATGGGATATGTGGAGCACATCAATCGGCTTACCGTATGAAATGGGTCATCAGGCAAGCTGGGTGCTTTTGCCCGACGATGTTGGAGGATTGCTTTGAGTATTACAAGGGATGTCAAGACTGCCAGAGGTTTGGAAATATTCAAAGGGTTCCTGCATCAGCACTAAATCCTATTATCAAGCCATGGCCATTCAGGGGCTGGGGTATAGACTTGATTGGCCAGATTAATCCACCATCTAGCAAGGGGCATAAGTTTGTGCTTTTGGCGACGGATTACTTTACCAAATGGGTTGATGCAATTCCACTAAAGAAGGTGACATCAGAGAACATGGTTGAATTTGTCAAGAAACACATCATCTATCTATTTGGAATACCTCAAACAATCACAACTGATCAGGGAGCTCAGTTTGTGTCCTTGGAGTTTAGGGAGTTTGCCGAAAGCATGGGGATCAAATTATTCAATTCTTCTCCCTATTATGCCCAAGCTAATGGTCAGGCAGAGGCTTCTAATAAGATCATGATCAGGCTTATACAAAAGAAGATCGACCAGAAGCCAAGAAGGTGGCATTCGGTACTCAATGAAGCTTTATGGGCTTACCGAATGGCCCCTCATGGAGCTACAAAGACATCTCCTTATGAATTGGTTTATGGGCACCATGCAGTTTTACCTTGGGAAATACAATCAGATTCTAGGAGAGTGGTTTTGCAAAGGGATTTAAGCTCCAAAGATTACAGTGGCTTAATGATGGATGAGTTAGAGGACTTGCACATGATCCGTCTTAGGGCACTGGAAAATATTGAAAAGAACAAGCTGCGAGTTGCCAAATATTACAACAAGAAAGTAAAAGTCGTGCAATTTGCGAAGGGGATTTGGTTTGGAAAGCTTTACTCGCCGATTGGAACCAAATACGATGAATTCGGCAAATGGTCTCCTAATTGGGAAGGACCCTTTCGGGTGGTCAGATGCGTGCCCGGTAATGCCTACATGCTGAAAACTTTACTAGGAGAGGAATTTTCTGCTGCAATAAATGGAAGATATTTGAAGAAATATTATCCTAGTATTGAAATCGATCGTTGATCACAAGCATTGGGATTACATGCATCTGATACAGAAATAGCCGGCGTTCAAGAATGAAGCCGCCTTTAGAACAAAATTCCTGAACAGGGGGAATGGCCAATACTTAGATGTATTGCCCTTAGCACAAAACTACATTGCAAATGCTTCTTGCAGGTTTACATCTAACAACCCCGTTGATCAGGACTACGAGGGGGTGGAAAGCAGAAGGCCTGGCGTAAGAAGCGAAAGTATGCTTCAATCCTTTTTTCTTTGCTTCTTCAGCTGCTCCTTCTTCAGTTGTTCCAGGACCACCGTGACGGCAACTTGGAAGCTGTGGGGATGACCATGGTTTGCTGCCTCCACCAAGCCGTCCCAAGCCGCTTTCAGGTTATTATACCTGTCAGAGACATCTGGGGTAGAGGAACAGTTGTTAGAAGCAGAGATCCAGGTGTAAGCGCGGAGTCAAGAAGAAGTTGGACATGTTTACCTCCTACTAGTGCCTCCAAAGCCATGCGACGCTCGCGTTCGGCCTGGCAACGAGCGGTGATGTCCCGGAGGTCATGCTCCAGATGCAGAATGCAGCGGCGTAGTTGATGGTTGATCCTCTACTCGGGCGTGGCATCCTCTGCTTCGAGGGAGGAGTCAGAGGAGATGTATTCGGGCGTTGCTTCGGTCCCAATGATTTCCTCAGGAAGCAGATCAAGGCTGGAAGAAAACAAAGGGGAGGTAAAGCACGAGATCACGCACGAAAGCAAGAAGCAAGCTAAAGGAAAACTCACTCTCGAATGGTGCATTTCTTTGAGGCGCTGTCCTCCTTGGGTTGCTTGCCTTTGTCCATGGCCTTGTGGTTTTCTCTTCTGGAGCAGGGGAGAAGATGAGAAATGATGGATGAGTGTGCGAGTGGATTTGCAGGGTATCTCAGCAGGCTATTTTATTGACTGAGAGAGTGCATTGGGAGTGATGACTGGCTGGCGTGCGTTATTGGAATACCAAGCGGCAGGGTTTTCCCCCCGAATGCGAAGGGTTTTCATTGAACAGTGCTTGTGGATTACCGAATCGAGGATTTTCTGCGGGTTTTGCGCCAGGGGCATCTGTTTTCGCGTGTTCGGCTCAAGCAAGTTCCCGAATGCGTTTAAGGAAAATAAAGCTCGCGGTTGCAAACGCAGAGGAATCATCACAATACAAGCATGAGAATTGAAAGTTCTTTATTGCCGATAATTAAGCATCCCTAGTACAATCTAGTCAAAGAGCCTGTTTAGCACATATTGGGGATGAGTGAGTTCGGCAATGGCGTCGCCGTGGCCGTCGAGGCGCTCCAAGATGACCTCGATCTCGTCGATGTCTTCTGGCGCGCCGCCCTAGAAGCCGCGCGGCCGGGTGGAGTAGTCGACGCCGGTGTGCGTCGCCATGGCGGCCAAGCCCAAAGTGGTGCCCAGGCGGATGCCGTGGGTCGCCACCTCGTCCACGCGGTTTTCCACCGCGGCAAGGCGCTCCGCCGGTGTGTCTCCACGGGCGTTCACCTTGTCAGCCAACTGCTCCACCAGCATTTTCAGTTGATTGAGCTCGGCGTCGCGGGGTGCAAAGTACAAGGTGATGGTGATTAGTATCAAAAGCCAGATTGGATTCGGGAGCGGTTCCAGAGCCGTACCGTCGATGGTTGCCAGCAGCTGCTTGCGCTGGTCCTCCCACTCCAGCTCGACTATGCCAGCCTTCTTGGAGACATCTTCCAGCTCGCGCTGGGCCACCTCAAGTTCCGCTTTGAAGCGGAGAGCGTCAAGTTCCCCGTAGGGCACGAGGGAGTAGTGGTCCGACTCCGAGGAGTCGTTCGGCAAAGGTTGATTGGCCGGCGCGGGAGACGGGTTCCATTGAACAAGCCTGAAACAAACAGGATCGTCAGAAACAAAGGGAAATTTCAGACGAGTAATGAAGAGAAGATGGCGATCATTGCCTCCGACGCGAACTGGCGTGGCTCCCTTCTGCCTCGTCGGCGGCGCGACGCCTATTGTTGCTCCCCGCCATTGGTTCTTGGGGCTACGCTGGTGATTGGGAAGAAAAGCTTGAGGTTGGCGAAGATTTGAAGACTAAAGGCTTGGTAAAGAGCTGGGGGCACCCACGGTTTTATTTATAGGCCTGGTGAAAAAGATCGTGGCCTCAGATCGTGGCGCGTATCCCAAGAAACTTGGAAGGTGGAGAGGTTTCCTTGACCAATCCGCCGTCGGGTTGTTTGCAATTCAAGGCTGAGTCGTATTCGGTTGACTGGCTCGGCTAAGTTGCAGTTGAGGTGCCGTTCGGGTATGGCACTATTTGATTACTAATTACCGAACGGATCGTTCAGAGTTGCAGTCAAAGTCACGCAAGGAAAAGGAAAGCGAACTTAAAAAAGGCAAATGTTGCGAGAACGATCAGTTTGGTTACACATCGCTCAGTACAGCTAAATGTTTAAATACTTTGCGATTACAGTGGAGGCATTTGCTGTTGTTTGTGGATGTTCTCCATCCGTTCTTGGTAATCTTTTTGGGCACTCGACAGGATGGTGAGTTCTGCATCGCACTGATTTACTTCAGCTATGGCCGATGATGCTTCCTCTTGGGTTTTCTCTATCAGTCCAGGGAGTTCGGCTATTTTCCTGTCGATAGCTCCTATTTCAGCTGATAAGTTTCTCAGCTCTGCCTCCAATGCAGCCTTTCTGGCGATTTTCGATTCACGGGTGGCTTGCAGATTGGCCAGCGTTCCTTTGTGATTCTCAGTCTGAGATTGTGCTCCCTTCGCAGCTTGTTCAGCTTTAGCTTTCTTTTGCTCAACAGCTGGTCGGGTAGACACATTCCTCAGAGCTCGCGTTATGGCCACATAGTGAATATCCAGACCAGAGATGGGATCCAATGAAGTCTTGATGTCCTCAGGAAGTTCTTGGCTGATGGGCCCAAGCAATCCTTCGAAATAGTCGAGATCTCTGATTTGGTCTCGAGCATCTTTCTGCAGCCAGGCAAAGATTTCTTTGAGCGTTGTCGGTGCGGAATGTGGTCCCGACACTAACCAGTAATAAGCGCCGTGGTCTATCCCTCAATGGTCGATGCTAAGCAACAAGAGACACAGAGTTTTATCCTGGTTCCGGCCGGTGGGCCGTACGTCCAGCAGTGGCGTGCTCAAGGCACTATATTACTTAGCACCGGGGGTGCCTGTAGTGGGGCTGCTACAAGCAAGGCGGGAGAGGAAGCCTGGCTTCCAAGTCCCTGATGTAGTGGTTGAAGATGTTGTGGGAGAATTGGGGAGCAAGTGCGTGGCGCGGCCTGTCTCCTACTGTGTTGTGTCTGTGTCCCTCCCGCGGCAGGGAGGGTTCGTCCCCCTTTTATAGATCAAGGAGGGAGCGAATCACATGCGCGCCGCTCTATTTAGCTACGTGAAGGGGCGTGGCGTGCATGCTGTAGAGTGGGCGGCCGTCCGGACGATCCTTGCAGCGATCCGGCCATCATGGCCTATCTTGTACCCGAACAGTGGCGGCTTCGAGGGTAGAAGGGCGGCGGATGGCTGTGGCGTCTTCTGATAGGCTCGAGGGAGCTGCTGACGTTGGCCCGTACGGAGTACAGGAGTAGGTAAAACGGCGTCCCGTTCCAATACGTTCCACAGTGCTGGAGTTGTTGCTACAGCGCCTGGCGTGCGCCCGCACGCGCGGGGGGGCGGCGGCCATGCCGTAACAAAGGGGCGGTATGGCGTCCCACCGGCCTAGCGCCTCCACTTAACCCTGTAAGGTCACAAGAAAGCAAATCGAGGGTGCAGCCGGCCCCCCTTCGAGGGCTCGGCGCGTCAGCCGTACTAGAGCAGGTGCACGGCGTCTCGGGACTGGCACCGGCCCTGCTGCACAGTCCCTCCCCACAGTGATGGGGATGGGCTCCCTCTTGGGGAGTTGGTGCGGCAGCACCGGGGCGCGAGCCCCGGGCGCATGATGGCGCTGTCCCGCCGGTGTCAGAGCGTTAAATGCTCGCGTACGGGGGCAGGCGCATGCGTGCGGGGCGCCCTCGAGCGAGGCGGACCCCCGGTTGAGGGCGGGGCGGACCCTCGAGCGAGGCGGAACCTCGCTCGAGGGGGAGCGGGCCCTCGAGCGAGGCGGAGCCCGCTCGAGGGGAGCGTGCCCCCTCGAACGGGACGGAGCCCGCCCGAGGGAGGCGCGCATCCTCGAGCGAGGCGAAGCCTGCTCGAGGGGATCTTCAAGAGGGCCGCCTTGGTGGGCCGTTGAGGTCCCCGCGGCCTAGGCCGTATCCTGCATGGTTAGGCAAATTGTGTTTGGCTTTGTTGCGGGTTTTAAGTGGGGATTTCCCAGTTGTTAAAGGGGACTCCTAGGGCTTTCCCCGACAGTAGCCCCCGAGCATCTGTGGGTTTGCCATTGAGGCTCCCGCGGTCTGCGGAACCTACCGATAGGACGTTCTTCCCTTCTTGTCTTGCGAACGCTTTCCGTGGGGCCGCGTCAGCGGACCCGCGGGTCTAGCCCCCGAAGCCCCTCAGGAGCGTGGATGCTCCTGTAGGGGTTAACCGCGAGAGCTGGTCAGAGGGCGTGGTACATGTCTCAACCGGCGTCGGCAATATCTCAGCCGGCTTCGGTGACGCACGCGGCGCCGGCGCCGCTCTCTCCGGCGGGTGCAATTCAAGGAGGTGTAGCCGTGCGTCAAGCCCCCGAGCCTGGGCCCGTTCGAGGCGATCGGGTAGAGCTTTACGACTTGTTTCTTAACGCGCCCTCGCCGTCCCTCCGCGGGACGGAGGGTGAGGTTTCCGCAACCCCCATCGGTCGGGTCGCGAATTGCGGATTCCTCGTCGAGCTGTTAGTGGGTGGTTCGAGTGGACGCCCATGCCCCGTTCGATAAGGGTAGGCTGCGTGGTCCAGAGACACGTCCATTGAAGCGCTTGCGTGGGTTTGCTAGGTGGGGCTCGGTCCCATTCGATAGGGACCGAGGGCGCGGAAGCTCTCCCTCGGTGGGATCCTCCGGCTAGCTGCCCTCGCTGGCTCTCGAACACGACATATGGGGCACCCTCGAGCCGGCGGGCTCGAGGAACGGCTCGAATGCGCGTGCCTTTGTTGTCCCTGACTCTGCGATCTGGGGCGCCTGTTCGAACCCGTCGAGGGTCAGGCTTCGAACCTCTGATCAGTAGGGCCGTGTGGGGCGGC
This sequence comes from Cenchrus americanus, assembly GCA_947561735.1. Taxonomy (NCBI): domain Eukaryota; kingdom Viridiplantae; phylum Streptophyta; class Magnoliopsida; order Poales; family Poaceae; genus Cenchrus; species Cenchrus americanus. The sequence continues at coordinate 97,670,257 of OX387240.1, forward strand.
GTCTGGGCAGCCCCGTCTTTGCGTTTGCGGCCGTCGAGGGGTCCGGGCGAGACAGCCCTCGAGGCGCTGGTCAGCAACACAGCGTGGCATGGGTGCTTGTGGTACCTGCTTTGTTTCAAGCGGGCCCCGGGGCGACCTTCTCACGCCTGTGCCCCTTTAGCGGGTTGATGTTGTCTTGAGCCAGGGGCTCGCGCCGCTCGAGGGTCCTACGTGGCATGGGTGCTCGCGATGCCCGCTTTGTTTCAAACGGGACTCGAGGCGACCTTCTCACGCCTGTACCCATCAGAGGGCTGACATTGTTTAGAGCCAGGGGCTCGCACCGCTCGAGGGTCCTACGTGGCATGGGTGCTCGCGATGCCCGCTTTGTTTCAAGCGGGCCTCGAGGCGACCTTCTCACGCCTGTACCCTTTCGAGGGTTGAATTTATCCCGAGCCAGGAGTCCGTGCCGCTCGAGGGTTCTCCTTGCTTTGCAAGGGACCGGCCATTAAATGCTTCACGGTAGAGGCCGCGGTTTCACATCGCGGGCGCGCTTTTTTAGGCGTCGCGGCCGAGCGCGCGTAGTGGGCGGTGTGGGCAGGCGGACGTGACCGCCTGCCACGACCCCTGCTAGTCTTCACCGTGATGATGGCCCGTTTGCGGTGATGTGGCCGCTGCGGTTGTGGTGGGGCCCGCTCGCCAGCGAGAAGAGAAGATTCCCTGCAGTTAATGCGTGCGGGACATCCGCCCCGGGGAGCTCGCCCGCGGCTTATAAATCTGAGGGGAAGGGGAAATAGCGGTTTTTTACCTTAGCGCTCCACCATTTTAGCCCCCTGTGCTTTCTTCTCCGCTTTGCCTTCGCCACCGTGCGGCTTCGCCATTAGAGCTCTTCTTCCTCTTCTTGTCCTTTGTTCTTCGCATCCCTTGTCCTTCCTCATGGCGCCACCTCCACCCCTCACGATCCTTGACCCGTACGCCTGGGAGCGGTCGACGGTGACCCAGCTGGCCCTTGGTGAGCTGGTCACCACCAGTCAGTTGGCGGCAAACGAGGATGGCCGCCCGGCGGAGTGGATAGTGCCGCCGGTGGGGGACCGCGCGCCCAACCCGCCGGAAGGCTACGTGGTGAGCTTTGTCCGCTTCCACGAGCGAGGCTTCAACGCGCCGGCGAGCTGCTTCATGCGAGCGTTGTGCCACTACTACGGCGTGGAGTTGCACAACTTCACGCCCAACGTGATTTCGCAGGCGGCCACGTTCGTGGGTGTCTGCGAGGGGTATCTGGGGATCCCAGTCAACTGGGAGCTCTGGGTACACCTCTTCCGCGCGGAGCTCTTCACGCAGCCCACGACGGAGCCGAGGACCCGCCGCGCGGTGCGCGCCGGCGGGATGTCACTTGCCCTACGGGGGCAGTTCAAGGACGACTACATCCCCTGCACCATGACGACGAACAACGCCGGCTGGGAGCGGGGATGGTTCTACCTGCGCAACGCCGAGCCCGGCCTCCCCCCTTACACCGGTCGGGTGTTCAAGGAGAAGCCCAGCTCCTGGGGCTACGGGGTGTCCACGGCCCAGCATCAGAGGCGGCAGGACTCGGTCCTGGCCGCCCTGAGGAGCCTAACGGCGCAAGGGCTGACCGCGGCGGGCGTCCTCGCTTTCCTCCATCACCGGCGGGTCATGCCTCTGATGGAGAGGCCGCTCTGCATCTACGAGATGACAGAGGAGGCGGACCCCGTCGCGCTGGCGAGGTCGCGGATGCTCCCGACCCCCCTCGGGCGGCCGTATGCGCTCACCCGGGCGCGGAACGCCGTCGACACCCGGATGCTGGCGCGCCCGGACCGAACCCTGTGGGACCTCGAGATGCTCCCCACTGACCCGCTGGTGAGTATGATTCCGTTTTAGTTCTTGGTGTTGCCTCTGCCCCCTGACGCGTCTTTGACATTCCTGCATGCAGCTGGTGAACTTCACCGCCGCGAAGTCCGTTCCGCCCACCACCGACTCCCTCGCGCTCGGTCGGGCGGCGCAACGACGGGAGCGAGGAGCGGGCGGCGCGCAAGAGGGAGCGCGCGAGGCGGCACCGCGAGCGCCGCGAGCGACGGAGCGCGCGAGTACGGCGGCGCGAGGAGGGCGGGGCTTTCCTCCCCGGGGGACCGAGGAATACTCGTCCTCGGAGGAGGACGAAGAGGAAGAGGGCGAGGGGGCGGGGCCCCTCCGATAGGTGGGAGCCTGCGCCCCCATCGCCGGAGCCGGCTCCGGCGGCAGGGCGGCATCGCACGGGGCGGGCGCAGTGGCGCCCGCCGCCGGCAATCGACAACGGGGACGGCGCGCGCCGCGGAGGTGCCGACGCGCGCGCGCGGAGGCACGCGCGGCAGCGCGCTGCGCGCGCGGGCGGGGCCCGCGCGCGCGGTGGCGGCGTCGGGGAGGCGCGGCGGCGGGCGCGCCGGCCGCATCCGCTGAGGCTTCGAGGAAAAGGAAGCGCGCCTTTTCCTCTTCGAGGTAAGGGGCTCGCTTCTCTGCTTGGTTTGGTTTTTTGACGATCAGGCATTCCGACTTTCTGTTTGTGCTTGTGCAGGGTGGTGCCAACTGTGCCTCCCCTCGCACCGGCCAAGGTGCTGAGGGCGGACGCATCCATCCCCACCCGGCGGCGCTCGTCGAGGGCGTCGCGGGCGGGGGGCAAGCACGGCGGCGGCGGGCGAGAGCTCGCAAAGCCGGCCGAGGCCTCGAGGCCTCGGCGGGCGGATCGGCCCGCCATGGCGCGGCCGGCGGTCGCCGAGGAGCGGTTGGCGGCGGCCGTTGTGGGGGCGCGGCCCCACGGCGGCGGCCGTGGCGGAGGCGCGCCCCGCGGAGGCTGCCGAGACGGAGGCGCGGTCCGTGGCTCGGCCGGGGGGGAGGCGAGCGGGTGCGGCCCGCGGCGGCGCCCGTGGTCGCGGAGGCACAACCGGAGGCGGTGGCCGCGGCACCGTGTCAAGCGCCCGCGGCCGTGGAGGCGCAAGTGGAGGCGCCGGCGGAGGGCGGCGCAAGGGCCGCGCCCGCCGGCGGTTCCCGGGCGGAGGTGGTGGAGGTCCTGGACGACGACTCCCCGCCGCCCGGGTGGGACCAGTGGGCGAGCTTCCCCACACGCTCCCCCGAGCCCCAGGAGGGGGCCCTCGTGAGGCGGCGCGAGGGTCACATGGTGGCGGGGGACCGAGGACACGGCGCCGAGGCCTCGTCCTCCCGCGCCGGCCACTCCGCCCAGGTGAGGGGGCCGGCGGCGATCCCCCTGCGTTCGCCGACGCCCGGGGGGAGCAGGAGCTCTGGGGAGAGCTCCGGAGCCACGGCTCCACGCTCGACTGCGCGCTGAACGAGGCGCTGAGGGTCCATGGCGGCCCCGCATGGTGCGTCTTCCAGGTAGGGCGTTGTTGCTCGTTTTCTTCTTTCTATCGTTTTTGTGCGCTGCTTCTGTGTCGTGGCGCTTACGGGTTTTGATTTGTGGGTGCCAGGAGCTCGAGCGCCGCGCCCACGACAAGTACGACGCCTTCGATTGGGTGAACGCTGAGCTTCACCAGCTCCGGGAGTGATCCGGCGCTTTCGACGCGCTCGCTGACGCCCTCAGGACTCCGGACGGCTGGTTGGCATACCGGGCCGTGGCCTGGCGCGACGAACTCCCCGAGAGCTCGAGCGGCGACCCGCGCGCCGCTCTAGCCTTGAGCGGGTCCGCGCAGCCCTCATCGACCGTGATGAGGCGCGCGCGGCCGGCGCGCTCGGACCTAGAGAAGATGCGCACGGCGGCGACCAACGGGAGGCGGAGGTGGCCGGCGTCCGCGGCCGAGAACCGGGGCTCCGCTCGTCACTCGAGGGGGCGCAGCGCGAGCGAGCCGAGGCCGAGGAGCGGGTGCGCGGCCGGGAGCGGGGCGGCCAAGGAGGCCGACGACTTGAAGGCCGCCCTCGACGCCAAGGTCGCGGCGCTCGCCGGTCGGCCGAGGAGCGGCTCCGGGTTGCGCGCCGCCCGCCAAGGGGCCGAGGGGCGGCTCCGGCGAGAGCAAGCCGCCCTCGCCGACGCCGGTCGGCACGCGGAGCGAGGAGCGCGTCGCTCGCGAGGCGGCGCGAGGGTCGGCCGGAGGAGCGGAACACCGCGCTCTCCAAGGCCGAGGGCGAGGTGATTATGCTCGGCATTACAAACGCAAATCGAGAGCGCGGCCCTCCGGGAGCAAGGTGAGACCGTCAAGCGCCTCGAGGCGGCGGTCGAGGCCGAGCGTCGTGACCTCGAGGCGGAGAGGAAGCAAGTTGAAGGTGAGGCGCCGCTTGACTCTCGTTTGGTTGGTTTTCCGTTTGGGAATTCGCATTCCTTTTTCGATTTCTTTCTTGTCTTGGTGACTCCCGGGCTTGCGCGCCGCGCCGGGACACGCGGTTGAGCGGGCCGAGGCGGCTGCGGACCTCCTACGACTCCTCCGAGCCGGGGTTGCGGGAGCCGCGTGATGCGGCCCTCGAGACCCCGCCGAGGGCCGTGGAGGAGGGTGAAGCGCGGTCGAAGCTCGCTAGCCGGCCGCTCGCGCGCCCTTGGCGGCCACGTCACCGAGCGGATGCGCCGAGCGCTGCGTCTTGGCGTCCAGAAGGCCCTCGGAGTGGTACGATCCCACTACGAGGTCAACTTCGAGGCGCTGGCGGAGGGCTACGTCGTTCCCGAGGGTGTCGAGGACGAGGTGGCGATGGAGCGCGTGGACGCGCTCGCCGCTGATGCCGCCGGGTCGCTCGTTGAAGCCTTCGAGGAGTTGACGCCGCCGCTCCTCCTGCCTGAAGACAGCTGGGCGCTAGGCCCGTTTTTATTTGTGTATCAGTATTCTGGCCTCGCGACCTTTGTAAATAAACAAGTTACTTTAATCGTAAACATTTGTTGATACGAAACGAAGTCTTTTGTTTACTGCGCTTTTTTGTTTCTCCTTCTTCCTGAGTAGATTCTAGTTAGGGGAGTTCGATTTTCGCGGGGGGCCTACTGGGTTGGAGGCAAGAGAGAAGGGCCGTATCCTCGCGGCGTGGGCTATCTCTGGCTCGCGCGCTCCTTCCGCTAGGCCGCCTGCGCCCAGTTCGAATCGTTGCTCGGGGCCAGAGTAGAAAACAAACTTAGCGCGTGTGAGTTGTTTTATTTTTGCGCGAAAATGGGACCATTTTGGGGGCGGGTGCCCCCCGCAGTAGCCCCCGAGGGTAACTTGGGTTTCAGGGGAAAGCCGAGTTGCCCTTTTTATTAGACTTGAGGCGCTTACATAGTTGTCACCAACTGGGGCGTTGGTCTTATGATTTTTACAACAAAAGATACTTGGAAATCCTAGCTAGGGGTAGAAGCGACATAGCTGTTGGATGTTCCAAGCGTTGGTGAGCTCTTCACCGTCCTCGTTGGCCAGCTTGTACGTGCCGGGCTTGAGTACCTTCACCACGACGTAGGGTCCCTCCCATGGGGGCGATAGCTTGTGGCGCCCTCGGTTGTCTTGGCGTAGCCTTAGGACCAAGTCCCCTTCACTGAAGTCCCGTCGACGTATCTTGCGTGCTTGGTAGCGCCTTAGGGACTGTTGATACCTTGCGGAATGCATCAAGGCCACGAGGCGTGCCTCGTCTAGCTGATCCAGCGAGTCCTCGCGGGCTCGCTGGCTGGCATCCTCGTCATAGCCTCGAACTCTGGGCGATCCGTATTCTAAGTCCGTGGGGAGGACGGCCTCCGCTCCATGGACTAGGAAAAACGGGGTGAACCTAGTGGCCCTGCTCGGGGTGGTCCTTAGGCTCCACACAACTGCTGCTAACTCTTGGAGCCATTTTCGCCCAGATTTGTTTAGCCGGTCGAAAATTCTGGGCTTGAGGCCTTGTAAGATCATTCCGTTGGCACGCTCTACTTGGCCATTGGTCTGTGGGTGTGCCACAGCTGCCCAATCCACGCGGATGTGGAACTTGTCGCAGAACTCCAAGAACTTCCTGCCCGTGAACTGGGACCCATTGTCGGTGATGATGGAGTTTGGCACTCCAAAGCGGTAGACGATGTTGGTGAAGAATGTTACCGCCTGCTCTGCCCTGAGGTTCGTGATGGGGCGCACCTCCACCCACTTGGAGAACTTGTCGATCGCGACCAACAAGTGGGTGAAGCCCCCGGGCGCCTTCCGCAAGGGCCCGATGATGTCCAGCCCCCACACGGCAAATGGCCACGTTACGGGGATGGTCTGCAGGGCATGGGCGGGTAGGTTGGACTTGCAGGCGTAGAACTGGCACCCTTCGCAAGTGCGTACGATCTCGCTGGCGTCCGCGACCGCGGTAGGCCAGTAAAAGCCCTGGCGGAATGCGTTGCCAACGAGGGTGCGGGGCGCAGCGTGATGACCGCAGATCCCCGCGTGGATGTCCCGCAGGAGTTCGCGCCCTTCAGGGATGGGCACGCACCGCTGCAGGATGCCAGAGGCGGTGCGCTTCGCCGTCAACGAGGGCAAAGGACTTGGCCATCCTGGCGATGCGCCTGGCCGCGGCCCGGTCCGCGGGGAGTTCCCCTCGAGCCATCCAGGCGATGTATTTGTCACGCCAGTCCGCTTTGACAGGAGCCGGCTCGATGTCCATCACGTCGGCCTCGTGGGAGCCATACCCCTCGAGGAGGGAGAGCACGTACGCCTCGTTCGAGGGGTCCTCGTCCATGGGTTCCGCACCCGCTAGATTCGAGGGAGCCCCCGAGGGTTCGTCGTGACTCGAGGGGTGAGGCTCGAAGACGACCGAGGGCTGAGCGACGTTGCGCGCGAAAACGTTCGGGGGGGGGGGGCGGTGATCCGCCCAGACGCAATCTTGGCCAGCTCGTCCGCCTCCTCGTTGTACCGGCGGGGCACGTGGTTGAGCTCGATGCCGTAGAACTTGTCCTCGAGGGCTTGCACGGCTTTGTAATAGGCCTCCATCTTGTCGTCGTGGCAGCTCGCATTCTTCATGACCTGATCGATTACGAGCTGCGAGTCCCCCCGCACGTCGAGGCGCTTGACGCCTAACTCAATGGCGATTTTGAGGCCACAGAGGAGGGCCTCGTATTCAGCCATATTGTTAGATGCGGGGAAGTGGAGGCGCACTGTGTACCGCATGTGTTCCCCGAGGGGTGACACGAAAAGCAGGCCCGCGCCCGCCCCTGTTTTCATCACCGAGCCGTCGAAGAACAGAGTCCAGCACTCTGCTTGGATCTGCGGTGGCGGCAGTTGCGTATCCGTCCATTCAGCGACGAAATCTGCCAAGATTTGGGATTTGACGGCCTTGCGCGGGGCGTAGGCAAGCGTCTCGCCCATCAGCTCCACGGACCACTTGGCGATCTTGCCCGCAGCGTCGGGATTGCGGATGATCTCCCCCAGCGGGAAGGAGGAGACCACCGTGACGGGGTGGGCCTCGAAATAGTGGCGGAGCTTGCGCCACGCAAGGACTACCGCATACAGCAGCTTCTGGACCTGAGGGTAGCGCGTCTTGGTGTCTGACAGGACCTCGCTGATGTAATAGACCGGCCGCTGTACAGGCAAGGCGTGCCCTTCGTCCGCGCGCTCCACGACGATCACGGCGCTGACCACCTGGGTGGTCGCGGCGACGTAGAGCTGTAAGGGCTCGCCGTCCTGCGGCGGCGTGAGGACTGGGGCGTGCGCTAAGGACGCCTTCAGCTTGTCGAGCGCGTCCTGAGCCTCGGTGGTCCAGGAGAAGCGCTCGTGCTTCTTGAGGAGGCGATAGAGGAGCAGGCCCTTCTCGCCGAGCCTCGAGATGAAGCGGCTCAGGGCGGCAAGGCACCCAGCACCTTTTGCACCCCTTTGAGGTCCCGGATCGGACCCATTCGTTCGAGGGCCGCAACCTTTTCAGGGTTGGCCTCGATTCCCTGTTGGGAGACAATGTATCCCAGGAGCATGCCTCGCGGCACTCCAAAGACACACTTTTCGGGGTTTAACTTGACCCCATTGGCCCGTAGGCAGCCGAACGCGATGCCAAGGTCGCCAACCAGGTCGTCTGCCTTCCTGGTCTTCACGACGATGTCGTCCATGTACGCCTCGACCGTCCGTCCGATGTGATCTCCGAAAACGTGCTGCATGCAGCGGTATGTCGCACTGCCGTTTCGGAGGCCAAACGGCATCGTGACGTAACAGAACATCCCGAATGGCGTGATGAACGAAGTCGCGAGCTGGTCGGACTCCTTCATCTTTATTTGATGATACCCGGAGTAGGCATCAAGGAAGCAGAGCAGTTCACACCCATCCGTTGAGTCAACGATTTGATCAATTCGTGGCAAAGGAAAAGGAACTTTAGGACATGCTTTATTGAGACTAGTGTAGTCAATACACATCCGCGACTTCCCGTTTTTTTCTTTACAAGCACAGGGTTGGCTAGCCACGTTGGGTGGAACACCTCCTTGATGAACCCGGCCTCGAGGAGCTTCCGCAGCTCCGCTCCGATCGCCCGTCTCCGCTCCTCGTCGAAGCGGCGGAGCCGTTGCTGCACGGCGCGGGCGTGAGGCAGGATGTCAAGGGAGTGCTCGGCGACTTCCCTCGGGATGCCTGGCATATCCGAGGGGCTCCACGCGAAGATGTCGGCGTTGGCGCGGAGGAAGTCGACGAGCACCACTTCCTATTTGGGATCGAGGGTGAAGCTGACCCTCAACGCCTTGCCCTCGGGGGCAGAAGGATCGAGAGGGACCTCCTTGGTCTGCTCCGCGGCCTCGAAGGTGCCGGTGTGCTTGGCAGTGGAGTTGAGGTCGTTGTTGACCATCTTCTCCAAAGTGGTCACCAGCGCTTCATCCAGCGCCAGTGCTTCTGCGTGCTCCACGCACTCGACGTCGCAGTCGAATGCATGCTCGATGGACGAGCCAACGGTGATGACGCCGTTCGGTCCTGTCATCTTCATCTTCAAATAGGTATAGTTGGGGACCACCATGAATTTGGCGTAACAGGGTCGCCCAAGTATAGCGTGGTAGGCTCCCTTGAACCCCACCACCTCGAAGGTGAGGATCTCCTTGCGGAAATTCTTTGCGGTGCCAAACCAAACCGGCAGGTCGATGCGCCCGAGGGGCCGGACCCGCTTGCCGGCGCAATGCCATGGAACGGCTTCGTCTTCCGGGCCGCAGTGGTCCAGGCCGATCCCCATCAAGCGCAGCGTATGCGCGTAGAGGATGTTGAGGCTGCTGGCTCCGTCCATCAAGACCTTCGAGAACCGCGCGTTCCCGATGATGGGGTCGACCACCAGCGGGTGCGGCCGGGTTGGGGACACGGTTCGGATGGTCCTCCCGGCTGAAGGTGATGGCGTCCCCCGACCAATTGAGGAAGGAGGGAGGCGCCTTCTCCGCGGCGAGGACCTCGTGCCGCTCCCCGCTTGCGGCGGCGGGTCGTCATGTCGACGGTGGGTCCCCCGAAGATGAGGAACACGTTCTCCACGGCGGGGAAGCCGCCGGCGTCGCCATCTCCTCCGTCTTTCTTGGCCTCTGCCTCCTTCGCGGCGGCGCGGCCATAGAACTTCTTGAGCATGTCGCACTGCTCAAGGGTGTGGTTTACTGGGGTCTTGTGATAAGGACATGGCTTCTTCAGCATGTCGTCAAACACCCCCGGGCCTCGAGGGGCCGGTCGACGGCCCCGTCGAGCCGGGTCAACAGCGAGGGCCTCGGCATTACCGCCGTCGCGCCCCTGCTCGCGCGCCTCGCGGCGCGGCTTCTTTCCCTTCTTGCCCCGCTTGTCGTTGCGATGGGGCTCCTTGGACTTGCTGCACTCCGCGGGCGCGTCCTCCGAGCGCTTGCCCTTCTTGCCGTCGAAGATCGCCCACACGGCCTCCTCTCCTGAGGCGAAGCTGGTGGCGATGTCGAACAACTCGTTGGAGTCCGCGGGCGGGCTGCGTCCCAGCTCTCGCACGAGTTCCCGACACGTGGTGCCTTCGAGGAAGGCGTGCACGATTTCGGATTGCGCCACACTGGGGAGCTCTGTACAACGCTTGGAGAAGCGCCGTATGAAGTCCCGCAGCGATTCGCCGGGCTTCTGGGTGCAGGAGCGCAGGTCCCAGGAATTTCCAGGGCGCACGTACGTGCCCTGGAAGTTGCCCATGAACGTGCGGACCAGATCATCCCAATTGTGGATTTGGCTGGCGGGCAAGTGCTCGAGCCATGTCCGGGCCGCATCGCCGAGGTGCAGGGGAAAGTTGCGGATGATGACCTCGTCGCTGGTGGCCCCGCCCAGCTGGCAAGCCAAGCGGTAGTCGTTGAGCCACACGCGGGGATCCGTCTCCCCATTGTATTTGACGATGGTCGAGGGTTGACGAACGCGCTGGGGGAAGGCCGCCGCGCGGATCTCCCGGCTGAACACACAGGTCCCTGGGGGCTCCGGCGTCGGGGAGCGGTCCTCGCCGCTGTCGTAGCGTCCGCCCCGTCGAGGGTGGTAGCCCACCGCTGCTCGGGCGTCCGCCTTGCTCGTGCGCCTGGCGTTGATGATGTTGCGGGCGTCACCGTCCAGCACTTTGCGCGTGTCGAGGAGCCGTTCCTTGGCCGCTACGCGTCCCGAGTTGGCGGGGCGTCCCGCAGCTTCGTCCGCGTGGACCGAGGGTTCACCCCCTTGTGCGGCCCCGTCACCCCGCGCATCCCCTTGCTGGCGGATGCGTGAGGCTGAGCTTTCGGCCTGCTGGACGGCCGCCTGCTCGATGAGGGCCTGCACCTCGCGCAGCAGGTTCCGCGCCTTAGGGGTCGAGGGTGCTGGCATAGCCCGCAGCAGCGTTGCGGCGGCGACGAGCTTCTGACTTGCCCGTGGAGGTATGTCGGGGTCGTCGGCGTTGATGCAGTCGCGGGCACTCGCTCGCCCGGCTCCCGCACGCGTTCGCCGCGAGCGGAAGCTTCTCTGCCATCGAGGCGCGGAGCGGCCGCACCGTGCGGTACTCCTCGCGCGCTTAGCCTCGAGCTCGCGGGCTTGGGCCGCCGCGCGTTGGCGTCGGCTCCGGCGAGGGGTGCTTGGTCCCGCGGCTTGGCGTGGAGCGATCCCCAGGGCGGGCGTGATCTCCCCCGTCGCCGGCGCCCACCGCTCGGTGGCGTTTGCGGGTCGTTGGCGACGACGACGCGGCACTCCCGCGCGGGATCGTAACTCCCGTGCCGGAGTCATCGGAAAGCGGCCCGAACCGGAGTCCGTAGCGTCAAGGAAACGCCTGAACATGACTGGGTCCGGCACGCCGGAGAAGTCCCATTCCACATACCCGTGGCGGTTGGCGGGCAGCAACACGTCGATGGAACCTAGGGACGACTCGTCAACCGCTGAGGCGCCGGGATCCCTGGCGACGAAGACGTGACGGCCAGGCGGAACCCTGCGCATCGTGGTGTTGATGTTTGCGTTGTAGGCCGACGTGGCACCACGCAGCCCAATGGGGATGCGCGGTCCGGAGACCGTGCGCTGTCCCGCCGGGATGGTGGTGATCGTGGCGGCGGGCGCGCCGTGCCGAGAGGCGGCGCGCTCGGCTCGCCGTCGCTCGGACCGCGCCCGGCGCGACCGCGGCCCGGAGCGGCGGCGACGTCGTGGCGTTGACGGGTCCGCGGCATCCGTGCTGCGGGCGTCCGCGCCGTGGTGGTGCGTGTAGCGGGGACCGGGGGCGGACCCGGCCGGCGCCGCGCGCGGAGCTCCTCGCGGTTGGTGAGGCGCATGAGGTAGCCGTTCCTCGTGGCCTGAAAGTTCAGGCCCCCGAACCAGATTTCGAACCCGGCGGGGAGGGGGTCCGAGCTGCCCATGCAGTAGCGTGTACCACGGTACTTAGTACGGATCACCATGGAGGGAGTTGACGGATTGACCTTAGGCGCTCGGATTGCCCCACGGTGGGCGCCAACTGTCGGTGCGGAATGTGGTCCCGACACTAACCAGTAATAAGCACCGTGGTCTATCCCTCAATGGTCGATGCTAAGCAACAAGAGACACAGAGTTTTATCCTGGTTCCGGCCGGTGGGCCGTACGTCCAGCAGTGGCGTGCTCAAGGCACTATATTACTTAGCACCGGGGGTGCCTGTAGTGGGGCTGCTACAAGCAAGGCGGGAGAGGAAGCCTGGCTTCCAAGTCCCTGATGTAGTGGCTGAAGATGTTGTGGGAGAATTGGGGAGCAAGTGCGTGGCGCGGCTTTGTCTCCCTCTTGTGTTGTGTCCGTGTCCCTCCCGCGGCGGGGAGGGTTCGTCCCCCCTTTTATAGATCAAGGAGGGAGCGAATCACATGCGCGCCGCTCTATTTAGCTACGTGAAGGGGCGTGGCGTGCATGCTGTAGAGTGGGCGGCCGTCCGGACGATCCTTGCGGCGATCCGGCCATCATGGCCTATCTTGTACCCGAACGCGGGCGGCTTCGAGGGTAGAAGGGCGGCGGATGGGTGTGGCGTCTTCTGATAGGCTCGAGGGAGGCTGGCGACGTTGGCCCGTACGGAGTACAGGAGTAGGTAAAACGGCGTCCCGTTCCAATACGTTCCACAGTGCTGGAGTTGTTGCTACAGCGCCTGGCGTGCGCCCGCACGCGCGGGGGCGGCAGCCATGCCGTAACAGTGGCAGGTATGGCGTCCCACCGGCCTAGCGCCTCCACTTAACCCTGTAAGGTCACAAGAAAGCAAATCGAGGGTGCAGCCGGCCCCCCTTCGAGGGCTCGGCGCGTCAGCCGTACTAGAGCAGGTGCACGGCGTCTCGGGACTGGCACCGGCCCTGCTGCACAGTCCCTCCCCACAGTGATGGGGATGGGCTCCCTCTTGGGGAGTTGGTGCGGCGGCACGGGGCGCGAGCCCCGGCGCATGATGGCGGCCGTCCCGCCGGTGTCGGGCGTTAAATGCCCGCGTACGGGGGCGGGCGTATGCGTGCGGGCGCCCTCGAGCGAGGCGGACCCCGGTTGAGGGCGGGGCGGACCCTCGAGCGAGGCGGAACCTGCTCGAGGGGAGCGGGCCCTCGAGCGAGGCGGAGCCCGCTCGAGGGAAGCGTGCCCCCTCGAACGGGACGGAGCCCGCCCGAGGGAGGCGCGCATCCTCGAGCGAGGCGAAGCCTGCTCGAGGGGATCTTCAAGAGGGCCGCCTTGGTGGGCCGTTGAGGTCCCCGCGGCCTGGGCCGTATCCTGCATGGTTAGGCAAAGCGTGTTTGGCTTTGTTGCGGGTTTTAAGTGGGGATTTCCCGGTTGTTAAAGGGGACCCCTAGGGCTGTCCCCGACAAGCGTTGTTTGGATTTCCTCTGGTAGAGCTTGAGTTCCTCTTTCTCTTGTTTCGGTAGCTGGATTATTCTCCACTAATGGGCTTGATGATGAAGGAGTTTGATCCTGAAAGGGTAACATTGCCGAATCAAGAGTGGTTCATTGAAAGTAAAGAAGATAACAGAGTTAAGTGCATCTACTTACTTCATGCCTGACTTCCTGAACAGGGGCAAGGTTTTGTTCAGTTTCAGTGGGGATTTCTTGAGCCACTGGTGAAAGAGGAGTCTGAGGAGCTCTTGGCAAAGCTGAGGCTTCTGTTTGAAAAGGTACTGTGCGCTCTCGGCATTTACGAAGCTTCGGTCGAAGAGGAGGTGGATTTACCTCTGTTATGGTTGGGTTTTCTTCCTGGCCAACAGGGAATTGAACCCTTAAAGGACTGGAAGCCTCTGATTGGATTGAAGGGTTCATCTCTGGTGAAGCTGGTGCCTCTGTTTGAGCAAGAGGTGACTGGGTCCCTGATGAGGATGAGATCTCTATTTGAGCAGATGGCTCGGCCCTTGATGGACTTACATGAGGGACAGGGATATCCACAGGATGATTTGCCAGTGCTTCTTCTGCGAGTACCAGATTAAAGGTAAATGCCAGTGTTGATCTTTGAGGAAAAGGTTATAAAGGTCATACCAGTATATGGAGCATTGACAGGTTTTGAAGCTGAAGGCTGCTGAATTCTAGTCTGAAATTACACGAGATGAGATTTGTCAGTAAAGAGTATTCTTGTGATCAAGAAAAAGGAAATTTTACCTCAACAAGGACTTTTTGATGGTTCTCTTCCTCTTGGTAGCTGGAGGTGCAATCAGAGACAGGCCTTTTCTCTTGTCAGCAGTGGCACTGGAGAGAATTGGGTCCATTATGGCATACTTAGCCATCAGTTGAGCCAAAGTTGGGGATTTAAATCCCAGAGCTGAGATTGGGTATACTGCATTATAAGCAATTGTCCTAGCTCGAGGGGCAGGCACTGTATTCTGCAGAGAATTCATGGTTAGTAAAAGAAATGTCAAATCTGAAGAGGAAGACAACTATGTTACCTCTGAAGTTGGCTGAAAATCAGGCATCAGCCCTAAACAAAATGAGTGCACTGGCTCACTGAAAATATGGTCATGAAATTCTTGCCACCAAGAGTTGAAGGTGGGATGCGCTATTGTTCTGGGTGTGATAGGACAGGTGTAAATAGTCGGGCTGCATTCATATTGAAAAACCCTTCTGGATTGTGCAGTCTCTTTGATTTCTTCTCTGGGTTTGAGGAATTCATGGAGAAATAGTCTTGGAGGCATCTGGCCACATCCAAGCTGTCGAGCCACTATATTTGGCTGATAGTATTCATAAGTGCTGTGATTGAACCTCCCTTTACAAAATTCAGCTGGCAAAGAACATGGATGGATCAAGATGTTAAAGATCTCTATAAACCTTCTATCTTGGCGTCCAGTCTCGAAAGAAAATTCACAGGGGAGAGTTAAATTGTCATTATCAAGATAAGGAAGCCAGAGAGGGTTAGGGAAGCCTTTGAAAAAGAGCTCAAAAAGCTGGCTGACATTCTGATTGATGGAAACAGTTGAAGTAGCCTCTCCATAGGTTTGGCATCCTCTGGTGATCTGAGTTTCCCCCTCATGATAGCTGGATGAAGAAAAAAACCGGTTGTTGAGGTCAATGCCGACAATCTGGTGCATGTGCAGTTGCAGCCACATCTGTACAAACCAACAAGGGCCGTTGACACATAGTATCTTCTGGCCGGTATGCATTTGGGTGACAGTCTGATGAAGCATATGGTATACACTACCCTGGAGGTATTTTCCAAGAGGAATGCGTTTACCACCGACCAACCGAGTAGCCATTACAATGTGATTCGCAGTGGGTTCATTGGCTTTACCACGAAAAATAAATCCGCACAACCACATATTCGGGAATGCTCGTACTCAACTTCACCCGGGGGACCGTCCTTCATGTGATTTTGGATATATAATTTATATCCACTTCCTGGTTTCACCCCTGTTTGTCTTGTGGAGCCTTTGTAGTCCCAGGGGTACACGGATCCTGAAACGTCAAGGCCGGTAATCATGTAGACATCGGCCAGAGTTGGGGACATTGGGCCGTGACCAAAGAGGAAGGCATTGACGCCATTTGACCAAAAATGACAAGCTGCTATCAAAAGGTCTTCGTTCTTCGGGGTCTCGGCCAAAGAAAGCTCCAAACATTGAGCAATGCGGAGGCTGTACCAAGTTTGGGTCTTGACACTGTTATCCGCAAGCACCCTTTTGTACCAGTTTCTCCAGCCTGCAATTGGGGGCAAAGGCCAGTTCTTGAAGGCGTCTTGCCACAAAGAAGGCTTAGATAAAGCTGCTTTGAAGGGGATTCTTTGGGATTCGGCTGCGATAAACTCGCGAGGATCGGAAATTCCCACATGACCAAGGAAGTAAGACGTCGAATTGGCCTCAGTGCAGATTAAAAGCTCGGTGGAAAGCTCCTGTTGAGAGAAGGCAGAAAAGAAATCTCAGGTAACAATCGAAAAGTTAGTGCCGAATGAAGCTTACGGGGATGGAATTTACCTGAGCGGCTTGATTTTGACCTGCCATTGGAGATTTGAGCTTGGGGGAAAGATGACCTAGGGTTTGGATCTGGACGGAGGCTCCGATGGATTGCGGGGAGAGAGAATAGGTGTTGAACAGATTCAATTTGAAGACGTTGGCGATTGGAGTCAATTTCGGAATAAAATCACTTTTATCCCGTAATTGAAGGGGCATATGTTAACACCAAAATTTGGCACAGGAAGGAGTCTGAATTGTGGGCCCAGCTTGATGAAAAATCCGTCCGGAAGAAGGAAGGTTTCTCCAGAAAGATTCGACAAAGGAGCCTGCGGTTGGCAATTTGCTTCCGTTCGGCAAGGAAACTGTTTGCGCTGATTTTGTGGGATTGCGTGATGACGTGGCCTGAGCGGAAGGGACGAATGGATGGATAAGCGATTGCACTTAGAGATAAATTAGGTATCAAATATTGTGCGCGTAGTCCATTCGACATGCCGTGACAGGGTATAAATATAGACCCTGAATGTATGTAATGGTATTCGAAACATTCTCAATACAAACCGGCTTTTACGCCAAACCCTTGAGTCCTTTGTCATGTCGTCGAGTTCTTCGAGAGGGTTCATCGATCCGTCAACCTCTGTAAGTACCGGCAACCTTGTATCATGTCTAGTATCATGCGGTGGATTTAGATCGTGATGCAAGTAGTCTTGTTACCATGCTTAGTATCATGCGGTAGATTCAAGCTTGGTTCAAGAAGGTTTCTTGTTAGATCATGAGCCATGCGGTGGGCTAAGATCTAGATTGGAGCTAGTTATCGGCTCTATTGGATTTTGGCAAAATTCAATAGATTCATTAAGTTATCCCGTGTTGCTTTGAGTTTTACTTTATGTTTAAATTCATGTAACACATCTTTGCCCAATCTAGATTGGTTTGAATCGGCTTTGAATCTTATGCGATTCGAGTTCGTACCCCTGGCTTAAATAGCACGTGGATCACATGTTCCCTAATAGCCGAAACCGAATCGATCTAGGTTGTTACGTGTTGCGGGTTCAAGCTTGTCAAATCTTGTATAAATCTTGAAAGAACTGGGTATCATGCGGTAGATGCAGGTTTTTGGGTTGTTTTGGAGCTAATCATCCGGTGGATTAGATTTCGATTCAATCTGATAGATTTATCTTCTTTGGTAATGTTTGTTCCTTCTTCATGGACCCCGATTCGGCTGTTCAGCCGTATTCGGTTATGCTTTCACGAGTAAAACGCGTTTATAAGTTATGCTTTAAATATTGTATGCTTTTAGCTTTCCATATATAGATTGTATCATGCGGTGGATAGATCTATTTGTGGTTAGTGGTGTGATTTTCAAACAAGTTGTATCATGCGGTGGATAGATTTGCTTGGCATCATACTTGACGGGTTTTAAAGTACCTAGACATGCGGTAGACTAGTGCTTTGGGCCTATGCATGCTTGTTTATTACATGTTTATGATCATGTTTTACTTTATTTATTGTTCGTTGTTATTTGTACACGAGGATCGGTCATGGTTTTGTGTGTGCGCGGGTTTTGTCCAGATAGAGACCGATCTTTCGTCATGCTTACATCATCCGTTCGGCTATGTCATGTTTTGCACTTTAAAGCTCCCGAATGGTTTCAGTTTGCTTGCAGATAGCTTCTTATAGCTATATGTCATCTCACTTGGCTTTATGGCCGTAAATATGGAACTGTCTGGTACCACCCGACAAGTTCCAAGCTTTGGAATTTAACTACTTCGTCTTTTGTTAATTTTCAGGGAAAATTGACTGGCACGTGTAACACCCTAATTCTATTAAAAATTTGGCTTTATTAAAATTTGCTAGCAACCATTTATTTGCTTAAGGAATATAAGGTTGTTTTATTTAATTTTAGGCATTTAAATCTTTTCTAAAATAAAGTTAATGAAATATAGGATTTATTTGTCGCATACATGCTGGAGCATTATTTTGGTTGCCTGGAATTCAAATTCAAAATTTGAATTCTATCTGCTTGGAGCCTTTTTCCTAAAATCCCAAAACCTTATCTCCTTAACCCCTACCCCTTTCCCCTTCTAGCCCAGCCCCGGCGACACACGGCGGCCCGCCCGCACCGCGCGGCCCGGCTCGCGCGCGCGCCGGCCTTCCGCCCGGCGACCGCTCCGCCCGGCCAAGCCGCGCCGGCCCGCTCCGCCACCCGCGCCCCGAGTCGGCCGACGAGAGGGGCCCACTTGTCATCCCTCCCCCGCCGCGTCGTCCCCGGGCCGGACTCGCCTCCGAGTCCGACCGCGCCGCGCCGCCTCGAGTCCGGCCGCGCACGCCTCGGACGCGCGTGGCCCGCACGCCAAGGGACCGCGCCGGGCTGGCGAAGCCGCCGCCGCCTCCCCGGACCCCCACCCGAGCCGCCCTAGCCTCTTGCGCCGCGCCTGCCGAAACCCTAGCCGCGCCGCCGTTTCGAGCTCTCCGCCGCCGCCGGTCGAATCCCGCCGCCGTCGTCCTTCCGCCGCCAAGGAACCGCACCGGGAGCCGCGCAAGGAGGTAGGGAACCCGCTGTCGGTGTTGCTTGTTGTCGACCCCGAGCACCTCGTCGCCCTAGCGCCGTCGCCGCCGGAGTCCGCGCCCGCGCCGCCGCGTCGACCCGCCGCTCCGCCGCATCTCCGCCGCGGCCGTTGGCCCCGCTCGGCTCGGCCGCATGCTCGCGCGCCGCGCCTAGACGCCCTCCGCGTCCCAAACCGTGGCCGGAAACCCTAGATTGGGGTTCCCGCCGGTGAGTCCACCGCCGCCCGTCGCCGCTCGCCGCCGCCGGCTTGTGTCCGCCGCCGCCCGTCGCTTGCGCAAGTCCTCGGCCGCCAGATCGTGATCCAGTGGCCAGAATCAAGCCGCGCCGCCGCAAACCGCCACAGCCATCAGATCTAGATCCAACGGATCTAGATCGGGTCAACCCGAGTCAGCCGGTCAAACCCGCCGCCAGCCCTGGCAATTTTGCAGAAAAGCCCCTGAGTTTTCTTTATTTACAAAAATACCCTCCCACCTTAGAAGTTTTCTTACAGTTTAGTCCTTTTTCTTTATTTTAGCCCGAAACCTTTTCAAATCTTCGCAGATTAGTCCCTAAACCTTCCCGAAGCCATAACTTGGTCGTTTTAGCTCCGATTTTAGCGTTCTTTTTGTCCACGCGTTCGTCTCGAAGCGTAGATTAGTTTTATGCTACTGTTTAGATCTGTTTGATCTGTTTGGTGACTGTTTCTTATTTATTCCTATTGTATGCTTGTATGTGATGATTGTGGACCGTAGAGAGCGATTCGTTCGAGGGATTTGAAGATCAAGTCGTGCAAGAGTTTGAGCAGCAAGGCTTTGTTGAAGGCAAGTATTCCTTGATGCATGCCCGCTTGTCCTACGTAACATGCATTTAAAATTCACTGTTTTTACTTTTCGCTTGCATTAATTTGATGGGAACCTATTAAGGATCATGCCTAGCTTTTTACTACCTTTACCTTGATACCGGGAATTAAATTAATCTTGTGGTAGTTATTGCTTAGCATGCTCAACTGGGAATTGGTATTAATCTACTTGGTTACCTTTTTGTTATTCTATGTTCCGTTTATGATCTTTTACTTTGCAAGACCACTTTAATGTGTAATCGGAACATGGAGAACCACCCAGGAAAACAGTACAACCACAAGAACTAATGGGCAATGGTCTTGGCTGAATAATTAGGAACTTTAGCTTGGGATGGTCTTACCTGATAAGGACAAGGGATCGGCGGTACTGTGGGGTATGGACTCGCTCTAGCAGGGGGTTGGGTGAGTTATTCTTTTATGGTGGGGTATCGACCGCTAGGGGACTTTATACCTTGCTAATCGATCCGGACCTTGTGGGTCATAACTTGCTAGGGAACCTTTGTAAAGGCCTTGTAGCGTCCCTATGCAATCATACCTCGGAAGTGTGATATGGTGTCTTGCAAACACCGCATGGTTGGGTCCAAAGTTCTTCGGAGCTTTTACGCTGCTTGTGGGTAAAGATGTACAACCTCTCGCAGTGTTAAACTAATCGATTAGCCGTGCTCACGGTCAAGAGCGGCCTGGACACTCACATGATTAAATTATGGAACTTTAATGTTTAAATTGTTGTTTTATTCTTTATTTATGATATTTATATCTTACTAATTGGGTTGGTATGAACTTACACCTTTAGTAATCAGGTTGCTAATAAAACTTGACCAACTAAAATGCTAAAGTGCTTGAACCTTAGCCATCTACCATATGGCCTTGCATGTTATGTTGTTTTCCCTTGCTGAGTACGATATGTGCTCACGCTTGTTAATTCTCTTGCATCTACAATACCCGGATTTGCTTGCTCGGACCGGGGAGAACTTTGAAGATATTCCAGGAGATTTCCAGGAGTTCTAGGTGTGCGTAGTCTTCAGTCAGCTGCCTGTGGAGGCATTTTGTCCGCTGCGAGAACTCATTTATTTAAGAATCGTTTAAGACTATGGTTTGTAATAACTCTTTATTCGCGTGGCACTGTATTTAGTATTCATAATGTCTAAGCGTGTGTGTAACTTGATCCTGGCGCACACGTGATCAATGCATTCGGTTTTGCCTTTAAAACCGGGTGTGACAGCACGTCTTGGAATCTCTTCGCGTGTGAAGCTAGCTTGTTCGGCTTGTTGTGTGCTTGGCGTAAGGTGCAGATTTTGTGCCAACAAATTCTTTAGGTTGTTTTCGGGACCTTTCTCTTGGGGATCTGATGGGGGAAATTTGTGGGAACCCTTCGTGGTTCTTTGGGCTGTGATTCCCCTCCCAAATCCGTGAGTAAAGGGGCTCGATTTTGGGGTTTTCCGAGTTCTAGGGTTTGTGGTGTTCTTGGCGGGATTTCTTCGATTCCTCCTTTTTGGACAAGTTTTGGTGGGATTAAACTTGGCTATGGACTCCTCATGAGGTGGTCCTAATATCCCCAAAGTCTTTTTCAAGTCCGTGGAGCGATGCGGGAGATCGAGGTTTGGATTTGAGGGAGTTGACCCGCGGGTGCTGTTCATCCCGAGCTGCCCAGGCTACACCGGTCTGACCGGTGCAACCCTCGTGGGTTTTTGCTCGAGTGAACATCTGGGTGTGTTCGCTGTTGTCCTGTGTTGCTGCTGTTTCGAGTTAGGGTCAGTTTGGTGGTCGGTTGGCCTGTTTGGTGCTTTGGGGGCTTTCAGGCTATGACTGGTCTGACCGGTGTGTCTCACCGGTCTGACCAGTGTGGAGCACTTAGTGAAAGTTGCTCAGTTTCACCAGCAGGGACCGGTCTGACCGGTGGTGCTCACCAGTCTGACCGGTGTTGGTATGTAGACTCGAGGTTTGGTGTTCCGCTGCGTTCTCGGGGCGGAAGGTTGTGTGTTGGTTCCTAGGTCCAGTGGCACTCCAGTGGCTACGTGGGCTTGGCCAACTTGGGTAGTGAGTCGGAGACGTGTGTTGGAAGCCGTGTTCATCTTGTTGGAGTTTCCATCTCCTTCGAGAAGAATTTTTATCGGCTCCCATTCACCCCCCCTCTCTGGTTCGCCGTATCGGTCCTTCAAGTGGTATCAGAGCAGGTTTGGGTCTTTGTTGACTCTAACCAGTCTAAGATCCAAGGATGGCGTACAAGGAACGGGGTTCGGGTCCTCCACACTTCGATGGCAAGAACTACCAGATGTGGAGTAAGAGGATGGGTGTGTTCCTCCGCGGAAAGGGTCAGATCCTTTGGGATGTCACGGTGGCCACAGGCTATGTCCAGCCGATGGACTTCCTCGCTCCAGGATCGAGGGACAGATTCGACGCCAACAACAAGGCGGTCGACTACTTGTTTCGTGCTTTGTGTCAGCCTGAGTTCGATCGGGTGCACACCGAGCACTTGGCATGTAGGATTTGGACGGTGCTGAAGGAGGCTCATGTTGGGAATGCCCGTGTTCGAGGGCACGGATGTATGCGACCTACCGGAGAGAGTACGAGAACTTCACTCATCTCCCCGGTGAGTCCATCGATGCCTTGTTTCAGAGGTTCATGGTGGTTGTGAACAACATGAGGGCCAATGTGGACGTGCTCCCGTACGATGATCATGTTAGAGCGGTCAAGCTCTTTGTTGACGGTTAATAATTGTATCAAAGTTCGTTCGTGACTCGCAAGCGTACAAGTCTCCCGTCGTAGTCAAGGGACCCTTCTTCCCTCGAGTGGTGAACCCAAGGTATCGAATCCGTGGAACAAATGTGTGACGCAAGACTTAAACTATTAAAGCCAAATAACTGCAATCTTCAATAAAGAACCTAATGCATCTAAGTAAAAGACACAAAACAGATCTAATCTACTAAAAACCGGAGAAAACAAAGTAAGATTAGGTAGATAAACCGATCTAGAGGGATCGGGGTAAGCCTTTTGTTGAAGTTCCAAGCAAGAGAAGAAGTAGCAAATCGAATCTTAATAAAAGCCTCTTTAAATCGTGGTTTCCCGTCCAAATCCGAAAACATCCGCCTTTCGAGACCCCCGTTCTGTCACAACGTATCCCTATTCATGCGGGGAGCTTAGGGCGAGTCAAAAGACAAGTCGAGATTCTTTCGGAAGATCCGGCGTGTACCTCTAGCCACCGCGGCTACAAGAACACCCTATGTAATCTATCGCGCGAATAGAATTGGAATAAGCAAAGCCGATCGAAAAACGAAATCTTCGAGGAAACACTTGATCGCTAGGAAAAAGATTCAACTTGATAATTCAACTATGACAATGATACATACACAAGATCACCACCGGGATCCTTCCTTGATCTTGCTTCTAGCTCCGGGAACTCCGACGTGGTCTTCCGTGCAAGGTTCCCACGTCGGCTAGGGAAACCCTAGTCAACTAGCTCGACCCTCTCCTCTCCTAGACGGTGTCCCTCTCTTCTCTGCTTCTCGGCGGCCGAAGACGAAATCTTCTCTCGCGTGGCTCTCGGTCGGGGGACTATAAATAGCCCGATTGGCGGCTAGGGCAAAGGACGACGGATTTGGGCCCAAAATGGGCTGGGGCCGACCGGACCGGGCCGGCCGGCCCGGGCCCATTTAGGCCCGGCCCCGTGGGCTCCTTTGCCCGAGGTCGGTTCCCTTGCTTCTGGATGCTTCCCCCTTCGCATGTAGGTCCATGTCGTCGGTTTCTCTCCGAATTGGACTCAACTCCTTGTCTTGCAAGATTCGAGCACTTTTCTCGGTCGGGTCCCCGGAGTTTGTCGTCTTCTCGGATCAAGTCCCCGGCTTCTTGGAGTTAATTTTGCTTCATTGCATGACTTGTTCGGGACTTCAAGGTCTTGTCATGAGGTGCTTGATGAACTTATCCCGAAAGTCTTGCATTCAACACTAAAACCCTGCATAAACATTAAACTCCAAAACCGACATGCACACGTGAACTTGTTATACCACGGGGGTTAGTACCAATGGATAAGGTATAAAACTCATGCCAACACCGAAGGTAAACTCATGGCTAGGTTGACGGATTTTCACCGTCAACACTCTTACACTCTTTGGATCGTACGATTTGGGTGGAAAGTTCGAGGCCATTGTGGAGTCAGAGAAGTATGATACTCTGACGGTGAACGAGCTGTTCTCGAAGCTCAAGTCGGCTGCGGTGGATAGGGGCATGACCACCAAGCTCGAGGGACCGACTGATTCCCATAGTCTTGCCCTCGTTGGTGGTCTGAAAGGAAAGGCTAACACTAACCCATCCACCAGGATGTTCTCTCTTTCCTCTTTGATGTCTATGCCAGATGAGGAGTTCGACGTGCTTGGAGAGGACGAGCTGGCGCTCCTGACGAGGCGGTTCAAGAGGCTGCACGAGAACCGAGTGAACATGAGGAGGAACATGAGGACATGCTTCCAGTGCGGCAAGCCGGGACACTTCGTCACCGACTGCCCGGAGAAGGTCGAGAACAAGGACGGCTACAAGCACAAGCCGAGGAACGATGGCAAGTACCGGTCAAGGCGTGACCACAAGAGCAAGCACAAGAACAAGTACAAGGACGAGTGACGATCGAGGAAGAAGGAGAGCCGAGGCAAGGCCCGAGCGATGGTTGGAGCGAGCGACGTCGACTCCAGTTCCGCGTACTCCATCTCGAGCTCGAGCAGCAGTGAAGACGAAGGTGATCATCGCAAGAACAATAATTCTTCCAAGAACCTGAGCGGGCTGAGCTGCTTCGCGAGATACGGCTTCTGCACCATGGCACTGAGCTCCGGCAGCAAGAAGAGCACACAGAGCGACTCGGACTCCGATTCCGACGACGAGGTGCGTGATGAACTTCCCTTCTTGCGCCAGGAGAATGAGAGGCTTGGCACTTTGCTTGATAACCGTGATGACATGCTTAGAGAGGCCAAGAAAATGAGAAAAGAGCTTAGGGCTTCACTCGAGGATGCTAGGACTAGAGTGGCTAAGCTAGAGACACAGGTGCTTGATAGCAAGCTTGAGATTGATTCCCTTAAGGCTAGCCCTGTTGTTTCGGATGAGGTTGATTGTGCTGATTGCTCCATCTTTCTTGCTGATCTTGCTTTGTTTAAGGAGAAGCATGCCTCCAAGTGTGAGGAACTAGATGTGCTTAGGGTTGAAGTGGCTGAGCTTAAGTCTAGACCTGCTTTGCTAGGTGCTTGCACTTCTTGCCCTGTTTTACATGCTAAGATTGATGAGATGCATGCTTACACTAGTTCTCTTGAGGCTAAGCTGAAAGAACCCATGCCTACATCATGCTCTACCTGTGAAATGCATGCTTTGAAAAATCTGGAACTTGCACATTATGTTGATCGTTTGCAGGATGAGAATGATGAGCTGAGGAAGTTGATGGGTTGGTTTTCTGGTCATGAGCCTCAGTTGAGGATGATGATCGAGGCATTTAAGAGGCAGGATGGTGAGGGACTTGGGGCAAACAAGGTTGGTGAGGGAAGGGGAGAGAATATCCCAGAGCCACCAAAAACCCACCACAAAAATGATTTCCCCCCAAAACCTAACCATGTTAGGAACCGACTAGACACAACCCCAGCTCCACCTGTGTTTCCTACACCCACAAATGATCTACAAAAGTCTATCAAGTTTGTGAGCACTTCGGGGAAAGTGTTCTTTGGGAAAGAAAGTGAGAAGGATAGTGAGGGGAAACCGGTGGAGGAGTTGAGTGGAGAGAAACCTAGTGAGCAGCCACATCCCAAGCCTAAGCCTAAGCTTGTGAGGTTCCATTGTGGCTATTGTGGGAGAGATGGCCATAAGGATGAGTTTTGCTTCAAGAGGAAGCGAGAGGAGAGAATGGCAAAGGAGTGGGCTAACAAGGACAAGTACCACATTTCCGATGGTGTACTTGAGCCTCGTGTGCAGATGCCCAGGGCCAAGGTGAGTGTGAGGACAGTTCGAGCTTGGGGAGAGCGGAAGGCAGTTGGAGGCGCTGCTGCCCAGGTCACACCGGTTAGACCGGTGTGGGGCACCGGTCTGACCGGTGCAAGCCTGGACAGGCAGCAGTTCGGGTTTCGTACTCGTACAAGTGCGAGGGTTGTTTCTGGAGGTCGAGGTTCTGGTGGTTGGGCTGGAGAGTTTGCAGGTGGTTAGGTTGCTAGGCGTTCTCCCCCTCGAGTTCACTACGGGGATGGGAGGAGTCGTAGCTTTGAGAAGGAGAGGAGGGACGCGTCCACGGGTTCTCTTTCGTGGTTTTGGTCCTCCTCCGAGCGAGAGAGGGTGGTTCCCTCGGGGTGGTTACCGTGGTGGTGTTTGTGGAGGTAGCTTTGGTAGGAGAGATGCTTTGGTTGGTGCTAACCCGACTCTCGAGCAAATGGCTCGGCCTTTGGTTTTACTCTTTTGGTACTAACCCCGGTCTTTGAGTCGTTTGTTCGCTCACGTGCTCGTTTTTGAATTTCAGGTGGGAGACTTGAAGAACATTTGGTTGATTGACTCCGGTTGCTCGAGGCATATGGCCGGAGACAGGGGGTGGTTCTCATGTCTCGTCCCGGTGGTGACAAAGAGGTACATCACCTTTGGGGACAATGGGCGTGGGCGTGTGCTTTCAGAAGGTGAGATCAAAGTGAGTGACAAGATCACTCTGAGGCGTGTTGCTCTTGTTCAATCGCTGGGGTAAAATTTGCTTTCTGTGTCCCAATTGTTGGATGAGGGCTTTGAGGTGTTGTTTCGGCCAGGTGGCTCTCGAGGGGACCATGTCTGTATGGTCGTTCCCGAGGGTCAGGTGTTTCGTGCTGATTTTTCTCAGTCTTCGGGTGTGGAGCGTTGTTTCTTGGCTGTTTCTTCGAGTGAGTTGTGTAAGTGGCATAGGAAGTTGGGTCACTTGAGCTTTGACCTTTTGTCGCGCTTGACTAAACTCAATTTGGTCCGAGGATTGCCACGATTGAGGCTTGAGAAAGAGTTGGTTTGTGCGCCGTGTAGGCATGCCAAGATGGTAGCCTCTTCTCACCTGCCTCTCACCAATGTGATGACTGAGCGTCCATGTGAGCTGCTCCATATGGACCTTGTTGGCCCAGCTCGTGTGCGTTCTGCGGGTGGGAAGTGGTATGTCCTTGCTGTGGTGGATGACTATTCTCGGTATGCGTGGGTGTTCTTTCTCGAGGATAAGGGGGAGACGTTTGGTTTTGTTCGAGATCTAGTCTTGAGGTTGAGGAACGAGAGGCACGGAGATGCCATACGAGCAATCCGTAGTGATAATGGCTCGGAATTCAGAAACTCTCATTTTGAAACCTTTTGCCATGACTTGGGTCTTGAGCACTAGTTTTCGAGTCCGTATACGCCTCCCCAGAATGGTGTTGTGGAAAGGAAGAACAGGACCTTGTGTGAGATGGCTCGGACGATGCTTGATGAGCATAGGACTCCGAGGAGGTATTGGGCTGAGGCGGTGAATACCGCGTGCTATGTGTCAAACAGGATCTACCTCATAGTGCACAAGAAGAAAACATGCTATGAGTTGATGCATGGTCGCACACCCAAGGTGAGTCACTTCCATGTCTTTGGTTGCAAGTGTTTCATTCTGAAGAAAGGCAGGAAGTTGGATAAGTTTGAGGCTAGGTCTGTCAATGGTATTTTCTTTGGTTATGCATCTCACTCTAGAGCATATCGTGTGCTCAATCTTGAAACTAACCAAATTGTGGAGACTTGTGAGGTAACCTTCGACGAGACAGAGCCACGTAGTCAGCTTGTCTTTGAGTGTGCAGGTGATGATGAGCTTGGCGAGGAGATCTTTCAGGAGGAGGAGCATGAACATGGAGAGGATGAAGATGGCGGTGTGATGCCCCCGGCTGAACATGTACCCACTACTTTGACTATGGTGATGGACTGACCATCTACTACACCTACGACGACAAATCGAGAACGAGGAGAAGCTGATGTTGAGGGGGAGGTAGCATCGAGGCGAGAACCTCCCCGGCGAGTACAAGTGGATCACCCAGCTTCGAGGATCATCGGCGACATGAATAAACGCACTACACGGTCGGGGGTTCGAAACAATTCCCATTTCGCTCATGCTGCATTTGTTGCTACTTTTGAGCCCAGAGACATTGGACACGCACTATCTGATCATAATTGGGTTAATTCGATGCATGAGAAGTTGGAGAACTTTGAGAGGAATCAGGTGTGGGAGTTGGTTGACCCTCCCCCAGGGTGCAAGCCGATTGGTACAAAGTGGGTGTGGAAAAACAAAGAGGGAGAGAAAGGTGAGGTTGTGAGAAACAAGTCGAGGCTTGTTGCTCAAGGGTTCAGTCAGAAGGAGGGGATTGATTACGAGGAGACCTTTGCTCCCGTAGCCCGTTTGGAGGCAATAAGGATCCTTCTAGCTTTTTCCGTGGCGAAAGGGTTCAAGTTGCACCAAATGGATGTGAAGAGTGCTTTTCTGAATGGTGTGTTGGAGGAAGAAGTGTATGTGAGGCAACCTCCGGGGTTTGAGAGTGAGAAGTACCCCACCGGGTGTGCAAGTTGAGGAAGGCGCTGTATGGGTTGAAGCAGGCGCCTAGAGCTTGGTATGGTAGGTTGAGGGGGTTCTTGTTTGAGAGAGGTTTTGAGATGGGGAAGGTCGATCAGACCTTGTTTTTGCTGAGGCAGGGCAGAGATATTCTGATTGTGCTGGTGTATGTGGATGATATTGTCTTTGGTGGCTCGTCTAACTCTCTTGTTGCAAGGTTTGCAGAAGATATGAGCAGGGAATTTGAGATGAGCATGATGGGCGAGTTGCAGTTCTTCCTCGGGCTACAAATCAATCAATCAAAGGAAGGAACATTTGTGCACCAGGCTAAGTACACCTAGGACATTGTGCAGAAGTTCAAGACGGAGGACTCCAAGGCTATGACGACGCCGATGAGTACGACTACAGCTCTTGATGCGGACGAGGAAGGTGAACACGTGGACCGGAAGGAGTACCGGAGCATGATCGGGTCACTCCTCTACTTGACGGCGACGAGACCGGACATACAGTTCTCGGTGTGTCTGTGCGCTCGTTTTCAAGCATCTCCGAGGACTTCGCATCGGCAAGCGGTGAAGAGAATTTTCAGGTACTTGCGTCACACTCCCGATTTCGACCTTTGGTACTCCGCGTCCTCTTCTTTGGCGCTTCATGTTTTTTCAGACGCGGATTTTGCCGGGTGTCGGTTGGATAGGAAGTCCACTTCTGGGACTTGCCAGTTTTTGGGCTCTTCTTTGGTGTCTTGGTCTTCCCGCAAACAGTCGAGTGTTGCTCAATCCACTACCGAGGCCGAGTACGTTGCCGCTGCTAGTTGTTGCTCTCGGCTCCTTTGGATTTCATACACCATGAGTGACTTTGGTGAGGAGTATACCCATGTCCCACTTCAATGTGATAGCACCAGTGCCATAAGTGTTGCAAAGAACCCAGTGCTCCATTCCAAAACCAAGCACATAGAAGTGAGGTATCATTTTCTGAGAGACAATGTAGAGAAAGGAAAGATAGCTTTGATCCATTTACCCACACATGACCAACTAGCCGATATTTTCACCAAACCCCTAGATCAAGCAACTTTCACTCGTTTGCGGGGGGAACTTGGTGTGTGTTTGATTTCTTGAGTTGGGTGTGTGGGAGCTCCTTTGTAGCATATGTATAGCTTTCCTTTGTGCATTTCTTGCATTTGGCATGGCATATGTAACATGATGTATAGGCATCCTTGTATCTTAGATTGTATGCATTTTGTATCATATGCATTGGTTAGGAAAAGCTTCTCTCGTATACATTGTTCACCATGGAATGAGATATATGTCTTTGTGAGCTTGTTTGGTATGCTATGGTTAGTTTGGCTTAGCTCTTGATGATCTTGAGGAATAATCCATGGTTGATGGCTATGTTTTTTTTGAAAAATATCACATATATGCTCTCTCATGTGTAAATGCCTTTATATGCTGTTGACATGTTTTAGTGGCTTGGTTATGCTTAATCTGTGGTTGGATAGCTAGTTTATTGATCATATGGGGCCAAAGGATCATTTGCCATAATGAATGTTTAGCCCTCTTGCTTTATCTTGTGGAGGGGCATAAGTTCCTTTTTGTCGCAAAGACATTTCATGTACCAATTATGAATCTGAAAATGAAATGTAAAATGCTTGGAAAATATGCTCCTATGTCATATGTCCTGAATTTAATTTGCTTTGGGTGCTAAACCGTTGCATGATGCCTACCAATGAGAAGTCTCATACATAGAAGTAGGCACATGGCTCGGTGGCTTTGACATGACATGAGGTGCTTGTGGGTGTTTGTGATGGTCTTATGATTAGAATGGCTGTCCTAGCATGAAGTTTGTGTGGCTTTGCCATTTTGATATGCTTTGATCATGTTTAGGACTTTGCTCATGAGAGGCAAGTTTTTTCGCAAAATTGCTCAAATCCATCTTAGCTTCGTCCAATGGTTGTGAAACTTGGTGATCATGTAGTTGAGATCGATACGAAGCCGTAGAGTATCTAACTTGCTCATTTGGACATGTGTAGCATTCTTTGTTGAATTTTTTCTATTTGAGAAGCTCTAGGTTGAATCTTTTGCATTTTTGGCTTGATTCATGCATTGCCAACAAGGGGGAGAAGTTTGATCTTGAAATGGCTTGCTGGACGCATTTAGAAGGTTTTCAGGTGGTTTTGAGCCATTTCTGGGCTCTGTTGTGCACCGGTCTGACCGGTCGAGGTCACCGGTCTGACCGGTGTGAGTGCTGATCCTATGCACATCTTAGGCACCGGTCTGACCGGTGGTGATGACCGGTCTGACCGGTGTGAGCTGAAGTTGCTGCAGCTGCCCTGTTTTCAGCTGGTTTGCATGCACTCGTCTAGGGGGAGGTGCATTGGTTTAGGGGGAGCATGCATGTGTGCAGGGGGAGCTTTTTGTGGTGTTTGAGCTTTGGTTCGGTGGTTCGCGCTCTTTGCTTGAGCTTTGTTTTGTCTCGGATGTGTCGAGCCGTTGCCCTTGCCTAAGGGGTCCGAGACTTGTCTTCTTCAAGTGATCTTGCTCTTTGCCTTTATTTGGCTTTCGATCGCTTGTTGGAGTTTCTTTTTGTTCGTTTCTTTTCTTTTTCTTTTCTCTCTTATTACTTTCGTGTGGGTGTTGTCAATGCACTCATCAAGGGGGAGATTGAGGACCATGTGTGGTTCGAGGACCGGTGGATGGTCGCTTCCTTGTGTGATGAGTGATTGACAACGTTGTGTGGACTGATTCTTGGCTAAGTATTGTAGGTTGAGGTTGCGACTTGACTGGTGTTGGTGCAGGTGAAGAACAAGCGCGAAAGGTCGTCGCCGGTGAGGCCTCCAGGTGTGGAGAAGACAAGTAGGCTTCGTTCAAGGGACCCGGTGGCCAGCGGGGTCAAGTGCGGGCCGCATGGTGGCATGAATAGCAAGATGAAGTCAGGGACGGTTTCTTGGTTGAGCCTCAAAACCAAGGTCGAGCCGAGACTACGTGGGAGCCAAGTCATGAGTGGAGATTGGCAGAGGCTACACCGAGTTCGCGGGGTTTCCGGTGGTTCACCGTAAAACCACCGGGTTCCTTGGTTGATCCACAAAGCCAAGACCGAAGAACCGAAGACGGTCTTTGCAACGAGCGCGCACCGGTCTCGACCGGTGGGTACTGGTCTGACCGGTGAGGAGCACCGGTCTGACCGGTGTGCGACGACGCAGTCCGGAGACTTCGAAGCGGAGGACACGCGTCGTGATCGCATGGCTTGCGTCGAGGCTACGCAGGGTGCGGTCGCCGGGCATCCGTCCGATGGAGAAGACATGAAGACTTCCGAATCCGCCCTTGAGGGGCTTGTATCCCTAGTTATTAGGAAAGGGCATTTTAGATTTTTGGTTGCCTCCATATAACCCAAGAGGTGAGAGGATGGCAGCCAACTCTTGGAACCCTAGTTCATTTGCTTTCCTATTTTCCCTTCCTATTTTCCTTAGGATTTCCATAGGACTAGCTTGAGAGCTTCATGGTGAGATCTTGTGAGAGGGTTGGATGATTGGGCGGCAAGCTAGACCTTGTATGAACCTTTGTTGCATGTATAGATGATTCGGCGTGGTTCCTCAAGGTTTGGATGTGTTGTTCCCGGTTGTTCTTGGTGGTGATTTTCGGAGCCCTCTCTTGGTGATTTCTTTGGGTTGTTTTCGGGACCTTTCTCTTGGGGATTTGATGGGGGAAATTTGTGGGAACCCTTCGTGGTTCTTTGGGCTGTGATTCCCCTCCCAAATCCGTGAGTAAAGGGGCTCGATATTGGGGTTTTCCGAGTTCTAGGGTTTGTGGTGTTCTTGGCGGGATTTCTTCGATTCCTCCTTTTTGGACAAGTTTTGGGGGATTAAACTTGGCTATGGACTCCTCATGAGGTGTTCCTAATATCCCCAAAGTCTTGTTCAAGTCCATGGAGCGATTCAGGAGATCGAGGTTTGGATTTGAGGGAGTTGACCTGCGGGTGCTGTTCATCCCGAGCTGCCCAGGCTACACCGGTCTAACCGGTGCTCTTGACCGGTCTGACCGGTGCAACCCTCGATGGGGTTTTGCTCGGGTGAACGTCTGGGTGTGTTTGCTGTTGTCCTGTGTTGCTGCTGTTTTGAGTTTGGGTCAGTTTGGTGGTCGGTTGGCCTATTTGGTGCTTTGGGGGCTTTCAGGCTGTGACCGGTCTGACCGGTGTGTCTCACCGGTCTGACCGGTGTGGAGCACTTAGTGAAAATTGCTCAGTTTCACCAGCAGGGACCGGTCTGACCGGTGGTGCTCACCGGTCTGACCGGTGTTGGTCTGTAGACTCGAGGTTTGGTGTTCCGCTGCGTTCTCGGGTCGGAAGGTTGTGTGTTGGTTCCTAGGTCCAGTGGCACTCCAGTGGCTACGTGGGCTTGGCCAACTTGGGTAGTGAGTCGGAGACGTGTGTTGGAAGCCGTGTTCGTCTTGTTGGAGTTTCCATCTCCTTCGAGAAGAATTTTTATCAGCTCCCATTCACTCCCCCCCTCTGGTTCGCCGTATCGGTCCTTCAGCTACTCCTTACCACCCGCAAACAAGTGGTCAAGCAGAGACATCCAATAAGTAGATCAAGAACATTCTACAGAAGGCTGTGGACCAAATGGGGATAAAATGGAAAGACAAGCGACCCGAAGCACTTTGGGCTTATCGGACAGCTTATAAAACCCCCATTGGAATGTCTCCCTACCAACTAGTCTACGGGAAGACATGTCACTTGCTGGTTGAGCTAGAATTCAAGGCTCATTGGGCAATAAAGAGATGGAACATGGAATTTGAAGCAGCCGGAACAAAACGGAAAACGCAACTATCCGAGCTAGAAGAATGGAGAGAGAAGGCGTATCACAGTGCCAAGATCTACAAGGAAAGAACCAAGAGATGGCACGACAAGAGAATCATAAAGAAAGAATTCAACCCAGGTGATCAGGTATTACTTTTTAACTCCAGGGTATGACTCTTTGGGCATGGAAAGTTACGAAGCAACTGGGAAGGACCATACAAGGTAGTGAATTCATCGTCACACGGAGGCATAACTCTTCAAGATGACGAAGAAAACAAGTGTGGGGGAGAAGAACAGACGACCAAATGGCACATTCCACGACCAAAATCAAGAAAAACGGAAAAAGCATGATCAAACGACTCGCACGACGAACCACGACAGAACCCAGTTCGGCCACGTCTCGTCCACTGCTCGGTTTGCTTCCTGATCTTTTTAAAATTTTTGTATTTTGCTTTCCATTTTGAATTTGAATAAAGATGCCTTGCTAAAATGTCCTGATAACCTAAAAGATAAAGTTTCACATGTTTATACTCCTAGAAATATTTATTGCTTTTGAGATGATCAGAATAAGGTTAGAATAATGAGATCCGTCTTTCTTTTATCTTGTCTATGGAGAGTACTTTAAAAATCATTAGCTAAGTTTCTCCTTTGTGATCAATAATATATCTAGCAGAGCTTTCATTGAAAATAAATTTGATTAAATGTTGCTTACTTTTTTTGAGTTTTGTCAAATCTAGAGCTGTGTTGAGTTTTGTCTAAGTCTATGATCAAGATCACGTACACTGCTTTCACTAAAGTATCTATGCTCTAAGATTTTAGATCTCTATCTCCCATATCATAAAAAGGGGTACAACTTAAAAAAAGTAAGAGAAAAAGCCAAAGGAAGAAAAGAATAAAAAATTATTATGAGTGGAGAGAAAAGTGAGGGAGAGGAGAAAATGGACAAGTGTTCTACGGGTCAGAAGAACCCCTGTCTCAGAAAATAAAAAGGCATAAAAAAAGAGAAGAATGATGGACATGTGTCTGTAAAACCCCAGATTTTCATAGAAAATCGGAATCCCTGTACCATCGTGATAGTCCCTGGATCAGTGGCTATCGCGTACAGAACGTCTCACAGAAAAATACACAAAGTAATACATCGCATCACTTAAGAGTAAAAGTACATAATTTATTACATGTCCATTATGGAGTACATCATTACAAGCCTCTTGGCCAAATCAGAGTGAAATTCTACGCAACGGCAACTAGCATCTCAGAAGGGTCTCCATCTTTTATTCTTCTCGCCACATGCATCTTTGAGCGAAGCGACACATCCCTCAGTCATACCATCCATCGGCGTTGTTGTCGTACTCGCACTCGTACCCTGCACACCCAAAGTCTATCCCCAAGGAGTGGGATAGGACCACATCACCAACTGTATGCAGCTTTAAGTGGCCTAACATCTAAAGGGAGAAAAAGAGACAAGGAAGCGGCTCTGGTTTCCTATGCAGCAGCAGCAGAGTATAATCAAGATATCTCCATCAAGTTCCCAATTCCAAAGCTCTGAACACGGCTCGAAACCTCCTGGTCACCCGGGGCCCTGTCTCCTCAACCTACTCCTGTCTTGGGTCGATGCGAGAACTTTCTCTCCTCGCACCTCAATGATTGCAATCGGATCAATGAGGTAGATGGAGCCTCTCTCCTCTAACCGACTGCAACCATGGCTCACCATACACTCATCTCTAGGGGGAAGGTAGAAATCCCAAAACATGAAAACAAAGCTATCAGGGACTTGTCCATATCCGAGGACGCGGCTATAGCTATAGATCGAATGACTCTGCAGAGTGTGTACACTTGAACCCAACCCGGGATGACACCCGACCGGTGTACGGCCGACCGAGCCCATCCTACCATTGGAACTCTCGGTAGTTACGGTCCCATCCTGCATCTGGCCCTCAAAACGGTCCCCCCTCAAAAGGGACGACACCAGAACTGTGAAATGCCCCTGTGTGGCCACATGGGAGTCGCTCTGAGAGGGTGGTCTCACCTCCACCTCTCCCCCACTGATACCCCGCTATCCTACTGGCAGGTATGGTTCCACATTTTTCGAGCTCAACTCGGCCCTGACCCCATGCTCGGCGGGGTGGTGTGTACGTAAAGGTCCCGTGAAAAGGTCTGTCTACTCGGTTTCAGACCGGGGCGAGCTCATATCCTCCAAGCGCAAGTAAAACCCCAACACCTAGGCTCTGAAAACCGTCAAAGTAGGGATACACTGAGGAGTGCACCCCTGTCGGTGCGGAAAGTGGTCCCGACACTAACCAGTGATGAGCGCCGAGGTCTATCCCTCAATGGTCGATGCTAAACAACTAATGACACGAGTTTTATCCTAGTTCCGGCCGAGGGGCTGTACGTCCAGCAGTGGTGTGCTTGAGGCACTATATTGCTCAGCACCGGGGTGCCTGTAGTGGGGCGGCTACAAGCAAGGCGGGAGAGGAAGCGTGGCTCCCAAGTCCCTGGTGAAGTGGCTGAAGATGTTGTGGGAGAATTGGAGAGCAAGTGCGTGATGTGCTGTGTTCTATCTCTTTCTGTCCCCCGCGGCAGGGGGGTTCGTCCTCCTTTTATAGACCAAGGAGAGAGCGAATCACATGCATGCCGCGCTATTTAGCTACGTGGGGAAGCATAGTGTGTCATGCCGTAGAGTAGGCGGCCGCCTGGACGGTCCTTGCCGCGATCCGGCCATCATGGCGTATCTTGTACCCGCATAGGGGCGGCCTCGAGGGTAGGAGTGGAGCGAACGGCCGTGATGTCTTCAGGCGGATTCGAGGGAGTTGCTGACGTTGGTCCGTACGGGACACAGTGGCAGGAAAGGCGGCGCCCCGTTCCTGCATGCTGCACAGCGCCGGAGCTGCGCGCGCCGCCCCGGCGTGGGTTTGTATGCGCGGGGGCGACTACCATGCCGTTACAGTGGCAGGGATGGCGCCCCGCCGGCCTAACGCCTCCACCTAACCCTGCAGGGTCACAACAAAGCACATCGAGGGTGCAGCCGGCCCCCCTTCGAGGGCTCGACGCGTTAGCCGTACCGGAGCAGGTGGCGCGGCGTCACGGGACTGGCACCGGCCACGCCGCACAGTCCCCCACAGTGGCGGGGATGGGTTCCCTCCTGGGGAGTTGGTGCGACGGTGTCGGGGCGCGAGCCCCGGCGCATGATGGCGCCGCCCCCGCCGTTGTCAGGGCATTTAATGCCCGCGTACGGGAACAGGCGTGCGCGTGCGGGGCGCCCTCGAGCGAGGCGGAGCCCGCTCGAGGGCGGAGTAGGCCCTCGAGCGAGGCGGAGCTCGCTCGAGGTAGCGCACCCCCTCGAACCGGCGGAGCCCGCTCGAGGGGAGGCGTGCGCCCTCGAGCGAGGCGGAGCCTGCTCGAGGGGATCTTTGAGTGGGCCGTCCCGGTGGGCCGTCGGGGCCACCGCGGCGTGGGCCCTGCCTTGTGTGTTTAAGTGAGGTGCGCTTAGCTTTGGCTTGTCGTGGGTTTTAAGCGGAGATTCCCCAGTTTGTTTAAGGGGACCCCTAGGGCTGTCCCCAACAGTAGCCCCCGAGCATCTGCGAGTTTGCCATTGAGGCTCCCGCAGATGCTGGAGCCTACTGATAGGACGTTCTTCCCTCCTGGTCTTGCGAGCGCTTTCCGCGGGGCCGCGTCAGCGGACCCGCGGGTCTAGCCCCCGAAGCCCCACAGAAGCGCGGGCGCTCTTGTGGGGGTTTTACCGCGAGACCTGGTCAGAGGGCGTGGTGCATGTTTCAACCGGCTTCGGCAATGTCTCAGCCGGCTTCAGTGACGCACGCGCTGCTGGCACTGTCCCCGGCGGGTGCAATCCAGGAGGTGTAGCCGTGCGTCGAGCCCCCGAGCCTGGGCCCGTTCGAGGCGATCGGGTAGGGCTCTACGACTTGTTTTTTATCGCGCCCTCGCCGTCCCTCCGCGGGACGGAGGGTGAGGTTTCCGCAACCCCCATCGAGCGGGTCGCGGATTGTGGATTCCCCGTTGAGCTGTTAGTGGGTGGTTCGAGTGGACGCCCATGCCCCGTTCGATAAGGGTAGGCTGCATGGTCCAGAGACATGTCCATTGAAGCGCTTGCGTGGGTTTGCTAGGTGGGGCTCGGTCCCGTTCGCTAGGGACCGAGGGCGCGGAAGCTCTCCCTCGGTG
This sequence comes from Cenchrus americanus, assembly GCA_947561735.1. Lineage (NCBI taxonomy): Eukaryota > Viridiplantae > Streptophyta > Magnoliopsida > Poales > Poaceae > Cenchrus > Cenchrus americanus. The sequence goes on from OX387240.1 coordinate 97,706,784, forward strand.
GGATCCCCCGGCTAGCTGCCCTCGCTGGCTCTCGAGCACGACATGTGGGGCACCCTCGAGCCGGCGGGCTCGAGGAACGGCTCGAATGCGCGTGCCCTTGTCGTCCTTGACTCTGGTGATCTGGGGCGCCTGTTCGAACCCGTCGACGGTCAGGCTTCGAACCTCTGATCAGTAGGGCCATGCGGGGTGGCGGCTAGGCGGCCCCGTCTTTGCATCTGCGAATCCTCGAGGGGCCCGGGCGAGCCAGCCCTCGAGGCGCTGATCAGTAAAGTGGTGCGGGGCGGCAGCTAAGCGCTCCCGGTCTGGCATCTGCGAACCATCAAGGGGCCCGGGCGAGCCGGCCCTCGAGGCGCTGATCAGTAAAATGGTGCGGGAAGGCGGCTAAGCGCTCCCAGCCTGTCATCTGCGAACCATCGAGGGGCCCGGGTGAGCCGGCCCTCGAGGCGCTGATCAGTAAAGTGGTGCGGGGTGGCGGCTAAGCGCTCCCGGCCTGGCATCTGCGAACCATCGAGGGGCCCGGGCGAGCCGGCCCTCGAGGCGCTGATCAGTAGAGTAGCGTGGCATTGGCGCTTGCGGTGCCTGTTTTATCTCAAACGGGCCCTGAGGCGACCGCCCCACGCCTGCACTCTTTCGAGGGTTGAAGTTTTCCGAGCCGAGAGCTCGTGCCGCTCGAGGGTCCTCCTTACTTGGTAAGGAGCCGGGCCATTTCATGCTCCATAGTCGAGGCTGTGATTTCGCGTCGCGGGCGCGCCTTTTTAGGCGCCACGGCCGCGCGCGTAGTGGGCGGCATGGGCAGGCGGACGTGACCGCCTGCCACGGCCCTCCCTGTTCTTCGCCGTGATGATGGCCTGTTTGCGGTGGCGTGGCCGCCGCGGTCGTGGTGGGGCCCGCCCGTCAGCGAGAAAAAGATTCCCTGCAGTTAATGCGCGCGGGATGTGCGCCCCGGAGAGCACGCCCACGGCTTATAAATCTGAGGAGAGGGAAAACGGCGGTTTTTACCTTAGCGTTTCGCCGTTCTCGCCCCTCGCGCTCTCGCCTCTGTTTCGTTCTCGCCACCGCACCCCTTCGCCGTTGGAGCTCTTTTTCTCCTTCCAGTCCTCCGCTCTCAGCCAGCTTGCCTTTCCTCATGGCGCCGCCTCCGCCCCTCACGATCGTTGACCCCTACGCGTGGGAGCGCTCGTCGGTGACGCGGTTGGCCCTTGGCGATCTTGTGTCCGCCGGCCAGCTGGCGGAGAACGAAGAGGGCCGTCCGACGGAGTGGATCGTGCCGCCGGCAGAAGATCGCGCGCCCAACCCGCCAGACGGCTACGTGGTGAGCTTCATCCGCTTCCACGAACGCGGCTTCGCAGCGCCGGCGAGCCGCTTCATGCGGGCGCTCTTCCACCGTTACGGCGTGGAGTTGCACAACTTCGCGCCGAATGCGATTTCGCAGGCAGCTACGTTCGTAGGCGTCTGCGAAGGGTATCTAGGGATCCCAGTGAACTGGGATCTCTGGGTACACCTCTTCCGCGCGGAGCTGTTCACGCAGCCGACGACGGAGCAGAGGACCCGCCGCGCGGTGCACGCCGGAGGCATGTCGCTCGCTCTGCGGGGGCAGTACAAGGATGACTACATCCCTTGTACCATGACGACCAACAACGCCGGTTGGGAGCGGGGGTGGTTCTACCTCCGCAATGCCGAGCCCGGCCTCCCCCCTTACACCGGCCTGGTGCTCCGGGAGAAGCCCGACTCCTGGGGCTACGGGGTGTCCACGGTTGTCGGTGCGGAATGTGGTCCCGACACTAACCAGTAGAAAGCGCCGAGGTCTATCCCCCAATGGTCGATGCTAAGCAATAAGAGACACGGGATTTATCCTGGTTCCGGCCGAGGGGGCCGTACGTCCAGCAGGGGCGTGCTCAAGGCACTGTATTGCTCAGCACCGGGGGTGCCTGTAGTGGGGCTGCTACAAGCAAGGAGGGAGAGGAGGCGTGGCTTCCAAGTCCCTGGAGGAGTGGCTGAAGATACTGTGGGAGAATTGGAGAATGAGTACGTGGTGTGTTGCGTGCTATCTATCCGTGTTCCCTTGTCCCCCCCGCGGCTGGGGGGTTCGCCCCCCTTTTATAGTCCAAGGGGGAGGCGGATTACATGCACGCCGCGCTACCTAGCTACGTGGGGAAGCACGACGTGCTATGCTGTAGTATGGGCGGCCGTCCGGATGATCCTTGCGGCGATCTGGCCATCATGGCCTACCTTGTACCCGAACAGTGGCGGTTCGAGGGTAAAAGGGCGGCGGATGGTGGCGATGTCCTCTGATAGGCTCGAGGGAGGTGCTGACGTTGGCCCGTACGGAGTACAGGAGTAGGTAAAACGACGTCCCTTCCCAACGCGCTTCACAGTGCTGGAGTTGTTGCTACAGCGCCTGGCGTGCGCCTGCACGCGCGGGGATGGCGGCCACGCTGTTACAGTGGCAGGGATGGTGTTCCACCGGCCTAGCGCCTCCACCTAACCCTGTAGGGTCACAAGAAAGTGAATCGAGGGTGCATCCGGCCCCCCTTCGAGGGCTCGGCGCGTTAGCCGTACTGGAGCAGGCGCACGGCGTCACGGGACCGACACCGCCGCGCCGCACGCTCCCTCCCCTACGGATGGGGATGGGCTCCTCCCCGGGGAGTTGGTGCGGCGGCACCGGGCGCGAGCCCCGGCGCATGATGACGCCGTCCCCCCGGTGTCGGGGCGTTAAATGCCCGTGTACGGGGGCCGCGCACGCGTGAGGGGCGCCCTCGAGCGTGGCGGACCCCGCCGAGGGCGGGGAAGTACCCCTCGAGCGAGGCGGAACCTGCTCGAGGGGGAGCGAGCCCTCGAGCGAGGCGGAGCCTGCTCGAGGGAAGTGCTACCCCTCGAACGGGGCGGAGCCCACCCGAGGGGGGCGCGCATCCTCGAGCGAGGCGGAGCCTGCCCGAGGGGATCTCTAAGAGGGCCGTCTTGATGGGCCGTCGGGGTCCCCGCGGCGTGGGTTGTTTCCTGCATGGTTAGGCAATTGTGTTTTGGCTTTGTTGCGGGTTTTAAGTGAGGATTTCCCCGTTGTTTAAGGGGACCCCTAGGGATGTCCCCGACAGTAGCCCCCGAGCATCTGCGGGTTTGCCATTGAGGCTCCCGCAGATGCTGGAAACTACTGATAGGACGTTCTTCCCTCCTTGTTTTGCGAACGCTTTCCGTGGGGCCGCGTCAGCGGACCCGCGGGTCTAGACCCCGAAGCTTTGCAGGAGTGTGGGTGCTCCTGCAGGGGTTAACCGCGAGAACTGGTCAGAGGGCGTGGCACATGTTTCAACCGGCATCGGCAGTGTCTCAGCCGGCTTCGGTGATGCACGCGCTGCTGGCGCTGTCTCCGGCGGGTGCAGGCCAAGGAGGTGTAGCCGTGCGTTAAGCCCCCGAGCCTGGGCCCGTTCGAGACGATCGGGTAGAGCTTTACGACTTGTTTCTTAACGCGCCCTCGCCGTCCCTCCGCGGGACGGAGGGTGAGGTTTCCGCAACCCCCATCGAGCGGGTCGCGAATTGCAGATTCCTCTTTGAGCTGCTAATGGGTGATTCGAGTGGACGCCCATGCCCCGTTCGATAAGGGTAGGCTGCGTAGTCCGGAGACGCGTCCATGGAAGCGCTTGCGTGGGTTTGCTAGGTGGGACTCGGTCCCATTCGATAGGGACCGAGGGCGCGGAAGCTCTCCCTCGGTGGGATCCCCCGGCTAGCTGCCCTCGTTGGCTCTCGAACACGACATGTGGGGCACCCTCGAGCCGACGGGTTCGAGGAACGGCTCGAATGCGCGTGCCTTCGTCGTCCCTGACTCTGCGATCTGAGGCGCCTGTTCGAACCCGTCGAGGGTCAGGCTTCGAACCTCTGATCAGTAGGGCCATGCGGGGCGGCGCCTGGGCGGCCCCGTCTTTTGCGTTTGCAGCCATCGAGGGGTCTGGGCGAGCCAGCCCTCGAGGCGCTGGTTGGTAGCACAGCGTGGCATGGGTGCTCGCGGTGCCTGCTTTACTTCGAGCGGGCGCCGGGCGACCTTCTCACGCACATGCCCCTTTTTTAGAGAGTTGATATCGTCTCGAGCCAGGGGCTCGTGCCGCTCGAGGGTTTTGCGTGGCATGGGTGCCCGTGGTGCCTGCTTTACTTCAAGCAGGCTCCGGGCGACCTTCTCACGTCGATGTCCCTTCGAGGGCTGAAATCGTCTTGAGCCGAGGGCTCGTGCCGCTCGAGGGTTTTGCGTGGCATGGGTGCTCGTGGTGCCTGCTTTACTTCAAGCAGGCCCCGGGCGACCTTCTCACGCCGATGTCCCTTCGAGGGCTATCTTTGTCTCGAGTCAGGGGTTCGCCCCGCTCGAGGGTTCTCCTTGCTTGGCAAGGGAGCGGGTCATTAAATGCCTTACAGTCGAGGCCGCGGCTCTGCAACGCAGGCGCGCCTTTTTAGGCGTTGCGGCCGCGCGCGCGCTCGTAGTGGGCGGCGTGGCAGGCGGATGTGACCGCTTGCCTCGGTCCCTGCTAGTCTTCGCCGCGATGATGGCCCGTCCGCGGTGATGTGGCCGCTGCGGTCGTGGTGGGGCCCGTTCGTCGGCGTGAAGAGAAGATTCCCCGCAGTTAATGCGCGCAGGACATCCGCTCTGGAGAGCTCGCCCGCGGCTTATAAATCTGAGGGGTGGGGGAGACGGCGGTTTTTTACCTTAGCGCCTCACCATTTCAGCCCCCTGCGCCTTCGTCTTCGCCTCGCCTTTGCCACCGTGCGGTGTCGCCATTAGAGCTCGTCTTCCGTTTCTCGTCCTCCGCTCTCGCATTCCTTTGCCTCCTTCTCATGGCACTGCTTCCGCCTCTCACGATCCTTGACCCGTATGCCTGGGAGCGGTCGACGGTGACCCCGCTGGCGCTTGGCGAGCTGGTCGCCGCCGCCGGCCACCGGCGGCGAACGAGGATGGCCGCCCCGGCGGAGTGGGATAGTGCCGCCGCCGGCGGACCGCGCGCCCAACCCACCGGAAGGCTACGTGGTCAGCTTCGTCCGCTTCCACGAGCGGGGCTTCAACGCGCCGGTGAGCCGCTTCATGCGGGCGCTGTGCTACTACTACGGCGTGGAGTTGCACAACTTCGCGCCCAACGCGATTTCGCAGGCGGCCACGTTCGTGGGCGTCTGCGAAGGGTACCTGGGGATCCCAGTCAACTGGGTGCTCTGGGTACACCTCTTCCGCGCGGAGCTCTTCACGCAGCCCACGACGGAGCCGAGAACCCGCCGCGCGGTGCGCGCCGGCGGGATGTCGCTTGCCCTGCGGGGGGCGCTTCAAGGACGACTACATCCCCCGCACCATGACGACGAACAACGCCGGGCCGGGAGCGGGGATGGTTCTACTTGCGCAACGCCGAGCCCGGCCTCCCCCCCTACACCGGTCGGGTGTTCAAGGAGAAGCCCAGCTCTTGGGGCTACGGGGTGTCCACGGCCCAAAGATCGGAGGCGGCGGGGACTCGGTCCTGGCCGCCCTGAAGAGCCTGGCGGCGCGAGGGGCCGACCGCATTGGGCGTCCTCGCCTTCCTCCATCACCGCGGATCGTGCCTTCGATGGAGAGGCCGCTCCGCATCTTCGAGATGACGGAGGCGGCCAACCCCGTCGATCTGGCGAGGTCGCGGATGCTCCCGACCCCCCTCGGGCGGGCGTATGCGCTCACCCGGGCGCGGAACGCCGTCGACACCCGGATGCCGATGCGTCCGGACTGGACCCCGTGGGACCTCGAGATGATCCCCACCGGCCCATTGGTGAGTGTGATTCTTGTTTTTGTTTTAGTTCTTGGTGTAGCCTCTGCCTCCTGACGCGTCCTTGGTGTTCCTGTATGCAGCTGGTGAGCTTCACCGCCTCGAAGTCCGTTCCTTTGTCTTCCGACTCCGAATCTACAAAATCCAGCTTTTTAGCTTGATGTGCTTCGCGTCTCCTTAGCCTGTAAAGTTTTTCTGGATCATCCACAAAATTATTGGGTTTGTTGGAGAGGTAGCCGTCCATCTCCTGTTAGGGTTAGCAATAAACAAGGTATGCAAAAACTAGAAAGTAAAAACAAATCTATAAAAACTAGAGTTAGACAAACTAGATTAGATGTATTTTGAGGATGATCAAAATTTAGTAGATGCAAAAAAGAAAAACAAAAAGAAAACTGAAAATTACAAAAAGGCAATAAAAAATCAAATCTTGATCACTTGTTCCCCGGCAACGGCGCCAGAAAAAGGGGCTTGTTGACGGTTAATAATTGTATCAAAGTTCGTTTGTGACTCGCAAGCGTACAAGTCTCCCGTCGTAGTCAAGGGACCCTTCTTCCCTCGAGTGGTGAACCCAAGGTATCGAATCCGTGGAACAAATGTGTGACGCAAAACTTAATCTAATAAAGCCATGTAACTCCAATCTTCGATAAAAGAAACCCTAATGCATCTAAGTAAAAGACATGAAACGAATCTAATCTACTAAAGACCGGAGAAAACAAAGTAAGATTGGGTAGATAAACCGATCTAGAGGGATCGGGGTAAGCCTTTTGTTGAAGTTCCAAGCAAGAGAAGAAGTAGCAAATCGAATCTTAATAGAAGCCTCTTTAAATCGTGGTTTCCCGTCCAAATCCGAAAACATCCGCCTTTCGAGACCCCCGTTCGTCACAACGTATCCCTATTCATGCGGGGAGTTTAGGGCGAGTCAAAAGACAAGTCGAGATTCTTTCGGAAGATCCGCGTGTACCTCTAGCCACCGCGGCTACAAGAACACCCTATGTAATCTATCTCGAGAATAGAATTGGAATAAGCAAAGCCGATCGAAAAACGAAATCTTCGAGGAAACACTTGATCGCTAGGAAAAGATTCAACTTGATAATTCAACTATAACAATGATACATACACAAGATCACCACCGGGATCCTTCCTTGATCTTGCTTCTAGCTCCGAGAACTCCGACGTGGTCTTCCGTGCAAGGTTCCCACGTCGGCTAGGGGAACCCTAGTCAACTAGCTCGACCCTCTCCTCTCCGAGATGGTGTCCCTCTCTTCTCTGCTCCTCGGCGGCCGATGACAAATTCTTCTCTCCGAGGCTCTCGGTCAGGGGGCTATAAATAGCCCGATTGGCGGCTAGGGCAAAGGAGGGGGCATTTGGGCCCTGGATGGGCCTGGGCCGACCGGACTGGGCCGGCCGTCCTGGGCCCATCTAGGCCCAGCCCGAGGGCTCCTTCGCTCCACGTCGGTTCCCTTGCTTCCTGGATGTTTCTCCCATCTGCATGTAGGTCCATGTCGTCGGTTTCTCTCCGAATTGGACTGAACTCCTTGTCTTGCAAGATTCAACACTTTTCTGGTCAGGTCCTTGGAGTCTGTTGTCTTCTCGGATCAAGTCCCCGGCTTCTTGGAGTTAAGTTTGCTTCGTTGCATGACTTGTACAGGGCTTCAAGGTCTTGTCATGAGGTGCTTGATGAACTTATCCCGAAAGTCTTGCATTCAACACTAAAACCCTGCATAAACATTAAACTCCAAAACCGACATGCACACGTGAACTTGTTATACCACGGGGGTTAGTACCAATGGATAAGGTATAAAACTCATGCCAACACCGAAGGTAAACTCATGGCTAGGTTGACGGATTTTCACCGTCAACATCTCCCCCATGCTTAAACCTTGCTCGTCCTCGAGTAAGCCTTCGATCGATATCATCATTGCCAAACAATGTTTAAACTTTGCATTTGATCACACATGAGAAAACCTAATGCTCTCAAAATTTTAATTCATTGAAGTTCCATAATGTACTAGCCTTCATCTCTACGGAGGGTAGATTCTTATTAAGCTTATCCCACAAGTATTAACATGCTCACAAAGTTTTAAATAGATCTCAGAATTTTTGAAATAAAGAACGAGATAAAGAAAAGCTAAACCAAGCTCACAAATTTAAATCATCTTGTATATTGCTCATGAACTCTCATCTCACTTGTCTCTCAAGCCTATATATTCTACTCCTTTCCCTCTCATACATATGTGGTAGGCTTTATATGGAGCTTTGGGAAAGTTTAGTCCTAACAAGACTTTATAAATGAGGTGTTGTCAAAACAAGACAAGCTTCTCATGGCCTTACCGAGACTCGTCAAAAAGGTCATTGGAAAATAACGTTAAATCAAGGAGGGGAAAGAGAAAAATACACACACTTTTAGATGAGTGGACATGTGCAAATGGCAAAGAGTGATCCCGAGGCACAAAGGAAGTCCTCGTTATCGGATTGCACATGGTTGGAAAATGAGAATGGATCTTTTTAACTTGAAGCTTTGAATGCACTTTTAGAGAACCGGGGAGTTCACTTTACGCACATGTTTTTTTTCTCTTTCTAATATTTCTCATTCTTTTCTTTCTTTCTTTCTTTCTTTCATTATATATATTTTTTTTCTTCTTGTGAGACTGAGGACCATGTGTGGTTCGAGGACCGGTGGATGGTCGCCTCCTTGTGTGATGAGTGATTGACAACGTTGTGTGGACTGATTCTTGGCTAAGTATTGCAGGTGCAGGTTGCGGCTTGACTCGTGTTGGTGCAGGTGAAGAACAAGCGCGAAAGGTCGTCGCCGGTGAGGCCTCCAGGTGTGGAGAAGACAAGTAGGCTTCGTTCGAGGGACCCGGTGGCCAGCGGGGTCAAGTGCGGGCCGCATGGTGGCATGAACAGCAAGATGAAGTCGTGGACGGTTTCTTGGTTGAGCCTCAAAACCAAGGTCGAGCCGGGACTACGTGGGAGCCAAGTCATGAGTGGAGATTGGCGGAGGCTACACCGAGTTCGCGGGGTTTCCGTGGTTCACCGTAAACCACCGGGTTCCTTGGTTGATCCACAAAGCCAAGACCGGAGAACCGAAGACGGAGGTGCAAGCGGCACCGAGCCCGGTCCGACCGGTGGGTCTGACCGGTCTGACCGGTGGGGACCCGGTCCGACCGAGTGAGGAGCACCGGTCCGACCGTGTGCGACGACGCAGTCCGAATCTTCGAAGCGGAGGACACGCGTCGGGATCGCATAGCTTGCGTCGAGGCTACGCAGGGTGCGGTTGCCGGGCATCCGTCCGATGGTGAAGACATCAAGAATTCCAAATCCGCCCTTGAGGGGCTTGTATCCCTAGTTAGTAGAGAGGGGCATTTTAGACATTCGGTTGCCGCCTATATAACCCAAGAGGTGAGAGGATGGCAGCCAACTCTTGGAACCCTAGCTCATTTGTTTTCCTATTTTCCACCTTTTTCCTTAGGTTTTCTCTAGGACTAGCAAGAGAGCTTCACGGAGAGATCTTGTAGAGAGGGATGGATGATCGGGCGGCTTGCTAGACCTTGTACGAACCTTTGTTTCATGTATAGATGATTCGGCGTGGTTCCTCAAGGTTTGGATGTGTTTTCCCCGGTTGTTCTTGGTGGTGATTTTCGGAGCCCTCTCTTCGTGATTTCTTTGGGGTGTTTTCGGGACCTTTCTCTTGGGGATTTGATGGGGGAAATTTGTGGGAACCCTTCGTGGTTCTTTGGGCTGTGATTCCCCTCCTAAATCCGTGAGTAAAGGTGCTCGATTTCGGGGTTTCTTGAGTTCTTGGGTTGGAAATGCTTTCGGCGGGATTTCTTTGATTCCTCCTTTTTGGACGAGATTTGGTGGGATTAAACTTGGCTATGGACTCCTCATGAGGTGTTCCTGATATCCCCAAAGTCTTGTTCAAGTCCGTGGAGCGATTCGGGAGATCGAGATTTGGATTTGGGGGAGTTGACCCGCGGGTGCTGTTCATCCCGAGCCGCCTGTGCCACACCGGCCCGACCGTGCTCTTGACCTGGCTCCGACCGGTGCAAGCCCTTGTGGGATTTTGCTCGGGTGAACGCCTTGGTGAGTTCTTTGTTGTCCCGTGGTGCTGCTGTTTCGAGTTTGGGTCCGTTTGGTGGTCGGTTGGCCTGTTTGGTGCCTTGGGGGCTTTCTGGCTGCCATCGGTCTGACCGTGCATCTCACCGGTCCGACGGTGTAGAGCCACTTAGTGGAAGTTGCTCGTGGTTCACCGGCGAGGGACCTGGCCTCGACCGGTGGTGCTCACCCCGTCCGACCGGTGTGGGTCTCGTAGACTCGGGGTTTGTTGTTCCGCTGCGTTCTCGAGTCGATAGGCTGTGTGTGTTGGTTCCTAGGTCCGCTGGCACTCCGGTGGCTACGTGGGCTTGGCCAACTTGGGTAGTGAGTCGAGACGTGTGTTGGTAGCCGCGTTCGTCTTGTTGGAGTTCTCATCTCCATCGAGAAGAATTTTTATCGGCTCCCATTCACTCCCCCCCCCCCTCTCGGTTCGCCGTATCGGTCCTTCAAGTGGTATCGAGCCGGTTCGGGTCTTTGTTGACTCTAACCGCCTAAGATCCAAGGATGGCGTACCGAGAACGGGGTTCGGGTCCTCCACACTTCGATGGCAAGAACTACCGGATGTGGAGCAAGCGGATGGGTGCTTTTCTCCGCGGAAAGGGTCGGATCCTTTGGGATGTCACGGTGGACACCGGCTATGTCCAAATGGTTGATTTCCTCGCTCCAGGATCGAGGGGACGGCTTCGACGCCAACAATAAGGCGGTCGACTACTTGTTTCGTGCTTTGTGTCAGCCTGAGTTCGATCGGGTGCACACCGAGCACTTAGCTTGTAGGATTTGGGCGGTGTTGAAGGAGGCTCATGTTGGGAACGCCCAGGTTCAGGCACGGTTGTATGCGACCTACCAGAGAGAGTACGAGAACTTCACTCATCTCCCCGGTGAGTCCATCGATGCCTTGTTTCGCAGGTTCACGGTGGTGGTGAACAACATGAGGGCCAATGTGGACGTGCTCCCGTACGATGATCATGATAGAGCGGTCAAGCTCTTACACTCTTTGGATCGTACGATATGGAGCGGAAAGTTCGAGGCCATAGTCGAGTCGGAGCGGTATGATACTCTGACGGTGAACGAGCTGTTCTCGAAGCTCAAGTCGGCTGAGGTGGATAGGGGCATGACTGCCAAGCTCGAGGGACCGACTGATTCCCATAGTCTTGCCCTCGTTGGTGGTTCCAAAGGAAAGACTAACTCTAACCCATCCACCAGATGTTCTCGTTTTCCTCTCTCGATGTCTATGCCGATGAGGAGTTTGATGACCTTGGAGAGGACGAGCCGGCGCCGTTGACGAGGCGGTTCGAGAGGCCGCACGAGAACCGCGTGAACATGAGGAGGAACACGAGGACTTGCTTCCGGTGCGGCAAGCCGGACACTTCGTCGCCGACCGCCCGAGAAGGCCGAGAACAAGGACGCCTACAAGCACAAGCCGAGGAAGAACGACGACAAGTACCGTTCGAGGCGCGACCACAAGAGCAAGCACAAGAACAAGTACAAGGACGAGCGACGATCGAGGAAGAAGGAGGGCCGAGGCAAGGCCCGAGCGATGGTTGGAGCGAGCGACGTCGACCCGGGCCCGCGTACTCCACTTCGAGCTCGAGCGGCCAGCCGACGACGAGGGAGATCGCCGCAAGAACAAGAGGTCGTCCAAGAACCTGAGCGGGCTGAGCTGCTTCGCGAGAGACGGCTTCTGCACCATGGCGTTGAGCTCCGGCAGCAAGAAGAGCACACAGAGCGACTCGGACTCTGAGTCCGACGATGAGGTGCGTGATGAGCTTCCCTTCTTGCGCCAGGAGAATGAGAGGCTTGGCTCTTTGCTTGATAATCGTGATGACATGCTTAGAGAGGCCAAGAAAATGAGGAAAGAGCTTAGGGCTTCACTCGAGGATGCTAGGACTAGAGTGGCTGAGCTAGAGACACAAGTGTGCTTGATAGCAAGCTTGAGATTGATTCGCTTAAGGCTAGCCCTGTTGTTTCTGATGAGAATGATTGTGCTGATTGCTCCATATTCCTTGCTGATCTTGCCTTGTTTAAGGAGAAGCATGCCTCCAAGTGTGAGGAACTAGATGTGCTTAGGGTTGAAGTCGCTGAGCTTAAGTCTAGACCTGCTTTGCTAGGTGCTTGCACTTCTTGCCCTGTTTTGCATGCTAAGATCGATGAGATGCATGCTTACACTAGTTCGCTCGAGGCTAAATTGAAGGAACCCATGCCTACATCTTGCTCTACCTGTGAAATGCATGCATTGAAAAATTTGGAGCTTGCACATTGTGTTGATCGTTTGCAGGATGAGAATGATGATTTGAGGAAGTTGATGGGTTGGTTGTCCTGGCCACGAGCCTCGCTTGAGGATGATGATCGAGGCCTTTAAGAGGCAAGATGGTGAGGGGCTTGGAGCAAACAAGGTTGGTGAGGGAAGTGGAGAGAATATCCCCGAGCCACCAAAAACCCACCACAAAAATGATTTCCCCCAAACCTAACCATCTAAGGAACCGACTAGACACAACCCCCGCCTCCACCCGTGTTTCCTACACCCACAAACGACCTACAAAAGCCTATCAAGTTTGTGAGCACTTCGGGGAAAGTGTTCTTTGGGAAGGAGAATGAGAAGGCTAGTGGTGAGAAACCGGTGGAGGGTTTGAGTGGAGAGAAACCAAGTGAGCGACCACATCCCAAGCCAAAGCCTAAGCTTGTGAGGTTCCATTGTGGCTATTGTGGGAGAGATGGCCATAAGGAGGAGTTCTCGCTTCAAGAGGAAGCGAGAGGAGAGAATGGAGAAGGAGTGGGCTAACAAGGACAAGTACCACCCTTCCGATGGTGTACTTGAGCCTCGTATGCAGATGCCCGTGGGCAAGGCGATTGTGCGGACGGGCCGGGCTTGGGGAGAGAAGAAGGCTGCAGTGGTGCTGCTGCCTGCACCACACCGGCCGGACGGCAGGGGCACCCGGCCGACGGTGCAGCTCGGACAGACACTGTTCGGGTTTCGAGCGCGTACAGGTGCGAGGGGTGTTTCTAGTGGTCGTGGTTCTGGTGGTTGGGCTGGAAAGGGTGCAGGTGGTCAGTTTGCTAGGCGTTCTTCACCTCGTGCTCAATACGGGGATTGGAGGAGTCGTGGCGGTGAGTTGGAGAGGAAGGACGTGCCACGGGCTTTCTTGCGTGGTTTTGGTCCTCCTCCAGGCAGAGAGGGGTGGTTCCCTCAGGGTGGTTACCGTGGTGGTGTTCGTGGAGGTAGTTTTGGTAGGAGAGATGCTTTGGTTGGTGCTAACCCCACTTTCGAGCAAATGGCTCGGCACGGTTTTCCTCCTTTGGTTCTAACCCCGAGTCGAGTCGTTTGTTCGCTCACGTGCCTATTTTTGATGTGCGTGTGGGAGACTTGAAGAACATTTGGTTGATTGACTCCGGTTGCTCGAGGCATATGACCGGGAGACAGGGGGTGGTTCTCAAGTCTCGTCCCGGTGGTGACGAAGAGGTACATCACCTTTGGAGACAATGGGCGTGGGCGTGTGCTTTCGAAGGTGAGATAAAAGTGAGTGACAAGATCACTCGAGGCGTGTTGCTCTTGTTCAATCGCCGGGATACAATTTGCTTTCGTGTCTCGGTTGTTGGATGAGGGTTTTGAGGTGTTGTTTCGGCCTGGTGGTTCTCGGATTGTGGACTCTCGAGGGGACCTTGTCCGTATGGTCGTTCCCGAGGGTCGTGGGTTTCGTGCTGATTTTTCTCGGTCTTCGGTGTGGAGCGTTGTTTCTTGGCCGGTTCTTCGAGTGAGTTGTGGAAGTGGCATAGGAAGTTGGGTCACTTGAGCTTTGACCTTTTGTCACGCTTGAGTAAACTCAATTTGGTCCGAGGATTGCCACGGTTGAGGCTTGAGAAAGAGTTGGTTTGTGCTCCGTGTAGGCATGCCAAGATGGTGGCCTCTTCTCACCCGCCTCTCACCGATGTGATGACCGAGCGTCCATGCGAGCCGCTCCATATGGACCTTGTTGGCCCAGCTCGTGTGCGATCTGCGGGTGGGAAGTGGTATGTCCTTGTTGTGGTGGACGACTATTCTCGGTATGCGTGGGTGTTCTTTCTCGAGGAGAAGGGGGAGACGTTTGGTTTTGTTCGAGATCTAGTCTTGAGGTTGAGGAACGAGAGGCACGGAGATGCCATACGAGCTATCCGTAGTGATAATGGCTCGGAATTCAGGAACTCTCGTTTTGAAACCTTTTGTCATGACTTGGGTCTTGAGCACCAGCTTTTCGAGTCCGTATACGCCTCCCCGAATGGTGTTGTGGAAAGGAAGAACAGACCTTGTGCGAGATGGCTCGGACGATGCTTGATGAGCATAGGACTCCGAGGAGGTATTGGGCTGAGGCGGTGAATACCGCATGCTATGTGTCGAACAGGATATACCTCAGGGTGCACAAGAAGAAGACATGCTATGAGTTGATGCATGGCCGCACACCCAAGGTGAGTCATTTCCATGTCTTTGGTTGCAAGTGTTTCATTCTGAAGAAAGGCAGGAAGTTGGATAAGTTTGAGGCTAGGTCTGTCGATGGTATTTTCTTTGGTTATGCATCTCATTCTAGAGCATATCGTGTGCTCAATCTTGAAACTAACCAAATCGTGGAGACTTGCGAGGTAACCTTCGACGAGACGAGCCACGTAGTCGCCTTGTCTTTGAGTGTGCAGGTGATGATGAGCTTGGCGAGGAGATCTTTCGGAGGAGGAGCATGAACATGGTGATGATGAAGATGGCGGTGTGGTACCCCCGGGCCGAACGTGTACCCACTACTTCGACTACGATGATGGATGGACCCTCTCGCTACACCTACGACGACAAATCAAGAACGAGGAGAAGCCGATGTTGAGGGGGAGGTAGCTTCGAGGCGAGAACCTCCCCCGCGAGTTCAAGTGGATCACCCAGCTTCGAGGATCATCGGCGACATGAATGAACGCACTACACCGGTCGAGGGTTCGAAACAATTCCCATTTTGCTCATGCTGCGTTTGTTGCTTCTTTCCAGCCCAAAGACATTGGACACGCACTATCCGATCACAATTGGGTTAACTCGATGCATGAGGAGTTGGAGAACTTTGAGAGGAATCGGTGTGGGAGTTGGTTGACCCTCCCCGGTGGTGTAAGCCGATTGGTACCAAGTGGGTGTGGAAAAACAAAGAGGGAGAGAAGGGTGAGGTTGTGAGGAACAAGTCGAGACTTGTTGCCCAGGGGTTCAAACGAAGGAGGGGATCGACTACGAGGAGACCTTTGCTCCCGTAGCCCGTTTGGAGGCGATTAGGATCCTTCTAGCCTTTTCTGTGGCTAAAGGGTTCAAGTTGCACCAAATGGATGTGAAGAGTGCTTTTCTGAATGGTGTGCTGGAGGAAGAAGTGTATGTGAGGCGGCCCTCCGGGTTTGAGAGCGAGAGGTACCCCCACCGAGTGTACAAGTTGAGGAAGGCGCTGTATGGGTTGAAGCAGGCGCCTAGAGCTTGGTATGGCAGGTTGAGGGGGTTCTTGTTTGAGAGAGGCTTTGAGATGGGGAAGGTCGATCAGACCTTGTTTTTGCTGAGGCAAAAGCGGTAGATATCCCGATTGTGCGGGTGTACGTGGATGATATT
Organism: Cenchrus americanus; assembly: GCA_947561735.1. Classification (NCBI taxonomy): domain Eukaryota; kingdom Viridiplantae; phylum Streptophyta; class Magnoliopsida; order Poales; family Poaceae; genus Cenchrus; species Cenchrus americanus. The sequence continues at coordinate 97,722,225 of OX387240.1, forward strand.
GTCTTTGGTGGCTCGTCTAACTCTCTTGTTGCGAGGTTTGCGATGATATGAGCAGGGAGTTCGAGATGAGCATGATGGGTGAGTTGCGGTTCTTCCTGCTACAAATCAAGCAATCAAAGGAAGGAACATTTGTGCACCGTGCTAAGTACACCAAGGACATTGTGAGGAAGTTCAAGATGGAGGACTCCAAGGCTATGACGACGCCGATGAGTACGACTACGGCTCTTGATGCGGATGAGGAAGGTGAACACGTGGACCGGAAGGAGTACCGGAGCATGATCGGGTCACTCCTCTACTTGACGGCGACGAGGCCGGACATACGCTTCTCGGTGTGTCCGTGCGCTCGTTTTCAAGCGTCTCCGAGGACTTCGCATCGGCAAGCGGTGAAGCGAATTTTCGGTACTTGCGTCACACTCCCGACTTCGGCCTTTGGTACTCCGCGTCCTCTTCTTTGGCGCTTCATGGCTTTTCGGACGCGGATTTTGCCGGTGTCGGTTGGATAGGAAGTCCACTTCGGGACTTGCCGCTTTTGGGTTCTTCTTTGGTGTCTTGGTCTTCCCGCAAGCGGTCGAGTGTTGCTCAATCCACGACCGAGGCCGAGTATGTTGCCGCCGCTAGTTGTTGCTCTCGGCTCCTTTGGATCACCTACACCATGAGTGACTTTGGTGAGGAGTATACCCATGTCCCACTTCAATGTGATAGCACTAGTGCCATAAGCGTTGCAAAGAACCCAGTGCTCCATTCCAAAACCAAGCACATAGAAGTGAGGTATCATTTTCTGAGAGACAACGTTGAGAAAGGAAAGATAGCGTTGATCCATGTACCCACACATCACCAACTAGCCGATATTTTCACCAAACCTCTAGATCAAGCAACTTTCACTCGTTTGCGGGGGAACTTGGTGTGTGTTTGATTTCTTGAGTTGGGTGTGTGGGAGCTTTCTTTTGCCGGTGGTGTCGAGCCCGTTTTGCCTCCCCTCGAGGAGCCGGTTTGTAGCATATGTATAGCTTTCCTTTGTGCATTTCTTGCATTTGGCATGGCATATGTAACATGATGTATAGGCATCCTTGTATCTTAGATTGCATGCATTTTGTATCATATGCATTGGTTAGGAAAAGCTTCTCTCATATACATTGTTCATCATGGAATGAGATATATGTCTTTGTGAGCTTGTTTGGTATGATATGGTTAGTTTGGCTTAGCTCTTGATGATCTTGATGAATAATCCATGGTTGATAGCTATGCTTTTGAAAAATGTCACATGTATGCTCTCTCATGTGTAAATGCCTTTACATGCTCTTGACATGTTTTTGTGGCTTTGCTATGCTTAATTTGTGGTTGGATAGCTAGTTTATTGACTATATGGGGCCAAAGGCTCATTTGCCATCATGAATGTTTAGCCCTCTTGATTTATCTTGTGGAGGAGCATAAGTTCCTTTTTGTCGCAAAGACATTTCATGTACCATTTACAAATCGGAAAATGAAATGAAAAATGCTTGGAAAATATGCTCCCATGTCATAAGTGCTGAATTTAAGTTGCTTTGGGTGCTAAACCGTTGCATGATGCCTACCAATGAGAAGTCTCATACATAGAAGTAGGCACATGGCTCGGTGGCTTTGACATGACATGAGGTGCTTGTGGGTGTTTGTGATGGTCTTATGGTTAGAATAGCTGTCCTAGCATGAAGTTTGTGTGGCTTTGCCATTTTGATATGCTTTGATCATGTTTAGGACTTTGCTCATGAGAGGCAAGTTTTTCGCACAATTGCCAAAATCCATCTTAGCTTCGTCCAATGGTTGTGAATCTTGGTGATCATGTAGTTGAGATCGATACGAAGCCGTAGACTATCTAACTTGCTCATTTGGACGTGTGTAGCATCCTATGTTGAATTTTGTATATTTGAGAAGCTCTAGGTTGGTAGTTTTGCATTTTTTTGCTTGATTCATGCATTGCCAACAAGGGGGAGAAGTTTGAGCTTGAAATGGCTTGCTGGACGTGTTTAGAAGGTTTTCAGGTGGTTTCGAGCCATTTCTGGGCTCTGTTGTGCACCTGGTCGGACGGTCGTGGTCACCGGTCCGACCGGTGTGAGTGCTGGTTCTGTACACATGTTGCACACCGGTCTGACCGGTGGTGTTGACCGGTCTGACCGGTCAGGGCTGGTTTGTTGAAGCTGCCCTGTTTTCAAGTGGTGTCTTGCATGCATTCGTTCAGGGGGAGCTTGCATGTGTGCAGGGGGAGCTCTTTGTGAGTTTTCGAGCTTTGTTTCGGTGGTTTGTGCTCTTTGCTTGAGCTTTGCTTTGTCTCGGATGTGTCGAGCCGTTGCCCTTGCCTAAGGGGTCCGAGACTTGTCTTCTTCAAGTGATCTTGCTCTTTGCCTTTGTTTGGCTTTCGATCGCTTGTTGGAGTTTCTTTTTGTTCGTTTCTTTTCTTTTTCTTTTCTCTCTTGTTACTTTCATGTGGGTGTTGTCAATGCACTCATCAAGGGGGAGATTGAGGACCATGTGTGGTTCGAGGACCGGTGGATGGTCGCCTCCTTGTGTGATGAGTGATTGACAACGTTGTCTGGACTGATTCTTGGCTAAGTATTGCAGGTGCAGGTTGCGGCTTGACTGGTGTTGGTGCGGGGTGAAGAACAAGCGCGAAAGGTCGTCGCCGGTGAGGCCTCCGTGTGGAGAAGACAAGTAGGCTTCGTTCGAGGGACCCGGTGGCCGCCGGGGTCAAGTGCGGGCCGCATGGTGGCATGAACAAGAAGATGAAGTCGTGGACGGTTTCTTGGTTGAGCCTCAAAACCAAGGTCGAGCCGGGGACTACGTGGGAGCCAAGTCATGAGTGGAGATTGGCGGAGGCTACACCGAGTTCGCGGGGTTTCCGGTGGTTCACCGTAAAACCACCGGGTTCCTTGGTTGATCCACAAAGCCAAGACCGGAGAACCGAAGACGGAGGTGCAGCGAAGCACCAGACCGGCCCGACCGTGGGTCCGACCGGTCCGACCGGTGGGGACCGGTCCCGACCGGTGGAGGAGCACCGGCCCGACCGGTGTGCGACGACGCAGTCCGAATCTTCGAAGCGGAGGACACGCGTCGGGATCGCATAGCTTGCGTCGAGGCTACGCAGGTGCGGTTGCGGGCATCCGTCCGATGGTGAAGACATCAAGAATTCCAAATCCGCCCTTGAGGGGCTTGTATCCCTAGTTAGTAGAGAGGGGCATTTTAGACATTCGGTTGCCGCCTATATAACCCAAGAGGTGAGAGGATGGCAGACCAACTCTTGGAACCCTAGCTCATTTGTTTTCCTATTTTCCACCTTTTTCCTTAGGTTTTCTCTAGGACTAGCAAGAGAGCTTCACGAGAGATCTTGTAGAGAGGGATGGATGATCGGGCGGCTTGCTAGACCTTGTACGAACCTTTGTTTCATGTATAGATGATTCGGCGTGGTTCCTCAAGGTTTGGATGTGTTTTCCCGGTTGTTCTTGGTGGTGATTTTCGAGCCCTCTCTTCGTGATTTCTTTGGGGTGTTTTCGGGACCTTTCTCTTGGGGATTTGATGGGGGAAATTTGTGGGAACCCTTCGTGGTTCTTTGGGCTGTGATTCCCCTCCTAAATCCGTGAGTAAAGGTGCTCGATTTCGGGGTTTCTTGAGTTCTTGGGTTGGAAATGCTTTCGGCGGGATTTCTTTGATTCCTCTAGTACCAATGAATAAGATACAAAAGTCATGCCAATACCGAAGTGTAAACTCATGGCTAGGTTGACGGATTTTCACCGTCAACATCCCCCCATGCTTAAACTCGTCGTCCTCGAGTAAGCCTTCGATGGATATCATCGTTGCCCATCAATGTTTAAACCTTGCACTTGATCATACATGAAAAAAAACATAATGCTCTCAAAAGTTTAATTCGTTAAAGTTCCATAATGTACTAGCCTTCTCCTCATCCTTCTCTATTATATTTTTTTTCTTCGCCGGCACAAGAAGTCCTTCCTCTAACCGATCTTCTTCCCCTCAAGAAAAGTCTTAATCTTCAATCCGGAAGGGGCAAATTCACCTAGCTACTTCAAGCCTCCTCTCTCATCTTCACTCTTATATTTTCCTTTCTTCATACATTCCTAGGGAAGTCCGGTAGAGATGATTCGGGTTCCTTGTAGTACGGCTTTAAAGAGATAGCCAATATGGAGAGGCAACACCCCGAACCAATATCTTCCGAACTCGATGTCGCTTAACAACACCACCGGTTGATCATAGGTGAGTGGGGTCTATTGGCCACTTGGCAATCAAGCCATGTAAAGCCAATTCAACTCCGTGTTGGTTATCTTTGTCTCTCTTGTTCTCCCCAAAAATCCACTTGCACAAAAGTGACACTTGGATAATGGGTTCCGATAGTATTTTTTTTCGTTGATGGTCTCTTCCCGTGATCATACTCCAAAGCCTTCCCATGTGCCTTCATGCACATACTTGTTCGAGTCCTCTCCGAAAGTAGGAGACACTCGCCCATGGGTCTACGATACTAGACATGCAATCGTTTCGAACATGAAAACCAATCCGATCTATCTAGGATTGTGTTGAATGGATCCAAGGAAGCATTGGAGCCCTACTCCCTTTATGGCATGGTTGCTAGCCCACATTAAAGTATTTTCAACACAAGATGATAGATAGATAATCCAACAAAGTTCGATTACATCTCAAGACCGATTGCAACCCATGGATGAAAGGAGATTACCCCATCAAGGTGCTAGCATCGTTGATCAAGGTTACCCTTCGACGGCCCTTCTTCCCCCCCCTCTTGTGGGCTCCCTCCAACGGAATGAGAGACTCCAAGACTCCTTCATCAAGGGTATACGCCATGGTCATGAAATTTCCTAGGCGAATTTCTTGTGGGTGTTTGCCGACACTCCGCTAGAAAATTGCACCTACGTGTCCCGTGTGAAACCCAATATGTGGAGAGCTTGGTCGTCGATGTCGACGTTCGCTACAAGCCTCTACTTAAGGCGAGTGAGCTTCTTCTCCTCCTCCGTCATGATGACATACCCCTCGAATACCGCGAGCGTATGGAGGTGGAGCGGATGATCGTCAAGTGGTGAGGCTGGACAAAGCGCTCCTCCATATGTTATTGAAGTTTGGTAAACCTAATAAACGAGTTTCGTGTGTCTCTCATGCCACCGAGGAGAAGAGTGTGGTTCCTCCTCGGCGGTGCCGTGTCCTCCTCCATACTCCGAGGAAACTCGAAACGAGTGCCTCCCTCGAAGAGGTTGCCGTCGATGATGGCTTAGACGACGATGATCCCTTCTTCGTGAAAAGGCTTGTAGTTTTCTTCCATGATTGCAGCGCTCTCCTCACAAATATATAAATCCGGGTTTTCACCCGGTAACAAGGTACACAAATATTATTTTCGAGTCTCGACTTCGAATGATTAATACGTGATTTGTTGCACGAAACAAACGTGTGATGGCTAAGTCTAAGGTGGTTCCGGTCACAACCATAGCACACGAACAAAAGAGTTGGATGAAAGACTTACCTCTCTCCTCCTCTTGGCTCGGTTCTTTTCTCGAAGGAGATAGAAACTCCAACAAGATGAACACGGATTGCAACACACGTCTCCGACTCACTACCAAGGTTGGTCAAGCCCACGTAGCCACTGGAGTGCCACTGGACCTAGGAACCAACACACCACCTTCCGACCTGAGAAACGCAGCGGAAAAACCAAACCTCAAGCCTACAGACTCACACCGGTCAGACCGGTGAGCACCACCGGTCAGACCGGTCCCTGTTGGTGAAACTGAGCAACTTTCACTAAGTGGCTCTACACCGGTCAGACCGGTGAGACACACCGGTCAGATCGATGGCGGCTCGAAAGCCCCCAAGGCACCAAACAGCCAACCGACCACCAAACGGACCCAAACTCGAAACAACGGCAACACGGGACAACAACGAACTCACCAAGACGTTCACCCGAGCAAAAACCCACAAAGTCTCGCACCGGTCGGACCGGTCCAAGAGCACCGGTCGACCGGTGTAGCTCCGGCGGCTCGGGATGAACGAAGACCCGTGGGTCAACTCCCCCAAATCCAAAACTCGATCTCCCGAATCGCTCCACGGACTTGAACAAGACTTTGGGGATATCAGGAACACCTCATGAGGAGTCCATAGCCAAGATTAATCCCACCAAATTTCGTCCAAAAAGGAGGAATCGAAGAAATCCCGCCGAAAGCACTTCCAACCCAAGAACTCAAGAAACCCCAAAATCGAGCACTTTTACTCACGGATTTGAGAGGGGAATCACAGCCCAAAGAACCACGAAGGGTTCCCACAAATTTCCCCCATCAAATCCCCAAGAGAAAAGTCCCGAAAACAACCCAAAGAAATCACCGAAAGAGGGCTCCGAAAATCACCACCAAGAACAACCGGGGAAAACACATCCAAACCTTGAGGAACCACGCCGAATCATCTATACATGAAACAAAGGTTCGTACAAGGTCTAGCAAGCCGCCCGATCATCCATCCCTCTCTACAAGATCTCTCCGTGAAGCTCTCTTGCTAGTCCTAGAGAAAACCTAAGGAAAATAGGTGGAAAATAGGAAAACTAATGAGCTAGGGTTCCAAGAGTTGGCTGCCATCCTCTCACCTCTTGGGTCATATGGAGGCAACCGAATGTCTAAAATGCCCTTCTCTACTAACTAGGGATACAGGGCCCTCAAGGGCGGATTTGGAATTCTTGATGTCTTCACCATCGGACGGATGCCCGGCGACCGCACCCTGCGTAGTCTCGACGCAAGCCATGTGATCCCGACGTGTGTCCTCCGCTTCGAAGATTCCGGACTGCGTCGTCGCATACCGGTCAGACCGGTCCCCACCGGTCAGACCGGTCAAGCCCACCGGTCTGGTGCTGCTGCACCTCCGTCTTCGGTTCTCCGGTCTTGGCTTTGTGGATCAACCAAGGAACCCAGTGGTTTTCTGGTGAACCACCGGAAACCCCGCGAACTCGGTGTAGCCTCCGCCAATCTCCACTCATGACTTGGCTCCCACGTAGTCCCGGCTCGACCTTGGTTTTGAGGCTCAACCAAGAAACCGTCCACGACTTCATCTTGCTGTTCATGCCACCATGCGGCCCGCACTTGACCCCGCCGGCCACCGGGTCCCTCGAACGAAGCCTACTTGTCTTCTCCACACCTGGAGGCCTCACCGGCGACGACCTTTCGCGCTTGTTCTTCACCAGCACCAACACGAGTCAAGCCGCAACCTGCACCTGCAATACTTAGCCAAGAATCAGTCCACACAACGTTGTCAATCACTCATCACACAAGGAAGCGACCATCCACCGGTCCTCGAACCACACATGGTCCTCAATATCCCCCTTGATGAGTGCATTGACAACACCCACACGAAAGTAACAAGAGAGAAAAGAAAAGAAAAAGAAACGAACAAAAAGAAACTACAACAAGCGATCGAAAGCCAAACAAAGGCAAAGAGCAAGATCACTTGAAGGAAACAAGTCTCGGACCCCTTAGACAAGGGCAACGGCTCGACACATCCGAGACAAAGCAAAGCTCAAGCAAAAAGCGCAAACCACCAAAACAAAGCTCGAACACCACAAAGAGCTCCCCCTGCACACATGCAAGCTCCCCCTGAACCAATGCACCTTCCCCTGGACGAATGCATGCAAGACACCACTTGAAACGGGCGCCCGCAACAAAACAGCCCCCGACCGGTCGGACCGGTCCACACCACCGGTCGACCGGTGTGCAACATGTGTACAGAACCAGGCACTCACACCGGTCGGACCGGTGACCCCGACCGGTCGACCGGTGCACAACGAGCCCGTAAATGGCTCGAAGCCACCTAAAAACCTTCTAAACACGTCCAAAGAAGCCATTTCAAGCTCAAACTTCTCCCCCTTGTTGGCAATGCATGAATCAAGCCAAAAATGCAAAACTTTCAATCTAGAGCTTCTCAAATAGACAAAATTCAACAAAGAATGCTACACATGTCCAAATGAGCAAGTTAGATACTCTACGGCTTCGTATCGATCTCAACTACATGATCACCAAGTTTCACAACCATTGGATGAAGCTAAGATGGATTTTGGCAATTTTGCAAAAAACTTGCCTCTCATGAGCGAAGTCCTAAACATGATCAAAGCATATCAAAATGGCAAAGCCACACAAACTTCATGCTAGGACAGCCATTCTAATCATAAGACCATCACAAACACCCCCAAGCACCTCATGTCATGTCAAAGCCACCGAGCCATGTGCCTACTTCTATGTATGAGACTTCTCATTGGTAGGCATCATGCAACGGTTTAGCACCCAAAGCAAATTAAATTCAGCACGTATGACATTGGAGCATATTTTCCAAGCATTTTTCATTTCATTTTCAGATTGGTAAATGGTACATGAAATGTCTTTGCGACAAAAAGGAACTTATGCTCCTCCACAAGATAAACCAAGAGGGCTAAACATTCATGATGGCAAATGAGCCTTTGGCCCCATATGATCAATAAACTAGCTATCCAACCACAAATTAAGCATAGCAAGGCCACAAAAACATGTCAAGAGCATGTAAAGGCATTTACACATGAGAGAGCATACATGTGACATTTTTCAAAAGCATAGCTATCAACCATGGATTATTCATCAAGATCATCAAGAGCTAAGCCAAACTAACCATATCATACCAAACAAGCTCACAGAGACATATATCTCATTCCATGGTGAACAATGTATATGAGAGAAGCTTTTCCTAACCAATGCATATGATACAAAATGCATGCAATCTAAGATACAAGGATGCCTATACATCATGCTACATATGCCATGCCAAATGCAAGGAATGCACAAAGAAAAGCTATACATATGCTACAAACCGGCTCCTCGAGGGGAGGCAAAACGGGCTCGACACCACCGGCAAAAGAGAGCTCCCACACACCCAACTCAAGAAATCAAACACACACCAAGTTCCCCCCGCAAACGAGTGAAAGTTGCTTGATCTAGGGGTTTGGTGAAAATATCGGCTAGTTGGTCATGTGTGGGTACATGGATCAAGGCTATCTTTCCTTTCTCGACGTTGTCTCTCATAAAATGGTACCTCACTTCTATGTGCTTGGTTTTGGAATGGAGCACCGGGTTCTTTGCAACGCTTATGGCACCGGTGCTATCACATTGAAGTGGGACATGGGTATACTCCTCACCAAAGTCACTCATGGTGTAGGTGATCCAAAGGAGCCGAGAGCAACAACTAGCGGCGCAAAGATACTCGGCCTCGGTCGTGGATTGAGCAACACTCGACCGCTTGCGGGAAGACCAAGACACCAAAGAAGAACCCAAAAACCGGCAAGTCCCGAAGTGGACTTCCTATCCAACCGACACCCGGCAAAATCCGCGTCCGAAAAGCCATGAAGCGCCAAAGAAGAGGACGCGGAGTACCAAAGGCCGAAGTCGGGAGTGTGACGCAAGTACCCGAAAATTCTCTTCACCGCTTGCCGATGCGAAGTCCTCGGAGACGCTTGAAAACGAGCGCACGGACACACCGAGAATCGTATGTCCGGCCTCGTCGCCGTCAAGTAGAGGAGTGACCCGATCATGCTCCGGTACTCCTTCTGGTCCACGTGTTCACCTTCCTCGTCCGCATCAAGAGCCGTAGTCATACTCATCGGCGTCGTCATAGCCTTGGAGTCCTCCATCTTGAACTTCCGCACAATGTCCTTGGTGTACTTAGCCCGGTGCACAAATGTTCCTTCCTTTGATTGCTTGATTTGTAGCCCGAGGAAGAACCGCAACTCACCCATCATGCTCATCTCGAACTCCCCTTGCTCATATCATCTCGCAAACCTTGCAACAAGAGAGTTAGACGAGCCACCAAAGACAATATCATCCACGTACACCCGCACAATCGGGATATCTCTCGCCCCGCCTCAACAAAAACAAGGTCCGATCGACCTTCCCCATCTCAAAACCTCTCTCAAACAAGAACCCCCTCAACCTCGCCATACCAAGCTCTAGGCGCCCGCTTCAACCCATACGGCGCCTTCCTCAACTTGTACACCCGGTGGGGGTACTTCTCACTCTCAAACCCCGGAGGCTGCCTCACGTACACTTCTTCCTCCAACACTCCATTCAGAAAAGCACTCTTCACATCCATTTGGTGCAACTTGAACCCTTTAGCCACAGAAAAGGCTAGAAGGATCCTAATCGCCTCCAAACGGTCTACGGGAGCAAAGGTCTCCTCGTAGTCGATCCCCTCCTTCTGACTGAACCCCTGGGCAACAATTCTCGACTTGTTCCTCACAACCTCACCCTTCTCTCCCTCTTTGTTTTTCCACACCCACTTGGTACCAATCGGCTCACACCCTGGGGGAGGGTCAACCAACTCCCACACCTGATTCCTCTCAAAGTTCTCCAACTCCTCATGCATCGAGTTAACCCAATTGTGATCAGATAGTGCATGTCCAATGTCTTTGGGCTCGAAAGAAGCAACAAACGCAGCATGAGCAAAATGGGAATTGTTTCGAACCCTCGACCATGTAGTGCATTCATTCATGTCGCCGATGATCCTCGAAGCTGGGTGATCCACTTGAACTCGTCGGGGAGGTTCTCGCCTCGAAGCTACCTCCCCCTCAACATCAACTTCTCCTCGTTCTTGATTTGTCGTCGTAGGTGTAGCAGAGGGTCCATCCATCATCGTAGTTGAAGTAGTGGGTACATGTTCAGCCGGGGGCACCACACCGCCATCTTCATCATCACCATGTTCATGCTCCTCCTCCTGAAAAATCTCCTCGCCAAGCTCATCATCACCCCGCACACTCAAAGACAAGCCGACTACGTGGCTCGTCTCGTCGAAGGTTACCTCGCAAGTCTCCACGATTTGGTTAGTTTCAAGATTGAGCACACGATATGCTCTAGAATGAGATGCATAACCAAAGAAAATGCCATCGACAGACCTAGCCTCAAACTTATCCAACTTCTTGCCTTTCTTCAGAATGAAACACTTGCAACCAAAGACATGGAAGTGACTCACCTTGGGTGTGCGGCCACGCATCAACTCATAGCATGTCTTCTTCTTGTGCACTATGAGGTATATCCTGTTCGACACATAGCATGCGGTATTCACCGCCTCAGCCCAATACCTCCTCGGAGTCCTATGCTCATCAAGCATCGTCCGAGCCATCTCGCACAAGGTCCTGTTCTTCCTTTCCACAACACCATTCTGGGGAGGCGTATACGGACTCGAAAACTGGTGCTCAAGACCCAAGTCATGACAAAAGGTTTCAAAACGAGAGTTCCTGAATTCCGAGCCATTATCACTGCGGATAGCTCGTATGGCATCTCCGTGCCTCTCGTTCCTCAACCTCAAGACTAGATCTCGAACAAAACCAAACGTCTCCCCCTTTTCCTCGAGAAAGAACACCCACGCATACCGAGAATAGTCGTCCACCACAACAAGGACATACCACTTCCCACCCGCGGATCGCACACGAGCCGGGCCAACAAGGTCCATATGGAGCGCTCGCATGGACGCTCGCTCATCACATCGGTGAGAGGCGGGTGAGAAGAGGCCACCATCTTGGCATGCCTACACGAAGCACAAACCAACTCTTTCTCAAGCCTCAACCGTGGCAATCCTCGGACCAAATTGAGTTTACTCAAGCGAGACAAAAGGTCAAAGCTCAAGTGACCCAACTTCCTATGCCACTTCCACAACTCACTCGAAGAACCAGCCAAGAAACAACGCTCCACACCCGAAGACTGAGAAAAATCAGCACGAAACACCTGACCCTCGGGAACGACCATACGGACAAGGTCCCCTCGAGAGTCCACAATCCGAGAACCACCGGCCGAAACAACACCTCAAAGCCCTCATCCAACAACCGGGACACGAAAGCAAATTGTACCCCGGCGATTGAACAAGAGCAACACGCCTCGCAGTGATCTTGTCACTCACTTTTATCTCACCTTCGAAAGCACACGCCCACGCCCATTGTCCCCAAAGGTGATGTACCTCTTCGTCACCACCGGACGAGACTTTAGAACCACCCCCCGTCTCCGGTCATATGCCTCGAACAACCGGAGTCAATCAACCAAATGTTCTTCAAGTCTCCCACCCGAAATTCAAAAATAGGCACGTGAGCGAACAAACGACTCAAAGATCGGGGTTAGTACCAAAGGAGGAAAACCAGTGCCAAGCCATTTGCTCGAAAGTGGGGTTAGCACCAACCAAAGCATCTCTCCTACCAAAACTGCCTCCACGAACACCACCACGGTAACCACCCTGAGGGAACCACCCCTCTCTGCCTGGAGGAGCACCAAATCCACGCAAGAAAGCCCGTGGAACGTCCTTCCTCTCCAACTCAATGCCACGACTCCTCCAATCCCCGTATTGAGCACGAGGAGGAGAACGCCTAGCAAACTGACCGCCTGCACCCTTTCCAGCCCAACCACCAGAACCATGACCACCAGAAACAACCCTCGCACCTGTACGAGCTCAAAACCCGAACAGTTGTCTGTCCGCCCGCACCGGTCGACCGGTGCCCCACACCGGCTCCGACCGGCAGACTCCGGGCAAGCAGCACCACCTGCAGCCTTCTTCTCTCCCCAAGCCCGAACTGTCCTCACACTCGCCTTGCCCCTAGGCATCTGCATACGAGGCTCAAGTACACCATCGGAAGGGTGGTACTTGTCCTTGTTAGCCCACTCCTTCTCCATTCTCTCCTCACGCTTCCTCTTGAAGCAAAACTCCTCCTTATGGCCATCTCTCCCACAATAGCCACAATGGAACCTCACAAGCTTTGGCTTAGGCTTGGGATGTGGCTGCTCACTCGGTTTCTCTCCACTCAAACCCTCCACCGGTTTCTCACCACTCGCCTTCTCACTCTCCTTCCCAAAGAACACTTTCCCCGAAGTGCTCACAAACTTGATAGGCTTTTGTAGGTCATTTGTGGGTGTAGGAAACACAGGTGGAGCTGGGGTTGCGTCTAGTCGGTTCCTTAGATGGTTAGGTTTTGGAGGGAAATCATTTTTGTGGTGGGTTTTTGGTGGTTCCGGGATATTCTCTCCACTTCCCTCACCAGCCATGTTTGCCCCAAGCCCCTCACCATCTTGCCTCTTAAAGGCCTCGATCATCATCCTCAACTGAGGCTCATGACCGGACAACCAACCCATCAACTTCCTCAAATCATCATTCTCATCCTGCAAACGATCAACATAATGTGCAAGCTCCAAATTTTTCAATGCATGCATTTCAAAGGTAGAGCAAGATGTAGGCATGGGTTCCTTCAATTTAGCCTCGAGCGAACTAGTGTAAGCATGCATCTCATCAATCTTAGCATGCAAAACAGGGCAAGAAGTGCAAGCACCTAGCAAAGCAGTCTAGACTTAAGCTCGGCCACTTCAACCCTAAGCACATCTAGTTCCTCACACTTGGAGGCATGCTTCTCCTTAAACAAAGCAAGATCGGCAAGGAATATGGAGCAATCGAAGACAATCATTCTCATCGAAACAACGGGGGCTAGCCTTAAGCGAATCAATCTCAAGCTTGCTATCAAGCACCTCGTGTCTCTAGCTCGGCCCACTCTAGTCCTAGCATCCTCGAGTGAAGCCCTAAGCTCTTTCCTCATTTTCTTGGCCTCTCTAAGCATGTCATCACGGTTATCAAGCAAAGAGCCAAGCCTCTCATTCTCTTGGCGCAAGAAGGGAAGTTCATCACGCACCTCGTCATCGGACTCAGAGTCCGAGTCTCTCTGTGTGCTCTTCTTGCTGCCGGAGCTCAGCGCCATGGTGCAGAAGCCATCTCTCGCGAAGCAGCTCAGCCCGCTCAAGTTCTTGGACGACTTCTTGTTCTGGCGACGGTCTCCCTCGTCTTCACTGCTGCTCGATCTCGAGGTGGAGTACGAGGAACTGGAGTCGACGTTGCTCGCTCCAACCATCGCTCGGGCCTTGCCTCGGCCCTCCTTCTTCCTCGATCGTCGCTCGTCCTTGTACTTGTTCTTGTGCTTGCTCTTGTGGTCGCGCCTCGAATGGTACTTGCCATCATTCATCCTCGACTTGTGCTTGTAGCTATCCTTGTTCTCGGCCTTCTCCGGGCAGTCGGCGACGAAGTGTCCCGGCTTGCCGCACTAGAAGCAAGTCCTCGTGTTCCTCCTCATGTTCACGCGGTTCTCGTGCAGCCTCTCGAACCGCCTCGTCAACAGTGCCAGCTCGTCCTCTCCAAGGTCATCAAACTCCTCATCTGGCATAGACATCAAAGAGGAAAACGAGAACATCCTGGTGGATGGGTTAGAATTAGTCTTTCCTTTGGAACCACCAACGAGGGCAAGACTATGGGAATCAGTCGGTCCCTCAAGCTTGGCAGTCATGCCTCTATCCACCTCAGCCGATTTGAGCTTCGAGAACAGCTCGTTCACCGTCAGAGTATCATACCTCTCCGACTCGACTATGGCCTTGAACTTTCCGCCCCATATCATACGATCCAAAGAGTGTAAGAGCTTGACCGCTCTATCATGATCATCGTATGGGAGCACGTCCACATTGGCCCTCATGTTGTTCACCACCACCGTGAACCTCTAAAACAAGGCATCGATGGACTCACCGGGGAGATGAGTGAAGTTCTCGTACTCTCTCCGGTAGGTCGCATACAACCGTGCCTCGAACTCGGGCGTTCCCAACATGAGCCTCCTTCAACACCGCCCAAATCCTACAAGCCAAGTGCTCGGTGTGCACCCGATCGAACTCGGCCGACACAAAGCACGAAACAAGTAGTCGACCGCCTTATTGTTGGCGTCGAATCCGTCCCTCGACCCCGGAGCAAGGAAATCCATCGGCCGGACATAGCTCGTGTCCACCGTGACATCCCAAAGCACCGACCCATTCCGCGGAGGAACGCACCCATCCGCTTGCTCCACATCCGGTAGTTCTTGCCATCGAAGTGTGGAGGACCCGAACCCTGTTCCCGGTACGCCATCCTTGGATCTTAGACTGGTTAGAGTCAACAAAGACCCGAACCGGCTCTGATACCACTTGAAGGACCGATACGGCGAACCAGAGAGGGGGGGAGTGAATGGGAGCCGATAAAAATTCTTCTCGAAGGAGATAGAAACTCCAACAAGATGAACACGGCTTGCAACACATGTCTCTGACTCACTACCAAGGTTGGTCAAGCCCACGTAGCCACTGGAGTGCCACTGGACCTAGGAACCAACACACCACCTTCCGACCTGAGAAACGCAGCGGAAAAACCAAACCTCGAGCCTACAGACTCACACCGGTCAGACCGGTGAGCACCACCGGTCAGACCGGTCCCTGTTGGTGAAACTGAGCAACTTTCACTAAGTGGCTCTACACCGGTCGACCGTGGAGACACACCGGTCGGACCGATGGCGGCTGAAAGCCCCCAAGGCACCAAACGTGCCAACCGACCACCAAACGGACCCAAACTCGAAACAGCAGCAACACGGGACAACAACGAACTCACCAAGACGTTCACCCGAGCAAAACCCACAAGGTCTCACACCGGTCAGACCGGTCAAGAGCACCGGTCGGGCCGTGTAGCTCGGGCGACTCGGGATGAACAGCACCCGTGGGTCAACTCCCCCAAATCCAAAACTCGATCTCCCGAATCGCTCCACGGACTTGAACAAGACTTTGGGGATATCAGGAACACCTCATGAGGAGTCCATAGCCAAGATTAATCCCACCAAATTTCGTCCAAAAAGGAGGAATCGAAGAAATCCCGCCGAAACCACTTCCAACCCAAGAACTCAAGAAACCCCAAAATCGAGCACTTTTACTCACGGATTTGAGAGGGGAATCACAGCCCAAAGAACCACGAAGGGTTCCCACAAATTTCCCCCATAAAATCCCCAAGAGAAAAGTCCCGAAAACAACCCAAAGAAATCACCGAAAGAGGGCTCCGAAAATCACCACCAAGAACAACCGAGGAAAACACATCCAAACCTTGAGGAACCACGCCGAATCATCTATACATGAAACAAAGGTTCGTACAAGGTCTAGCAAGCCGCCCGATCATCCATCCCTCTCTACAAGATCTCTCCGTAAAGCTCTCTTGCTAGTCCTAGAGAAAACCTAAGGAAAATAGGTGGAAAATAGGAAAACTAATGAGCTAGGGTTCCAAGAGTTGGCTGCCATCCTCTCACCTCTTGGGTTATATGGAGGCAACCGAATGTCTAAAATGCCCTTCTCTACTAACTAGGGATACAGGCCCTCAAGGGCGGATTTGGAATTCTTGATGTCTTCACCATCGGACGGATGCCCGGCGACCGCACCCTGCGTAGTCTCGACGCAAGCCATGTGATCCCGACGTGTGTCCTCCGCTTCGAAGATTCCGGACTGTGTCGTCGCACACCGGTCAGACCGGTCCCCACCGGTCAGACCGGTCAGACCCACCGGTCAGACCGGTGCGAGTCTTGCCGCCGCACCTCCGTCTTCGGTTCTCCGGTCTTGGCTTTGTGGATCAACCAAGGAACCCAGTGGTTTTCTGGTGAACCACCGGAAACCCCGCGAACTAGGTGTAGCCTCCGCCAATCTCCACTCATGACTTGGCTCCCACGTAGTCCCGGCTCGACCTTGGTTTTGAGGCTCAACCAAGAAACCGTCCACGACTTCATCTTCTTGTTCATGCCACCATGCGGCCCGCACTTGACCCCCGCCGGCCACCGGTCCCTCAAACGAAGCCTACTTGTCTTCTCCACACCTGGAGGCCTCACCGGCGTCGACCTTTCGCGCTTGTTCTTCACCTGCACCAACACGAGTCAAGCCGCAACCTGCACCTGCAATACTTAGCCAAGAATCAGTCCACACAACTTTGTCAATCACTCATCACACAAGGAAGCGACCATCCACCGGTCCTCGAACCACACATGGTCCTCAACGTCCCAGCTCTCGCACGAGGTCCCGGCATGTGGTGCCCTCGAGGAAGGCGTGCACAATTTCAGATTGCGCCACGCTTGGGAGCTCTGTACAGCGCTTGGAGAAGCGCCGTATGAAATCCCGGAGCGACTCGCCGGGCTTCTGGGTGCAGGAGCGCAGGTCCCAGGAATTCCCAGGGTGCACGTACGTGCCCTGGAAGTTACCCACGAACGTGCGGACCAGATCGTCCCAGTTGTGGATGCGGGCGGCGGGCGGTGCTCGAGCCACGTCCGGGCTGAATCGCCGAGGTGTAGGGGTGGGTTGCGGATGATGACCTCGTCGCTGGTGGCCCCGCCCAGCTGGCACGCCAGGCGGTAGTCGTTGAGCCACACGCGGGGATCCGTCTCCCCGTTGTACTTGACGATGGTCGAGGATTGGCGGAAGCGTTGAGGGAAGGCCGCCGCGTGGATCTCCCGGCTGAACACACGGGTCCCCGGGGGTTCCGGCGTCGGGGAACGGTCTTCATCGCTGTCGTAGCGTCCACCCCGTCGAGGGTGGTAGCCTACCGCCGCCTGCGCATCTGCCTTGCTCGTGCGGCGGGCGTTGATGACGTTGCGGGCGTCACCGTCCAGCGCCCTGCGCGTGTCGAGGAGCCGCTCCTTGGCCAATGAGCGTCCGGGTTGGCGGGTCGCCCCGCCGCTTCTCCTGCATGGACCGAGGGTTCGCCCCCCTGTGCGGCCCCGTCGCCTCGTGCATCCCCCTGTTGGCGGATGCGCGAGGCTGAGCTCTCGGCCTGTTGGACGGCCGCTTGCTCAATGAGCGCCTGCACCTCGCGGTGCAGGTTTCGTGCCTCAGGCGTCGAGGGGGCCGGCATGGCCCGTAGCAGCGTCGCGGCGGCGATAAGCTTCTGGCTCGCCCGCGGAGGCGCGTCCGGGTTGTCGACGTTGAAGTCGGCGTTGATGCGGTCGCGGGCCCCGCCGCCCGGCTCCCCGCGCGCGTTCATCGCGCGCGGAGGCTTCCCCGGCCATTGAGGCGCGGAGCGGCCGCACCGTTCGGTACTCCTCCGCCGGCTTGGCCTCGAGCTCACGGGCTTGGGCCGGTGTGCATCGGCGTCGGCCCCGGCGCGGGGGTGCTCGGCCCCGCGGCCCGGGCGCGGAGCGATGCCCGGGGCGGGCGTGACCTCCCCCGTCGCCGGCCGCCTTGCGCCGGTGGCGTTTGCGGGATTGTTGGCGATGACGACACAGCATTCGCGCGCGGGGTCGTAGCTCCCGGTGCTGGAATCGTCGGAGCACCCGAACCAGTAGTCCGTGGCGTCGAGAAAGCGCCTGAACATGACTGGGTCCGGTACGCCGGAGAAGTCCCACTCCGCGTATCCATGGAGGTTGGCAGGTGGCAACGCGTCCAGGGAGCCTAGAGACGACTCATCGCACGCGGAGGCGCCAGGGTCCCTGGCGACGAAGACGTGACGGCCAGGGGGAACCCGGCGCATCGTCGTGTTGACGTTGGCGTGGTAAGCCGTCGTGGCACCGCGCAGACCGATGGGGAAGCGCGGTCCGGAGACCGTGCGCCGCCCCCGCCGGGCGGGTGGTTGCGGTGGCCGACGGGCGCACCGCGTTGGGAGGCGGCGCATTCGGCTTGCCGTCGCTCGGACCGCGCCTGGCGCGAACGCTGGCTGGAGCGGCGTGTTGACGGTGAAAATCCATCAACCTAGCCATGAGTTTACCTTTGGTGTTGGCATGACTTTTGTATCTTATTCATTGGTACTAACCCCCGTGGTATAACAAGTTCACTTGTGCATGTCGGTTTTGGAGTTATGTGTTTACGCAGGGTTTTAACGTTGAAAGCAAGACTTCCGGGATAAGTTCATTAAGCACCTCATGACAAGACCTTGAAGCCCGATACAAGTCAAGCAATGAAGTGAACATGACTCCAAGAGCCCAAGGACCAAGCCCAAGAAGATGATAAACTCCGAGGACTGAACCATAAAAGTCCGAATCTTGCAAGACAAGGAGTTGAGTCCAATTCGGAGAGAAACCGACGTCAAGGGCCCACATGCAAAAGGGGAGAACATCTAGAAGACGTGGGAAGCAACACCGGCGAAGCGAGCCGCGGGATGGGCCGACTGGGCCCGGGCCGGCCGGCCCGCCCCATTCGGGGCCCAATCGGCCTCTCCTTTGACCTAATTGCTTCTCGGGCTATAAATAGCCCCCCGACCGAGAGCCACGGAGAACGGAAGTCGTATTCCGCCGCCGAGGAGCAGAGAAGCTTGAGGGACACCAACTTGAAGATGAGGGTCGTGCTAGTTGTCTAGGGTTTCCCTGGCCGACGTGGGAACCTTGCATGGAAGACCACGTCGGAGCTCCGGAGCGAGGATCAAGATCGAGGGAGGGCCCCGTGGTGATCTTGTTCATGTAATCATTCATGGTGAAGTTTGTAAGTGAATTCGATTTCTAGCGATCAAGTGCCTTCTCGATGATTTTGTTTTCTTCTTGGTTTTGCTTCTTCTACGATCTATACTTAAGATAGATTACATAGGGTGCTCTTGTAGCCGCGGTGGCTAGAGGTGCATACCGGACCGGCCAAGTGATTTCAACTTGTTCTATCGAACTCGCCCTAAGCTCCCCGCATGAATAGGGATACGTTGTGACAGAACGGGGGTCTCGAAAGGCGGATGTTTTCGGAGTCGGATGGGAAGGCCACGATTTAAAGATGCTTTTAATGAGATTCGCTTTACTATCTTCATCAATCTTGTTTGGAGCTATAACATAAGCATGATCTAGATTCTCTGGATTGGTTATCTCTTGCTTTCTCTTGCTACCTCTTTAGTAGATTAGATTAGATTCGTTTTCTTTATGAGTTAGTAGATTAGATGCAACTTACCTTCATAAGATAGCTTTACCTTGCTTTACTAGATTGAATCCTTGCGTTGCACATTGTTCCACGGATTCGATACCTTGGGTTCACCACTCGAGGGAAGAAGGGTCCCTTGACTACGACGGGAGACTTGTCCGCTTGCAAGTCACAAACGAACTTTGATACAACTATTAACCATCAACAAGCCCCTTTTTCTGGCGCCGTTGCCGGGGAACAAGCAATCAAGTTCCGATCTAGTATCGCTTATCTTTCAGTTTTTCTTTTGATTTTCTTTTGCATCTCTTATGTTTGATCATCCTCAAAAAGAAAAAAAAAAGAGTCAATCTAATCTAGTTTTGTTTAACCCTAATTTTTCTTTTGTTAGATTTTTGTTTTATCACTAACCCTAACCGGAGATGGTTGGCTACCTCTCCAAGAAACCAAACTTTTTTTGTGGATGATCCAGGAAAACTTTACAGGCAAAGGTGACGTGCAACACAAGCTCAAAGGACCATCAAAATCTCCAAGGGAATCACCACCTCCAAGTCAAGACGCCGGAAGGCCGTTCAAGATCAACGAGGATGGAGAAGATGGAGATGGAGAAAGAAGCTCAACACCTAAAGGCTGCCAAGGCAAGATCCACATGCGGGGTGTTCATCGTGATGTTAGAGACGCAAGTGGGACAACTTGCCGGACAACCGATTGGTGACAAAGAAGAATATCCGAGACAACTCCAAGGTCCCAAGGCGGCGAAGGCTACTCAAGCTCATTCGGGAGAGATGAAGGATCACACTAGAGACCATGAAGATCACGACCGAAGGACCGGAGTTCGAGATGCCGAGCCACAAGGAAGATGTTGCATCCGTCAAGACCAAAGGACAAAGCCAGCCTGTGAAGACCAAAAAAAAATGACTAAGCCAAAGTGGGTACCCAAGATTGCAACGCCCGCAAAGAGCGTTGATCCGGAGTAATCAAGTGAAGAAGTCTAGCCATGGACTATAAACGAAGCGCTAGGCGGGAGGCAACCCGTTTCGTCGAGTCAAGAATAAGCTACCGGGAGGACAACCCGATTCCAGGTTTTTCAAGTCTTTTTAAATTTAATTCAGTTTTGAATTTTACTACGAAAACATTAGACTTAGAATGGTTGAACAATATTAGAGACATAATTCTTGGTTGAATATTTTGCTTGATCATAAACCCTTTACATGAACCATCCTATGTGATTGTTTGCTTCTTTTCCGAGAAACCACAACCGAAAAGAAAAAAAAAATTCAGAACCTAACTCAACCCTTCACCCTCATTATGGTGCTGTGGTTGACTTGTTTTTCATGCTAAAAACACTCGAGTAGAGCCACAACTTATATCTAGATGTTATTTAAATTTCAGCATGTGGTAGGACTCGCGTGAACCTAGAAACTTGATTTTTGGTTGGTTAAAAAATCCATATCCTTGGTTTCTCTAAGATTAGAATTTTTCTAAGCCTCACTTAATTTTATTTCATTCAAAATCTCTCTCATCTAATCAAAATTAGGACCTAAACCTATGCCCCCATGATCAAGCCGGGAAAAGCTTGCTCTCAACCAATGAAGGCAAACTATACCGGTGAGACCGAAATCGACGTAATAAAAAAATATTTTCGACTTGCATTTGTTTTTAATGGTTTAAAAACTTCTCTAAAATTATGTTCGAGCTCTTGCATGGCTCTGAAAAATATTTTTAAATTTCGAAATTAGAGGAGTGCTTAGCCTTAAAGGGAGGCAATCTAGTTAACCTAACCATGCATGCACCATGATACATCACGGGATGCCCCTCCAACATATTTAAACCACATGCAAAGTACAAGCATGGGGGGGCAGCCAAGGCTTTGTTTTATAGGAATATCACGGATGCATGTGAGGCAAGGGAGTATGGAAGTGAGTCAAAGCGAAAACATCAAGTGGAAGGAGCAATAATGCAAGCGAAGGAGTGGACGGGAACGTTTGGAAGGTGTACGCGATCACGAAGCAACATGAATGCACTAGAGAAGAACCGAGCCAAGAGGAGGAGAGAGGTAAGTCTTTCATCCAACTCTTTGTTCATGTGCTCTAGTTTGTAGGCCGGAACCACCTTAGACTTAGCCATCCACCGCGTTTGTTTCGTGCAACAAATCACATCCTTAATCCACTCAAAGTCTAGACTCCAAAATAATATTTGTGTACCTTGTTACCGGGTGAAAACCCCGGATATTTATTTGTGAGGGAGAGTGCTGCAATCATGGAACAAAACTACAAGCCTTGTCACCGAAGAAAAAGGGATCATCGTCGTCTAAGCCATCATCGACAACCTCTTCGAGGAGGCGCTCGGTTTCCGAGTTTCCTTGGAGTATGGAGGAGGACACGGCACCGCCAAGGAGGAACCACACTCTTCTCCTTGGTGGCATGAGGGCCACACAAAACTCGTTTATTAGGTTTACCAAACTTCAATAACATATGGAGGAGCCGCTCGTCCAACCTCACCACTTGACACGATCATCCGCTCCACCTCCATGCGCTCCGTGGCATTCCAATGGGTTTATCATCACGACAGGGGAGGAGGAGAAGAAGCTTGCTCACCTTAAGTAGAGGCTTGTAGCGAACGTCGACATCGACGACCAAGCTCTCCACATATTGGCTTTCACACGGGACACCGGTGCAATTCTCTAGCGGAGTGTCGGCAAACACCCACAAGGAATTCGCCTAGGAAATTTTCGTGACCATGGCGCATGCCCTTGATGAAGGAGTGCTGAGTCTCTCATTCCGTTGGAGGGAGCCCACAAGTGGAGAAGAAGGAAGACACCGTCGGAAGGGTAACCTTGATCAACGATGCTATTTCTAGCACCTTGATGGGGTAATCTCCTTTCATCCATGGGTTGCAATCGATCTTGAGATGTGATCATACTTTGTTGGATTATCTATCTATCATCTTTCACCGTGACCATCATAGGTCTAGTCATGAATACCTTCGCGTAGTGAGAGTACGAGAGGAGGGAAAGGGCGAAACCGTGGTCACAACCCCCGATAGATTAGATTGGTTTTCATGTTCGAAATGATTGCATGTTCTAGTGTCGTAGACCCATGGGCGAGTGTCTCCTATTTTCAAAAGGGAGCTCCAGAACAAGTATGTGCATGAAGGCACATGGGAAGGCTTTTGGAGTATGATCACGGGAAGAGACCATCAACGAAAAAATACTATCCGGAACCCCATTATCCAAGAGTGTCACTTTTGTGCAAGTGGATTTTTGGGAGAACAAGAGAGACATAGATAACCAACACGGAGTTGAATTTGATTTACTCGCAGCCAATCAACCCTACTCACCTATGATCAACCGGTGGTGTTGTGGCAACATCGGATTCGGGAGATCGGGTTGTTACCTCTCCATGTTGACTATCTCTTTAAAACCGGGTATTACAAGGAACCCGAATCATCTCCTACCCGGGACTTCCCTAGGAATATATGAAGAAAGGAAAATATAAGAGTGAAGATGAGAGAGGAGGCTTCCGAGTGGCCTAGGTGAATTTGCCCCTTCCGGATTGAAGATTAAGACTTTTCTTGAGGGGAAGAAGATCGGTTAGAGGAAGGACTTCTTGTGCCGGCGAAGAAAAAAATAATAAAAGAAAAGAATTATAGGAGAAGGAGCTTCTATGGCCCAAGAAGGAGGTGCACAACAAAATTATGTCCCACCATTGGGAGGAACCCCGGCGCCGCCGAGTTACTACGGTGGTGTACCAATGCAAGCATGGGGGAGTGGTGCAGCCATACCCCCACCATTTTTGCGGTGCCCAACGTAGCCTTTGCGGAGCCATATGCACACCTTCCTCAACCACAACAAAATGTGGCCACCATTGGAGGATACGATGCAAGAAACATGCAAAATATTGCAGCCATCCTAACCAATGCAAACCAAATGGGTGAAGGAAATGCAAACGTCGCTTATGTGCTTGGACACCATCACCTAGAACCGTCGGACAATTCATAGGAGTAGTGGTGCATTCCTATTACAAGTAAGGGTACAACAACCAAGACTATCAACATCAACCACCGGCGGAAGATTAGAGAGAGGAGGAGCTTTAGTTATCTTTCCCTTACCCCCTTTTCTTTAATTTTCAGCTTGTTTGCACCTATGTTTGCGTAGTATTTTCAGCTTTGCTTTAATTTTCAGTTTTTAGTTTAATTTTCAGCGTGTATCTTAGTGTTTATTTTCATCATGAATAATGTCACCACCAAGTTTTTACCTTTGGTAAAGTTACAAAATTCGTGCCATGATGATATATGATTAAAATTGCAGCTTTGTTCATCTTTGTAATTGATCTATGCATGTTTGAACTAGTGCTCTCTTAAAAATACAAATCTGAATTTATTTAAATGCTAGCTTAATCTTCAGCGGAGGTTATGATTAAAATAAAGACCCATAGTGTTTTATGTGCTCTCAAGTTATGAATAGATTAAAGATGTCTTTTATGCTCAAAAATATCGCTAACCTTGTCACAAATATCGCTTGTGTGTTGCTCAACCTATCCAAAGCCTTATATATATTTGAGTGCATAAACCTTAGTGTACAAGATTTATTTTTGAGTGCGTTATTGCAGGCCATGATTTCTCTGGCCCGAGACTAAGAAGCTGGTCATTTCGTTTTTGCGTATCTATCTTTTTGCTAGCCTCTTATCCGTGCATTGTGTATCCCCGCATCGGAGATCTCACAAACTTCGCCGGATATCCACCCTTAAACCAAAATATCATTTTTTGTGATTACCTCCTTGACCACAACCTATCGTTGAGAATGGATCATCAATTCAAGGAAGATCGCAAGACGGTGCCAACGTTGAAGATTTCAAGTATCTCTCCTAGGAAAAATATTCCGGTACCTACCTTATTTTTCGCCTCTTTGCTCGAGACGAGCAACGTCTAAGCATGGGGGAGGAGGTAGGTACGGTGCAGTTTTAGAGTTCAAAGGGGAATATTTTAAAAAAATGATGAAAGAAAAAAAAATCCAGCGATACTCATGACTTTCAAGGTATAAAAAATCAAAACTTCATTGTGGAAGTCATTGGCTGAATATATGACGAGGAAAAAATGAATGAATGAAAGAAAGAAAAGAATGAGAAGTATGAGAAAGAAAAAAAATGTGCGTAAAGTAAATTCCCTAAGCTCTCTAAAAGTGCATTCAAGGCTTCAAGTTAAAAAGATCCATCCTCATTTTCCAACCATGTGCAATCCGATAAAGAGGACTTCCTTTGTGCCTCGGGATCACTCTTTGCCATTTTGCACATGTCCACTCATCTAAAAGCGTGTGTATTTTTCTCTTTCCCCTCCTTGATTTAACATTATTTTCCAATGACCTTTTTGACGAGTCTCGGTAAGACCATGAGAAGCTTGTCTTGTTTTGACAACACCTCATTTATAAAATCTTGTTAGGACTAAACTTTCCCAAAGCTCCATATAAAGCCTACCACATATATATGAGAGGGAAAGGAGTAGAATATATAGGCTTGAGAGACAAGTGAGATGAGAGTTCATGAGCAATATACGAGATGATTTAAATTTGTGAACTTGGTTTAGCTCTTTTCTTTATCTTGTTCTTTATTTCAAAAATTCTGAGATCTATTTAAACTTGGTGAGCATGTTAATACTTGTGGGATAAGCTTAATAAGAATCTACCCTCCGTAGAGGTGAAGGCTAGTACATTATGGAACTTTAACGAATTAAACTTTTGAGAGCATTATGTTTTTTTCATGTATGATCAAGTGCAAGGTTTAAACATTGTTTGGCAATGATGATATCCATCGAGGGCTTACTCGAGGACGAGCAAGGTTTAAGCATGGGGGAGATGTTGACGGTGAAAATCCGTCAACCTAGCCATGAGTTTACCTTCGGTGTTGGCATGACTTTTGTATCTTATTCATTGGTACTAACCCCCGTGGTATAACAAGTTCACTTGTGCATGTCGGTTTTGGAGTTATGTGTTTACGCAGGGTTTTAACGTTGAAAGCAAGACTTCCGGGATAAGTTCATTAAGCACCTCATGACAAGACCTTGAAGCCCGATACAAGTCAAGCAATGAAGTGAACATGACTCCAAGAGCCCAAGGACCAAGCCCAAGAAGACGATAAACTCCGAGGACTGAACCAGAAAAGTGTTGAATCTTGCAAGACAAGGAGTTGAGTCCAATTCGGAGAGAAACCGACGTCAAGGGCCCACATGCAAAAGGGGAGAACATCTAGAAGACGTGGGAAGCAACACCGGCGAAGCAGCCGCGGGATGGGCCGACTTGGGCCCGGCCGGCCGGCCCAGGCCGGCCGGCCCAGCCCAATTCGGGGCCCAATCGGCCTCTCCTTTGACCTAATTGCTTCTCGGGCTATAAATAGCCCCCCGACCGAGAGCCACGGAGAACGGAAGTCGTATTCCGCCGCCGAGGAGCAGAGAGAAGCTTGAGGGACACCAACTTGAAGATGAGGGTCGTGCTAGTTGTCTAGGGTTTCCCCCCGGCCGACGTGGGAACCTTGCATGGAAGACCACGTCGGAGCTCGGAGCGAGGATCAAGATCGAGGAGGGCCCCGGTGGTGATCTTGTTCATGTAATCATTCATGGTGAAGTTTGTAAGTGAATTCGATTTCTAGCGATCAAGTGCCTTCTCGATGATTTTGTTTTCTTCTTGGTTTTGCTTCTTCTACGATCTATACTTAAGATAGATTACATAGGGTGCTCTTGTAGCCGCGGTGGCTAGAGGTGCATACCGGACCGGCCAAGTGATTTCAACTTGTTCTATCGAACTCGCCCTAAGCTCCCCGCATGAATAGGGATACGTTGTGACAGAACGGGGGTCTCGAAAGGCGGATGTTTTCGGAGTCGGATGGGAAGGCCACGATTTAAAGATGCTTTTAATGAGATTCACTTTACTATCTTCATCAATCTTGTTTGGAGCTATAACATAAGCATGATCTAGATTCTCTGGATTGGTTATCTCTTGCTTTCTCTTGCTACCTCTTTAGTAGATTAGATTAGATTCGTTTTCTTTATGAGTTAGTAGATTAGATGCAACTTACCTTCATAAGATAGCTTTACCTTGCTTTACTAGATTGAATCCTTGCGTTGCACATTGTTCCACGGATTCGATACCTTGGGTTCACCACTCGAGGGAAGAAGGGTCCCTTGACTACGACGGGAGACTTGTCCGCTTGCAAGTCACAAACGAACTTTGATACAACTATTAACCGTCAACACGGCGACGATGTCGTGGTGTTGACAGGCCCGCGGCATCTGTGCAGGCGGGCGTCTGCGTCGTGGTTGTGCGTGCAGCGGGGACCGGGGCGGACCCAGCCTGGCGCCGCGCGCGTAGCTCCTCACGGTTGGTGAGGCGCATCAGGTAGCCGTTCCCCGTAGCCTGGAAATTCAGGCCCCCGAACCGGATTTCAAAACCGGCGGGGAGGGGGTCCGAGCTGCCCATGCAGTAACGCGTACCGTGATACTCAGTGCGGATCACCATGGAGGGAGTTGATGATGGATTGACCTTAGGCGCTCGATTGCCCCACGGTGGGTGCCAACTGTCGGTGCGGAAAGTGGTCCCGACACTAACCAGTGATGAGCGTCGAGGTCTATCCCTCAATGGTCGATGCTAAACAACTAATGACACGAGTTTTATCCTGGTTCCGGCCGAGGGGCCGTACGTCCATCAGTGGTGTGCTCGAGGCACTATATTGCTCGAGACCGGGTGCCCGTAGTGGGGCGGCTACAAGCAAGGCGGGAGAGGAAGCGTGGCTCCCAAGTCCCTGGTGAAGTGGCTGAAGATGTTGTGGGAGAATTGGAGAGCAAGTGCGTGATGTGCTGTGTTCTGTCTCTTTCTGTCCCCCGCGGCATGGGGGTTCGTCCTCCTTTTATAGACCAAGGAGAGAGCGAATCACATGCATGCCGCGCTATTTAGCTACATGGGGAAGCGTAGTGTGTCATGCCGTAGAGTAGGCGGCCGCCTAGACGGTCCTTGCCGCGATCCGGCCATCATGGCGTATCTTGTACCCGCACAGGGGTGGCCTCGAGGGTAGGAGTGGAGCGGACGGCCGTGATGTCTTCAGGCGGATTCGAGGGAGTTGCTGACGTTGGTCCGTACGGGACACAGTGGCAGGTAAGGCGGCGCCCCGTTCTCGCATGCGCACGGCGCGGAGCCGCGCCACGCCGCCGGCGTGGGTTTGTACGCGCGGGGGGCGACCGCCATGCCGTTACGGTGGCGGGGATGGCGCCCGCCGGCCCCAACGCCTCCACCTAACCCCGCAGGGTCACAAGAAAGCAGATCGAGGGTGCAGCTGGCCCCCCTTCGAGGGCTCGGCGCGTTAGCCGTACCGGAGCAGGTGGCGCGGCGTCACGGGACTGGCACCGGCCACGCCGCACAGTCCCCCACAGTGGCGGGGATGGGTTCCCTCCTGGGAGTTGGTGCGACGACGTCGGGGCGCGAGCCCCAGGCGCATGATGGCACCGCCCCGGCGTTGTCAGGGCATTTAATGCCCGCGTACGGGAACGAGGGCGTGCGAGTGCGGGGCGCCCTCGAGCGAGGCGGAGCCCGCTCGAGGGCGGAGCGGGCCCTCGAGCGAGGAGGAGCTCGCTCGAGGTAGCGCACCCCCCTCGAACCGGCGGAGCCCGCTCGAGGGGAGGCGTGCGCCCTCGAGCGAGGCGGAGCCTGCTCGAGGGGATCTTTGAGTGGGCCGTCCTGGTGGGCCGTCGGGGCCACCGCGGCGTGGGCCCTGCCTTGTGTGTTTAAGTGAGGTGCGCTTAGCTTTGGCTTGTCGTGGGTTTTAAGCGGGGATTCCCCAGTTTGTTTAAGGGGACCCCTAGGGCTGTCCCCGACAACCCCTATCCCTGATCCCAGATCGGTTGTTTCGAGCTCACCCCCGTCAAAGTACACAAAAACGCCTTCTCTTGCCGGTTTTTACCCCACTCACACCGAGAACCACTATTCCCATCCCAACACATGCATCGCGATGCTCAGCGTATATACACGCTTATAAACATATATAGTAGTAGGACAATCAATGATAGGATATTTAAAGTAGGCAGTGCAAGGTTCATCAACTTGCATGTAAAGTAAAGCGCTAGCAAACTATATTGCAATGTCTATAGGTTTTCAAAGTCAGTCAGACGTGAAACTAGGGTCGGGTAGTCCTCCGCAGCGAAGTCGTCAGCGTAGTCGTACTCCGGATCAGCTCCCCGGCTCCGGCTGCTCCTATTAAAGCGTAAAATAAAATAAACAGCGGTCCTAATGCAATTAACTCTAAAAGAATGGCAATTAAGAGCTAAAAGAGAGCAAACACTAGCCTAGCACGGAGTTTAAGATTTTAGGGAATTTCTGGAAAAGGTTTTATATTTTTCGGAGCAAAATAGGATTTTCCAAAGTCAAAATAGTTTTATGGAAATAAAATACGCATACACAATAGCACTAACTATAGGCTGACTACCGACTGGCTCTAAAGAGCATAAAGCTAGCTTTTGGCGGGCTGCAGGCTAGCTACTAGAGCTGACAGGGTGGCCACATGGCGGCTTTAAGCCGGCTCTTGCCCACTTGGCAGCCCCACGTGGCCGGTGAAGGGGCGGCCGCACAAGATCCGCCCGGGATCAGAGACGGCACGACGCAGAGCAGGTGCTGCTATGATGGGAGTGGACGGCCGCACTGAATCCAGGGGATCGATCGCGGCCGGGTCGACGTGTCGTCCGGGGTGTGCAACAAGCACTCTTGGCCTTAGGGCGAGACGACAGGCGTTCGACGGAAAGCCTCAAAGAGGGCAGCGGCTCGGCAAGCATTGCCGCCGGCGAGGAGGGTTAGCGGCTTGATAGCAAACCCCACAACGAGGTTCACGGGATCCAAACGGTCCACTAAGGAAAGAAAAGGCGCGGCCTTGAAGAGGATGACCGGCGCGACGAGGTTAAGGTCACGCCCGGCACAGCGGTGGAGCCGTGTCGACGACGGCGAGGCTGGGGTTACCTGCGGTGTCCAGTTGTGAGCGCCAGCGCAACAGTGAGCACGTGTGCAGGGCGATGCTCGGCCATGCAAGCATGGACGGCGCCCCAGTTTGGCAACAAATGCGGGGCGGCAGCTTGACGCGCCCGCGCGCGGCGGAACGGGGTCTCAGTGGCACGGTTGGGGTGACCGGTGTCGGCGAGAGGCCGCACGTGCGTGCTCGAGAACAGGCGTGCGGGCTCAAGAATGACCTGACGCTCGCACTACTGGGTGGAAAGACTCCACGGAGGATGGCGCCTCAGCTCGCTGTGGCGAAACGCCGTCGAGCTCAGCTCGGTCGAGGAACAGAAAAAAGGGGTTGGGGTTTTTGTCCTCCCAGGCAAACGCATGCGCATGCGCGGGTGCACGGACGTGTGGATAGGTGCGAGGGTGCGTGCGTGCACATGTCGTCGCCACGGCCATGGTGACGGTCGGGATAACGTCGGCGACGCAACGACTAGGAAAGACAAACCACGGAACGAGGAAGAAAGGATGGCTAGCGAAGACGGCAACGACACCTGCAAGAAGCGATTTCCCAGCCTGGCTCGATGGCCGGCATCACACAGCGCGTGCGAGGTGGCACAGCAGCGTTCTGGGCACGACGTTCCTGCTCCTGGCTTGATGGCCGGACTTCATAGAGGGGAGGAGTGACCGTTCCTCACCTGAGTGGCCACGGGCCGAAGTGCAGGCATCGGTGAAGGGAAGTGGAGCAGGGTCGACGACGAGGAAGGAGCCGGCGGCGCGGCGTAAAGGAAGTAGGGGTACTGGCGCACCGCGGTTCACAGCTCCTCGGCATCCTGGAATCCCACGGGCGGCCTTCGGGTCTTCACAGCGGCGTCGGTGTACTTGTGGCTGGCCTCCGGGTCTCCCCTCCGCTCCCCCTTCTTCTTCTCCTCCGGCGAGCGGGTGGCGTGGACATGGGAGGATTTCCCCAAGGCAGCTAGGGTTGGGATCCCCCGGGGGCTGCGGCGGCGGCCTCTTATAAGCGAGGCACGGCGCGGGGGTACGTGGACGGCGGAGATGCGGCGGTGGCCCGCGGGGCGCGTCGCAACGGCGGCCATGCGCGACGCGGCCGTGCTTTGGCACCAGCATCAGCAAAATAGGGAAAGGGGAGGATGACGATGGCGACGTCATCACGACGACAACATGACACACAGCGGGCCCCACTGGTCAGCGGGTGCACAGGGGCGCGGTAGGTGGTGGTTTCGTTGGGCTGCGCACAGGCCGAAAGGGAAGACGGGCTAGAAACGAGGCTAGCGGCCCGTGAAGGGAGGTTAAGGTTTTCCTAATTTGAATCCAATTCAAATTTGAATCCACACAAATAAGTCCAAATAAAATCCAAATTCTCACACTAGCAATATTATTCATCCTAGGGTTATTGTTTTACTTGGAATAAAATCTAGGATTTTCGGCGAAGGGAAGGGAAGGCATCCTTAATGGTTTCATAGCACACCAAATCATGGAAAGTTTTTTGAAATCCTATCTTTTTACATACACACAGTTTCCAGGATGTTACACCGTCCGAGGGTGAGTAGGGCCCACTTCTCTATAAAATAAGTGAGAGAGTAATAATGGATGCGTGTCCTAGGGTGAGTAGAACCCAACTCTCCACAAAATAGCTGGATACCTTGTTCTAAAAAAGATGGGAAAAGACAGAAGATTCTAAAGTCAGAGCAGTAGTTTTTAAAATTTGACACACGCACATATCTTGATCTACGACGTATGACAGGTCTCTTCATGGATACAGATTTCGACCCCACAATATATGCAAGGTAAGTCTGTTACATCTTTACATTCTAAAAATTTGAGAGTATCACAAAGGAGTAAGCAAGGCTGAATTTTCTAATCAAAACTTATTCAGAAACTCTCCATAGACTTGATTTGAGAAATAAAGGTGATCTGTTTCTAGCTATGTTCAGTTTTTTCCTAAAGTACAGATATGACTAAGGAGTATAATTATGTTGATTCTTGTCTCTACGGTTGTAAACCATCCTTTTATCGGGGACAAGTAAAAGCCTAAGTGTGGGGCAGTTTGTTGACACATTTTATGTATGAATTTTATCCCTCACATTTACTGGAAAAGGGACTAAAATATGATTAGATCAGCTTATTAGGGTTTATATTGACAATTTCCACGAGTTTTGGTGAATCTATGAATTTGCAGGTACTATTTAGAAAATATGCAAAGAAACCTCTCTAGAAGACTCCAGAAGGCCCCGAACTCAACGTGACTTAGCACCTAAAAAAGAAGCATCTAGAAGGATCAAGGACCCACCTGACCAAAGTGGACCCCGAGTGGGGCCCACACCAGACCGACCAGTCCAGTGGTGGGGCCGTCGGCCACCCCCTGGCGCCAAATGGGCCCGGCTTCTGGATGTTCCTCCACCGCCTATGAAGATCAATCTAAACCACATGTTTAGGTCGGTTTGATCCTACAGTACACGTCATCTCCTCTGGACTATATAAGCAGACCCCTGACCCCAGGGCGGAGAACAACTCATTCTATCAGATCCTCCATGCCTATCTGAGATTAGAGCTCTAGATTAGAATTAGAGTTGGAGAGTTAGTACCAAGTTAAGAGATTAGAGCCACGATCTAATTAGATCTAGCTAATCTTGTTCGAGAGGATTAGAGAGCGGTTGAGGCGAAGCTGAAGGAAGGCCCGGATCTGTCGGTGTCTCCTCTTCATCTTCTACCTCTGTGTCGTATGGACCTCCCTGGGCCCACTACCTCGGTGGGTACCAGGACCGACTACTTGGTGGGCCCCTGGGACTACTCGTCTTGTGCCACACGCACCTGATGGCGTGGGGCGCAAAGACTATGGTGGAGAAGTACTCGGATAGGAAGCTATACATGTCCTGTACTATGTAGAGAACTCCTAGCCGTATCCGACTAGTACTCTCTCCTCAAACCGACTTGTAACCCTGCCTCCCGGACTATATAAGGCGAGGCAGGGACCCCTCTCTCTCATACTCATCATCTTGTAAACATACCCAATCAATCTAGAGCTACACAGCATACAGGACGTAGGGTATTACGCACATCGCGGCCCGAACCTGTCTAAATTGTGTGCCACGTGTCTCTTCCTTCGAATTACCGATCTCAGCGAGGCCACATTCATCTACCTCGGGTACTCCGCTTGGTAGGTTGCCGATCTAAAACACCAGAAGCTGGCGTGCGAGGTAGGGGATCCCACCGAATATCTCATGGTGAACTCGACGGCTTCAATCTTCATCAAGCCAATCATCGCGCTCAGCCGCGGCGACACCTTTGTCTTCGGGTCTTGGGTATGCACCGCTGACAGCGCCGGATCTTTCCAACGCCGCCTCACCATGACTCCCAACCCGAGCACTGGGTTCGTGACGCTTCCCGAAGTAGTCACGGGCGAACTCGCTAGAAAATTCGGCGAAATTTCACTCTTCAACCAACACGCCGACTTCGAGCTTGGATCCGCCTCCAGCTTGAACTCGACGTGCCCATGGGCCATCGCATGCGAGCCGGCTATCGAGCCATCGTGTGTGGAATGCCCACTCCATGAGCACTTCCCATACGGCCTCTGCAACACTAGCAAGGCCCACGCGAAGGCTCTCACTACGTGCCGGGCCGGCAAGGAGATCGTCTCCGACTACACCTCGGACTCCAACCCGGTCTCCGGCTACTACTCGGACTCCTCCTACGAGTTCTACTTCGGATCGGACCCAGACGAGCCCGAGTCCGAGATCTCCACGACCGAGCAACCGCTGTCAGGACCAGCTACCAGCCTGTTTATAACATCTACACCCGCCAGGAGATTAGTCTACTGGCCAGACCGCAAGCCTGCAAACCTGACAGACGGGAACTCAAGCTGCGTCGCCTACCTCGACTCGCTTCCCTTCCAGGAGGGAACACCACTAGCTCCAGTAGAGGAGCACACTCCAACAGAGGTGGCGACTACCGACTCCAGTCTTGGCTCTCCTGATCGTCAAGTCTTCATGACTACCAACGAGACGCCGGGACCTTCAGGGACACGGCTTGATCGTTACCTTGAAGATATCTCGGCAGACGAGTTGTCTGCCAATGCACCCCCAGACGAAACCAACGATGACAAGAACGCCCGACGTGAGCGCAATAGGAAGCATAATGAACGGCGTTGACGTCTCCGTGAGAGCCTCCCCATACGAAACCTCATAGAGGAGCTTAACCAAGTCGAAAGCCGGGTGCATACTACCCCTGAACAGTGCCTCATGTCTATCACCACGATAGCACGTTGGGCTCAGGGGATGCACGCGGGAGAAGTCATCGCCAAGCTCGCGGAGGACGCCTAATTCATGAGAGTCGACAACAGAGTCACTCAAGTGCCTCCCCTCAGAACTCACGAAGCCGACCATGAAGCCACAAGTCACAGTCCAGCTGACAACGGATGCAACTGTACTCGAGCAGAACTACCACAGAACCCCAACCGCCTCAGGGCATTAGCTGGTGGACCTTCTCAGGGTGGTCACAGCGCCGATGGCACTGGCGGCAGTCGCGCCGTGGTGGCTCATGGCGACACCGGCGGCGGAGGCAGCGGCGGCGGGAGCTCCTCACATGGGGCTGTGTCGGGCATACTCCCCGGGTACTCATGCAAGGAAGGAAGAAGACTGATTCCTACTAGAATTCCCCTGTAATCCTACTAGGACTCGTTCCGTGTAATCCTACTAGGACTCCTGCCTTGTAACCGACTAGGAACCCGCCCCCTGGACTATATAAAGGAGGGTCGGGTACCTAGCCGGGCACTTGATCTCAACCAACACCAAGCGCAGGGCGCCATACTTGATCCCCAAACAGGACGTAGGGCTCGCCACCTTGGCAGCCCGAACCAGTATAAATCTTGTGTCCCGTGTCCTTGCGCATACCTTCGAGTTCTCGGTCTCCCGATCACGATCCCCACCGCACAATCTACTACCTCGGGTACCCGTTTGGTAGGTTTCCCGGTCTAAAACACCGACAATTGGCGCGCCAGGTAGGGGTGATCATCACCACCGGGCGAATTCGAAGGACCCTCGTCAACAAGATCAATCTACTCGTCGACTCGCCGAGATCCATTGAAGCAAGTCGCCTTGCTCTTGTCAAAGCGGAATCAATTTTCCTACGTCGTGCGTCCGGGTGCCTCGGCACGTCACGCAGCTTGTCGTGCCGCTCGTCGTCGACTACTCCGCCTCGCGCAGGCTCGTCGTCGACTACTTCGCCTCCGCCGCGCGTCTGGGTGTCCCGCACGTCGCGCGGCTCGTCACGCGGCTCGTCGTGCCGCTCGTCGCCGACTTCTCCGCCTCGCGCGAGCTCGCCGTCGACTACTCCACGTCGCACGGCTCGTCACGCGGCTCATCGCGCCGCTCATCGTCGACTACTCCGCCTTGCGCGAGCTCGTCGTCGACTACTTCGCCTCCGCCGCACGTCCGGGTGCCGCGGCACGTCGCGCGGCTCGTCACGCGGCTCATCGCGCCGCTCGTCATTGACTACTCCGCCTAGCGCAGGCTCGTCGTCGACTACTTCGCCTCCGCCGCGCGTTCAGGTGCCTCGGCACGTCGCACGGCTCGTCACACAGATCGTCGCGCGGCTCGTCGCCGACTACTTCGCCTACGCCTCGCGTAGGCTCGTCGTCGATGTCGGTGCGGAATATGGTCCCGACACTAACCAGTAGTAAGCGCCGTGGTCTATCCCTCAATGGTCGATGCTAAGCAACAAGTAACACAGAGTTTTATCCTGGTTCCGGTCGAGGGGGCCGTACGTCCAGAAGTGGCGTGCTCAAGGCACTATATTACTTAGCACCGGGGGTGCCTGTAGTGGGGCTGCTACAAGCAAGGCGGGAGAGGAAGCCTGGCTTCCAAGTCCCTGGTGCGATGGCTGAAGATGTTGTGGGAGAATTGGAGAGCAAGTGCGTGGTGCAGCCTGTCTCCAATTGTGTTGTGCCTGTCTTGTCTCCCCCCCCCCCCCCCCGCGGCAGGGAGGGTTCGTCCCCCTTTTATAGATCAAGGAGGGAGCGAATCACATGCGCGTCGTGCTATCTAGCTACGTGAAGGGGCGTGGCGTGCTATGCTGTAGAGTGGGCGGCCGTCCAGACGATCCTTGCAGCGATCCCGCCATCATGGCCTATCTTGTACCCGAACAGTGGCAGTTCGAGGGTAGAAGGGCGGTGGATGGCGGTGATGTCTTCTAATGGGCTCGAGGGAGCTGCTGACGTTGGCCCGTACGGAGTACAGGAGTAAGTAAAACGGCGTCCCGTTCTGATACGTTTCACCGTACTGGAGTTGTTGCTACAGCGCCAAGCGTGCGCCTGCACGCGCGGGGACGGCAGTCATGCCGTAACAGTGGCAGGGATGGCGTTCCTCCAGCCTAGCGCCTCCACCTAACCCTGTAGGGTCACGAGAAAGCAAATCGAGGGTGTAGCTGGCCCCCCTTCGAGGGCTCGGCGCGTTAGCCGCCTCGGGAGTAGGCGCTCGGCGCGTTAAATGCCCGTGTACGGGGGCGGGCGCACGCGAGCGGGGCGCCCTTGAGCGAGGCGGACCCCGGTCGAGGGCGGGGCGGACCCTCGAGCGAGGCGGAGCCTCGCTCGAGGGGGAAGCGGCCCCTCGAACGGGCGGAGCCTGCCGAGGGGGAGCGCACCTCCTCGAACGGGACGGAGCCCGCCCGAGCGAGGCGCGCACCCTCGAGCGAGGCGAAGCCTGCCCGAGGGGATCTTCGAGAGGGTCGCCTTGGTGGGCCGTCGAGGTCCTTGCGGCGTGGGCCGTATCCTGCATGGTTAGGCAAAGTGTGTTTGGCTTTGTTGCAGGTTTTAAGTGGGGATTTCCCGATTGTTAAAGGGGACCCATAAGGCTGTCCCCGACAGTAGCCCCCGAGCATCTGTGGGTTTGCCATTGAGGCTCCCGCAGATGCTGGAACCTACTGATAGGACATTCTTCCCTTCTTGTCTTGCGAACGCTCTCTGTGGGGCCGCGTCAGCGGACCCGCGGGTCTAGCCCCCGAAGCCTTGCAGGAGCGTGGATGCTCCTGCGGGGGTTAACCGTGAGAACTGGCCAGAGGGCGTGGCACATGTTTCAACCGGCGTCGGCAATGTCTCAGCCGGCTTCGGTGACGCACGCGCTGCTGGTGCTGTCTCCGGTGGGTGCAATTCAAGGAGGTGTAGCCGTGCATCAAGCCCCCGAGCCTGGGCCCGTTCGAGGCGATCGGGTAGAGCTTTACAACTTGTTTCTTAACGCGCCCTCACCGTCCCTCGACGGGACGGAGGGTGAGGTTTCCGCAACCCCCATCGAGCGGGTCGCGAATTGCGGATTCCTCGTTGAGCTGCTAGTGGGTGGTTCGAGTGGACGCCCATGCCCCGTTCGATAAGGGTAGGCTGCGTGGTCCAGAGACACGTCCATTGAAGCGCTTGCGTGGGTTTGCTAGGTGGGGCTCGGTCCCGTTCGATAGGGACCGAGGGCGCGGAAGCTCTCCCTCGGTGGGATCCTCCGGCTAGCTGCCCTCGCTGGCTCTCGAACACGACATGTGGGGCACCCTCGAGCCGATGGGCTCATGGAACGGCTCGAATGCGCGTGCCTTCGTCGTCCCTGACTCTGCGATCTGGGGCGCCTTTTCGAACCTGTCGAGGGTCAGGCTTCGAACCTCTGATCAGTAGGGCCGTGCGGGGCGGCGCCTGGGCAGCCCCGTCTTTGAGTTTGCGGCCGTCGAGGGGTCTGGGCGTGGCAGCCCTCGAGGTGTTGGTCAGCAGCACAGCGTGGCATGGGTGCTCGTGGTACCTGCCTTGTTTCAGGCGGGCCTCGGGGCGACCTTCTCACGCTTGTGCCCCTTTAGAAGGTTGATATTGTCTCGAGCCAGGGGCTCGTGCCGCTTGAGGGTCCTACGTGGCATGGGTGCTCGCGATGCCTGCTTTGTTTCAAGCAGGCCCCGGGGCGACCTTCTCACGCCTGTACCCATTCGAGGGCTGACATCGTCCAGAGCCAGGGGCTCGTGCCACTCGAGGGTCCTACGTGGCATGGGTGCTTGCGATGCCTGCTTTGTTTCAAGCGGGCCTCGGGGCGACCTTCTCACGCCTGTACCCATTCGAGGGCTGACATCGTCTAGAGCCAGGGGCTCGTGCCGCTCGAGGGTCCTACGTGGCATGGGTGCTCGCGATGCTCGCTTTGTTTTAAGCGGGCCTCGGGGCGACCTTCTCACGCCTGTACCCATTCGAGGGGGCGACATCGTCCCGAGCCGGGGGCTCGTGCCGCTCGAGGGTCCTACGTGGCATGGGTGCTCGCGATGCCTGCTTTGTTTTTGGCGGGCCTCGGGGCGACCTTCTCACGCCCGTACCCATTCGAGGGTCGACATCGTCCAGAGCCAGGGGCTCGTGCCGCTCGAGGGTCCTACGTGGCATGGGTGCTCGCGATGCCTGCTTTGTTTTAAGCGGGCCTCGGGGCGACCTTCTCACGCCTGTACCCATTCGAGGGCTGACATCGTCCAGAGCCAGGGGCTCGTGCCGCTCGAGGGTCCTACGTGGCATGGGTGCTCGCGATGCCTGCTTTGTTTTAAGCAGGCCTCGGGGCGACCTTCTCACGCATGTACTCATTCGAGGGCTGAATTTATCCCGAGCCAGGAGTCCGTGCCGCTCGAGGGTTCTCCTTGTTTTGCAAGGGACCGGGCCATTAAATGCTCCACAGTAGAGGCTGCGGTTTCGCATCGCGGGCGTGCCTTTTTAGGTGTCGCGGCCGCGCGCGCGCGTAGTGGGCGGCGTGGGCAGGCGGACGTGACCGCCTGCCACGGCCCCGGCTAGTCTTCACCGTGATGATGGCCCGTTTACGGTGATGTGGCCGCTGCGGTCGTGGTGGGGTCCGCTCGCCAGCGAGAAGAGAAGATTCCCTGCAGTTAACGCGCGCGGGACATCCACCCCGGAGAGCTCGCCCGCGGCTTATAAATCTGAGGAGAAGGGGAAACGACGGTTTTTTACCTTAGCGCTCCGCCATTTTAGCCCCACGTGCTTTCTTCCCCGCCTTGCCTTTGCCACCGTGCGTCTTCGCCATTAGAGCTCTTCCTCCTCTTCCTGTCCTTCGTTCTTCGCATCCTTTGCCCTTCCTCATGGCGCCGCCTCAGCCCCTCACGATCCTTGACCCGTATGCCTGGGAGCGGTCGACAGTGACCCGGCTGGCCCTTGGCGAGCTGGTCACCGCCGGCCAGTTGGCGGCTAATGAGGATGGCCGCCCGGCGGAGTGGATAGTGCCGCCGGCGGGGGACTGCGCGCCCAACCCGCCGGAGGGCTATGTGGTGAGCTTTGTCCGCTTCCACGAGCGAGGCTTCAACGCGCCGGCGAGCCGCTTCATGCGAGCGTTGTGCCACTACTACGGCGTGGAGTTGCACAACTTCGCGCCCAACGCGATTTCGCAGGCGGCCGCGTTCGTGGGCGTCTGCGAGGGGTATCTGGGGATCCCAGTCAACTGGGAGCTCTGGGTACACCTCTTCCGCGCGGAGCTCTTCACGCAGCCCACGACGGAGCCGAGGGACCCGCCGCGCGGTGCGCGCCGGCGGGGATGTCAC
Source organism: Cenchrus americanus (assembly GCA_947561735.1). NCBI lineage: Eukaryota > Viridiplantae > Streptophyta > Magnoliopsida > Poales > Poaceae > Cenchrus > Cenchrus americanus. Next base: position 97,761,441 of record OX387240.1, read on the forward strand.
TCGCCCGCCCGGGCGCGGTTCAGGACGACTACATCCCCCGCACCATGACGACGAACAACGCCGGGCCGGGAGCGGGGATGGTTCCCCGCGCAACGCCGAGCCCGGCCTCCCCCCCCTACACCGGTCGGGTGTTCAAGGAGAAGCCCGGCTCACGGGGCTACGGGGTGTCCACGCCCCGGCATCGGAGGCGGCGGACTCGGTTTTGGCCGCCACCGAGGAGCCCGACGGCGCGAGGGGCGACCGCGGCGGCGTCCTTGCCTTCCTCCATCACCCGGCGGGTCGTGCCTCGATGGAGAGGCCGCTCTGCATCTTTGAGATGACGAGAGGAGGCGGACCCCGTCGCGCCGGCGAGGTCGCGGATGCTCCCGACCCCCCCCTCGGGCGGCCGTACGCGCTCACCCGGGTGCAGAACGCCGTCGACACCCGGATGCTGGCGCACCCGGACCGGACCCCGTGAGACCTCGAGATGCTCCCCACCGGCCCGCTGGTGAGTTCGATTCTTGATTCCGTTTTAGTTCTTGGTGTTGCCTCTGCCTCCTGACGCGTCTTTATCGTTCCTGCATGCAGCTAGTGAGCTTCACCGCCGCGAAGTCCGTTCCGCCCACCCTGGACTCCCGCGCGCTCGGTCGGGCGGCGCAGCAACGGGAGCAGGAGCGGGCGGCGCGCAAGAGGGAGCACGCGAGGCGGCATCACGAGCGCCGCGAGCGACGGCGAACGCGGAGTGCAGCGCGGCGCGAGGAACGGGGCTCTCCTCCCCGGGGGACCGAGGAGTACTCGTCCTCGGAGGAGGACGAAGAGGAAGAGGCCGAGGGGGAGGGCCCCTCCGATAGGTGGGAGCTGCGCCCCCGTCGCCGGAGCCGGCTCCGGCGGCAAGGGCGGCATCGCTCGGGGCGGGCGCAACGGCGCCCGCCGCGGCAATCGACAACGGGCGGCGCGTGCCGCGGAGGCGCCGGCGCGTGCCGCGGAGGCGCGCACGGCAAGTGCACTCGCGCGCGGGGTGAGCGTGCTGCGCGCGGGCGGGGCCCGCGCGCGCGCGGTGGCGTCGTCGGGGAGGCGCGGCGGCGGGCGCGCCGGCCGCGCCGGCCTCATCCGCTGAGGCTTCGAGGAAAAGGAAGCGCGCCTTTTCCTCTTCGAGGTAAGGGCTCGTTCCTCTGCTTGGCTTGGTTTTGTGACGATCAGGCATTCTAACTTTCTGTTTGTGCTTGCGCAGGGTGGTGCCAACTGTGCCTCCCCTCGCACCGGCCAAGGTGCTAAGGGCGGACGCATCCATCCCCACCCGGCGGCGCTCGTCGAGGGCGTCGAGGGCGGGGGCAAGCACGGCGGCGGCGGGCGAGAGCTCGCAAAGCCCGGCTGAGGCTTCGAGGCCTCGGCCGGCGGATCAACCCGACATGGCGCGGCCCGGCGGTCGCCGAGGAGCGGGCGGCGCCGGCCATTGTGGGGACGCGGGGCCGCGGCGGCGGCCGTGGCGGAGCGCGGCCCGCGGAGGCCGCCGCTACGGAGGCGCGGTCCGTGGCGCCGGGCGCGGTGGAGGCGGAGCGGGTGCAACTTCGTGGCGGCGCCCGTGGTCGCGGAGGCACGGCGGAGGGTGGTGGCCGCCGGGGGAGGACGGCCGGGCGCCTGCTGCCGCGGGGGCGCGGCCGTAGGCGGTGGCCGCGGCGCCGCGTCCAGCGCCCGCGGCCGTGGAGGCGCGAGTGGAGGCGCCGGCGGAGGCGGCGCAAGGGCCCGGCGCCCGCCGGCGGTTCCCGGGCGGAGGTGGTGGAGGTCCTGGATGACGACTCCCCGCCGCCCGGGTGGGACCAGTGGGCGAGCTTCCCCACACGCTCCCCCGAGCCCCAGGAGGGGGCCCTCGTGAGGCGGCGCGAGGGTCACATGGTGGCGGGGGACCGAGGACACGGCGCCGAGGCCTCGTCCTCCCGCGCCGGCCACTCCGCCCGAGGTGTAGGGGGGCCGGCGGCGATCCCCCTGCTTTTGCCGACGCCGGGGGAGCAGGAGCTGCAGGGGAGAGCTCCGAGCCACGGCGCCACGCTTAACCGCGCGGCCGAACGAGGCGCCGAGGGTCCATGGCGGCCCCGCATGGCGCGTCTTCCAGGTAGGGCGTCGTTGCTCGTTTTCTTCTTTCTCTCGTTTTTGTGTGTTGCCTCTGTGTCGTGGCGCTTACGGGTTTTGATTTGTGGGTGCCAGGAGCTCGAGCGCCGCGCCCACGACAAGTACGACGCCTTCGATCGGGTGAACGCCGAGCTCCACCGGCTCGGGAGCGATGCAGCGCTTTCGACGCGCTTGCTGACGCCCTCAGGACTCCGGACGGCTGGTTGGCGTACCGGGCCATGGCCTGGCGCGACGAACTCCCTGAGAGTTCGAGGCAGGACCCGGCGCGCCGCTCCAGCCTCGAGCGGGTCTGCGCAGCCCTCATCGACCGTGATGAGGCGCTGTGGCAGGCGCGCTCAGACCTGGAGAAGATGCGCACGCTGGCAACCAACTGGGAGGCGGAGGTGGCCAGCGTCCGCGGCGAGAACCGGGGGCTCCGCTCGTCGCTCGAGGGGGCGCAAGCGCAGCAGCCGCCGGGCCGAGGAGCACGCGCGAGGGCGGGAGCAGCGGGCCAAGGAGGCCGACAATTTGAAGGCCGCCCTCGACGCCAAGGTCGCGGCGCTCGTCGTCGGCCGAGGAGCGCTCGCGGGGAGCACACCGCCCGCCAAGGGGCTGAGGGGCGGCTCCAGCAGGAGCAAGCCGCCCTCGTCGACGCCCGGTCGGTGCTGGAGCAGGAGCGAGTCGCTCGCAAGGCGGCGCAGAAGTCGCTGGAGGAGCGGAACACCGCGTTCTCCAAGGCCGAGGGCGAGCTGATTGTGCTCAGCATTACAAATGCAAACCAGGAGCTGGCCCTCCAGGAGCAAGGTGAGACCGTCAAGCGCCTCGAGCTAGCGGTCGAGGCCGTGCACCGCGACCTCGAGGCGGAGAGGAAGCAAGTCGAAGGTGAGCTGCTGCTTGACTCTCGTTTGGTTGGTTTTCCGTTTGGGAATTCGCACTCCTTTTTTTGATTTTTTTCTTGTCTTGGTGACTCCAGGCTTGCGCACCGCTCTGGGGCATGCGGCTGAGCGGGCCGAGGCACTGCAGGCTTCCTATAACTCCTCCGAGACCTGCCAAGCCGTGGAGGAGGGCAAGGCACAGGCTGGCAGCTCGCTGGCCAGTCGCCTGCGCGCCCTTGGCGGGCACGTCACCGAGCGAATGCGCCGGGCGCTGCATCTGGGCGTCCAGAAGGCCCTCGGAGTGGTATGATCCCACTACGAGTTCAACTTCAAGGCGCTGGCGGAGGGCTACGTTGTTCCCGAGGGTGTCGAGGACGAGGTAGCGATGGAGCGTGTGGATGCGCTCGCCGCCGACGCCGCCGGGACGCTTGCTGAAGTCTTCGAGGAGTTCCTCTTCCCGGACGCTGCTGACGCTGCCGCTCCTCCCGCCTGAAGACAGTTGGGCGTTAGGCCCATTTTTATGTGTGTATCAGTATTCTGGCCTCGCGACCTTTGTAAATGAACGAGTTGTTTTTGACATAAACGTCTGCTGAAATGAAGTCTTTTGTTTACTACGCTTTTTGTTTCTCCTTCTTCCTGAGTAGATTCTAGTTAGGGGAGTTCGATTTTCGCGGGGGGGGGGGGCCTTCGGGTTGGAGGCGAGAGAGAAGGGCCATATCCTCGCGGCGTAGGCTATCTCTGGCTCGCGCTCTCCTTCCGCTAGGCCGCCTGCGCCCGTTCGAATCGTTGCTCGGGGGTTGAAGTAGAAAACAAACTTAACGCGCGTTTCTTTTGTTTTTGCGCGAAAATGGGACCATTTTGGGGGGGGGGGGCCCCCCCCGCGTAGCCCCCCGAGGGTAACTTGGGTTTCAGGGGAAAGCCGAGTTGCCCTTTTTATTAGACTTGAAGCATTTACATAGTTGTTACCAACTGGGGCGTTGGTCATATGGTTTTTACAATAAAAATTACTTGGAAATCCTAGCTAACGGTAGAAGCGACGTAGCTGTTGGATGTTCCAAGCGTTGGTGAGCTCTTCACCGTCCTCGTTGGCCAGCTTGTACGTGCCGGGCTTGAGTACCTTCACCACGACGTAGGGTCCCTCCCATGGGGGCGATAGCTTGTGGCGCCCTCGGTTGTCTTTGCGTAGCCTTAGGACCAAGTCCCCTTCACTGAAGTCCCGTCGACGTATCTTGCGTGCTTGGTAGCGTCTTAGGGACTATTGATACCTTGCCGAATGCATTAAGGCCACGAGGCGTGCCTCGTCCTGCTGATCCAGCGAGTCCTCGCGGGCTCACTGGTTGGCATCCTCGTCATAGCCTCGAACCCTGGGCGATCCGTATTCTAAGTCCGTGGGGAGGACGGCCTCCGCACCATGGACTAGGAAAACGGGGTGAACCCAGTGGCTCTGCTCGGGGTGGTCCTTAGGCTCCACACAACCGCTGGTAGCTCTTGGAGCCATTTTCGCCCCCGGATTTGTTGAGGGGGTCGAAAAATTCGGGCTTAAGGCCTTGTAGGATCATGCGGTTGGCACGCTCTACTTGGCCGTTGGTCTGTGGGTGTGCCACAGCCGCCCAATCCACACGGATGTGGTATTTGTCGCAAAACTCCAAAAACTTCACCGCCCGTAACCGGGACCCATTGTCGGTGATGATGGAGTTCGGCACTCCAAAGCGGTAGACGATGTCGGTGAAGAATGTTACCGCCTGCTCTGCCCTGAGATTCGTGATGGGGCGCACCTCCACCCACTTGGAGAACTTGTTGATTGTGACCAACAAGTTGGTAAAGCCCCCGGGCGCCTTCCGCAGGGGCCCAACGATGTCCAGCCCCCACACGGCAAATGGCCACGTTACGGGGATGGTCTGCAGGGCATGGGCGGGTAGGTTGGACTTGCGGGCGTAGAACTGGCACCCTTCGCAGGTGCGTACGATTTCGCTGGCGTCCGCGACCGCGGTAGGCCAGTAAAAGCCTTGGCGGAACGCATTGCCGACGAGGGTACGAGGCGCTGCATGATGGCCGCAGATCCCGGCGTGGATGTCCCGCAGGAGTTCGCGCCCTTCCGGGAATGGGCACGCACCGCCGCAAGATGCCGCAGGCGGCGCGCTTGTACGGCTCACCGTCAACGAGGGCAAAGGACTTGGCCATCCCCGGCGTGCGCCGGCCGCGGCCCGGTCCGCGGGGAGTTCCCCTCGAGCCATCCAGGCAATGTATTTGTCACGCCAGTCCGTTTTGACAGGATCTGGCTCGATGTCCATTACGTCAGCTCCGTAGGCGCCATACCCCTCGAGGAGGGAGAGCACGTACGACTCGTTCGAGGGGTCCTCGTCCATGGGTTCCTGAAGGACCGAAACGGCGAACCAGAGAGGGGGGGGAGTGAATGGGAGCCGATAAAAATTATATTCAAGAATTCGGCCTTTGAACCAAAATTCACTCGTGCACCTCCGCAATCTTCTCTTGCCAAGTTCACGTAGCCACTGGAGTGCTACTGAACCTAGGAACAAGACCCAAACAACAGCCTCAACACACACGCAGCGGAAACACACACGACAAGGCTGCTGGCAGCACAAACCGGTCAGGCCGGTTTCTGAAACCGGTCAGACCGCTTCTGTTGGACTTAGCCTCACGCAGGCAGGGGAAACCGGTCAGACCGGTTAGGCAAACCGGTCAGACCGATTCTGTCCAGAAACTCCCCAAAGACCCCAAACACTTCAAAAGCCTTTCCACATCTGAACAAACGAAGCCATGGAGCAGCAAAGACTTCCTTGTTCAAAGATCTTTCTCGACAGCCCACAGGGCGAAACCGGTCAGACCGGTTTGGGAAACCGGTCAGGCCGGTTTTAGCCTGGACAGTCGAGAAGAACACAGCCCGCGGATCAACTCCCCCAAAACCAAATCTCAATCTCCCGAATCGCTCCACGGACTTGAACAAGACTTTGGGGATATCAGGAACACCTCATGAGGAGTCCATGGCCAAGTTTAATCCCACCAAATCTCGTCCAAAAAGGAGGAATCGAAGAAATCCCGCCGAAGGCACTTCCAACCCAAGAACTCAAGAAACCCCGAAATCGAGCACTTTTCCTCACGGATTTGGGAGGGGAATCACATCCCAAAGAACCACGAAGGGTTCCCACAAATTTCCCCCATCAAATCACCAAGAGTAAAGCCACGAAAACACCCCAAAGAAATCACCAAGAAAGGGCTGCGAAAATCACCACCAAGAACAACCGGGAAAACACATCCAAACCTTGAGGAACCACGCCGAATCATCTATACATGAAACAAAGGTTCGTACAAGGTCTAGCAAGCCGCCCGATCATCCATCCCTCTCTACAAGATCTCTCCGTGAAGCTCTCTTGCTAGTCCTAGAGAAAACCTAAGGAAAATAGGTGGAAAATAGGAAAACTAATGAGCTAGGGTTCCAAGAGTTGACTGCCATCCTCTCACCTCTTGGGTTATATGGAGGCAACTGAATGTCTAAAATGCCCTTCTCTACTAACTAGGGATACAAGCCCCTCAAGGGCGGATTTGGAATTCGTGATGTCTTCTCCATCAGACGGATGCCCAGCGACCGCACCCTGCGTAGCTTCAACGCAAGCCTTGCGATCCCGACGCGTGTCCTCCGCCTCGAAGCTTCCGGCGCCCTGCGACCCCAAACCGGTCAGACCGGTTCTCCAAACCGGTGAGGCCGGTTTTGGCCAGACAGCCACACCCGGTCTTCGGCCTCGGCTTTGTGGCTCAACCGAGTAACCCGGTGATTTTCTGGTGAACCACCGCAAACCCCGCGAACTTGATGTAGCCTCCGCCAATCACCACTCATGACTTGGCTCCCATGAAGTCCCGACTCGACCTTGGTTTTGTGGCTCAACCAAGAAACCGTCCACCGACTTCATCTTGCTGTTCTTGCCACCATGCGGCCCGCACTTGACCCCGGCCGGCCACCGGTCTCTCAAACGAAGCCTACTTGTCTTCTCCACACCCGGAGGCCTCACCAAAGCAACGACCTTTCGCGCTTGTTCTTCACCTGCACCAACACGAGTCAAGCCGCAACCTGCACCTGCAATACTTAGCCAAGAATCAGTCCACACAACGTTGTCAATCACTCATCACACAAGGAAACGACCATCCACCGGTCCTCGAACCACACATGGTCCTCAATCTCCCCCTTGATGAGTGCATTGACAACACACACATGATAAGTAAAGAGAAAAGGAAAACGAGAAAAAGAAACAAAAAGAAAAACTCCAACAAGCGATCGAAAACCGAGAAAGGCAAAAAACGAGATCACTTGAAGAAGGCAAGTCTCGGACCCCTTAGGCAAGGGCAACGGCTCGACACATCCGAGACAAAAACCATGCTCAAGCAAAGAGCACAAACCACCAAAACACACAAGAGCTCCCCCTGCACAAATGCAAGCTCCCCCTGAACAAGTGCCAACTCAGGGCACAGACCGGTCAGACCGGTTCCCATAACCGGTCAGGCAGGTTCCACCAAAACCGGTCAGACCGGTTTCCACAACCGGTCAGGCCGTTTTCACACAGCAGACCATACCCCAAAAGCCAAAGATGCAAAAGAAATGCATAGGCTCCCCCTTGACACTTGGGATAGGTTCCAGGGAAACAAAGCAACTTTTCTCCACCTTCCTTTCTCCCCCTTGTTGCCAATGCATGAATCAAGGCACAAATGCAATCTAGAGCTTCTCAAGTATACAAAATTCATCACAAGATGCTACACATGTCCAAGTGAGCAAATTAGATACTCTACAGGTTTGTATGGACCTCAACTACATGATCACCAAGTTTCACAACCATTGGACAAGGCTAACAAGGATTTTAGTAATTTTGCGAAAAGTTACTCTCTCACACGCAAAAACCTAAACATGAGCAAAACATGTCAAAATGGCAAGGCCACACAAACTTCATGCTAGGACAACCATTCTAATCATAAGACCATCACAAACACCCACAAGCACCTCATGTCATGTCAAAGCCACCGAGCCATGTGCCTACTTCTATGTATGAGACTTCTCATTGGTAGGCATCATGCAACGGTTTAGCACCCAAAGCAAATTAAATTCAGCACATATGACATGGGAGCATAGTTTCCAAGCATTTTTTATTTCATTTTCAGATTTGTAAATGGTACATGAAATGTCTTTGCGACAAAAAGGAACTTATGCTCCTCCACAAGATAAAGCAAGAGGGCTAAACATTCATGATGGCAAATGAGCCTTTGGCCCCATATGATCAATAAACTAGCTATCCAACCACAAATTAAGCATAACCAAGCCACTAAAACATGTCATGATCATATCAAGGCATTTACACATGAGAGAGCATACATGTGACATTTTTCAAAGACATAGCCATCAACCATGGATTATTCATCAAGATCATCAAGAGCTAAGCCAAACTAACCATAGCATACCAAACAAGCTCACAAAAACATATATCTCATTCCATGGTGAACAAAGTATATAAGAGAAGCTTTTCCTATCCAATGCATATGATACAAAATGCATGCAATCTAAGATACAAGGATGCCTATACATCATGTTACATATGCCATGCCAAATGCAGGAAATGCACAAAGAAAAGCTATACATATGCTACAAACCGGCTCCTCGAGGGGAGGCAAAACGGGCTCGACACCACCGGCAAAAGAGCAAAGGAGCACAAAACTCACAAGCTCCCCCTAAACACATGCACTAGGGCCAAAGAGCATACAAAGCTCACCCTACACACATGAGATAGAGAGGGAGCAAAAACAAACCAAGTGACTTGACCAAGGCCACACACTCGAAGGTCACAAATAAACTTACCTTTATCATTTCTTCACAATTCCCTCATCCTTGTCCACCATCCCCGAAAGTGATGTACCTCCATGTCACCACCGGGATATGAAGCCGAAGAACCACCCCCGATATCAACCAAATGTTCTCCGGGCCTCCCACCTGAAACTCAAAACCAAGAGCGAGAACGAGCAAATGACTCAACACTGGGGTTAGTCCCAAAGATGTGAAACCAGTGTCGGGCCATTTCCTCAAAAGTAGGGTTAGCAACATCTATCCTACCGCGCCTATCAAAACTGTGATCCATCCTGTCAAACCTATCAAACCTGGAACCACCATGGGAAAACCACTCCCGTCCCATTGGAGGAGTACGACTACCATGATAGGAAAAGCATGGTTCGTAGCCCCTCTGAGACTCAAAGCTGCGACCTCTCCCAAACTCGTATTGATCACGAGGTGGAGAACGTCCAGCAAACTCACCACCTGCAAGCTCTCCAAACCAACCACCAGAACCACGACCTCCTGCAACAAGCCGAGACTCATCACGAGTACGAAAACCAAACTGGTCCCCCTGCTGCCTCCAAACCGGTCTGACCGATTTCAAAACTGGTCTGACCGGTTTCACTCCTCCAGCAGGACCTCTTCCTCCCATAGCACTCTTTTCTCCCCAAGCCGGAACCTTACGCACAAAACCCTTTCCCTTAGGCAGTGGCATACGAGGCTCAGGCACACCATGAGAAGGGTGGTACCTGTCCTTGTTCGCCCACTCCTTAGACATTCTCGCCTCTCTCTTTCTCTTATAGCAAAACTCTCTCTTGTGACCATCCTTTCCACAAAACTCACAATGGTAAAGGATTGGTTTGGGCTCGAGCTTGGGGTGAGACTCTTCACACGGCTTCTCACTAGGTTTCTCACTAGGCTTTTCACCGGCCTTCTCACTCGGTTTTCTCTCGGTTGGTTTGGCTTGGATGCAAACTTGCCTTTGGGTGTGGGTTGTGGTGGAACTGAAACACTCCCAAATTTCCCTTCTCTCTCACCACTGCCCTCACCAACCTTATCCAATCCCAAAGCCCAACCATCAAAGCGCTTACAGCTAGCAATCATCATACCAAGCTGAGGTTCTTGACTCGACAACCAACTCAGCGCTTCACGCAACTTATCATTCTCATCTTGCAAGCGACCAACACATTTTGCAAGATCCAAATTCTTCATAGCATGTAACTCACATGTAGAACAAGAAGTAGGAATAGGCACTTTCAAATCAGCCTCTAGCGAACCAATGCGAGAACGAAGCTCAACAATTTTCTCATGCAAACTAGGGCAAGAAGTGCAAGCACCAAGCAAAGTGGGTCTAGATTGTAGCTCGGCCCAACTCAACCACCGAGCACATCTAGTTCCTCACACTTGGAGGCATACTTCTCCCTAAGATCGATCAAGTCGGCTAGGAAAGCGAGCAATCATCACAATCATTTTCATCAGAAACAACAGGGCTAGCCTTGAGCGAATCAATCTCAAGCTTGCTATCAAGAACCTGTGTTTCTAGCTCAGCCACTCTAGTCCTAGCATCCTCGAGCAAAGATCTAAGCTCCTTCCTAAGCTTCTTAGCCTCTCTAAGCATGTGATCGTGATTATCAAGCAAGTCAACCAACTCCTCATTCTCCTTGCGCAAAGAGGAGAGCTCATCACATACCTCAACCTCGGAATCCAAGTCCGAGGCGTCCCTCTGGCTTCTCTTGCTGCTCAAACTACGAGCCATGCCGCAGAAGTCGTCCTTGAGGCTTAGGCCCGTCACACAAAGGCCGTTGAGATACTTGCCAAAGTTCTTCTTCTTCCTCCTCTTCTTCTCATCCTCTTCGTCTTCATCACTCGAGCTTGAAGATGTGTCCTCGGAATCGGACTCAATGTCGCTCGATCTCTTCATCTTCTCTCGAGACCGAACCTTCTTCCCATGTTCATGATCCTTCTTCTTGGACTTCTTCCTCTTGTCCATGAACTTGTGCTTGTCGTGGTTGTTCACCTTCGGACAATCGGCGAAATAGTGTCCAGCCTTGCCACACTTGAAGCATGCCCTCGTGTTCCTCCTCTTGTTCACCCGGTTCTCGTGCAGCCTCTCGAACCGCCTCGTCAGGAGCGCCAGTTCGTCCTCTCCAAGCACGTCGAACTCCTCATCTGGCATAGACACCAAAGAGGACAAAGAGAACATCCTGGTGGATGGGTTAAAGTTAGTCTTTCCTTTGGAACCACCAACGAGGGCAAGACTATGGGAGTCAGTCGGTCCCTCTAGCTTGGCAGTCATGCCCCTATCCACCTCAGCCGACTTGAGCTTCGAGAACAGCTCGTTCACCGTCAGAGTATCATACCTCTCCGACTCGACTATGGCCTCGAACTTTCCGCCCCATATCGTACGATCCAAAGAGTGTAAGAGCTTGACCGCTCTATCATGATCATCGTACGGGAGCACGTCCACATTGGCCCTCATGTTGTTCACCACCACCGTGAACCTGCGAAATAAGGCATCGATGGACTCACCGGGGAGATGAGTGAAGTTCTCGTACTCTCTCCGGTAGGTCGCATACATCCGTGCTCGAACACGGGCGTTCCCAACATGAGCCTCCTTCAACACCGCCCAAATCCTACAAGCCAAGTGCTTGGTGTGCACCCGATCAAACTCGGTCGACACAAAGCACGAAACAAGTAGTCGACCGCCTTATTGTTGGCATCGAATCGTCCCTCGACCCCGGAGCAAGGAAATCCATCGGTGGACATAGCCCTTGTGTCCACCGTGACATCCCAAAGCATCGACCCTTTCCGCGGAGGAACGCACCCATCCGCTTGCTCCACATCTGGTAGTTCTTGCCATCGAAGTGTGGAGGACCCGAACCCCGTTCCTGGTACGCCATCCTTGGATCTTAGACTGGTTAGAGTCAACAAAGACCTGAACCGGCTCTGATACCACTTGAAGGACCGAAACGGCGAACCAGAGAGGGGGGGAGTGAATGGGAGCCGATAAAAATTCTATTCAAGAATTCGGCCTTTGAACCCAAATTCACTCGTGCACCTCCGCAATCTTCTCTTGCCAAGTTCACGTAGCCACTGGAGTGCTACTGAACCTAGGAACAAGACCCAAACAACAGCCTCAACACACACGCAGCGGAAACACACACGACAAGGCTGCTGGCAGCACAAATAGGTAAGGCCGGTTTCTGAAACCGGTCGGACCGCTTCTGTTGGACTTAGCCTCACGCAGGCAGGGGAAACCGGTCAGACCGGTTAGGCAAACCGGTCAGACCGATTCTGTCCAGAAACTCCCCAAAGACCCCAAACACTTCAAAAGCCTTTCCACATCTGAACAAACGAAGCCATGGAGCAGCAAAGACTTCCTTGTTCAAAGATCTTTCTCGGCAGCCCACAGGGCGAAACCGGTCAGACCGGTTTGGGAAACCGATCAGGCCGGTTTTAGCCTGGACAGTCGAGAAGAACACAGCCCGCGGGTAAACTCCCCCAAAACCAAATCTCAATCTCCCGAATCGCTCCACGGACTTGAACAAGACTTTGGGGATATCAGGAACACCTCATGAGGAGTCCATGGCCAAGTTTAATCCCACCAAATCTCGTCCAAAAAGGAGGAATCGAAGAAATCCCGCCGAAGGCACTTCCAACCCAAGAACTCAAGAAACCCCGAAATCGAGCACTTTTCCTCACGGATTTGGGAGGGGAATCACATCCCAAAGAACCACGAAGGGTTCCCACAAATTTCCCCCATCAAATCACCAAGAGTAAAGCCCTGAAAACACCCCAAAGAAATCACCAAGAAAGGGCTCTGAAAATCACCACCAAGAACAACCGGGGAAAACACATCCAAACCTTGAGGAACCACGCCGAATCATCTATACATGAAACAAAGGTTCGTACAAGGTCTAGCAAGCCGCCCGATCATCCATCCCTCTCTACAAGATCTCTCAGTGAAGCTCTCTTGCTAGTCCTAGAGAAAACCTAAGGAAAATAGGTGGAAAATAGGAAAACTAATGAGCTAGGGTTCCAAGAGTTGACCGCCATCCTCTCACCTCTTGGGTTATATGGAGGCAACCGAATGTCTAAAATGCCCTTCTCTACTAACTAGGGATACAAGCCCCTCAAGGGCGGATTTGGAATTCGTGATGTCTTCTCCATCGGACGGATGCCCAGCGACCGCACCTGCGCGTAGCTTCAACGCAAGCCTTGCGATCCCGACGCGTGTCCTCCGCCTCGAAGCTTCCGGCGCCCTGCGACCCCAAACCGGTCAGACCGGTTCTCCAAACCGGTGAGGCCGGTTTTGGCCAGACAGCCACACCCGGTCTTCGGCCTCGGCTTTGTGGCTCAACCGAGTAACCCGGTGATTTTCTGGTGAACCACCGCAAACCCCGCGAACTTGATGTAGCCTCCGCCAATCACCACTCATGACTTGGCTCCCATGAAGTCCCGGCTCGACCTTGGTTTTGTGGCTCAACCAAGAAACCGTCCACCGACTTCATCTTGTTGTTCTTGCCACCATGCGGCCCGCACTTGACCCCGCTGGCCACCGGGTCTCTCAAACGAAGCCTACTTGTCTTCTCCACACCTGGAGGCCTCACCAGCAACGACCTTTCGCGCTTGTTCTTCACCTGCACCAACACGAGTCAAGCCGCAACCTGCACCTGCAATACTTAGCCAAGAATCAGTCCACACAACGTTGTCAATCACTCATCACACAAGGAAGCGACCATCCACCGGTCCTCGAACCACACATGGTCCTCAGTTCCGCACCCGTTGGGTTCGAGGGAGCCCCCGAGGGTTCAGCGTGACTCGAGGGGTGGGGCTCGAAGATGACCGAGGGTTGAGCGACGTCGCGCGCGAAAACGTTCGGGGGAACGGTGATCCGCCCGGACGCAATCTTGGCCAGCTCATACGCCTCCTCGTTGTACCGGCGGGGCACATGGTTGAGCTCGATGCCGTAGAACTTGTCCTCGAGGGCTCGCACGGCTTTGCAGTAGGCCTCCATCTTGTCGTCATGGCAGCTCGCGTTCTTCATGACTTGATCGATTACGAGCCGCGAGTCCCCCCCGCACGTCGAGGCGCTTGACGCCTAACTCAATGGCGATTTTGAAGCCACGAGAGGAGGGCCTCGTATTCGGCCATATTGTTAGACGCGGGGAAGTGGAGGCGCACTGCGTAGCGCATGTGCTCCCCAAGGGGTGACACGAAGAGCAGGCCCGCGCCCGCCCCTGTTTTCATCACCGAGCCGTCGAAGAACGGTGTCCGGCCTCGCTGGATGCGGGGGGCGGCAGCTGCGTATCCATCCATTCAGCGACGAAATCCGCCAAGATTTGAGACTTGATGGCTTTGCGCGGGGCATAGGCAAGTGTCTCGCCCATCAGCTCTACGGACCACTTGGCAATCCTGCCCGTGGCGTCGGGGTTGCGGATGATCTCCCCCAGCGGGAAAGAGGAGACCACCGTGACGGGGTGGGCCTCGAAGTAGTGGCGGAGCTTGCGCCGCGCAAGGACTACCGCGTACAGCAACACGGACCTCGGGGGTAGCGCGTCTTGGTGTACGACGGGACCTCGGCCGATGTAATAGACGGGCCCGCCCGTCACGGGTAAAGCATGCCCTTCCTCCGTGCGCTCCACGACGATCACGGCGCCGACCACCGGGTGGTCGCGGCAACGTAGAGCCGGGGCTCGCCGTCCCGCGGCGGCGTGAGAATAGGGGCGTGCGCTAAGGACGCCTTTAGCTTGTCGAGTGCGTCCTGGGCCTCGGCGGTCCAGGAGAAGTGTTTGTGTTTCTTGAGGAGGTGATAGAGGGGCAGGCCCTTCTCGCCGAGCCTCGAGATGAAGCGGCTCAAGGCGGCAAGGCACCCCAGCACCTTTTGCACCCCTTTGAGGTCCTGGATTGGACCCATTCGTTCGAGGGCCGCAACCTTTTCGGGGTTGGCCTCGATTCCCTGTTGGGAGACAATGTATCCCAGGAGCATGCCTCGCGGCACTCTAAAGACACACTTTTCGGGGTTTAACTTGACCCCATTGGCTCGTAGGCAACCGAACGCGATGCCAAGGTCGCCAACCAGGTCGTCCGCCTTCCTGGTCTTTACGACGATGTCATCCACTTACGCCTCGACCGTCCGCCCGATGTGGTCTCCGAAAACATGTTGCATGCAGCGCTGGTATGTTGCACCTGCGTTTCGGAGGCCAAATGGCATCGTGACGTAGCAGAACATCCCGAACGGCGTTATGAACGAAGTCGCGAGCTGGTCGGACTCCTTCATCTTTATTTGATGATACCCGGAGTAGGCATCAAGGAAGCAAAGCAATTCACACCCAGCCGTTGAATCGACAATTTGATCAATGCGTGGCAGAGGAAAAGGAACTTTATGACATGCTTTATTAAGACTAGTGTAGTCTATACACATCCGCCACTTCCCATTCTTTTTCTTTACAAGCACGGGGTTTGCTAGCCACGTCGGGTGGAACACCTCCTTGATGAACCCGGCCTCGAGAAGCTTCCGCAGCTCCGCTCCGATTGCCCGTCGCCGCTCCTCGTCGAAGCGGCGGAGCCGTTGTTGCACGGCGCGGGCGTGAGGCAGGATGTCAAGGGAGTGCTCGGCGACCTCCCTCGGGATGCCTGGCATATCCGAGGGGCTCCACGCGAAGATGTCGGCGTTGGCGCGGAGGAAGTCGACGAGCACCACTTCCTATTTGGGGTCGAGGGTGGAGCTGACCCTCAACGCCTTGCCCTCGGGGGCGTAAGGATCGAGGGGGACCTCCTTGGTGCTGCCGCGGCCTCGAACGTGCCAGTGTGCTTGGCGGCGGAGTCGAGGTCATCGTTGACCATCTTCTCCAAAGTGGTCACCAGTGCTTCGTCCAGCGCTAGCGCCTCTGCGTGCTCTACGCACTCGACGTCGCAGTCGAATGCGTGCTCGATGGACGAGCCGACGGTGATGACGCCGTTCGGTCCTGGCATCTTCATCTTCAAGTAAGTATAGTTGGGGACCGCCATGAATTTGGCGTAACAGGGTCGCCCAAGTATAGCGTGGTAGGCTCCCTTGAACCCCACCACCTCGAAGGTGAGGATCTCCTTGCGGAAATTCTTCGCGGTGCCAAACCAAACCGGCAGGTCGATCTGCCCAAGGGGCTAGACCTGCTTGCCGGGCTCGATGCCATAGAACGGCTTCGTGCTGGGCCGCAGCTGGTCCAACACGATCCCCATCAAGCGCAGCGTATGCGCGTAGAGGATGTTAAGGCTGCTGCCCCCGTCCATCAAGACCTTCGAGAACCGCGCGTTCCCGATGATGGGGTCGACCACCAGCGGGTACTGGCCCGGGTTGGGGACGCGGTTCGGATGGTCCTCTCGGCTGAAGGTGATGGCGTCCTCTGACCAATTGAGGAAGGAGGGAGGCGCCTTCTCCGCGGTGAGGACCTCGTGCCGCTCCTTCTTGCGCTGGCGGGTCGACATGTCGGCGGTTGGCCCCCCAAAGATGAGGAACACGTTTTCCACGGCGGGGAAGCCGCCGGCGTCGCCATCTCCTCCGTCTTTCTTGGCCTCTGCCTCCTTCGCGGCGGCGCGGCCATAGAACTTCTTGAGCATGTCGCACTGCTCAAGGGTGTGGTTTACTGGGGTTTGAGATAAGGACATGGCTTTTTCAGCATGTCGTCAAACACCCCCGGGTCTCGAGGGGCCAGTCGAGGGCCCCGTCGAGCCGGGTCAACAGCGAGGGCCTCGGCATTACCGCCGTCGCGCCCTCGCTCGCGCGCCTCGCGGCGCGCGCCTTCTTTCCCTTCTTGCCCCGCTTGTCGTTGCGGTGGGGGCTCCCCCGGACTTGCTGCGCCCTCCGCGGCGCGCGTCCTCCGAGCGCTTGCCCTTCTTGCCGTCGAAGATCGCTCCCACGGCCTCCTCTCCTGAGGCGAAGCTGGTGGCGATGTCGAACAGCTCGTTGGAGTCCGCGGGCGGGCTGCGTCCCAGCTCCCGCACGAGGTCCCGGCACGTGGTGCCCTCGAGGAAGGCGTGCACGATCTCGGATTGCGCCACGCTGGGGAGCTCCGTGCAGCGCTTGGAGAAGCGCCGTATGAAGTCCCGCAGCGACTCGCCGGGCTTCTGCGTGCAGGAGCGCAGGTCCCAGGAATTCCCGGGGCGCACGTACGTGCCCTGGAAGTTGCCCACGAACGTGCGGACCAGATCATCCCAATTGTGGATTTGGCTGGCGGGCGGGGTGCTCGAGCCATGTCGGGCCGCATCGCCGAGGTGCGAGGGGGCAAGTTGCGGATGATGACCTCGTCGGCCGGTTGCCCCGCCCACCGGCAAGCCAAGCGGTAGTCGTTGAGCCACACACGGGGATCCGTCTCCCCGTTGTACTTGACAATGGTCGAGGGGGCGGGCGGAAGCGCGCGGGGGAAGGCCGCCGCGCGGATCTCCCGGGCGAACACACGGGTCCCCGGGGGCTCCGGCGTCGGGGAGGCGGTCCTCACCGGCGTCGTAGCGTCTGCCCCGTCGAGGGTGGTAGCCCACCGCTCGCCGCTCCGCCTTGCTCGTGCGGCGGGCGTTGATGACGTTGCGAGCGTCACCGTCCAGAGCTCTGCGCGTGTCAAGGAGCCGTTCCTTGGCCGCTGCGCGTCCCGAGTTGGCGGGTCGCCCCGTCGCTTCCCCTGCGTGGACCGAGGGTTCGCCCCCTTGTGTGGCCTCGTCACCCTGCGCATCCCCTTGTTGGCGGATGCGCGACGCCGAGCTCTCGGCCTGCTAGACGGCCGCTTGCTCGATGAGAGTCTGCACCTCGCGGTGCAGGTCTCGTGCCTCAGGGGTCGAGGGTGCGGCATGGCCGTCGCAGGCGTTGCGGCGGCAACGAGCTTCGACTCTGCCCGCGGCGGCATGTCGGGGGTTGTCGGCGTTGATGCGGTCGCGGGCACCGTCGCCCGCTCCCGTACGCGCTCGCCTCGAGCGGAGGCTTCTCCGGCCATCGAGACGCGGAAGCGGCCGCACCGTCCGATACTCCTCCGCCGGCCTGGCCTCGAGCTCGCGGGCTTGGGCCGGTGCGCGTCGGCGTCGGCCTCGGCGGAGCGCTTGGCCCCGAGGCTAGGTGTGCGGCGATCCACAGGGCGGCGTGATCTCCCCCGTCTCCCGGCGCCCACCGCGCCGCCGGCATTGGCTGGGTCGTTGGTGATGACGGCGTAGCACTCCCGCGCGGGGTCGTAGCTTCCGGTGCTGGAGTCGTCGGAGCAGCCGAACCAGTAGTCCGTGGCGTCAAGGAAATGCCCGAACATGGGCGGGTCCGGCACGCGGAGAAGTCCCATTCTCGCGTACCCGTGGCGGTCGGCGGGCGGCAACGCGTCGAGGGAGCCCAGGGACGACTCGTCAGCCGCTGAGGCGCCGGGATCCCTGGCGATGAAGACGTGACGGCCAGGCGGAACCCTGCACATCGTGGTGTTGACGCTTGCGTTGTAGGCCGACGTGGCACCACGCAACCCAATGGGGATGCGAGGTCCGCAGACCGCGCGCTGTCCCGCCGGTATGGTGGTGATCGTGGCGGTGGGTGCGCCGTGCTGAGGGGCGGCGCGCTGCGCCCGCCGTCGCTCGGCCCGCACTGGCGCGAACGCGGCCCGGAGCGGCGGCGGCGTCGTGGCGTCGACGGGCTGCGGCATCCGCGCTGCGGGCGTCCGCGCCGTGGGGGTGCGTGCGGCGGGGACCGGAGCGGGCCCGGCCTGGCGCCGCGCGCGGAGCTCCTCGCGGTTGGTGAGGCGCATGAGGTAGCCATTCCCCGTGGCCTGAAAGTTCAGGCCCCCGAACCGGATTTCGAACCCAGTGGGGAGGGGGTCCGAGCTGCCCATGCAGTAGCGTGTACCACGGTACTCAGTGCGGATCACCATGGAGGGAGTTGATGGATTGACCTTAGGCGCTCAGATTGCCCCACGGTGGGCGCCAACTGTCGGTGCGGAATATGGTCCCGACACTAACCACTAGTAAGCGCCGTGGTCTATCCCTCAATGGTCGATGCTAAGCAACAAGTAACACAGAGTTTTATCTTGGTTCCGGCCGAGGGGGCCGTACGTCCAGCAGTGGCGTGCTCAAGGCACTATATTACTTAGCACCGGGGGTGCCTGTAGTGGGGCTGCTACAAGCAAGGCGGGAGAGGAAGCCTGGCTTCCAAGTCCCTGGTGCGATGGCTGAAGATGTTGTGGGAGAATTGGAGAGCAAGTGCGTGGTGCAGCCTGTCTCCAATTATGTTGTGCCTATCTTGTCTTCCTCCCCCCCCGCGGCAGGGAGGGTTCGTCCCCCTTTTATAGATCAAGGAGGGAGCGAATCACATGCGCGCCGCGCTATCTAGCTACGTGAAGGGGCGTGGCGTGCTATGCTGTAGAGTGGGTGGCCGTCCGGACGATCCTTGCAGCGATCCGACCATCATGGCCTATCTTGTACCCGAACAGTGGCGGTTCGAGGGTAGAAGGGCGGCGGATGGCGGTGATGTCTTCTGATGGGCTCGAGGGAGCTGCTGACGTTGGCCCGTACGGAGTACAGGAGTAAGTAAAACGGCGTCCCATTCCTATACATTTCACCGTACTGGAGTTGTTGCTACAGCGCCAGGCGTGCGCCTGCACGCGCGGGGACGGCAGTCATGCCGTAACAGTGGCAGGGATGACGTTCCTCCAGCCTAGCGCCTCCACCTAACCCTGTAGGGTCACGAGAAAGAAAATCGAGGGTGTAGCCGGCCCCCCTTCGAGGGCTCGGCGCGTTAGCCGTACTGGAGCAGGCGCACGGCGTCACGGGACTGACACCGGCTGCGCTGCACAGTCCCTCCCCACAGTGATGGAGATGGGCTCCCTCCTGGGGAGTTGGTGCGGCGGCACCGGGGCGCGAGCCCCGGCGCATGATGGCATTGTCCCGCCGGTGTCGGGCGTTAAATGCCCGTGTGCGGGGAGGGCGCACGCGAGCGGGCGCCCTTGAGCGAGGCGGACCCCGGTCGAGGGCGGGGCGGACCCTCGAGCGAGGCGGAGCACTCGCTCGAGGGGGAGCGGGCCCTCGAACGGGGCGGAGCCTCGCTCGAGGGAAGCGCACCCCCTCGAACGGGATGGAGCCCGCCCGAGGGAGGCGCGCACCCTCGAGCGAGGCGAAGCCTGCACGAGGGGATCTTCGAGAGGGTCGCCTTGGTGGGCCGTCGAGGTCCTTGCGGCGTGGGCCGTATCCTGCATGGTTAGGCAAAGTGTGTTTGGCTTTGTTGCAGGTTTTAAGTGGGGATTTCCCGGTTGTTAAAGGGGACCCCTAAGGCTGTCCCCGACAGTCGACAACTCAGTCTCGTGCAGGCTCGTCGTCGACTACTTCGCCTCTGCCGTGCGTCCTGGTACCTCGGCACGTCGCGCGGCTCGTCACGCAGATTGTCGCGTGGCTCGTCGCTGACTACTTCGCCTGCACCGCGCGTCTGGGTGCCTCGGCACGTCGCGCGGCTCATCGCTTGTCGTCGACTACTTCACTTACGCCGCGCAACCGGGTGCCTCGGCACGTCGCGTGGCTCGTTGCGCCGCTCGTCGTCGACTACTCCGCCTAGCGCAGGCTCGTTGTCGATTACTCCACCTCGCGCAGGCTCGTCATCGACTACTTCGCCTCCGCCGCGCGTCCGGGTGCCTCGGCACGTCGCGTGGCTCGCCGGGCGGCTCGTCGCGTCGCTCGTCGTCGACTACTTCGCCTACGCCACGCGTCCGGGTGCCTCGGCACGTCGCGCGGCTCGTCGCGCCGCACGTCGTCGATTACTCGCTTCGCGCCGGGCTCGTTGTCGACTACTCCACCTCGCGCGGGCTCATCGTCGACTACTTCGCCTCCGCCGCGCGTCCCGGGTGCCTCGGCTCGTCGCGCGGCTCGTCACGCGGCTCGTCGCGCCGCATGTCGTCGACTACTCCGCCTCGCGCGAGGCTCGTCGTCGACTATTTCGCCTCCCGCCGCGCGTCCCGGGGTGCCTCGGCACGTCGCGCGGCTCGTCCACGCGGATCATCGCGCGGCTCGTCGCCGACTACTTCGCCTACGCCTCGCGCAGGCTCGTCGTCGACAACTCGTCTCGTGCAGGCTCGTCGTCGACTACTTCGCCTCCGCCGTGCGTCCGGGTACCTCGGCACGTCGCGCGGCTCGTCACGCAGATCGTCGCGCCGCTCGTCGCCGACTACTTCGCCGCGCGCCGCGTGTGCGGGTGCCTCGGCACGTCGCGCGGCTCATCGCTTGTCGTCGACTACTTCGCCTACGCCTCGCGACCGGGTACCACGGCACGTCGCGCGGCTCGTCGCGCCGCTCGTCGTCGACTACTCCGCCTAGCGCAGGCTCGTAGTCGAATACTCCACCTCGCGCAGGCTCGTCGTCGACTACTTCGCCTCCTCCGCGCGTCCGGGTGCCTCGGCACGTCGCGCGGCTCGCCCGGCGTCTCGTCGCGCCGCTCGTCGTCCACTACTTCGCCTCCGCCGCGCGTCCGGGTGCCTCGGCAAGTCGCGCGGCTCGTCACGCGGCTTGTCGCACCGCACGTCATCGATTACTCCGCCTCGCGCGAGCTCGTCGTCGACTACCCGCCTCGCGCGCGAGCTCGTCGTCGACTACTTCGCCTGCCGCGCGTTCGGGTGCCTCGGCACATCGCGCGCGGCTCGTCACGCGGCTCGTCGCGCGCACGTCGTCGATTACTCCGCCTCGCGCGGCTTGTCGTCGACTACTCCGCCTCGCGCGGGCTCGTCGTCGACTACCTCGCCTCCGCCGTGCGTCCGGGTGCCTCGGCACGTCGCGCGGCTCGTCCACGCGACACGTGGCGCCGCTCATCGTCGACTACTCCGCCTCGCGAAAACTCGTCGTCGACAACTCCGCCTCGCGCAGGCTTGTGGTCGACTACTTCGCCTACGCCACGCGTCTGAGTGCCTCGGCACGTCGCGCGGCTCGTCACGCGGCTTGTCGCGCTGCTCGTCGTCGACTACTTCGCCTCGCGAAGGCTCGTCGTCGACTACTTTTCCTACGCCGCGCGTCCGGGTGCCTCGGTACGTCGCGCGGCTTGTCACGCAACTCGTCGTCGACTACTTTGCCTCCGCCGCGCGTCCGGGTGCCTCGGCACGTCGCGCAGCTCATCATGCGGCTCGTCGCGCCGCGCCGTCGTCGACTACTCCGCCTCGCGCGAGCTCGTCGTCGACTAATTTGCCTCCGGCTGCGGCGTCCGGTGCCTCGGCACGTCGCGCGGCTCGTCACGCGGATCGTCGCGCCACTCGTCATCGACTACTCTGCCTCGCGCAGGCTCGTCGTCGACAACTCCCCCTCGAGCAGGCTCGTCGTTGACTACTTCGCCTCCGCCGCGCGTCCGAGTGCCTCGGCACGTCGAGCGGCTCGTCACGTGGCTTGTCGCGCGGCTCGTCGTCGACTACTTCGCCTCCGCCGTGCGTCTGGTTGCTTCGGCACGTCGCACAGTTCGTCGCATGGCTCGTCGTCGACTACTTCGCCTCCGCCGCGCATCCGGGTGCCTCGGCACGTCGCGCGGCTCGTCGCATGGCTCGTCGACCACTTCGCCTATGCCACGCATCTGGGTGCCTCGGCACATCGCGTGGCTCGTCACGCGGCTCGTCGTCGACCACTTCACCTCCGCCGCGTGTCCGGTTGGTTCGGCACGTCGCGCGGCTCGTCGCGTGGCTCGTCGTCGACTACTTCGCCTCTGCCCGCGCATCCGGGTGCCTCGGCACGTCACGCGGCTCGTCGCATGGCTCGTCGTCGACTACTTCGCCTCCGCCGCGCGTCCGGGTGCCTCGGCACGTCGCGCGGCTCGTCGCGTGGCTCGCCGTCGACTACTTCGCCTATGCCGCGCGTCCTGGTGCCTCGATACGTCGCACAACTCGTCACACATGTCTTCGTCGACTACTCCGTGTGCCGCGACTTCTTCTTGCGGCCACGCTGGCTCTACTTCAGCCACACCGTGCGTCGTGACTACTTGTCTCACGACAACACTGGCTCTACTTCGAGTACGCCGCGTGCCGCCATGACGTCGTCTTCCGGTCGCATCGTGTCGACCATTCATCTCGACTAGTTTTCCAAACTAGTCGAGAACGGCAGTCACGCCCCCAACAACTAGTCGGAATCAACTCTGACTAGTCAACTTCAGCAACAACCGTCGCGGCTCCATCGTCGACCACCACGGCTTCGTCAACAGTTTGCCAGGCAGCAACAGCTAAGTCATTTATTTAAATGATTACTATTTTTTCATTTTCTTGGCTTGTTCTCCTCGTCATGTTGGACTACTTGCCGACTACTCATTTGTGTATGCTTCTCGGCGGGTTTTCACGGGAGCTACACTCTGCTGACTACTCTTGGGGTATATCAATCAAGTCACCACGAGTCTACTTCATCAACTCGGGGGCTATCCCTAGGAGGCAGCTTCCAAAGTCCGCTACGAGCGGCAATCTAAAGTCGACTTCTAAAGTCGCATTCTAAAGTCCGCTCCGTGCGGCAAATTAAAGTCGACTCCGATCCCATCTTCGCCTGCTTCGATGGCATACTACGTGTGTAAGCTTCGATGGAACCTAGCTGTAAGCGGCCCTCGGGTCCTGGCGACGATGGAACCTAGTTGCACGTGGTCTTCACGCTCTGTACCATGGGTCCAAGTACCCTAAGTACTCGCACTCCGTACCTTGGGTCTGAAATCCATGGTCCAGGTACGCAAGTCGACTCCAGTCGTACCTTCAAGTACACTATGGTGGCAACCATACCTTGGGTCTGAAATCCATGGCCTAGGTACACAAGCCGACTCCGGTCGCACCCTCAAGCCCGCTCTGGCGGCAATCGTACATTGGGTCTGAAATCCATGGCTCAGGTACTCAAGCCCACTCCGGTGGCACAAGTCGATGCTAACGGTCGCACCCAAGCCCACTCCGGTGGCACAAGTCGACGCTAACGGCCGCATCCAAGCCCACTCCGGTGGCACAAGCCAACTTCGGTCGCAATCTTAAGCCCGCTCCGGCGGCAAAACTACTCGTTTTCTCTGATTTTTCTTTTGCTTTGGCTTTCCGGAAAGTGCTTTTCGTTTTTTGCATCTTAAGTCCACCCCTTGTGGCACAAAGTCGACTACTGTAGTCGCATCTAAAGTCCGCTCCACGTGGCATCCTAAAGTCGACTACTGTAGTCGCATCTCAAAGTCCGCTCCACGCGGCATCCTAAAGTCAACTTCGGTTTTCAAGTCGCATCTCAAAGTCCGCTCCGTGCGGCACAAAATCGACTTTGGTTTTCAAGTCGCATCTCAAAGTCCGCTCCGCGTGGCACAGAGTCGACTTCGGTTTTTAAGTCGCATTCTAAAGTCCGCACTGCCGGCATCTAAAGTCGACTTTGGTCGCATCTAAAGTCCGCTCTGACGGCATGGCTACTTTTCAAGCTGCACTCAAATTACTACTCGAGGATGACTCCAGTAGACTTCGCTTGCTCTCAAGCTCGGGGGCTCCGTACCAACAACTACTCGACGTGGCTCATATGACTCTCTTATCTCGGGGGCTACACGCTGAAAGAGTACTCAGATGATGGCTGTCGCGAACACTGAAGACCCTTGGATTGATAATCTAATCATTTCAAGGCTCGGGGCTGCTATGTTACACCCATCATTCAAATTTTTTCAAGACGGAAGTTTGGAATTAAGATTGACCCTCAGCTAGAGTCTGTAACTCAACCTAAGGCTCGGGGGCTACTCCATATGGAGTGGGATTTTGCAATCGCGCATCCATATAATCTCGACTTCAAGACACATGAGCTGGACCACCTTCCAGCCTCGTGGCAGTTCAAGTACTATTGAAGACTTCTCCAAGCAGTACTCGAGGACGCTCAAGAACTACTCGAAGAGGCTTCAAGACTACTCGAACTACTACTCTCGAGTACAACGTGCTCGGGGGCTTGTCGGGCATACTCCCCGGGTACTCATGCAAGGAAGGAAGAAGACGGACTCCTAATAGAATTCCCCTGTAATCCTACTAGGACTCGTTCTGTGTAATCCTACTAGGACACCTGCCTTGTAACCGACTAGGAACCCGCCCCTGGACTATATAAAGGAGGGTCGGGTACCTAGCCGGGCACTTTATCTCATCCAACACCAAGCGCAGGGCGCCATACTTGATCCCCAAACAGGACGTAGGGCTCGCCACCTTGGCAGCTCGAACCTGTATAAATCTTGTGTCCCGTGCCCTTGTGCATACCTTCGAGTTCTCGGTCTCCCGATCACGATCCCGGTCTCCCGATCACGATCCCCACCGCACAATCTACTACCTCGGGTACCCCTTTGGTAGGTTTGCCGGTCTAAAACACCGATAGGCTGGAAGGAGAGCCGGTGGCGGAGGCGATCACGGCGGCCGAGGCCACGCAGACAGTCACGTCACCGGTGTCTCACGCGGCGGCTACGATGCTCGCCACAGAATTGAAGAAATTCGACGCAAGAAATCCTCCACGGCAGGCGAGAACGACGGCTTCCCTGCCTTCTCTACTCGACTTCGCAATCTGCTGCTCCCAGAGAAATTCAAGCCTCTGGGGATCACGAAGTACGATGCGAAGCAAGATCCAGTATAGTGGCTCAAATGCTACGCCCTCTCCATCGAGAATGCTGGTGGCGACAACGACACGAAATGCCTCTACTTACCTTTCTGTCTGGACCAAGCTCCACTTACATGGCTCGAGTCTCTCGAGAAGTACTCGATCGACAAGTGGGACCAGCTCAAGGAGCAGTTCACCAGCAACTTCGCGGGCGCCATGGGACGCTTGGGTACTCGCATGGACCTGGCCATGGTGAAGCAGGAACAGGGTGAAACCTTGCGCAAGTACATTCGACGCTTTTTCGATAAGCACGCCACCGTAGTTGATGTCACCGACAAGGAAGTCATCGACCTTTTTCAAGATGGTCTCTACCATCATCGCACCTTCGAAGACTTCGGTTGCCGCCGCCTGAGCTCTATCACCAAGCTCAAAGACATGATCACTTCATGGGCCGATGAAGAAGACAAGGCGAACGCTAAGTACGACGCTATTCGCGGCAAGAGCAAGCAAAACACGGGCGACAGCAACAACAACAACTGGGATCAAGGCGGTCGCAACAACAACTACTCGGGTCCTAATCGCAAGCGCAAGCCAGACAACATAGTCACGGCTATCCAGCACCCTGCGAAAGACAACTCGAAGAAGACCTCCGGCGGCTTCATGGACTTGCTGAAAGAGAAATGCCTGTGGCACCTGGAGGGCGGTCACACTACCGAACAGTGCTACCAACTCCGGCGAGCACTCAAGGACTCTCTAGATCCATGGCCTCCTCATGACAAGAAAGGCAAGAAAAAAGTCGACGAAAGCAACGGTGACTTCCAAGAACTCGACAAGACGGTGAACGTCCTCTTCGGCGGACTACCCACCAAATGGTCTCAGAAGGCCACTCGACGGGAAGTCTTAAACAATGAACCAGCGGTTCCGACCCCTCTCAGGTGGTCGGAGGTACCAATCACCTTCTCCCGCATGGATCAATGGACAAGCTTCTCTAAACCAGGGCAGTTTCCTCTCGTCCTGAAGCCGGTAGTCGCGGGCTCTAGACTCAACAAGGTACTCATCGACGGTGGGAGCGGGCTCAACGTCCTTTTCACCAAGACCTTGAAGAAGATGAAGCTCGACATCACTCACATGCTCACCAAGAGCACATCTCCTTTCTAGGGCATCGTCCCCGGGAACGCGGCCATCCCACTGGGCTTAGTGGTCCTGCCAGTTACCTTCGGGGAAACCAGAGAAAATTACCGCACCGAGTACATCAAGTTCGAAGTCGCGGACTTCGAAACTTCCTATCACGCCATCCTCGGTAGACCAGCTATCGCCAAGTTCATGGCGGTACCCCACTACACGTACTTGGTACTCAAGATGCCAAGTCTGGCTGGTGTACTCTCGCTACAAGGGGACTTGAAGATATCCTTCGACTACGACACAGAAGCTGTGGAACTCACAGCCACCAACCAAGTACCCAATGCCATGATGGAGATCTATGCTGCATCAAAGAAGCTTGCCCCAAGTGAACTCGACATCCCAGAGAAGTCGGACAAAGCCAACAAGTTTCAGCCATCCGAGGAAGGGCAAGTCAAGGCAATCGATCTTGGGACAGGCGACAGCAGCAAGACCACCATGATCGGGGCGGGCCTTGACCCGAAATAGGAAGACGCGCTCGTCAGCTTCCTCTGGCTAACCGAGACATCTTCGCTTGGAAACCAGCGGACATGCTAGGGGTGCCCAAGAATCTGTTCGAGCACTCACTCAACGTCGACCCTAAAGCTACCTCGAAACAACAACACCTCCGCCATTTCGTCAACGACCGACGGGATGCCATCAAGAAGGAACTCGCCAAACTACTCACGGCTGGCTTCATCAGAGAAGTCTTCCATCCTGAGTGGCTCGCCAACCCCGTCCTCGTCCGCAAGAAGAACTCCAACGAGTGGAGGATGTGCGTCGACTACACCGATCTCAACAAACACTGCCCCAAGGACCCCTTCGGGTTGCCGCAGATAGATCAAGTCATCGACTCCACGGCGGGCTGCGACCTGCTCTGCTTCCTCGACTGCTCCTCCGGGTACCACCAGATTGCTATCAAGGAAGAAGACCAGGAGAAGACCGCGTTCATCACCCCGTGCAGCGCCTACTGCTACACGACCATGTCCTTCGGGTTGAAGAACGCCGGCGTGACCTACCAGCGAGCTATCCAGGCCTGTTTCAAGAGACAACTCAACAAGAACGTCGAAGCCTACGTGGATGACGTGGTCGTCAAGACCAGAAACTTCGACACGCTCATCGCCGATCTTGAAGAGACTTTTGCATCTCTGCAAGAGTACCGCTGGAAGCTCAACCCGAACAAGTGCGTCTTCGGCGTACCGTCGGAAGAACTACTCGGCTTCATCATCAGCCATCGCGGCATCGAAGCCAACCTAGAAAAGATCTCCGCCATCACCAATATGAAAGCTCCCACCTGCATCAAAGACGTACAGAAGCTTACCGGGTGCATGGCGGCCTTGAACAGATTTATCTAGAAGCTTGGAGAACGGGGGCTATCCTTCTTCAAACTACTCAAGCATCAAGAGAAGTTCGTGTGGACTCCAGAGGTAGATCAAGCTCTTGCTCAGCTCAAGAATTTCCTATCCAAGCCACCAGTCCTCACGGCTCCTCGCAAAAAGGAGCAGCTACTGCTCTATCTCGCTGCGACTACTCACGTGGTCAGTTCTGCCATCGTTGTCGAGCGGCAAGAAGACGGCCACACCTACCCAGTTCAGCGACCAGTCTACTTCGTCAGCGAGGTCCTGTCGGAATCTAAAGCACGCTACCAACCAGTACAGAAGCTACTGTATGTAGTGCTCATCACCTCACGGAAGCTACGACACTACTTCTAGGAGTACTCGATTTCCATCGTCACTGACTACCCGCTCGGCGACATCCTACGGAACCAAGAATGTACTGGAAGAATCTCTAAGTGGGCAGTCGAACTCGGTGCCCTTAACATCGACTTCAAACCACGAACACCCATCAAGTCGCAAGCACTAGTCGACTTCATGGCATAATGGCGGAAGAATCAGCTACCAACTCCAACCGAGTGACCAGAGCATTGGGTGATGTACTTCGACGGCTCACCCAAGCTCGAAGGTGCGGGTTCAGGAGTACTCCTGATCTCTCCAATGGGCGAACAACTCAAGTACGTCTTGCAGATCTTTTGGAAGGTCTCAAACAACGAAGTCGAGTACGAAGCTCTACTACACGGGCTCCGCCTCGCAGCTTCTCTTGGCATCAAGCGACTACTAGTCTACGGCGACTCTGATGTGGTCATCAACCAAGTCAACAAGTCTTGGGACCGCAACAAGAAGAATATGGACGCCTACTGCCTAGAAGTCCGCAAGCTCGAGAACAAGTTTTGTGGTCTCGACTTCCATCACGTCGTCCGCGACAACAATGTTGCAGCGGACGTCCTATCGAAGCTTGGTTCTACTCGCACTCAAGTACCAGCGGGTGTCTTCGTCCACGAGCTTCACGCGCCATCCATCCCGGAGCCGACGCCTACGACCACTAACCCAGTGAATCTGCCAGCTGTCCAGGAGGTCATGATGATCGACGTGGATTGGCGACAGCCCTTCATCGACTACATCCGCGAGTAGAAGGTTCCCACAGACAAAAACTTGGCCGAGAAACTCATCCGCCAGGCCAAGTCCTACGTCCTAGTCGGAGACAAGCTATACAGGCGGGGCGCCACTTCTGGAGTACTCATGAAGTGCGTTCCCCGAGAAGAAGGCAAGGACATCTTGGAGGAGATCCATAAAGGCATCTGCGGCAACCACGCATCTTCATGCATGCTGGTCAGTAAGGCCTTCCGACGAGCTTTCTACTGGCCCATAGCTCTGGGCGATGCCGAAGAACTCGTCAGAAGGTGCCAAGGGTGCCAGTACTTCGCCAAGCAACAACACGTTCCGGCCTACAAGCTAGTCACCATACCACCAACCTGGCCTTTTGCCTGCTGGGGGCTCGACATGATTGGGCCTCTTCCAACTGCGCCAGGAGGATTCTACAGAGTTTTGGTGGCCATCGACAAGTTCACCAAGTGGATTGAAGTCAAGCTGGTCACCTGTCCCAAGGCCGATAGGGTACTCGACTTCTTGGATGAACTCGTGCATCACTACGGACTACCCCATCGCATCATCACAGACCTGGGCTCCAACTTCAACAATCACCAGTTCTGGGAGTACTGTGAGAACAGCGGGATCGACGTCCGGTATGTCTCAGTCACCCATCCACGGGCCAATGGACAAGTCGAGCGCGCCAACAGGATGGTACTCGACGCTCTCAAGAAGCGACTGCACGATGCTGCTAACACAAAAGGAGGAATGTGGATCAAGGAACTGCCCAATGCTCTCTGGGGGCTGCGTACTCAACCCACCAAGCCGACGGGATAGTCACCCTACTTTCTGGTATACGGCTCCGAAGCTATTCTACCTGCCGACGTCATGTGGGAGTCACCGGCAGTAGAGCAGTATGACGAAGGCATATCCGAAGATAGCAGACGAGTTGATATCGATGGACTCGAAGAAGCTCACTGCGCTGCCCTCGTCCAATCAGCAAGGTACCTAGAGGGTATCAGACACTACCACAATCACAACGTCAAGGAACGCTCCTTCAACGTTGGTGATCTAGTCCTTTGCCGCATCCAGAACACGGAAGGACTGCACAAGCTCAGCTCGCCATGGGAAGGTCCCTTCACAGTCGCAAAGGTGACCGGACCAGGCTTGTATCGCCTCCAGACACTTGAAGGTGAAGACATCAGCAACTCGTGAAACATCGACCAGCTTTGTCGATTCTATGCATAGTCTCTCGACTACTCTGGGGGCTCAAGTCTACACGACTACTCCTAAGCCCTTCGCTGTAAGCGGCCTCCGGGTCCAGGCACTAGTCTTCGGACTACTCCACTCTGAGATCCATCGCTAACGGCTACTAACGGAACTCGGGCTGCTTAGAGCATCAAGGACTCTAGCAGCGGTCTATCAAGAGACCATGTACTTCTAGATCCAGTCTATATGGCTACTAACGGATCTACTGCTGTAAGCGGCCACGCGCCCTAGCACTACTCTAGCCGTAGGCGGCCTCCGG
This sequence comes from Cenchrus americanus, assembly GCA_947561735.1. Classification (NCBI taxonomy): domain Eukaryota; kingdom Viridiplantae; phylum Streptophyta; class Magnoliopsida; order Poales; family Poaceae; genus Cenchrus; species Cenchrus americanus. The sequence continues at coordinate 97,791,840 of OX387240.1, forward strand.
GTCTTGGCGACTTCACTTGTAAGCGGCCCTGGCCATCCAGGTGTACTCTCTCAGTAATGAAGTTCAACTTTTGATCAACTCATTTATTGTGTCTTCCTCAACGAGTCTATCACTGAGTACTACTACTCACGATAACTCCACAGATGGGCACTCCGCATACAACATCGCGACAACGAGTACTCATTCGATGGAAGTCTTTTCATTAATACTTAAACAAGTTCATTACAACTTTGTTTATATACAATTGCTGCTACAAGCTAACCCTACAGGATAACTACTGGAGGTTCAGCTTCTCGACGACTTGCTCTGCGATTGGCGCCATCTGCTCTAGAAGCTCTGTGTACTGCTCATCTATGCAATTGGCGGCTAGTCCACCCACGACTACATCCACCGGGGCCTTGGGGAAGTACGACTTCATGAACGCCAAGACCTGGTTCGGGATGGACTTCGTCAAATGTTTGACATAAGTGGCCAGGCGTCCGGGGGCTTCCTTCAGTCGGTCAACCAGAGGGGCTATCTTTGGCCCGCCCGGGTGTGGCACAAGTAGCCTCGCAATGGGGAGTGCGGCTTCTTCGAGTTCCTTGAGCTGCCCTCGCAACCTCTCACAGTCTTCATTCAACTTCTGCAGAGATTTATAGCAGTTGACAAGGTCACGATCCGAGGCGATCCGAAGCTCCATGTGCATATTACACTCATGGGCCAGCTGCTTATAATCGTACTCAAGTACCTCGCGGGCATCCTTCTCTCGGTAGAAGAGGTTCTTCATATCGACCTCTGATGCCTTCAGCTGTTCCACTCGGGCCTCAAGATCTGCAAACAACTCAAGGGGAGATGTCAGACTACTACAGGGTACCCACAATAAGTACTCGACAGGATGACATCAGCATACCTTTGTTCTTCTAGAGCAGCGACTTGTTCTTGCAGACCAACTCATCGCTCTTCGCCTGCATGTCCTGTACTTCATTGTGGTACTGGGCGAATGCACCATCAAGCTGGGACTGGAGCATGGCGAAGTGCTTCCTGGCTTTATTGAGTTCTATCTCCGACGTCTCTGCCCAGAGCACTGTATCGCCATATCCCTAGAGCATATCAGATTTCTGTTGGAATCTCTCCACGACATCCTGCAGAAGGCAATAATTATTACTCGGGTACTACAGTCGGGCGGAATTCGACTACTCAAGAGTCCTGTTACGTACCTTCATCCATTGCTCCGCCCAGCGCATTGACTCCAAGTTGCGGGCTACCATCGTCGGGTTGATAAGGTCATCCACCTGAAGTTCAAGTCCTTCACGACTAGTCACGGCGGCCTCGGACATCGGCGCCGAACGGATCGGCTCCGCATCTTGGATTTCCGGCGAGTGGACGACTACCTCCAGGCTCGCCTCCGGTAGTGCATCGCCACGCACCTCTTCGGTCACCCCGGAGGCTGCTGTCTCCGCCGGCTCGGTTGTTGTTCCTGTGGCCACCTCGGCTTCTGGAACGACGCTTTCGACCGACATGGCTTCGGGGATGGTGCTTCCCTCGACTTCTGCCCCTGTCAACTCAAGACACACGACATCAGTTCCCGGGGGCTCTGACTACTACTCGAGGAAGGCTACATTACCGCAGTCTACTCACCTTCTACTATGCTGGTTTCCGGCAGCGTAGCCTCTGCAACCGGCGCCACGGTCTTGGCCTGAGGGAGGGGAGCGGACTCCTCGGCAGCAGGCGTGGAAACTTCTTCAGCCGCTGCCGTGCTGGGTTCATCTCCTTCCCAGGACAAATCAGTCGACTTCCTCCGCAGTACAAAATTGGTGGTCAACCGAGTAAGATTACCAAGTTACAAGTAATACTCGGGAAAGGTTTTCACTTACAAGCTAGACCGGACGACAGTCACGGTCGGAGCGCCAAGTATGCTGGAGATGTCTACAAGCCTGGCTTCGGCGGGCGCCTCTTCTCTAGCTTGAGCCACTACTGGTTCTTCAGCACTAGTAGTCGCGCTCGGTTCCGGCCTGCTCTCCATGGCCGGCGCCTGCGGCTCGACAACTCTAGTCGACCGCTGTGTCATCTGCGACACAAGTTCTTCTACGGTGGGGGCTGGGCTGCGGCTTCTCTCAGCCGGCTCGCCCACCGTCTCCCAGTCATCTCCTTTCCCTTAATCGACGGAGTCAGAGGGTGGAATCTCCTACGAGAACTCAGAATTCAAGCGTCAGGATACACATTACTGCAAGACAAGTACTCGGCTACTCTACTTGAGGAGCTTACCTCTTGAGACGTAGTCTCGGTGACTTTCAACTTCTTGGCGACACGTTTGCGCGCCACATTTCGCGGCCTCCTCGGCGGCACAGGGAGACTAGCCTCCAGGCTAGTTGGGGGATCATCAATGAGGAGTACATTGGGCAGTCCAGGACGGCTGAACCTGGACCGCAGCTGGAACCGGTCCTGCAGCGTCTCCCCATCCTCCTCGTCAGACGTATCTTCAATGGTGATAGTGTCTTCACCCTCGCCGACTTCACGGCGCTCCTTGGCCTTGCTCTTGCCCTCTTTGGAATATCCACAAGTCGAGGAGGGGAAGCTGGGTCGGAGACAAACTTTGTCAGGTCATCCTGCAGCAAACAATTTGGGTGAGCTCGACTACTACAATACAATCACTACTCGAAGACAAAGTTCGATTACCAACCTTGTTTGGCGGACGACCCGCGGAGTACTCGGGGACTGGGCAGGGTGTGTATGGTGGCATATCTTTGAAGATCCTACCCAATCTCTCGACGATGTCTTCATCGTCGGCTTCATTACCGGGCATCCTCGACGTGTCGTCGTCGCTCATATATTGGAACCCGAGGGTATCACGCGCCATCAGTGTTCGGCCCTCAGCCCGGCTTCTCTCAAAGCTTTGATCTTCTGCAGCAGTTCGGGTAGTTGAATACCCTCCTGCATCGTCAGCTCCATGTTCCACCAGGGCCGATGCTTCGGCTGCTACCCGCTCGGCTTCAGCAGCCCCGGGTGGTGGTTGGTGATGTAGAACCACTTCGCCTTCCAGTCTTGGTTGGAGTCGATAAGCTTGTATGACAAGTACTGCTCGGCGGCGTCCTCGCGCATCTGGATGCCGGCTCCTCTGACTACTCTTGGGTCATTGGCGCTCGGCTGCGGCTTCAAGAGGAAGAACTTCCGAAACAAGACCCAGTGGGGCTTGATCCCCAGGAAGGCCTCACAAAAATGGACGAAGACGGAGACGTGAAAAATCCCGTTAGGGTTCAGGTTCAAGTACTTGATACCGTAGTACTTTTGGAGACCCTTGAAGAAGTCGCTCGCCGGGAGGGCCAGCCCGCGCTCCACAAACCGGGCGAACATCGGGATCTCGTCGGGGTTTCTTCTCAATCGGGTACAGGTCTCCCGCGGCAGCGCGCCACATGTCCATCTCCGTTTCTTGGAGGAACCCGCTGTTCACCAGCGCCAGCAAATCTTCAGTCTTGGCTTTGAATTTCTTCCACTCTTTGTTCGGATTCGGGCGCGGGGGAGATGTCGGCGGCGTTGACCCATGGGCGGATCCAGCCGCCTCATCACGGGATCTCTTCTTCCCGGCACCTGCACCAGTCTTCATGCTCTTCGACGGGGTAGACTTCATCCTCCAAATGCACTGGGTCTTCACTCGCATCCGCTCGGGGGCTTCTCTGGTGGCAAACAGCGGCGGCGCGCGTGGATCTACAGACTGTAGCAGTGGCACGGATGGCCGATTCTTGGCTAGATCTATTTCAAATGACTGCGAATGTGGGGGGTGGAAAACCCTAAGGGTTTCGGCCTCTATTTGTAACCCAACCGACGGCGCTGCAACGGCCAAACGGATAAGTATCGACAGTTGACTCAGCGGCGGCCGCCTGGCCCTTCATCTTCCAGTAGTCAACACACTCCATCTCAGGGGCTCGGCTACGTCTACTCAATTTCCTGGGTGATGACAAGATTCTAGAGCAACTCAGGACACATTCTACAATCAAGATGACCCTTCAATTCGAGAGGAAGTACTCGACTCAAGGCTCGGGGGCTCCGTGCCACGTGTCCTTCGGTTTTTCTCCGGATTTTGCGGGATAATCTTAACAGAACTTCAGATTGCCCCTCAGCTTGAATCTACGATTCGACCTAAGGCTCGGGGGCTACATTCCATATGGAATGCGATTCTTCGAATCACATTTTCCATATGGTTTCTTCTTCAAGACAAGGCGAGTATTATTGTAGACCTTCAAGAGAAGAACTCGAGGACGCTTGGGAACTACTCGAGAAGACTTTAAGACTACTCAAGGATTAGCTGGAGTACCTTCCAGCCTCGGGATGCTTGAAGTACTCTTGAGGACTTTTGGCTTGTAGTACTCGGGGACGCTTGAGGACTACTTGTCAAGGCCATCAAGACTACTCGAAACTATCCTACTCGACTACAAAGTACTTGGGGGCTTGTCGTATGGACCTCCCTGGGCCCACTACCTCGGTGGGTACCAGGATCGACTACTTGGTGGGCCCCTGGGACTACTCGGCTTGTGCCACACGACACCTGATGGCATGGGGTGCAAGGACTATGGCGGAGAAGTACTCAGATAGGAAGCTATACATGTCCTGTACTATGTAGAGAACTCATAGCCGTACCCGACTAGTACTCTCGCCTCAAACCGACTTGTAACCCTGCCTCCCGGACTATATAAGGCGAGGCAGGGACCCCTCTCTCTCATATGCATCATCTTGTAAACATACCCAATCAATCTAGAGCTACGCAGCATATAGGACGTAGGGTATTCTGCACATCGCGACCCGAACCTGTCTAAATTGTGTGCCACGTGTCTCTTCCTTCGAGTTACCGATCTCGGCGAGGCCACATTTATCTACCTCGGGTACTCCCCTTGGTAGGTTGCCGGTCTAAAACACCGACACTCTGGGATCAACTCCTTTGGAGCCTGATCCAGAGACCTTGTGGAATGATCGACTTCTTATTCAAGTGAGCAACATTGTTTTTATTATTCTTACGGTTCATAACTCTTTGAGTACTTTAATTACTATCGCTCTTGAATTAAAGTTGCATGTTTAGTGTAAGCGTGTTGCTTAGACTAGCTAGCTTATGAATGCCTTCTATATTCTGGATCATGTGGTAGATCGTGGTAGTGACAACACCATTGAGTCCTTCGTAGTCCACCTCCCGTCTATAGAAACCGTAGGACTCCCTCATAGATTCTCGGGAGGTTCCCTTTACTAAGTGTGCCTTCAGACAATCACCCCATAAGAACAATATAGACATGGCTCGTGAGAATAAGAACCAGACATCCTTTAGTTTTCCTTATCTCTCTTTCTGTCAAGTCCTTGATAGCTACTCAGTTGATTAGTTATATACCTCAGATATTCTCTTTACCATTCTCCCTGTGGATTCGATATTTAAAACCCTATCCTGGGTGGAATGCTCACCGGTATCCATGCGCTTGCGGATTATCCATCATAATATTTCTGTAGGCTTAACAAATACCAATAAGCATTTCTGGCGCCGTTGCTGGGGAGAACAGTTAAGAGAAAACTCTTTGAGGATAACTAATCTTGTATCTTTCTTTTTTCTTTTTAGTTTTAGATTACTTACTGTCCTTATGGACACTACCCTCATTAAAGACTTTTTGGCACCCTCAGAGCTCAGCCTTAGGCCTATGCCATCATCGAAACCAATCCTATCTGATGCCTATGAGCTGCGCCCACGGTTAATAGAGATGGTCCAAACCAACACTTTCTTAGGAATAGAAGATGAAGACCCTTATCATCATATCCAACAGTTTGAGCAAACTTGTTACTGCCTGCACATTGAGGGTATGCCAGACGAGACTATCTGTTGGAAGCTTTTTCCATTCACTCTAAAAGGAAAAGCTCACCAATGGTATGACTGAACCAAAGAGAAGATGAAAGGCGATTGGGGAACTCTCCGTGCAGATTTTTGCATAGATTTTTATCCCTTATCCAAAGTAGCCGACCTTAGAATCAAGATCATATCCTTCAAATAGGGGGATAATGAGCCTATGAGTTCATCTTGGGAACGTTTTGAACTTCTTTGCAAATTCGGACCAGATCTAAGCCTCCAAGACCATATTCTCCTTCAACATTTCTATATTGGTCTTAATAAGGAATCTAGAGCCTATTTGAATACCTCCTCTCACGGATCATTCATACACCTTACATCTAGTGAAGCTAGAACCGCCCTAGACAACATTCTAGCCAGCGCTAATGATGGTTCTTTAGAAGAGAAAACTTTAGAAGAAGAGATTCCAGAGATAGCTACACCAGAACCTATGCCAGAAACATCTCAACCTATAGCTATCCAACATATAGAATCACCACGGTAAGAAATTCCTCTACCTGATTTTATAAATGATATCGATGATGATTTATTTTCCGATTATTAAAACACCTCGAAATATAATAAAGAGAAGAGGCCTCGAAAGGACACATCTTCTTCACATGAGAAGATAGACCCTTTTGAGCAAACTTTCTCAAGAGAACACACTGTGGAGCTTGCATCCATCATGAGTGGGGAATGGTTGGAAGAGTCAGAGCTTTCCTCTGATGTAATCCATTTGGATTTACCTTCTATACCAATTCAATGTATAATCAATGGAACCCCCTTTGATGCCCTTTACAATCCAGTTGTGGGAATCAATATAATGGCATTATCCATTTTCCATCAGTTTATAAAAAACAAGTCATTATCTCCCACAACGAAATTATTAAAGTGCTCCTCAGGACAAATTATTCAAAGTTCGGGAATTCTCTATGTTTTACCTGTTTCAGTTTATGACATGCCAATTCACTTGAGCTTTCACATTTGTGATATTAAGGAGTTTGGAAGTGGCAGGTTTTACGCATCATCTTCGAATTTTGTACCTGCCCGTAACTCTTTGTTAGGATTCGACCATCAGTACACTGTGACGTTCCGCTAAGGTGTCCATGACAACATGAGGACGCTAATGAACACTCAGGATATCCACACCAACATGTTACGTCAACATCAATAGTGGATGGACCAGGCGGGACAAACGATTAGAAGACATACAAGAAACTGCAGATGCAAATGCTGAACTACTGGCAAGGAGATTTTGCCAGTGGGGGATGTAGAATCAAGCAGCTTGGGGGAGAAACCCCCAAGGTAAGTATCACTATCTATTTTATATTTTTATATATTTTAAGTTTTTGTTTAGTTTGATAATAATAAAATAAAATAAAAATTTCCTTTGTTTAAAATAAATAAAGAACTAGAGAAGTATGCTAAATGGACATGATAAACAAATGCTCTGCATTGCTGCAAATGCCTAGCTTACCATCTTTTGAAGTTCTCCCAAGACATGGATATAATTGTTTAGATTTTGAAACATACTTTGAACTTGAGGTTCTTGTGGGAGCAATTTCTTGATCTAAGTCTAGGTGGTTGATTAATTTGCATGATCAAGTTGAGTTGTTGTTTATCTTGTTCAAAGTAACACTAAATTCTGGAGATTCACTTCTTAAAATTTATATATAACGAGTCTCCTGTATGACACAAGACTTTATGTCCTGTTAAAAAAGAGAGCCTTGTTGAAAATTTGCTAAGAATGTTCTAGTTCTATATCTCTCTATGCTTTCAAAGAGACTTGGGCATGACATAAAAAAGAGAAAGAAAGAAAGAAAGAGAGGAAAAAGTGAGATGAGAGGGGGAGAGAAATGAACAAGTGTTCTACTAGGCGAGAAGGGCCTAGCTCCCTAAAAAATAATAAATTAGAGATGAATAATGGACACAAGTCCGAGGGCGAGAAGAGCCCACATATCTAAGGAGAGAGAGAAATGGACAAAAGTCCGGGGCGAGTAGGGCCCACCTCTCCTAATGTCATATAACCCAAGGTTCTCTTAAGATTATTGCTACAAAGAGAGATATATTTCAAGAACAAAAGAAGCAAAGACAGGCTAAAGTTGAAAGTTTTCAAAATTTTACCATATCAAGTTGTCATACAGGAGTACTCTGAGCTTTAACTTGAATATCTTTTACTCCAGAATTTTAGTGAAACCAAGAACTTGAGACATGGTGCTTGACTTAATTGTTATACATTTCAATTGCTTAAGACCCAAGTATAGATAAAAGCCCCATGTTCTCAAGCAGATATAAGCATGTTTTAAAAGTCTGACTTTTTCATCCTACCTTGGAAAAGAATTTATTGCAGTACACTAAGTCTTGCTAAGAGACTAGCAAGAGGTAAGCTTGGGGGAGTTGTTGATGCTCACTAACTCTTATTTTTATGCATCGACAATAAATGAAAACGGACCAAAAAGATAAATCAACAGTAGTATAGGGCCTTGGACTAATGAATTCCATGAATTTTGGTGAATTATATATTTTCAGGGACTATTCAGGAAAATGCGAAAAGAATGAATTCTAGAAGGCTCTAGAAGACTCCCGAAATCAACCGAACTCAACCGAAGTGAGCTCCAAGAAAATATGCATCTAGAAGGGACAAGAGGCCCACACGCGAAGGCGGAGCCCGGCCTGGGCCCAGCCAAGCCGACCGGCCCCACAGGGAGGCCGATCGGACCCCACCTAGCCCCGATTAGGCCTTGCTTCGGGAAGGTTCCTCCACCACCTCTTAGGGTTAATCAAAACCACTTGTTTAGGTCTGTTTGATCCTACGGCGACGGATTATCCCTCAAGGCTATATAAGCAACTCCAGACCCCCAGGGCATGGTATGCATCTCTAAGAAGATCATCATCATCAGGCGAAGACAGGAAGAAGAAGAGGATACATCAGAGATAGGATAGCTACTTCATAGTTCAAGATCTAATTTCTAGATCAAGAACCTTGTTCTAGATAGAGAGCCAAATTCGAGTAGAGTTGAGCTTTGCTCCGGTTCAGATCTGTAAGTTATCAAGATTCATTTCTTATATTGTTTCTCAATGACTTTATGCTATTTCAATATCATGTGTGCAATTGCTAAGTTCTTACTTTATTCTAGTAGTATATTTGATATAGTCATGATCAATGGTAAGTCTACGCACTTATTCGTAGAGCTCCTAGTATTTTATGCGCATATTCTAGGTAGTAGAAAGTATGTAAGCATGATGCTTAGATATAATTTACTTGCGGATTCACCTTATACTCTGGGTCATGTGGTAGATCGTGGGCGTGCAGGCCTATTGAGTCCTTTGTAGTCCACCCCTCGTGTATAAGACTAGTCGAACAATGGTTCTTGGAATGATCAAGTTTCATCCTTGATTCTCTTGGTTAATCTTCGGGGCGTTCACATTTATCCATGACTATGCTACATGTGATGATATGCTACATTAGAATAGATGAAGAAACTCAGTCTTTGTATGCTATATAGAATTGTCTCCTTAAGTAAATCCAATTCTAATCTAGACTAGGAATAGTTTATGTTATGCTCCACATGTGTCTTTGCCTGTCTAATTTATCATTATTTTATCATTTGGCTTACCCCTGTTAAAGAATGTGCCATTTTATCAAAGTCCCTAAAGTAATCTACTGACATCCCTATGTCTGTTGTTTCATCCATCCATCTTCCCTGTGGATACGATATTTTAAAACCCATCACCCCAGGTGAAATGCTCACCGGTATCCGTGCACTTGTGGATTATCTACCATAATATTTCTGTAGGCTCTTATACCAATCATGTTTCTTGTGTCATTTCTTAGAATGGTTTCTAGATCTATTCTTTGGAAGTTACGTTAAGAAATGTCAACAATGAGCATGTATTAGCTATTATGGATTAGAAAGACTTCTTTCCCTGTGGAAGAATATAAATACGATACCTCGTTTTACTCCTGATTAAAATGCTACAATGGTATATTCATATCTGTGCGCTTGCGGATACCCTGTTTATATATATCTTCTTTTCTAGAGATCCAAGGCATATGTAAGAGTACCATATCCATGCGTTTTCAGGCACACCTGTCAGGGCTGACAACCTATATCGAGTTGTGCTATGAATTGTGTTGGAATTCATCTTTTAGTTTATCTGAAAGCAACATTTGATATACACTTAGCATCATGTTAAGATATACCTCTGCATTTCTGGTGCTGTTGATAGAGATGTATCTTATATCCATTTCTAGTCGATGACGTTAGCAATGTCAACAAGCATTTTTGGCGCTGTTGTTAGGGAAAGAAAGTCTATAGCCTAGATGAAAGGTTTTAGTAATAGCATGCATGCATCTCTCACACATAATGTATCGAGAATCCAAATAATCATTGCTTAAACAGGCTTACCCTTGTTCTTTCCACTTTTGTCTATCTTATTTCAGGGTAATGTATGAACAAGAATCTTCCACAGAACTTCATTTCAGATCTAGATAAAATCTTAAGGAAGGCAAGGTTAAAGCCTAGGTCTCCTGACTCTCAGCCCACGATTTTTGCCTTGGGAGATTCAACAGCGCGAAGCTTAACACCCACGTTTGAAGTAATGGCAAACAAGTCCCTACGCGAATACTCCACACCGACCCCGGACAACATTCGTACTGGTCCGACAGTCGCTGTAGGAAATGCTGCTTTTGAGCTCAAGCCTGCACTGATCAACTGGTACAAGCTTGTCAATTTTGTGGAAAAGCTCATGAAGATGCCAACAAACACCTTCAAAATTTCTTGGAGATATGTAGCACCTTCACGATCAAAGATGTTCCAAGTGATGCAGTCCTACTTCGTTTATTCCCATTCTCATTATTGGGGCGAGCGAAGCAATGGTTTTACTCCAACAAAGATAAATTTACAACTTGGACATTGTGTTCTACTGCCTTTCTGGCAAAGTTCTTTCCTATTGGCAAAACCAATGCCTTATGGGGGAAAATTTCGAGTTTCCAGCAGCAACACGAGGAATCTGTTCCTGAAGCATGGGAGCATTTTCAAGACTACATTTCTGATTGCCCGCATCATGGGATGGAAAACTGGTTGCTCTTGCAGACCTTCTACCACAGGCTCTCTACCAACACCCGTGAAACGATGGATGCTGCAGCTGGAGGTGCTTTCCTGTCCCTTAAACTTACTCAAGCTACTAACCTTCTGGAAAAAATGGCGTCCAATCAAGCTTGGAATGAGGAACTTCAACCCCACGAGAAAGAAAGAGGAAAGCATCAGCTCAAGGAGGTGGACATGTTGTCTGCCAAAATGGATTTACTGATGAAGAGGCTTGAAGACAAAGCCCCTAACAAGAAGTAAGTCATGCAACTCTTTGAATCCCGCATGACCTGTGAAGAGTGTGGAAACACTGGACACTTAGGGAGTCAATACCCTCAGCTCGAGGAGGACGTGAACTACATCAACAATAACAATCAATATCGTCCCCAGCGGAATCAAGGATGGGCTCAGCAGAGGACCAACTACCTAGGTAATTATTCAGGTAACTATCAAGGTAATAATTCTTCCAATAATTACTCACCATTAAGAGATTTAGTCCAAAACCAGGGTAGAATTATAAGAAGTTAGTTTCTAATGATAAAATGCTTGAAACTATTTGTAATAAAATGGAAAGTTTTCTTCTACCATCAAGAACCAGCATAGCTTTAATAAAATGCTAGAATCTCGGATTTCTCAGCTGGCATCATCTGTTCCCATGGCTAACCCAGGTAAGACTCCGGGCCATCCGGAAGAATTAGAATCTGCAAATCTTGTGTCGATATCTATTTTGCAGATTTGTGTTCGAGTAGGACAGAAGAAGGACCAAGATGGACTGACTGGGGCATGCCCGCCAAAAGAGGAGATCCAGGAAGGCCCGTCATCACCATCACTATTGGAGCCTACACCTTCAAGAAGGCACTTTGTGACTTTGAGTCTAGCGTCAACATAATGCTTAAGGTAATATATAAGAAAATCAATGGTTCACCTTTATTGTATACAACCATGTCCTTGCAGCTTGCAGACCTATCACTATGCCACCCCGAGGGCATCCTAGACGACGTATGTCTGGGGGTAGGACGCTCCTACGTGGCAGCCTCCTTTCCTTGCCACAGCCAAAGCCATCATCTATGCCGACGCCGCTAAGATCATCTTCACCACCAATGGGAGGAAGGAGAGATTCAATTGCAAGAACAAGATCTTAAAAGCTCCAGCACATCCCCGGTATCCTTACCCTCAAGAACACGAGCCAGTTGTCGAGGAGAAGAGAAGAGATAGAATGAGGAATAAGAAAAACAATCAACCTCAACCGCATGCGAAGGAAGTTTGGATGATCAACATGATTCAATCAGAGAATAAGAACCTGTTCCCATCACCATTACTGCGAAAGCTTGAAGACCCTGAAGTTCCATCAATCCATTGCTCCATCAATCAATGGAACTTCCAGCGAGTTGTCTGCGACACGGGATCGGGCATCAACCTAATGTCTAAGGTAACCTATGAATTAATATATGGTGACATGCCTTTGTATTCCACACATATAATGTTGCAGTTGGCGGATCAATCACAACGGTTTCCGGAAGGAATTGCACGAGATGTACCTGTCAAGATAAAGGACAACTATGTCCTGACTGACTTTTTAGTCATAGACATGGGAGATGAGCAAGATCCTCCCATCGTGCTTGGAAGACCGTTCCTGAACACAACAAGAGCAATCATCTACGTCAGGACTGGCAAGATCCACTTCCAGTTCAGAACTAAAAAGGTACGCTGCTACTTCAATACTTATACTAGTCCTGAGCATCCCAAGAAGAATAAGACGCGGAGACGCCTTCGGAAATTACAACACAAGCTGAACACAAAGTTGACGGATGTCAAGAACATTGAAGAAGAGATTAAGAAGAAGTCCTCTCAGCTTCTACCAGCCCAGTATTCTGAACCTGTTACTCCAGAAAGGTCTCCACCGAAGAAACAAGTTTGGAGGAAGAAAGATCAAAGTACACCTTCGGAAGACCAATCACTACCCGCGTCATTAACTGGTCATTCAATGGCCACTACATCTACGCCATGGGAGTAAGTACTCTAAACTCTCGCCGAGAGGTAACTCGGTATTTATCTTTATTTTCTGCATTGCATATTTAGATTAGCACTTCCCTACCTGCATTGAAAAAATCATAAAAATATTTTCTGCTTTTTGCATTCTTCAAGGACCCATGTACTCCGTACCGTGGCGACTGAAGGACCGATTAGGCGACTGTTGACGGTTAATAATTGTATCAAAGTTCGTTTGTGACTCGTAAGCGTACAAGTCTCCCGTCGTAGTCAAGGGACCCTACTTCCCTCGAGTGGTGAACCCAAGGTATCGAATCCGTGGAACAAATGTGTGACGCAAGAGTTGATCTAGTAAAGCCAAATAACTTCAATCTTTGGTAAAAGAGAAACCCTAATGCATCTAGATAAGAGCACAAAACAAAGATAAATCTAATCTACTAAAGACCGGAGAAAACAAAGTAAGATTGGGTAGATAAACCGATCTAGAGGGATCGAGGTAAGCCTTTTGTTGAAGTTCCAAGCAAGAGAAGAAGTAGCAAATCGAATCTTATAAGAAGCGTCTTTAAATCGTGGTTTCCCGTCCAAATCCAAAAACATCCGCCTTTCGGAACCCCCGTTCTGTCACAACGTATCCCTATTCATGCGGGGAGCTTAGGGCGAGTCAAAAGACAAGTCGAGATTCTTTCGGAAGATCCGGCGTGTACCTCTAGCCACCGCGGCTACAAGAACACCCTATGTAATCTATCGCGCGAATAGAATTGGAATAAGCAAAGCCGATCGAAAAACGAAATCTTCGAGGAAACACTTGATCGCTAAGAAAAGATTCAACTTGATAATTCAACTATGACAATGATACATACACAAGATCACCACCGGGATCCTTCCTTGATCTTGCTTCTAGCTCGGGAACTCCGACGTGGTCTTCCATGCAAGGTTCCCACGTCGGCTAGGGAAACCCTAGTCAACTAGCTCGACCCTCTCCTCTCCGAGATGGTGTCCCTCTCTTCTCTCGCTCCTCGGCGGCCGATGACGAATTCTTCTGCGAGGCTCTCGGTCGGGGGGCTATAAATAGCCCGATTGGCGGCTAGGGCAAAGGAGGGGGGCGGTTGGGCCCCGGATGGGCCCGGGGCCGACCGGACCGGGCCGGCCGGCCTGGGCCCATCTAGGCCTAGCCCGAGGGTTCCTTCGCTCCACGTCGGTTCCCTTGCTTCCCGGATGTTTCCCCCTTCGCATGTAGGTCCATGTCGTCAGTTTCTCTCCGAATTGGACTCAACTCCTTGTCTTGCAAGATTCAGCACTTTTCTGGTCAGGTCCTCGGAGTCTGTCGTCTTCTCGGATCAAGTCCCTAGCTTCTTGGAGTCAAGTTTGCTTCATTGCATGACTTGTACGGGGCTTCAAGGTCTTTTCATGAGATGCTTGATGGACTTATCCCGAAAGTCTTGCATTCAACACTAAAACCCTGCATAAACATTAAACTCCAAAACCGACATGCACACGTGAACTTGTTATACCACGGGGGTTAGTACCAATGAATAAGGTATAAAACTCATGCCAACACCGAAGGTAAACTCATGGCTAGGTTGACGGATTTTCACCGTCAACATCTCCCCCATGCTTAAACCTTGCTCGTCCTCGAGTAAGCCTTCGATGGATATCGTCATTGCCAAACAATGTTTAAACTTTGCACTTGATCACACATGAGAAAACATAATGCTCTCAAAATTTTAATTCATTAAAGTTCCATAATGTACTAGCCTTCATCTCTACGGAGGGTAGATTCTTATTAAGCTTATCCCACAAGTATTAATATGCTCACAAAGTTTAAATGGATCTCAGAATTTTGCAATAAAGAACGAGATAAAGAAAAGCTAAATCAAGTTCACAAATTTAAATCATCTTGTATATTGCTCATGAACTCTCATCTCACTTGTCTCTCAAGCCTATATATTCTACTCCTTTCCCTCTCATATATATGTGGTAGGCTTTATATGGAGCTTTGGGAAAGTTTAGTCCTAACAAGATTTTATAAATGAGGTGTTGTCAAAACAAGACAAGCTTCTCATGGTCTTACCGAGACTCGTCAAAAAGGTCATTGGAAAATAATGTTAAATCAAGGAGGGGAAAGAGAAAAATACACACACTTTTAGATGAGTGGACATGTGCAAATGGCAAAGAATGATCCCGAGGCACAAAGGAAGTCCTCGTTATCGGATTGCACATGGTTGGAAAATGAGAATGGATCTTTTTAACTTGAAGCCTTGAATGCACTCTTAGAGAACCGGGGAGTTTACTTTACGCATATTTTTTTTTCATATTTCTCATTTTTTCTTTCTTTCTTTCTTTCTTTCATTCATTATATATATATTTTTTTCTTTCTTTCTTCACCTTGAAAGTCATGATCATCGCCGGATTTTTTCTTTCATCATTTTTTTAAATATTCCCCTTTTAACTCTAAAACTGCACCGTACCTACCTCCTCCCCCATGCTTAGACGTTGCTCGTCCTCGAGCAAAGAGGCGAAAAATAAGGTAGGTACCGGAAATATTTTTCCTTTGGAGAGATACTTGAAATCTTCAATGTCGGCACCGTCTTGCGATCTTCCTTGAATTGATGATCCATTCTCAACGATAGGTTGTGGTCAAGGAGGTAAACACAAAAGATGATATTTGGTTTTAAGGGTGGATATCCGGCGAGGTTTGTGAGATCTCCAATGCGGGGATACACAATGCACGGATAAAAGGCTAGCAAAAAGATAGATACGCAAAAACGAAATGACCAGCTTCTTAGTCTCGGGCCAGAGAAATCATGGCCTACAATAACTCACTCAAAAATAAATCTTGTAGACTAAGGTTTATGCACTCAAATATATATAAGGCTCTAGATAGGTTGAGCAACACACAAGTGATATTTGTGACAAGGTTAGCAATAATTTTGAGCATAAAAGACATCTTTAATCTATTCATAACTTGAGAGCACATAAAACACTATGGGTCTTTATTTTAATCATAACCTCCGCTGAAGATTAAGCTAGCATTTAGATAATTTCATATTTGTATTTTCAAGAGAGCACTAGTTCAAACATGCATAAATCAATTACAAAGATAAACAAAGCGGCAATTATAATCATATATCATCATGGCACAAATTTTGTAACTTTACCAAAGGTAAAAACTAGGTGGCGACATTATTCATGATGAAAATAAACACTAATATACACGCTGAAAAATTAAACTAACACTAAAAATTAAAGTAAAACTGAAAATACTACGCATACATAGGCGCAAACAAGCTGAAAATTAAAGAAAAGGGGTAAAGGAAAGATAACTAAAGCTCCTCCTCTCTCTAATCTTCCGCCGGTGGTTGATATTGATAGTCTTGGTTGTTGTACCCTTACTTGTAATAGGAATGCACCACTCCTCCTATGAATTGTCTGACGGTGCTAGGTGAAGGTGTCCAAGCACATAAGCGATGTTTGCATTTCCTTCACCCATTTGGTTTGCATTGGTTAGGGTGGCTGCAATAATTTGCACGTTCCTTGCAGCGTATCCTCCAATGGTGGCCACATTTTGTTGTGGTTGAGGAAGGTCTGCAAATGGCTCCGCAAAGGCTACGTTGGGCACCGCAAAAATG
This sequence comes from Cenchrus americanus, assembly GCA_947561735.1. NCBI lineage: Eukaryota > Viridiplantae > Streptophyta > Magnoliopsida > Poales > Poaceae > Cenchrus > Cenchrus americanus. The sequence continues at coordinate 97,808,378 of OX387240.1, forward strand.
GTGGGGGTATGGCTGCACCACTCCCCCATGCTTGCATTGGTACACCACCGTAGTAACTCGGCGGCGCCGGGGTTCCTCCCAATGGTGGGACATAATTTTGTTGTGCACCTCCTTCTTGGGTCGTGGAAAAACCTTCTCCTAATCCTTCTCTATTATTTTTTTTCTTCGCCGACACAAGAAGTCCTTCCTCTAACCGATCTTCTTCCCCTCAAGAAAAGTCTTAATCTTCAATCCGGAAGGGGCAAATTTACCTAGGCCACTTGGAAGCCTCCTCTCTCATCTTCACTCTTATATTTTCCTTTCTTCATATATTCCTAGGGAAGTTCCGGGTAGGAGATGATTTGGGTTCCTTGTAATACCCGGTTTTAAAGAGATAGCCAATATGGAGAGGCAACACCCCGAACCAATATCTTCCGAACTCGATGTTGCTTAACAACACCACCGGTTGATCATAGGTGAGTGGGGTCTATTGGCCACTTGGCAATCAAAGCCGAGTAAAGCCAATTCAACTCCGTGTTGGTTATCTTTGTCTCTCTTGTTCTCCCAAAAATCCATTTGCACAAAAGTGACACACTTGGATGATGGGTTCCGGATAGTATTTCTTTGTTGATGGTCTCTTCCCGTGATCATACTACAAAAACCTTCCCATGTGCCTTCATGCACATACTTGTTCCGGAGCTCCCTTTTGAAAATAGGGGACACTCGCCCATGGGTCTACGATACTAGAACATGCAATCATCTCGAACATGAAAACCAATCTAATCTATCGGGGATTGTGTTGAATGGATCCAAGGAAGCATTGAGACCTTACTCCCTTTACGGCATGGTCGCTAGCCTTAAGCATTAAAGTATTTTCAACACAAGATGATAGATAGATAATCCAACAAAGTGTGATTACATCTCAAGATCGATTGCAACCCATGGATGAAAGGAGATTACCCCGTCAAGGTGCTAGAAATAGCATCATTGATCAAGGTTACCCTTCCGACGGTGTCTTCCTTCTTCTCCTCTTGTGGGCTCCCTCCAACGGAATGAGAGACTCAGCACTCCTTCATCAAGGGTATGCGCCATGGTCATGAAAATTTCCTAGGCGAATTCCTTGTGGGTGTTTGCCGACACTCCGTTAGAGAACTGCACCGGTGTCCCGTGTGAAACCCAATATGTGGAGAGCTTGGTCGTCGATGTCGACGTTCGCTACAAGCCTCTACCCAAGGCGAGCGAGCTTCTTCTCCTCCTCCTCCGTCGTGATGATAAACCCATTGGAATACCACGGAGCACATGAAGGTGGAGCGGATGATCGTGTCAAGTGGTGAGGTTGGACAAGCGGCTCCTCCATATGTTATTGAAGTTTGGTAAACCTAATAAACGAGTTTCGTGTGGCCCTCATGCCACCAAGGAGAAGAGTGTGGTTCCTCCTCGGCGGTGCCGTGTCCTCCTCCATACTCCAAGGAAACTCGGAAACCGAGTGCATCCTCGAAGAGGTTGTCGATGATGGCTTAGACGACGATGATCCCTTCTTCTTCGGTGAAAAGACTTGTAGTTTTCTTCCTTGATTGCAGCACTCTCCCTCACAAATATATATCCGGGGTTTTCACCCGGTAACAAGGTACACAAATATTATTTTGGAGTCTGGACTTTGAGTGGATTAAGGATGTGATTTGTTGCACGAAACAAACGCGGTGGATGGCTAAGTCTAAGGTGATTCCGGCCTACAAACTAGAGCACACGAACAAAGAGTTGGATGAAAGACTTACCTCTCTCCTCCTCTTGGCTCGGTTCTTCTCTAGTGCATTCATGTTGCTTCGTGATCGCGTACACCTTCCAAACGTTCCCGTCCACTCCTTCGCTTGCATTATTGCTCCTTCCACTTGATGTTTTCGCTTTGACTCACTTCCATACTCCCTTGCCTCACATGCATCCATGATATTCCTACAAAACAAAGCCTTGGCTGCCCCCCCATGCTTGTACTTTGCATGTGGTTTAAATATGTTGGAGGGGCATCCCGTGATGTATCATGGTGCATGCATGGTTAGGTTAACTAGATTGCCTCCCTTTAAGTGTGTTTAAGGCTAAGCACTCCTCTAATTTCGAAATTTAAAATATTTTTCAGAGCCATGCAAGAGCTCAAGCATAAATTTAGAGAAGTTTTTAAACCATTAAAAACAAATGTAAGTCGAAAATATTTTTCGACTACGTCGATTTCGGTCTCACCGGTATAGTTTGCCTTCATTAGTTGAGAGCAAGCTTTTCCCGGCTTGATCATGGGGGCATAGGTTTAGGTCCTAATTTTGATTAGATGAGAGAGATTTTGAATGAAATAAAATTAAGTGAGGCTTAGAAAAATTCTAATCTTAGGGAAACCAAGGATATGGATTTTTAAACCAACCAAAAATCAAGCTTCTAGGTTCACGCGTGCCCTACCACATGCTGAAATTTAAATAACATCTAGATACAAGTCGTGGCTCTACTCGTGTGTTTTTAGCATGGAAAACAAGTCAACCACAACATCATAAAGGGGATGAATGGTTGAGTTAGGTTCTGAATTTTTTTTTGGTTGTGGTTTCTCGAAAAGAAGCAAACAAACACATAGGATGGTTCATGTAAAGGGTTTATGATCAAGCAAGATATTCAACCAAGAATTATGTCTCTAATATTGATCAACCATTCTAAGTCTAAGGTTTTGCGTAGTAAAATTCAAAACTGAATTATATTTAAAAAAACTTGAAAAACCTGGAATCGGGTTGTCCTCCCGGTAGCTTATTCTTGACTCGACGAGACGGGTTGCCTCCCGCCTAGCGCTTCGTTTATAGTCCATGGCTAGACTTCTTCACTTGATTACTCCGGATCAACGCTCTTTGCGGGCGTTGCAATCTTGGGTACCCATTTTGGCTTAGTAATTTTTTTGGTCTTCATAGGCTGGCTTTGTCCTTTGGTCTTGACGGATGCAACAACTTCCTTGTGGCTCGGCATCTCGAACTCTGGTCTTCGGTTGTGATCTTCATGGTCTCTAGTGTGATCCTTCATCTCTCCGGAATGAGCTTGAGTAGCCTTCGCCGTCTTGGGACCTTGGAGTTGTCTCCGAAATTCTTCTTTGTTACCCACCGGACGCCCGACAAGTTGTCCCACTTGCGTCTAGCATCTTCATCATGATGAACACTTCACATGTGGATCTTGCCTTGGCAGCCTTTAGGTGTTGAGCTTCTTTCTCCATCTCCATCTTCTCCATCCTCCTCTTGATCTTGAACGGCCTTCCGGCGTCTTGACTTGGAGGTGGTGATTCCCTTGGAGATTTCGACGGTCCTTGGACTTCAACTTTTGAATCTAGGGTTTCCACCCCTTTAGCTTGTGTAGCATGTCACCTTTGCCTGTAAAGTTTTCCTGGATCATCCACAAAAAAGTTTGGGTTTCTTGGAGAGGTAGCCAACCATCTCCGGTTAGGGTTAGCAATAAAACAAAAATCTAACAAAAGAAAAATTAGGGTTAATCAAAGCTACATTAGATGTATTTTGAGGATGATCAAAGTTTAGTAGATGCAAAAACAAAAACAAAAAGAAAACTGAAAATTACAAAAAGACAATAAAAAACCAAATCTTGATCACTTGTTCCCCGGCAACGGCGCCAGAAAAAGGGGCTTGTTGACGGTTAATAATTGTATCAAAGTTCGTTTGTGACTCGCAAGCGTACAAGTCTCCCGTCGTAGTCAAGGGACCCTTCTTCCCTCGAGTGGTGAACCCAAGGTATCGAATCCGTGGAACAGATGTGTGACGCAAGAGTTGATCTAGTAAAGCCAAATAACTTCAATCTTTGGTAAAAGAGAAACCCTAATGCATCTAGATAAGAGCACAAAACAAAGATAAATCTAATCTACTAAAGACCGGAGAAAACAAAGTAAGATTGGGTAGATAAACCGATCTAGAGGGATCGAGGTAAGCCTTTTGTTGAAGTTCCAAGCAAGAGAAGAAGTAGCAAATCGAATCTTATAAGAAGCGTCTTTAAATCGTGGTTTCCCGTTCAAATCCGAAAACATCCGCCTTTCGGAACCCCCGTTCTGTCACAACGTATCCCTATTCATGCGGGGAGCTTAGGGCGAGTCAAAAGACAAGTCGAGATTCTTTCGGAAGATCCGGCGTGTACCTCTAGCCACCGCGGCTACAAGAACACCCTATGTAATCTATCACGTGAATAGAATTGGAATAAGCAAAGCCGATCGAAAAACGAAATCTTCGAGAAAACACTTGATCGCTAAGAAAAGATTCAACTTGATAATTCAACTATGACAATGATACTTACACAAGATCACCAACGGGATCCTTCCTTGATCTTGCTTCTAGCTCCGGGAACTCCGACGTGGTCTTCCATGCAAGGTTCCCACGTCGGCTAGGGAAACCCTAGTCAACTAGCTCGACCCTCTCCTCTCCGAGATGGTGTCCGTCTCTTCTCTGCTCCTCGGCGGCCGATGACGAATTCTTCTCTGCGAGGCTCTCGGTCAGGGGGCTATAAATAGCCCGATTGGCGGTTAGGGCAAAGGAGGGGGCAATTGGGCCCTGGATGGGCCTGGGCCGACCAGACTGGGCCGGCCGGCCTGGGCCCATCTAGGCCCAGCCCGAGGGCTCCTTCGCTCCACGTCGGTTCCCTTGCTTCCTGGATGTTTCCCCCTTCTGCATGTAGGTCCATGTCGTCAGTTTCTCTCCGAATTGGACTCAACTCCTTGTCTTGCAAGATTCAGCACTTTTCTGGTCAGGTCCTCGGAGTCTGTCGTCTTCTCGGATCAAGTCACTGGCTTCTTGGAGTCAAGTTTTCTTCATTGCATGACTTGTACGGGGCTTCAAGGTCTTGTCATGAGGTGCTTGATGAACTTATCCCGAAAGTCTTGCATTCAACACTAAAACCCAGCATAAACATTAAACTCCAAAACCGACATGCACACGTGAACTTGTTATACCACGGGGGTTAGTACCAATGGATAAGGTATAAAACTCATGCCAACACCGAAGGTAAACTCATGGCTAGGTTGACGGATTTTCACCGTCAACAGCGACCAGAGAGGGGGGAGTGAATGGGAGCCGATATAAATTCTTCTCGAAGGAGATTGAAACTCCAACAAGATGAACTAGCTCGGTCGTACCCCCAAAATCACACACTCCACACTTCTACCTTCCGTTTGCCCAAACCACATAGCCACTGAAGTGCTACTGGTCCTAGGAACAAACAATACCAGTAACCTTAACTCCTACACGCACACGACAGCGGAAACAACTCGGGAGCCGGCTGTCCGGAGGGGGCGGTTAGACCGGGTATGGGGGCGGTTAGACCGCCTCCACCAGGCAACAAAGAAATCCTCCGAAACACCTCTTCCGAGCACCAAAAAGCACCACGGTTTCACCAACAGAAATCTCTGGTCAAGGACAAGCTAGCTACCAGGAAATCTTGGCGAAAACCAAAACTTCACCCAAGGGCCTAGGAGCAGTTAGACCGGCTACCAGGGCGGTCTAACCTCCTGTACCCAGCAACGAACTCCAAGCAAGAACTCCTAGCAAACAACACGAAAACGACCCAAGATTTCACCTGAACGCTCCTCTGATCAAGGCGAACAAACTCACAAAGGAAAATCCGGCAAAATCAAAACCTTCACCTGGAAGGCCCAGGGTGGTTAGACCGCCCCCTAGGCGGTTAGACCACCCCTTCAAGAAAACCTTCCCACAGGTCAAACCTCAACTTCCCATCGCCTGATCTCCCGAATCACTCCACGGATTGCAGCGAAACTTCTGGAATAGCTGGGTTACCTCCTGGGCAACCTCTACCTCAAAGGAATCGACCCGAATCGGTAACAATCAAGAGGAATCACGGATTTTGGCTCTCTAGGGCAAGAACTCGGGCAACTCGAAAAACCACAAAATCGAGTCTGATTCAAGGGGATTCTTGGGGCAAAGTCACCAGCCAAAGAGGCACAAGGTCCTCATACGTGACACCCAACAAGAATCTCATCAGAAATCGTCCTCAAAACTCCACCACGAAAATCACAACAAAGAGCTCTGAAAATCACCAAAAAGGAGGACAGGAAAGGCAACACAAGAGCTTGAGGAACCACGCCGAATCATCTATACATACCATGAAGATTCATACAAGGTCTAGCTTGCCACCCGATCATCCATCCCTCTCTCTAGATCTCAGATGAAGCTCTCAAGCTAGTCCTAGAAAACTAGAGAAAAATAAGGACGAAAATGAGAAAACAAATGAGCTAGAGTTCCAAGAGTTGGCTTCCATCCATCCCCTCAAGAGTATATATGGAGGCACCCAAAAGACCAAACTACCCTTACTTAATAACTAGGGATACAAGCCCCTCAAAGGCGAATTTGGAAGTCTTCAGATTTTCTCCATCAAACAGATGCTTAGCAACCGCGACCTTGCTTAGCCTCGACGCAAGCCTTGCGATCTCGACGCGTGTCCTCCGCTTCGAAGCTTCTCGGCGGCAGCGACCCGGGCGGTCAGACTGCCCCCCTGGGCGGTTAGACCGGCCCAGGCGGTCTGACGGCCCCTCCTGGGCGGTTGAACCGGCCTGGGTGGCTCACCTCCTCGTCGATTCTCGGCCTCAGTTTTGTGGCTCAACCGAGTAACCCAGTCGTTTTCTGGTGAACCACTGCAAACCCTGCGAACTCGGTGTAGCCTCCGCCAATCACCACTCATGACTCGGCTCCCACGTAGTCCCGGCTCGACCTTGGTTTTGAGGCTCAACCAAGAAACCGTCCACGACTTCGTCTCACTGTTCTTGCCACCATGAAGCCCGCACTTGACTCTGCTGGCCACTGGGCCCCTCGAACCGAGCCTACTTGTCTTCTCCACACTTGGAGGCCTCACCGGTGAAGACCTTTCGCGCTTGTTCTTCACCTGCACCAACACCAGTCAAGCCGCAACCTGCACCTGCAATACTTATCTAAGAGTCAGTCCACACAACATTGTCAATCACTCATCACACCAGGAAGCAACCATCCGTCGGTCCTCAAACCACACTTGGTCCTTAATCTCCCCCTTGATGAGTGCATTGACAACACACACATATAGTAACCCGAGAGAAAAGAAAAAGAAAAGAAACGAATAAAAAGAAACTCCAACAAGCTATCGAAAGCCAAGGAAAGGAAAAGAGCAAGATCACTTGAAGAAGAACAAGTCTCGGACCCCTTTATGCTCAAGCAAAGAGCACAAACCACCAATCCAAAGCTCAAACAACACAAGGAGCTCCCCCTGCACTGTGACAACCCGCCCAGGGAAATACCGTACTATCGCCTAAACCAATTCACTTTGGTCATTAAGCGATAATAAAGTATCATCCTGTCGTTAGTTGCCAGGTTAACGCCCGGTAAATCACTTGAATAGCAACAAGGATCGACATATATGCATTAAAACTCACTCGAAGGCAAATCCAGAGATACAACATCATTAACATCCCAATTTGTACCCCGAAGGGTTTAATTATTACAAACCGAAGTTTTAGTCACCATGACGTAGTACAGAGTTTTGAAACAGTGGAATTAAACTAGCGAGAAGCGGAAACACCACGGGAGGCCATCCATGATGCTCTCAGTCGTCATCCTCCACCCACTCCAGCTCCCAGTCGGGCGGGATCTCTCCGGGCCACACATCACCGAAAGCATTACCTGGATCAACATATTATAGCAAGGCTGAGTATACTAATACTCAGCAAGACTTACCCGTCGGTGATAACTACTTCACCAACTCTAGACATGAAAGGCTTTTGGCCACTGAGTTCCTTTTTGTTGAAAAGTAACAAAGAGTATGTCCTTACTTCCAAGATTTTAGCACAAGTTCTAGTGGGTTTAATCTTTACTAAATTAGCCATCTAGTACAAATAAAGTTGGGCAATGCAATTAATCAAGCGTAGTATTCATCAACTTCCATCATTAGGGATCTCATGGCTAGTGGAGTAAGTAGTCTCAGATAACGGTGAGAGGCCAACAATCGATTGATTCAAACCTTGCAAGGTAGACCTAAACACACGGTGGGATGCCCTTCGCGAGGACAACCACCAAACGGTTCCCAAAAACATCGAGTCGGGATAAAAGGCCACAGTCTTTGGTGCAGGCTATCCGGGATACCCCGCGAAGCACCCGGACTCACCATACACCACCAGTAGCTAGCCGTGACACAAACCCCAAGAGTAGTGATAGTTAAATCCCTAGCCGTCTCATTAAGGTACTAGGCTTACCGGTCCCATTCCCGACAAGTGCTTAGTACGTTCAAACACTTAACCCACAATAGCCATTGGACCGGAGCCTAATCCCATGATCTTACCACATGAGCAGTCCATTTAAGGAGATCTTATGATTCCTATCTAGAACCTATTCTCGCGAGTGACGTCATCACCGGACTTGTAACGGTCCTATAGCTTAGCAGCTATCGACCTATCATACTAGTAAGGACAAAGGTACCTAGGGATCATGCATCTAAGGTTCCATACAACTCCTGAACTTAAATGCACAAGCATCCATAGATAATTGAATATGAAATTTGAAAACTGGGTCAGATGCACTGGGGCTTGCCTTCGTCAGTTAGGTTAGCCTGAGCACCCTCGGTGTCGTCGAGTACTTCCACGTACTGCAGCGAAGCTTCTGCTCCTCCTTCCTCAAGCTCCGGGACGAGTGAGTAGTCACCGTCAGGAAGATCTACACGGAATGCAATGCAAGGTTCAGGTGATGTGACAGTTTGTTTATCTTACCCAACTCTTGTTGGTCTTATTCACCTTTACACATGTTTAAATATTACACTCTTTTTAGGAAGGTTATTAATTACATGTGGTTTATTCTTTTATTGCACATTTGAATTAATGTTTCTTTTATACTTGTTCTTTCATGTGAAGGTTTAATCCTTTTTCCTCTCACTAGTAAGGTGTGTACAAGGATATTTATTTATAATTTAATTCCTTTATCAGCAAGAGTGTTTTCTTAGCCTTTAATTAAGTTAGGTTATACTTTCCAAAAAGTGAAAAGAATTAAAAATGCATTTCCTTATTTATTTAATCTTTAATCTTTAAAGGCCCTTAAACCTTTTTAATAAGCAATAAATCACTAGAATTTTAAAGAAGTGTTTCTTAAACATAACAATACCCATACTGAACCACTGGACCCACATGCAAGGCTTGGAAGCTAGAAAATAAAATACTTTGGAAAATAATAAAGACTAGCTAGTGAATCTATTTAAATGCATAAAAAAATAAATAGGCATTAAAATGCTCCAATCTTTATCATTCATGTCCTCTGGTCCTAAACAAACTTAAAGAACTAGCAAGTGTACCTAGAATCTCTACTGAACTTTCTTTACCAATTTACAAAGGAAAACATGCACAAAATAAGAATAAATATTTCTGATAAACCAAAACTCATGATTAATTCACCAGAGGTGTGTTTTGACATAAAAAGATAACACGCAGAAGTTTGGCACAAAAACTTAATTATTTTTAGCTACAAAAATCATTTGGACAGATTCTGCAGAAACGGAAACCAATTTTTATAAAAAGATTTACAACATAACTTTGTGCAATTTTTGGTACAGGATCTAGGCATGGCATGAAACACAACATATCCAAAATTTAGATACAGAGGACTTATGGATTTTGAGATATAGCAGATCAAGGGTTTTCACATTTCTATTTTTCGTGCCAAAAATATTACGAAACAGCTCAGGCAAGAATAACAAAAGTTGTAGGATTTTTCACATCGAATCGAACAAAATTGGTTTTGTATTTTTCTGATTTTTCTACGATTTACTACGAACTTTCAAAGTTTCAGCAAATCTAGAAGAGACCGATTTACGAACAGACCCTCGAATTTCGCAGACAGGCCCTCGGGACGAAAATTTAGATTGCAATTGGGTCCCCGGCACCATGGCCGGTGGTGGGAGCTCAATTCCGGCGAGGGGAAGGCTCGGCTCGGCCGGGAAAGGGTGGGGGAGTACTTAGGGGCTCACCTACGACCGATTCCGGGGGTTGGACGGCTCCGAGGGCGTGCCGGCGAGGGGGCTCGGCGGCACCAGCCTCCGGTGGCCGCAGCGAGCTCGACTCCGGCAAAGCTGCGGCGAGGCTGGGCCAATATGCAGCACTGGAGGCTCCAGGGGATCCTAGTGAAGGCGGCTAGGGTGCCACACGGCTGCGGGAAAGAGCAGGAGGGCGAGCTCGCCGTGGAGGTGCCAATGGCGGACGACGACGTCGGCCTGTGCGTGGGACAGTGGGCGGCTTTTGTAGACGGCCGGCTCCATGGCTTGCGCGTCGAAGCAAGGGCTTGCCGTTACTCCGCAGTACGACGACGGGCCTCGGTAGGTGCGCTCAGTAGGGGGTCGGGCGACGGACCGCTGGGCAGTACGCGGCGGCCGTACGACGCGACTCGCGCTCCTAGGCGACGGCTCGCGCTCCGAGGTGGCCGGCGTGAAGGGGGCCGATGACCCGTGCCTCGAGGCGGTGGGCGGCGAGCCGGCACGCACACCGAGGCGACGGAGCGCGTAGCACGCGGCGCGGACGCCGGCGGCTCGCGCGGCGCTCTGGCGGCGCTCTAGAGCGCGGCCGTGCTGTTTTCCAGCCGGTCAACACGACTTTGCGTGTTTCTCCAAAAAGTTGAACTGTGCAAAAAAAAAGGTAGATACGAAAGTTGTAGATGAGACATCCCTCTACAACATTTGCAAAGGTCATCCTATGTTTTTCTCGACGGTTTGAGCAGGAACGCCAAGCGAAGTTGGGGCTCTGCAGAAGTGCTGATGAACAGTGAAAACTGCAGTTGACCAAGTTTTTCACCCTTTTCCGCTCAAAATTTGAAATGCCATCCAACATGAAAGTTGTGTTCCTTGAAAAACTGGACAACTTTTATATTGGTAGAATTTGAAGTGTTTAGGTGAAATTTGGAGAACGCGGCAAAAGTTCCGAAAGACATTCACTGACGTCAGGGTTTAAGCGGGGTTTGACCGTGCCTTTGACCAAGGGTTGACCACAAGGGTGTGTTGACTTGGTCAAGGGGTTCAATAGGGTTTGTTGGTGAGGTTTTCGAGGTGATGACCCAGGTTGACCAAGGTTTGACCAATGTCAGCAGGTTTGACTCAGCTGATTCGGTCATTAGCGTTAATGACGCTAATTAAAAACCTGGGGCGTCACAGCCTACCTCCCTTAAGAAGAATCTTGTCCTGAGATTCGAAATTCCAAGGACAAGATAGGGAAATAGGGAAGTGGTCCTCTCGGATTTTCTGAAATTACTCTAAGGGAGCAACACGATGGGATTATTGGGCAAAGAGCATAACCACCATCGGTTCAAGATTAGCCCATAGGAGTAGTCAATGGCGACAAGTAATGGAAAGCTTTTGCACGAAGTTTACTTGCGGATGCAAGCGGAAAGTATGGAGAGAAAAATTGGTATAGGATCTTTCGAATGATCTTGCTCACATGTTACTTAGTTTGCAACCTTAGGTGGCATTGTCGTGCCACTACGGTGCAATGCTTATCAACATTGGTGTGATGCTCATGTTTATGGGTACACGATGCACATGCTCATGTAGTATGGTTCTTATGATGAATGTTAGCGCGACTCGGTTACCCAGAAAATGAGTTAGTGGTTGAGAGGACAATCACAGGTTGAGAAGGAGTATGCGTGGCGAGTCGCATTCTCACAACCATGATACCTAGCGCGCACCTAGTGGCAGTCATGTGGCTGCAGCACACGTGATGCCCTAGGTTCCGTCGCGACACCTTTGGTTATGGGACAACAGCATCACCAAACATAAGAGAGATAAGTATGAGTAGGGAAGTTTCCATGCGAATGCACGTTAGTTCACCCAAGGTTCCCAAATGCACATGCTTTGCAAATACATGCTCAAGAAGGGACATATTTATTTATTTATTTATTTATTTATTTATTTATTTATTTTCAAAATGATGTGATCAAGACCATGAGGTAGTTCACCCAAGGTTCCCAAATGCACATGCTTTGCAAATACATGCTCAAGAAGGGACATATTTATTTATTTATTTATTTATTTATTTTCAAAATGATGTGATCAAGACCATGAGGAATAAGCTCATGATTGGAAGTTTGAAGTAACCACGACAGGGATATCAATACCAAGAATATCTTAGTGCTTCAACATGTTTAAGGACAAAAGGGGTTGGAGGGAAAAACAAGTCGATAAAGATAATAGGTGGACTGGAGAAATCACCATTGAAGATTGAATTCTAAGATCAAGACATTCCCACTAACATGGTAGAATAGCATAAGTTCTCTTCTCATGCTGGGCAGTCATGGGTACAAAGGCGCAGTTGTATGTTAGAACTCGAAGCGAGTACACATACATGATGATATAAAGTTCTGGCAGTTGCGAATCAAAAACTCATAACATAAACCCAGAGCTCCAAAAATTCTCGAATTGTTGCAGCACTCAGCGAGATTGTGAGACACATATTTGGTATACAAAGACCCATTAGGAAGGTTAGGAAGGTGCTTTAACTAAACAAGATTTTAGATCTAGTTCCGGAAAGACAGCAGGATGGAGGTTGACTAAACCGAGCATAACTTGAGATAGACAAAAGTTATGACCGTGAATTGTAGCGAGTAGGAACTAGATTAGGTTTGGAGCAACTTTGGTTTAGAACTTCTGTTCTAATTACTCCTAGAACATGGTGCAAAAACAAGACGAGCAAACTTTTACAAAATTTTGACAGCATAACACCTATGCACGAGAGATACTCCATTTTTACAAAAAGGCACACACTAGCAAAATCTTCCTTAGAGAGCATACGGAAATTCTGTTTTTGGTCCATTTTAGTTGTTTCGATTTTTAATATGCATGCAAGACGTCCTATTCGACCTCACATGGCAATTGAGCCAAAAATCGAAGTCAGTGCCGGTGGCAAGGATTTACTCGTCTCTCCCTATAATATCTAGTCGAGAGCTATACGGTACTCACCTAGCGATTAACGAAACGTTGTTATGTACCTGCAGAAAACGAACCTTTCGTGCCAGCACGTCACGAAAGCATCCTCATACATTACCGTTCACTATAGAAACGGTATCCATGCGTTAAGCCGCTGCATGGACAGCGTCCAACCTCGGACACTCTCCGTTTGAATGGAGTGTATCCTTGCCTCGCATATTCGACATGCGGAATGCTCACATATGAAACACGTGGAGACACACAACTCATAAACAGACGCGAAGATGGGCTCCGTGGAATGGATCACTCCATCAACCCTCACAATTCCCGTGATGCGGTACAGCACACGTATAAAACACGTGGCTCATCTAGTTTGGTTGTGCAAGAAAGTAAGTCCGACATAAAGTAATGTGCTGGGAGTTAGCAAAATAAACCATAGGTTAATAAGCCACCTAAAAGAACCCAGAAATTCCCTTTAGGGCCTCTCGGTCTAGTTTATCCTTAGCGGACCAACATATTTTGGTAAATCCAAACAATCTTGGCAAATTTTATTCAAAAATTAGTGATTAAGGTTATTAATTAATCTCTGGTGCATATAGTTGCTCTGATGCCAACTGTGACAAGCCGCCCAGGAAAATACCGTACTATCGCCTAAACCAATCCACTTTGGTCATTAAGCGATAATAAAGTATCATCCTGTCGTTAGTTGCCGGGTTAACGCCCGGTAAATCACTTGAATAGCAACAAGGATCGACATATATGCATTAAAACTCACTCGAAGGCGAGTCCAGAGATACAACATCATTAACATCCCAATTTGTACCCCGAAGGGTTTAATTATTACAAACCGAAGTTTTAGTCACCATGACTTAGTTCTGAGTTTTGAAACAGCGGAATTAAACTAGAGGGAAGCGGAAACACCACGGGAGGCCATCCATGATGCTCTCAGTCGTCATCCTCCACCCACTCCAGCTCCCAGCCGGGCGGGATCTCTCCGGGCCACACATCACCGAAAGCATTACCTGGATCAACATATTATAGCAAGGCTGAGTATACTAATACTCAGCAAGACTTACCCGTCGGTGATAACTACTTCACCAACTCTAGACATGAAAGGCTTTTGGCCACTAAGTTTCTTTTTGTTGAAAAGTAACAAAGAGTATGTCCTTACTTCCAAGATTTTAGCACAATTTCTAGTGGGTTTAATCTTTACTAAATTAGCCATCTAGTACAAACAAAGTTGGGCAATGCAATTAATCAAGCGTAGTATTCATCAACTTCCATCATTAGGGATCTCATGGCTAGCAGAGTAAGTAGTCTCAGATAATGGTGAGAGGCCGACAATCGATTGATTCAAACCTTGCAAGGTAGACCTAAACACACGGTGGGATGCCCCTCGCGAGGACAACCACCAAACGGTTCCCAAAAATCCTCGGGTCGGGATAAAAGGCCACAGTCTTTGGTGCAGGAAATCCGGGATACCCAGCGAAGCACCCGGACTCACCATACACCACCAGTAGCTAGCCGTGAGACAAACCCCAAGAGTAGTGACAGTTAAATCCCTAGCCGTCTCATTAAGGTACTAGGCTTACCGGTCCCATTCCCAACAAGTGCTTAGTACGTTCAAACACTTAACCCACAATAGCCATTGGACCGGAGCCTAATCCCATGATCTTACCACATGAGTAGTCCATTTAAGGAGATCTTATGATTCCTATCTAGAACCTATTCTCGCGAGTGACGTCATCACCCGACTTGTAACGGTCCTATTCTCGCGAGTGACATCATCACCCGACTTGTAATGAACCTATTTATAATTTAATTCCTTTATCAGCAAGAGTGTTTTCTTAGCCTTTAATTAAGTTAGGTTATACTGTCGGGCATACACCCCGGGTACTAATGAAAGGAAGGAGGAAGAGTAGAAGACGGACTCCTACTAGGACTCGCTCTATGTAATCCTACTAGGACTCCTACCTTGTAACCGACTAGGAACCCGCCCCTGGACTATATAAAGGAGGGCCGAGTACCTAGGAGGACGTCCACAATCCCTCCGGGGAACAACACCAAGCGCGGGGCGCAATACTACTCCAAACAGGACATAGGGTAGCTACTCCGGCTACCTGAACCTGTATAATTCTTGTGTCTTGTGTCCTCGCGCGTACCTTTGGGTTCCAAATCATGGCGATCCCCACCTTCTACCTTGCTGCGGGTACCTCCCATGGAGGTCGAGAGGTTTAAACACCGACAGCTAGCGCCCACTGTGGGGCCATCGTCACGATCATCAGGCGAATTCGGAGGACCTTCATCAGCAAAATCAACTCTGTTTCTGCTGCTCTCTCGACGTGAAGTCGAAGTTGCCAGCTCAGCGCAATTCTTCAGAAAATCAATTCGGTGGCTCATCGAGTTCCTGTTCCTGCTGCTCTTTCGGCGTGCAAGTTGAAGTTGCAAGCTCGGCGCAATTCTTTGGAAAATCAATTCGGCGGCTTGACGCAATTCCCTTGTGCAATCTGATCCACTGGATCCCGAGGCGGACTAGGGCTCTGTTTTGTCCTCGTCGTGGTAGTCTGGCAAGGATTAATACCATCCTAAGACCAAGGCAGTCCTGGCCACATACGAAAAAAAGTAGAGCACTTTATTTGTACTGATGCGCATCAAATTCTATGGAATACTCCTGTGCGCACACGCAAAGCTCCTGCAACTACGGTTGAAAATTCAGATTTTCAACACGCACACACAAAGACATACCAAGAGACTTCCAGATCTTTGCTTGGTGCACATGGCAAGATGTACGCGACTACACCAACTCTGGCCGCACAGGCTCTACGTCAGCCTCGCCGTGCGCCGCGAGTACTCGTCTCCCGGCCACAGCGGCTCTACATCAACTTCGCCGTGCATCGCGACTACTCGTCACCCGGCCGCACAGGCTCTACGTCAGCCTCGCCGTGCGCCGCGAGTACTCGTCTTCCGGCCGCAGCGGCTCTGCATCGACTATGCCGTACGCCGCCGCGACATCGTCTTCTGGGCGTACGACTACCTCGACTACTTACCTCGACTAGTCTCAACTAGAAAACTAGTCGAGGATGGCTCCCGCGACATCAACAACTAGTCGGATCCACCTCCAACTACTCGACTTCAGCTCCAACCGTCGCGGCTCCATCACCGACCGCCACGGCTTCGTCGACACTCGTCCGCGAATTAAGCTAAGTCATTTATTTCAATAATTAATTTTTCTTTGGCTTGCTCTCCACATACAGGAACCAACGCCAAAGACTACTTCGTGTACGCCTCTCAACGGCTACCTGCCAGCAGAGCTACACCTTGCCAATTATTCTTTGGGGATGTTGACCGACTGTCACAGGCTTGGTACACCAAATTAGGAGGCTCTTGCCACGACATTTCGTGTACTGAGTGCTGGAGGCGCACAACGTCTACACTTTGAGGAGGCACTGCACAATCCTGCTCTCCACCATGCGGAACAACGAGCAATTGCGCTCTCTCTTGTCGCCATGTTGACTACCTTCGTCTACCTCTTAATGGTCTCGCTACAGTAGCACACGCCTTGATCCGCGCAAAGCCTCGGCTCTCCTATCATGCCTCCACGTCCCCAGCGACTACGGCTAAACAGGCTCCTCAGAGATCGGGCGCTTAAACCAGCTCTCCTGTCATGCCTCCACGCCCCCAGCGGCTATGGCTAAACAGCGACCACAGAGACTAGGCGCTAAACCGCATCAGGCTAACTACTCGACGCCTAACGACCACAACAAGAGCATGACACATGACATTTACATCTATATTCATATTTGTATTTGTCATTTGTAGATTCAATTTCTACAAAAATGCTACATAATGTACGCATCTCTACTTTCAGGTCAAGCTTCGGCGACGACTTCCAGTACGCTCCGCGTACCTCCATCGGCGCGGCTAGTTCCCAAACTCGGGGGCTATGCACCAAATTACTACTCGATGACAACTCGAGTAGTCTCCGCTAGCTCTCTAGCTCGGGGGCTCAGCACCAACAACTACTCTACGTGGCTCCTACGGCTCACCTGGCGATAAGCTCAGGGACTAAATGCTACAAGATTACTCAAATGATGACTTCCGCAAACACTGAAGACCCTCGGACTGATTCTTCAATCGTTCCAAGGCTCGGGGGCTACTAGGCTACACTCATCAGTTGATTTTTTTCAAGACGGAAGCAGAATCAAGATTGACCCTCAGCCAGAGTCTACAACGCAACCTAAGGCTCGGGGGCTACTCCATATGGAGTGCGATTTTGCAATCGCACTTCCATATAATCTCGACTTCAAGACTGATGAGCTGGACCACTTCTAGCCTCGCAGCAGTTCAAGTACTATTGAAGACTTCTCCAAGTAGTACTCGAGGACGCTCAAGAACTACTCGAAGAGGCTTCAAGACTACTCGAACTACTACTCTTGACTCCAACGTGCTCGGGGGCTTGTCGGGCATACACCCCGGGTACTCATGCAAGGAACGAGGAAGAGTAGAAGATGGACTCCTACTAGGACTCGCTCTGTGTAATCCTACTAGGACTCCTACCTTGTAACCGACTAGGAACCCGCCCCTAGGACTATATAAAGGAGGGCCGGGTACCTAGGAGGACATCCACAATCCCTCCGGGGAACAACACCAAGCGCGGGGCGCAATACTACTCCAAACAAGACGTAGGGTAGCTACTCCGGCTACCCGAACCTGTATAAATCTTGTGTCTTGTGTCCTCGCGCGTACCTTTGGGTTCCAGATCATGGCGATCCCGACCTTCTACCTTGCTGCGGGTACCTCCCATGGAGGTCGAGAGGTTTAAACACCGATAGCTGAGGAGGTTCTAGTCAAAGCAATTGACCTCGGGACAGGCGACAGCAGCAAGACTACTACCATCGGGGCGGGTCTCGACCCCAAATAGGAAGACGCGCTCATCAACTTCCTCTGGGCTAACCCCGACATCTTCGCATGGAAACCAGCGGACATGCCAGGGGTGCCGAGGGAGTTGATCGAGCATTCCCTCAACGTCGATCCTAAAGCTACCCCGAAGCGACAACACCTCCGCCGCTTCGCCGACGACAGACGGGACGCCATCAAGAAGGAACTCGCCAAACTACTCGTGGCTGGCTTTATCAAAGAAGTCTTCCATCCTGAGTGGCTCGCCAACCCCGTCCTCGTCCGCAAGAAGAACTCGAACAAGTAGAGGATGTGCGTCGACTACACCGACCTCAACAAACACTGCCCCAAGGACCCCTTCGGGTTGCCGCGGATCGACCAAGTCATCGACTCCACGACGGGCTGCGACCTGCTCTGCTTCCTCGACTGCTACTCCGGGTACCACCAGATCACGATCAAGGAAGAAGACCAGGAGAAGACTACGTTCATTACCCCGTTTGGCGCGTACTGCTACACGACCATGTCCTTCAGGTTGAAGAACGCCGGCGCTACATACCAACGAGCCATCCAGGCCTGCTTCAAGAGGCAACTCAACAAGAACGTCGAAGCCTACGTGGATGACGTGGTCGTCAAGACCAGAAACTCCAGTACCCTCATCGACGATCTTGAAGAGACTTTCGCATCCCTGCGCGAGTACCGCTGAAAGCTCAACCCGAACAAGTGCGTCTTCGGCATACCTTTGGGCAAGCTACTCGGCTTCATCATCAGCCACCATGGCATCGAAGCCAATCCCGAGAAGATCTCTGCCATCACCAGCATGAAAGCTCCCACGTGCATCAAAGACGTCCAGAAGCTGACCGGGTGCATGGCGGCCCTGAACAGATTTATCTCGAAGCTTGGAGAACGGGGGCTCCCCTTCTTCAAACTACTCAAGCACCAAGAGAAGTTCGTGTGGACTCCAGAGGCGGACCAAGCCCTTGCCCAGCTCAAGGACTTCCTATCAAAGCCACCAGTCCTCACGGCTCCTCGCAAAGGCGAGCAGCTACTGCTCTACCTCGCTGCGACTACTCACGTGGTCAGTACTGCCATCATCGTCGAGCGGCAGGAAGACGGCCACGCCTACCCAGTCCAGCGACCAGTCTACTTCGTCAGCGAGGTCTTGTCAGAATCCAAGGCACGCTACCAGCCCATACAGAAGCTTCTGTACGCAGTGCTCATCACCTCGCGGAAGCTACCACACTACTTCCAAGAGTACTCGATCTCCGTCGTCACCGACTACCCGCTCGGCGACATCCTACGGAACCAAGATGCTACTGGAAGAATCTCTAAGTGGGCAGTCGAACTCGGCGCCCACAACATCGACTTCAAGCCACGCACAGCCATCAAGTCGCAGGCACTAGTCGACTTCATGGCGGAGTGGCAGGAGAATCAGCTACCTACTCCAACCGAGCGCCCAGAGCACTGGGTGATGTACTCCGACGGCTCACTCAACCTCGAGGGCGCAGGTGCGGGAGTACTCTAGATCTCTCCAACGGGCGAACAACTCAAGTACGTCCTGCAGATCTTCTGGGAGGTCTCAAACAACGAAGCCGAGTACGAAGCTCTGCTACACGGGCTCCGCCTTGCGGCTTCACTGGGCATCAAGCGGCTACTAGTCTACGGCGACTCCGTAGTGGTCATCAACCAAGTCAACAAGTCCTGGGACCGCAACAAGGAGAACATGGACGCCTACTGCCTAGAAGTCCACAAGCTCGAGAACAAGTTCTATGGTCTCGAGTTCGACCACGTCGTCCGCGACAACAATGTTGCAGCGGACGTCCTATCGAAGCTTGGTTCTACTCGCGCTCAAGTACCAGCGGGTGTCTTCGTCCACGAGCTTCACGCGCCATCCATCCTGGAGCCAGCGCCACCGACCACTGTCCCAGCGCCTCCCCCGGCTGGCCAGGAGGTCATGATGATTGACATGGACTGGAGGTAGCCCTTCATCGACTACCTCAGCGAGCAGATGGTTCCCTCAGACAAGAACTTGGCCGAGCAGCTCATCCGCCGCGCCAAGTCCTACGTCCTTTTCGGAGACAAGCTCTACAGGCGGGGTGCATTTTCAGGAGTACTCATGAAGTGCGTTCCCAGACAAGAAGGCAAGGACATCTTGGAGGAGATCCACAAAGGTGTCTACGGCAACCACGCGTCCTCCCGCACGCTGGTCAGCAAGGCCTTACGACGAGCTTTCTATTGGCCCACAGCTCTGGGCGACGCTGAAGAACTTGTCAGAAGGTGCTAAGGGTGCCAATACTTCGCCAAGCAGCAACACGTCCCAGCCTACAAGCTAGTCACCATACCGCCAACCTGGCCTTTCGCCTGCTGGGGGCTCGACATGATTGGTCCACTACCAACTGCGCCAGGTGGATTCAACAGAGTACTGGTGGCCATCGACAAGTTCACTAAGTGGATCGAGGTCAAGCCGGTCACATGCCCCAAGGCTGACAGAGTACTCGACTTCCTGGATGAACTCGTGCATCGCTACGGACTGCCCCATCGCATCATCACAGACCTGGGCTCCAACTTCAACAACCACCAGTTCTGGGAGTACTACGAGAACAGCGGGATCGACGTCTGTCGGTGCGGAATATGGTCCCGACACTAACCAGTAGATAACGCCTAGGTCTATCCCTCAATGGTCGATGCCAAGCAACAAATGACACAAGGTTTTATCCTGGTTCCGGCCGAGGGGGCCGTACGTCCAGCAGGGGCGTGCTCGTGGCACTATATTGCTCGGCACCGGGGGTGCCTGTAGTGGGGCAAGTACAAGCACGGCGGGAGAGGAAGCGTGGCTTCCAAGTCCCTGGGAGAGTGGTTGAAGATGTTGCGGGAGAATAAGAGAGTGAGTGCACGGTGTGTTGTGTTCCTCTGAATCCGTCCCCCCGCGGCTGGGGGCTCGCCTCCCCCTTTTATAGGCCAAGGGGGCGACGGGTTACACGCACGCCGCGCTACCTAGCTACGTGAGGGAGCACGTCGCGCTACGGCGTAGAGTGGGCGGCCGTCCGGACGATCTTCGCTGCGATCCGGCCATGATGGCCTGCCTCGTACCCGAACAGTGGCGGTTCGAGGGTAGGAGGCGGCAGATGGTGATGGCGTCCTCTGATAGGCTTCGAGGGAGGTGCTGATGATGGGCGGTACGGGGTACGGGGAGCGGGCGAACGGCGTTCCTTCCCAATGAGCTCGCGGTAGTGGAGTGGTTGCTGCGGTGCCGGGCGTGCGCTGCGGAGTCGGGCGTGCGCCACGCACGCGTGGGTACGGCGGCCGCGCGCGTTACGGTGGCCGGGATGGCCATCCACCGGCCTAGCGCCCCTCACCTAACTGCGGGGGTCACGTGAAAGTGAATCGAGGGTGCGCCCGGCCCTTTTTCGAGGGTCGGGCGCGTTAGCCGTACGGTAGTGGGCGCGCGGTGTCACGGGACGACACCGGCCGTGCGCACGGTCCATCCCACGGTGGCGGGGATGGGCTCCTCCCCGGGGAGTTGGTGCGGCGGCACCGGGCGTGAGCCCGGGGCGCATGATGGCGCCGTCCCCGCGCGTCGGGGCATTAAATGCCCAAGTACGGGGCCGGCGCACGCGTGCGGCGTGCCCGTGAGCGTGGCGGGCCCCCGGCCGAGGGCGGGGGCGGACCCTCGAGCAAGACGAGACTCGCTCGAGGGGGAGCGTGCCCTCGAGCGGGGCGGGACCGCTCGAGGGAAGGGTCGCCCCTCGAACGGGGCGGAATCCGTTTCGAGGAGGGGGTCGCCCCTCGAACGAGGCGGAGCCCGCTCGAGGGGTCTTCTGGACGGGCCGTCTTGGTGGGCTTCGGAGTCTGCCGCATAGGCTAAGTCTCGTATGGTTAGTTTCTCGCATGGTTAGGCTTAGCGTGTTTTGATACCGGGATTAAGTGAGGATTCCCCGTTGTTTAAGGGGACCCCTAGGGCGGTCCCCGATAGTAGCCCCCGAGCATGTGCGGGTTTGCCATTGAGGCTCCCGCAGATGCTGGAACCTACTGATAGGACGTTCTTCCCTCCTTGTTTGCGAACGCTTTCCGTGGGGCCGCGTCGGCGGGCCCCGCGGGTCTAGCCCCGAAGCCCCGCGGGGAGTGTGGGCTCTCTCGCAGGGGTTAACCGCGAGCAATTTGGTCAGAAAGGCGTGGCACATATGCCTACCGGCATCGGCGGTATTTCGGCCGGCATCGGGGGTGCACGCTCCCCCGTCCTTTGTCTCCCGGCGGGTGCAATTTCAAGGAGGTGTAGCCGCGCGTCAAGCCCCCCGAGCCTTGGCCCGTTCGAGGCGATCGGGTCGAGCCTGACGACTTGTTTTTTAACGCGCCCTCGCCGTCCCTCCGCGGGACGGAGGGTGAGGTCTCCACGACTCCCATCGAGCGGGTCGCGAATCGCGGATTCCTCGTCGAGCGCTAGCGGGTGGTTCAAGTGGACGTCCATGCCCCGTTCGATAAGGGTAGGCTGCGCGGTCGGAGACACGTCCATGGAAGCGCTTGCGTGGGTTTGCTAGGTGGGGCTCGGTCCCGTTCGCTAGGGGACCGAGGGCGCGGAAGCTCTCCCTCGGTGGGATCCCCCCGGCTGGCCGCCCTCGGCGGCTCTCGAACACGACATGTGGGGCACCCTCGAGCCGACGGGCTCGAGGAACGGCTCGGATGCGCGTGCCCTCGTCGTCCCTAACTGCGTGATCCGGGGCGCCCGTTCGAACCCGTCGAGGGTCGGGCTTCGAACCTCGATCGGTAAGGCCGTGCGGGGCCGTGCATGGACAGCCCCGTCTTTTCGCGTTTGCGCCCGTCGAGGGGTCTGGACGTGCCGACCCTCGAGGTGCTGGTTGGTGGCATGGCGCGGCATGAGTGCTTTCGGTGCCGCTCTATTTCAAGCGTGACCTGGGCGATCCTCTTACGCGTGTGCCTTCTTTTAGAGGGTTAACATTGTCTCGAGCCGGAGGGTCATGCCGCTCGAGGGTTTCACGTGGCATGGGTGCCCGCGGTTGCCTGCTCTACACCGAGCAGGTCCCGGGCGACCTTCTCACGCTGATATCCCATCGAGGGTCGCCTCTGTTTCGAGCCGAGGGTCACGCCACTCGAGGGCTTCACGTGGCATGGGTGCCGCGGTTGCCCTGCTCTACATCGAGCGAGGTCCCGGCGACCATCTCAAGCTGTCATCCCATCGAGGGTCGCCTTTGTTTCGAGCCGAGGGATTCGCCTCGCTCGAGGGCTCTCCTTGCTTGGCAAGGGGGCCGGGCATTTAATCGCTTCGCGGTCGTGGCCGCGGTTTTGCGGCGCGGGCGTGCCTTTTTGGGCGCCCGCGGCGCCGCGCGCGCGCGTAGTGGGCGGCGCGACGAGGGCGGACGTGACGGTTTTGCCTCGGTTGCGGCCGGTCCTCGCCGTAATGATGACCCGCCCTGCGGTGTTAGAGCCGCTGCGGTCGTGGTGGGGCCCACCCGTCGACGTGATGGAAAGATTCCTGCAGTTAATGCTGGCGGGGCGTCCGCTCCGGAGGACTCGCCCGTCGCCTATAAAACTGCGGGAAGGAGTGGACGGCGGTTTTTTACCTTGGCACCTTACCACTTTCAGTTCCCCGTCCCTTCGCCTTCGCCTCGCTCTCGCCACCGCGCGGTCTCGCTGCTTAGAGCTTTTTCCTCGTTTCCTTGTCCTCCGCCTTCGCATTCGTTCGTCCCCCCTCATGGCGCCGCCTCAGCTTCCCATTAGGATCCTGGAGCCGTACGCCTGGGAGAGGTCGACGGTGACCCGGCTCGCGCTTGGCGAGTTGGTCGCCGCCGAGCCTGCTCGTCGGCCAATGAAGAAGGGCGCCCGCGGAGTGGATCGTGCCGCGGCGACGCACCACGAGCCCAACCCGCCGGAGGGCTACGTGGTGAGCTTCCTCCGCTACCACGAGCGCGGCTTCAACGCGCCGGCGAGCACCTTCATGCGGGCAATGTGCCACTACTACGGGGTGGAGCTGCACAACTTCGCCCCCAACGCGATCTCGCAGGCGGCCACGTTCGTGGGCGTCTGCGAAAGGTACTGGGGATCCCGGTCAACTGGGAACTCTGGGTTCACCTTTTCCGCGGGGAGCTCGTCACGCAGCCCACATCGGAGCCGAGGACCCGCCGCGCGGTGCGCGCCGGCGGGATGTCGGCCGGGCCCCGCGGGGGGCGGCTCAAGGATTTCTACATCCCCCGCACCATGACGACGAACAACGCCGGGCCGGGAGCGGGGATGGTTTTATCTGCAACGCCGAGCCCGGCCTTCCCCCCTACACCGGCGGGTGTTCAAGGAGAGGCCCGCCTCCCCGGGGCTACGGGGTGTCTACGGCCCAACATCGGGCGCGGCAAGAGTCCGTCCTCGCCGCCTGCGGCGGCGGCGAGGGACGGGCTCAACGCGATGGGCGTCCTCGCCTTCCTTCATCACCCGCAAATCGTGCCGTTGATGGAGAGGCCGCTCGCATCTTCGAGATGACGGAGGCGGCCAATCCCGTCGACACAGCGAGGTCGCGGATGCTCCCGACGGCCCGCCCGGAGCGGCCGTACGCGCTCACCGGGCGCGGAGCGCCGTCGACACCGGACGCCGCCACCTGCGGGTCGGACCCCGTGGGACATCGAGATGCTCCCTACGGGCCCGCGGGTGAGTTGGGTTCCTGATTTCGTATTAGTTCTTGGTTTTCCTTTCGTCTCTTGATTTGCCATTGTCACTCTTGTGCGCAGCCGGTGGAGTTCAACATTGCCAAGTCCGTTCCACCCACCCCCCGATTCCGTGCGCTCGGCCGGGCGGCGCGGCCGGGAGCGAGCGGAGCGGGCGGCGCGCAAGAGGGAGCACGCCGGGCGTCGCCAAGCGCGCGCGACCAACGGTCGCGGAGTACGGCGGCGCGAGGAGGCGGGGCTCTCCTCCCCGGATATCGAGGAGCCCTCGTCCTCGGAGCGAGGATGAGGAGGAAGAGTCGAGGGGGAGGGCCCCTCGCACGGTGGCGACCTGCGCCCCGTCGCCGGACCGGCGCCGGCGTCGGGGGTGTCTTCGCTCGGGGCGGGGCGCCGCCGGCGCCGCCGCGCGGGCAATCATCATCGGGGGCGGCACGCGCCGCGGAGGTGCCCGCGCGTGCCACGGAGGCACGCGCGGCGCGGACGCGCTCGCGCGCGCGTCAAGCGTGCCCGCGCGCGGAGGGAGCGCGTCCATGCGCGCGGCGTCGTCATCAAGGGGCGCGTCGGCGGGGGCGTGCCCGCGCGCGGTGCGGGCGTGCCCGTGCATGCGGCGGCGCCGTCGGGGAGGCGGCTCGGCGGCGCGCGCCGGCTGCGCGCGGGTCTCGTCCACGAGGCCTCGAGGAAAAGGAAGCGGGCCTTTTCCTCCGCGAGGTAAGGAGCCTGTCTTCCTTCGTTTGGTTTTAGTTTGCTGGTGATTAGATGCTCTAACCCTCCGTTCGTGTCCGCGCAGGGCGGTGCCAACCGTTCCTCCTCTTGCACCGGCCAAGGTGCTGAGGATGGACGCGTCGATCCCCACCCGGTGGCGTTCGTCGAGGGGGTCGCGCCCGGGGACAAGCGCGGCGGTGGGCACGAGCTCGCAAGGCCCGCCGGGGCCTCGAGGCCCCGGCCGGCGGATCAGCCCGCCGTGGCGCGGCCGAGGGTCGCCGGGGCGGCCGGCGCCGGTGCCACGGAGGCACGGGCCGTAGAGGCGGCCACGGAGGAGGTGCGGCGCGCGGTGGCGACCACCGCGGAGGAGGTGGAGCGGGGCGCAACTTGCGGGAGCGCCCGCGGATGCGGCGGCACGGCCGGAGGCGGCGGCCATGGCACCACAACGGCGCGCCGTGGGCGCGGAGGCGCGAGGTGGAGGTGCGGCGGAGGCGGCGCAAGCGGCTCCGCCCGCCGGTGGTCTCCAGGCGGAGGTAGTGGAGCTCTCGGATGACTCCCCGCCGCCTGGGTGGAATCAGTGGGCCAGCTGGCCCACGAACTCCCCCGAGCCCCAGGAGGGGGCCCTCGTGAGGCGGCGCGAGGGTCATCTGATGGTGGGGGATCGAGGGCACGGTGCCGAGGCCTCATCCTCTCACGCCGGCCGCCCCGCCCGGGTGGGGGGGGGGGGCCGTGGAGGATCCCCCTGCGTTCGCCGACGCCAGGGGGGAGCAGGAGCTCGGGGCGAGCTCGGAGCCACGGCGCCACGCTCAACCGCGCGTTGAACGAGGCGGCTGCGGGTCCACGGCGGCCGGCCCCGGCTCGTCTTCCAGGTGAGCCACGGTTGCTCATCTCTCTTCCTTTTTCGTTTTCGTGTGCCGCATTCAAGCCTTGGCACTTACGAGATTCGATGTGTGGATGCCAGGAGCTCGAGCGCCGCGCCCACGAGAAGTATGACGCGTTCGACCAGGTGAACGCCGAGGCCCGCCCGGCTCGGGGAGCGATGCGGCGCTTTCGACGCGCTTGCGGATGCTCTCGGGGGACGCCGCACGGTACCGGCCGGTGTACCGGGCGATGGCGTGGTGCGACGTGCTTCCCGAGAGCTCAGGGCAGGACGCGGCGCGTCACTCGAGTCTCGAGCGGATCCGCGCGGCCCTCGTCGATCGCGACGAGGCGCCGTGGAACGCGCGCGAGGACTGGACAAGACGCGGACGCCGGCCGCCAACCGGGAGGCGGAGGTGGCCACCGCTCGCGCCGAGGCCCGGGAGCTCCGCACGTCGCTCGAGGGGGCGCGCGCGGCGGCCGCCGAGCCGAGGAGCGGGCGCGTGGGTTGGAGCGAGCGCGCCAAGGAGGCCGACGACCCGAGGGCCGCCCTCGACGCCAGGCCGCGGCCCTCGTCGCCGCGAGGAGCAGCTCCAGCAGGAGTGCATCGCCCGCCAGGGGGCTGAGGGGCGGCTCCAGCAGGAGCAGGCTGCCCTTGGCGACGCCCGAGCGGCACTGGAGCGGAAGCGCATTGCTCGCGAAGCGGCGGAGAAGTCGCTGGAGGAGCGGAACGCCGCATTCTCCGAGGTTGAGGACGAGGCGCTCGCGCTCAGCATCAGCAACGCCAGCCAGGAGCTGGCCCTCCGCGAGCAAGGCGAGGCCGTCCAGCGTCTCGAGTTGGAGCTCGAGTCCGCGCGCCGCGACCTCGATCTGGAGAGGAGGCAAGTCGAGGGTGAGTCACTGTTTGACCCCGCTTGTTGGTTCTTGCTTTAGAGGGTTCGCTTCTCCCTTTCTGATTTCTTGTCGTCTTGATGATTCCAGGCTTGCGCACTGCCTTGGGGCACGCTGCTGGGCGGGCTGAGGCCCTGCAGCTTCCTACAACTCCTCCCGAGCGGGAGCTGCCGGGGAGCTGCGTGACGCGGCCCTCGAGACTCGCCGCGTCGTCGAGGAAGGCGAGGCCCGGGCCGGCGGCTCGGCCGGCCGGCCGCTCGCGCACCCTCGGCGGCCACGTCACGGAGCGGATGCGCCGGGCGTTGCACCTAGGCGTCCGGAAGGCCCTTGGAGTGGTGCGATCCCACTACGAGGTCAACCTCGAGGCGCTGGCGGAGGGCTATATCGTGCCCGAGGGCGTCGAAGACGAGGTGGCCATGGAGCGCGCGGACGCGCTTGCTGCTGACGCCGCCGGGTCACTCGCCGAGGCCTTCGAAGAATTCCTCTTCCCGGACGCCGCTGATGCTGCTGCTCCACTCGCCTGAAAGCATCCTCGGGCGCTAGGGCCCGTTTTTTGTTTATATGTATCGAGTCCGGCCTCATGGCCTTTTGTAAATGAACAAGTCGTTTTCATGAACATGGGCAGTTGCTTGTAAATGAAGTTGTTTGCTTATTACGCCTTTTGTTTCTCCTTCTTCCTGAGTAGATTCTAGTTAGGGGAGTTCGTTTTTCGCAGGGGGCCCGCTGGGCTGGAGGCGAGAGAGACGGGCCATAGCCACGCGGCGTAGGTCGTCTCGGCTCGCACGCTCCTTCCGCCGTGCCACCTGCGCCCTGTTCGAATCATGGCTCGAGGTTGAAGTAGGAAACAAACTTAGCGCGCGTTGTTACGTTTTTGCGCGAAAAAATGGGACCATTTGGGGGGGTGCCCCCCCGCAGTAGCCCCCGAGGGTAACTTGGGTTTCGGGGAAAGCCGAGTTGCCCTTTTATTAGACTTGGAGTATTTACATAGGTGACGCCAACTCGGGGTGTTGGCCATGCGTTTTTACAACGTAAAATACTTGGAAATCCTAGCTAAGGGTAGAAGCGACGTAGCCGTTGGATGTTCCAAGCGTTGGTAAGTTCTTCGCCGTCCTCGTTGGCCGCCTTGTACGTGCCCGGCTTGAGCACCTTCACTACGACGTAGGGTCCCTCCCCACGGGGCGATAGCTTGTGGCGCCCTCGGTTGTCTTGGCGTAGCCTTAGGACTAGATCCCCCTCGCCGAAATCCCCCGCGACGTATCTTGCGTGCTTGGTAGCGTCGTAGGGACCGTTGATACCTTGCGGAGTGCATCAACGCCACGAGGCGTACTTCGTCCCGGACCGGGTCCAAAGGAGTCCTCGTGGGCTCGCCGGTTAGCCTCTTCGTCGTAGCCTCGAATCCCGGGCGACCCGTATTCCGGTCCGTGGGGAGGACAGCCTCCGCGCCATGGACCAGGAAAACGGGGTGAACCCGTGGCTCGCTTGGGGTTGTCCTTAGGCTCCACACGACTGCTGGTAGTTCTTGGAGCCATTTCCGGCCAGATTTGTTGAGTTGGTCAAAAATTCGGGGCTTGAGGCCTTGTAGAATCATGCCGTTGGCGCGCTCAACTTGGCCGTTGGTCTGTGGGTGTGCCACAGCTGCCCAATCCACGCGGATGTGGAACTTGTCGCAGAACTCCAAGAACTTCCGGCCCGTGAACTGGGACCCGTTGTCCGTGATGATGGAGTTTGGCACTCCAAAGCGGTAGACGATGTCGGTGAAGAACGTGACCGCCTGCTCGGCCCTCAAATTCGTGATGGGGCGCACTTCCACCCACTTGGAGAATTTGTCAATCGCGACGAGCAGGTGGGTGAAGCCCCCGGGCGCCTTCCGCAGGGGCCCGACGATGTCCAACCCCCACACAGCGAACGGCCATGCGACGGGGATTGTTTGCAGGGCGTGAGCAGGCAAGTTGGATTTGCGGGCGTAGAACTGGCACCCTTCGCAGGTGCGTACACTTTCGTTGGCGTCCGCGACCGCGGTAGGCCAATAGAAGCCCTGGCGGAACGCGTTGCCAACGAGGGTGCGTGGCGCGGCGTGGTGGCCCGCGCATTCCCCGCGTGGATGTCCCGTAGGAGCTCGCGCCCCTCGGGGATGGGTATACACCGCCCGGAGGATGCCTGACGCGGCGCGCTTGTACAGCTCGCCGTCGA
The DNA here is from genome assembly GCA_947561735.1 of Cenchrus americanus. Classification (NCBI taxonomy): domain Eukaryota; kingdom Viridiplantae; phylum Streptophyta; class Magnoliopsida; order Poales; family Poaceae; genus Cenchrus; species Cenchrus americanus. The sequence goes on from OX387240.1 coordinate 97,837,492, forward strand.
CGAGGGTGAATGACTTGGCCATCCTGGCGATGCGCCTGGCCGCGGCCCGGTCTTCGGGGAGTTCCCCTCGAGCGATCCAGGCGATGTATTTTTCCCGCCAGTCCGCCTGGACGGGAGCCGGTTCGATGTCCATCGCGACAGCCTCGTGGGGGTCGTACCCCTCGAGAAGGGAGAGCACGTACGCCTCGTTCGAGGGGTCCTCTTCCATGGGTTCCGCACCCGCTGGGTTCGAGGGAGCCCCCGAGGGTCCGCCGTCGCTCGAGGGGTAGGGCTCGAAGGTGACCGAGGGCTGCGCGATGTCGCGTGCGAAAACGTTCGGGGGAACGGTGATCCGCCCGGACGCTATTTTTGCCAGCTCGTCTGCTTCCTCGTTGTACCGGCGGGGTACATGATTAAGCTCGATGCCGTAGAATTTGTCTTCGAGGGCCCGCACGGCTTTACAGTAAGCCTCCATCTTGTCGTCGTGGCAGCTCGCGTTCTTCATGACTTGATCGATCACGAGTCGCGAATCCCCCGCACGTCGAGGCGCTTGATGCCCAACTCAATGGCGATTTTGAGGCCGCAGAGAAGGGCCTCGTATTCCGCCATATTGTTGGATGCGGGGAAGTGGAGGCGCATCGCGTAGCGCATGTGTTCCCCGAGGGGTGACACGAAGAGCGGTGCCCGCGCCCGCTCCCCTCGTCTTCATCACCGAGCCGTCGAAGAACGCAGTCCGGCCTCGCTTGAATCCGAGGGGGCGGGCCTGCGTGTCCGTCCACTCAGCGACGAAATCGGCTAAGATTTGCGATTTGATGGCCTTGCGCGGAGCGTAGGCGAGCGTCTCGCCCATCAACTCCACGGACCACTTGGCACTTCCCGCTCGCCGCGTCGGGGTTGCGAATGATCTCTCCTAGCGGGAAGGAGGAGACCACCGTAACAGGGTGGGCCTCGAAGTAGTGGCGGAGCTTGCGCCGCGCGAGGACTACCGCGTACAACAGCTTCTGGACCTGGGGGTAGCGCGCGTCTTCGTGTCCGACAGACTTCGCCGATGTAGTAGACCGGCCTCCCGCACAAGCGGGGCATGCCCTTCCTCCGTGCGCTCCACGACGATCGCGCCGCGCCGACCACCCGGGTGGTCGCGGCCACGTAGAGCCGGAGGGGTTCGCCGGTCTCGCGGCGGCGTAAGGATTGGGGCGTGCGTCGGCCGACGCCTTCGGCTTGTCGAGCGCTTCCCGGGCCTCGGCGGTCCAAGAGAAGCGCTCGTGCTTCTTGAGCAGGCCGGTAGAGGGCGGGGGCCCTTCTCACCGAGCCTCGAGATGAAGCGGCTTAAGGCGGCGAGGCACCCCAACACTTTTCGCACTCCCTTGAGGTCCCGAATTGGACCCATTCGCTCGAGGGCCGCGACCTTTTCGTGGTTGGCCTCGATCCCCCGCTGGGAGACGATGTACCCTAGGAGCATGCCCCGCGGCACTCCAAAGACACATTTTTCGGGGTTGAGCTTGACCCCGTTGGCCCGCAGGCAGCTGAACGCGATGCCAAGATCGCTAACCAGGTCGTCCGCCTTCCTGGTCTTGACGACGATGCCGTCCACGTAAGCCTCGACCGTCCGCCCGATATGGTCCCCAAAAACGTGCTGCATGCAGCGCTGATATGTCGCGCCCGCGTTTCTGAGGCCAAAAGGCATCGTGACGTAGCAGAACATCCCGAACGGTGTGATGAACGAAGTCGCGAGCTGGTCGGACTCCTTCATTTTTATTTGGTGGTATCCCGAGTAAGCATCGAGGAAACAGAGTAGTTCACACCCGGCTGTAGAATCAATGATTTGATCTATACGTGGCAAAGGAAAGGGAACTTTTGGACACACTTTATTGAGACTAGTGTAGTCTATGCACATCCTCCACTTCCCATTTTTCTTTTTTACAAGCACAGGATTAGCTAGCCACGTAGGGTGGAACACTTCCTTGATGAACCCGGCCTCGAGGAGCTTCCGCAGCTCCGCTCCGATCGCCCCGTCGCCGCTCCTCGTCGAAGCGCGGCGCGCCCGCCGCCGCGGCGCGAGCGCGCAGGCGAGAGATCAAGGGAGTGCTCGGCGACCTCCCTCGGGATGCCTGGCATGTCCGAGGGGCTCCACGCGAAGACGTCGGCGTTGGCGCGGAGGAAGTCGACGAGCACTGCTTCCTATTTAGGATCGAGGGTCGAGGTGACCCTCAACGCCTTGCCCTCGGGGGCCGACGGGTCGAGGGGGACCCCTTTGGTTTGCTCGGCGGCCTCGAAGGTGCCGACGTGCTTGGCGGCGGAGCTGAGGTCGTCGTTGACCATCTTCTCCAGTGTGTTCACCAGCGCTTCATCCGGCGCTAGTGCCTCGCATGTTCCACGCACTCGACGTCGCGATCGAATGCATGCTCGATCGACGACCCGACGGTGATGACGCCGTTTGGGCCGGCATCTTCATCTTCGAGTACGTGTAGTTGGGGACCGCCATGAACTTGGCATAGCATGGTCGCCCAAGGATGGCATGGTAGGCCCCTTTGAATCCCACCACCTCGAAGGTGAGGGTTTCCTTGCGGAAATTCTTGGGGGTCCCAAACTAGACGGGCAGATCGATCTGCCCGAGGGGTTGAACCTGCTTGCCGGCGCGATGCCGTGAAACGGCTTCGTGCCGGGCCGCACTGGTCCAGCCCAATCCCCATTAGGCGCAATGTATGCGCGAAGAGGATATTGAGGCTACTGCCTCCGTCCATAAGGACCTTTGAAAACCGGGCGTTCCCAATGATGGGATCAACCACCAGTGGGTACTGGCCCGGGTTCGGGATGCGATTCGGGTGATCATCCCGGCTAAAGGTGATGGCATCCTTCGACCAGTTGAGAAAGGCCGGAGGTGCCCTCTCCGCGAGCGAGGACTTCGTGCCGCTCCTTCTTGCGCCGCCGGTCGACATGTCGACGGTAGGTCCCCCAAAGATGAGGAACACATTTTCGACGGGGGAAACCACCCGCGTCTCCATCGCCTCCATCCTTCTTGGCCTCTGCCTCCTTCGCGGCGGCACGGCCATAGAACTTCTTGAGCATGTCGCACTTGCTCAAGAGTGTGGTTCACGGGGGTCTTGTGGTAGGGGCATGGCTTCTTCATCATGTCGTCGAACACCCCCGGGCCTCGAGGAGGCCTGGCCGAGGGCCCCGTCGGGCCGGGTCAACGCCGAGGGCCTCGGCGTTGCCGCCGTTGCGCCCCCGCTCGCGCGCCGCGCGGCGCGACTTCTTCCCCCTTCTTGCCCCGCTTGTCGTTGCGGCGCGGCTCCTTGGACCCACCGCCCTCCGCGGGCGTGTCCTCGGAGCGCTTGCCCTTCTTGCCGTCGAAGATTGCCCCTACGGCCTCCTCTCCCGAGGCGAAGCGGTGGCAATGTCGAACGGCCTCGTTCGAGTCCGTGGGCGGGCTGCGTCCCGGCTCGCGCACAAGGTCCCGGCACGTGGTGCCCTCGAGGAACGCGTGCACGATCTCGGATCGCGCCACGCCGGGGAGCTTCGTGCGGCGCTTGGAAAAGCGCCGTATGAAGTCCCGTAGCGATTCGCCCGGCTTCTGCGTGCAGGAGCGCAGATCCCAGGAGTTCCCGTGGCGCACGTACGTGCCCTGGAAGTTGCCCACGAAGGTGTGGACTAGATCGTCCCAGTTATGGATCCGGGGCGGCGGCGGTGCTCGAGCCATGTCGGGCCGCGTCGCCCAAATGCGGGGGCAAGTTGCGGATGATTACTTCGTCGTTGGTGGCCCCGCCCACCGACGAGCCGGGCGGTAATCGTTGGAGCCGGACACGAGGGTCCGTCTCCCCGTTATATTTGACGATCGTCGAGGGCCGACGGAAGCGGCGGGGGAACGCCGCCGTGCGGATCTCCCGGCTGAACACACGGGTGCCCGGGGCTCCCGGTGTCGGGGAGCGATCCTCACCGCTGTCATAGCGTCCACCCCTTCGAGGGTGGTAGCCCCCCCGGCCGCTCGCGCGTCCGCCTTGCCGGTGCGCCCGGCGTTGATGACGTTGCGGGCATCGCCATCCGGCGCCCGCGCGTATCAAGGAGCCGTTCCTTGGCCGGCGTGCGTCCCCGGTCGCCGGGTTGACCCACGTGCACCGAGGGTTCGCCTCCCGGTGCGGGGATCATCACCCCGTGCGTCCCCCTGTTGGCGGATGCGTGAGGCTGAGCTCTCGGCCTGCTGGACGGCCGCTTGCTCAAGGAGAGTCTGCAACTCGCGGTGCATGTCTCGAGCCTCGGGAGTCGAGGGTGCCGGCATGGCACGTAGCAATGTCGCGGCGGCGATGAGCTTTTGGCTCGCCCGTGGTGGCGTATCCGCGTTGTCGACGTTGGGGACGGGGTTGAGGCGGTCACGGACCTGTCGGCCCAGCTCCCGCACGCGTTCTCCGCGCGCGGAGGCCTCCCCCCGCCATCGAGGCGCGGAGCGGCCCGCACCGTCCGTACTCCTCCGCCGGGCTTGGCCTCGAGCTCGCGGGCTTGGGCCGCCGTGCGTCGACGTCGGCCCCGGCGGGAGCGCTCGGCCCCCGCGGCCGGGCGCGTGGCGATCCCCGGGGCGGCGTGACTTCCCCGTCTCCCGGCGCCCGCCGCGCGGCGGCGTTGGCCGGGTCGTTGGTGATGACGGCGCAACACTCCCCGCGCGGGGTCGTAGCTCCCGGTGCCGGAGTCGTCGGGAGCAGGCCAAACCCGCAGTCCGTGGCGTCGAGGAAGCGCCCGAACGCGACCGGGTCCGGTACGCCGAGAAGTCCCACTCCGCGTACCCGTGACGGTTGGCGGGTGGCATCGTGTCGACGGAGCCTAGGGACGACTCGTCTGCTGCTGAGGTGCCGGGGTCCCTGGCGACGAAGACGTGACGGCCAGGCGGAACCCGGCGCATCGTCGTGTTCACGTTGGCGTTATGGGCCGTCGTGGCGCCACGCAGCCCGATGGGGATGCGCGGTCCCGAGACCGCACGCGGTCCCCCACCGGGCGGTGGCGGCCCCGTTGTGATGGTGGGCGCACCGCGTTGGGCGGCGCGCGCTCGGCTTGCCGCCGCTCGGACCGCGCCCGGCGGGAGCGCGGCCCCCGGAGCGGCGACGGCGTCGCGGCGTCAACGGACCCGCGGCATCCGTGCTCGCGGGCGCCGCGCCGGTGTCGTGCGTGCGGCGGAGACCGGAGTAGACCCGGCCTCGCGGCCGCGCGCGCGGCTCCTCACGATTGGTGAGGCGCATGAGATAGCCGTTCCCCGTGGCCCGGAAGTTCAAGTCTCCGAAGCGGATCTCGAACCCGGCGGGAGAGGGTCCGAGCTACCCATGTTGTAGCGCGTAGCACGGTACTCAGTGCGAATCACCATGGAGGGAGTTGGCGAAATGACCTTAGGCGCTCGTTTGCCCCACGGTGGGCGCCAACCGTCGGTGCGGAATATGGTCCCGACACTAACCAGAGATAACGCCTAGGTCTATCCATCAATGGTCGATGCCAAGCAACAAATGACACAAGGTTTTATCCTGGTTCCGGCCGAGGGGGCCGTACGTCCAGCAGGGGCGTGCTCGTGGCACTATATTGCTCGGCACGGGGTGCTCGTAGTGGGGCAAGTACAAGCACGGCGGGAGAGGAAGCGTGGCTTCCAAGTCCCTGGGAGAGTGGTTGAAGATGTTGCGGGAGAATAAGAGAGTGAGTGCACGGTGTGTTGTGTTCCTCTGAATCCGTCCCCCCGCGGCTGGGGGCTCGCCTCCCCCTTTTATAGGCCAAGGGGGCGACGGGTTACACGCACGCCGCGCTACATAGCTACGTGAGGGAGCACGTCGCGCTACGGCGTAGAGTGGGCGGCCGTCCGGACGATCTTCGCTGCGATCCGGCCATGATGGCTCGCCTCGTACCCGAACGCGGGCGGTTCGAGGGTAGGAGGCGGCGGATGGTGATGGCGTCCTCTCGATAGGCTTCGAGGGAGGTGCGATGATGGCCGGCACGGGGTACGGGAGCGGGCGAACGGCGTTCCTTCCCAATGAGCTCGCGGTAGTGGAGTGGTTGCCGCAGGTGCCCGGCGTGCGCCCGCGGAGTCGGGCGTGCGCCTGCACGCGTGGGTACGGCGGCCGCGCCGTTAGCGGGGGCCGGGATGGCCATCCACCGCCTAGCGCCCCTCACCTAACTCCGCGGGGTCACGTGAAAGTGAATCGAGGGTGCGCCCGGCCCTTTTTCGAGGGTCGGGCGCGTTAGCCGTACAGTAGTGGGCGCGCGGTGTCACGGGACTGACACCGGCCGTACCGCACAGTCCATCCCACAGTGGCGGGGATGGGCTCCTCCCTGGGGAGTTGGTGCGGCGGCACCGGGGCGTGAGCCCAGGGCGCATGATGGCGCCGTCCCGCGGCGTCAGGGCGTTAAATGCCCAAGTACAGGGCCGGCGCACGCGTGCGGGGCGCCCGTGAGCGTGGCGGGCCCCGCCCGAGGGCGGGGCGGACCCTCGAGCAAGACGAGACTCGCTCGAGGGGGAGCGTGCCCTCGAGCGGGGAGGGACCGCTCGAGGGAAGGGGGGCCCCTCGAACGGGGCGGAATCCGTTTCGAGGAGGGGGTCGCCCCTCGAACGAGGCGGAGCCCGCTCGAGGGGTCTTCTGGACGGGCCGTCTTGGTGGGCTTCCGAGTGTCCGCCGCATAGGCTAAGTCCTGTATGGTTAGTTTCCTGCATGGTTAGGCTTAGCGTGTTTTGATACCGGGATTAAGTGAGGATTCCCCGTTGTTTAAGGGGACCCCTAGGGCGGTCCCCGACAACGTCCGATATGTCTCAGTCGCCCATCCTCGGGCCAACGGACAAGTCGAGCACGCCAATGGGATGGTGCTCGACGCTCTCAAAAAGCGGCTACATGACGCCGCCAACTCCAAAGGAGGCAAGTGGATCAAGGAACTACCCAATGCACTCTGGGGGCTACGTACTCAGCCCTCCAAGCCAACGGGGCAATCTCCATACTTCCTGGTCTACGGCTCCGAAGCAATCCTCCCTGACGATGTCATGTGGGACTCACCAGTAGTGGAGCACTACGACGAAGGCGTCTCCGAAGACAGCAGACGAGTTGACATCGACGGACTCGAAGAAGCTCGCTGCGGCGCCCTCGTCCAATCAGCAAGGTACCTAGAGGGTATCCGACGCTACCATGATCGCAACGTCAAGGAATGCTCCTTCAACGTCGGTAATCTTGTCCTCCGTCGCATCCAGAACACGGAAGGACTACACAAGCTCAGCTCGCCCTGGGAAGATCCCTTCACAGTTGCAAAGGTGACCGGATCGGGCTCCTACCGCCTCCAGACACTTGAAGGAGAAGACGTCAACAACTCGTGGAACGTCGACCAACTCTGTCGGTTCTACGCCTAGTCTACACGACTACCCTGGGGGCTCAAGTCTACATGACTGCACCAAGACCGCTTCGCTGTAAGCGGCCTCCGGGTCCAGGCACCAGTCTTCGAACTTCTCCTCTCTAGGATCTAGCCCATGCGGCTACTTACGGATCCTGGGTTGCGACGAGCGACAATGGACTCTAGCAGCGGTCTACTGAGAGACCATGTACTCCTAGATCCAGCCTATACGGCTACTTACGGATCTACTGTTGTAAGCGGCTACACGCCCTAGCACTACTTAGCCGTAGGCGGCCTCCGGGTCCTGGCGACTACTCTGTAACTACGGCCCTGGCCATCCAGGTGTACTTCTTCAGTAATACAGTTTGATTATCCATCAACTACTTTACAGTCTCCCTCCCTCAACAGGACTACTAGCGAGTACGACTACTCGCGACGACTCCAGGATGGCACTCCGCACTCATAGATCGCGATAACGAGTACTCATTCATGGAAGTTTTCTTCATTCATACTTAAACAATTTCATTACAATTGTTTATGTACAACCACTGCTACGAGCTAACTATTTCAGGACTACTGGAGATTGAGTTTCTCAGCGACTTGTTCAGCAATGGGCGCCATCTCGCTCCCGGCGGCCTCCGCGTCTCGCTCGTCGGTGCAGTTGGCGGCTAGCCCGCCGGCGACTACGTCCACAGGAGCTTTTGGGAAGTACGACTTCATGAAGGCCAGCACCTAGTTCGGGATCGACTTCGCCAGGTGCTTCACGTAGGTCGCCAGGCAGCTGGGGGCATCCTTCAGCTGGTCCACGAGTGGCGCTATCTTCGGACCACCAGGGTGAGGCACCAGCAGCCTCGCGATGGGGAGCGCGGCTTCCTCGAGTTCTTTGAGCTAAGCCCGCAGCTTCTCGCAGTCCTCGTTCAGCTTCTGCAAGGATTTGTAGTAGTTGACGAGGTCACAATCTGATGCAATACGGAGCTCCATGTGCTTGTCGCACTCGTAAGCAAGCTCCTTATAATCGTACTCTAGTACCTGGCGGGCCTCCTGCTCTCGGTAGAAGAGGTTCTTCATGTCGGGCTCTGAAGCCCTCAGCTAGTCGACGCGAGTCTCAAGCTCTGCAATCAACAAGGCACAGCGGGTCAGACTACTTCAAGGTACTTCCAATAAGTACTCAACAAGACAATGGTGTACCTTTGTTCTTGTTGCGGAGAGACTTGTTCTTCCGCACCAACTCGTCGCTCTTCTCCTGCATGTCCTGGATGTCATTATGATACTTGGTGAAGGCGGCGTCTAGCTTCGACTGCAACGCGGCAGCATGCTTCCGGGACTTCACGAGCTGCTCTTCCAAGGCTTCCGCTTGGAGTACTGTGTCGCCGAACCCTTGAAGCATGTTGGACTTCTGACGGGACCTCCCCGCGACGTCCTGCAACAGACAACAGATATCAACTGGGTACTCAACACTAAAGGATTGACTACTCAAAGGTGTCGACTACTCACCTTCATCCATAGCTTGGCCTGGCGCACTGCCTCCAGGTGACGAGCCACCGTTGCTGGGTCGACCAGATCGTCGATCAGCAGCTCGGCCCCGCCACAACTACCCATTGCGGCCTCGGTCATTGGCGCCGAGCGGATTGGCTCCGCGTCCTGGATCTCCGGCGAGCGGACGACCACTTCCAGAGCGGGTTCTGGCAACGCGTCATCGCCTTCTCCTCCAGTCGCCGCGGCGGCTTCTCCGACGGTCACCTCCATTGGCTCAGAGGCTCCTCCGGCAGCCTCCTGAGTCTCCGGTGCCACCTCTTCAACGGGCACCGCCCACGGGATATCGTTTCCCTCGGCCTCAGCACCTGTCGACAAGAGGACAAGTGTATCAGTCATACCTGGCGACTACGACTACTCTTCGGGGCTAATTGCACCTGAGAGAGTACTCACCTTCAACGACGCTGGCCTCAGGCAACGTAGCCTCAGCGGTCGGCGCCCCGAGCTCTGCCTGAGGGGAGGGAGCGGACTCCTCAGCGGGTGGCACGGCCTCATCTTCCGCCACTGCTGTGGCGGGTTCATCCCCCTCCCAGGACAAGTCCGTCGATTTCCTGCAGAGTACACAAGCCGGTTGTCAATCAAGTACGACTACCACATCCAAAGTACTACTCGGGAAGGATCAATACTTACAAGCTCGACCGGACCACCGTCACGGTTGGGGCGCCGAGGATACTGGCGATGTCGACCAGTCCCGCCTCGGCAGGCGCCTCCTCCTGCGCCTCTGTGGTCTCTGCCTCTTCGCAGCGCGGCGGCGGGATCTGTGCTCCCCTGAGCAACAGGGGGCTGGCGCTCCATCTGCGCCAAGAGCTCTTCTACGGTGGGGGCTGGGCTACGACTACCCCCAGCTGCCTCCGCCACCGTGTCCCAGTCGCCTTCGTCGCCCTGCTCAACGGGCTCGGAAGGTGGCATCTCCTGCAAGCACAGAAACTTCATCGTCAACACAAAAACTCGAGACATCAATACTCGACTACCTTATTCAAGATGGCTTACCTCTCGAGATGTGGTCTCCGTGACCTTCAACTTCTTGGCCACGCGCTTGCGGGCCACATTGCGCGGCTTCCTTGGCGGCGCGGGCAGACTAGCCTCTAGGCTAGCCGGCGGATCCTGAACGAGAGGGATATGAGGCAAGCCAAGACGGCTGAACCTCGACCACAGCTGGAAACGCTCCTGCAGCGTCTCCTCATCGTCGTCCTCATCGGACGTGTCTTCAACGACAACTGTGTCGTCTCCCTTGTGAAGGACCAGATGGCGACTAGAGAGGGGGGGAGTGAATAGGAGCCGGTAAAAATTCTTCCCAAAGAACCCGGCCTATACCCTAGTCAAATCCCGGTCACACACAAGCGATGGATCGAATCGCACACCAATCGCCAAGACAACGAGCTTATGGATCAACCTCTAGCCTTAGGAACGATTCCTTGAAGCACACGCGGAAACACGAGAAAGGAAGGGAGGAATCGAACCAAGAAGCAAAGCTCACAGGCTCTGGCGGACCGTCCCGCCAGGAGGGGCGGACCGTCCGCACTGGCCTCGCGGACCGTCCGCCCGATGCCGCGACCGTCCGCGCCAACCCTGCGGACTGTCCGGCCCTACGCCGCGGACCGTCCGTTAAATCAGATAGAACCAACAGAAGCGACCCGGGAACACGGACCGTCCGCGGGGAGCACGCGGACTGTCCGCCAGGCACCCGCGGACCGTCCGCCCGCCGCTGCGCGGACCGTCCGAAACTCCGTCCAACGAAAACTCAAAGCTGCGACGGATCAAAACGAAGGACGAGCAAGAACACGAAAAACACCTGACGAACACTATTCACGCGGACCGTCCACCTGACCCTCGCGGACCGTCCGCCAGGCACGGACAGAACTGAAAACAGCCCGACCCCGAAAGTCAACTCCCCCAAATCATCATCGGATTTCCCGAACGGTTGAAGCTGTGAAGACAAGGGTTTGGGGACTTGAAAAGCGTCACACAAGGATGCTATAGCCCAAAAATCTTGCCTCCTAACTCCCTAAATCACCGGGAATCGCGAATCCTTTTAGCACCACCGAAAGCTAGAGCACCGAACGAAAACTCACGAATCGAAGTGGTTTCCCGGCGTTTGAGGGAACAAGATCAATCACAAAGATGCCTGAGACATCTATCCATGTTTCCCTCAAAGAAATCCGGGGAGAAACCCACTCAAATCCGCGGAAACGCACCGAGAACAAAAGCACGAAAACAAGCACAAAAGACCACGAAAAACATAACTCCGAATCTTCTATACAAACCAGGAAAGATTCACAAGGTCTAGCATGCCGCCCTAGCATCCATCCCTCTCAACAAATCTCTCATGAAGCTCTCATGCTAGCCTAGAGAAAATGGAAGAAAAATAGCTACGAAAAATGAGAAAGAGGAAGGGGGAAATGAAACCCTAAGTCCCGGAGAGAAAGCCACTCACACACCCTTATGGCTTATATATCGGGTCCCGCCGGAGTGGTAAATGACTCGATTACCCCAAACTTAACTACTGGCGATACAACCCACGCAGGGGCATTTAGGTAATGTTTGTGGGTCTTGCCATTGGACGGCCACGCCTTTGCCGCACCCCGCATCCTCCCGACGCAAGCCATGCGATCCCGCCGCGTGTCCTCCGCCTCGAAGCTTCCCGACATGCCCGGATCCCGTCTCCGTCGTGTTGGGCCCTCGGACTTGGTTTTGAGGCCCAAACCAAGAAACCGTCTGCCGATGGTTTTGTGGGCAAACCACCAAACCCCGCGTGCTCGGTCCGACCTCCCGCCAAACCACTTGACTTGACTGTCACCGTGCACCGGCTCGCTTGTCCATGACTTCGTCTTGCTTGTGTCGCCACCATGTGACCCGCACCCAGTCCCGCTGTCCACCGGGTCCCTCGAACCGAGCCTACTTGTCTCTCCATCTCCCGGAGGCCCCTCAAGGCTGAAGACCTTTCGCGCCCGTTCTTCACCTGCAACAACACGAACTAGGCTGCAGCCTACACCTGCGCACTAAGCCAAGAGTCAGTCCAACACCCGTTGTCAATCACTCATCACTGAGGAGCGGTCATCCATCGACCACTGGGACGCTCCTGGTCCTCAATCTCCCCCTTGATGAGTGCATTGACAACACACAACGCGAAATGAAATTCAGAGAGAGAAAGAAAGGAAGAAGAAAGAAAAACAAAGAAACTCAACTCATGACCAAAACCGAAGAAAGGCGAAGAAAGGTCACAAGCCAAGCAAAGCACAAACTCCACACCGAAAACAGCAAGAAAGCTCCCCCTGAACAAATGCAAGCTCCCCCTAAACATGTGGATGCAAACTTCCAAATTTTAGCTCACCTCTTCTGAATTTTCATTAAGCTCACCTCTTCTCCCCCTTGTTGACAATGTATGAATCAAGGTGAAAATGCAGAAATGCAAAACAAAGCGTATAAACATCTACATGAGCTTCTCAAATAGGCCAAATCTAGTGTCAAAGGCTAAAAATGAGACAAAGATCACACATATGAATCATAGCATAGTCAACGCATTGCCACAAGTAATATATGAAAATACAAGCATGTGACAAAGCAGAATTTTAAGATTTAAGTAATTTTACCAAAAGAAGGCTCGCTTCACATGTAAAAGCCTATCCATGTCACACTTGAGCCACAAACATGCATACCATTCAAAGATCATACAAGGATATCAAATTCTCAGCAAAAGATCATGGCAAACACCCATAAAGCAAAGCATGTCATGTCAAAGCTCATGAGCCATGTGTCCACTTCGGGGAGACTTCTCCACTGGTGAACATCATGCAACATGTTTTGCACCCATATGTGAAAGATAAGACATTTTAAGCATAGACATGATGGATGGAGCATTTTTCAAGAAATATACACTTCTTTTCAAGATTAAATCATTTCATGGTACATGAAGTGCCTTTGCGGCAAAAAGAAGCTTATGCTCCCCCATGAATGCAACATAGGCTAAACATTCACAATGATATTCGGCCTTTGTCCCAAATGCAAGAACAAGGCATCCAAGCACAATCTAAGCATGAAAAGCACATTTAGACCAAACTGTGACATGGATACACAACTACACACGAGTGGAGCATATTTCATCAAAAATTAGTCAAGATTAGCATTTATTTCAAAAAGGGCTATCTCACCACACATATATCTCAAATATTCCAAGAGCATAGCCTCACATCACCATTTCTCCACACATATGACCAATATCTCACAAATAGCCAAAGAAACTCAAATATGGCATATGAAAAAAGCTCATCATCCTAAAATGCAATATGATACAAATGCAACATGATATATGACAAGATGGCTATCCTACCATGGTTTGTACATCAAGCAAAGCATGTATATACATCAAAGTAAAACATGGTATGATACATATGATACAAAAAGGAAATCCCCCAAGGATCAACTAGAAAGGGCAACAAACCCCAAGTTCCCCCCGCAAGCGCACAAATGTAGCTTGGTCGAGAGGCTTTGTAAAGATATCGGCTAGCTGATCTTGGGTAGGGACATGGCTCAACACAATGGTTCCTTTTTCCACATTGTCCCTCAATAAATGATACTTCACTTCTATGTGTTTGGTTCTAGAGTGAAGCACTGGGTTTTTGGCTACACTTATGGCACTGGTGCTATCACAAAGAAGTGGGATCTGGGTGCACTCCTCACCAAAGTCTCTCAAAGTGTATGAAATCCACAACAGCTGGGAACAACAACTCGCGGCTGCAACATACTCCGCCTCGGTGGTAGACTGAGCTACAATAGATCGCTTGCGGGAAGACCATGAGACCAACGAAGACCCAAGAAACTCGGCAAGTACCGAAGTAGACTTCCTCTCGACTCGACAACCAGCAAAATCCGCATCGGAAAAACCATGAAGAGAAAGAGTCGAGGAGGACGAATACCAAAGGCCAAGACCGGGGCGACCGTAGGTACCGAAAATCCTCTTGACGGCCTGTCGATGTGATGTCCTCGGTGAAGCCTGAAAATGAGCGCACAGACACACGCTGAACTGTATGTCTGGCCTCGTCGCCGTCAAGTAGAGGAGGGAGCCGATCATGCTCCTGTACTCCCGCCGGTCCACTGGTTCTCCGTCCTCGTCCGCATCCAAAGTAGCCGTACTCCCCATGGGAGTCGACATCGGCTTCACATCTTGCATCTGGAACTTCCTCACCATGTCTTTCGTGTACTTGGTCTGGTGCACGAATGTTCCATCCTTCACTTGCTTGATCTGCAGCCCGAGAAAATACTGCAACTCGCCCATCATGCTCTTCTCGAACTCCCTGCTCATCTCATTTGCAAACTTGGCGACAAGGTTATGTGACGAGCCACCAAAGACAATATCGTCCACGTATATCTGAACAATCAACAAGTCATTTCCATGCTTGAGGAGAAACAAGATCCTATCCACGGTACCCATCACAAACCCTCTGCTCAACAGAAAACCTCTCAATCTCCCATACCAAGCACGGGGCGCCTGTTTCAACCCATACAGAGCCCTTTTCAACCTGTACACCCTGTGTGGGTACAGCTCGCTTTCAAACCCAGGTGGCTGCTTCACATACACCTCCTCCTCTATGACCCCATTCAGAAAAGCACTCTTCACATCCATCTGAAACAACTTGAGCCCTTTAGCCACGGCAAAGGCTAGAAGGATTCGAATTGCCTCAAGACGGGCCACGGGAGCAAAGGTCTCCTCATAGTCGATCCCCTCCTTCTGACTAAACCCCTGAGCAACAAGTCTGGACTTGTTCCTCACAACCATCCCATTCTCTCCCTCTTTGTTCTTCCAAACCCACTTGGTTCCTATGGGATGGCAGTTTGGAGGTGGTTCAACTAACTCCCATACCTGGTTCCTCTCAAAGTTTTCCAACTCCTCATGCATAGAATTGACCCAGTTTGCATCAGATAAAGCATGTCCAATGTCCTTGGGCTCAAAGGTGGCAACAAAAGCAGCATGAGCAAAATGAGAGGAATTTCTGGACCTTGACCGTGTAGTGCGTTCGTCGATGTTCCCAATGATCTTCGATAGGGGATGCACTTCTTGAATCCGCCGGGGAGCCTCACGCCTCGAGACTACCTCCCCCTCAACTTCAGCTTCTCTCGCCTGGTCCTCTTGTCGCACCGTCGTTGTCCATGAAGTAGACGGTCCACGCTCCGTAGTGGTCGTAGGAGAGGTAGTGGGTACACACTCAGCTTCAGGCGCATGGTTCTCTCCATCATCATCTCCAACTTCATCCTTCTCCTCTTCAAAGAGGTCCTCGGCCATCTCTTCATCACCTGCACATTCAAAGCCAAGAGAGGTACATGGCATTGTCTTGTCGAAGGTTACCTCGCAAGTCTCCATGATTTTGTTAGTCTCAAGGTTAAGCACCCTATAGGCTCTAGAGTGGTTAGCATATCCAAAGAAAATACCATCACTAGACCTAGCCTCAAACTTGTCGAGTTTTCCCTTCTTAAGAATAAAGTACTTGCAGCCAAAGACTCGGAAGTGACTCACCTTGGGTGCCCGACCATGCATAAGCTCATAACAGGTCTTCTTCTTGAAAGCTTGCAATGAAATCCTGTTAGAGACATGACAAGCCGTATTGACCGCCTCAGCCCAATACCTCCTAGGAGTCCTGTGCTCATCGAGCATCGTCCTAGCCATCTCACAAAGAGTCCGATTTTTCCTTTCCACGACTCCATTTTGAGGGGGCACATAAGGGGTCGAATACTGATGTTCAAGACCTAGATCACGACAAAAGGCATCAAAACGAGAGTTCTTGAACTCTGAGCCATTATCACTACGGATAGCTCGAATAGCATTCCCATGCCTCTCATTTTTCAACCTCACGATCAGATCTCGAACAAAGCTAAATGTCTCACTCTTATCTTCCAAGAAAAACACCCAAGCATAGCGAGAGTAATCGTCCACCACAACAAGGACGTACCACTTCCCACCCACCGAGCGAACTCGAGCTGGCCCAACAAGGTCCATGTGCAACAGCTCTGTCGGACGCTCGGTCATGACATCGGTCAGGGGTGGATGGGGAGTGGCTACCATCTTACCATGCCTACACGGAGCACAAACCAAATCCTTCTCAAGCTTCAACTTCGGCAATCCTCGGACAAGGTCAAGACCACTCAAGCGGGAAACCAAATCAAAGCTCAAGTGTCCCAACCGCCTATGCCATTTCCACAAATCGAAGAAGGACCGGCCATCAAACAACGAGCAGGACCCAAAGAATGAGAGAAATCAGCCCTGAAAATCTAACCCTCGGGGATGATCATACAGACAAGATCACCTCGAGAATCAAGCAAACGAGACTCGCCAGACTTGAAACGCACCTCAAAACCCTCATCAAGCAACTGAGGAAACCGAAAGCAAATTGAAACCCAAAGACTTCACAAGAGCCACTCTCTTCAACGTTACCTTGTCACTCACATGCACAACACCCTCCGAAAGCACCCTTCCTCGTCCATTGTCCCCAAATGTGATGTACAACTTTTCCTTCACTGGGTGAGGCTGGAGAACCACTTCTTATCTCCGGTCATGTGTCGAGAACACCCGGAGTCAATCAACCAAATGTCCTCCAAGCCTCCTGCCTGTTGTCAGAAACAAGAACGAGAATGAGCTAACGACTCGACACTGGGGTTAGCACAAAGAAAGTTAAACCAGTGTCGAGCCATCTGCTCAAAAGAGGGGTTAGCAAACATCATTCCCTTGCCACCAAACTTCCCATGTCCCATGGGAGGAGTACGAGCACCACGAGGGGGAAAACGTGGTTCGTAGTTCCTCTGGAACCCAAAGCTGCGATCATCTCCCCTAAACCCGTATTGAGGACGAGTAGGGGGACGTCCAGCAAAACCGCCACGAGCCCGACCAAATCTCTCACCAGCACGCACACCATCATCTCTCCTAGCAAACCTGCCAACACTCCTCACACTTCCCACACCCTGTGGAAGTGGTACTCTAGGCTCAGGAATACCATGAGGCTGACGATACCTGTCCTGGTTTTCTTGCTCCCTAGCAAGCCTCTCATCCCTCTTCCTCTTGTAGCAAAACTCTGCAAGATGCCTCTCCTTGCCACAATACTCACACCTGAAGGGGATGGGTTTTGATTTTGGCTCTGGCTTCTCACTAGGCTTCACACCCTTCTCACTCACAAACTTCACAGGTTTCTTGAGGTCATTTGTCTTGAGTGGGAATTTGGATGGATCTTGGGTTGTGTCAAGCTTGTTGCAAAGGTGGTTGGGCTTTGGTGTGAAAGAGTTCTTGGGTGCTTTTGGAAGTGGGACTTGGATGTCTCCGATCACCTCAAACTCGGGGTTAGACTCAACACACTTCTCATACACACTCTCCCCCCCTGTTCTCTCCCACTTTCTCACCCAACTTTTCAAACCCCAAACCACGACCATCGCCTCTCTTGAACTCCTCAATCATGATTTTCAATTGAGGTTCCCGCCCGTACAACCAACCCAACACCTTCCTCAAATAGTCATTCTCCTCATAGATGACATCCAAACGGGAAGTAAGTTCAAGATTGCGCAAAGTAACTTCATCACAGCTAGTGCATGCATTGACAACAGGAGATTCAAAGAAGCTTCCAAAGAGCTAATAGTAGAACGAGCATCAACAAGCTTAGCATGCATAGTAGGACATGATTTACAAGCACCAAGCAAAGTAGGTCTAGCCTTAAGCTCATCATACTCAGTCCTAAGAACATCTAGTTTAGCCAAAGTGGAAGAATTCTTCTCATTAAGCAACTTGATCTCATTCAACCATGCATCACACTCAAGACATTCAACATCATCAGGAGTAGTAGGAGCAAGTTTCGAAGAGTCATTCTCAAGTTTCAATTCAAGCAATTTCGACTCTAACTCTCCTACTTTCTCACTAGCATTCCCAAGTTGAGCCCTAAGATCTTTCCTCATCTTTTTCGCGTCTCTTAGCACACTATCACGGTTGTCAATCAAGCCATTCAACCTAGCGATCTCAGCAAGCAAAGAGTCAGGGTCACGATTTACCTCATCCTCCGAGTTGGAGTCGCTGTCTTCCTTGTCGCTCTTCTTGCTGCTCGAGCTATGTGCCATGCCACAAAAGCCTTCAAGCGCCATACAGCTCAACCCACTGAGGTTTCGGCTTGCACTCTTCTTGCCCTTGCGCCTCCCGGCTCTTCATCTTCGCTGCTTGAGCTTGACTACTCGTCGCTTGAGCTTGAGTCGACGTCGCTCGCACCGGCCACCATCGCTCTTGCCTTGTTCTTCTTGTAGCCGCTCTTGCTCGGTCGCCGCTTGTCCTTATCCTTGCTCTTGGACTTGTTGAAGTGCTTGCCCTTGGGGGAGTACTTTTCTTCACGCCTCGGGTGCGCCTTGTACTCGTTCACCTTGTACTTGTTCTCCTCCGTTTCCGGGCACTCGGCGATGAAGTGGCCTCGCTTGCCACACTTGTAGCACGTCCCTGAGCTCCGCCTTGCATTCCTCCGACTCTCGTGTAGTCGATCAAACCTTCTTGAGAGCAAGGCCAGCTCCTCCTCGCCCAGCACATCAAACTCCTCATCTGGAATAGACATGAGAGAAGACAAGGAAAACTGTCGACAGGAAGGGTTAGATTTGCCCTTTGATCCGCCCACAAGAGCAAGACTATGGTCAGTCGAGCCCTCATGCTTGGATTGCAACTTCCTGTCAACCTCAGCCGACTTGAGCTTAGAAAAGAGGTCATCCAACTCAATAGTCAAATACGCCCGGACTCCTTGATGGCCTCAACCTTAGCACTCCAAACATTTGGGTCCAAGACATGCAAGAGCTTCAAAGCTCGATCATGCTCGGTGTAAGGAAAATCC
Source organism: Cenchrus americanus (assembly GCA_947561735.1). Classification (NCBI taxonomy): domain Eukaryota; kingdom Viridiplantae; phylum Streptophyta; class Magnoliopsida; order Poales; family Poaceae; genus Cenchrus; species Cenchrus americanus. The sequence goes on from OX387240.1 coordinate 97,856,172, forward strand.
TCAACATTAGCTTTCATGTTGTTCACGATGGCGGTGAACCTGCGAAACATCGCATCAATGTCCTCACCGGGAAGTGGAGTGAAATTCTCATATTGCATCCGGTAAGAGACAAAGAGGCGAGCCTTCACATGGTTATCACCACCGTGAGCAACCAACAACTTCTCCCAAATTTGCCAAGCAAGATTCAAATGGCGAACACGCTCAAACTCAGGATCACACAAGCTTCGGACCAAGTGATCAACGGCTTTTGCATTAGCCTCATACTTGGCCTTAGCACCGGCATCGGTCACCATAAGAGTATGGATGTTGACCGGAATAGCATAGGTCTTGTCAAGCACAATGAAATCCAACGACTTCCCACGAAGAAAGATCATCATACGAGCCGCCCACTTGTGGTAACCCTTGCCATCGAAGTGCGGCGGACCGCCCCGCTCAACGTACGCCATCTTAGGATTCGAGACTTGTCAAAGTCGCAAAGAATCGGGCACCAAGCTCTGATACCAATTGAAGGATCAGATGGCGACTAGAGAGGGGGGGAGTGAATAGGAGCCGGTAAAAATTCTTCCCAAAGAACCCGGCCTATACCCTAGTCAAATCCCGGTCACACACAAGCGATGGATCGAATCGCACACCAATCGCCAAGACAACGAGGTTATGGATCAACCTCTAGCCATAGGAACGATTCATTGAAGCACACGCGGAAACACGAGAAAGGAAGGGAGGAATCGAACCAAGAAGAAAAGCTCACAGGCTCTGGCGGACCGTCCGGCCAGGAGGGGCGGACCGTCCGCACTGGCCTCGCGGACCGTCCGGCCCGATGCCGCGGACCGTCCACGCCAACCCCGCGGACCGTCCGGCCCGACGCCGCGGACCGTCCGTTAAATCACACAGAACCAATAGAAGCGACCCGGGAACACGGACCGTCCGCGGGGAGCACGCGGACTGTCTGCCAGGCACCCGCAGACCGTCCGCCCGCTGCTGCGGACCGTCCGAAACTCCGTCCAACAAAAACTCAAAGCTGTGACGGATCGAAACGAAGGACGAGCAAGAACATGAAGAACACCTGACGAACACTGTTCACGAGGACCGTCTGCCTGACCCTCGCGGACCGTCCGCCAGGCACGGACAGAACTGAAAACAGCCCGACCCCGAAAGTCAACTCCCCCAAATCATCATCGGATTTCCCAAACGGTTGAAGCTGTGAAGACAAGGGTTTGGGGACTTGAAAAGCGTCACACAAGGATGCTATAGCCCAAAAATCTTGCCTCCTAACTCCCTAAATCACCGGGAATTGCGAATCCTTTGAGCACCACCGAAAGCTAGAGCACCGAACGAAAACTCACGAATCGAAGTGGTTTCCCGGCGTTTGAGGGAACAAGATCAATCACAAAGATGCCTGAGACATCTATCCATGTTTCCCTCAAAGAAATCCGGGGAGAAACCCACTCAAATCCGCGGAAACGCACGGAGAACAAAAGCACGAAAACAAGCACAAAAGACCACGAAAAACATAACTCTGAATCTTCTATACAAACCAGGAAAGATTCACAAGGTCTAGCATGCCGCCCTAGCATCCATCCCTCTCAACAAATCTCTCATGAAGCTCTCATTCCAGTCTAGAGAAAATGGAAGAAAAATAGCTACGAAAAATGAGAAAGAGGAAGGGGGAAATGAAACCCTAAGTCCCGGAGAGAGAGAGCCACTCACACACCCTTATGGCTTATATATCGGGTCCCGCCAGAGTGGTAAATGACTCGACTACCCCTAACTTAACTACTGGCAATACAACCCACGCAGGGGCATTTAGGTAATGTTTGTGGGTCTTGCCATCGGACGGCCACGCCTTTGTCGCACCCCGCGTCCTCCCGACGCAAGCCATGCGATCCCGCCGCGTGTCCTCCGCCTCGAAGCTTCCCGACACGCCCGGATCCCGTCTCCGTCGTGTTAGGCCCTCGGACTTGGTTTTGAGGCCCAAACCAAGAAACCGTCCGCCGATGGTTTTGTGGGCAAACCACCAAACCCCACGTGCTCGGTCCGGCCTCCCGCCAAACCACTTGACTTGACCGCCACCGTGCACCGGCTCGCTTGTCCACGACTTCGTTTTGCTTGTGTCGCCACCATGTGACCCGCACCCAGTCCCGCTGTCCACCGGGTCCCTCGAACCGAGCCTACTTGTCTCTCCATCTCCCGGAGGCCCCTCTAGGCTGAAGACCTTTCGCGCCCGTTCTTCACCTGCAACAACACGAACTAGGCCGCAGCCTACACCTACGCACTAAGCCAAGAGTCAGTCCAACACCCGTTGTCAATCACTCATCACTGAGGAGCGGTCATCCATCGACCACTGGGACGCTCCTGGTCCTCACCTTGCCAACTTGGCCTTCCCTTCCTCTGGGACCTCGACCAGCTGAGGAGGCGACGCCGGCTCGGAGACGAACTTCGCCAAGTCATCCTGCAAGAAGCACAACTCATCAGTGCGACTACTCTTATGTAATGAGTACTCGACAATGGATGCGGCTACTGACCTCTTTTGGTGGGCGCGGGGCGGAGAACTCTGGTACTGGGCACGGTGTGTACGCCGGCATATCTTTGAAGATTCTGCCCAGCCTATCAACAATGTCATCATTGTCGACTTCATCTCCAGGCATCCGCGACGTGTCATCGTCGCCGGTGTACTCGTACCCTAGGGTGTCGCGGGCCATCAGCGGCTGCACCCTTCGCTTCATGAAGCTGAAGGCCACATGTTCGGCCCTCAGCCCGGCTTCCCTCAGCGCCTTGATCTTCGTCAACAGCTCAGGCAATTGAAGACCTTCTTGCATCGTCGGCTCCGAGTTCCACCATGGCCGGTGCTTGGGCTGCTTCCCGCTTGGCTTCGGCAGCTCCGCGTGGTGGTTCGTGACGTAGAACCACTTCTCCTTCCAATCTTGATTGGAATCTATCAACTTGTAGGAGAGGTACTGCTTTGTCGCGTCCTCCCTCATCTGGATCCCCGCTCCTCCGACTACTCGGGGATTGCTGGCGCTGGGTTGAGGCTTCACCCGGAAGAACTTCCGGAACAAGATCCAATGGGGCTTGATCCCCAAGAAGGCTTCGCAAAAATGTACAAAGACGGCGGTGTGGAAGATACCGTTGGGGTTCAGGTTGAGGTACTCGATGTCGTAGTACCCCAGCAACCCTTCGAAGAAGTCGCTGGTAGGGAGGGCCAGTCCGCGCTCCGCGAACCGGGTGAACATCAGGATCTCGTCTGGATTCTACTCCATGGGGTACGGATCCCCTGTCGCGGCTCTCCACATGTCCACCTCCATCTCCCGCAGGAACCCACTGTTGAGAAGGGCCAGCAGGTCTTCGGTCTTGGCCTTGGACTTTTTCCACTCGCGATTTGGATCTGGCCGGGGCAGAGACACCGGCGGCGATGTCCCCGCAGCAGATCCGGCGGCCTCTTCACGGGCCCTCTTCTTCCCACCGGCGGCCTTCGCGGTCTCTTCACGGGCCCTCTTCTTCCCACCGGCGGGCTTCATTCTCCAGGTGCACGGTGTCTTCACGCGCATTCGCTCGGGGGCTACAGTGGTGGCTTCCTACGGCGGCGCATTCGGATCTACGCTCTTTTCAATAGCGGCGGTGCGCACCAGTAGTGATTCCTGGCTAGATCTGCTAGGAATGGCTGCAGCTGCGTAGGGTGAAAAACCCTAAGGGTTTTGGCTTCTATTTATATCAACGCGGCCCCTCCAACGGCCGGATGGATAAGTCTGCGCTCAGCTGACTCAGTGGTGGCGCGTGACCTTTCAACTTCTACTAGTCGATGTGTCTCACCTCTGGGGCTCGACTACTTCTACTCGACTTCCTGGGAGCGACAAGACTCAAGAGCAACTCAGGACACATTCTACAAGATGACCCTTCAATTCGAGAGGAAGTACTCGACTCAAGGCTCGGGGGCTCCGTGCCACGTGTCCTTCGGTTTTTTCTCCGGATTTTTCGGGATATTCTTGCCAAAACTTCAGATGGACCCTCAGCCAAAGTCTACAACTCAACCTAAGGCTCGGGGGCTACTCCATATGAAGTGCGATTTTGCAATCGCACTTCCGTATCAGTTTCAGCTTCAAGACAGCATGGGCATTGTTGAAGACCTTCAAGAGCGGCGCTCGAGGACACTTGGGACTACTCGAGAAGACTTCAGGGTTGTTCAGATGTCAACTGGAGTACATTCCAGCCTCGGGATGCTTCGACTACTCTTGAGGGCTTTTGACTTGTAGTACTCAGGGACGCTTGAGGACTACTCGTTAAGGCCGTCAAGACTACTTGAAGCTATCCTTCTCGACTACAAAGTACTCGGGGGCTTGTCGTATGGACCTCCCTGGGCCCACTACCTCGGTGGGTACCACGACCGACTACTCGGTGGGCCCTTGGGACTACCCGACTTGCGCTGCACAAAACCCTAGACGTTTTGACTTGTAGTACTAATGGCGTGAAGCACAAGGACTACAGAGGAGAAGTACTCGGTTAGGAAGCTGTACATGTCCTGCACTGTATGAAGGACTCCTAGACGTACTCGACTAGTACTCTCTCCCTGAACCGACTTGTAACCCTGCCTCCCGGACTATATAAGGCGAGGCAGGGACCCCTCTCTCCCGGATCTCATCTCACGGTGTAAGATTGCATCATCTTGTAATCTTACCCAATCAATCCAGAGCTACGCATCATACAGGACGTAGGGTATTACACACCTCGCGGCCCGAAACTGTCTAAATTGTGTGCCACGTGTCTCTTCCTTCGAGTTACCGATCTCGGCGAGGCTACATTCATCTACTTCGGGTACTCCCCTTAGTAGGTTGCCGGTCTAAAACACCGACATATACTTTCCAAAAAGTGAAAAGAATTAAAAATGCATTTTCCTTATTTATTTAATCTTTAATCTTTAAAGGCCCTTAAACCTTTTTAATAAGCAATAAATCACTAGAATTTTAAAGAAATGTTTCTTAAACATAACAATACCCATACTGAACCACTGGACCCACATGCAAGGCTTGGAAGCTAGAAAATAAAATACTTTGGAAAATAACAAAGACTAGCTAGTGAATCAATTTAAATGCATAAAAAAATAAATAAGCATTAAAATGCTCCAATCTTTCTCATTCATGTCCTCTGGTCCTAAAAAAACTTAAACAACCAGCAAGTGTACCTAGAATCTCTACTGAACTTGCTTTACTAATTTACAAAGGAAAACATGCACAAAATAAGAATAAATATTTCTGATAAACCAAAAATCATGATTAATTCACCAGAGGTGCGTTTCGACATAAAAAAATAACATGCAGAAGCTAGGCACAAAAACTTAATTATTTTTAGCTACAAAAATCATTTGGATAGATTCTGCAGAAATGGAAAACAATTTTTATAAAAAGATTTACAATATAACTTTGTGAAATTTTTGGTACAGGATCTAGGAATGTCATGAAACACAACATATCCAAAATTTAGATACAGAGGACTTATGGATTTTGAGATATAGCAGATCTAGGGTTTTCACATTTCTATTTTTCGTGCCAAAAATATTAGGAAACAGCTCAGGCAGGAATAACAAAAGTTGTAGGATTTTTCACAACAAATCGAACAAAATTGGTTTTGTATTTTTCTGATTTATCTACGATTGTCTACGAATTTTCAAAGTTTCAGCAAATCTAGAAGAGACCGATTTACGAACAGACCCTCGAATCTCGCAGACAGGCCCTCGGCACGAAAATTTAAATTGCAATTGGGTCCCTGGCGCCATGGCCGGCGGTGCGAGCTCAATTCCGGCGAGGGGAAGGCTCGGCTCGGCCGGGAGAGGGTGGGGGAGTGCTTAGGGGCTCACCTACGACCGATTCCGGGGGTTGGACGGCTCTGAGGGCGTGCCGGCGAGGGGGCTCGGCGGCACCAGCCTCCAGTGGCCGCAACAAGCTCGCCTCCGGCAAAGCTACGGCGAGGCCGGGCCAATACGCGGCACTGGAGGCTCCAGGGGATCCTAGTGAAGGCGGCTAGGGTGCCACATGGCTACGGGAAAGAGCAGGAGGGCGAGCTCGCCGTGGAGGCGCTAATGGCGGACGACGACGTCGGCCTGTGCGTGGGACAGTGGGCAGCTTTTATAGCAGGCCGGCTCCATGGCTTGCGCGTCGAAGCAAGAGCTCGCCGTTACTCCGCAGTACGGCGACGGGCCTCGGTAGGTGCGCTCAGCAGGAGGTCGGGCGACGGACCGCTGGGCGACGCGCGGCGGCCGTACGGCGCGACTCGCGCTCCTAGGCGATGGCTCGCGCTCCGAGGTGACTAGCGCGAAGGGGACCGACGACCCGTGCCTCGAGGCGGTGGGCGGCGAGCCGGCATGGACGCCGAGGCGACGGAGCGCGCAGTCCACGGCGCAGGACGCCAGGCAGCTCGTCGGCGCTCTGGCGGCGCTCTAGAGCGCGGCCATGCTGTTTTCCAGCCGGTCAACACGACTTTGACTGCGTGTTTCTCCAAAAAGTTGAACTGTGCGAAAAAACGATAGATACGAAAGTTGTAGATGAGACATCTCTCTACAACATTTGCAAAGGTCTTCCTATGTTTTTTCTCGACGGTTTGAGCAGGAACGCCAAGCAAAGTTGGGGTTCTGCAGAGTGCTGATGAACAGTGAAAACTGCAGTTGACCAAGTTTTTCACCCTTTTCCTCTTAAAATTTGAAATGCCATCCAACATGAAAGTTGTGTTCCTCAAAAAACTGAACAACTTTTATATTGGTAGAATTTGAAGTGTTTAGGTGAAATCTGGAGAACGCGGCAAAAGTTCCGGAAGACATTCGCTGACGTCAGGGTTTAAGCGGGGTTTGACCGTGCCTTTGACCAAGGGTTGACCACAAGGGTGTGTTGACTTGGTCAAGGGGTTCAATAGGGTTTGTTGGCGAGGTTTTCGAGGTGATGACCCAGGTTGACCAAGGTTTGACCAACGTTAGCAGGTTTAACTCAGCTGATTCGGTCATTAGCGTTAATGACGCTAATTAAAAACCTGGGGCGTCACATGCACATATGCATGCTCCCCCTATGCCAAAGCACACTCCCCCTAAACCAATGCAACATGGGAATGCAACAAAGAGCAAAATCCTGCTCACTTTGCCCAGGGCGGTTAGACCGCCTGCACCGGGCGGTTAGACAACCTGCCAGTCATCTGACCGCCAGGGGGGCGGTTAGACCGCCCCATGAGACCGGTCCTGCACCAAACTTTTTCAAAAACTACCCGAACCAATTGGAACACTTTCCAAATGCTCCCAGGTGCCCAAAACATGCACAAACTTCTCCCCCTTATTGACAATGCATGAATCAAGGCAAAATGCAAAAAGTTTCAACATATAGCTTCTCAAATATACAAAATTCATCACAAGGTGCTACACATGTCCAAATGAGCAAGTTAGATACTCTACAGGTTCATAGAATTGAGCAATTTTGCGAAAATGTACTCTCTCATGAGCAAAGTCCTAGATATGAGCAAAACATGTCACAATGGCCAAGCCACACAAACTTCATGCTAGGACAACCATTCTAATCATAAGGCCATCACAAACACCCGCAAGCACCTCATGTCATGTCAAAGCCACCGAGCCGTGTGCCTACTTCTATATATGAGACTTCTCATTGGTAGGCATCATGCAACGGTTTAGCACCCAAAGCAAATTTAAAGTTAGTACATATGACATGGGAGCACATTTTCCAAGCAATTTACAATTCATTTTCAGATCCATATTTGGTACATGAAATGTCTTCACGACAAAAAGGAACTTATGCCCCTCCACAAGATAAAGCAAGAGGGCTAAACATTCATGATGGCAAATGAGCCTTTGGCCCCATAAGATCAAAATTAGCTATCCAACCACAAATTAAGTATAACCAAGCCACTAAAACATGTCAAGATCATATAAAGGCATTTACACACAAGAGAGCATATATGTGACATTTTTCAAAAACATAGCCATCAACCATGGATTATAAATCAAGATCATCAAGAGATAAGCCAAACTAACCATGGCATACCAAACTATCTCACACGATCATAGATAGCACATCATGGTGAACAATGTATATAGGAGAAGCTTTTCCTAAAACAATGCATATGATACAAAATGCATGCAACCTAAGATACAAAGATGTCTATACATCATGTTACATATGCCATGCCAAATGCAAGAAATGCATAAAGGAAAGCTATACATATGCTACAAAGGAGCTCCCACACACCAACTCAAGAAATCAAACAAACACCAAGCTCCCCCCGCAAGCGAGTGAAAGATGCTTGATCTAGGGGTTTGGTGAAAATATCGGCTAGTTGGTCATGTGTGGGTACATGGATCAAGGTTATCTTCCCTTTCTCTACATTGTCTCTCAGAAAATGGTATCTCACTTCTATGTGCTTGGTTTTGGAATGGAGCACTGGGTTCTTTGCAACGCTTATGGCACTTGTGCTATCACATTGAAGTGGGACATGGGTATACTCCTCACCAAAGTCACTCATGGTGTATGTGATCCAAAGGAGCTGAGAGCAACAACTAGCTGCGGCAACATACTCTGCCTCGGTAGTGGATTGAGCAACACTCGACTGTTTGCGGGAAGACCAAGACACCAAAGAAGATCCCAAAAATTGGCAAGTTCCAGAAGTGGACTTCCTATCCAACCGACACCTGGCAAAATCCGCGTCTGAGAAACCATGAAGAGCCAAAGAAGAAGACGCGGAGTACCAAAGGCCGATGTCGGGAGTGTGACGCAAATACCTGAATATGCTCTTGACCGCTTGCCGATGCGAAGTCCTTGGAGACGCTTGAAAACGAGCGCACAGACATACCGAGAACTGGATGTCCGGCCTCGTTGCCGTCAAGTAGAGGAGTGATCTGATCATGCTCCGGTACTCCTTCTGGTCCACGTGTTCACCTTCCTCATCCACATCAAGAGCTGTAGTCATACTCATAGGCGTCGTCATGGCCTTGGAATCCACCATCTTGAATTTCCTCACAATGTCCTTGGTGTACTTAGCTTGGTGCACAAATGTTCCTTCCTTTGATTGCTTGATTTGTAGCCTGAGGAAGAACTGCAACTCACCCATCATGCTCATCTCAAATTCCCTGCTCATATCATTTGCAAACCTTGCAACAAGAGAGTTAGATGAGCCACCAAAGATAATATCATCCACGTACACCTGCACAATCAGGATATCTCTGTCCTGCCTGAGTAGAAACAAAATCTGATCGACCTTTCCCATCTTAAACCCTCGCTCAAACAGGAACCCCCTCAACCTACCATACCAAGCTTTAGGTGCCTGTTTCAACCCATACAATGCCTTCCTCAACTTGTACACCCGGTGAGGGTACTTCTCACGCTCAAACCTCGGTGGCTGCCTCACTGAAGTGTCCCCTCATCAGAGGTGACTAAATGTGACACAAATACCAGTCCCAGGAGGCTGGCAACACATTTATTACAATAGGTGGATCAGTCTTTTACATCACGGTGGCATAGTGGGCACAGGAGTGCCAATGCCATAAGGAACAACACAAACACTAAAGACCAAACTACAATAGCGAAGGCTTCCAAAGCCTCATCAGAGTACCACACCATGGAAGCGCTCTGTGGAGGCCCTGAGTACACAGGCACGGTTGGGTGTAGGGCAGCGACCTACTCGACGTCTTTGGGAACGAAGTCGGGATCCTCCTCTGAAAAACAGTTAGTTAAGCAAGGGTGAGCACAAACGTACTCAACAAGTTCAACCCCACCCACAGAGGGGCTTATAAGCAGATCATGCACATGATATATAACAAGGAACAGGTTAAGGTTTATTTGAAAACTCATTTACTCATGCAGGGGTTCATTTTAAAAAAACGTTTTCGCAAACCAATTTTACAACCCAAGTGACTCAGTTGTTTTAAGAAAAACCACTGTGTAACTACCGGACTCCCCGTCCGCAGTAGCCCAGGCACACAGCCACACACTTAACCCGAAAGACAACTCACGCCAAGAAACTTCCCAACCCAAACACTAGTTTTTGTGACCACACCGTGACTCGTCCAATGCCGTGGACACGGCTATTCGAATAGGTTTGACACTCTGCAGAGGTTGTACATCTTTATCAACAAGTAGGGTACCGCCACACGAACACCTTAGTGTCGGTGTGGATCCTATCAAAGCCATTACCCACCTTAGCTAACCCTACGAGCCACCACGGGAGCAACCAAGCTCCGTCTCGGGCTCCTGCTCGCAGTACTTGGTTCCAAGCTCCGTCTCGGGATACCCTCCTTCGTTCACTCCGTCGGCTATAGCGCACACACAGGCAAGAATGCAATCAATATAGGCGCACACAATTTCTCCGGCTGAGCTCGAGGAAGGTAATTAGATAAAAAAATAGAAGAATAAATATTATGAAGGGGTTTTGGGTGACGAATTGGTAGCGGTATACCCGGTACGGGTGTGAGGGAGTTTGGGCACGATTTGAATTAAAATCGCGCATGAAATGATGGGTTAAAGGAGATGCTTAGGGTTAATTAAGGGCCAGTTAGTAATTAATTTTAAAAGAAAAGGACCTAATTATAATATTTAGATAAAGTGAGGGTTTAATTATAATAGCCTAAGGGTTTAATTGTAAGGGGCAGGGTTGTTTTTGTGGTATAGTTTAAGGGATAGGGTCTGTTTTGAAAGAAGGGGAGAGAGGGAATAAAGAGGAGGGGTTTCAGTTGTAAAAGGGGGAAAGGGCAGGGGGTATGGGCAAAATGCCCTTCTTCTACCTCCCTCCCTCCCGATCTAGAACAGGGGAGGCCGGCGGTGGGCGTCGGCGTCCTAGGGTCGGCGGCGGCCGGGGAAGAGGGGAAAACGGAGAGGAGGACAAGGGGATTCGATTCCCCTACCTGATTTGGGCTGTGATGGCGTGCAGGGACGGCTCGGCGGCGGCGGGCGGAGAGGGGTGGTGCCGGCTTATGGCGGCGGCGCTGGGGAGGTCAAGAGGGAGAGGGAGGTAGTTGCCAAGGTGCGAGGCGAGGTGGGGAGCCGCGCCGGCCCTCTTATAGGAGCAGGAAGGTCGGTTCGGGCGAGGATTTTTGAGCTCTAGGAGCTTTGATGGCCGGCCATGGCGGTGGGCGGGATATCTTGGCGTAGACCTTGGGCCGGAGAGCCTCCGTGCGGCGCAGCGCTGTGGGACGTGACGCTTTGTGCAGGCGGCTGCTGTGGCTGTGGGGAGGAGACCGGCCGGGATGGGGGAAGAGTAATGGTGGAGGTGACAGTTCGGCCGGTCGTCGCCTGCCAGAGGATGGGGGGCGACGCGGCTTGGCGGGCCATTGGCGCGGGGCCGGCTTGGCGTGCCGCGCCGGCGAGCTCCGTCGGCCGGTGCGCGGCGGCCGGGAGGAGGGAAGGGGGGGCGGCGCTGGACTTGCAGGGCACCTGGGCGCGCGTGCGGAGAAAGGAGCCAGGCGCGGCCGGTGGAGGGAAGAAGAAGGAGAAAAAGAAAGGAAAGAGAAGAAAGAAATGAGAAAAAGAAAGGAAAATGGAAAAAGAGTAAAAAGAAAGGAAAACGAGAAAAAGAAGAGGAAATGGGAAAAAGAAAAAGAAAAGAATTAGGAAAAATCCTAGAAAAATTTAGGGGAATTTTTAGGGAAATTTGGGGGAAAGGAGAAAAGGGATTTTGCGGGGTTTTCGGTTTGGGGCGTCTGCGTGATTTTGGGACGGCGGTGATGGCGAGGCGGACCGGCCGGCAGGACCATGGCGTGCGCAGGATTCCCGGTGTGGTGGCCGACAGCGGTGCTAGGGCGGTAGGCGGTGGGGTGATGGCCCGAGTGCGGGCAGTGCCGGCGGGATTCGCGGCACGCGCGCCGAGGGTGAGAGAGGGGGAACGACCGGGGTTTCGAAAGGGGGTAAATGAGCTCAGCGGAATGGTTTTGAAACACACGTGATTTAGTAGGTGATTTATTATGAGCTAAAAATGCGGGCGTTACAAACCTACCCCACTTAAAATGAATCTCGCCCTCGAGATTCGGCTAGTTTTCGAACAGGTGGGGAAACTCTTTCTTCAACACGTCCTCTCGTTCCCACGTGGCTTCTTCTACTCCGTGTCTGCTCCATTGGAGTCTGCACACCCGTACTTCTGATGTTCTTGTTCTCTTGACCACTATGTCCAGAATCTTGACGGGCATTTCCTGGTACCTAAGGTCTGGTTGTAGATCAATGGTCTCTACCGGTACTCGCTTCTCTTCGAGGACCTTCAAACACCTTCGTAACTGGGAGACATGAAATATTGGGTGTATGTCTGACATCTCTTCTGGTAGCTCCAACCGGTATGCTACTGCTTCGACCCTCTTCAGTACTTTATACAGTCCAATGTATCGAGGGGCCAACATTCCGTGCACCTGAAATTTTCGAGTCCCTCGGATAGGTGAAACCTTGAGGTAAGCGAAATCTCTAGGATTGAAGCTTGCTTCTCGCCTCTTCTTGTCTGCATAGCTCTTTTGTCGGGATTGGGCGGCTTTCAACTTTTCCCGGATGTCGGCTACTCGCTCCTCGGCTTCCTTTATAAGTGCAGGCCCAACCAGGGCACGTTCTCCCACTTCTGCCCACATCAGGGGTGTCCTACATTTCCTCCCATATAAGGCTTCAAACGGTGACATTCCTAGGCTTGCTTGATAGCCATTGTTGTAGGAGAACTCTGCATATGGTAGACCCTGCTCCCAGTATTTGCCATAGGTGAGGACACATGCTCTCAACATGTCTTCCAGAATTTGGTTTACCCTCTCGGTCTGTCCATCTGTCTGCGGGTGGTACGCTGAGCTGAAATCCAGCTTGGTACCCATGGCTTTATGCAAGCTTTTCCAAAACCTAGAGGTAAACTGGGTCCCTCTTTCTGAGACTATCCTGCTAGGCACTCCATGCAATTTCACTATGTTCTTTATGTAGAGTTTTGCCAACTCTCCTCCATAAGTGGTCCGTACGGGTAGAAAGTGAGCGACTTTAGTGAGTCGGTCCACTATCACCCATATGGAATCATGTCCTTTATGAGTCTTTGGCAAACCTACTACAAAGTCCATGCCTATTCCGTCCCATTTCCATACAGGGATTGGTAAAGGCTGCAACAGTCCTGCGGGTTTCTGGTGTTCGGCTTTAATCCTCTGACAAGTATCACAGTGGGCGACGAACTGTGCAATGTCTGCTTTCATTCTGTTCCACCAATACTTCTGTTTAGATCCATATACATCTTGGTGGATCCCGGGTGAATGGAATACGCAGAGTTGTGGGCGTCATCCATGATGGTCTATCGAAAATCTCCATTTTCTGGCACGCATATCCTATTCTTATACCACAGTGTGCCTTGATCATCCACTCTAAAGTCAGGGGCCTTATTTTCTCCTGTATGTTTGCGGATCTTCATCAGATTCTAATCGGTCTCTTGGGCCTTCCAGATCTTTTCCTCCAAGGTAGGCTAAACATTCATCAGGCGGACGTAGCCTTGGGGAACAATGTGCACGTTGAGTCGTGACATTTCTTCTTGCAACTGGGCACTCTTAGGCACTGCCTTCTCATAGGACTTTCTTCTTAAGGCATCGGCCACTACATTGGCTTTTCCTGGGTGGTAGTGGATTTCTAGGTTATATTCCTTGACTAACTCTAACCACCTCCTCTGCCTTAGGTTCAGGTCAGGTTGGGTGAAGATGTACTTTAGGCTCTTGTGGTCGGTATAGATCTCGCATTTATTCCCGATCAGGTAATGTCTCCAAATCTTTTTTTGAGCGAGAATGTCTCCAAATCTTAAGGGCATGCACTACGGCTGCAAACTCTAAATCATGGGTGGGATAATTCTGCTCGTGGGGTTTGAGCTGGCGGGAAGCATATGCCACTACTTTCCCGTCTTGCATGAGAACACATCCCAACCCTTGTCGGGATGCGTCGCAATATACGACAAAGTCCCGTTGAATGTCTGGTAAGGTCAGCACTGGGGCTGTGGTCAATCTTTTCTTCAACTCCTGGAAACTTATCTCACACGACTCAGTCCAGTTGAACTTCTTCTCCTTCTTGAGCAACTCCGTCATGGGTCGGGCAATCTTGGAAAATCCTTCAATGAACCTCCGATAGTACCCTACTAAACCAAGAAAGCTTCTGATCTCGCTCACATTGGTCGGTTGTTGCCAGTTGGAGACTGTTTCGACTTTCCCGGGGCTCTTCGCTACTCCTTCCGCGCCGAATATGCCCAAGGAAAGATATTTTCTCCAGCCAAAATTCACACTTGCTGAACTTAGCGTACAGCTTGTGTGCCCTGAATTTCCCCAGCACTACTCGAAGATGCTGCTCATGTTCCTCCACACTCTTGGAGTAAACAAGTATGTCGTCAATGAAGACTACGACAAACTTGTCCAGCTCTTCCATAAACAACTTATTCATGAGGTTCATAAAATACGCTGGTGCGTGGTGAGTCCAAAGGACATCACTGTGAACTCATACTGCCCGTAACGGGTGACAAAAGCGGTCTTGGGGATGTCACTTTCCCTAATCTTGAGTTGGTGGTATCTTCACCTTAAATCCACCTTCGAAAAATACTTGGCTCCTTTCAGCTGGTCGAATAGATCATCTATTCTGGGGAGAGGGTACTTGTTTTTGATAGTAACCTCGTTCAGCGAGCGATAGTCTACACACATCCTCATGCTCTTATCCTTCTTTTCTATGAAGAGCACCCGGGCTCCCCATGGTGATGAGCTTGGTCTGATAAATCCACTTCGCTGGAGTTCTCCTAGCTGCTTCTTCAATTCTGCCAACTCAGGGGCTGCCATCCTATAAGGTCTCTTGGCTATAGGAGAGGTCTCGGGAATAAGGTCGATGACGAACTCTATATCCCTATCTGGTGGCATTGCGGGGAGTTCTTTGGGGAACACATCTGGGTATTCTCGCACTACTGGGACATCCTCTATGGACTTGGCTTCCATGTTGAAAACCATTATGTCTGGCCTGTGTCCTCGGGTGCGGCAGGTCACTTGTATCCCGTATGGGTTGGTTAGGTGCACTACTTTATCGGCGCAACTTATAAGGCCATGGTGTTGGCTTAACCAATCCATCCCAAGGATCACATCTATTCCCATGGACTTCAGTACTACCAAGTCCGCTAGGAACTCTACCCCACTTAAAATGATCCTTACCCGGGGGCATCCCAGTTGACACTTGATGTCACCTCCGGGCGTTCGAGTTAATAGGGGTGCTTTTAGTAGTACTGTAGGTATGCTATGCTTTTCCACAAAACTTGAGGATATGAATGAGTGCGATGCTCCTGAATCAAATAATATGGTTGCCAAGACTGAGCTGACCAGGAACTCACCGAGCACTACGCCTTGTGCTTCCTGAGCCTCCTATGTGTTGATGTGGTTGACGCGGGCTCATCCATAAGACTGCTGGGGCTGCCTCATCTGCTGGTTGTTGTTGTTGTTGTTGTTGCCAAAATTGTTGTTGCTGTGTACCGGCATGCGTTTGGCTCTAGATACGAGCGGTCTTGGCCCATTCACCGATTTGGAGAAGGCTGAGGCTATTGGCATCTTGGCATATGGGCAGTTGGCAATGAAGTGTCCGGTCTCGCGGAAGTTGAAACACACCCTGGAGTTGTTGTTGTTGTTGGCGGTGACCTGGCTAGTGTTGCTCTGTGGGGGCTTCATGGTGTTCTTGTTGTTGTACGGTTTGAACTGGGTCCTGGGGCCTTGCGAGCCCGTGTCTTGGGACTGGGTTCTGTACTGCATGGGGGCTTGGAACCTGGACATGGGGTGTCCAAAGCTTCTCTACCTCTGGGAGCGTTCTTGCTGTTGGGCCTTGTGCTCCATGAACTTGCGTTTGTTCTCTTTATTCTCCTTTGCCCTGGCTCTCTCTGTGAGTATGGCCATGTTCATGAGGGTGTTGAAATCCGGGTAGATCTGAGGAGTAAGCAGGGTCCTCAGCTCCGGAGTCAGTCCATTCTTGAACATCTTCTGCTTCTTGGAGTCCTTGTCCACTTCCTCTGGGGCATAACGAGCCAGTTCTATGAACTAGTACGTGTACTCCTCCACGGACTTGTTGCCCTGGCGGAGTTCACGAAACTCGTCCGCCTTGCGCTTCAGTGTGGCTTCTGGGATGTGATAGCGGCGAAACTCTTCCACGAACTCATCCCAAGTGATGGTGGAGGGATCCTTAGCTGCTGCACAGTAGTTCTCCCACCAGACTAAGGCTGTTCCGGTGAGCTGGTGAGTAGCCAGGTGAACCTTGTCTCGGTCTTCGCAGTGGAAAGGCTCTAGTTCCCTTAGAATGGCTCTCAGCCAGTCATCAGCATCCAAGGGGTTCACGGACCTGCCAAAAGTGGGCAGCTTCATCCTGAGGAACCCTATCAGCTTCTCATTCATGCCCAGAACTCGGGGCCTTGGACGGTTGGCCTCCATCAGCAGGGTCTGGTTGGCCAGAACTTGTGCCAGTTCTACGGGAGGGGGTGGCAGTAGCAGGACAGCATTCTCTCCTCCATCTTCGCCTTGGTTCACTTCCTGGTCGTTAAGGCGCTCCCTTCGATCGGCTTGCGATCCTTCAGCGTCCATACGACCGGACCCTTGGTGGGTCCTGGCAGGGCGCCTGGAAACCATCTGTAAAGGAGCGGGTTTCTAAGAGATCTAGTTTTATGTGATGTTTAAGTGGATTATGACGAATTTCTTTTTGAAAAAGGCAGAGTCTACTCTTGCCGGCAAGCACTCGACAAACACATAGCAAACAACAAGCACAAACAAGTTTTTATTACAAACAAGTGAGGAGGATACATCCCGACTACACGACTGACACTACGCGGACACACTTCACGACTCGGTACGACAAGAGCTAAGGGTGCGACTCTAAACTCGGACCAGTCACGGCTTCAAACCCTGGGTTAAGGCAACAGGGGTATGCTACTCGCGGGGAGAGCCATCTTCTGGGGTTGAGTGCACTTTTAGCGGAATGAGCATCTCATCGTCGTTCTCACCTTTGGGGCTTCCATTCTCTTGGGGCTGTGTTGCGGCTTCGGTGGTCGCCGTTGGTTGTTCGGTGACTACCAGTGGTGCTGGCGGGGCTTCAATAGTTCCTCTCAATCCTACAAGGGGTGTCCCAAGCAAGACTTGTGCTTCTCCAATGGCTGGAACGGGTGTTCCGCTGTTGGTCCATTCTTGCATGCGCTGGTCTTGGATCCGCCTGAGGCTTTCATGGGCAACGGCTTCACTGCTTATGGCGGCTGCGGTCCTTGCTTCAGCTTGAGCCACTCCGCCCACTCGAACTTGGTGCATCCTAACTGTGACTTCAGCTTGCTTGGCCCGACTAATTTGCTCCCTCAAGAGCTTGGCTTGGTCATCAAAGAGTTTGTCCAGGGAGACTAGGTAGGAAACTAGGTGGTACAGCAGGTCTTCTTCATGGCGGCGGCGTTCCAGGTTTCTCATGCGGGCCTGCCAGACTGGGGTTCTGATGGTGGGAGGAAAATACCTCATCGGTGTGGGGACGAGGTGTTCCTCGTAGATCCGACACAGGTAGCGGAGGGCTTTTCTAAGGGCCAAGGGGTAGGTGTCTCGGTGTCGAAACGTTGTGGCGGTCACGCGCCACGGCTCGATGTTGGTGTGGCGGTTGCTTCTGGCGACGGAGAGGACCACCCTACAGCGAAGAGTGCCGAGTTGCTCATACTCTCTGCTATAGTACCTAGGGCGCTCAGTGATACCGAGGCGCTCCAGGGAGTTGATGAGAAGGCAAGCAAAACCAGGCTCCTCCTGGCACACGCCTTGGGTCCATACATCTTCCGCCATCTGAAAACAAGGGTAGAGTTGAACGGGTTGTGGTAGGGTACAAAAGATAAATAGCTTTATTTAGCAACAAGGTTGGGGTACACTCCTCGGGGTACACTTATTATTACTAGAACACAGCTCTAGCCTAGACATTCTAGTCGTATCCTCATGGGGACTCTTCCTCCATTTGAATGTGACGCTTCTTTGGTGGGAGGTCTTGCTCCGATATCATGTCCTCGGTCTGGGTCCCTTTGTCCCGATGAGTTTCTTCGGGCTCTTCCTCATCCAATTCAGCTTCTTCTCCTCTCCTTCTATGTTCCTTGTGGAGCTCATCCCATAGGTTTTTGTGGAACATCTTCGAGCATTCCCTTTCCCTAAGGTAATCTTGCTCCATGTTTTCTAGGGAAACTTCCGCCATCGTTGTCTTTATCCTTTCAAATTCTATCCTTTGCCCGGCTCTTTCCGCCCTGTCAATCTATTGCTTCAGTTGCTGGGCTTGTTCCTGGTAGAGGTGGTCTAGGCCATTGAGGTAGATGGATAGGTGGGAAACTGCATCTTCTAGGTCTTCTTCCTCTCGTTCTAGTCCCCTAATGCGGTCAATCCATTAGTGCCCTCTACCTCTGGAGGGTGGGAAAAATCCCATTGGAGTCCTTCTGAGATGCTACCTATAAACCACTCGTAGACGTCGCAGGGCCTTCCAAGCAGCCTTTAGGTAGGTGTCGGCGAAGCAAAACCCAGTGGCGGAGACGAACCAGGGTTCTATGTCGGGGTAGATCGTACTTCTTCCCACGAAGATCAGCACTTTACACCGAAGGGTGCTGTACCGTTCATACTCCCGATAGACGAACTCTGGTGGGTCCCTTACTCCGACGTGCTCTAAGCTGAGTAGCAGCAGGTTAGGCAGGCCAGGCTGGACGGGGCAGACTCCTCCGTTCCATTCCGGGTTAGCCATCTGGAATCAGGCAAGGATCAAGGTAAGGATTTGGGAAAATATGAGCTCAGCAAAGAAAAGGTTAGAGAGGGGCCAGAGGAGGTCTCGTATCCTAGGGTCGCGTCCTACGGCCAACCTACGGCTCTGATACCACCTGAAGGTCCCCTCATCACAGGTGACTAAATGTGACACAAATACCAGTCCCAGGAGGCTGGCAACACATTTATTACAACAGGTGGATCAGTCTTTTACATCACGGCGGCATAGTGGCACGGGAGTGCCAATGCCACAAGGAACAACACAAATGCTAAAGACCAAACTACAGTAGCGAAGGCTTCCAAAGCCTCATCAGAGTACCACACCATGGAAGCGCTCTGTGGAGGCCGTGAGTACACAGGCACGGTTGGGTGTAGGGCAGCGACCTACTCGACATCTTCGAGAACGAAGTCGGTATCCTCCTCTGAAAAACAGTTAGTTAAGCAAGGGTGAGCATAAATGTACTCAACAAGTTCAACCCCACCCACGGAGGGGCTTATAAGCAGATCATGCACATGATATATAACAAAGAACATGTTAAGGTTTATTTGAAAACTCATTTACTCATGCAGGGGTTCATTTTCAAAAAAAAGTTTTCGCAAACCAGTTTTATAACCCAAGTGACTCAGTTGTTTTAAGAAAAACCATTGTGGAACTACCGGACTCCCCGTCCGCAGTAGCCCAGGCACACAGCCACACACTTAACCCGAAAGACAACTCACGCCAAGAAACTTCCCAACCCAAACACTAGTTTTTGTGACCACACCATGACTCGTCCAATACCGTGGACATGGCTATACGAATAGGTTTGACACTCTGCAGAGGTTGTACATCGTTATCCACAAGTAGGGTACCGCCACACGAACACCTTAGTGCCGGTGTGGCTCCTATCAAAGCCATTACCCACCTTAGCTAACCCTACAAGCCACCACAGGAGCAACCAAGGGGTTATCACACATAACCAGGGCGTACCTCACACAGAACGTACCCCTACTCCTTGGTCTCCCGCCGCTCACCCGCACACCAGATGGTAAGTAGATTAACTAGTGGGGTTTATGCTAAGCCGTTGCCACATACAACGGTCGAGTGGTTGTATGATGATTTGGGTCAGGTGAGATGTCACGCAACCCGGTCCTTAATGACAAGATGGACAACTCCCAAAATGCCCAACCACACAGGTACGAGCTCACCCATACTCCTGACACACATGTCCATCCCGTCTACCCAGTACTTTACCCATTTCTGAAATATCTCATTCCCATTTTTAAAGCACTCACACGTTTTTAAAGCAATCATTTAGGCCAAACAAAGGTTTAATCATAGCAATCAATGGTGGCTATCCTACCATGTTTTTGCAGTAAAACAATATGCAATTTATAAAACGGGTATAGGGTTGTGTTTATAAAACTAGGACCAAAGCATGCATCAAAGGATGAGATTGAACTTGCCGTCTTCGAAGTCCTCAGGAAGTTCTGGCTCGGCGTTCGGGATCTCAGGCTCCTGCTCACAGTACTCGATTCCAAGCTCTAGCCCGGGGTACCCTCCTTCGTTCACTCCGTCGGCTATAGCGCACACACAAGCAAGCATGCAATCAATATAGGCACACACAATTTCTCCGGCTGAGCTCGAGGAAGGTAATTAGATAAAAAATAGAAGAATAAATATTATGTAGGGGTTTTGGGTGACGGATTGGTAGCAGTATACCCAGTACGGATGTGAGGGAGTTTGGGCACGATTTGAATTAAAATCGCGCATGAAATGATGGGTTAAAGGAGGTGCTTAGGGTTAATTAAGGGCCTGTTAGTAATTTATTTTAAAAGAAAAGGACCTAATCAAAATATTTAGATATAGTGAGGGTTTAATTATAATAGCCTAAGGGTGTAATTGTAAGCGGCAGGTTTGTTTTTGTGGTATAGTTTAAGGGATAGGGTCTGTTTTGAAAGAAGGGGAGAGAGGGAATAAAGAGGAGGGGTTTCAGTGGTAAAAGGGGGAAAGGGCAGGGGGGTATGGGCAAAATGCCCTTCTTCTACCTCCCTCCCTCCCGATCCAGAACAGGGGAGGTCGGGTGGCCTTCGGCCGGCGGTGGGCGTCGGCGTCCTGGGGCCGGCGGCGGCCGGGGAAGAGGGGAAAACAGAGAGGACGGCAAGGGGATTCGATTCCCCTACCTGATTTGGGCTGTGATGGCATGCAGGGATGGCTCGGCGGCGGCGGGCGGAGAGGGGTGGTGCCGGCTTATGGTGGCGGCGCTGAGGAGGTCAAGAGGGAGAGGGAGGTGGTTGCCAAGGTGCGAGGCTAGGTGGGGAGCTGGGCCGGCCCTTTTATAGGTGCGGGAAGCTCAGTTCCGGCGAGGATTTTTGAGCTCTAGGAGCTTCGATGGCCGGCCATGGCGGTGGGGGGGATATCTTGGCGTAGACCTCGGGTCGACGAGCCTCCGTGCGGCGCGGCACTGTGGGACACGACGCTTCGTGCAGGAAGCTGCTGTGGCTGTGGGGAGGAGACCGGCCGGGGGGGAAGAGTAATGGTGGAGGTGACAGTTGGGTCGATCGTCGCCTGCCAGAGGATGGGGGCGACGCGGCTCGGCGGGCCTCGGCGCGCGGGCCGGCTTGGCGTGCCGCGCCGGCGAGCTCTGTCGGCCGGCACGCCCCGCAGGAGGAAGGGGGGCGGCGCCGGACCTGCAGGGCACCTGGGCGCGCGTGCGGGGAAAGGAGCCACGCGCAGCCAGTGGAGGGAAGAAGGAAGAAGAAAAGGAAAGGAAAGAGAAGAAAGAAAAGAGAAAAAGAAAGGAAAAGGAAAAGGAGAAAAAAGAAAGGAAAAAGAGAAAAAGAAGAGGAAAATGGTGTCGGTGTTTTAGACCGGCAACCTACTAAGGGGAGTACCCGAAGTAGATGAATGTGACTCGCCGAGATCGGTAACTCGAAGGAAGAGACACGTGGCACACAATTTAGACAGGTTCGGGCCGCGAGGTGCGTAATACCCTACGTCCTGTATGCCTGCGTAGCTCTGGATTGATTGGGCACGATTACAAGATGGTGCAATAGTGCGCCGTGAGTTGTATGAGATCAGATTGGATGCTAGAGATCGGTCCCTGGCTCGCCTTATATAGTCCGGGAGGCAGGGTTACAAGTCGAAGTAGGGAGAGAGTACTAGTCGAGTACGTCTAGGAGTCCTCCATACAGTGCGGAACATGTACAACTCCCTAACCGAGTACTACTCCTGTGTAGTCCTTGTGCTCCACGCCTTCAGGTGCCATGTAGCGCAAGACAGGTAGTCCCAGGGGCCCACCGAGTAGTCGGTCCTGGTACCCACCGAGGTAGTGGGCCCAGGGAGGTCCATACGACAAATGATGGGAAAAAGAAAAAGAAAAGAATTAGGAAAAATCCTAGAAAAATTTAGGGGAATTTTTAGGGAAATTTGGGGAAAAGGAGAAAAGGGATTTTGCGGGGTTTTCGGTTTGGGGCGTCTGCGTGATTTTGGGACGGCGGTGATGGCGAGGCAGACCGGCCGGCGGGACCGCGGCGTGCGCGGGATTCCCGACGTGGTGGCCGACAGCGGTGCTAGGGTGGCAGGCGGTGGGGTGACGGCCCGAGTGCGGGCGGTGCCGGAGGGATTCGCAGCACGCGCGCCGAGGGTGAGAGAGGGGGAACGACCGGGGTTTCGAAAGGGGGTAAATGAGCTCAGCGGAACGGTTTTGAAAACACGCGTGATTTAGTAGGTGATTTATTAGGAGCTAAAAATGTGGGCATTACACTCACATACACTTCTTCCTCCAACATACCATTCAAAATGGCACTCTTCACGTCCATCTGGTGTAACTTGAACCCTTTAGCCACAGAGAAGGCTAGAAGGATCCTAATCGCCTCCAAATGAGCTACGGGAGAAAAGGTCTCCTCATAGTCGTTCCCCTCCTTCTGACTGAACCCCTGAGCAACAAGCCTTGACTTGTTTCTCACCACTTCACCTTTCTCTCCCTATTTGTTCTTCCACACCCATTTTGTCCCAATCGGCTTACGCCCTGGGGGAGGTTCAACCAATTCCCAAATCTGATTCCTCTCAAAGTTCTCCAACTCCTCATGCATCGAATTAACCCAATTATGATCAGATAGTGTGTGTCCAATGTCTTTGGGCTCAAAGGTGGCAACAAAAGCAGCACGAGCGAAATGAGAATTGTTCCGAACCCTCGACCGTGTAGTACGTTCATTCATGTCGCCGATGATCCTTGAAGTTGGGTGATCCACTTGTACTCACCGGGGAGGTTCTCGCCTTGATGCTACCTCCCCCTCAACAGTAGCTTCTCCTCAATCTTGGTTTGTCGTCGTAGGTGTGGGAGAGGGGTCGTTCATCACCGTAGTCGAAGTAGTGGGTACATGCTCAGCTGCGGGCACCACACCGCCATCTTCTTCATCTCCATGTACATGCTGCTCCTCCTGAAAGATCTCCTCTCTAAGTTCATCATCACCTGCACACTCAAAGACAAGCTGACTACGTGGCTGTGTCTTGTCGAAGGTTACCTCGCAAGTCTCCACGATTTGATTAGTTTCAAGATTGAGCACACGATATGCTCTAGAGTGAGATGCATAACCAAAGAAAATACCATCAACCTACCTAGCCTCAAACTTATCCAACTTCTTCCCTTTCTTAAGAATAAAGCACTTGCAACCAAAGACATGGAAGTGACTCAACTTGGGTGTGCGACCATGCATCAACTCGTAACAGGATTTCTTCTTATCCACTCTGAGGTAGATCCTGTTCGAAACATAGCACGTGGTGTTTACCGCCTCAGCCCAGAACCTTCTCGGAGTCCTATGCTCATCAAGCATCGTCCGAGCCATCTCACACAAGGTTCTGTTTTTTCTTTCCACAACACCATTCTGGGGTGGCGTATACAGACTCGAAAACTGGTGTTCAAGACCCAAGTCATGGCAAAAGGTTTCAAAATGAGAGTTACTGAATTCTAAGCCATTGTCAATGCGGATTGCTCGTATGGCATCTTCGTGCCTCTCGTTCCTCAACCTCAAGACAAGATCTCGAACAAAACCAAATGTCTCCCATTTCTCCACAAGAAAGAACACCCACGCATACTGAGAGTAGTCGTCTACCACAACAAGAACGTACCACTTCCCACCTACAGATCGCACACGAGCTGGGCCAACAAGTTCCATATGGAGCAGCTCGCATGGACGCTCAGTCATCACATCGGTAAGAGGCGGGTGAGAAGAGGCTACCATCTTGGCATGCCTACACGGCGCACAAACCAACTCTTTTTCAAACCTCAACCGTGGCAATCCTCGGACCAAATTGAGTTTACTCAAGCAAGACAAAAGATCAAAACTCAAATGACCCAACTTCCTATGCCACTTCCACAACTCACTCAAAGAACAAGCCAAGAAACAACGCTCAACACCAGAAGACTGAGAAAAATCAGCTCGAAACAACTGACCCTCGGGAACGAACATACAGACATGGTCCCCTCAAGAGTCCAAAATCCGAGAACCACTAGGTCGAAACAACACCTCAAAACCCTCATCCAATAGCTGGGACACAGAAAGCAAATTGTACCCAAGCAATTGAACAAGAGCAACACACCTGAGAGTGATCTTGTCACTCTTCTTAATCTCACCTTCTGATAGCACACGCCATCGCCCATTGTCCCCAAAAGTGATGTACCTCTTTGTCACCACCGGGACGAGACTTGAGAACCACTCCTTGTCTTCGGTTATATTCCTCGAGAAACCGGAGTCAATCAACCAAATGTTCTTCAAGTCTCCCACCTGAAATTCAAAAACAAGCACGTGAGCGAACAAATGACTTAGCACTGGGGTTAGTACCAAAAGAGTAAAACCAATGCCGAGCCATTTGCTCCAAAGTGGGGTTAGCACACTCCAAAGCATCTCTCCTATCAAAGCTACCTCCATGAACACCACCACGGTAACCACTACGAGGGAACCAACCCTCTCTAACTGGAGGAGGACCAAAACTACGAAAGGAAGACTGTGGACTGTCCCTCCTCTCCATCTCAAAGCTACGACTCCTCCCATCCCCGTATTGAGCATGAGGGGGAGAACATCTAGCAAACTTACCACCTGCAGACTCACCATGCCAACCACCAGAACCATGACCTCCAGAACTGAAACCACTTGACTCACCACCTCGAAAACCACTCCACTCAAATTTTTTTTTTTGGGGGGGGGGGGGGGGGTTGACAGCCTAGCCAGGCCGGTCTAACTGCCCCCCTCTGGGCAGGGCCGGTCTGACCGCCTGGCCAGGTCGGTCTGACCACCCTCTCCAGAAAACCTCCTCGGCTGCAGGAACTCGCATCTCCCCATGCCGGAACACTTCTCACAACAGCCTTACCCCTGGGCAGTGGCATACGAGGCTTAGGTACACCATGGGAAGGGTTGTACCTATCCTTGTTAGCCCACTCCTTCGCCATTCTCTCCTATCGCTTCCTTTTGAAGCAAAACTCATCCTTGTGACCATCATTTCCACAATAGCCACAAGGAAACTTTATGGGCTTAGGCTTAGGCTTGGAATGGGGCTGCTCACCTGGTTTCTCTCCACTCGGTTGCTCAACCGGTTTCTCCTCACTAGGCTTTTCACTCTCTTTCCCAAAGAACACTTTCTTGGAAGTGCTTATGAATTTTATGGGCTTTTGGAAATCATCTGTGGAGTTAGGGAATATGGGTGGATCTCGATTTGTGTTGAGTTTGTTTAGTAGTGGGTTGGGTTTAGGGACATAGGCATTCTTGTGGTGGGTTTTTGGTGGAGCAAGGATATCACCAATCTTTTCTTCTCCCTCACCACTAGACTGCCCAATCTTCTCCGACCCAAACCCACACCCATCTTGGCGTTTATAGGTCTCCATCATCATTCTCAGCTGGGGTTCATGCCCCGACAACCAACTGATCATTTTTCTCAACTCATCATTCTCATCTTGCAAACGATCAACATAATGTGCAAGTTCCAGATTCTTCAAAGCATGTAATTCACAGGTAGAGAAAGAAGTAGGCATATGTTCTTTCAACTTAGCCTCAAGTGAAACAGTGTAAGCATACATCTCATCAATTTTTCCATGCAAAACAGGGCAAGAAGTGCAAGCACCTAGCAAAGCAGGTCTAGACTTAAGCTCAGCCACTTCAACCCTAAGCACATCTAGTTCCTCACACTTTGAGGCATGCATTTCCCTAAATATAGCAAGATCAGCTAGGAAAATAGGACAATCAGCACATTCAACTTCATCAGAAACAACAGGTGAAGCCTTAAGTGAGTCAATTTCAAGTTTAGCATCCAAGTTCTGTGTTTCTAACTGAGCCACTCTAGTCCTAGCATCCTCGAGTGAAGCCCTAACCTTTTTCCTCATCTTCTTAGCCTCTCTAAGCATATCATCACAATTATCAAGCAACAAGCCAAGCCGTTCATTCTCCTGACGCAAGAAGGGAAGTTCATCACGCACCTCGTCGTCGGAGTCGGAGTCCGAGTCACTCTGGTTGCTCTTCTTGCTGCCGGAGCTAAGCGCCATGGTGCAGAAGCCTTCTCTAGTGAAGCAACTTAGCCTGCTCAGGTTCTTTTACGACTTCCTACCATTGCGCCGATCACCTTCATCTCACTGCTACTCGAGCTCGAGGTGGAGTACGCAGAACTGGAGTCGACGTCGCTCGCTCCAACCATCGCTCGGGCCTTGCCTCGGCTCTCCTTCTTCCTGGATCGTCGCTCATCCTTGTGCTTGTGCTTGTGCTTGCTCATCTGGTTGCGCCTTGATCGGTACTTGCCATCCATCTTCGACTTGTGCTTGTAGTTGTCCTTGTTCTCAACCTTCTCGGGGCAGTCGGCGACGACGTGTCCCGGCTTTCCACACTGGAAGCAAGTCCTTGTGTTCCTCCTTGTGTTCACCCGGTTCTCGTGCATCCTCTCAAACCGCCTAGTCAGCAACGCCAGCTCATCCTCTCCGAGCACGTCGAACGCCTCATCTGGCAAAGACATCAAAGAAGACAAGGAGAACATCCTGGTGGATGGGTTAGCGTTAGACTTTCCTTTCGAGCCACCAACGAGGGCGAGACTATGAGAGTCAGTCGGGCCCGTCAATCTAGGTTGTCATGCCCTGATCCACCTCAGCCAACTTGAGCTTCGAGAACAGCTCGTTCACGGTCAAAGTGTCATACTTCTCTGACTCCACAATAGCCTCGAACTTTCCGCCCCAAACCGTACGATCCAACGAGTGTAAGAGCTTGATGGCTCTATCATGATCATCGTACGGGAGCACGTCCACATTGGCCCTCATGTTGTTCACCACCACCGTAAACCTCTGAAACAAGGCATCGATGGACTAACCGGGAAGATGAGTGAAGTTCTCGTACTCTCTGCGGTAAGTCGCATACATCCGAGCCTGAACCTGGGCGTTTCCAACATGAGCTTCCTTCAACACCGTTCAAATTCTACAAGCCAAGCTCTCTGTGTGCACCCGATCGAATTCAGGCTGACACAGAGCACGAAACAAGAAGTCGACCGCCTTGTTGTTGGCGTTGAACATGTCCCTCGATCCTGGAGTAAGGAAGTTCATCGGCTGGACATATGGTTAAGAAACATTTCCTTAATTTTTGGTAATTTAATTGCTTAATAAAAAGCTTAAAAGCCTTTTAATATTAAAGAGAACTTAAATAAAGAAAAGCCCTTATATAATTCTTTTTCCTTTTTGAAAGTATTATCTAATTCAAATAAAAGATAATTAATTCTCATTGCTGATAAGAAATTAATTCATGGATAAAAATATTATTCATATCTTTGCTTGTGAAAGGAAAAGGGTTAAAGCTTTCACATGAAATGACAAGTACAAAGAAACCTTTATTCAATTGTGCAATAAAAGAATAACCCATGTACAACCAATAACCTTTCTAAAAGAGAAATCACCACACCACCCATGTTAACTTGAGTGTGGTTACAAACCATGTTAAAAAGGTTAAATATACCTACCCACTACTGTTGGTGAATTGAAATTAAATTAATTACATATATATGTACACAATCACCATCAAAAAGAATATTTAATAAAGAGTTGCATATTGTTCCTTTATGGAAGAGTATGCTGAATGTAATTCTTATCTAGGTGAATGTGTCCAACAAGTACACCCTTGATTGTCATTTATGGTTTGTAAGTGATTAAATTAAAAACCGCCGAATAAATCTTGCATTTGCATCTTCGTGTAGATCTTTCCGCTAGTAGACGTACGCTCATGCCGGAAGGAGGAGACGAAGGTGCCGACAAAGAGCTACCGTGCGTGAACGTAGCTCAAGACCTAGACCCAAGTCCAGAAGGGCCCAAGGCCAACCTTGCCAGCGAAGGCAAGCCCCGGATCATTAACCCTGACTTTTAAAATTATGCAATTATGTTTGCAATTATTGTGCATTTACGTTCAGGAGTTGAATTGAAACCCTAGATGCATGATCTTTAGGTACCTATGCTCTATCCTAGTATGCTAGGTCGATAGCTGCTATGCTATAGGACCCGATAGAAGTCGAGTGATGTTCGTCACTCGCGAGAATAGGTTCCTATATAGGAATCATAAGATATCCTTAAATGGATTGCTCGTGTGGTAAGAGCATGGGATTGGGCTCCGGTCCAGAGGTCATGTGGGCTAAGCTTTTGAACGTACCAAACATTTGCCGGGAATGGGACCGGTAAGCCTAGTACCTTAATGAGGTGGCACGGGATCCTACCGTTACTACTCTTGAGAAATCTCCTAACCGGCTAGCTACCGGGAAGGGTGGTGTATGGTGACTCCGGGTATCTCGCGGAGTATGCCGGATAGCCTACACCAAGGACTGTAAGATTCGATCCCAACCCGAGGATTTTTGGGGACGGCCTCGGAAAGTTGTCCTCTCGGGGGCAGCCTACCGTGTGTTTGGGTTTACCTTGCAAGGTTTAAATCAATCGATTGTCGGCCTCTCACCGTTATCCGAGACTGCTTAATCAACTGGCCATGATATCCCATAATGATGGAACTCGAGAAATATTGTTGTATGAACTAATTGCTTGTCCAATTCTTGATTGGATTAGATGGCACATTTAGAAATGGTAATCAACTAGAATTTGTGCTAAAATTTTGAAAGTAATGATCTACTCTTAGCAGATGTTTCAGCAAAAGAAACTCCACCGGCCAAAAGCCTTTCATGTCTAGAGGTTGGTGATGTAGTCATCACCCGACGGTTAAGTCTTGCTGAGTATTAGTATACTCAGCCTTGCTTTAAAACTGTTGTTGCAGGTATGATTGATCGGAAGGGTGACGACAAGTAAGGACATCACGGATGGCCTCCTGTGATGTCTACCGTTGCGCTATTTTAAATTATTTCCGTTGTATTTTCGAACTCTGAACCTTTACTCCATGCCAGGAACAATGGTTTGTAATAAAATGTTAATGCATGTTGTACTCTGGACTCGCCTTCGCGTGAGTTTTAATTCATGTGTCGATCCTCTGTTCGATGTCCAAGTGATTTACCGGGCGTTAACCCGGCAACCAACGACGGGATGATACTTTACTATTGCTTAACGACCCAAGTGGATCGGTCTTATGCGATAGTACGGTATTTTCCTGGGCGGGTTGTCACAGCTGGTATCAGAGCGACTGTATGCACCAGAGTTTAATTAACAACTCTAATCACATGATTTTCGAATCAAATTTGCCAAGATTGTTTGATTTGCAAAACACGTTGGTCCGTTAAGGATAAACTAGACCGAGAGGCCCTAGAGGGAATTTTTGGTTTCTTTCAGGTGGCTTATTAATCTATGGGTTATTTTGCTAACTTCCAGCACATTACTTTATGTCAGACTTACTTTCTTGCACAACCAAACTAGGAGCCACGTGTTTTATACGTGTGCTGTTCCGCATCACGGGAATTGCGAGGGTTGATGGAGTGATCCATTCCACGGATCCCATCTTCGCGTCTGTTTATGAGTTGTGTCTTGCCACATGTTTCATACGTGAGCATGCCGCATGTTGCTCATGCGAGGCAAGGATATACTCCATTCAAACGGAGGATGTCCGAGGTTGGACGCTGTCCATGCAGCGGCTTAACGCATGGGTGCCGTTTCTATAGTGAACGGTAATGTATGTGGACACTTTCATGAGTGCTGGCATGAAAGGTTCGTTGTGTTCTGTGATCTTCTGCAGGTACACTAACCTCGTTTCGTAAGTCGCTAAGAAAGCATCGACTAGATCTCGACTAGTTATTATAGGGAGATACGTGTATGTGCCATGCCACCGGCGCTAACTCCGAGTTTTGGCTTGAATGCCATTGTGAGGACGAATAGGACGTCTTGCATCATGTTAAAAGTCGTGAAAGAACCTAAACTGAACTCACGTCTGTTTCCGTGCTCTCTGAGGTAAAATAGTGATAGCGTGTTTTGTTCTGTTTAGCCTCTTTAAGTGTAGATGTATTGTCATGCTTGATTTATTAGAGTTGTTGCTTAGATTGTTGTCCTCATTCAAGAATCTTTTGTCTAGGTGATCCTAACCTAGGGTGCTCCAATCTAATCCCATTCTGCTAGCCCCAGTTCGTGATCATACCTTGGTCTACCGCAAGTTATGCTTGGTAGTCAACCCTTGTCTTGACATCTCCCTAGAACCTTTTGAAACCTTGCTTGGTTAAGCACCCTCCTAGTTCTCTAGCTCAACCTTGCGTACCCAACTTAAGTTTCATAACCTTGCTAAGTTGCTACGCAAATTTGGGGAAGTGTTGGACTCCGGTTTGACTAGGATGTTCGGTTCCGATTGCCAGACCATGTATCATTGTTATGCCTACTCGTTCGAGCTCAGCATACGATGGTATTTAAGTATGCATGGTTACCCCCTACCTTGACCTTACCCGTACTCGTGGATCGAGTTACCTTTGTACACTCGCACCCGCCTGATTCTCACTTTTGTCGTTATGTCCCGGTGGACAACGCTGGCTCTACGTCGGCTGATGTGGAATCATGGACTCTCGTGAACTACCTCGAGGAGGATGGTTTTCCTGCACTTTTGTGGGACACCTGAAGGACTTTGGGTACACCACTTACCCAGAGTACTCGACACGTGAGGTCATGACCACAGGCCAACTCCTTCGTTGTGAGGTGAAGGTGAAGATTTCAGTGTGCCCGACCAATCCTGCTTGGGATGAATGGGAGTGTATGGCACACGGAAGAAACTTGTCTGACACAGTGCAAAAGGCTGCTCTCGAAGCTCTCACAACTTTCTGTGGAAAGCACCCTGCCGAGATAGTCAACTCTGCAGCCAAAGTGATTCCGGTACCCGAGCGACACCTTGCGTCGGGTGGTGAACGAGAAACTATCCTTCCAGTCCAGAGCAACTCTCACTACAGCCCTGATCTTGTCACCTCAGTCCGTTTTTCAGAAGCCATGTACGACACCTACCGACGAATGGTGGGAGAAAGTGTATTCTATAGACACCAAATCTCTAGATACAAAGTTAAGGAAGTGGAGTGTTCAGCCCAAGCATTGAAGGAAGCCCGAGCAATGATCGCTACTCTCAAGAAGGAAAGACGAATGGACAAGGCCAAGATACAAGAGTTAACCGAGATCATACATGAGCAGAATTTCTTGTTGCAGCATAACGATCAATACATGCTTGAACTAGAAAATCAACTGGAAGCTCCAGCAGCTCTACCCCCAAAACCTGTCATTCCTGGACCAGCGCAAGAAGAAGATGTTGAGAATATCCAAGGTGAATCTGGAATTGAGTCTGGACCCGAGTCACCGTAGTCCTTCAGCGTGGAAGACCTCACCCTTGGAAGTTGGTCCGTTGGAAATTAAAGTTCTGAGTCGTGAGAGTGCAGTGTTGTAAGGAACCCTAGTGTACCATGACCACTTTTGGTCAACTATCGTTGTCGGTTGTACTAGGAACCTTGTCATTGTAGCTAGTCTGCCTTGTATTCCAAATGTTGTTTGGTAATTCTGAAAGCCCTCATCGATGCAATGCCAGGATTAAACATCCCTTTCCGTAATGATCTTTGTAAGCATTACTTATGGTAGTTGTGATCAATCAAGTTCTGTGCTCCACAAATTTCGTGCCAATCAAAGATCCAATCGATTCCTCAGTCCTGAACTTGTTCTTTGGGTCTTGCTCACGACCTTGTGGTGTTAAATTAAAAATGTTGCTTTGAGCATGCACTGCATAGCACATGCATTTGGGAAACATGGGTATACTAACGTGCATCCGCATGAAACTCCGTACCCCTACTCGCCTACTTTGCTTCTCTTGATGGTGATGTTGTTATCCCATAACCAAGGGTGCCGCGACGGAACCTAGGGTATCGTGTGTGCTGCAGCCACACGACTGCCACTAGGAGCGCGCTAGGTATCTTGGTTGTGAGATAGCGACTCGTCACACAGATCCTCTCTCTACTTTGATTGCCCTTGCAATCACTAACACATATGGGTAACCGAGCCATTCTAACGTGCATCATGAGCACCATACCGCACGAGCATATGCATAATGTCTTCACAAGCATATGCATCGCATCAACTTGAAAAGTATTGCACTTTCAAAACAATGAGTTGTCAAAACCCCAGAATTTGCGAAACAAGTAAAGGTGTGCGCAAGCCTAATCTGAAGTTTCCGCACAAAGCCATTATCCGTACAAGAAAATGTGGGAACTCTTTTATTAGCCTTCCTTTTCCTCATAATGCTCTTTTGGAAAGTCCGATCGACTTGGCATCATGCCGCCAATCCCGACGACCTTGTAGCATCAAATTCCTTTTCTGCCATCCAAGCGAAGGCCTTAGAAGTAGAAATCCTTTTGAGCAGTCAAGGTTCTCGAATAGTCAGTGTGGAAAAGTCATCCATCGTGTATTCGTTCTTGGTCCGTGTTCATAACCTTCAAATCCTCAGAATCGAGCAAGGAAGTACGCCCAGGATCGATCGAAGCTTTATG
Source organism: Cenchrus americanus (assembly GCA_947561735.1). Taxonomy (NCBI): domain Eukaryota; kingdom Viridiplantae; phylum Streptophyta; class Magnoliopsida; order Poales; family Poaceae; genus Cenchrus; species Cenchrus americanus. Next base: position 97,888,808 of record OX387240.1, read on the forward strand.
CTACGCTCCTCTGTGTTGCTATCGCAAACATAAAGCGTTGTACACTGAGCTTTTCTCGTTTCGCTCCCCATTACGGTCGATTATTTAGATCGTTGAGCCCATCGTCATCAGTGTCACGGTCATACAACGCCATGACGTCGCTCTACCCTCGATTTCCGCAACCGTATTCACGACGCTGTGATCGCGTGAGCTGACCTTGTTGAGCTCCGTGTTGTCTACACCAGATACCGACTGGGTCAACTGACCGTTACAGCCCCGCATCGGTTATAAAATGGGACCGTTTAACCGGAACCGCCGATACGGAAGCTCATTTTTCCATCCAAGCTCGGCAGTATCACTGTTCTTGTTCTTCTCCCACCTACTTCAATCCCCTCGAGCAAGCTGTTCTCCCGTGTTCGTTCCCGACGTTGAGAAGAAGCTCAGAGCAGGCTGAAAGCAGAAACCAATCCAAGCTGCCACCCATGACTCCGTCTTCGGAAGAGCTCGAGTCATTTCACTGGACATTGTTAGGGATGTACCTCTGTATCGTAGGAGGATTAGGTCTGCTATTAGCTGTGCATGTACACATTCATCGCCCGCTTCCTCATGAACGGCGACGAGGTAGTAAGGAAAAGCACCTTGCACCTTTTTGTTCCATCTGCATTGTCCAATCATGAGATGTGTGGACCAGGCTTTACCAATTTGATATTGTGACTTTTGGATGTCCGGTTTGCATTGCTTACCGTGAACGAGTCTCGTAGAGTACGTTCGAATTATAAGTTTTTGGGCGAGATTCTGAACACGTACTAATTAAGGACTGAAATTTTCAGATGTTCCGACCGGCATGGAATAACCCCTATGGTTTTGATGCATCAGGTAGTGGTGATCTTACGCTACCACCGCCACGATGTTGACCGAAGCTTTCGTAACAGCACATACCGAGGTGTTGCGCCAACTCCTGCAAACACAGCAACGGATGGCTCAAAGCAATCTGCCGTGAATGCCGCCGTCGCAACAGAAGGTCCAACCTTCCATGCCCTGCTCACCAGAAGTACCCACCCAGAGGGACATAAACACCATTGTCGGCGCAGCTCAACTGTTAGAAGGGTAGAATTCCATGTTGAACCAGATGGTGTACGATATCGTCCAAGGACGTTATGGGAAACCATATCAGAATAGTTTGCGTACAGTGGCTCTCTCGGTCCTTATCCGCCTCTATGGTCGAACAAGCCCGTTTGTTCAATCTGTTGGAGGAGTATGTTAATCAAGACCAACCCCAAGCCTCCGACTCAATATTACCACCTTCTCGGCTACCGATGGATCTTAGGGCAGAAGAGAGGGCAAATAAAGGCAGTAAACGAGTACTATCTGAGATAGATGTAAGTGAGTGGGAAATTACTTGTACGGAGACCCATCCGCACAAGGGCAAACGAAGATGTAACACTAACAAGACCACTCAACTCCCTGCTAGTGCAACACCTTCGCGAGCCACGAAGTCAGCAAAGAAAAAGGAGAGGAAGAGGCTCCGCCTTATCGAGAAAACCCAGCAACCGATCTCCAAACCCAGAGATCTTCCACCCCGTTTGTGCTACAATTGTAGACAACCCGGGCATTACGCAAAGGAGTGCCGGAACCCAAGAAAGCAGAACCTCCAGCAACACAAGCAGAACCCCGGATCCGCTATCAACAACTACGACAACAAGCCGAGCCCTCAAGTGGAGCAAAGCCAACTGAATTTCTTAGGTAACACCTCTATTCCAGAACCACTCCTCACCTTCCCTTGTAATTTCAAATCTCGGGACGAGATTCTTCTTAAGGGGGGTAGACTGTGACGCCCCAAGTTTTTAATTACCGTCATTAACGCTAATGACCGGATCAGCCGAGTCAAACCAGTCAAACCCCGATCAAACCTAGGTCAACCTGGGTCATCACCCGAAAACCTCGCCAATGAACCCTAATGAACCCCTTGACCAAGCCTACACACACCCGTAGTGGACCCTTGGTCAAAGACACGGTCAAAACCCGCTTAACCGTTGACGTCAGCGAATGTCGTCCGGAACTTCTGCCGCATTCTCCAAAATTCACCTAAACACTTCAAAATCTACCTTTATGAAAGTTGTCCATCTTGTTGAGGGACACAACTTTCATGTAGATTGGCATTTCAAATTTTGAGTGGAAATTGGTGAAAAACTTGATCGACTAACAGTACCTCCTGTTTAGCAGAACCTGCCGGCATTCAATGTTGTCACGACGTTCCTGTAAAATCCGTCGAGAAAAACACTAGACGGCCTTTACGAAAGCTGTAGAGGGTAGTCATATCTACAACTTCCCTATTCATCGCTTTGTGCACTTGTATTCAACTTTTTAGAGATTCAAGTGTTCAAACCGGCACTCAGCAACACATTTAGGCCGGCCGGCCCGCGCCGCGGCGTCGCGCATCGCGCGCGCGCCCGCGCAAGTGTCGCGCTCGCCTCGAAGTCGGGGCCGACCTCGCGCCGTCCCGAGGCCACTCCGCCCGAGGTTGGGAGCACTCCGAGGGTCCCCGAAGTCCGCGCCTCGCCACGTGGAGCCCCCCGCCTTCGCCGCCCCCGCGCTCGGTATGGTCCACCGGTCCGCCGCCAGCCTCCCGCGCGCGCCGGCCGACGACGCGCTGTACGACGAGTTAAGGCGGGGTGTCTCTGCGGTAGCGAGCTCGCTCACGTGTCGACCATAAAAGGGGGGCCGCCAGCCAGCCTCGCCAAGAAACCCCCACTGCTTCGTGCCCCGCCGCCAGCCGCCATGGGGGCTGCTCGGTGAACGGCGCCCTCCCCTTCCTTCCATCGCCGTCCAGCTACCCTACCCCTCCCTGGGACCCCGTGGAGGCCTCCCCCGCCGTGCGTTGCCCGAATTCGCCCCGGCCTCGCCGGACCCCCCGCCGCCGCGGTGGCCGGCGCCGGCGCCGCCGAGCTCCCCCGCCAGGCCCTCCAACGCCCCCTCCAACCCACCAAAACGAGCCCTAGGTGAGCCACGAGGTCTTCCCCCACCTCCTTTCCCCAACCCCGGCCGCCACCTCACCGGAATCCGGCGAGACCGCCGGCGGCCAACACATGAGGACTCAATTGCGAGGATCTAGTTCTTTTCAATGACTTTTAGGTAACTCGAGGGCATACTTGTGAACCCTGAAGAAGATATAGGGGCCTCGGTGTTAAACCACAACTTCAATAGTGATTGCCATTTCCCTGATTCTTGTAAATTGCATAGAAAATCACAGAAAAATCAGAAAAATTCAAAACAATTTTGTTGGATCCGTTGTGAATTATCCTACAACTTTTGTTATTCTGGCCTGAGCTAATTCCTGTTAGTTTTTGCATGAACAATACAAATGTGAAAAACCTAGATCTGCAATATCTCAAAAACCATATTTCCTCTGTAGCTAATTTTTGGATATGTTGTGTGTTATGTCATGACTAGTTCCTGTGACAAACATTGCACAAAGTTATGAAGTAAATCTTTTTATAAAAATGTTTTTTCATTTCTGGCAGATCTACATAAATGATTTTTCTTGCTAAATATATTTATGTTTTTGAGCTCAACTTGTGCACACTGTCTTGTAATACCAAAATACACATCTTGTGAATTAATCATGATTTTTGGCTTTCCAGAAATATTTATCCTCTAATTATGTATGTTTTCCTTTGTAAATTAATAAGCTAAGATCAGTAGAGATTTCATGTGGAGGTGCTGGTTTTTTAGGCTTGTTTAGGACCAGAGGGCATTCATGGGAAAGTTTGGATCATTTTGATGCTTATTTATTTTTGTATGCATTTAAATTGAATCACTAGCTAGCCCTTTGTTATTTTCCATAATATTTAATTTCCTAGCATCCAACACTTACATGTGGGTCCAATGGACCAGGATAGGTGCTAATATGGTTAAGAAACATTTCCTTAATTTTTGGTAATTTAATTGCTTAATAAAAAGCTTAAAAGCCTTTTAATACTAAAGAGAAATTAAATAAAGAAAATCCCTTATATAATTCTTTTTCCTTTTTGAAAGTATTATCTAATTCAAATAAAAGATAATTAATTCTCATTGCTGATAAGGAATTAATTCATGGATAAAAATATTATTCATATCTTTGCTTGTGAAAGGAAAAGGGTTAAAGCTTTCACATGAAATGACAAGTACAAAGAAACCTTTATTCAATTGTGCAATAAAAGAATAACCCATGTACAACCAATAACCTTCCTAAAAGAGAAATCACCACACCACCCATGTTAACTTGAGTGTGGTTACAAACCATGTTAAAAAGGTTAAATATACCTACCCACTACTGTTGGTGAATTTAAATTAAATTAATTACATATATATGTACACAATCGCCATCAAAAAGAATATTTAATAAAGAGTTGCATATTGTTCCTTTATGGAAGAGTATGCTGAATGTAATTCTTATCTAGGTGAATGTGTCCAACAAATACACCCTTGATTGTCATTTATGGTTTGTAAGTGATTAAATTAAAAACCGCCGAATAAATCTTGCATTTGCATCTTCGTGTAGATCTTTCCGCCAGTAGACGTACGCTCGTGCCGGAAGGAGGAGACGAAGGTGCCGACAAAGAGCTGCCGTGCGTGAACATAGCTCAAGACCTGGACCCAAGTCCAGAAGGGCCCAAGGCCAACCTTGCCAGCGAAGGCAAGCCCCGGATCATTAACCCTGACTTTTAAAATTGTGCAATTATGTTTGCTATTATTGTGCATTTACGTTCAGGAGTTGAATTGAAACCCTAGATGCATGATCTTTAGGTACCTATGCTCTATCACTAGTATGCTAGGTCGATAGCTGCTATGCTATAAGACCCGATAGAAGTCGAGTGATGTTCGTCACTCGCGAGAATAGGTTCCTAGATAGGAATCATAAGATATCCTTAAGTGGATTGCTCGTGTGGTAAGAGCTTGGGATTGGGCTCCGGTCCAAAGGTCATGTGGGCTAAGCTTTTGAACGTACCAAACATTTGCCGGGAATGGGACCGGTAAGCCTAGTACCTTAATGAGGCGGCACGGGATCCTACCGTTACTACTCTTGAGAAATCTCCTAACCGGCTAGCTACCGGGAAGGGTGGTGTATGGTGACTCCGGGTATCTCGCGGGGTATGCCGGATAGCCTGCACCAAGGACTGTAAAATTCGATCCCAACCCGAGGATTTTTGGGGACGGCCTGGGAAAGTTGTCCTCTCGGGGGCAGCCTACCGTGTGTTTGGGTTTACCTTGCAAGGTTTAAATCAATCGATTGTCGGCCTCTCACCGTTATCCGAGACTGCTTAATCAACTGGCCATGATATCCCATAATGATGGAACTCGAGAAATATTGTTGTATGAACTAATTGCTTGTCCAATTCTTGATTGTATTAGATGGCACATTTAGAAATGGTAACCAACTAGAACTTGTGCTAAAATTTTGAAAGTAAGGATCTACTCTTAGCAGATGTTTCAGCAAAAGAAACTCCACCGGCCAAAAGCCTTTCATGTCTAGAGGTTGGTGATGTAGTCATCACCCGACGGTTAAGTCTTGCTGAGTATTAGGATACACAGCCTTGCTTTAAAACTATTGTTGCAGGTATGATTGATTGGAAGGGTGACGACAAGTAAGGACATCACGGATGGCCTCCTGTGATGTCTACCGTTGCGCTAGTTTAAATTATTTCCGCTGTATTTTCGAACTCTGAACCTTTACTCCATGCCAGGAACAATGGTTTGTAATAAAATGTTAATGCATGTCGTACTATGGACTCGCCTTCGCGCGAGTTTTAATGCATGTGTCGATCCTCTGTTCGATGTCCAAGTGATTTACTGGGCGTTAACCCGGCAACCAACGATGGGATGATACTTTACTATTGCTTAACGACCCAAGTGGATCGGTCTTAGGCGATAGTACGGTATTTTCCTGGGCGGGTTGTCACACCCTCCTCTCGTGCTGTCACTACGCGAAGGTATTCATGACTAGACCTATGATGGACACGGCGTATTGAATGGATCCAAGGAAGCATTGGAGCTCACTCCCTTTACGGCATGGTAGCTAACCTTAGGCAATAAAGTATGTTCAACACAAGATGATAGATAGATAATTCGATAAAGTATGCTTACATCTTAAGATCGATTACAACCCATGGACGAACAAGGAGATTACCCCATCAAGGTGCTAGTCATGGCACCGTTGTCATGGTTTCCCTTCCGACGGTGTCTTCCTTCTTCTCCACGTGAGGGTGCTTCCTTCGAGGTCGACGATCTCCCTCCAGAGATCCTCCTCCTCTCTCTCTCTAGCTTGTGGATGGCCTCCTAGTGCGAATGGCTCTCCTCCTCGTGATGGCGGCGCCTCCAGGCTTTTAGGGTTAAAGATCCTTCGGGTGCAAGGAAAACGGGACCGAACCGGCCACCGGAGTGGGCTGGGCTTGCCGGCCTGGGCCCACCTCGGCCCGGTTTGGTCGCCCCTTCGCTCCCGTGGGTCCTCATGAGATTATGCACTTTGCCCCCTCCACTTGCATGATTTTGACGATGTCATCCTCGCGTCCAAGATGGAGGTTCTCTTCGCATGAAGTTCGGTCTTTTACGATTCAATCCCCGGGGGTGTTCCTTGTAACACTTTGGTCCTTGCCACCATTGGAAGTGATTTCATCAAGCTCATGAACACGAACAAGACTCCGTAAATGCTCCTTTGAACTTGTTGCGAATCCGTCCTTTATGTCCATGTTTTCCTACATAAACACAACACTTCCAAATGCATGCACATAGATGAACTTGTTATATGATTGGTGTGCCTAGTGGCGCATTAATTCCATAATCAAATCCAAACTAAAGTGAAATGAACATGCTTGGTGTACCAAAATACACCGTCAACAATCACTATCCTATGTTTTTAGCTAGTTATTTGAGTCTTAGTTAAAAGTCTTAGTTTGAATAAAATGCTAGAGCCTGCTAGATGGCTTTTCTCTTTAATAATGATCTTGATGATATATGCTTGGAGATGATGAATATTTGCACCGTCGTAATTCCTTTTAAAAGTGCTTAGTTTTCAGACCTAGATTCTCCTGAAACTTAAATGCTTAATTCGCTCTAGATCCAAAACGTGTGCAAGTACATGCTTAATCTGAGTCTAGGCTTTGAAAGATGATTCATGAAAAGTTGAGTTGATATTGATCATTTTCCTAGAAAAGCTTGATTTCTGGATTTATCTTAAAAATCATGAAATTTTTATATGATTAGTTCCTGTGTCTATGGTCCATAAGAGCTTGTCATACACATCAAGATCATTCCATTTCATCATTTACACTGCTTCTGATATGGAAGTACCCATTTTCCATCAAGCCATATAGCTCATGCAACTCTAGGATATATTTCTCTTAATGTTAAAAAGGATTTTGGGGCTACATTCGAAAAAAAGAGAGGAAAAAGTGAGAAGAGAGAGTGAGAGAAATGGACAAGTGTTCGAGGGCGAGTAGAGCCCACATCTCTAAGGAGAGAGAAAAATGGACACAAGTCTGGGGCGAGTAGAGCCCACCTCTCCAAGAATGGAAAGCCCAGATCTTAAAAATCTTAGAAAGAAAGATATAGTCCAAGAGCTAGGCTAAAAGGCTTACCACCTTTCTCCCTCATCCATCCAACACTATCATCCATATATTTCTTGCCAAGTGTGACACCGTGCTTGAGAAGGTCATACACAGGATCTCTGAGTTTTATCTGAAAGATGTGCAAGACCCCAAGATGATAATTGATCGAAGAATTTGAGATATATTGCTTGACGTGATTGTTTTGTCTTTTATATGCTCAAGATTTATTAAAACGCTACGCTTAAAGTTTGAAGGTAAGAGAGAGCAATCTTGTTGATGAGAATTGGTTTTTGAAAACCATAGTACTTTTGAGGTGTGAAAGCGTTGCAGAAACTCCTGATCCTGCTAAAGCATATCTTTGCTAGGGACTAGCAAACGGTAAGCTTGGGGAGTTTGTTGACACATGTTATCTATGAATTTTAGCCCCCACATTCATTGGAAAAAGGACTAAAATATAATTAGATCACCTTATTAGGGTTTATATTGACAATTTACACGAGTTTTGGTGAATCTATGAATCTACATGGACTATTCAGAAAATATGCAAGGAAACCACTCTAGAAGACTCCAGAAGGCTCCGGAACTCAACGTGACTTAGCACCTAAGAAAGAAGCATCTAGAAGGATCAAGGACCCACCTGGCCGAAGTGGGCTCAGAGGGGGGCCCACCCTAGCCCGAGCGGCCTGGTGGTGGGGCCGATCGGCCCCCATGGTTCTAAATGGGCCCAGTTTCCGGAAGCTTCTTCCACCGTCTATGATGATCAATCTAAACCACATGTTTAGGTCAGTTTGATCCTATGGCCCACGTCTACCCCTCAGGACTACTCCCTCCGTCCCAAAATAAATGCAATTCTAGGACTTAGCACGCATACCAATGTGAGGTGTGAAATGACCAAACTACCTCTTGTCTTTTATGAGAAAGATCTAGATATTAGTTTTGTCTTTTGTGTGAGAACCTTCTAGAGCCTCTTGTCTTTTGTGGTTAGTTAATCAAAGTTGCATTCTTTGTGGGACAAATTTTGAATCCTCAAAATTGCATTTATTTTGGGACAGAGGGAGTATATAAGCAGTCCCCCTGCCCCCTGGCAGAGGCATCTGGAATTCATCTGGATCAAGTCATCAAGTCAGAGATACTACACCCTAGAAACACCATATAGCAGAGTAGCTAGCTAGTCTAGATCTAGGAGGAGGCAAGACTTCTACTTGGCTCCTGATCGTCTAGAGGCTGATCGAGATATTGATCTAGCTTCGCTCTTGTAAGTTCTTATCTAGTTCCTTAAATATGTTATACAGACATGTGTTCTTATCAATGATTATATTAGACATTATATGATTTGGTGTTTATTATGATTACATGTTTAGCATAGTTGATTTGCCATTGTATTCACGTATGGAGTCATATAGCCCTCACCTAGATCATTTGTTAACATGGGTGTCGGGGTTCTCTTACCGCCGGACAGTAAATTTCTCGGATTGCGTGCCGGGTCTCGGACGGTTGCGCAAACGGGGGATACGCAGGGTTTATACTAGTCCGGGCCTCCAGAGAGTAACACCCTACGTCCAGTTCGTGCTGCTATATTATTTGTGCTGATTTGTAGTAGGGGTTACAAATGTTGAGAGAGGGACGAGTTCCCAAGTTTTTGTAGTGTGGAGGTTCCACGGCTGGCTGGAGGAAGAAGAAGAAAGGGAGTGCTCCTCCTGGGAGGAGAAGGAAGAAGTCAAAGTAGAAAAGCTCTCTCTCCCACATGAGGACCTTGCTCTACCCTTTTATCAGTCAAGGGGCAGGATACATTAGTGAAGAGAGAGAAGAGAAAGAGGTGGTGCATGAACAACAGCTGTAAAAGGGGGAGGTCTTTTCCCATGTGGCGGGTCCCTTCGTCGTCCTTGGTCCTGCTGCCTGTTGTTGCCATGTGTAACTGCCTTTGACACATGGTGCAAGCATACCACTCGGGGAGGCTTCAAGCTTGTCAGAGGCTGCATGTTGGAGACCACATGATGCCATAGCTTGACTTGTGTCCGTTTTCCTTCACAAAAATAATTCCCGAAAGCTACCAAACATACCCAGGGGCCATTGTGGTTGTTGTAGTCATCTGTAATCACTGTCTTTGGGTACCCATAATTTTGGGTCTCGTCAGTAGCTCACGAGCCTGGGAGGGAGTTGTAGAGTCGTTCCCAGGTTCAACTGTAGTAGCGAAGGGGTAGATTATCGTTCGTTCGATGGGAGCGCGCGAGCGCACCCGCTGGGTGTAGCCCCCGAGCCCGCGGGGGAGTCGGAGACTCGCTCGCGGGGTTAACGATTTTAGAGACGAACATCGTTCGTCGGGATTGTCTTCTCACCCGAGCTTGCGGGAGGAAGATGAATTTTTGGTGACCTCGCATGATGCGAGGCACTAGTCGGGGAGTCGGTTTCCCTATTCGTTGTGTCTCCCTTGCGCATCCTTTTCGTCATGAAGGAGGGGTTGGGTGACGTTGAGGCTTGCCTCGCTGGCCGAGCCTCGGCACCCCGTGAGCTGTATGCGGGTGAGCTCGAGTGAAGCCTCGGAGCCCCATTCATCGGGCTCTGAACGGATCGGCTGGTGATCGACCTCAGATTCCAGATGGTGAAGTCATCTAGTTACCGAGCCCGTTCGGTCGGACTCGGCGGCTCATCGCCTTTCCATCGGGGGAAAAATCATGACCTCCTTTTCCATCAAGACTCGAACGCAGTTCCGAATACCCGCGGTGCTCGTGCGCCCGGGTTCTGGCCGCTGGGGCCCATCCCTCACCGCCCCTCGCTCGGGTGTTCGGGAGGGGCTGTCGAACCCTTCGACGGGCCAGCCTTCGAACTCTTGGTCGTCGGTGTGTGGCGCCGGCCCTCGAGTGCAGAACCGCGACAAGCCACCGGGGCCACCGAAAGAGTGTGGTGTCGTCGTCGCTACCGTCGAGTAGTTGTCGCCCAGCCCCGAGCGCGAGGGCCGAGTAGTAGTCGTCTAGCCCCCGAGCGTGAGGGCCAGATGGTAGTCGCCGTCTTCCAGCCCCCGAGCGCGAGGGCCGAGTCTGCGGTCGTGTTCCTGCAAAAAGAAAACGGGGGACAACAGTACGTGGTGCGACAAATACCAATTTTGAGGAAAGAGCATTTGACAGTTTGCAACAAGAAATCTAAGTCCGACTCTTTTCGGTCTATTTAATTTCCTCGGGAAGTGTTCCTGATGCGTTTAAGCACCTGACCCCCGACAGCCGCATCCGTAGCGCAGGGAGTAGGCCGTGTGCACGCGTGGGAAGTGTAGGCGTGGGGTCGAGGTGTCACACCTGGCCCAATTTGGATGGCCCATGAGTGGCCCATGAGCGCAGGTGCGCGTGTTTAGTGCCACATTGCTAGTAGAGCAAGGGTGGAGCCAACTTATAAGCCTTTGTCCACCAGCCATACCACCCTCGGGTTAACCCTTTTACACGAAGCGAGGACGAATGTGTAAGCAGGGTGCTATGTGTACGCGTGCTCGCCCCTACGGAAGGGCTGGGCGGTGCGGCTTTGGTGGGCGCGGTGTTACAAATGGTATCAGAGCCGACCCTCGCGGTTGCGCGTACGGGTCAGTGTGCGGACATAGGGCGCATGACGCGTGTGGGCCTGAGATGGGACACACGACATGGCATATGGGTCGGCACTGGACGTACGGTCGTGCGATAAGAGGGAAGGTTCCTGGACATTTGCTCGGGTCAGTGTGCGGACATATGCATGTGCGTGTGGGCCTGGGATGGGGCACACGACATGGCGTGTGGGTCGGCACTGGACGGGTGAGTTGGACCGACGAGGACGTCGGGTTCTTTGAGGGGGGGTGAATGTCACACCTGGCCCAATTTGGATGGCCCATGAGTGGCCCATGAGCGCAGGTGCGCGTGTTTAGTGCCACATTGCTAGTAGAGGAAGGGTGGAGCCAACTTATAAGCCTTTGTCCACCAGCCATACGACCCTCGGGTTAACCCCTTTACACGAAGCGAGGACGAATGTGTAAGCAGGGTGCTATGTGTACGCGTGCTCGCCCCTACGGAAGGGCTGGGCGGTGCGGAGACGATCTTGAGAGAAGCTCACGACTCAGCTTATTCTATCCATCCAGGTAGTACTAAGATGTACCAGGATCTCAAGCAGAGGTATTGGTGGTACGGTATGAAGAGAGATGTGGCCGCACATGTGGCTTTGTGTGACACTTGCCACCGGGTTAAGGCCGAACATCAGAGACCCGCTGGTTTGCTTCAACCATTGAAGGTGCCTGAGTGGAAGTGGGAAGAGATCGGAATGGACTTCATAGTGGGTTTACCCCGAACCCGAGATGGTTATGATTCGATTTGGGTTATTGTGGATCGTTTGACTAAGGTAGCTCACTTCATTCCGGTAAAGACTACTTATACAAGAGCTAAGTTGGCAGAACTCTACATGTCCAGGATTGTGTGTTTACATGGTGTACCAAAGAAGATCGTGTCAGACAGAGGTACTCAGTTTACTTCTCGTTTCTGGGGGAAGTTGCATGAATCTCTGGATACTAAGCTAAATGTCAGCTCAGCTTATCATCCGCTGATAGATGGACAAACAGAGAGAACCAATCAGATCCTAGAAGACATGCTGAGAGCATGTGCACTTAAGCATGGTTGTAGTTGGGATAAGAGCTTGCCCTATGCTGAGTTCTCTTATAACAACAGCTACCAAGCTAGTCTCAAAATGTCACCCTTTGAGGCCCTATATGGAAGGAAGTGTAGAACCCCGTTATATTGGAGTGAGACAGGCGAAAGGCAGCTATTTGGGGCAGATATCATCAGAGAAGCGGAGAAACAAGTTCAGATTATCAGAGAAAATTTGAGGATTGCTCAGTCTAGACAGAAAAGTTATGCAGATGGCAAACGAAGGGATGTGGTCTTTCAGGAAGGCGATTATGTGTACCTAAAGGTATCACCTATCAGAGGTTTGCGTCGATTCAGAGTTAAAGGAAAGTTGTCACCTCGGTTTATTGGACCTTTCAAGATCCGTGAGAGAGTGGGAGAAGTGGCTTACAGGTTGGAGTTGCCAGTCCAGTTAGCTGATGTGCATGATGTATTTCATATCTCTCAGTTGAAGAAGGGTTTTGGTCCTCATGACAAGGAGTCGTTACCCTTGGATGATCTAAATGTTAAAGAGGATCTCACTATTGTTGAACACCCCATTCGGATATCGGAAACAATGACAAGGGTCACCAGGAATAGTGTGATTAAGATGTGCAAAGTACAGTGGAGTAATCATGCAGAGGATGAGGCAACATGGGAAAGAGAGGATGAGCTGAAAGCAGAGTTTCCAGATCTTTTTTCCAATCTGTCCGAATCTCGAGGACGAGATTCTTCTTAAGGGGGTAGGATTTGTAACACCCTAATTTTATCAAAAATTTGGCTTTATAAAAATTTGCTAGAAACCATTTAGTTGCTTAAGGATAATAAGGTTGCTTTAATTATTTTTAGGCATTTGAAACCTTTTCTAAAATAAAGTCAATGAAATATAGGAGTTAATTGTTGCATACATGCTGGAGGATTTCTTTTGGTTGCTAGAATTCAAATTCAAATTTGAATTCTATTTGTTTGAAGCCTTTTCCTAAATCCCTAAATTCCCAAACCTAAAACCTACTCCTAAACTCCTTAACCCCTTTCCCCCTTCCAGCCCAACCCAGCACGCGCGCGCGCGGCAGCCAACCCGCGCGCGCCCGACGGGCCGCCGCGGCCCGGCACGCGCGCGTCGCTTCGCGGCCCGGGGCCGGCCCGGCCGGTCCCCCGCCGGCCCGCGCCGCTCCCTCTCCCTCGCCGGCCGCCGCCGACCGGGGGGACCCACCGGTCATCCCCTTCGCCCCGTCGTCCCCGCCTCGGAAACCGCCTCCCGCCGCCGCCCGAGTCCGGGCGGGAGCACGACGCCCTCGCGTGGCCCGCACGCCAAGGAGACCGCCCGGCCATTATAAGCCGCCGCCACCCCTAGGGACGCCCCTACCCGAGCCGTCCAAGCTTTTTGCGCCGCCTTTTGCCCGGCCGCCGAACCCTAGCTCGAGCTCGCCGCCGCCGCCGTCGAATCCCGCCGCCGTCGTCCTTCCGCCGCCAAGGATTCGCTCCGGAGCCGCGCAAGAAGGTGAGCATCGCGCCCGTGCCGCACGTCGTCGTCCCCGTGCACCCGGCCGCTCCAACGACCTCGCCGGAGTTCGCGCCCGCGCCCCCGCGTCGACCGCCCGTGCCGCCGCATCTCCGCCCGAGCCGCCGCCCTAGATCGACCCGCCGGCCGCGCGCGCGTCGCATAGGTGCCCTCCGCGTCCGAGCCCGTGGCCGAAACCCTAGATCGGGGTCCTCGCCGGCGAGCCCGCCGCCGTCCGCCGCCGCTCACCGCCGCCGGCCGCGCCTCCCCGCCGCCCGCCGCTTGCTCGCGATCCGAGCCGTCGGATCTAAATCCGACGCGTCCCGCCGTCCCCGCCGCACGCGAGCCACCGCAGCCGCCAGATCTGGATCTAACGGTCCCAGATCTAGTCAACTCGAGTCAAGCCAGGTCAACCCCGCCAGCGCTGGCAATTTTGCAGAAAAGCCCCTGAGTTTCCGATATTTACAAAAATACCCTTCCACCTTAGAAGTTTTCTTACAGTTTAGTCCTTTTTTCTTTATTTTAGCCCAAAACCTTTTCAGATCTTCACAGATTGGTCCCTGCACCTTCCCTAATCCATAACTTAGTCGTTTTAGCTCCGATTTTGGCGTTCTTTATGTCCACGCGTTCGTCTCGAAGCGTAGATTAGTTTTATGCTACTTTTTAGATATGTTTGATCTGTTTAGTGATTGTTTCTTATTTATTCCTATTGTATGCTTGTATGTGATGATTGTGGACCGTAGAGAGCGATTCGTTCGAGGGATTTGAAGATCAAGTCGTGCAAGAGTTTGAGCAGCAAGGCTTTGTTGAAGGCAAGTATTCCTTGATGCATGCCCGCTTGTCCTACATAACATGCATTTAAATTCACCGTTTTTACTTTTCGCTTGCATTAATTTGATGGGAACCTATTAAGGATCATGCCTAGCTTTTTACTACCTTTACCTTGATACCGGGAATTAAATTAATCTTGTGGTAGTTATTGCTTAGCATGCTCAACTGGGTATCGGTAATAATCGACATGGTTACCATTTTATGCTCTATGTTCCTTTATGTGATGTTTAATATACAAGACCATATGTTTAATCGGAACATGGAGAACCACCCAGGAAAACAGTACAACCACAAGAACTAATGGGCAATGGTCTTGGCTGAATAATTAGGAACTTTAGCTTGGGATGGTCTTACCTGATAAGGACAAGGGATCGGCGGTACTGTGGGGTATGAACTCACTCTAGCAGGGGGTTGGGTGAGTTATTCTTTTTATGGTGGGGTATCGACCTGCTAGGGGACTTTATACCTTGCTAATCGATCCGGACCTTGTGGGTCATAACTTGCTAGGGAACCTTTGTAAAGGCCATGTAGCGTCCCTATGCAATCACACCTCGGAAGTGTGATATGGTGTCTTGCAAACACCGCATGGTTGGGTCCAAAGTTCTTCGGAGCTTTTACGCCGCTTGTGGTGAAAGTGTACAACCTCTGCAGTGTTAAACTAATCGATTAGCCGTGCTCACGGTCAAGAGCGGCACTGGACACTCACATGATTAAATTATGGAATTTTAATGTTTAAATTGTTGTTTTATTCTTTATTTATGATGCTTATATCTTATTAATTGGGTTGGTATGAACTTACACCTTTAGTAATCAGGTTGCTAATAAAACTTGACCAACTAAAATGCTAAAGTGCTTGAACCTTAGCCATCCACCATATGGCCTTGCATGTTATGTTGTTCTCTCTTCTTGAGTACGATATGTGCTCACGCTTGTTTATTCTCTTGCATCTACAATACCGGAATTGCTACTCGGACCGGGGAGAACTTTGAAGATATTCCGGAGATTTCCGGGAGTTCTAGGTGTGCGTAGTCTTCGGTCGGTACCGCCCGTGGAGGCATTTTGTCCGCTACGAGAACTCGTTTATTTAAGATTCGTTTAAGACTATGGTTTGTAATAACTCTTTATTCGTGTGGCACTGTTTTTGGTATTCATAATGTCTAAGCGTGTGTGTAACTTGATCCTGGCGCACACGTGATCAATGCATTCGATTTTGCCTTTAAAACCGGGTGTGACACGAGGTTTCACAATTTAAGGCGTGTGCTTCCCGAGTACTTTTAGTGACTTGTGTCAGAGAGGAAAAAGATATGCGTTGACATGTCCGGCGATGTGTGTCGGGGTGTGTTATACTTGGAAAAACGGTGGTGCTAGACGTACGCTTACCTGGATTTATGCTCGCGTCAGGGAAATCGACACGTCATTCCCGGGCCCGTCCTGACCAGCCCCGGAGCTTCATGTTGCTCGCGGTGGTCGAGCGGACGACGTTGTTGTTGATGACAGCGCCGCGGTCGCGGCGAAGTAGGCGAAGAAGGATGAGGTACGACAGCGAGCAGTCACGCGGCGGTCGGTCCCGGATTGCCGGCATGCGCTGTGTTGATCAAAACGACATTGGCGTGATCAAGATGGCGAGCGGTCGATGCTGCTGCTCGTTGCCTACACACAAGATCTTGGATACTGGCAAGAAAATCATGTTTTTAGTCAGAAAGGTGGTGTTCCAGAGTGGGAATCCTATTTCTACAACTTGTTTTTCCATCCCCGAAGAGTTTGTCGGAGTAGGCTCATTCGCACGACTTCCTTCCGCCTTGCACGAGTATTCTACGCGTCACACGAGAAGGCCTTCCGAGGAATTCCTCCGAGAAGCCCCCGCCTCACACGAGAAGGGCGCCTCCGACTTCGAGAAGGCTCCCATTCGACTTTCCGCCTCTAAGAAGTATGTCCGCCCACGAGCAGGGGAGTAGATCGGTGTCCATCCTTGTAGGAACGAGCAGGGGAGTAGATCGGTGTCCATCCGACTAGGAACAAGACTTTCCGCCTCGCACTAGTAGGTCTTGTACGCCTCCGACTAGTTTTTCTATGTAGTTTCGCCGTGATGCCCGATCGTTAGTCTTGCAAAAACAGAGGAAGAAAAGAACAAACACATCTCCCGCGTAGGGACAGCTCGCCGCAGGGAGATACGAAAGTGAACTCGTCTGGCCGCCGTGGTCCGCGGCCGCGGACCCGCCGTTCCCATCCTGCCGCCGGGGTTACGCCCCCTCCCCCTCCCGGCCTGGGATCCCGGGAAAGACGGCACGGGGCCATCGCACTTGGAGAGAAAGGGGGCGAGCGCCAAGCCGCCGGATGCGCCGAGGTGGACGAGAGAGCCGCGCCGGGCCGCCGGGTGTCGAGGAGGAGCTGCGCAGCGTCACCATGGCCCCGCCCCGCCTGCCGCGCGCGCTGCGGCCGCGCCGTCACCCGCGGTCGGCGGAGGACCGCGCCAGCGGGCAGCAAGGCAGACACAGTGTGCGACGTGCTGAGCAGCCACGCCTGAGGTGAGGAGCCGCGTCGGGGTAGGAGGCGGAGCGCCGCGCCGCGCCCCAGGCGCCCCGAGGTGGAGGGAGGAAGTGCGTCAGGCCCCGTTGTTGTTGGAATGTTGGGGGCGCGTCGTCACCGCTCGTTGCTGGAGGAAACGCGTCGCCGCCGTGTGCTCGGGGGTGGAGCAGCGGGTCCGCGCCATCGGGAGTGGGAAGACGCCGGGAGGCCGTGCTGGGTTGCTTGCTGTCTCGCCGGGGGAGAGGCGGTCCGCCGCGCCGCGCCGCGCCGCCGGGCAAGAAGACGAGGGCGACGGGCGCTGCGACGAGCCGTCGGGCGAGATGGAGCCAGCCGCGAGCGCTGCGCCGCGTCGTGGCTCGAGGAGGAGGAAGCCGCGGGCCTGCTGCGCTGCGCTGCCGCTCGGAAATGCGGGGTGAGCCGCGGACGCCGCTCCGTGTCGTGGCCCGAGGAGGAGGATGCGGGCCTGTTGCGCAATGTCGCCAGGAGTGGAGGGCCAGCCTGCTGCGCGAGGAAGAGGAGGATGCGCGGCATAGAGGTCGTACCGCGTCGCCGTGGGGTCGTGCGCCGGGCTCCCCGCCGCCGTGCAGGTGTCGCGCGTCGTCGGGCCTCCCTGCCACCGACGCGTCGATTGGAAGGAGACGCCTGAGGCTCTTCTCCGTTCTCCCTCGAGCTCTGGAACCTGCCACGGTCTCGGAGTCGGAGGAAAACCGAGTCGCTCCACCACCGAGAGGCCTTGCGCCGCGGAGGTCAGCAGCTCGCGCCGGCAAGCCGTGCTGGCTGCTGGGAACCACAAGCACCTGATTTGCTTGGGGGAAAATCGATGGGGCTCCTGGCGCTCCTGCTGCTGACCTTGGGTTATTGTTTTTTTGCGATTGGAGACGGGGAGAAATTTGCTATTATGACTCTCTAAACAATGCGCTTTGCTATTATAGGACTCCTAACGTGAACATCGTTATAATAGGATTCCAAACAATGAGATCTTGTTACTATAGGATTTTAGCTTCCTATAATCAGATTTCTGCAAGTAATACATGTATTTTAGACATGAAGTGACGTTTTTGCCCCTGGGTCTTTTGTACACATCTGCCGTACGTATCCTATCCGGTGCGAGATCCCGGAGTCGAAGCGTCGCGCCTGCCGTACCTCTGCCGTCGCCATGGATGGACAGCCGCACCTCCATCAGGCGCCGACGGTAGCTAGCGACATGCGCGGCCGGCCCCGAGCGGCATGCGGCATGCGCCGGCGGCGGCCAAGCATGCGCCGGCGGCCGGGCGGCGGCCGGCATGCGCCCGGCGGCATGGCGGCATGCGGATGTGAAAAAAAAAGGCGGCGGCGAGCGAGAGCGACGGCGGCGGCGTCCGTCCGCGACGCTTCGATTGCGTCCACGGGCAACGGGTCTCGGTGTAAAAACAAAGGCGAGTGCAACGATCCTCCTCGGTGTAAAAAAAAAGGCGGGGGCAGATTTGTCACATCAAGTGCAAATACATGTATTTCTCTTGCAAATCTGATTAAAGGAAGCTAAAATCCTATAATAACAAGGTCTCCATGTTTAGAATCCTATTATAACGATGTCCACGTTAGGAGTCCTATAATAGCAAAGCGCATTGTTTAGAGAGTCGTAATAGCAAATTTCTCGAGACGAGAGCCCGGGGAAATTAGAGAGGAAATGACAATTTTGTGATTAGAGAAATTAGAGGAAGCTCTAATTTGCTTCTTGCGTGAACCAAAAGCAGGGTGAAAGAACCGAGGGATCAACCCCGCCCCTTGAGCGAGGTCCGCCTCACTCAAGGGCTGAGCACCCCCCAAGCGGGGTCCGCTTCGCTCGAGGGCACCCACGCGCACATTCTCCACGCTCCCGCGCGCACATGTTCCTGCACGTGCGTACGAGCATTTAATGCTCTGACGCCACAGGGCCGCGCCCTACTCTGACACGCCTGGGAATCACGTCCCGGCGCTGTTCCGCCAACTCCCGGGGGAGGCCATCCCCGCGGCTGCTCAGCACTGTGCGGCAAGGCCGGTGTCAGCTCCGTGACACTGTGTCACCTACCCCCATACGGCTAACGCGCCGCGCCCTCGAAGGGGGGCCGGAGGCACCCTCGAATATCTTCTACGTGCTTATACATGGTCACGCCGTGACGTCAGGCCGGCGAGATCGGTCATCCCCGTCGCTGTCAGCCCTGTGCGGCCATCCCCGCCACTGCCGCACCACGCCGGACACTGTGGCAACATCCCAGCGCTGTTGGGACGTACGGGGACAAGACATCGCCACAACGGCCACTGTGCCACGTACGGACACTCGTCAACGGCACCCTCGAACCGGCCCACCACGGCGTCAGTCAACCAACCGCTACACCGCCGCCCTCGAAGCCGCTCCTGTGCGAGCACAGGACGCACCACGACGCCTCAACAGGAGCGGGATTCGCCAGGACGGCCGTCAGCTCCGCAGCACTATTCGTCATACCTCTACATGTAGAGAAATAGTGTGGCATGAATGTAAACTGCTCCCTCCTTGGCCTATAAAAGGAGGGGCAGCCCCCCAGCCGCGGGGACACGGGACGACGGACAGCGATCGCTCACACGCTCTCCGCCTTCTCCGCGATATTGGCACTCGCCTCAATCAACACCTCTGGGACTTGGAGGCCACGCCTTCTCTCCCGCCTCGCTTGTAGCCACCCCTCTACGAGCACCACGGTGCAAGCAATACAGTGCCTCGAGCACACCACTGCTGGACGTACGGCCCCGGCTGGAACCAGGATAAACCAAGTGTCCTTAGTTGCTTAGCACCGTCCATCGAGAGGCAGATCTCAGCGCTCATTACTAGTTAGTGTCGGGACTACTTTTCGCACCGACAGTTGGCGCGCCAGGTAGGGGACTCGCGCTGAAGATCGGCTCGTCACCAGCCCTCTCGATGGTGATTCGCACCGAGTACCGTGGCTAGAGGTATTCCATGGGCAGCTCGGACCCCCTCCCGGCTGGATTCGAAATCCGGTTCGGGAGCCTGAACTTCCAGGCTACGGGGAACGGCTACCTCATGCGCCACACCAACCGTGAGGAACTCCGTGCTCTGCGCCAAGCCGGGTCAGTCCCGGTCGCCGCCGCACGCGTCGCCGCGACGCCGGCACCCCTCCCGGCGCGGACGCCCGCGGGTCCCTCGGCGCCACGGCGCCGCCGACGCCTTCCGGCCGGCGCTCGCGGCGAGCACGGACGGAGCGCCGACATGTTGCGCGCGTCGCCTCGCAACACGACGCGCCCTCCGGCGAGACGACGGCCGCTCCGGCGGGGGGGGAGCGCTCGGTCTCGGGACCGCGCTTCCCCACCGGTCGCGCGCGCGCTACGACGGCGTACGTCGCCTCCGCCAACACCAACGCGGCAACGCGCGGGGGTTCGCCCCCGGCCGCCATGTCCCGGCCGCCAGGGATCCCAGCGCCTCCGCCGGCGACGAGTCGTCCCAAGGCTCCGCCGGCGAGCTGCCACCCGCCACTTTGCACGTGTATGCGGAGTGGGATTTCTCCGGTGTACCCGACCCAGTGATGTTCCGGCGGTTCCTTGACGCCACGGACTACTGGTTCGGCTACTCCGACGACTCCAGCGTCGGGAGCTACGACCCCGCGCGGGAGTGTTACGTCGTGATCACCAACGATCAGGCGAACGCCGCTAACGCGGCAGAAGCTGGCGACGGAGCGGTTCCCCCCGGTACGGGAACTGGACCACGCCTGGCTGCGGGGCCAAGCGCCCCTTCCTCCTCACCACCGAGGGGGGCCGACGTCAACACGCAGTTGGCTCAAGCGCGCGAGCTTGAGGCCAAGCTCGCGGAGGAGTACCACGCGGTGCGGCTGCTTCGAGCCTCCATCGCCGGGGAAGCCTCCGCACGCGGCGAACGCGCGCGCGAGTTGGGCCGACAGGCCCGCGATCGCATCAACGCCAACTTCAACGTCGACGATCCGAGCACGCCCCCACGAGCGAGCCAGAAGCTCATTGCTGCCGTGACGCTATTGCGGGCCATGTCCGCCCCCTCGACGCCCGAGGCGCGGAACCTGCACCGCGAGGCGCAGGAGCTTATCGAGAAAGCGGCCGTCCAACAGGCCGAAAGTTCGGCGTCTCGCATCCGCCAGCAGGGAAGCACGTGGGACGACGGGGGTGCGCAAGGCCCCAAGCCCTCGGTGCACACCGGCGGCGCGGCGGAGCGTCCCGCCAACCGGGGGCACACGCCGGCCAATGAGCGGCTACTCGACACGGCGGGCAAGCCCAAGATGGCGACGCCCGCAACGTCATCAACGCCCGGCGGACGGGCAACGCGGAGACGCGCGCAACGGCGGGCTACCACCCTCGACGGGGTGGGCGCTACGACAGCCGGGAGGACCGCTCACCGACGCCGGAGCCACCGGGAACCCGTGTGTTCAGCCGGGAGATCCGCACGGCGAGCTTCCCCCAGCGCTTCCACCAGCCCACGTCGATCGACAAGTACAACGGGGAGACGGACTTCGCGTGTGGCTCAACGACTACCGCCTGGCGTGTCAGCTGGGCGGGGCCACCACCGACGAGGTTATCATCCGCAACCTCCCCCTGCACCTCGCCGACTCGACGCGGACGTGGCTCGAGCACCTGCCGGCCAGCCAGATCCACAATTGGGACGATCTGGTCCGCACCTTCATGGGGAACTTCCAGGGCACGTACGTGCGCCCTGGAAACTCTTGGGATCTGCGCGCATGCACCCAGAAGCCCGGCGAGTCGCTCCGGGACTTCATACGGCGCTTCTCCAAGCGCTGCACGGAGCTCCTAAGCGTGGCCCAGTTCGAAATCGTGCACGCCCTCCTCGAGGGCACCACGTGCCGGGACCTCGAGCGCGAGCTCGGGCGCAGCCCGCCGGCCGATTCGAACGAGCTGTTCGACAACACCACTAACTTTGCCTCAGGAGAAGAGGCAGTGGGGGCGATCTTCGACGGCAAGAAGGGCAAGTGCGTGGACGATGCGCCCGCGGAGGGCAGCAAGTCCAAGGAGCCCCACCAGAAGAACAAGCGGGGCAAGAAGGGAAAGAAGCCGCGCCGCGAGGCGCGCGAGCACGGGCGCGATGACGACGGCGACGAAGCTCTTGCTGTTGACCCAGCTCGACGGGGCCCTCGACCGGCCCCTCGAGGCCCTGGGGTTTTCGATGACATACTGAAGAAGCCATGTCCCTACCACAAGACGCCGGTCAACCACACCCTCGAGCAGTGCGACATGCTCAAGCGGTTCTACGGCCGTGCCGCCGCGAAGGACGGCGAGGCCAAGAAGGATGGGGGTGACGGTGACGTCGGTGGCTTCCCCGCTGTGGAAAACGTCTTCCTCATCTTTGGGGGGCCGACCGTCGATATGTCCAGCCGCCAGTGCAAGCGGGAGCGGCACGAGGTCCTCGCCGTGGAGAAGGCACCTCCCTCCTTCCTCGACTGGTCGGAGGACGCCATCACGTTCAGTCGCGAGGATCACCTGAACCGCATCCCCAACCCGGGTCAGTACCCGCTGGTGGTCGACCCGGTCATCGGGAACGCGCGGTTCTCGAAGGTGCTGATGGACGGAGGCAGCAGCCTCAACATCCTCTACGCGCACACTCTGCGCCTGTTGGGGATCAGGTTGGACCAGCTGCGGCCTAGCACGATGCCGTTCCATGGAGTCGCGTCGGGCAAGTGCGTCCAGCGCCTCGGGCAGATCGACCTGCCAGTCTGTTTGGCACACCAGACAATTTCCGCAAGGAAATGCTCACCTTTGAGGTGGTGGGATTCCGGGGCGCGTACCACTCCATCCTTGGGCGGCCTTGCTACGCCAAGTTCATGGCGATCCCCAATTACACCTACCTCAAGATGAAGATGCCGGGGCCGAAGGGTGTCATCACCGTCGGCTCATCGATCGAGCACGCATTCGACTGCGACGTCGAGTGCGTGGAGCACGCGGAGGCTCTAGCGCTGGATGAAGCGCTCGTGGCGAACTTGGAGAAGCTGGTCAACGAGGACCTCGACTCCGTTGCCAAGCACACCGGCAGCTTCGAGGCTGCCGAGCAGACCAAAGAGGTGCCCTTCGACCCTGCTGCCCCCAAGGGCAAGGCATTGAGGGTCAGTTCCACCCTCGACCCGAAATAGGAAGTGGTGCTCGTCGACTTTCTTCGTGCCAACACCGACATCTTCGCGTGGAGCCCCTCGGATATGCCAGGCATTCCGAGGGAGGTCGCCGAGCACTCCCTTGACATCCTAGCTCACTCCCGCGCCGTACAGCAACGGCTGCGTCACTTCGACGAGGAGCGGCGCTGGGCGATCGGAGTAGAGCTGTGAAAGCTCCTCGAGGCCGGATTCATCAAGGAAGTGTTCCACCCTACGTGGCTAGCTAATCCTGCCTTAGTTAAGAAAAAGAATGGGAAGTGGCGGATGTGTGTAGACTATACCAGTTTGAATAGAGCTTGTCCTAAAGTTCCTTTTCCTTTGCCACGGATCGATCAAATCGTTGATTCGACCGCCGGGTGTGAACTTTTATGTTTCCTTGACGCCTATTCCGGGTACCACCAAATAAAAATGAAGGAGTCTGACCAGCTCGCGGCTTCATTCATCACGCCGTTCGGGATGTATTGCTACGTAACAATGCCGTTCGGTCTCCGAAACACGGGTGCTACATACCAGCGATGTATGCAGCACGTTTTCGGAGATCACATCGGGCGAACCGTTGAGGCATACGTAGACGATATAGTCGTGAAAACCAGGAAGGCGGACGTCCTGGTTAACGACCTTCGCATCGCGTTCAGCTGCCTATGGGCCAATAGGGTAAAATTAAACCCCGAAAAATGTGTCTTCGGCGTGCTGCGGGGCATGTTGCTAGGATACATCGTTTCCCAGCGGAGGATCGAGGCCAACCCCGAAAAGGTTGCAACCCTCGAGCGAATGGGTTCGATTCGGGACCTCAAGGGGGTCCAAAAGGTGTTGGGGTGCCTTGCCGCCTTGAGCCGCTTCATCTCGCGGCTCGGCGAGAAAGGCCTGCCCCTCTACCGGCTCTTGAAGAAATACGAGCGATTCTCCTAGACCGTCGAGGCCCAGGAGGCGCTTGACAAGCTGAAGGCGACCCTCGCCCACGCTCCAATCCTTACACCGCCTCAGGACAGCGAACCTCTATACCACTATGTAGCCGCAACCACCCAGGTGGTCAGCGCCGTCATCGTAGTAGAGCGCACGGAGGAGGGGCACACCCTGCCGGTCCAGCGGCCGGTGTACTACATCAGCGAAGTCTTGTCCGAGACCAAGGCGTGCTACCCATAAGTCCAGAAGCTACTCTACGCAGTGGTCCTCGCGCGACGCAAACTCCGCCACTACTTCGAGGCTCACCCGGTCACGGTGGTTTCCTCCTTTCCGTTAAGAGAAATCATCCGGAACCCGGATGCAGCAGGCAGGATTGCCTAGTGGTCAGTTGAGCTGATGGGCGAAACGCTCGCCTACGCGCCGCGCAAGGCCATTAAGTCCCAAATCTTGGCAGATTTTGTTGCCGAGTGGACGGACACGCAGTTTCCGCCGCCACAGATCCAGGCCGAGTGCTGGACTCTGTACTTCGACGGGTCGGTGATGAAGCCAGGCACGGGCGCGGGCCTGCTTTTCGTCTCACCCCTCGGGAGCACATGAGATACGCCGTGCGTCTCCACTTCCTCGCGTCAAACAACATGGCCGAATACGTGACCCTCCTTTGCGGCCTCAAAATCGCCATAGAGACAGGCATCAAGCGCCTCGACGTGAGGGGAGACTCACAACTCGTGATCGACCAGGTCATGAAGAATGCGAGCTGTCACGACGACAAGATGGAGGCATACTGCAAGGCTGTGCGAGCCCTCGAGGACAAGTTCTATGGCATAGAACTTAACCACGTGCCTCGCCGGTACAACAAGGAGGCAGATGAGCTCGCCAAAATCGCGTCAGGGCGAATCACTGTTCCCCCGAACGTTTTCGCGCGAGACATCACCCAGCCATCCGTCAACCTCGAGCCCTACCCCTCGAGCCACGAAGAACCCTCGGGGGCTCCCTCGAGACCGACAGGTGTGGAGCCCATGGACGAGGACCCCTCGAACGAGGCGTACGTGCTCTCCCTGCTCGAGGGGTACGGCGCTGACGAGGCCGAGGCCATGGACATAGAGCCGGCCCCCAACGAGGGGGACTGGCGCGACAAATATATCGCCTGGATGGATCGAGGAGAACTCCCCTCGGACCGGTCCGAGGCTAGGCGCATCGCCAGGATGGCAAAGTCATTCGCTCTCGTCGACGGCGAGCTGTACAAGCGCGCCGCGTCCGGCATCCTGCAGCGATGCGTGCCCATCCCTCAGGGGCGCGAGCTCCTCCGGGATATAGATGCGGGCGTGTGCGGCCACCATGCAACACCCCGCACCCTCATGGGCAATGCGTTCCGCCAGGGCTTCTACTAGCCCACCGCGGTCGCCGACGCCAGCGAGATCGTGCGCACCTGCGAAGGGTGCCAATTCTACGCCTGCAAGTCCAATCTCCCTGCGCACGTCCTGCAGACCATCCCCGTCACGTGGCCTTTCGCCGTGTGGGGACTGGACATCGTCGGGCCCCTGCGAAAGGCGCCCGGGGGCTACACCCACCTTTTGGTCGCTATCGACAAGTTCTCCAAGTGGGTGGAGGTGTGTCCCATCACAAATCTCAGGGCAGAGTAGGCGGTCACGTTCTTCACCGACATCGTCTACCGCTTCGGAGTGCCCAACTCCATCATCACCGACAACGGGTCCCAATTCACGGGCAGGAAATTCCTAGAATTCCACGACAAGTTCCACATCCACGTGGACTGGGCAGCCGTGGCACATCCACAGACCAATGGCCAAGTGGAGCGCGCCAACGGCATGATCCTATAAGGCCTCAAGCCCAGGATTTTCGACCGACTGAACAAGTCCGGTCGAAAATGGCTTCAAGAGCTGCCGGTGGTCGTGTGGAGTCTCAGGACCACCCCAAGCAGAGCCACCGGGTTCACCCCGTTCTTCCTGATCTACGGCGCGGAGGCTATCCTCCCCACAGATCTGGAATACGGATCGCCCAGAGTTCGAGGCTACGATGAGGGCGCCAACCAGTGAGCCCGCGAGGACTCGCTGGACCAACTCGACAAGGCCCGGGTCGAGGCCCTGATGCACTCTGCAAGATATCAGCAGGCTCTAAGGTGCTACCAAGCCCGGAAGGTGCGGCGACGAGACTTCAGCGAGGGGGACCTGGTCCTAAGGCTACGCCAAGACAATCGAGGCCGCCACATGCTGTCGCCCCCGTGGGAGGGACCCTACATCGTGGTGAAGGTGCTCAAGCCCGGCACGTACAAGCTGGCTAACGAGGACGGTGAGGAACTCACCAACGCTTGGAACATCCAACAGCTACGTCGCTTCTACCCTTAGCGAGGATTTCCAAGTTTTTTGTTGTAAATTACATGCCCAACACCCCAGTTCGCAACCTAGATGTAAAAATCAACAAGTCAATAAAGTAAAAGGGCAACTCGGCTTTCCCCAGAAAACCAAGTCACCCTCGGGGGCTACTGCGGGGGGCATCCCCCCCCAAAAAAAATGGTCCCATTTTTTCGCAAAAAGTTCGCAAGCGCGCTAAGTACGATTCGACCTTAGCCTTGAGCGAGTTCAGGCGGGGCGCGAGTGGCCAAGCGGAAAAGACGCACGAGCCAGAGATAGCCTACGCCTCCACGAGGATATGGCCCTTCTCTCTCGCCTCCGGCCCAGCGGGCTACTCGTGAAAACGAACTTCCCCGACCCGAATTCACCCAGGCAAAGGAAAAAACAGAACAGCGTGACAAGCGAAATAAGAAACATCACTTACATTTATAAGTGTTTAAACATCTCAAAAGAATACTTATTTATTTACATGGCCACACGGCTTGGATTCTAACACTAAAACAAAAAAGGGCTCGACGCCCAGTGGTCTTTAGGCTTAGGGCTCGCTGGCGTCAGGAGCATCGGGGAACAAGAAGTCTGCGAAGTCTTCAGCGAGCGTCTCGGCAGCAGCAGCGGCAAGCGCATCCGCGCGCTCCATCGCCACTTCGTCCTCAACGCCGACCGGGACGACGTAGCCCGACGCCATGGCCTCGAAGTCCACCTGGTAGTGGGACCCCACCACGCTGAGGGCCTTCTGGACGCCCAGGTGAAGGGCGCGGTGCGTACGCCTCGAGACATGCCCGCCGAGGGCCCGCAGGCGACTTGCCAGCGAGCTCCCGGCTTGCGCTTCGCCTTCCTCGACCGCCTGGCAGGTCTCGAGAGCGGCGGCCCGCAGCTCCCCCAACTCCTGCTCCGCGGAGTTATAGGCCGCGCTCACGGTCTCGGCCTGGGTGGTCGCACGCCCCAGGGCGGTCCGCAGGCCTAGAAACCACGAATAAGGAAGATCAAGAAGGGAGTGAATCCCCGAAGGGAATATCAACAAAACAAAGAACGAATCAACAAACGAAAACCAGACGAAAGCAAATTTACCTTCAACATGCTTCTTCTCCACCTCGAGGGACTGGCGCATCTCCTCAGCCTCGCGCTGCAGCTTGAGGTACGAGGCCTCCTGCTCCTCGAGGGACTGGCGCTGGTCCTCGTGCGAGATGCTGATCTGCACCAGCTCCCCATTGAGGCGCGACACCTCCTCCTCCTGCTTCTTGAGCGTGGCCCGCGCCTCCTCGAGCACGGCACGCTCCCGCTGGAGTTGGCCCAGTGCCTCCTCGCACGCCAGGCGCCCCTGCTCGAGCGTAGCCCGAGCCTCGATGAGTGCGGTGTTGGGGGGATTCGGAATCAAGCCTTTCGCATACTAAAAATAAATGAGTGTTTTAGTCGCTCGGATTCTCGTGCGAAAGGCCTGGCGGCGAAATCCCAGGAGCCTTTGAATCTTTTCTCATTTTTCAGAATTCGTCTTTCGGCCTAAACCCTTCGTCGCTAGCGGTGCTGCAAAATGAGCTCAAAAAGACCCAAGGCGTTAGGGTTTTAGATCAGGCTGATTGTTTTTTCCCACGACGAAACCCCAGGAGCGAATCTTGCTCACCCGAGTATTCTCAGCCAGGGATTCGCTCGGCGAGTTTCGTCGTGTCTAACGCCTAACGTTTTCCAGTTTGAATGCGATTTTATGTTTCAGGTGACGAAAGGCACCAGGCGAAAGGGAGGTCTCCAAAAGATTGAAGGTCTTCTCCCGACAGGCGCACGTGATGACAACAAGAAAGGCGCCGCGATTTGCGGTGTGACATCATGAAGCGTCGATTACGTGGAGACCTAATTGGAGATTTCCCAAATATAGCCTAGCACATTTTTTTAGATCCGTTTCACACGAGGGTATCATCGGAATGTAAAAAGTCCATCCGCCTCCCTATAAAAGGAGACGGATCGGCACTTGTAAAGGGGATCATCTTTACAGAATTCTACTGTGGAGAAAAGAGCCTTTTGGTTGTCCTTTGTCTTGTGTTTTGGTTTTGGTTCCCGAGCTTTTGTTCCCTTTCATTGTTTGTGCTCGGTAGCTTCGGCTATCGCCCACAACAATTGGCGCCCACCGTTTGTGTTTGGCTCGAGTAACAAACCCAGAATGTCTACAAGGAAGAAGAGAACTATTGCCAACTTTACCAAAGGGGCGTCGTCATCCGTGGATGAAGAGTTGAACCTCTCTACTCTGCTCACTCAGGGGGAAGAGTTCCCAGAGTCTAATCCAGCGCACGAGGCGGAGCTGGCCAAACTGCGCAAAGAGGTTGAAGAATTGGCCAGAACCAAGAAGAGGCTCCTGGCAATACAGCACGAAGCTGAGATCCAAAAGCAAAAAGGTGAAACCGCCAGCTTAAAGGAAGAATTGCGCGCTCTAAAAGCAAAGCAATCCTTAAGCTTCAACCAACCCACACCTGAATATACTGTTCCCAGCCAGCCTAACTTCAACGAGCGCACCGAGTTTTTCACCCAACCTCCTCCGCACACCACCTTCAGTCGCAACCCTTTCGTGAGCCCTTTCGAGTTAGGCCCTTCGCACCAGGATGTTCATACCATTCACACGAGACCTTGGGACCCCAAATCCCCCTTGTCTCAGGAGATTTAGATCACTCCATGGCCACAAACGTACAGGCCAGTTTCACTGCCTAGATTCTTGGGCCAATCTGACCCAAGGCAATTCCTGATGAGCTACGAAGCCGCCATCCTTTCGGCCGGCGGTGACGACTCTGTACTGGTAAAATCTTTCATCATCACTGCTGACGACGTGGCAGCATAGTGGTATTATCTGTTAAGCCCAGGTGTAATTCACGGATGGGACGATCTAAAACAGCGAATCCTCTCAAACTTCCAAGGCTTCCAACGTCCAGAACTTACAGAGAGCGACCTTTTCTCGTGTAAACAGAAGGACAAGGAGCCTCTCCAAAACTATTTCAGATGATTCGTGCATCTCAGAGCCCAAGCACCAAATGTCTTGGATGTCGTCGCCATTAACGCTGCAATTGTGGGTTTGAGAGCCGGCCAATTTCGCTCACATCTCATGCGCGAAAGGCCCAAAACCATCCAACGCCTATACGAAGAGTTCGAGATGTATTGCCGCTCAGACATTGACTTCAGGATGTGCATGGCAGAGCAATCCCAGCAGAAAAAGTCTGTGAAAGCTAATCAACCCAACGACAGGGAATGGCCCAATCCCAGAAATGCTTCACACACTAATCCTCGGGGCGTTTTCGGTCTGGACGGCGAAAACACCCAGGAAAACCCCAATCCGCAGGCTGATTCGCAGAGCCTGGTCCCTAGCCCGCCTAGTCCCCCTCATTCTAATCAAGGGGGAGGCCGCAGGGGTGGAAGAGGCGGAGGCAGGGGTAGGGGTCGAGGCAGAGGCCGAGGCCACAACGAGAAATGAAAATGGTACTGCATTTTCCACAAGGAAAACGATGACCATAGCTCAAATTATTGCCCAGACAAGAAAAGATTCGAGGCTATCCTCGAGGAGGAGAGGGAGGAAAAGGAGAGAGCGAGTGTCGTAAACCACTCTGCTCCGGCCTGGCAAAACCCTAGTTTTGGTAGAAACTCTTTCGCAAACCTTTTTCAGCCACCTCAATTCCAGCCATCTCAATTCCAGCCACCACCTTCCAATTATCCCCAGCCTCCGCCCTGGCAATCACAAACTTTCCAAGCTCAAAACATTGAGCGCAGGCCCGTCGAACAACATCCCATCCCCCCTCCACCTCCTCCCTACAAAGGTTCCTCAGCTCCGCCACTGCCAGCTAAGCTCGAGGGTCAGAGCGATCCCTTGCCATCCATCGGAACCATAATTCCTATCTCAGGGGGCTCCGCGTTGGAGTTCGAAACCAAGAAAGAACGGAAACACTACTTTCGCGAGGTGCGAAACATCTGTGTCGAGGGGAGAGTTGAGAAAACAAGATGGTCTCATATCCCAATCACCTTCTCAGAAGAGGACGTGAGGTTGCAAGGTTTCCCTCACAACGACGCTCTAGTGATAGAAGCGAACATAGCAAGTTGGACTCTGGGGAAGCTCTTGGTGGACAATGGCTCATCAGCTGACATCATCTTTTCTCATGCCTTTGACAAGATGGGGCTTAACAGAGATTTGCTACAACCACTAGACACACCTCTGTATGGCTTCGGAGGGCGTGTCATTCATGCATTGGGCAAGGTGGTTCTCCCTGTATCTTTCGGCACAGTCCAAAACGCCAGAACCGAGTACCTATCCTTCGACGTTGTGGAGATGTACTATCCCTACAATGGCATCCTGGGCAGAGGGTTCCTCGACAAGTTTGAGGCAGTCATCCACCAAGCGTATCTGTGCATCAAAATCCCGGCGACGCTAGGGGTCATCACAATCTGGGGTCATCAAAACGATGGCCGCAACCTAGAAAGAGGCCGCACCCCAGGTCAGCAAAACGTGCATGCCCTCGACGAAGAAGTCGAGTGCAATGAGGTGGAAAAGCAGCCGAAGGCAGACAAAGAAAAAATCAACATCCAGCCAGACTGTAAAACCAAACGGGTCCTATTAGATGCGATGGTCCTTGATCAGACCGTCGTCATCGGCTCCGATCTTTCGGCTGACGAGGAAGCAAACTTAGTCCAATTCCTCCAGAAGAACAAAGATGTGTTCGCCTGGTCCGCCAAGGATCTCACAGGCGTCGATCGAAGCTTCATCGAGCACAAGTTGAACATTGACCCGTCGGTCAAGACGCGAAAGCAGAAGTTAAGAAAGATGTCCGATGACAAGGTGGTAGCTGTCAAATCAGAGGTTCAAAGGCTGCTTGACGCCACCGTCATCCACGAAGTCATGTACCCCAAATGGCTGGCCAACACGGTGCCGGTCAAGAAAAAGAACGACAAGTGGCGCATGTGCATCGATTTCACCGATCTCAACAAGGCCACACCAAAAGACAACTATCCATTGCCACGAATGGACCAAGTTATGGACTCTGCTGCTAACGTTGCGATCATGTCCCTGTTGGATTGCTTTTCTGGATATCACCAGTGTTGGATGTCGAAGGAGGATGAGGAAAAAACCAGCTTCATTACACCCTTTGGAACCTTCTGCTTCGTCCGCATGCCAGAAGGATTGAAAAACGCCAGCTCAACATTCACCAGAATGACTAGGACCGTGTTCAAGCCGCAGATTGGCAAGAACATCCAGGCCTATGTCGACGACCTTATCGTCAAAAGCTCCAGCCGGGCCAATCATGTAAGTGATTTGGCTGAAACCTTCGCCAACATGAGGCGGGCCGGTCTGAAACTAAACCCAGAGAAGTGCGTCTTCGGGGTCACTAAAGGAAAAAATTCTGGGATGCCTCATCTCCGCCAAGAGAATCGAAGCCAACCCCGACAAGATAAGAGCAATCAGAGAAATGGAGGAGCCCAAGACGAAGAAGGACATTCAGAAACTGAATGGTCGGGTGGCAGCCTTGAACAGATTCATTTCAAGATCTGCTGAGTGAAGCCTCCCGTTCTTCAAGGCACTGAAGGGCAAGAGCGTGATTGAGTGGGGTCCTGAGCAAAGCAAGACCTTCGCCGAGCTCAAGGATTATATCGAGAAAATGGCAATACTATCCCCACCCTCGCCTTCGGAGCCACTTCTCCTATACGTGGCCGCCTCAAAAGCTGCGGTCAGCGCTGCTTTGGTCCGAGAGGTTGAAACTGAAAAAGGCAAGCTTCAATGCCCAGTATACTTCGTCTCCGAAGCCCTATCAGGCTCAAAGCTACTTTACTCAGAGCTGGAGAAAATTACCTATGCAGTGATCATGGCCATGCGAAAGCTCAGGCATTATTTCGAGGCACATAAAGTCACTGTGCTCACAGACCAACCCCTAAATGATCTATTTATCAACAAGGAGGCTTCGTCTAGAATCGCCAAGTGGGCAACTGAGCTATCCGAGTACACAAAAGATTTTGGCAAGAGGTCGGCAATCAAGTCCCAAGTCTTGGCGGACTTCATCGTAGATTGGACTTCACCAAGCAATGTTATCACTGACGAAGAGCTGGTGCCAGTCTGGGAGATCAGATGCGACGGAGCCTGGGGCGCAAAGGTGCTGGCATCGCAGCCATCATCACCTCTCCGACGGGTATCAAGTTAAGATACGCTACAAGGCTAGATTACAAGGACCCATCGGACAGGTGCACCAACAATACCACAGAGTACGAAGCCTTACTGCTGGGCCTTCGCAAAGTGAGAGCATTGGGGGCCAGCAACTTCCTAGTCAAGTGCGACGCCAAGGTCATCAAAGACCATGTGGAGAAGGAAAGCGAGGCCAAGGAGCCGAAACTAGTCAAGTACCTTGCGGAGGTGCACAAAATGGAAAGGCACTTCCGGGGATTCACTGTCGAGCATTTGCCTAGAAAGAACAACGGCGAAGCCGACGAGCTCTCAAAGAAAGCTGCAATGGGGGAGGCGATCCCTCCAGACGTATTCTTTGAAGTCCTGACTACCCCGTCCACAAAACCAGACAAGCAGCCGCTCAGCACAGTCAACACAATTGCTAGTTTGGACTGGAGAGCTCCCATAATCGCTTTCCTCCGCGAGCACTACGAGCCAGTCGAAACCCACAACCTCAAAAGAATGCAGGCGCGGGCCAAAGGTTACATCCTCAAGGACGACTCCTGTTCAAGCTGGGAGTATGTGCACCATTGCTCAAATGCATTTCTCAGGATCAAGGCATTGAACTCATGAGGGAAATTCATGGAGGAATGTGCGGTTCGCACATAGCAGCGAGAGCTCTAGCAGGAAAAGCTTTCAGGCAGGGTTTTTACTGGCCAATGGCCATAAAGGACGCGGAGTACATCGCCAAAACTTGTAAAGCTTGCTAGTTCGCAGCAAACCATCAACGAAGGCCCGGCGCGCCATCGCGGCTTATCACACCAACCTGGCCGCTGCAACGCTGGGGAATGGACATCGTTGGGCCGCTTCCCACAGCCCAAGGCTAGTTCAAGTTCGCAGTGGTCGCAGTTGAATACTTCACCAAGTGGATTGAGGCGAGACCCCTCGCTACCATCACCTCAACCACCATCAGAAAGTTTTTCTGGCAGCAAATCATATGTAGATTTGGAGTGCCCAAAGAGTTCTCCGTTGAAAATGGGAAGCAATTCGACTGCCAAGATTTCAGGGAGTACTGCCGATCAATTGGAACGAAGCTTTGCTTCGCGTCTGTGTACCACCCTTAGTCCAACGGCGCGGTTGAAAGAGCCAACGGGCAAATTTTCTCAACCATAAAGAAATGCCTTTTCGAGCAAAAGAAAGGAAAATGGGCAGATGAGCTTTCAAGAGTCATTTGGTCGCATAATACCACCGAATCGAGAACTACTAAATTCACCCCATTCAGGCTGTTGTATGGGGCCGAGGCAATGTGCCCTGAAGAACATACCAACGAAAGTGCCAGAGTTTTGGCTGGAAGCTCTCGCGAGAGCGAAGAAGCCGACAAAGACCTCGTGGAAATTGACAGGCTCGACGCAGTCCAAAACCTGTTGAAGTATCAAGAAGAAACCAGAAGGTGGAGGAACAAGAAGGTATCCCTCAAAGACATCAAGGTGGGAGATTTTGTCCTAAAAAGAAAGAAGAATGCCGATGCCGTATGCAAGTTCCAACTTGCATGGGAAGGACCATACGTGGTCTCAAGCTCTGTTCGAGATGGGGCCTTTCATCTCAAAGATGAGGCAGGCGAGGAGTTGCCACATTCGTGGAATGTGGACAACTTGTGTAAGTTTTCCCGTAGTTCGTTTCAGTAGGAGCCCTTCGCACGGAACTATAAGTGCGGAGGACTCACCTAGTTTTACACTTTCCAGTTTTTACTTTCGCGCATTTTTCAATTCAATAACAATGCGGGTACTCTTTTCCTCACATAGGGAGGACTCCACTCTGGAGCGTGAGGTTTTTAACGAGGCAGCCTTGATGTAAAATTTACTTCCAAGTGAATGGAATACTTCCTCCCTAAAGATTTGTCGTGTTTCTTTCGCATAATTTAAAGTGCTATCCTAAGATAGCCCATCCCAAAAGAGGATGAATTGAAGTGCTATTTTCGAATAGCCCTCTCCGAAAGCGAGAGCATTAAAGTGCTACCCATGGGTAGCCCACCCACAAGTGGTGCAATCGAAACGATTCACAAAAATCAATCCTTTAAAGAGCTGTTTTCTTATTAGCCCGTCCATGAAGGACGTACAAAAGCGATTCAATCTCGAATCGAAAAACTCCCAAACGGGGACACCGCAATCGTTAATTTTTGCAGAAACGTCGTCGCAAGCGATGCCTAACGCCTCAAAGGTGAACCTATTCAAAGCCAGAAACGAGTGCGTGTCGTCAAAAAACAGCTCAAAAGCTGTAAAATTTGACAAGGGCAAGAAGCTTCTAGCCCTGCGATGCATTTCACGCCTAGGCGTCGCATCGCAGGCTAGTTTTCGTTCCTAACGAAAGACCGCAAGAGAAAAACGAATGAATATAGCACGCAGCGTCGCTCAAGGTCTAATAGGTCAACAAAATCGAAACCATACTAATTCGACAGTCTTAAGCAAAACGAATAAACTGAAGTTTTCCCCGCTTCCGAAGGGGGGAAGACGTTTTCTTCCGAAAACAACAAGTCGAAAGCGGCGAAAATTTCAGTTCGAATATTCAAAAGCATTAATGCGATGGAGAATTTCGGGCAAAGCATCTAGCGCCACCATCCCGCAACTAGTTCGTCAAACATAATACGCCAAATTTACATTACAAGTGTCAAAAATTCAAGTGGCCAACATGCCAGTTAAGTTTCAACCTAGCGCTACTCGGCCGAACTAAAAGCAGAGTTCCGGGGCAATCATTCGTGACGAAGGGGAGCCAGAGCTTCGCCAGTGACGGGGTCCACCAGGCCACCTTCGTCCCTAGGTCCTTCGCGAGCAGGGGCTCCAGGGATTCCTTGATCAACGGCGTCGTCGCTTGCTTTTGGCGGCCAATCTCTAAGGGGTCCATAAGGCCCTAGAGTTGCGTCGGGACCATGCGTCGCGCGATGCTCACGAAGCTCCAAAGCCTGCCTGCCCAAAATAGAACTATGAGAAGGAAGAAAGCATTAAGCATCAGCGCAAATGATCGCTCAACAAAAATAATCGATCTCAAAGTAAACCGAAGGGGCTCACCTTCGCCAACCAGTCCACGGCTTTCTTCCGAGCATGCGCCCGTCCACTTTTAGCCCAAAAGTTGCGAAGAATGATCTTGTTGATCAGCTCTACCATTTTGCTTGGGGCTGGCATCTCGTCAGGTGAACAAAATGAGAAGCCTCGACTCCCGAAAGCCTTGAAATGGTCACAACCCTGTCGCTTGAGAAGATGAAGCAACATTTCCGAACAAGTTGCCGCCCCATAATCCCCAATTTTACTCATGGTGTCGGGCAGGAGTTTCAGCTCACTATGCAACCACTCCACGAAGCTTGAAATATTGTCTGTAATTTTGAAGTCCTGGGCTTCGGCTCCAATGCTTTCCAAAGCCCGACGATACTCTGTCGCCGGATATGCCCCCCATTGATGGCAATATGCTTCATTCTTTTCCAGAGTATCCTCGAGTTCGCCCTTCACTTTCTTCAATTCAGCAATAAGGTTGGCATTAGCCTCCAAAAGAATGTTCTGTGCGTCATACTGCATAACCATGTCCTTCAATTCTTTACGGCATTCCTCATAGCATTTCAAACTCAACTCCAGCTCCTTCTTCAAAGCATTCAGGGTTCCTGTTGCTTGGCGCGCTGGTCCGCTTGCAGACTAGACTCTCGTTTCAACTTCTCATTTTCTTCTTTCAGGTGTCGGTTCTCGTCTTCTAGAAATTTTTGCCTGTCAAGAGAGGTCCTGGCCTCCGCAGCCGCCCTTTCGAAGCCTTTCTGGCAAGCGACAATGCCCCTCGAAAGATAAGCGCGCACAATTTTCATCAAATCATTAGCGCTCAAGTCTTCCAAGGTGCGTTCAAAATCTGCAAAGAAGTTAGCAGTCATGTTATTTGCCCTTACCCCTTCGCACAGCCAACATGACGAAGGCACCAAGTTGAAACACCAAAAATGAAGCGGTAAGCACTGTTTCATACCAGGCTCTCCCAGCACAGATGCGAGACTTGTCCTTGAGGCAGAGGGGTCTACTTCAACCTGAGGAGTTTTCCTCTCCCGATCCTTGACGCTCAAAGTGATTAGAGTCTTGGCCGCTAAAATTAGCACGAAAACGAAAGGCATAAGTAAATGGAATGCACGGTTCATAGGAAGGACACAAAAACCACCTCTGAGTAAAAAACATCATACCGGCGTCTTCAAGCTGAAGGACTTGAGGTGTCGTCGCCGGCTCCGGTGTGATGCTATCAGCAACTTTCGCAGCTGCTGGGTCAAGATCATCCGACACCGGCGGCGGCGAACGAGACGCGTTTGCCGCAGATTCTCCAGCTTCCGGAGCGTCCAGGTCGATTGGATCCTGGGCCTTCGCACCCGAACCTTCGCCTAGATTCACAGCAACAACCACCGAATCGCTTTGGGGCTGTGGAAGGGGAGCATCTGAACTCTTCGCCGCTTGAGCAGCGTCGTCGTCAATATAGCAAAGGTCTTCAGATTCATCTATGACGTCCACAAGGCTGGCCACTCGCTCCTTCGGGGCTGCGTCGGCCATGACAATTTCTTTCTGAATCAACTCCGCCACGCTCTTGCCCCTGGCCTCGCGCGCCTCCAACTCCTTAGCATCAGCTAGACCCGTCGGCGACGGCTCTTCCATCAATTTCTATGCCGGCCCCTTTGTAGGATAGTTAGTGCAGGGCTGGATCTGAGGCGTCGGCATGATATTGAGGACCATGTGTGGTTCGAGGACCGGTGGATGGTCGCTTCCTTGTGTGATGAGTGATTGACAACGTTGTGTGGACTGATTCTTGGCTAAGTATTGCAGGTGCAGGTTGCAGCTTGACTCGTGTTGGTGCAGGTGAAGAACAAGCGCGAAAGGTCGTTGCCGGTGAGGCCTCCGGGTGTGGAGAAGACAAGTAGGCTTCGTTCGAGGGACCGGTGGCCGGCGGGGTCAAGTGCGGGCCGCATGGTGGCATGAACGAGCAAGATGAAGTCGTGGACGGTTTCTTGGTTGAGCCTCAAAACCAAGGTCGAGCCGGGACTACGTGGGAGCCAAGTCATGAGTGGAGATTGGCGGAGGCTACACCGAGTTCGCGGGGTTTCCGGTGGTTCACCAAAAAACCACTGGGTTCCTTGGTTGATCCACAAAGCCAAGACCGGAGAACCGAAGACGGAGGTGCAGCAGCACCAGACCGGTATGACCGTTGGGTCTGACCGGTCTGACCGGTGGGGACCGGTCTGACCGGTGAGGAGCACCGGTCTGACCGGTGTGCGACGACGCAGTCCGGAATCTTCGAAGCGGAGGACACGCGTCGGGATCGCATGGCATGCGTCGAGGCTACGCAGGGTGCGGCCGCCGGGCATCCGTCCGATGGTGAAGACATCAAGAATTCCAAATCCGCCCTTGAGGGGCTTGTATCCCTAGTTAGTAGAGAAGGGCATTTTAGACATTCGGTTGCCTCCATATAACCCAAGAGGTGAGAGGATGGCAGCCAACTCTTGGAACCCTAGCTCATTAGTTTTCCTATTTTCCACCTATTTTCCTTAGGTTTTCCTTAGGACTAGCAAGAGAGCTTCACGGAGAGATCTTGTAGAGAGGGATGGATGATCGGGCGGCTTGCTAGACCTTGTACGAACCTTTGTCTCTTGTATAGATGATTCGGCGTGGTTCCTCAAGGTTTGGATGTGTTTTCCCCGGTTGTTCTTGGTGGTGATTTTCGGAGCCCTTTCTCGGTGATTTCTTTGGGTGGTTTTCGGGGCTTTTCTCTCGGGGATTTGATGGGGGAAATTTGTGGGAACCCTTCGTGGTTCTTTGGGCTGTGATTCCCCTCCCAAATCCGTGAGTAAAAGTGCTCGATTTTGGGGGTTTCTTGAGTTCTTGGGTTGGAAGTGCTTTCGGCGGGATTTCTTTGATTCCTCCTTTTTGGACGAGATTTGGTGGGATTAAACTTGGCTATGGACTCCTCATGAGGTGTTCCTGATATCCCCAAAGGCTTGTTCAAGTCCGTGGAGCGATTCGAGAGATCGAGATTTGGATTTGGGGGAGTTGACCCGCGGGTGCTGTTCATCCCGAGCTGCCCAGGCTACACCGGTCTGACCGGTGCTCTTGACCGGTCTGACCGGTGCAGGCCCTTGTGGGATTTTGCTCGGGTGAGCGTCTTGGTGTGTTCGTTGTTGTCCCGTGTTGCTTTCGTCGTTTCGAGTTTGGGTCCGTTTGGTGGTCGGTTGGCCGGCTTTGGTGCCTTGAGGGCTTTCGGTCGCCATCGGTCCGACCGTGTGTCTCACCGGTCCGACCGGTGTAGAGCCACTTAGTGAAAGTTGCTCGGTTTCACCGGCGGGGACCGGTCCGACCGGTGGTGCTCACCGGTCCGACCGGTGTGGGTCTCGTAGACTCGAGGTTTGGTTTTTCCGCTGCGTTTCTCGGGTCGGAAGGTTGCGTGTTGGTTCCTAGGTCCGGTGGCACTCCGGTGGCTACGTGGGCTTGACCAACCTTGGTAGTGAGTCGGAGACGTGTGTTGGAAGCCGCGTTCGTCTTGTTGGAGTTTTCATCTCCTTCGAGAAGAATTTTTATCGGCTCCCATTCACTCCCCCTCCCCTCTCGGTTCGCCGTATCGGTCCTTCAAGTGGTATCGCAGCCGGTTCGGGTCTTTGTTGACTCTAACCGATCTAAGATCCAAGGATGGCGTACCAGAACGGGGTTCGGGTCCTCCACACTTCGATGGCAAGAACTACCGGATGTGGAGCAAGCGGATGGGTGCGTTCCTCCGCGGAAAGGGTCGCCGTTCTTTGGGATGTCACGGTGGACACGGGGCGTCCACCGATGGATTTCCTTGCTCCGGGGGTCGAGGGACGGATTCGACGCCAACAATAAGGCGGTCGACTACTTGTTTCGTGCTTTGTGTCGGCCCGAGTTCGATCGGGTGCACACCGAGCACTTGGCTTGTAGGATTTGGGCGGTGTTGAAGGAGGCTCATGTTGGGAACGCCCGGGTTCGAGGCACGGTTGTATGCGACCTACGGAGAGAGTACGAGAACTTCACTCATCTCCCCGGTGAGTCCATCGATGCCTTGTTTCAGAGGTTCACGGTGGTGGTGAACAACATGAGGGCCAATGTGGACGTGCTCCCGTACGATGATCATGATAGAGCCGTCAAGCTCTTACACTCTTTGGATCGTACGATATGGGGCGGAAAGTTCGAGGCCATAGTCGAGTGGGAGAGGTATGATACTCTGACGGTGAACGAGCTGTTCTCAAAACTCAAGTCGGCTGAGGTGGATAGGGGCATGACTGCCAAGCTCGAGGGACCGACTGATTCCCATAGTCTTGCCCTCGTTGGTGGTTCCAAAGGAAAGACTAACTCTAACCCATCCACCAGGATGTTCTCGTTTTCCTCTTTGATGTCTATGCCAGATGAGGAGTTTGATGACCTTGGAGAGGATGAGCCGGCGGTTGACGAGGCGGTTCGAGAGGCCGCACGAGAACCGCGTGAACATGAGGAGGAACACGAGGACTTGCTTCCGATGCGGCAAGCCTAGACACTTCGTCGCCGACCGCCCGAGAAGGCCGAGAACAAGGACGGCTACAAGCACAAGCCGAGGATGAACGATGGCAAGTACCGTTCGAGGCGCGACCACAAGAGCAAGCACAAGAACAAGTACAAGGACGAGCGAAGATCGAGGAAGAAGGAGAGCCGAGGCAAGGCCCGAGCGATGGTTGGAGCGAGCGACGTCGACTCCGGGTCCGCGTACTCCACCTCGAGCTCGAGCGGCGACGACGACGAGGGAGATCGCCGCAAGAATAAGAAGTCGTCCAAGAACCCGAGCGGCCGAGCCGCTCGCGAGAGATGGCTTCGCACCATGGCGTTGAGCTCCGGCGGCAAGAAGAGCACACGGAGCGACTCGGACTGCGAGTCCGACGACGAGGTGCGTGATGAGCTTCCCTTCTTGCGCCGGGAGAATGAGAGGCTTGGCTCTTTGCTTGATAACCGTGATGACATGCTTAGAGAGGCCAAGAAAATGAGGAAAGAGCTTAGGGCTTCACTCGAGGATGCTAGGACTAGAGTGGGCGAGCTAGAGACACGGGTGCTTGATAGCAAGCTTGAGATTGATTCGCTTAAGGCTAGCCCCGTTATTTCGATGAGAATGATTGTCTTGATTGCTCCATATTCCTTGCCGATCTTGCTTTGTTTAAGGAGAAGCATGCCTCCAAGTGTGAGGAACTAGATGTGCTTAGGGTTGAAGTGGGCGAGCTTAAGTCTAGACCTCGCTTTGCTAGGTGCTTGCACTTCTTGCCCCGTTTTGCATGCTAAAATTGATGAGATGCATGCTTACACTAGTTCGCTCGAGGCTAAATTGAAGGAACCCATGCCTACATCTTGCTCTACCCGTGAAATGCATGCATTGAAAAATTTGGAGCTTGCACATTATGTTGATCGTTTGCGGGATGAGAATGATGATTTGAGGAAGTTGATGGGTTGGTTGTCCGGGTCACGAGCCTCAGTTGAGGATGATGATCGAGGCCTTTAAGAGGCAAGATGGTGAGGGGCTTGGGGCAAACAAGGTTGGTGAGGGAAGTGGAGAGAATATCCCGGAGCCACCAAAAACCCACCACAAAAATGATTTCCCACCAAAACCTAACCATCTAAGGAACCGACTAGACACAACCCCAGCTCCACCCGTGTTTCCTACACCCACAAATGATCTACAAAAGCCTATCAAGTTTGTGAGCACTTCGGGGAAAGTGTTCTTTGGGAAGGAGAGTGAGAAGGCAAGTGGTGAGAAACCGGTGGAGGGTTTGAGTGGAGAGAAACCGAGTGAGCGACCACATCCCAAGCCAAAGCCTAAGCTTGTGAGGTTCCATTGTGGCTATTGTGGGAGAGATGGCCATAAGGAGGAGTTTTGCTTCAAGAGGAAGCGAGAGGAGAGAATGAAGAAGGAGTGGGCTAACAAGGACAAGTACCACCCTTCCAATGGTGTACTTGAGCCTCGTATGCAGATGCCCAGGGGCAAGGCGATTGTGAGGACAGTTCGGGCTTGGGGAGAGAAGAAGGCTGCAGGTGGTGTTGCTGCCCAGGTCACACCGGTCAGACCTGTAACAACCCAGGAATCTAGGTGTGTGAATTTTGCGAAAAATTTAAAACTTTTTGCTTGCTTTCGGGTGCTATCAAATTTTTAGCCAAATTGCTAGCCTCTCACCAAATTCTCCACTAATTTATCCTATTTATAAAAATTATATTTAAAATATGGTATAACAAGTGAGTTGGATTTTCCTTGGTTTAATTGGAGTTCATTTGAGTGAAGTTTGAATTTGATTGGGATTCAAATTCAAACCCCTAGTTAAACCTTTATTCAAACCTTTTTAGCTTTTAAAACCAAAGTGTAGCTAGGAGCAGTGGGCGATTTCCCTTCGGT
This sequence comes from Cenchrus americanus, assembly GCA_947561735.1. Lineage (NCBI taxonomy): Eukaryota > Viridiplantae > Streptophyta > Magnoliopsida > Poales > Poaceae > Cenchrus > Cenchrus americanus. The sequence continues at coordinate 97,930,758 of OX387240.1, forward strand.
AGCTTCGCGGCCAGCCCAACCCGTGGCTGCTATCGGCCCATCTGCACTGCGCGGCCCAAACCGATCCCCTTCATCCCCTGCCACGTGGGCCCCGCTCGTCAGGCACCCTATCCTTCCCCAACCTTTTCTCCTTATCTTCTTGACCCGCCGCGCCACAGTCGAGCCGGGCGGCCGCGCCGCCGGTCCAACCGCGCCCGGCCGCGCGGGGTGGCGCGCGCGGCCGGGGCCGACCGGCCGGCACGCACGCCAAGACCGGCGCGTGCCCGCGGACCCGTGCGCGTGACCGAGGGAAAGGTAAAAGACCCCGCTGCCCTTTTCCCCAAGCATCCGAGGCGGGCGGCGCGTTGCCGCGGGCGCCATCTGGCCCGGGACGGCGGCGAACCAGGGGCAACTTGGGGCTTTCCCCCTCGGGATTCCGCGGCGCGAGTTCAAAAGGAGGGCAGGGAGCAGCTGGCCTCGCAACCACCCGCATTGGGGTTTTTGCCCCAACTCAGTGCAGCCATCGGAGGGGGGAAGAAGGAGGCAGGAGAGGGGAAGAGGAGCCGAGGGGGGAAGTGCGACGCGCGCCGCCGCCGGCGCGTCGCTGCGGAGACGGGACGCGTTCGTGAGGCGCCGATCGTGTTCAAGGGGGAGGCGCCGTTCGTGTTTGAGAGGGAGCCGGACCGGAGCACGCCGTGGACACCGACGTCGCGTCACCACCCGCGCCACGACTGCTACGCCTTCACCGTCGACCCACGGTGAGCACCGTGGTCACCTTTCTCTTCTCCTTGCGCCGGTCGCCTTAGCCGTACTGCCTGTGTGCGTGCCTTCGTGCCGCCTCTGTTCGTGCGCGCGCGCCGCCGCCCCTCCCCATGGGTGACGCCGCGTCGCGCGCGTTGCGCCGTGCGGCGGCGCTCCGGGGTCAAGGCTACCCCAAGCCGTGATGTCCCGGAGCCGGCCGCCGTTTCGTGGTGATTCTTGGCGCTTTTGCAGGTGGGGCCGGGGATCACCCCGTGTCGCGCCGCGTCGTTGTGCGCCGCGCCGTCGTGCGCCGCGCCGAGCGCGTGACGCGCCGCCACCCGGATGTCAAGCATGCCCTTTTGCGCCGTGTCTCGAACTCGGCCGTGAACCCGGCCTTCGTGCCGTGGGTGTGCTTGCGGGTGGAGGAGGGCGCGGGCGCCGGCCGGCCGCACCCATGCGCGCCATGGCCGCGACCCCCGCCGCCCCGTGGGCTTCGCGTGCAACCGTGCCTCGCCGCCCACCTTTCCGTGTGCCGCGCCGGCCTTGAGCCGTGTTCGCGTTCGCGTGTGTAGGTGTGTGTGCAAGAAACCCTACCGGCCGCACCCCGCCGCGCCCGGGGCTTCGCCCGCACGGGGGGAGACGCGCGCGCGCGCCGCGGCGAGCAGCCCGGTAGTCGGCCTTTGTGCCGCGCAAGCGAGCGTGAGCACTAGAAAGAAGTAAGAAGGCCGAGGCGCACCCCGCCGCCGAGCCTAGGTTTCAACCCGACGCGCCGCCGCCGATGCGCGCGCGGCGAGGGCGCCGCCGGTGCACGGCGACCGCCGAGGAAGAAAGGGGACGGGACCCCGTTTTTCCTTGGCTACGGAACGGAGAAAGGCCGCCGGGCCGTCGGAGCGAGTTGGACCGCTAGAGCCATCCGGCCCGTCGGGCCGGTAGGGGGCCCGGCACGCTAACGGGAAGGCCCAACGGGTAGTGTTAGACTCCAGCCAGAAAACCAGGGAGGTTTTCCGGACTTCTTCCGCCTGGACTCGTTGGACCGAGCCCAAAGGGGCTGTTATCAGCCCAGATAGCCTTCCAGCCCATTTTCGGCCCATGGAGCAGGAAACCCCTTTCCTTTTCTGTTTTAATTTCCAGAAAATGTTTTAGACCTTTAAAAATTAGTAAGAAATTCTAGGGTGCTCAGAAAAATACAAAACTAATTTCTATAAATCCGTATTTGCAAAGCCTTGCTGATTGTAGGTAGTTCGGGCTCTTTTGGATTTTCTAAGTTGGATTTTATTTGGAGTTATTGCTTAGATGTGCACCGATGTCTTATCTTTCGCGTCGAATCTCGTGCCGCAGACCCGAGCTTCGACCAGGAGGACGTGGAGGACCCCGAGTACACTGCACCGGACAGCGACTGCTTCAACGGCACAGAAGGTGTCATGTCACTCCCAACCATATAGATCCTATGTTGATATTTAGCTGCTAGTGCTTTACTTTAATGCATTGTTCTGATGAATTGCATAACCCGTTTACTAGCCATGCCTTGATGTTTATCATATCCTCGTTCCTTGTACTTCTACTCGCGGGACTAGCTACGGACCCCTAGCTAGTCCCTTACTTCAACTATCCATACTTTTGTTGTTTGATTATGGATGGTGCTGCGGGTTTGAGCCGAGATGTGGGTATCTCGGTGCGATTCTAGCGTGCGTTCGGGTTGTGTACCCCATGCCGTGTTTTGGCGGGAGCGAGCCGCTGGTTACCTGTGAACGGCCGAGGGAAGATGCGATCTGGCCTCTTACCCGAGGGCCGTGTCGTGTGGGATGGAGATGTTGAGTGCTCGCTCTCGGCCCCTTAAGGACCGATCGTCAGTTGACCTTGTTTCGAATGGCTACTTACGTACAGACCGCTCGCCTTGTATTGGGCGGGGGTGCGGGGTGAGACTTGTAGTGGATAGCACCCCTCCTGTAGGAGGATCGGTGTGATCGTGTCGGGAGTGGTCCGTCCCTCCTTAGTAGACTTTGCCCTGGCGAGGCCAGGGAAGGGTTCCACAGCTTCGAGGGACCTCTCGCGGGTAGTACGAGCTCTGCCGCGGAGGCTGGGCCAGGCTCGGAGATGCGAAGGGTACTATCCACTTACTTGGGCTTCGGCCCGTATGGTAGGGCCGGACACCGTGACGGCCGGTTCGCCCTATTCGGGCGGGTACAGTTGTACAACCTCTGCAGAGTGTTAAACCTATAGCTATAGTCCGTGTCCACTGGTTATGGACAGTCTTTCGATCTCTCACCTGACTAGATACACTTCTCTTGTGCTTCTTCTCTCCCCCGAGTGTGTGAGCCCGGCCTTGGCCGTTGAGATGTGGGGATAGGAGCCGGTGGGCCCCACATCGCAGATGAGAGTTGGGATTCTGGATCGCGGTTGAGATCCGGTGCTGTGGTGTGGAATTCCTTGGGCGGGGTGTGGACCCCTGAGGTGTGGACCTCGGAAGCGGAAGCTTCCCCGAGGTGTGGACCTCCTCGCTACTCTGCTTACCTTGTATGTTGCTTTGCTGCTTTGCTTAAGCTTTCTACAGCCAGACTAGGGTTATCTCATGCATAGTAGAACATACACCGCTTTTGCCTCTTTGTTGGGAAGCTGACATGACCTACCCGCTTATCGGGTAGACCCTGGTGACTCTGACGCAGAGCCAGACTACGACTTCGACAACGACGGCTGGGTGGACTGAGCTCTTCCTACACTTGAGCTGCCTGCGGATATGGAGTTCCCGCGCTTTCATGGAGCCGCTGCTAGACGATTTATTTCTGTTTGATTCCGTCCTGATGGACTTGTACCCGGCATGTGCCGAAGAGATGTACTCTGATTAATGTAATAAAATAAATGATGTACTCTACTTCATTGTTTTTACTTCTCTGTATGGATTTTGGAATCGCTGAGACATGGATTGCACGTGGTAGCCTCCTGGGACTACCACCGAGGTGCTAAGATTCGGGATTCCGTTCGCGGAAATCCGGGTCGTTTCAGTTGGTATCAGAGCCAGGTTTGACTGTAGGACGAGCCCCAGGAATGGTCGATAGTACAGGAAGCCGTTTCTGAACCTTGAAACTTTATATAAACTCCTTGGCTTTCGTATGTATATAACTATACTTATATATATGCATTACCTTGATTAACTTTCACTAACTGCCTTACTAACTACGCTCTAACAACGTTGTGCAGATGGCGGAAACGACGTGGGTTACCTTGGAGTCGGACGGCAAGAGCTACGGAGGCTTCTGCCACCTGCTGAGGGAGTGCCTGGAGGCAGCAGGGGGTGGAGTCCGACGGTGTCGGCTACGGGGGGGAGGGCCATGGGGCACTTGGAGCAGACTCCCACGTACCTGACCGTCACGGTACCCGGCGGACCCACGGGTGCCGAGCTTGAGGAGGTAGTGGTGTGCGCCGCTTCGAGAGGCTCGGTCACGGAGGCGCACCGCCCGGTGCACGCGGGGCTCTCAAGAAGGTTTGTGACCCTTTGCTCGGAGAGAGGTCGAAGGACACACCGTTCGGGGTACTTCCGAGAGATCTTCGACCACGGTCGTTGGGACTCGAGTGACCGAGCACGGTACCGGGGGAGGTGACTCCGGTGGACGGGGAGGACCGAGCGATGCTCGCGGCCGGGCGGTGCATCCCCGCCTGTGCCCGAGTGACGGCACCGTTGTGCGGGCGGACGGAGAGACACTGTACCTTCGGTGGAGGTGTGACGTTGCCCTGCGGCAGGTTCGGGACTTGGAGGAGGACAGAGAGGACTTACTGGACGAGCTGGAGGCGGCGCACGAGAGGAATGGAGAGCTAGTACGGGACCGGTGGCACGGGAGCGGCGGCGGCCGCGGCCGACCGAGAGAGACTCCTGGAGGATCGCTACGTTGGAGGCACGGTTGAGGGCAGAGCGGGAGGCTCACCGGTTTCGGTGGAGGCCGCGCGAGAGGATCGCGTGAGGTTGGCAGAGGCTCGGGACCAGGTGGAGTCGATCGGAGCCGCGCCGCTCGACTACCGGGGTCAAGGTGTGGGACCTACGGGAGGCGAGCCGACACAACTACCACCACATGTGTTACCAGGGAGGACCGGGTCTACGAGGAGAGGGACGGGCGGACGACAGACCCGCGCGGCCTGGGAGCGCTCCGACCAGCAGAGGCTGGCAGAGCTGGAGGCGCTTTCCGCACAGCTACCACCTAAGAAGAGGCCCAGACTGAGGATGGAGACCTTCGAGCTTCCCCCGACACTCCTACCACGAGTGCGGTCGTACCCGAGTGGTTCGCAGGACACAACGGAGATGGATCGTGCTCTACAGGACACTTGTGACTACTACGGGGGACCGGCGATCAGGGTGCCGGGTTACCCAGGAGTCCACTCGCCACCGTTCTACTCAGTTCCACAGGACACCGGCTCCGAGACACCTCAGAGTATTCGATGATGGGAGTAGAGATCTTGTAGCGGATTCGAGTAGATGTAATGAGTTAGATGTAATGCTACCGTTCATGTGACATGCTCCGTAGTAGCTACCCCATGATGTACCATGCGTTAGCAGGATGTGTTGCCGTGTACCCTCGAAGGTCGTAGGAGTAAACCTCGAGGTGCACCCCTTTTGTATGGTGGCATTGATTGAGTGACATGGATCTTCATGGTTTCTTTCGGATTTCATGCTTCTTATTGTCTGTCTGAAATTTTGTGATTGTTAGCAGGATTACTCCATTATAGTTTATAACTTGATTAAAATACATTCTCCCTACCGCTACTAACTCTTGCATCTGGAACAGATGTCGGGAGCAAGGAGGTCCGGGCGACTCCTAGCCCGTTTCGAGGAGGTCGCTGGGGACGACGGAGGGGAGGATGCCCCTAACCCAGCGGGAGCGAGAGGCCGTGGACGTCGTGGAGGTCTCGCGCCACGAGGCGGGCTCCGCGGAGGCCGAGGAGGCCGAGTCGGCGGTCGAGGAGCCGCGCGCGACGACGCGGGGCTCGGGGAGCGGGGAGCTCGAGCACGAGCGGTACCCCGGCCCCGAGGGAGGAGCGAAGCCGGGCTCGGGGGACACGAGGTGCCACCACCGCCACCTCCCCCGAACTTGGCCGAAGTGATGGCGGTGCAAACTCGGTGATGCGGACGATCACCCGGATGCTAGCCCAGAACAACAACCACAACAACCACGGGGGCCGAACCGCAACGCTCCGGAGGGCTTCCGGAAGAAGGTTGAAAACTTCAACAAGCCGCGCCCGCCTACCTTTGACCACTCGGCGGACCCGATGGATGCGGATAACCGGTTGCGTGAGATCGAGAAGAAGCTGGAGCTGACCGAGCTTACCGAGGAGGAGTGTGTGACTGTGGCGGCGCACCGGCCCGGTCGGCACGGCCCGGTGCGTGGTGGGACAGCTACTGTGACTCGCACCGGGACCCGTTGCACATCGGGTGGGACGAGTTCGTGGAGGCCTTCAGGAGTCACCACATCCCAGACGCAGTGATGGATAGGAAGGCTGACGAGTTCAGGCACCTCAAGATGGGAAACATGTCGGTACAGGAGTACGCCAACCGCTACCAGGAGCTGATGAGGTACGTGCCAGAGGACACTGACACAGAGAAGAAGAAGGTCTGCGGTTCGAAAGGGGCCGCACAAGGGTATGGCACACCACTTGTCCGCGCACGGCCCCCCCGACACTTCGCTCCATAATCGACAAGGCACTGATAGTGGAGAGGTCAAGGCTGGAGTACATGGAGGTACGAGGGAGCAAGTCCAAGCGCACCGACCGAGCAGGACGCTCGGGTCCACCCCGCAGGCGGAGGACGGGGCTACGCACGGGGCCACCGGACTCGGCGGAGGCACCACGCCTCTCGGTCTCGGCCACGAGCAGGACCCACCCGGGTGGGGAGTGGAGGTCGAACGGTGGAAGCCGAGGCCACCTCCGCAAGCGACGGACGGATCCAAGGTGACATGCTTCAGCCCGCCGTCGGGTTGGACATAAGTCGTTTGAGTGTCCCCGGCGGGTACCACCGGGGAGTCGAGCCGCGGCACTCGGTTCCGGACCCCGCCCAAGCCACCGGCCACCGGGAGGACAGCCACCTCGTACACGGCGAGAGGGTCCGCTCGGCCGCCGCCTACTCGAGGCCGTCCGAACCACCTCACCGCCGAGGATGCGGCGGTCGCACCCGACGCCACACTTGGTGAGTTCCTTGTTGACTCGGTTTTGGCTCTTGTTTTGTTTGATACCGGAGCTCGGTTTTCGGATATTTCTACCAAGTTTGCTAAAGAAAGGTCTTTACCAACTAAGCCTCGACCAAGGCCTATCCCCGACTAGCTCTCCGCTAGGAGAGAAGAGGAGTACGTTAGAGTGCGGGGAGTGAGGATGGTGTTTGAGGGGCTACCGTTCACGGCGGACTTGACGCTTTGGAGTCTACCGGGATAGACGTGATCTTAGGGATGGATTGGTTGGCAAAGCACAACGGGATAGTTTCTTGCAACCCCCGCAGTGATTCGGCTTGAACACCCCGGCGGGACTACGGTGCGGATTGAGCCACGAGTCCGAAGGTTGCTACGATGATGTGCAACATGAGTGGGAAAGAGATTGAAGAAATCCCGGTGGTCCGTGAGTTTCGGACGTGTTCCCGCGAGGAGCTTACGGAGTTACCCCCGAGACCGAGACGTGGAGTTCGTGATTGAGTCGATGCCGGGGCGGGGCCCGTTGCTAAGAGTCCGTATAGGATGTCGTCCGACGAGCCGGACGAGTTGAAGAAACGACTCAAGAAGTTGCTCGAGCAAGGGTTTGTTCGGCCGAGTGCCTCACCGTGGGGTTCACCGGTGCTCTTCGTGGAGAAGAAAGACGGTACGAAGAGGATGTGCATTGACTACCGCACGCTCAACTCGATGACAATCAAGAACAAGTACCCACCGCCCCGTAATCGAGGATTTCTTCCGGATAGACTCAAAAAGGCAAGGTTCTTCTCCAAGATCGATTTGAGGTCGAGGCTACCACCGGATGAAGATCCGGGAGCAGGGACATACCCAAGACGACCTTCACCACACGCTACGGCTCGTACGAGTTCGTGGTGGTTTCCTTTGGGGCGACCAACGCCCTCGCCTACTTCATGAACTTGATGAACAAGGTCTTCATGGAAGAGTTGGACGGGTTTGTAGTGGTGTTTATCGATGATATCTTGATCTACTCCGAAACCACTGAGGAGCACGAGGAGCACCTGAGAGTTGTGCTAGAGAGGCCGAGGCGGCGAGAACCGTACGCTAAGTTCGGCAAATGCGAGTTCCGGATGGAGAAGGTCGCGTTCTTGGGACACGTGTTGTCGGCGGAGGGGATAGCCGTGGATCCGTCCAAGGTTGAGTCAGTGACCAAGTGGGAGCAACCGTTAAACGTGACGGATGTCGGGAGCTTCCTTGGGTTGGCGGAGGTTACTACACGGAGGTTCATTGAGAACTTTTCCAAGATCGCAAAGCCAATGACGAGTTGCTCAAGAACAACACAAAGTTCGAGTGGTCGGCGAGTGTGAGAAGAGCTTTCAAGAGCTAAAAAAGAGACTCACCACAGCCCCGGTGCTTACCTTGCCGGATGTTGACGGATAAAAGACGTATCCCTCTACGATCCGCAAGCGTACGGACCCCACACCTTTTTCACCACGGGATTCCCAAGGTTCTTGTCAATCCGCGGAGCAAGGGGATTACTAGCGCTTAACCAAGTACTAATCTAGTTGAATGGAAAACCTTTGAAAGAGTATTAATCTAAAGGTAAAACAATCTAACCTAAGTTAATCTAAGTTAAGTTGATCAAACAAATATAGGGTTAAACTATATGGTAAAGGGTGAACACAAGAGAGTGAGCAAGAAAGATAAGCGTTCCCTCCCTAGGATCTAGGATAACATGGCATGCATCTACTACACGAAAGCGGTAAACCAATCTACCGGGGGTTGTGACCACGGTTTCGCCCTTTCCTTCCTCTCGCATCGTCACTACGCGAAGGTATTCGTGACTAGACCTATGATGGACACGGTATGTTGATGGAATCCGTGGGAGTAGCGGATATCATACGCCCGAAAAACACGGTGGCCTACCTTAATCATCAAAGCATCATCAACATGAAAACAATAGATTGGAACCACGAATCAAGTAGCGATCACATAGCATGAATCCATCTAATCCTAGGGATGAACGGAGACATTACCCCATCATCTTACACGGATTGAAGCACATAGGGGTGATGGAGACTCCGAGAACGTCGTCGATGAAGATGGCGGCGATGGAGCTTGGGGAACACCCCTAGGCCGCCGGCTTGGAGTCCTCCTCTTGCTTCCTTCTCTCCGCCGGCGTTGATCCTTGCGACGAGCTCATCTAACTCTCTCCCTCATCTTGCGGCGGCGGTTTTTCCGGTGATTGGCGTCGGTAGGATGATTTGTTCGATGTGTCGGTCGACGGCGGCGGAGGCAATAAATAGACAAACACCTAGGGCAAAGGAGGGACCGAACCGACCTCGGAGTGGGTCGGGCCGGTCGGACCGGGGCCGGCCGGCCCAGCCCACTTCGGCCCGGTTCGGGCCCGGTTTTCTCCCCGGTTGCTTCTCGCGTGATCCCTTATTCGTGTGCACTTGCATGTGGGCCTTTGACGTCGTTTCCTTCACGGTTTAGGCTTGAATCCTTGCTATGCAAGCTTCGCCGTTTTCCGGTTGAGTCCCCGAAGACTTGCATGTTGACGCTTCGGTCCTCGGGTCATTTGGAGTCATGTTCATCGCGTGTCTTGACTCTTATCGGGCTTCATGATCTTCTTCCAAAGTGCTTGGTGAACTTATCCCGAAAGTCTCCTCTTTAGCGTAGATTTCTCGCGTAAACAACAAACTCCAAAATCGACATGCAAGTGTGAACTTGTTATATCATTAGTATGCCTAGTGGCGGGTTAGTTGCAAATCATAATCGAAACCAATGTATAACAAGTACTCTAGGTTGACGGAAATTCACCGTCAACATCTCCCCCATGCTTAAACCTTGCTCGTCCTCGAGTAAGTGGTCCTCGCTTAAAAGGGAAATCAGCGTTGCCTTCCAATGTTATCCCCGCACTTAGTCATTCATGACGAGACAAATTGCTCTCTCTTAAGAATTTATTTTTAAAGTTCAAGTTGTGACCGGCTTCTTTTTCATTATGGAAGATAGACTAACAATAAAGAACAAGCCACATTTAATAAACATGATGCTCTCAAACTTAAGTAAACTTCAAACCATTACCTTGTCACATGGAAGATTTTCAAAAAGATGCATATCCAACATAAGTGAAAATCTCTTGCAAAAGCTCATGGAACACTCATCTCATCAAGTCACTCAAGCCTATACTAGATTATTTTCAACCTACTCTACTCATATGTGATAGTGGAAGGCTTATGTGGAGCTTGGAAGGTTAAAAACAATCCTAGCAAAACATACATCCGAAATATTGTCAAATTAAGAGAGAGATCTATTGGAATTACCGAGACTCGTCAAAAAGGCCATGGAAAATAAATGTTGGAAAGAGAGAGGGATGAAACACACACATTTAGATAAGTGGACATGTGCAAGTGGCAAATGGATGATCCCGAGGCACGAGTGAAGTCCTCGTTATCGGATTGCACATGGTTGGAAGATTTGAGTATGGATGTGTCATCAAGGCACTTGAGAACTTATGAAGCAAAAAGAACCGAGGAGCATCTTTATTTTTTTTCTTTATTTTATTTCCTTCTCATTTTCACTCTTTCTTTTTTCACTTTATTCTTCCTATTTTTCTTACTTTTCTTTTATTCTTATCATATTTTTTTTCATTTTTCATTTCTATTCTTTTTTTTCTTTTGCTCCTCAAAACTTTTTGCAACATAATACTTACATAGCATTTGTGTCAGAGAATGACTCCTCCCCCATGCTTGAACGATGCTCGTCCTCGAGCATAAAAGAGAGGGGAAATGACTGCTAAAATAAGTATAAATTCCATAATCTTGCGGAATATTTGAATCTCCATCGAGAATTTTACTCCATACTCAAATTGGGTTGTGGACAAGGAGGTGATCACAAAAAGATGTTTTTGGTTTAGGGAGGATGCCCAGCGAAGTTTGTGAAATTTTCGATGTGAAAACCCACAATGCATGGACAAAAAGGCTAGCATGAAAACGTTACACAAAGGAATGACCAGCTTCTTAGTCTCGAACCATAGAAATCAATCCTAATCCAACTCATCAAAACATATGTTTGCAATCTACGGGTTTTGTTATCATAAAACATATATGTATATGGCTTTGGTAGGTAGAACTTTGCAAGAGCATCACAAATATGTAGATAGCATAAAAGTTAAGTTTTCATAAAAACAACAAGTTATCCGGCTATCCATATACTTAAATCAAAGAGCAAAGATATGTATGTGGGTCTAGAGCATAGTCATTTCACCTCCACAAATAAAAGAGCCGGTATTTAAATTAATTTCAGATCATATTATAGGGAGCAATTATCCACGACATGTATAACTTCATGTAGGTAAAACAAAGCGGCAACTTTCATCATCTTTCCGTAAGCATAGGCAATGTAGAACATCGAGGTGAACACATGGTCATGCTTATCTATTGAAAGTAAAAAGAAACCTAGGTTGTCCTCCTAGTAGCCATGTTATTGTTTGAAGAGAAAAACAAAAGGTTGCACCTAGTTGAGTTTGAAGGCATACTTACAAGCATTTGTGTTTGGAAAAGAGAAGGTCCATGGAGATGTTACCATCCTTTGTAATTCTTCGTTGCCTTCTTCCGACATCTCCATGTATCGATGTGGCTTTTGCTTTTGTCTTGATTTATTAATGCTCCTAAACTTTTGAATTTGATCTTGTATGCTTAATGGAGTCATTGGTCACCCTTCTCTTCAATGTTGTCATCGCCATCTCCTCTTTCTTGTTCTCATCATCTCCTTGCTGTCTCTTTTTCATGGATTTCCCCCTCTGTACAGAACAGAAAATATATCGAAATATGGCTCTATTGAAAAGTTTATGAAATTACCTTTCCAACGTGTGGTCATTCATCAAAAACGGAGTTCAAACAAGGGAGCTATGTCCGTTTTACTTCAGCACTGCGTGCTGTCCAAAACTGATTTCAGGACGTGTTGCACTCGGTGATTCGGGCATAACCGCTTGTAGGAACCTCCGATTGTCTTGATTCTTGATTTGTTGGAATCGTAACTTCATGGGGCTTCTAAATATCCAAAAATACCTAGTGTTTTCCCTTTGAGACCATGCAGAATTTTGATGAGATTGGTGACTTCTTGCGCATTGATCCGGAGATGTTAACGATCTTTATCATTCTATCTTCTAGAGTGTCATGTTGCACTTCCGTGTTGAAGATTCAGGGTCTCCCCCATGCTTAGCATTTTGCTAGCCATGGAAGAATAAGACAAAGCACTTCTTAGCCATCCTTCAATTTCCTTGTAGTGAGAGTCTTTATCTTGCCTGTAAGACATTTTAAACGCACATTCTACCCCCAAGGTGACGGTTGGGAGTAGATAGAATTGCCAATAATCCAACAATGTCTCCTAAGATTCTTAACTTGCGGCATAATTAGTTTAATGAGGAATAAAAACCTAATGAGTGTACGTGGTGCAAGGTGTGTATGCACATGATAGGAAAGCATATAAACAAAGACAATGTTTTCACCTAGTTCTAAACACCATGTTTACAACTAGGTTGCCGAATTTCTCCATAGCCATAAAGGTTTATTTATCAAGGGTTAAAACACCATGTCTATCCCTAAATCAATGACCCTTATAGCACAATAAAAATTAAGCGCATTGCAGAGCTTATAAACTAACCAATGCAACATGAAAACATATGAAAAGCTAGCTAGGTTTATCGAACTTAACGATGATGGTCCGCAATCATGTTTAAACACCATGTTTACACAAGATCACAAAAGGAAAATACCCATATGGCCATATGAAGCATTAACATGGAAACTGAAGCATACATCATTAAGTATATAAAACAACCAAGCCAACTATGTGCAAAACATGTATACACAAAGAAACATCACGAGGATAACAAAATGCAATGCATGCAAATAAATAAGATCATGAACATGATGGTGGTTCTAAAAAAAGGAAAACTGAACTTAGATTAATAACCACAAGTTGATCATCATAAGATAGTGCCATTCTTTTATTTTCTCTAAGAAAGTAGTAAAAATATAAAGAAACGGGTTGCCTCCCGAAAAGCGCTTCATTTAAAGTCATAGAGCTCGACTTTCTCACATACCTTCTTTTCGTTGCATAGCCATGGCCCTTCATGCAAGAAGAAAAGGTACCAATGCGGCTTTAATTTACTTCCCATGTTGTGCTTGATCACTTATAGAAGACTTGCCCAAAGCATCCTTTTGTTTCATCGTTATCTCCTTCTTTATCATCCTTCGGTGCTGCCTTCACTCTATTATTTTTTTTAATGTCCAGAACAGAAAGTATACTCAAGCTCTACTCCATTGCACAGTGCACAAAATTTCCTTTCCAACGAGTCTTCATTTGCTCAAATCGGACTCCGGACAAGAGAGTTACGTCCGTTTTACTTCGGCGATGAAATCTGTCCTGAAATTTCAGAACGCGCAACGCTCAATGTTTTCTCCATAACTCCTTGCACGGGTCTTCAAACTTGTTGGTTCTTGATGCGTTGGAATGGTAACTTGATGGAGCTTCTGGATATCTCATTTTCTTCATTTGTACACCTCTGAACAAGCTCTCAAATTGATGAAGACAGCAGCATCCATCGCGGGATTCGGAGAGGTTGATGATTTATCTTGCAACTCTTTCAGGCATGACTTCTTTTTTTTTCATTATTCAAGCCTTGTCTACATGGTTAGTGAAAATCGGGCCTTTCCCGACATATGATTCTTTAAGGTCACTAGCTTGACCAAGCGCAAAGCATGATCGAGATTTACAAAACTTATTGTAAACATACGCGTCCATAATTAACACCACATGTGAATTGTAGCAACAAGTCAAGGTGTAAATAAAAGAAGCATATGTTTCATGCATAGCACTTAGCTCATCATTAGGCAAAGGTTGTATAGGTGTGAGATTAATTGGATCAAACTTAAATGTTTCCTCTTTTTCATTCTCAAGAAAATCTAGCCTATCAACATGATCACTATTGGAACAAGGCATAGGCATTAAACTATCATTCATACTATTGGTTGAGCATGAGTATTTGAATTTATCAACATCAATACCAATAATATCTTGAGATTTCAGCGCGTACCTTGGCCTTAGAGATTTTTCAACAAGAGTGATATTTGGTTCATCAAGCGGTGTTGAAGGCGAATCGATCTCAACGAGTGAAGGTGTCTCTTTGTTACCTTTTTGCATCCCCTCCATCTCATCATGTGGGACATGTAATCCTTCAACTATGTATGCATTCATCTCTTCTTTGAAGTCTTCTTTATCAACCAGATCTTCATCTTCAAAGACTTGTATGTTGCTTTCTTTATCTTCCATGTACCACATGTCATCAAGATCGCTCATTGTTGATTCACTCTTTCCCTCATCCTTGAGTACTTCCATGTCTTGATTTGCTAGTGTGTAGGCTTCAATAGCACACAAGCTATCATCTAGCTTGAGTCCTATCTCCTCCCATTTATCCTTTGAGTCACTAGGCTCATCATGGTTGTACTCTTCTCTTCCTTCATCATAAATCTTTGAGTTGTCAAACCGGTCGATCCATCCTTCATCTCCTTCTTTTCTTTCTTCTTCAAACATCTTTTGGATCGACTCTCCACTCATCTCTTGATCAAATATATCTTCAACTAGTTTGGCAACGTGTCGGCGTTCCTCCTTCCTTCGGTAGCTAATTAGTGGGGCGAAATCAACTTGAACCCAACCGGATTGCTTGAACTCCGCCAATGGTCTAGCATTCCACATACTTCGGCCTACATTCATGTTAATTTCAACATTTTTAACATCCGAAATGACTTCTCTTACCTTGGGAAGTGGATCTTCACTTTCTTGTATGGTCGGTTCATCTTCCTTGACCTTCGGTTCATCTTTTTCAGAAATTTCAGCAAGCACCTTGGGCTTGCTTTTGTCATTTTGCTCCTCTTGACAACATCTTTGCCAATCTCGTATTGTTCTTTGTCCATTGCTTATCCTTTGTAAGATTTGTGCGGCTTCACTAATTGTTTTATCCATTATATCACCGCCCGCACACATGCTTACAAAACGAGACGAGTTAGGGGTTAGTGAAAAATAAAAGGTATGCAACATCAAGTCACCGGAAAATCCCAAGTTCGGGCCTTGCTCAAGTAGTTCATTAAATCGGTCCCATGCTTCATCAATTCCTTCATCCTCTCCTTGCTTGAAATTGAGCACTTGCCTCCTTAAGTCTTGGACCTTGCTTATGGGAAAGAACTTCAAAAGAAACTTCTTCACTAGCTCATCCCAATTTCCTTTTGCTTCAACGGACGCAAGTGTGTACCATCTTCGCGCTTCATCTTCGAGAGAGAATGGAAAAAGATTCCACTTGAACCAAGCGGCGGAACTCCTTTTTGTTGGACCGTGTTGCATAACATCGTGAATTCCTTAATGTGTCTATATGGGTTGTCATCCTCCAATCCTCTAAATGGTTTTGTCGCCACTAAATTGATGATTCCGGGCTTCAATTCATAGTGGGTTGTAGCAAGCGCCAAATCTGATTTTTGCATCTCAATGTCTTCCATTGACGGTATTGCTAGCTCCCTTAGCGACATCTCTTCGTCTTCCAATGGTGAGGTGAACAAATCCATCTAGACACAAGAAAAGTAGAAAGAAAAACAAAAAAGATTTTTTTTTTTTTTTTTTAGAAAATAAGGGTTAGGTGTTAGTAATCAACAAAATTAATACTAGATTAAACGTAGCAAAGCGGCTTGCTCCCCCGCAACGGCGCCGAAAAAGGGGCTTGTTGACGGATAAAAGACGTATCCCTCTACGATCCGCAAGCGTACGGACCCCACACCTTTTTCACCACGGGATTCCCAAGGTTCTTGTCAATCCGCGGAGCAAGGGGATTACTAGCGCTTAACCAAGTACTAATCTAGTTGAATGGAAAACCTTTGAAAGAGTATTAATCTAAAGGTAAAACAATCTAACCTAAGTTAATCTAAGTTAAGTTGATCAAACAAATATAGGGTTAAACTATATGGTAAAGGGTGAACACAAGAGAGTGAGCAAGAAAGATAAGCGTTCCCTCCCTAGGATCTAGGATAACATGGCATGCATCTACTACACGAAAGCGGTAAACCAATCTACGGGGGTTGTGACCACGGTTTCGCCCTTTCCCTCCTCTCGTCATCGTCACTACGCGAAGGTATTCGTGACTAGACCTATGATGGACACGGTATGTTGATGGAATCGGTGGGAGTAGCGGATATCATACGCCCGAAAAACACGGTGGCCTACCTTAATCATCAAAGCATCATCAACATGAAAACAATAGATTGAAACCACGAATCAAGTAGCGATCACATAGCATGAATCCATCTAATCCTAGGGATGAACGGAGACATTACCCCATCATCTTACACGGATTGAAGCACATAGGGGTGATGGAGACTCCGGAGAACGTCGTCGATGAAGATGGCAGTGATGGAGCTTGGGAACACCCCTAGGCCAGCGGCTTGGAGTCCTCCTCTTGCTTTCTTCTCTCCGCCGGCGTTGATCCTTGCGACGAGCTCATCTAACTCTCTCCCTCATCTTGCGGCGGCGGTTTTCTGGTGATTGGCGTCGGTAGGATGATTTGTTCGATGTGTCGGTCGACGGCGGCGGAGGCAATAAATAGACAAACACCTAGGGCAAAGGAGGGACCGAACCGACCTCGGAGTGGGCTGGGCCGGTCGGACCGGGCCGGCCGGCCCAGCCCACTTCGGCCGGTTCGGGCCCGGTTTTCTCCCCGGTTGCTTCTCGCGTGATCCCTTATTCGTGTGCACTTGCATGTGGGCCTTTGACGTCGTTTCCTTCACGGTTTAGGCTTGAATCCTTGCTATGCAAGCTTCGATGTTTTCCCCGGTTGAGTCCCCGAAGACTTGCATGTTGACGCTTCGGTCCTCGGGTCATTTGGAGTCATGTTCATCGCGTGTCTTGACTCTTATCGGGCTTCATGATCTTCTTCCAAAGTGCTTGGTGAACTTATCCCGAAAGTCTCCTCTTTAGCGTAGATTTCTGCGTAAACAACAAACTCCAAAATCGACATGCAAGTGTGAACTTGTTATATCATTAGTATGCCTAGTGGCGGGTTAGTTGCAAATCATAATCGAAACCAATGTATAACAAGTACTCTAGGTTGACGGAAATTCACCGTCAACACCGGACATCAAGAAAGACTTTGTGGTCTACTTGTGACGCTTCAAAGCAAGGACTTGGTTGTGTGCTTGATGCGGGGAAGGGAAAGTTGTGGCTTATGCTTCCGGCGGTGAAGAAACACGAGGAGAACTACCCGACACACGACTTGGAGAGCAGGGTTGTGCATGCGCTAAAAATGTCGGAGACACTACCCGATAGGGAACAAGTGTGAGCCGTTTTTCCGACCACAAGAGCACCGAAGTACTTCTTTACACGTACCGAGCCGAACATGAGGCGGAGACGGTGGTTAGAGCTGATCAAGGACTACGACGTCGAGATCAACTACCACCCGAGGCAAAGCTAACGTTGTGGCGGATGCACCGAGCCGGAAAACATACCGCAACAACCTCATGATAAAGGAAGAGCAACTCGCTTTGCATGAAGAGCTAGAGAAGGCGAGAATCGAGGTTGTGGATCAAGGCCAAGTCAACGTGATGCAAGTGACCTATGACTGGAGGAGCGAGTCCGTACGGCCCCGTAAAGAGTGTGCGAGAAATCAAAGTGCCTTGCGAGAACTAATGAAGCGGGGGCAAAGCGAGAGGACTATCGGGTTGATGAACGAGAGACCGTGTGGTTGAAAGAACGGATCCGTGTACCACAAGACCGGGCACTCCGAGAGCGAGATCATGAGAGAAGCTCACGACTCGAGGTACTCGATTCACCGGGCGACACCAAGATGTACGAGAGATCCGAAGATCGAGCATCGGTGGAAGGACATGAAGAAGGACATTGCACACTACGTGGCCTGTTGCGATACCTGTAGCAGAGTAAAGATTGAACATCAGAAACCTGCTGGTTTGTTGAAGCCGTTGGATATTCCAGTGTGGAAGTGGGAGGACATCTCCATGGACTTTGTGGT
Organism: Cenchrus americanus; assembly: GCA_947561735.1. Classification (NCBI taxonomy): domain Eukaryota; kingdom Viridiplantae; phylum Streptophyta; class Magnoliopsida; order Poales; family Poaceae; genus Cenchrus; species Cenchrus americanus. The sequence goes on from OX387240.1 coordinate 97,948,683, forward strand.
GGGACTCCCTAGAACACCAAAAGGAAACGACTCAGTTTGGGTCATAGTGGACAGGCTGACTAAAGTGGCTCACTTTGTGCCGGTGAAGACCGGGTATGCAACCGAGAAGTTGGCGGAGCCGTTCGTAGAACACATACACAAGGGCACACGGGGCACCCGTAAGTATTGTGTCGATCGAGGGCCACGGTTTGTCTCCAAGTTTTGGCGCAGCTTCCACAAGCTTATGGGCACCACTCTCGGTTCAAAGACACGGCTTTTCACCCACGGACCGACGGGCGGACAGAGAGAGTCAACCGGGTCTGGAGGACATGCTTTGCGAGCGTGTGCACTCACCTATGGTGCGGATTGGGAGAGCGCTTTGCCGTTTGCGAGTTCTCGTACAACAACAACTTTCAAGCAAGTCTCCGGATGGCACCCTTTGAGGCACTTTACGGTCGGAAGTGCGGGACCCCTCTAGCTTGGTCGAGAGGTTGGAGAGCGAACTCTGTTTGGACCAAAGCAATCATTGAGGAAGCGAGAGGAGAAGGTTGAGAAAGTTCGTGAGAACACGAAAATCGCTCAAAGTCGTCAGAAGAGCTATGCCGACAAGAGGAGGAGAGAGTTGACCTTTGCAGTTGGCGACCGAGTGTACTTGAAAGTCTCACCGCTCCGAGGAACCAAGAGGTTCTTGGTGAAGGGAAAGCTTGCACCGAGGTACGTGGGACCGTACCCTATCACCCGAAGGATTGGGAGTTTGGCCTACCAGCTTGCACTACCCGAGACAATGGCGGGAGTTCACCCGAATGGTTCCACGTGTCACAGTCGAGGAAGAGTGAGAAGGCCGTGGAGGCAAAGCAAGTGCCCATGGAGTTGCTTGACTTGCAAGACAACCTAGAGTATACGGAATATCCCCGAGAAAATCTTGGACAGAGCTGTCAAGGAAACAAGGAGAACTACCATTCCCTTCTGTAAAGTGTTGTGGAGCAACCATACCGAGCGAGAGGCAACATGGGAGAAGGAAGCCGATCTCAGGAAGGAGTACCCTCACTTGTTCGCGGAGGAGGTCGAGGACTAAATCTCGAGGACGAGATTCTCGGTGGTGGGGGAGAATGTAACAACCCAGGAATCTAGGTGTGTGAATTTTGCGAAAAATTTAAAACTTTTTGCTTGCTTTCGGGTGCTATCAAATTTTTAGCCAAATTGCTAGCCTCTCACCAAATTCTCCACTAATTTATCCTATTTATAAAAATTATATTTAAAATATGGTATAACAAGTGAGTTGGATTTTCCTTGGTTTAATTGGAGTTCATTTGAGTGAAGTTTGAATTTGATTGGGATTCAAATTCAAACCCCTAGTTAAACCTTTATTCAAACCTTTTTAGCTTTTAAAACCAAAGTGTAGCTAGGAGCAGTGGGCCGATTTCCCTTCGGTAGCTTCGCGGCCAGCCCAACCCGTGGCTGCTATCGGCCCATCTGCACTGCGCGGCCCAAACCGATCCCCTTCATTCCCTGCCACGTGGGCCCCGCTCGTCAGGCACCCTATCCTTCCCCAACCTTTTCTCCTTATCTTCTTGACCCGCCGCGCCACAGTCGAGCAGGGCGGCCGCGCCGCCGGTCCAACCGCGCCGCCCGCGCGGGGGTGGCGCGCGCGGCCGGGCCGACCGGCCGGCACGCACGCCAAGACCGGCGCGTGCCCGCGGACCCGTGCGCGTGACCGAGGGAAAGGTAAAAGACCCCGCCGCCCTTTTCCCCAAGCATCCGAGGCGGGCGGCGCGTTGCGCGGGCGCCATCTGGCCCGGGACGGCGGCGAACCAGGGGCAACTTGGGGCTTTCCCCCTCGGGATTCCGCGGCGCGAGTTCAAAAGGAGGGCAGGGAGCAGCTGGCCTCGCAACCACCCGCATTGGGGTTTTTGCCCCAACTCAGTGCAGCCATCGGAGGGGGGGAAGAAGGAGGCAGGAGAGGGGAAGAGGAGCCGAGGGGGGGAGTGCGACGCGCGCCGCCGCCGCGCGTCGGCGGCGGAGACGGGACGCGTTCGTGAGGCGCCGATCGTGTTCAAGGGGGAGGCGTCGTTCGTGTTTGAGAGGGAGCCGGACCGGAGCACGCCGTGGACACCGACGTCGCGTCACCACCCGCGCCACGACTGCTACGCCTTCACCGTCGACCCACGGTGAGCACCGTGGTCACCTTTCTCTTCTCCTTGCGCCGGTCGCCTTAGCCGTCATCGCCCGCTGTGTGCGTGCCTTCGAGCCGCTTGTTCGTGCGCGCGCGCGCCGCCGCCTCCCCCATGGGTGACGCCGCGTCGCGCCGCGTTGCGGCGGCGCGGCCGGCGGCCGGGGGTCAAGGCTACCCCAAGCCGTGATGTCCCGGAAGCCGTCGCCGTTTCGTGGGTGATTCTTGGCGCTTTTGCGGGTGGGGTCCGGGGATCACCCCGTGTCGCGCCGCGTCGTTGTGCGGCGCGCCGTCGTGCGCCGCGCCGAGCGCGTGACGCGCCGCCGGCCGGATGTCAAGCATGCCCTTTTGCGCCGTGTCTCGAACTGCCGTGAACCCGCCTTCGTGCCGTGGGTGTGCTTTGTGCGGGTGGAGGAGGGCGCGGGCGCCGGCCGGCCGCACCCATGCGCGCCATGGCCGCGACCCCCGCCGCCCCCGTGGGCTTCGCGTGCAACCGTGCCTCGCCGCCCACCTTTCTGTGCTGCGCCGGCCTTGAGCCGTGTTCGCGTTCTGCAGGTGTAGGTGTGTGTGCAAGAAACCCTACCGGCCGCACCCCAGCGCGCCCAGGGCTTCGCCCGCACAGGGGAGACGCGCCGCGCGCCGGGCGACGACGCCGCGCGCGCGCGCGCGCGGCGAGCGGCCCGGTAGTCGGCCTTCGTGCCGCGCAAGCGAGCGTGAGCACTAGAAAGAAGTAAGAAGGCCGAGGCGCACCCCGGCCGCCGAGCCTAGGTTTCAACCCGACGCGCCGCCGCCGATGCGCACGCCGGCGAGGGCGCCGCCAGGCACGGCGACCGCTGAGGAAGAAAGGGGACGGGACCCTGTTTTTCCTTGGCTACGGAACGGAGAAAGGCCGCTGGGCCGTCAGAGCGAGTTGGACCGCTAGAGCCATCCGGCCCGTCGGGCCGTTAGGGGCCCAGCACGCTAACAGGAAGGCCCAACGGGTAGTGTTAGACTCCAGCCAGAAAACCAGGGAGGTTTTCCGGACTTCTTCCGCCTGGACTCGTTGGACCGAGCCCAAAGGGGCTGTTATCAGCCCAGATAGCCTTCCAGCCCATTTTCGGCCCATGGAGCAGGAAACCCCTTTTCTTTTCTGTTTTAACTTCCAGAAAATGTTTTGGACCTTTAAAAATTAGTAAGAAATTCTAGGGTGCTCAGAAAAATACAAAACTAATTTCTATAAATCCGTATTTGCAAAGCCTTGCTGATTGTAGGTAGTTCGGGCTCTTTTGGATTTTCTAAGTTGGATTTTATTTGGAGTTATTGCTTAGATGTGCACCGATGTCTTATCTTTCGCGTCGAATCTCGTGCCGCGAGGTCCCGAGCTTCGACCGGAGGACGTGGAGGACCCCGAGTACACCGCACGGGACGAGCGATCCCAACGCTTCAACGGCACAGAAGGTGTCATGTCACTCCCAACCATATAGATCCTATGTTGATATTTAGCTGCTAGTGCTTTACTTTAATGCATTGTTCTGATGAATTGCATAACCCGTTTACTAGCCATGCCTTGATGTTTATCATATCCTGTTCCTTGTACTTCTACCTGCGGGACTAGCTACAGACCCCTAGCTAGTCCCTTACTTCAACTATCCATACTTTTGTTGTTTGATTATGGATGGTGCTCTGGGTTTGAGCTGAGATGTGGGTATCTCGGTGCGATTCTAGCGTGCGTTCTGGGTTGTGTACCCCATGCTGTGTTTTGGCGGGAGCGAGCCGCTGGTTACCTGTGAACGGCTGCCGAGGGAAGATGCGATCTGGCCTCTTACCCAAGGGTCGTGTCGTGGGGGATGGAGATGTTGAGTGCTCGCTCTCGGCCCCTTAAGGACCGATCGTCAGTTGACCTTGTTTCGAATGGCTACTTACGTACAGACCGCTCGCCTTGTATTGGGCGGGGGTGCGGGGTGAGACTTGTAGTGGATAGCACCCCTCCTGTAGGAGGATCGGTGTGATCGTGTCGGGAGTGGTCCGTCCCTCCTTAGTAGACTTTGCCCTGGCGAGGCCAGGGAAGGGTTCCACAGCTTCGAGGGACCTCTCGCGGGTAGTACGAGCTCTGCCGCGGAGGCCGGGGCCGTGCTCGGAGATGCGAAGGGTACTATCCACTTACTTGGGCTTCGGCCGTATGGTAGGGCCGGACACCGGTGACGGCCGGTTCGGACCTATTCGGGCGGGGTACGGTTGTACAACCTCTGCAGAGTGTTAAACCTATAGCTATAGTCCGTGTCCACCGGTTATGGACGCAGTCTTTCGATCTCTCACCCGACTAGATACACTTCTCTTGTGCTTCTTCTCTCCCCCGAGTGTGTGAGCCGGCCTTGGCCGTTGAGATGTGGGGATAGGAGCCGGGGGCCCCACATCGCGGATGAGAGTTGGGATTACGGATCGCGGTTGAGATCCGGTCTTGTGGTGTGGAATTCCTTGGGCGGGGTGTGGACCCCCGAGGTGTGGACCTCGGAAGCGGAAGCTTCCCCGAGGTGTGGACCTCCTCGCTACTCTGCTTACCTTGTATGTTGCTTTGTTCGCTTTGCTTAAGCTTTCTACGAGGAACTAGGGTTATCTCATGCATAGTAGAACATACACCGCTTTTGCCTCTTTGTTGGGAAGTCGACATGACCTACCCGCTTATCGGGTAGACCCCGGTGACTCGACGCGGGCCGGACTACGACTTCGACAACGACGGTTGGGTGGACTAGAGCTCTTCCTACACTTGAGCCGCCCTGCGGATATGGAGTTCCCGCGCTTTCATGGAGCCGCTGCTAGACGATTTATTTCTGTTTGATTCCGTCCTGATGGACTTGTACCCGGCATGTGCCGAAGAGATGTACTCTGATTAATGTAATAAAATAAATGTTGTACTCTACTTCATTGTTTTTACTTCTCTGTATGGATTTTGGAATCGCTGAGACAGGGATTGCACGTGGTAGCCTCCTGGGACTACCACCGAGGTGCTAAGATTCGGGATTCCGTTCGCGGAAATCCGGGTCGTTTCAAGACCGGTGTGGAGCACCGGTCAGACCGGTGCAGGCCTGGACAGACAGTTGTTCGGGTTTCGAGCTCGTACAGGTGCGAGGGTTGTTTCTGGTGGTCGTGGTTCTGGTGGTTGGGCTGGAAAGGGTGCAGGTGGTCAGTTCGCTAGGCGTTCTCCTCCTCGTGCTCAATACGGGGATTGGAGGAGTCGTGGCGTTGAGTTGGAGAGGAAGGACGTTCCACGGGCTTTCTTGCGTGGTTTTGGTCCTCCTCCAGGCAGAGAGGGGTGGTTCCCTCAGGGTGGTTACCGTGGTGGTGTTCGTGGAGGTAGTTTTGGTAGGAGAGATGCTTTGGTTGGTGCTAACCCCACTTTCGAGCAAATGGCTCGGCACTGGTTTTCCTCCTTTGGTACTAACCCCAGTGCTGAGTCGTTTGTTCGCTCACGTGCCTATTTTTGATTTTCAAGTGGGAGACTTGAAGAACATTTGGTTGATTGACTCCGGTTGTTCGAGGCATATGACCGGAGACAGGGGGTGGTTCTCAAGTCTCGTCCCGGTGGTGACGAAGAGGTACATCACTTTTGGGGACAATGGGCGTGGGCGTGTGCTTTCGAAGGTGAGATAAAAGTGAGTGACAAGATCACTGCGAGGCGTGTTGCTCTTGTTCAATCGCTGGGGTACAATTTGCTTTCGTGTCTCGGTTGTTGGATGAGGGTTTTGAGGTGTTGTTTCGGCCTGGTGGTTCTCGGATTGGTGGACTCTCGAGGGGACCTTGTTTGTATGGTCGTTCCCGAGGGTCGGTGTTTCGTGCTGTGGATTTTTCTCGGTCTTCGGGTGTTGAGCGTTGTTTCTTGGCTGGTTCTTCGAGTGAGTTGTGGAAGTGGCATAGGAAGTTGGGTCACTTGAGCTTTGACCTTTTGTCTCGCTTGAGTAAACTCAATTTGGTCCGAGGATTGCCACGGTTGAAGCTTGAGAAAGAGTTGGTTTGTGCTCCGTGTAGGCATGCCAAGATGGTGGCCTCTTCTCACCCGCCACTCACCGATGTGATGACTGAGCGTCCATGCGAGCTGCTCCATATGGACCTTGTTGGCCCAGCTCGTGTGCGATCCCGCGGTGGGAAGTGGTATGTCCTTGTTGTGGTGGATGACTATTCTCGGTATGCGTGGGTGTTCTTTTTCGGAGGATAAGGGGGAGACGTTTGGTTTTGTTCGAGATCTAGTCTTGAGGTTGAGGAACGAGAGGCACGGAGATGCCATACGAGCTATCCGCCGGTGATAATGGCTCGGAATTCGGGAACTCTCGTTTTGAAACCTTTTATCATGACTTGGGTCTTGAGCACCGCTTTTCGAGTCCGTATACGCCTCCCCGAATGGTGTTGTGGAAAGAAAGAATAGGACCTTGTGCGAGATGGCTCGGACGATGCTTGATGAGCATAGGACTCCGAGGAGGTATTGGGGCCGAGGCGGTGAATACCGCATGCTATGTGTCGAACAGGATATACCTCAGAGTGCACAAGAAGAAGACATGCTATGAGTTGATGCATGGTCGCACACCCAAGGTGAGTCACTTCCATGTCTTTGGTTGCAAGTGTTTCATTCGAAGAAAGGCGGGAAGTTGGATAAGTTTGAGGCTAGGTCTCGTCGATGGCATTTTCTTTGGTTATGCATCTCATTCTAGAGCATATCGTGTGCTCAATCTTGAAACTAACCAAATCGTGGAGACTTGCGAGGTAACCTTCGACGAGACGAGCCACGTAGTCGGCTTGTCTTTGAGTGTGTAGGTGATGATGAGCTTGGCGAGGAGATCTTTCGGGGAGGAGGAGCATGAACATGGTGATGATGAGGATGGTGGTGCGGTGCCCCCGAACTGAACATGTACCCACTACTTCGACTACGATGATGGATGGACCCTCCTTGCTACACCTACGACGACAAATCAAGAACGAGGAGAAGGCGATGTTGAGGGGGAGGTAGCTTCGAGGCGAGAACCTCCCGGCGAGTTCAAGTGGATCACCCGGCTTCGAGGATCATCGGCGACATGAATGAACGCACTACACGGTCGAGGGTTCGAAACAATTCCCATTTTGCTCATGCTGCATTTGTTGCTTCTTTCGAGCCCAAAGACATTGGACACGCACTATCGATCACAATTGGGTTAACTCGATGCATGAGGAGTTGGAGAACTTTGAGAGGAATCGGAGTGTGGGAGTTGGTTGACCCTCCCCCCGGGGTGTAAGCCGATTGGTACAAAGTGGGTGTGGAAAAACAAAGAGGGAGAGAAGGGTGAGGTTGTGAGGAACAAGTCGAGACTTGTTGCCCAAGGGTTCAGTCAGAAGGAGGGGATTGACTACGAGGAGACCTTTGCTCCCGTAGCCCGTTTGGAGGCGATTAGGATCCTTCTAGCCTTTTACGTGGCTAAAGGGTTCAAGTTGCACCAAATGGATGTGAAGAGTGCTTTTCCGAATGGTGTCTTTGGAGGAAGAAGTGTATGTGAGGCGACCTCCGGGGTTTGAGAGTGAGAAGTACCCCCACCGGTGTACAAGTTGAGGAAGGCGTTGTATGGGTTGAAGCGGCGCCTAGAGCTTGGTATGGCGAGGTTGAGGGGGTTCTTGTTTGAGAGAGGCTTTGAGATGGGGAAGGTCGATCGGACCTTGTTTTTGCGAGAGGCGGGGCGAGAGATATCCCGATTGTGCGGGTGTACGTGGATGATATTGTCTTTGGTGGCTCGTCTAACTCTCTTGTTGCAAGGTTTGCGGATGATATGAGCGGGGGAGTTCGAGATGAGCATGATGGGTGAGTTGCGCTTCTTCCTCGGGCTACAAATCAAGCAATCAAAGGAAGGAACATTTGTGCACCGGGCTAAGTACACCAAGGACATTGTGAGGAAGTTCAAGATGGAGGACTCCAAGGCTATGACGACACCGATGAGTACGACTACGGCTCTTGATGCGGACGAGGAAGGTGAACACGTGGACCGGAAGAGTGCCGGAGCATGATCGGGTCACTCCTCTACTTGACGGCGACGAGGCCGGACATACGGTTCTCGGTGTGTCCGTGCGCTCGTTTTCAAGCGTCTCCGAGGACTTCGCATCGGCAAGCGGTGAAGCGAATTTTCGGGTACTTGCGTCACACTCCCGACTTCGGCCTTTGGTACTCGCGTCCTCTTCTTTGGCGCTTCGGGGCTTTTCGGACGCGGATTTTGCGGGTGTCGGTTGGATAGGAAGTCCACTTCCGGGACTTGCCGCGTTTTTGGGTTCTTCGTTGGTGTCTTGGTCTTCCCGCAAGCGGTCCGAGTGTTGCTCAATCCACGACCGAGGCCGAGTATGTTGCCGTCGCTAGTTGTTGCTCTCGGCTCCTTTGGATCACCTACACCATGAGTGACTTTGGTGAGGAGTATACCCATGTCCCACTTCAATGTGATAGCACCAGTGCCATAAGCGTTGCAAAGAACCCAGTGCTCCATTCCAAAACCAAGCACATAGAAGTGAGGTATCATGTTCTGAGAGACAATGTCGAGAAAGGGAAGATAGCTTTGATCCATGTACCCACACATGACCAACTAGCCGATATTTTCACCAAACCCCTAGATCAAGCAACTTTCACTCGTTTGCGGGGGGAACTTGGTGTGTGTTTAATTTCTTGAGTTGGGTGTGTGGGGGTTCTCTGTTGCCGGTGGTGTCGAGCCCGTTTTGCCTCCCCTCGAGGAGCCGGTTTGTAGCATATGTATAGCTTTCCTTTGTGCATTTCTTGCATTTGGCATGGCATATGTAACATGATGTATAGGCATCCTTGTATCTTAGATTGCATGCATTTTGTATCATATGCAGTGGTTAGGAAAAGCTTCTCTCATATACATTGTTCACCATGGAATGAGATATATGTCTTTGTGAGCTTGTTTGGTATGCTACGGTTAGTTTGGCTTAGCTCTTGATGATCTTGATGAATAATCCATGGTTGATAGCTATGCTTTTGAAAAATGTCACATGTATGCTCTCTCATGTGTAAATGCCTTTACATGCTCTTGACATGTTTTTGTGGCCTTGCTATGCTTAATTTGTGGTTGGATGGCTAGTTTATTGATCATATGGGGCCAAAGGCTCATTTGCCATCATGAATGTTTGGCCCTCTTGATTTATCTTGTGGAGGAGCATAAGTTCCTTTTTGTCGCAAAGACATTTCATGTACCATTTACAAATCTGAAAATGAAATGAAAATTGCTTGGAAAATATGCTCCCATGTCATATGTGCTGAATTTAATTTGCTTTGGGTGCTAAACCGTTGCATGATGCCTACCAATGAGAAGTCTCATACATAAAAGTAGGCACATGGCTCGGTGGCTTTGACATGACATGAGGTGCTTGTGGGTGTTTGTGATGGTCTTATGATTAGAATGGCTGTCCTAGCATGAAGTTTGTGTGGCTTTGCCATTTTGATATGCTTTGATCATGTTTAGGACTTTGCTCATGAGAGGCAAGTTTTCGCAAAATTGCCAAAATCCATCTTAGCTTCGTCCAATGGTTGTGAAACTTGGTGATCATGTAGTTGAGATCGATACGAAGCCGTAGAGTATCTAACTTGCTCATTTGGACATGTGTAGCACTCTTTGTTGAATTTTGTCTATTTGAGAAGCTCTAGGTTGAAAGTTTTGCATTTTTGGCTTGATTCATGCATTGCCAACAAGGGGGAGAAGTTTGAGCTTGAAATGGCTTAGTGGATGCATTTAGAAGGTTTTCAGGTGGTTTCGAGCCATTTCTGGGCTCTGTTGTACACCGGTCTGACCGGTGAAGAGCACCGGTCTGACCGGTGTGAGTGCTGGTCTCGTACATATGTTAGGCACCGGTCGGCCCGGGTGGTGATGACCGGTCCGGCCGGTGTGGGGTCGAAAGTCTTTGCCTTGTCTGTTTCATGTGGTTTCGTGCATGCATTCGTCCGGGGGAGTTGCATTGGTTCAGTGGGAGTTTGCATGTGTGCAGGGGGAGCTCTTTGAGAGTTTTCGAGCTTTGTTTTGGTGGTTTGTGCTCTTTGCTTGAGCTTTGCTTTGTCTCGGATGTGTCGAGCCGTTGCCCTTGCCTAAGGGGTCCGAGACTTGTTTTCTTCAAGTGATCTTGCTCTTTGCCATTGTTTGGCTTTCGATCGCTTGTTGGAGTTTCTTTTTGTTCGTTTCTTTTCTTTTTCTTTTCTCTCTTGTTACTTTCGTGTGGGTGTTGTCAATGCACTCATCAAGGGGGAGATTGAGGACCATGTGTGGTTCGAGGACTGGTGGATGGTCGCTTCCTTGTGTGATGAGTGATTGACAACGTTGTGTGGACCGATTCTTGGCTAAGTATTGCGGGTGCGGGTTGCGGCTTGACTCGTGTTGGTGCGGGTGAAGAACAAGCGCGAAAGGTCGTTGCGGTGAGGCCTCCGTGTGTGGAGAAGACAAGTAGGCTTCGTTCGAGGGACCGGTGGCCGGCGGGGGTCAAGTGCGGGCCGCATGGTGGCATGAACGGCAAGATGAAGTCGTGGACGGTTTCTTGGTTGAGCCTCAAAACCAAGGTCGAGCCGGGACTACGTGGGAGCCAAGTCATGAGTGGAGATTGGCGGAGGCTACACCGAGTTCGCGGGGTTTCCGGTGGTTCACCAAAAACCACCGGGTTCCTTGGTTGATCCACAAAGCCAAGACCGGAGAACCGAAGACGGAGGTGCGAAGCGGCACGGGCCGGTCCGACCGGTGGGTCCGACCGGTCCGACCGGTGGGGACCGGCCCGACCGGTGAGGAGCACCGGTCGACCGTGTGCGACGACGCGGTCCGGAATCTTCGAAGCGGAGGACACGCGTCGGGATCGCATGGCATGCGTCGAGGCTACGCGGGTGCGGCCGCCGGCATCCGTCCGATGGTGAAGACATCAAGAATTCCAAATCCGCCCTTGAGGGGCTTGTATCCCTAGTTAGTAGAGAAGGGCATTTTAGACATTCGGTTGCCTCCATATAACCCAAGAGGTGAGAGGATGGCAGCCAACTCTTGGAACCCTAGCTCATTAGTTTTCCTATTTTCCACCTATTTTCCTTAGGTTTTCCTTAGGACTAGCAAGAGAGCTTCACGGAGAGATCTTGTAGAGAGGGATGGATGATCGGGCGGCTTGCTAGACCTTGTACAAACCTTTGTCTCTTGTATAGATGATTCGGCGTGGTTCCTCAAGGTTTGGATGTGTTTTCCCCGGTTGTTCTTGGTGGTGATTTTCGGAGCCCTTTCTCGGTGATTTCTTTGGGTGGTTTTCGGGGCTTTTCTCTCGGGGGATTTGATGGGGGAAATTTGTGGGAACCCTTCATGGTTCTTTGGGCCGTGATTCCCCTCCCAAATCCGTGAGTAAAAGTGCTCGATTTTGGGGGTTTCTTGAGTTCTTGGGTTGGAAGTGCTTTCGGCGGGATTTCTTTGATTCCTCCTTTTTGGACGAGATTTGGTGGGATTAAACTTGGCTATGGACTCCTCATGAGGTGTTCCTGATATCCCCAAAGGCTTGTTCAAGTCCGTGGAGCGATTCGAGAGATCGAGATTTGGATTTGGGGGAGTTGACCCGCGGGTGCTGTTCATCCCGAGTCGCCCGAGCTACACCGGTCGACCGGTGCTCTTGACCGGTCCCGACCGGCGGTGCGGGCCCTTGTGGGATTTTGCTCGGGTGAGCGTCTTGGTGTGTTCGTTGTTGTCCCGTGTTGCCGTTGTTTCGAGTTTGGGTCCGTTTGGTGGTCGGTTGGCCGCTTTGGTGCCTTGAGGGCTTTCGGGCCGCCATCGGTCGGCCGTGTGTCTCACCGGTCGGCCGGTGTAGAGCCACTTAGTGAAAGTTGCTCGGTTTCACTAGCGAGGACCGGTCGGCCGGTGGTGCTCACCCCGGTCCGGCCGTGTGGGGTCTCGTAGACTCGAGGTTTGGTTTTTCCGCCGCGTTTCTCGGGTCGGAAGGTTGCGTGTTGGTTCCTAGGTCCAGTGGCACTCCAGTGGCTACGTGGGCTTGACCAACCTTGGTAGTGAGTCGGAGACGTGTGTTGGAAGCCGCGTTCGTCTTGTTGGAGTTTTCATCTCCTTCGAGAAGAATTTTTATCGGCTCCCATTCACTCCCCCCCTCTCTGGTTCGCCGTATCGGTCCTTCAGATATCAACGTCCTCATCAGTCTCCGCGACTGGGTCAGTCCGCGCCCTTTTTCCGGAGGTCTCGTCCTCGTCAGGCCCCTTCTCCTTGACCGTAACCCACTTCGCCCTCTCTGTTGTTTCCAAAGGCCTCTTCTTCAAACCCGGCCTCTTATCTGCATCACCGGCAAGGGTGGGGTCATGAATTTTCTTCTTTTCCCTCTCGGCCGCGGCCACCTTTGCCGCCTCAGCCTTGCGGTGAGCCAAGGTCTCATTAACTTTCAACAACTTCGTAGATTTTTCTGCAAGCGGGGGCAGGGTAGCTTTAGCAGCATCCGCCTTTCGCTTGGCCAAGATGTCTTGGGCTTTGGTGTTCTTCATAGCACTGTCCACAACTGCAGTAGTTTTGCCTGACTTAGTCTTTCGAGAGGTCTCGACGGCCTCGGATCCAATATTGTCTGGCGGCTGCATCTTCTTGCTGGCCGTCGGAGGCACAGGTCGAGAGGAATATGTAACACCCATCTCGTCAAAAACTTGGTTGACACGACCCTGATGTTTCAGAATCCTTTGGGCACATTCCCACTCCTTGTGGGTAAAGTTTCCAATCATCTGGACAACTTTATTTGGAGAAAAGAGATCGTTGACTATTTGAAGGATCCATCCCGAAAAGTCTCTAGGAAGCTCAGGTACAAAGCAATAAAATTTGTTCTTCTGGATGATAGTCTATTTTACAAATCATTAGATGGGGTATTGCTGCGATGCCTGGGTCCAGAAGAGGCAAAAAGAATGATGAGTGAGGTACATGATGGGATATGTGGAGCACACCAATCGGCCTACCGCATGAAATGGATTATCAGGCAAGCTGGGTGCTTTTGGCCGATGATATTGGAGGACTGCTTTGAGTATTACAAGGGATGTCAAGATTGTTAGAGGTTTGGAAATATTCAGAGAGTTCCTGCATCAGCATTAAATCCCATTATCAAGCCATGGCCATTCAGGGGTTGGGGTATAGACCTGATTGGACAGATTAATCCACCATCGAGCAAGGGACATAAGTTTGTGCTTTTGGCAACAGACTACTTTACCAAATGGGTTGAGGCAATTCCACTGAAGAAGGTAACATCAGAAAACATGGTTGAGTTTGTTAAAGAACACATTATCTATCGGTTTGGAATCCCTCAAACAATCACCACTGATCAAGGAGCCCAGTTTGTGTCCTTGGAGTTCAGGGAGTTTGCCGAAAGCATGGGAATCAAATTGTTTAATTCTTCTCCCTATTATGCCCAAGCTAATGGCCAGGCAGAGGCTTCTAATAAGATCATGATCAAGCTTATACAAAAGAAGATCGACCAGAAGCCAAGGAGGTCGCATTCGGTACTCAGTGAAGCTTTATGGGCTTACCGAATGGCCCCTCATGGAGCTACAAAAACATCTCCTTATGAATTGGTTTATGGACACCATGCGGTTTTACCTTGGGAAGTACAATCAGATTCTAGGAGAGTGGTTTTACAAAAGGACTTAAGCTCCAAAGATTACAGTGGCTTAATGATGGACGAACTAGAAGACTTGCACATGATCCGTCTTAGGGCCCTGGAAAACATCGAAAAGAACAAGCTGCGGGTTGCCAAATATTACAACAAGAAAGTAAAAGCCAAGCAATTTGCAAATGGGGATTTGGTTTGGAAAGCTTTACTGCCGATTGGAACCAAATACAGTGAATTCGGCAAATGGTCCCCTAACTGGGAAGGACCATTTCGGGTGGTCAGATGCGTGCCCGGTAATGCCTACATGTTGAAAACTTTACTAGGAGAAGAATTTTCCACCGCAATAAATGGAAGATATTTGAAGAAGTATTATCCTAGTATTGAAATCGATCGCTGACCACAAACGTTGGGATTACATGCATCTGATACAGAAATAGCCGGCGCTCAAGAATGAGGCCGCCTTCAGAACAAAAAATCCCCAAACAGAGGGAATGGCCAATACTAAGATGTATTGCCCTTAGCATAAAACTACAATGCAAATGCTTCTTGCAGGTTTACATCTAACAACCTTGGTGATCAGGACTACGAGGGGGTGGAAAGCAGAAGGCCTGGCATAAGAAGCGAAAGTATGACTCAATCTTTTCTTTGCTGCTTCGGCTGCTCCCTCTTCAGTTGCTCCAGGACCACCGTGACAGCAACTTGGAAGCCGTGGGGATGACCATGGTTTGCTGCCTCCACCAAGCTGTCCCAAGCCGCTTTCAGGTTATTGTACCTGTCAGAGACATCTGGGACAGAGGAGTAGTCGTTAGGGGCAGAGATCCAGATGTGAGCACGAAGTCAAGAAGAAGCTGAAGATATTTACCTCCTACTAGTGCCTCTAACGCCATGCGACGCTCGCGTTCGGCCTGGCAACGAGCGGTGATGTCCCGAAGGTCGTGCTCCAGGTGTCGAACGCGGCGGCGCAGTTGATGGCTGATTCTCTGCTCGGACGTAGCATCCTCTGCTTCAAGAGAGGAATCAGAGGAGATGTACTCAGGCATGTCTTCGGTCCCAATGATTTCCACAGGAAGCAGATCAAGGCTGAAGGAGAAAAAGCAGAGAGGAGGTAAAACACGAGATCACATGAGGAAACAAGAAGCAAGTCAAAGGAAAAACTCACTCTCGAATCGTGCGTTTCTTTGGGGCGCTGTCCTCCTTGGGTTGCTTGCCTTTGTCCATGGCTTTGGGGTTTTCTTTTCTGGAGCAGGGGAGAAGATGAGAAGTGATGGATGAGTGTGCGAGTGGATTTGCAGGGCATCTCGGCGAGGGCTATTTTATTGACGAGAGAGTGCATTGGGAGTGATGATCCGTGGCGCCGTGCATTATTGGAATACCAAGCGGCAGGGTTTCCTCCCGAATGTGAAGGGTTTTCGTTTGAACAGTGCTTATGGATTGCCGAATCAAGGATTTTCTGCGGGTATTGCGCCAAGGGACATCTGTTTTTGCGTGTTCGGCTCAAGCGAGTTCCCGAATGCGTTTAAGGAGAAACAAGATTCACAGATGCAAACACAGAAGAATCATCGCAATACAAGCACGACAATTAAAAGTTATTTATTTATTGTCGATAATCAAACATCCCTAGTACAATCTAATCAAAGAGCCTGTTTAGCACAGACTGGGGATGAGTGAGTTCGGCAATGGCGTCGCCGTGGCCGTCGAGGCGCTCCAAGATGACCTCGATCTCGTCGATGTCTTCTGGTGCGCCGCCCTGGAAGCCGCGCGGCCTGGTGGAGTAGTCGACGCCGGTGTGCGTCGCCATGGCGGCCAGGCCCAAGGTGGTGCCCAGGCGGATGCCGTGAATGGCCACCTCGTCCACGCGGTTTTCCACCGCGGCGAGGCGCTCCGCCGGCGTGTCTCCGCGGGCGTTCACCTTGTCAGCCAATTGCTCCACCAGCATTTTCAGCTGGTTGAGCTCAGCGTCACGGGCTGCAAAGTACAAGGTGATGGCAATTAATATCAGAAGCCAGATTGGATTCGGGAGCAGTTTCAAGGTCGTACCATCGATGGTCGCCAGCAGCTGCTTGCGCTGGTCCTCCCACTCCAGTTCGGCTGTACCAGCCTTCTTGGAGACGTCTTCCAGCTCGCGCTGGGCCACCTCGAGTTCCGCCTTGAAGCGGAGAGCGTCAAGTTCCCCGTAGGGCACGGGGGAGTAGCGGTCTGACTCCGACGAGTCGTCCGGCAGAGGCTGATTGGCCGACACGGGAGATGGATTCCATTGAATAAGCCTGAAACAGAGATGATCATCAGAAATGAAAGGGAATCAAAGACGAATCGTAAAGGAAAAGATGGCGATCATTGCCTCCGACGCGAACTGGCGTGGCTCCCTTCTGCTTCGTCGGCGGCGCAACGCCTGTTGTTGCTCCCCGCCATTGGTTTTTGGGGCTAAGTTGGCGATTGGGAAGAAAAGCTTGAGGTTGGTGAAGATTTGAAGACTAAAGGCTTGGTAAAGAGCTGGGGGCACCTACGGTTTTTATTTATAGGCCTGGTGAAGTAGATCGTGGCCTCAGGTCGTGGCCTTAGATTGTGGCCCGTATCCCAAGAAACTTGGAAGGTGGAGAGGTTTCCTTGACCAATCCGCCGTCGGGTCGTTTGGAGTTCAAGGCTGAGTCGCATTCGGTTGACTGACTCGGCTAAGTTACGGTTGAGGTGTCGTTCAGGTATGGCACTATTTGGCTACTGGTTACCGAATGGGTCGTTCAGCATTACAGTCAAGGTCATGCAAGAAAAGGGAAACGGGCACCGATAAAAGGCAGATGTTGCAAAAACGGCCAGTTCGGTTACGCATTGATCAGTACAGCTAAATGTTTAAATGCTTTGCAATTACATTGGAGGCGTTCGATGTTGTTTGGTGAATGTTCTCCATCCGTTCTTGATAATCTTTCTGGGCGTTGGACAGGATGGTGAGTTTTGCATCACATTGATTCACCTCAGCTATGGCTGATGCTGCTTCCTCTTGGATCTTCCCTATCAGTCTAGGAAGTTCGGCTATCTTCTTGTCATCAGCCTCTATTTCCGCTGATAAACTTTTCAGCTCTGCCTCTAGTGCGGCCTTTCTGGCGATTTTCAATTCACGAACAGCTTGCAGATTGGCCAATATCCCTTTGTGATTCTCAGTTTGAGATTGTGCTCCCTTCGTAGCTTGTTCAGCTTTGGCTTTCTTTTGTTCAACAGCTGGTCGGGAAGACACATTTCTCAGAGCTCGTCTTATGGCTACATAATAAACATCCAAACCAGAGATGGGTTCAAGTGAAGTCTTGATGTCCTCAGGGAGTTCTTGGCTGATGGGTCCAAGCATTTCCTCGAAATAATCGAGATCTCTGATTTGATCTCGAGCGTCTCTCTCTGACCGAGGCAAAAATTTCCTTGAGCCTTTCTTGTACTTCCTCTGACAAGGCTTGAGTCCCTCCTTCTCTTGTCTCGGCAGTTGGGTTACTCCCCACTAATGGACTTGATGATGACGGAGCTTGATCCTGAAAGAGTAACATTGCCGAGTCAGGGGTATTGGGAAGTAAAGAAGACAGCAGAGTTAAGCACAAATGTTTACCTCATGCCTGACTTCCTGAACTGGAACAAGGTTTTGTTCAATTTCAGGGGCAGTTTCTGGAGCCACTGGTGAAGGAGGGGCTCTTGGCAAAGCTGAAGGACTGATTAGGCGACCAGAGAGGGGGGGAGTGAATGGGAGCCGATAAAAATTCTTCTCGAGGGAGATTGAAACTCCGACAAGATGAACTAGCTCGGTCGAACCCCCGAAATCACACGCTCCGCACTTCAACCTTCCGTTTGCCAAAACCACGTAGCCACTGGAGTGCTACTAGTCCTAGGAACAAACTCTACCAGCAACCACAACACACACGCAGCAACGACAGCGGAAACAACTCAAAAGCCGGCTAACCAGAGGGGGCGGTTAGACCAGGTATAGGGGGCGGTTAGACCGCCTCCACCTGGTAACCAAGAAATCCTCCGAAACACCTCTTCCGAGCACCAAACCTCACCACGGTTTCACCAACAGAAATCTCTGGTCAAGGCCATGCTAGCTACCAGAAAATCTTGGCGAAAACCAAAACTTCACCCAAGGGCCTAGGGGCGGTTAGACCGGCTACCAGGGGCGGTCTAACCTCCTGTACCCAGCAACGAACTCCAACCAAGAACACCTAGCAAACTGCACGAGAACGACCCCAAATTTCACCCGGACGCTCCTCCGACCAAGGCGAACAAACTCACGGAGGAAAATGCGGCGAAACAAAACTTCGACCCGGAAACACCCGGGGCGGTTAGACCGCCCCTGCCGGGCGGTTAGACCGCCCCTTCCAGAAAATGAACCCGCGGGTCAAACCTCAACTTCCTCGCGCCCGATCTCCCGAATCACTCCACGGATTGCAGCAAAACTTCGGGAATAGCTGGGTTACCTCCTGGGCAACCTCTACCTCAAAGGAATCGACCCAAAACGCTCACAATCAAGAGGAATCGAAGAAATCACTTCTCTAGGTCAAGAACTCGCCCAACTCGAGAAACCACCAAATCGAGTCCGATTCAAAGGGGATTTGAGGGCAAAGTCACCAGCCAAAGAGGCACAAGAACCTCATACGTGACACCCACCAAAAACCCCAAGAAAACGTCCTCAAAACACCGCCAAAAGAGCTCCGAAAATCAACACAAAAGAGACGGGAAAACCACCATGATGAACAACGCCAAACCTTCTATACATGCCATGAATGGTTCGTACAAGGTCTAGCTTGCCACCCAAACATCCATCCCTCTCTCTAGATCTCACATGAAGCTCTCAAGCTAGTCCTCTAAAACCTAGGGAAAAATGGAGAATGAAAATGGAAAAACAAATGAGCTAAGGTTCAAAGAGTTGGCTGCCATCCACCTATCCAATGAGTATATATGGAGGCACCCAAAAGACTAAACTACCCTTCACTAATAACTAGGGATACATGTCCCTCGAGGGCGGATTTGGAAGTCTTCATGTCTTCACCATCGGACGGATGCCCGGCTACCGCAACCTGCTTAGCCTCGACGCAAGCCTTGCGATCCCGATGCATGTCCTCCGCTTCGAAGCTTCTCGGCGCCGGCGGTCAGAC
Organism: Cenchrus americanus; assembly: GCA_947561735.1. Lineage (NCBI taxonomy): Eukaryota > Viridiplantae > Streptophyta > Magnoliopsida > Poales > Poaceae > Cenchrus > Cenchrus americanus. The sequence continues at coordinate 97,967,538 of OX387240.1, forward strand.
CGCCCCCCCCCTAGGCGGTTAGACCGGCCCGAAAGATCTGACCGGCCCCAGGCGGTCTGACCGCCCCTTCTGGGTGGTTGAACCGGCCTGGGTGGCCGCACCACCTCGTCGAGTCTTCGGCCTCAGTTTTGTGGCTCAACCGAGTAACCCAGTGGTTTTCTGGTGAACCACTGCAAACCCCGCGAACTCGGCGTAGCCTCCGCCAATCTCCACTCATGACTCGGCTCCCACGTAGTCCCGGCTCGCCCTTGGTTTTGAGGCTCTACCAAGAAACCGTCCACGACTTCATCTTGCTGTTCATGCCACCATGCGGCCCGCACTTGACCCCACTGGCCACCGGGTCCCTCGAACGAAGCCTACTTGTCTTCTCCACACCTGGAGGCCTCACCGGCAACGACCTTTCACGCTTGTTCTTCACCTGCACCAACACGAGTCAAGCCGCAACCTGCACCTGCAATACTTAGCCAAGAATCAGTCCACACAACGTTGTCAATCACTCATCACACAAGGAAGCGACCATCCACCGGTCCTCGAACCACACATGGTCCTCAATCTCCCCCTTGATGAGTGCATTGACAACACCCACACGAAATAACACAAGAGAAAAGAAAAGGAAAAGAAACAAATAAAAAGAAACCTCAACAAGCGATCGAAAGCCAAACAAAGGCAAAGAGCAAGATCACTTGAAGAAGACAAGTCTCGGACCCCTTAGGCAAGGGCAACGGCTCGACACATCCGAGACAAAACAAAACTCAAGCAAAGAGCGCAAACCACCGAAGCAAAGCTCAAACACCACAAAGAGCTCCCCCTGCACATATGCAAGCTCCCCCTGAGCCAAAGCACACTCCCCCTGAACAAATGCAGCAATGCAACGCAGGAATGCAACAACGAGCAAAAACACACTCTCACACGCCCCGGGCGGTTAGACCGCTGTACGGGCGGTTAGACCGCCTGTGCCTCATCTGACCGCCTGGGGGGCGGTTAGACCGCCCCAAGAGACCGGCCCTGCACCAAACTGCTCAAAACTTTCCCGAACCAAATGGAATACCTTCCAAACACTCCCAGGTGCCCAAAGCATGCACAAACTTCTCCCCCTTGTTGACAATGCATGAATCAAGGCAAAATGCGAAACTTTACAACATATAGCTTCTCGAATATACAAAATTCATCACAAGGAGCTACACAAGTCCAAATGAGTAAGTTAGATACTCGACAGGTTCGAAATGACCTTAACTACGTGATCACCAAGTTTCACAACCATTGGACAAGGCTAAAAAGGATTAGAGTAATTTTGCGAAAAGTTACTCTCTCACAAGCAAATACCTAAACATGAGCAAAACATATCAAAATGGCAAAGCCACTTCAAACTTCATGCTAGGACAGCCATTCTAATCATAAGACCATCATAAACACCCAAAAGCACCTCATGTCATGTCAATGCCACCGAGACATGTGCCTACTTCTATGTATGAGACTTCTCATTGGTAGGCATCATGCAACGGTTTAGCACCCAAAGCAAATTAATTTCAGCACATGTGACATGGGAGCATATTTTCCAAGCATTTTTCATTTCATTTTCAGTTTTATGATTGGTACATGAAATGTCTTTGCGACAAAAAGGAACTTATGCCCCTCCACAAGATGAAGCAAGAGGGCTAAACATTCATGATGGCAAATGAGCCTTTGGCCCCATATGATCAATAAACTAGCTATCCAACCACAAATTAAGCATAGCAAAGCCACTAAAGCATGTCAAGATCATATATAGGCATTTACACATGAGAGAGCATATATGTGACATTTTTCAAAAATTAGCCACCAACCATGGATCATTCATCAAGATCATCAAGAGCTAAGCCAAACTAACCATAGCATACCAAACAAGCTCACAAGAACATATATAGCAACCCATGGTGAACAATGTATATAGGAGAAGCTTTTCCTATCCGATGCATATGATACAAAATGCATCCAATCTAAGATACAAGGATGCCTATACATCATGTTACATATGCCATGCAAAATGCAAGAAATGCACAAAGGAAAGCTATACATATGCTACAAAGAAGCTCCCACACACAAAGCTCACAAACCACCGGCTCCTCGAGGGGAGGCAAAAAGGGCTCGACACCACCGGCAAAAGAGCAAAGGAGCACCAAACTCACAAGCTCCCCCTAAACTCATGCATTAAGGCCAAAGAGCGTACAAAGCTCACCTTACACACATGAGATAAGACAAAGAGCAAAAGAAACCAAGTGGCTTGACCAGGGCCACACACTCGAAGGTCACAAATACACTTACCTTTATCATTTCTTCACAATTCACTCATCCTTGTCCACCATTCCCGAAAGTGATGCACCTACATGTCACCACCGGGATATGAAGCCGAAGAACCACCCCCAATATCAACCAAATGTTCTCCGGGCCTCTCACCTGCAACTCAAAACCAAGAGCGAGAACAAGCAAATGACTCAACACTGGGGTTAGTCCCAAAGGTGTGAAACCAGTGTCGGGCCATTTCCTCATAAGTAGGGTTAGCAACATTTATCCTACCCTGCCTATCAATACAGCGATCCATCCTGTCAAACCTATCAAACCTGGAACCACCATGGGAACACCACTCCCGTCTCACTGAAGGAGTACGAGTACCACGAAAGGGAAAGCATGGTCCGTAGCCCCTCTGAGACTCAAAACTGCGACCTCTCCCAAACTCGTATTGATCACGAGGTGGAGAACGTCCAGCAAACTCAACGCCACCGGACTCAAAGTGTCTACCATCCGCACCATGACCAAGGGAACCGAAACCACCGGCATCACGACCTCGAAAACGCAGCCGCCGGAAATGCGGGAGGGGCCGGTCCGACCGCCTAGCCGGGCGGTCGACCGCCCTTCCCTCGGGCGGGGGCGGTCCCCGACCGCCTAGCCGGGCCGGTCGACCGCCCTCTCCGAACCACCACCACGGCTACGGGATTTCTCATCTCCCCATGCCGGATCCTTACGCACAAAACCCTTTCCCTTAGGCAGTGGCATACGAGGCTCAGGCACACCATGAGAAGGGTGGTACCTGTCCTTGTTCGCCCACTCCTTAGCCATTCTCGCCTCTCTCTTTCTCTTATAGCAAAACTCTCTCTTGTGACCATCCTTTCCACAAAACTTACAATGGAAAAGGATTGGTTTGGGCTTAGGCTTGGGAAGAGGCTCTCCACTTGGTTTCTCACTAGGCTTTTCACTTGCCTTCTCACTCGGTTTTTCTCTCGGTTGGTTTGGCTTGCATGCAAACTTGTCTTTGAGTGTGGGTTGTGGTGGAACTGAAACATTCCCAAATTTCCTTTCTCTCTCACCACTACCCTCACCAACCTTATCCAACCCCAAAGCCCAACCATCAAAGCGCTTACAGCTAGCAATCATCATACCAAGCTGAGGTTCTTGACTCGACAACCAACTCAGCGCTTCACGCAACTTATCATTCTCATCTTGCAAGCGACCAACACATTTTGCAAGATCCAAATTCTTCATAGCATGCAACTCACATGTAGAACAAGAAGTAGGAATAGGCACTTTCAAATCAGCCTCTAGCGAACCAATGCGAGAACGAAGCTCAACAATTTTCTCATGCAAACTAGGGCAAGAAGTGCAAGCACCAAGCAAAGTGGGTCTAGATTGTAGCTCAGCCAACTCAACCCTAAGCACATCTAGTTCCTCACACTTGGAGGCATACTTCTCCCTAAGATCAGTCAAGTCAGCTAGGAAAGCAGAGCAATCAGCACAATCATTTTCATCAGAAACAACAGGACTAGCCTTAAGCGAATCAATCTCAAGCTTGCTATCAAGAACCTGTGTTTCTAGCTCAGCCACTCTAGTCCTAGCATCCTCGAGCAAAGATCTAAGCTCCTTCCTAAGCTTCTTAGCCTCTCTAAGCATGTGATCGCGATTATCAAGCAAGTCAACCAACTCCTCATTCTCCTTGCGCAAAGAAGAGAGCTCGTCACATACCTCATCCTCGGAATCCAAATCTGAGGCGTCCTTCTGGCTTCTCTTGCTGCTCGAACTACGAGCCATGCCGCAGAAGTCGTCCTTGAGGCTTAGGCCCGTCACACAGAGGCCGTTGAGATACTTGCCGAGGTTCTTCTTCTTCTTCTTCTTCTTCTTCTTCTTGTCATCCTCTTCGTCTTCATCACTCGAGCTTGAAGACGTGTCCTCGGAATCAGACTCGATGTCGCTTGATCTCTTCATCTTCTCTCGAGACCGCGTCTTCTTCTCATGTCCATGATCCTTCTTCCTGGTCTTCTTCTTGTCCTTGAACTTGTGCTTGTCGTGGCTGTTCACCTTTGGACACTCGGCGAAATAGTGTCCAATCTTGCCGCACTTGAAGCATGTCCTCGTGTTCCTCCTCCTGTTCACTCGGTTCTCGTGGAGCCTCTCGAACCGTCTCGTCAGGAGCGCCAGCTCGTCCTCTCCAAGCTCGTCGAACTCCTCATCTGGCATAGACATCAAAAAGGAAAAAGAGAACATCCTGGTGGATGGGTTAGTGTTAGCCTTTCCTTTCGAACCACCAACGAGGGCAAGACTATGGGAATCAGTCGGTCCCTCGAGCTTGGCAGTCATGCCCCTATCCACCTCAGCCGACTTGAGCTTCGAGAACAGCTCGTTCCACATCACGGTGTCATACTTCTCCGACTCGACAATGGCCTTGAACTTTCCACCCCAAATCGTACGATCCAAAGAGTGTAAGAGCTTGACCGCTCTATCATGATCATCGTACGGGAGCACGTCCACATTGGCCCTCATGTTGTTCACAACCACCGTGAACCTCTGAAACAAGGCATCGATGGACTCACCGGGGAGATGAGTGAAGTTCTCGTACTCTCTCCGGTAGGTCGCATACATCCGTGCTCGAACACAGGGCGTTCCCAACATAAGCTTCCTTCAACACCGCCCAAATCCTACAAGCCAAGTGCTCGGTGTGCACCCGATCGAACTCAGGCTGACACAAAGCACGAAACAAGTAGTCGACCGCCTTATTGTTGGCGTCGAATCTGTCCCTCGACCCTGGAGCGAGAAAGTCCATCGGCTGGACATAGCCTGTGCCCACCGTGACATCCCACAGAGTCTGACCCTTTCCGTGGAGGAACGCACCCATCCGCTTGCTCCACATCTGCTAGTTCTTGCCATCGAAGTGTGGAGGACCCGAACCCCGTTCCTGGTACGCCATCCTTGGATCTTAGACTGGTTAGAGTCAACAAAGACCCGAACCGGCTCTGATACCACTTGAAGGACCGATTAGGCACCAGAGCGGGGGGAGTGAATGGGAGCCGATAAAAATTCTTCTCGAGGGAGATTGAAACTCTGACAAGATGAACTAGCTCGGTCGAACTCCGACTGGAGTGCTACTGGTCCTAGGAACAAACTCTACCAGCAACCACAACACACATGCAGCAACGACAGCGGAAACAACTCGAAAGCCGGCTAACCAGAGGGGGCGGTTAGACCGGGTATAAGGGGCGGTTAGACCGCCTCCACCTGGTAACCAAGAAATCCTCCGAAACACCTCTTCCGAGCACCAAACCTCACCACGGTTTCACCAACAGAAATCTCTGGTCAAGGCCATGCTAGCTACCGTAAAATCTTGGCGAAAACCAAAACTTCACCCGAGGGCCTAGGGGCGGTTAGACCGGCTACCGGGGGCGGTCTAACCTCCCGTACCCGGCAACGAACTCCAACCAAGAACACCTAGCAAACCGCACGAGAACGACCCCAAATTTCACCCGGACGCTCCTCGATCAAGGCGAACAAACTCACGAGAGGAAAATGCGGCGAAACAAAACTTCGACCGGAAACACCCGGGCGGTTAGACCGCCCCTTCCGGAAAACGAACCCGCGGGTCAAACCTCAACTTCCTCGCGCCCGATCTCCCGAATCTCTCCACGGATTGCGGCAAAACTTCGGGAATAGGCGGGTTACCTCCTGGGCAACCTCTACCTCAAAGGAATCGACCCGAAACGCTCACAATCAAGAGGAATCGAAGAAATCGCTTCTCTAGGTCAAGAACTCGCCCAACTCGAGAAACCACCAAATTGAGTCCGATTCAAAGGGGATTTGAGGGCAAAGTCACCAGCCAAAGAGGCACAAGAACCTCATACGTGACACCCACCAAAAACCCCAAGAAAACGTCCTCAAAACACCGCCAAAAGAGCTCCGAAAATCAACACAAAAGAGACGGGAAAACCACCATGATGAACAACGCCAAACCTTCTATACATGCCATGAATGGTTCGTACAAGGTCTAGCTTGCCACCCAAACATCCATCCCTCTCTCTAGATCTCACATGAAGCTCTCAAGCTAGTCCTCTAAAACCTAGGGAAAAATGGAGAACAAAAATGGAAAAACAAATGAGCTAGGGTTCAAAGAGTTGGCTGCCATCCACCTATCCAATGAGTATATATGGAGGCACCCAAAAGACTAAACTACCCTTCACTAATAACTAGGGATACATGCCCCTCGAGGGCGGATTTGGAAGTCTTCATGTCTTCACCATCGGACGGATGCCGGCCACCGCAAACCTGCTTAGCCTCGACGCAAGCCTTGCGATCCCGACGCGTGTCCTCCGCTTCGAAGCTTCTCGGCGCCGGCGGCCAGGGCGGTCAGACCGCCCCCCTTGGCGGTTAGACCGGCCCGGGAGATCTAACCGGCCCCAGGCGGTCTGACCGCCCCTCCTGGGAGGTTGAACCGGCCTGGGTGGCCGCACCACCTCGTCGAGTCTTCGACCTCGGTTTTGTGGCTCAACCGAGTAACCCAGTGGTTTTCTGGTGAACCACTGCAAACCCCGTGAACTCGGTGTAGCCTCCGCCAATCTCCACTCATGACTCGGCTCCCACGTAGTCCCGGCTCGCCCTTGGTTTTGAGGCTCTACCAAGAAACCGTCCACGACTTCATCTTGCCGTTCATGCCACCATGCGGCCCGCACTTGACCCCACTGGCCACCGGGTCCCTCGAACGAAGCCTACTTGTCTTCTCCACACCTGGAGGCCTCACCGGCAACGACCTTTCGCGCTTGTTCTTCACCTGCACCAACACGAGTCAAGCCGCAACCTGCACCTGCAATACTTAGCCAAGAATCAGTCCACACAACGTTGTCAATCACTCATCACACAAGGAAGCGACCATCCACCGGTCCTCGAACCACACATGGTCCTCAAAAGCTGAGGCTTCTGTGTGAGAGGGTGCTGGTGCAGTCTCTAGTGACTCTGAAGCTTCTGGCTGGAGAGAAGATGGAGTTACCTCTGCTAAGGTTGGGATTTCTACCTGGCCAATAGGGGATTGAACCCTTGAAGGACTTGAAGACTCTGGTTGGATTGGAAAGTTCATCTCTAGTGAGGTTGGTGTCTCTGTCTGAGCAAGGGGTGATTGAGTCCCTGATGAAGATGAAATCTCTACTTGGGCGGGTGGCTCAGCCCTTGGTGGACTTATATGTTGAGGAACAGGGATATCCACAGGATGATCTACCAGTGTTTCTTCTGCAAATACCAGATTAAGGGTAAATGCCAGTGTTGATCGTTGAAGAAAGAGTAATAAAAGTCATATCAGTAGATGGAGCATTGGCAGGTTCTGAAGCTGAAGGCTGCTGAATTCTGGTCTGAAATTGCATAAGATGAAATTTATTAGTAAAGGATAATCTTGTGACCAAGAAAGGGGAAATTCTACCTCAATAAGAACTTTCTTGACAGTTCTCCTCTTCTTGGCAGCTGGAGGTGCGATCAGAGACGGGACTTTTCTCTTGTCAGCGGTGGCGCTGAAGAGAATTGGGTCTGTTGTGGCATACCTAGCCATCAGTTGAGCCAAGGTTGGGGATCTAAATCCTAGTGCTGAGATTGGGCATACTGCATTGTAAGCAATTGCCCTGGCTCGAGGGGCAGTCACTGTATTCTGCAAAAGGCTCAAAAATCAAGATCATGGTTAGAGGAAGAAATGTCTGATTTGGAGGAAAGGACAGTCATGTTACCTCTGAAGTTGGCTGAAAATCAGGCATCAGCTCTGTGCAAAAAGAGTGCACTGGCTCACTAAAAATGTGGTCATGGAATTCTTGCCACCAAGAGTTGAAGGTGGGGTGAGCTACTGTTGTAGGTGTGAAAGGCCAGGTGTAAACAGTTGGACTGCATTCATACTGAAAAAACCCTGCTAGATTGAGTAAGTTCTTTGATTTCCTCTCTGGGTTTGAGGAATTCATGCAGGAATAGTCTTGGGGGCATCTGGCCACATCCAAGTTGTCGAGCCATCATATTTGGCTGGTAGTATTCATAAGTGTTGTGGTTTAACCTCCCTCCACAAAATTCAGCTGGCAGAAGGCATGGATGGATGAGGATATTGAAGATTTCCAGAAACCTTCCATCTTGGCGTCCAGCTTCAAAGGAGAACTCACAAGGGAGGGTTAAATTATCATTGTCCAAGTACGGAAGCCAGATAGGGTTGGTGAAGCCTTTGAAGAAGAGCTCAAAGAGCTGGCTGACATTCTGATTAATGGGAACAGTTGAAGCAGCTTCTCCATAGGTGTGGCACCCTCTGGTAACCTGAACTTCCCCTTCATGATAGCTGGATGAAGGAAAAAACTGGGTGTTGAGGTCAATACCAACGATCTGGTGCATGTGCAGTTGCAGCCACATCTGTACAAACCACCAAGGGCCGTTGACACATGCTATCTTCTGGCTGGTGTACATTTGGGTGACAGTTTGATGAAGCATATGGTATACACTGCCCAGAAGGTATTTTCCAAGGGGGAGGCGCTTGCCACCAGCCAATTGTGTAGCCATTACAATATGATTCAGAGTGGGATCATTGGCTTTACCACAGAAGATGAACCTGCACAGCCACATGTTCAGGAATGCCCTATATTCAACTTCACCAAGGGGCCATCTTTCATGTGATTCTGGATATAAAATTTATATCCACTCCCTGGCTTCACTCCCGTTTGTCTTGTGGAACCTCTGAAGTCCCAGGGATGCACGGATCCTGAAATATCAAGGCCGGTAATCATGTATACATCGGCCAGAGTGGGGGACATTGGGTCGTGACCAAAAAGAAAGGCATTGACACCATTTGACCAAAAATGACAGGCGGCAATCACGAGGTCTTCGTTTTTCGGGGTCTCGGCCAAGGAGAGCTCCAAACATTGAGCAATCCGGAGGGTGTCCCAAGTTTGGGTCTTAACACTGTTGTCCGCAAGGACCCTCTTGTACCAATTCCTCCAGCCCGCTATTGGGGGTAAAGGCCAGTTCTTGAAGGCATCCTGCCACAGGGAAGGCTTAGTTAAAGTCGCTTTGAAGGGGATTCTTTGGGATTCGGCTGCGATGAATTCACGGGGATCAGAAACTCCCACAGGACCAAGAAAATAAGACGTCGAATTGGCCTCAGTGTGAATCAGAAGCTCAGTGGAAAGCTCCTGCTGGAAGAAGGCGGAAAAGAAATCTCAGGTAAAAATCGAAAAGTTGAGTGCCGAATGAAGCTTATGGAGGAGGAATTTACCTGAGCAGCTTGATTTTGACCTGCCATTGAGGATTTGAGCTCAGGAAAAGGTGATCTAGGGTTTGGATCTAGACGAAGACTCCGGCGTATTGCGAAGAGAGAGAATAGGTGTTGAACAGATTCAAGATGTTGGTGGCTGGAGTCAATTCCGGAATAAAATCACTTTTATCCCGTAATTGAAGGGGCATATGTTAACACCAAAATTTGGTAAGGTAAGGAGTCTAACCTGTGGGTCCAACGCGGTGAGGAATCCGTCCGGCAGAAGGAAGGTTTCTTCAGAAAAATTCGGCAAAAGAGTCCGCGGTCGGCAGTTCGCTTCCATTCGGCAAGAAAACTGTTGCGCTGATTTTGCGGGATTGCGTGGTGACGTGGCCCGAGCGGAAGGGACGAATGGATGGATAAGCGATCGCATTTAGAGATAAATTAGGTATCAAATCCATTCGAAGTCATGCTGTGACAGGGTATAAATATAGACCCTGAATGTATGTAATGGTATTCGAAACATTCTCAATACAAACCGGCTTTACGCCAAACCCTTGAGTCCTTTGTCGTGTCGTCGAGTTCTTCGAGAGGGTTCATCGATCCGTCGACCTCCGTGAGTACCGGCAACCTTGTATCATGTCTAGTATCATGCGGTGGATTTAGATCTGATGCAAGTAGTCTTGTTACCATGCTTAGTGTCATGCGGTAGATTCAAGCTTGGCTCAAGAGGGTTTCTTGTTAGATCATGAGCCATGCGGTAGGCTAAGATCTAGCTTGAAGCTAGTTATCGGCTCTATTGAATTTTGGCAAGATTCAATATATTCATTAAGTTACCCTGTGTTGTTTTGAGTTTTTACTTCATGTTTATATTCATGTAACACTTCTTTGCCCAATCTAGATTGATTTGAATCGACTTTATCTCTTTTGATGATCATTATGCGCATCAAGTTCGTATCTTTGGCTTAAATAGCACGTGGATCACATGTTCCCTTATAGCCGAAACCGAATCGATCTAGGTTGTTACGTGTTGCGGGTTCAAGCTTGCCAAATCTTGTATAAATCTTGAAAGAACTGGGTATCACGTGGTAGATGCAGGTTTTTGGGTTGTTTTGGAGCTAGTCATCCGGTGGACTAGATTTCGATTCAATCTGATAGATTTATCTTATTTGGTAATGCTCGTTCCTTCTTCATGGACCCCGATTCGGTTGTTCAGCTGTATTCGGTTATACTTTCACGAGTGAAACATGTTCATAAGTTAGGCTTTAAATATTGTATGCTTTTAGCTTTCCATATTTAGATTGTATCATGCGGTGGATAGATCTATTTGTGGACAGTGGTTTGATTTCAAACAAGTTGTATCATGCGGTGGATAGATTTGTTTGGGTCATGCTTGACGGGTTTTAAAGTATCTAGACATGCGGTAGACTAGTGCTTTGGACCTATGCATGCTTGTTTATTGCATATTTATGATCATGCTTTTACTTCATTTATTGTTTAATATTATTTACCACGAGGATCGGTCATGGCTTTGCGCACGTGCATTTTTATCCAAATAAAGACCGATCTATCGTCATGCTTACATCATCCATTCGGTTATGTTACCTTTTGCACTTTGAAGTTCCCGAATGATTTCTAGTTTGCTGGCAGATAGCTCTCTATAGCTATATGTCATCTCACTTGGCTTTCTAGCCGTAAATATGAAACTGTCTGGTACCACCCGGCAAGTTCCAAGCTTTGGAATTTAACTACTTTATCTTTTGTTAATTTTCAGGAAAATTTGACTGGCACGTCTTGGAATCTTTGCGCGTGTGAAGCCAGCTTGTTCGGCTTGCTGTGTGCTTGGCGTAAGGTGCAGTTTTTACATCAACAGAGGCCCCGGCGCCGTCCGCCGGCGCCCCGGCCGCCGCGCCAACGCCACCCCCGGCCACTAGAGCCCCCGCCGAGCCCTCGGGGGCGACACGGGCGCACTCGCCCATTGGTCCTAGCCCGGCGGTGGGACGTCGTCATTGTCGGGGATCTCCACTACCGCCACCGCCGAGCCGCCGGCCGTGGCGGGCACCGGCGAAGTTGGCGGCGCGGCGACCGCCACGGTAGTGGTCACCGCCGTCGTTGACGCGCCGACGGCGGCTCCACCACCGGCGCCGCCGCTGCTGCGGCTCCGCGGCCGTCGGCCCCTGCCTGCGCATTCGCGCCCACCGGCGGCGGCTCCGTAGTCATCGCCGCCGGCCGCAGCTCCGTGGCCTCGGCCCGCGGCCGCGCGAGCCGCCGCTTGCCGCCGTCGCCATGCTCGCGGCTACCCGCGAGGCCCTCGACGAGCGTCGCCTGGTGAGGACGGTCGTGTCCGTCCTCAGCACCTTGGCAGGCGCGAGAGGGGGCACAGTGGGCGCCACCCTGCGAACACGAAGACAAGAAACTTAGGCCCTGGCCAATCTAAAAAGCGCGATTAAGGGGAAGTAATCGCCTACGTCAGGGTGGAAACCCTCGCTTCCTTTTCCTCGGGGGCTCGGCGGACATTGTCGCTGCCACCGGTGTCGTTGCCGCCGCACCCCCAGCCGTCTCTGCGGCATGTGCCGGCGCCTCCATGGCGCGCGTCGCCTCTCTCGTAGTTTGCCTGGCGGCAGGCGCTCCTGCGCCCGCCCCAGGCACCATCTCCTCCGCCGCCTCCGAGGCTCTAGGCGAGGGGGGTGAAGGCTCCCACCTCTCGGGGGGAGCCCGGCCCCCATCGCTTTCCTCCTCCTCCTCTCCTGACGACGAGTACTCCGCGGCCCCAGGTGAGGAGAGCCCCTGCTGCTCGCGCAGCCGGAACTCCTCACTCCTCCGTTCCCGGCGCTCACGCCGCTGGATGCTCCGCTCCCTCTTGCGTGTCGCCCGCTCCTGTTCTCGCCGCTGCGCCGCGCGCGCTTGCGCTCGGGCTCGGGGCGTGAGCGGGTCAGACCGCGCGGCGTTCACAGCCCTTATCTACAAGGAACAAGCAAAACTTCAAAATACGTCGACGTCCCGCGAACCGGCAGAACAAGGGGAGGCAGAAGTTCACTCACCAACGGGCTGACGGGGAGCATGGTGAACGCCCAAAGGGCCGCGTCGTCGTTTCGGCCGGTCCGGAAGTCGATGGCGCGCCGCGCCCGTGTGGCCGCGTACTCCCGCGGGAAGAGGTCCGGCATCAACAGCGATTGTGCCAGCGCGACGGGGTCCGCGTCCTCGTGCATCTCTTAGATGCGGAGCAGCCTCTCCATCAGGGGGACGATCCGCCGGTGATGGAGATTCGCGAGGACGCACCCCGTGGTCAAGCCGTCGTCCGCCAGGGCCTTCAACGCGGCCAGGAGCGAATCCAGCCGCGTCTGGTGCGAGGACGGGGACACCCGGAGGTGCCAGGAGTCGGCCTTCTCCATCAGCACCTTGCCGGAGTAGGGGGAAGGCTGGTGCCGTCATTGCGGAGGTAGAACCACCCCCGCTCCCACTCCGCGTTGTTGGAAGTCATCGTGCAGGGGATGTAGAGCTCCCTGCACGTGTTCTGCAACGCGATCCTCATGCCGCCGGCGCGCACCACGCGGCGGATCTTCGGCTCCGGCGTAATCAGCGTGTATAGCTCCGCGCGGAAGAGATGAACCCAGAGATCCCAGTTCACTGGGATCCCGAGGAAGCCCTCGCACACGCCGATGAACGTCGCCGCTTGCGAAATCGCGTTCGGCGTGAAGTTGTGCAACTCCACGCCGTAGTGGTAGCACAACGCGCGCATGAAGCGACTCGCCAGCGCCGTGAAGCCGCGCTCATGGAAATGGATGAAACTGACGACGTAGTCGTACGGCGGGTTGGGCTCCCACTCGCTCGGCTGCGGCACGATCCACGCCGCGGGACGCCCATCTTCGTTCGCCGCGAGCTGGCCGGCGGTCACCAGCTCGCCCAGGGAAAGCCTTGTTGTCGTCGAGCGCGGCCATGGCAACGGGTCGATGATGGTGATGGGCTGAGGAGGAGCCATGCGGATTGGCGAAGGAACGCGGAGCGCGGAGCGAGAACTGTGCAATGGCGAGAGAGGAAAAGTGCGGCTCTGAGGTGGAAGCGTAAGGGGCGAGGCGGCAAACACTAAGTGTGGAGGTAAAGATTCGCCTCGCATCCCTCCTTTGGATTTATAGATCCACGGAGCTATGCTCCCCGGAACGCACGCCCCGCGTGCATTAACTGTAGGTGAAAACCTCGGTCACTGACGGGCGGGACCCACCACAACCGAGGCGGCCGCGCGCACGCATGCGCGCTATCATTACGGCATGGCAACCGAAGAGCCGCGGCGGGCCGTCACGTCCGCCTGCCCACGTCGTCCACTACGCGCGCGGCTGCGGCACCTGAAAAGGCGCGTCCGCGGCGCAGGGCTGTGGCCGCAACTGTGCGCATTAAATGGCCTGGTCCCTTACCCAGTAAGGATGACCCTCGAGCGGCCCAAGCCCCAGGCTCGAAAAAACCTGACTCTTGAAGAGTGCGATAACCGACCAGTGGCCTCGAAGCCCGCTCAGCGTGAACGAGCGCCACAGGTGCCCTCGATCTACAAAAACTATTGATCAGTGGTTCGAGGGCCGGCCCGGCTGAGAACCCTTGAAACCTACAGATGCGAGAAGACGGGGGCACTTAGCTGCCACCCCACAACGGCCCTACTGATCAGGGGTTCGAAACCTGACCCTCGAAGGGTTCGAACAGGTGCCCCAGATCACCAGAGTCAGGGACGACGAGGGCGCGTGCATTCGAGACTTTCCTCGAGCCCACCGGCTCGAGGGCGCCCCACATGTCGTGTTCGAGAGCCAGCGAGGGCAGCTAGCCGGGGGGATCCCACCGAGGGAGAGCTTCCGCGCCCTCGGTCCCTAGCGAACGGGACCGAGCCCCACCTAGCAAACCCGCGCAAGCGCTTTTATGGACGAGTCTCCGGACCACGAGCCTACCCTTATCGAACGGGGCCTGGGCGTCCACTTGAACCACCCGCTAGTAGCTCGACGAGGAATCCGCAATCCGCGACCCAATCGATGGGGGTTGTGGAAACCTCACCCTCCGTCCTGCGGAGGGACGGCGAGGGCGCGTTTAGAGCAAGACGGAGAGCTCGCCCCGATCGCCTCGAATGGGCCCAGGCTCAGGGGCTCGACGCACGGCTACGCCTCCTGGGGTGCACCGAATGCGAGAGGTACCAGTCACGCGCGCGTGACCTAAGTCGGCTGAAACATCGCCGATGCCAGTTGAAACAAACACCACGCCCACTGGTAAAAATTCGCGAGAAAACCCCTGCGGGAGCACTCACGCTCCTGCAGGGCTTCGGGGGCTAGACCCACGGGTCCGCTGACGCGGCCCCACGGAAAGGCATTAGCAACCAGGAGGGAAGAACGTCCTATCAGCAGGCTCCAGCATCTGTGGGAAACCTGATAGGTACACCCACAGATGCTCGGGGGCTACTGTCGGGGACAGCCATAAGGGTCCCCTAAGTAACCAGGGGGAAACACGCTTAAAACCTGCAAAAACGCAAAACACAAATCAACTTGCACACCTAAAACACATACATAGCACAACAACGACCCTGGTGGCCCCTGCGGCCCGCCAGTGCAACGCAGCGGACGCCCCTCGAGTGAGGTTCACCTCGCTCGAGGGATAGACGCTCCCTCGGGCGGGCTCCGCCTCGCTCGAGGCCTTCACGCCCCCTCGGGCAGGGTCCGCCTCGCTCGAAGGATCAACCCCGCCCCTCGAGCGAGGTCCGCCTCGCTCGAGGGCTGAGCGCCCCCTTGGGCGGGGTCCGCTTCGCTCGAGGGCACCCACGCGCACATTCTCCACGCTCCCACGCGCACCTGTTCCCACACGTGCATACGAGCATTTAATGCTCTGACGCCACAGGGCCGCGCCCCTACTCTGACACGCCTGGGAATCACACCCCGACGTTGTTCCGCCAACTCCCGGGAGGAGGCCATCCCCGCCGCTGCTCAGCATTGTGCGGCAAGGCCGGTGTCAGCTCCGTGACACTGTGTCGCCTACCCCCGTATGGATAACACACCGCGCCCTCGAAGGGGGCCGGCGGCACCCTCGAATATCTTCTACGTGCTTATACAGGGTCACGCTGTGACGTCAGGCCGGCGGGATCGGTCATCCCCATCGCTGTCAGCCCTGTGCAGCCATCCCCGCCACTGCCGCACCACGCCGGACACTGTGGAAACATCCGAGCGCTGTTGGGACGTACGGGGACAAGACATCGCCACAACGGCCACTGTGCCACGTACGGACCCTCGTCAACGGCACCCTCAAACCGACCCACCACGGTGTCAGTCAACCAACCGCTACACCGCCGCCCTCGAAGCCGCTCCTGTGCGAGCACAGGACGCACCACGACGCCTCAACAGGAGCGGGATTCGCCAGGACGTCCGTCAACTCCGCAGCACTGTTCGCCATACCTCTACACGTAGAGAAATAGTGCGGCGTGCATGTAAACTGCTCCCTCCTTGGCCTATAAAAGGAGGGGCAGCCCCCCAGCCGCGGGGACACGGGACGACGGACAGCGATCGCTCACACGCTCTCCGCCTTCTCCACGATATTGGCACTCACCTCAATCAACACCTCTGAGACTTGGAGGCCACGCCTTCTCTCCCGCCTCGCTTGTAGCCACCCCTCTACGAGCACCACGGTGCAAGCAATACAGTGCCCCGAGCACACCACTGCTGGACGTACGGCCCCGACTGGAACCAGGATAAACCAAGTGTCCTTAGTTGCTTAGCACCAGCCGTCGAGAGGCAGATCTCAGCGCTCATTACTAGTTAGTGTCGGGACTACTTTCCGCACCGACAACTGTAAAAGGGGATGTCTTTTCCCATGGGGCGGGTCCTTTCATCGTCCTTGGTCCTGCCGCCTGTTGTTGCCATGTGTAACTGTCTTTGACACCTGGTGCAAGCATACTACTCGGGGAGGCTTCCAGCTTGTCGGAGGCTGCATGTTGGAGACCACATGATGCCATAGCTTGACTTGTGGCCGTTTTCCTTCACAAAAATAATTCCTGAAAGGTACCAAAAATACACAGGGGCCATTTTTGCTGTGATAGTCATTTGTAATCGCTGTCTTTGGATACCCATAAATTTGGGTCCCGTCAATAGGTGAACGGTAAAGACAGTGTAAGCGTGGTGCTTATATTGTATTTATCTACGATTGCACCCTGTATGTCGGGTCGTGTGGTACATCATGGTGGTGACACCACTATTGAGTCCTTCGCATCCCCCCCCCCCGTGTATAGGACAAGTGGCATCCATGCGTTAAGCCGATGCATGGACAGCATCCAACCTCAGACATCCTCCGTTTGAATGGAGTGTATCCTTGCCTCGCATATTCGACATGCGGAATGCTCACATATAAAACATGTGGCAACAACACAGCTCCTAACTAGACGCGAAGGTGGGATCCGTGGAATGGATCACTCCATCAACCCTCGCAATTCCCGTGATGCGGTACAACACACGTATAAAACACGCGGCTCATCTAGTTCGGTTGTGCAAGAAAGTAAGTCTGACATGAAGTAAATGTGTTGGAAGTTAGCAAAATAAATCCTAGATTAATAAGCCACCTGAAAGAACCCAAAAATTCCCTCTAGGGCCTCTCGGTCTAGTTTATTCTTAACGGACCAACGTGTTTTGCAAATCCAAACAATCTTGGCAAATTTTATTTAAAATCATGTGACTAAGATTGTTAATTAAGCTCTGGGCTATGATACCAGCTGTGAGAACCCGCCCAGGAAAATACCGTACTATCGCCTGAGACCGATCCACTTTGGTCATTAAGCAACAGTAAAGTATCATCCTGTCGTTAGTTGCCGGGTTAACGCCCGGTAAATCACTTGGAATTCAAACAGAGGGTCGACAATTCGACATATGCATTAAAACTCATGCGAAGGCGAGTCCAGAGTACAACACGAGTTAAAAATAATTTATTACAAACCATTTTTCATGACATGGAGTAAAGGTTCAGAGTTTGAAACAGCGGAAATAAATTAAACTAGCGCAACGGTAAACATCACAGGAGGCCGTCCGTGATGTCATCACTTGTCGTCACCCTTCCGGTCAACAACACCTGCAACAACAGTTTTAAAGCAATGCTGAGTATACTAATACTCAGCAAGACTTAACTGTCGGGTGATGACTACATCACCAAACTCTAGACATGAAAGTCTTTTGGTCGGTGGAGTTTCTTTTGCCGAACAGCTACTAAGAGTAGGTCCTTACTTTCAATGTTTTAGCACAAGTTCTGATTGATTATCATTTCTAAGTGTGCCAACTAATTCAATCAAGAATTGGACAAGAAATTAATTCATACAACAATATCCACCGAGTTCCATCATTACGGGATATCATGGCCAGTTGATTAAGCAGTCTCGGATAACGGTGAGAGGCCGACAATCGATTGATTTAAACCTTGCAAGGTAAACCTAAACACACGGTAGGCTGCCCCCGCAAGGACAACTTCTCAGGCAGTTCCCAAAAGTCCTCAGGTTGAGAATAGAGCCTACAGTCATGGGTACAAGGTTAGCTGGCATACCCCGCGAGGTACCCAGTGTCACACATGCACCCCCTTCCCGGTAGCTAGCCGGTTAGGTGAATACTCAAGAGTAGTAGGGAAAAGTTCCCATGTCCTCTCATTAAGGTACTAGGCTTACCGGTCCCATCCCCGGCAAGTGTTTAGTATGTTCAAAAGCTTAGCCCACGAAAGCCATTGGACCGGAGCCCAAATCTATGCTCTTACCACATGAGCAGTCCATTTAGGAAGATCTTATGATTCCAACATAAGAACCTATTCTCGCAAGTGACGAACACCACTCGACTTGTACCGGTCCTATAGCAAGGAAGCTATCGACCTAGCATACTAATGATAGAGCATATGTACCTAGGGATCATGCATCTAGGGTTTCAATTCAACTCCTGAAACGTAAATGCACAATCGTAGCAAACATAATTGCTTAATTTTAAAAGACGGGGTTAATGATCCAGGGCTTGCCTTCGCTGGCACGGTTGGCCTTGGGCCCTTCTGGACTTGGGTCCAGGTCTTGAGTTACGTCCACGTACTGTAGCTCTTCGTCAGCACCTTCGTCTCCTCCTTTCAGCACGAGCGTACGTCTACCGTCAGAAAGTTCTACACGAAGATGCAAATGCAAGATTTATTCGACGATTGTTAATTTAATTAACCACAAACAATAAACGACAACCAAGGGGTGCATCAGTTGGACACATTCACCTAGATAAGAATACATCCGGCATACTCTTCCAAAAGGAACAACATACAGTTCTTTATTAAACATTCTTTATTATAGTGACTGTGTACATATATATGTAAGTAATTTAATTTAACTTCACAAACAGTAGTGGGTGGGTATATTTAGCCTTTTAAAAGGATTTACAACCACACACAAGGTTATTAGGGATGGTTGGTGTCTTTTCCCATTTATAAGACTATTAAGCTTTTAATTGCTTCCATAGCTTTTATTCATGAAATTAATTAATAAAATTTAGTGGAAGGGTGTGTTACACACTAAACACCTATAACAAGCTACTGGACATACATGCGTGCTTTGGATAGCTAGAAATTAAATATTTTGAAAAAGACAAAAGCTAGCTAGAAGAACAAGGTAAATGCACACAAAAATAAATATTCATCAAAATGATCCTAGCTTTCTCACACATGTTATATGGTCCAAAACTAGCCTAGGGGTGCTGCACATACACCTAGAGCTATTATGAAACTTGAGTTATGTATTTTCAAAGAAAATCAAGACTAATTCAAGAATAAATATTTATGTTGATTATAAAATTGTGATTAATTCACCGGAGGTGTGTTTTGGAATAAAAAGACAGTATGCAAAAGTTGGTTGCAAAAATCTAAATATTCTTAGCTACAAAAATCATTTATGCAGATTCTGCAGAAATGCAAAACAATTTTTATAAAACGATTTACCTCATAACTTTGCGCAAATTTTTGGCACAAGAGCTAGTCATGACATAAAACACAACATATACAAAAATTGGACACAGAGGATTTATAGATTTTGAGATATTGCAGATCTAGGTTTTTCACATTCCTATTTTTCGTGCAAAAACTATCAGGAACTAGCTCAGGCAAGAATAACAAAAGTTGTAGGAGTTTTCACAACGAATCCAACAAAGTTGGGTTTGATGTTTTCTGATTTTTCTACTATTTTCTACGCATTTTACAAGTTTCTGCAAGTCACAAGTACTATTTAAGTTACCACTTGCAGTCAGGCCCTTGAATGTTCTACAGTTTCACAACCGCGCCCTTCTTTTGCGGATAAGCCTTGGCAGTTTTCCTCCCCTTGCAATGTCACCCCTGGGGGCGGTGGCCGGCGCGGCTCGCCGGATTCCGGCGAGCTCGCTCGCGCCGGCGGCCGGGAGAGGACGGGAGAGGGTCTCCAACCCCCAAGGGCCCGATTCCCGGGGGTCGGTTGTCCCCGGGAGGCGGCCGGCGAGCGCGCGCGCCGCGGCGGCGGCGCCGGTGGCCACCGCGAGCCGGGCCGCGGCGCGGCGGGGGCTCGGGCCGAGGAGCGGCAAGGCGCGAGTGGCTATCCTAGGGGTCGGTGATCGAGGCTAGACTCGCGTGGGGGTGCTCGGTGGTGGTTGGCTCGGGGAGGAGCTCGCCGGTGCCGTCCAGGCAGGACTGCGCGCGGTCCGCTCCTCTACGGCAGGGCGCCGACCTTTAAATGGGCGTGGCGGCCTCCGGACACGCGCTTGCGATTGCCGAGGCGGACGCGAGGTCCCGGACCTCGGCCGGCGTGCGCGACGGGGGGCGCGGACGGAAGAACGGCGGCCGGACCACCGGTCCATAGCGTGCGCGTACGGTAGCTCGGGGCATGAGGCGTTCTCGACGTGCGGGGCATCGGGAGGCGCGTTGCGACCTTGGGAAGGCGCGAGGCAACCTCGGGAAGGTGCGTCGGTGGGGACCGGACGCCGAGGCGGCGGCGGCCCGAGGCGCGGCGCGGCGCCGTGTCTAGCGCGAACGTGCTGACTTAGGTGACTTTGACCGGGTTTTTCTCCCAAAATTTGAACTGAAGTGCTCCGAGCAGTGAATACCAAAGTTGTAGATCTCACTACCCTCTACAACTTTTACAAAGGTCGTATAGTGTTTTTCTCAACGGATTTTGCACAATCTGCCGCCAAACTTTGAATGTCGCTCTGTTTCGGTGAACAGGAGATGCTGACGGTTGACCACGTTTTCACTAATTTCCACTCAAAATTTGAAATGCCAATCTACAAGAAAGTTGTGTCCTTCAACAAACTGGACAACTTTCATGAAGGTAGATTTTTAAGTGTTTAGGTGAAATTTGGAGAACGCGGCAAAAGTTCCGGACGACATTCGTCAACGTCAATGGTTAAGCCGGGTTTGACCGTGTCTTTGACCAAACATTGGCCACGGGTGTGTGTAGACTTGTTCAAGGGGTTCAATAAGGTTCATTGGCGAGGTTTTCGAGGTGATGGCTCAGGTTGACCTAGGTTTGACTAGTGTCGGCCGGTTTGACTCGGCTGATTCGGTCATTAGCGTTAATGGCGTTAATTAAAAACCTGGGGCGCCACATGAATTGTGTCAGAATTCATCTTTTAGTTTATCTGAAAGCAACATCTGATATACACTTAGAATCATGTTAAGATATACCTCTGCATTTCTGGCGCCATCGATAGAGATGGATCTTATATCTGTTTCTAGTTGATGACGTTAGCAATGTCAACAGTCCCGCATGAACAGTATTTGTATATGATCCGAGCCATCCGCGAGCGATCAGAAGGCTCTCCCTTTCTTGATGATGTGGCTCAATAGGGTGGCAAAATCCCCCCACACGCACTTTAGCGCAACAATGGTAATAGGTAGTCAGTATTTGTGCGATCTATTCCCATGTTCTGATCTTTTTTGAGGAATAGGAAAATGTTATTCATAAATGAAAATAAGGAAAACTTTATTTTTTACTTGTGGGTAAGACCATTCCCATGGGCATTGTAGTAAGAAAGGAAATATTTTTCACACAGGTTGAGAAAGTTTCCGAACTCCTATCCAACTATCCCTCTCATGAAGCATGGCTTCATAGCTCACGTGAGATTAGACTGACCTGAGACCAGTGATTCGACATGAGGCAGATGAGGTTTTTTTTCAAGGTAACATGGGCAGATGTAGACTCTTGTAAGAGCCACAACTGACCGCTCGACCACCGCACTACCGTGCATCTATGTGGAGAATACATTCCTCTAGTAGGACACGCAGGGTGCAAACTTCTGGGAATCGAAATCTGCGTGGGTAAACTGACCACCGTCGGTGCTACCCATTTGAGCTACGCTCGGTTCCTTGCTTATAGGCCCTGTGTAGTTACAGTGGTGAAATTTTTGTCCCCTTTCACAGTCTATTAGGAGTATTGAACGTAGATTAGTCACAAAAATAATTATATGAATGAACCGGAAAGTGCGAGATGAATCCATTAAACTTAATTAATCCGTCATTAGAGATTGGTTACTCTAGCACAACATTGTCTAATCTTAACATAATAAGGTTTGTTAGATTATCTCGAATATTAAGGTAAGGGTTGTAAAATGAGTTTTGTCATTAATATACATTTAATATTTCTAATTAGTGTTCGGAGATCGATGTGACCGGTAAATACAATGGTGCGGTTCTTGTAAAAAATAAAAATAAAATACAATAGTGTGGAATGTGTGCTTTACAATTTCGAGAAGAAACGTGGTTGTAACTATGAAAATTTGTGCAAATCACACAAAAAAAGTCGTTTAAATTAAAAAAATCATACACGTATATGATATGATGATACACAACTTTGTAAAATCATCTGGTCCAAACTCAACTTCATCTAATTAGTTTTTGTAATTGGATCATTTTTAGTCAACTAATTAGCATCAATAAATTAGATGCGACAGTTGCAGAAAATCTCTGCACCCAACTAACCAAGGATTGAGAATATTCATCAGTAAATTCGAATATTTTGTATCACTGTGTGCATCCATCACATATTCAAGTAGAACTCTGGTCAAGCAGACCTTTGTCTCTTTGGACCGTTTACTTCCCAAAATTTCACTAACCATTACATCAATCTACAGACACTAATTAAGATCGTTAAATATAGATTAATGACAAAACCTATTCCACAAATCCGATCTTAATTTTCGAGACGAATCTAACAAGCCTAATTATGCTATGATTAGATAACGTTGTGCTACAACTAATGATGGATAAATTATATTTAATGGGGTTATTTTCGATTCAATGTAATTATTTTTTTAATTAGGTTACCTTCAATTCTTCTAAATTCTAACGTTGTGCTACAACTAATGATGGATTAATTATATTTAATGGAGTTATTTTCGATTCATTCATATGAGCACCTCCGAAGGATTGAGCACCGGCAGATTTGGACTTTTTTTAGAATTACACAGTACAATACAGACGCACACTCACCCCTATGAATACATGTATGCAAACACTATCCCTATGAACACCTCCGGAGGACTGAGCGCCGGCAGATTTGGAGATTCTCGAAATCGCTTATCGCTTAACGCATAACACCGGTAAATCCTGGAAAATTAGAAAATTTAGGAAAATGTACGAGTACCAGGATTTGAACCCTGATGGGCAGCGTCCCACTGGACCGTCCTACCATTGGACTACAAGCACAATCGCAAATTCTAATAGATCTTGAAACTTGAAAGAAGACTTAAAAGATTTCTGATGTAGGCACCAAAGTCTGAATCCGGCAAACCCTGATTCAAAGAAAAACCCGGCAAACCCTGACGGACACGCCACACAAACGGTTGGGACGCAGTTACACGGCACGTCCGGAATTCAGATGCTGCTTTTACCTTGAACGCCCATCTGGAAACCAATAGAGCACAAACACACCATCATTAAACAAAAGCATCAGGATCGTGCACGCATCCACCCGTCGCGGTAAAAGCCTGATTGCTACCAACCGTGCGTGCCCGTGTTCTGTTCCCGTCGCCCCGTCACTGAGCCGGTGGCCGCCGCCGGCAGCCTCGTTTGCGCCCCACACCTCGCTCTCGCTAGCATCTCCGCCTCGCGCTATCGCCACAAGCGGACACGCCGAGTTGCCGAAAGGCTTCAGCATCCGGCCGGACCGGACGCACCGTCACCGACCTCCTGGGGGGCTTGGTGGCTACCAAAGTTGCTAGTGGCACCAGCAGCAGTCAGGAGAGTTTTACCTGTATGCCATTAAAAAAGTTGCTCCAGACCTGTGTGACACTAGAAAGTTCGTCCGCACCTGTGTGCCATCCACTTCAACTTCTTTGCCCTATACACCATTCCGTCCATTTTCTCATGTAACGGTGTCAAAACTGACAATTTTACCCCCGGTGGGCCCCACAATCTTCTCCTTGCTCCTCTTGTTCCCCTCCTCTCTCTCCACGCCTCCACCAGACCACCTCCCTGACGGTCGTCCGCACCTCCCCCGACCGTCGCGGCAGGCTGGACGATGCCGACATGAGGCACGACGACGTCCATGGCGTCCCTAGCGGCGACGGCGGCGCGCTACGAGCACGACGAGTCCGCTCTCGGTTGTCGCGTGCGCGGGCTCCGCCATGGCCACGCGGACCGCGCGGGCGAGCTCGGCCCCGGATGCCTCCCCGCGCCGGACGCGTGCGAAGGCGGGCTACGTGGGAGCGCGCCAGTGTGATCCTGCGAGCAATCCCTGCGCCAGAGCTCGAACTGCTCTTCAATTCGAGTCCTTACGAGATGCGAGCAAGCAGCAACATTTGGGATCCTCCTGTCTTTTTGTCCACTGGAGCAACAACAGTTCAGATTCACCGTCAAATCGAAGCAACACCGTCTAATTAAATAGAAGCCGCGCTAACAAGATTCAAGATGCAAGCAAAAGCAAGCAGCTTTGATGTCGTGCAGCATGGGATATGCTGAAGTCCTCAACCATGGCGTGAGTGTCGAAGGAAGGTCTGCGCGGCCTCGAGCGCGGCGGTGAAACAGAGCGTTAGGGGAGCTCGACCCCGGCAGTCATGCGCGGGCGAGCTCTGCCTCGGCAGCCGCGGGGGACGGTGACGACTCGGGTTGAAGGCGCGCCGCCAGGCGTTCGGTGTGCGGACATAGTGACGGAGAAGAAAGAAATAAATATTGAAAAGTCAATGACAGGTGGGTCCACTTCGCAGAGACTCAAAGGGCAAGATTGACCTTTCATCTAACCGGTCCCACATGTCATAGCTCCCAAACGGCAGAAATTGGATGGAAATCGGACGGAATGGCATAGAGGGTAAACAAGTTTACATGGATGGCACATAGGTGCAAACGAACTTTCTAGTGGCACACAGGTCTAGAGCAACTTTTTTAATGGCATACAGGTAAAACCCTCAGCAGTCAGCGGGGGACTCGGACACAGTTCACCCTGCAACAAAAAGAAAAGAAAAGAAAAGGTTTCCTCACTCCTAGTGTGAGGCCGAACCCAAATACTCGCCGTGCCCGTCACATGAATCGCACAATTGAAACTCTCGTCGCATTTCTATCGACCTTTCCAAATTCTGGTTGAATTCTTCGCATTTCTGTCGGAGTTTGATTGGGATTTGCACATTTGCGCATAAAAAACTGAAAATCGGGTCAAAAGTTTCGAAATTCAGTAACTTTGCCTCCCAAATTTACATTGTCGACGCTATTGTAATTGACAAACTCCTTTTTCCCCTCTCCCTCCAAACAAGGTAAGAGCAACTCCAGTGGGGCCTCTACATGGGCCTCTACTCCAAAATTTAGAGGTTTTGGGGAAAAACCAACTCCAGCAGGGCCTCTATATGGACCTCCATTTTCCATACTCCAAATTCTCACTCCCACCCTCCATTCCTAGAGGCCCTCCATTTCCCCCTCCAAACGTGGGACCCACCATTTTTTATTTTTTATTTTTCTTTTCACCTGGCCACCCCATCCTTTCTCTCCGTGCGGAGGAGCCGAGGCCAACGCCCCTGTCTGCCGCCTCCAGGCGCCGCCGCGCGCCTCGCCGCCGTCACCGCCTCCCCCTCCTCGCGTGTCCGCCTCCCACCGCACACCTCGTCCCCCGGCAGAGCGCAGCACGGCCGCTGGTCGGCGAGCGGGCCGGTACCCACTAGTGTCCCGGAGCGGCAAGATTCGGCAGCACTGCCGCGAGTTGCGGCTCTACGCCAACACCGGTGTGGACGCGGCCATTGGCGTGCCGTGATGGCGGTTCGCTTCCCGCTGAACCCGACGAGGAGCAGTAGCTCGCAGACCTCGTAGGTGCCGCCGAACTCCTATCACGGGCTCGCCGAGTCCACCGTTCTTGTGTCGGAACTGCTTCTTGATGCCCAGCAGGTCACGCGCATTGGCCGCATCACACTTCGGACTTCACAGGATTGAGGCGTTGTTTGATTTGGGGAAAAGAAAACAAGGTAGCCGGCTGCAGCTACCAGCTCTGGCGACGTGTGCCTGTACGACCTGGACCTCGACGCCGCCCCACGCCGCGGCGAGCGGGAATGCAGGATTCGCGACGCCGCCTTTGTCCTCATCCTCGACGCGCTCCAGCGCGAGCACGTCACAGAGGGACGACAACGTCAGTGTGGTCGGCGGCGGCGACGTCATCACGCTGCTTGGATGCTTGTTGTCCGGAGCATCCTCTTGAAGGGGGTGCCGCCTCACCTCAGCTCAGCTTGGGTTGGCCGGCGCCGCCGCGGTGGAGTCCCTCACTGCAGGGCCTCACCTTTGGCCCCACACTGCGGCTCGCTGCGGCCCCCCCGGGCGACGCGCACCCCCGCACGCCGCACTTACCGGCTCGGTCGTGGGCCTCGTCCCCGAGCCGCGCGGCCTCCCCGCGCCGCTCGCGTGCGCGCGGCCGCCCCGCGTCGCGTGGAGGTACCGGGTTCGTGCACGCCATCCCTCCCGCGATGTGGTCGAATAGCAACGGCGTGCCATCCCTCGGGCGTGACGGCGACGACTTGGAGATGCGGGCGGAGGACGACGACGCCGATTGCCGACCGTGGCGCCGGTTCTGTCGCCGCGGTCCCCGTGCCGAGGAGGAGCAGCGACGCAGAGAGCGCTTGGACGACGGGGGCCGAGGGCCCGAGTGGCTTGCTTCCGGATTCGACGTCGTCGCGTTGGCCCCACGGCGGGCCGAGCCTCGTGCGGCCGGCGCGGATTGGAGGGCCGCAGGGGCCGCCGCGCGGATTGGGGAGGGCGGGGGGCATGCCGGCGAGGTGCGTCGGTGGGTGGGAGGGGATGCAGAGGCGGAGCTGCAGGAAGGTGGGGAGAAATTAATGAAATCTTTGTATGACAGATGGGGTCCACTTCAAAATAGAGGTCTGGATTGATATCCCTACTGGAGATGAGTTCCAATTTGGGACCTCTATTTTTTGCAGTTGAGCCTTCAAATAATATTTGGAGGTCTAAATTGGAGTTGCTCTAGCAAGGGTAATGGTGCTCACGGCTCACGCGGTGAACAGAATATACATGTCTTCCAGGTGCACGCAGCATATTTCTCATGGGAGACCATAAAAGCCAATACTGAATTACCAAAAAAACAAATAAACGTGATGCAAAACCTTTGTTTTAGCAGAACGTGATGCAAAACTGCAAAAATCCGGTATCCATCTCAGCATCTCCTGAAAACACCTCCGATGCCCAGCATCTTCCCTTCTGATCCCCCCTCCCGTCTCAGCATCCAACGGTCCAGATTCAATCAGTCCCCCCCTCCCCCTCTCACTCCTCTCAGCCATTAAATACACCTTCCTACTCTCACCATAGCGAAGCAAACCCAACGAGAAAGCAGCAACAGAGTCCGCCACGCCGAGAAGCAGAGCAACTCAGCACCCACACCTCCCTCACCGGTGAGCGAGACCTATGGACCTCCTCGAGCACCCATTCGAGGCCGTCGCGTTCCGCCTCTACTCCCTCCCGGAGGTCTCGGCTGCCACCGGCGCCGCCGCGTGGACCTGCCTCGCCGCGGTCCTCGCCGCCGCCGCCGCCGCGGGGCTCTGGCGCCTCCGCGCCTCCTCCGCACCCACCGATGTTGCCGTCGCCGCCGCCACGAAGCCTCCGGAGCTGGATCCTGCGGCCCCCGCGGAGATGACGACGGCGCCGCCCTGCGCGCCGGAGCGGTGGGCGCCGTCGACGACGCCGTCGCCCAAGGAGCGGTACACGGCGTACTACTGCGACTCTGACGCGTGCCGCGTCGGGTGCTGCGACGACGCGGGCGACGAATACTTCCGCGGTGACGACGAGCGGGAGGATGAAGCGGAGGAGCACGACGGCGACAGCGGCAGCGGCGCGTACCGGACTCCGTCGGAGGCGACGGGCAGTTTCGGCGGATGGGAGGAGGTGGTTCGGTCGCTACCCCTCACTCCGACGGCGACTAAGGTGGGGCTGGGGCCGTACCGCAGCCCGACGGCGCTCGGCGGCAGCGTGAGCGTGGTGCAGCTGTGGGACCAGTTCGCTGGGGGCGGGTTGACGCCGACGGCGAGCCCGCGGCGGAGGAACCGAGGAGTCGTCGCCGCCGTCCCGGGCTTCTGAAGCCACCAAAAGTACAGTAGGAATAAATTTGGGATTTTTGGTCGGGGAAGACAACAAACAAGAGCCCACAGCACCGCTCTAGCTAAACCTCATGTAAATACGATCCCGCGTGATGAGTTCCCGATCACATTGAATTATGCCCATGTTTCCTGCTCATCTTCATCGTCAAGTGCCGGTGACGGCGATGGGGGCGGAGCACTGCCACTGCCAGCGTACACCTTGTTCGGTTGGCCTGTGGATGATGGCCGGTGCTGGTCTTGTTCGGTTGGCTTGTGGATGATGGCTGGTGCTGGTTTGTTTAAAGAGAAAAGGACTGGTGGCTGCGAACCTATGTTCCTCTATGATCCTCTGGGATGGCGATGGCGATGGCCACCGAGCGTGACGAGACGGACAGGCGCCTCGGAGCAGGAGGGGTTCGCTTTCACGCGCCTCAACGTGCTTCGCCTCACGTCCTCACCAACCTTTGCATGCTTCCAGAAGGTCCCCACCCTTTTCCCCTCTCGCTCACCGAACAACATTAAACTACTCCCGACGGCCGGCGCCGTGGCAGGGGCACCTTGCACGGCGCGGTGGCGCGACACATGTCCCGCCCGGCTCGCCGACGATTGTCTCCGACGACGCTCGGTGAGGCTGGTTGCACTCGTCGTGCCCTAAAAACCATCCCTTAAAAGGAATATTCCGCCTAGTTAGCAAGAATTTGCAGTACAGTTTCATTTTTCCCGCACCCGTCATCTCCTATACCTCATACTTTATACCAACAAACACTTATGAGACCCACTTATCAGATTTTTTTAACACCCCCTTTCCCTCCCACCCCTCGCAACCTCCGCCATCCCACCGCCCAGATCCGGCGGAGCAGTGGGGAGGAGCATGGCGGGCAGCGGAAGTGGAGTAGGGCCCGGCCATGGCTCGCCGACGAGAAGGAACGAGCGGGGCCGGAGTAGCAATGTCGACCGAGCAAAGCTGCGTGGCAGAGGGCGCAGTCCCGGCGGCCCTTCCCCTCGCTCGTGTCCCCGGCCCGCGAGCCCGGAGCGCCGCGTCGACGACGCGCGCCTCGAGCTCGGGCGGCGCCCTCCTCCCCGCGCGCCTCCTCCGCGGCTCCCCCGCGGCGCGCGTGGAGCTCCTTCACGGTCTTCCTCGCATCCCCGACGCCGCGCCGTCGACTCCTTCATGGGCACGCGGAGGTGGCGGCTACTCGACGGGGAAGCTCGTCGTCGTGTCGTTGACCGGCGCCGAGCGCAGCCGACGGAGGACGCCCGGTCCGCTCGACGACGGACGACCTCGGAGCTCCTCCGCAGACGCGGCGTGCCCCCCCCCTCCACGCGAGTGTCCATGGCCGGCGAGCGTCGCGTCCATGGCCGGCCCCGCCGCCGTGGAGCCCCCGCGCGCGGCGTGTGTGGAGGACGGTCGGCCCGAGGGAGAAGGAGGCGGCGGCACGGCTCGGCTCGGCTCGGCTCGGTGGAGCTCCCCGCGCGGCGCGGACGGCCCTCGCGGAGTCATCTTCCTCGTTCTCGCGGTGCTCAACCGACCCCTCCCACGGCGGTGGAGGGAGGCGGCGGCCTTGACGGCGCCCGGCCACCCAGCTTCTGGAGGGGCTCTCTCTTCTCCCCACCACCCCTATCTGCTCCTTGGCTAGCGGCGCCCCTGCTCTCCTCTCTGCCATGGCGCGCAACAGCAACAGCGATGTGTGGTGGGGCCGCTGCGTCCCGTAGCGCACGTCCGCGAGTACCCTGGATTTGGCGCTCGCGGGACGCGAACGGGATGTCGCGCACGGTTTGCCGTCCCCCGGTGCAGAAAGAAAAACGCCAAAGGCGTACGCGACCCGGCCACCGTGTCGCGTCCCGCTCCCTTTAGCGCACCCAGTGCGGGCAGCCTGAGGGCGTGAGGCTGTGACTGTGAATTGTGATTGACTGCGAGCTTGGACGTGCATGTCAGTATGTCACCGACAGGTGGCGGCGCTAGCTCCAGACATGAGCAGATGGAACGTGTGGTGGACGGATCGCCGTTCGTTATGCCGCACACGCACGGCGCCTGCTGGATCGATGCCTGGATCTGCTCCGGAGCATGTGGTCTGGGCGTGACGCTGCCACATTTGGGCACACGGTAGCCTTTGGACACGCACGCGCACTCTCACTGCACGCCACCGCCGCTGAAGCCTCCTTCGCCCCTATATTAGGCTTCGGTTTGGTCTCCGACGCCACGGCGGTGCTTGGGTAAAGACGTGCTCGCCGGAGACGGTGTGACGCTAGCAACGACGTCGTCGTCGGTTTGCCGGTCGGTGCTGGAAACTGAATTTCAGCTGGCTGCCTGACTCATGTTCATGTGATTGCTTTGCTCCTGCGGCAAAACGTGAAAGTCGCGAGCACGTCGTCGTCGTTCACTCGTTCTGTCCGGACCAGATTTTTTTTTGCCTTCCTGTGGTTAGAAATGGGAATGGCAAATGCAAGAAATTTGAAGCCTTTGCCATGACCGTGCGCCGGACTGATCGAGGAGCTACGCAATCTGGCATGGCCAGGAAAAAGGATGCAATAATACATCATGCCACCGGCGCCGGGCCGTACTACGTGCGCGCTATACTCTTGTGGCTCTCGACGCTCGTACGGCCCCCGTGGTGGGGCAGGTCGGTCGCCGCCGCCTCCGCGCCGGCGCTTCGATGTCGCCGTCGAAGGTTCGCTGAATTATTATTTTTTTAATAAAAAGAAGCTTCACTGAATCACTGGCTATGTTTGGAATCTTTGGATGGAGGTGTTTGGATGGAGGTGTTAGTATTAGTTTGTAGCAAACTAACACCAAAACTAACACTTTGGAGTCAAACACATGTGTTAGTTTGGTGTTAGTTGGAACTAACACAAAAAAACTAACACCTCCAAGAGGTGGAAATTGGTGTTACTTTGTTGGACCCCACCCCTTTTCTCTCCCTCTCCTTTTTCAAATGATTGGAACTTTAAATACAAACTAACACATCCATCCAAACATCTAAGGTTTTAGTTTTTTATATGTTAGTTTGGAGGTGTTAAAAACTACCACTATCACTACCATTAACATCCACCATCCAAACATGACCACTGTAGTGTTGGTCTGTTTGGTAAAGGCAACGTCGTTATCGATTTGTGGAGAAGAAGAAAATAAATATGTGGTCCGAAGAAATACATACGTACAAGTCTCAGGAATTCTGGACGGTGGTGACGTCGTCGGAGCCCATCTTCCAAACTAACCTTTGCCCTGGGTCAGTTTTTTTACCGGTTACCAGACCGATAGTGGTTACCGACACGGGAGAACTAATTAACCAGATTAATTGCACTGCTTACTGACCGGTTACACCGATTACCGCGCACTAGTTACTGACCGGTTACACCGATTAGGCGGTAGAATCAGTAGTGGTAAAAAAACAAAAAACTCAAGGCATGTTTGGATCATCTTTAGTCTCATGACTAAAATTAGTCAGGCTAAAAAGTTTTAGTCACCTCCTAGTTTGGAAGCAAGAGCTAAAATGTATTAAAAGAGCATTAAAGTCTCTATTTCTCTCTCCCTTTCTCCTCTCTCTCCTCTCCCTCTCTCCTCTCTCTCCTTTACTAAAGGCATGTTTGGATCACCTTTAGTCTCATGACTAAAATTAGTCAGGCTAAAAAGTTTTAGTCACCCCCTAGTTTGGAAGCAAGAGCTAAAGTGTATTAAAAGAGTATTAAAGTCCCTATTTCTCTCTCCCTTTCTCTTCTCTCTCCTCTTCCTCTCTCCTCTCTCTTCTCCCATGGCTTGGAGCTATTGGCAGCATGCATGTGGTCATTAATGAGGAAAGAGGAAGAGGAGATTTTAGTCCCTTTTAGCTCCCCCACCCCCTACTAGCAAAGTTTAGCCTCAAGACTAATTTTAGCCTCAATTTAGCCTCACCCGTTTGGAAGTTTAGCTCCTGCTAGAAGCTAATTTTAGTCAGGCTAATTTTAGTCACTATGATCCAAACATGCTCTAAGGTGGGCATGGCTTGGAGCTATTGGCAGCATGCATGTGGTCATTAATGAGGAAAGAGTAAGAGGAGATTCTAGATCCTTTTAGCTCCCCCACCCCTTACTAGCAAAGTTTAGCCTTAAGACTAATTTTAGCATCACTTTAGCCTCACCTGTTTGGAAGTTTAGCCCCTGCTATATGCTAATTTTAGTCAGACTAATTTTAATCCCTATGATCCAAACATGCTCTTGAGCATGGGTCGCCCGCGCGGGTCTGCGGCGCTACAGGCGGAGCGCTCGATTCAGAGCAGCACTTTCCCTCCTTGGAGCTTTACATTTTGTAAAAAATTCCCA
Source organism: Cenchrus americanus (assembly GCA_947561735.1). Classification (NCBI taxonomy): domain Eukaryota; kingdom Viridiplantae; phylum Streptophyta; class Magnoliopsida; order Poales; family Poaceae; genus Cenchrus; species Cenchrus americanus. The sequence continues at coordinate 97,999,857 of OX387240.1, forward strand.
CAGCTTTTTATTAACCACAGTTCTTTATTTGATTAACAGTGGCGAAATTCCAACGCTACGGCTTTCCTCTGCACACAGCAACCGAAGCGGAACTCTTTCATTGCCCATGCCATTAGCTTCTGAGGAAAACCTTTGTATGCCAATGGGAAAAAGTAACTCATTTTTTATGTGTCACTGAAATTAGAACATCCTCCCAATGTCATTATGTTTCAAATTTTTCGTCCCTCTATGTCATTTCTGTCGAAAACTCAGTGATAACAATGCATATAGGGGATGAAAAAAAATAAAAATGATGACACATAGGGAATGAAAAATGTCCATTTGCTAGTGTTTTTTATGGTCATGACATAAAAGGAATGAAAAATTTAAAACAATGGCATTGAGGGGCGTGATAATTTTCAATGGCACGTGATAATATAGTATGCTTATTCTATTTTTTAGCTTTAGATTCATGCTTTTCTTCATAGATGTAATAAAATGTGCTAAAACATGTCATATTATACGTTCATTGTGTAGATCTACTCATTCTAAGTCCAATATAATTGGATTTTCTATTTTACGATTTTTCTGTGATATAATATGATTTTTCAAAACTGGGTAATTTAATCGGTTTTGGAAAGTTTAGTGAGTGATACATTATATGTAGTCTACCCACATAGGTGAGGAGGTGATATAAACTTTTTTTGCAAAATTTTCTCTTTATTCTCTCTCCTGCTTATGAACTGACATGTGACTTTTATCGTGGGAGAGGGCCCTTGTGATGATCACAAAGACTCCCACGGCAGGTCGTTCTCAGCAGCACGATGAGGCCGAAACGGAAGTACAGGGAGTGCTACGTGTCGAGGCCTCGATGACGAAGTGCAACGCCAACTGCCCCGTTTGCGGCACCCAGCGCGTGCCGCCTCTGCTCTCCTCCTCCGCCGTGCAGACGAGGGCGGCGACGGGACAGGCCGAGCACCGCTCGCGGTCGTGAACAGCTCAACATACTACCTCGGTCTCAAAATAGAACCGAACACGCAAACCAATGTAAAAATAAAACAATCAAATTATCCATTGCCTTATATAAGAAAGATATACATTAACTTGTTTTTTGTGTGAGAATCTTCTATGTCTCTTTTGTGAATTGTTCAGTCGAAGTTGCATTCATCGGACAAAATTTAAACCATAGAATTGCGCTTATTTTAGGATGGAGGGAGCAGTGGGCATGTGGTTTTTTTTTGCGCAAAACGCAAATAAAAAGCATCTCGTCAGTAAGCTTGAAGAGCAGCAGCAGATGCTGCAGAGGGCCAAATGTTGGGGTTTGGCAAGTAAAATATTATGCAAACGTTTCTGGGTCTCTCGTACAGAACGAAGGTTTTATTTTAGAGGTTTTTTTACGGTACACAATACGACCGAACGGTCGTATGGTCGTATTATCAATTTTTCTCTATGTGTAAAATGGTAATTTGATAGATATATATTATTTGGAAAAAATCCCCCACGACCCCTTTATACTATCTAACACATTTCATATATTTCATTTCCTATATTACAACAATATCATTTTACATTTTCAATAATACCCTTGTACTACCCATACAACCTTTGAATACTACCGTACAACGGCTAAAAAAACCAGTCGTATAGAATTAATCTCAACCGTCAGATCCTTACATATAGGTCATTTTCTATTACATACGAGTCTTTTTTCAACCGGTCGTACATGTCGTTTTGTGTACCGCAAAAAACCTCTTATTTTATTGGACCAGATCAAACGCTGGTCTCCGCAAGTAACCCAGGAGCTTGTTAAGGAACAAATCCTGGTTCAACAGGGAAGTCCGATGCCATGCACCCGGACTACAAGTAGCAAAAGCTATAGTTAAGTTACAGATTGTATACTACAAAATTTAACAAATCCTGGCTCAACAGGGAAGTCCGATGCCATGCACCCGGACTACAAGTAGCAAAAGCTATAGTTAAGTTACAGATTGTATACTACAAAATTGACAATGTTGTAAGAATCCGTGTCCACTTAGGTGACGGTCTCTTCAGTGTGGTTTTGGTACATAGCCATCTACGGCGAAGTTCCTCGTTGCTGCAGGTAGTGCCAGCCGCATTCCATCAAGTTCAGGCTTCGCGATCACTTGGCAGCCAAGCCGTGATCTGAAGATAGTTCAGAAATTGTAAGGCAGATTGGAACAATAATAATACATCTTCAGTCATACTGGAAATTTTGCCACTGCACCAGAAGCTATTTCATAAAGGTACAAAAAAAACTTTCAAAATTATAATGGAATCAACCTGAATCCCATACTCAGACTCCCGGAGACCCCCAATTATGCCATTTTTTCAAATTCAAATTCGACACCAGCCCAAGGTTGTCAGATATAGGAGAGATTCTGACAGTGACTCCCAGGGCACGACTCATAGAGTCATAGGTTGCAGTAAAATATCTAACTTTGCACAATACAGAGATAGTAAAAGGAAAAATTCCATCAGGCGATCTTCACTTACGTTTCCGTGAGCCCAAATGCAAGGTCAAGCATATCATTTTCTTCATCTGTTGGGTCTTCTAACTTGTTATAATGATTTACATCCTGTATAAGATTGGAAATTCTAGTCAGCAGTGGTATTTTAATATCTATAAAGAAAACTAAATTTGCATAAGTATATCCCAATGACTCGTTAACAGCCGGCTGGAATCAAAACGTCCGGGGCAACCGTGTGAACATGCGGTGTGCACACGTGCACGCTCCCCCGCGCGCCCCCACTTGCAGCCACTTGCGCCCGGGCCCCACATGCAGAAGACCCGCTCGCGGCCAGGGGGGACTGTTTAAACATTGGGTCTCGCGCCCGCTCGGTTCCCATTCCCAGTCCTCTCGTTTATTCTCTAGGGTTTCCCCCGCCTCTCTACATTCCGGCGATTTGGGGGGCGATTCCTCGCTTCTCCAGCGCCGCCGCGGGGATCCCTGCTGCCGACGGCGACCGGACGCGCACGGAGGTGAGTTCACGCCACCGCCATGGCGTTGCCTGCTACGTCACGGATGGTGATTTTTTTCCGTTCGTTTGTTTTGACAGGAGCACCTCGACGGGGGGAGGGAAGCCGCGAGGTGGGGTTTCAGGATCCCGTCGACAGAGGCGATCCGCGAGGTGGGGGCGGTTTCAAGCCCCCTGCGGCGGAGGGCGAACCGCGAGGTGGGGCGGCTCCAGGCTCTCGGTGGTGGAGGATAACCGCGAGGTGGGGCGGCTTCAAGATCTCCGCGGCGGAGGCGAACCACGGGTGGGGGGCGCCGACGGCGGATCCGCGCTGCAACAAATCGAAGGTCAGTGCAGTTCTCGTCGGCAAGCGTTGATTGCATTTCTACAGGCATTTTCCACACAGAAAACGAATCGATCCGCATGTATGCATTTCGACCGGGGGGGGATTGGGGGGCATTTTTTTCGTTTGATCTGTGTATTAGTCGGCAACTGAAGCCATGTGCAATCTGTTCTAGGGTTTTCTAGGTGGATTTCGGGGCGCGTTTAGATCTCTGTTTGTTGTAGCTCATGCGGGAAAACTGTTCCCATGTTGGGATAAGGTTGGGCTGTGGTGTGGATTTTCGGCGCGGTTTTTAGATCTTTGTTTGTTGTGCATACATGCGGGGAAACTGTTCCCATGTGGAGGTTGGGATGTGGTGTGGATTTCGGCGCGATTTTTTTCTTAGATCTCTGTTTTGTTTGTGCAAAGGTAAGGCCTCCTCGGCTCCTTCCTCCACCCATTTTCCCCTGCTCCTCCTCTTCTTCCTCCCTAGTCCAGGGATTCTCAACGATTATAGGGATTCGGGGTTCGCACAGGGCGTGACATGGTTAGAGGAGGCTCGGAGGGGGTACGCACGCAGGTGAGTCACTTGGCACATCTGTGTAGTTTCGAATCCACCATATAGGTTGAGGGGGGGATGTTTGTATCTGTTGTTCTATTGTTGCGGTTGCCAACCCCCCCCCCCCCCCCCCCAAACTTCCTGAAAGTCATGGTGCATGCTGAAGATTAAATTTCTGAATCCTTATTCAGCAGCAACGTTCAGAGTAGTGGAGTAGGAACATGCTCGTGTTAATTTTTTCAGAACATTTTTGGTTCCTCAGGTTCGGTTGTCATTGTTATTCAGTTTATATAGTAGAGCATTTTTTGCGACTTTAAATTATCGTTAGATTAGGTTACTTTGTTCAGTAGCAATATAGTAGTATGCTACTTTTTTTCAGCAACTGAACTAGTCAATCAAACTGTATTTGCTAAAACTGAATTTAAATCTTTTTCTGTATAAACGACTTTTGTTTGTCCTTAGATGATCCCAAAATTTTCACATATTAGCCAATTTATGTGATCAGTTGCCAGTTAGTTTAATTCAAATTTATCGCTAAGGAGTTAGTTCATTTTTGCAACTTTGAATTTTCATCCGATATTAGAGTTCAGATGGATTATCAGGATCTGGATGCATTGATTTTTGTTTGTGTGCCATTGTTCCGTAGCCAAAATGTTTTGTGCCATTGATTACAACATCTAAAGTAGGCCCTACTTATCTTTTTTTTGTGCCATCTGTGTGTGTTTTATTTTCTATGTTCCCTTGCCTATTGATTAAGTCGAAACCATGTAAGCAAAGCCAACAAAAATCCACCAGAGTGGATTGGGCAGAGTGATTTTTTCCCGTATCACTTGTGTGCTGTAACCCCGGTGTGGTGGCACTACATGGTCCGCTTAATCATTAGGCTTAGGAAATCTCTATATTTTTCACTTTTTCTTTTGTCTGTTTATTTTCACAATGTTTTAGTTTGACTCTAACCCCAAAAATTTCTCCCCGTGCATGCACACGTGCCCCCTCCATAAATTGTGGAGCTGCTGAAGGGTTTTCTTCGAGGATCAAAAACAGTTGAGGGAGCGAAGGGGGGACCTGAAAACACGTGCTAAGGTGAGACATGCACCAACAGTTTTTTTTGGTTGTACCCAATTGCCTGCTCCAACTAGCAAAATCGGCGGCCAATCAATGCTAAAGTTGCACACCAATTAATGCTAATTTGTTGTACATATGTATCCCTCAGTTTTTTTTCTGCTAGTATCAGCACATCCAGTTTTTGATTTTATTTTTTGTATTGATAGTAGTTTTTCGGTTTTTAAGCTGAACTAGCAATATGCCTGTGCGTTGCAACACGATCACACTTAGACATTACTCTCTCTGTATTGCAATTAGAAAAACCTTTAGGACAAGATTTCGATTAAATATTTTCTCAAATCTATTTTAAAATAGATAACATATAATAAAATCAATGCATGCATATTAGGAATCGGCACTCCCACTCGTAAGTTGTGCATCTGACCCACATTACTCTCAATTTTTTTAGCATTACTTGTATATGTTGTTTTTATTTTTTTTATTTTGTTTCTCTTTACAAAAGCCCAAATCCTATCTGCTCAGATTTTTGTGCCCCATCCTATGATCCACTCCTAACGAATGGTATGGTTCATATCTGTTCAAATAATAAAATAGAATAAAATGTCCATTCAAACTAAATGGAAAAGAAAATAAGAGAAAAGAAGTCGAACCTGCTGTGCTTGCCTCCTTCTGTGTAGTTCAGGTGGGCCACGTAGCACAGCAAGCAGCCAGCTGGCAGCTAGCAGCGAGCCATGTTCTCAGCCCGTACAGGGTCGCGCTTCTTAGATGGGGCCGGCCTATTGTTTTTCACCTGGTGCGTGCCTCCACGGTTCGCTCGCTGGTAGGATTCAATTTTTTTTCTACGCTAATTCTACTTCTGGCAGTCGGTATCTTGCGTTTTTCAAAATAAAGTCCGATTGTACATATAAAGTTGACTTGGTCAATGACGTACCAAAAAAATTGGGCAGAAACAATCCTTGCTTTAATATTAGGTAGAGATAGAGCCCATCTTTTGGATCATACCATTTGTTATATAATTTAACCAAGTCACTATACTTATAAAAGCAAATAACTGATAGCAGTCAGCCAAAGTATTGTTGTTAGTCAGGCAAAGTATTGCTGTTAGTCACGAATTTTCACTTTTTATCATTTTTTTTACCAGAGCAAAATTAATTTCTTTTGCTACCCCAAATGTTGTGTGTCATTGATTAGAACGGTAAAAGTAGGCCCTACTTATTTTTTTTTCCGCCATCTGTGTGTGTTTTTATTTTCTATGTTCCTTGGGCTATTGATTAAGTCGAAACCATGTAAGCAAAGTCAACAAAAATCCACTAGAGTGGATTGGGCAGAGTGATTTTTTCCCGTATCACTTGTGCGCTGTAACCCCGGTGTGGTGGCACTACATGGTTCGCTCAATCATTAGGCTTAGGAAATCTCTATATTTTTTTTCACTTTTTCTTTTGTCTGTTTTATTCACAATGTTTAGTTTGACGCTAACCCCATAAATTTTCTCTTCCCCCGTGCATGAACACGTGCCCCTCCACAAATTGTGTTGCTGCTGAAGGGTTTTCTTCGACGATCAAAACAGTTGAGAGGAGCTAAGGGAGACCTGAAAACACGCGCTAAGGTGAGACATGCACCAACAGTTTTTTTTGGTTGTACCCAATTGCCTGCTCCAACTAGTAAAATCGGCGGCCAATCAATGCCAAAGTTGCACACTGATTAATGCTAATTTGTTGTACATATGTATCCCTCAGTTTTTTTTTGCTGCTAGTACCAGCACATCCAGTTTTTGATTTTATTTTTTGCATTGATAGTAGTTTTTTGGTTTTTAAGCTGAATAGAGCCCATCTTCGGATGTTCCTTGGCCTATTGATTATGTCGAACCATGTAAGCAAAGCCGACAAAAATCCACCAGAGTGGATTGGGCAGAGCGATTTCCCCCGTATCGCTTGTGCGCTGTAACCCCGGTGTGGTGGCACTACATGGTTCGCTTACTCACTAGGCTTAGGAATTCTTCTAGGTTTTTTACTTTTTTAGGTTCTCATGTGTTATCAATTTTTTAATCTAATCCATTTTTTTTTTGTTTTTTGCGCGTGACACATAAAATGTGGTTTTCATCCGGTGGGGGGTGCTGTTTTTTTCCGAAGTTGAAAAAAGAAGCAGTCCTGTTGCAATGACTAGAAGAAAGAAAAACGCTCCAGGACGCCCGCCAAGGACAAATGCGGTAAGTTTCACTCACAGAAAACGGTGCATCACTGGAAAGCACAATATTTGATTGCCACTCACATTTTTTTTGATCGCGGTAATTTTTTTGTGTGTAGGGTCTGAGGAATCGGGCATCACCTTCCCGGCTTGTCAAGCTCTACGAGCACATGTCAGCGGAGCAGCGGGCAATGGTGGAGGATGTTAATTTTGGGGGGCTTCTCCAGATTGCATGCCACACCATCCCCGCAGACCTTGCAAAATGGCTGATCAAGGATTGCTTCCAGCCTGATACCATGGAGCTGGTGCTACCTGGGAGGGGCAGGATCGCAGTGACTGAACAATCAGTCTCACATACATTGGGGTTGACTGACAGTGGGGAGGAAGTAAAGTATGAACTTCAAGCAGAAGCAATCAAGTTCATCCATGACAAGTACGACATTGTGTTTGGGACAGCTCCAAGGATAGAAGCCATATGTGAAAGGGTCAGGAAAAACAAGGAAGCAAATGAAGATTTCCTGAGATCATTTCTGATGGTTGCTATATCAACATTCTTATGCCCTCCAACAAGTTTGGGAATAAGCCCGAGATGCTACACAGAATTAGTTGATTTGTCACGTGTGAAGCATCTCAATTGGTCACAATTCGTCGTACGCCAGCTGAAGGATGCCGCTTCAAAGATTAACAAGAAAGCATCTGTCAGGGGATGCATCCTCGTCCTTGTGGTAAGTATCTCTTGTTTTTGCCATACATTTTTTTTCTTCTGCAAATCTACATAAAACTGCATTAATTTTCAGCACATAAGTCAATCATTCATATAGTCATAGCTTATCAAAATTAAAAATGCAAATGTTTTTTTGGTTGGACAGCCACTTAGCACTGTTTGTAATCCAATTATACTCTTTTTTAGCCCTTATCTTTACTGTTTTGGATATCCAACTTACAACACACACCCTTTTTTTGTTATAAATCTTCTGTTTTAAACACATCCAGCAGCACCCTGTGCATTTTTTTTGCCTGATGTGAATGGATCTGTTACTATTGTTGCCTTTTTTTATTCATGTATTTTATTTTTGCTATCTTATATATGAGGCATGGATCTTTTTTCAACAGTGCATCTAGGATCTTTTTTCCTATATCCTATATATATATGGTGCATATCATACATATAGTATATGATAAGGCACCTAATGTTTTCACTAATGTAGAGAAGAAACTAGGGGGAGTGCATCCCATGTGCATCAAAAAGGCAAAAACCAAATCCCCCTTTTGGGCCCTTTTAGTATACTTCATTAAGCCATGCTAGTAAGAGAGCAACTTTATATCTTTCAGACACCAAGTTATCATTGCTGATGGCTCAAGTAGGATCATTTTAGTATCCAATTTTTAGTTGTTTTTTGAAACAACGGATCCGAAGACACAAACTCCCCCCCCCCCCCACTTATTCTCATTTGTCGTTCTTTGCGCAAACCCTCACAGATACTATATGCCGATGCACTGGACGCTCCCACCTTGAGTATACCAGATACAACCCCCAGAGTAGCAGCATGGTCAAGGAAACTTTTGGATGAGCTTATCAAGCTAGATACTAACAATGACGGATCATTTGGGAAACTTAAGGTATGGAGCAGCAACGCACATGCTATCTATTCCCTCGTTTTTTTTCGTGCCAACAAACACACCAGTCCTGATTATGATGTCATCTTTTCTTCTTTCACCTTTTCAGCTCAAGCGGCTACCACATACAACGAGTCCAGGAGTCACTATTTAGGCCGGAAGACATTTTGCAATTCGTGACTTCAAAAGTACCAGAGGGAATGCCAGCTCAGGTAAACTTGGCTGGTTTTTTCCACCGCAGCATTACCCCCCCCCCCCCCCGTATGCCGGCGGAGTGTTGATGGTTTTTTCGGTTTACCTCATGCAGGTTACAAGGAACATTTCTGATGCTGTAGGGAAATTGTTGTGCGGAATGACATTGTTGCTGGGGTCATTTGTTAAAGAAGTTGGTGAAGCACAGATGCATGCACAGGATACAAATGGTCCTAGTTTAAGGAGATCAAAGAGGCAAAGGCCGATCCAGATCGAAGAGCCAGAAGACGAGGAAGATTCTGAACATGAATAGGAACTAGATGAAGAAGAAGATGAATGGGAAGATATAGACACCGAAGAGGACGAAGATGATGAAGGAGAAGAAGACGGGCAGTCAGATGGAGAAGATGGAGAAGAAGAGGAAAACGAGGTAGAAGAAGAGAGAACAAAAAAGAGAAGTTATAGCGATGCACAAACCAACAATCCAACTCCAAAGTGCCACAGGTCGATGAACAGTGACAATATTAGGGAGGCAAGGCACCCCACATCAGAGGGCAACGATGATGGTCTTCCCGGAGGTCACAGTGTGATGCACACAACAGATGGAGATTCAAAGGACGACGACGAAGCAGACCACATGCCGCTGATTAAGAGGTTAAGGACGCTCAAGGAAGTGATTGAGCCTGTCCCTTTAGAGTCAATCCCATCACCCCTAGCTAAGGACAGAAGGTCGAGGTTAAAGCTGCCTGAAACTTCAACAGTTCACGCCATTGACCCCCGCCTTTAGCGAAAGAAATCGCTTAGTGACTCGCAGCCACAAGAGGAGCATGTCAGCTGACGATGCATGCAAAAGAGAAACGCAGGCAGTGCCGATTGCAAGGAGCAATCACCTAGACTTCACACCACCTGAAATCAACTTAATGAAGTTTATTGATGAACAAGATCCAACCCCACTGGAAGGAGAGCCCTCAAAACCAACCCCACCTGTAGGACAGACCCCATACCAAACTCCAGCTTCAAGACAGCTCTCAACCCAAAACCCTCCCCCTCAAATGCTTTCTGGCTCAACGAGCCAGGCTTTGTGTGGTGTCTGGATGAACTAACAGAAGAGGATTTGCTGGAAATAGAAGAGAACGCTATCCAACAGCTCAAGATGAAGAAAGCTCAAGACACAGAAGCTCAAGCAAGTGAGCTCAACTCAAGCCACACGGGTCCAGTCTTAAGAAGCAGTGAACAGTCAGTGCAAATACTAAATGACAAAAGGGAAACACCTGTAGACGCAGCAGCAGTAGCGGCAAAAGAAAAGGAACCATTATCAGCAAACTCATCGGTGACACCAGCGTTCAAACCAGCACCCACAAGGAGGCTAAGGAAGGCTGCTGCGTTGAAGTCACCGTATGATGACAATGCAACCAAAAAGCAATTTCACTGCAGCAAGGAAGTACGCCAGCTCTACGACTCAATTCTGCAAACACATGCACACCCGGACAGATCAATGGACCTAAAGAGTGAGGAGTATGTGCTCTTTTCTTTTCCCCTCTCCCCACATCGACCATATTTCCCAAATGCTCCAATTTTATGTATACTAACTTTTTTTCTGATCTCTTCCTTGTTTTCAATCATAGGATCATAATCATCAATTTCTAGCCCACACACATTTACCTGAATGAGCTTGCAGATTCAGTGAAGCCCGGCGGAGATCTAATCAACACAGTCGCAGAGGTTGGTATATATGCAATCAACCCTAAGGTCAGGGGTGCTGTGAAACGGGTCATGCCTCTACTCATTGCTGTGAGTGCTCCTTGTTTACATGCATCTATTTTTTTATAAGGTGTTTTTCAGAACCATATAACTGTGTAACAGATTTTTTGCACACCCCGTACAACATAATTTTTCCACCTTATATGCACAGGGTTACCTATTGAAAGACAATCTAGAGAAGGCAGAAATCAAACATTTATTTAACAAAGGCACAAACCATCTTGACCACAGGCAAATGGTATGTGGTCTTTTTTTCTATAATAATCTAAACTGTTTCGCTAGGTAGAAATTTGCCACTCCTTTAACATACAATCGGTAGACAAATTTAAGCAAACTTGCCTCGTGATTTAAATAAAATTTCCTATAAGCAAAATCATGAAGGTTTAATCAAAAGGCTATTGAGTATTTTTTAGCAATTTTTTTCTAGTCATGTTTGGATACCTGTTTCTGAAATTACAGTATTAGTCATGCTAGGAGTATTATTGTCTTTTGGTAAGACTTTTGGATTAGCTCTGGGAGATTTTTTTGCTTTCTGAAGATGACCACAATACAATTATTTCAGTAATATGTGTATGCACAGTACATGCTTTTTATTTGCATCTAAAAACAGTATCACAAAAAACGCAGGTCATGTTCCCTGTACTTCAAGTCAGCAAGGTAAAAAATCTTAGTGATGTTGGGCACTACTTTCTTTTGGTGCTCAACATACGGAACGCCCATTTTGAAGTGCTCGACTCTATGAGAACTCTTGAAGACACCAACCTAAGGACTTGCTGCGACAAACTGATGGAAGCAATCAAGAAGCTTTGGAGCGAACACTACCCAGATTCGAAAGTGCAGATCCAAAATTATGAATCTATATCTATTGTTGTCCCACAACAGAACAACAAGTACAATCCATTCTTTCTCAATTTGTTTTTTATCTATCAGCATATAGGAAGACAGGCTCAGTTTATAGAACAAAGCATAGCGATATGTCATTTTTTGTTGTTTTTTGCAGCCATGATTGCGGCTTCCACATGCTGATGCACGCTGAACATTGGGATGGACGTGCAGCTTGCAATTTCAGCCACAAAGACATGCCCAACATCCGAAAACTCCTCACGCACAAGTGGTTTACACATGAAGAAAATGAGACAAAGTGGCGTCATAAATTCTCGCCTAGACAAGTGAGGTATGTATGCAATCCCATCCAACTTAACTTACTAAAGCGGCCAATCATATCTGTCTGATAGAGCAAATTTAACATAATGTATAACCAATTTTGGTACTATAAGCATGTGTGTGTGCAATGTAGGTACTATAAGCATGTGTGTGTGCAATGTAGGGTACTATAAAGCATTCATGAGTTCATTATTTTTTCCATGCAGATAAAAGCAAATAAATTGTGCAGTATAAGCTGCACCTCTATTCTTTTTTGTGTGCAGTACATTTAATCTTGAAACATTCCCAAATCCTTTTTTTGTGTACCTGACCAACTTAACTTACTAAAGCGGCCAATCATATCTATCTGATAGAGCAAATTTAACAAAATGTATAACCAATTTCTGACCACGACTACTATTTTTACACATTCAATCGCAAATCTGTCTACTAAGCAGGAACTAGGTTCAAGTCAAGGCCCCCCTCCTCTGCTTTCTTAGGGCAACGTGCAATATTATGTTCTGTAGACTTGCACCTGCTGCACCTGTTCTTCCTCTTAGTAGACTGCGCATTCATCCCTTTCTTCAGCCTCTTCTTTTTTGCGACCTTTGACTCTTGATCTTGGGGGGTTATCCACCTGTATCGGCAAGCCCCTCTCCATATCAGCAGCACCTACATCATAAATCAATTTTTTCTAAGAAATCTATTGCAACATCAAGACCATACCAGAACCTGCATTTTATTTTTTACACACATATAAGCAATTAGTATGATCAACACAGCTACCTCCCTGGGCAGGGGCAACAGCAGCTGATCCCGACCCGCCAACATGTGCATCAACAGCTGGTGTAGAGGTAGACGGCGCAGATGCTGGCACTGCCCCAGTGCTCATGTGCTTACGAGACTTTCTTTTCTTCTTCAGCTCATTTAGCTTAGCCCGCATGATCTTTATATAGTCCTGCATAGCCTTATATGCTTCATTAGACATACAACCATCTGCTGCCAAACCTGCAAAAGCTCTAGACATATTTGTGAACCACAAAGTCCTTCGCCCACTCAAAGGCATGCCATGGGCTACTAAGTCCGGCTGAACAAACACATTAGCAGCATCTCCACCCTCCGTCGGGGCCATAAGCGGATCCTGAGCCCACCTCTCAAGTATGTAGTTATCTGGAATGGTTTTAATTCATAAGGTGACAAACACCTTCAGAATGTGGCAACAAAGAATACCATCCCTATCAAACTTGCAGCATTCACAGTAGTAACTTTGCTCATCAACAATCGCTGTCACAATGTATTCTCTCCTGCCATAGCCATACACACGCGTATTGTTAGGCACCAACCTGTAGTGGATGTCGCTCTCTTGTTTCATGTCATATTCTGCATGTTTTTCAAACTCTTTCGAAAATCTGTAGAAGAGCTTCTTCGTGTATATAGTAGCAGCATGACTATAGGAAATCTCGACCATCTCCTCCTGTCTTTATCATTTGTTTTAAATTCCTCCCCGTCCTCAGCAACATGGATTTTGTCTTGGATCTTCTAGTATTGCTCGACAAAATGTAATGTGACATATTTGGGTTCACATATGTCTTCAACACTGCATTGAAGCCCTCACTGCGCTGAGTTGATTGTAGGAATGGGAAAAACAAATGCATGAAGAACGCTGGGGCAAAAGTGCTTCTGAGGGCATACAAGTGATGAAAATGTTCATTGCCCTGCAAACTGTACTTGCCCAGCATAGCAGCCCATTTCGCCTCAAATTCAGTCGGAGTAACCGTGTGGTTCATGCATTCTTTGAAATCATCTTCCAACTCTTCATCTTGATCAAGCAGCGGACCTATAGTCCCTGAAAATTTGTCCATAATGTGGAAGCGGCAGTTTCTGTGTGTAGAGTTAGGGAACACAAGCGCAATGGCATATCTCATAGCAGCGTCCTGATCTGTTATAATGTTCATGGGAGTCTTCCCCCTCATAGCATCCAAGAATGCTTGAAATAGCCACACATAGCTAGGTTTTTTCTCATCCCTAAAAAACGCTCACCCCAACTGAATTGATTGCCCGTGCTTGTTTATTCCAATGAACGGAGCAAATGGCATATCATACATATTGGTCATGTAGGTAGCATCAAAAGACACACAGTCATGGTACAGATCAATGTAAGCCTGCCTTGCTGCACTATCAACCCAAAAAATACTTTCCACCCTGTCTCTGTCATCCAATTTTACCTTGCAGTAGAAATTTGGATCCTCCGCTTGTATCTCCCTGAATCGGTCTATGGCTTGCTGCATGTCTTTATACCTGCCAGTCCTTCGAATATCCGACCTAAAGTTGCTGATGTCTTTACTTCCATAAGGCACAATCTGTGCAGATCCATACATTTCATTCATAAGTTGCATGATGCGTCCAGAGGTCAAGTTGCACCCATGCAATAGGGTAATAAACTCCTTCTCTGCTTGCGGGATCCCTTTGTGAGATCTTAGGAACTTTTTTAAAGAAGGTTTGACAACCACATCATGGTTGTGGTCAGCCAAAAAATAGGTCACATGCCACCTACTTTCTATGAGATTAACAACCATCCTTGCTTTGCATCCCGTGTGCAACATCTTTTCCCTCTTCCTCTTTTTTCTACCATCAAGCTTCTTCTTCCTAAGATCTTCTCTCTCACCATCATCTTCATCTTCAGAATCAGACTCTGTCCCAGTAGAGCTGTTATCATCTGCTTCTTCCTTAGCTTTTCTACCGCGACCCTCTTTATTGCACACATATATCACTTTGCGCTGCTGCCTTGATGAAGTTGAGAGTCGTGTAGCACTTATGCGAATTGAGAAACCAATCCTCTTTGCATAAGCATTATAGTAAGATTTTGGTTCCCCTTTAGTACCAAATGTCTGCCCAGTATGTGGGACAGGGGGTGTGCACCACACCTCTTCAGCAATATCATCGAGATTTTCATCACCTTCTGTTATACCATGCAATCCTTTTTCTTCAGCAAACAGGGCAGCTGGAGCAACATACTGACTATCACAAGTGTCGGTGCGGAATGTGGTCCCGACACTAACCAGTAATAAGCGCCGTGGTCTATCCCTCGATGGTCGATGCTAAGCAATGAGAGACACAGAGTTTATCCTGGTTCCGGCCGGTGGGCCATACGTCCAGCAGTGGTGTGCTCAAGGCACTGTATTGCTCAGCACCGGGGGTGCCTGTAGTGGGGCTGCTACAAGCAAGGTGGGAGAGGAAGTGCGGCTTCCAAGTCCCTGGTGTAGTGGCTGGGGGTGTTGTGTTGTGTTGTGTCGAGTTTCTGTGTTCTGTCCCTTGCGGCAAGGGGGTTCGTCCTCCTTTTATAGACCAAGGAGAGAGCGAACCACATGCGCGCCGCGCTATTCTGCTACGTGAGGGAGCATGATGTGCTATGCTATAGAGTAGGCGGCCGCCCAGACGATCCTTGTAGCGATCCGGCCATCATGGCGTATCCCATGCCCGAACAGTGGCGGCCTCGAGGGTAAAAGAGCAGCGGACGGCTGTGATGTCTTCAGATGGGCTCGAGGGAGCTGCTGACGTCGGTCCGTACGGAGCACAGCGGCAGGTAAGGCGGCGTCCCGTTCCCGCACGCTCCACAGTGCTGGAGTTGTTGCCACGAGCGCACGCGCGCGCGCCCGTACGCGCGGGGGCGGCGGCCATACCGTTACCGCGTGGCGGGGATGGCGTCCCACCGCCTAGCGCCTCCACCTAACCCCCGTAAGGTCACAAGAAAGCAAATTGAGGGTGCGGCCCCGGCCCCCTTCGAGGGCTCGGCGTGTTAGCCGTACGGAGTAGGCGGCGCGACGTCACGGACCGGCACCGGCCACGCCGCACGGTTCCCCCCACGGTGGCGGGGATGGGATCCCTCCCGGGGAGTTGGTGCGGCGGCACGGGCGCGAGCCCCGGCGCATGATGGCGCCGCCCCACCGTTGTCGGGGTATTAAATGCTCGTGCACGGGAGCGAGGGCGCACGCGTGCGGGGGCACCCTCGAGCGAGGCGGACCCCCGTTCGAGGGCGGAGCGGACCCTCGAGCGAGGGCGGAGCCCGCTCGAGGGGGGAGCGGGCCCTCGAGCGAGGCGGAGCTCGCTCGAGGGAAGCGCACCCCCTCGAACGGGACGGAGCCTACCCGAGGGAGGCGCGCATCCTCGAGCGAGGCGGAGCCTGCTCGAGGGGATCTTCGACTGGGCCGCCTTGGTGGGCCGTGTCCTGCATGTTAGGCGAGGCGTGTTTGGCTTTGTTGCGGGTTTTAATCGGGGGTTTCCCAGTTGTTAAAGGGGACCCCTAGGGCTGTCCCCGACAGTAGCCCCCGAGCATCTGTGGGTTTGCCATTGAGGCTCCCACAGATGCTGGAACCCTGCGATAGGACGTTCTTCCCTCCCCGGTCTTGCGAACGCTTTCCGTGGGGCCGCGTCGGCGGACCCGCGGGTCTAGCCCCGAAGCCCCGGAGAGCGTGGATGCTCCTGCAGGGGTTAACCGCGAGAGCTGGTCAGAGGGCATGGTACATGTTTCAACCGGCGTCGGCAATGTCTCAGCCGGCTTCGGTGACGCACGCGCTGCTGGCACTGTCTCCGGTGGGTGCAATCCAGAAGATGTAGCCGTGCGTCAAGCCCCCGAGCCTGGGCCCGTTCGAGGCGATCGGGTAGAGCTTTACGACTTGTTTCTTAACGTGCCCTCACCGTCCCTCCGCGGGACGGAGGGTGAGGTTTCCGCAACCCCCATCGAGCGGGTCGCGGATTGCGGATTCCTCGTTGAGCTGCTAGTGGGTGGTTCGAGTGGACGCCCATGCCCCGTTCGATAAGGGTAGGCTGCGTGGTCCAGAGACACGTCCATTGAAGCGCTTGCGTGGGTTTGCTAGGTGGGGCTCGGTCTCGTTCGATAGGGACCGAGGGCGCGGAAGCTCTCCCTCGGTGAGATCCCCCGGCTAGCTGCCCTCGCTGGCTCTCGAATACGACATATGGGGCACCCTCGAGCCGACGGGCTCGAGGAACGGCTCGAATGCGCGTGCCTTCGTCGTCCCTGACTCTGTGATCTGGGGCGCCTGTTCGAACCCGTCGAGGGTCAGGCTTCGAACCTCTGATCAGTAGGGCCGTGCGGGGTGGCGCCTGGGCGGCCCCGTCTTTGCATCTGCGACTGTCGAGGGGTCTGGGCGAGCCAGCCCTCGGGGCGCCGTTTAGTAAAAATGATGCGGGGCGGCGGCTAAGCGCTCCCGGCCTGGCATCTGCGACCATCGAGGGGCCTGGGCGAGCCAGCCCCTGAGGTGCTGATCAGTAATACAGCGTGGCATGGGTGCTTGCGGTGCCCGCTTTGTTTTAAACGGGTCCCGAGGCGACCTTCTCACACCTGTGCCCTTTCGAGAGTTGAAATTATCCCGAGCCAGGGGCTCGTGCCGCTCGAGGGTGCTGCGTGGCATGGGTGCTTGCGGTGCCCGCTTTGTTTCAAACGGGCCCCGAGGCGACCTTCTCACGCCTGTACCCTTTCGAGGGTTGAAATTATCCCGAGCCAGGAGCCCGTGCCGCTCGAGGGTTCTCCTTACTTTGCAAGGACCCGGGCCATTAAATGCTCCACAGTAGAGGCTGCGGTTTCGCGTCGCGGGCGCGCTTTTTTAGGCGTTGCAGCCGCGCGCGCGCGTAGTGGGCGGCGTGGGCAGGCGGACGTGACCGCCCGCCACGGTCCCCGCTATTCTTGCCGTGATGATGGCTTGTTCGCGGTGGCGTGGCCGCCGCGGTCGTGGTGGGGCCCGCCGTCGGCCGAGAAAGAAGATTCCCTGCAGTTAATGCGCGCGGGACGTCCGCCCCGGAGAGCTCGCCCGCGGCTTATAAATCTGAGGGGAGGGGAAAACGGCGGTTTTTTACCTTAGCGTTTCGCCGTTCTCGCCCCTTGCGCTCTCGCCTTCGCTTTGCTCCTGCCACCGCGACCCTTCGCCATTAGAGCTCTTCCTCTTCTTCTTGTCCTCCGCTCCCGGATCTCTTGTCCTTTCTAATGGCACCGCCTCCGTCCCTCACGATCCTCGACCCGTACGCCTGGGAGCGGTCAACGGTGACCCGGCTGGCCCTTAGCGAGCTGGTCTCCGCCAGCCAGCTGGCGGCGAACGAGGAGGGCCGACCGGCGGAGTGGATCGTGCCCCGGCGTGGGACCACGCGCCCAACCCGCCGGAGGGCTACGTGGTGAGCTTCATCCGCTTCCATGAGCGCGGCTTCGCCGCGCCGGCGAGCCGCTTCATGCGGGCGCTCTGCCACCGCTACGGCGTGGAGTTGCACAACTTCGCGCCGAACGCGATTTCGCAGGCGGCCACGTTCGTGGGCGTCTGCGAGGGGTATCTAGGGATCCCAGTCAATTGGGAGCTCTGGATACACCTCTTCTGCGCGGAGCTCTTCACGCAGCCCACGACGGAGCAGAAGACCCGCCGCGCGGTGCGCGCCGCCGGGATGTCGCTCGCCCTGCGGGCGCAGTTCAAGGACGACTACATCCCCTGCACCATGACGACGAACAACGCCGGCTGGGAGCGGGGATGGTTCTACCTGCGCAACGCCGAGCCCGGCCTCCCCCCCTACACCGGTCGGGTGTTCCGGGAGAAGCCCGACTCCTGGGGCTACGTGGTGTCCACGCCCCAGCATCACAGGCGGCTAGGCTCGCTCCTGGCCGCCTTGAGGAACCTGGCGACTCGCGGGCTGACCGCGGCGGGCGTCCTCGCCTTCCTTCACCACCGTCGGATCGTGCCTCTGATGGAGAGGCCGCTCTGCATCTTCGAGATGACGGAGGTGGCGGACCCCGTCGCGCTGGCGAAGTCGCGGATGCTCCCGACCCCCCTCGGGCGGGCGTACACGCTCACGCGGGCGCGGAACGCCGTCGACACCCGGATGCTGCGCCAGGACCGGTCCCTGTGGGACCTCGAGATGCTCCCCACCGGCCCGCTGGTGAGTATGGTTCTCGGCCTTGTTTTCGTTCTTGATGATGCCCCTGGCCCCTGACGCGCCTTTAATGTCCTCGCCTGCAGCTGGTGACCTTCAGCGCCGCGAAGTCCGTTCCGCCTACCCCTGACTCCCGCGCGCTCGGTCGGGCGGCGCGCGAACGGGAGCGAGGAGCGGGCGGCGCGCGCAAGAGGGAGCGCGCGCGGCGGCACCGCGAGCGCCGCGAGCGGCGGAGCGAGGAGCACCGCCGCGCGCGGCGGCAGGGGGCTCTCCTCTCCGGGGACCGAGGAGTATTCGTCCTCGGAGGAGGACGAGGAGGAAGAAGGCGGGGGGCGGGGTCCCTCGATAGGTGGGAGCTCGCTCCCCGTCGCCGAGCCGGCTCCGGCGGCAAGGGCGGCATCGCCCGGGGCGGGCGCAACGGTGCCCGCCGCCGGGCAATCAACAACGGGGGCGGCGCGAGCCGGGGGGTGCCGGCGCGCGCCGCGGCGGCGCGCGCGCGCGCGCGCGCGCGCGGGCGGGGCGCCGTGCGCGCGGCGGAGACATCGGGGGCGCGGCGACCGGCGTGTCGGCCGCGCCGGCCTCATCCGCCGAGGCCTCGAGGAAAAGGAAGCGCGCCTTCTCCTCTTCGAGGTAAGGGGCTCGCTCTTCTGCGGGGTTCGGTTTTTTGGCGATCAGGCGTTCTGACTTTTTGCTTGTGCTTGTGCAGGGTGGTGCCAACCGTGCCTCCCCTCACGCCGGCTAAGGTGCTGAGGGCGGATGCGGCCATTCCCACCCGGCGGCGCTCGTCGAGGGCGCCGCGGGCGGGGGCAAGCACGGCGGCGGCGGGTGAGGGCTCGCAAGGCACGGGCGAGGCCTCGAGGCCTCGGCCGGCGGATCATCTGCCGCGGCACGCGCCGGTGGTCGTCGAGGAGCGGCGGGCGCCGGTCGTGGCGGAGGCGCGGCCCGCGGCGGCCGGCGGTGGCGGAGATGCGGCCCGCGGTGGGCGCCGCGGCGGAGGCGCGGTCGGTGGCACCGGCCGCGGAGGAGGCGGAGCGGGTGCGCCCGCGGTGGTGCCCGTGGGCGCGGAGGCGCGGCGGAGGCGGTGGCCACGGCGCCGCGCCGGCGCCCGTGGCCACGGAGGCGCAAGTGGAGGCGCCGGCGGAGGTGACGCGAGGGGACGGTGCTCGCCCGGCGGCTCCCGGGCGGTGGTGGTGGAGGTCCCGGACGACGACTCCCCGCCGCCCGGGTGGGATCAGTGGGTGAGCTTCCCCACGCTCTCCCCAGAGTCCCAGGAGGGGGCCCTCGTGAGGCGACGCGACGGCCACATGGTGGCGGGGGGCCGGGGACATGGCGCCGAGGCCTCGTCTTCTCGCGCCCGGCCACTCCGCCCGGATGGAGGGGATCGGCTGACGATCCGCCCGCGTTCGCCGACGCGCAGGGGGAGCAGGAGCTGTGGGGAGAGCTCCGCAGCCACAGCGCCACGCTCGACCGTGCGTTGAACGAGGCGCTGAGGGTCCATGGCGGCCCCGCATGGCGCGTCTTCCAGGTAGGGCATCGTTGCTCGTTTTCCTCTTTCCCTCGTTTCTGCGCGCCGTCTCTGTATCATGATGCTTACGGGTTTCGAATTGTGGGTGACAGGAGCTCGAGTGCCGTGCCCGTGACAAGTACGGCGCCTTCGATCAGGTGAACGCCGAGCTCCACCAGGTCCGGGAGCGATGCGGCGCCTTCGACGCGCTCGCCGACGCCCTCAGGACTCCGGACGGCTGGTTGTCGTACCGGGCCATGGCCTTGCGCGATGAACTCCATGAGAGCACAAGGCAAGACCCGGCGCGTCCCTCTAGCCTCGAGCGGGTTTGCACAGTCCTCATCGACCGTGATGAGGCGCTGCGGCAAGTGCGCTCGGACCTGGAGAAGATGCGCACGCTGGCGACCAATTGGGAGGCAGAGGTGGCCGGCGTCCACAGCGAGAACCGGGGGCTCCGCTCGTCGCTCGAGGGGGCGCGGCGCGGCCAGGCGTCGGCCGAGGAGCGGGTGCGGGCGCTCGAGCAAAGGGTCAAGGAGGTCGACGACTTGAAGGCCGCCCCTCGACGCCAAGGTCGCGGCGCTCGCCGTTGTCGAGGAGCGGCTCCGCAGGAGCGCACCGCCCGTCGAGGAGCGCGAGGGCGGCTCCGGCGAGGAGCGAGGGCCGCCCTCGTCGACGCTCGGTCGGCCCGGAGCGGGAGCGCGCGCGCTCGTGAGGTGGCGCAGATGTCGCTGGAGGACCGGAACACCGAGTTCTCCAAGGTCGAGGGCGAGCTGATAGTGCTCAGCATTACGAGCGCGAACCAGGAGCTGGCCCTCCAGGAGCAAGGCGAGGCCGTCCGGGGCCTCGAGCAGGCGGTCGAGGCCGAGCGTCGCGCCCTCGAGGTGGAGAGGAAGCAAGTCGAAGGTGAGCCGCTGTTTGACTCCTGTGTTGTTGGGTTTTCCTTAGAAGGTTCGCATTCTTTTTCTGATTTCTTTCTTGTCTTGGCGACTCCAGGCTTGCGCACCGCTCTGGGGCACGCGGTTGAGCAGGCCGAGGCGCTGCAGACCTCCTACAACTCCTCCGAGCAGGAGCTGCAGGAGTTGCGCGATGCGGCCCTCAAGACCTGTCGATCCGTGGAGGAGGGCGAGGCGCAGGCCGGAAGCTCGCTGGCCAGCTGCCTGCGCGCCCTTGGCGGCCATGTTACCGAACGGATGCGCCGAGCGCTGCATCTTGGCGTCCAGAAGGCCCTCGGAGTGGTACGGTCCCACTACAAGGTCAACTTCGAGGCGCTGGCGGAGGGTTACGTCGTCCCCGACGGTGTTGAGGACGAGGTGGCGATGGAGCGTGTGGACGCGCTCGCCGCCGACGCCGCTGGGACGCTCGCTGAGGCCTTCGAGGAGTTCCTCTTCCCGGACCCTGTTGACGCCGCCGCTCCTCCCGCCTGAAGACAGCTGGGCGCTAGGCCCATTTTTGTTTTATGTGTCAGTGTGCTGGCCGTGCGGCCTTTGTAAATAAACAAGTTGTTTTTGCCATAAACATTTGTTGATGCGAAATGAAGTCTTTTGTTTATTGCGCTTTTTGTTTCTCCTTCTTCCTGAGTAGATTCAAGTTAGGGGAGTTCGATTTTCGCGGGTGGCCTGCTGGGTTGGAGGCGAGAGAGAAGGGCCGTATCCTCGCGGAGGCGTAGGCTATCTCTGGCTCGCGCGCTCCTTCTGCTAGGCTGCCTGCGCCCTGTTCGAATCGTTGCTCGGGGTCGAAGTAGAAAACAAACTTAGCGCGTGTGAGTTGTTTCGTTTTTGCGCGAAAATGGGACCATTTTGGGGGGGGGGGGGTGCCCCCCGTAGTAGCCCCCGAGGTTAACTTGGGTTTCAGAGGAAAGCCGAGTTGCCCTTGTCATTAGACTTATGGCGTTTACATAGTTGTCACCAACTGGGGCGTTGGTCATGTGATTTTTACAACAAAAATACTTGGAAATCCTAGCTAGGGGTAGAAGCGACGTAGCTGTTGGATGTTCCAAGCGTTGGTGAGCTCTTCACCGTCCTCGTTGGCCAGCTTGTACGTGCCCGGCTTGAGTACCTTCACCACGACGTAGGGTCCCTCCCATGGAGGCGATAGCTTGTGGCGTCCTCGGTTGTCTTGGCGTAGCCTTAGGACCAAGTCCCCTTCGCTAAAGTCTCGCCGGCGTATCTTGCGTGCTTGGTAGCGCCTGAGGGACTGTTGATACCTCGCGGAGTGCATCAAGGCCACGAGGCGTACCTCGTCCAGCTGGTCCAGCGAGTCCTCGCGGGCTCGCTGGTTGGCACCCTCGTCGTAGCCTTGAACCCTGGGCGATCCGTATTCTAGGTCCGTGGGGAGGACGACCTCCGCGCCATGGACTAGAAAAAACGGGGTGAACCCGGTGGCTCTGCTCGGGGTGGTCCTTAGGCTCCACATGACCGCTGGTAATTCTTGGAGCCATTTCCGACCAAATTTGCTTAGCTGGTCAAAAATCCTAGGCTTAAGGCCTTGTAGGATCATGCCGTTGGCACGCTCTACTTGGCCGTTGGTCTGCGGGTGTGCCACAGCTGCCCAATCCACACGGATGTGGAATTTGTCGCAGAACTCCAAGAATTTCCTGCCCGTGAACTGGGACCCGTTGTCGGTGATAATGGAGTTTGGCACTCCAAAGCGGTGGACGATGTCGGTGAAGAACGCCACCGCTTGCTCCGCCCTGAGATTTGTAATGGGGCGTACCTCCACCCACTTGGAGAACTTATCGATCGCGACCAGCAAGTGGGTGAAGCCCCCGGGCACCTTCCGCAGGGGCCCAACAATGTCCAGCCCCCACACAGCGAACGGCCATGTTATGGGGATGGTCTGCAGAACATGAGCGGGAAGGTTGGACTTGCGGGCGTAAAACTGGCACCCCTTGCAGGTGCATACGATTTCGCTGGCGTCCGCGACCGCGGTAGGCCAGTAAAAGCCTTGGCGGAACGCATTGCCAACGAGGGTACGAGGTGCTGCATGATGGCCGCAGATCCCGGCGTGGATGTCCCGCAGGAGCTCGCGCCCCTCGGGGATGGGCACGCACCGCTGCAAGATGCCGGAGGCGGCGCGCTTGTACAGCTCGCCGTCGACGAGGGCAAAGGATTTGGCCATCCTGGCGATGCGTCTAGCCGCGGCCCGGTCCGTGGGGAGTTCCCCTCGGGCCATCCAGGCCACATACTTGTCACGCCAGTCAGCCTTGACGGGGGCTGGCTCGATGTCCATCACGTCGGTCTCGTAGGAGCCATACTCCTCGAGGAGGGAGAGTACGTACGCCTCGTTCGAGGGGTCCTCATCCATGGGTTCCGCACCCGCTGGATTCGAGGGAGCCCCCGAGGGTTCTGCGTGGCTCGAGGGGTGAGGCTCGAGGGCGACCGAGGGTTGAGCGATATCGCGGGCAAAAACGTTCGGATGGACGGTGATCCGCCCGGACGCGATCTTGGCCAGCTCGTCCGCCTCCTCGTTGTATCGTCGGGGCACGTGATTGAGCTCGATGCCATAGAACTTGTCCTCGAGGGCTCGTACGGCCTTGCAGTAGGCCTCCATCTTATCGTCATGGCAGCTCGCGTTCTTCATGACTTGATCGATTACGAGCTGCGAGTCCCCCCGTACGTCGAGGCGCTTGACGCCTAACTCAATGGCGATTTTGAGGCCGCAGAGGAGGGCCTCATACTCAGCCATATTGTTAGACGCGGGGAAGTGGAGGTGCACCGTGTACCGTATGTGCTCCCCGAGGGGTGACACAAAGAGCAGGCCCGCGCCCGCCCCCCGTTTTCATCACCGAGCCGTCGAAGTACGCAGTCCGAGCCTCGCTTGGATGCGCGGCGGTGGCGGCTGCGTATCCGTCCATTCGGCCGACGAAATCCGCCGAGGATCCGAGACTTGATGGCCTTGCGCGGGGCGTAGGCAAGCGTCTCGCCCATCAGCTCCACGGACCACTTGGTGATCCTGCCCGCCGCGTCGGGATTGCGGATGATCTCCCCCAGCGGGAAGGAGGAGACCACCGTGACGGGGTGGGCCTCGAAGTAGTGGCGGAGCTTGCGCCGCGCGAGGACTACCGCATACAGCAGCTTCTGGACCTGAGGGTAGCGCGTCTCGGTGTCAGACAAGACCTCGCTGATGTAGTAGACCGGCCGTTGTACAGGCATGGCGTGCCCTTCCTCCGTGCGCTCCACCACGATCACTGCGCTGACCACCTGGGTGGTTGCGGCCACGTAGAGCTGCAAGGGCTCGTCGTCCTGGGGCGGCGTGAGGATCGGGGCATGCGTTAAGGACGCCTTCAGCTTGTCGAGCGCATCCTGGGCCTCGGCGGTCCAGGAGAAGCGCTCGTGCTTCTTGAGTAGGCGGTAAAGGGGCAGGCCCTTTTCGCCGAGCCGCGAGATGAAGCGGCTCAAGGCGGCAAGGCACCCCAGCACCTTTTGCACTCCTTTGAGGTCCCGGATCGGGCCCATTCGTTCGAGGGCCGCAACCTTCTCAGGGTTAGCCTCGATCCCCCATTGGGAGACAATGTATCCCAGGAGCATGCCTCGTGGCACTCCAAAGACACACTTTTCGGGGTTTAATTTGACCCCATTGGCCCGTAGGTAGCCGAACGCGATGCAAGGTCGCCAACCAGGTCGTCCGCCTTCCTGGTTTTCACGACGATGTCATCCACGTATGCCTCGACCGTCCGTCCGATGTGATCTCCGAAAACGTGCTGCATGCAGCGCTGGTATGTCGCACCCGCGTTTCGGAGGCCGAACGGCATCGTGACATAGCAGAACATCCCGAACGGCGTGATGAATGAAGTCGCGAGCTGGTCGGACTCCTTCGACTTTATTTGATGATACCCGGAGTAGGCATCAAGGAAGCAGAGCAGCTCACACCCAGCCGTTGAGTCAACAATTTGATCAATTCGTGGCAAAGGAAAGGGAACTTTAGGACATGCTTTATTAAGACTAGTGTAGTCTATACACATCCGCCACTTCCCGTTTTTTTTTCTTTACAAGTACAGGGTTTGCTAGCCACGTTGGGTGGAACACCTCCTTGATGAACCCGGCCTCGAGAAGCTTCCGCAACTCCGTTCCAATAGCCCGTCGCCGCTCCTCGTCGAAGCGGCGCAGCCGTTGTTGCACGGCGCGGGCGTGAGGCAGGATGTCAAGGGAGTGCTCGGCGACCTCCCTCGGGATGCCTGGCATATCCGAGGGGCTCCACGCGAAGATGTCGGCGTTGGCGCGGAGGAAGTCGACGAGCACCACTTCCTATTTGGGATCGAGGGTGGAGCTGACCCTTAACGCCTTGCCCTCGGGGGCAGAAGGTTCGAGGGGGACCTCCTTGGTCTGCTCTGCGGCCTCGAAGGTGCCGGTGTGCTTGGCGGTGGAGTCGAGGTCTTCGTTGACCATCTTCTCCAAGGTGGTTACCAGCGCTTCATCCAGCGCCAGTGCTTCTGCGTGCTCTACGCACTCGACGTCGCAGTCGAATGCGTGCTCGATGGACGACCCTACGGTGATGATGTCGTTCGGTCCTGGCATCTTCATCTTCAAGTAGGTGTAGTTGGGGACCGCCATGAATTTGGCGTAGCAGGGCCGCCCAAGTATGGCGTGGTAGGCGCCCTTGAACCCCACCACTTCGAAGGTGAGCGTTTCCTTGCGGAAATTCTTCGCGGTGCCGAACAAAACCGGCAGATCGATCTGCCCGAGGGGCTGGACCTGCTTGCCGGGCGCGACGCCATGGAACGGCTTCGTGCTGGGCTGCAGCTGGTCCAACCCGATCCCCAGCAAGCGCAGTGTATGCGCGTAGAGGATGTTGAGGCTGCTGCCTCCGTCCATCAAGACTTTCGAGAACCACACGTTCCCGATGATTGGGTCGACCACCCGGCGGGTTCGGCCGGGTTGGGGATGCGGTTCGGATGGTCTTCCCGGCTGAAGGTGATGGCGTCCTCCGACCAGTTGAGGAAGGAGGGAGGCGCCTTCTCCGCGGCGAGGACCTCGTGTCGCTCCCGCTTGCGCTGGCGGGTCGACATGTCGACCGTGGGTCCCCCAAAGATGAGGAACACATTCTCCACGGCGGGGAAGCCGCCGGCGTCACCATCTCCTCCGTCTTTCTTGGCCTCCGCTTCCTTCGTGGCGGCGCGGCCATAGAACTTCTTGAACATATCACACTGCTCAAGGGTGTGGTTCACTGGGGTCTTATGGTAAGGACATGGCTTTTTTAGCATGTCATCAAACACCCCCGGACCTCGAGGGGCCGGTCGAGGGCCTTGTCGAGCCGGGTCAACCGCAAGAGCCTCGGCATCACCGCCGTCGCGCCCCTGCTCGCGCGCCTCGCGGCGCGGCTTCTTTCCCTTCTTGCCCCGCTTGTCCTTCCAGTGGGGCTCCCTGAACTTGCTGCCCTCTGCGGGCGCATCATCCGACCGCTTGCCCTTCTTGCCGTCGAAGATCGCCCCCACGGCCTCCTCTCCTGAGGCGAAGCTGGTGGCAATGTCGAACAGCTCGTTGGAGTCTGCGGGCGGGCTGCGCCCCAGCTCTCGCACGAGGTCCCGGCACGTGGTGCCCTCGAAGAAGGCATGCACGATCTCGGATTGCGCCACGCTGGGGAGCTCTGTACAGCGCTTGGAGAAGCGCCGTATGAAGTCCCGCAGCGACTCGCGGGCCTCGGGTGCGGGAGCGCGGGTCCCGGGGAATTTCCGGGCGCACGTACGTGCCCTGGAAGTTACCCACGAACGTGCGGACCAGGTCGTCCCAGTTGTGGATCTGGCTGGCGGGCAGGTGCTCGAGCCACGTCCGGGCCGCATCGCCGAGGTGCAGGGGCAAGTAGCGGATGATGACCTCGTCGCTGGTGGCCCCACCCAGCTGGCACGCCAGACGGTAGTCGTTGAGCCACACGCGGGGATCCGTCTCCCCGTTGTACTTGACGATGGTCGAGGGTTGGCGGAAGCGTTGGGGGAAGGCCGCCGCACGGATCTCCCGGCTGAACACACGGGTCCCCGGGGGCTCCGGCGTCGGAGAGCGGTCTTCGTCGCTATCGTAGCATCCACCCCGTCGAGGGTGGTATCCCACCGCTGCTCGCGCGTCCGCCTTGCTCGTGCGCCTGGCGTTGATGACGTTGCGGGCGTCACCGGTCCGGCGTCTGCGCGTGTCAAGGAGCCGCTCCTTGGCCGGCGCGCGTCCCGGGTTGGCGGGACGCCCCGCGGCTTCGCTGCGTGGACCGAGGGTTCGCCCCCCTGAGCAGCCCCGTCTCCTCGCGCATCCCCCTGCTGGCGGATACGTGAGGCTGAGCTTTCGGCCTGCTGGACGGCCGCTTGCTCGATGAGAGCCTGCACCTCGCGTTGCAGGTTCCGCGCCTCAGGGGTCGAGGGTGCCGGCATAGCCCGCAGCAGCGTCGCGGCGGCAACGAGCTTCTGACTTGCCCGTGGGGGCGCGTCAGGGGGTTGTCGGCGCCCCGATGCGGTCGCGGGCCTCGTCCGCCCGCCGCTCCCGCGCGCGTTCGCCGCGCGCGGAGGCTTCCCCTGCCATTGAGGCACGGAGCGGCCCGCACCGTCCCGGTACTCCTCCTCCGGCCTAGCCTTGAGCTCGCGGGCCTGGGCCAGCTGCGCATCGGCTCGGCCCCAGCAGGAGTGCATGGCCCCACGGCCAGGCGCGGAGCGATCCCTGGAGCAGGCGTGATCTCCCCGTCTCCAGCGCCCACAGCGCCGGTGGCGTTGGCTGGGTCGTTGGCAACGACGACGTAGCATTCCCGCGCGGGGTCATAGCTCCCGGTGCTGGAGTCGTCGGAGCAGCGGAACCAGTAGTCCATAGCATCAAGGAAACGCTGGAACATGACTGGGTCCGGCACGCCAGAGAAGTCCCACTCCGCGTACCCGTGGAGGTTAGCGGGTGGCGGCGCGTCAAGGGAACCCAGGGACGACTCGTCATCGGCTGAGGCGCTGGGATCCCTGGCGACGAAGACGTGACGGCCAGGGGGAACCCTGCGCATCGTGGTGTTGACATTGGCGTTGTAGGCCGTCGTGGCACCACGCAGCCCAATGGGAAAGCACGGTCCGGAGACCGTGCGCTGTCCCGTTGGGGTGGTGGTCGCCGTGATGACGGGCGCGCCGTGCTGAGAGGCGGTGCGCTCGGCTGCCCGTCGCTCGGACCGTGCCCGGCGCGAACGTTGACCGGAGCGGCGGCGGCGGCGTGGCGTCGACGGGCCCACGCATCGCGCGCTGCGGGCGTCCGCGCCGTGGTGGTGCGCGCGGCGGGGGCGGAGCGGGCTCAGCCTGGCGCCGCGCGCGGAGCTCCTCACGGTTGGTGAGGCGCATGAGGTAGCCGTTCCCCGTGGCCTGAAAGTTCAAGCCCCCAAACCGGATTTCGAACCCGGCGGGGAGGGGGTCCGAGCTGCCAATGCAGTAGCGCGAACTGCGGTACTCAGTGCGGATCACCATGGAGGGAGTTGACGGATTGACCTTAGGCGCTCGATTGCCCCACGGTGGGCGCCAACTGTCGGTGCGGAATGTGGTCCCGACACTAACCAGTAATAAGCGCCGTGGTCTATCCCTCGATGGTCGATGCTAAGCAATGAGAGACACAGAGTTTATCCTGGTTCCGGCCGGTGGGCCGTACGTCCAGCAGTGGTGTGCTCAAGGCACTGTATTGCTCAGCACCGGGGGTACCTGTAGTGGGGCTGCTACAAGCAAGGTGGGAGAGGAAGTGCGGCTTCCAAGTCCCTGGTGTAGTGGCTGGGGGTGTTGTGTTGTGTTGTGTTGTGTTGTGTCGAGTTTCTGTGTTCTGTCCCCTGCGGCAAGGGGGTTCATCCTCCTTTTATAGACCAAGGAGAGAGCGAACCACACGCGCGTCGCGCTATTCTGCTACGTGAGGGAGCGTGATGTGCTATGCTGTAGAGTAGGCGGCCGCCCGGACGATCCTTGTAGCGATCCGGCCATCATGGCGTATCCCGTGCCCGAACAGTGGCGGCCTCGAGGGTAAAAGAGCAGCGGACGGCTGTGATGTCTTCAGATGGGCTCGAGGGAGCTGCTGACGTCGGTCCGTACGGAGCACAGCGGCAGGTAAGGCGGCGTCCCGTTCCCGCACGCTCCACGCGTCTTTGAGTTGTTGCCACGGCGCACGGCGCGCGCGCCGTACGCGCGCGGGGGCGGCGGCCATGCGGTAACGGTGGTGGGGATGGCGTCCCACCGGCCTAGCGCCTCCACCTAACCCTGTAAGGTCACAAGAAAGCAAATCGAGGGTGCAGCCGGCCCCCCTTCGAGGGCTCGGCGCGTTAGCCGTACCGGAGTAGGCGGCGCGGCGTCACGGGACTGGCACCGGCCACACCGCTCAGTTCCCCCCACAGTGGCGGGGATGGGATCCCTCTCCCCGGGGAGTTGGTGCGGCGGCAGCCGGGGCGCGAGCCCCGGCGCATGATGGCGCCGCCCCGCCGTTGTCGGGGCATTAAATGCCCGTGCACGGGAGCGAGCGCACGCGTGCGGGGCGCCCTCGAGCGAGGCGGACCCTCGAGCGAGGCGCGAGCCCGCTCGAGGGGGGAGCGGGCCCTCGAGCGAGGCGGAGCCTGCTCGAGGGAAGCGCACCCCCTCGAACGGGACGGAGCCTACCCGAGGGAGGCGCGCATCCTCGAGCGAGGCGGAGCCTGCTCGAGGGGATCTTCGAGTGGGCCGCCTTGGTGGGCCGTGTCCTGCATGTTAGGCGAGGCGTGTTTGGCTTTGTTGCGGGTTTTAATCGGGGGTTTCCCAGTTGTTAAAGGGGACCTCTAGGGTTGTCCCCGACAACAAGGGTTAGAGTTATCAACCACCTGTGGGTGCACATCAGCGACGTCAACATTGTTGCTGGACAAGGACCTAGTTGCTGATCATTGGGTCCCCCAAAAGCAACTGCCGACTCCTTTTGTGTAAAAAGTGTTGGTTCCGCAGCTTCCAAATCAATGAAGTCAATATCAAATTCAGACGGCAATTGGTTCAAGTCCATTTTTCGCACCCTGACAAAAAAACCCAACCAACATAAGTCAGTTAGACAGCCAAGGAAATAAGAACGCGGAGGCATGTTTGCATAATAGTCTAGCCAACTATGTGGTTGTGTTCATAGATATATGTTCATTACCCCTTTCAGGTTAGTTAAACAGCCAAAAGAACAAAAACCATTCAAATATTTTTTTGACAGCCCACACATAGGAAACTATACTGATCTAGAAAACCACACAGATCCAACCCAAAATAAATTGCGATGTTTTAACTACTGATGTTTTACGACAGTTTCTCGCAGCAGTTTTTGTGTACTAATCTGGACAATTTATGGGTTTTTCTTTGTAACAAACTAGATTATGCACACTAACTTTTTTCCCCTGCTTTTTTTTTGTGTTTTTTGCTGCAGTTTTTGGAGAAAGGGGGGAACTACATGATGGCGCTGGAGAGAAAAGTCTTGGACATATGAAGCTGATGTACATAGACAAAGCAGTAGTCAAGTTTAACAATTCCCAACCATGGCAGGCAAACCAAAAAAAATCAAATTGTGCGCGACGCATGTATGCACCAGGTTCTTCAACCAAATCTCAACATTGTTCTTGGCGGCAAAAAAAGCAAGCTACAACATGTTGATTTCGTTTTACACCTGGATGGCCGTCCCCTTTTTTCGGGTCCTTTTTTCTCGTCTGCGTGGTGAAAATCGAACCAAGGAAATCTCTGGATATGTTGTCAAACTGATTTAAGAGTTGCTCGATCGTACCTGGAATGTTGATTTTCTACACGCCTTGTTCTTTGATTTTTCTGCTCCTATTTTTTGGTCTCCTGGGGGAATTTTTGAGATCGCAAATCCTGTGTATTTGGCGACACCTGGTTTTTGCGCCGCCACCCAGCGACGCGAAATAACCCTAGGGTTACGATGGCGCGCGGGGGGCGCTGTGTGTTTTGCCGCCAAAAAACGGGGGAGGGACCAGTGCCAAATAATAGCGCGGGGAGGGGGGAGGCGCGTAGGGCGGGAGCACACACGAGTCCGTGCTATTTTTGGGAAGGAAGACACCAGGAAAAGCAAACCAAGGGGGGAAAGTACAGCCGGCTGCAACACAACCTAAAATACAGCCGACTGTACAATAGCTGTGTCCTAAGTATATACACGTATAGAGCATACCATAACTATCACGTGACAAGTAGAACAAGCTAGTGAGCCTTCGCATGCACCTACAGTAGCAAAAAAATATCAAGGTTATTAACTATGGCTAAAAATCTATTGATACAACATAAAAAAGACTGATCGAAAAAAGACTATCACATGACAAGTAGAACAAGCCAGTGAGCCTTCACATGCACCTACAGTAGCAAAAAATATCAAGGTTATTAACTATGGCTAAAATCTATTGATAGAACATACAAAAGACTGATTGAAATGCTTGCCGCATTCATGGAAAACAATAAAATCGTGGAGAAGATAATGAACTAGATATTGATGGGGAACCAGGTGATCGAGCATAACTAGTTCTTTTATGAGTAATATAAAGAACTCCATGTTCTTATCAGCAATCATCATCTTATATGAGCAAGTATTAACTTACTAAAAGCACTAACAGAAATCACATGGGAGGGAAAATTGCAAATTTCCAAATATGAGCTTGTACCTTCAAGCTCTATGTCATTTTCATGAGCAGCCTCTAACATGGACATTCCAATCGGCACACTGATTGTCTTTTCAGAGCCATCCTTGTTGACAAATGTCACAGATATTCTGTGAAGTTTAGAGAAAAAATTGCTCATCACCTCATCATTGGATCACCTCCTACCCAAAATAATTGCTGAAAGCTTAATATTGTGCACACACACGCACACAAACACAAAGATGTGGAGGGAGTAGCTCATAAGAATTTCATGTTACAGAAGGATGTGGACTAAGGCACTAACCCATTACCTGATTCCAAAATACAAACATTACTATGTGCTCTAATTTCATATACATGAAGGATGAAAATAGAGAGATAAATGCACTTACTTTTCCTGATTGCTTTCATCCTGATCACCACTTGTTGCAGTAGAAAATAGGACATTACTCTAAAAACAAAAATACAAACAATGAGTACACAACCTGAGACAAGTCATCAGTGGCTCAGTGCTGCAGGTATAAAAAGCTAGTTGTTAGCAGTTCTCTAAAAAGGGCTAATAAAAAGAGTAAAAGGAATATAAATATTTTTGCAAAAAAAAACCATTTCAGAATGGCCAATGTACAGATAGGTAGTCGAATAAAATCCAAATCAATAAAACCATATGTACAGGCCAAAATAGTGTCAGTGAATTGCATAAATGAACAACTACTTACATCTTCACTAAGAGCAGAAACAGGAGGGGGGGATTCATTGAAATTTGATTTTTCAGCAGCAACCATTCTTTAATTCTTACCATTGATTTTACTGTAGGAGTAACCAAAGGGGTTGAATGCCGGCTGACATGACCTTGATATAAACTGCCTCCACTGCTAAGTAAGCACTGCTAAGTAAGTTTCCCGCCATACACAAAAGGTACAATCAATAACAAATGAGGCAGCACAGAGCCAGCACTTTTCTACAGTAGCAATACATAAACCCAGGAGTATTGAAAAGCCAAAATACAAGAAACATGAGTCTCAACTACAAGATTAACTTTGACGACCATTCGACCAATAACAACTATTCCAGTAATAGTGTAAAGGAGCCAGAGGAGAACTGACGACAACAACCAGCTCTCGTCTCGGTACTAGCCTCGCGCACGAGCCGCGTCCCGACTCCCGAGCCGGGAGATCCTGGAGAACATCGCGGCAGCCGGCCCTGCTCCCTCTGAACCCTAGAACAGCTCGCGAGACAACGAATCAGCGCAACAGCCACCTCGCGACGGGCGAGCAAAAACAGCAAGGGCTCAGTTAGGATTAGGCGTCGTCACAGACCGAGGTGAGCTCAGGGCGAAGCTGAGGGGCCGAACCGTCCAGGTGCGCCCGCCGCCGGTCGCCGGGGCCAGGGCCTCCTTTCCACGACGGCGAGAAGGGGAATATTTAACTTTTTTTACCATTACAGTGGGTGGCGCCTCTGCAAATAGCATCTTCCCGGATGCTGGTACATTTTTAGCACAAGAGAGAGAAAATGCATACAAATTTGCCATTTTTGTTCGCGTAGCACGCCAGCTCCGCAGTTCAGCTCGGATCCAAGTCAGCAAAACATGTGAAATGACCAAGCTGCCCCTCTCTTTCCTCCATCCACTCACTTTCCTCCCTTCTACCATCACTGAAGTGTGGGACCCATAGGTCATAATCATCTTCAACCTCCGTCTCACCAACACCGCGCGGCTCAACCACATGTAGCAGCGCCATGCATGAAGGGAAACGAGGTGGCTATGCTAGCGCAAAACAAAATTTTCCCCGCAAAACAGGAACTGCTGCTGTCAGAGATCACGGGATTACCACTAGACGCGTAGATGCAGCGGAACCGTCTCGATGTAGACGAACGTGTCGAGGGTAGCAGGCAGTGCAGTTGCTCACGTCCTTCTTGACTTGCACGTGCGGCTCGTCCGATCCAAGTGCTCCACATGTAGCACCTCCAAGGTATCCACACGTACGGAGAAGGAAGCGACGCACGCCGGACTGCTAGGTCCGCGAGTGCGACGAGGAGGGAGCGTTGGCAGCGCGGCTGCTACTTGAGAAAGTTGTGTCTTTTCAGGAGGGGTGTGGTCCATATTTATTGGGAGGAAAACTCCCCACACCATCGTCCATTAGCAATACGGGACTAATAGATGGTGTACCCCTTCCAATACTGATGGGCTTTACAACATTTGTGGCCCATTAGGACTTTTACACCATAATGGATCAAATCCATCTGAGCCCACTAGTGGATCAAATCCAGTTGGCTCTAGGGCATATTTCCAACAATCTCCCACTTGCACAAGAGTCAACTATGCAAGTATATTCATCCTCATTCGGCTTCCAACCCCTTAAGTGTGTGACCCTATAGGTTCAGGTACACATAGACTTGACCCGAGTACATTACTCGATCAATAGTTGATAGCGGCCTCTAGCAAGACGTGTCAACTCCTATGCATACGTAAAGATCTTATCAGACAAACCATTACAGCAATTCATTCATGTTATTCCCTTTGCCTCACGATATTTGGTCTAGCTCCAAGCTGACCTCTCTTTCTCGACATTGTGATTCGGATCATCAAAAGGGGGTTAACCCTTAACCCAGCACGGCCATGCATTTCTTGATCCGATCACTCGAGGGGCCCAGAGATATCTCTCTCAAGTAGAGTGCCAAATTCTATCTTGATTGATCATGCCTCACAGCATGCTTCCTGACAAACCCGAAAGCCATCTTTATGACTACCCAGTTACGGAGTAGCGGTTGATGGCCCCTAAGTAGGTCAATTCACATCTTGAGTACATGCGACAATCTCAAGTCTAAGGACATAGCGTATACGTTGTGTAAACAGAGAACAAGGTCTCAAATTGGGTCAGTCCAGCCCCATGTCATACATGTGCCAACATTATTAGTTATACATCTCCATGTTCATGACTTGTGAAACATAGTCATCAACTAATTCATGTGCTAGTCATTAACGCATACTAGGGACAACTTTTGAATAACCATATAAGTAAAAGAGTTTCACAAACAATTCACATAATTGCCAATCAAATACAAGTCGCCTTTCATGGATATTCAATAAAAGAACCAAGTGACATGGATATAATGAAATATAATCATCTCTATGATTCCTTACAGGACATATTTCTAACATTCTTCCACTTGCACTTGAGCTAATCTAGAATATATCTAATACCCATAGCTCTCATGTGCGCCTCATGCTTAGGCTGTGGAAGGGGTTTTGTCAAAGGATCTGCAACATTCAAATCGTGTGTACTTTGCATATCTTGATATCACCTCGTCTAACGATCTCTCGTATCAGATGAAATTTCCGCAGTACATGTTTATTCTTTTGGTGGTTCCTTGGCTCCTTTGCTTGTTCAATAGCACCATTGTTGTCACAATAAAGATCTAATGGGCTAGAGACACTCGGAAACACACCAAGTTCAGAAAGGAACTTCCTTATCCAAACACCCTCCTTTGCAGCTTCCGAAGCCGCGATGTACTCGGCTTCTGTTGTAGAATCAGTCATTGTCTCCTGCTTGGAACTCTTCCAGCTCACAGCTCCACCATTTATCGTAAATACGTATCCTGATTGGGACTTTGAATCGTCTTGGTCAGTTTGGAAACTAGCATCGGTGTAACCCGTTACAACGAGCTCCTCCTCGCCACCATAGACTAGGAACATGCCTTTAGTCCTTCTTAAGTACTTAAAAACATTTTTAACCGCTGTCCAGTGACCCTCACCTGGATCAGATTGGTATCTGCTTGTAACACTGTGTGCATACGAAATATCTGACGTGTACATATCATTGCATACATAATAGATCCGATGGCCGAAGCATACGATATTCTACTTATGCATTCCCGCTCATCAGTTGTCGAAGGACAATGAGTCTTGCTAAGATGTATGCCATGTGACATAGGCAAGAACCCTTTCTTCGCCTCTTCCATGTTGAACCTTTTTAACACTTTATCAATATAAGTGTCTTGGCTTAATCCTATAAGCCTTTTTGATCTATCTCTATAGATTTTGATGCCCAAAATGTATGCCGCCTCACCTAAGTCCTTCATTGAAAAACTATTTTTTAATGAGGTCTTAGCGGCCTCAAGCATAGGAATGTCATTTCCAATCGGTAATATGTCATCCACATATAAGATTAGAAATACTACGGAGCTCCCACTTGCCTTCTTGTAAACGCAAGGCTCTTCTTCACTACGAATGAAGCCAAACCCTTTGACCACTTCATCAAAGCGAAGGTTCCAACTCCGAGATGCTTGCTTCAATCCATAAATGGATTTTTGAAGTTTGCACACCTTTCCAGCATTGGTTGGATCAACAAATCCCTCGGGTTGTGTCATATACACATCCTCAGTCAGATTTCCATTTAGGAAAGCTGTTTTGACATCCATCAGCCATATCTCATAATCGAAATATGCAGCTATAGCTAGAATGATCTGAATAGATTTAAGCATCGCTACGGGTGATAATGTCTCATCGTAGTCAACTCCTTGAACTTGTCGAAAACCTTTTGCAACAAGTCGAGCTTCATGGATGTGAACATTTCCATCCATGTCCCTCTTCTTCTTATAGATCCATTTGCACTCTATGGGTTTAACACCATCTGGCGGGTCAACCAAGTTCCAAACTTGATTGTCATATCCATGGAATCTATTTCGGATCTCATGGCACTTTGCCATTTCTCGGAATCTGGGTCCATCATTGCTTCCGCATATGTCATAGGTTCATCATTGTATAACAACAATATGTCGCGCTCTCCCGCAATCATGAGATTGAGCTTATCAGTTGCGCGACATGCCCTTTCGGACCTTCGTGGTTGTGGTGGTGCTTCTCTTGCCACGGGCATATCAACTCGTTCAGCTACATTAGCATCAATTGTGAAATCTTGCCCAAGCGGCTCATCTTGAACTTCTTCAAGATACACCTTCTGTCTACATTTTTCTCTTTTAAGAAACTCTTTCTCTAAGAAAACGTCGTTCCGAGCGACAAACACTTTGCCTTCTGACCGGTTGTAGAAATAATATCCCAAGGTTTCCTTTGGATATCCCACGAATATGCACTTGTCCGATTTAGGTGTTAATTTATCTGATTGAAGTTTCTTCACATAAACCTCACAACCCTAAATTTTTAGAAAAGACAAACTGGGAGTCTTACCAGTCCACATCTCATATGGTGTCTTAACTACAGACTTAGAAGGTACCCTATTTAAAGTGAAAGCTGCGGTTTCTAGAGCATAACCCCAAAATGATAATGGTAGGTCCGACTGGCTCATCATTGATCGGACCATGTCCAACAAGGTTCGATTACGTCGCTCGGATACACCGTTTCTTTGAGGTGTTCCAGGTGGCGTAAGTTGTGGAACAATTCCGCAACTCTTTAGATGACTGCTAAACTCATGGCTCAAATACTCACCTCCACGATCAGAACACAAGGTCTTGATTTTCTTGCCACGTTGATTTTCTACTTCACTCTGAAATTCTTTGAACTTTTCAAAAGTTTCAGACTTGTGCTTCATTAAATAGACATAACCATATCTACTTAAATCATCAGTGAACGTTATGAAGTATTGGTATCCACCTCTAGCTGTCGTACTCATTGGTCCGCACACATCCGTATGTATGAGTTCCAGTAAGTCTGAGGCTCTCTCAGGAAAACCTGAGAAGGGCATCTTGATCATCTTGCCTATCAAACAAGCTTCACATGTCTCGTAGGATTCAAAATCAAACGAAATTAAAAGTCTATCGTTATGGAGCTTCTTCATGCGCTTTTCACTGATGTGACCCAAATGACAATGCCATATGTAGGTAGGACATAAATCATTAGGTCGAGACCTTTTAGCACTTATGTTACAGATAGGTGAATCATCAAGATTTAAAACAAACAAGCCATTCACAATGGATGCACAAGCCACAAACATATTATCCTTAAAGATCACACAACCATTGTTTTCACTCACAAATGAATAACCATCCTTCATCAAACATGAAGGGGATAAAATGTTTCAACTCAAACTAGGAACAAACTAACAATTATTCATTTCCAATATAAATCCTGACGGGAGGTGTAGTTGCATCGTTCCGACGCTCAATGCAGCAACTCTTGCATTATTGCCTACGCGGAAATCAACTTCTCCTCGTTCCACGCTTCTACTTCTTATCATTCCTTGCATCGAGTTGCAAATATAAGCAATCGATCCGGTATCAAATACCCAAGAATTAGTATAAGAATCAGCGAGGAAAATATCTGTAACATAAACATTAAGTGTACCTAAAGTGGAAGTACCCTTACTTCCCTTGCTTTTCATATAAGCTAAGTACAACTTACAATTTCTTTTCCAGTGACCGATTTTCTTACAATGAAAACATTCAGCATTGGCAGCTGGACTAGCCTTGGGCTCCTGGTTTGGCATTGGGATCTTATCCTTGGCCTTACCTTTCTTCTTCCAAGAATTGCTCTTCCTTTTAAAGATCGGCTTGTTTTGGTCGCTATCACATGACTACTGCCCGTGCTTTTCTTAACGTTATCATCTATTGGTAAGGGGGTGCCTAGAACTCCTTCCCTTTTCCCAGCTCTGAGAATAATTCTCAAATTACGAATCCAATTCGTAAAGTTTGTTCCAGTCAACTTGTCCTTCTCAAGGATCGAATGCAAGGTAAACGATGTGGTGTTGCTAGGTGCCATTAATCTACAACAGAATAATAAATGCAAAACACTAAGACAATATATCCATGACAGAGTAAAATAAAAGAATTTACTCCCACTAAAATCAATATCCCCACATTGATACTTAGTGATTTAGAATCCACAACTAACAAGTCTACTAGTGAGCTTTTGCGTCACCGCTAGTAAACAAGGTAGATCGGTAAGCAACTCTTTGCTAATCATATCACATATGACTTCTGTTGTTGGTGACATCTCTATGTCTAGGCTCCCAACCTTTATGCCCCAAAATCCTTAATCGTTAAGATGACTTTGATAAGCAAACCAACACTTATGCGTGTAAGTATCCGATACAAACCCGTCTAGTCAAGGAAAACTAGTGGCACCCTAATTTCATAGACCCACCACTAATTGTACGAGACGTGGGACGGTGGCAAGTGTTGGGAGGGCATGTTAACTTAAAATTCCAAAGGGATCGTTCTACTCGTAACATCACACGCAACAAAATAACATTGTCGCATGTAAAAGTAGAACGGTAAGAACGACATTCACACAGTTGTAACACGGTATGGCCTATTGTCACATGGTGATATCCATCTCCATTGACATGTACATCATGTTGATCTCCATCTCCATGATCTGTATGTGTCATCCTCCATGTGATGAGTCCTCCAAGAACTATCTAACGCGTGCTAGTAATGAAAGTTACACAATCGCGTATTAGATCATCACAAATTGGTACGCAGACCATTACATTAATTTTGACAATACACATGGCTCCAGCCGTATTGCCGTACACGTGACATGCAGGTCACGAATAAATTACACACATGCATCACATACACATATAGGCCATACCGATTACAAAACCTGCAAAACAGATTATCGCAATTCCGATATCCAGACTTAAAACGCCTGAAAACCCATCTTGCAAGCTGAATTTCGCAAAAATAATTTCGCCACGACCAGCAAAGCTGGTTTATCACATGTGTAAAATTTTCTGTAGATCAATTTTCGTATAGAAAACGTCTTCATCCGAGTTAACCACGAAAAGTTATGACTGTTTTACCGAACAGTATGTTTTCTGGTTTTTCCCGGACCGGTAGAGATCCAATCTGCCACCGCCACACATCCCATGCGCCTGGCACTTGACCTAGCTTCGATTCGACCAATCCAATCGATCTCCTTCTCGTTGTGACTGGGTTTACGTGTATCACTTAACTCCGATGGCGGAATTCCGACCGGTAGGAGTAATTCGTTACACGACCATCACGTCAAGAACACGAAGCCGATCAAAACTTTGATCTACATCTGCATATCTCCATATGGACACATCCCGAATCTAAAACTTAGCAGCTACGGCTCTGGTACCACTGAAGGGAAACGGGGTGGCTACGCTAGCGCAAAACAAAATTTTTCCCGCAAAACAGGAACTGCTGTTGTCAGAGATCACGGGATTACCACTAGACGCGCAGATGCAGCGGAACCGTCTCGATGTAGACGAACGCGTCGAGGGTAGCAGGCAGTGCAGTTGCTCACGTCCTTCTTGACTTGCACGTGCGGCTGGTCCGATCCAAGTGCTCCAGATGTAGCACCTCCAAGGTATCCACACCAGAGGTCATTTGCTACTCGATGTGGGGACGGATCCAACGTGGATGGATGAGTTGGCGTGTCACATGAGCAAATGTGGTATATTTGTAGTACCTTTCTTTGATCCGTGCTAAAAATGTAGCGTCATCTGGGAAGATGCTATCTGGAGAGGCGCCACCCACTGTAATGGTAAAAAGTTAAATATCCCGTGAGAAGGAGGGCCAAGCCAAGACGACGAGTCGGCGGCTCGGCGCTGCCGCGCCGTGGTCCGCGTCTCGCGAATGAAGGAGATCAGGAGACACGCCCACCGCTGAATTTTTTTATATATTTAATTTGTCATGATTTTCGAAAAATAAATGGTCGAATCAAAATTTTCGTGCGAAAATTTTGATTTAACCATTTATTTTTCGAAAACCATTCATGCCGCCGTGGGGCACGGTGTTAGAGGAAACGCCAACTATCGTCAGTACTGCCCGGTGGGGCTAGGTTCCTGACACCGCGGCCCACGACCACGGCGTCAGGACCCTGGCGCCGTGGGCCGCGGCGGTAGCGGTAGCGCCGGCCTATATAAGGGGCCGAGCCCCTGCCGCCGGCCCATCACTCCTCCGTCCAAACCTTCGGCTTTCAACCCTTCGACCACTTCTGAGGTATGTTTCTAAATTTAGTCCAGTTTAATTAGTTAGCTAGTTTAGTTAACTTAGATTAGTTAGTTAGTTTAGTTAAATTAGTTTAGCTCAGACATTTATTTTAGTTCACCTAGTTTAGTTAAATTTAGTTTAGTTAACTTTGGTATGTTTAAATTCACATAATTCGTTTAAATTTGTTTTAAACTTCGCAATAATTGACATAATTTGATTAAATACTATAAAATTCGTAGTAAATTATTTAAATTCTCATAATTCGTTTAAATTTGTTTTAGGCTTATAAGAAATAGTTATAATTAACATAATTTGATTAAATTTCTATAAAATACGTATAAATTTATTTAAATCCACTTAATTTGTTTAAATTTGTTTTAAACTTCTAGGTAAATAGTTATATTGACATAATTTGATTAAATTGCTGTAAAATTCATAAAAATTATTTAAATCCATATAATTCATTTAAATTTGTTTTAAACTTCTAGGAAATTGTTATAATTAACATAATTTGATTAAATTGCTATAAAATTCGTAGAAAATTATTTAAATTATCATAATTCGTTTAAATTTGTCTTAAACTTCTAGGAAATTGTTATAATTGACATAATTTAATTAAATTGCTATAAAAATCACAAAAAATCATTTAAATTCACATAATTCGTTTAAATTTGTTTTGAATTTTTAGGAAAACAGTTATAATTGACATAATTTGATTAAATTACTATAAAATTCATAGCAATTATTTAAATTCAAATAAATCGTTTAAATTTGTTTTAAATTTTTAGGAAATGGTTATAATTGACACAATTTGATTAAATTGCTATAAAATTCGAAGAAAATTATTTAAATTCACATAATTTGTTTAAATTTGTTTTAAACTTCTAGGAAAATAGTTATAATTGACGTAATTTGATTAAATTGCTATAGAATTCGTAGAAAATTTTTTAAAATCACATAATTCATTTAAATTTGTTTTAAACTTCTAGGAAAATTAGTATAATTGGAAAAATTGATTAAATTATGTTTTCTGCAGTTATGGCTGCACAGATGGAGTACGTACGGTCGGAGTTGTTCGATGAGGCGGTGGACCGGCACCACCACTCGTACGTGTCGGCTGTTCTCGACCGTCCGCTCGGCGCGATACATTGCCGGACGACCCGCACGTTGCTGCTGATACACCCGCGGTGGATTACGAAGTACGTAATTCATATTTATTATTTATTCCCCTTTCTTTACAATATTAATTGTGTTGATTAAATTAATATTTTTTCAGGCTACCAGGACTTCTCCCAGTTGCGCGGTTGGTCGAGGGGGGTAGGATACGAGCTGAGGTTCCCCGGGCGGAGCGGCTGACGCGGTTCAACTACGACGCCCCGCTGATCGGCGCGTTCATGGACTGGTGGCGACCAGAGACGCACACGTTTCACTTCCCCGTCGGCGAGATGACTCTCAGTCTGGAGGACGCCGCGATGTTGGCAGGACTGTTGTGTGCTGGCGAGGCGATGGGGCCGATCGACACCCCGTGACATGGCAGGATGACTTTCTTGCTCGGTTCGCGAATGTTCCTCAGAACAATCGCGCACCGGCGTCGTACCTCCCCTTCGTCGACACCCACAGGCCCACCTGGACTTGGATCCCACAGTTCAGCATTCGTGATTCTAACTCTTATTTTCAACGTTTGTATGCATTTTAAACGAATGTGATGACGAACCTTTGTGTGTGTGGAGGCTGACTACATGGCGGACGATGCGGACGACCAGACGTCAGACAGGTTTTTGGAGGTCTACCTGCTCTGGCTGTTCGGATGGGTGTTGTTCTGCGAGTCAGCGGGAGACTCCATGTCGCGGTGCATGATCCCCTGGGCTCAAAGGATCGCCCGACGCACCACTTGAGCAGACGCCCTAGATCGACCGCGGGCGGCGTGCTCGCGCCTACCTACGGGGGGGGCGTGTTCGGCGGCCGACGAGGCCGGCGAGTAGGGAGGCGATCCTCCTGGGGTGCCCTCTCCTGCTCCAGATGTGGATCCACGAGCGGTTCGACATCGGTCGGCCCAAGACGGACCTCTCGGAGTACGAGCCGGCGGCCGATGCCACCGACCCAGCAGACCTCCCCACCATGGGTTCTCTGTGGTGTCTCCGGAAGGTAATGACCTCCCTTTACGTGATTCTTCGCGTTATGACTTCTGTAGTTCCATTCACTTAACTTTTCTCATTCTTTGCAGGACGTTTGGGCTGGGGAGCAGCCGAAGAAGGCCTATAGGGACTTTGTTGGTCAGATCGACCGGATGGTCGATGCCTAGGTCCGGTGGACGTCGTACG
This sequence comes from Cenchrus americanus, assembly GCA_947561735.1. Lineage (NCBI taxonomy): Eukaryota > Viridiplantae > Streptophyta > Magnoliopsida > Poales > Poaceae > Cenchrus > Cenchrus americanus. The sequence goes on from OX387240.1 coordinate 98,042,873, forward strand.
CTCCTGCCATGGTCGCTGCTCGCGTATTCATTTAAATTTGTTTTAAACTTCTAGGAAAATTAGTATAATTGGAAAAATTGATTAAATTATGTTTTCTGCAGTTATGGCTGCACAGATGGAGTACGTACGGTCGGAGTTGTTCGATGAGGCGGTGGACCGGCACCACCACTCGTACGTGTCGGCTGTTCTCGACCGCCGCTCGGCGCGATACATTGCCGGACGACCCGCACGTTGCTGCTGATACACCCGCGGTGGATTACGAAGTACGTAATTCATATTTATTATTTATTCCCCTTTCTTTACAATATTAATTGTGTTAATTAAATTAATATTTTTTCAGGCTACCAGGACTTCTCCCAGTTGCGCGGTTGGTCGAGGGGGGTAGGATACGAGCTGAGGTTCCCCGGGCGGAGCGGCTGACGCGGTTCAACTACGACGCCCCGCTGATCGGCGCGTTCATGGACTGGTGGCGACTAGAGACGCACACGTTTCACTTCCCCGTCGGCGAGATGACTCTCATTCTGGAGGACGCCGCGATGTTGGGAGGACTGTTGTGTGCTGGCGAGGCGATGGGGCCGATCGACACCCCGTGACATGGCAGGATGACTTTCTTGCTCGGTTCGCGAATGTTCCTCAGAACGATCGCGCACCGGCGTCGTACCTCCCCTTCGTCGACACCCACAAGCCCACCTGGACTTGGATCCCGCAGTTCAGCGTTCGTGATTCTAACTCTTATTTTCAACGTTTGTATGCATTTTAAACGAATGTGACGACGAACCTTTGTGTGTGTGGAGGCTGACTACATGGCGGACGATGCGGACGACCAGACGTCAGACAGGTTTTTGGAGGTCTACCTGCTCTGGCTGTTCGGATGGGTGTTGTTCTGCGAGTCAGCGGGAGACTCCATGTCGCGGTGCATGATCCCCTGGGCTCAAAGGATCACCCGACACACCACTTGAGCAGACGCCCTAGATCAGTACCGCGGGCGCGGCGTTCGCGGCCTACCTACGGGGGGCTGTGTTCGGCAGCGACGAGGCCGGCGAGTAGGGAGGTGATCCTCCTGGGGTGCCCTCTCCTGCTCCAGATGTGGATCCACGAGCGGTTCGACATCGGTCGGCCCAAGACGGACCTCTCGGAGTACGAGCCGGCGGCCGATGCCACCGACCCAGCAGACCTCCCCACCATGGGTTCTCTGTGGTGTCTCCGGAAGGTAATGACCTCCCTTTACGTGATTCTTTGCGTTATGACTTCTGTAGTTCCATTCACTTAACTTTTCTCGTTCTTTGCAGGACGTTTGGGCTGGGGAGCAGCCGAAGAAGGCCTATAGGGACTTTGTTGGTCAGATCGACCGGATGGTCGATGCCTAGGTCCGGTGGACGTCGTACGCTCCTGCCATGGTCGCTGCTCGCGTACCACAGGGGCTCTCGTCCTTGTGCTCCCGAGACCAGGCCTACTGGATGACGTGGCGACGACTGGTCTTCGACGTCTACGTCGAGGAGTACGCCGTCCACCGGGTGATGAGGCAGTTCGGCTGCTTCCAGGCTGCGCCAGTACCTGTTGCGCCACGTCTGCCGCCTACCACGCACAAGTGAGCTACCATTTGACAGTTCTAAGTATTTTCCATTACAAATATTCCGTTGCCAATAATTTTATGTTTCATGTTCTATGCTAGGTGGACGCGTAAGGGTGTGCCTGCAGCGACGTCGTTCGTCGACAGGCTGCAGCCGTACGTGGCAGAGTGGGCGTCCGCGGCACATGAGCAGAACGTCGTCACCGAGCACCGCCTTCACGACGGCGCTGCCTGGGTAGCGTACCTTCAATGGTACCTACCGAGGACGCAGACGTGGGTGACGTACGTGCCTGCTACTCTGCCACCGCCACCTGTCCCGGACCACGATAGGGTCCTGCCAGACGCAACCTACCCGGTGCACCGAGACCAGACCGCAGACACAACGGTAAGCTACAATACTGCAAACATATTACATTCATATGAATTCATTAAAACATGTGTTTCTAATTTTATGCGCAGCACGACGTGCTGGCTGAGGTCGTGTGGCTCGCATCGGTCGTGATGGGGCAGTGCTTCTCCTTGGGGCCTCAGGAGCACCGGAGCACCGGAGCACGTACGAGAGGATCATCGCTGCGGCCATGAGGTATTCCGCCGTCGTGAATTACGTCGAGGCCGTAGAGATTCCTCCCCTTCCGCACCACCCAGCGTCGTCCTCGAGCTCCGCTTCGACAGTGGCTTCGCAGCCGACGCCTGCCACCTTTGTCAACGGGTTCTCGGCTCCGAGGGTACAACAACACCCACAGGCGCAGGGCCCGCACGCCTATGTGCAGTGGCCGTTTGCTCCCACCGGCGCAGATACTTTCAGTAGACCTTATTTTCAACTAATGCACGCAATTATTGTGGGTTTGTAATTATACTATATTCTAATCGTACAGGGCGGCCGCCGCCTTTTTGTCACACCCGATTTTCCAAAGAAAACCAAGTGCAAACCTATATGCATGCCAGGATCAAGTTTCATGCATATAGTGACATATAAGTGAATACAGAAACAGTATCACGTAAGAAAAAGAAAGATTATCAGAGATTTACACTTAAATCCTGGAAACGAAGGCTCCAAACATCACAGGCAATCGACTGGGGGTTGCATACGCCTAGCACCAGCAACATCTTCACATGACTTCATAGTAGCTTCCTTTTTCTGAGCAACAATGTTTATAGCAAGGGTGAGCACTTGTCGTACTCAGCAAGTGTGGGGAAAAGAATGAATGCAAAGGCTTTATAGTGGACTGGGCTATAAGCATTTAAGCAATTTTAGTTGGTCAAGTTTTATTAGCACCTGATTACTAATAAAGTATAAGTTTATACCAACCCACATTAAGCATAAGATAAGAGATACGCCATAAGCACATGGCAAGCATAACCAGAGAGAACGATTTAAGTCCATCTTCAAGTTTAATTATCATGTGAGGGTCCAGGCCGCTCTTGACCGTGAGCACGGCTAATCGATTAGTTTTACACTCTGCAGAGGTCGTACATCTTTACCCACAAGTCGCGTAAAAGTCCCGAAGAACTTTAGACCCAACCATGTGATGCTGATCAGGCACCATACCACACTACCGAGGTGTGATTGCATAGGGACGCTACGAGGCCTTTACAAAGAGTCCTCCCGTGCATATTAGTCCATAGTAGTATGTCATAGAGGCTATCTTTCATACCACACTTCTATTACGGACGGTCAGCCATAGAGTCTTCCGTTCCAACACCGCTCCGGAATAGAAGAGCCATAAAAGCATTCCTCCGTCCCCAACCTACTATGCGAGTAATAGCCACACAAAGACTTCCCTAATTAATCGACCAAGACCAGAGCCATATAGTCCTTGTGGTTGCACTGTTGTCCTGGGTGGTTCTCCATGTTCCGATTAAACATATGGTCTTGTATTAAGCATCCAAAGATATAGCATAAAGGTATAACATGATTCATCATTAATGTTCATTAAAACCACCATAACCCAGGTATAACAACTAAGCATAACTACCCAACATAAAAGTAAACCCAGATTAACAAGGAATGACAATCAAAGACTAGGATAAACCTTAATAGGAACCCATCAAAATTAATGCAAGCAATGTAATGAGTGATTAAGTATATTTCTTAGGATAAAAGTTCAAGGACGCACTTTCCTTTAACCAAAGTAATGTCGTTGCTCAGAATATCTTCAACCTCTTTTTCTTCAAAGCTTCTCGAACGGCGTTCACTCTAAGCGCATCAATCATCAGGCACATACAAAACAAACAAACAAGCATATACTAAGAACAATACACCAATCGAAAGAAAATTTTAAAAGAGCGCACTAAAGGATAGGCTTGATTAGATGGATCACTAAAGCACACAAACCGTGCTTAGAGGAAGAAAGGCTTGGTTTTCTTTAAAGAGATGGTTGTGGAAGATTGAGCAAGGACCGGAAAGATCACACTTAGATTGAGCTGAGAAAAGAACGTCTAACGAACATTTTGCATATATGAGAGGGCAAGGCTATGAGCTAGGTTCATTTTAATTAACAAAACAAATATAAAGGATATTTCAGAAATAAAATACCCTATGTTGACATTAATGCAATATTAAACTTTATTTATGAAACCGGTGTAAAGAACTAGTCAAGTTTTATTAATAAAGATTCATATATTGATTTAACCGATTAAACATTTAATTTAGAAAAACTAAACTATATGAACAATCTAAACGAAACTTTGTAATCCGAGTAGATCATATTATTACTAAAAACATTATGGTATTGGCATTAATCACATTAATATTTATTGTAAAAGCCTATGTAAAAGCCTAATCAAATTTTAATTAGAAAAGATTAATTAACTATTAAACAAATTAACATTTGGTTTACGAAAACCGAGATAAAGATGTAATTAGCTTTTATGTACAAAAACATGTGATAGAAACATTAATCAAATTAAATTTGCTTATGAAAATCGATATATAGATCTATATAGCTTCTATTTATAAAATGCATGCATAGCTAGTCATTAATCAAATTTAATATTAATTTTATTTTCAGAAAACAAAACTTGGTGAAAACACACCACTAACGCGTGCTTTACATTATTATGAACCTAACGCAACTTGAACGGATGAAATCGGAGCTAAAACGAAAAAGATATGAGGAAAACAAGATTAAAGGATCTATTCGTAATTAACTATAGATTTTAGGGGTTAGCAAGGAAGATTCCCGAGACACATCAAACAGTGCTCGCGAATAGATCTAATCTGGGGGTTAGATATGAAAAAGTGCTTGGGTTGGATCTGGTGGTGAAGATCTAATAAATATAGGAGGTTATCTGCAAAAGATCTAAGACACACACTTGGCTCTAACAGATTCAGGGGAACACAGGGGGTTATGTGCAAAATCACTATGTCTTCTTCCTTGGAACGGATAGGGCAAGCCAGGGGGCGGCGGCGGCCCTGGTGGCCGGCGGCGCCGGGGCTCCGGTGAGCTAGGGGCTCGGGTGGCGGGTGCAGGAGGAAGAGGGGATCGAGGGGATTTCGGGGTCTTGCTCACCTTGGAGAGGGAAAACGGCAGGGGGGCGGCGGCGGACCTCAATGGCGGCCGATGATGACTCCATGCGGCGGCGACGGCCCGATGCACCTTCGGCGACGGGGAGTGGCGGAACGAGTTTGTTTCGGGGAGGGGATGCTCCTGGTGGCGTCTATTTGCTCCGCGGGTCCTCTTATGCCGGCGAATCAAGGACGGCCGGCGCCGAGCTCGGCAATGGCCGGCGGCGGCGCGGCTCTGCGGCGGGTGCGGCGGCGGCTCGGGCTTCGCGTGGCGGGGGAACGAGGCGGCACGCGCATGGCTAGGGCTCCCTTTATAGGGCGCGGGGCGGGGAGCCCGCGTGGCACGCACGCCAAGGCCGGGGCCCGGCGGCGGCGGCTGCGCCGGCTCGGGCCGCTCGGCCGGATGGGCCCGGCCGGGCCGGGTGGATTGGGTTGGGTCGGTGCAGGTCGAGCCCACGGGCTCGGCCCAGGTAGAGAAGGATAGGTTTTTTCTTTTTTTTTCTGAAATCATTTCGAGTGCAAAAACAATTACAGTAAAGTCTAGTAAATGTTTGCAAGGCACCAAAAATACTCAGAAAATCACAAAAATTCCAGGAAAATTCTTAGAGATAGATTAATACATGAACAATTCAAATAAAGCATTTGGGGCTCATGAAAAGGATTTTAGAGCCTTCTAATAAATAGAAAATGCTCAGAGAGAATGAGAATAAATTCTAGAAAAATCCGGAAAATTATCGGGAGAGTTTGGACTGCTCCTACACGCATTTTGAAACCTTTTTGCACTCAAGAACCACTAGATGCATTGGCATGAATGCAACACACATAACTTTTTATTTGATTCCGAAAATCAAACAATGGATTTTTCCTATACTATATTCCCTGGAAAGAAAAATAAATGTCGGAAAAATTTTAAAATTATGAGAAAATCGTTATTTAATTATTCTTTCTATTCACATCCTGAAATTGGAAATTTCAGGGTGTGACACTTTTCCGACAGCCGGGCCTCGACAGCAGGAGCCGCCGCCGATGTATACGCTAGGAGGTTCCAGACCTCCGGCATTTCAGTTTCCGGCGACAGATATTCCTTCGTCGTCCACCCCGCCTATGTCCCAGCCTAGTACTTTCGACACGGCCGTCGAGGACCAGCTGGACTGGGATGAGTTTGGGTGCAATGACATTCTCGCGACTAGGGATGGCGCCCCGCAGCAGGTCGAGGAGTTTGACACGTCACAGTTGACACAACCACCACCGGTTTTGACTCAACCGTCACAGTTGGCGGCCGGCAGAGCGACACCAGCGGGCGGCAGAGCGTCACCGGCGGGCGGCGAAGTGACACCGGATGTTGCAGGCTCGTCGCAGGCAGCCATGGCGACACCGTCTCCCGACCACATAGGACCGCGGGTCGTCAGGGCACCTGACCCCTGGACATACGACCGGGACCACACCTGGGCTGGCGCTAGAGCTGTTAGGGGGAAGAGGGGCCGACGCATTTGGATGTAGTACTATGATTTTGTATAAACTTTTCCCTTCTGATTATGTATAAACTATTCCCTTGTGACTATTTCTTCGCCGTTGATTAGGAAATTCCCTTGTGATTATACTTACACTTATTAGTTTGTCATTTTTAAAAAGGTTAAAGGTGTTTTAAAAATGAAAAACTAAAAAAAATAAAAAATACCCTGCCGCCGGAACCAGGCTCCTGCCGCCATGCCCCTCGGCGGCAGGAGCCTGCCGCCGTGTGGTACGGTGCCAGATGTAAATTTGTTGAAAATTTTGATTCGACCATTTATTTTTCGAAAATCATGACAAATTAAATATTAAAAAAATTCCCCACAGCTGCCGCAACAAGTGGGCCGTCTGGCCCAGTAACGGAAATATCGAAATGAAATACCTAAAGCCCAGCCCATCACGGCTCTAGGAGAAACCCTCCGCCCTAATCCTCTCCCATTTACTAAAAAAACAAAAACCCTCTCCCTTTCTCCCCCGTCCGCCGCCAGAGAGGGACGCCTGCGCCGCCTCTACCGGAATTCCCCTCTACCAGCGCCTGCAGCACCTGCAGGCTGCAGCTACCGTAGAGGGCGCGACCTCTCCTGGCGCCAAATCACGACCTCCTCCTCCGGCTGCGTCGCAAGGTGAGAAGCGCACTGCGCCCGTATACGTTCCCTCTTTACTTGTGCCTGTTATCATATATATACATGGTTTATCTGTCGGAGTTGCGTAGAATTTTGTTGAGGAATCTGGTGTCTTCCTGTCTAGCGATCGCTCTGTTCCCTCTGGTCCGCAGCGATCGGCTTGATAGGTACTATTCCTGGTTTTTTGCGAGAGTTTTTTTTTGTTGATTGATGTTTGTTTTAGTGATGGCAAAATCTAAACGCTGATGTTACTCCCACGACACAAATTTACTTCCTGCGACACTGCGACACAGAGTTACTTCCCGCGACATAAAGTTACTTGCTCTGGATACTGACCAATTTCGAAACCCACTCGAATCGGTAGCTTCGCCTAGAAGGCTCCGAGAGTTCCCCTCCCTCCACCTCCTCCCGCCCGGCTCCGGCGAGCTTGCCTCGCCGGATCGGGTAGGGAGAGGGCCCCCCGGTCCCTTGTAGTATAGTTTTAGCTTATAGTTTTACAACTCTTAGTAGTATTGGCCGTATGACGTTCTCCCCGAGGTTGGTCGCCGCCTTCGCCGTCGTTGTCCTCTTCGTCGCCGGTGTTGACGTCCCTACCGAGGTATGGTTAAATAAACTTCCCCTCCTCCTCTGCTCAGTGGATCTCGTCTCCTCTCCGTCTCCGCTGCCCTCCCCGCTTCCACCTCGAGATCCACTCGCCACCGCTTCGCCATCCACGCCATCGCTCTCCACCAACAAGTCCAAGCAGCCTGTTCGTCTTCAGATCCGTGGCCGCCTCAACACATACTCACCGAGAGAAGGCCAGAAGAGCAAGCCACCATTGGGGAATCGATTTCGAGATCCATTTGCCGCCGGCAACGAGGAGCTTCATCATCTTTAGGTCGCTCGGTGTGACCTACCTCAACATCTCGGTCGTCCCCTCAACAACCGACGCAAGGCGCGGTCCCTCCACCCAGCTGCTCTCGCCGCCGGCGACATCCCAGCTCTCCGCCGACGTGCTCCTCACCGGCTGGATCTAGGTGGTATCTGTGTTGTTCAGGTCCAAGGACCTTTCTGTAATTCGACCTTCTTTGAATGTTCGTTTTGTAACTCGGCTGCTTAATATATATTAAATGTTTCTCGTCAAAAAAAAGTTACTTCCTCATGTGTGCCTTTTTTTTTGAGAGAAGTAATTTTGTGCCGCATGAAGTAAAGGGCTCTCCATGTATGACTAAAAGTTACTTCTTTCTATATGCTTTTTTTTGCTGAGAGAAGTAACTTTTCTGTCGCAGTAACCTCATAGGGCTCTCCATTTAAGCCTAAATGGGCAGCCCTCTCTGTTTAGTCGCCTCCTTTAGTGATTGGTGTGCTTAGGTTTTTCTAGCACGACCACTGCAAACTGTCATTAGCAGTACAAGTGGTGCCTTTGATCTCTTACTGCCATCCTGCTTTTTTGTGTTAATGTTAGCTGCAGTCCTAAATTCAAGCTTGCTTGCTGAAGGTGTTCTCGAAGGCATTGAATATGCTAGGTTTTGTGATGCCCTGCAAAGGTTATGCTGATGCTTAGTAAATGCCTTTTGCTTTCTGATTGTATCAGCAAAGGTTCTGAAGTGGTTTATGTCAATCTTCTGACTTCAAGTGTCATTGATTGGCTTGATTGGTGCCCATAATTTTGTTGAGCAATCTGGTGCCTTACTGTTACATGATTGTTCTGTACTGTTCTTTGTGTTCTGTAGCGACCAACTAGATTGGAGGTTTTGTGTGAGAGTTGTTTGTCGATTGATGTTTTATTGACCAAATAGCTGATGTGTGGATGTGGCCAGTGAGTTTTGAGGTCCAATTCAGGATGCTTAGGTGTTTTGAGCAAGACCACTGCAACTGTCCTTAGTGGTGCAAGTGATGCCTATGATCTCTTACTGTCATCCTGCTTTTTCTTAATTTTAGCTTCATACGAATTTCAAGCTTGCCTGCTGATGGTGTTCTTGAATGCATCAAATATGTTAGGTTCTGTGATGCCCTGGCTATAGGTTATGCTAGTGCTTAGTATTGTTTAAGCCTTCTGATCTTTGCAGTGCGTCATGGCAAGGTGCTGAAGTAGCTTATATCAGTCTTTTGTCTTGGAGTGTTGTAAAGCTGTAGTAGTTCACTTCTTGTTTAATATGAAAATCTGATCGGCTTTATGGTCTAATTTCATGCTGTCGACTTAATTTGTACTGTCTTATGTTGATGCTTTGTGATCACTGTTTCTAACTAATGGTTGTTAGTTTGGTTTTTCTGTCTTGTCACATTATATTTTTTTATTCCCTGTTATTATACTGCAAGGCATTCACAGTTTAACTTGCGTTCTCGTTTTACAGGAATAGGTAGCTGAGCTTAAATATCAGCAAGATGGTGCAGTACAATTTCAAGAAGATCACTGTTGTCCCTCCTGGGAAGGACTTCATTGACATAATCCTGTCCCGCACTCAGAGGCAGACACCGACAGTTGTCCACAAGGGTTATGCCATCTCGCGCATTCGCCAGTTTTATATGCGCAAGGTGAGGTATTCACAGCAGAACTTCTATGAAAAGCTGTCTACCATTATCGATGAGTTCCCTCGACTGGATGATATCCATCCTTTCTATGGTGATCTCCTTCATGTGCTCTACAACAAGGATCACTACAAGCTTGCCTTAGGTCAGATCAACACAGCTAGGAACATCATTGCAAAGATATCCAAGGACTACCTGAGGCTGCTAAAGTATAGAGATACCTTGTATCAGTGCAAGTGTCTGAAGGTGGCTGCGCTGGGTCGCATGTGTACTGTCGTGAAGAGGATCAGTCCTAGTTTGGCATACTTGGAGCAGATCAGGCAGCACATGGCCAGGCTTCCGTCCATAGACCCAAACACCCGTACTGTGCTGATTTGTGGCTATCCAAACGTGGGAAAGAGTTCTTTCATGAACAAGGTTACACGAGCAGATGTTGATGTCCAGCCTTATGCCTTTACAACAAAATCCCTGTTTGTTGGTCATACTGATTACAAGTACCTGCGCTACCAAGTGATTGACACACCGGGTATCCTTGACCGTCCATTTGAGGATAGGAACATCATAGAAATGTGCAGTATCACTGCTCTGGCTCACTTGAGGGCTGCAGTGCTGTTCTTTTTGGATATTTCTGGATCTTGTGGGTACAGTATCGCTCAGCAAGCCGCACTCTTCCACAGTATTAAGTCTCTGTTCATGAATAAGCCTCTGGTCATTGTGTGCAACAAGACAGACTTGCAGCCCCTTGAAGGGCTTTCCGAGGATGACATGAAGCTAGTAATGGAGATGAAAGCAGAGGCTATGAAGACTATAACCCAAGCTGGTGATCCAAATGAAGAGGGTGTTTTGTTGACTATGAGCACATTGACAGATGATGGTGTCATGGCTGTTAAAAATGCTGCATGCGAGAGGCTTCTTGAACAGAGGGTGGATGTGAAGATGAAATCAAAGAAGATGGTTGATTGCCTGAATAGGTTCCATGTTGCTGTTCCAAAGCCTCGTGACAACAAGGAGAGGCCTGTTTGCATCCCTCCGTCTGTCTTGGAAGCTAGGGTGAATGCTGCTGCGAAGGAAAAGAAGAAGCTTGAGAAGGACTTAGAGCAGGAGAATGGAGGTGCTGGTGTCTATTCTGCCAGCCTTAAGAAGCATTATATATTGGCCAATGATGAATGGAAGGAAGATATTCTCCCTGAGATACTTGATGGACATAACGTTGCTGATTTTCTGGATCCTGATATCCTTGAAAGGTGCGAAGAGTTGGAACGAGAGGAGGGGCTTCGTCTGGAAGAGCAAGCTGTGCAAGATTCTTTTGAGATTGATGGCCATGAATTAACTGAGGAACAGAAGGAGATTTTGTCTCAGATCAGGAAGAAGAAGGCACTGCTCATCCAAGAGCATAGAATGAAGAAGAGAACTGCAGAAAGCCGTCCCATTGTTCCTAGGAAGTTTGACAAAGACAGGAAATTCACAACTAACAGGATGGGAAGGCAGCTTTCATCCATGGGTGTGGATCCTAGTGCAGCCATAGCTCGCAGCAAGTCAAGAGGGCGCAAGCGTGATAGGTCACTGAGCAGAGCTGCTGCTGATGGTGATGACATGGAGGTCGACGGACAGCAATCAAACAAGAGACTGCGACTGCGTTCAAGATCCAGGTCGAAGTCCCGGGCTCCTGAGGAGGTCATTCCTGGTGAAGGATTCAAGGACTCTCAGCAGAAGATGAAGGCGATCAGGAAAGCCAAGGATGCCACGAGGAATAGGAACAAGGACGCTCGCCGCGGTGAGGCTGACCGTGTCATTCCCACTTTGAAGCCAAAGCATCTGTTCTCTGGAAAACGCACACTTGGAAAGACAAGCAGGCGATAAGCGTAGCATGTCTGGATCAGGTGGGTAATTCTTGCAACCAAATGTTTCTCTGTTTTTTTGGGTACTGATGTGTGCTGATTTTTTTTGAACTAATGTGTGCTGATATCAAGTTTGTTTCGTGTCCAGTGCTGTAGGATATAGAAGACTGGTGGAATTCTGGTGCGGGCATTTGGGCAAAGGGAGCTTTATACTTCTTCTACTGCTATTTACGCATTCTGTCTAGTGGTCCTCTTGAGACAATGGAGTTTTGCTAGCTTATTTGTATTACTGAATTGTCTTGTTTCTGTTACTATTTACTGTGTGGCGTTTAATTTTGTTGACCTGTACGAAGTCTTCTTCCAAATGGTTACGTGGGATTCCTGTCTGGTTTAATTGTCGTTTCAAACGGAATGGTGATTTTTTTCCGATGTTGCAGTGACGCAGACTTGCATCCTTACCTGCCTGCTGACACTGCGATGTTCAGTTTGCTTTGCAACTGCTGCTAGCTTGTTTAACATACCCTGTTTAGAAAGTTGCTACTAGTTTTGTTTCACCTTTGCTGCCATCCAGACTTCTATATTCTGCATGCTCTGCCGCGGCCTCTGGGCGTGTCTACGTCGCCCCGTTTTTTCGGCCCTCCGATCGTGCGGATCTGGCGGTCCTTATTGTGCCAACGGTGTGTCTTTTTGCAGCGAAGTCCATTTTCCCTGTAATCCGTTTCCGTCCTTGCAAGGTCCCTCCGCTACAGTGAATAGGTTCATTTTGTTTGCAGAGAACACCTCAAGTTCCAAAATATTCCTCTACCAAGAAGAAGAAATTCCGATTTCGTCCGTCCAAAAAAAAATCCGATTTCGTGGCATTTTTGCAGAAAACCGCCTGGGCATTTTCAAAAAACCCCTCCGCCGCCCCTACCGTTCTTATCCTCCCCCCTCTCGTCGCCGCCTGCCCGCCCACCCTCTTCCTCCTCCCCGCCGCGTCCATGCATCGCCGCCGCACCGACGTTCTTCTCCTTCGCCTCATCCCCTTCTTAGTCCATGTCGCAACCCATCCCCTTCCTCCTCCCCGCCGCGGTCGTGCATCGCCGCCGTGCCGACGTTCTTCTCCTCCGCCTCATCCCCTTCTTAGTCCACATATTCTCCTCGTCGCCTTTTTTCATCAATAGGGTTTTCGGCGAGACAGGGCAACTGGTGCTCCCACGCCAGCCTCGATTCAGATGGCGCCTCCTCCTCCTCCTCCAGGTGCATACTTCCCTCTTCCATCTCCTCCTCAGTCTCGTGTCCTTCAACGCAAATCCTAACCCTAGCCATGGGGGTAACGTGGAGGGGCAGAGGATTTGGCGCGCGCAGGGCCTCTGGGGTCCCGGTGCGGGCGTTCATGGCTTCCACGTCGGCGTATGAGGCGATGCAGGTGGTAGATTACATCGCTGCCAACATTCAGATTATCCTTTCGCAGGTATCCAATGTATTGCTACAGTTTGGAGCTATTCAATATCCCTTTGTTTTTCTAACTTCCACGTTTCCTTTTTAGTTTTAGTTATTGTTTCTCACCTAGAACAGGTCAGCTACCAGAGTGTCATGGTTTTGCAATTTTGCTTAGCGGGCAAAATTATGCATATGGAGGAAAAGGGGATTATGGGCATATTGCACGACTGTTCTTGTACCTCTGCTCCTGCTTTGACATTCAAAATTGTTATGATGAAGCACACAGATGAAACAATATCATTTGTTTAATCCAACAACTCTTGATAAATGTGTTCAGAATATAATTGCTTGGCTCATTTGGCTCTACCTGCATGTGCATAATAGTTAATTTTCACTTAATTGTAAGGTTGAAAAGTCCCCAATCTTTTTTATTGTGAGAGGTGTAGATCCATATAATCTGTTTTTTATACTATGAATTTTATCAAAATTGACATGGGAGGCAGTCTTGTTATATATAGCTTTTGAATGAGATTATTCCTTGAAAATGGCGTTTCCTTTAAAACTGACGTTGTGTGTTTTCTTTCCAGGGAGTTTCCCAGAGGAATTGGTGATGCAAATTCGATTTTACATCTGCAGGTAACATTGTGGCTTAATCGTTATTGCTATCAACTTTACTCACTTCAGCTTAAAGAATTTATCATTTCACGCTAATTGTTTTGGTGACACAAAGTACAGATCCTTGAGCTCATCTGTTTTTGGTATGCTACGAGCTTTCAAATTTAACTTTTGTACATGTTCTTTTCTTTTCGTGTGCAATTGGATGCTTTCCCGGTTTCATGAGGCATGCCTACACAGTTGAGCACATTTAACCTGCTTCCAAATATTTTTTTTGCTGATGCCTTTGTAGCCCAGATAAGTTAACTCGGCACAGAGACATACAGTTACCGCAGGTAGCAGTCCTCCACCTGTGCTTCCTGCTCCACCATGATGCGCATAGAAACCCTATTCATATACCATCTCTCACTTTTATGAACTGATTTGCATGGAAATGACCCACATGCTCCGTATAAAATGATGTATTGTTTTTCTGGTTTCGTGATTTTTTCTGATTTACAGGAATGTGCCTTTTTATGTTAAAAATCTTGCTCCCATAAATATAGTTACACATGTGTTTCTTAAATATAGTTAAACATGTGTTTCTTACTATGTTTTATTCCAGCTCTTATGCACTTTAAGCCCAAGTTGTTTATTTGCATGAATTGGCACTGGAATCCCATTAGAATTGGCATTGTTGCAAGCTTGCTACCACTTCTAGGTCTCAATTGAAGTTCAGGTTTTTTAGGCTACTGATAGAAAACATGTACTCTTGTTAGTCCCTTGATTTTTCATTTTAAGTTTCCTTGCGCACAGATTTTGAGAATAACTATTAAAATGCTCACATATAGTTTTAAACTTAATAGTGATGTTGCTATTATTTAACCTTTTTGTCTGATTGTGAAACATAACTTCTTATTGGCTATCAAGTTTCTGGTATAGCAGGCTGGCAACAAAGACTTCAATATTTTTCTGGCACGCAGAGATATGAACATGATGATGATGGGAGATCCTTCAGTAGCCAAATCCCAGCTTCAAGGGCTTTCATGAACATTGCCCCCTTGGAAATCCCATCTGGTGTTGGTTTGACTATTGCTATGACTTCTGATCGAGAGTCAGGTAAATCATTCGACTCTACTTACTGTTTTTCTGTTCAGATTCCTGTAAAAGGCATGAGTGAATTAAGTTCCTCAGGGTGCAACTCTACTTACTGTGTTACGTGCTTATTTCAGTTACTATGTCGTTTTTCTGTTCAGATTCCTGTAAAAGGCATGAGTGAATTAAGTTCCTTAGGGTGCAACTCTACTTACTGTGTTACGTGCTTATTTCAGTTACTACGTCCTGTAAACATTTTTTACTATGATAATTTTTCATCAATGTGTTTAAATACTATTTACTTTAAGTTAGAGAAGACTAGCTGGGATTCTTTAGGAGAATCATGCTCCAATTACGTGTGTTTGAATCTCGTCTGATTGCATAGCTTTCTTGTACTTTGTTTAATAGTAATCACATAACTGTCATTTCGGATCTTGTTCAAGGACAGTGGCACTGTTTGCTGCGACCTGTTTGTTTGGCTGGTGGCTGATGGTTGATGGTTGATGGTTGATGCTGATTTATTCTGAGAGAAAAGTACTGTTGGCTGTCTTTGGTTCTAACTATGCATTTTCTTATGAGAACCAAGGAGGCAAGGAGCCCTTTTACAAGCAACTACATATGTACTAGCCTTTTTCACATGATTACAAAAACATATCTTTTCCTTGCTTACTGTCGTCCATACATTCCTTTGCAGTATACTACCTATACTGCTTATATAGCTTAGAAAAAAAGTAGTAATTGAGAAATAAGGACTTGTGGTCCTTTGAGAATTATGATGTCTATTGTGGATGCATGGATCAAAGAAGCGTTTGAGTTGACTTCCCGAATTTACCTTGGAATGACATCATCTTTGCTAAAGTTGCTACAACTCTTGCCATGTTTTCTTAGCCTGGTTAAAGGGCTTAAATCAATTGGATTGGTCAAATATATTAGCTTGCTTGATACCACAAGTTTATCTCGGTGCTTTCTCCAGTAGCAGCAGTACGTTCAGAAAGTGTGGATGACCTATGGGGTTCCTTGTTCAAATGTAAGATTGGACCTTTTTGTTGCTTGTTGACGTTAGGTGAGAACGGTATCTGCTCTGTGCATTTGATACTGTGGTATGTGTATTTGTTAATCACATTTTGTCAATTATCACAGCGAGTAGGAATCCAGGGTTCAGGTGGAGGATAACAATAGTCTACGAATGTGCCGCCCTTGTAGGGGTTATGTACACCATATCATGTCCTGCTATTGAAGGAATGGCATAATTTGAATTTGTTGATACCCGGAGTATGCAATGTGGTGTTTTTGTGACTTAATTTATTACTAATCCTTCTTGTAAGCAAAATTGGCAGATGGGCGATAAGATTTCCAAATTATTGGAGTATACTTGATTTAGTTTTAGAATAAGCACAATAATTTGCGTATGTCGTGTATTTGCTGCTACACAAATGGGCCCAAAGAGGTGCGCCGGAGGCGCGTCCCAGGCTCTAGTTGAATTTAATAAGCAAACAACCGTTGAATCCTGAGCCTCTTGCTCAACCCGCATCAATGCTATACCTTGGGTGAACTATGCCTCTTGTTCGTCTGGCTTATGAGCAATCATCAGTAGTACTTTTCTCTCAGAACAAAATAGCCATCAGCAAAGTCAGCAGTACTTTTCTCTCAGAACAAACTAGCCACCAACAAAGTTAGCAGTATTTTTCTCTCAGAACAAATCAATACCAGTCAAACGAACAAGCTGATAGACTACAAATCTTCAAGTAGGAAAACCCCTCCCCTTGAAACATATGAGAGTTTTATAGAGTATTTCATGGTATTAATTATCATGTTATATCACCAATTTTGCTTATGTGTTAAGATATTTATGAGGAGAGCGAAGAGAGAGTATCATGAGAGGAGTGTCATCACTGTGAAGCTATGAAAAAAAGTTCAAACGCCCAGCCCATCATGGCACGAAATGGAAGGAACGAATGGGCCCCAAACGAAAACGCAACCGTCACCGCGACGGCAAGCAGTAAGGTTCAGGCAGGTGTAACGAGCACGGCAGACGGAGAAGGCATCTACTAGATCGGATCGGCAGGGAGACATGAGCGCGGTCGTGGCGCAGATGCGGCGCGCCATCGGCGATGAGGGCGCCAACGTCACCCTCGCGCGCAACCTCCTCGCCCCCGTCGCGAGCCACCTCTCCAGCGGCGGCGTCGGCGACCTCCACCGACGGTGCGTCCTGTTCGACTGCGCCTCGCCACGCGCGCGCGTCGACGACGTGTGCGCCACGCTCGCGCCGCCGCGGTCCTCCTCCGGCGCCATTATCGAGGCTGTCGCGCTCAGCGAGTACCTGGCCGCCGCGGTGGTCGTCTTCACGACACCGACCGGCGCCGAGGCCGCGCTGCGGGGCCCCGCGCGGGGGTCCTGCCACGCCGTGCCGCCTCTCGAGCTCGGCGCCGAGATGCCCGTCATCCGCCCAACGGATGTCAAGGTGATGGGTGATCTCTTTGCCAAACTCTGTTACCGTGAAGCAGATTCTGCGTTCGTTTCTTGTTGACGGGAAATGATTGTGTGCATGATTTGCGTGGAATAATTAAAAACCTTGCTTTTATTCATGCCGGCATCTTCGGTAGTGCTGACATTCTCGTGACTTTGAATCTCGAACAGATCATGTCGGATTCGCGGATCCCGGCGACGGGGAGCCCTCGGTGCGGCACGCCGGTAGCGTGCACGCCGCGGCCACCGCCGTGGATCGAGTTCCGGGTCCCCTCGGTCTGGGGTGAGGCCAATGGCGGGTCTGTCCTTCCGCCGCGAGGCACCAAACGATTTCGCGACGAAGCCGGGATGCGAACGGAGCACGGAGACTCGATACGGGGGGTCAGGCGAACCGATCCTCCCCCGCCGGGGAAGCGACGAGCCGAAGTACAGAACATTGCCGTTTCTTTCAAGCCCTTCTAGTTCTGCTATCGTGCCTAGTACACCTACGCGTGTGTATTCTCCAGATTTTGCCTTGCATTGCTCACCTGCATGCTATAGGGACTAGTGATGAGCTTTTATTTTGTTATTCTCCAGATTTTGCTTTGCATTGCTCACCTGCATGCTATAGGGACTAGTGATGAGCTTTTGTTTAGTTAGAATTACAATGTACCATGCAATTGCTCTTAACAGGCACACACATTCCCCCTATGAACACACGTATGCAAACCCTACCCTTATGAGCACATTTGAAGGACTGAGGACTCGGTAGATCTAGAGATTCCCGAAGTCACCACTAGTGTTTCGTTGTCGACGAGAACGGTACTTACCACTTAACACATAATTCCGCCGATAAAATACTATGAAAATCTGATAGGTAGTGTCCCACAAACTGTGGTTTCCCTTCCTATGCGAATGCGATGGCCCGCCCATGGGCCCATGACATCGGCATGCAACCCTTCTTTTAGCCCCCAAAAATTTACCAATCACCTAAAATTGTACTCATCTTTTCAGAATCATCACAAGAGCTGGTACAATAATATTTATGTCTCCGTATTGCATTTGGTCATCCAACTGCAGAGTTTAATGCACCAAGTTTTACGAATCTCAACACCCTTCTATTGGGGATATTTAATTATTTGCCATCCTAAGAAAGTCCACACCTTCAAAAGCCACTTTTAGAATTTAGCTTACACATTTGCCACATGAGAGAAGTTTTAGCAATGTATTTGTCATTTTGTCCTACGTGTCACGCTAATGCACCGTTCCACACTGTACTACCATATCCCCTTCTATTGCCCTGATGGCTGATACGACAACGGAAGGAACGAAGATTAATTACTTGGACTCCCCGCGCTCCGACGGCGAGCCGTGGGAAAGGCACGGCCACCATCACCCTCTTCCTCAGGCGCTCGGCAGGCAGACGTAACCGCGGGCGACGGCTCTTCCTCGGCGCTCGGCAGGCAGACGTTGACGCCGGTAGAAGGAGAGGAGCTCAGTACAGTAGATTGGATCGGCAAACCGCAGACATGAGCGCGCTTCTGGTACACAACTACACATGCGGCGCGTCATCGGCGAGGATGCCGCCAACGCGACCCTGGCCCGGAACGTCCTGCCCGCCGTCGCGGACAAGCTCTCCGGCGGCGACGATAGCGATCCCGACCTCCACCGCCGGTGCGTCTTGTTCGACTGTGCGCCCGCCGTCGCGCGTGCGCGCCGACGAGGTGTGCGCCGCGCTCGCGCCGTCCGGCGGCGGCGGCGCCGACATCGAGGCGGTTGCGCTGTGCGGGTACTTCGTCGCGGCGGTGGTCGTCTTCCGGACCGCGACCGACGCCGTGACCGCGTTGCGTGGACCGGCGCGGTGGTCCTGCCACGCCGTGCCGCCTCTCGATTCAACGCGGATTTGGTACCCAGGGTGCATTTACACCCCCTTATCCGATGGCGTAGATTCAAAGCATTGAAATTCAGCTTAAATGCAGTCTATGACTGATGCGCAATTAAACTGCTGTCGATGGACAGCATTTGATACCGCCGATTCTCACCGTTCGAGAATTCCGCCCGCCTCCGTCAAACGATTCCAATAAATGCAAGGTGAGCTGCGTGTTTCAATCTCTAGCATACTCCCATCATTGTTGGTGCTCGCTACTTGTTCTCCCATCAGATCTAGAAGATTCTGTGCCCCCCATTGCTGCGGGTGATCCAACTTCTTCTGTCGCCGGATTGATGCAAGAAGGAAGTATCGAGAGCGAGGATGGATTGGGAGATGAAGGTGGTTCCTCTGCAACTGGTGAGCAATCAAATCGCATAGTTATCCACAGAAGGATCGAGAGTTCAAGAGAGGAACCAATGTAAGATACTGCAACCTTCTAGTTCTTGCTGCATGTTTAATAACTGCTCAAATCTAAGGTACTCCGGTCCTCTGATTTTCTGTTAACATATTTGTCAGTAATCTTCAGTAACTAAGTTCATCATGCATCCCAAGTACTTATTGTTCAGTTATATCCAAATCGCATGTGCATTTAATTTTGCTAGAGACGCCATTTGTGTATATATATTCATGGATCAGTATTCAAACAACCAATACTCTGTTTATCTTATTGTACCCTCTAACTAGCATTGGGGAATTCTCTGCCAATAAATATTTAAAACTTAAACCCATCAGTTTGAAGCAATAAACGACATGATGCATTTTTTTTGTAATACAATATAAGTAATGTTAGCTTAGTGACCTAACATCATATGTGGAAGAGGCCAAACAATTTTTTACCATATAATCACCGAGTCAAACAGAATTCATCACATTTGCAGGTATTGATATCATTTACCTGTAGTCATGCAATTGGAGTACCAGTATGTTTTGCACTAGTATTAAAATATGCATAAGGTTTTAGAATTTGTGTTCATTGCTTCCTTTGCATTGTAGAATAAAAAACCGTCATATAGAAGTAATTAATGGCTAATTGCATAATTTTGTAAGATGTATAAGAGCAATCCTCGAACTGCACATGGGGGAAATGCTCAGCATACTGCGTAGTACATACCAGGGCCTATTGTGGTGTATGTTATACAAAATATAAGGTAAAACATGTATATTTATATAAATGCTATACTGGATGCCTGGACCTATGGGGTCGATAGTCAAATCATGTAAATATTTCACACCTACTAAGTATCTGTGTTTGTGTACTCTGTATACGCATAGGTCAGATATATTTGTGAAGAATTGTATGATTTTAATTTAAAACAACGGGATATGGTCAGCTCTCTGGTCCCTGTATTACTATCTTGTGCTTATGTGTGTAAAATTCCACTATACTAGATTGAACATGTAACTAGATTTATGTTTGCCAAGCTTTAACCTAATGGCTTTCCATGGAAACATTTGTAGTTCCAAAGATTGTGTGCCATCATGACCTAATATTTGTATCATATCTGGAAGCACCAACAAGACATATGCATTGAATCTACGGGACGGTACTGCTACATTACAACAAGCTGCCATCAGCAGTCATGAACCGCTAAACCACTCAACGCACCGCAAATGGTAAAAAAAAGTATTATATCAAATGGCATCAACTACTTGCATCAATGTTGTATATGCACCCATCCTGATTCAATCGTATTCTTGAAATACACACAAGGCAAACCGAAAAACTAACTGCTAAACTCAAGATAAATGTCCTTCCACTTTTTCAGTAAGAGGGGTGGAAAGTCTGGGCTAGATTATCGTATTGCACCAGGAGAACCAAGTGCTATCACAAGAGCTATCCAAACATCACCATCAAGATCAAACCACACAGTTTTTCCCCAATATTAGGGACATCTTTCAACTCGTGTGAGGAAGGCAAAGAGTTCTACAATCTATATTCTTGGGAAGTTGGATTTGGTATACGCAGTGGGAAGTCTAGAAGTAATGGCCACTCGTATCAGACATGGCAGGATTATGTGTGCTCCTGTGAGGTATGAGGTTTAATACACTATAAAATAACAATATATTTCCTTGCATTTGACCATAGTATATTTGGTTTAAAAACTAGAAAATAACCTTTTCCATGACTCCAAATAATGGGATTTCAGTTTAATGTAGTACTTTACAATTTCCAATGTTACATATTTTCAGGGATATCCTCCAAATCAAAATACCGCATCATGTAGAACTGGTTGCGGTGCACGTATACGGCTGCACCGTTGTGAAGATAACGGATGGTTTATAGGTGCAACAGTTGTTGAGCACAACCATCCTTTGTCAGAAAGTTATTATGAGAAGAAGCAATGGCGATCTCATGGTGATATAGATCCTAACACCAAATAATTTATCAAGAATTTGAGGGATAATAATGTTAACCTAGGCAAAGTATGCAACATTCTGAATTCTGATCCATCATTACAATCCCTACCAGTTTACCGGAAAGGGGTTGTGAGATCACTGTGTGGGAAATTGGTTGTTGACAAAATGAAAGATGACATCGGCAAAACAATATCATTACTGGAAGATCTTCGGAAGGCAGACCCTAGTTTCGCAAAAGCACTTGATATTGACAGTACTGGCACAATCAAGAATATGATGTGGTGTAGTGGGAAGAACAAAGCCGATTACTCAAACTTTGGAGATGCAGTAACATTTGACACAACTTATCGGACGAATCTGTACAAAATGCCTTTTGGGTTATTTGTTGGTGTAAACAATCATTTCCAACCAGTGGTTTTTGCGGGAGTCCTAACGACACATGAAACTACTGATGCATTTAAATGGGTATTCACCACATTTGCTAGGTTAATGGGAAATGTAACCCCAAAAACTATTCTAACAAGTAAAACTTCTATCATTGATCTCCCTTCTCATTCTAAATACCTTTTTTTTTAAATTCCATTTGAACAAAACATGGTGCTGATTTTTTTGGTTAAAAAAACAGATCAAGCAACAGCTATGGAGTCTGCATTGAGGGTAACATGGAAAATCTACATGTAGGGTGAACGAGTATGGCATTTCACCTTGCTTCATTGCATTCACCCTTAAACTACAGGAAACGGATATCATGTACATGGCCCTAACCATGGATTCAGTGTACAGTCCATAGTATTTTTGTCTAAAAATTTACTACCATATTAATACAATGTTTGTGGTGCAGGCCAGTTCTAGAGGGGCTTTGTGAAGAAGGACTGGTTATGTCATCGCAAGACAACTTACACTACAGGATATCTAGGTAGATTCTAAAGACGAATGCAAATTTTCCTCGTCGACAATGAATAATAAATGGATTCTAATGCCCATGTGTGCGTTTGTCAACAAGATGGTTGTTGCCGCATGGTTGCAAATGAATAGAACGTTAGTAATCAATCTACCAAACCTGGATCTACATGTATCGTTCCTTGTAATAAAATAGTACCACGTACTGCTACTTTCGTGAATAAAACATAATTTCCATGACAGTGATCTTTCCCATGTACTATGAACAGACATCGCGAAGTCAAGCAGACATTATATTCATGAATTCACATTTTTGCATTCAATCACTGTTGTAAAAAACTAGCATGTTACGTACTTGTTATCTATAAATTCGTTAGCAAAGCCACTATTTAGGTTTCAATACCCATGCATGGATAGACCATAGGATACATTAAGTCTGTGAGCCAGTGTACGTTGCATAATAGCACAAGTCATGCATATGACCTAGATACAAAATAGAACCTATACACATACTAGAACACAAAAGCATCTCAATTGACAATAATCTTATTTGCTATTTCTCGAAACTTAGGAGGTACCATCCCCTCACTTCCAGACAGCATGAGTGCATCAAATAGTAACAAGGCTGCAGATTGCTTTACCATATCCTGCCACACAATTGAGACAATGAACATCTAACTAAAAGCCAATGGAAGCAACAAATGGTAGCATTATCTCCATAAAATCGCACACCATAATAAGGTCAACTAACCCTTGAAAGCGCAGGTACAACCGAAGATCCATTGAAGTAACGACAGAAATGTGCCACAAATACACCAGTCCTGTTACTGCGTTTTACACATGTACAAACAAGATTGCCAACTTAATTCACGTTGTGGTCCAGACGACATAATGAAGAGAACAAGTATAGTGTACCTTGGTGGGCCATCTGCAATTGGCGAGAAAAACTGGAAATTTGGATTGATCCACGATTGTTCCCACCCATCGAAATTTTTTTTTGCACACTGATCCATAGCAACACCTAGCTTTGACGTGCACCCCAATGGAATGGTTGGCAGCCACTTCTCACATTAAAGGATCATATATTATGACCTCGTTTTCATATAGGTCCCATACATAACACACCCACCGTTCATTTACACGGGAAAAAATCTGTAGACATAGAACAGTTAGAAGGCATAAATATTCAATCTAAACAAGGGACTTTCTTGCCAAGAAATGTAATGATGTAGTTCACAAATCATACAAGAAATAACTCTATGCTTGTTGCAATGCATTGGTAAAACCCACAATGTTTATACTTACACATCGGCAGCTTGGTACATTGTATGATAGGTGTGTCCCAGTGAGATGATGACGAACAGACGGTGAATGAATTATCCTCCTCTCAGCTAGTATTGAAGCCTGTACAAAAAAAAGCAGTAAATAAAATGGTATACAACATCTGGATGATGTTTTTTATCAATGGTTCACTCACTTTTAAATAATATAATTGGATATGTGAATAGTAATTTTATAACCAACATCTGCAGACCCCATTATGATTGACAGTGTATGTCCATAACACAACATAATCAAACTTACATAACATCTTCCTTGCACACTATGAACACTTGTAAAATTGCCAAACCTAGCAATATGTGTTCAATCTTACCAAAAAGTCGGCCTCCATGAAATGCCTCCACCTACACTCACTATGTGATGCGTACAACACATCATCCATCTGCTTAATGCGCCTGATGCAGATATCCATGAAATCCATATCAAAGTCAGTGCGTGCTGTTATTTGCTCATGTATCTCATACAGTGCCATCTCAATAAACTTTGGCTGGAAATGCAACAACCAAGGTCTGCAGAAGAAATCAGTCCAACTTAATTCATTACAAGAAACGACTGATCAATGTTTTTGCAATTGGTAACACTAAAATTGCGTGACTTACGCTGCTATGGCAGGTCGAGGTTGTAGTGAAGTGATCCAACGGTAAAATTCTAGTGCTTTATCCGTATCTACAACTTCATGCTACCCAAGTTCCCATGGTGTGAGAGGTGTAACATGATGTTTAGCTTTAATTTTAACAACATGTTCATTTGTCTCCTCCAACTCATCCTTGCTTGCCCGCGAATGAACTGTGGCTAACGATTTCGACTTCCTTGCCCATAAATAATACTCGGACATAACCTTGTTAGATGTTGCCGGAGAGGAACTCCTATGCCGACCATGTGGTGTTCGATCATCTGCATAGTTAGAGGTCTCAAGCTCGTTGACCTGGGTAAGTGGTAAGCTAAGTTCATGTGTTTCATCTCCCTGTAGGGAATGTATAGGGTGTACATCCAAACTGACTTTACTGCCAATAGTCAAATCAACTACTCTGGCTTGACGTGACCAATTTTTTGCAACTGTCCGTGAAGCATCTTCAAAGTAATTAACTTTCAAATGTGTATTTGATGGCCCTACTTCACTGTTGTTAGCACAACTGCCATCGTGTTGCCTCGTATCAACAGCTGTTGCAAATGTCACATGCTTCACCATCGTCGCTGGTTCTGGTGCATAAAAAAAGGTAATATGGGTAGCTAAATGATTGCATGTGCCAGGCAGAATAAAATAGGAAAGGAACACAGAAAAAATTGGATCACTGAAACACAAAAAAAATGATGAGCATGTAAAGACTGCTTCTGTCCGCTAACATGTCCATATGTCACTCACGTGGAACGTCGTCAGCATCAAGTGCACGTTTCATGCCCCGCACTAGTGAGCAGTACATGAATCCCTTCTTATAGTTGTTAGCAATAATTCCAATCACTTCGAGCAGTGCAACCTCCTCCTCATCAATAATGTCAACAAACTCTCGCCGATGCTGCATCATAGCTAGGAAAATAGGAGTAGCAGCCTGCATACATCATATCATAACAATCGATTCAGTGCACGACAAAACAGTGACAAACACACGATACATTTATACGACGTAACAGATTGCAACTTGCATACCTCATCTGGAATATTTAGCGAAGACACCATCTGTGTTGCAGCATCAAACATCCGTCTAGCACGAGTAGTATTCTTGTTACCACTCCCCCTTGACCTTGCCCATGTGTAGCATACATCATTACCAACCCTAGGCTGGACATATACACCAGAAATTGGTTAGAATTTAAAACAACGTTATATATGGACATATTCAAATGTGTTATGCAAGCTTATTTTTCCTGACCATGGATGCCCCAAAAACAGATGCAAGTCTCTCGCCATTCTCATCACGACAGGCATCAGAAGCAGCCATAGCCTTGATACGGTCAGCAGTGAAGCACTGCGCTCTAGGAAAAATGTTGTGCGGCATTTTCAACTCGCCTAAATCAATGCTATCAAGGTGGAACACCTACAAAAAATAACAAAATGTATTAATTTATGGTTTGAATTCGAGCACATAAAGACAAACTATGAACCTAGAATAATCAAATGCATATCACTAACCTGTAGGAAAAAGGAACACCCAGATAATAATGGCGTATGAATATTCTTGTTAATATCACTTTTAAGCTTGGCAGATGCAATGAGAAGCCGATGAATCACATAAGAACTCCAGTCATATGTTCCAATATCACTGGGTTTCCAAAGAGCATGCCAAAATTCAATGTTTGAAAAATCATGCTTGGATGAAGGTGTCAACAATGTAGCCATTATAAAAATGACAAATGCAACTTTAAATGAATCCTCTTCAAACGGATGCATTGGATTGTCATATTCCCTAACAAGTATATCTTCAGCAGCTTTTATACATCTTGCATCCTTGCCTTCCAAACCCAAACATCTACGGACAAACTGCACACGTGAATCATCACGTCCTCCATCTTCCAAAGCAACCCTTTTTCCAGCAGCAGGGATACCAAATACAAGGTGAACATCTTCTTTGGTGAATAGGAAGGATCTGCAGCTGTCTACAACTATACTTTGTGATGTCTCTTCAACCTTAGTCATTAGCCACAGTGCAAACTTCCGGTTAAGATGTGGCAGCATTGGAAATTTAAGTAGACCCCCAAAACCAATTGACTTCACCATCAAACACTTGACCTCATCAAAAGAAGATATAACATCATGGACATGCCTAACAGAACATCTGGAGTTCATGTCATTAAAATTGATTGCGACTTCGTCTTCATTTGCAACACTATCCAAAACCCCTGCCTGATTGGGCAACATTTGCTGTTGCTGTGCATTACCTGTCATCTCATATACCTGCTTATGACATAAGTAAAGCCTACTGTTAACACCTAGGCAATATCATTTTGCATGAACACAAAAAAGAAAAGGATAGCTAAATCAAAAAATGATCCTCTGCATATTGTTTAAAAGCTGCGTAAAAAGGCATTCAATCCCAAAACTGAAAATACACAGACTCAGTCATAGTACCTCATGAAGAATCTAATACTACACACAGATTTCATTATTTGTTTTTCCTATCCATAGAAACCTATCGTCTCAGTTATACAATTTCTAGTATTTAGATCCCCAAATACACCCCCTATGCTCCAAACCCAATATACTCCGTAGAATAATTGTGGCTAGGGTTCGAATCAGGAAGTTTTTCGTATAGATCGAAGCTGTAGCTAATCCATCACAACTCCGTAGCTAAAAATCAGATCGGATCCAGTAGTAGACTCACCTCGCAATGCATTGGGGCCGTCATGGTGGCGCCGGCGAATCCACGCCGCCGTTTCAGGCGAGGTCGCGCCGCCGAGAGAGCGCATGCCTGCCGCTCACCTTCACACCGGGAATCGGCCAAAAGTCATCACTTGCTGATAGATAAACAACTACCATACCCAATAGACATAGATCATCTCCCTGGGTTGAATGCATCACCTGCCTCTGCCGTGTTCCGCACAGCTCCATAGTATGCCTACTTTCAATGACTCTGGTCCCACAGAGAAGCTTCCCGATGTTAGTCCGGCCCCAGCGACGTGTCCACCACAGCCACGCGTACACCCCTTCGTGGAGGCTCTAGTGCCCCACCTTAACGTCGTCAAAGACGGACACGCCAGGATTTCAATCGCCTTGAATAGTAATAACAAGGGCCCACACTCGGTTGCCTCCTAACCACAAAACAGCGTCCCCCGTCGATCAGATCGTGGACGATAGCTAGATAAGGGGGTGTAAATGCACCCCTGCGTACCCGAGCATTATCGCCTCTCGAGTCTCGACTTGGGCGTCAAGATCCCCTTCTTCATCGGCCCTACAGATGTCAAGGTGCGATTTTGATTTCCTATCTTGGACTCTTGGCACTGACTGATCATGCTCTCATGTGAGAGGCATATGATTCTTTAGATTTTCATCATTGGCAGCGCTAACCTTTGCACGACCAGATCATGCCAGATTCGCCGATCCAGGACGCACGCACGCCGCCGCCGTCGACAGAGCCGAAGCCGAAGCCGTGGATCGAGTTCCGGGACCCCTCGGCTGAGGCCGCCTTTGGGACTGGCCTCCCTCTAGGCACCAGGAAATTCTTCCATCTGTCCTACGCTGAAAATTGGAATATTGGGACTGCAAACACGTGGGTTTAGGGCGAGTCGTTGGTGCATGGCCCTACGCGAGGAGCCGACGACAGCCTGTGGATGTATGGTGGCCTCACCACCGCCGATAGTCGCTTCATGCAGATAGGAGCGTCGATACGAGTTCGGCGAGCCAATCCTCCTCCCAAAGACAAGAGAAGACCTGGAATACCAGATACCGCCATTTGGTTCCAGCCATTCTAGTTGGCTCCCGTTTGATCCCGGCAAATAGAAGTTTGGAGTATTTTTAGCTAGCTAAGAGCAACTCCAGCAGATTGAGTAAATTTGATCCCCTATATAAGGTTATTGAAGTTGGATTAAAACTATTTTTATCCCCAAAACACAATTTGCTCAAATAGTTTCCCTATTCTTCTCCCAACTTGTGGGTCCCACCGCGCCACGTCATCTTCTCCTCCCCCTCCCAAATCCGCAATCTTTGGAAACCGGTCGACGCAGTACGAGCTCGGCGGCCTCCTCGGCCGCAGTGCCTCAAGTCAACACCGCCCGCCTTGCCGACGTTGCAATCAATCAATCAATGCCGCCACCGCCGCCGGCTCCACCATCCTCGAGTCTGTCGTCCTCTCCCTCTCCGCCACCGGCCTCACGCTCTTTGACCCCTCCGCCGCCCAGCCCGACCCCGCATGGTCCATACCGCACCTCCGCCAACTTGTCACCGCGCTGCACCTCCTCGACACCGACGTGCTCGCGCTCATCGAAGCCCGCAACGCCACACTCTGGTCCTCCTTGGACCGCCCCATCGACACGCTGCTCTACGGCCAGCCGCTCCGCCTCGGAACGCCACTCACCTCCTCGGCGTCCCAGCAGGACCTCTCCCCTAGCGCCTACCGTCTCTTCCTCACCCCCAACGATGTGCTCCTGCAGTGGGCCACCAACTCCTCCTCCCCCTCGGTGTCACCGACCTTCCTCACCTACTGGGCACTCTCCTCTGACCCCGCCACCGTCCAGCAGTGTGGGCGTCTGCCGCCGTCCATCGGGAGTGAGCATGCGGTGCTTGTCGGGGAAGAAGACACATATGAGGAGGAAGGCGCCGTCCAAGCCGAGGATGAAGGGGTGCTTGACCAAAAATTTGCGGTTTGCGCCGATGATGTGGGGCTGCAGGAAGTCGACCGATGGGAGCTCGGGGCAGTGGAAGATGCAGCGGGTGAGGGCCGGCGGGTCGGCGACTGTGAAGGAGACCTCGATGGGAGTGCCGGCGCTCGTCGCGGTAACGGCGGTGGTTGCGTCGCCGTGGCATCGGCCCCCGTGGGCAAGTGTCTCTTTCATATCTAGTCGGCTTAATCACCCTCTCTAGTGTAGTGTAGTTGCTTTCTAGTTTAATCATAGATAGGGTTTAGGTAGTTAGTGAGTAGAGGTAGATCAAACACTTGTAATCCCCTTGCTCTATGGATTGACAAGAACCTTGGGAATCCCGTGGTGAAAAAGGTGTAGGTCCGTACGCTTGCGGATCGTAGGTGGATACGTCTTTTATCCGTCAACAAGCCCCCTTTTTTGGCGCCATTGCCGGGGAGCAAGCTAGTTTACATCATTTGGTTTGCATCTAACTTTCTTTTATATTTAGTTTATCTTTTGTTTGCTAACATCTAACGCATATTACCTAGAAAACCACCTTGTTTTGTTTTTGTTTTTGTTTTTATTTTGTTGTCTAGATGGCGTTCGTCAATCACCCCATGGAAGAACCGGAGAAATCGCTAAGGGATTACGCTAGTCCTCGATGTGAAGACATAAAAGTACAAGAGTCAGATTCGAAGCTCGAAGCGACCAAGTATGAAATCAAATCCACCTCCGACAGATGTTAAATCCCTGAGGAGCTTTCTAGGCCATGCCAGATTTTATAGAAGATTTATTAAGGACTTCTTGAAGATCACTAAGCCTTTAACACATCTCCTTCAAAAGGATGTGGCTTTTGACTTCGATGAGAAGTGCCTAGCGGCATTCCGGACCTTGAAAAGTGCGTTGGTGAGTGCTCCCATTATTCAACCTCCGGATTGGAGCCAACCTTTCGAGATCATGTGTGATGCAAGTGACTATGACGTAGGAGCGGTTTTGGGTCAAAGAAAGGAAGACCGAGTTCACGCCGTTTACTACACTAGTAAAACTCTTAATGAGGCACAATTAAATTATGCCACTACAGAGAAAGTTTCTAGCGGTGGTATACGCCTTCGAAAAATTCAGATCTTACATCGTGAACTCGAAGGTCATTGTTTACACTGATCACGCGGCCATCAAGTATCTCTTGGCTAAGAAGGATGCTAAACCACGATTGATCCGTTGGATCCTTCTTCTTCAAGAGTTCGATGTTGAAATTCATGATAAGTAGGGGGTGGAGAATGTTGTGGCCGATCATTTGTCTAGGATGAATCGTGGACAAGATGATAAAGAGCCCATAGAAGACAAGATGAGAGTGAAGGACCGAAACGGCGAACCAGAGAGGGGGGGGGAGTGAATGGGAGCCGATAAAAATTCTATTCAAGAATTCGGCCTATGAACCCAAATTCACTCGTGCACCTCCGCAAGCTTCTCTTGCCAAGTTCACGTAGCCACTGGAGTGCTACTCAACCTAGGAGCAAGACCCAACCAACAGCCTCAACACACACGCAGCGGAACCACACACGACACGGCTGCTGGCAGCCCAAATCGGTCAGGCCGATTTCTGAAACCGGTCAGACCGCTTCTGTTGGACTTAGCCTCACGCAGGCAGGGGAAACCGGTCAGACCGGTTAGGCAAACCGGTCAGACCGATTCTGTCCAGAAACTCCCCAAAGACCCCAACCACTTCAAAGGCCTTTCCACATCTGAACAACCGAAGCCATGGAGCAGCAAAGACTTCCTTGTTCAAAGATCTTTCTCGACAGCCCACAGGGCGAAACCGGTCAGACCGGTTTGGGAAACCGGTCAGGCCGGTTTTAGCCTGGACAGTCGGGAAGAACACAGCCCGCGGGTCAACTCCCCCAAAACCAAATCTCAATCTCCCGAATCGCTCCACGGACTTGAACAAGGCTTTGGGGATATTAGGAACACCTCATGAGGAGTCCATAGCCAAGTTTAATCCCACCAAAACTCGTCCAAAAAGGAGGAATCGAGGAAATCCCGCCGAAAGCACTTCCAACCCAAGAACTCAAGAAACCCGAAATCGAGCACCTTTACTCACGGATTTGTGAGGGGAATCACAGCCCAAAGAACCACGAAGGGTTCCCACATATTTCCCCCATCAAATCCCCAAGAGAAAGGTCCCGAAAACAACTCAAAGAAATCACCGGGAGAGGGCTCCGAAAATCACCACCAAGAACAACCGGGGAAAACACATTCAAACCTTGAGGAACCACGCCGAATCATCTATACATGAAACAAAGGTTCGTACAAGGTCTAGCAAGCCGCCCGATCATCCATCCCTCTCTACAAGATCTCTCCGTGAAGCTCTCTTGCTATTCCTATGGAAAACCTAAGGAAAATAGGTGGAAAAATAGGAAAACTAATGAGCTAGGGTTCCAAGAGTTGGCTGCCATCCTCTCACCTCTTGGGTTATATGGAGGCAACCGAATGTCTAAAATGCCCTTCTCTACTAATTAGGGATACAAGCCCCTCATGGGCGGATTTGGAATTCGTGATTTCTTCTCCATCGGACGGATGCCCAGCGACCGCACCCTGCGTAGCCTCAACGCAAGCCTTGCGATCCCGACGCGTGTCCTCCGCCTCGAAGCTTCCGGCGCCCTGCGACCCCAAACCGGTCAGACCGGTTCTCCAAACCGGTCAGGCCGGTTTTGGCCGACAACCACACCCGGTCTTCGGCCTCGGCTTTGTGGCTCAGCCGAGTAACCCGGTGATTTTCTGGTGAACCACCGCAAACCCCGCGAACTTGATGTAGCCTCCGCCAATCACCACTCATGACTTGGCTCCCATGAAGTCCCGGCTCGACCTTGGTTTTGTGGCTCAACCAAGAAACCGTCCACCGACTTCATCTTGCTGTTCTTGCCACCATGCTGCCCGCACTCGACCTCGCTGGCCACCGGGTCCCTCGAACGAAGCCTACTTGTCTTCTCCACACCTGGAGGCCTCACCGGCAACGACCTTTCGCGCTTGTTCTTCACCTGCACCAACACGAGTCAAGCCGTAACCTGCACCTGCAATACTTAGCCAAGAATCAGTCCACACAACATTGTCAATCACTCATCACACAAGGAAGCGGCCATCCACCGGTCCTCGAACCACACATGGTCCTCAATCTCCCCCTTGATGAGTGCATTGACAACACACACACATGGTAAGTAAAGAGAAAAGGAAAACAGAAAAGAAACAAAAAGAAAAACTCCAACAAGTGATCGAAAGCCGAGAAAGGCAAAAGACGAGATCACTTGAAGAAGACAAGTCTCGAACCCCTTAGGCAAGGGCAACGGCTCGACACATCCGAGACAAAAACCATGCTCAAGCAAGGAGCACAAACCACCAAGGCACACAAGAGCTCCCCTGCACAAATGCAAGCTCCCCCTGATCAAGTGCCAACTCAGGGCACAAACCGGTCAGACCGGTTCCCATAACCGGTCAGGCCGGTTCCACCAAAACCGGTCGGGCCCGGTTTCCACAACCGGTCGAGCCGATTTCACACAGCAGACCATACCCCAAAAGCCAATAATGCAAAAGAAATGCACAAGCTCCCCCTTGACACTTGGGATAGGTTCCAGGGATACAAAGCAACTTTTCTCCACCTTCCTTTCTCCCCCTTGTTGCCAATGCATGAATCAAGGCACAAATGCAATCTAGAGCTTCTCAAGTATACAAAATTCATCACAAGATGCTACACATGTCCAAATGAGCAAGTTAGATACTCTACAGTTTGTATGGACCTCAACTACATGATCACCAAGTTTCACAACCATTGGACAAGGCTAACAAGGATTTGAGTAATTTTGCGAAAAGTTACTCTCTCACACGCAAAAACCTAAACATGAGCAAAACATGCCAAAATGGCAAAGCCACACGGACTTCATGCTAGGACAACCAGTCTAATCATAAGACCATCACAAACACCCACAAGCACCTCATGTCATGTCAAAGCCACCGAGCCATGTGCCTACTTCTATGTATGAGACTTCTCATTGGTAGACATCATGCAACGGTTTAGCACCCAAAGCAAATTAATTTCAGCACATATGACATTGGAGCATATTTTCCAAGCATTTTACATTTCATTTTCAGATTCATAATTGGTACATGAAATGTCTTTGCGACAAAAAGGAACTTATGCCCCTCCACAAGATAAAGCAAGAGGGCTAAACATTCATGATGGCAAATGAGCCTTTGGCCCCATATGATCAATAAACTAGCCATCCAACCACAAATTAAGCATAGCAAGGCCACAAAAACATGTCAAGAGCATGTAAAGGCATTTACACTTGAGAGAGCATACATGAGACATTTTTCAAAAGCATAGCTATCAACCATGGATTATTCATCGAGATCATCAAGAGCTAAGCCAAAACTAACCGTAGCATACCAAACAAGCTCACAAAGACATATATCTCATTCCATGGTGAACAATGTATATGAGAGAAGCTTTTCCTAACCAATGCATATGATACAAAATGCATGCAATCTAAGATACAAGGATGCCTATACATCATGTTACATATGCCATGCCAAATGCAAGAAATGCACAAAGAAAAGCTATACATATGCTACAAAGGAGCTCCCACACACAAAGCTCACAAACCACCGGCTCCTCGAGGGGAGGCAAAACGGGCTCGACACCACCGGCAAAAGAGCAAAGGAGCACCAAAACCACTAGCTCCCCCTAAACTCATGCATTAAGCCCAAAGAGCGTACAAAGCTCACCTTACACACATGAGATAAGGCAAAGAGCAAAAGAAACAAGTGGCTTGACCAAGGCCACACACTTGAAGGTCACAAATACACTCACCTTTATCATTTCTTCACAATTCACTCATCCTTGTCCACCATCCCCGAAAGCGATGTACCTCCATGTCACCACCAGGGTATGAAGCCGAAGAACCACCCCCGATATCAACCAAATGTTCTCCGGACCTCCCACCTGAAACTCAAAACCAAGAGCGAGAACGAGAAAATGACTCAACACTGGGGTTAGTCCCAAAGGTGTGAAACCAGTGTCGGGCCATTTCCTCAAAAGTAGGGTTAGCAACATCTATCCTACTGCGCCTATCAAAACTGCGATCCATCCTATCAAACCTATCAAACTTGGAACCACCATGGGAAAACCACTCCCGTCCCATTGGAGGAGTACGACTACCATGATAGGAAAAGCATGGTTCGTAGCCCCTCTGAGACTCAAAGCTGCGACCTCTCCCAAACTCGTATTGATCACGAGGTGGAGAACGTCCAGCAAACTCACCACCTGCAAGCTCTCCAAACCAACCACCAAAACCACGACCTCCTGCAACAAGCCGAGACTCATCACGAGTACGAAAACCAAACTGGTCCCCCTGCTGCCTCCAAACCGGTCTGACCAATTTCAAAACCGGTCTGACCG
This sequence comes from Cenchrus americanus, assembly GCA_947561735.1. NCBI lineage: Eukaryota > Viridiplantae > Streptophyta > Magnoliopsida > Poales > Poaceae > Cenchrus > Cenchrus americanus. Next base: position 98,077,234 of record OX387240.1, read on the forward strand.
GTTTCACTCCTCCAGCAGGACCTCTTCCTCCCATAGCACTCTTTTCTCCCCAAGCCGGAACCTTACGCACAAAACCCTTTCCCTTAGGCAGTGGCATACGAGGCTCAGGCACACCATGAGAAGGGTGGTACCTGTCCTTGTTCGCCCACTCCTTAGACATTCTCGCCTCTCTCTTTCTCTTATAGCAAAACTCTCTCTTGTGACCATCCTTTCCACAAAACTCACAATGGTAAAGGATTGGTTTGGGCTTAGGCTTGGGGTGAGACTCTTCACACGGCTTCTCACTAGGTTTCTCACTAGGCTTTTCACTTGCCTTCTCACTCAGTTTTTCTCTCGGTTGGTTTGGCTTGGATGTAAACTTGCCTTTGGGTGTGGGTTGTGGTGGAACTGAAACATTCCCAAATTTTCTTTCTCTCTCACCACTACCCTCACCAACCTTATCCAATCCCAAAGCCCAACCGTCAAAGCGCTTACAGCTAGCAATCATCATACCAAGCTGAGGTTCTTGACTCGACAACCAACTCAGCGCTTCACGCAACTTATCATTCTCATCTTGCAAGCGACCAACACATTTTGCAAGATCCAAATTTTTCATAGCATGCAACTCACATGTAGAGCAAGAAGTAGGAATAGGCACTTTCAAATCAGCCTCAAGTGAAACAATGCGAGAACGGAGCTCAGCAATTTTCTCATGCAAACTAGGGCAAGAAGTGCAAGCACCAAGCAAAGTGGGTCTAGATTGTAGCTCAGCCAACTCAACCCTAAGCACATCTAGTTCCTCACACTTGGAGGCATACTTCTCCCTAAGATCGATCAAGTCGGCTAGGAAAGCGAGCAATCAGCACAATCATTTTCATCAGAAACAACAGGGCTAGCCTTGAGCGAATCAATTTCAAGCTTGCTATCTAGAACCTGTGTTTCTAGCTCAGCCACTCTAGTACTAGCATCCTCGAGCAAAGATCTAAGCTCCTTCCTAAGCTTCTTAGCCTCTCTAAGCATGTGATCGCGATTATCAAGCAAGTCAACCAACTCCTCATTCTCCTTGCGCAAAGAGGGGAGCTCATCACATACCTCATTCTCGGAATCCAAGTCCGAGGCGTCCCTCTGGCTTCTCTTGCTGCTCGAACTGCGAGCCATGCCGCAGAAGTCATCCTTGAGGCTTAGGCCCGTCACACAAAGGCCGTTGAGATACTTGCCAAGGTTCTTCTTCTTCTTCCTCTTCTTCTCATCCTCTTCGTCTTCATCACTCGAGCTTGAAGACGTGTCCTCGGAATCAGACTCAATGTCGCTTGATCTCTTCATCTTCTCTCGAGACCGTGCCTTCTTCCCATGTCCATGATCCTTCTTCTTGGACTTCTTCCTCTTGTCCTTGAACTTGTGCTTGTCGTGGTTGTTCACCTTCGGACACTCGGCGAAATAGTGTTCAGTCTTGCCGCACTTGAAGCATGTCCTCGTGTTCCTCCTCATGTTCACCCGGTTCTCGTGCAGCCTCTCGAACCGCCTCGTCAGGAGCGCCAGCTCGTCCTCTCCAAGCACGTCGAACTCCTCATCTGGCATAGACATCAAAGAGGAAAAAGAGAACATCCTGGTGGATGGGTTAGTGTTAGCCTTTCCTTTCGAACCACCAACGAGGGCAAGACTATGGGAATCAGTCGGTCCCTCGAGCTTGGCAGTCATGCCCCTATCCACCTCAGCCGACTTGAGCTTCGAGAATAGCTCGTTCACCGTCAGAGTGTCATACTTCTCCGACTCCACAATGGCCTCGAACTTTCCACCCCAAATCGTACGATCCAAAGAGTGTAAGAGCTTGACCGCTCTATCATGATCATCGTACGGGAGCACGTCCACATTGGCCCTCATGTTGTTCACAACCACCGTGAACCTCTGAAACAAGGCATCGATGGACTCACCTGGGAGATGAGTGAAGTTCTCGTACTCTCTCCAGTAGGTCGCATACATCTGTGCCCGAACTCCGGGCGTTCCCAACATGAGCCTCCTTCAACACGGCCCAAATCCTACAAGCCAAGTGCTCGGTGTGCACCCGATCGAACTCGGTCGACACAAAGCACGAAACAAGTAGTCGACCGCCTTATTATTGGCGTCGAATCCGTCCCTCGACCCCGGAGCAAGGAAATCCATCGGTGGACATAGCCTGTGTCCACCGTGACATCCCAAAGAAGCTGACCCTTTCCGCGGAGGAACGCACCCATCCGCTTGCTCCACATCTGGTAGTTCTTTCCATCCAAGTGTGGAGGACCCGAACCCCGTTCCTGGTACGCCATCCTTGGATCTTAGACTGGTTAGAGTCAACAAAGACCCGAACCGGCTCTGATACCACTTGAAGGACCGAAACGGCGAACCGGAGAGGGGGGAGTGAATGGGAGCCGATAAAAATTCTATTCAAGAATTCGGCCTATGAACCCAAATTCACTCGTGCACCTCCGCAAGCTTCTCTTGCCAAGTTCACGTAGCCACTGGAGTGATACTGAACCTAGGAGCAAGACCCAACCAACAGCCTCAACACACACGCAGCGGAACCACACACGACACGGCTGCTGGCAGCCCAAATCGGTCAGGCCGATTTCTGAAACCGGTCAGACCGCTTCTGTTGGATTTAGCCTCACGCAGGCAGGGCAAACCGGTCAGACCGGTTAGGCAAACCGGTCAGACCGATTCTGTCCAGAAACTCCCCAAAGACCCCAACCACTTCAAAGGCCTTTCCACATCTGAACAACCGAAGCCATGGAGCAAAGAAGACTTCCTTGTTCAAAGATCTTTCTCGACGGCCCACGGGGCGAAACCCGATCGACCGGTTTGGGAAACGGGTCGGGCGGTTTAGCTGGATAGTCGGGAAGAACACAGCCCGCGGGTCAACTCCCCCAAAACCAAATCTCAATCTCCCGAATTGCTCCACGGACTTGAACAAGGCTTTGGGGATATTAGGAACACCTCATGAGGAGTCCATAGCCAAGTTTAATCCCACCAAAACTCGTCCAAAAAGGAGGAATCGAGGAAATCCCGCCGAAAGCACTTCCAACCCAAGAACTCAAGAAACCCCGAAATCGAGCACCTTTACTCACGGATTTGTGAGGGGAATCACAGCCCAAAGAACCACGAAGGGTTCCCACATATTTCCCCCATCAAATCCCCAAGAGAAAGGTCCCGAAAACAACTCAAAGAAATCACCGGGAGAGGGCTCCGAAAATCACCACCAAGAACAACCGGGGAAAACACATTCAAACCTTGAGGAACCACACCGAATCATCTATACATGAAACAAAGGTTCGTACAAGGTCTAGCAAGCCGCCCGATCATCCATCCCTCTCTACAAGATCTCTCCGTGAAGCTCTCTTGCTATTCCTATGGAAAACCTAAGGAAAATAGGTGGAAAAATAGGAAAACTAATGAGCTAGGGTTCCAAGAGTTGGCTGCCATCCTCTCACCTCTTGGGTTATATGGAGACAACCGAATGTCTAAAATGCCCTTCTCTACTAACTAGGGATACAAGCCCCTTAAGGGCGGATTTGGAATTCGTGATGTCTTCTCCATCGGACGGATGCCCAGCGACTGCACCCTGCGTAGCCTCAACGCAAGCCTTGCGATCCCGACGCGTGTCCTCCGCCTCGAAGCTTCCGGCGCCCTGCGACCCCAAACCGGTCAGACTGGTTCTCCAAACCGGTCAGGCCGGTTTTGGCGAGACAGCCACACCCGGTCTTCGGCCTCGGCTTTGTGGCTCAGCCGAGTAACCTGGTGATTTTCTGGTGAACCACCACAAACCCCGCGAACTTGATGTAGCCTCCGCCAATCACCACTCATGACTTGGCTCCCATGAAGTCCCGGCGCGACCTTGGTTTTGTGGCTCAACCAAGAAACCGTCCACCGACTTCATCTTGCTGTTCTTGCCACCATGCGGCCCGCACTCAACCTCGTTGGCCACCGGGTCCCTCGAACGAAGCCTACTTGTCTTCTCCACACCTGGAGGCCTCACCGGCAACGACCTTTCGCGCTTGTTCTTCACCTGCACCAACACGAGTCAAGCCGCAACCTGCACCTGCAATACTTAGCCAAGAATCAGTCCACACAACGTTGTCAATAACTCATCACACAAGGAAGCGACCATCCACTGGTCCTTGAACCACACATGGTCCTCAGAGAGATGACCACCTCTATCGAGTGCTCGATAAAGACACTTGGATGATTGATATCATTCGAGCAATTCAGAAGATGCCTTTTGACCATCTAGATAGAAACTCTCAAAGGAGGATAATCTCCGAAAGTTGAAAATACTTTTGGGATGCACCGTACCTCTTCAAACTTGGCAATGATGGAGTCATGAGAAGATGTGTGCCAAGAGAAGAGAGGCTGGAAAATTTGAGAAAGTGACACTCGACGGAGTATGGTGGACACTATAGCCATTTTTGGACCCAAGCAAAAGTATGGTCTAGTGGATTTATTGGCCGGAGATGCATGAAGATACTAAAAGATACGTTGCATCATGCCCCAAATGCCAAAGAACCGGAAACATCTCTCAAAGAAATTATATACCCTTGAGATATGATCTACAAATCGACTTATTCGATGTGTGGGGAATAGACTTCATGGGGCCTTTCAAAAATTCACATGGATATCCTAGTCATGGTTGATTATGTGTCCAAGTGGGTAGAGGCCATGCCATGTCGTAAAGCTTCCACGGAGGAATCCATTGCCATGATCAAGAGCATGATTTTTCCTCATTTCAGTACACCGAGAATCTTGATAAGCGATGGAGGAACTCACTTCACCGGGAAGAATTTCAAAAAGTGCTTGTCCAAGTTGGGAATTGAACATAGGGTCTCTACGGCCTAACACCCACAAACCAATGGACAAGCGGAAACGTCGAGTAGGCAATTAAAAAGCATCCTCAACAAAACCATAGAGAAGGGAGGCAAAGATTGGTCAAAGAAATTAGACGGAGCTCTGTGGGCGTATCGAATGGTGTTCAAGACACCGATAGGTATGACCCCTTATCAATTCGTCTATGGAAAATCTTGCCACCTTCCGGTTGAGTTGGAACATAAAGCCTATTGGGCGATTAAGGAGATGAACCTCGATCTCGATGCCGCGGTGGTGAAGTGAAGAATTCAAATAAGCGAGCTAGAAGAGATGAGGTTGAAAGCGTGTGAAAATGCAAGCATATACAAATAGAGAATTAAAAGGTGGTATGACAAAAGATTGAAGAAGAAAGAGTTTAAATAAGGAGATAAGGTCCTCCTCTACAATTCGAGGTTTAAAACCTTCGGAAAGGGGAAATTGCAAAGCAAGTGGGATGGACCTTATGTTGTTCATTCGGTGCTCTATAACGGAGCGGTAACCATTATGGATGTGAAAGGTGATCAATTCATGATGAATGGTCAATGGCTTAAGGTTTACTACGAACCCGACATTGTGTCCCTTCACCATATTGATGTCTTCACCATGGAAGAAGAGCCCGAACGTCTAGCCTAGGACGTAAAACAAGGTGTGGATTTTTTGTAAATAGATTTTCTTTTATTTTTCTAGAGTTTCTCGCGAAGTTTTACCAGGCCAACATTTTCTCATGGGCTGAGAATGCGAAAAAGGGCGGTACACGGAAAACGGGACCGGACCGGCCCCCGGAACAGGGTGGGCCGGCCGGCCCGGTCTGACCGGCCCAAGGAGGGCCCAACGGCGGTTCACCCCGGTTTTTCCCTAGAATGCTCCTTTTCAACTTCCTTCTTTGGTCAGGAAATTTTAAGGGAAGTTTGAATAAGGAAAATGCAGTTTCTAGAGTATTCATTTTCAGACTATTTATTTGGCCGAATTGGGAGCTCGGGAATCCATCCCATCTAGCATTCTTTTGCACCCACACAACAGCCATGGTGTCCCCGAAGAGCGTAGAGTTGAAGCAAGGCGCCGAGAAGCTATCGATGGAGGAGGCGAAGCGATGCGAGCTCAAGCTACCCATGGAGATCAAGAGGACCGCCCGCATCCGTTGCAAAGGGCGTGTCCCGACCGGAGCTATCGCATCTCGCAACCCCGTCAAAGAGGAGAACATCCCTACTCCCGTTCGAAGGTCGGCGCGCATCCGAGGCATGAAGAGGAAGGATTACAAGGAGGTGTCGCCCGAGCCTAAGGTCTATGGGGGGAGCGACTATTCTGATGATCGTAGCCCGAGCTCGTGGGTGGCCGCCGGAAGAGAAGACAATGATTTGTACTATTGGGAAGAGGTGCCCAAGGAGAAGACTCCCGAAGGCCCCAATGACGGCGACAACGACGACGATGACGGCGACGACGATGATGGCGACGACGGCGGCGACGACGGCGGAGACCCTGGCGATGACGACCCTTTCGGGATGCATCCGATGTGTTGTGCGGCTTGCCGTCACTCCATCTCGGAGCTCTACGCATCGGTCAACGAATGTTTCCAAGCCATGGAGGCGTTGAGGCAACGCATGGAGGATTTGGAGTGCGTGGTCGAAGACGACTACAAGTTCCTAAATCGCAACGTGCGGAAACTTTTCGGCATGGTGGGGAACATGAAGGGCAAGTGGTGCAATAGTTACGGGAAGTACCACTAGGTTTAGTTTTCGCCCTTAGGATTTTTGTAAGATACAACGAGGATGTCGTATGATTTTAGCGTGGGGGAGAGCTAGCTAGCTAGCCTAGCCTTTAGCTTCAAGTTTAGTTTGGATCGGTTTAATTTTTCGAGAGAGTTTTAGAGTTTAAGAGTCTTAAGTTTGAGTTTGAGTGTGCTTTTAATTTTTGCAAGTTTGAAGTGTCTTAATTTAGTGTTGCGTCAAAGAAAATCAAATAAAAAGAGTCCTTTAGATTTTGTGTCTTGTGTGATGCTTATCTTGATTTACTCGTTTGTTCATCTTTAGTTTTTGATATATGAACATAAGTGTGCGGTTTGAAAAACGTTTACCATGGTGCTTAGTGGAGTTGCTACCTCTAAAAGTACCCATACCATACTTCGATCTTGAGCTTTACATTTTGGTTGTGTTATGTTTGATGCTAAAAGTTGGAGGAATTTAGTTTTGACAATTATCTAAAAACCCTTGTGATAAAGGTTAGCAAATCCTCTTTTTCCAAGTTGAGAGTTTAAGAAAAAATCCTATACAAAGCTAAACTTATTTTTTGCTTCACCATAAGTGCGATTAGCATAATGAGTTGGGCTAGGATCCTTCTCTCTTGGGAGTTTTAATTTCAAGCAATGATCATGTCCTTGTGCTTATCTTTTATTGCTAGCCTCGTCATGCATTCAGTAACGTGACTTTCACATCGGAAGTCTCGTACATCGCCGAATTCCATACCCAAACCTATATATCTCTTTTGTACATTGTATTCCTTGGACACAACCTACTCTCAAAGTTTCGTCTCGTCTCTAGCATGGTTTTATTTTAAATTTTAGATTGTGTTTATGCAATAAAGAGAGGAGTTGAGAGCTTTGAGAAGAGAGATAAAAATGTCAAGAGAGGGAAAAGTAAAGAAAGAAAGAAAAATAGAAAAGTAAAGAAAAATATGTGTATGAGAGAATGAAAGAGAGTGATTGAAAAAGAAAAAAAGAGAAGAGAAAGAGAGAATAGGAGTGGCAAAAAAGATATGAGAGGGATCAATCAAGTGAGAGAAAAAGATAAAGGGCAAGGAAGGATGTCACGTTGTTGAGAGACGAAACTTTCACTCTTTTTCCAACCATGTGCAATCCAACAATGAGGACATCATCGGTGCCTCGCAGTCATATTTTCTTTTGCCCTTGCACATGTCCACCATTCTATATCTTCTCATCCTTGATATCCCCACATATGGATAAATTCTCATGATCATTGGCTTTGAAAGGTAAACACCTATTAGAGGGAGATCTTAGCTTGACGATACTTGTGTTGATCATGCTAGCCATACCTATAGCTCCAATTTACATGTTATATGAGAGATTTATGGGAGGTGAGAGTTTTATAAAACTTGTTTAGGACAGCCACTTTATATGAGCGACATGAGAGAGCTTGGAGAAAGGTTTTTGTCTAACACTTATTGCAGAAATTTATTTTTGAAAACCATAAAAACCCTCCAATGGAAGCAAAGAAGTAAGCATGGCTGAAATTGAAGACTTCGAGTGAAGAATTTTAGTTGTGGGGTAAATCTTGACGTGGTAAAGATTCTAAACGCCCATGTTTATGTATGATGATCATTACTTTATGTTTATGTATTAAAGATAAAAGATTGACTAACTTGTGAAGAAAGAACTAGTGGAGCACGATTACAACACCTTGGACAAAGTTCTTTTACGAGTACTTGCTCGAGGACGAGCAAGATCTAAGTGTGGGAGAGATGTTGACGGTGTATTTTGGCACACCAAACATGTTCATTACACTTTGGTTTGGATTTGATTATGGAACTAACCTGCCACTAGGCACACTAATCATATAACAAGTTCATCTATGTGCATGCATTTGGAAGTGTTGTGTTTATGTAGGAAAACATAGACATAAAGGATAGATTCACAACAAGTTCAAAGGAGCATTTACGGAGTCTTGTTCATGTTCATGAGCTTGATGAAATCACTTCCAATGGTGGCAAGGACCGAAGTGCTACGAAGGAACACCCCCGGGGATTGAAGCGTAAAAGACCGAACTTCATGCACGGAGAACCTCCATCTTGGACGCGAGGATGACATGGTCAAAATCATGCAAATGGAAGGGGCAAAGTGAATAATCACCTGAGGACCCACGCGAGTAAAGGGGCGACCAAACCGGGTCGGGATGGGCCTGGGCCGGTCGGCCCAAGGCCGGCTTGGCCCACTATGGGGGTCGGTCCGGCCCCCCTTTCCTTGCACCCAAAGGATCTTCAACCCTAAAGTCCTGGAGGCGCCGCCATTCGTATGGAGAGAGACATTCGCACCGAGAGGCCATCCACAAGCTAGAGAGAGAAGTGAGATCTCCAGAGGAGGATCGCCCACCTCGAAGGAAGCACCGAAAAGTGGAGAAGAAGGAAGACACCATCGGAAGCGTCACAATGATGAACGGTGCCATGTCTAGCACCTTGATGGGGTAATCTTCTTTGTCCATGGGTTGTAATCGATCTTGAGATATAATCGCTACTTTGTTGGAACATCTATCTATCATCATGTGTTGAATATGCTTTGTTGCTTAAGGTTAGCTACCATGCCGTAAAGGGAAGTAGAGCTCCAATGCTCCCTTGGATCCATTAAATACACCGTGTCCATCATAGGTCTAGTCATGAATACCTCCGCGTAGTGACAGTACGGGGGAGGGAAAGGGCGAAAACGTGGTCACAACCCCCGATAGATTAGATTGGTTTTCATGTCTTTAAGAGGTTGCATGTTCAAGTATCGTAGACCCGTGGGCAAGTGTCTCTTTCATATCCAGTCGGCTTAATCACCCTCTCCAGTGTAGTGTAGTTGTTTTCTAGTTTAATCATAGATAGGGTTTAGGTAGTTAGTGAGTAGAGGTAGATCAAACGCTTGTAATCCCCTTGCTCCGCGGATTGACAAGAACCTTGGGAATCCCGTGGTGAAAAAGGTGTAGGTCCGTACGCTTGTGAATCGTAGGTGGATACGTCTTTTATCCGTCAACAAGCAGCTCCCACTCCCGCTCGGGCCCGCCCCCGTGCGCACGACGCTCCCGCTCCCGCAGTCATCGCCACGCCTCGCGCCCGCGGCCACGACATCTCCGCCGCGCAGTCCGGTGAGGACCGCCGCTAGCGACGGCGGCGGGGATGCACCTAGGCGGGACAGAGGCCGTGGCGGACTTCCCGGGCGTGGCCACCATGGACCCGCCGCAGCTAAACGCATTGGAGACCTCGGTGGTGCAGCCACCACCGGCAAACTTGTCGTGGCGCAAGCGAGCGGGGGGGGGGGGTGTCGAGTGGGTCCCACAGATAGGGGTTGGAGGAGAGGTTCTCTCTATAGAGGGGATGGAGAGGGGTTTTTAGTCCTTGGAGAAAAAAAGGGAGGCTATAGGGGATCTGCTGGAGAAGGTTTCATCCCCTATATGACTATTTTTTGCTATTGGAGAGGGGATAGGGAAGCTGTTGAAGTTGCTCTAAGCTTATTGCTAAACTTTAGCACGGGTTTTGGATCTATGAGCTAAATCCTTTTAATTGACCATGATACCCTTCTTTATTAACGCGAGATTGATGGTTCGCTAGTAAATGTGAGTTAATGCGAGGGTATTTCAGACTTTGCTCACTTTTAGCATCAGCGACTCTTGTTTCGTCAATGGCTAAAGCACTTTTTTGAGTTCCAACTAAAGTTTAGTAATGTTTTAGTTATACCCGTTTGGATAAAAAAACTAAAATTTGACAAAACTTTAGCAAGGAGATCCAAACATGACCTAAGATGAATCAGTTCAATTCTTCTACATTTTATAATATATAGAAAATCCACAATTTAAATTTTGCATTATTTTCCCTAAAAACGAGTTATGTGGGCCGCAAATTCTTAAATTATTGTCTAACAAACTCCCTTTGCTGTTATGGATTGCCAAAATTTCTTCACCACATTCGCACGTGTCAAACAAACAATTTCTTGTTGAACTTTGTAATAAGAGTGTGGTTTAATCTGGTTGCTCGTGCTTTTTGGTTGCGGCAAGTTGGAGTCTTCGCCTCCAAAATCGCATTGGCTGGGATGGTAGTTGCCAAACTTCAGATTCAAGCCCTGAAACCAGTCCACATGGAGCCTATTGTCATGCTCATGCAAAAGTTGTGCTTGCTTGATGCACTGGATGTTCCAAATTACTGCTCCCTCACTCCATTCGAAATTATAAATCGTTGTCTACGTGCATAATAATATCTATGAACCTAGAATATTCAAAACGATCTACAGTTTGAAACAGAGAAAATATTTGTTTTCGCTTACCTATTAGTTATTACATATAACTTTTACTTTAAAATCTACACATAATGGAGTAAGTGCGTGTTAATACTTTTAAATCTCTCCTCTGAATATGGAGTGTGCGCTTCTATGATGTAATTGAATGTTCTATTCTCCATGTCACCCTATCTCAATATCCGCAAAATCGCAAGATGTAGAAATTTATCCAATTTATTTGACAATTTTCAGGTCCAATATCCCTAGACCTGAACATTGTCAATTAAATTGTATATAAAGAGAAAGGAAGATCCCTAGACCTGAACATGGTCAATTAAATTGGAGAGAGAGAGAGAGAGTTTGTTTTCTGTTAGATTTATATTAAATGTGAAATATAAACTAGAGCGAACAATAGAGGGAACAACTGAGCATTTTATTTTGACCTAAGCTTAGGGATGACAACGAGTCAGATATGAGTAGAGCAATGCTCACCTGTGACTGTGAGAATACCCAAACCCCAAGGTTTACCAATACTGCTATACCCCTCGAAGCCTAGCGGGTTAGATTTCATACCTGTGCTCGTACTCATCACATATCCGACATGTTAAAGCTACCGATTGGATCTAATAATCACTGTAGCACAAATTATATATCATCCTAAGTATAAAAGCAAGTATAATCGAATCATCCCACACGAAGTTAACGTCAAATAGTGAAAATAGGAGAACACTTTATCTTTTACTGTGTTGTCTTCACTTCATGATCCACATTATAATTGAGATCAGTTGCATTCAATTTCCAGTTAAGTAATTTGCATTTCCCCTTGAAAAAACGCAACAAGTAATGATATTATAAAGTATACGATTTCAATCTCATATTTCATCACAAATTGGCTCCGTTTACCACTTGTCAGAGTATGCAGCGAATTCTGATACCACTTGTCAACGAGTCGGGTTAGAATCCGTTGCACATTGGTGTCACACCTGATTTTCCAAAGAAAATCAAATGCATCTCATATGTGCGCCAGGATCAAGTTTACACACATATGATAGACGTCATGAGTGAAATATCAGAAAAACAACAATAAAAACGTACAAGAGTTAAACCATTACATTATCTCTTTATTACACTCAGAGGTTAGACTCGAAGGTCTTTAAACGAACAAACGGTAACTAGACGAAGCATCTCTGTCTTCAGCTTCCATAGGCACATGACTGGGGGCACGCAAGCCTCAGAACTCATCAAAGTTGCTGAAGTACTTTTCTCCAGTGTTCTCCTCTGAACAGCGGGTAAGCAAGGGTGAGCACACTTATGGTTGGAGCTCAGCAAGTGGGGGAAGATCTATCAAGGATAGGTTAAGGTTTTACAGCGGTCAGCATTTTAATGTTTGTCAAATTTTATTAGCTAGCACCTATTTACTAGATGTAAGTTCATACCAACCCACTTAAGCATTTAGGAAAGCATATCATCTCAAAACCATATGAAAACCACGATTTAATTTCATCTTTATGTTTGATTATCATGTGAGGGTCCAGGTCGCTCTTGACCATGAGCACAGCTGATCGATCAGTTTCAACTCTGTAGAGGTTGTACACTTGCACCACAGCTCGCGTAAAAGTTCCTAAGAACTTTGAACCCAACCATGCGATGCTGGCCAAGCATCATACCACACTTCCAATGTGTGATTGCATAGGGACGCTACGAAGCCTTTACAAAGGTATGCAAAAGACCAACAACCCACATAGTTACAGTAGCAGGGCGGACCATAACCCTCCCTAGTGAACAACACCTTAGCAAAGGCTGCGGCCAAGAGGACCGGGCTATACCCCTTCAACTCTGACCCCTCTGCTCCTTTCGGATAAGGCTATCAGAAAGTTCCACACACCTAATTAATTAGCTAAGCCAGAGCCATATGGACTGTGGTTGCACTGTTTTCCTGGGTGGTTCTCCATGTTCCAATTAAATCATATTATCTTGTAATTAAGCGCGCGCGCGTACACACACATATATATATCACCAAAGTTATCATGATCAACATTTTATAAAATTCATTTTAACCATCCCAAGTTAAGAAACTAAGCAATCTATCCCAAAACATTTCATTAAAACCGGGTTATTCAAGGTAGAGGGGTAAAATATAGTCCTGTCCTTAAAAGGTGATTGTTATGCATAACAACATTTAAGTGTAACTATTAAATAACATGCAATTATCTAGGTCAAAGAGGAATATGCAAAGGAAGAAGTCCACTTGCCTTCCTTGCTTAAACACTGATGTTCTTCTTCTTCAAACACTTGCTCTTGATTCACTTCAACTGGTTGCTCACTTGAAACAGGCACGATGTCTACGAGCACACAAGAATACATTCAACAAATAAAACAAAAAACCAAGCATGAAAAGCTTTGGCTCTAGGAACACAAACGCAAAAACACTCGGAGCTATCGAGAGATTTGGATGATCACAAACAAGAGCTAGCTATGTGCTAGGTATCTTTTAATTAAATAAAATCATGTGCATATGTTATTTCAAAGAAATACCCTATTTATAATTAAGCAAGTTACTTTATATCTAAGAGACGGTATAAGCCTAGTCCAATTTTATTTATAAATATTCAAGTATGATTTATGCAAATTAAACATTTAATTTAAAGGAAGCATGTAAAAGCATCTAGGCGTTTATCTTTATATTTAGAGTTGAACTAATCAAATTATAATTTAAAAACACATTTATATTCATATTAATCAAATTAACAATTAATTAAGAAACCTATGTTGCCTTTTATTTAGAAAGCAAATTGCATAAACATTAACCAATTTGAGTTTGATTTTGAAAACCGAGGTATATATATATCTAATTAGATTTTAATTGAAAGAATTATTCAATAAGTATTAATCATATTATCTTTCTTATGAAAACACGTGTTAAACTTCTAATTAGATTTTAATTAGAAAAGCATGTGTATAATGATTTGATCATATTTAATATTATAAAACAAATAACATGTTCATCATTAGTCCTATCACGTAGTTTGAGTTGATATGAACCTAACGCAACTTGAAACGGTGGAAACGGAGCTACAACGCAAAAGATACGGCCAAAACAAGGTTCAGGGGCTTTTCTGTGAAGAAACATGGCTTCCAGGGACTTAACTGCAAGAAACGAGGGGCCTAAACCTAATTACACTTAAAAACCGAAGGGCTACGGTGTAGAACAACCTATCTAGGACTGCTGACAGGAAAACTAAGAACCTCAAGGGCTAAAACAATTAAAACAGGACTTAACCGCAAGGATTTCTATAGGTGGAAGGACCTGTTTGTGAAACTAAGAAAACTGGGGGGCTCTTTAAAGAAAAAGCCGGCGGGAGACTCTTTTGATCGGTACTTGGTCGGTTGACTCCGGCCGAAAAGATCTGGGTCGTTGATCTATGCACGGACAGTTGTGGAAAAACTAAAGCTCAAGGGTCTAAACGTAAAGAAAAAGGACCTGAACATAAGGATTTTGACCAGTGGAAGGGCATGATTGTGATATTCAAAACTGCAGGGGATTTTGTGCAAAAGAGCGGCTGACAGGGGTAGATGTGTTGACTGGGCACCACGTGGCGAGCTCTTGGCCGGAGGGTGACGTGGCGCTGACGCGGCCGTGGACCGCGTCGTGGACCACGGTCCATGGGTTCACGGTGGACCAACCGAAGGGGTAACACCCTGATCTAATCAGGGCTATCCACGGGCGATCGGGCGGCCAGGGTGGCATGCACAGGAGAGCAGCGGCAGGCGCGCCGGAGGCGGCGGTGCGCGACGGCGCATGGCTGCGGCCTCGCCGACGATGCTCGATCTTGAGCTACGGGCAACCTTTTCGTGTGCGGTTTGGACCGGGAGGAAGAGGAGAACGGCACGAACCTCACCAGGGGCTCGTTGACGACAGTGGGGCGACGAAGTTCGCGTGCGTCGGCCACAGGCGGACGAGATCGCGGGCTCACACCGGGAAGGTCACTGCTGGCCACGACATCGCGCTCCAAGCGGCGGAACAATGTCTTGTCAGTCCTGTGTGGGAAGGAGAGGGAGAGTGAGGTGAGGAAGTGCCTGAGGGAAGGAAACCATCGACGACGGAGCTTCTCACCGTGGTTATGGCTACCTTGATTTACGGCGAACGACAGCTCCGGAGTGGGTGGTGTTCGAAGGGAAGGAAAAGGGGAGGTCGAGGGCTCGGCGCCGGTCATTTATAGGGGAGTAGGGGGAGAGAGCGGCGACCGGGAAGGTAATGCCATCAATGGCCGAGAGGGGGGGGGGGGGCGCGGCGACGGCCGGTGGCGGAACCAAGGGGGGGCTGGTAGGGGCCACGGCCCCCCCTATCACGCTGAAAAAGCTCTAAACCCCTGTATTACATGCATGCTCCAGAGCGTATTTGAGTGATGAGCTAGTATTTGAGTGATACGATTAGAACTGCACCTCCAATCCAATTCAAAGTCCAAAGTCAGACATAAACTATTTGAGGTATTTATTACATGTAAATGTTAAGATGCGACTTAAGTTCCAATCAATAAGCTCTATATAGGAGCATTGTTGAGCAGCTGTACCGCCGGCTCTTCTAGACATAATAATCCCCTGCAGTGGGGGAATGCACTGCTGGGCAATACATTCCAATCATATATATATATATACAATTAGGCATAGTTACTACTTGTATCCATTTGATTTACCTCCTCAATATATCTCATCTTTTTAGATCTATGTATTAATTTTGTGTAACATGAAAACTAGAAAACATGTATCTAATTATTGCTGACCACAATTACATTGAGGTTTGCTACTAGCTTCGCTCTGCGATTCACTAACTGATTCTCATGCGTTATTTGCCATTCTACTTGAGATCAGGAAGGTGTTGATAATACTATGATGCAAATTAAAGATTATAGACGAGATGTCAATGATGTTGGTTTAGCCGGCCCCCCTACTGAAAATTTCTAGTTCCGCCACTGCCGACGGCTTTGATTGCCTTCAAGGGGGCTGCCTGTTTGGAGAAACGACAGGGGAGATTGATGAGGGGAGACGGCGGGGTGCTTTAGTGCACCTTGAATGCTGGCTTGAAGGAGGGGAAAGGCGGGAAGGCCGGGAAACGGCCGATGGCGGTGATTAAGGGTGAAACAGTGGAGAGGCTGGAGGAAGGGGGTGGTTCCGACAGGTGGACCCCACCTGTCGGTGGCCGAAAGAGAGAGAGGGGGAGGAAGGGTGGAAGTGAGCCGCTGGGTGACGATTGGGTTGGAAGGGGATCCAGGCCGCGGGGAGAGTTGGGCCGGTAAGGAGACTGGGCTGCGGGGGTGAGCTGGGCCTGCAGGCCGAAAGGGAGGGAGGGGAGAGGTTTTAGGTTTTCTCTCTTTTTTTTTCAAAACCTTTTCAAATTTTAAATTCTTTTCAAACTCTTTTTAAAGTTTCCAAAATCATTTTAAAAACTTTTAAAACTTCACACCATCACATATAAACTCCATGCAAAACAAAATATGATGCTCAAGCATTTATTGCTTCTAAAATTATTCAAAATGATATTTAAATATTTTAGAGCCAAATTTATTTGATAAATTATTATTTCCTTACAAAACAAAAACTAAAACACCATGTTTCTTACATTAATTTGGTGATGTAAAATTAGGGTGTTACAACTGGCTCAGTATTGAAGTTGCATCTTTGGTCATCTCTTTTTTTAGAAGGTACAAGTACATCTTTGTTCACCTCTTTCTAATCAAATATACCTGTACAGCACCATACATTTGTGAACAGGATCAGTCTGATTTGAATTTCACCGCCACAACGAACTGAAGTATGCGATTCGTTTGTAACTATGCAAAATTACTCTTATACCCTTTTTAAATTAAATAATAATAATTAAAAGTTGTTGTGGGTCTTATTAATTTGGTATTTCCTAATACAGGAACTTCATGATACTTTCACCAACATCATCGGATCGGCTCATAAAAAACCAAGCACTCTAAAATTTCTCTCTGACTCATGTGATCTCACCATGATACATTCGCGGATGGATTTCATTGGACCGACTCATAAGAAACCAAGCACTCTAAAATTTCTCTACGACTCATGTATTCTTCCGAAGACGTTATCCATGCTCTGAGTTGACGTTCACGGACTTCCCTGTCACCATGTGACCCTAGAGATATGAATATGCGAAATTGCTCTTATACCCTTTTTGAATTAAATAATAATAATTAAAAACTATTGTGGGTCTCACTAATTTGGTACTTCCTAATACTTCCCTAAGAAACTTCGTGATACTTCCATCAATGGATTACGTTGGATTAAAATTTCTCTACGACTCATGTGATCTCCCATGATACTTTCACCAATGGATTTCGTTGGATCGGGTCATAAAATACCAAGTGCTCTAAAATTTCTCTACGACTCATGTGTTCTCCCGAAGGCGTTATCCATGCCCCAAGTCGGCCGCTCACGGGATTTCCCGTCACCATGTGATCCTAGAGATGTTTAGATTTTTCCAACCTTCGGCTCTGGTCCACTTGTTGTGCAACGGAGTTATACCCACGAGTCGGTGCTCCCCATCAGGCCTAGGTCCACTGAAGCCCACAACAACAAGGCTCTGGGCCTAACTCAACCCAAAAGACTAACCTAATGGGCGAGGATTGCCCCCAACTATACGTTGTGCTCTCCTACCATCAATTTCCGATGTGGGACTAAACCCAACAATTTCCACCGTTACACATTAGGCCCAACTCTTTCATCATATACGACACATGTATCTCCCGAAGACTAACCTGTTACATAATGCTTTGAGCAGTGACGGTATTCAAGCTATCTTCGGTGGTTTATGGCCGTTTGTTCTAACCCAGTTGTTGGTGTAAGTCCCTTTTATTTTTCTCTGGGTCCTTTATACCTCTTTATTTCTTCTAATAAAATTTACGGCAAAGCTCTTGCCGTTTCTTAAAAAAAAAAGACAATATTCAAGTTGCATCTTTGGTCAACTTTTTTTTTCTTCAGAAGGCACAGGTACATCTTTGGTCACCTCTTTCTAGTCGAATATACATGTACAGCACCATGCATTTGTGATATTATAAAACTATGTTAAAAGAGGGAAAGAATTATGCACATGGTTTCCATACATTTAATACAAGTATTTTCTACTACAGATGGTCATGTTCTCGTATACTTACTAAAAGTAACATCATGCAAGTAAACTTAGACATGGCTCAGTATTCAGGCTTCATACAACTGTGTGTTCTCCCCAGCGCCTGTGTGAATCAATAAATTCTGAACAACACCGATTTCCCTATCAGGTGATCCAGGAAGTTTTGTAATGTGAATTGCACAGCAGCAAATTCTCGAATCTGAATCAAATTGCTCTGGACTTGAACGATGAGAATGAGAAAAACGATCGATGCACTGCGAGTACAAAAAACAAAGAAATCATAATTAATAGAGGGCCGGTGAAATGAACCAAGGTGCATGCTCTCACTAGCATAATAAGATGGATGCAACAATCATGCAAGCCAAATTCGTGCTAAACCTCTTGGTGATTGGGCGTGCAGAGCCGGTTCCTTCAGCCCAGGATTTGTAGGATAAGATGGCACGAAGCTTTCCAAGGGCCGAACTGCATACATCACGTCCATGTCCATGAGCTTGTTCGTAATTACAAAAATTAACAAACGAGAGCATCGAAATTTCCTATGTTTCTAATTTCGAACAGATGCACGCATTCTTGTTTCTTATTGTTGCAAAATTAACATGATCTAAGATTAATTTGATTCCCGGAAAACTACTAGCAAAGAGGAACAGATACGCTAGTACTCCAAAAATACAAGAGGAATCAACAAACCCTACACATGCTAGGAATACAAAAGAGGAACAGATCCAAACATCCATCATTGCATGTGCAGGAAGAGATGCAAACGGTATACTTACAAGATTGAAAATGGTTGGAAGTCGAGGACGATGTAGATGTAGTCGATGTAGTCGCGGACGAAGTCGGAGTAGAGGAAGCAGTGACGAGCGGTCGCGAGTACGCTTCCCAGAAACCTGATCGCCGGCACCCGTGCAGGCCTTCAGAACACCGGCGTTGGTTCGGAGACACCGCTCTCCCTCGATCCGCTGCACGACGGACGGAGGAACGGCAGAAGCTCGGACGGCGGCGCGCGCAGCGGAGTAGATGAGA
Organism: Cenchrus americanus; assembly: GCA_947561735.1. Lineage (NCBI taxonomy): Eukaryota > Viridiplantae > Streptophyta > Magnoliopsida > Poales > Poaceae > Cenchrus > Cenchrus americanus. The sequence goes on from OX387240.1 coordinate 98,096,226, forward strand.
AAATGAGTTGTGGCGTGAGTCTTCCCGTCAAAAGGACGTCTCCTTTTATAGAGAAGACCCTAAAACCGCCCATGTTTCGATCTGCCAGATATCCAGGAACCGCCCCCTGGTATCTCTCGACGTCCTCCCACGAAGCCGCTGCACGTTCGAGGACGTGCTTATCCCGCTCCGAGGGCAGACGTGGCGATCTAGGTGTTGGCGATGGGGGCCAAAACAAACAGTACGAAAAAGAGAAACACCGGTTAGGAACCCGTCGCGATCGCGCATCGTCGCAAGTCACAAGTCACGCGATAAATCACGCGAAAATACGCGATACGCGCGCGCGTGCGTGTGTGTTCTCTTGCTCATACTCAATCACTTGAAGTACTCTACAAGAGCCTCCCTTATATGTTGGTCCTCATCTCCATAGAATAGCAAGGTGGCACTAAACCTCCCTTGCATTCCCTCCACACCACATTGACTTTCCTATATGGAAGTGGCCCAATTGATTGCAGCCCAATGGAGTGCACATCACAAGTGCTTGGGCCATATATTCCAACAATCCCCACCAAAAGTCAATGTCTGCAAGTTAATTACTCCGCTGGACGTTTTATACCAGCTTTAGAGTGTAGACCCGTCACGGGTTGAGCTACACCTAGCACTTCATGTTTCGCTCGCTCACAACTATGCAATGGACAAAGCCTTGAATTGCCAGTCTTGTGTAAGCAAGGTTCCCATGGGTGCATCGCTGATACTTGGCCGCCAAGAGCCATGCCTCAGATTGGAGCATTACGGTCATGCTCCCGTGTCCATTCATGAACTCATCTGAGATTTCCCACATCTCATAGACCGCGACCTCACGGTCAAGTTCATATAGGTGTGTCCTTCCAAGGTACCCTGCAGGGCAGTACCTTGCTGATTTCCTCAGCCTTAGGACCCATTAAGACAACTGTCATCCTTCCATGCAGTCTGGAGAGTACGCATCTATTAGCGGAACTGGGTACATATAGTGTACTCTCTAGTCATTCTTGCAGCTTGTTTTTCCCATCACCTTGTTCACGGGATCTCCGATCAAGAAGGTTGGGTTGCCACTGAAGAACAACTCATATGGGTCTCAACCCCATTTCCTTCGATGCACCATCTATCATCGCACGCGGCGGTCCCTTTGTAAAAGGGTCGGCAATGTTCCTTGTAGTGTTGATATAATCAACGACCACCACACCGTGTTTTTCAAATTTCGACGAGATTTCATCCGTCTCTTTACATGCCTAGAGGATTTCAAATTAACCTTTGCACCGCCTACATTTGTGATCACGCTTTGGTTGTCGCGGTACAACTGGATGGCCGGTACCGGTTTAGCCACCATAGGCATGTCCTTTAAAAGATCTCGCAACCACTCTGCCTCTACGGTGGTTGCTTCTAGTGCTACAAGTTCATCCTTCATGGTAGATTTCGTCAAAATTGTTTGTTTACGAGATCTCCATGAAACTGCAAAGACACCTCCAAAAGTGAATATATATCCACTTGTAGCTTTGATCTCATCGGCATCTCGAGATCCAATTGGAATCACTATACCCTTCAAGTATCGATGGGTACCCCGTATAGTGAAGTCCAAGTGTTGTGGTTCCTCTCGGTATTTCATTACACGCTCTAGTGCGGACCAATGCTCTTCTCCCGGATTCGAGGTGAATCGGCTCAATTTGCTTACAGCATATGAAATGTCAAGTCTAGTTGCACCAGCCAAATACATGAGTGACCCAATGATTTGTGAGTACCTTAATCGATCTATCCCTTGTCCTTGATTCTTGCTAAGCTTCAGACTAGGATCATATGGCGTTGGAGAAGTTTTACAATCTGAGTACCCAAATCGACTCAGAATTTTCTCCACATAATGGGACCGATTTAGAGTAACCCCATTCTCGCCTTTCATCGCTTGATGTTAAGAATAACATTGGCCTCTCCCAAATCCTTCATATCAAAACTTTGAGACAAAAATGACTTAACTTCATTTATCACTTCGATACTAGTCCCAAAAATTAAAATATCATCAACATATAAGCACAAAATTACTCCGTGACCCCCACCAAACCTGTAATAGACACAATTATCGGCCTCATTTGCCACAAAGCCAGCTGAGGTCAAAGTTTTATCAAACTTATCATGCCATTGCTTCGGAGCCTGTTTGAGACCATATAAGGATTTCTTTAATCTGCACACCTTGTTCTCATGTCCAGACACCACGAAACCTTCAGGCTGCGTCATATAGATTTCTTCGTCCAGCTCTCCATTTAGGAACGCTGTCTTTACATCCATTTGATGAATATGAAACCCATATGAGGCAGCCAAGGCAACAAGTACGCGTATCGTGGTTATTCTAGTGACGGTGAATACGTATCAAAGAAATCCTCATCTTTCTTTTGTGTATAACCTTTAGCTACAAGCCTAGCTTTAAATTTATCTATGGTTCCATCAGGTTTGAGCTTTTTCTTAAAGATCCATTTGCACCCAACAGGTTTACACCCAACAGGACAATCACATATCTCCCATGTCTCATTTGACATGAGGGACTCCATTTCACTATGGACACCTTCCTTCCCGATACTCTACATCTGTCGATGCATATGCCTCTGAAAGGGTTTTAGGTGTGTCATCCACGAGATACACAGTAAAGTCATCTCCAAAGGATTTTTCAACCCTTTGCCTCTTACTCCTTCGAGGAGGTTCTGTACTGTCATTCTCCTCATGTGGTTGATCAATAAGTTTAGGAGAATCCGGAATAAAATTAGTACTTTGCGAACTAGAAGATGAACTACTACTCTTCATTGGAAAAACGTCCTCAAAAAAGGTTGCATCACGAGATTCAATCACATTATTGACATGTACATCAGCGACCTCGGATCTGATTACTAAAAATCTATAAGCTGCACTATTATGAGCATATCCCGGAAAAAATACGAATCAACCGTTTTAGGTCCCAACTTTCTTTTCTTACATGCTGGTACATTTACTTTGGCTAAACAGCCCCATGCACGTATGAAACTTAGAGAAGGTTTTCTTCCTTTCCATCCTTCATATGGAGTTTGTACTCCTTTTGATGTAGGAACTCTATTTAGAATAAAGCAAGCGGTCAGCAAAGCTTCCCCCCACCATGGCTTGGATAAACCGCACTTCCCAACATGGCGTTCACCAAGTCCGTGAGTGTTCGATTTTCCGTTCGGCCACTCCATTAGATTGGGGCGAATAAGGAGCCGTAGTCTCATGGATTATTCCATGCTCCGTGCAATATTCGAAAAATCAGCGGATAAATATTCTCCTCCTCTATCGGACCTAATTCGTTTGATTTTCTTTTTCTAGTTGGTTTTCAACCTCGGCTTTATAGACTTTGAAACAATGCAACGCTTCATCTTTCGTTTTAACAAGGTAGAGATAACAATATCTAGTCGCATCATCAATAAATGATATAAAGTATTTTTTCCCTGCCTTAGTCAACACTCCATTCATTTCACACAAGTCTGAATGGATTAAATCTAAAGGTGCCGTACTCTTCTCCTCGATGGCCTTAAAAGGTTTTCGAGGTTGCTTTGCTTGCACACAATCATGACACTTAGACCTTCTGACCATGGGAAAACTCGGAATCAAATTAAGTTTGGTCAAACGATAGATGCGATCAAAATTGATGTGACATAACCGAGAGTGCCACACAAGCAACCTCTCCTTCATTATTATCCGAGCTAGAACTTGAAATAGAGTTTACGAACCTATTACAATCATACGAAATAGAAAGGCGGAACAGGCCTCCGCAATCATAACCTTTTCCAATAAATGAACCAAATTTTGAAACAATAAACTTGTTCGACTCAAACGCTAACTTAAAGCCATCACGGCACAAAAGAGAACCACTAACAAGGTTCCTATTTATTCCAGGGACGTGCTGCACATTCTTGAGAGATAGAGTCTTTCCGGAGGTCAACTTCAGATCAACTCTTCCAATTCCATGCACAGCAGCCCTTGACCCATTGCCCATCAAGACGGAGCAACTGCCTGTAGCCTGATAAGAGGAAAACAAATTTATGTCAGAACATACATGCACATTAGCTCCTGTATCTACCCACCAATCGGTGGATTGACATGCTAGTAGGATTTCAGGAACATACCCGGATCCACTAGTTTCGCCCACAGTCACGTTTGCAGTTTTCTGACCTCCCTTCTTGCCCTTGCGCTGGCGACACTTCCTGGCTATGTGCCCAGGTTCGCCACACACAAAGCAAGTCAGGTCTTCCTTGTTCCTCTTCTTCTTGAAATTAGCGGTCTGCTTTGGTCCTTTCCCTTTCCAATTCTTGTTCTTATTTCCAAAGCAGACTTGCCCTCCACCACATTTGCCTTGGAACCTCCTTCCTGTGGGACTGAACGAGACACATCCTTTGATCTTGCCTTCTCCTCAACATCAAGTGTAGCAACCGGACTTTCAACGAGTCATTGCCTCCTTCTTGTGTTTGAGGCTCGTGGCAAAGTCCCTCCGATTAGGAGGTAACTTGGCAATGATGCCACCAACCACGAACTTGTCGGGTAAGACACACTCAAAATGTACAAGTTCCCCCACCGTAAGCCGGATCTCATGAGCTTGTTCCACTACCGAACGGTTATCATCCATTCGATAGTCGTGATACATCTCAATAACATAAAGTTCACGTCCGGCATCCGAACCGCATACTTGCGATCTAGGGCTTCCCACAATTCGAGGCTTTGGTGTAGTGCATGTACACATCACACAACTGATCAGACATGAGGGACAACAGGCATCCGATTGCTGTGTTGTTATCCAACTCAGCATCACGGTGCTGCTCTTCAGTGAGAGGGAGCACTGGGGAGATAACCCACCAGATCTTCATCGACATGAGCCAAAACTTGACCCGTGTCTGCCACCTCTTAAAGTTGTCACCCCCAGTAAAGCGCTCAGGCTTCATCACATCCGAAATCCCACCAGCCATGTTAATTATCTCAGGTTTCTGGATTGTTGCAAAATTAACATGATCTAAGATTAATTTGATTCCCGGAAAACTACTAGCAAAGAGGAACAGATACGCTAGTACTCCAAAAATACAAGAGGAATCAACAAACCCTACACATGCTAGGAATACAAAAGAGGAACAGATCCAAACATCCATCATTGCATGTGCAGGAAGAGATGCAAACGGTATACTTACGAGATTGAAAATGGTTGGAAGTCGAGGACGATGTAGATGTAGTCGATGTAGGCGCGGACGAAGTCGGAGTAGAGGAAGCAAGGACGAGCGGTCGCGAGTACGCTTCCCGAAACCTCGATCGCCGGCACCCGTGCGGGCCTTCGAACACCGGCGTTGGTTCGGAGACACCGCTCTCCCTCGATCCGCCGCACGACGGACGGAGGAACGGCGAGGCTCGGACGGCGGCGCGCGCGGCGGAGTAGATGAGAGAATGAGTTGTGGCATGAGTCTTCCCGTCAAAAGGACGTCTCCTTTTATAGAGAAGACCCTCAAACCGCCCATGTTTCGATCTCGCCGATATCCAGGAACCGCCCCCCCGGTATCTCTCGACGTCCTCCCACGAAACCGCCGCACGTTCGAGGACGTGCTTATCCCGCTCCGAGGGCGGACGTGGCGGTCTAGGTGTTGGCGATGTGGGCCAAAACAAACAGTACGAAAAAGAGAAACACCGGTTAGGAACCCGTCGCGATCGCGCATCGTCGCAAGTCACAAGTCACGCGATAAATCACGCGAAAATACGCGATACGCGCGCGCGTGCGTGTGTGTTCTCTTGCTCATACTCAATCACTTGAAGTACTCTACAAGAGCCTCCCTTATATGTTGGTCCTCATCTCCATAGAATAGCAAGGTGGCACTAAACCTCCCTTGCATTCCCTCCACACCACATTGACTTTCCTATATGGAAGTGGCCCAATTGATTGCAGCCCAATGGAGTGCACATCACAAGTGCTTGGGCCATATATTCCAACAATCCCCACCAAAAGTCAATGTCTGCAAGTTAATTACTCCGCTGGACGTTTTATACCAGCTTTAGAGTGTAGACCCGTCACGGGTTGAGCTACACCTAGCACTTCATGTTTCGCTCGCTCACAACTATGCAATGGACAAAGCCTTGAATTGCCAGTCTTGTGTAAGCAAGGTTCCCATGGGTGCATCGCTGATACTTGGCCGCCAAGAGCCATGCCTCAGATTGGAGCATTACGGTCATGCTCCCGTGTCCATTCATGAACTCATCTGAGATTTCCCACATCTCATAGACCGCGACCTCACGGTCAAGTTCATATAGGTGTGTCCTTCCAAGGTACCCTGCAGGCGCACCTTGCTGATTTCCCTCGGCCTTAGAACCCATTAAGACAACTCGTCATCCTTCCATGCAGTCTGGAGAGTACGCATCTATTAGCGGAACTGGGTACATATAGTGTACTCTCTAGTCATTCTTGCAGCTTGTTTTTCCCATCACCTTGTTCACGGGATCTCCGATCAAGAAGGCTGGGTTGCCACTGAAGAACAACTCATATGGGTCTCAACCCCATTTCCTTCGATGCACCATCTATCACTGCACGCGGCAGTCCCTTTGTAAAAGGGTCAGCAATGTTCCTTGTAGTGTTGATATAATCAACAGCCACCACACCAGTGTTTTTCAAATTTCTGACAGATTTCATCCGTCTCTTTACATGCCTAGAGGATTTCAAATTAACCTTTGCACTGCCTACATTTGTGATCACGGCTTGGTTGTCGCAAAGACAACCGGATGGCCGGTACCGGTTTAGCCACCATAGGCATGTCCATTAAAAGATCTCGCAACCACTCTGCCTCTACGGTGGTTGCTTCTAGTGCTACAAGTTCAGCCTCCATGGTAGATTTCGTCAAAATTGTTTGTTTACGAGATCTCCATGAAACTGCAAAGACACCTCCAAAAGTGAATATATATCCACTTGTAGCTTTGATCTCATCGAGATCTCGAGATCCAATTGGAATCACTATACCCTTCAAGTATTGATGGGTACCCTGTATAGTGAAGTCCAAGTGTTGTGGTTCCTCTCGTGTATTTCATTACACGCTCTAGTGCGGACCAATGTTCTTCTCCCGGATTCGAGGTGAATCGGCTCAATTTGCTTACAACATATGAAATGTCAAGTCTAGTTGCACCAGCCAAATACATGAGTGACCCAATGATTTGTGAGTACCTTAACTGATCTATCCCTTGTCCTTGATTCTTGCGAAGCTTCAGACTAGGATCATATGGCGTTGGAGAAGTTTTACAATCTGAGTACCCAAATCGACTCAGAATTTTCTCCACATAATGGGACTGATTTAGAGTAACCCCATTCTCGCCTTTCATCGCTTTGATGTTAAGAATAACATTGGCCTCTCCCAAATCCTTCATATCAAAACTTTGAGACAAAAATGACTTAACTTCATTTATCACTTCGATACTAGTCCCAAAAATTAAAATATCATCAACATATAAGCACAAAATTACTCCGTGACCCCCACCAAACCCGTAATAGACACAATTATCGGCCTCATTTGCCACAAAGCCACCGAGGTCAAAGTTTTATCAAACTTATCATGCCATTGCTTCGGAGCTCGTTTGAGACCATATAAGGATTTCTTTAATCTGCACACCTTGTTCTCATGTCCAGACACCACGAAACCTTCAGGCTGCGTCATATAGATTTCTTCGTCCAGCTCTCCATTTAGGAACGCTGTCTTTACATCCATTTGATGAATATGAAACCCATATGAGGCAGCCAAGGCAACAAGTACGCGTATCGTGGTTATTCTAGTGACAGTGAATACGTATCAAAGAAATCCTCATCTTTCTTTTGTGTATAACCTTTAGCTACAAGCCTAGCTTTAAATTTATCTATGGTTCCATCAGGTTTGAGCTTTTTCTTAAAGATCCATTTGCACCCAACAGGTTTACACCCAACAGGACAATCACATATCTCCCATGTCTCATTTGACATGAGGGACTCCATTTCACTATGGGACGGCTTCCTTCCAAGACTCTACATCCGTCGATGCATATGCCTCCGAAAGGGTTTTAGGTGTGTCATCCACGAGATACACAAGAAAGTCATCTCCAAAGGATTTTTCAACCCTTTGCCTCTTACTCCTTCGAGGAGGTTCTGTACTGTCATTCTCCTCATGTGGTTGATCAATAAGTTTAGGAGAATCCGGAATAAAATTAGTACTTTGCGAACTAGAAGATGAACTACTACTCTTCATTGGAAAAACGTCCTCAAAAAAGGTTGCATCACGAGATTCAATCACATTATTGACATGTACATCAGCGACCTCGGATCTGATTACTAAAAATCTATAAGCTGCACTATTATGAGCATATCCCAGAAAAAATACGATCAACCGTTTTAGGTCCCAACTTTCTTTTCTTACATGCGGTACATTTACTTTGGCTAAACAGCCCCATGCACGTATGAAACTTAGAGAAGGTTTTCTTCCTTTCCATCCTTCATATGGAGTTTGTACTCCTTTTGATGTAGGAACTCTATTTAGAATAAAGCAAGCGGTCGAGAAAGCTTCCCCCCACCATGGCTTGGATAAACCGGCACTTCCCAACATGGCGTTCACCAAGTCCGTGAGTGTTCGATTTTTCCGTTCGGCCACTCCATTAGATTGGGGCGAATAAGGAGCCGTAGTCTCATGGATTATTCCATGCTCCGTGCAATATTCGGAAAAATCGGCGGATAAATATTCTCCTCCTCTATCGGACCTAATTCGTTTGATTTTCTTTTCTAGTTGGTTTTCAACCTCAGCTTTATAGACTTTGAAACAATGCAACGCTTCATCTTTCGTTTTAACAAGGTAGAGATAACAATATCTAGTCGCATCATCAATAAATGATATAAAGTATTTTTTCCCCGCCTTAGTCAACACTCCATTCATTTCACACAAGTCCGAATGGATTAAATCTAAAGGTGCCGACTCTTCTCCTCGATGGCCTTAAAAGGTTTTGAGGTTGCTTTGCTTGCACACAATCATGACACTTAGACCTTCGACCATGGGAAAACTCGGAATCAAATTAAGTTTGGTCAAACGATAGATGCGATCAAAATTGATGTGACATAACCGAGAGTGCCACACAAAGAACCTCTCCTTCATTATTATCCGAGCTAGAACTTGAAATAGAGTTTACGAACCTATTACAATCATCTGAAATAGAAAGGCGGAACAGGCCTCCGCAATCATAACCTTTTCCAATAAATGAACCAAATTTTGAAACAATAAACTTGTTCGACTCAAACGCTAACTTAAAGCCATCACGGCACAAAAGAGAACCACTAACAAGGTTCCTATTTATTCCGGGACGTGCTGCACATTCTTGAGAGATAGAGTCTTTCCGGAGGTCAACTTCGGATCAACTCTTCCAATTCCATGCACGCAGCCCTTGACCCATTGCCCATCAAGACGGAGCAACGCCGTGCCCGATAAGAGGAAAACAAATTCATGTCGAACATACATGCACATTAGCTCTGTATCTACCCACCAATCGGTGGATTGACATGCTAGTAGGATTTCGGGAACATACCGGATCCACTAGTTTCGCCCACGATCACGTTTGCGGTTTTCGACCTCCCTTCTTGCCCTTGCGCCGGCGACACTTCCCGGCTATGGCCCGGTTCGCCACACACAAAGCAAGTCGGGTCTTCCTTGTTCCTCTTCTTCTTGAAATTAGCGGTCTGTTTGGTCCTTTCCCTTTCCAATTCTTGTTCTTATTTCCGGCAGACTTGCCCTCCACCACATTTGCCTTGGAACCTCCTTCTGTGGGACCGAACGAGACACATCCTTTGATCTTGCCTTCTCCTCAACATCAAGTGTAGCAACGGACTTTCAGGTCATTGCCTCCTTCTTGTGTTTGGGCTCGTGGCAAAGTCCCTCCAGTTAGGAGGTAACTTGGCAATGATGCCACCAACCACGAACTTGTCAGGTAAGACACACTCAAAATGTACAAGTTCCCCCACCAGAAGCTGGATCTCATGAGCTTGTTCCACTACCGAACGGTTATCATCCATTCGATAGTCGTGATACATCTCAATAACATAAAGTTCACGTCCAGCATCCGGAACCGCATACTTGCGATCTAGGGCTTCCCACAATTCAGAGGCTTTGGTGTAGTGCATGTACACATCACACAACTGATCAGACATGAGGGACAACAGGCATCCGATTGCGTGTTGTTATCCAACTCGCATCACGGTGCTGCTCTTCAGTGAGAGGGAGCACTGGGGAGATAACCCACCAGATCTTCATCGACATGAGCCAAAACTTGACCCGTGTCTGCCACCTCTTAAAGTTGTCACCCCCAGTAAAGCGCTCAGGCTTCATCACATCCGAAATCCCACCAGCCATGTTAATTATCTCAGGTTTCTGGATTGTTGCAAAATTAACATGATCTAAGATTAATTTGATTCCCGGAAAACTACTAGCAAAGAGGAACAGATACGCTAGTACTCCAAAAATACAAGAGGAATCAACAAACCCTACACATGCTAGGAATACAAAAGAGGAACAGATCCAAACATCCATCATTGCATGTGCAGGAAGAGATGCAAACGGTATACTTACGAGATTGAAAATGGTTGGAAGTCGAGGACGATGTAGATGTAGTCGATGTAGGCGCGGACGAAGTCGGAGTAGAGGAAGCAAGGACGAGCGGTCGCGAGTACGCTTCCCGAAACCCCGATCGCCGGCACCCGTGCGGTCGCCTTCGTAACACCGGCGTTGGTTCGGAGACACCGCTCTCCCTCGATCCGCCGCACGACGGACGGAGGAACGGCGAGAAGCTCGGACGGCGGCGCGCGCGGAGGTAGATGAGAGAATGAGTTGTGGCATGAGTCTTCCCGTCAAAAGGACGTCTCCTTTTATAGAGAAGACCCTCAAACCGCCCATGTTTCGATCGCGCGATATCCGGAACCGCCCCCCCGGTATCTCTCGACGTCCTCCCACGAAACCGCCGCACGTTCGAGGACGTGCTTATCCCGCTCCGAGGGCGGACGTGGCGGTCTAGGTGTTGGCGATGTGGGCCAAAACAAACAAGACGAAAAAAGAGAAACACCGGTTAGGAACCCGTCGCGATCGCGCATCGTCGCAAGTCACAAGTCACGCGATAAATCACGCGAAAATACGCGATACGCGCGCGCGTGCGTGTGTGTTCTCTTGCTCATACTCAATCACTTGAAGTACTCTACAAGAGCCTCCCTTATATGTTGGTCCTCATCTCCATAGAATAGCAAGGTGGCACTAAACCTCCCTTGCATTCCCTCCACACCACATTGACTTTCCTATATGGAAGTGGCCCAATTGATTGCAGCCCAATGGAGTGCACATCACAAGTGCTTGGGCCATATATTCCAACAATCCCCACCAAAAGTCAATGTCTGCAAGTTAATTACTCCGCTGGACGTTTTATACCAGCTTTAGAGTGTAGACCCGTCACGGGTTGAGCTACACCTAGCACTTCATGTTTCGCTCGCTCACAACTATGCAATGGACAAAGCCTTGAATTGCCAGTCTTGTGTAAGCAAGGTTCCCATGGGTGCATCGCTGATACTTGGCCGCCAAGAGCCATGCCTCGATTGGAGCATTACGGTCATGCTCCCGTGTCCATTCATGAACTCATCTGAGATTTCCCACATCTCATAGACCGCGACCTCACGGTCAAGTTCATATAGGTGTGTCCTTCCAAGGTACCCCCGCAGGCGCACCTTGCTGATTTCCTCAGCCTTAGGACCCATTAAGACAACTGTCATCCTTCCATGCAGTCTGGAGAGTACGCATCTATTAGCGGAACTGGGTACATATAGTGTACTCTCTAGTCATTCTTGCAGCTTGTTTTTCCCATCACCTTGTTCACGGGATCTCCGATCAAGAAGGCTGGGTTGCCACTGAAGAACAACTCATATGGGTCTCAACCCCATTTCCTTCGATGCACCATCTATCACTGCACGCGGCAGTCCCTTTGTAAAAGGGTCAGCAATGTTCCTTGTAGTGTTGATATAATCAACAGCCACCACACCAGTGTTTTTCAAATTTCGACGATTTCATCCGTCTCTTTACATGCCTAGAGGATTTCAAATTAACCTTTGCACCGCCTACATTTGTGATCACGGTTTGGTTGTCGCAAGACAACCTGGATGGCCGGTACCGGTTTAGCCACCATAGGCATGTCCATTAAAAGATCTCGCAACCACTCTGCCTCTACGGTGGTTGCTTCTAGTGCTACAAGTTCGGCCTCCATGGTAGATTTCGTCAAAATTGTTTGTTTACGAGATCTCCATGAAACTGCTAAAGACCTCCAAAAGTGAATATATATCCACTTGTAGCTTTGATCTCATCGGCATACGAGATCCAATTGGAATCACTATACCCTTCAAGTACTGATGGGTACCCTGTATAGTGAAGTCCAAGTGTTGTGGTTCCTCTCAGGTATTTCATTACACGCTCTAGTGCAGACCAATGTTCTTCTCCCGGATTCGAGGTGAATCGGCTCAATTTGCTTACAACATATGAAATGTCAGGTCTAGTTGCACCAGCCAAATACATGAGTGACCCAATGATTTGTGAGTACCTTAACTGATCTATCCCTTGTCCTTGATTCTTGCGAAGCTTCAGACTAGGATCATATGGCGTTGGAGAAGTTTTACAATCTGAGTACCCAAATCGACTCAGAATTTTCTCCACATAATGGGACTGATTTAGAGTAACCCCATTCTCGCCTTTCATCAGTTTGATGTTAAGAATAACATTGGCCTCTCCCAAATCCTTCATATCAAAACTTTGAGACAAAAATGACTTAACTTCATTTATCACTTCGATACTAGTCCCAAAAATTAAAATATCATCAACATATAAGCACAAAATTACTCCGTGACCCCCACCAAACCTGTAATAGACACAATTATCGGCCTCATTTGCCACAAAGCCCCCGAGGTCAAAGTTTTATCAAACTTATCATGCCATTGCTTCGGAGCCTGTTTGAGACCATATAAGGATTTCTTTAATCTGCACACCTTGTTCTCATGTCCAGACACCACGAAACCTTCGGTCGCGTCATATAGATTTCTTCGTCCAGCTCTCCATTTAGGAACGCCTGTCTTTACATCCATTTGATGAATATGAAACCCATATGAGGCGGCCAAGGCAACAAGTACGCGTATCGTGGTTATTCTAGTGACGGTGAATACGTATCAAAGAAATCCTCATCTTTCTTTTGTGTATAACCTTTAGCTACAAGCCTAGCTTTAAATTTATCTATGGTTCCATCAGGTTTGAGCTTTTTCTTAAAGATCCATTTGCACCCAACAGGTTTACACCCAACAGGACAATCACATATCTCCCATGTCTCATTTGACATGAGGGACTCCATTTCACTATGGACGCTTCCTTCCTTCTCTACATCCGTCGATGCATATGCCTCCGAAAGGGTTTTAGGTGTGTCATCCACGAGATACCAAAGTCATCTCCAAAGGATTTTTCAACCCTTTCCTCTTACTCCTTCAGAGGTTTCTTCATTCTCCTCATGTGTTGATCAATAAGTTTAGAGAATCCGGAATAAAATTATACTTTCAACTAGAAGATGAACTACTACTCTTCATTAAAACGTCCTCAAAAAAGGTTCATCACGAGATTCAATCACATTATGACATTACATCGCGACCTCGGATCGATTACTAAAAATCTATAATGCACTATTATGAGCATATCCCGAAAAATACATCACCGTTTTAGTCCCAACTTTCTTTTCTTCATCGTACATTTACTTTCTACCCCATCACTATGAAACTTAGAGAAGGTTTTCTTCCTTTCCATCCTTCATATGGAGTTTGTACTCCTTTTATGTAGGAACTCTATTTAGAATAAACAACTCCAACTTCCCCCCATGCTTATAAACCACTTCCCAACATGCTTCCCAGTCCGTGAGTGTTCGATTTTCCGTTCCCACTCCATTAGATTGGCGAATAAGGAGCTTAGTCTCATGGATTATTCCATCTCCGTCATATTCAAAAATCCGATAAATATTCTCCTCCTCTATCGACCTAATTCGTTTATTTTCTTTTCTAGTTGGTTTTCACCTCCTTTATGCTTTGAACATCACCTTCATCTTTCGTTTTAACAAGGTAGAGATAACAATATCTGTCCATCATCAATAAATGATATAAAGTATTTTTCCCCCTTGTCACCTCCATTCATTTCCCAGTCGAATGATTAAATCTAGTCCCTCTTCTCCTCATCCTTAAGTTTTCGGTTCTTTCTTCACACAATCATGACACTTAACCTTCGACCATGGGAAAACTCAATCAATTATTTGTCAACGATAATCATCAAATTATGTGACATACCGTCCACCTCTCCTTCATTATTTCGACTAAACTTAATGGTTTCACCTATTCATCATCAAATAGCGCAGCCTCCATCATACCTTTTCCATATGACCAATTTTAACATACTTTTCACTCAACCTAACTTCCATCCCCAAACCACTACAGGTTCCTATTATTCCGGCGTCCACATTCTTGATAGGTCTTTCGGTCACTTCATCCTCTTCCATTCCTCCGCGACCCTTGCCCATTCCCATCGACGCACCGCCTCTAGAGGAACATTCTTCGACATCTCCATCTCCGTTCTCCCCCAATCGTGGTTGCATCTTGATTTCGGCATCCGGTCCCTGTTCCCCCTCCGCCCACCCGCTCCGTCCCACACAAACAGCGGTCTTCCTTCCTCTCTCATTGCCCTTGCCCCCCACTCATCCGGTCCCCCCCACCAACCCCCTGGCTTTCCCCCCACACCCACCCCACCCTCTTCCCCCCGGGGTCCAATGCCCCCGAACTGCGGTGCCCTCAAATGTCGTTCCCCCCAGATCTCTGCTTGTTCCCTCGACTTATCATCCATTCATGTCTGACATCTCAATACATAAAGTCCGTCCACCGCATACTTCTCTGGCCCCCACGGGCGTGTGTCATGCCTCCCCGTCGGCATGAGGGACAACAGCTCCGATTCGTGTTGTTTCCCTCCATCCGGTCTCTCGGGCGGGGATACCCCGATCTTCTCGCGCTTAAACTTGACCCGTGTCCGCCACCTCTTAAAGTTGTCACCCCCGAGAAAGCGCTCGGGCTTCATCACATCCGAAATCCCACCAGCCATGTTAATTATCTCGGGTTTACGGATTGTTGCAAAATTAACATGATCTAAGATTAATTTGATTCCCGGAAAACTACTAGCAAAGAGGAACGGATACGCTAGTACTCCAAAAATACAAGAGGAATCAACAAACCCTACACATGCTAGGAATACAAAAGAGGAAGAGATCCAAACATCCATCATTGCATGTGCGGGAAGAGATGCAAACGGTATACTTACGAGATTGAAAATGGTTGGAAGTCGAGGACGATGTAGATGTAGTCGATGTAGGCGCGGACGAAGTCGGAGTAGAGGAAGCAAGTGACGAGCGGTCGCGAGTACGCTTCCCCGAAACCCGATCGCCGGCACCGTGCGGCCTTCGTAACACCGGCGTTGGTTCGGAGACACCGCTCTCCCTCGATCCGCCGCACGACGGACGGAGGAACGGCGAAGCTCGGACGGCGGCGCGCGCGCGCGGAGTAGATGAGAGAATGAGTTGTGGCATGAGTCTTCCCGTCAAAAGGACGTCTCCTTTTATAGAGAAGACCCTCAAACCGCCCATGTTTCGATCGCGACCGATATCCAGGAACCGCCCCCCGGTATCTCTCGACGTCCCTCCCACGAAACCGCCGCACGTTCGAGGACGTGCTTATCCCGCTCCGAGGGCGGACGTGGCGGTCTAGGTGTTGGCGATGTGGGCCAAAACAAACAAAGTACGAAAAAAGAGAAACACCGGTTAGGAACCCGTCGCGATCGCGCATCGTCGCAAGTCACAAGTCACGCGATAAATCACGCGAAAATACGCGATACGCGCGCGCGTGCGTGTGTGTTCTCTTGCTCATACTCAATCACTTGAAGTACTCTACAAGAGCCTCCCTTATATGTTGGTCCTCATCTCCATAGAATAGCAAGGTGGCACTAAACCTCCCTTGCATTCCCTCCACACCACATTGACTTTCCTATATGGAAGTGGCCCAATTGATTGCAGCCCAATGGAGTGCACATCACAAGTGCTTGGGCCATATATTCCAACAATCCCCACCAAAAGTCAATGTCTGCAAGTTAATTACTCCGCCGGACGTTTTATACCGGCTTTAGAGTGTAGACCCGTCACGGGTTGAGCTACACCTAGCACTTCATGTTTCGCTCGCTCACAACTATGCAATGGACAAAGCCTTGAATTGCCGGTCTTGTGTAAGCAAGGTTCCCATGGGTGCATCGGCGATACTTGGCCGCCAAGAGCCATGCCTCGGATTGGAGCATTACGGTCATGCTCCCGTGTCCATTCATGAACTCATCCGAGATTTCCCACATCTCATAGACCGCGACCTCACGGTCAAGTTCATATAGGTGTGTCCTTCCAAGGTACCCCGCGGCGCACCTTGCTGATTTCCCTCGGCCTTAGAACCCATTAAGACAACTGTCATCCTTCCATGCAGTCTGGAGAGTACGCATCTATTAGCGGAACTGGGTACATATAGTGTACTCTCTAGTCATTCTTGCAGCTTGTTTTTCCCATCACCTTGTTCACGGGATCTCCGATCAAGAAGGCTGGGTTGCCACTGAAGAACAACTCATATGGGTCTCAACCCCATTTCCTTCGATGCACCATCTATCACGCACGCGGCGGTCCCTTTGTAAAAGGGTCGACAATGTTCCTTGTAGTGTTGATATAATCAACGACCACCACACCGATGTTTTTCAAATTTACGACGATTTCATCCGTCTCTTTACATGCCTAGAGGATTTCAAATTAACCTTTGCACCGCCTACATTTGTGATCACGGTTTGGTTGTCGCAAAGACAACCGGATGGCCGGTACCGGTTTAGCCACCATAGGCATGTCCATTAAAAGATCTCGCAACCACTCTGCCTCTACAGGTGGTTGCTTCTAGTGCTACAAGTTCGGCCTCCATGGTAGATTTCGTCAAAATTGTTTGTTTACGAGATCTCCATGAAACCGCAAGACACCTCCAAAAGTGAATATATATCCACTTGTAGCTTTGATCTCATCGGCATACGAGATCCAATTGGAATCACTATACCCTTCAAGTATTGATGGGTACCACGTATAGTGAAGTCCAAGTGTTGTGGTTCCTCTCGGGTATTTCATTACACGCTCTAGTGCGGACCAATGCTCTTCTCCCGATTCGAGGTGAATCGGCTCAATTTGCTTACGGCATATGAAATGTCGGGTCTAGTTGCACCACCAAATACATGAGTGACCCAATGATTTGTGAGTACCTTAACTGATCTATCCCTTGTCCTTGATTCTTGCGAAGCTTCAGACTAGGATCATATGGCGTTGGAGAAGTTTTACAATCTGAGTACCCAAATCGACTCAGAATTTTCTCCACATAATGGGACTGATTTAGAGTAACCCCATTCTCGCCTTTCATCAGTTTGATGTTAAGAATAACATTGGCCTCTCCCAAATCCTTCATATCAAAACTTTGAGACAAAAATGACTTAACTTCATTTATCACTTCGATACTAGTCCCAAAAATTAAAATATCATCAACATATAAGCACAAAATTACTCCGTGACCCCCACCAAACCTGTAATAGACACAATTATCGGCCTCATTTGCCACAAAGCCAGCTGAGGTCAAAGTTTTATCAAACTTATCATGCCATTGCTTCGGAGCCTGTTTGAGACCATATAAGGATTTCTTTAATCTGCACACCTTGTTCTCATGTCCAGACACCACGAAACCTTCAGGCTGCGTCATATAGATTTCTTCGTCCAGCTCTCCATTTAGGAACGCTGTCTTTACATCCATTTGATGAATATGAAACCCATATGAGGCAGCCAAGGCAACAAGTACGCGTATCGTGGTTATTCTAGTGACGGTGAATACGTATCAAAGAAATCCTCATCTTTCTTTTGTGTATAACCTTTAGCTACAAGCCTAGCTTTAAATTTATCTATGGTTCCATCAGGTTTGAGCTTTTTCTTAAAGATCCATTTGCACCCAACAGGTTTACACCTAACAGACAATCACATATCTCCCATGTCTCATTACATAGACCCATTTCCTATCTCCTCCACTCTACATCGTCATCAATCCTGAAGTTGTTGCATCCCATCCAGAAGTCATCTCCAAAATTTCACCCCCCCCCTCTTCTGTCACCCTCATTTATCAAGTTTGGAGACAAAAAATCCCAATCTCTCTCAAAACCCCAAAATTATCCATTCAATCCATATCATCATCCCTCACATAAATCAAATTCTTCATCCAAAACCTCCCACCCTACCATTTCTTCTCCCCATCCATAACTTAAATTTCTTCCTTCCTCCCATCTCCTTATCTCTTTTACCGGTCGCCCCCCATCTAACCCCTCCCACATCCCCATCGTTTCTCCCCCCCCTTCTCTTTCCCCTTCAATCAACTCCTCCCCCCTCCCCCCCCCCCTCCTCTCTAATATTTTCCCCCCCCCCCCATCTATCCCCCCCCTTCTCCCCACCCCCCCTGATCATTCACGTTTCAAATTATTCCATCCCCTCTCCTTCATATTCCCCTTAATTTCCCTTTCCTAAACAAAAACACCCCCCCTCGCCTCCCCTCCTCCCCCGCTCCCCCCCACCCGGCGACCTCCCCTCCCCCCTCCCCCTACTCCCCCGCTGCGCCCCGTCCCCCTCTTTTCTCCCCTCCCGGCCCCCCCCCCCCCCACCCCCCCACCCCACCCGCTTCTCCCCCCCCCCCTAGGCACCCCGCCCTCAAAACCCCCCCCCCCCCCCAACACCCCACCACCAACACACTCCGCACGCCCCCAATCGGGCCCCCCCGGGCCCCGCCCCCCCTTCCGGGGGGCCCCGCTTCCGCTTAAAGTTGACCCGTGTCCGCCACCTCTTAAAGTTGTCACCCCCGGTAAAGCGCTCGGGCTTCATCACATCCGAAATCCCACCGGCCATGTTAATTATCTCGGGTTTCGGATTGTTGCAAAATTAACATGATCTAAGATTAATTTGATTCACGGAAAACTACTAGCAAAGAGGAACGGATACGCTAGTACTCCAAAAATACAAGAGGAATCAACAAACCCTACACATGCTAGGAATACAAAAGAGGAAGAGATCCAAACATCCATCATTGCATGTGCGGAAGAGATGCAAACGGTATACTTACGAGATTGAAAATGGTTGGAAGTCGAGGACGATGTAGATGTAGTCGATGTAGGCGCGGACGAAGTCGGAGTAGAGGAAGCGGTGACGAGCGGTCGCGAGTCGCTCCCCCCTCCTCCCCCCACCCCGATCGACCGCCGGCACCCGTGCGGGCCTGAACACGCGGCGTTGGTCTTGTCGGAGACACCGCTCTCCCTCGATCCGCTGCACGACGGACGGAGGAACGGCAGAAGCTCGGACGGCGGCGCGCGCGGCGGGTAGATGAGAGAATGAGTTGTGGCATGAGTCTTCCCGTCAAAAGGACGTCTCCTTTTATAGAGAAGACCCTCAAACCGCCCATGTTTCGATGCGCCGATATCCGGGAACCGCCCCCGGTATCTCTCGACGTCCTCCCACGCCGCCCCCGCACGTTCGAGGACGTGCTTATCCCGCTCCGAGGGCGGACGTGGCCGTCTAGGTGTTGGCGATGGGGGCCAAAACAAACAGTACGAAAAAGAGAAACACCGGTTAGGAACCCGTCGCGATCGCGCATCGTCGCAAGTCACAAGTCACGCGATAAATCACGCGAAAATACGCGATACGCGCGCGCGTGCGTGTGTGTTCTCTTGCTCATACTCAATCACTTGAAGTACTCTACAAGAGCCTCCCTTATATGTTGGTCCTCATCTCCATAGAATAGCAAGGTGGCACTAAACCTCCCTTGCATTCCCTCCACACCACATTGACTTTCCTATATGGAAGTGGCCCAATTGATTGCAGCCCAATGGAGTGCACATCACAAGTGCTTGGGCCATATATTCCAACAATCCCCACCAAAAGTCAATGTCTGCAAGTTAATTACTCCGCCTGGACGTTTTATACCGCCTTTAGAGTGTAGACCCGTCACGGGTTGAGCTACACCTAGCACTTCATGTTTCGCTCGCTCACAACTATGCAATGGACAAAGCCTTGAATTGCCGAGTCTTGTGTAAGCAAGGTTCCCATGGGTGCATCGGCCGATACTTGGCCGCCAAGAGCCATGCCTCGGATTGGAGCATTACGGTCATGCTCCCGTGTCCATTCATGAACTCATCCGAGATTTCCCACATCTCATAGACCGCGACCTCACGGTCAAGTTCATATAGGTGTGTCCTTCCAAGGTACCTGCGCAGGCGGTACCTTGCCGATTTCCCTCGACCTTAGAACCCATTAAGACAAGCTGTCATCCTTCCATGCAGTCTGGAGAGTACGCATCTATTAGCGGAACTGGGTACATATAGTGTACTCTCTAGTCATTCTTGCAGCTTGTTTTTCCCATCACCTTGTTCACGGGATCTCCGATCAAGAAGGTTGGGTTGCCACTGAAGAACAACTCATATGGGTCTCAACCCCATTTCCTTCGATGCACCATCTATCACTGCACGCGGCAGTCCCTTTGTAAATAGGTCAGCAATGTTCCTTGTAGTGTTGATATAATCAACAGCCACCACACCAATGTTTTTCAAATTTCTGACAGATTTCATCCGTCTCTTTACATGCCTAGAGGATTTCAAATTAACCTTTGCACCGCCTACATTTGTGATCACGAGTTTGGTTGTCGCGGTACAACCTGGATGGCCGGTGACCGGTTTAGCCACCATAGGCATGTCCATTAAAAGATCTCGCAACCACTCTTGCCTCTACGGTGGTTGCTTCTAGTGCTACAAGTTCGGCCCTCCATGGTAGATTTCGTCAAAATTGTTTGTTTACGAGATCTCCATGAAACTGCGGCACCTCCAAAAGTGAATATATATCCACTTGTAGCTTTGATCTCATCAGCATCTGAGATCCAATTGGAATCACTATACCCTTCAAGTACTGATGGGTACCCTGTATAGTGAAGTCCAAGTGTTGTGGTTCCTCTCAGGTATTTCATTACACGCTCTAGTGCAGACCAATGCTCTTCTCCCGGGATTCGAGGTGAATCGGCTCAATTTGCTTACGGCATATGAAATGTCGGGTCTAGTTGCACCGGCCAAATACATGAGTGACCCAATGATTTGTGAGTACCTTAAGCTGATCTATCCCTTGTCCTTGATTCTTGCGAAGCTTCGGACTAGGATCATATGGCGTTGGAGAAGTTTTACAATCCGAGTACCCAAATCGACTCAGAATTTTCTCCACATAATGGGGCCGATTTAGAGTAACCCCATTCTCGCCTTTCATCAGTTTGATGTTAAGAATAACATTGGCCTCTCCCAAATCCTTCATATCAAAACTTTGAGACAAAAATGACTTAACTTCATTTATCACTTCGATACTAGTCCCAAAAATTAAAATATCATCAACATATAAGCACAAAATTACTCCGTGACCCCCACCAAACCTGTAATAGACACAATTATCAGCCTCATTTTCCACAAAGCCAGTTGAGGTCAAAGTTTTATCAAACTTATCATGCCATTGCTTCGGAGCTTGTTTGAGACCATATAAGGATTTCTTTAATCTGCACACCTTGTTCTCATGTCCGGACACCACGAAACCTTCGAGTACGCGTCATATAGATTTCTTCGTCCGGCTCTCCATTTAGGAACGCTTGTCTTTACATCCATTTGATGAATATGAAACCCATATGAGGCAGCCAAGGCAACAAGTACGCGTATCGTGGTTATTCTAGTGACAGTGAATACGTATCAAAGAAATCCTCATCTTTCTTTTGTGTATAACCTTTAGCTACAAGCCTAGCTTTAAATTTATCTATGGTTCCATCGAGTTTGAGCTTTTTCTTAAAGATCCATTTGCACCCAACGAGGTTTACACCTACACAATCACATATCTCCCATTCTCATTCAAACCCATCCTATCTCCTTCCTCCACATCGTCATCAATCAATTCACCCAACAACACCCAAAATCACCCTCCCCCCCAGGGTTCCTCCCCAT
The DNA here is from genome assembly GCA_947561735.1 of Cenchrus americanus. NCBI lineage: Eukaryota > Viridiplantae > Streptophyta > Magnoliopsida > Poales > Poaceae > Cenchrus > Cenchrus americanus. The sequence continues at coordinate 98,118,398 of OX387240.1, forward strand.
TTTACAAATAAAACAAAAAACTACAAAAACCCTCTCATTAAAAACCTCAAATTCATCCAATTCATCACATTATTCATCATCCCTCATATTCTAAAAATCATATCCTTTCATATCCAAATCATCAATTTCCCAACTTCTTCTTCTTACATTTCTTTTAAACCCCATCCAAACTTAATTTTCTTCCTTTCCATCCTTCATATTTTTCCTTTATTAACTCTTTAATCCCACTCCCCCCCATCTTTCCCTTCCCAACATCTCCCAACCGTTTTTTTTCTTCCCCTCCATTATTCAAAGAGTCTCATATTATTCCATCTCGTCAATATTCAAAATCCATAAATATTCTCCTCCCTATCCCTAATTCTTTATTTTCTTTTCTTTTTTCCCTCCTTTATCTTTAAACAATCACCTTCATCTTTCTTTTACAATATACATTCTTCCATCATCTAAATATATTTTTTTCCCTCCTTGTCCCTCCATCATTTCCATATGTTAAACTAACACTCTCTCCTCATCCTTAAATTTATTCTTTCCCACAATCATCCTCCTTCCCATCTCATCAAATTATTTTCACATATCATCAAATTATTCATTCCCCCCCTCCTTCATTATTATCCTACTTATATTCCCTATTCATCTCATCCCTCCATCTCCTTTTCCATATGACCAAATTTTAACATAACTTTTTCACAACCACCACAAAAACACCCATATCCGCTCCTCTATCTTTCCTCTCCTCCCCCCCGCCCCCCCCATCACGGGCCCACCACCCACCCCCCCCCAACACATCATCGCTCCTCCCCCCTCCCCCCCCCTCCCTCCCCCATTCCCGGTCCCCCCACTGGTCCCTTCCCTCTCTTATTGCGCTCCCCTACCTATCCAGACCCCCCCACACCAACCCCTCTGGGCGGCCCCCCCCCCCAACACAACAACGCCCACCCCCTTTCCCACCCCCAGCCAACCCACCCAACCGGACCCCAAAACACCCCCCGCCCCCCCAACACACCACACACACCACAACCCCGGCCCGCACCACGCCCCCAACAGCTCACACCCCCGCATGCACACCCCGCCCCCCGCGACCCATCTTCACCTGACTTAAACTTGACCCGTGTCCGCCACCTCTTAAAGTTGTCACCCCCGAGTAAAGCGCTCGGGCTTCATCACATCCGAAACTCCCACCGGCCATGTTAATTATCTCGGGTTTTTACGGATTGTTGCAAAATTAACATGATCTAAGATTAATTTGATTCCCGGAAAACTACTAGCAAAGAGGAACGAGATACGCTAGTACTCCAAAAATACAAGAGGAATCAACAAACCCTACACATGCTAGGAATACAAAAGAGGAAGAGATCCAAACATCCATCATTGCATGTGCGAGGAAGAGATGCAAACGGTATACTTACGAGATTGAAAATGGTTGGAAGTCGAGGACGATGTAGATGTAGTCGATGTAGGCGCGGACGAAGTCGGAGTAGAGGAAGCAGTGACGAGCGGTCGCGAGTACGCTTCCCCGAGAAACCGATCGCCGGCACCGTGCGGGCCTTCGAACACCGGCGTTGGTTCGGAGACACCGCTCTCCCTCGATCCGCCGCACGACGGACGGAGGAACGGCGAGAAGCTCGGACGGCGGCGCGCGCGGCGGGGTAGATGAGAGAATGAGTTGTGGCATGAGTCTTCCCGTCAAAAGGACGTCTCCTTTTATAGAGAAGACCCTCAAACCGCCCATGTTTCGATCTGCCGGATATCCGGGAACCGCCCCACTGGTATCTCTCGACGTCCTCCCACGAAACCGCCGCACGTTCGAGGACGTGCTTATCCCGCTCCGAGGGCGGACGTGGCGATCCTAGGTGTTGGCGATGGGGGCCAAAACAAACAGTACGAAAAAGAGAAACACCGGTTAGGAACCCGTCGCGATCGCGCATCGTCGCAAGTCACAAGTCACGCGATAAATCACGCGAAAATACGCGATACGCGCGCGCGTGCGTGTGTGTTCTCTTGCTCATACTCAATCACTTGAAGTACTCTACAAGAGCCTCCCTTATATGTTGGTCCTCATCTCCATAGAATAGCAAGGTGGCACTAAACCTCCCTTGCATTCCCTCCACACCACATTGACTTTCCTATATGGAAGTGGCCCAATTGATTGCGGCCCAATGGAGTGCACATCACAAGTGCTTGGGCCATATATTCCAACAATCCCCACCAAAAGTCAATGTACGCAAGTTAATTACTCCGTTTGGACGTTTTATACCGGCTTTAGAGTGTAGACCCGTCACGGGTTGAGCTACACCTAGCACTTCATGTTTCGCTCGCTCACAACTATGCAATGGACAAAGCCTTGAATTGCCGGTCTTGTGTAAGCAAGGTTCCCATGGGTGCATCGGCGATACTTGGCCGCCAAGAGCCATGCCTCGGATTGGAGCATTACGGTCATGCTCCCGTGTCCATTCATGAACTCATCCGAGATTTCCCACATCTCATAGGCTAACGCGACCTCACGGTCAAGTTCATATAGGTGTGTCCTTCCAAGGTACCCCTGCGGGGGCGGTACCTTGCTGATTTCCCTCGGCCTTAGAACCCATTAAGACAATCTGTCATCCTTCCATGCGATCCGGGAGAGTACGCATCTATTAGCGGAACCCGGGTACATATAGTGTACTCTCTAGTCATTCTTGCAGCTTGTTTTTCCCATCACCTTGTTCACGGGATCTCCGATCAAGAAGGCTGGGTTGCCACTGAAGAACAACTCATATGGGTCTCAACCCCATTTCCTTCGATGCACCATCTATCACTGCACGCGGCAGTCCCTTTGTAAAAGGGTCAGCAATGTTCCTTGTAGTGTTGATATAATCAACAGCCACCACACCAGTGTTTTTCAAATTTACACGACGATTTCATCCGTCTCTTTACATGCCTAGAGGATTTCAAATTAACCTTTGCACGCCTACATTTGTGATCACGGTTTGGTTGTCGCGAGTACAACCTGGATGGCCGGTGCCGGTTTAGCCACCATAGGCATGTCCATTAAAAGATCTCGCAACCACTCCGCCTCTACGGTGGTTGCTTCTAGTGCTACAAGTTCGGCCTCCATGGTAGATTTCGTCAAAATTGTTTGTTTACGAGATCTCCATGAAGCTAACGACACCTCCAAAAGTGAATATATATCCACTTGTAGCTTTGATCTCATCGGCATGCGAGATCCAATTGGAATCACTATACCCTTCAAGTATTGCGATGGGTACCCTGTATAGTGAAGTCCAAGTGTTGTGGTTCCTCTCAGGTATTTCATTACACGCTCTAGTGCGGACCAATGCTCTTCTCCCCGGATTCGAGGTGAATCGGCTCAATTTGCTTACGGCATATGAAATGTCGAGTCTAGTTGCACCGGCCAAATACATGAGTGACCCAATGATTTGTGAGTACCTTAACCGATCTATCCCTTGTCCTTGATTCTTGCGAAGCTTCGGACTAGGATCATATGGCGTTGGAGAAGTTTTACAATACGAGTACCCAAATCGACTCAAAATTTTCTCCACATAATGGGACTGATTTAGAGTAACCCCATTCTCGCCTTTCATCAGTTTGATGTTAAGAATAACATTGGCCTCTCCCAAATCCTTCATATCAAAACTTTGAGACAAAAATGACTTAACTTCATTTATCACTTCGATACTAGTCCCAAAAATTAAAATATCATCAACATATAAGCACAAAATTACTCCGTGACCCCCACCAAACCTGTAATAGACACAATTATCGGCCTCATTTGCCACAAAGCCCGCGAGGTCAAAGTTTTATCAAACTTATCATGCCATTGCTTGGGAGCTTTGTTTGAGACCATATAAGGATTTCTTTAATCCGCACACCTTGTTCTCATGTCCGGACACCACGAAACCTTCAGGTTCGCGTCATATAGATTTCTTCGTCCGGCTCTCCATTTAGGAACGCTTGTCTTTACATCCATTTGATGAATATGAAACCCATATGAGGCGGCCAAGGCAACAAGTACGCGTATCGTGGTTATTCTAGTGACGGTGAATACGTATCAAAGAAATCCTCATCTTTCTTTTGTGTATAACCTTTAGCTACAAGCCTAGCTTTAAATTTATCTATGGTTCCATCAGGTTTGAGCTTTTTCTTAAAGATCCATTTGCACCCAACAGGTTTACACCCAACGGGACAATCACATATCTCCCATGTCTCATTTGACATGAGGGACTCCATTTCACTATGGACGGCTTCCTTCCGATACTCTCTACATCCGTCGATGCATATGCCTCGAAAGGGTTTTAGGTGTGTCATCCACGAGATACACAGTAAAGTCATCTCCAAAGGATTTTTCAACCCTTTGCCTCTTACTCCTTCGAGGAGGTTGCTGTCTTGTCATTCTCCTCATGTGGTTGATCAATAAGTTTAGGAGAATCCGGAATAAAATTAGTACTTTGCGAACTAGAAGATGAACTACTACTCTTCATTGGAAAAACGTCCTCAAAAAAGGTTGCATCACGAGATTCAATCACATTATTGACATGTACATCAGCGACCTCGGATCTGATTACTAAAAATCTATAAGGTTTGCACTATTATGAGCATATCCCAGAAAAATACAGTCAACCGTTTTAGGTCCCAACTTTCTTTTCTTACATGCTGGTACATTTACTTTGGCTAAACGGACCCCATGCACGTATGAAACTTAGAGAAGGTTTTCTTCCTTTCCATCCTTCATATGGAGTTTGTACTCCTTTTGATGTAGGAACTCTATTTAGAATAAAGCAAGCGGTCGAAAGCTTCCCCCCACCATGGCTTGGATAATAGGCACTTCCCAACATGGCGTTCACCAAGTCCGTGAGTGTTCGATTTTCCGTTCGGCCACTCCATTAGATTGGGGCTGAATAAGGAGTGCTGTAGTCTCATGGATTATTCCATGCTCCGTGCAATATTCGAAAAAATCAGCGGATAAATATTCTCCTCCTCTATCGGACCTAATTCGTTTGATTTTCTTTTCTAGTTGGTTTTCAACCTCAGCTTTATAGACTTTGAAACAATGCAACGCTTCATCTTTCGTTTTAACAAGGTAGAGATAACAATATCTAGTCGCATCATCAATAAATGATATAAAGTATTTTTCCCTGTTAGTCAACCTCCATTCATTTCACACAAGTCTGAATGGATTAAATCTAAAGGTGCCAGACTCTTCTCCTCAATGGCCTTAAAAGGTTTTCGAGGTTGCTTTGCTTGCACACAATCATGACACTTAGACCTTCGACCATGGGAAAACTCGGAATCAAATTAAGTTTGGTCAAACGATAGATGCGATCAAAATTGATGTGACATAACGAGGGAGTGCCACACTGACAACCTCTCCTTCATTATTATCCGAGCTAGAACTTGAAATAGAGTTTACGAACCTATTACAATCATACGAATAGAAAGGCGGAACGGAGCCTCCGCAATCATAACCTTTTCCAATAAATGAACCAAATTTTGAAACAATAAACTTGTTCGACTCAAACGCTAACTTAAAGCCATCACGGCACAAAAAAGAGAAACCACTAACAAGGTTCCTATTTATTCCGGGACGTCTTGCACATTCTTGAGAGATAGAGTCTTTGGAGGTCAACTTCGAATCAACTCTTCCAATTCCATGCACGGCGGCCCTTGACCCATTGCCCATCAAGACGGAAGCAAGTCAGATTAAGGAAAAAAATTCATGTCGAGAAATACATGCAATTAGCTCCTGTATCTACCCACCAATCGGTGGATTGACATGCTAGTAGGATTTCGGGAACATACCCGGATCCACTAGTTTCGCCCAGTCACGTTTGCGGTTTTCGACCTCCCTTCTTGCCCTTGCGGCGGACACTTCCTGGCTATGTGCCCGGGTTCGCCACACACAACGCAAGTCGGGTCTTCCTTGTTCCTCTTCTTCTTGAAATTAGCGATGCCTTTGGTCCTTTCCCTTTCCAATTCTTGTTCTTATTTCCAGCGAGACTTGCCCTCCACCACATTTGCCTTGGAACCTCCCTTCTGTGGGTAGCGGAGACACATCCTTTGATCTTGCCTTCTCCTCAACATCAAGTGTAGCAACCGGACTTTCAACGTCATTGCCTCCTTCTTGTGTTTGAGGCTCGTGGCAAAGATCCCTCCCGATTAGGAGGTAACTTGGCAATGATGCCACCAACCACGAACTTGTCGGGTAAGACACACTCAAAATGTACAAGTTCCCCCACCGGAAAGGCTGGATCTCATGAGCTTGTTCCACTGCGACGGTTCAACGGTTTTCCATTCGATAGTCGTGATACATCTCAATAACATAAAGTTCACGTCCGGCACACGGAACCGCATACTTGCGATCTAGGGCTTCCCACAATTCGGAGGCTTTGGTGTAGTGCATGTACACATCACACAAGCGATCGGACATGAGGGACAACGGGCATCCGATTGCTGTGTTGTTATCCAACTCGGCATCACGGTCTTGCTCTTCGGTGAGGGGGGGAGCCACTCGGGGAGATAACCCACGAGATCTTCATCGACATGAGCCAAAACTTGACGTCGTGTACGCCACCTCTTAAAGTTGTCACCCCCGGTAAAGCGCTCGAGCTTCATCACATCCGAAATCCCACCGGCCATGTTAATTATCTCGGGTTTAACGGATTGTTGCAAAATTAACATGATCTAAGATTAATTTGATTCAGGAAAACTACTAGCAAAGAGGAACGGATACGCTAGTACTCCAAAAATACAAGAGGAATCAACAAACCCTACACATGCTAGGAATACAAAAGAGGAAGAGATCCAAACATCCATCATTGCATGTGCGGGGAAGAGATGCAAACGGTATACTTACGAGATTGAAAATGGTTGGAAGTCGAGGACGATGTAGATGTAGTCGATGTAGGCGCGGACGAAGTCGGAGTAGAGGAAGCCGGTGACGAGCGGTCGCGAGTACGCTTCCCCGAAACCTGATCGCCGGCACCGTGCGGACCCCGGCTCCCGGCGTTGGTTCGGAGACACCGCTCTCCCTCGATCCGGCACGACGGACGGAGGAACGGCGAAGCCTCGGACGGCGGCGCGCGCGCGCGGGCGTAGATGAGAGAATGAGTTGTGGCATAAGTCTTCCCGTCAAAAGGACGTCTCCTTTTATAGAAGACCCTCAAACCGCCCATGTTTCGATGCGAGGATATCCGGGAACCGCCCCCCTGGTATCTCTCGACGTCCTCCCACGCAAACCGCCCGCACGTTCGAGGGCGTGCTTATCCCCTCCGGCGGACGTGGCGATCTAGGTGTTGGCGATGTGGGCCAAAACAAAACAGTACGAAAAAGAGAAACACCGGTTAGGAACCCGTCGCGATCGCGCATCGTCGCAAGTCACAAGTCACGCGATAAATCACGCGAAAATACGCGATACGCGCGCGTGTGTGTGTGTTCTCTTGCTCATACTCAATCACTTGAAGTACTCTACAAGAGCCTCCCTTATATGTTGGTCCTCATCTCCATAGAATAGCAAGGTGGCACTAAACCTCCCTTGCATTCCCTCCACACCACATTGACTTTCCTATATGGAAGTGGCCCAATTGATTGCAGCCCAATGGAGTGCACATCACAAGTGCTTGGGCCATATATTCCAACAATCCCCACCAAAAGTCAATGTACGCAAGTTAATTACTCCATTTGGACGTTTTATACCGGCTTTAGAGTGTAGACCCGTCACGGGTTGAGCTACACCTAGCACTTCATGTTTCGCTCGCTCACAACTATGCAATGGACAAAGCCTTGAATTGCCGGTCTTGTGTAAGCAAGGTTCCCATGGGTGCATCGGCGATCACTTGGCCGCCAAGAGCCATGCCTCGGATTGGAGCATTACGGTCATGCTCCCGTGTCCATTCATGAACTCATCGAGATTTCCCACATCTCATGAGACGCGACCTCACGGTCAAGTTCATATAGGTGTGTCCTTCCAAGGTACCCCTGGGGCGGTGCCTTGGCTTTTTCTGATGCCTTAGAACCCATTAAGACAAGCGTCCATCCTTCCATGCGGTCTGAGAGTACGCATCTATTAGCGGAGCTGGGTACATATATAGTGTACTCTCTAGTCATTCTTGCATGGCTTGTTTTTCCCATCACCTTGTTCACGGGATCTCCGATCAAGAAGGCCGGGTTGCCAGCGTAAGAACAACTCATAAGGGTCTCAACCCCATTTCCTTCGATGCACCATCTATCCTTGCACGCGGCGGTCCCTTTGTAAAAGGTCGGCAATGTTCCTTGTAGTGTTGATATAATCAACGGCCACCACACCCGAGTGTTTTTCAAATTTACGACGAGATTTCCTCCGTCTCTTTATGCCTAGAGGATTTCAAATTAACCTTTGCCTTGCCCCATTTGTGATCACGAGTTTGGTTGTCGCGGTACAGGCGGATGGCCGATGCCGGTTTAGCCACCATAGGCATATCCATTAAAAGAATCTCGCAACCACTGCTGCCTCTCACGGTGGTTGCTTCTAGTGCTACAAGTTCGGCCTCCCCCCATGAGTAGATTTCGTCAAAATTGTTTGTTTTTACGAGATCTCCATGGCCCAACACCTCCAAAAGGTGACCACTGTATCCCCTTGTAGCTTTGATCTCATCGGCATCCGAGATCCAGTGGAATCACTATACCCTTCAGAAGTGTTTGAGCGGTGGGTACGGGTCCCCGGCATAGTGAAGTCCAAGTGTTGTGGTTCCTCGCGGGTAATTCATTACACGCTCTAGTGCACCATGCTCTTCTCCCGGATTCGAGGTGAATCGGCTCAATTATGCTTACGGCCTATGAAAATGTCGAGTCCCTATTGCACCAGCCAAATACATGAGTGACCCAATGATTTGTGAGTACCTTAAGCGATCTATCCCTTGTCCTTGATTCTTGCGAAGCTTCGGATTCTAGGATCTTGTGCCGTTGGAGAGTTTTTTACATGCGATCTGTACCCAAATCGACTCGAAATTTTCTCCACATAATGGGACCGATTTAGAGTAACCCCATTCTCGCCTTTCATCGAGTTTGATGTTAAGAATAACATTAGCCCTCTCCCAAATCCTTCATATCAAAACTTTGAGACAAAAATGACTTAACTTCATTTATCACTTCGATACTAGTCCCAAAAATTAAAATATCATCAACATATAAGCACAAAATTACCTCGAAGTGACCCCCACCAAACCTGTAATAGACACAATTATCGGCCCCCTCATTTGCCACAAAAGCCGCGGTGAATTTGGGTCAAAGTTTTATCAAACTTATCGACTTATCTACCTTGCCATTGCTTTCGAGCTGTTTGAGACCATATAAGGATTTCTTTAATCCTGCACCCTTGTTCTCATGTCCGACACCACGAAACCTTCGACTTTGCGTCATATAGATTTCTTCGTCCGGCTCCCTCCATTTAGGAACGGCATCTTTGTCTTTCATCCATTTGATGAATATGAAGCCCATATGAGGGGCTAAGGCAACAAGCACGCGTATCGTGGTTATTCTAGTGACGGTGAATACGTATCAAAGAAATCCTCATCTTTCTTTTGTGTATAACCTTTAGCTACAAGCCTAGCTTTAAATTTATACATGGTTCCATCGAGTTTGAGCTTTTTCTTAAAGATCCATTTGCACCCAACGGGTTTACACCCAACGGGACAATCACATATCTCCCATGTCTCATTTGACATGAGGGACTCCATTCCACTATGGACGACTTCCCTCCCGATGCTTCCCCTCCGTCGATGATGCATATGCCTCCGAAAGGGTTTTAGGTGTGTCATCCACGAGATACACGGTCAAAAGTCATCTCCAAAGGACTTTTCAACCCTTTGCCTCTTACTCCTTCGAGGAGGGTCGTTAACATCTTTCATTCTTTCCTCATGTGGTTGATCAATAAGTTTAGGAGAATCCCAGAATAAAAATTAGTACTTTGCGAACTAAGAAGATGAACTACTACTCTTCATTGGAAAAAACGTCCTCAAAAAAGGTTGCATCCACGAGTTCAATCACATTATTGACATGTACATCAACTGACCTTCTCGGATCGATTACTAAAAATCTATAAATGCCACTATTATGAGCATATCCCGGAGAAAAATACGATTACGCACCCGTTGAAGATTAACTTTCTTTTCTTACATCTTTGGTACATTTACTTTGGCTAAACGGCCCCATGCACGTATGAAACTTAGAGAAGGTTTTCTTCCTTTCCATCCTTCATATGGGTTGTACTCCCCTTTTGATGTAGGAACTCTATTTAGAATAAAGCAAGCGGTCGGTAAAGCTTCCCCCCACCATGGCTTGGAATGGCGATAGGCACTTCCCAACATGGCGTTCACCAAGTCCCGTGCGAGTGTTCGATTTTTCCGTTCGGCCACTCCATTAGATTGGGGCGAATAGGGAAGCTTGTAGTCTCATGGATTATTCCATGCCTCCGTGCCCAATATTCGGAGAAAAATCAGCGGATAAATATTCTCCTCCCTCATTATTCGGACCTAAGTCGTTAATAATTTTCTCTTTCTAGTTGGTTTTCAACCTCGGCTTTAATAGACTTTGAAACAATGCAACGCTTCATCTTCTCGTTTTAACAAGGTAGAGATAACAATATCTAGTCGCATCATCAATAAACGATATAAAGTATTTTTCCTTTGCTAGCCTTAGTCAACACTCCATTCATTTCACACAAATCTGAATGGATTAAATCTAAAGGTGCCGGACTCTTCTCCTCAATGGCCTTAACAAAGGTTTTCGAGTGTCTCTTTTCTCACACAATCATGACCATAGACCTTCGTTACCATGGGAAAACTCGGAATCAAATTAAGTTTGGTCCAACCATAGATCCCAGTCAAAATTGATGTGACATAGCGAGAGAGTGCCACACGGCAACCTCTCCTTCATTATTATCCGACCGGCTAGAACTTGAAATAGAGTTTACGAACTCTGAACCTATTACAATCATGCGAAATAGAAAGGCGGAGCGGCCCCCGCAATCATAACCCTTTTCAATAAATGAACCAAATTTTGAAACAATAAACTTGTTCGACTCAAACGCTACTACCAAAACCATCACGGCACAAAAGAGAACCACTAACAAGGTTCCTATTTATTCCCGAGGCGTCTTTTGCACTCTTTGCATTCATTCTTGAGAGATAGAGTCTTCACGGAGGTCAACTTCGAATCAGACTCTTCCAATTCCATGCACGGCAGCCCTTGACCCATTGCCCATCAAGGCGAACAGCGCAGCCATCCATTTGATCAAGAGGAAAACAAATTCATGTCAGAACATACATGCACAAATCTTAGCTTCCTACCAATCCCACAATGGGGGTGGATTGACATGCTAGTAGGATTTCGGGAACATGCCGGATCCACTAGTTTCGCCCCACTCCGTTTACGATTTCGACCTCCCTTCTTGCCCTTCCGCGGCCCCGGACACTTCCTCGCTATATGCCCCTGGTTCGCCACACAAAGAAGCAAATGTGGGGCTTCCTTGTTCCTCTTCTTCTTGTCAGTATGTGCCTTTGTCCTTTCCCTTTCTCAACTGGGTCCTTCTCTGCTGATTCTTGTTCTTATTTCCGGCTGACTTGCCCTCCACACCACATTTGCCTTGGAACCTCCCTTCTGTGGGGTGAAGCGGAGACACATCCCCTTTTGATCTTGCCTTCTCCTCAACATCTAAGGTGTAGCAACCCAGACTTTCAAACGGTCATTGCCTCCTTCTTGTGTTTGAGGCTCGTGCAGCAAAGTCCCTCCGTTATTGGAGGTAACTTGGCAATGATGCCACCAACCACGAACTTGTCGGTAAGACACACTCAAAATGTACAAGTTCCCCCACCGGAAAATTTTAGATCTCATGAGCTTGTTCCTCTACCGAACGGTTATCATCCATTCGATAGTCGTGATACATCTCAATAACATAAAGTTCCACGTCCAGCATCCGAACCGCATGCTTGCGAGTCTCCGGGCTTCCCACAATTCGGAAGGCTTTGGTGTAGTGCATGTACACATCACACAAAACCCCGATCGGACATGAGGGACAACGAACATCAGATTTCTTTGCGTGTTGTTATCCTCCTCGGCATCAAGTGCGCTCTTGCGATCGGAAGAACCTTTGGGAGATAACTTACCGGATCTTCATCGACATGAGCCAAAACTTGACCCGTGTACGCCCACCTCTTATTGTTGTCACCCCCCGATGCCGCGCTCGAGGCTTCATCACATCCGAAATCCCACCGGCCATGTTAATTATCTCGAGGGTTCTGGATTGTTGCAAAATTAACATGATCTAAGATTAATTTGATTCAGGAAAACTACTAGCAAAGAGAACGGATACGCTAGTACTCCAAAAATACAAGAGGAATCAACAAACCCTACACATACTAGGAATACAAAAAGAGGAAGAGATCCAAACATCCATCATTGCATGTGCGGAAGAGATGCAAACGGTATACTTACGAGATTGAAAATTACCGGTTGGAAGTCGAGGACGATGTAGATGTAGTCGATGTAGGCGCGGACGAAGTCGGAGTAGAGAACGTGTGAGCGGTCGCGAGTACGCTTCCCCGAGCCTGATCGCCGGCACCGTGCGGACGCGAGCTGCCGGCGTTGGTTCGGAGACACCGCTCTCCTCGTCCCGGCCACGGACGGACGGAGGGAACGAGCGAGAAGCTCGGACGGCGGCGCGCGCGGCCGGCGTGGGTGAGAGAATGAGTTGTGGCATGGAGTCTTCCCGTCAAAAGGACGTCTCCTTTTATCGAAGACCCTCAAACCGCCCATGTTTCGATCTGCCGGATATCCGGGAACCGCCCCTGGTATCTCTCGACGTCCTCCCACGAAACGGCCCCGCACGTTCGAGGACGTGCTTATCCCGCTTCCGAGGGCGGACGTGGCAGTCTAGGTGTTGGCGATGTGGGCCAAAACAAACGGTACGAAAAAAGAGAAACACCGGTTAGGCAACCCGTCGCGATCGCGCATCGTCGCAAGTCACAAGTCACGCGATAAATCACGCGAAAATCGCGATGCGCGCGCGCGTGCGTGTGTGTTCTCTATGCTCATACTCAATCACTTGAGAAGTACTCTACAAGAGCCTCATATATGTTGGTCCTCATCTCCATAGAATAGCAAGGTGGCACTAAACCTCCCTTGCATTCCCTCCACACCACATTGACTTTCCTATGAGGTAAGCCCCAATTAGTTACTGACCCAATGGAGTGCACATCACAAGTGCTTAGGCCATATATTCCAACAATCCCCACCAAAAGTCAATGTACGCAAGTTAATTACTCCGGCGGAGCGTTTTATACCAGCTTTAGAGTGTAGACCCGTCACGGGTTGAGCTACACCTAGCACTTCATGTTTCGCTCGCTCACAACTATGCAATGGACAAAGCCTTGAATTGCCAGTCTTGTGTAAGCAAGGTTCCCATGGGTGCATCGCTGATACTTGGCCGCCAAGAGCCATGCCTCAGATTGGAGCATTACGGTCATGCTCCCGTGTCCATTCATGAACTCATCTGAGATTTCCCACATCTCATAGACTGCGACCTCACGGTCAAGTTCATATAGGTGTGTCCTTCCAAGGTACCACAGGGGGCGATTACCTTGCTGATTTCCTCGGCATAACGGAAAACATTATGACAAGTGTCATCCTTCCATGCGGTACGAGTACGCATCTATTAAAGGCCCAGGTACATATAGTGTACTCTCTAGTCATTCTTGCGGCTTGTTTTTCCCATCACCTTGTTCACGGGATCTCCCGATCAAGAAGGCCCAAGGTTGCCAGCGAAGAACAACTCATATGGGTCTCAACCCCATTCCTTTGATGCACCATCTATCAGCACGGCGGCGGTCCCTTTGTAAAAGGTCAACCAATGTTCCTTGTAGTGTTGATATAATCAACGGCCACCACACCGGTCATTTTCAAATTTCGGCGAAGATTTCATCGTCTCTTTACCTTTTCAGAAGAGGATTTCAAATTAACCTTTGCACGCCTACATTTGTGATCACGGTTGGTTGTCGCGTGTACAAATGTTGGATGGCAGTCTAAAGGTTTGGCCACCATAGGCATGTCCATTAAAAGATCTTGTAGCCACTGTTGCCTCTACGGTGGTTGCTTCTAGTGCTACAAGTTCAGCCTCCATGGTAGATTTCGTCAAAATTGTTTGTTTACGAGATCTCCCGCAAAACTGTAACCACCTCCAAAAGTGAATATATATCCACTTGTAGCTTTGATCTCATGACATACGAGATCCAATTGGAATCACTATACCCTTCGAAAAATGCGGATGGGGTGCACGTATAGTGAAGTCCAAGTGTTGTTGGTTCCTCTCGAGGTATTTCATTACACGCTCTAGTGCGGACCAATGCTCTTCTCCGGTTCGAGGTGAATCGGCTCAATTTGCTTACAGCATATGAAATGTAGGGTCTAGTTGCACCGGCCAAATACATGAGTGACCCAATGATTTGTGAGTACCTTATTTGATCTATCCCTTGTCCTTGATTCTTGCGAAGCTTCGGACTAGGATCATATGGCGTTGGGAAAGTTTTACAATGCGAGTACCCAAATGCGACTCAAAATTTTCTCCACATAATGGGAGCGATTTAGAGTAACCCCATTCTCGCCTTTCATCGAGTTTGATGTTAAGAATAACATTGGCCTCTCCCAAATCCTTCATATCAAAACTTTGAGACAAAAATGACTTAACTTCATTTATCACTTCGATACTAGTCCCAAAAATTAAAATATCATCGCCATATAAGCACAAAGTTACTCCGTGACCCCACCAAACACGTAATAGACACAATTATCGGCCTCATTTGCCACAAAACGAAATTTGAGGTCAAAGTTTTATCAAACTTATCATGCCATTGCTTCGGAGCACATTTGAGACCATATAAGGATTTCTTTAATACGCACACCTTGTTCTCATGTCCGGACACCACGAAACCTTCGGTAACACGTCATATAGATTTCGTCCGGCTCTCCATTTAGGAGACATTGTCTTTACATCCATTTGATGAATATGAAACCCATATGAGGCGGCCAAGGCAACAAGTACGCGTATCGTGGTTATTCTAGTGACGGTGAATACGTATCAAAGAAATCCTCATCTTTCTTTTGTGTATAACCTTTAGCTACAAGCCTAGCTTTAAATTTATCTATGGTTCCATCGAGTTTGAGCTTTTCTTAAAGATCCATTTGCACCCCAACAGTTTACACCTCTCTTAAAGTTGACCCGTTCCACCTCTAAAGTTGTCACCCCAAAGAAAGCGCCTGTGCTTCATCACATCCGAAATCCCACCGCCCATGTTAATTATCTCAGTTTCGGATTGTTGCAAAATTAACATGATCTAAGATTAATTTGATTCCTAAAACTACTAGCAAAGAGGAAATCGTATACGCAGTACTCCAAAAATACAAGAGGAATCAACAAACCCTACACATGCTAGGAATACAAAAGAGGAAGAGATCCAAACATCCATCATTGCATGTGCAGGAAGAGATGCAACCCGTATACTTACGAGATTGAAAATGGTTGGAAGTCGAGGACGATGTAGATGTAGTCGATGTAGGCGCGACGAAGTCGGAGTAGAGGAAGCAAGGACGAGCGGTCGCGAGTACGCTTCCTTAAACTCGATCGCCGCACCCGTGCAGTTTTCGAACACCGCGTTGGTTCGAGACACCGCTCTCCTCGATCCGCTGCACGACGGACGGAGGAACGTGCTTTCCGGACGGCGGCGCGCGTACGGAGTAGATGAGAGAATGAGCCAGGCATGAGTCTTCCCGTCAAAAGGACGTTCTTTATAGAGAAGACCCTCGAAAACCGCCCATGTTTCGACCGCGTATATCCAGAACCGCCCCCCGGTATTCCCGACGTCCTCCCACGAAACCGCCGCACGTTCGAGGACGTGCTTATCCCGCCCGAGGCGTACGTGGGCCTAGGTGCTGGCGATGTGGGTCAAAACAAACAGTACGAAAAAGAGAAACACCGGTTAGGAACCCGTCGCGATCGCGCATCGGCCGCAAGTCACAAGTCACGCGATAAATCACGCGAAAATACGCGATACGCGCGCGTGCGTGTGTGTTCTCTTGCTCATACTCAATCACTTGAAGTAATTGACAAGAGCCTCCTTATATGTTGGTCCTCATCTCCATAGAATAGCAAGGTGGCACTAAACCTCCCTTGCATTCCCTCCACCTACATTGACTTTCCTATATGGAAGTGGCTCAATTGATTGCGTACCTCAATGGAGTGCACATCACAAGTGCTTGGGCCATATATTCCAACAATCCCCACCAAAAGTCAATGTCTCCGTAAGTTAATTACTCATTGACGTTTTATACCACTTTAGAGTGTAGACCCGTCACGGGTTGAGCTACACCTAGCACTTCATGTTTCGCTCGCTCACAACTATGCAATGGACAAAGCCTTGAATTGCCGCCTTGTGTAAGCAAGGTTCCCATGGGTGCATCGCCGATACTTGGCCGCCAAGAGCCATGCCTCGTATTGGAGCATTACGGCCATGCTCCCGTGTCCATTCATGAACTCATCTCGAGACGCACATCTCATGCATCACACCTCACGGTCAAGTTCATATAGGTGTCCTTCCAAGGTACCGCAAAGTGACCTTGCCGATTTCTCACTTTAGAACCCATTAAGACAATCGTCATCCTTCCATGCAAGCCTGAGAGTACGCATCTATTAGCGGAACTCGGGTACATATAGTGTACTCTCTAGTCATTCTTGCACCTTGTTTTTCCCATCACCTTGTTCACGGGATCTCCGATCAAGAAGGCCGGGTTGCCACCGAAGAACAACTCATATGGGTCTCAACCCCATTTCCTTTCGATGCACCATCTATCAATCGCACGCGGCGATTCCTTTGTAAAAGGGTCAGCAATGTTCCTTGTAGTGTTGATATAATCAATGTACCACCACACCGTTGTTTTTCAAATTTCCTCGATGCATTTCATCCGTCTCTTTACATGCCTAGAGGATTTCAAATTAACCTTGCAATCGCCACATTTGTGATCACAGCTATTGTCGTACAACCGGATGGCCGGTACCGGCTTAGCCACCATAGGCATGTCCATTAAAGATCTCGCAACCACTCGCCTACAGTTGGCTGCTTCTAGTGCCATGTTCAGCCTCCATGGTGGTAGATTTCTGGCTAAAATTGTTTGTTTACGAGATCTCCATGAAATCAAGAAGACCTCCAAAAGTGAATATATATCCACTTGTAGCTTTGATCTCATCAAAGATTCGAGATCCAATTGGAATCACTATACCCTTCAAGTATTGATGGGTACCGTATAGTGAAGTCCAAGTGTTGTGGTTCCTCTCAGTATTTCATTACACGCTCTAGTGCATCAATGCTCTTCCTGATTCGAGGTGAATCGGCTCAATTTGCTTACGCATATGAAATGTCGTGTCTAGCTGTACCCGCCCAACACATGAGTGACCCAATGATTTGTGAGTACCTTAACTCCATCTATCCCTTGTCCTTGATTCTTGCGAAGCTTCCGTACTAGGATCATATGGCGTTGAGAAGTTTTACAATCCGAGTACCCAAATCGACTCAAAATTTTCTCCACATAATGGGACTGATTTAGAGTAACCCCATTCTCGCCTTTCATCGCCTTGATGTTAAGAATAACATTGGCCTCTCCCAAATCCTTCATATCAAAACTTTGAGACAAAAATGACTTAACTTCATTTATCACTTCGATACTAGTCCCAAAAATTAAAATATCATCAACATATAAGCACAAAATTACTCCGTGACCCCCAATTAAACCCGTAATAGACACAATTATCGGCCTCATTTGCCACAAAGCCACTCGAGGTCAAAGTTTTATCAAACTTATCATGCCATTGCTTCGGAGCTCGTTTGAGACCATATAAGGATTTCTTTAATCCGCACACCTTGTTCTCATGTCCGTACACCACGAAACCTTCAGCCGCGTCATATAGATTTCTTCGTCCAGCCTCTCCATTTAGGAACGCTGTCTTTACATCCATTTGATGAATATGAAACCCATAAGGGAGGCAAGTTAAGGCAACAAGTACGCGTATCGTGGTTATTCTAGTGACAGGTGAATACGTATCAAAGAAACTTATCTTTCTTTTGTGTATAACCTTTAGCTACAGCCTAGCTTTAAATTTATCTATGGTTCCATCAGGTTTGAGCTTTTTCTAAAGATCCATTTGCACCCAACAGGTTTACACCTCTTAAAGTTGACCCGTGTCCGCCACCTCTTAAAGTTGTCACCCCCGGTAAAGCGCTCGGGCTTCATCACATCCGAAATCCCACCGGCCATGTTAATTATCTCGGGTTTACGGATTGTTGCAAAATTAACATGATCTAAGATTAATTTGATTCCGGAAAACTACTAGCAAAGAGGAACGGATACGCTAGTACTCCAAAAATACAAGAGGAATCAACAAACCCTACACATGCTAGGAATACAAAAGAGGAAGAGATCCAAACATCCATCATTGCATGTGCGGAAGAGATGCAAACGGTATACTTACGAGATTGAAAATGGTTGGAAGTCGAGGACGATGTAGATGTAGTCGATGTAGGCGCGGACGAAGTCGGAGTAGAGGAAGCAAGTGACGAGCGGTCGCGAGTACGCTTCCCGCAAACCCCGATCGCCGGCACCCGTGCGGCGCCTTCGAACACCGGCGTTGGTTCGGAGACACCGCTCTCCCTCGATCCGCCGCACGACGGACGGAGGAACGGCGAGAAGCTCGGACGGCGGCGCGCGCGGCGGAGTAGATGAGAGAATGAGTTGTGGCATGAGTCTTCCCGTCAAAAGGACGTCTCCTTTTATAGAGAAGACCCTCAAACCGCCCATGTTTCGATGCGCGGATATCCGGGAACCGCCCCCTGGTATCTCTCGACGTCCTCCCACGAAGCCGCTGCACGTTCGAGGACGTGCTTATCCCGCTCCGAGGGCAGACGTGGCAGTCTAGGTGTTGGCGATGGGGGCCAAAACAAACAGTACGAAAAAGAGAAACACCGGTTAGGAACCCGTCGCGATCGCGCATCGTCGCAAGTCACAAGTCACGCGATAAATCACGCGAAAATACGCGATACGCGCGCGCGTGCGTGTGTGTTCTCTTGCTCAATCACTTGAAGTACTCTACAAGAGCCTCCCTTATATGTTGGTCCTCATCTCCATAGAATAGCAAGGTGGCACTAAACCTCCCTTGCATTCCCTCCACACCACATTGACTTTCCTATATGGAAGTGGCCCAATTGATTGCAGCCCAATGGAGTGCACATCACAAGTGCTTGGGCCATATATTCCAACAATCCCCACCAAAAGTCAATGTACGCAAGTTAATTACTCCGTTGGACGTTTTATACCGGCTTTAGAGTGTAGACCCGTCACGGGTTGAGCTACACCTAGCACTTCATGTTTCGCTCGCTCACAACTATGCAATGGACAAAGCCTTGAATTGCCGGTCTTGTGTAAGCAAGGTTCCCATGGGTGCATCGGCGATACTTGGCCGCCAAGAGCCATGCCTCGATTGGAGCATTACGGTCATGCTCCCGTGTCCATTCATGAACTCATCCGAGATTTCCCACATCTCATAGGCTGCGACCTCACGGTCAAGTTCATATAGGTGTGTCCTTCCAAGGTACCTGCGGGCGTACCTTGCGATTTCCTCAGCCTTAGGACCCATTAAGACAACTGTCATCCTTCCATGCAGTCTGGAGAGTACGCATCTATTAGCGGAACTGGGTACATATAGTGTACTCTCTAGTCATTCTTGCAGCTTGTTTTTCCCATCACCTTGTTCACGGGATCTCCGATCAAGAAGGCTGGGTTGCCACTGAAGAACAACTCATATGGGTCTCAACCCCATTTCCTTCGATGCACCATCTATCATCGCACGCGGCGGTCCCTTTGTAAAAGGGTCGGCAATGTTCCTTGTAGTGTTGATATAATCAACGACCACCACACCGAGTGTTTTTCAAATTTCGACGATTTCATCCGTCTCTTTACATGCCTAGAGGATTTCAAATTAACCTTTGCACTCGCCTACATTTGTGATCACGGTTTGGTTGTCGCAAGTACAACTGGATGGCCGGTATCGGTTTAGCCACCATAGGCATGTCCATTAAAAGATCTCGCAACCACTCAGCCTCTACAGTGGTTGCTTCTAGTGCTACAAGTTCAGCCTCCATGGTAGATTTCGTCAAAATTGTTTGTTTACGAGATCTCCATGAAACTGCAACACCTCCAAAAGTGAATATATATCCACTTGTAGCTTTGATCTCATCAGCATCTGAGATCCAATTGGAATCACTATACCCTTCAAGTACTGATGGGTACCCTGTATAGTGAAGTCCAACTGTTGTGGTTCCTCTCAGGCATTTCATTACACGCTCTAGTGCAGACCAATGCTCTTCTCCCGGATTCGAGGTGAATCGGCTCAATTTGCTTACAGCATATGAAATGTCAGGTCTAGTTGCACCAGCCAAATACATGAGTGACCCAATGATTTGTGAGTACCTTAACTGATCTATCCCTTGTCCTTGATTCTTGCGAAGCTTCAGACTAGGATCATATGGCGTTGGAGAAGTTTTACAATCTGAGTACCCAAATCGACTCAGAATTTTCTCCACATAATGGGACTGATTTAGAGTAACCCCATTCTCGCCTTTCATCAGTTTGATGTTAAGAATAACATTGGCCTCTCCCAAATCCTTCATATCAAAACTTTGAGACAAAAATGACTTAACTTCATTTATCACTTCGATACTAGTCCCAAAAATTAAAATATCATCAACATATAAGCACAAAATTACTCCGTGACCCCCACCAAACCCGTAATAGACACAATTATCGGCCTCATTTGCCACAAAGCCAGTGAGGTCAAAGTTTTATCAAACTTATCATGCCATTGCTTCGGAGGCTCGTTTGAGACCATATAAGGATTTCTTTAATCCGCACACCTTGTTCTCATGTCCGGACACCACGAAACCTTCGAGCCGCGTCATATAGATTTCTTCGTCCGGCTCTCCATTTAGGAACGCTTTGTCTTTACATCCATTTGATGAATATGAAACCCATATGAGGCAGCCAAGGCAACAAGTACGCGTATCGTGGTTATTCTAGTGACGGTGAATACGTATCAAAGAAATCCTCATCTTTCTTTTGTGTATAACCTTTAGCTACAAGCCTAGCTTTAAATTTATCTATGGTTCCATCAGGTTTGAGCTTTTTCTTAAAGATCCATTTGCACCCAACAAGTTTACACCTCTTAAAGTTGACCCGTGTCCGCCACCTCTTAAAGTTGTCACCCCCGAGAAAGCGCTCGGGCTTCATCACATCCGAAATCCCACCGGCCATGTTAATTATCTCGGGTTTCGGATTGTTGCAAAATTAACATGATCTAAGATTAATTTGATTCCCGGGGAAAACTACTAGCAAAGAGGAACGGATACGCTAGTACTCCAAAAATACAAGAGGAATCAACAAACCCTACACATGCTAGGAATACAAAAGAGGAAGAGATCCAAACATCCATCATTGCATGTGCGGGAAGAGATGCAAACGGTATACTTACGAGATTGAAAATGGTTGGAAGTCGAGGACGATGTAGATGTAGTCGATGTAGGCGCGGACGAAGTCGGAGTAGAGGAAGCAAGGTGACGAGCGGTCGCGAGTACGCTTCCCGAAACCCGATCGCCGGCACCCGTGCGGGCCTTCGAACACCGGCGTTGGTTCGGAGACACCGCTCTCCCTCGATCCGCCGCACGACGGACGGAGGAACGGCGAAGCTCGGACGGCGGCGCGCGCGGCGGAGTAGATGAGAAAATGAGTTGTGGCGTGAGTCTTCCCGTCAAAAGGACGTCTCCTTTTATAGAGAAGACCCTAAAACCGCCCATGTTTCGATCTGCCAGATAACCAGGAACCGCCCCCTGGTATCTCTCGACGTCCTCCCACGAAGCCGCTGCACGTTCGAGGACGTGCTTATCCCGCTCCGAGGGCAGACGTGGCAGTCTAGGTGTTGGCGATGGGGGCCAAAACAAACAGTACGAAAAAGAGAAACACCGGTTAGGAACCCGTCGCGATCGCGCATCGTCGCAAGTCACAAGTCACGCGATAAATCACGCGAAAATACGCGATACGCGCGCGCGTGCGTGCGTGTGTGTTCTCTTGCTCATACTCAATCAATTGAAGTACTCTACAAGAGCCTCCCTTATATGTTGGTCCTCATCTCCATAGAATAGCAAGGTGGCACTAAACCTCCCTTGCATTCCCTCCACACCACATTGACTTTCCTATATGGAAGTGGCCCAATTGATTGCAGCCCAATGGAGTGCACATCACAAGTGCTTGGGCCATATATTCCAACACTTATAACCGAAGATCACCCAGTGGTCATGAGCGTGCCTATTAACAGAAATTATTCAGTCACTCTGCTTTGCTTAACCATGGAAATTGTTCAGTTACTATCCAAAAGTTGTTCACTTGTTGAGACAAACTGCGTCTGAATCTGATCTGAATTCTTTTTAGAAAATTGAATGTGATCTGAATGATGTTTCTAAGATTAGGTGAGCGGCCAGAAGAATCAGAATTACCGTGTGGAGAGATGACATAACTGCTGTCCAGATCATCTGCCGAAGCAGCATCGGAGGAGTCCAATCGCGCCTTGACGGAATCACCTGCCGACCACTCTTCACACACGCAGCCATCACCAGGCGGCGTAAAAGGGGCCATGGAACGTGGACTGCGCTCAACAACGGCGGCGGCAACCTCACTTCCCTTACTGTTCTTCTTGCCAAAGGTCAGGAACCGCTTGAGCCCGGTCACCGCGTCCATCGGTGACTGCACGGTGATGGAAATGGTGACGCTGCTCCTCGGGGTAGTCGGAATTTGTATGCTCTTCTCGGCATCCTCCAATGCCAGTGATTGCTCGGTGGCGCTGGTGAGCGGAGAATTAGTAGCCGATGCGTCGAGCTCTGATCTTGGGGAGAAGGAAGACTGAACGTTTGAGTACAGAGATTCAGAGCTCTCCCTCCGGGAGGCGTCTTCAGCGTCAGTCAACGGGGATTCTCCGGCGACATCGTTGCTGCCAGTTGATTCCATTGTGTCGTCGGCATCGTCGTCGATGTCCTTGTTTTCAGACCGTGGCTCGGCCGATGCCTGACAGGGCCTTGGAGTCTGCTCACCGCTGTCCTTCTTGATGTACACGTAGCTCGGCTCGGTGTCAGAGTCACCGGTGATCTCTACACTCCCGACCTTGTCTGAAACTCGATCGACGTGTTCTTGATTGTTTTTCCTGTCAGCATTTCCATCACCGGCCGGAGCAACCACGCTGCTGTCGGTTTCGTCCCTCGGAATCACGTGAGGCCGTGACACGGTCTCGACGCCTCCATTGCCTGATCTCCCAAGACGGAACGGCTCGGGAGCAATGGCAGAAGCCTTCTTGAGATCGCCGAGGACAGTTTGCCCGTTAGAACAGGAATTGCTCCGCGTCACGGCAATGGCGTCGGCGCGCGGTGCCAACGGCGCCGGTTCTCTGGCGTTGTTGGCACCGTCGTAGCTCGACCGAGGGGGCTGGAGCCGCGGCGGCCTGGGACTCTCCCTGGCGGTGACGACGACCGACGACCCGCGGTCCTTGAACAAGCTCCTGCTCCGTGACAGCGTCGTCCTCGGCCTCCGCGTCGCGGGCGATGCTGCCGTCGCGGTGGACGGCGGCGGCAACCTGTTCTCCTCCCGTGGCGTGGCGGGTGGCTCCGCCGCCTGCGGCTGCTCCCGGTGCTGGTGCGACGGACGCCGCCGGTGGTCAGGGGTGAACAGCCTCGGGCTGGCCGCCACCGCCGGCGATGGTGGCACGCTGGTCCGCGGACGCGAGAGCTTCGTGGGCGGTGACGATGGCACGCTGCATCGTGGTGTGACGGGGGCGGTTGGTCTCACTTTCACCTTCAGGTTCCCGGGCTTTTGCCGCAGATTACCATGATCCTGAATAAGAGAACACACAGCACTTTAATTAACATTATATATTATTTTTTTCAAGAACCAGTGTGACATCTCTATGTAAATACGACTATAGTTTATTTCAATTTTAATTTGACCAGTTAAAAAAATCAGAGGTCACTCGTAAATATGATTTATTGGAAATATTTGGACAGAATTCAAGTCAACTTTACCAAAAGTTTTCCCTTAAATATAGTATAAGACTACAAAGTAGTGTTTGCTACGTTTTCAGTGGATAGCCATAGATCAACTGAAAGAACTACACGCGTGGAACATAACGGATCACAAGAAAGAAGTACATGGGTCTCACCTAAAAGCCTTGTGTGATATGATAGCTCAACTTAAACGACATAACGAATCACAAGAAAGGCACAAAAGTATGCCTGCAGCGTAAGGATTAACAAGCAGCAGGAACGTGACAGTTGTTCATTGCATCGTCGTCCAAAGGTGTAGAAAACAGATAACGTCTAGCAATTTTTTTCTACAGCGTACGATTTCTAACCTTTTTTGCACCAGAACATGGAAAATCAAAATTGAAAAATGAAAATCGATCGTTTGACTCAAAAAAAAAATCGCCACAAGAAATGCAAAGAAAATGGTGGCTTATTAGGAGGGAAACAGTTGATCAATGTCAGCTGCAACTGCAAGCAAGGAAGCCAAAGCGTCGGTGTTGGGGAGGGAGAGCCTGCGTCGCGATGGGTTACCTCTCCGGCGTTGCTAATACTGGCGGTGGCGGCCGCGAGCTCGCCGCAGGCGCGGCGGCCGCGGGAGCCGGCGCGGTCGAGACGCGCCCAGAACGCCTGCATCTCGGCCTCCTTGCGCTCCATGCGCGCGCGCCACTCCTGGCGCAGCCGCTCGTCCCTCTTCCGCACGTACTCCTCGTACCTCCGGCCCCTCCCGGCGGCCGCCGCATCATCTTCCCCGCCGCGGCGCTCCTCCTCGGCGCGACCGCCGGCAACAACCTCGGCGGCGGCGGCGGCATGCGCCCTCCTCTCGGCGAGCCGGCGCTTGTACCCGGCGAAGTCGCGCTCCAGCTCGGCCGCCTTCGCCCACAAGTGGTCGTCGTCCGTCCTCCCCGCCGCGCCGCCGTCACCTCCACGCGGAGAGGTGGCGGTTGCTTGCGCCTGCGACGGCATGGTCGTCGTGGATGCCTTGGTGGTGTCGATGAGGCCGCTGACGCGAGGCAGCGGGACGTGACGGGGGCAATTTTGAGGAGTTGGTTTTCTACTTGGAAGTTGACGCGGTCGTGGGCGCACGGCGCGTGCTGCAGGACTCCCGAGCCGGCCGGGGCCGGGCGTAACAAGCCGAACGCGTCTTGGGTCGCCGCGTGGCGTGCGTGTGGCGGGGGCAGTGGGTCGAAAGCTCGTATATGTGGGCCGTTTGGTCAAAATGCTATATATGGGCTCATGTTTTTCGTTTGGAATTAACTGGATTTTTTATATTTATTTTATCGCGATTTTGCAAAAAATATATGGTCCGCCACAAATTTTGCAAAAATATACATCTGCCGCCGTGGCCCACGGCGTCAGGGACTTAACGTCGTGGCCCACGGTGGTAGGAGGCGTCAGGAGTGGGCCCTTAGCGTGGGCCAGACTTGGCGCCATACGCCACGGTGTTAGGGGCCTAGCGTCGTGGGCCACGGCGTCAGGCCCTAGCGCCATGGGCCACGGCGGCAGCAGGCCTGCTAGCGCCGTGGGCCACGACGCTAGGAATTTTTTATATTTAATTTGTCATGATTTTCGAAAAATAATAGGTTGAATCAAAATTTTCGATAAATGTACATCTGACGCCGTATCCCACGGCGTCAAGCTCCTGCCGCCGTATCGCGCGGCGTTAAGTCCCTGCCGCTGTGGGCTACGGCGGCAGGAGTCCATTTCCTGCGCCAGCGCTGTTAGCACGACGTCAGGAACCTGCCGCCGAGCGGCACGGCGGCGGGCCCTTAAGAATTTTTTTAGTTTTGGTTTTTTTAGTTTAAAACGACCAAATATCAATTGCAAGCATAATCAGAAGGGAATATCGTAATCATCGACGAAGGAATAGTCACAAGCGAATATACATAATCACAAAAGGAATAGTTTATACAAAATAATAGTACTAGATTTAAATGCGCCGGCCCCTCTTCCTCCTAACAACTCTAGCGCCAGCCCAGGTGTGGTCCCGGTCGGACGTCCACGGGTCAGGTGGCCTGACGACCCGTGGTGCTAGCTGGTCGGGAGACG
Organism: Cenchrus americanus; assembly: GCA_947561735.1. NCBI lineage: Eukaryota > Viridiplantae > Streptophyta > Magnoliopsida > Poales > Poaceae > Cenchrus > Cenchrus americanus. The sequence goes on from OX387240.1 coordinate 98,144,626, forward strand.
GTGTCTCCATGGCCGCCTGCGACGAGCCTGCAGCATCCGGTGTCGCTCAGTCGGCCGGTGTCGCTCCTCCGCCCACCGGTGATGCTCCGACACCCGCCGGTGACGCTTCGACACCCGTCGGTGTCGCTCCACCGCCCGTGGTCGCTCTGTCGGTCCCCAACTATGACGGCTGCGTCAAAACAGGTGGTGGCTGTGTGAACTGTGACGCGGCTAGCTCGTCGGCCTGCTGCGGGGTGGCCTCCATGGTCGCCAGAACGTCATCGACTCGAAACTCATCCCAGGCCAACTGGTCCTCGGTGCCTGTGTCGAAACCACCAGGCTGAGCCTGGAACTGGAACAGAGGCGGAGTGGACGACGAAGGAATATCTGTCGCCGGAAGCTGAAGCGGCGGCGCCGGCCGCTGCTGTCGAGGCCAGAGTGTCGGAATAGGCGGCGGTCGCCCTGTATGATTAAAATATAGTATAATCACAAACCCAAAACAATTGAGTCCATGAGTTGAAAAATAAGGTCTACTGAAAGTACTTATGCCGAGTGGAGCAAACCGCCGCTGCACGTAGGCCGGCGGGCCCTACGCCTGTGGGTGGTGCTGTACCCTCGTAGCCGAGAAACCCCGGCAAAGGTAGCAGGTGTATGCTGCGAAGACGTTGTGGAGGCGGAGCTCGAGGGTGGGTGGCGCGGAAGGAGAGGAATCTCTACGGCCCCGGTGTAGTTCACGACGGCGGAATACCTCATGGCCGCAGTGAGGATCCTCTCGTACGTGCTACGGTGCTCCTGAGGCCCCAGGCGTGGCACTGCCCGATCGCGCTCGATGCGAGCTGCGCGACCTCAGCCAGCGCGTCGTGCTGCGCACAAAATTAGAAACACATGTTTTAATGAAAATTCATATGAATAAATTTATTATGTTTGCAGTATCATAGCTTACCGTTGTGTCGGCGGTCTGGTCTCGGCGCACCGGGTAGGTCGCGTCCGGCAGTACCCTGTCGTGGTCCGGGACAGGTGGCGGTGGCGCGGTAGCAGGCACACACGTCACCCGCGTCCGCGTGCTCGGTAGGTACCACTGAAGGTACGCTACCCAGGCGGCGGCGTCGTGAAGGCGATGCTCGGTGATGAAGTTCGTCTCGTGCGCCGCGGATGCCCACTCTGCCACGTACGGCTGCAGCCTGTCGAAGAACGACGTCGCCGCAGCCACGCCCTTACGCGACCACCTAGCATAGAACATGAAACATAAAATATTGGTAACTGAATATTCATAACGGAAAATACTTAGAACTGTCAAATGGTAGCTAACCTGTGCGCGCTAGGCAGCAGACGTGGCGCAGCGGGTACTGGAGCAGCCTGAAAGAGGCCGAACTGCCTCATCACCCGGTGGACGGCGTACTCCTCGATGTAGATGTCGAAGACCAGTCGTCGCCGCGTCAACCAGTAGGCCTGGTCTTGGGACCACAGGGACGAGAGCCCCTGTGGTGCGCGGGCAGTGACGATGGCAGGAGCGTACGGCGTCCACCGGGCCTGGGCATCGACCATCCGGTCGATCTGACCAACGAAGTCCGTGTAGGCCTTCTTTGGCTGCTCCCCAGCCCAAACGTGTTGCAAAAAATGAGAAAACTTAAGTGAATTGAACTACAGAAGTCATAATGCGAAGAATCACGTAAAGGGAGGTCATTACCTTCCGGAGACACCACAGGGAACCCATGGTGGGGAGGTCCGCTGGGCCAGTGCCGTCAGCCGCCGCCTCGTACTCCGAGAGGTCCGTCCAGGCCCGACCGATGTCGAACCGCTCGTGGATCCACATCTGGAGCAGGAGAGGGCACCCCAGGAGGATCGCCTCCCTACTCGTCGGCCTCGTCACTGCCGAACACAGCCCCTTGTAAGTAGGCGCCGAACGGGCCGCCGCCGCACCGATCCGGGTCATCGCGCTCGAGGGGTGCGTCGGCGATCCTCTGAGCCCAAGGGATCATGCATCGCGACACGGAGTCTCCTGCTGACTCGCAGAACAACACCCACCCGAACAGCCAGAGCAGGTAGACCTCCAGAAACCTGTCTGACATCTGGTCGTCGGCATCGTCCGCCATGTAGTCAGCCTGCAAACACACAAAGGTCCGTCGTCACATTCGTTTAATTGCATAGAAATGTTGAAAATAAGAGCTAGAATCACTTACGCTGAACTGCTGGATCCAAGTCCAGGTGGGCCCGTGGGTGTCGACGAAGGGCAGGTACGGCGCCGACACGCGATCGTTCCGAGGAACGTTCGCGAACCGAGCAAGGAAGTCAGCCTGCCACGTCGCGGGGATGTCGATCGGCCCCATCGCCTCACCAGCACACGGGAGTCCTCCCAACATCGCGACGCCCTCCAGACTGAGAGTCATCTCGCCTACGGGGAGGTGGAACGTGTGTGTCTCTGGTCGCCACCGGTCCATGAACGCGGCGATCAGCGGGGCGTCGAAGTTGAACCGCGTCAACCGCTCCGCCCGGGGAACCTGAGCTCGTAGCCTGTCCCCCTCGACCAACCGCGCAACAGGGAGTAGTCCTGCAACATGTAGCCTGAAAAAATAATAATTTACTTAAAACAATTACTATTGTAAAGAAAAGGAAAAAATAATAAATATGAATTATGTACTTCGGAATCCACCGTGGGTGTATCGGCAGCAACATGTGGGTCGTCCAGCAACGTATCGCGCCAAGCGGACGGCCGAGAACAACCGACACGTACGAGCGGTGCTGCCGATCCACCGCCTCGTCGAACAACTCCAGCTGTACGTAGTCCAGTGGTGTAGCCATAACTGCAAAAAACTCAATTTAATCAATTTAATCAAATTATGTCAACTAAAACGATTTCCTAGAAGTTTCAACGAATTTAAACGAATTATGTGAATTTAAATAATTTTCTACGAATTTTGGAGCAATTTAATCAAATTATGTCAACTATAATGATTTCCTAGAAGTTTGAAACAAATATAAACAATTTATGTGAATTTAAGTAATTTTCTACGAATTTTAGAGCAATTTAATCAAATTACGTCAACTATAACCATTTCCTAGAAGTTTAAAACAAATTTAAACGAATTATGTGAATTTAAATATTTTTCTATGAATTTTAGAGCAATTTAATCAAATTATGTCAACTATAACCATTTTCTAGAAGTTTAAAACGAATTTAAACGAATTATGTGAATTTAACTAATTTTCTACGAATTTTATAGCAATTTAATCAAATTATGTCAACTATAACCATTTTCTAGAAGTTTAAAACGAATTTAAATGATTTCTGTGAATTTAAATAATTTTCTACGAATTTTGGAGCAATTTAATCAAATTACGTCAACTATAACCATTTTCTAGAAGTTTGAAACAAATTTAATACGTGAATTAAATAATTTTCTACGAATTTTATAGCAATTTAATCAAATTATGTCAACTATAACCATTTCCTAAAAGTTTAAAACGAATTAAAACAAATTATGTGAATTTAAATATTTTTCTACGAATTTTAGAGCAGTTTAATCAAATTACATCAACTATAACCATTTTCTAGAAGTTTAAACGAAATTAAACGAATTATGTGAATTTAAATAATTTTCTACGAATTTTATAGCAATTTAATCAAATTATGTCAACTATAACCATTTCCTAAAAGTTTAAAACATATTTAAACTATTTCCGTGAATTTGAATAATTTTCTACGAATTTTAGAGCAATTTAATCAAATTACGTCAACTATAACCATTTTCTAGAAGTTTAAAACGAATTTAAACGAATTATGTGAATTTAAATAATTTTCTACGAAATTTATAGCAATTTAATCAAATTATGTCAACTATAACATTTCCTAGAAGTTTAAAACGAATTAACTAATATAACTAAACTAACTCACTAAACTAACTAACTAAACCGGACTAAATTTAGAAAACATACCTTAGAAGCGCTCCGAAGAGGTTGAAAGGGCCGAAGATTTGAGAGGAATAGTGAGGGAGGAGGGGGCTGGCGGCAGGGGGCGGGGCCCCTTATATAGGCGAGCGCTGACGTCGCGGCCCACGACGGCAGCTTCTTGACACCGTGGCCCTTGGCGCTAGGGTTTCCTGACGCCGTGGGCCGCGGCGTTAGGTACTGGCCCCACCGCCGCGTCGCCGACCGTTGGTGGCTCCCCTGCCGCCGTGGCCCGCGGCGGTAGGGACTCCAAGCGCCGTGCGATACGACGACAGGAGCGTGACGCCGTGGGCTATGGCATCAGATGTACATTTGTCGAATATTTGGATTCAACTTATTATTTTTCGAAAATCATGACAAATTAAATATAAAAAAAATTCCGACGCTAGGGTCTGGCTGCCTATATAACACCGAACTTCAGCCAAAAATGTGCTAATAATTCGAAAAAAGAAAAGAGAGGGGGAAGAGGATAAGGGAGTGAGGAGGAGGTGCTGAAGGTGCGAAGCTCTGCCGGTTTTCACCTCGTTAGAGGTAATACTCTGAAACTTAATAGTTTTAGTGTAGATGTGCTTAGTAGATATATAGTTTTAGTGTATATCTGCTCAGTAAATACATAATTTTAGTGTAGATCTGCTTAGTAAATACATAGTTTAGTGTAGACCTGTTTAGTAAAATTATAGTTGTAGTGTACATCTGCTTAGAAAAATTATAGTTGTAGTGTAGATCTGAGTCGATATATTTTGTAGTTGCAGATCCACTTGTTAATAGCGTTTTATTTTTTCATGCTGTTAGACATGTCACATGATCTCAATGTCAAGTTGTATTTCGGTAATGGGCGGATTAGATATGGTGAACATGGAGTTGACTTGTCAGAATTTGATTCGGTTGACCATGCATGTGATTAGAAGAGCAGCCTCAAGAACTTGGGGGTCCCTTACCCAGTTTTTTAGGGCATTTCATGTAGATATAGAGCAACATGACTTGTGTATTATGGCTCTAATCAACAGGAGTGAGTCATTATATTGGGAGCTTATGCCACTTCAAGGCAATGAACATTGGAGGAGTTATCTCAAAACAGCATGTGATATTGGTTTGCTTGTGATGCTGTTTATCTAAGTTGTTCATAAGGCTGGTCTAGTAGTCAAGTGCATGAGGAGGTTAGTGCTGCTCTCCAGGATGAGGCTGGACTACAAGCAGGAGATGGTCCTGCAACTGAGCCACAAGAAGAAGGAGATGGTAGTGCCGGTGAGGAAGAAGAAGGAGATGGTCACACACACTTTGAGGGTGCAACTGACGAGGGGGAAGTTAATGAAGAACTACTCAGGTGGTACGAAATGGAGGCCAGTGGGGATGAATGTGGGTTGGAAGAGGACTCCTCAGATGATGAGGATGACCCGCTAGTTCCAAGGGATTGAGACAGTTACAATTTCTCACAGCTATCTGTCAATCCTGGTGAGAATGTGGCCCGGGAGTATAGAGAAAATGCAGTTTCTATTGGCACCATGTATAAGAGTGCAGTAGAGGTGAAGGATGCAGTGAAGAGGTGGTCCACCCTTACTCTGCAGAGAGAGTTTAGGGTAGTGAAGAGTTCTCCACATATATATGATGTAGTCCTTTTTGAGTTTATGCTTCGAAGGGCAAGTGGAAAATTATTAGGAGATCAAATCTGTTGTGGATCACACTTGTGTACTTGAGAAGCTAGATGCAAGCCATCGTAATTTTTCATCCGGATTTGTGGCTAGCCAGATGTTTGCTAAGATTGTGGAAAAACCTGCTTTTGAGCCTAAGTCCATTATCTTGACAATTGAGGAGAAATTTAGGTATCAAATAAGTTATGGTAAGGCATACATGGCAAAGAAGAAGGTAATGGAGATGAGGTGGGAAACTTACGAAGCATCCTATGACAATCTGCCTCGATTGCTGAACACAATTGTCAAGCTAAATTCTGTTAGTTATTATGATATCAAGAGCGGCACAAAGTTAGGGTAATTGTGTAATTGTGTCGCACGTGCCATTGCAAATGATGCAATCGTTTATCTAAATTCATCGTTAAGTATTAATAGTTCGTCGTTTTATCAATCCTTCAACAATTCAAATTTAAAAAAAATAACAAAATTCCTACCGCCGCATCCCACGGCGACAAGGAACAGATACCGCCGTGGGCCACGGTGTTAGCTCAGCGCCACGCTGACGCCTAGCGTTAGGCCCCTAACGCCGTGGCCCACGGCGTCAAGGACGTAACGCCGTGGCCCGCGGCATTAAGGGTACGGGCCCACTCCTGGGGCTCCTACCGTCGTGGGCCATGACGTTATGTCCCTGACGTCGTGGGCCACGACGACAAATGTATATTTTTGCAAAATTTGTGGCGGACCATATATTTTTGCAAAATCGTGATAAAATAAATATAATATATTTATTTTATCGTGATTTTGCAAAAATATATGGTCCGCCAAAAATTTTGCAAAAATATACATCTGCCACTGTGTCCCACGACGTTAGGGACATAACGCCGTGGTCCACGGTGGTAGGAGCCGCCAGGAGTGGGCCCTTAGCGTGGGCCAGTCTTGGCGCCATACTCCACGACGTTAGGGGCCTAGCGCCGCGGGCGACGGCGTCAGGCCCTAGCGCCATGGGCCACGGCGGCAGCAGGCCTGCTAGTGACGTGGCCGTCTAGCTGCCTATATAACACCGAAATTCAGCCGAAAATGTCATAATAATTTGGAAAATGAAAAGAGAGGGGGAAGAGGAGAAGGGGGTGAGGAGGAGGTGGTGAAGGTGTGAAGCTCTGCCAGTTTTTCGTCTTGTTAGAGGTAATACTCTGAAACTTAATAGTTTTAGTGTAGATGTGCTTAGTAGATATATAGTTTTAGTGTAGATCTGCTCAGTAAATACATAGTTTTAGTGTAGATCTGCTTAGTAAATACATAGTTTAGTGTAGATATGTTTAGTAAAATTATAGTTGTAGTGTACATCTGCTTAGAAAAATTATAGTTGTAGTGTAGATCTGAGTAGATATATTTTGTAGTTGCAGATCCACTTGTTAATAGCGTTTTATTTTTTCATGCTGTCAGACATGTCAGATGATCCCAGTGTTAAGTTGTATTTCGGTAATGGGCAGATTAGATATGGTGAACATGGAGTTGTCTTGTCAGAATTTGATTCGGTTGACCATGTGATTAGAAGAGCAGCCTCAAGAACTTGGGGGTCCATTACCCAGTTTTTTTAGGGCATTTCATGTAGATGCAGAGCAACATGACTTGTCCATTATGGCTCTAATCAACAGGAGTGAGTCATTATATTGGGAGCTTATGCCACTGCAAGGCACTGAACATTGGAGGAGTTATATCAAAATAGCATGTGATTTTGGTTTGCCTGTGATGCTGTTTATCCAAGTTGTTCATATGGCTGGGTCTAGTAGTCAAGTGCATGAGGAGGTTAGTCCTACTCACCAGGGTGAGGCTGAACTACAAGAAGGCTGAACTACAAGCATCTGAGCCACAAGTGGAAAAATTATTGGGAGATCAAATTTGTTGTGGATCACACTTGTGTACTTGAGCAGCTGGATGCAAGCCATCGTAATTTGTCATCTGATTTTGTGGCTAGCTAGATGTTAACTAAGATTGTGGAAAATCTTGCTTTTGAGCCTAAGTCCATTATCTTGGGATTGAGGAGAAATTTTGGTATCAGATAAGTTATGGTAAGGCATACATGGCAAAGAAGAAGGTAATGGAGATGAGGTGGGGAACTTATGAAGCATCCTATGACAATCTGCCTCGATTGCTGAACACAATTGTCACGCTAAATCCTGGTAGTTATTATGATATCAAGACTTATAATTTAAGGTCAGGGAAGCAAGTCTTGCAGCGGGCATTCTTAGCATTGGGTCCTGCTATTGCTGCATTCAAACAGTGTCGACCAGTTATTTGCATAGATGGCACATTCCTAATAGGAAAATACAAGGGCACAATCCTTACATTTGTGGTCGCATGGCAACAATCAGTTGTTGCCATTGGCAATTGCTTTTGCAGAGGGAGAGAATGGTGACAGTTGGTATTGGTTTCTGGAGAGATTGAAGCAGATGGTGGTGGGAGATGTGTCCGACGTGTGTGTGGTACACGATAGACACAAAGGTATTTTGCAGGCCATTAGTGACATCAAAGAAGGTAGTGAAGAGCATTATAGAGTGAGGACCATGTGTGGTTCGAGGACCGGTGGATGGTCGCTTCCTTGTGTGATGAGTGATTGACAACGTTGTGTGGACTGATTCTTGGCTATGTATTGCAGGTGCAGGTTGCGGCTTGACTGGTGTTGGTGCAGGTGAAGAACAAGCGCGAAAGGTCATCACCGGTGAGGTCTCCAGGTGTGGAGAAGACAAGTAGGCTTCGTTCGAGGGACCTGGTGGCCAGTGGGGTCAAGTGTGGGCCGCATGGTGGCATGAACAGCAAGATGAAGTCATGGACGATTTCTTGGTTGAGCCTCAAAACTAAGGTCGAGCCGGGACTACGTGGTAGTCGAGTCATGAGTGGCGATTGGCGGAGGCTACACCGAGTTCGCGGGGTTTCCAGTGGTTCACCAGAAAACCACTGGTTTCCTTGGTTGATCCACAAAGCCAAGACTGAAGAACCAAAGATGGTGCTGCAGCAGCTCCAGACCGGTCGGACCGGTGGGTCTGACCGGTCTGACCGGTGGGTACCGGTCTGACCGGCGAGGAGCACCGGTCTGACCGGTGTGCGATGACGTAGTCCGGAATCTTCGAAGCGGAGGACACGCGTCGGGATCGCATGGCTTGCGTCGAGGCTAAGCAGGGTGCGGTCGCCGGACATCCGTCCGATGGAGAAAATCTGAAGACTTCCAAAACCTCCCTTAAGGGGCTTGTATCCCTAGATATTAAGTAAGGGTATTTTAAACTTTCAGTTGCCTCCATATAACCCATGAGGTGAGAGGATGGCAGCCATCTCTTGGAACCCTAGTTCATTTGCTTTGCTATTTTCCCTTCCTATTTTCTTAGGATTTCCCTAGGACTAGCTTGAGTGCTTCATGGTGAGATCTTGTGAGAGGGTTGGATGATCGGGCGACAAGCTAGACCTTGTATGAACCTCCTTGGTATGTATAGATGATTCATCGTGGTTCCTCAAGGCTTTGTTGTGTTGTTCCCAATTGTTCTTGGTGGTGATTTTCGGAGCCCTCTCTTGGTGGTTTTCTCGGTGTTTCTTTGGGACCTTGCTCTTGGGGATTTGATGGGGGAAATTCGTGTGAACCCTTCGTGGTTCTTTTGCCTTTGATTTCCCTCCCAAATCCGTGAGTTAAGGGGCTCCATTTTGGGGTTTTCGGTATTCTAGGGTTAGAGGAGTTCTTGGCGGGATTTCTTCGATTCCTCTTGATTTGGCAAGTTTTGGTGGACAAAAACTTGGCTATGGACTCCTCATGAGGTGTTCCTACTATCCCCAAAGTCTTGCACAAGTCCGTGGAGTAATTCGGGAGATCAAGGTTTGGATTTGGAGGAGTTGACCCGCCGGTGCTGTTCATCCCGAGCTGCCCCGGCTTGACCGGTCTGACCGGTGTGTGTGACCGGTCTGACCGGTGTAGGCCACTTGTGGGATTTTCCTCGGGTGAACTACTTGATTCGTGTGTCCTTGGGTCGTGGTGCTGCTGGTCAGTTCTTGGTCTATTTGGAGTTGTTTTGCTAGGCTTTGTGTAGGGTTTTCCTTCTGTGCAGGTTGTGTTTTGGGAGTGTTTATGTTCCAGGGCCTAGATAAGTGACTGAGGAACACTTGTTGTGCGTCTGCTGTAGCCACCGGCCTGACCGGCTCTGTCCACCGGTTTGACCGTTGTCACCGGTCTGACTGGCGCAGACCATCGGCCTGACCGGTGCAGCACAGGCAGCAAGCCGTGCAAGTTTCCGTTGTGCGTGTTGGTGTGTTTTGGCTCAGAGGGTTGTTTGTTGGTTCCTAGGTCCAGTAGCACTCCAGTGGCTGCGTGGGCTTGACCAACTTGGTAGTGAGTCGAAGATGTGTGTTGGAAACCGTGTTCGTCTTGTTGGAGTCCCCATCTCCTTCGAGAAGAATTTTTATCGGCTCCCATTCACTCCCCCCTCTTTGGTTCGCCGTATCGGTCCTTCACAGAGCAGCACAATGGCCAAATGTGCATAGCAGGTGGTGCATGAGGCATATGGGAGCAAACTTTCATAGCCAGTTCAAGAACAAATAACTTACAAAATTGTTCAAGCACCTATGTTCGACCAATCAGGAGAAAAATTCATCGACCTATGGTAAACATTAGATGATCTGACGAAGAAAGCATCAGAAGAGATAGCTAAGAAGCCTGTAAGTACTGAACCCGGGGAAGAGCCAGTTTCTCTGGAGGACATGGGGCTAGATGCTCCAAATGTTAGAAGGAGAAGGGGACATGCTGTGAAGACCTTCAGCCAGTGGATTTAGAATGAGTCTAAGGAGAAATGGCCCCTCCTGTTTGATAAGGGAGGTGTGAGGCATGGGATAATGACAAAAAATTTTGCTGAGGTCTACAACGCTGTTTTGCGTGGTGCCAGAGCTCAACCTCTTGTTGGTATCATTGAGTTCTTCTTGTACCGCACAATGAAGTACTTTCTTGACCGTGCTAATGCAGCACATGCAGCAATGCAGGACCCTCAGAAGGTGTATTCAACATGGATGACTGAGTACTTGAACAAAAAACAGAAGGCTGCTCTTTGTCACAAAGCTTACCCACAACCTCTACGTCGTGATCCTGGTGATGAAGTGCAGCGGAAATATCAGATAAGTTGTCAGTCCAAATCACAAAAGGCAAATGGTGAAATCACAATACAGAAAACTGTTATTGGGAATCATACATGCTCATGCCCTTGCCAGAAGCCACTGCTGCTACACTACCCCTGCTCACATGTGATCGCCGCATGCCTTGTAACAAAGAATCAGCATTGGGTCCGCTACATGCCTAAATACTTTCTGAAGCAAACCGTTCTAGACACTTGGAACCACACTATTGAGGCTTACATGCATCTTGTAACTTTCACCGTAGACCCCAAAGGCAGTGCGTTGTACATACCAAATCCAGATCCAACCATGTGTCAAGGTGTCGGTCGACGCAAGAAGAAGAGGATCAGGAACAATATGGATGCGGCTGAAGCTGGACGTCAGGGGCAGATATGCTCCAAGTGCAACAATCCTGGACACTCCTACAAGAAATACACCGAAGCATCTTACTTTTCCACTCCCACTTCTACACCACTTGCAGCTAGTGCATGTGGACGTCGTTCCAGTCGCTACAATGAAGGAATGCAATGACCGTACTTATTTGTGCTACCGTGTTGTAATAATTGAACTACTTATGCATGTTGTCGTCTTGTAATATTTGAACAATTTTATCTTTTAAGGTCTTGTAATAATTGAACTTATGCATGTTATCGTGTTGAAATAATTGAAGTACCTTTTCATTTGCTTGTTGTTTTATTCTTGCCGTCGAATTTCTTATCATATCCGGTTATGTTTTGTTCTATAATTTCAAATGAAACAAGTAATGAATTTATCATATTTCTCATCTGTTTTGTAGGCTTTCAATGGCTTCAATGAGTCCTGAGTTGGATTTGGAGTTGCTCACCAGTACGAAGGACAAGGTTGAGGTGCCAAAGGGGATCCACACTCCTATGTGCTACTGCGCAGACAACTGTAAGCTTGTCAAGTGTAACATTCTCGGGTAATGCTACGGGATGAGGTTCTTCACGTGCGAGAACTGCGAGCATGACCCCCTCCCACCATGTTGCAATGTTAGACCAAAAGTAAGAACTAACTGAATTACTAAATAAATATTATGTCATTGCTATTTTATTACGTGCTAACTTGTCTTTGAGAAAAGGCTCCACCTCCTCTTTGTGATTTTATGCAGTGGCTAGATTGTGAGCAGTCCGAACAAGACAAGCATTACATCTAGGAGTCGAGTCGTTCAGCACGTGAGAGGTGGCAAAGGATGGTTGAGGCAGAACAACAAGAACAAAAACGTAAGGAGCAGCAGGAGGAAATTCGCATTCGGCGGGAGATCAAAGAACGTGAAGCGGCTGCGGCCTGTGAAGCAGATAGAGAGAGGAAGAGGGAGAGAGCTTGCCGGGCTAAGGAAGCTGGGCTGAATGCTATGAGGAAGGGGAAATACCCCCGTTGTACCCAGTAGATGTAGAGTACTCGACGCCGAGTGCAACTGTATCCATAAAAAATTATGATTTCATTTCATCATTCTCTAGAGTCGGGTTGTATCTTTAAGAACTTGATTTAAGATGAATTTCAAATGCAAACAGTAAATCTCGTACTAGGTTGTGTTTTCTGTGAACTGCTCCAAATATTGAACACATAGGGTGTGTTTTCGGTGAGTCACTGCACCAAACAGTGTACTTAGTACTAGGGTGTGTTTCCTTTGAGTCACTGGCCGTTTTCTTGCCCCGGATCGAATGGCCCACCATCCAGTTTGCGCCTACATATATGTGAGCACTCTTCTCCAGTCTCACTTCACAACACAACAAGCAACAATGAGTTCCTAGACTGGGGCTGATGATGATGACTCCATCGGTCCAGCACTATGGAGCCAGCAAGATCCAGAGTTCAACACCAATTTCCCAGTCTTAGGCAAGAGAGGTTTCAAATCATGCGTGATGTTAGAAAGTATGCACCAAATCAAACGGTGAACTGGCCAAGGTGTGCACATGGTGAGTTCTGTGTGATGCAGGTTTATCAGGGATGAGACAACTCTGGTCGCCGCTTCTGGCATTGCTCACGAGCATGGGTAGGCAGGCAAAACTCCATGACCTCTGTCCTTCATCATTTTATGATTTACTAATGTAATCATGGTTTCTACAGTACTCCGAACAACCTGATAACTGCGGTTTCGTGCAATGGGTGGATCCCTTAGCTATTCACCCGTATCAAGAGTACATCAACTACCTCGAGGATGTTGTCATCTTCAACCTGAGGCAAGAACTCACGTCGGCATTGGCTTCGACATCTACCAATGGCGAGGACGGACCGGTGACCGGACCAATGGTGGTGAAGACGAACACCAGGTGTGAGGACGAGTACTGCTGTTGTCCATGCCACGAAAAGAAGGACAACACTGCACTAGCAACTCCACCCCCGCCACCATCTGATCCAACTCCACCCCCGTCAGGGTACTACATGCCCTCCCAGCACTCCGGCGGGTCTATGATGTCCGGGTTCTCCGGGTATTATTCGTACAACTAGACTAGTTGTAATCGTTTATTTAAATCCCCTAAGGAACGTTGGACTAGCAAGAGCGGCACAAAGTTAGGGTAATTGTGTCGCACGTGCCATTGCAAATGTTGTAATCATTTATCTAAATTCATAGTTAAGTATTAATGGTTCGCCGTTTTATCAACCCTTTAACAATTCAAATTAAAAAATTCCTACTGCTGCAGCCCACGGCGGCAAGGAACAGATACCGCCGTGGGCCACGGCGTTAGCTCAGTGCCACGCTGACGCCTGGCGTTAGGCCCCTAACGCTGTGGCCACTGCGTCAGGGACGTAACGCCGTGGCCTGCGGCGTTAAGGGTACAAGCCCACTCCTGGTGGCTCCTACCGCCGTGGGCCACGGCGTTATGTCCCTGACGCCGTGGGCCACAACGGCAAATGTATATTTTTGCAAAATTTGTGGTGGACTATATATTTTTGCAAAATCATGATAAAATAAATACAAAAAATTCAATTAACTAGGCCACCACCACAGAAACATGATAGAAACATTTTTTGGGTTTCAGAGGCCCAACCTGATCGAAGCTGTGTATTTTGAATTTCAACCCATCTTTATCAAGTTACTTTACATGCCACTTGATAACCATAGAGAAAATTTCCTATTTGACACTTGAAAAATTACTGATTTCATTTTACTCTAAAAAATTCTAGTTTCCTATTTGACAACAAGTTCAACTTTGGTTTGCTATAGATATTATGTTCGATTTTCCATCCGCAAACCATTAAATGCCATGTGAAAAGACAATTTTACCCCTATGGGCCCATCATCCTTCTCCCTCATCTCCTCCCTTTCTCCCTTAACATGTAGCGTCTGCAAATGCTTCTCCAGGGACATGCCGTTTACTACAATAACTACCGAAATCCGCCTCGTCGCCATGTGTCATGGACACAAGGCGAAGGCCCAAATACACACAACGACAACTTCACCGTGTGTAAAAGGCCAAAACACACGACGAACAGCCCATGGCGAGGCCTGGGATGGTGAAGGCTCTCTTCGTTGTGTTCCCTTTATTGGGCACATGGGGGAGACTTCACTGTACGTTTTTGCGATGCGCAACGCAAAAAAGGAAGGGGTGCGCCGACAGAGACGACCGAGGTGAACGGGGGAGGGGGAGGTCACTGTGTGTTGAAACATACGCACAACGACCATTTTCAAAAAAATAAAAAAATAGAGCCAACACCCACCCCTGCAACCCCGCCGACCACCACCACCACCGCTTCCACCACCAGCAGCACACCACCGCTTCCACTAGCAGCACGTGCATTGCAACCACCAACACGCCACCGCCACCACAACCACCACCACATTGTCATTGTTAGCATGCCCGCCGCCACCACCGCCCCGCTCCTCGGCGGCCACCATGCAAGAGAGAGAGAGAGAGAGAGAGAGAGAGAGAGAGAGAGAGAGAGAGGACCTTACCATCACTGGATCTGAGCAGGTGAAAGAGAGGGCCGTGGTTGCCGCTCCTCACCCCGTCGCCCCTCCCCACACTAGTCAATATATTCCGGTGACGGGCGAGTGGAGGGAGAGGAGAGGAGTTGCGGGAGGTGAGAGAGAGGGATGATGAAGGCTAGCTCGCTGCTCCCCTGCAGGCTCGTCATCACCCGAGAGGAGAGGGGAGGGAGAGGAGAGGAGTAGCAATAGGGGAGAGGGATCTAAAGGAGGAGAGGAGCCACGGGACCGACGGCAGCGGCAGCGGATCTGAAGGAGGAGAGAGCGGCAGGGGAGGTCGGGAGGGAGGGAGGTGGAGGAGGGAGGTTGCTAGGGCGTATGCAGGGAGATGGAGGATGGAGACGACTAGGGTGGGAGGGAGGTAGCGGTTGCCATGGGAGGATGGAGATGCAGCCGACATTGTAAGGAGGGAGGGGGCGGAGGGCTGTTGGGCCGGCTGGCCCAATACGCCTTCGCTGTATTCCAAATTTTGGGCCCACAGTAATTGTTTTTTCTTTCAAAAAACCCAGCAAATGTATTTAATTAGTTAAATATAGCAAATAAACAAAAAAACCAAATTTTAACATGGAGTACAACATGTTGTATGTGAAGAGTAGAAAACCTTTCGAAGTCAAACTCAAATTCTTCCGCACTTCCACTCCAAACCTAATCGCATCCTTCTCAACTCTATGAAACTTCTTCAGAGAGGTTTATGTTTGTAAGCATTGTACGTGAAAAATGTGCGAAGCTCACTCAGTTTTTTTCCGGTCTCCACGTATGATATGATGAGGTATAAACAAATCTCATAATTTTGGGACTTCATTTGCATTTTTTACAATTGTAAAATCTTTCAAACACAATGTTGTGGTCATGTTTCCTGGTCAAGTTGTTCGAATTATCTTTTGATATCATGGTTAAGACCTTAAATTGGGATAAATAACATGAATATTAATTTTTCACTCATTTTATTCTACTATTTCAATCACTTGCAATTCAAATTTGATTTGATTAAACAATTACTTGAATTATAATTAAGTAGTTAAATATAAGAAACAAATACAAAAATGCATCGAATATTTACATAGATCACTAGATGTTCCATATGGATTGGAGAAAAAGATTGGAGGTTTGAGGATGATTTTTTTGGGCTCCTTCGCCTTGTTCCGTAAAAAAGCACGCAACGAGCACATGCTTTGCCGTGTGTCAAACAAAAACACACAGCGAAGAGGAACAGTCGTCGTGTGTCCGCGTTTGACACACGACGACGAGTAACAGCCAGCTTGTAGCGAACATGGCCGCCATAGCCATTTGTTCAAGTATGATTTCAGTGATTCATGTGCAACACAATCATTGGACTAACAATATTGTCTAGCATGTCATTGTAGCTATTTTAGATCTCATGGATGCAACCACACACAATACAAAGCATCACAAAAGGATACGAAGCCGGGACAAAGATAAGAATGAATTGGACTTGTCCCATGAATAATTATTCTTGGATTGATCAAGTGGGAAGTAATGCTACAGAATCATAAAGATTATTTCACAATCTTTCTATAGAGTCCAAGATCATCCAAATCGGAATTCGGAGTGAAAAGTTATGCCCAAAATAAGATGTGATGAAAATGGAGCATAGGATGATCCGACACCCTAATTTTTGTGAGCACTAGATAAACTCCCAAGGAGAAGTAAACAAGTGTATAAGCACCGGATGATCTGGTGGTACTATCAGATGATTGTGTCGTTTCATCCTATGCTTTTTCGGGAAACATACAAAGAGGTATTCGCGCAGAGAAGGCTAGCACCGGATGAACCGACGCTACAAAAATTGCTTAAATTCTCAGGATTTTCTAAGAATCTTGTAGAAAAATTTATAAGATTTCCAATAAGTAAAAGATCGCTCAAAACGGAGTTTGGAGCAAAGAGTTATCACCATAATACCGAAGGGCAGCGACGTAGGTGACAGGATGAACCTCTGGTACAGTCGGTGCAATTTCAGTTCATCCGACGTTCCAAAATTGGTCAGATGCTCAGGATTTTTCTAGAATCTAGTGTAGAACTTCATAAGCTTTCCAACGAGTATAAGCTTGTAAAAACGGAGTTAGGAGAAAAGAGATACGGGCAAAATACGTAAGGTCATACAACAACACACGATGATCCGAAACTGCATAAAATGACACAGTTGGTTCATCCGACGGTATATCTTAACTAGCCGTTAGAGCAATGACTATATTGATGTGTTAGGCTATTTATACCCCCTCCACTCACCCATTTGAGGTTGCTGGAGTATGAGGAAGACCTGAGGAGTGTGAGACACATAAAATATCATATCCAAGCCATCCAAGTGCTAAATTGCTCATCCATATACTTGCACATGTCTTGTATGTGTGCTTAGTGCTAGGCTTAGCTTAGAGCTGAGTGAGTGCAAGGTTTGCCTACCTTGTGAGGTGATTCTTGAGTGGATCAAGTTGTACACAAGGTGCGTCGGAAGCCTTGGGGCCTAAGTGGCTCGCCAGCAATCGTCTTTGACCCTCCAACTTGGTGTGGAGTGGTGAGGACACTTTGTGCGGGGGACATGAAGACCCCCTTCCTTGGTAGAGAAGCTCCTTAGTGGAGGCGACATCATGGTGACCAAGAGAGCTTGACGATTGCCTTTGTGGTGAGCCTTTGTGGCGAGTTAAGTGGTGCTCTTGGGAGAGACTTGGTGACCGGGAAGCAATACTCTTGTGTGAGTGCTTCAACAATGTGGACTAGGGGTGACTTAGTACCTACCGATACCACGGGATAAATCGCGTGTCAAGAGTTTGCTACCTCTCATCCCTCTTTACATTTCTGCATTACTCTCTTTCAATTTTGCTTGCCTTTACTTTCCTAGAGTAGTATCATGCTAAGATTGGATATAGGTTGCAAACTTGTTTTGGGATGAGGGTTTCACACTATCAACCTTAGATTGCACATCTATAGACACTACGTGAAAACCTCAAATAGATCACGCAACATTTGGAACGGGCCCTTAACGCACGTTACATCCACCCACATCTGTAACAGTTGTTGTTTGGCGCCCATTACCTATAAGCTCGCCAAGACGACCCCGGGGTTGGCCTCCACAACGCCCATTACCAATGTGGACTTCTGGTAACAGGCTTCTTAAGCGCCCGTTACATAAATTCTTTGTAACAGATGTTAAAAGAGCCTGTTACAAAAGTTAAATCTATCGGTAACGAGCTTGTAAAGTCCGTTACCGATCAATGCCCTATCAGTAACGGGCTGCTTAAGTCCGTTACCGATCGCTGTCGTATTGGTAACGGGCTATAAAGTCCGTTACCGATAATTTCGTACTGAAGACGCATGTTGAGCAAGTGTTCTATGTACTTGACCTTGCAAAGAAGAACTGGTCTATGGTTATGCCTGGAAAAAAAGGATTGTGGGGATTGAAAATGTTGTTGTTGTTGAGGAGGAATACAACCAGTTTGACGAAATTCCATCCTTTGACACTTCATACAAGCTCCAACTCTTCGGAACTAACAAAACACCGTACTTGCGAAGTGACCATAGTGAAAAAAATCCATATACAGAAATCAAGGAAGAAAAGCAAGCCTGATTTCTGCTGAATCCTTTTTGTAATGCCGGAGGATGTATCTATTGGTGGAAATGGAATCCGTTTTGTAATATAAAAGATGCGATATATTGGTGGAGTTTCAATCCTTTTTGAAATATATGGGATGTGGTGGAATTTGAATCCTGTTTGTAATATATTCTGCCAAAGATACTATATATACTCTGTTTATATTCTGCTTCAGTTCAGTAACAGGCAAGAGACGAGGATTAACGAACCCGTGTCGCCATTGCTATGGGCAAGAGACGAGAACTAATGAACCAGCGTTGCCTTTGTTACGGGTAAGAGACGAGGACTAACGAAAACCAGCGTCGCTCGAAATTTCACAATGTTGAGAGACACTTGATTCAGTTTGTAGCCTGAGTAAAATTCAAATTTAATATTGAATTCAAAGTTTTTATTTAGGCAATATACAACATATATTGTCTCATTTTAATTTATGGTAAATTTTTGGATCTATTTGATAATTTTAGTACATTAACTCCAACTATGAGATTGAAATAAAGTAAACGAAAAAGTCCTTTGCCATGTGTTTTCTATTTGGCACAGGGCAAAGATACCTCTTTGCCGTGCGTTTTTGGTATGGCAGACGGTAAAATTTTTTTCTATATATATGTCCTCCTAAGCCCCAAATTCAATTGCCCCTCAAAACAAGTTCTTCTCACTTTGAATTTTTTTCTACTCTATAGATGCAACATGTGATACTTTATGGTAAAATTTTGGTAGAGTTTTGTATTTATTTTTTAAATTTAACTAATTAATTGCATTTTAAGAAATTTTTTTCAAAGAAGCCAAATTTGAACAACAAGTGATTCTAATAATAGAATAAATGAGTGAAAAATGATATTTTTATTAATTAGCCCAATTTAAGATCTTTTCTGTGAAATCGAAAGAAATTTCAAACATCTTGACCAAGAAACACAACCATTATCGTGTGTCCAAATGATTTAAAGATCCAAAAAATGCAAATGAAGTTTGAAAAACACAACCATTATCATGTGTCCAAATTTTTTCTATAGGCAATATACGACATAAGTTGGTCTATGTAAAATTTTGGTGTTTTCTAGAAATCATTTGATAACTTTAAAATATCAAATGCAATTACAAAAATTTTAATGATGCAGAAATGTTTGTCGTGCGTTTTATTGTGTGGCGCACGACAAAGAAATGCTTGTCGTGCGTTGTTTTACAAGTGCACGGCTGAAGCGTCCCCTCATCAGAGGTGACTAAATGTGACACAAATACCAGTCCCAGGAGGCTGGCAACACATTTATTTCAACAGGTGGTTCAGTCCCTTACATCACGGAGGCATAGTGGGCACGGAAGTGCCAATGCCACAAGAAACAACACAAACGCTAAAGACCAAACTACAATAGCGAAGGCTTCTAAAGCCTCATCAGAGTACCACGCCATGGAAGCTCTTTGGGGAGGCCCTAAAGTCACAAGCACGGTTTGGGTGTAGGGTAGCGACCTACTCAATGTCTTCGGGAACAAAATTGGGATCCTCCTCTGAAAAACAGTTAGTAAAACAGGGGTGAGCACAAACGTACTCAACAAGTTCAACCCCACCCACGGAGGGGCTTATAAATAGATAATGCACATGATATATCAAGGATCAGGTTAAGGTTTATTTGCAGACTCATTTACTCATGCAGGGGTTCATTTCCGAAAAGGTTTTCGCAAACAAGTTTCTAACCCAAGTAACTCAGTTGTTTTGAGAAAACCATAGTGGCACTACAAGACTCCTCGTCCGCAGTAGCCCAGGCACACAGCCACACATTTTTCCCAATGAACAACTCACGCCATGAGAAACATCCCAGATCCAAACACTAGTTTTGTGACCACACCGTAACTCGTCCAATACCGTGGACACGGCTATTCGAATAGGTTTTACACTCTGCAGAGGTTGTACATCTTTACCCACAAGTAGGGTACCGCCACACGAACACCTCAGTGCCAGTGCGGATCCTATCAAAGCCATTACCCACCTTAGCTAACCCTACGAGCCACCACGGAAGCAACCAAGGGGTTAACCCACATAACCAGGTCATACCTCACACAGAGCGTACCCCTACTCCTTGGTCTCCCGCTGCTCACCCGCACACCAAATGGCAAGTAGATTAACTAGTGGGGTTTATGCTAAGCCGTTGCCACATACAACGGTCGAGTGGTTGTACGATCATTGGGTCAGGTGAGACGTCACGCAACCCGGTCCTTAACGACAAGATGGACAACTCCCAATATGCCCAACCACACAGGTACGAGCTCACCCATACTCCTGACACACACGTCCACCCTGTCTACCCAGTTCTTTACTCAGTTTCCGAAATACCCCATTCCCATTTTTAAAGCACTTACACATTTTTAAAGCAATCATTTAGGCCAAACGAAGGTCAATCATAGCAATCAAGGGTGGCTATCCTACCATGTTTTTGCGGTAAAACAATATGCGATTTATAAAACGGGTATAGGATTATATTTATAAAACTAGGACCAAAGCATTCATCAAAGGATGAGATTGAACTTGCCGTCTTCGAAGTCCCCGGGGAGTTCCGGCTCGGCGTTCAGGATCTCAGGCTCCTGCTCGCAGTACTTGGTTCCAAACTCCGACTCGTGGTACCTTCCTTCGTTATTTTCGTCGGCTAACGCATGCACACAAGCAGGCAGAAAATCAATACAAGCACACACAATTTTACCTGCTAAGTTCAAGGAAAAATAGAGGAATAGATGTTATGCGGGGGTTTCGGGTGATGGATCGGTAAAGGCATACCCGGGACGGGTGTGGTGAATTTTGGGCACGATTTGAATTAAAATCGCGCATGAAATGATGGGTTAAAGGAGGTGTTTAGGGTTAATTAAGAGCCTGTTAGTAATTTAGTTTAAAAGAAAAAGGACCTAATTATAATATTTAGACATGGTGAGGGTTTAACTATAATAGCCTAGGGGCCTATTTATAAATGGCAGGGTTGTTTTGGTGGAATAGCTTAAAGGGTAGGGGCTAACTGAAAGAAAAGGGAGGGAGAGAGAGAGAATGGGAAAGGGGGTTTGGTGGAAAAGGAAAGAGGGTAGGGGGTATTTGGCCAAAAGGCCATCTTCCTCTCCACCCTCGGTTCAGAACAAGGGAGTGAGGGAGGCGGGTCGGGGGCGGCCGGTCGGCGGCTATTGCCGGCGAGCCAGGCCCCGGCGGTGGTCAGGCAGTGGGGCAAAATGACAAGGGCCTCACGGGAAGTCGATTCCCCTACCTACCTTGGGCGGTGGTAGCGCGTTGAGGCAGGTTTCCCGGCGGTGGCGGAGTGGAGGTGGCGAGCTTGGGGGGGGGGGCGGTGTTCCAGGGTCCAGGGAAGAGGAGCTCAGCTTGTGGCGATGCGAGGTGAGGCGAGGGACTGCCGACCCCTATTTATAGGTGCGGGGAAGGCGGTGACTCGACCGGACTTCGAGCTCGAGAAGCTTCGGGCAATGGCGGTGGAAAATATCCCGACGTGGACTTCGGCCGGCGAGGCTCCGTGCGGCACGACACTGTGGATTTGACTTGTCGTGCAGGTTGCTGTGGCCGCGGAGGAGAGACCGTCAGGGGGGAGTAATGGTGGTCTGGTGGAGGTGACGGCTGTGCCGGTCGTCGCTTGTAAGGGAAGCGGGGGGGGGGGGGGCGATGCGACTCGGGCCGGGGCCACCGCGGGCGGCGCGGGGCCGACTTGTGCGGCGCCGGCGAGCCGGTCGGGCCGGGGCGCGGCCGGGGGGAGGGGGGCGGCACCGGACCGCGGGAGCCAGGGCCCCCGCGCGGGGAAGAGCCAGGCGCGGCCGGCTGAGGGAAGAAGGAAGGAGAAAAAGAAAGGAAAGAGAAGAAAAGAAAGGAAGAAAAGAAGAAAGGAAAAAAGAGAAAAGGAAGAAAAGGAAAAAATAGAAAAAGAAGAGAAATAGGAAAAAGTTTAGAAAATTAAGAGAATTTCTAGGGAAAATTAGGAGAGGTGAAGAAGGATTTTTGCGGATTTTTCTGGGTTTCCCAGATACCGGCGTTAATTCCGGGACGACGGTGATGGCGAAGCGGACAGACCTACAGGACTGTGGCGTGCGCGGGATTCCCGGCGTGGTGGCAGACCGCGGTGCTGGGGCGGTCCGCGATGGGCGATGGCCCGGGTGCGGGCGGTGCCGGCGGGATTCGTGGCACGCGCGCCAAAGGGGAGAGAGAGGGGGGGGGGGGAAGATGACCGGGGGGTTGAAGGGGGTAGTTGAGCTCAGCGGGAATGTTTTGAAAACACGCGTGATTTAGTTGGTGATTTATTAGGAGCTAAAAATGTGGGCGTTACAAACCTACCCCACTTAAAATGAATCTCGCCCTCGAGATTCGGCTAGTTCTCGAATAGGTGGGGAAACTCTTTCTTTAATGCGTCCTCTCGTTCCCACGTGGCTTCTTCTACTCCGTGTCTGCTCCATTGGACTCTACACACCTGTACCTCTGATGTTCTTGTCCTTCTGACCATTGTGTCCAAAATTTTGACGGGCACCTTCTGGTACCTAAGATCTGGCTGTAGATCAATTGTCTCTACCAGACTCGCTTCTCTTCGAGGACCTTCAAACATCTTCATAACTGGGAGACGTGAAACACCGGGTGTATATCTGACATTTCTTCTGGTAACTCCAACCGGTATGCTACTGCTCCAACCCTCTTCAGAACTTTGTACGGCCCAATGTACCGAGGGGCCAAATTCCCATGCACCTGAAATCTTCGAGTCCCTCGGATAGGTGAAACCTTGAGGTAAGCGAAATCTCCAGGATTGAAGCTTGCTTCGCGCCTCTTCTTGTCTGCATAGCTCTTTTGTCGGGATTGGGCGGCCTTCAACTTTTCTCGGATCTCGGCTACTCGCTCCTCGGCTTCTTTTATAAGTGCGGGCCCAACCAGGGCACGCTCTCCTACTTCTGACCACATCAAGGGTGTCCTACATTTCCTCCCGTATAATGCTTCGAACGGTGACATTCCTAGGCTTACTTGATAGCCGTTGTTGCAGGAGAATTCTGCATATGGTAGGATCTGTTCCCAGTCTTTGCCATAGGTGAGGACACATGCTCTCAACATGTCTTCCAAAATTTGGTTTACCCTCTCGGTCTGTCCATCTGTCTGCGGGTGATATGCTGAGCTGAAATCCAGCTTGGTACCCATGGCTTTATGCAGGCTTTCCCAAAACCTAGAGGTAAACTGGGTCCCTCTATCTGAGACTATCCTGCTAGGCACTTCATGCAATTTCACTATGTTCTCTATGTAGAGTTTTGCCAACTTCTCTCCTCCATAAGTGGTCCGTACGGGAAGAAAGTGAGCAACTTTAGTGAGTCGGTCCACTATTACCCATATGGAATCATGCCCTTTCTGAGTCTTTGGCAAACCTACTACAAAGTCCATGCCTATTTCGTCCCATTTCCACATTGGGATGGGTAAAGGCTGCAATAGTTCTGCAGGTTTCTGGTGCTCATCTTTAATCCTCTGACAAGTATCATAGTGGGCGACGGACCAGGTAATGTCTGCTTTCATTCCGTTCCACCAATACTTCTGCTTCAAATCCATATACATCTTGGTGGATCCCAGGTGGATAGAATATGCCGAGTTGTGGGCCTCATCCATGATGGTCTATCGAAAATCTCCGTATTCTGACACGCATATCCTATTCTTATACCACAGTGTGCCTTGATCATCCACTCTAAAGTCAGGGAACTTATTTTCTCCTGTATCCTTGCAGATCTTCATCAAATTCTCATTGGTCTCCTGGGCCTTCCTGATCTTTTCCTCCAAGGTAGGCTGAACACTTAGTAGGCGGACGTAGCCTTGGGGAACAATGTGCACGTGAGTCGTGCCATTTCCTCTTGCAGCTGGGCACTCTTAGGTACTGCCTTCTCGTAGGACTTTCTACTTAAGGCATCGGCCACTACATTTGCTTTTCCTGGGCCTTCCTGATCTTTTCCTCCAAGGTAGGCTGAACACTTAGTTGGCCGACGTAGCCTTAGGGAACAATGTGCACGTTGAGTCATGCCATTTCCTCATGCAGCTAGGCACACTTAGGTACTGCCTTCTCGTAGGACTTTCTGCTTAAGGCATCGGCCACTACATTGGCTTTTCCTGGGTGGTAGTGGATTTCTAGGTTATAATCTTTGACTAACTCTAACCACCTTCTCTGCCTTAGGTTTAGGTCAGGCTGGGTGAAGATGTACTTTAAGCTCTTGTGGTCGGTATAGATTTCGCACTTATTCCCAATTAGGTAACGTCTCCAAATCTTAAGGGCATGCACTACGGCTGCAAACTCCAAATAATGGGTGGGATAATTCTGCTCGTGGGGTTTGAGCTGGCGGGAAGCATACGCCACTACTTTCCCGTCTTACATAAGAACACATCCCAACCCTTGTCGGGAGGCGTTGCAATACACGACAAAATCCCGTTGGATGTCTGGCAAGGTCAGCACTGGGGCTGTGGTCAATCTTCTTTTCAAGTCCTGAAAACTTTTCTCGCACGACTCCGTACAGTTGAACTTCTTCTCCTTCTTGAGCAACTCCGTCATGGGTCGGGAAATCTTGTAAAATCCTTCAATAAACCTCTGGTAGTATCCTGCTAAACCAAGAAAGCTTCTAATCTCGCTCACATTGGTCAGTTCTTGCCAGTTGGAGACTGTTTCAACTTTCCTGGGGTCTACTACTACTCCTTCCGCAGTCAGAATATGTCCAAGAAAAGATATTTTCTCTAGCCAGAACTCACACTTGCTGAACTTAGCGTACAACTTGTGTGCCCTTAGTTTCCCCAGTACCACTCGAAGATGCTACTCATGTTCCTCCACACTCTTGGAGTAAACAAGTATGTCGTCGATGAATACTACGACAAACTTGCCTTGCTCTTCCATAAACACCTTATTCATGAGGTTCATAAAATACGCTGGTGCGTTGGTGAGTCCAAAGGACATCACTATGAATTCATACTGCCCGTAACGGGTGACAAAGGCGGTCTTGGGGATGTCGCTTTCCCTAATCTTGAGTTGGTGGTATCCTGACCTTAGATCCACCTTTGAAAAATACTTGGCTCCTTTCAACTGGTCGAATAAATCATCTATCTTGGGGAGGGGATACTTGTTTTTGATAGTAACTTCGTTCAGCGAGCGATAGTCCACGCACATCCTCATGCTCTTATCCTTCTTTTCTGCGAAGAGCACTGGGGCTCCCCATGGTGATGAGCTTGGCCTGATAAATCCACTCCACTGGAGTTCTCCTAGTTGCTTGTTCAATTCTGCTAACTCAGGGGCTGCCATCCTATAAGGTCTCTTGGCTATGGGAGAGGTTCCGGGAATAAGGTCGATGACGAACTCTATATCCCTATCTGGTGGCATTCCGGGGAGTTCTTCGGGGAACACATCTGGGTACTCTCGCACTACTGGGACATCCTCTATGGACTTGGCTTCCATGCTGAAAACGATTATGTCTGGCCTCTGTCCTCGGGTGTGGCAGGTCACTTGTATTCCGTCTGGGTTGTTTAGGTGCACTACTTTATCGGCGCAACTTATAAGGCCATGGTGTTGGCTTAACCAATCCATCCCAAGGATCACATCTATTCCCTTGGACTTCAGTACTACCAGATCCGCTAGGAACTCTACCCCACTTAGAATGATCCTTACCCGGGGGCATCCCAGTTGACACTTGATGTCACCTCTGGGCGTTCGAGTTAATAGGGGTGCTTTTAGTAGTACTATAGGTGTGCTATGCTTTTCCACAAAACTTGAGGATATGAATGAGTGCGATGCTCCTGAATCAAATAATATAGTTGCCAAGACTGAGCTGACCAGGAACTCATTGAGCACTACGCCTTGTGCTTCTTGAGCCTCCTGTGCGTTGATGTGGTTGACGCGAGCTCGTCCATGACTGCTGGGGCTGCCTCATCTGCTGGTTGTTGCTGTTGTTGCCAAAGTTGTTGTTGCTGCGTGCCGGCATGCGGTTGGCTCCAGATACGAGTGGCCTTGGCCCATTCACTGAGTTGGAGTAGGCGGAAGCTGTTGGCTTCTTGGCGTATGGGCAGTTGGCAATGAAGTGTCCGGTCTCGCGACAGTTGAAACACACCCTGGAGTTGTTGTTGTTGTTGGCGGTGACCTGGCTAGTGTTGCTTTGTGGGGGCTTCATGGTGTTCTGGTTGTTGTATGGTTTGAACTGGGTTCTGGGGCCTTGAGAGCTCGTGGCTTGCGACTGGGTCCTGTACTGCATGGGGGCTTGGAATTTGGACACGGGGTGTCCTAAGCTTCTCTGCCTCTGGGACCGCTCTTGCTGTTGGACCTTGTGCTCCATGAACTTGCACTTGTTCTCTTTCTTCTTATCTGCCCTCGCTCTCTCTGTGAGTATGGCCATGTTCATGAGGGTGTTGAAATCCGGATAGATCTGAGGGGTAAGTAGGGTCCTCAGCTCCGGAGTCAATCCCTTCTTGAACATCTCCTGCTTCTTGGAGTCCTTGTCCACTTCTTCTGGGGCATAACGAGCCAGCTCTATGAACTGGTAAGTGTACTCCTCTACGGACTTGTTGCCCTGGCGGAGTTCATGGAACTCATCTGCCTTACGCTTCAGCGTGGCTTCTGGGATGTGGTAGCGGCGAAACTCTTCCACGAACTCATCCCAGGTGATGGCGAGGGATCCTTGGCTGCTGCACAGTAGTTCTCCCACCAGGCTAGGGCTGTCCCGGTGAGCTGGTGAGTGGCCAGAAGAACCTTGTCTCGGTCCTCACAGTTGAAGGGCTCCAGTTCCCTTAGAATGGCTCTCAGCTAGTCATCAGCATTCAATGGATTCAGAGACCCGCCAAAAGTGGGTGGCTTTGTCCTAAGAAATTCGATTAGCTTCTCATTCATGCCCAGAACTCGGGGCCTTGGGCAGTTGACGGCATTGAATATGGCCTCCATCAGCACCGTCTGATTGGCAAAAACTTGTGCTAGTTCTATGGGAGGGGGTGGCGGTGGCAGGACAACGTTCTCTCCTCCATCGTCGCCTTGGTTCAGTTCCTGGTCGTTAACGCGCTCCCTTCGATCGGCTTGCGATCCTTCAGCGTCCATTCGATCGGAGCCTTGGTGGGTCCTAGCAGGGCGCCTGGAAACCATCTGTAAAGGAGCGGGTTTTCTAAGAGAACTAGCTTTTATGTGATGTTTAAGTGGGTTATGACGGATTTTCTTTTTGAAAAGGCAGGGTCTACTCCTGCCGGCAAGCACACAACAAGCATATAGCAAACAAGCAAGCATAGACAAATTTTATTGCAACAAGCATGGAGGATACATCCCGGACTACTCGACTGGTACAACGCGGATACGCTACACGACTCGGTACTACGACAAAAGCTAAGGGTGCGACTCTAAGCTCGGACCAGAACGACTTCATTCCCTGGGTCAAGGTAACTGGGGTATGCTACTCGCGGGGAGAGCCATCTTCTGGGGCTGAGTGCACTTCCAGCGGAATGAGCAGCTCATCGTCATTCTCGCCCTCGGGGTTTCCATTCTCTTGGGGCTGTGCTGCAGCTTCCGTGGTCGCCGTTGGTTGTTCGGTGACTACCGGTGGTGCAGGCGGGGCTTCAATAGTTCCTCCCCATCCTACAAGGGGTGTCCCAAGCAGGACTTGCGCTTCTCCAATGGTCGAAACGGGTGTTCCGCTGTTGGTTCATTCCTGCATGCGCTGGTCTTGGATCCACCCGAGGCTTTCATGGGCAACAGCTTCACTGCTTATGGCGGCTGCGGTCCTTGCTTCCGCTTGAGCCACTCGGACTTGGTGCATCCTCACTGTGACTTCTGCTTGCTCGGCCCGACTGATTTGCTCCCTCAAGAGCTTGGCCTGGTCATCGAAGAGTTTGTCCAGGGAGATGAGGTAGGCAACTATATGGTACAATAGGTCTTCTTGGTGGCGGCGTCGTTCCAGGTTTCTCATGCGAGCACGCGGAGACCGGGGTTCGATGGCGGGGGGGGGGGGGGGCATACCTCATCGGTGTGGGGACGAGGTGTTCCTCGTAGATCCGACACAAGTAGCGGAGGGCTTTTCTGAGGGCCAAGGGGTAGGTGTCTCGGTGTCGAAACCCTGTGGCGGTCACGCGCCACGGTTCGATATTGGTGTGGCGGTTGCTTCTGGCGACGGAGAGGACCACCCTACAGCGAAGAGTGCCAAGTTGCTCGTACTCTCTGCTGTAGTATCTTGGGCGCTCAGTGATACAGAGGCGCTCCAAGGAGTTGATAAGGAGGCGGGCAAAACCAGGCTCCTCCTAGCACACGCCTTTGGTCCATCCATCTTTACTCATCTGAAAACAAGGGTAGAGTTGAACAAGTGGTGCAAAGGGAGTAGGGTACAAAGATAGATAGTTTTATTTAGCAACAAGGTTGGGGTACACTCCTCGGGGTACACTTATTATTACTAGAACACAACTCTAGTCTAAGCACTCCAGTCTATCCTTATGGGGAATCTTCCTCCGTCTGAATGCGATGCTTCTTTGGTGGGAGGTCTTGCTCCGATATCATGTCCTCGGTCTGGGTCCCTTTGTCCCAATGAGTTTCTTCGGGCTCTTCTTCCTCCAATTCAGCTTCTTCTTCTCTCCTTCTACGTTCCTTGACTTCGTCCCATAGAGCTTTATTGGCTAATAGAGTGCGTTCCCTTTCCCTAAGGTAATCTTGCTCCAGGTTGTGTCGGGCGACTTCCGTCATTGTTGTCTTTATCCTTTCCAATTCTATCCTTTGCTTGGCTCTTTCCGCCCTGTCGATCTGGTGCTTCAGTTGCTGGGCTTGTTCCTGGTAGAGGTGGTCTAGGCCATTGAGGTAGATGGATAGGTGGGATACTGCATCTTCTAGGTCTTCTTCTTCTCGTGCTAATCCCCTCACTCGGTCAATCCATGATCGTCCTCTACCCCTTGAGGGTGGGAAAAATCCCATTGGGGTTCGTCTGAGATGCTGTCTATAAACCACTCGTAGTCGTCGCAGGGCCTTCTGAGCAGCTTTTGGGTAGATGTCAGCGAAGCAAAACCCAGTGGTGGAGATGAGCTAGGGTTCTATGTCGGGGTAGAGTGTGCTTCTTCCCACGAAGATCAGCACTTTACACCGAAGGGTGCCAAAGCGTTCGTATTCCCGATAGACGTACTCCGATGGGTCCCTCACTCTGACGCACTCCAAGCTGAGTAGTAGCAGGTTAGGGAGGCCAAGCTGTGCGGGGCAAACTCCTCCGTGCCATTCCAGGTTAGCCATCTGGAACCAGGCAAGGATCAAGGTAAGGATTTTGGGAAAAGATGAGATTAGCAAAGGAAAGGTTAGAGAGGGGCCAGAGGAGGTCTCAGATCCTAAGGGTCGTGTCCTACGGCCAAACCTGCGGCTCTTATACCACCTGAAGCGTCCCCTCATCAGAGGTGACTAAATGTGACACAAATACCAGTCCCAGGAGGCTGGCAACACATTTATTACAACATGTGGTTCAGTCCCTTACATCACAGAGGCATAGTGGGCACGGAAGTGCCAATGCCACAAGAAACAACAAAACGCTAAAGACCAAACTACAATAGTGAAGGCTTCTAAAGCCTCATCAGAGTACCACACCATGGAAGCTCTCTGGGGAGGCCCTGAAGTCACAGGCACGATTCGGGTGTAGGGCAGCGACCTACTCAATGTCTTCTGGAACGAAATCGGTATCCTCCTCTGAAAAACAGTCAGTAAAACAGGGGTGAGCACAAACATACTCAACAAGTTCAACCCCACCCACGGAGGGGCTTATAAACAGATCATGCACATGATATATCAAGGATCAGGTTAAGGTTTATTTGCAAACTCATTTACTCATGCAGGGGTTCATTTCCGAAAAGGTTTTCGCAAACAAGTTTCTAACCCAAGTAACTCAGTTGTTTTGAGAAAACCATAGTGGAACTACAAGACTCCTCGTCCGCAGTAGCCCAGGCACACAGCCACACATTTTCCCAATGAACAACTCACGCCATGAGAAACATCCCAGACCCAAACACTAGTTTTGTGACCACACCGTAACTCGTCCAATACCGTGGACACGGCTATTCGAATAGGTTTTACACTCTGCAGAGGTTGTACATCTTTACCCACAAGTAGGGTACCGCCACACGAACACCTCAGTGCCGGTGCGGATCCTATCAAAGCCATTACCCACCTTAGCTAATCCTATGAGCCACCACGGAAGCAACCAAGGGGTTATCCCACATAACCAGGGCATACCTCACACAGAGCGTACCCCTACTCCTTGGTCTGCCGCTGCTCACCCGCACACCAGATGGCAAGTAGATTAATTAGTGGGGTTTATGCTAAGCCGTTGCCACATACAACGGTCGAGTGGTTGTACAATCATTGGGTCAGGTGAGACGTCACGCAACCCGGTCCTTAACGACAAGATGGACAACTCCCAATATGCCCAACCACACAGGTACGGGCTCACCCATACTCCTGACACACACGTCCATCCTATCTACCC
The DNA here is from genome assembly GCA_947561735.1 of Cenchrus americanus. Lineage (NCBI taxonomy): Eukaryota > Viridiplantae > Streptophyta > Magnoliopsida > Poales > Poaceae > Cenchrus > Cenchrus americanus. The sequence continues at coordinate 98,175,314 of OX387240.1, forward strand.
AGTTCTTTAATCATTTTCCGAAATACCCCATTCCCATTTTTAAAGCACTCACACATTTTTAAAGCAATCATTTAGGCCAAATGAAGGTCAATCATAGCAATCAAGGGTGGCTATCCTACCATGTTTTGCGGTAAAACAATATGCAATTTATAAAACGGGTATAGGGTTATATTTATAAAACTAGGACCAAAGCATGCATCAAAGGATGAGATTGAACTTGCCGTCTTCGAAGTCCCCAGGGAGTTCCGGCTCGGCGTTCGGGATCTCGGGCTCCTGCTCGCAGTACTCGGTTCCAAACTCCAGCTCGTGGTACCTTCCTTCGTTCACTTCGTCGGCAAACGTGTGCACACAAGCAGGCAGACAATCAATACAAGCACACACAATTTTACCGGATGAGTTCAATGAAAAATAGAGGAATAGATGTTATGCGGGGGTTTCGGGTGATGGATCAGTAAAGGCATACCCGGGACGGGTGTGGTGAATTTTGGGCACGATTTGAATTAAAATCGCACATGAAATGATGGGTTAAAGGAGGTGTTTAGGGTTAATTAACGGCCTGTTAGTAATTTATTTTAAAAGAAAAAGGACCTCTAAAGTCAGGGGCCATGATGGTCTGTCGAAAATCTCTGTATTCCAGCACGCATATCCTATTCTTATACCACAGCGTGCCTTGATCATCCACTCTAAAGTCAGGGGCCTTATTTTCTTCTGTATGCTTGCGGATCTTCATCAAATTCTCATCGGTCTCCTGGGCCTTCCTGATCTTTTCCTCCAAGGTAGGCTGAACACTTAGTTGGAGGACGTAGCCTTGGGGAACAATGTGCACGTTGAGTCATGCCATTTCCTCTTGCAGCTGGGCACTCTTAGGTACTGCCTTCTCGTAGGACTTTCTGCTTGAGGCATCGGCCACTACATTGGCTTTTCCTGGGCCTTCCTGATCTTTTCCTCCAACGTAAGCTGAACACTTAGTTGGCGCATAGCCTTGGGGAACAATGTGCACGTTGAGTCGTGCCATTTCCTCTTGCAGCTGGGCACTCTTAGGTACTGCCTTCTCGTAGGACTTTCTTCTTAAGGCATCGGCCACTACATTGGCTTTTCCTGGTGGTAGTGGATTTCTAGGTTATAATCTTTGACTAACTCTAACCACCTTCTCTGCCTTAGGTTTAGGTCAGGCTGGGTGAAGATGTACTTTAAGCTCTTGTGGTCAGTATAGATCTCGCACTTATTCCCAATTAGGTAATGTCTCCAAATCTTAAGGGCATGCTGTTGACGGTTAATAGTTGTATCAAAGTTCGTTTAGACTTGCAAGCGGATAAGTCTCCCGTCGTAGTCAAGGGACCCCTCTTCCCTCAAGTGGTGAACCCAAGGTATCGAATCCGTGGAACAATGTGCAACGCAAGGATTCAATCTAGTAAAGCAAGGAAAGCTATCTAATGAAGAACCAAGTTGCATCTAATCTAAGATATCATCAAGTAAACACATATAATCTAATCTACTAAAGAGGTAGCAAGAGAAAGCAAGAGATAACCGATCTAGAGAGTCTAGATCATGCTTATGTTGTAGCTCCAAACAAGATAGATGAAGATAGAAAAGCGAATCTCATTAAAAGCATCTTTAAACCGTGGCCTCCGGTCCGATTCCGAAAACGCCCGCCTTTCGGAACCCCCGTTCTGTCACAACGTATTCCTATTCATGCGGGTAGTCTAGGGTGAGTTCGATAAGAACAAGTTGAAATCACTTGGTTGGTCCGGTATGCACCTCTAGCCACCGCGGCTACAAGAGCACCCTAAGCAATCTATCTTAAGTATAGATTGAGGAAGAAGCAAAACCAAGAAGAAAACAAAATCATCGAGAAGGCACTTGATCGCTAGAAATCGGATTCACTATAAAAACTTCACCATGAATGATTACATGAACAAGATCACCACCGGGATCCTACCTCGATCTTGATCCTTGCTCCGGAGCTCCGACGTGGTCTTCCATGCAAGGTTCCCACGTCGGCTAGGGAGACCCTAGACAACTAGCATGACCCTCATCTCCGAGATGGTGTCTCTCAAGCTTCTCTTCTCCTCGGCGGCGGATGACGAATTGATTGATGCGTGGCTCTCGATCAGGGGGCTATAAATAGCCCGAGAGGCATCTAGGCCAAAGGGGGGCCGACTGGGCCTCGAAATGGGCTGGGCCGGCCGGCCTGGGCCGACCGGCCTGGGCCGACCGACCTGGGACCACTTCGGCCTAGTTCGTGGCCTCTTTCGCCTGGTGTTGCTTCCCGAATCTTCGCTCTGTGTTGCCCCCTTCTGCATGTGGGCCCTTGTCGTCAGTTTCTCTCCAAATTGGACGAAGCTCCTTATCTCTCAAGATTCAGCACTTTTCTGGCTAGGTCCTCGGAGTTTTCCATCTTCTCGGGTTGGGTCCTTGGGCTTCTTGGAGTCGTGTTCACTTCATTGCTTGACTTGTACCGGGCTTCAAGGTCTTGTCATGAGGTGCTTAATGAACGTATCCCGGAAGTCTTGCTTTCAACGCTAAAACCCTGCATAAACACTAAACTCCAAAACCGACATGCACAAGTGAACTTGTTATACCACAGGGGTTAGTACCAATGGATAAGATACAAAAGTCATGCCAACACCGAAGGTAAACTCATGGCTAGGTTGACGGAATTTCACCGTCAACAGCTCCCCCATGCTTAAACCTTTCTCGTCCTCGAGTAAGCCTTCGATGGATATCATCGTTGCCCTTCATTGTTTAAACCTTGCACTTGATCATACATGAGAAAACATAATGCTCTCAAAAAGTTTAGTTCGTTAAAGTTACATAATGTACTAGCCTTCACCCCTACTGAGGGTAGATTATCAATTAAGCTTATCCCACAAGTATTGACATGCTCCCAAAATTCAAATGGATCCTAGAAATTTTGAAATAAAGAACAAGATGAAAAGAGCTAAACCAAGTTCACAAATTTAAACCACCTTGCATCTTGCTCATGAACTCTCATCTCATCTTGTCTCTCAATCCTATTTATTCTACTCCTTTCCCTCTCATAACACACATATATGTGGTAGGCTTTATATGGAGTTTTTTTGGGAAAGTTTAGTCCTACCAAGATATTATAAATGAGATGTTGTCAAAACAAGACAAGCTTCTCATGGTCTTACCGAGACTCGTCAAAAAGGTCATTGGGAAATAATGTTATATCAAGGAAGGGAAGAGAAAAATACACACACTTTGAGATAGGTGGACATGTGCAAATGGCAAAGAGTGATCCCGAGGCACAAAGGAAGTCCTCGTTATCGGATTGCACATGGTTGGAAAAATGAGTTTGGATCTTTTAATCTTGAACCCATGAGATTCCTAATGCACTTTAGAGAACCAGGGAGTTCACTTTATTTTATTTTTACACATACTCATATTTTTTCTTTTCTCATTTTTTTCTTTATACTCACTTTTTTCTTTTTTTCTCATTTTTTCTTTTTCTTTCTCTTCAATTTTTTTATTTGCACCCCTTTGAATTCTAAAATGGCATTGTACCTACCTCCTCCCCCATGCTTAGACGTTGCTCGTCCTCGGGCAAAGAGGTGATAGAGATAAGGTAGGTACCGGAAATACTTTTCCTTTGGAGAGATACTTGAAACCTTCAATCGTGGCATCGTCTTGCTATCTTCCTTGAATTGATGATCCATACTCAACGATAGGTTGTGGTCAAGGAGGTAAACACAAAGATGATATTTGGTTTTAAGGATGGATATCCGGCGAGGTTTTGGGGATCACCGATGTGGGGATACACAATGCACGGATAAGAGGCTAGCAATAAGATAGATACGCAAAAACGGAATAACTAGCTTCTTAGTCTCGGGCCAGAGAAATCAAGGCCTGAAATTACTCACCCAAAAATAAATCTTGTATACTAAGTTGTTGCACTCAAATATATATATGGCTCTGGATAGGTAGAGCAACATGCAAGTGGTATTTATGACAAGGTTAGCATTACTTTTAAGAACAAAAATAAATTATCTTTAATCCATCTAAAACTTGAGAGCACATAAAACACTATGGGTCTTTATTTTTATCATAACCTCCGCTAAAGATTAAGCTAGCAGTTAGATAATTTCAGATTTGTATTTTAAGAGAGCATTAGCTTAATCATGCATAAAACAATTACAAAGATAAACAAAGCGGCAATTATAATCATATATCATCATGGCACAAACTTTGTAACTTTACCAAAGGTAAAAACTAGGTGATGACATTATTCATGATAAAAATAAACACTAACACACATGCTGAAAATAAACTAACACACATGCTGAAATTTAAATAAGAACTGAAAACACTACGCAAACACAAACAAATATAAGCTGAAAATTAAAGAAAGGGGGTAAAGGAAAGATAACTAAAGCTCCTCCTCTCTCTAATCTTCCACCGGTGGTTGATATTGATAGTCTTGGTTGTTGTACCCTTGCTCATAATAGGATTGCGCCTCTCCTCCTATGAATTGTCCGACGGTGCTAGGTGAAGGTGTCAAAGCTCATAAGCGATGTTTGCATTTCCTTCACCCATTTGATTTGCATTGGTTTGGATGGCTGTAATAATTTGCATGCTTCTTGCAGCATATCCTCCAATGATGGCCACTTTGTTGTGGTTGAGGAAGATGTGCATATGGCTCCGCAAAGGCTACATTGGGCACCACAAAATTTGGTGGGGGCATGGCTGCACCACTCCCCATGTTTGCATTGGTACACAACCGTAACAACTCGGCGGCGCCGGAATCCCTACAAATGGTGGCACATAATTTTGTTGCGCACCTCCTTCTTGAGCTATGGAAGAACCTTCTCATATAATCCTTCCTCTCTTTTTCTTCGCGAGCACAAGAAGCTCTTCCTCTAACCAATCTTTTTCCCCTCAAGATAGGGGCAAATTTACTTTGGCCACTTTGAAGCCTCTTCTCTCATCTCCACTTATGTTCTTGCCTTACTTCATAAATTCAAATGGGAAGTCCTGGGTAGGAGATGCTTCGGGTTCCTTGTAATACCTGGTCTCAAAGAGATAGCCAACATGGAGAGGTAACACCCCGTACCAAGTTGAATGGGGTCGATTGGCTACCTGGCAAAGCCGAGTAAAGCCAATTCAACTCCGTGTTGGTTATCTTTGTCTCTCTTATTCTCCCCAAAATCCTTTTGCACATCCATGAGTGAAACTCTTTGATGATGGGGTTCCGGATAAAATTTCTTTGTTGATGGTCTTCTCCCGCGATCATATTCCAAAAACCTTCCCATGTGCCTCCATGCACATCCACTTGTTCTGGGGCTCCCTTTTGAAAACCGAGCTATTCCCTAATACATAGGGAACCGCTTGTTCAATCAAGATAGGAGACACTCGCCCATGGATTTATGATACTAGAACATGCAATCGTTTTGAACATGAAAACCAATCTAATCTATCGGGGGTTGTGACTGTTGACGGTGAAAATCCGTCAACCTAGCCATGAGTTTACCTTCGGTGTTGGCATGAGTTTTATACCTTATCCTTTGGTACTAACCCCCGTGGTATAACAAGTTCACGTGTGCATGTCGGTTTTGGAGTTTAATGTTTATGCAGGGTTTTAGTGTTAAATGCAAGACTTTCGGGATAAGTTCATCAAGCACCTCATGACAAGACCTTGAAGCCCCGTACAAGTCATGCAATGAAGCAAACTTAACTCCAAGAAGCCGGGGACTTGATCCGAGAAGACGACAGACTCCAGGGACCTGATCAGAAAAGTGCTGAATCTTGCAAGACAAGGAGTTGAGTCCAATTCGGAGAGAAACCGACGACATGGACCTACATGCGAAGGGGGAAACATCCGGGAAGCAAGGGAACCGACGTGGGGCAAAGGAGCCCACGGGGCCGGGCCTAAATGGGCCCGGGCCGGCCGGCCCGTCCGGTCGGCCCGGGCCCATTTTGGGCCCAAACTCGCTCTCCTTTGCCCTAGCCGCCAATCGGGCTATTTATAGTCCCCTGACCGAGAGCCACGGGGAGGAGATTTCGTCTTCGGCCGCCGAGGAGCGAGAGAAGAGAGGGACACCATGTCGGAGAGGAGAGGGTCGAGCTAGTTGACTAGGGTTTCCCTAGCCGACGTGGGAACCTTGCATGGAAGACCACGTCGGAGTTCCGGAGCTAGAAGCAAGATCAAGGAAGGATCCGGTGGTGATCTTGTGTATGTATCATTGTCATAGTTGAATTATCAAGTTGAATCTTTTCTTAGCGATCAAGTGTTTCCTCGAAGATTTCGTTTTTCGATCGGCTTTGCTTATTCCAATTCTATTCGTACGATAGATTACATAGGGTGTTCTTGTAGCCGTGGTGGCTAGAGGTACACGCCGGATCTTCGAAAGAATCTCGACTTGTCTTTTGACTCGCCCTATGCTCCCCGCTTGAATAGGGATACGTTGTGACGAACGGGGGTCTCGAAAGGCGGATGTTTTCGGATTTGGACGGGAAACCACGATTTAAAGAGGCTTCTATTAAGATTCGATTTGCTACTTCTTCTCTTGCTTGGAACCTCAACAAAAGGCTTACCCCGATCCCTCTAGATCGGTTTATGTACCCAATCTTACTTTGTTTTCTCCGGTCTTTAGTAGATTAGATTTATCTTTGTTTTGTGCTCTTATCTAGATGCATTAGGGTTTCTCTTTTACCAAAGATTGAAGTTACTTGGCTTTACTAGATCAACTCTTGCGTCACACATTTGTTCCACGGATTCGATACCTTGGGTTCACCACTCGAGGGAAGAAGGGTCCCTTGACTACGACGGGAGACTTGTACGCTTGCGAGTCACAAACGAACTTTGATACAATTATTAACCGTCAACAGTGACCACGGTTTCGCCTTTTCCCTCCTCTCGTACTCACTACGCGAAGGTATTCATGACTAGACCTATAATGGACACGGCGTATTGAATGGATCCAAGGAAGCATTGGAGCTCTACTCCCTTTATAGCATGGTAGCTAACCTTAAGCAATAAAGTATATTCAACACAAGATGATAGATAGATAATCCAACAAAGTATGATTACATCTCAAGATTGATTACAACCCATGGATGAATAAGGAGATTACCCCATGAAGGTGCTAGACATAGCACCGTTGATCACGGTTACCCTTCCAACGGTGTTTTCCTTCTTCTCCACTTGTGGGTGCTTCCTTCGAGGTGGTTGATCTCCCTCCGAGATCTCCCTCCTCTCTCTAGTTTGTGGATGGCCTCCTGGTGCGAATGTCTCTCTCCAAATGGAATGAGAGACCCAGCACTCCTTCATCAAGGATATGCGCCATGGTCACGAGAATTTCCTAGGCGAATTCCTTGTGGGTGTTTGCCGACACTCCGTTAGAGAATTGCACCCAACCTCGGTGTCTCGTATGAAAACCCAATATGTGGGGAGCTTGGTCGTCGAAGTCGACGTTCTCTACAAGCCTCTACTCAAGGCGAGCGAGCTTCTTCTCCGCCTCCTCCGTCATGATGATAAACCCATTGGAATACCACGGAGTGTGTGGAGGTGGAGCGGATGATCATGTCGAGTGGTGAGGTCGGACGGGCGGCTCCTCCTTACATCCATGAGGTTCGGTGAACCTCATAGACGAGCTTCGTGTGGCCCTCATGCCACCAAGGAGAAGAGTGTCATTCCTCCTCGGTGGTGCCGTGTCCTCCTCCATACTCCGAGGAGACTCAGAAACCGAGTGCCTCCTCGAAGAGGTTGTCGATGATGGCTTAGACGACGATGATCCCTTCTTCTTTGGTGAAAAAGCTTGTAGGTTTCTTCCATGATTGCAGCACTCTCCATCAAAAATATATATCCGGGGTTTTCAACCGGTAACAAGGTACGCAAATATTATTTTGGAGTATGGACTTTGAGTGGATTAAGGATGTGATTTGTTGCACGAAACAAGCGAGGTGGATGGCTAAGTCTAAGGTGGTTTCGGACTACAAACTAGAGCACACGAACAAAGAGCTGGATGGGAGACTTACCTCTCTCCTTCTCTTGGCTCGGTTCTTCTCTAGTGCACTCATGCTTTGCTTCGTGACCGCGTGCACCTTCCAAACGTTCTCGTCTACTCCTTTGCTTGCATTAAAGCTCCTTCCACTTGATGTTTTCGCTTTGAGTCACTTCCATGCTCCCTTGCCTCACGTGCCTCCATGATATTTCTGAAAAACAAAGCCTTGGCTGCCCCCATGCTTGTCCTTTGCATGTGGTTTGATGAAAGATGTTGGAGGGGCATCACGTGATGCATCATGGTGCATGTATGGTTAGGTTAACTAGATTGCCTCCCTCTAAGCATGTTTTAATGCTAAGCACTCCTCTAATTTCGAAAATAAAAAATAAAATCAGAGACATCAATGAGTTTAAATATGAATTTATAGAAATTTTTAAAGCATTAAAAACAAATGTAAGTCGAAAAATATTTTCCGACCACTTTTTTGTTGGTCTCACCGGTATTGTTTGCTTCCATTAGTTGAGAGCAAACGTTTCCTGGCTTGATCATGGGGACATAGGTTTAGGTTCTAATTTTGATTAGATAAGAGAGATTTTGAATGAAATAAAATTAAATGAGGCTTAGAAAAATTCTAACTCTAGAGAAACCAAGGATAAGGATTTTTAAACCAATCAAAAGTCAAATTTCTAGGTTCACGCGAGTCCTACCATGCGCTGAAATTTAAATAACATCTAGGTACAAGACGTGGCTCTACTCATGTGTTTTTAGCATGTAAAACAAGTCAACCATAACATCATGAAGAGGATGAAAGGTTGAGATAGGTTCTGATTTTTTTTGTTGTGGTTTCTCGAAAATAAGCAAATAACATAGGATGGTTCATGTAAAGGGTTTATGATCCAAACAAAATATTCAACCAAGAATTATGTCTCTAATATTTTTCAACCATTCTAAGTCTAATGTTTTGCGCAGTAAAATTCAAAACTGAATTATTTGAAAAGACTCGAAAAACCTGGAATCAGGTTGTCCTCCTGGTAGCTTATTCTTGACTCGATGAAACGGGTTGCCTCCTGCCTAGCGCTTCGTTTATAGTCTATGGCTAGACTTCTTCACTTGATTACTTCGGATCAACGCTCTTTGTGGGTGTTGCAATCTTGGGTACCCACTTCCGCACTATCTTGGGCACGGGCTTATTCTTCGGCTTAGTCATATTTTTGGTCTTCACAGGCTGGCTTTGTCTTTTGGTCTTGACGGATGCAACAACTTCCTTCGTGTAATGGCTCGGCATCTCAAACTCTGGTCCTTCGGTCGTGATCTTCATGGTCTCCTTAGTGTGATCCTCCATCTCTCCCGAATGAGTTTGAGTAGCCTTCGCCGTCTTGGGACCTTGGGGTTGTCTCGGAAATTCTTCTTTGTTACCCATCGGGCGCCCGACAAATTGTCCCACTTGCGTCTCTAGCATCTTCATCATGATGAACACTTCACGTAAAGAGTTTCCAACCTCCGTCACCTTGGACATGGTCGTACTCCTCACACTCCTTGCATGTGGATCTTGCTTCGGCAGCCTTTAGGTGTTGAGCTTCTTTCTCTATCTCCATCTTTTCCATCCTCCTCTTAAAGTTTATGATAGGTAGATCAACAATGTCCGGGGTGCATAGCTCGATCTTGCGCTCCGGTTGTGGTTGTTCTCCATGGGTGGCGGTTGAGGTTGATCTTCCTTTGGACTTGGAGGTGGTGATTCCCTTGGAGATTTTGACGGTCCTTCGACTCTGGCTTTTGGATCCTTTAGCTTGTGTTGCATGTCTCCATTGCCTGTAAAATTTTCCTGGATCATCCACAAAAGAAAGTTTGGGTTTCTTGGAGAGGTAGCCAACCATCTCCGCTAGGGTTAGCAAAAACAAAAACCTAAAAAAAGAAAAATAGGGTTAATCAAAACTAGATTAGATTGATTTTTTTCTTTTTGAGGATGATCAAACTTAAGAGATGCAAAAGAAAATCAAAACAAAAACTTGAGGACCAGGAGCGTCCCAGTGGTCGATGGATGACCGCTCCTCAGTGATGAGTGATTGACAACGGGTGTTGGACTGACTCTTGGCTTAGTGCGCGAGGTGTGGGCCGCGGCCTAGTTCGTGTTGTTGCGGGTGAAGAACGGGCGCGAAAGGTCTTCAGCCTTGAGGGGCCTCCGGGAGATGGAGAGACAAGTAGGCTCGGTTCGAGGGACCGGTGGACGGCGGGGACTGGGTGCGGGCCACATGGTGGCGACACGAGCAAGACGAAGTCATGGACAATCGAGCCGGTGCACGGTGGCGGTCGAGTCAAGTGGTTTGGCGGGAGGACGGACCGAGCACGCGGGGTTTGGTGGTTTGCCCACAAAACCATCGGAGGACGGTTTCTTGGTTTGGGCCTCAAAACCAAGTCCGAGGGCCCAACACGACGGAGACGGGATCCGGGCGTGTCGGGAAGCTTCGAGGCGGAGGACACGCGGCGGGATCGCATGGCTTGCATCGGGAGGACGCGGGGTGCGGCAAAGACGTGGTCGTTCGATGGCAAGACCCACAAACATTACCTAAATGCCCCTGCGTGGGTTGTATCGCCAGTAGTTAAGTTAGGGGTAGTCGAGTCATTTACCACTCCGGCGGGACCCGATATATAAGCCATGAGGGTGTGTGAGTGGCTCTCTCTCTCCGCGACTTAGGGTTTCATTTCCCCCCTCCCATTTCTCATTTTCGTAGCTATTTTTCCTCTATTTTCTCTAGGCTAGCATGAGAGCTTCATGAGAGATTTGTTGAGAGGGATGGATGCTAGGGCGGCATGCTAGACCTTGTGAATCTTTCCTGGTTTGTATAGAAGATTCGGAGTTGTGTTTTTCGTGGTCTTTTTGTGCTTGTTTTCGTGCCTTTGTTCTCGGTGCGATTCCATGGATTTGAGTGGATTTCTCCCCGGATCTCTTTGAGGGAAACATGGATGGATGTCTCGTGCATCTTTGTGATTGATCTTGTGCCCTCAAACGCCGAGAAACCACTTCGATTCGAGAGTTTTCGTTCGGTGCTCTAGCTTTTGGTGGTGCTCAAAGGATTCGCGATTCCCGGTGATTTAGGGAGTTAGGAGGCAAGATTTTTGGGCTATAACATACTTGTGTGACGCTTTTCAAGTCCCCAAACCCTTGTCTCCACAGCTTCAACCGTTTGGGAAATCCGATGATGATTTTGGGGAGTTGACCTTCGAGGTCGGGCGTTTTTCTGCTCTGTACGTGCCTCGCGGACGGTCCGCGCCCTCCTGGCGGACGGTCCATGCCGCACGTGTTCGTCCCGTGTTCTTCGAGTTCTTGCTCGCCTTTCGTTTCGATCCGTCGTGGTTTTGAGTTTTGGTTGGACAAAGTTTCGGACGGTCCGCGTGTGTTGGGCGGATGGTCCGCGGGTGCCTGGCGGACAGTCCGCGTGCTCCCCGCGGACGGTCCGTGGTTCGCAGTGTGCCACTGGAAGTTCTGTTTGCTTTAACGGACGGTCCGCGGCTTAGGCCGGACAGTCCGCGGCAATGGTGCGGACAGTCCGCGACACCCTGCCGGACGGTCCGCGCGGCCCATCGCGGACGGTCCGCCCTGTCTGGCCGGACGGTCCGCCAGAGGCTGTGTGCTTTGCTTCTTGGTTCGATTCCTCCCTTCCTTCTTTCGTGCTTCCGCGTGTATTTCAAGGAATCGTTCCTAAGGCTAGAGGTTGATCCATAACCTCGTTGTCTTGGCGATTGGTGTGTGATTCGATCCATCGCTTGTGTGTGACCGGTTTTTGACTAGGGTATAGGCCGGGTTCTTTGGGAAGAATTTTTACCGGCTCCTATTCACTCCCCCCCTCTCTAGTCGTCATCTGATCCTTCAATTGGTATCAGAGCTTGGTGCCGGATTCTTTGCGACTTTGACAAGTCTTGAATCCTAAATGGCGTACGTTGAGCGGGGCGGTCCGCCGCACTTCGATGGCAAGGGTTACCACAAGTGGGCGGCTCGTATGATGATCTTTCTTCGTGGAAAGCTATTGGATTTCATTGTGCTTGACAAGACCTATGCTATTCCGGTCAACATCCATACTCTTATGGTGACCGATGCCGGTGCTAAGGCCAAGTATGAGGCTAATGCAAAAGCCGTCGATCACTTGGTCCGGAGCTTGTGTGATCCTGAGTGTGAGCGTGTTCGCCATTTGAATCTTGCTTGGCAAATTTGGGAAAAGTTGTTGGTTGCTCACGGTGGTGATAACCATGTGAAGGCTCGCCTCTTTGTCTCTTACCGGATGCAATATGAGAACTTCACTCCACTTCCCGATGAGGACATCGATGCGATGTTTCAGAGGTTCACCGCCATCGTGAACAACATGAAGGCCAATGTTGAGGATTTTCCTTACACCGAGCATGATCAGGCTTTGAAGCTCTTGCATGTCTTGGACCCAAATGTTTGGGGTGCTAAGGTTGAGGCCATCAAGGAGTTTGGGCAGTATTTGACTATTGAGTTGGATGACCTCTTTTCTAAGCTCAAGTCGCTGAGGTTGACAGGAAGTTGCAATCCAAGCATGAGGGCTCGACTGACCATAGTCTTGCTCTTGTGGGCGGATCAAAGGGCAAATCTAACCCTTCCTGTCGACAGTTTTCCTTATCTTCTCTTATGTCTATTCCAGATGAGGAGTTTGATGTGCTGGGCGAGGAGGAGCTGGCTTTGCTCTCAAGAAGGTTTGATCGACTACACGAGAGTCGGAGGAATGCAAGGCGGAGCTCAGGGACGTGCTACAAGTGTGGCAAGCGTGGCCATTTCATCGCCGAGTGCCCGGAAGCGGAGGAGAACAAGTACAAGATGAACGAGTACAAGGCGCACCCGAGGCGTGAAGACAAGTACTCCTCCAAGGGCAAGCACTTCAGCAAGTCCAAGAGCAAGGACAAGGACAAGCAGCGACCAAGGCTACAAGAAGAACAAGGCAAGAGCGATGGTGGCCGGTGCAAGCGATGTCGACTCAAGCTCAAGCGACGAGCAGTCAAGTTCAAGCAGCGAAGATGAAGACGCCGGGAGGCGCAAGGGCAAGAAGAGTACAAGCCGGAACCTCAGTGGGTTGAGCTGTATGGCGCTTGAAGGCTTTTGTGGCATGGCCCATAGCTCAAGCAGCAAGAAGAGCGAGAAGGAAGACAGCAACTCCGACTCGGAGGATGAGGTAAATCGTGACCCCGACTCTTTGCTTGCTGAGATCACTAGGTTGAATGGCTTGATTGACAACCGTGATAGTGTGTTGAGAGATGCTAAGAAGATGAGGAAAGATCTTAGGGCTCAACTTGAGAATGCTAGTGAGAAAGTAGGAGAGTTAGAGTCCAAATTGCTTGAATTGAAACTTGAGAATGACTCTTTGAAACTTGCTCCTACTACTCCTGATGATGTTGAATGTCTTGTGTGATGCTTGGTTGAATGAGATCAAGGTGCTTAATGAAAAGAATGTTTCTACTTTGGCTAAACTAGATGCTCTTAGGACTGAGTATGATGAGCTTAAGGCTAGACCTACTTTGCTTGGTGCTTGTAAATCATGTCCTACTATGCATGCTAAGCTTGTTGATGCTCGTTCTACCATTAGTTCTTTGGAAGCATCTTTGAAATCTCCTGTTGCAAATGCATGCTCTAGCTGTGATGAAGTTACTTTGCACAATCTTGAACTTACTTCCCGTTTGGATGTCATCTATGAGGAGAATGACTATTTGAGGAAGGTGTTGGGTTGGTTGTACGGGCGGGGAACCTCAATTGAAAATCATGATTGAGGAGTTCAAGAGAGCTGATGGTCGTGGTTTGGGTTTTGAGAAGTTGGGTGAGAAAGTGGGAGAGAACAGTGGGGAGAGTGTGTATGAGAAGTGTGTTGAGTCTAACCCCGAATTTGAGGTGATCGGAGACATCCAAGTCCCACTTCCAAAAGCACCCAAGAACTCTTTCACACCAAAGCCCAACCACCTTTGCAACAAGCTTGACACAACCCAAGATCCACCCAAATTCCCACCTAAGACAAATGACTTCTAGAAACCGGTGAGGTTTGTGAGTGAGAAGGGTGAGAAGCCTAGGGAGAAGCCAGAGCCAAAACCAAAACCCATCCCCTTCAGGTGTGAGTATTGTGGCAAGGAGAGGCATCTTGCAGAGTTTTGCTACAAGAGGAAGAGGGATGAGAGGCTTGCTAGGGAGCAAGCAAACCAGGATAGGTATCGCCAGTCTCATGGTATTCCTGAGCCTAGAGTGCCACTTCCACGGGGTGTGGGAAGTGTGAAGAGTGTTGGTAGAGTTGGAGCTCAGGGGGTAGGTTTGTTAGGAGAGATGATGGTGTGCGTGCTGGTGAGAGGTTTGGTCTGGCTCGTGATGGTTTTGCTGGACGTCCTCCTACTCGTCCTCAATACGGGTTTAGGGGAGATGATCGCAGCTTTGGGTTCCAGAGGAACTACGGACCACGTTTTCCCCCTCGTGGTGCTCGTACTCCTCCCATGGGACATGGGAAGTTTGGTGGCAAGGGAATGATGTTTGCTAACCCCTCCTTTGAGCAGATGGCTCGACACTGGTTTAACTTTCTTTGTGCTAACCCCAGTGTCGAGTCGCTAGCTCACTCTCGTTCTTGTTTCTGATTACAGGCAAGAGGCTTGGAGAACATTTGGTTGATCGACTCCGGATGTTCTCGACACATGATCGGAGATAAGAAGTGGTTCTCCAGCCTCACCCCAGCAAAGGAAAAGATGTACATCACATTTGGGGACAATGGACGAGGAAGGGTGATTTCTGAGGGTGTTGTGCATGTGAGTGACAAGGTAACGTTGAAGAGAGTGGCTCTTGTGAAGTCTTTGGGTTTCAATTTGCTTTCGGTTTCTCAGTTGCTTGATAAGGGTTTTGAGGTGTGTTTCAAGTCTGGTGAGTCTCGTTTGCTGGATTCTCGAGGTGATCTTGTCTGTATGATCATCCCCGAGGGTTAGATTTTCAGGGCTGATTTCTCTCTTTCTTTGGGTCCTGCTCGCTGTTTGATGGCTGGTCCTTCTTCTGATTTGTGGAAATGGCATAGGCGGTTGGGACACTTGAGCTTCGATTTGGTTTCCCGCTTGAGTGGTCTTGACCTTGTCCGAGGATTGCCGAGGTTGAAGCTTGAGAAGGATTTGGTTTGTGCTCCGTGTAGGCATGGCAAGATGGTAGCCACTCCCCATCCACCCCTGACCGATGTCATGACCGAGCGTCCGACAGAGCTGTTGCATATGGACCTTGTTGGGCCAGCTCGAGTTCGCTCGGTGGGTGGGAAGTGGTATGTCCTTGTTGTGGTGGACGATTACTCTCGCTATGCTTGGGTGTTTTTCTTGGAAGACAAGACTGAGACATTTGGTTTTGTTCGAGATCTGATCGTGAGGTTGAAAAACGAGAGGCATGGGAATGCTATTCGAGCTATCCGCAGTGATAATGGCTTAGAGTTCAAGAGCTCTCGTTTTGATGCCTTTTGTCGTGATCTAGGTCTTGAACATCAGTATTCGACCCCTTATGTGCCCCCTCAAAATGGAGTTGTTGAAAGGAAAAATCGGACTCTTTGTGAGATGGCTAGGACGATGCTCGATGAGCACAGGACTCCTAGGAGGTATTGGGCTGAGGCGGTCAATACAGCTTGTCATGTCTCTAACAGGATTTTATTGCGAGCTTTCAAGAAGAAGACCTGTTATGAGCTGATGCATGGTCGGGCACCCAAGGTGAGTCATTTCCGAGTTTTTGGCTGCAAGTGCTTTATCCTTAAGAAGGGAAAACTCGACAAGTTTGAGGCTAGATCTAGTGATGGTATTTTCTTTGGATATGCTAACCACTCTAGAGCCTATAGGGTGCTTAACCTTGAGACTAACAAAATCATGGAGACTTGTGAGGTAACCTTCGAAGAGACAATTCCATGTACCTCTCTTGGCTTTGAATGTGCAGGTGATGAGGAGATGGCCGAGGACCTCTTTGAAGAGGAGAAGGACGAAGCTGGAGATGATGATGGGGAGAACCATGTGCCTGAAGCTGAGGGTGTACCCACTACTTCCCCTACGACCACTACGGAGCGTGGTCCGTCTACTTCATGGACAACGACGGTGCGACAAGAGGACCAGGAGAGAGAAGCTGAAGTTGAGGGGGAGGTAGTCTCGAGGCGTGAGGCTCCCCGGCGGATTCAAGAAGTGCATCCCCTGTCGAAGATCATTGGGAACATCGACGAACGCACTACACGGTCAAGGTCCAGGAATTCCTCTCATTTTGCTCATCTTCGCTTTTGTTGCCACCTTTGAGCCCAAGGACATTGGACATGCTTTATCTGATGCAAACTAGGTCAATTCTATGCATGAGGAATTGGAAAACTTTGAGAGGAACCAGGTGTGGGAGTTAGTTGAACCACCTCCAAATTGCCATCCCATAGGAACCAAGTGGGTTTGGAAGAACAAAGAGGGAGAGAATGGGATGGTTGTGAGGAACAAGTCTAGACTTGTTGCTCAGGGGTTTAGTCAGAAGGAGGGGATCGACTATGAGGAGACCTTTGCTCCTGTGGCCCATCTTGAGGCAATTCGGATCCTTCTAGCCTTTGCCGTGGCTAAAGGGTTCAAGTTGTTTCAGATGGATGTGAAGAGTGCCTTTCTGAATTGGGTCATAGAGGAGGAGGTGTATGTGAAGAAGCCACCTGGGTTTGAGAGTGAGTTGCACCCACACAGGGTGTACAGGTTGAAAAGGGCTCTGTATGGGTTGAAACAGGCGCCCCGTGCTTGGTATGGGAGATTGAGAGGTTTTCTGTTGATCAGAGGGTTTGTGATGGGTACTGTGGATAGGACTTTGTTTCTCCTCAAGCACGGAAATGACTTGTTGATTGTTCAGATATACGTGGATGATATTGTCTTTGGTGGCTCGTCACATAACCTTGTTGCCAAGTTTGCAGATGAGATGAGCAGGGAGTTCGAGATGAGCATGATGGGCGAGTTGCAGTACTTTCTCGGGCTGCAGATCAAGCAAGTGAAGGATAGAACATTCGTGCACCAGACCAAGTACACGAAAGACATGCTGAGGAAGTTCCAGATGCAAGATGTGAAGCCGATGTCGACTCCCATGGGGAGTACGGCCACTTTGGATGCGGACGAGGACGGAGAACCAGTGGACCAGCGGGAGTACAGGAGCATGATCGGCTCCCTCCTCTACTTGACGGCGACGAGGCCAGACATACAGTTCAGCGTGTGTCTGTGCGCTCGTTTTCAGGCTTCGCCGAGGACATCACATCGTCAGGCCGTCAAGAGGATTCTCGGTACCTACGGCCCGCCCTCGGTCTTGGCCTTTGGTATGCTTCCTCCTCGACTCTCTCTCTTCATGGTTTTTCCGATGCGGATTTTGCTGGTTGTCGAGTCGAGAGGAAGTCTACTTCTGGTACTTGCCAGTTTCTTGGGTCTTTGTTGGTTTCATGGTCTTCCCGCAAGCAGTCTAGTGTAGCTCAGTCTACCACCGAGGCGGAGTATGTTGTAGCCGCGAGTTGTTGTTCCCAGCTGTTGTGGATTTCATACACTTTGAGAGACTTTGGTGAGGAGTGCACCCAGATCCCACTTCTTTGTGATAGCACCAGTGTCATAAGCGTAGCCAAAAACCCAGTGCTTCACTCCAAAACCAAACACATAGAAGTGAGGTATCATTTCTTGAGGGACAATGTGGAAAAAGGAATCATTGTGTTGAGCCATGTCCCTACCCAAGATCAGCTTGCAGACATTTTCACAAAGCCTCTCGACCAAGCTACATTTGTGCGCTTGTGGGGAGAATTTGGGGTTTGTTGTCCTTTCTAGTTGATTCTTGGGGGATTTTTTTTGTATCATATGTATCATACCATGTTTACTTTGATGTATATACATGCTTTGCTTGATGTATAAACCATGGTAGGATAGCCATCTTGTCATATATCATGTTGCATTTGTATCATATTGCATTTTAGGATGATGAGCTTCTTTCATATGCCTGATTTAAGTCTCTTTGGCTATTTGTGAGATTTTGGTCATATGTGTGGAGAAATGGTGATGTGAGGCTATGCTCTTGAAATATTTGAGATATATGTGTGGTGAGATAGCCCCTTTTGAAATAAATGCTAATCTTGACCAATTTTTTGGTGAAATATGCTCCACTCATGTGTAGTAGTGTATCCATGTCACAGTTTGGTCTAAATGTGCTTTTCATGCTTAGATTGTGCTTGGATGTCTTTTTCTTGCACTTAGGCCAAAGGCCGAATATCATTGTGAATGTTTAGCCTATGTTGCATTCATGGGGGAGCATAAGCTTCTTTTTGCCGCAAAGGCACGTCATGTACCATGAAATGATTTAATCTTGAAAAGAAGTGTATAATGCTTGAAAATTGCTCCATCCATCATGTCTATGCTTAAAAAGTCTTATCTTTCACATATGGGTGCAAAACATGTTGCATGATGTTCACCAGTGGAGAAGACTCCCCGAAGTGGACACATGGCTCATGAGCTTTGACATGACATGCTTTGCTTTATGGGTGTTTGCCATGATCTTTTGCTGAGAATTTGCTATCCTTGTATGATCTTTGAATGGTATGCATGTTTGTGGCTCAAGTGTGACATGGATAGGCTTTTACATGTGAAGCGAGCCTTCTTTTGGTAAAACTGCTTAAATCTGAAAATTTTGCTTTGTCACATGCTTGTATTTTCATATATTACTTGTGGCAATGCTTTGACTATGCTATGATTCATATGTGTGATCTTTGTCTCATTTTTAGCCTTTGACACTAGATTTTTCCTATTTGAGAAGCTCATGTAGATGTTTCTATGCTTTGTTTTGCACTTCTGCATTTTCACCTTGATTCATACATTGTCAACAAGGGGGAGAAGAGGTGAGCTTAATGAAAATTCAGAAGAGGTGAGCTAAAATTTGGAAGTTTGCATCCACATGTTCAAGGGGAGCTTGCATTTGTTCAGGGGGAGCTTTCTTGCTATTTTCAGTGTGGAGTTTGTGCTTTGCTTGGCTTGTGACCTTTCTTTGCCTTTCTTTGGTTTTGGTCATGAGTTGAGCTTCTTTGTTTTTCTTTCTTCTTCCTTTCTTTCTTTCTCTGAATTTCATTTCGCATTGTGTGTTGTCAATGCGGTCATCAAGGGGGAGATTGAGGACCGGGGAGCGTCCCGGTGGTCGATGGATGACCGCTCCTCGGTGATGAGTGATTGACAACGGGTGTTGGACCGACTCTTGGCTTAGTGTGCGGTGTGTAGGCTGCGGCCTAGTTCGTGTTGTTGCGGGTGAAGAACGGGCGCGAAAGGTCTTCAGCCTTGAGGGGCCTCCGGGAGATGGAGAGACAAGTAGGCTCGGTTCGAGGGACCGGTGGACGGCGGGACCGGGTGCGGGCCACATGGTGGCGACACGAGCAAGACGAAGTCATGGACAATCGAGCCGGTGCACGGTGGCGGTCGAGTCAAGTGGTTTGGCGGGAGGACGGACCGAGCACGCGGGGTTTGGTGGTTTGCCCACAAAACCATCGGAGGACGGTTTCTTGGTTTGGGCCTCAAAACCAAGTCCGAGGGCCCAACACGACGGAGACGGGATCCGGGCGTGTTGGGAAGCTTCGAGGTGGAGGACACGCGGCGGGATCGCATGGCTTGCATCGGGAGGACGCGGGGTGCGGCAAAGACGTGGCCGTTCGATGGCAAGACCCACAAACATTACCTAAATGCCCCTGCGTGGGTTGTATCGCCAGTAGTTAAGTTAGGGGTAGTCGAGTCATTTACCACTCCGGCGGGACCCGATATATAAGCCATGAGGGTGTGTGAGTGGCTCTCTCTCTCCGCGACTTAGGGTTTCATTTCCCCCCTCCCATTTCTCATTTTCGTAGCTATTTTTCCTCTATTTTCTCTAGGCTAGCATGAGAGCTTCATGAGAGATTTGTTGAGAGGGATGGATGCTAGGGCGGCATGCTAGACCTTGTGAATCTTTCCTGGTTTGTATAGAAGATTCGGAGTTGTGTTTTTCGTGGTCTTTTTGTCCTTGTTTTCATGCCTTTGTTCTCGGTGCGATTCCGTGGATTTGAGTGGATTTCTCCCCGGATTTCTTTGAGGGAAACATGGATGGATGTCTCGTGCATCTTTGTGATTGATCTTGTGCCCTCAAACGCCGGGAAACCACTTCGATTCGAGAGTTTTCGTTCGGTGCTCTAGCTTTTGGTGGTGCTCAAAGGATTCGCGATTCCCGGTGATTTAGGGAGTTAGGAGGCAAGATTTTTGGGCTATAGCATCCTTGTGTGACGCTTTTCAAGTCCCCAACCCCTTGTCTCCACAGCTTCAACCGTTTCTGAAATCCGATGATGATTTTGGGGAGTTGACCTTCGAGGTCGGGCGTTTTTCTGCTCTGTCCGTGCCTCGCGGACGGTCCGCGCCCTCCTGGCGGACGGTCCGCGCCGCACGTGTTCATCCCGTGTTCTTCGAGTTCTTGCTCGCCTTTCGTTTCGATCTGTCGTGGTTTTGAGTTTTGGTTGGACAAAGTTTCGGACGGTCCGCGTGTGTTGGCCGGACGGTCGCGCGGTGCCACGGCGGACGGTCCGCGTGCTCCCCGCGGACGGTTCGTGGTTCGCGGTGTGCCACTGGAGGTTCTGTTTGTTTTAACGGACGGTCCGCGGCTCGGGCGGACGTCCGTGGCAAGGGTGCGGACGGTCCGCGGCACCCCGCCGGACGGTCCGCGCGGCCCATCGCGGACGGTCCGCCCTGTCTGGCCGGACGGTCCGCCAGAGGCTGTGTGCTTTGCTTCTTGGTTCGATTCCTCCCTTCCTTCTTTCGTGCTTCCGCGTGTGTTTCAAGGAATCGTTCCTAAGGCTAGAGGTTGATCCATAACCTCGTTGTCTTGGCGATTGGTGTGTGATTCAATCCATCGCTTGTGTGTGACCGGGATTTGACTAGGGTATAGGCCGGGTTCTTTGGGAGGAATTTTTACCGGCTCCTATTCACTCCCCTCCTCTCTAGTCGCCATCTGATCCTTCAAAACTGAAAAATAAGCGATACTAGATTGGATCTTGATTGCTTGTTCCCCGGCAACGGCGTCAGAAAAAGGGGCTTGTTGACAGTTAATAGTTGTATCAAAGTTCGTTTAGACTTCCAAGCGGACAAGTTTCCCGTCATAGTCAAGGGACCCTTCTTCCCTCAAGTGGTGAACCCAAGGTATCGAATCTGTGGAACAATGTGCAACGCAAGGATTCAATCTAGTAAAGCAAGGAAAGCTATCTAATGAAGAACCAAGTTGCATCTAATCTAAGATATCATCAAGTAAACACATCTAATCTAATCTACTAAAGAGGTAGCAAGAGAAAGCAAGAGATAACCAATCTAGAGAGTCTAGATCATGCTTATGTTGTAGCTCCAAACAAGATAGATGAAGATAGAAAAGCGAATCTCATTAAAAGCATCTTTAAACCGTGGTCTCCGATCCGATTCCAAAAACGCCCGCCTTTCGGAACCCCCATTCTATCACAACGTATTCCTATTCATGCGGGTAGTCTAGGGTGAGTTCGACAAGAACAAGTTGAAATCACTTGGTCAGTCCGGTATGCACCTCTAGCCACCGCGGCTACAAGAGCACCCTAAGCAATCTATCTTAAGTATAGATTGAGGAAGAAGCAAAACCAAGAAGAAAACAAAATCATAGAGAAGGCACTTGATCGCTAGAAATCGGATTCACTATAAAAACTTCACCATGAATGATTACATGAACAAGATCACCACCGGGATCCTACCTCGATCTTGATCCTTGCTCCGGAGCTCCGACGTGGTCTTCCATGCAAGGTTCCCACGTTGGCTAGGGAGACCCTAGACAACTAGCACGACCCTCATCTCCGAGATGGTGTCTCTCAAGCTTCTCTGCTCCTCGGCGGCGGATGACGAATTGATTGATGCGTGGCTCTCGATCAGGGGGCTATAAATAGCCCGAGAGGCATCTAGGTCAAAGGGGGGCCGACTGGGCCTCGGAATGGGCTGGGCCGGCCGGCCTGGGCCGACCATCCTGGGCCCACTTCGGCCTCGTTTGTGGCCTCCTTCGCCCGGTGTTGCTTCCCGAATCTTCGCCCGGTGTTGCCCCCTTCTGCATGTGAGCCCTTGTCGTCAGTTTCTCTCCGAATTGGACGAAGCTCCTTATCTCGCAAGATTCAGCACTTTTCTGGCTAGGTCCTCGGAGTTTTCCATCTTCTCGGGTTGGGTCCTTGGGCTTCTTGGAGTTGTGTTCACTTCATTGCTTGACTTGTACCGGGCTTCAAGGTCTCGTCATGAGGTGCTTAATGAACTTATCCCGGAAGTCTTGCTTTCAACGCTAAAACCTTGCATATAAACTAAACTCCAAAACCGACATGCACAAGTGAACTTGTTATACCACGGGGGTTAGTACCAATGGATAAGATACAAAAGTCATGCCAACACCGAAGGTAAACTCATGGCTAGGTTGACGGAATTTCACCGTCAACACATGCACTACGACTGCAGACTCCAAATCACGGGTGGGATAATTCTGCTTGTGGGGTTTGAGCTGGCGGGAAGCATACGGCACTACTTTCTCGTCTTGCATAAGAACACATCCCAACCCTTGTCTGGAGGCGTCACAATACACGACAAAATCTTGTTGGATGTATGGCAAGGTCAGCACTCGGGCTGTGGTCAACTTCTTTTCAACTCCTGAAAACTTTTCTCCACGACTCCGTCCAGTTGAACTTCTTCTCCTTCTTGAGAAACTCCGTCATGGGTCGGGCAATTTTGGAAAATCCTTCAATAAACCTCCGGTAGTATCCTGCTAAACCAAGAAAGCTTCTGATCTCGCTCACATTGGTCGGTTGTCGCCAGTTGGAGACTGTTTTGACTTTGCCGGGGTCTACTGCTACTCCTTCCATAGTCAGAATATGTCCAAGAAAAGATATTTTCTCCAGCCAGAACTCACACTTGCTGAACTTAGCGTACAACTTGTGTGCCCTTAGTTTCCCCAGTACCACTCGAAGATGCTACTCATGTTCCTCCACACTCTTGGAGTAAACAAGTATGTCATCGATGAATACTATGACAAACTTGTCTAGCTCTTCCATAAACACCTTATTCATGAGGTTCATAAAATACGCTGGTGTGTTGGTGAGTCCAAAGGACATCACTGTGAACTCATACTGCCCGTAACGGGTGACAAAGGCGGTCTTGGGGATGTCGCTTTCCCTAATCTTAAGTTGGTGGTATCCTGACCTTAGATCCACCTTCAAAAAATACTTGGCTCCTTTCAGCTGGTCAAATAAATCATCTATCCTGGGGAGGGGATACTTGTTTTTGATAGTAACTTCGTTCAGCGAGCGATAGTCCACACACATCCTCATGCTCTTATCCTTCTTTTCTACGAAGAGCACTGGGGCTCCCCATGGTGATGAGCTTGGTCTGATAAATCTGCTCCGCTGGAGTTCTCCTAGTTGCTTCTTCAATTCTGCTAACTCAGGGGCTGGCATCCAGGGTTAAAAAAACCGCTGCCGGAGCGGTTTTCCAAACCGCCAAAACCGGTATGGTAAACCGGTAAAACCGACCGGTAAACCGAAAAGAACGGTTTGCTAGGTTCGGTTAGAGAGCGGTAACCGAGCTTTTTCCTTACCGATCCGGACCGGTAAGACCGGTTACCGCGGTAACCGGACCGGTTACCAACGGTAAGGTGAACCCTGCTGCCATCCTATAAGGTCTCTTGGCTATGGGAGAGGTTCTGGGAATAAGGTTGATGACGAACTCTATATCCCTATCTGGTGGCATTCAGGGGAGTTCTTCGGGGAACACATCTGGGTACTCTCGCACTACTGGGACATCCTCTATGGACTTGGCTTCTATGCTGAAAACCATTATGTCTGGCCTGTGTCCTCGGGTGTGGCAGGTCACTTCTATTTCGTATGGGTTGGTTAGGTGCACTACTTTATCGGCGCAACTTATAAGGCCATGGTGTTGGCTTAACGAATCCATCCCAAGGATCACATCTATTCCCTTGGACTTCAGTACTACCAGGTCTGCTAGGAACTCTACCCCACTTAGTATGATCCTTACCTGGGGGCATCTCAGTTGACACTTGATGTCACCTCCGGGCGTTCGAGTTAATAGGGGTGCTTTTAGTAGTACAGTAGGTATGCTATGCTTTTCCACAAAACTTGAGGATACGAATGAGTGCGACGCTCCTGAATCAAATAATATAGTTGCCAAGACTGAGCTGACCACGAACTCATCGAGCACTACGCCTTGTGCTTCTTGAGCCTCATGTGCGTTGATGTGGTTGACGCGGGCTCGTCCATAAGACTGCTGGGGCTGCCTCATTTGCTGGTTGTTGCTGTTGTTGCCAAAGTTGTTGTTGCTGCGTACCGGCATGCGGTTGGCTCCAGATACGTGTGGCCTTGGCCCATTCACTGAGTTGGAGTAGGCGGAAGCTGTTGGCTTCTTGGCGTATGGGCAGTTGCCAATGAAGTGTCCGGTCTCGCGACAGTTGAAACACACCCTGGAGTTGTTGTTGTTATCGGCGGTGCCCTGGCTAGTATTGCTTTGTGGGGGCTTCATGGTGTTCTAGTTGTTGTATGGTTTGAACTAGGTTCTGGGGCCTTGAGAGCCCGTGGCTTGCGACTGGGTCCTGTACTGCATGGGGGCTTGGAATCTGGACACGGGGTGTCCGGAGCTTCTCTGCGTCTGGGACCACTCTTGCTGCTGGACCTTGTGCTCCATGAACTTGTGCTTGTTCTCTTTCTTCTTCTCTTCCCTCGCTCTCTCTGTGAGTATGGCCATGTTCATGAGGGTGTTGAAATCCGGATAGATCTGAGGGGTAAGCAGGGTCCTCAGCTCCAGAGTCAATCCCTTCATGAACATCTCCTGCTTCTTGGAGTCCTTGTCCACTTCTTCTGGGGCATAATGAGCCAGCTCTATGAACTGGTAAGTGTACTCCTCTACGGACTTGTTGCCCAGGCGGAGTTCACAGAACTCATCTGCCTTACGCTTCAGCGTGGCTTCTGGGATGTGGTAGCGGCGAAACTCTTCCACGAACTCATCCCAGGTGATGGCGGAGGGATCCTTGGCTGCTGCACAGTAGTTCTCCCACCAGGCTAGGGCTATTCCGGTGAGCTGGTGAGTGGCCAGGAGAACCTTGTCTCGGTCCTCACAGCTGAAGGGCTCAAGTTCCCTTAGAATGGCTCTCAGCCAGTCATCAGCATCCAATGGATTCAGAGACCCGCCAAAAGTGGGTGGCTTTGTCTTGAGAAATTCGATTAGCTTCTCATTCATGCCCAGAACTCGGGGCCTTGGGCGGTTGACGGCATTGAATATGGCATCCATCAGCACCGTCTCATTGGCCAAAACTTGTGCCAGTTCTATGGGAGGGGGTTGGGGTGGCAGGACAACGTTCTCTCCTCCATCTTCGCCTTTGTTCACTTCCTAGTCGTTAAGGCGCTCCCTTCGATCGGCTTGCGATCCTTCAGCGTCCATTCGATCGGAGCCTTGGTGGGTCCTAGCAAAGCGCCTGGAAACCATCTGTAACAGAGCGAGTTTTCTAAGAGAACTAGCTTTTATGTGATGTTTAAGTGGGTTATGACAGATTTTCTTTTTGAAAAGGCAGGGTCTACTCCAGCCGGTAAGCACACAACAAGCATATAGCAAACAAGCAAGCACAGAAGTTTTATTGCAACAAGCGAGGAGGATACATCCCGGACTACTCGACTGGTACAACGCGGATACGCTACACGACTCGGTACTATGACAAAAGCTAAGGGTGCGACTCTAAGCTCGGACCAGAACGACTTCATTCCCTGGGTCAAGGTAACTGGGGTATGCTACTCGCGGGGAGAGCCATCTTCTGGGGCTAAGTGCACTTCCAGCGGAATGAGCAGCTCATCGTCATTCTCGCCCTCGGGGTTTCCATTCTTTTGGGGCTGTGCTGCAGCTTCCGTGGTCGCCGTTGGTTGTTCGGTGACTACCGGTGGTGCTGGCGGGGCTTCAATAGTTCCACCCCATCCTACAAGGGGTGTCCCAAGCAGGACTTGCACTTCTCCAATGGCCGGAACGGGTGTTCCGCTGTTGGTCCATTCCTGCATGCGCTGGTCTTGGATCCGCCCGAGGCTTTCATGGGCAACAACTTCACTGCTTATGGCGGCTGCGGTCCTTGCTTCCGCTTGAGCCACTCGGACTTGGTGCATCCTCACTGTGACTTCTGCTTGCTCGACCCGACTGATTTGCTCCCTCAAGAGCTTGGCCTGGTCATCGAAGAGTTTGTCCAGGGAGACGAGTTAGGCAACTATATGGTACAGCAGGTCTTCTTGGTGGTAGCGTCATTCCAGGTTTCTCATGCAGGCCTGCTAGACTGGGGTTCTGATGGCGGGGGAAAATACCTCATCAGTGTGGGGACGAGGTGTTCCTCGTAGATCCGACACAGGTAGCGGAGGGCTTTTCTGAGGGCCAAGGGGTAGGTGTCTCGGTGTCGAAACCCTGTGGCGGTCACGCGCCACGGTTCGGATACAGGTGTGGCGGTTGCTTCTGGCGATGGAGAGGACCACCCTACAGCGAAGAGTGCCGAGTTGCTCGTACTCTCTGCTGTAGTACCTTGGGTGCTCAGTGATACCGAGGCACTCCAAGGAGTTGATAAGGAGGCGGGCAAAACCAGGCTCCTCCTGGCACACACCTTGGGTCCATCGATCTTCAGTCATCTGAGAACAAGGGTAGAGTTGAACAAGTGGTGCAAAGGGAGTAGGGTACAAAGATAGATAATTTTATTTAGCAACAAGGTTGGGGTACACTTATTATTACTAGAACACAGCTCTAGTCTAAGCACTCCAGTCTATCCTTATGGGGAATCTTCCTCCGTCTGAATGTGACGCTTCTTTGGTGGGAGGTCTTGCTCCGATATCATGTCCTCGGTCTGAGTCCCTTTGTCCCAATGAGTTTCTTCGGGCTCTTCTTCCTCCAATTTTCAGCTTCTTCTTCTCTCCTTCTACATTCCTTGACTTCGTCCCATAGGGCTTTATTGGATAATAGAGTGCGTTCCCTTTCCCTAAGGTAATCTTGCTCCAGGTTGTGTCGGGTGACTTCTGCCATTGTTGTCTTTATCCTTTCCAATTCTATCCTTTGCTCGCCTCTTTCCGCCCTGTCGATCTGATGCTTCAGTTGCTGGGCTTGTTCCTGGTAGAGGTGGTCTAGGCCATTGAGCTAGATGGATAGGTGGGATACTGCATCTTCTAGGTCTTCTTCTTCTCGTGCTAATCCCCTCACTCGGTCAATCCATGATCGTCCTCTACCCCTTGAGGGTGGGAAAAATCCCATTGGGGTTCGTCTGAGATGCTGTCTATAAACCACTCGTAGTTGTCGCAGGGCCTTCCGAGCAACTTTTGGGTAGGTGTCAGCGAAGCGAAACCCAGTGGTGGAGATGAACCAGGGTTCTATGTCGGGGTAGAGTGTGCTTCTTCCCACGAAGATCAGCACTTTACACCGAAGGGTGCCAAAGCATTCGTATTCCCGATAGACGTACTCCGGTGGGTCCCTCACTCCGACGCACTCCAAGCTGAGTAGTAGCAGGTTAGGGAGGCCAAGCTGTGCGGGGCAAACTCCTCCGTGCCATTCCAGGTTAGCCATCTGGAACCAGGCAAGGATCAAGGTAAGGATTTTGGGAAAATATGAGATTAGCAAAGGAAAGGTTAGAGAGGGGCCAGAGGAGGTCTCAGATCCTAAGGGTCGCGTCCTATGGCCAAACCTGCGGCTCTTATACCACCTGAAGCGTCCCCTCATCAGAGGTGACTAAATGTGACACAAATACCAGTCCCAGGAGGCTGGCAACAGATTTATTACAACAGGTGGTTCAGTCCCTTACATCACGGCGGCATAGTGGGCACGGAAGTGCCAATGCCACAAGAAACAACACAAACGCTAAAAACCAAACTACAATAGCGAAGGCTTCTAAAGCCTCATCAGAGTACCACACCATGGAAGCTCTCTGGGGAGGCCCTGAAGTCACAGGCACGGTTTAGGTGTATGGCAGCGACCTACTCAACACCTTCGGGAACGAAATCGGGATCCTCCTCTGAAAAACAGTTAGTAAAACAGGGGTGAGCACAAACGTACTCAACAAGTTCAACCCCACCCACGGAGGGGCTTATAAACAGATCATGCACATGATATATCAAGGATCAGGTTAAGGTTTATTTGCAAACTCATTTACTCATACAGGGGTTCATTTCCGAGAAGGTTTTCGCAAACAAGTTTATAACCCAAGTAACTAAGTTGTTTTGAGAAAACCACAGTGGAACTACTGGACTCCTCGTCCGCAGTAATAGCACACAACCACACATTTTTCCCGACGTACAACTCACGCCATGAGAAACATCCCAGACCCAAACACTAGTTTTGTGACCACACCGTGGCTCGTCCAATACCGTGGACATGGCTATTCGAATAGGTTTTACACTCTGCAGAGGTTGTACATCTTTACCCACAAGTAGGGTACCGCGACACGAACACCTCAGTCCCGGTGCGGATCCTATCAAAGCCATTACCCACATTAGCTAACCCTACGAGCCACCACGGAAGCAACCAAGGGGTTATCCCACATAACCAAGGCATACCTCACACAGAGCGTGCCCCTACTCCTTGGTCTCCCGCTGCTCACCCGCAC
The DNA here is from genome assembly GCA_947561735.1 of Cenchrus americanus. Lineage (NCBI taxonomy): Eukaryota > Viridiplantae > Streptophyta > Magnoliopsida > Poales > Poaceae > Cenchrus > Cenchrus americanus. The sequence goes on from OX387240.1 coordinate 98,203,913, forward strand.
ACCAGATGGCAAGTAGATTAATTAATGGGGTTTATGTTAAGCCATTGCCACATACAACGGTCGAGTGGTTGTACGATCATTGGGTCAGGTGAGACGTCACGCAACCCGGTCCTTAACGACAAGATGGACAACTCCCAATATGCCCAACCACACAGGTACGAGCTCACCCATACTCCTGACACACACGTCCATCCTGTCTACCCAGTTCTTTACTCATTTTCTGAAATACCCCATTCCCATTTTTAAAGCAATCGCACATTTTTAAAGCAATCATTTAGGCAAAATGAAGGTCAATCATAGCAATCAAGGGTGGCTATCCTACCATGTTTTTGCGGTAAAACAATATGCAATTTATAAAACGGGTATAGGGTTATATTTATAAAACTAGGACCAAAGCATGCATCAAAAGATGAGATTGAACTTGCTATCTTCGAAGTCCCCGGGGAGTTCCGGCTCGGTGTTCGGGATCTCAGGCTCCTGCTCGCAGTACTCGGTTCCAAACTCCGGCTCTTGGTACCTTTCTTCGTTCACTTCGTCGGCTAACGCGTGCACACAAGCAGGCAGACAATCAATACAAGCACACACAATTTTACCGGCTGAGTTCAAGGGAAAATAGAGGAATAGATGTTATGCGGGGGTTTCGGGTAATGGATCAGTAAAGGCAAACCCGGGACGGGTGTGGTGAATTTTGGGCATGATTTGAATTAAAATCGCGCATGAAATGATGGGTTAAAGGAGGTGTTTAGGGTTAATTAAGGGTCTGTTAGTAATTTAGTTTAAAAGAAAAAGGACCTAACTATAATATTTAGATATGGTGAGGGTTTAACTATAATAGCCTAGGGGCCTATTTATAAAGGGCAGGGTTGTTTGGTGGAATAGCTGAAAGGTTAGGGGCTAAATGAAAGAAAAGGGAGAGAGAGAATAGGAAAGGGGGTTTGGTGGAAAAGGAAAGAGGGTAGGGGGTTTTTGGCCAAAAGGCCATCTTCAGGGGAGTGAGGGAGGTAGGTTGGGGGCGGCCGGCCGACGGCTATTGCCGGTGAGCCAGGCCCCGGCGGCGGTCAGGCAGTGGGGCAAAATGACGAGGGCCTCACGGGAAGTCGATTCCCCTACCTATCTTGGGCGGTGGTGGCGCGTGGAGGTGGGTTTCCCAACGGCGGCGGCCTGGAGGTGGCGAGCTTGGGGGGGCGGCGGTGTTCCGGGGTCCAGGGAAGAGGAGCTCGGCTTGTGGCGATGCAAGGTGAGGTGAGGGACTGCCGGTCCCTATTTATAGGCGTGGGGAAGGCGGTATCTCGGCCGGACTTCGAGCTCGAGGAGCTTCGGGCAATGGCGGTGGAAAATATCCAGGCGTGGACTTCGGCCGGTGAGGCTCCGTGCGGCGCGACACTGTGGATTTGACTCGTCGTGCAGGTTGATGTGGCCGCGGAGGGGAGACCGTCGGGGGGGGGGGGGGGAGGGGGAGTAATGGTGGTCTAGTGGAGGTGACGGCTCTGCCGGTCGTCGCTTGTCAGGTGTGACACCCTAAAATTCCATCACTAAAATCACTTAGCAACTTAAATTAGTCTTAAGGATTTAAAGAATTTAAATTGCTATTTAAATTGAGCTCTAAAATATTAAACATAATTTAATAAACTTAGAGACAACAAGTGATTGTGCATCATCAGTTGGCTTGCATGGTTTTTGGTTGCTTGTGTGGTTTCTAAAAAGTTTATAAATTTTTGAGAAAAAGTTTGAAAGAGTTTTGATTTGAATTTGAAAAGAAAAGTGGTTTTAAAAAGAAGTTTGAAAAAGAAAAGAAAAAAACAAAACCTTACCTCCTTACCTTTCGGCCCAAACGGCCCAGCGGCCCATCTAACCCTCCCCGCGTCGGCCCGCCTCTCCCTCTCTCTTTTCTTTTTCTTTTGCTGTCGCTGACACCCGGGCCCCACCTGTCAGCCTCTCCCTCCCCCCTTTCCTTTTCTTCTTCCCCCTGCTCGCCGGCTGCCGCCGCAGCCGCGCGGATTCCGCCGCGCGCCCCGCCCTCGCTCCCCTTCCTTTTTCTCCCCGGCCGAGCTCGCCAATTAAGGCAATTAATCGCCCACTCCAATCCCCGGCCGTTTCCCCTTTTCCCCTTGCCCTCTTTACGCCCGGACGGTCCGCCAGCCATCAATGGCAAGCCCGCCGGCCGCCCCGTCCCTTTCCGCTTCCCCTTCCTCCCTGCGCCCCTATTTAAGCTCGTGCTCGAGCTCCTGCGCCTCCCTTTGCACCCGCAGCACACCAACGCACGCAACCGAGCCCCAATTCCCCAGCGCCGCCGCCTCGGGTCCCCGCCGCCGTCGTGCAAGCGTTGCCGTCGGTGAAGGATCACCTCCGCCGCCTCCCTTCTCTTCTCTTTGGGTTCACCAGGGGCTCATCAAGCTCATTTGGCTGCAGGTTCGCGTCCTCGGAGACCGTGGGCGCCGCGCCTCGTCCACGCCGGAGCGCCGCCCGTCCTGCCGCCGTTGCCAAGCCCCGCCGCCGTTGAATCCTCTTCGTCTTCGAGCTTGCCCGCTTCACCACTGAACTGTGAGCATTAACCCCCGCCCAATTTCCCTTCCTTTCACGCACAGCAGCGTCCCCGCGAGCTCGCCGGAGCGGCCGCTCCGCCCCCTTCGGTGCCGGCCGCCGGCGAGGCACGACCGCCGCCCTTGACCCCTCGAGCACGTGCGCAAGCGTCCCCGCATCATTTTGCACTAGCCCGTGGTCGGAGAGGTGGCCGGGAGCGCCGTCCGGGGGCCAACGCCGGCGAGCCCCCGCCGCGCGCCGCCGCTCTCCGGCGACGTCACCGCCGCCCATCGCTTGCACGCGTCCGGGCCGTTCGATCTCGCGCGGATGGCCGGGATCGCGTAACCCTTCGTTTGAAGCGGGGCGGTCCACGCGTGGACCCGTGCACGGGCGCACTCGTGCGGTCCACGGCGCACGCGCGAGTCCGTGGCCGTTGGATCTGAGATCCACGGTGCCGGGCTGGCCATTTTGATTAAGAGTCCCTGGAAGTTTTTAAATTCACAAGCCGGTCCTCCCACCTATAGGTTTTCTTACGGTTAGGTCCTGATTTTTATGTTTTAGCCCCTGGCCAGCCTAGATTCCTTTAATAGAGGTCCTTTTCATTGCTTTTAGCATTTAGACCCCTCTGTTTTATTTTATAATTATGTTTTAGCCCTGTTTTTACTAATAAAAAGCCCTGTAAACTTAGTTTTCTTGCAGATAGGTCCCTGTAACTTGTTTTAATCATATCTTTCTCATTTAACTCCGTTTTTAACGTTCTATATACCGAAATGATCGTCTCGACGAGTAGAATCTTTTAAACAGCAAATTTACCAGTTTTGTTACTGTTTGGTGCACTGTTTATTTATTGTTTGTTGTTCATGTTTGACTCGTAGATATCGTGCCTGTTTCGTCTGAGCTCCCTGTCGGAGGTGATCAGGAAGAACCTGTTTTCGAGGAAGATTTCACTCAGTTTGTAGAGGAAGGCAAGTGGCTTTCCCCCTCTGCATTATCTTTTTGAACCTATGTCACTGCATGTTAAACAATGTTTATTATTCCTGTTGCTATGCATAAACCTGATGGGCAAACACCTAGTTAAGGACTTGACTAAATACTTTACCACTTTACCTTGATCAACCCTGTTTAAACAAATGCTTGGGGTAGATAAATGCTTAGTTTGCTTTACATGAGTTGGTTATGCTTTGTTTATGTTTTACATCTCAGTTTTGCTTATATAATGTGCTTTTGCTTAAAATAAGATAACTTGATGTATAATCGGAACATGGAGAACCACCCAAGACAACAGTACAACCACAGTCCACATGGCTCTGGCTTAGCCAAATAATTAGGAGAGTGGGTTAGCTGATAGCTCTTTTCCGAGAGGGGCACAGGGGGCTTGGGGTTGCAGGGGTATAGCCTGGGTCTTTTGGGGTAGCAGCCTTGGCTAAGGTGCTGACCACTAGGGAGGGTTATGGTCCGCCCTGGGTCAGAATCGTTGCGAGTCGTTGGTTTCTCTTCTTTCCTTTGTAAAGGCTTCGTAGTGGACCCCTAGCCACTTACCTTGGAAGTGTTTAAGGGTCTAGCTAACCCGGGCAAGATGGGGAAACACGAACTGTGGGTAAAGTGTACAACCTTTGCAGAGTGAAAACTGATCGATCAGCCGTGCTCACGGTCATGAGCGGCTTGGACCCTCACATGATTAATAAACTTGAAGATTAATGCAAATCATGGGTTTGTGGTTTGGTTTGAGGTTTCTTTTAAGGATAAGCGGGTTGGTATACACTTACACCTAGTAAGTAGGTGCTTGCTAATAAAACTTGACCAACTTATAAAATGCTTACCGCTGTGAACCATAGCCTATCCTTGATAGCCTTGCATTGTTTCCCCCACTTTCTGAGCACCAACCATAAGTGTGCTCACCCTTGCTTACTGCTGTTCAGAGGAGAACGTCGGAGGCGAGGACGAGTACTGGAGTGACTACGAGGACTTCTAGGGCATGCGGATCCCCCAGTCATCATGCCTGTGGAAGTCAGAGATGGAGCTGCTCGTCGCTTAGTTATCGTTGTGTTCGGAGCTTCGAGTCCACCCCTCTGGATGTAATAATGGATATCGTACTGGTTTAACTCTTGAACGATTTATTACTGCAATGGTATTACTCTCGTTTTGTCTATCATGTGTGTGTAAGATGATCCTGGCGCACACGTGAGATGCATTCGGTTTTCCTTGTAAAATCAGGTGTGACAAAGTGGTACCAGAGCCGTGATGACTGTAGGTCGCAGCCTTAGTTAGAATGGACGAAATTAAGGATTCATGTTCTAGAGAACCTTATCATGCTTCAAATCATCTTATTTACACATTAAAAATCTAATTTCATTTTGTTTATCATTTTAAACTGTCATTTTGATTTATTCTATACTCTGAGATCAGTTTTGCTTTGACAGATGGCCAGAACTTACATGACCCCTCGCAAGAGCACTGGTGGGCGCTTTCCCTCTGGACAGCTGGCTCCCCGCCATCATCTTGAGGATGTTGAGGAGGAACCGAAGGAGTTCCAGCCAGAGGTTGAGGTGGAGGAAAACCCAGAGGAGGTCCAGTCGGAACCAGAAGAGGAGGATCCTGAAGAGATTGAGATGGAGGAGGAGGAGCCAGATGAGCCATTGGAACGCCCCACAACCGTACGATGGCACCGTCTTTGGAGGCAGACACTGATGGGGACATTGTGATTCCACCGGCGCCTGTGGCAAATGAGGAATCACCCCCTGCACATGTTGATCCAGTGCCTGATGGTGAAGGAGGTGACCCGGATGACTCTAGTGATGACAGTGGAGATGAGGAAGGTGATAACAATGCTGATGGCATCCCGGAGGAAGAAGTGGATGAAGACCCTCGCTATCACGGGGCAGAATATCACAAACATTCCACTGCTGTTGAGAATGGACAGTTTTGCATTCTTCTGTGGGAGGTTCTGCAGTACCTGGGATATACCATAAGGCCTCTCTACGTGACAAAGCACTTCAGCGAGCCAGGAATGAGAGACTACTACACACTCGCAGTCTACATCAGGAAGCCCCTGAATGATACAGAAGGCTGGAGGTATCGCTCATCTCACCACAACACGGCTCAGTTCTCCACGGATGATGCTGCGGTGAATGATGCAGCGAGGAGGGCACTCTGGTCAATCTGCAATGCAAATCGGGTACAGCTGTTCCACTCGGAGTATCGCCATGTGCCTCGTCGTGCAAGTGGCACAGAGGTGACTGTGGTGCCAGCAGGAGGCAATGATCGCATCGACGTCTTGGCACGTGTGACTGCTGCCTTGAACACAGATCTGGAGGGGGCAACTACTGAAATGAACAAGTATCACGAGGAGTTGCAGGCTGCTCAGGTGAAGATAGCACGTCTGGAAGCACAACTGGCGGGACAGCAACTTCCTCAAGAAGTTATGCCATATCAGACCACAACTTCCCCTCCGCGCAAGAGGCTCCGTTACGGCTCCGATGAAGCTACTACCCGTCTTGGCTAGGATCCTAGGATACTCGCCCTTATCATTTACCTTTTCGCTAGATTGTTCCTGCGTGAACGTATTGCTTGTAATAATGAATGCTGTTTGCAAACATGTTTGAGTTGGATCTTTGCTTGATTGTGAATTGTATGGTGGAGTGATGACCACTATGCAATCAGAATTGTTAAGTTAATTAAAGGATGGTTTGGGTTTTATCGGTTGTCATTGCTTAATCTTCTATGCAAGTTTGATTGGATCAAATCTGTTTTCGCAGTCATATGACATACCAGTAATGTTTTGTTTATAACTCAAGCTACAGAACTCCAAATGACATGAAACCAGTTGGGTTAGTTCAAAAATTTAGAGGATAAATTTCTGTCAAAAATTCAATAGTATACAATACATATTCTGGGAGTTATGCACAAAGTAATGAACATGTCAGAATCTGTAAATTTCTGCTGATACAGCTGCACTGTTTGAATTTTATCTCGAGTTATAGATGTCCAAATGAGGTGATTCCAGTTGGAATAGTTCCATAATTTTATACATCATAATCTGGTAAAAATTTGTGGTCATTGGATAATTACACAGAAAGTTATACATAATTCTTTGAGGACAACAGAATCTGTCCTAGCTGAAGAACATGCTGTTATTTCATTTTGAGTTATCCTCTTATGCATTGATTCAAGTACAACTATCTGAGATATGATTTTTCTAACGGTCAGATGGTAAACACCAGGTCCAGAGGAGGTCAAGACGTGCCGCCTGTGATCCGTGCACATATCGCAAATCAACAGAACCCAGCACCACCCCCACCGATCAACCAAGCAATGGATCCAAACATGCAGCAGTTTCTGGCAGCGCAGATGCAACTGATTCAGGATCTCACCATCACTGTGCAGCAAATGCAAGCTCAACAGAACCAGCCGCCACAGCCGATTCCTCCGCCACCCCCACCACCAAGGGACAGGCACAAGGAGTTCATGAGCCACCATCCTCCTACATTTTCTCACTCGTCTGATCCATTGGATGCTGACGACTGGCTGAAAACCATCACCAAGAAGCTGGAGATCGTGCAATGCACTGACAGGGAGATGGTCCTGTATGCTGCCGGAAGGCTTGTGGGGCAGGCCGCAAACTGGTGGGACGCTTACTCAACTGCTCATCCCAACAGGCAGAACATTACTTGGCAGGAGTTCCGTGACAACTTCCGTACTTACCACATCCCTTCAGGGGTTACTAAGCTTAAGCAGAGGGAGTTCTTGTCACTGAGGCAGGGCAATATGTCGGTTGACCGAGTATCCGGACAAGTTCACTCACTTGTCACGCTATGCACCCGATGAAGTCAACACCGACCCGGAGAGGCGGGGAAAGGTTTCGGATGGCTTGATTGGGCCTTTAAACTATCAAGCGCAGAGTCACATCTTCCGGACTTTCAAACGCCGGTGAACAAAGCTATTGGGCCGGAAAGCAAGAGAAAGGAGATGGGTGAACAGAAACGCAAGTTTCAGTCACATGGACAGTCTACCAGCAACACCCGTCCTCGTTACGGTTCTCGGCGAGCTCGACACCATATCGTCCCGGTGGTCAAGGTGGGAGGTACCCACGAACATGCGGTACAGCGGCGCTCGTTTCAGCCACAACGCTTCAATCCTCAGACACCCAGAGCTCCTACCCCTCAGCTGAGTCGTCCTAACAATAACTCTGGGGCACCTGTCAGAAACACCAACCCTGTTCAGCCTGGTGGATGCTTCAAGTGTGGAGAGCTGGGGCATTATGCTAACAATTGTCCCAAGAGGGTGATGCAAACTCCGCAGAGAGAGAGAGTGGAAACAGGACTGGGCAGCCATCTTCGCAGGCTCGTACTCCACAGACACCCAGCAAGAGAGGCCAGCAGAGTCATGTGCGTGGCTGAGTTAATCATGTATCAGTGGAGCAAGCTCAGAATGACGCCGGCGTGGTATTGGGTACGTTTTTCGTCAACTCGTACACCGCTACCGTATTATTTGATTCAGGAGCATCACATTCATTCATAACTGATCATTTGTGGCAAAATATAACTTATCTATGAGCTCAATGAAGAACCCACTGATAGTTAGCACTCCTGGTGGAGAAATGAAAACTGGTCATATATGCCCACAAGTAAAGATTACTATCATGGGGGTAGACTTTCTTGTTAATCTGGTAGTTCTAAAATCATGGGGAATAGATGTCATTCTTGGGATGGATTGGTTACAAAAGCATGATGGAGTTATTCAGTGTCGGAAGAGGTCAGTGCAGTCAACCAGTCCTCAAGGGGAGAGAGTAGAATATGTGAGTACACCCTCATCCAGCAAAGGAGTTGTGAACTCTGTAGAAGGCAAGGCCTTGGAAGATATAAGGGTAGTGAATGAATTCCCTGATGTGTTTCCAGAGGATTTGCAAGGTATGCCACCTGACCGTGACATTGAATTTAGTATTGAACTTATACCTGGTACTGCTCCCATATCTAAAAGACCATATAGAATGGATGTTAAAGATTTAGCTGAATTAAAGAAACAAATCGAAGAACTACTTAGTAAAGGGTTTATCCGTCCTAGTTCATCACCATGGGGAGCCCCCACACTCTTCGTTGATAAAAAGGATGGATCTAGGAGGTTGTGTATAGACTATCGATCCCTTAATGAGCTTACTATCAAGAACAAATACCCTTTACCTCGGATCGAGGATTTATTTGATCAGATGAGAGGAGCTAAGGCATTCTCTAAGATAGATCTTAGATCAGGTTATCACCAGTTAAAAATCCGAGTGGAGGATATACCAAAGACAGCATTCACATCTAGATACGGGTTGTATGAGTTCACCGTGATGTCCTTTGGCCTGACCAATGCACCAGCATACTTTATGTATTTGATGAACAAGGTCTTCATGGAGTATCTGGATAAGTTTGTTGTGGTATTCATTGATGACATATTAGTATTCTCTTGGAGTGAGGAAGAACATGAAGAACATCTGAGGCTTGTGTTGCAGAAGCTTCGGGGACATCAGCTGTATGCCAAGTTCAGCAAGTGTGCTTTCTGGTTGAAGGAGGTCTCTTTTCTCGGACACATCATCACAGATGGAGGAATTGTAGTGGATCCAAGCAAGGTTCGGGATGTATTGAACTGGAGTCCGCCTAAGAATGTACCGGAGATCGGAAGCTTCCTTGGACTTGCAGGATACTATCGGAGGTTCATTGAAGGATTTTCTAAGATAGTGAAGCCACTTACCACTCTGCTCGAGAAAGGAAAGGAATTTAAGTGGGATGAGAAGTGTCAGGCTAGTTTTGAAGAGTTGAAGAAGAGGTTGACCACAGCACCTGTGTTGATCATGCCAGACATACACAAAGGGTTCGATGTATACTGTGATGCCTCTCGGCAAGGATTGGGATGTGTGTTGATGCAAGAAGGAAAGGTAGTAGCTTATGCTTCAAGACAGTTGAGGAAACATGAGCAGAACTACCCTACTCATGATCTTGAGTTAGCCGCGGTTGTTCACGCATTGAAGATTTGGAGACACTATATGATTGGAAACAAGTGTAAGATCTTCACTGACCATAAGAGTCTGAAGTATATCTTTACTCAGAAGGATTTGAATTTGAGGCAAAGAAGGTGGTTGGAGTTAATCAAAGATTATGATTTGGATATTCAATACCATTCAGGAAAGGCGAATGTTGTGGCAGATGCTTTGAGTCGGAAGGGACAGACTAGCATGCTAATAGGACACCTGCTACCTCAGGAGCTATGTTGGGAGATGGCACAGCTCAACTTGGGGATAGTTGCTTCGAGTGAGACCTTAACATTAGAAATTGAGTCGACACTTGAGCAGGATATCAGGAAGGGACAGTTGACTGATGACAAGATTGCAGAGTACAGGAAGCTGATTAAGTTAGGCAAAGTTCCGGAATTCAGAGAAGATGAGCAAGGAACAGTGTGGTTTAAGAACAGAATCTGTGTACCTGAGATCAAGGAGTTGAGAGAAGCTATCTTGAAGGAAGCACACTATTCAGCTTACTCTATACACCCTGGGAGTACTAAGATGTATCAGGACTTGAAACAGAGATACTGGTGGTATGGAATGAAGAAAGATGTAGCAGCTCATGTAGCTTTGTGTGATGTGTGTCAAAGGGTGAAGGCTGAGTATCAAAGGCCAGCAGGATTGCTTCAGCCTCTGAAGGTACCTGAGTGGAAATGGGAAGAAATCGATATGGATTTCATAGTGGGTTTACCTCGTACTCGTGATGGGTATGACTCTATTTGGGTTATTGTGGATAGATTAACCAAGGTAGCACACTTTATCCCAGTGAAGACGACTTATACAGGAGTGAAGCTAGCTGAGTTGTATAATTCAAGGATAGTGTGTTTGCACAGGGTACCGAAGAAGATAGTGTCAGATCGAGACACACATTTTACTTCACGGTTTTGGCAAAAGCTGCATGAATCGATGGATACAAAGTTAAACTTCAGTTCAGCATACCATCCTCAGACAGATGGGCAGACAGAGAGAACAAATCAGATTCTTGAGGATATGTTGAGAGCTTGTGCGTTGAAGAACAGTGGCAGTTGGGATAAGAGTTTGCCTTATGCAAAGTTTGCTTATAACAACGACTATCGATCCCGGTATTAAAATGGCACCTTTTGAGGCTCTGTATGGAAGGAAGTGTAGAACACCGTTGTTTTGGAACCAGACTGGTGAGAGACAACTCTTTGGACCAGACAGCATACGAGAAGCGGAAAAGCAAGTTGAAATCATAAGGGAGAATCTTAAAGCAAAGACACGATCACGTCGAAGAGTTATGCTGATCCTCGGAGAAGAGAGGTGATTTTGGAAGTCGGTGATTATGCATACCTCAGAGTGTCACCTATTCGGGGATTACGAAGGTTTAATGTTAGAGGGAAGTTATCACCTCGATTTATCGGACCTTTCAAGATTTTGGAACGGAAAGGAGAAGTAGCATACCAGTTGGAGTTGCCAGCACAGTTGTCGGGAGTCCATGATGTGTTCCATGTATCACAGCTGAAGAAATGTACAAGTGAGGTTAAGATAGAACCGGTACAGTTGGAGGATATTCAAATGGAGAATGATCTGACATACAAAGAATACCCTATTAAGATCTTGGATATATCAGAAAGAGTTACCAGGAGTAAGATCATAAGAATGTGTAAAGTACAGTGGAGTCATCATACTGAGGAAGAGGCAACTTGGGAAAGAGAGGATGAACTTAAGGAAGATTTTCCTCAGCTGATCTCCAAGTCTTCTGAATCTCGGGACGAGATTCTCTTTAAGGGGGTAGGATTTGTGACACCCTAAAATTCCATCACTAAAATCACTTAGCAACTTAAATTAGTCTTAAGGATTTACAGAATTTAAATTGCTATTTAAATTGAGCTCTAAAATATTAAACATAATTTAATAAACTTAGAGACAACAAGTGATTGTGCATCATCAGTTGGCTTGCATGGTTTTTGGTTGCTTGTGTGGTTTCTAAAAAGTTTATAAATTTTTGAGAAAAAGTTTGAAAAAGAAAAGAAAAAAAACAAAACCTTACCTCCTTACCTTTCGGCCCAAACGGCCCAGCGGCCCATCTAACCCTCCCCGCGCCGGCCCGCCTCTCCTTCTCTCTTTTCTTTTTCTTTTTTGTCGGCGCCGACACCCGGGCCCCACCTGTCAGCCTCTCCCTCCCCCCCCCTTTCCTTTTCTTCTTCCCCCTGCTCGCCGGCCGCGGCCGCAGCCGCGCGGATTCCGCCGCGCCCCCACCTGCTCCCCTTCCTTTTTCTCCCCAGCGAGCTCGCCAATTAAGGCAATTAATCGCCCACTCCAATCCTCGGTCGTTTCCCCTTTTCCCCTTACCCTCTTTCGCCCGGACGGTCCGCCAGCCATCAATGGCAAGCCCGCCGGCCGCCCAGTCCCTTTCCGCTTCCCCTTCCTCCCTGCGCCCCTATTTAAGCTCGTGCTCGAGCTCCTGCGCCTCCCTTTGCACCCGCAGCACACCAACACACGCAACCGAGCCCCAATTCCCCAGCGCCGCCGCCTCGGGTCCCCGCCGCCGCCGTGCAAGCGTCGCCGTCGGTGAAGGATCACCTCCGCCGCCTCCCTTCTCTTCTCTTTGGGTTCACCAGGGGCTCATCAAGCTCATTTGGCTGCAGGTTCATGTCCTCGGAGCCCATGGGCGCCGCGCCTCGTCTTTGAGGGCCACCCAAATATGATGTGCATCATCACAAATGTCTTCATTCTTGAAGATGAATTCTTGAATGACCTTGCTCACATTATTATACATGAGGTTAGTAATAGAGTAGTTATGGAGCACATTTTCCTTTTCCTCCTTTGATAGGTTGGACGTGTCCTCACTATCAAAATCCTCGGGAAGAATGCTAGCAACCACAACTCGCTCAAAAAGAGGACCCCAAGTATTTAACACATGAAGAACATGAGCAGACCAAGAATCGTAGTTTGAGCCATCAAACCGAAGAGGCTCAAACGATACCTCACAAGAAGTCGACATCCTTTTAACTCCAAGCGGTTAAGCTCGAATCGGAGCACCAGGCTCTGATACCAATTGAAAGGATCTTGATGTCGCCTAGAGGGGGGGGGGGTGAATAGGCGAGTCCTGAAAATCACCGCTTAAAACAAATTTATCAGTGATACCCGGATACTCCGGACTTTTCTCCGGAGTCTCTGGAAAGTCCGGAATCTCTAGGAAAAATCTCCGATCTGCGGACCGGCGCCTTCGCAGTGGAATGAACACACTGCCCAAAACCGGTGCCACCGGTTTTGCAAATCCGGTGCCACCGGGTTTGCCTGGCAGTGACTCCCCTCTTCTTCTCCTACTTGTTTGCTTGTTTGGATTAAACTCAAACTTAGTGAATAGCTTAAGGATCAGATCTTTGATGAATATAGAGTGCCTGCACTTCACGAACTCTAACAACCAAGTAGCTTCACCGATATAACAAAGGCAAGCAAGAATAGATACAACAAGGTAAATGCGAGGTAACCAACAGGAGACACAAGGATTTGTTTTACCGAAGTTCGGATTCACCACCGTGTGAATCCTAGTCTCCGTTGGGTGCTTCTCCTACCGAAGCCGGGTTGCATTCAACCCTTTTCCCGATCCACTAGATAGCTTCTTCCCTTTTGGAGGCGAAGCACGACCTCCACAAACTGTCCCACAGCTCACCACACCTTGGGAGCTTATGGGCGACGCCTAGCCGTCTAGGAGGCAATCCTCCAAGAGTAACAAACGCTTCACACAAGCTTGACAACGTCCAACAGTGCTCAAGGGATACAAGTGCTCTTCTGTTGCTCACAAAGGTTTCTCTCTACCACCCAACTCACTAGATCTAGCAAAGATCAAACAACCTCACAAAGAGGGGTTGGGGAGAGCTAGAATGGCTTTGGCTTAGAAAGGAAAAGCAAGGAAGCACTCTAGCAACCTCAGGAACAACAGCTTGCAACAGTAGAGGTTGAAGGGTATAAATACCCGACTCTCCATAAACTAGCCGTTGGAGTTAAAACCCGGAGTCTCCGGGAAAAACCCCGGATACTCCGGACTTCCCAAAACTAGCCGTTGCAAACTCCAGTGAAAACCGGTGCCACCGGTTTCCCAAAACCGGTGCCACCGAGTTTTCAAAACTAGCCGTTGGGCCGACTGACACAAAACCGGTGCCACCGGTTTCCCAAAACCGGTGCCACCGGGTTTGACACAGGGTCAAACCCAAAGATGTGTACGTGAGGTTTTTGTGTCTCTCTCAACTCACATGGGTTACTTGAGCACTGAGACATTATCAAAACTCCTTGTGATGCATCCCTCTTGATAGTACGGCGTACCTATACTCAAGATCAAATATAAATGCAATAAAAGAACTCTTGAGCTTCTTCTTCAAGAAAAGCCATTCTTGATCAATATATCCTCGTGAGAGATCCATCCATCAATGTCTCATTGGTTTGAGCACTTCTACCTTGAGCTAGTGACTTTAATCTTTGTATAAGAATGAAACCCAATTCTTGATTAAGTCACCCTTCACATGACTCAATGAATATTTAATGCTTCTTCATTGCTTCACTCGGTTAGGCTCGACTTGATACCTCGAAACTTTCCAAGCTATAGCCACTTCACCCTAGCCAAGCACATGGTCCAAGTCACTACTCGGCCAACCTTAGCTTAGTACCTCGTTGCTAATCCCTTGCTTGATTTCTTCATCCATTCGTTGCCAATTTGAGTTAAGCTTTGATTCAATATCAAGAGTGAAATTCTATTGAGATCGTGCCTTCTTTTAATTTAAATATCCCTTTTTATTATAACAAGCTTTGTCCTTCAATAAGAGACCATCCAATGTTCCAAAATCAATATGCCTCTTTCTTATTCTTCATTAGCTTGCCATATACCATCTATATGCTTCATGGGATCATACATATCAAATATTATGACATTCACCATTGAGTCAAGCCATTTCACAATATGAGGCCAAAACAATGCCTCAACTTATCTTGTATACACATAGCTTGTTTTCGTTATGTAGATAACCAATGTCATATATTATGCCTTGTCATTTATATGTTACAACCTTCTCGCATGCTTAACAAGGACATTAGATCTTTAATCTAGTTGTCAATCAATACACTAAAACCCACTAAGGGCCTAGATATCTTTCAATCTCCCCCTTTTTGGTGATTGATGACAACCTCGATTAAAGTTTACAAAAGATATTCAATAAAGCTTAAAAGAATAGATTTAGGTTGAGCTCCCCCTTAATATGTGCTATGAGTGGAATTCATAAGAATTGGCATTAATGCCATTTTGCACATTTTCAAGAAAACATGGAGCTCCCCCTAAATCTCAGCAATAGTGGGGTGCAAAACAAGTGTGTGAACATTTAAACCGTGATGCATGCAATAAACAAGCACTCCAACACACAGAGCAAGAAAAGGCAGTGTTGTCTGGCCAAACCCGGTGCCACCGAGTTGCCAAATTCGGTGCCACCGGTTTTGTCCAGGCAGCCCTGTCAAAAGCAATACATCACCCATATAAAATCACACTAACATGCAATTTAGTCTTAATAAGCATGAGAAGGTTCAACACACATTTTAACACACATAACAAAGGTTCTCAAGTCCAATTGAAGCTAAAGAGAATTTATCACATGGGCCTGTTGCATCCAACAGCCAAAAACCGGTGCCATCTGGCTTCGGAAACTCGGTGCCACCGAGTTTGCCTGCCAGAAGGGATACTGAGACACACCAAAACCGGTGCCACCAAGATCAGGAAACCGGTCCCACCGGATTTGTGCAGACAGAGCAGAAAAGCAAGCTTTTAATCAACAAACTCTCTCCCCCTTTGTCATTAATCACCAATAAAGGTCTTGGGGGGTCTTGGATAGCTGCTCATGGTTCTTCCTCTTCATCATCTTGAGACGGTTGCACAAACTGACTCGGAGGCATAAAGGGTGGTGGTGGCGGGAATGGAGGATGGTGAGGCGGCATTCCCTCATATGGATTGACTGAGCCAAATAGTGAACCATAGTAATATCCACCTGCAGCACCTGAACTTCCTTGTGCATTAGGATCCACGGGAGGCATGCTAGAGGATGTGCCTTGGCCTTGTGTGCGTATGAAGGGAGCCTCTGAATAAGACGATCGAGCACTATACACTCCTCCAAAGGTGGGGTTATAGTATGAGTTTCCATAGGCTCTATCCCAATAATCCTTGTTGGTTGCCGGATCAACTTGTTGTGATCTTTCCCAAATGCTTTCAAAGGTCTCCGGCTCACTCTCTTCCTCATCGGATGGTGCATGTGGTATTGGAGGCCTGTTTGTGGGAGAGGGGTTTTCATACATGTGCCTTAACATCCTAGAGTCCCTCTTTCTAAGCTGTCTCTCCTTGTGAACCGCATCATTTGCTTTCATGCAAGACCCACACCAAAAGTTGAACAGTTTTCTAAGTGGGGAAGGTGGCTTTTGCACTTGTTGCTGCCCACGTCCACGCCCTCGACCATGTGAAGGCCTTGCTGCCCTAGATGGTGCGCGGTGCGCCTCGAAGGTGGGGCGTTCGGGGGCTTCTTGGCCTCCAATATTCCCTTGTGCCCTTTCCAAATCTGCTAGTGAAGGTCCCACAACATCATTCTTCAAGTGGAATGGCTTATGCTCATGATCATAGAAAAATGTGTAGTTTGTGATGGTCTCAATAACATGCATGAGATAAGGAGCATATCCACAACTCTTTTGTGGCGAGCCGGAGATGGAATGAATTTCCTCCCAAATGTAGTCCACAAAACTAAACTCCGGCTCACTAGGACACATGTGCCTTAGCAAATCTCTTCCATAGCTTGACACATTTGATTGGTCCCCTTCCCTAGGTGCAAGTGTCTTTCTGAACATGCGGTGCAAGTATGCATAGAATGGTAGCATGCCATTGACTCGTCCAAAGTTCCATTCTTGTCCCGGGATGTACATGAACTTCATGTCTACCTTGTCCATGTCATGATCTCTATGGATCTTCATCCTTCCAAGGTCTTCTTCATCAAAGCCAAGTAAATATGCAAACTCAGTGATAGTGATGCCAAACCATTTTCCCTCGGTCATCCAGTGCACAATTTTGTCATTCTTCCATGTGGTGAAGTAGCATGTGGCATAGAATTGTGCAATCACTTCACTGTTCCATGACTTGGCAAAACCCATGATATCATAGACATTTTTCTTCTTGCACTCCCGAATAATTTCAGCTATCTTAGCATCCTCAATGCGCATAGCACTTCTGGGGAGATTAATTCTGCCCGCTGCCCTTTTAGACCTTCTAGGTGGCTCTGGAACATCTTCTGTGATCTCATGAGCGCTGCTAGTTCCTTCTCTTCTTCTGAACTCAAAACTTGCATTCCTTGTCCTAGGTTGCCTTCTCCCATAAACCGCGTCAAACCTCGGATCTGTGAACAAGGGAGATACATATGGGTCTTAGGAACATTTCTCTGCCACAAGTATATGCAAATGAATTTTAGGAGCCCCTTTTTGCAGCTGAATCAGAAGGTCAACACTGAAACCGGTGCCACCGAGTTGGGGAACTCGGTGCCACCGGGTTCAGTATGAACCCTAAAATGTGCCTCTGAAAAGCAGCCAGTAAATGAGGACCATGTGTGGTTCGAGGACCGGTGGATGGTCGCTTCCTTGTGTGATGAGTGATTGACAACGTTGTGTGGACTGATTCTTGGCTAAGTATTGCAGGTGCAGGTTGCGGCTTGACTCGTGTTGGTGCAGGTGAAGAACAAGCGCGAAAGGTCGTCGCGGTGAGGCCTCCGGGTGTGGAGAAGACAAGTAGGCTTTGTTCGAGGGACCCGGTGGCCGGCGGGGGTCAAGTGCGGGCCGCATGGTGGCATGAACAAGAAGATGAAGTCGTGGACGGTTTCTTGGTTGAGCCTCAAAACCAAGGTCGAGCCGGGACTACGTGGGAGCCAAGTCATGAGTGGAGATTGGCGGAGGCTACACCGAGTTCGCGGGGTTTCCGGTGGTTCACCGAGAAAACCACCGGGTTCCTTGGTTGATCCACAAAGCCAAGACCGGAGAACCGAAGACGGAGGTGCGAGCGAAGCCACGGCACCGGCCGGTCGACCGGTGGGTCCGACCGGCCCGGCCCGGTGGGGACCGGTCCGCCGGTGAGGAGCACCGGTCGGCCGGTGTGCGACGACGCGGTCCGGAATCTTCGAAGCGGAGGACACGCGTCGGGATCGCATCGCTTGCGTCGAGGCTACGCGAGGGTGCGGTTGCGGGCATCCGTCCGATGGTGAAGACATCAAGAATTCCGAATCCGCCCTTGAGGGGCATGTATCCCTAGTTAGTAGAGAGGGGCATTTTAGACATTCGGTTGCCGCCTATATAACCCAAGAGGTGAGAGGTTGGCAGCCAACTCTTGGAACCCTAGCTCATTAGTTTTCCTATTTTCCACCTATTTTCTCTAGGTTTTCCTTAGGACTAGCAAGAGAGCTTCACGGAGAGATCTTGTAGAGAGGGATGGATGATCGGGCGGCTTGCTAGACCTTGTACGAACCTTTGTTTCATGTATAGATGATTCGGCGTGGTTCCTCAAGGTTTGGATGGGTTTTCCCCTGTTGTTCTTGGTGGTGATTTTCGGAGCCCTCTCTCGGTGATTTCTTTGGGTTGTTTTCGGGGCCTTTCTCTTGGGGATTTGATGGGGGAAATTTGTGGGAACCCTTCGTGGTTCTTTGGGCTGTGATTCCCCTCCCAAATCCGTGAGTAAAGGTGCTCGATTTTGGGGGTTTCTTGAGTTCTTGGGTTGGAGGTGCTCTCGGCGGGATTTCTTCGATTCCTCCTTTTTGGACGAGTTTTTGTGGGATTAAACTTGGCTATGAACTCCTCATGAGGTGTTCTTGATATCCCCAAAGTCTTGTTCAAGTCCGTGGAGCGATTCGGGAGATCGAGATTTGGATTTGGGGGAGTTGACCGCGGGTCTTTGTTCATCCCGAGTCGCCCGAGCCACACCGGTCTGACCGGTGCTCTTGACCGGTCTGACCGGTGCAAGCCCTTGTGGGATTTTGCTCGGGTGAACGTCTTGGTGAGTTCGTTGTTGTCCCGTGTTGCTTCGTTTCAAGTTTGGGTCCGTTTGGTGGTCGGTTGGCTTTGTTTGGTGCCTTGGGGGCTTTCGGGCGCCATCGGTCCGACGCGGTGTGTCTCACCGGTCGACCGGTGTAGAGCCACTTAGTGAAAGTTGCTCGGTTTCACCGGGCGGGGACCGGTCGACCGGTGGTGCTCACCGGTCCGACCGGTGTGGGTCCGTAGCCTCGAGGTTTGGTTTTTCCGCTGCGTTTCTCGGGTCGGAAGGTTGCGTGTTGGTTCCTAGGTCCGGTGGCACTTCGGTGGCTACGTGGGCTTGACCAACCTTGGTAGTGAGTCGGAGACGTGTGTTGGAAGCCGCGTTCGTCTTGTTGGAGTCTTCATCTCCTTCGAGAAGAATTTTTATCGGCTCCCATTCACCCTCCCCCCCTCTCGGTTCGCCGTATCGGTCCTTCAAGTGGTATCGAGCCGGTTCGGGTCTTTGTTGACTCTAACCGAGTCTAAGATCCAAGGATGGCGTACCGGGAACGGGGTTCGGGTCCTCCACACTTCGATGGCAAGAACTACCGGATGTGGAGCAAGCGGATGGGTGCTTTTCTCCGCGGAAAGGGTCGGATCCTTTGGGATGTCACGGTGGACACAGGGCTATGTCCGGCCGGTTGATTTCCTCGCTCCGGGATCGAGGGACGGCTTCGACGCCAACAATAAGGCGGTCGACTACTTGTTTCGTGCTTTGTGTCGGCCGAGTTCGATCGGGTGCACACGGAGCACTTGGCTTGTAGGATTTGGGCGGTGTTGAAGGAGGCTCATGTTGGGAACGCCCGGAGTTCGAGGCACGGTTGTATGCGACCTACGGAGAGAGTACGAGAACTTCACTCATCTCCCCGGTGAGTCCATCGATGCCTTATTTCGAGAGGTTCACGGTGGTGGTGAACAACATGAGGGCCAATGTGGACGTGCTCCCGTACGATGATCATGATAGAGCGGTCAAGCTCTTACACTCTTTGGATCGTACGATATGGGGCGGAAAGTTCGAGGCCATAGTCGAGTCGGAGAGGTATGATACTCGACGGTGAACGAGTTGTTCTCGAAGCTCAAGTCGGCCGAGGTGGATAGGGGCATGATCGCCAAGCTCGAGGGACCGACCGATTCCCATAGTCTTGCCCTCGTTGGTGGTTCTAAAGGAAAGACTAACTCTAACCCATCCACCGGGATGTTCTCGTTTTCCTCTTTGATGTCTATGCCGGATGAGGAGTTTGATGACCTTGGAGAGGACGAGCCGGCGCCGTTGACGAGGCGATTCGAGAGGCCGCACGAGAACCGCGTGAACATGAGGAGGAACACGAGGACTTGCTTCCAGTGCGGCAAGCCGGGACACTTCGTCGCCGACTGCCCGGAGAAGGCCGAGAACAAGGACGCCTACAAGCACAAGCCGAGGAAGAACGATGACAAGTACCGTTCGAGGCGCGACCACAAGAGCAAGCACAAGAACAAGTACAAGGACGAGCGACGATCGAGGAAGAAGGAGGGTCGAGGCAAGGCCCGAGCGATGGTTGGAGCGAGCGACGTCGACTCCGGTTCCGCGTACTCCACCTCGAGCTCGAGCGGGGGCGCGACGACGAGGGGAGATCGCCGCAAGAACAAGAGGTCGTCCAAGAACACGAGCGGGGCCGAGCCGCTTCGCGAGGGACGGCTTCTCGCACCATGGCATTGAGCTCCGGCGGCAAGAAGAGCACACGGAGCGACTCGGACTGCGAGTCCGACGACGAGGTGCGTGATGAGCTTCCCTTCTTGCGCCAGGAGAATGAGAGGCTTGGCTCTTTGCTTGATAATCGTGATGACATGCTTAGAGAGGCCAAGAAAATGAGGAAAGAGCTTAGGGCTTCACTCGAGGATGCTAGGACTAGAGTGGCTGAGCTAGAGACACAGGTGCTTGATAGCAAGCTTGAGATTGATTCGCTTAAGGCTAGCCCTGTTGTTTCTGATGAGAATGATTGTGCTGATTGCTCCATATTCCTTGCTGATCTAGCTTTGTTTAAGGAGAAGCATGCCTCCAAGTGTGAGGAACTAGATGTGCTTAGGGTTGAAGTGGCTGAGCTTAAGTCTAGACTCGCTTTGCTAGGTGCTTGCACTTCTTGCCCGTTTTGCATGCTAAAATTGATGAGATGCATGCCTACACTAGTTCGCTCGAGGCTAAATTGAAGGAACCCATGCCTACATCTTGCTCTACCCGTGAAATGCATGCATTGAAAAATTTGGAGCTTGCACATTATGTTGATCGTTTGCGGGATGAGAATGATGATTTGAGGAAGTTGATGGGTTGGTTGTCCGGTCACGAGCCTCAGTTGAGGATGATGATCGAGGCCTTTAAGAGGCAAGATGGTGAGGGGCTTGGAGCAAACAAGGTTGGTGAGGGAAGTGGAGAGAATATCCCTGAGCCACCAAAAACCCACCACAAGAATGATTTCCCACCAAAACCTAACCATCTAAGGAACCGACTAGATACAACCCCGGCTCCACCCGTGTTTCCTACACCCACAAATGACCTACAAAAGCCTATCAAGTTTGTGAGCACTTCGGGGAAAGTGTTCTTTGGGAAGGAGAGTGAGAAGGCTAGTGGTGAGAAACCGGTGGAGGGTTTGAGTGGAGAGAAACCGAGTGAAGCGAGCCACATCCCAAGCCAAAGCCTAAGCTTGTGAGGTTCCATTGTGGCTATTGTGGGAGAGATGGCCATAAGGAGGAGTTTTGCTTCAAGAGGAAGCGAGAGGAGAGAATGGAGAAGGAGTGGGCTAACAAGGACAAGTACCACCCTTCCGATGGTGTACTTGAGCCTCGTATGCGGATGCCCGGGGGCAAGGCGATTGTGCGGACGGTTCGGGCTTGGGGAGAGAAGAGGGCGCGGGTGGTGGTGCTTCGCCCGGACCACACCGGTCGGACCGGTGTGGGGCACGGTCGAGCCGGTGCGGGGCACCGGGACGGACGGATGTTCGGGTTTCGAGCTCGTGCGAGGTGCGAGGGTTGTTTACGGTGGTCGTGGTTACGGTGGTTGGGGTGGAAAGGGTGCGGGTGGTCGGTTGCTAGGCGTTCTCCACCTCGTGCTCAATACGGGGATTGGAGGAGTCGTGGCGGTGAGTTGGAGAGGAAGGACGTGCCACGGGCTTTCTTGCGTGGTTTTGGTCCTCCTCCGGGCGAGAGAGGGGTGGTTCCCTCGGGGTGGTTACCGTGGTGGTGTTCGTGGAGGTAGCTTTGGTAGGAGAGATGCTTTGGTTGGTGCTAACCCCACTTTCGAGCAAATGGCTCGGCACTCGGTTTTCCTCCTTTGGTTCTAACCCCTGTCTTGAGTCGTTTGTTCGCTCACGTGCCTATTTTTGATGTGCGGGGTGGGAGACTTGAAGAACATTTGGTTGATTGACTCCCGGTTGCTCGAGGCATATGACCGGAGACGAGGGGGTGGTTCTCAAGTCTCGTCCCGTGGTGACGAAGATGTACATCACCTTTGGGGACAATGGGCGTGGGCGTGTCTTTGTCGGAAGGTGAGATAAAAGTGAGTGACAAGATCACTGCGAGGCGTGTTGCTCTTGTTAAATCGCCGGGGTACAATTTGCTTTTTCGTGTCCCGGTTGTTGGATGAGGGCTTTGAGGTGTTGTTTCGGCCTGGTGGTTCTCGGATTGTGGACTCTCGAGGGGACCTTGTACGTATGGTCGTTCCCGAGGGTCAGGTGTTTCGTGCTGATTTTTCTCAGTCTTCGGGTGTGGAGCGTTGTTTCTTGGCTGGTTCTTCGAGTGAGTTGTGGAAGTGGCATAGGAAGTTGGGTCACTTGAGCTTTGACCTTTTGTCACGCTTGAGTAAACTCAACTTGGTCCGAGGATTGCCACGGTTGAGGCTTGAGAAAGAGTTGGTTTGTGCTCCGTGTAGGCATGCCAAGATGGTGGCCTCTTCTCACCCGCCTCTCACCGATGTGATGAGCGAGCGTCCATGCGAGCTGCTCCATATGGACCTTGTTGGCCCGGCTCGTGTGCGATCGCGGGTGGGAAGTGGTATGTCCTTGTTGTGGTGGACGACTATTCTCGGTATGCGTGGGTGTTCTTTCTCGGAGGATAAGGGGGGAGACGTTTGGTTTTGTTCGAGATCTAGTCTTGAGGTTGAGGAACGAGAGGCACGGAGATGCCATACGAGCTATCCGCAGTGATAATGGCTCGGAATTCAGGAACTCTCGTTTTGAAACCTTTTGTCATGACTTGGGTCTTGAGCACCAGTTTTCGAGTCCGTATACGCCTCCCCAGAATGGTGTTGTGGAAAGAAAGAACAGGACCTTGTGCGAGATGGCTCGGACGATGCTTGATGAGCATAGGACTCGAGGAGGTATTGGGGCGAGGCGGTGAACACCGCATGCTATGTGTCGAACGGAGATATACCTCGAGTGCACAAGAAGAAGACATGCTATGAGTTGATGCATGGCCGCACACCCAAGGTGAGTCACTTCCATGTCTTTGGTTGCAAGTGTTTCATTCGGAAGAAAGGCGGGGAAGTTGGATAAGTTTGAGGCTAGGTCCGTCGATGGCATTTTCTTTGGTTATGCATCTCATTCTAGAGCATATCGTGTGCTCAATCTTGAAACTAACCAAATCGTGGAGACTTGCGAGGTAACCTTCGACGAGACAGAGCCACGTAGTCAGCTTGTCTTTGAGTGTGCAGGTGATGATGAGCTTGGCGAGGAGATCTTTCAGGAGAAGGAGCATGAACATGGAGATGATGAGGATGGCGGTGCGGTGCCCCCGGCTGAACATGTACCCACTACTTCGACTACGATGATGGATGGACCCTCTGCTACACCTACGACGACAAATCAAGAACGAGGAGAAGGTGATGTTGAGGGGGAGGTAGCTTCGAGGCGAGAACCTCCCCGGCGAGTTCAAGTGGATCACCCAGCTTCGAGGATCATCGGCGACATGAATGAACGCACTACACGGTCGAGGGTTCGAAACAATTCCCATTTTGCTCATCTTGCGTTTGTTGCTTCTTTCGAGCCCAAAGACATTGGACACGCACTATCGATCACAATTGGATTAACTCGATGCATGAGGAGTTGGAGAACTTTGAGAGGAATCGGGTGTGGGAGTTGGTTGACCCTCCCCCCGGGGTGTAAGCCGATTGGTACAAAGTGGGTGTGGAAAAACAAAGAGGGAGAGAAGGGTGAGGTTGTGAGGAACAAGTCGAGACTTGTTGCTCGGGGGTTCGATCGGAAGGAGGGGATCGACTACGAGGAGACCTTTGCTCCCGTAGCCCGTTTGGAGGCGATTAGGATCCTTCTAGCCTTTTACGTGGCTAAAGGGTTCAAGTTGCACCAAATGGATGTAAAGAGTGCTTTTTTCGAATGGTGTGTTGGAGGAAGAAGTGTATGTGAGGCGACCTCGGGGGTTTGAGAGTGAGAAGTACCCCCACGGGTGTACAAGTTGAGGAAGGCATTATATGGGTTGAAGCGGGCGCCTAGAGCTTGGTATGGCGAGGTTGAGGGGGTTCTTGTTTGAGAGAGGCTTTGAGATGGGGAAGGTCGATCGGACCTTGTTTTTGCCGAGGCGGGGGCGAGAGATATCCCGATTGTGCGGGTGTACGTGGATGATATTGTCTTTGGTGGCTCGTCTAACTCTCTTGTTGCGAGGTTTGCGGATGATATGAGCGGGGAGTTCGAGATGAGCATGATGGGTGAGTTGCGAGTTCTTCCTCGGGCTACAAATCAAGCAATCAAAGGAAGGAACATTTGTGCATCGGGCTAAGTACACCAAGGACATTGTGAGGAAGTTCAAGATGGAGGACTCCAAGGCTATGACGACGCCGATGAGTACGACTACGGCTCTTGATGCGGATGAGGAAGGTGAACATGTGGACCGGAAAGGAGTACCGGAGCATGATCGGGTCACTCCTCTACTTGACGGCGACGAGGCCGGACATACGGTTCTCGGTGTGTCCGTGCGCTCGTTTTCAAGCGTCTCCGAGGACTTCGCATCGGCAAGCGGTGAAGAGAATTTTCGGGTACTTGCGTCACACTCCCGACTTCGGCCTTTGGTACTCCGCGTCCTCTTCTTTGGCGCTTCATGGTTTTTCGGACGCGGATTTTGCCGGGTGTCGGTTGGATAGGAAGTCCACTTACCGGGACTTGCCGAGTTTTGGGTTCTTCGTTGGTGTCTTGGTCTTCCCGTAAGCAGTCGAGTGTTGCTCAATCCACGACCGAGGCCGAATATGTTGCCGCTGCTAGTTGTTGCTCTCAGCTCCTTTGGATCACCTACACCATGAGTGACTTTGGTGAGGAGTATATCCATGTCCCACTTCAGTGTGATAGCACCAGTGCCATAAGTGTTGCAAAGAACCCAGTGCTCCATTCCAAAACCAAGCACATAGAAGTGAGGTATCATTTTCTGAGAGACAACGTCGAGAAAGGAAAGATAGCTTTGATCCATGTACCCACACATGACCAACTAGCCGATATTTTCACCAAACCCCTAGATCAAGCAACTTTCACTCGTTTGCGGGGGGAACTTGGTGTGTGTTTGATTTCTTGAGTTGGGTGTGTGGGGGCTTTCTTTTGCGGTGGTGTCGAGCCCGTTTTGCCTCCCCTCGAGGAGCCGGTTTGTAGCATATGTATAGCTTTTCTTTGTGCATTTCTTGCTTTTGGCATGGCATATGTAACATGATGTATAGGCATCCTTGCATCTTAGATTGCATGCATTTTGTATCATATGCATTGGTTAGGAAAAGCTTCTCTCATATACATAGTTCACCATGGAATGAGATATATGTCTTTGTGAGCTCGTTTGGTATGCTACGGTTAGTTTTGGCTTAGCTCTTGATGATCTTGATGAATAATCCATGGTTGATAGCTATACTTTTGAAAAATGTTACATGTATGCTCTCTCATGTGTAAATGCCTTTACATGCTCTTGACATGTTTTTGTGGCTTTGCTATGCTTAATTTGTGGTTGGATAGCTAGTTTATTGATCATATGGGGCCAAAGGCTCATTTGCCATCATGAATGTTTAGCCCTCTAGATTTATCTTATGGAGGAGCATAAGTTCCTTTTTGTCGCAAAGACATTTCATGTACCATTTACAAATCTGAAAATGAAATGAAAAATGCTTGGAAATGTGCTCCCATGTCATATGTCTTTGGATTTAATTTGCTTTGGGTGCTAAACCGTTGCATGATGCCTACCAATGAGAAGTCTCATACATAGAAGTAGGCACATGGCTCGGTGGCTTTGACATGACATGAGGTGCTTGTGGGTGTTTGTGATGGTCTTATGGTTAGAATAGTTGTCCTAGCATGAAGTTTGTGTGGCTTTGCCATTTTGATATGCTTTGATCATGTTTAGGTCTTTGCTCGTGAGAGGCAAGTTTTTCGCAAAATTGCCAAAATCCATCTTAGCTTCGTCCAATGGTTGTGAAACTTGGTGATCATGTAGTTGAGATCGATACGAAGCCGTAGAGTACCTAACTTGCTCATTTGGACGTGTGTAGCATTCTTTGTTGAATTTTGTATCTTTGAGAAGCTCTAGGTTGAAAGTTTTGCATTTTTGGCTTGATTCATGCATTGCCAACAAGGGGGAGAAGTTTGAGCTTGAAATGGCTTAGTGGATACATTTAGAAGGTTTTCAGGTGGTTTCGAGCCATTTCTGGGCTCTGTTTTACACCGGTCTGACCGGTGGTGAGTCTTGATCTGTACATATGTTGGGCACCGGGTGTGGTGATGACCGTCGACCGGTGTGAAATTGCTGCGGCTGCCTTTTTGTTTTCAGTTGTTTTGCATGCATTCGTCCGGGGGAGTTGCATTGGTTCGGGGGGGAGCTTGCATGTGTGCGGGGGGGAGCTCTTTGAGAGTTTTTGAGTTTTGTTTCGGTGGTTTGTGCTCTTTGCTTGAGCTTTGCTTTGTCTCGGATGTGTCGAGCCGTTGCCCTTGCCTAAGGGGTCCGAGACTTGTCTTCTTCAAGTGATCTTGCTCTTTGCCTTTGTTTGGCTTTCGATCGCTTGTTGGAGTTTTTTTGTTCGTTTCTTTTCTTTTTCTTTTCTCTTGTTACTTTCGTGTGGGTGTTGTCAATGCACTCATCAAGGGGGAGATTGAGGACCATGTGTGGTTCGAGGGCCGGTGGATGGTCGCTTCCTTGTGTGATGAGTGATTGACAACGTTGTGTGGACCGATTCTTGGCTAAGTATTGCGGGTGCGAGGTTGCGGCTTGACTCGTGTTGGTGCGGGTGAAGAACAAGCGCGAAAGGTCGTCGCCGGTGAGGCCTCCGGGGTGTGGAGAAGACAAGTAGGCTTTGTTCGAGGGACCGGTGGCCGGCGGGGGTCAAGTGCGGGCCGCATGGTGGCATGAACGGCAAGATGAAGTCGTGGACGGTTTCTTGGTTGAGCCTCAAAACCAAGGTCGAGCCGGGACTACGTGGGAGCCAAGTCATGAGTGGAGATTGGCGGAGGCTACACCGAGTTCGCGGGGTTTCCGGTGGTTCACCGGAAAACCACCGGGTTCCTTGGTTGATCCACAAAGCCAAGACCGGAGAACCGAAGACGGAGGTGCGGCGGCACCAGACGGGGTCCTCGACCGGTGGGTCACGGCCGGTCCGCCCGGTGGGGGGCCGGTCGGCCGGTGAGGAGCACCGGTCGGCCGGTGTGCGACGACGCGATCCGGAATCTTCGAAGCGGAGGACACGCGTCGGGATCGCATCGCTTGCGTCGAGGCTACGCGGGGTGCGGTTGCGGGCATCCGTCCGATGGTGAAGACATCAAGAATTCCGAATCCGCCCTTGAGGGGCATGTATCCCTAGTTAGTAGAGAGGGGCATTTTAGACATTCGGTTGCCGCCTATATAACCCAAGAGGTGAGAGGTTGGCAGCCAACTCTTGGAACCCTAGCTCATTAGTTTTCCTATTTTCCACCTATTTTCTCTAGGTTTTCCTTAGGACTAGCAAGAGAGCTTCACGGAGAGATCTTGTAGAGAGGGATGGATGATCGGGCGGCTTGCTAGACCTTGTACGAACCTTTGTTTCATGTATAGATGATTCGGCGTGGTTCCTCAAGGTTTGGATGGGTTTTCCCCTGTTGTTCTTGGTGGTGATTTTCGGAGCCCTCTCTCGGTGATTTCTTTGGGTTGTTTTCGGGGCCTTTCTCTTGGGGATTTGATGGGGGAAATTTGTGGGAACCCTTCGTGGTTCTTTGGGGTGTGATTCCCCTCCCAAATCCGTGAGTAAAGGTGCTCGATTTTGGGGGTTTCTTGAGTTCTTGGGTTGGAGGTGCTCTCGGCGGGATTTCTTCGATTCCTCCTTTTTGGACGAGTTTTTGTGGGATTAAACTTGGCTATGAACTCCTCATGAGGTGTTCTTGATATCCCCAAAGTCTTGTTCAAGTCCGTGGAGCGATTCGGGAGATCGAGATTTGGATTTGGGGGAGTTGACCGCGGGTCTTGTTCATCCCGAGCCGCCGGAGCCACACCGGTCGGCGGTGCTCTTGGCCCGGTCGACCGGTGCAAGCCCTTGTGGGATTTTGCTCGGGTGAACGTCTTGGTGAGTTCGTTGTTGTCCCGTGTTGCTTCTGTTTCAAGTTTGGGTCCGTTTGGTGGTCGGTTGGCCTGTTTGGTGCCTTGGGGGCTTTCAGGCTGCCATCGGTCTGACCGGTGTGTCTCACCGGTCTGACCGGTGTAAAGCCACTTAGTGAAAGTTGCTCAGTTTCACCAGCAGGGACCGGTCTGACCGGTGGTGCTCACCGGTCTGACCGGTGTGGGTCTGTAGACTCGAGGTTTAGTTTTTCCGCTGCGTTTCTCGGGTCGGAAGGTTGCGTGTTGGTTCCTAGGTCCAGTGGCACTTCAGTGGCTACGTGGGCTTGACCAACCTTGGTAGTGAGTCGGAGACGTGTGTTGGAAGCCGCGTTCGTCTTGCTGGAGTCTTCATCTCCTTCGAGAAGAATTTTTATCGGCTCCCATTCACTCCCCCCCCTCTCTGGTTCGCCGTATCGGTCCTTCAGTAAATCCTGAATCCATTGATTGTAACTGTTCCAGGACCATATAGAAGCCATTCTACCAAAGGAATCCAAGAAATAGTCCCTAGAAAAGTAGATCGGGCAAAACCAAGTCATGGGGTACCTCCCGACATGGTGAGAGGAGTTCTTTCGACCCTTGAATGGAGGGGAAACCGATCCCACCGGGTTGGGGAACCGAAATCTTGCTCCAATCCTTGAATCCCACGGTTGAGTCCTCAAATCTCCATGAAATCACCCTTTCTACCCTCCTCTTTACTGTGTTGGGTCGTGGGGTGAAAGGGGTGGTGAATGGGTAACTGTAGGGTGAGTCACTGGTCTTATCCTTTTACTGCCGACAGAAATCGGTGCCACCGGTTTCCAGAAACCGGTGCCACCGGGTTTCACTTGAGCCGTGGACTTTTGTCCATAAAATCACCTCTGCTCTTCCTTTTCCATTTCTCTTTATTTCTATGCCTTTAATATTCATTTTTGCACAACCCTTAGTCTCAGATATGGATTTTGAGAGATTTTGATGAAATGAGAGAAATCCAAAGTCTGCAATCCCTAGAGATAAGAATGAGTAGCTTCCTTTGAACTTGAGACAATCTTGCCATTTATGGTTAGCCAACATTCAAACGTAAGCAACAATAACCATAAACAACAAAACATGATCTAAAAGATCAAGACTCAAATATTTTGCAAAAAGCACACCACCTACACATGCTAGTGAGTTTCCTTTTGAAGTCTATCCTAAGTCACAAGGGGTATACAAAGATTACTAGCCAAGATAGGTCTTAGCATATTTAGCTCATGCCTCTACTAAAATTTCAGCCACGGTTAGAAACACACAATTTCCAACAAAAATTTGTGAGGCATCAACTAAATATCTAAAAGCTCATCACTACCACCAAGCAACAAATCAAGGTGATGCTAGCTCCTTTTGCACACCAAAACTCACACTAGCAAGAATAGGGCCTAGATGCCCAAATTAATAACTTGAGTTTAGAATTCATACCTTTGCCTTCATTCTAGATTTTCTCACTTAGAGAAACCCACATAAATTAGCTTGCACTTTTTAGTCTTTCAATAACTTCCTCTTGTCACTTTTGATGAGAAGTACCTAAAGTGTGCTAAGATGACAAGAGAACATAAATATTAAAGGCACAAGCTCTAGTCTCACATTAGATGACTCTTTGAGAGTGGAATGGAAGTAAGTCACCCAACATGAAACCTCATAGCATGGGCTAAACTCCTCAAATATATAGTGCACACATGGATATGTGGATGAATGGGACATGTGCACTACCTTGGTCAAATATGACCAAGTTAAGGAATTTAAACCATGCTATGGTGAGTAGCCAAAGATAAATGTAATCCAATCCAAAAATAAGGAGAAAGTGATACAATTACAAATATGGATTGGTGACCTCCTTGTCAAGTGGCTTGCTCACAACCAACACCCTTGTCATAAGAATCATTCAAGTGAAGAGTATGGATAAAATATTGAGAAGTTTCACACTTGAACTACACACATGAATTCTTGCAAGTGATGTTAGTACCAAGAGACAGAAAGTGTGAAGTGAGCTCCCCCTAAATAGGTGCATCAAGTATTTGAATCTTGAGTTGTGCACTTTTGGCTCAATTAAAGCACTAGGGTAGCAAGCTCCACATTTTGGTCAAAATTCATAAGAAAATAAGAATATGTGAAATGAGATCAAGAGTAGCTCACAAACTATATTTGCCTGCAAATTTGCTTTTCTCAAGAGTTGACCATCCTTTTCTTGATTCTTTCTTGCTCTTTTAGCTCACATAAGTTCTCCTGCATGCACAAGTCACTCAATGCTTCTAAATGAAGCGGTTAATAGCATCGAATGGTATTTGACACAATTTTGCCAAAGAGAACATATGTAGGTTGTCCACCTCATATGATCAATTAGCACAAGAGCAGGTTTTTGCATATGAGATAGAACAACAGCAGTGAGAGGTACTTATCATTGGAGAAGCATTTGAACAAGATTTCTTTGATTTATGTCACTTGGCCCTTTTCTATTGATGAATCACAAAGTTTGTCTTGAGATAAAGATGGATGTAGATTAATATCTTCTCAAGTGAGCCAAGCCTCCAATGCTACTCCAAATACCTGCAAAGTCCTTTTAGGCATGTTTTGGTACCCAACGTGCATTGGGTCCGACAAGGTTAGTGATGAAGGACTTAGGTACCCAAATGGCCTTTGTGCCCTTCTTTTGTGAAATGAGCACTTTAGGGGCACTAGAGTCATTTGAGTTACTCCTAAGCTTCTCATTACTATAATGAACATGATTGAGCTTAGGGTTCTTACTATTGGGACAATCTTTACCAAGATGTCCCTTTTGACGACAAGTGTAGCAAATTTTGTACTTGATGTTGCCATTTCCCTTTGCACTTGTCACTGAGCCATTCTTTTCTCTGAATTTTGCTTGAGCCTTTAGAAATCCTTTGTTGAGCTTCACTTGAGGTTTCTCAGTGGAAACCGGTGCCACCGGTTTTGCAAACCCGGTGCCACCGGGTTTCCCTGAGGGAACCTTTGCTCGGTTGGTACAAGCTTCAATCTTGTGCCCTTTCTCATGACAACCAAAGCATCTTCTTTGAGCAAGACTTCTTTGCCTCTTTGATTGGTTTGAGTTGTCTTCTTGCTTGAATGAGCACATGGATGCATAATGTCCCATGTGAGAGCACTTGTAGCACTTGATGTGATCTAGCTTTATTTTGTTCTCAATCTTGTGATCATTGATTTTGTGGCTTTGTTGAGAGATTGATTTAGTGACGATTGTCCTCTTCTCAAGCTTCTTCACCATGGGCTCACGGTTATCTTGAGAAGGTTGCACCTTTTCTTTTCTCTTCAACTTAGCCACCTCTTTCTTGAGCTTTTCGACCTCTTGCATAAGTTCATCATTTTCTTGAGCAATGAAGTCATCACAAGATTCTGCAATCACACAATCATACCAAGAAGGTTTGCCTTTTGGGCCACATGGGTTAGCACAAGATATGTCCTTTTTAACTTGAGTACGAGTGCTAGTGGTGAAATGAGGTGCGTAAGATTTAAACGAGTTTATCAAAACCTCATTTGTCACTTCTAGCAAAGTGTGTGATTCTACAAGCCTCTCATGAGAATATTCAAGTTCTATATGAGTTCCTTGTAGTTTCACAAACTTGCAAGTGATTTCCTCAAGTTGGTCCTTGAGAGCTTGATTTTCCTTTTCCAAGGATGCTGCAAAAGATAGAGAGTTAGTAGCACAAGAATATGCCTTGGTTATGTCCTCCTTGCACTTTCTAGACAAGACATCATTTGACTCCTTAAGCTTCTTCAAGTCTTCTTCAAAGGAGTCACGATATGCTTGTTGTCTTGTGAGCTCATCTTCTTGTCTTCTTACTCTCTTTATGAGCTCTAGCACATTTTTCTTGTCTTTCTTGGTCATCTTGTCGACCTGGAAGTTAAATTGCTCAATTTCACTTCCCTTCTTCCTTCTACCTTTAGTCACTTGAGACTTGGAATCATTAGTACATAGTGAGGAAGTACTAGGGGCTGTAGATACCTCAATATTATTGTGCGATGTTGCTCTGAGGTCCAATGAAGCAAGTTGGTGTTGTTCACTGCCAAACCCGGTGCCACCGAGTTCTAAACTCGGTGCCACCGAGTTTGCCTGGTCAGAGGCAGTGGTCGCGATGTTGCTGCTCTTTTGCTTCGTGGATGAGGTCTTTGAAGGTGAGATGCAAGATGTTGATGTTGAGCACTCCTCCTCTTCATCTTCATCATCGTCATCATCGGCACTAGTATACATGTCTTTGAGGGCCACCCAAATATGATGTGCATCATCACAAATGTCTTCATTGTTGAAGATGAATTCTTGAATGACCTTGCTCACATTATTATACATGAGGTTAGTAATAGAGTAGTTATGGAGCACATTTTCCTTTTCCTCCTTTGATAGGTTGGACGTGTCCTCACTATCAAAATCCTCGGGAAGAATGCTAGCAACCACAACTCGCTCAAAAAGAGGACCCCAAGTATTTAACACATGAAGAACATGAGCAGACCAAGAATCATAGTTTGAGCCATCAAACCGAAGAGGCTCAAACGATACCTCACAAGAAGTCGACATCCTTTTAACTCCAAGCGGTTAAGCTCGAATCGGAGCACCAGGCTCTGATATCAATTGAAAGGATCTTGATGTCGCCTAGAGGGGGGGTGAATAGGCGAGTCCTGAAAATCACCACTTAAAACAAATTTATCAGTGATACCCGGATACTCCGGACTTTTCTCCGGAGTCTCTGGAAAGTCTGGAATCTCTGGAAAAATCTCCAGTCTCTGGCTGGCGCCTTCGCAGTGGAATGAACACACTGCCCAAAACCGGTGCCACCGGTTTTGCAAATCCGGTGCCACCGGGTTTGCCTGGCAGTGACTCCCCTCTTCTTCTCCTACTTGTTTGCTTGTTTGGATTAAACTCAAACTTAGTGAATAGCTTAAGGATCAGATCTTTGATGAATATAGAGTGCCTGCACTTCACGAACTCTAACAACCAAGTAGCTTCACCGATATAACAAAGGCAAGCAAGAATAGATACAACAAGGTAAATGCGAGGTAACCAACAGGAGACACAAGGATTTGTTTTACCGAAGTTCGGATTCACCACCGTGTGAATCCTAGTCTCCGTTGGGTGCTTCTCCTACCGAAGCCGGGTTGCATTCAACCCTTTTCCCGATCCACTAGATAGCTTCTTCCCTTTCGGAGGCGAAGCACGACCTCCACAAACTGTCCCACAGCTCACCACACCTTCGGAGCTTATGGGCGACGCCTAGCCGTCTAGGAGCAATCCTCCAAGAGTAACAAACGCTTCACACAAGCTTGACGACGTCCAACAGTGCTCAAGGGATACAAGTGCTCTTGTGTTGCTCACAAAGGTTTCTCTCTACCACCCAACTCACTAGATCTAGCAAAAATCAAACAACCTCACAAAGAGGGGTTGGGGAGAGCTAGAATGGCTTTGGCTTAGCAAGGAAAAGCAAGGAAGCACTCTAGCAACCTCAGGAATAGTAGCTTGCAACAGTAGAGGTTGAAGGGTATAAATACCCGACTCTCCAAAAACTAGCCGTTGGAGTTAAAACCCGGAGTCTCCGGGAAAAACCCCAGATACTCCGGACTTCCCAAAACTAGCCGTTGCAAACTCCAGTGAAAACCGGTGCCACCGGTTTCCCAAAATCGGTGCCACCGAGTTTTCAAAACTAGCCGTTGGGCCGGCTGACACAAAACCGATGCCACCGGTTTCCCAAAACCGGTGCCACCGGGTTTGACACAGGGTCAAACCCAAAGATGTGTACGTGAGGTTTTTGTGTCTCTCTCAACTCACATGGGTTACTTGAGCACTGAGACATTATCAAAACTCCTTGTGATGCATCCCTCTTGATAGTACGGCGTACCTATACTCAAGATCAAATATAAATGCAATAAAAGAACTCTTGAGCTTCTTCTTCAAGAAAAGCCATACTTGATCAATATATCCTCGTGAGAGATCCATCCATCAATGTCTCATTGGTTTGAGCACTTCTACCTTGAGCTAGTGACTTTAATCTTTGTATAAGAATGAAACCCAATTCTTGATTAAGTCACCCTTCACATGACTCAATGAATATGTAATGCTTCTTCATTGCTTCACTCGGTTAGGCTCGACTTGATACCTCGAAACTTTCCAAGCTATAGCCACTTCACCCTAGCCAAGCACATGGTCCAAGTCACTACTCGGCCAACCTTAGCTTAGTACCTCGTTGCTAATCCCTTGCTTGATTTCTTCATCCATTCATTGCCAATTTGAGTTAAGCTTTGATTCAATATCAAGAGTGAAATTCTATTGAGATCATGCCTTCTTTTAATTTAAATATCCCTTTTTATTATAACAAGCTTTGTCCTTCAATAAGAGACCATCCAATGTTCCAAAATCAATATGCCTCTTTCTTATTCTTTATTAGCTTGCCATATACCATCTATATGCTTCATGGGATCATACATATCAAATATTATGACATTCACCATTGAGTCAAGCCATTTCACAATATGAGGCCAAAAAAATGCCTCAACTTATCTTGTATACACATAGCTTGTTTTCATTATGTAGATAACCAATGTCATATATTATGCCTTGTCATTTATATGTTACAACCTGCTCACATGCTTAACAAGGACATTAGATCGTTAATCTAGTTGTCAATCATTACACCAAAACCCACTAAGGGCCTAGATATCTTTCACGGAGCGGCCGCTCCGCCCCCTTCCGGTGCCGGCCACCAGCGAGGCACGATCGCCCCCCTTGACCCCTCGAGCACGTGCGCAAGCGTCCCCGCGTCATTTTGCACTAGCCCGTGGTCGGAGAGGTGGCGGGGAGCGCCGTCCGGGGCCAACGCCGGCGAGCCCCCGCCGCGCGCCGCGCGCTCTCCGGCGACGTCGCCGCCGCCCATCGCTTGCACACGTCCTGGGCCGTTCGATCTCGCGTGGATGGCCAGGATCGCGTACCCCTTCGTTTGAAGCGGGGTGGTCCACCGTGGACCCGTGCACCGGGCGCACGGTGCGGTCCTCGGCGCACGCGCGATTCCGTGGCCGTTGGATCTGAGATCCACGGTGCCGGGCTGGCCATTTTGATTAAGAGTCCCTGGAAGTTTTTAAATTCACAAGCCGGTCCTCCCACCTATAGGTTTTCTTACGGTTAGGTCCTGATTTTTATGTTTTAGCCCCTGGCCAGCCTAGATTCCTTTAATAGAGGTCCTCTTCATTCCTTTTAGCATTTAGACCCCTATGTTTTATTTTATAATTATGTTTTAGCCCTGATTTTATTTATAAAAAGCCCTGTAAACTTAGTTTTCTTGCAGATAGGTCTCTGTAACTTATTTTCATCGTATCTTTCTCATTTTAACTCCGTTTTTAACGTTCTATATACCGAAATGATTGTCTCGACGAGTAGAATCTTTTAAACAGAAAATTTACCAGTTTTGTTACTGTTTTGTGTCCTGTTTATTTATTGTTTGTTGTTCATGTTTGACTCATAGATATCGTGCCTGTTTCGTCTGAGCTCCCTGTCGGAGGTGATCAGGAAGAACCTGTTTTCGAGGAAGATTTCACTCAGTTTGTAGAGGAAGGCAAGTGGCTTTCCCCCTCTGCATTATCTTTTTGAACCTATGTCACTGCATGTTAAACAATGTTTATTATTCCTGTTGCTATGCATAAACCTGATGGGCAAACACCTAGTTAAGGACTTGACTAGATACTTTACCACTTTACCTTGATCAACCCTGTTTAAACAAATGCTTGGGGTAGATAAATGCTTAGTTTGCTTTACATGAGTTGGTTATGCTTTGTTTATGTTTTACATCTCAGTTTTGCTTATATAATGTGCTTGTGCTTAAAACAAGATAACTTGATGTATAATCGGAACATGGAGAACCACCCAAGACAATAGTACAACCACAGTCCACATGGCTCTGGCTTAGACAAATAATTAGGAGAGTGGGTTAGCTGATAGCTCTTTTCCGAGAGGGGCACAGGGGGCTTGGGGTTGCGGGGGGTATAGCTTGGGTCTTTTGGGGTAGCGACCTTGGCTAAGGTGTCGACCACTAGGGAGGGTTATGGTCCGCCCCTGCAGGAATGCTTGTTGCGAGCCGTTGGTTTCTCTTCTTTCCTTTGTAAAGGCTTCGTAGTGGACCCCTAGCCACTTACCTTGGAAGTGTTTAAGGGTCTAGCTAACCGGGCAAGATGGGGAAACACGAAGCGTGGGTAAAGTGTACAACCTTTGCGAGTGAAAAGGCGATCGATCGGCCGTGCTCACGGTCATGAGCGGCTTGGACCCTCACATGATTAATAAACTTGAAGATTAATGCAAATCATGGGTTTGTGGTTTGGTTTGAGGTTTCTTTTAAGGATAAGCGGGTTGGTATACACTTACACCTAGTAAGTAGGTGCTTGCTAATAAAACTTGACCAACTTATAAAATGCTTACCGCGTGAACCATAGCCTATCCTTGATAGCCTTGCATTGTTTCCCCCACTTTCGAGCACCAACCATAAGTGTGCTCACCCTTGCTTCCGGCTTTGTTCGGAGGAGAACGTCGGAGGCGAGGACGAGTACGGAGTGACTACGAGGACTTCTAGGGCATGCGGATCCCCCAGTCATCATGCCTGTGGAAGTCAGAGATGGAGCTGCTCGTCGCTTAGTTATCGTTGTGTTCGGAGCTTCGAGTCCACCCCTCTGGATGTAATAATGGATATCGTACTGGTTTAACTCTTGAACGATTTATTACTGCAATGGTATTACTCTCGTTTTGTCTATCATGTGTGTGTAAGATGATCCTGGCGCACACGTGAGATGCATTCGGTTTTCCTTGTAAAATCGGGTGTGACATCAGGGAGGGGGGGACGTGGCTCGGGTGGGGCCACCGCGGGCGGCACGGGGTCGGCTTGTTGTGTGGCGCCGGCGAGCCGGTCGGGCCGGCGCGGCCGGGGGAGGGGGCCGGCGCCGGACCGCGGGAGCCAGGGCGTGCGCGGGGGAAAGAGCTAGGCGCGGCCGGCTGAGGGAAGAAGAAGGAAGGAGAAAAAGAAAGGAAAGAGAAGAAAAGAAAGGAAGAAAAGAAGAAAGGAAAAAAAGAGAAAAGGAAGAAAGGGAAAAAATAGAAAAAGAAGAGAGATAGGAAAAAGATTAGAAAATTAGGAGAATTTCTAGGGAAAATTAGGAGAGGTGAAGAAGGATTTTTGCGGATTTTTCTGGGTTTCCCAGATACCGACGTTAATTCCGGGACGGCGGTGATGGCAAAGCGGACCGGCCGACGGGACTGCGGCGTGCGCGGGATTTCCCATCGTGGTGGCCGATCGCGGTGCTGGGGCGGCACACGATGGGCGATGGTTCGGGTGCGGGCGGTGCCGGCGGGATTCGCGGCACGCCCGCCAAAGGGGAGAGAGAGAGGGAGGAGGAAGACGATCGGGGTGTTGAAGGGGGTAGTTGAGCTCAGCGGGAATGTTTTGAAAACACACGTGATTTAGTCGGTGATTTATTAGGAGCTAAAAATGCGGGCATCACAACGGCAAAGGCCCAGCTACACACCGACCCAACACAACCCCGACTGTTGTGAGTCATCTATCTTGCGATCTGACGGTCGACATTAGATGAAAGCTCATATATAAGCAAAAGCTCCTCCTAACCCTAAACCTAACACTCTCCACCGTAGCGCCCTACCCCCCACCTCCTCCTGCACACCGCCCCTCCTCCTCCTCCTCCTCCTCAAGACCCCCCCCCTTCTTCACATGGCGTCGCGACCTTCTTCTCCAACGGTGTCGCCCCTCCTCCTCCTCCATGGCGCTAGCGAACGGCGACGGGCGTGGCGCGCCCGTTCTCCCCCTCCCTCCTCACAGGCGCGGCCGTCCTCGCTCCCCCTCCCTTTTCCTCTCTCCATCTCCACCAGCTGTGCACCGGCCACAGCAAGATACAGCGGGTGCGGTGAGATGCAGCGACCCCGGGCTCTCTCCTCCGTCTCCGGATTCAGCGGCGGCACCGGTAACCTTTGTCCCCTCCCCTTCTTCCATGGCGGGTGGCGGATCCACGGCGACGGCGTCATCCTCGACCTCTGTTCCGGCTCGACCGCGACCTCCTTCTTCTCGGTGGCTAGTGGCGGGATCTACAACGACGGCGTCAGCGACGGCGAACTCCTACGACGGCACCACCACCCCCTCCTCCTCTGACGGCGCAAGATAGGCGCAAGATCTGGCGTCGGTGGAGGCCGAGGCGTCCCCCGCGTGGTGGAGGCAGGCTCGGACACGGTGGAAGGCCGGCGGGTTCCCCAGCGCGGCGGAGGCCTTGCTGGAGCAGCGTCCCTAGCGGGCCCGTGGTGGAGTTGGAGCGGCGTTCCCGGCACGGTGGTGGTCCGTCGGCGGTGGGCCCCGGTCTGTGTTTTTTTAGTTTTGGCCGGCGGCAAGCCCCGACCTGTGTTACTTTTTTTTTCTTTTTTTAATTTTGTTTGTCGTGCGTCTAGACAGGCGCACGACAAAGTCCTCGCAAAGCCGACACCGACCTGTGTTACTTTTTTTTCTTTTTTTTAATTTTGTTTGCCGTGCGTTTAAACAGGCGCACGGCAAAGTCCTCGCAAAGCCGACAGGCACCGTCTGAGATGGGCGCACCGTGAAGCCCTTTTTTGTTGTCGTGCGTCGTCCCTGACGCACGGCAAAGGTCCTTTGCCGTGCATGTGACAAAAAGTGCACGATAAAGGCCCTTTGTGGTGCGGTGCGTTTATGAGAAAAACGCACAACAAAGGCTTTATTGTGCGTTTATCGACCTTTGCGGTGCGCTCGAAACGCACGGTAATCCTCGGTTTTCCCACCTTGTTTTGACCGCACGCGGCTACACATTCTTCTGTTCAAACTGAACTATATAGTACTCGCCTGATTACAGACCACCACTCTTGCCTAAAAAGGAAATTCATTTGCCCCCTCTCATTCTTAGGGATGGATTCGGATGTCTGGAAATCCGAATTATCCGTATTCGTATCCGCTAAAAACGTTAATATGGATATCCGTATTCGTATTCGCTTTTAATATGGATGTCAGATGGATGTATCCGAATCCGATTTTCAATATTATCCGAATTCGACATTATCCGAAATATCCGACAAAAATCCGACATATCCGACATTATTC
Source organism: Cenchrus americanus (assembly GCA_947561735.1). Taxonomy (NCBI): domain Eukaryota; kingdom Viridiplantae; phylum Streptophyta; class Magnoliopsida; order Poales; family Poaceae; genus Cenchrus; species Cenchrus americanus. The sequence goes on from OX387240.1 coordinate 98,243,186, forward strand.
GTATTCGCAAAAGTAAAGTACCCATAGAAAACATCTAAAATTTATTTATATTACTAAATACTAATTACAAATGATGTTAATTTATATATTGCTAGTAAAATAATTATTTACATTTAACTATTGAAATTATATATATGACAACTAACTAATTATGCTAACCTAATATTACTAAATTATATAATTATATTTTTAATTAATTTTGATGTGTCTAATCATAATAATTTTAAATACATTATATTATTTAGCAAATAAATAAATTATATTTAAATGTATTTATGTACTTATTACTTATAAAAGATGTTTATATAGTTACAAAATTACTTATTTTATATTTATTGTCATATATTAATTAATTAATTAATTAATTAATTAATTAATATGTTGTTTGCAATAAGATATCTATTATGTATAATGATCATAATTTACTCTCTACTTGTAACATGATTTGATCAATTATAAAACAATCAACAAATGAAATTGATAGTCATTATGACTCTATGTTGTAAATCGAGTAAGTATTCGAATGTGAATCCGAATTCGAAATGTCCGTTTTGTATTTGTATTCGATAGTATTCATATTCGTATCCGAATTCGAAATAAAATGTGGTAAATAGTGACATCCGAATTCGTATCCGTGTGTATCCGATCCGAATCCATCCCTACTCATTCTCTCGGGGCAGAGACAACATCCACACTCATGACTCCTCCGAAGAATTTGGTTTCAGACCAGGTATACTCAGCCTGCATTCAGGCGCTCTCACCAAACGCCGACCAATAGCAAGTGTCCACTCCACACTAGCTAGGTTCTAGCGCACACTGCGGCACTGCCTCGCGCTCCAGCTAGCTACGCTCACTCTTTCCTAAACTGCAAATCCATTCCCCCTCTCTTCCCCCCTTCAATTCCACCCTCGACGGCATATATATCTCACCGAAACCCTCGCAATCTGTCTCGCGCGCCCCCCCCCCCCCCCCCCCCTCCCCTCCCCAGCCGCCACCCACGCCGCCGCCGCCGCAGTCACCATTCCAGATCGGCGACGACACACCCGGCCGTCGACGGCGTAACCGGCCGGCCGGTCATGGGGATGTCTCAGCATCAAGAGAACGCTCTCGGCGGCCACGACGACGCCTCCCTCCGGCCCGCGCACTCGACCGCCGCCGGCAACACCGTGAGCAAGCTTATGCGCCGTGAGATCGGCGGAGGGCTGCGCGGAGGACCGCCGCCGCACCCTGACGTCGCCTTCGGCGCGGAGAAGTTCCGTCTCTTCAAGCTGCAGGTGAGACTGTGAGAGCCAACTGTGCTAGCGGCGGCGGACACCCTAGCCTGTGCTCGGTGCTCCTCCTAGCTCCCTGCACATTTCTTGTGTCGTGGGCTCTCTCCTAGATGTAGCTACGCGCCTACACGCATCCACTCCTTCTCTACGAACGAAGGCGAACGTAAACTGTACATGCAGGCGTGTGCATGGGGCACTAACACACATCTACCGGCGTTGCTTGTTAAATGTCGATGAATAATCCAATAGCAAAGATTTCCATTCCATTAAGAATGTAAAAATCTTCACTGAAGCAGTTTCTCTTTTGGTGCATCTGAAGCAGTTTCTCTCTTAACCCATGAACGTCCAGCGTACTCTCAGATTTGAATTGGCGAAAATGTAGTAACAACAGCTACCTTCTATTGCTGTGTGTAAAACTGGAACGGCAGTTTCTTATTGGAGTGTGTTTAATTTGCATATTTTGCAGGAAGAATTCTATGTTTATGCTGATGATACGGAGCACCCTGAATGGATGAGAATTATGAGATCAGTCAAGAGGATCGTAGCAGCAAATGAGTTCATCTTTGTAATTACTAACCTTGGAATTTGTGTTGCATTTCGTCTAACTGCAAGTGGTTCCATTTTACCATGCAGTACGTTTTACCAGCTCCTTTACCTATATATCAACATTTCATATAACTTCTCTAGTTTACAAGAGTTATTATGGCTACTGGCAGAAAAAGACGGGCGGATAAGGTACTTCAATGGCCGCAATGAACTGGTTGAGGTTTTATTCTACAATAAAATCAATGACTCTGTTATCATTGTTTCTTCTATGCTAACATCAGCATGGGCTGACTACTATATAAGAGCACTTCCTTTAGAGTAAGAAATCTATATTTTATGAACTGCATGGTGACATTTGTGCATTGCACACAAGTGAATGCTTTGTTTCTAATAGTTCTTTATTTGCAGTGATTTATAGTTTCATTGTTTTCCATTGATTTTCTTGTAGAAGCATTAGAGCATGCGATGACTGGTACGATGGAGTTCCAGTATTGGGATCTCGGCCGAACTCCTTGCCATTCCTTGATGATTGCAACAACATAGCAGTAGTTTATTTGTCAGTCACGGAGCCGTAAGTAACACTTTCAGTAACTATTTGGTAGCAACATACAACTAAAGATGATTTTTGTACTTAATTTCTCAGTTTCTATACAGTGTCAACCATGTCTTCGAGATGAATACCTATACTCTCGTCCACTCTATTGCTAGGAAGATCCATTCTATGACAACAAGGTTTGTTTCATATATATAGTCTCAGCAACTTATGACGATCCTTTAAAGTATACTGTCATCTAATGTTGTATATTGATTGTATATCAACTCTTGAACACTATTTATTTACAGGCCTGGTGTTTTAATTGTTGCGTATGAATTCGGGGACTATCTTCCAATAGAAGTATTGTCAACTGAAAACTGGAGAGTGCTGAAAATATTAAATTACTCTATACCTCGATGCGGCAGAGAACTCGAGTACATTAAGATATTTAAGGAGAGCATATTTCTCAAAGAATGGGGGAGAAACATGAAAATTATTGATGTATGTTAAGTATACGGAGTACCTCCATCTCTGCTTGATCTATTGTTGCACTTCACATACATTCTTCTTTCAATCTGGTCCTAACACATAATGATTTTGACAGATCTGGAATCACGACAATGTGAATGTTATTGAACAAACTGAGTGTAAGAAGTCCATGTTGAGTTTTGATCTCGTTGCAAAGAAAATACTACTGAGATTCAATAACGATATCATTGTGACATGTAATTATTTTGGAGACCAAGTGTCGTTACTTGAAGACAATGAGGTGCCTGGTAATAGTAATGTTGGTTATCAATTGTCTGATATTTATGTCACTAAGGATAAGAGCCATGCAATATATTATTCAAGAAAAACAATAGAGAAGCAAAGACAAGGTGCTGATGAAATTCAAGGTATTCAAAAACTTTTTTTCTCATATATTTCCAGCAAATATATCATGCATGCATTCTTTTCAGAAATAAATGTAGGATTGACATGGCGGACTTTTTCACTTTTCAGCATCGTCTTCCACTGCTGGATCAATCAACGTTTACAGCACCTTCAGCGGAAAGTCCATTGTAAGCATCAACACTTGCAATGATCCTGACCTTACAATCGCTATGAGCAAGGAAGGTGACAACAGAACAACAAATATACAGACCAGTGTTGACGAAGCTCTTATGGATGTCACTGCCCTATTTTATGACGAGAAGAATCATAGAATCTATACTGGGAGTAGAAGAGGTTTTGTTCATGTGTGGTCAAACTAAAATTTGTGGTGGTTCTAATGTTTGTGCAAGTACATTGATATCTAGACTTACTTTGCTCATGTTCCGCTGTTCCGCTGCACCTGTGTGACAACCCCACCCAAAATATTTCCGTACTATCGCCTAAACCACTCCATAATTTGGTCATTAAGCGAAGAATCATCCTGTTGAGTGTTGCCGGGTTAACGCCCGGTAAATCACTTGACAACACAGAGAGTATCGAACGTATGCATTAAAACTCTCACGAAGGAGAGTCCAGAGTGCCTTACAAATTAACATCAAATCCCCGTAAGGTTCATTATTACAAACATAGTTCTTTGACATGAAAGTAAATGGTTCAGAGTTTATTAAAAACAGCGGAAACTAAACGGTACGATCAACATCACGAGGTCTGTCCATGATGCAATCACTCATCGTCATCCACCCATTCCAGCTCCCAGCCGGGTGGAAGTTCTCCGGGCCACACATCGCATGCATTACCTGGAAACAACATTTAAAGGCAAGGCTGAGTATACTAATACTCAGCAAGACTTACCCGTCTAAAAGAAAGACTTTACCTCTAATCATGCAAGGCCTTTGGCTAGTGGGTTTGTTTGCCAAAAAGCTGCTAAATAGTGAATCCTTACTTTCACATTTTAGCTCTTGTTCTAGTGGGAGTATTCATTACTAGGTAAGCAACTATTGCAATCAAGTTGTGCAAACAATTAATCCAATAATAATCTTCACAAAGTTGCATCATAAAGGGATATCATGGCCAGTAGATTAAGTAGTCTCAGATAACGGTGAGAGGCCGACAATCGATTGGTTCAAAACCTTGCAAGGTGGACCTAAACACACGGGAGATACCCTCACTAAGAGTTCACCAACCAGGCGGTTCCCGTCATTCTTCGATTTAAGGATAATAGCTCACAGTCTTAAGTACAAGGTTTATCTGGGCTAAGCCATTAAGGTCACCTAGCCTCACGCATGCACTCGGGTGGCGAGCCCGGGGCCGCAACCCAAAGAGTAGTGATAGTAAAACCCCGTACAGCCTCATTTAGGTACTAGGCTTACCGTGCCCATTTCCGGCAAGTGTTTAGTACTTTCAAACACTTAACCAATGAAGCCATTGGACCGGAGCCCAAATCCCATGCTCTTACCACATGAGCAATCCATTTAAACATATGGGGATTCCATAAAGGAGATCCTACTCTCGCGAGTGACGAACATCACTCGACTTCTACCGAATCCTTAGAGCATAGCCACTATCGACCTAACATGCTAGTAAAAGATCATAGGTACTTAAGGATCATGCAACTAGGGTTTCAATCCAACTCCTGAACGTAAATGCACATAAGATAACAGTAAATAAATTCAGAAGTTTAAAGAAACACATAGGTTAATGAATAAACTGGAGCTTGCCTTCGTCAGCACAAGCAAACAGACAACCTTTCGTACTTTGGTCCGGGTCTTGTTCTACGGTCACGTAGTGCACGTCTCCTCCTGCTCCCTCGTCCTCGTCAGCCAGCACAAGCGTATAGCTACCGTCGGGGACTTCTACACGGAGAATGCAAATGCAAGACTTAATTGGCAGATTGAGTTAATTCATCACAAAACCACTTTTGGCAACCATGGGGTGCATGGTTGACCACATCCACCTAGATAAAGATACATTCAGCAAACTCTTCCTATAAAGGAACATTTTGCGATGCTTTATTACCTAGACTTATTAATAGTGACTGAGTACATATAATAAATAGATAAATTTAATTTAATTATCAATCAGTAGCAAACAACCACAAGAATTCTATGCTTGGCCATATTCACCTTAACAAAAGTATTTAAATATTTACTCATTTAAAAGTAAAAACAAAAGGCTATTTAACACTCTCATGATGGTGATTGTATACACATCTACAAAAGAATATTTCATTTAATTACAAAACAGTAAGGAAAAGTGCCCTCATGCCACAAGATACTCTCCTAGCTCATTGCTATAGCTCAAGCACAAAAAGAATGGTTTTTCCCAATTTTTCCCTCACTAGATAAATCTAGCTTTCCTAGTTTTAAACAACCAACAAGCCTCAAAATGAGCCAAACAGTGCCCACTGGTCCTACTGACCAGGGAACACTTATTTGGACAGCAAGCATCAAGTTTGAACCACTGAAATTAAATGCACACAATTAGAGGCATTTCTAGTTAGCAAATAAAGGATTAATGCATATTAAATAAATATAATAGAAATGAAACCAAACTTTCTCCTACACATGCTCTGGCCTAAAACAAGCCTAAGAAACCAGCAAACACACTTATAGCTATTATGGATCTTGATATACACATTTATGAATAAAACAAGCATAAATAAAGAATTAATATTTCTAATAGAGATAACATCATGATAAATTCACAAGAGGTGCATTTTAGCATAACAAGACAATAGCCAGAAGTTGGGCTCACAAATAAACTTTTTAAGCTACAAAATCCATCTAGACAGATTTAGCAATAATACAAGATAAATCATATAAAAATATTTCTTTAGTAACTTTGTGCAATTTTTGGCACAGGACCTACACATGCTAGTGTCCACAACATATACAAAATCCAGCTCAAGATCATGTATGGATTTTGCAGAATCACAGATCTAGGTAAATCACATTTCAATTTTTCAAGCAAAAACTATAGCTCAAAAGTATATACATCCTTTGCAGAAAATGTAGTTCTAGTTACACAGAGCACAACAATGTCGGTTTTGCAATTTTTGGATTTTTTTACGAATTGATATTGAATTTATGGTTCAAAGGGGAAAACTGGGAAGAATCTCTTTCTACCAAACCCCCTGGAAAGTTTTGAACTCTCACAGAAAGGCCCCTTTGGATTTAGCGCTGGGTTCCTAGAAAGATTGCAATCCTCACAAGTGTACCCTTCCGCCGCGGGGAGGGCTCGCCGGCGGCGATAGCCGGCGGACTTGGATAACAAATGGCACGGGGGTCCCTAGTTGCTCACCTGAGATCGATTGATGGCGCAGGTGGGGTCGGAGTGGCCTCCGGCGATGGCCGGTGGCGAGGCAGTGGTGACACGGCCGCCGTGGCTCGGACTCCGGCGCAATGCAGGCGAGGCTAGGCCATCCCGTGCGCGTGGAAGCTCGAGTGGGTGCTAGGGAGAAGCTTAGGGTCGCTGGTTGGCAAAGGGCGCGAGTGGAGCAGCAAGATCACCGGCGGCGCCAATGGCGGATGACGGCGGGTGGCAGAGTTGCTCGGGCGCGCAAGGAAAAGAAGCAGGGAGGGTTTTATAGGCCCGGGGGCATGCCGAGGCGGTTGCTCGGTAGCTTCATGGCCTACAGGAGCTAGGGAATGGGCGCGGAGGTGGTGGCGACGTGCGGCGGAGCCGACGGCCAATGGAGCATGGCGGTTTGCCCGCCGACGAGTACGCACAGGCCGCGTGGCACCAACCTAAGCCCCCCACGTGCGTCATTAGCCGTAGGTGTACAGTTACGGCGGCGCGGGCCTCAGACCGCTGGGTCCTCTGGTGCCTCGGCGTGCGCGCGCGGGCCGGGTACGGCACGGTCGACGTGGCGGGTGCGCGGCGCGACGTCGCGCGCGGGTTCGCCCACTTCAAAAACTATTCGGCTTAACCTTCTTTGAATCAATTTTTCTCCAGTTTTTGCAACAGGTGCACCAACTGTTGAATACGAAAGTTGCTCAACAACTTACCCCCTACCAAATCTACAAAAGCTCTAGGGTAGTTTGATCAACAGATCAAGCACAAATTGCAAGGAAACTTGACTGAAAACTCGGCGCCTCTGAACAGTGATCCAACACCTTGATTTGCATTTTTCACCATCTTACACTCCAAACTAGCAATGCCACTCAACAGAGAAGTTGTGTGCCTTGACCAACTGCACATTTTTCCCATTGGGTGATTTTGAAGTGTTTAGTGAAATTTTAGAGAACGTGCCAAAGTTCTAGAATGGCACAAGGGTCAAAGGGGAAACTAGGGTATTAGGCAAGGGGTTTGACCATGGGTTGACTTAAGATACTCAAGGGTGGTTAGAGGAGTAGTTAAGAGGGTCATTAGCACAAATCACCACTGAGTAAAAAAACATAGGGTGTTACAACCTGAAAATAGGTCTAACATCACTACAAGAAATCCTTTAATCCATGACGAAATTCTCATGACGTTTTTTGATTTCGTCATAGATCACACTGTATCCATGACAAACAGTTAGATTTCGTCATAGATTTGCAGTGTTGGATATGAAGCCTGATATGAAGTCCAAACACTATGACGTTGTGCCAATTTCGTCATAGATTTCATCACAGATTACACTGCATCCATGACAACAATCAGATTTCATCATAGATTACCAGTGTTGGATATGAAGCCCGGTGTGAAGTCCAAATACTATGACGTTGCGTCAGTTTCGTCATAATCCGACCCATATTGCATTTCAATATTTCCTCTTGATCAATACATTTTAAAAGAATCATATAATGTGTGAAAAGAATTAGAGATAATCACATTTAGTAATTTAAAAATCTAAATTTAATTTTTTTCTAAAGCATATAATACTATATATTCAGTATACAGATATACCTATATAAAGACAAACAAAATTGGATTTCCATTTTATGACTTATTATAATTTACTATGATTTTCTAAATATTCAGCCAAATTGAAAAAAGGACAAAACCGTTTTGAACCACGCATAACCAACCTCGGGATGTAATCTGGATGATTTCAAAGGTTGAAGGATATGCATTGCAAAGTTACAAAGTTCAGGGACGTATTGAACATGAGTCATAGTACCGTGGGATTGCGAACCAAAGTCAAAGTCTATTGGTGGCCCTCTAACTCATTAACAAACCTGGAAACCACCCATACCAGCCCGCACAGGCCGACTGGGCGGTACAGCTTCCCAGCCCAATAGGCCGGCCCGTACGGCAAAAATGGAGGGCCACTAGCAGACTTTTTGACATACATGTAGTTCAAAATTTATTTTTTTTGCGAGAAACCTGCAGAAATTCATTTAAATGGTAGAAAATAGCAAATTTGCATGAATAATCTTGAAATTTGTAAAAGACAACTTAAATATATCTTTTTAGATGTGAAAAATATGTTTGGGGTATATAAGATAATTATTTTTTCAGTTAATGCATAAAGGTGTCTTGATTAGGTATTTAAAATAGAAAAATATCTTTTTTGCATAATAAATGACAATGTGAATCCCCATGTGTTAATAGAAGAGTAAATGTAAGGTTATGTCCTGAATTGAGGTGTACATGAGTAAGAAAATAGTTTCGGGTATACAAACTTCAAAGTTTAAGTTGAGTTGTAAGAAGCAGTGTAAGAGACCTATATAGTTTATGAACAATGTATACTCTGATTTTTTGTAAAATCTTATAAAACTTTTTTTTGTCAAGCTTGTACATCCATAAAATGATTCTATGCAGTTTACATAATTTTCAGAGATGTTTTGAGTATTGTTACTATTATTTTATAATAATGTGACTAATAAAAGTTTGAGCTTTCTCTATAAGTCGATCGATTTTTTTCATCAATATCAAAGATGTGGGATAGAATGAAATGTATAAGTTTAAATATAGTTTCTTGAAGTTTTTTTAATCTTATTGGAGGTACACATAGTTCAATTTGGAATGACTTTCCGTAAACAGTCAGAAATTCATTTAAATGATAGAAAATAGTAAATCTACTTGAAAATTCTTGAAACTCCTACATGACAACTTATATGTTGTTTTTAATATGTGAAAAATATATTTAGGGCATATAAGATAACTATTTTGCAACTTACTTCAAAAGAGTGTATGAAATCTTAAAGTTTGAGTTGAGTTGTATGAAACAATGTGTTGGAAGTATCTAGTTTATGAAAAATAAAAAATGTATACTACAATTTTCACAAAATCTTATGAAACTTTTTATTATGCTTGTACATCCATAAAATGATTCTATCCCAATTTAGAAAAAAATTGGAGAAGTTTTAGGTATTATTATCATTATTTTATAACAAGGTGACTAGTAGAAGTTCGAGTTTCCCCTATAAGCCAATTGAATTTTTCGTAAATGTCCTAGATGTGGGCTAGAATGCACCATAAGCGTCTAAATATAGTTTTTTTTAATTTTTTTTGAATCTTATTAGAGGTACATATAGGTCAATTTGGAATTAGTTTCGATAAACATGCAGAAATTTATTCATATCATAGAAAATAGCAAATCTACTTGAAAATTCTTAAAACTCCTAGGTGACAACTTATATGCATACTATTATATATAAAAAATATATTTGTGCATATAAGATATTTAGTTTTAAGTGTTACTTCACAATGGTGCAAGAAAAAGAAAAAAGAAAAACGATAATCAGAGAAACCCAATTCGTCCCAAATAGCCCAACTGTTTACGGCCGTCGATCGTCGATCCGATGGTTTTGATCGTGTTTGCTCGGTATGTAATGCACTTCCCATCCAAACCATACCCCCAACCGCACTCCTCTCAGTCCTAACCTAGCCGTACGCCGCACTGGCATCGCACGTCTCTCTACCCCCCCCCCCCCCCCGGCGGCGGATCTCCTCGCCTTGGCCATCTCCACCCTAACCGGACACAGATCTTCACTCTCCTCCATGTGACCTCTCCATCCATCCCAGCCTCAGCCCCCTCGTGACATATGCAGGGAGATCAGAGACCACAACACTCTCCATCTTTGGTCGGTGTGCTGCCGACGGCGCCGGGATCTGGCATGACATCCGCTCCTCCTCATCTGTGTGTCGTGCGCCGTGGGCTGCAACGCGGCTGAGCACGACCGCCGCCGGATCCTTTGCCCGCTGCTTCTGCTCTCGTGAGGACCAAGAGCGTCCCGGTGGTCGATGGATGACCGCTCCTCAGTGATGAGTGATTGACAACGAGTGTTGGACTGACTCTTGGCTCAGTGCGCAGGTGTAGGCTGCGGCCTAGTTCGTGTTGTCGCAGGTGAAGAACGGGCGCGAAAGGTCTTCAGCCTTGAGGGGCCTCCGGGAGATGGAGAGACAAGTAGGCTCGGTTCGAGGGACCCGGTGGATGGCGGGACTAGGTGCGGGCCACATGGTGGCGAGACGAGCAAGACGAAGTCATGGACGATCGAGCCGGTGCACGGTGGCGGTCGAGTCAAGAGGCTTGGCGGGAGGCCGAACCGAGCACGCGAGGTTTGGTGGTTTGCCCACAAAACCATCGGAGGACAGTTTCTTGGTTTGGGCCTCAAAACCAAGTCTGAAGGCCTAACACGACGAAGACGGGATCCGGGCGTGTCCGGATGCTTCGAAGCGGAGGACACTCGGCCGGATCGCATGGCTTGCGCGGGAGGACGCGGGGTGCGGCGAAGGCGTGGCCGTCCGATGGCAAGACCCACAAATATTACATAAATGCCCCTGCATGGGTTGTATCGCCAGTAGTTGAGTTAGGGGTAGTCGAGTAATTTCCCACACCGGCGGGACCCGATATATAAGCCATGAGTGTGTGTGGATGGGGCTCTCTCTCAGTCTTAGGGTTTCATTTCTCCCCTCCCATTTCTCTTTTTCGTAGCTATTTTCTACTCCATTTTATCTAGGCTAGCATGAGAGCTTCATGTGAGATTTGTTGAGAGGGATGGATGCTAGGGCGGCATGCTAGACCTTGTGAATCTTTCCTGGTTTGTGTAGAAGATTCAGAGTTGTGTTTTTCGTGGTCTTTTTGTGCTTGTTTTTGTGCCTTTGTTCTTGGTGTGATTCCGCGATTTTGAGTTGGTTTCTCCCCGGATTTCTTTGAGGGAAACATGGATGGATGCCTTGTGCACCTTTGTGATTGATCTTGTGCCCTCAAACGCCGAGAAACCACTTCGATTCAAGGATTTTCGGTCGGAGCTCTAGCTTTTGGTGGTGCTCAAAGGATTCGTGATTCCCGGTGTTTTAGGGAGTTAGGAGGCAAGATTTTTGGGCTATAGCATCCTTGTGTGACGCTTTTCAAGTCCCCAAACCCTTGTCTTCACAGCTTCTACCATTTGGGAAATCCGATGATGATTTGGGGGAGTTGACCTTCGAGGTCGGGCTGTTTTCAGTTCTGTCCGTGAGGCGCGGACAGTCCGCGAGGGACCGGCGGACGGTCCGCGAGGAGCGAGTTCTTCCCGTGTTCTTCGTGTTCTTGCTCGGCTTCGTTTTCGATCCATCGTGGCTTTGAGTTTTAGTTGGGCAAGGTTTCCGATAGTCCGCAGCAGCGGGCGCACGGTCCGGGGGTGCTTGGCGGACAGTCCGCGTGCTCCCCGCGGACGGTCCGTTATTCGGGTCGTCTCTGGAGGTTCTGTTTGTTTTTTCGGACGGTCCACGGCGCAGGGCCAGACGGTCCGCGGTGTGTGTGCGGACGGTCGCGGCGGCGACGGGCGGACGGTCCGCGTGGCCCGTGCGGACGGTCCGCCCCACCTGGCTGGACGGTCCGCCAGAGCCTGAGTGCTTTGTTCCTTGGTTCGATTGCTCCCTTCCTTCTTTTGTGCTTCCACGTGTGCTTCAAGGAATCGTCCTAAGACTAGAGGTTGATCCATAACCTCGTTGTCTTGGCGATTGGTGTGTGATTCGATCCATCGCTTGTGTGTGACTGGGATTTGACTAGGGTATAGGTCGAGTTCTTTGAGAAGAATTTTTACCGGCTCCTATTCACTCCCCCCTCTCTAGTCGCCATCTGATCCTTCAATTGGTATCAGAGCTTGGTGCCGGATTCTTTGAGACTTTGACAAGTCTTGAATCCTAAGATGGCGTACGTTGAGTGGGGCGGTCCGCCGCACTTCGATGGCAAGGGTTACCACAAGTGGGCGGCTCGTATGATGATCTTTCTTCGTGGCAAGTTGTTGGATTTCATTGTTCTTGACAAGACCTATGCTATTCCGGTCAACATCCATACTCTTATGGTGACCGATGCTGGTGCTAAGGCCAAGTATGAGGCAAATGCAAAAGCCGTTGATCACTTGGTCGGAGCTTGTGTGATCCCGAGTTTGAACGTGTTCGCCATTTGAATCTTGCTTGGCAAATTTGGGAGAAGTTGTTGGTTGCTCACGGTGGTGATAACCATGTGAAGGCTCACCTCTTTGTCTCTTACCGGATGCAATATGAGAACTTCACTCAACTTCCCGGTGAGGACATTGATGCGATGTTTCAGAGGTTCACCGCCATCGTGAACAACATGAAGGCTAATGTTGAGGATTTTCCTTACACCGAGCATGATCAGGCTTTGTAGCTCTTGCATGTCTTGGATCCAAATGTTTGGGGTGCTAAGGTTGAGGCCATCAAGGAGTCTAGGCAGTATTTGACTATTGAGTTGGATGACCTCTTTTCAAAGCTCAAGTCGGCTGAGGTTGATAGGAAGTTGCAATCCAAGCATGAGGGCTCGACTGACCATAGTCTTGCTCTTGTGGGTGAATCAAAGGGCAAAGCTAACCCTTCCTGTCGACAGTTTTCCTTGTCTTCTCTTATGTCTATTCCAGATGAGGAGTTTGATATGCTGGGTGAGGAGGAGCCGGCCTTGCTCTCAAGAAGGTTTGATCGACTACATGAGAGTCGGAGGAATGCAAGGCGGAGCTCAGGGACGTGCTACAAGTGTGGCAAGCGTGGCCACTTCATCGCCGAGTACCCGGAAGCGGAGGAGAACAAGTACAGGATGAGCGAGTACAAGGCGCACCCGAGGCGTGAAGACAAGTACTCCTCCAAGGGCAAGCACTTCAGCAAGTCCAAGAGCAAGGACAAGGAGAAGCGGAGACCGAGCAAGGGCGGTTACAAGAAGGACAAGGCAAGAGCTATGGTGGCCGGTGCAAGCAAAGTTGACTCAAGATCAAGCGACGCGCAGTCAAGCTCAAGCAGTGAAGATGAAGACGCCGGGAGGCGCAAGGGCAAGAAGAGTGCAAGCCGGAACCTCAGTGGGTTGAGCTGTGTGGCGCTTGAAGGCTTTTGTGGGATGGCTCATAGCTCGAGCAGCAAGAAGAGCGAGAAGGAAGACAGCGACTCCGACTCGGAGGATGAGGTGAATCGTGACCCCAACTCTTTGCTTGCTGAGATCACTAGGTTGAATGGCTTGATTGATAACCGTGATAGTGTGTTGAGAGATGCTAAGAAGATGAGGAAAGATCTTAGGTCTCAACTTGAGAATGCTAGTGAGAAAGTAGGAGAGTTAGAGTCCAAATTGCTTGAATTGAAACTTGAGAATGACTCTCTGAAACTTGCTCCTACTACTCCTGATGATGTTGAGTGTCTTGAGTGTGATGCATGGTTGAATGAGATCAAGTTGCTTAATGAGAAGAATGCTTGCACGTTGGCTAAACTAGATGCTCTTAGGACTGAGTATGATGATCTTAAGGCTAGACCCACTTTGCTTGGTGCTTGTAAATCATGTCCTACTATGCATGCTAAGCTTGTTGATGCTCGTTCTACTATTAGCTCTTTGGAAGCTTCTTTGAATTCTCCTGTTGTCAATGCATGCACTAGCTGTGATGAAGTTACATTGTGCAATCTTGAACTTACTTCCCATTTGGATGTCATCTATGAGGAGAATGACTATTTGAGGAAGGTGTTGGGTTGGTTGTCTGGGCAGGAACCTCAATTGAAAATCAAGATTGAGGAGTTCAAGAGAGCTGACGGTCGTGGTTTGGGTTTTGAGAAGTTGGTTGAGAAAGTGGGAGAGAACAGTGGGGAGAGTGTGTATGAGAAGTGTGTTGAGTCTAACCCCGAGTTTGAGGTGATCGGAGACATCCAGGTCCCACTTCCAAAAGCACCCAAGAACACTTTCACACCAAAGCCCAACCACCTTTGCAACAAGCTTGACACAACCAAAGATCCACCCAAATTTCCACCCAAAACAAATGACTTCCAGAAACCCGTGAAGTTTGTGAGTGAGAAGGGTGAGAAGCCTAGAGAGAAGCCAGAGCCAAAACCAAAACCCATCCCCTTCAGGTGTGAGTATTGTGGCAAGGAGAGGCATCTTGCAGAGTTTTGCTACAAGAGGAAGAGGGATGAGAGGCTTGCTAGGGAGCAAGCAAACCAGGACAGGTATCACCAGTCTCATGGTATTCCTGAGCCCAGAGTGTCACTTCCACGGGGTGTGGGAAGGGTGAGGAGTGTTGGCAGGTTCCCAAAGAGAGGTGGTGGTGAGAGGTTTGATAGGAGAGATGATGGTGTGCGTGCTGGTGAGAGGTTTGGTCGGGCTCGTGGTGGTTTTGATGGACGTCCCCCTACTCGTCCTCAATACGGGTTTAAGGGAGATGGTCGCAGCTTTGGGTTCCAGAGGAACTACGGACCACGTTTTCCCCCTCGTGGTGGCAAGGGAATGGTGTTTGCTAACCCCTCTTTTGAGCAGATGGCTCGACACTGGTTTAACTTTCTTTGTACTAACCCCAGTGTCGAGTCGCTAGCTCATTCTCGTTCTTGTTTTTGACTACAGGCAGGAGGCTTGGAGAACATTTGGTTGATCGACTCCGGATGTTCTTGACACATGATCGGAGACAAGAAGTGGTTCTCTAGCCGCACCCCAGTGAAGGAAAAATGTACATCACATTTGGGGACAATGGACGAGGAAGGGTGATTTCTGAGGGTGTTGTGCATGTGAGTGACAAGGTAACGTTGAGGAGGGTTGCTCTTGTGAAGTATTTGGGTTTCAATTTGCTTTCAGTTTCTCAGTTGCTTGATGAAGGTTTTGAGGTGCGTTTCAAGTCTGGTGAGTCTCGTTTGCTGGATTCTCGAGGTGATCTTGTCTGTATGATCATCCCCGAGGGTCAAATTTTCAGGGCTGATTTCTCTCATTCTTTGGGTCCTGCTTTCTGTTTGATGGCTGGTCCTTCTTCTGATTTGTGGAAATGGCATAGGCGGTTGGGACACTTGAGCTTTGATTTGGTTTCCCGCTTGAGTGGTCTTGACCTTGTCCGAGGATTGCCGAGGTTGAAGCTTGAGAAGGATTTGGTTTGTGCTCCGTGTAGGCATGGCAAAATGGTAGCCACTCCCCATCCACCCCTGACCGATGTCATGACCGAGCGTCCGACAGAGCTGTTGCATATGGACCTTGTTGGGCCAGCTCGAGTTCGCTCGGTGGGTGGGAAGTGGTATGTCCTTGTTGTGGTGGACGATTACTCTCGCTATGCCTGGGTTTTTACTTGGAAGACAAGAGTGAGACATTTGGTTTTGTTCGAGATCTGATCGTGAGGTTGAAAAACAAGAGGCATGGGAATGCTATTCTAGCCATCCGCAGTGATAATGGCTCAGAGTTCAAGAACTCTTGTTTTGATGCCTTTTGTCGTGATCTAGGTCTTGAACATCAGTATTCGACCCCTTATGTGCCCCCTCAAAATGGAGTCGTGGAAAGGAAAAATCGGACTCTTTGTGAGATGGCTAGGACGATGCTCGATGAGCACAGGACTCCTAGGAGGTTTTGGGCTGAGGCGGTTAATACAGCTTGTCATGTTTCCAACAGGATTTTATTGCGAGCTTTCAAGAAGAAGACCTGTTATGAGCTTATGCATGGTCGGGCACCCAAGGTGAGTCATTTCCGAGTCTTTGGCTGCAAGTGCTTTATTCTTAAGAGGGAAAACTCGACAAGTTTGAGGCTAGGTCTAGTGATGGTATTTTCTTTGGATATGCTAACCATTCTAGAGCCTATAGGGTGCTTAACCTTGAGACTAACAAAATCATGGAGACTTGGAGGTAACCTTCGACGAGACAATACCATGTACCTCTCTTGGCTTTGAATGTGCAGGTGATGAGGAGATGGCCGAGGACCTCTTTGAAGAGGAGAAGGATGAAGCTGGAGATGATGATGGAGAGAACCATGCGCCTGAAGCTGAGTGTGTACCCACTACTTCCCCTACGACCACTACGGAGCGTGGACCGTCTACTTCATGGACAACGACGGTACGACAAGAGGACCAGGCGAGAGAAGCTGAAATTGAGGGGGAGGTAGTCTCGAGGCGTGAGGCTCCCCGGCGGATTCAAGAAGTGCATCCCCTGTCGAAGATCATTGGGGACATCGACGAACGTACTACACGGTCAAGGTCTAGGAATTCCTCTCATTTCGCTCATGCTGCTTTTGTTGCCACCTTTGAGCCCAAGGACATTGGACATGCTTTATCTGATGTAAACTGGGTCAATTCTATGCATGAGGAGTTGGAAAACTTTGAGAGGAACCAGGTGTGGGAGTTAGTTGAACCACCTCCAAATTGCCATCCTATAGGAACCAAGTGGGTTTGGAAGAACAAAGAGGGTGAGAATGGGATGGTTGTGAGGAACAAGTCCAGACTTGTTTCTCAGGGGTATAGTTAGAAGGAGGGGATCGACTATGAGGAGACCTTTGCTCCTGTGGCCCGTCTTGAGGCAATTCGAATCCTTCTAGCCTTTGTCATGGATAAAGGGTTCAAGTTGTTTCAAATGGATGTGAAAAGTGCTTTTCTGAATGGGGTCATAGAGGAGGAGGTGTATGTGAAGCAGCCACCTGGGTTCGAGAGTGAGTTGTACCCACACAGGGTGTACAGGTTGAAAATGGCTCTGTATGGGTTGAAACAGGCGCCCGGGCTTGGTATGGGAGATTGAGAGGTTTTCTGGTGAGCAGAGGGTTTGTGATGGGTACCGTGGATAGGACCTTGTTTCTCCTCAAGCATGGGAATGACTTGTTGATTGTGCAGATATACGTGGATGATATTGTATTTGGTGGCTCGTCACATAACCTTGTTGCCAAGTTTGCAGATGAGATGAGCAGGGAATTCGAGATGAGCATGATGGGCGAGTTGCAGTACTTTCTCGGGCTGCAAATCAAGCAAGTGAAGGATGGAACATTCGTGCACCAGACCAAGTACACGAAAGACATGCTGAGGAAGTTCCAGATGCAAGATGTGAAGCCGATGCCGACTCCCATGGGCAGTACGGCTACTTTGGATGCGGACGAGGACGGAGAACCAGTGGACCAGCGGGAATACAGGAGCATGATCGACTCCCTCCTCTACTTGACGACGATGAGGCCAGACATACAGTTCAGTGTGTGTCTGTGCGCTCGTTTTCAGGCTTCGCCGAGGACATCACATCGACAGGCCGTCAAGAGGATTTTCAGGTACCTACAGTCTGCCCCTAGTCTTGGCCTTTGGTATTCTTCCTCCTCGACTCTTTCTCTTCATGGTTTTTCTGATGCGGATTTTGCTGGTTGTCGAGTCGAGAGGAAGCCTACTTCTGGTTCTTGTCAGTTTCTTGGGTCCTCGTTGGTTTTGTGGTCTTCCCGCAAGCAGTCTAGTGTAGCTCAGTCTACCACCGAGGCAGAGTATGTTGCAGCCGCGAGTTGTTGTTCCCAGCTGTTGTGGATCTCATACACTTTAAGAGACTTTGGTGAGGAGTGCACCCAGATCCCACTTCTTTGTGATAGCACCAGTGCCATAAGCGTAGAGAAAAACCCTGTGCTTCACTCCAGAACCAAACATATAGAGGTGAGGTACCATTTCTTGAGGGACAATGTGGAAAAAGGAACCATTGTGTTGAGTCATGTCCCTACCCAAGATCAGCTAGCCGACATCTTTACAAAGCCTCTCGACCAAGCTACATTTGTGTGCTTGCGGGGGGAACTTGGGGTTTGTTGCCCTTTCTAGTTGATTCTTGGGGGATTTTCTTTTGTATCATATGTATCATACCATGTTTTACTTTGATGTATATACATGCTTTGCTTGATGTACAAACCATGGTAGGATAGCCATCTTGTCATATATCATGTTGCATTTGTATCATTTTGCATTTTAGGATGATGAGCTTCTTTCATAAGCCTTATTTGAGTCTCTTTGGCTATTTGTGAGATATTGGTCATATGTGTGGAGAAATGGTGATGTGAGGCTATGCTCTTGGAATATTTGAGATATATGTGTGGTGAGATAGCCCTTTTTGAAATAAATGCTAATCTTGACTAATTTTTGGTGAAATGTGCTCCACTCATGTGTAGTACTGTATCCATGTCACGTTTTGGTCTAAATGTGCTTTCTAAGCTTAGATTGTGCTTGGATGTGTTTTTCTTGCATTTGGGCCAAAGGCCGAATATCATTGTGAATGTTTAGCCTATGTTGCATTCATGGGGGAGCATAAGCTTCTTTTTGCCGCAAAGGCACTTCATGTACCATGAAATGAATTAATCTTGAAAATAAGTGTGTATTCTTGAAAAATGCTCCATCCATCATGTCTATACTTAAAATGTCTTATCTTTCACATATGGGTGCAAAACATGTTGCATGATGTTCACCAGTGGAGAAGTCTCCCCAAAGTGGACACATGGCTCATGAGCTTTGACATGACATGCTTTGTTTTATGGGTGTTTACAATGATCTTTTGCTGAGAATTTGATATCCTTGTATGATCTCTGAACGGTATGCATGTTTGTGGCTCAAGTATGACATGGATAGGCTTTTACATGTGAAGCGAGCCTTCTTTTGGTAAAACTGCTTAAATCTGAAAATTTTGCTTTGTCACATGCTTGTATTTTCATATATTACTTGTGGCAATGCTTTGACTATGCTATGATTCATGTGTGTGATCTTTGTCTCATTTCTAGCCTTTGACACTAGATTTGGCCTGTTTGAGAAGCTCATGTAGATGGTTATATGCTTTGTTTTACATTCCTGCATTTTCACCTTGATTCATACATTGTCAACAAGGGGGAGAAGAGGTGAGCTTAATGCAAATTCAGAAGAGGTGTGCTAAAATTTGGAAGTTTGCATCCACATGTTCAGGGGGAGCTTGCATTTGTTCAGGGGAAGCTTTCTTGCTGTTTTCGGTGTGGAGTTTGTGCTTTGCTCGGCTTGTGACCTTTCTTTGCCTTTCTTTGGTTTTGGTCATGAGTTGCGCTTCTTTGTTTTTCTTTCTTCTTACTTTCTTTCTATGAATTTCATTTCGCGTTGTGTGTTGTCAATGCACTCATCAAGGGGGGGATTGAGGACCAGGAGCGTCCCGGTGGTCGATGGATGACCGCTCCTCAGTGATGAGTGATTGACAACGGGTGTTGGACTGACTCTTGGCTCAGTGCGCAGGTGTAGGCTGCGGCCTAGTTCGTGTTGTCGCAGGTGAAGAACGGGCGCAAAAGGTCTTCAACCTTGAGGGGCATCCGGGAGATGGAGAGACAAGTAGGCTCGGTTCGAGGGACCCGGTGGGCGGCGGGACTAGGTGCGGACCACATGGTGGCGAGACGAGCAAGACGAAGTCATGGACGATCGAGCCGGTGCACGGTGGCGGTCGAGTCAAGAGGCTTAGCGGGAGGCCGAACTGAGCATGCGGGGTTTGGTGGTTTGCCCACAAAACCATCGGAGGACGATTTCTTGGTTTGGGCCTCAAAACCAAGTCCGAAGGCCTAACACGACGGAGACGGGATCCGGGCGTGTCGGGATGCTTCGAAGCGGAGGACACGCGGCGGGATCGCATGGCTTGCGTCGGGAGGACGCGGGGTGCGGAGAAGGCGTGGACATCCGATGGCAAGACCCACAAACATTACATAAAAGCCCCTGCGTGGGTTGTATCGCCAGTAGTTGAGTTAGGGGTAGTCGAGTCATTTCCCACACCGGCGGGACCCGATATATAAGCCATGAGTGTGTGTGGATGGGGCTCTCTCTCAGTGACTTAGGGTTTCATTTCTCCCCTCCCATTTCTCTTTTTCGTAGCTATTTTCTACTCCATTTTCTCTAGGCTAGCATGAGAGCTTCATGTGAGATTTGTTGAGAGGGATGGATGCTAGGGCGGCATGCTAGACCTTGTGAATCTTTCCTGGTTTGTATAGAAGATTCGGAGTTGTGTTTTTCGTGGTCTTTTTGTGCTTGTTTTCGTGCCTTTGTTCTTGGTGTGATTCCGCGAATTTGAGTTGGTTTCTCCCCGGATTTCTTTGAGGGAAACATGGATGGATGCCTTGTGCACCTTTGTGATTGATCTTATGCCCTCAAACGCCGGGAAACCACTTCGATTCAAGGATTTTCGGTCAGAGCTCTAGCTTTTGGTGGTGCTCAAAGGATTCGCGATTCCCGGTGTTTTAGGGAGTTAGGAGGCAAGATTTTTGGGCTATAGCATCCTTGTGTGACGCTTTTCAAGTCCCCAAACCCTTGTCTCCACAGCTTCTACCATTTGGGAAATCCGATGATGATTTGGGGGAGTTGACCTTCGAGGTCGGGCTGTTTTCAGTTCTGTCCGTGAGGCGCGGACAGTCCGCGAGGGACCGGCGGACGGTCCGCGAGGAGCGAGTTCTTCCCGTGTTCTTCGTGTTCTTGCTCGGCTTCGTTTTCGATCCGTCGTGGCTTTGAGTTTTCGTTGGGCAAGGTTTGGACAGTCCGCAGCAGCGGGCGGACGGTCCGCGGTTGCTTGGCGGACAGTCCGCGTGCTCCCCGCGGACGGTCCGTTATTCGGGGTCGTCTCTGGAGGTTCTGTTTGCTTTTTCGGACGGTCCGCGGCGCAGGGCCGGACAGTCCGCGGTGTGTGTGCGGACAGTCCGAGGCAGCAAGCCGGACGGTCCGCATGGCCCGTGCGGACGGTCCGCCCCACCAGGTCGGACGGTCCGCCAGAGCCTGAGTGCTTTGTTCGTTGGTTCGATTCCTCCCTTCCTTCTTTTGTGCTTCCGCGTGTGCTTCAAGGTATCGTTCCTAAGACTAGAGGTTGATCCATAACCTCGTTGTCTTGGCGATTGGTGTGTGATTCGATCCATCGCTTGTGTGTGACCGGGATTTGACTAGGGTATAGGCCGGGTTCTTTGAGAAGAATTTTTACCGGCTCCTATTCACTCCGCCCCTCTCTAGTCGCCATCTGATCCTTCATCTCGTGTGCGGCTAGCGGAGCGGACATCCGTACATGAACTGGTGTTTCTGCTCGCTGCTGGTGAGTGATCCTATCTTGCTTTGTGTGTTGCCCTGTCTCTCTGGAGTAGGTTCTGCTCTCAATTCGGATCCAAATCTCTTGCTCTCTCGGTGCAGCCAGCTGTGAATGTTGTGCGATGCGTGCTGTTTGTCTCTTATCCATTTTCTCATGACTCGGTTAAGGCTCTTGGCTCCTTCAGCTTGCAAGATCGACATCGGTTGATATTGTAGGAGGTAGGACTTATAGTTCTGGATACCATGCACCAATTAAGGTGCGGATGCAGTTTGTTTTCAAGAACTTTTGCGTGTTCAATTTAAATTGCTCGGCTCACGCTAACTCTACTCTTGGTCGTGCGTACATCTGGCATGATTCTGCCCATACTTAATTACATTATGTAGTCTCTCACCATTGCTTCTAATAATATCAAATGCATTATGTACCTTGCTGTTTTTTATGTTTCCCCAGACTTAATTCTGTAGAAGTATACTTGGACTTGGATTTGCTTTGCTCTTGTGGACATTCTGGCTTGTGGCTGCTTGTGTTAGACTGCTAGGTGAGTTATTTTGGTCAACATTTTTTTCAGATCCTTGAGGTTTCATTCATATCTCTGCTCACAATTGAATTATAGAGAAGCTCCATGACACCATTAATTACATGCCAACCTCTTATGAAAAAGACTACACTTCTATATAGTAGTAGACAGTGATGCATTTGACTCCTTATTTTCCAACTTCTGTGCAAATAAATTAAGCTAAGAAATGTTTTTACCTAATATTTAAATTAACTGAATCGCATTGCTAAGTGGTAGTATATGTTCTTATTTTTAAATACGAAGTCATTTTAGTCCTGATAAATGCATCAATGAACTGCTAAATCATTGTTGAACGGCTTCTTATGTGTACTAGAAAATTGTTTTCTAACACTAATCATACTAGATTAGCACTTTTACATGAAAGGACCAATAGCTTGCATTCAATTTCTATTCATATCTGTGCTAGATGTCTAGATCAAGCTCGACTATGACTTTGTTCATATACTCCAGTAGTATCTAGTATCTCATCATTCAATTTTGATCATGACAATATGATATGCCTTGTATTGTGACAATAACTGAGTATATATTCTGAAACATAGACTAAATCTTTTTCCTAACCGCATGACTATTTTTGCAGGTTTGAAGACATGTTATTGTGATGATTGGGGAACCATTTGAACAAAGCCGTTGTTTTCCTTTAGGTAAAGCCGCACGTTGTCGAGCTGTCTTAGCTTTTTGGTGGAAATTCTTGCATTGACCTTTACTGCTCATATTATGTATTCTTTGATATGTATGCTAGTTAGTTTTTCTCGCAAGCAAGTATTATGTTGCAATCTGCTATGCACATAAGGTCAGTAAGACATGCATGTACAAAAAGAGTAGTGTGTTGGTAGATATTATTTCCTCTGTTTCAAGGCAACCTCATCACAGTAAAGTGCTCAGGTCGATCTGCAGCAAGTAATAGGGTTGTAGTAATCAGTAATGTGGTCTGTAATAATGAGTTTTGAATGTACATTCTAGAGAAGGTGCCTGGCAAGTAGCTTGTGATTGTTACTTAATGCTTTTGTGGTCGGTATAGCAGTAGCTGTCTTTTTGGTTGGTTGTTTCGTGTCCACACTGTACATTGCTTGGTTGAAAACTAATATAATCAAGTCAATTTGAAAAGTATCTGCTTGTGCTAATGAAATTCAAATCATGCGTCTGAGTACATCCATCCAACTTTAACTAGACGTTTGTGCTTATGAAATTTAATATAGTGTGTGTTTGTGTTGACTGCAGAAATGTGTGTGTTGCCTCACTGGTAGAGTAGTTGCCTGCGTGTAAATTGATTGTATTGTTCTCACAAGCCAGTAGCTACTTGACTTCTTTTTTCATGCTCAATGAGACTTCTCTTATTTTCCTGGGTGCAATATTCTGGGTTGAATGTGCTCATTTCTATAGTGTTGAATGTGCTTCTTCTACACCTTGTTAATAGAGGCAGGAATTTGTTTGTAACTAGAATTTCCAGTTGGCTTATTCCCAATGTGATTTGCTCATTAATTTGGAGCAGCATGTGAACTCATTATTTTTTATCACTGTCTGTGCTTTAAAAGCTATATTTCTCATGTAATTTGCTCACTGGATTAGGGATCATTTGATACTGCCCAATGACAAGTGTTTGGTAATGTTCCTCTTTCAGGTTGAGGATTCTGCAGCAATGAGCAAGCCATAAGAAGTGATCAGTAGAAATGGACCTGATATGCTGGACTACTAGTGATGCTACAAGGACATATTTGATCATATCTGTTGTTTTGTGATTTAAGGCTTGTTGGGTTGAATTTTATATGGATTGTGTATTTATTATTGTATGACATGGATTGTGTATTTATTGGTAATTTGGCCTTTTTTCGGATTTATAGCTGCTTTTGAGCTGAAATGTATATGGGCTGGTATGGATTTATATGGGCTGAAATTTGACCTAGTTACAAACAGTCACATCATCTGTCACATAAGCGACACGTGGATGACATGTCAGCAACATGTGGATGCCATGTCAGCAACATGTGAATACCACATCAACGACACGTCAGCACCACGTGGCTGACACGTCAGCACCTCGTCATTTGCCACATCAGCAGCCACCTCATCTCTACAAGTGAGATGGCTAGTTAATCCATGACGATCACTGTCATCACAGATTTTGGGCTTCGGGCTGGGTTCAATGGGCTTTACACCAATCTATGACGACTTGAGAACGTCATGGATCACGCTAATCTATGACGAAAATGTTAGTTCATCACGACGCTTAATCTGTGATGCTCAATACATGACGTTTTGAAAGTTCGTCATTGATATCATTTTGTGACGAAATTTTGATGATCCGTGACAAAAATCGACCGTCATGGACCACCGGATGTTTTGTAGTGCATGAAATTCCTTTTATTATAATTAATTTTTGGCACCTTACTTCTGAAGTCTTTGTGTTTTAAATCTACCATTCAATGGAATTCATGTATCATATATTATTCTCATTGCAAAAGAAATCCTAGTCAACAGATGTAGGCAAGTACTACTCCGTCCAGTGTCATCCGTGAAGCGTCTATCAGACAAATACGATTTTCTAGCAACACTCTTTCTGGGACAAAGGTTGTAGAGATTAGTAAGGGCAGTCCCAACGGGGTTTCTAGTGCATATATTCCAAAAGCAATTAATGTCTATAGAAACTACTCTGTATCTCTCAATTGTTGATTTCTACAGCACAATTAATACAAATGATACATTAAATGCAACACAAAAGGAGGGTGGATCAACTGTGGCAATGAGTCATGTAGTCTCCAAAACAACACAATTTTAGGACAAAAATGTGAGGAAATAAAAAATTTTAGAATTATAATATGAGATAATAAAATTCTAGAGACTACATTATAATTATTAAAAAAGAAAAGGAGCAAAACAAAAAAACCCAAACATTATCTCTATCTCTCTCTTTGTGGTTTGAGATCTCTCCCATCTCATTTTCTCCGTCTTCCCCAACCGGTCGTCTCTCGCATCGCAGTCAACACCGACGGTATGGACGCGTGGCTCCGTCTAGAGGGGCGGCGGCTAGCCCCAGCCGCGGAGGAGCTCGTAGATCCGGCGTGGTGGCCCCTCCTCCCTCGACCTCCTTTGCTCATCGGCGACGTGCAGGACGTCAGCGAAGGAGCAGTCGCAGTGGCTCGCCCGGGGGGACTAGCGCGCGGGGGGTGTGCCGGGAGTGATGGCTTGGAGCTCACTCACCAGGTCACGGCAGCCTGGCCCACCGGTCGGGGCGGGCGGCGAGCCCGGCTTGCCCGCCTGGAGCGCGGCCACGACTAGGGGTGCAAGTTGATTATAACGTCGTGCACCTCCGAACCTCTTTAGTGCAATTATTTGTACTACTTCAAAATTTTGAAAAAGTAGTACAAATGATTGAACTAAAGAGGTTTGGAGGTGCACCTAATGGTTACCCTTTGCACCCTTAGCCACGATGTCCGGAGCTCGCACGCCGGGGGCGCGGCAACCTGGGCGCGCAAGGGGAGAGCGAGCGCGAGGAAGGGAGGGTGGCGGCGGCGTACGGGATCCGCTCGGTGGCGCTGGAAACCGCGTCTTCTCTTTTTAACTCCTTTGTCACATCAGGAAAAAAATGAGTTGACCACAAAATTAATGCATATAGAAACCACAATAAATTCCCTATTGGGACTGCCCTAAGGAGCATGTCCATTATTTGAGTGTTATGATTTTTAAGTTATTATCTCTTAATTCTGTACGAAAATGTTGATGAGGTTTCAATCTCTCAAGCATTATATATATTATACGAGTTATTGGAGGAAAACTGTTCCTAAACAGGAACAAAATATTGTTTTGACCTACGCCAATGGCGATGCCCAAACTTTAAGCAGGGAACATGTCATCTAGATGCTACGAAAAACGAAACGGTAGTATAGTCACATAGGTGAAGTGCTACTCGCGATTAAAAAATCATTCCTACCTCTCTCTCCTCTTTTATTGCTGGCTTTATAGTGTCCAAATGGGCTCAACCCGTTGGGCCGGCACAGACACGGCCCGTTTAAACACAGCTCACGAACGACACGGCCCGGCCCCCGTGCCTGTGTTGGGCTGGAATCCCAGCATGCGAAAACGACACGGGCACGACCCGCTTCAATGGCCGGCGGGGGGGTAGGCACGACAGTCGTTGGATCCCGGCCGCCCTCCCTCGTGACCGTTGATCCCGACCTCCCCTCCCCTTCTATATAAAGGCGAGTGTCGTGCTCGACCGTTCCCTCGAGCCCTAACCCTAGTTCATCTCCACCCCCTCGTCTCTCTCCTCTCTCGCTCCATTCTCTCGCGGTGGCTGCTCTCAGCTCTCTCCTTTCCCTCATCCTCCACCGCGCGACACCGGCGTGGATTGGCATCTTCCACCACTCATCGTCGCTCCTCACCAGTGATGTAGCCTCATCCTCTCCGCCTCTCCCTCATCCTCCTCGTCTCTGCCTCGTCGACGTGCTCGCCGTGATCCGGGAACCTTGGGGCTCCGCGACCGTGACTACGCGTTGAGGTACTAGGGTGCCTGATCTGGGCGTCGACGCTATCGCCGATGTCGCTGGCATCTCTGGTGCTCCGGTTCAAGAGGTAAGTTGTAACCCTAACCCTACTGCTTCTTCTTGAACCCTAACCCCTAGATCCGGAATTATATCGAGTTTCTGTGTAGCCGTTGAGGGACCGGAGACCGGCAATAGTGAGATGTCGGACAACGAGGTGGAGGAGACCGGTCAGTCCATGACCACGAACGACGAGGTCCGCCTCTTTGGGATGTGCGGAGGTGATGAGGAGGATCTTCTTGTGTCTATTTTATGTTTTCTTTTTGTGTTGTGACTTTGAATGAATGAATCTTTGTGTTTGAACACTTGGTGAATCTGAGTTCTATTTGAACCTGGGCACCTGCATCGTGCCTGGGCTGGCACGGGCACTGCTGGGCTGCCGTGCCGAGTAACATGACACGACACGCTCCAGCTTCCTTAGTGACGTGCCTGGGCTGTGATGCCAGCACGCCAACATGCCTGGGCATGACACGGCAGGCACGCGTGCCTGATAGTGTCGTGTCTAGCCGTATTGTGCCGCGCCTTGTTCGTGCTCATGTCGGCACGGCACAGACGTTTGACCATCTATAGCTGGCGTGCTTCTTCTTTCCCGGGAGTGGAGCAACCCGGTTTTTTGGGAATGGCATGCGGGCGCACTGACTATCCAGGGGTCGGCGTCGCTTCAAGATTCGCGCGCCTTCATTTTCCAACTCCCACCCCGCGTAGCTAACACGGCACTAACGATTGTGGTGCCGTTGTGTAACACCGTGCTATTATACAACGATGTCATGACCCTTAGCGCCATGCTCGCAGATAGCGTATGCGGCCGCATGCCGTTGTGAGAGTGCTTTTGTTGGGAGTGGACAAGTCTTTCTCTTTCCCCATCCAAATTATTACTCAATTTGAAGCAGCCGATGCAAACTCAAGCGGTAGTGCTAGGGTAGTGTTTACTAGCAAGCCCCTCCTCCAGCGCAGATTCCTTCTTTGACACCCCATAGCAGCCCAAAAAATGAGAGGCTTTTACCTATGTGTCATTATAAAAGTTGTTGGTGACCTGTGTGCCACTGCAAAGTTGCTTCACACCTTTGTGCCATCCCCAAAACTTTTTTTACCTGTGTCATTCGGTCCGTCTCTCCGTTAAGATCTACAGAATCAGAACCTAACATGTGGGACCCACTTTGCACTGGTAAAGTTTGCCCTCCTCACTACTGTCACTTACGTGTGGGACTCACACGTCAGGGTTGTATTCAGCCTGTCACCTGCCTCTGCCCGCTCGCCGGCGCGAGCCGCGTGGTCGCCTGCGCCGCTCGTCAGCGCGTGCTCGCCGCACCCGCGCCTATGCCCGCTCGCCATCTGATCCTGGGGCTGTGCTCAAGCGTCCCCGCATGGCCGTGGCTGCTGGCCTAGCGCAGACAACGACGCTGCTGCAGGGGCCGAGGGCGGCACGCTGCGCGCGAGGCCAAGCTACCGAGCGCCAGCGAAATGGCCGCATGGGCAGCAACAACCACGGCGAGGCTCGCACCCAGCTGTGGCCTGTGAGGCTTCGAGCAACAACGTCAGATCTAGCAGCCACGAGCACCAGGATGAAAGCAAATTGGAATCTAATGCACGCGCAGCTTAGTAAATGTAAGATCGATTTTGCATATTTTATTGCAAGATCCGGTCCGATTTCCTTGCTTCGATTTGATTTGATTTGATTTATTCCACGCTTCTGTTTTGTTTTGCTCCAATCTGATTTACTCAAATTTTTTAGATTAAGGATATAAATCCGGCCTCTATATCCATAAGTGGACATATACGGTCAACGATTACAACAGGGCGCTTAGGCTCAAACCTCGCACCGAGGTACAGAAGCAAACAAGAAAAAACAACCACTACGAAAAAGAAAAAGAAGACTAAGCTTCCAACTTATTTGCCGACCAAACTCCCAACGCCCAGGGCGTCAAAGCACCACAAGCGGTGAAGGCCCATGACCTCCAAAGCGACGCCCTCTGGAAGGAATCGACGCCGATGCCGCCGTCGTCGCTCCTCCGAAGACTCGGAGAAATGTTTCCAGCTGGAGGACACCAACCAAAGCAGGAAGCATCCCAACACAACGCCTCCAAGGAGGGCAGCGACGCCCGAAGACGCCGCCGATGTTGACGCCGACACCACAGCCGGGAAGGATTTCGCCCAACACTTCATCGACGCCGACCCGATGTCGTCGGAAAAGATGAACCACCACACTGACAATAACCATCAGAAGCGCGAGGGCTAGCACTTAGGCTCCCCTCAACCAACCAACGACACGGAAGTGGTGACACCTTGCCCAACACAACAGGAACGCCGACCAGAAGAGCCCAAATCCACACCAGAGGGCGCCGAAGGACGGAAGTCATCCGCAACAGCCGCCAACCCCCCACCAACACCGCTCTGCCCACCGGCGACCTCAGTTGCACTTAGGCCACGAGATAGGTCCGCCAAACTTGAGCGCCAGGTCGGCTGAGGTCGCCAACCGCCACAGACAACCGCCAAACTCGTATCAGGCGCGGCCACGTGCGACGAAAACCTTCCCTGGCACTTAGTCCGAACAAAGTAGTCGCTTGGGACCGACACCCAACAACGAGCCATCGCCACCCCCTGCAGATCTGAGAAGCTCGACCACTGCCATCACCACCCATGGAGCAGACTCGGCAGATGCCGGAAGCAGCCATCAACAACGCCGAATGTCCCCATCGAGGAACATAGACGCAGGAGGCCGGCCACCTCCGATGCAGGGCGCCTCCCGCCGCCCGCAAAGTCCACGCAGGGGGCCACACCTCCAGCCGACGGGCCACCACCGCGGGGACACGTCGCCGGCCGCCCGCCGGCAATAGCCCTGTGCCAGGTGCGCCGCCACCGCACCAGCCAGAGCACCAACCCCACTGCCCGGGCCCAGTCTCCAACCAAACCCGACGCCTCCTCCACGCAGCCTACAGATCCGGCCAAGGCTCTACCGGATCCGAGGGCTCCACCACTTGCCGTCGCGGAGGACGTCCCGCCCCGGTGAGCCTCGCCATCGTGCCCGGGCGGCCACGTCCGCCCCGAACTTCCCGCAAGAAGAGGAGTAGGAGGCCCCGCCGCCACCTTCCTCGCAGCTGCGCGGGATCCCGGCGGTTCGCTCCGGCGGCAGCGCGGCGAGAGAGGGGGCTAGAGGCAGCGGCGGCTAGGGTTAGGTAGAGGTCGCCCGCCGCCCAAGTGGGGGGACGAGCGAGAACCGTTCTAGTTTCTCTTGAGCTCTTTAATGTCGTGTCTTCTATGTACTATAAAAACCTCAGCGGCTAATAGTTGCACTCATCTGATTTACTCAAATATGGAGAGGCAGCAGCCAAGGCTCTGCGTGAGCCGCACGGCCACGTGCGGCCCGCCGCCACGCACACAGGCCGGCGTGGGCGAGCTCCACCGCACGCAGGGCCGCCGCAGGCAAGCTCCGCCAGCCACGCTGGTGCTGCTCACCATGGATGGGAGGTTGAAGAAGCGGGGGCCCCACACGTTAGGATGTGTAGCAGGGTACAAAGGTCTTTTTACAACTCTGTTAGGCTTCGTCAATCGTCAGTCTTCCATCCATCCAAAATGGCACACAGGTACAAGAAAATTTTTGGATGGCGCATAGGTGCGAAGTAATTTTGCTGTGACACACATGTCACCAACAACTTTTATAATGACACATAGGTAAACGACTTAAAAAATGAACGCTGGAGCTGCTCTAAACTGTCGACCCATCGTACATCAGTGTGTTAATTGCAACATAAAAGAAGTGCTGCGAGCATGCATGTTGTAGTGTCGAAACGGTTGGTAGAAATAAGGTAAACCAACCAGCGATGGAGGCAGCTAGGTGGACAAGGGGCTCGAGACCCCCTACAGCTCGCCGACACGTAGTAACATTTTCGTTTAAGCCTAAACTCCAAAGCCCAACAAAGGAAAAATCATATCCGGCTATGAGTACCTCCTCGCGACCTCACGCCGTCTCCCGTCGCCCCAACCCCAACCCTTTCTCCGACTCCCCCGGTCTCCTACCGTCTCCGCGACTCCGCCTCTCTGGTCGGCCGGTCCCTGCTAATTCTCTCTCCCTCCGGTCTCCAGGCACAAGCACAGCTCTGTGCCTAGGCGGATACAGGCGGGCAGCGGGGCGGGCGCCGACCGGTGGGAAGCCCACACGGCGCATGCCGCGAGCCGCGGCGGCTCAAGGCTCGAGGCGAGCCGCGGCGGCTCAAGGCTCGAGGGCGAGCCGCGAGCGCCGAGCGTCAGGCGGCCACGAGCTCATGAGCAGCAGACATCACCGCAGCAGCAAACAGGGCAGCAGGTGATCTTTTTTAGCCCCTCCTAAAATTTTTCATGGCTCCGTCCCTAGAACCAACAACCCACGCTTGCACGTTTTATGTGCAAGGTACTTTATCAAATTACATGCCATTTTGATATTTTTATGTTCATAGATGCATTATGCATCTAAATATAAAACTATATCTTGGTGCATAGCAAATTAAAAACAATACATTTACAAAAGTTAAAACGTCCTATGATTTGAAACGGGTTGAGTATAAGCTACTAATGCTTGCATGTTATCTATCTATTATCTTTATACTTGAGTATTAAAATAAGTCACCACGTTTGCCGAGAGGGTCTAGAAATTCCCATGTTAATCCAAAAAAGAGAAGAATATACACCGTTTTTTTATGAAAATACATAAATTCAGAATTAAAAAAAGGAAATCTAAATAGTCCATATTCAATACAAATACAATTAATAAATACATAAATTCGGAATTAAAAATAAGAAAAATAGTAGTTAATTTTTACACAGATTGGGAAAACAAAAGATAATTAACTGAAGAGTAAATAACAAATACAATTTAGAAAATTTCACGATGAACATTAAATTAGTTCTCTG
This sequence comes from Cenchrus americanus, assembly GCA_947561735.1. Classification (NCBI taxonomy): domain Eukaryota; kingdom Viridiplantae; phylum Streptophyta; class Magnoliopsida; order Poales; family Poaceae; genus Cenchrus; species Cenchrus americanus. The sequence continues at coordinate 98,274,617 of OX387240.1, forward strand.
TCCCTGCTAAAGTACTAATTAGTAAGCTTATGAAATATTTATCCGCATAGGCATGTAGCCTTGCAAGACTCTAAATGCCAATATTGATAAGACAAGACACATGATGAAAATAAATTTCTATTAAGAAATAAAAATCAATCTCTTTATTAAGCCTCACATGACTCGTGCGTGTCTCCGTGGGGTGTACTCCGTGGCTGGCCATAGAATAGCTTATTCTATGGCCACACCAATCAATCAAACCAACCCAGCGTGACCGAGAATACCAGCTCGAGTAATTAGTGGTGATTAATATGAGCTTAGCTGGGTGCCAAGCTATAATATCGGGCTTGAACAAAATTAAATTCAGGTGAGCTGCTGCTTCCGATGACCCGGTCCTTGATCCGCGTCATTTACTAGCATATCATTTACTAGCATGCCGGACAAATGTATTTTAGCTACACGTCAGATGGGAGTGCATGACAGTCCTACATGATTACGAGAAAACGTGATGAGGCGCTGAGCTATATATTGCCATATCTACAGTATAATATGCAACTGCACAACACCTGCACTACAAAGTGAGTTACTATATATTTTGGCATCAGGATTTTCCAAGGAATCGGTAAAATTGACAACCCTATTTACGGTAAACACTTTTTCTTAAAAAAATGATGACACTATTCCGGTAGGTACTACTTTGTGGTAAATTGATGATGCTAGCTATTCTGGTAAGTAACTTGTGTTAAATTGATTACGTCATTCTCGAAAAATTTTGTGTCTGCCATTCGGCTTCTTGTAAATTCGTTGCATCTTATAGTACTTGGTTTATCCAGACCGCATGGATTTTTCAACTATTATCTTAGTATTTAGATTTTTCAATTATTAGTTCATGGTAGGTCCTTCTTGTCAATATAGTAAATGGTTCCTTTTTCCATTAAGCAAAATACAGTTAGTGGTTCCTTTCTCCATTAAACAAAATATACTAAATGGTTCCTTTCTTCCCTAAACAAAATATATTAAAGGGTTCCTAAAAACATAGTGACACCTTATTGTGGTGCGGGTAGATAAAATCGGAAAACTATGAGGGTGCTTGGATACCTTTTAGTCCCATGACTAAAACTAGTCAGGCTAAAAGTTGCTAGTCTCACCTATACTTGGATCCAAATCCTAAAGAGACTAAAATGTAGTAAATGAGCATTAATTATCTCTCTTCCTCTCTCCCCTTTCTCCCTCTCTAGCCAATAGATGGGGCATGCTACAGATTTTTATGAGAATAAATGAAGAGAGAGAGCTAAAACAAAGTTTAGTAGGGTTCTCCTTACTAAAACATTTTAGTCCCAAGACTAGTTTTAGCCCCTCTTTACTCAGGAGTGCTTGGAACTTTAGCCTCTCAAATAGACTAATTTTAGTCAGACTAAATTTAGTCTCATGGATCCAAGCACCCTATACTGTAAGTTATTGTCGGAACCATTATTAACCACAATGCATTTGCAGGCACGTTTTGACAGAGGAACACGATCCAGTGCATACTAATTCTCGTAGCTTGCTCACGTGTCACGCATGCATTTAAAAAACAACAGGTTCCCGTCATACACTCTAGCGATAATCACGACCGGGACTTGTGCGGGCACTTTATTACGGTAATTAAATGGGAACAGCTAAGGGAATGATGGGAAACCGGTTGATTTTGACGATGGATTGGCCTGACTACCGAATAAGATATTCTATGGCCGGCCGCGGAGTATACTCATATCATCGGTTGTTACGACGACGGGGTCTCGACCGATATCGTCGGCACCGCCGCCGATTGCATCTGCGTCAGCGGCAGCTCCTGCGTCAGTCACGCCTACAGCAGGGGCGCGTGGCTGCCTCGGATCGGGTGATCCCTTGCATCACGCGACGTTGCTGACGCCTCCGCCATCGACCGCCTAGCTCAATGATCACGCCTGATCCGACAGAGTTGTTCATCCTGGTAACGAAAAAAATCACACACAAAAACGTTATGCTCGTTTCTGCTATTTAGTTGCTGTTGGTTTGCAACTTCTGGTTGCAAACCCCATAGATCCGGGATGATTTGCGCTTCATTGTTAGTGTTTTTGTAGATTGCTGAAAAGTTTTGGTGGTTGCGAAAGTTTGCAAACGTGGGTTCTGGTTGCAACCAAGATCTCGTGTGTGATTGAAAAAAACTTCATTGTCTGGTGGATTGCCACCGGAAAAATTGTCGCGCTAATTTGCAAGTAGGGTGCCCTCTGGTTGCAACAAGATTCCCATGTGCATTGCAAAAAAAAATCATAGTCTGCTGTGTGGGCTAATCTGCAATTATTTTATTGCGCTGGTTTGCAACATATGATGATGTCTGGTTGCCACAAGAAGTTTGTGTGGACTGCAAAAAAATCATTGTCGTGTGGGTTACAGAAAAATAACCAAATACACATTGTTCCAGTTTTTGCAAAAAAAAGAGAAAAATGTTTGATTGATGTTGATTGCACGCAAAAAAGCTCCTGTTGGTTGCAACTTGGTTGTCAATTTTGGGTTGCAACTTGGTTGCGAAAAAACTTATGATTGATTATTTTCTCCCCACAGTATGCAAACATGCTTGTTGTGTTTGTTCCAAGGGCGCGACAGGAGTTTGATTCAATGAAAGCAGCACACCAATTTTACCTTGATTATGCAAAAATGGCTGGATTTAGTGTGAGAACCATGAGGACCAGTAAAGAGACTAAACACTGGGTTTGCAACCGTCAGGTTTTATGAAGCCAGACAAAGAAAATGTGGAATCATAGACTGATAAAAGATCGTTGAGAATTGGTTGCCCAGCATATGCTAAAGTGAAGGACAAAAAACGCAAAATCTGGTACTTCGACAGAATCGGGGAAGCACACAACCGTAAACTTCAGCCGTCAGTCAGGATGGTTAGATATATGCATGCTCATAAGCAGAGGGAAGCTGATATGGATGACTTGTTTGCAATCATGTCAAGGAGTGGTGTGCCAAACCAGGCTGCGATGAATGTCATGTCAGTGTTGTATGGAGGACGTCAAAACTGGCCATTCACAGAGAAGGACATCCAAAACATGTACGTCGTATGTCAGATAACAAAGTCATACTTGGTTATTTTGGTTATTTTATGATTGCAAGCTTGAGTAGTGTGTGAATGCAACAGCAAAGTCGGTGTGATTACAAAAAAAATCATGCACAATGTTTTTGTTTTGCAACTACTTTTGTGTGTGTCATTGCAAACACAGATGATAATTTTGTGATTGCAAAAAAAAGGCCTGAACCATTGTGTGATTGCAACTATTTTGCGTGTGTGATTGCAACTTGAAGTTATCTGTGTGGTCAAAGCTACTTGGTTATTTGGTTATTTATGATTGCAAGCCTGAACGATGTGTGTTTGCAACTATTTTACGTGCGTGATTACAAGCAGAAGTTATCTGTGGTTGCACCATGGCTGAGTCTGTGTGGTTGAAGCTACTTGGTTATTTGGTTATTTATGATTGCAAGCCTGAGTAGTGTGTTATTGCAACAGCAGGGGCATTGTGATTTCAAAAACTATTTTGTGTGCCATTGCAAACACTACTTGTTATTTTATGATTGCAAAAAAAGGCCTGAACAGTGTGTGTTTGCAACTATTTTGCGTGCGTGATTGCAACCAGAAGTTATCTGTGGTTGCAAAACCTGACTGTGTCTGTGTGGTTAAAAGCTACTTGGTTATTTGGTTATTTATGATTGCAAGCCTGAATAGTGTGTGATTGCAACAACATGGTCGTTTGTGATTGCAAAAAACTATTTTGTGTGTGTCATTGCAAACATTAGTGGTTATTTTATGATTGCAAAAAAGGGGCCTGAACAGTGTGTGTTTGCAACTAGTTTGCGTGCGTGATTGCAACCATTAGTTATCCGTGGTTGCAACATGACTATGTCTGTTTAGTTAAAGCTACTTGGTTATTTGGTTAATTATGATTGAAAAAAAAGCCTGAACATTGTGTGTTTGCAACTATTTTGTGTGTGTGATTGCAAAACCTGACTGTGTCTGTGTGGTTAAAGCTACTTAGTTATTTGGTTATTTATGATTGCAAGACTCAGTAGTGTGTGATTGCAAACAGCAGGTTCGTTGTGATTGCAAACTATTTTTGTGTGTGTCATTGCAAACACTGCTGGTTATGTTATGACTGCAAAAAAAAGCCTGAACCAGTGTGTGATTACAACTATTTTGCGTGTGTGATTGCAACCAAAAGTTATTTGTGGTTGCAACATGACTGAGTCTGTGTGGTTAAAGCTACTTGGTTATTTGGTTATTTATGATTGCAAGTCTGAACAGTGTGTGTTTGCAACTATTTTGTGTGCGTGATTGCAACCATAACTTATCTATGGTTGCAACATGACTGTGTCTGTGTAGTTAAAGCTACTTTGTTATTTGGTTATTTATGATTGCAGAAAAAAAGCCTGAATAGTGTGTATTTGCAACTATTTTGTGTGTGTGATTGCAAAGCCTGATTGTGTCTGTGTGGTTAAAGCTACTTGGTTATTTGGTTATTTATGACTGCATGACTCAATAGTGTGTGATTGCAACAGCAGGGGTCGTTTGTGATTGCAAAAAACTATTTTGTGTGTCATTGCAAACACCGATGATAATTTTGTGATTGCAAAAAAACCAAATAACCAAATTAAAATGTTTTTTATTCGCTTGTGGTACAGGAAAGCTGGACAAACACGAGAGGACAGAGACGGGGACATAGAGAAGTTGTTCAAGTTTTAACTAAGGGTGTGTAAGCAGGACAATGAAGCATTCTACCGGGATGTCGATTTTGACCCAAAGACAAAAGTGCTAAGAAGCATTTTTTGGAGCCATGCAAGTCAGCGTGCGGAATACGTGGATTTTGGGGATGTCATCACTTTTGACACTACCCACAAAACTAACAGGAAAATGCCACTGGCGATGTTTGTTGGATGCAGCAACAATCTGAAAAATGTGTCGTTGGGGCAAGCGCTTCTCCAGGATGAGACAACTGACACTTTCAGGTGGCTTTTCGAGTCATTCAAAGGCTGCATGGGTGGCAGGCAGCCTTTTGTGATTCTAGCAGGTGCATTTTTTGAGGGAGGGAGGGGGTATATTATGATTTTTTCTATAATCATGTTGCAAAAAAATGATTGCTGTCAAAAAAGCAACTGGAGAGTGTAGTGTGGTTGCAACATTTGCAACATTAAACTCTGTTTTTTGGTTGCAACCATCATGTGTTATGAATTGCAAAAACATTTTATTCACAGGAAAAAAGACTGATTTAAAAGTTTGATGTTTCTACAGATGAAGATGCAGCAATAAGGGAGGCGATAAAAATTGTGTTTGATAAATCACAACACAGAAATCGCCGGTGGCACATAATAAGGATGTGGGATTATGAACTCGAGGAGTTGTACAAGGTGCACAAGGATAAAAATCTGAAGGAGAAGCTGGAGTCTCTGATAAATTATCCTCTGGGTCCTACACAGTTTGAGGTAGAGTGGGGTAAGCTAGTGGATGAATGTGGCATAGGGGAACATCCAGCGATTGTAGCATTGTGACAGAAAAGGAAAAGATGGATTGCAGCATATTTTAAGGGCATGTTTTTGTGATTGCGAACCCTGGTAAGTGTGTGCATACATCTTAAAAAAAGTATGCCTGATTGGAGCCTGTGTCAGTTCACAGATAACCTCTGGTTTGCAAGATGGTTGCAGGAAGTTAGGTGTGTGAATTGCAACCTATGATTGCAAAACCTGTTAGTTCTGTGATTGCAACACTCTGGTTAATGTGTTATTGCAAAACCTATGTCTGTTTTGCAACCACTGGTTTGTGTGTGATTGCAGAGCCTGATAGTTTTTTTATTGCAAAACATGTTAATTTGTGGATTTGCAAACCACTAGTAAATGCGATTGCAAAAACATGTTTAGTTTGTTTGCTTGCCTCTGGGGAAAAAAGGTTATGTATGATTACACATTTTAAGTGTGTGTTTTTGCAACCTTTGGTTAAAAACCTGCAATTAAAAATTATGTTAGTTAGTGATTGCACAACCTGTTTTTTTAATGCAATCTAGTCGATGTGCTTGCATCTGCACAAAATAAAAAATGTAATAAATGCAAACTGTTGAATGAGCCTGTGACTGTTTGCAACAACGTGTTACATGTGATTGCATCATGATATATCTGCGGTTGCAAAACATATGATTATGAAGCTGAAATTTAAAATTCTGATGTGCAGCCCGAGGTTGTCAGGGCATGCAAATCACGGTTTGATGAGCAACTCAGCAGGATGTACACGAGGGCTTTGTATAATGAATACAAGAGGGAATATGCTAACAGTACAACGTTTGTGATTGAGCCTGATCCAGATGTTGAATGCGGTTACTTGGTGAAACATGAAAAAGAAACCGGAGTGTTCTGTTGGGCACAACACACATTCAAGGTGCTAGCTGACAAAAAAGAGGGTATATATAAATGCGACTGCATGCAATGGGAGCACACAGGGTTCTATTGCATGCACGTGATCAAAGCATTCACCCGTACAGAGCATATCAGAGAAGTACATTCTGCGGCGCTACACACGAAATGTGTGATCTGTAGTTCCATGGGACAGGCACGATGTTCGGGTTGCGACTCATGCTGACACAGAGCAAACGAGAATGTCGAAGCTGCTGCCCAAGTTAATGCGCCTGGGTAGAGCAGGAAGCAAATCGATCGTGCTTATCTTTGAGACCGTCCGACACATCGACATGATAACTCCTGGTATTCGGCTTCTACAAACAAGCAGAGAGTGTCTGCCGGAGAGATGGAAAGTGGTGATTTGCATGAAAATGGCGATAACGAGATGGGTATAGTTTGTGTCTGACCAACAGATGAAAGTGGTGACGCCACTGTGGAAACTGCTATGAATCCTAGTAACCCTCCCACACCAAAAACAAACCATGTGCCTGGTTCGGCAACTACCTGGGCGGTGTGGTAGTGACTGAACCACCCGTGTCTAGCACAAAATGTAGGAAGGCTGTCAACGCAGCAAAATCCTCCAAAAACAGTATGATACCTGATAATCCGTACAACACATACAGTGGAGGTAAGGGTGTGAAGGAGTGCCAAACCTACCATGTTAGGGGACACTACTGCACAACGTGCCCCCCAAAACCCAAACCGAAGCAAAGCAGCAGAAAACAAAGCCAAAAAGGTGCAAAAGCTGAAGGTTGGGCTCCAAGAAAAAGAGGTCGCCCAAGAGTAAAAAACGGACAAAACGGGGATCAGGAAGGGCGAAGTGAAGCGGTTGAAACACAGTAATCTGAGTGTAGTGTAGTTGTGTAGCAGTCGCAAGCACACGGCGTAATTGCTTGAATCAGAAGAGCGACCTTGCGCAATGTTGACTACAAGGATGACTATGAATCTGAATGAATCCAATATAATTTATCCAATAGTTAGCTTCTGGTTTGGAAAAAAACTTCTGGATAAAAACACTATCTGATTGCAACTGTGATTACAACTACTGAAAACACTGTGTTTTGCAGCCCCCCTATGTGGAAACTGCTATGAATCCTAGTAACCCCCAATGAATGTGTGTGATTGCAACATAGCCGCATGTGTGGTTCGCTACTGCCGCTTACGTGTGTTTGAAAAAAACTATTAAATGACACTGTCGGATCGGCTTACGTGTGTTTGCTTGATGTGGTCGCAACCTGGTGAAATACGAGTGATTGCAAAATCCGTTACAGTGTGGTTGCAATCACTGTTGTGCTGCGATTGCAAAAACAGTTGCAAAAAAGCATGTGTGTGATTTTGCACCCTTGTCACAGTGTGATTGCAACTTCCTGGTTGACTGTGGTTACTACTTATTAGCATATTAGCTGAAAAATATTCTGGTTACCTGGGTTTGTAAAAAAATTACAACTTGCAAAAAAAGTGTTTGAAAAATTCATTGGCGTGTGGTTGCAAACTAGCGGGCATGTGATTGCAAAAACTTCTGAAAACAACCCATCTATGTGATTGCCAAAACCTTGTTACACTGTGATTGCAAGCTCCTTGTTAACTGTGATTACAAAACAATACTAAAAAACACTTATTAGTGAAAAATGATGAATATGTGTGATTGCAACATATCTGTGTGTGTGATTCGCTACTGCCGCTTACGTGTGTTTAAAAAAAATGTTGCATGACACTATCAGATTGCGACTAGGTTAGTGTTTGCTTGATGTGGTTACAACCTAGTGAAAATACGGGTGATTGCAAAATCTGTTACAGTGTGGTTGCAACCACTGATGTGCTGCAATTGCAAAAAACAGTTGCAAAACTAGCATGTGCGTGATTGCAACCTTGTCGCATGTGCGTGATTGCAACCTTATCGCAGTGTGATTGCAAAAAACAGTTGCAAAAACAGCATGTGACTGCGATTGAAAAAAAACAGTTACAAAATAGGTAAAGTGCGATTGCAAAAACCAGTTCAAAAAGCTCCATGCCGCAGAAAAGGAAGTACACACAATAAAATTGCCGAGTTCCAATTCACCAATTCAAACAAAAAATGTAAAGTTGCACATCACAGAAGAGTATTTCAGACTGTGCCACGCATAACATATCGCGTACAATCAAGCTAAAACACACATAAAATAACATGTTTTTTATCCCACTGATCCTAAAAGTTCATAGACTGGCTGTTGTCATCTTCGAAATCAAGAGGGCGTCCGCCAATTCTGTACTTGTCCAACATTCCAGGGAGCTCAGCCTGGTTGAGGGGGTGGAAGATTTGATAGTGCAGCATTTCACATATGTATATGATGCCATTGAACTACAGCAGCATAAAAAACACACATAAAAATAGTCATTTAACAGTACAGTCATCAGCACACATACAGAAACATAAAAAAAGAGAAAGATGTAAAAAATGGATCAGTTCACATCACGCATTACTGGGTTGATTCACTACAAGAAACTATTTAATCTGTGACGCATTCTCCGCGACGTTTTCAGAAAACGTCACGAATGTGCATTGCAGCCCAAAACACTGCGACGATTTCTTTAATTCGTCGTGATTCTACGACGTATTCCTTTTTTCATCACAGATGTGCATCGAAGCCCAAAACACTACGACGATTTGTTAAATTCGTCACAATTCTACGACGTATTCCTTTTTTTCGTCACAAACACTGCGACGATTTGTTTAGTTTGTCGCGATTCTACGACGTATTCATATTTTTTCGTCACGGACGTGCATGGATGGATATTGAAGCCCAAACCATCACGACGATTTGTTAAATTCGTCGCAATACAGCCCACAACACCGTGACGTTTTAGCAGATTCGTCGCGATCCCTAAAAAACAGCCACCTCACCAGCACCTAGGACCCACCCACACTGCCACGCAGGCGCCACCTCACCCAAGCGCCACGTCACCACCACGCGAGCGCCAAGAGCCCACCTTACGGCCACACAGGCACCACCTCACCCAGGCGCCACATCACCACCACGTGAGCGCCCGGGGCCCACCACACTGCCACGCAGGCGCCACCTCACCCAGGCGCCATGTCACCACCACGTGAGCGCCCCGGCCCACCACACCGCCACGCGAGCGCCACCTCACCCGGGCGCCACGTCACCACCACGTGAGCGCCCGGCCCACCACACCGCCACGCGAGCGCCACCTCACCCGGGCGCCACGTCACCACCACGTGAGCGCCGGGGCCCACCACGCGCCACGCGGTGCCACCTCACCCGGGCGCCACGTCACCACCACGTGAGCGCCCGGGCCCACCACACCGCCACGCGAGCGCCACCTCACCCGGGCGCCACGTCACCACCACGCGAGCGCCGGGGGCCAACCTCCCGCGCCACGCGAGCGCCACCTCACCCGGGCGCCACGTCACCACCACGTGAGCACCAGGGGCCACCTCACCGCCACGCAGCGCCACCCTCACCCGGGCCCACCTCACCACCACGTGAGCGCCACGGGCCCACCACCGCCACGCGAGCGCCACCTCACCCGGGCGCCACGTCACCACCACGCGAGCGCCGGGGGGCCCACCTCACCGCCACGTAGGCGCCACGTCACCACCACGTGAGCGCCCGGGGGCCCACCACGGCCACGCGGGCGCCACCTCACCCGGGCGCCACGTCACCACCACGTGAGCGCCAGGGGCCCACCTCACTGCCACGCAGGCGCCACCTCACCCAGGCCCACCTCCCCACCACGTGAGCGCCACGGGCCCACCACACTGCCACGCAAGCGCCACGTCACCCGGGTGCCACGTCACCACCACGCGAGCGCCGGGGGCCCACCTCACCGCCACGCGAGCGCCACCTCACCGAGGCGCCACGTCACCACCACGTGAGCGCCGGGGCCCACCACACTGCCACGCAGGCGCCACCTCACCCAGGCGCCACGTCACCACCACGTGAGCGCCCCGGGCCCACCACACTGCCACGCAGGCGCCACCTCACCCAGGCGCCACGTCACCACCACGCGAGCGCTAGGGGCCCACCTCACTGCCACTCTGGCGCCACCTCACCTAGGTGCCACATCACCACCACGTGGTAGAAAATGATTTTAGAAAATTTTAGAAAAAAGAATCATCGAATTTGGAGTTGGTATGAGGCAGAAAAACTAGTTACAAGTTTTAGTCAAAGATTAAAAAGAGAAAACACACTTGTTCATCTCAGTTCATAGCAATTGCAATTTCTGTTTTTAATCTTCGGATAAAACTTGTAAACTGTTTTTCTTCCTCATACGAACTCCAAATTGATTGATTCTTTTTCCTAATTTTTTCTAAAATCGAGATGTTTTACTCAGTGCCATTTGTTTGTATCTTAATTACTATTTCTTGGTTGATTTTCATACAACATAACTTTTCCAACTAAAAAGAGAATATAAAAACATGTTTTTTCATAATAATTGCTAATATAACTTAATATTCTCTAATGTTATGGTCAACATGAGATGGTGTCAAAAATTGAGGTGCATACAAGTTTGGTCACGTTATTAGTTGTTCAAATCTCAAAGTTTGTTTTCAATTGTAAGAAACTATGTGAGTCTTGTGTCCTACTTGTGAACATCTATAATCTCACTTTATCAAAACCATATGAATTTTTTATAGGAGCATTATACGCTTAAAATATGGTTTCATGTCAATTTGTAGAATGTTTTGAACAAATTTAAGTATCATTACTATTATTTTACAACAAGGTGACTAGTAGAAGTTCGAGTTTTTCCTACATGTCAATTGAAGTTTTCGTCAATATCCTACATGTGGCCTAGAATGGACCATAGAAGTCTAATTATGATTTTTGTGAAATTTTTCCAATCCTATTGGAGGTACACATAGTTCAAATTATAATTATTTTCTTATTTCAAATAAATGAAAAAAGAAAAAGAAAAAAATTAAGCAGGGGAGAAATGTAACAGGCCCGTTTAAGCCCAAAACAACCCAATCATTGTAGACCATTCATCTGCGAACGGACGGCTAAAATTGCGTTTGCTTCGTATAAAAGGATCTCCAAACCCTATTCGGTTGCCTCCCCCTCCCCTCAACCTTCTCCCGCCGCCCACTCCCTCTCCTCCTCACCCCTCCCTCTCCCTCCTCAGATCCACCGCGCATGGAGCAGAGGCAACCACTCACGGACCCCAGCCAGCGGACGCCACCGCCCCCAGCCTCCTCCCCGCCCCCGTCTCCACCTCCATGTCCAACCAAGTCGATCGATCCCCACCCAACCCAACCAAATCGAGGGAGCAAACCCTAACCCTACCACCATGTCCGGCGCCCGCATCTCCCTTTCCTGCCGCCGGTGTGTGTGATCCATGAGTATGGAATGCCAGTGTCCCCCCCGCCGGCAGCGAGCCTACGCGGCTTCCTGGACGCGCATTTCGCCTCCCCCGACGACCTCGCCGCCGCGCGCGCGCCGCCGAGCGGGGCGCCGCGCCGCGAGTGCGCCGAGCTCCGCGCATCCCTCCGCCGCCTCGAGGTGCAGCAGCTGCCTGCCAAACCCACCAAATCGAAAAACCGCAAAACCCACCACAAGCTGCTTGCCAAACCCGCCTCGAGCTCCGCGCATCCCCCCAAATCGAAAAACTGCAAAACCCACCACAAGCTGCCTGCCGGCCGGCCAGCCGGCGCTCTCTCCGCCTCCGCCCCCTCCCAAATGGCGACCACGCGCGCTCACGCGGACGCGGCGCTACGCGGCGGGGGGCGGCGCCGGTGCTCGCGCTCCGCCGGGCGCGGATCCACCACCGGTCCGCGCCCCTCGGCGCCGCCTCCGTCGACGACGAGGAGCGGGCCGGCGGCGCCGGCGGGGGGTTCCTCCGCGTCCGCCGCCACCGCCACCGGCGGCGCCGGCGGCTCGGGCCCGACGCCGCCTCGGACGCCGACCTCTGGACGCACGACTCTCGCGGCCTCCTTCGCCCCGTCTTCAGGTGCGCTCTCCTGCAGGCTGCGGCCCCTTCCCCCAGTTCCCCCCGCCGCGCGGCTCGTCTCGTCTTCACGTGATTCCTTACTACCACCACCACCACCACTTGCGAATCGATCGCTTATCAGGTTCCTGCACGGCCGGAGGCATAATCAGCTGCGGGTTCACCCACATGGCCGTCACGCCCCTCGACCTCGTCAAGTGCAACATGCAGGTTTGTGGTTTGTGCTGGGTGGCTGTGGATTGTTGAGGTAGATCCAGCAATTTGCTGCTCTCGGCGTTACGAATCTGACTGTAGATCCGGTGGTGATGAATCTACTTCCCGTAGATCCCCGATTCATAATTAGCTCTTTGTTTAGTTGCTGTGATCAGTGTTTACTGAACGTGTGATCTGCTGATGCTAGTGAAAAGTTCACTGTGTTATGTACTAGCTAAAGCCATTCCTGGTTACTGTGGTAATGTGGCTAATATGATAATGTGGTATCTCAAATTGAAATGGTTGGTTTTGTAATTTCCTGTGTGGTAGTTAACATGAATATATATTTCATTGATTTTCAAGTTTAATTTGATTGTTTAACCTGTCACCAGCAGCAGAGTGGGGCATATGAACTTTGACACTACCATGCCGATTAATGTTCCGGTTTAATTTGAATGTGGTCTCGTGTCTTTGGGTGGGTGTGAATGTAGATTTAGCACGTTTCTTTGCTCTCCGCGTTAGGAATCGGACTTTTGGCGGGGAAGCATGTCCGGTTCATTTATATGATTCAACAAGCTTCAAGATGTCTTATTTACCCATTTCGGGCCTTGTTGGAAGAAATGGTGCGGGAAGACATCTTTTCTCGAGCTATGGCGATGCATGCAATTGATGGTATTCCCAAAAGCGTCGAGATATTGCATGTCGAGCAAGAGGTTGTGGGCGATGACACCACGGCTTTGCGGTGTGTTACGAATGCGATGTTGAACGAGTTCAACTTCGCGAGAAGAGGCCCGCCCGGTTCAACGAGCGGGTTGACTAGTGAATAATTTATTTTTCTTGACATCTACGCTTCTTGCACGATGTTTTTCCTCCTTTGAGCGTGTTCCATTCAGCTAACTCGTTACCATTGCTATGCGAGAGAGATCTAGAGATTGAGGTGAGTTCGGGGAAGGCTCGGGCAAGACCAAGAGTGATCTTGACAAAGATGCTATTAGCAAGAGGCTTGAGGAGATATATAAACGGCTCGAGTTCATCGATGCGGATCTTTGCAGAGAGGCTCGCGCGGCATCAATTTTGGCGGTAAGTTTATTTTCCTTGTCTGTACCATTTGCACAATATCATGTTACTGGTTTGCTTTTGCTCCTGTTTAAAATGCTGTACTTTATTCTTTCAAGCACCAATACCTGTCTAAAATAAATAGTTGTTCATAGGGGCAAAAACATTTCATGACATTTTGTATTTAGAGTTCGTCCTAAATTAGGAAGGTAGGATTTGCACAGACATATTGATCTTAAAGAAATAGCATATGACTTGCACATGCTGATTCATACTTACATTGTACTGTTTTGAATGGTGGCACTCCTTGTAGGGTCTTAGTTTCACTCCAGAAATGCAACTCAAACGTACAAAAGAGTTTTCTGGTGGATGGCGCATGAGAATAGCTCTAGCACGTGCTCTGTTCATTGAGCCTGATTTACTACTTCTTGATGAGCTACCCTGTAGGCAGCTGAACCTTCTGCAAGGTTAGCTGGCCCAGCTTGCAAGGCTTTAGTAAGACAAAATGCTCGAGAGAATCTGTCCAATATAAGCTCAAATTGAAAGAGAAACATAATTACTGTAAACGGCTGAGGGTATTTAGTGCTTCTAGATATTTCCTTAAAGATCAAGGGTGAAGTTTAATTGTTTATTTTTTCTGTAGGCATTCATTGACAAGTTCAGGTACAATGCAAAGAGAGCATCGCTTGTTCAATCAAGAATCGAAGTGAGTTTTCCATGTTAATACTTTTGCAGTTCAAACCCCCCAATTGACATTTTGATATTTGATGTGATTCAGTGACAAAATTGATGTCCGACGTGATACTCTTATCCGTACTATCTCGGGCATTGGAGCGAATGGAACATGTTGACGCCGTTGTCGGTGATCCGGAGTATGTCTACCCACTAAATCTATTGCACTTTAGTATTTTGTTGATTGATGGTTGATGTTGTTCTTTCGTCCGTATAAACTAATTTTATTGCGTCAATAGCATGAGCTTGCTAATTTTACCATCAAAAGGAAACCTGTGGGTTCTGTTTCTTGACTTGGTATTTGTACTTTACCTTTAAGGAAGATCTTTCCTTATTACTTGCAGGAAGGTATGCTTGAGGCCATCTCAGTAATTTCAAGCATTTTCTCAGGTAAATACATTTAATTTATTGTTATCCTATTTGTGAATTGGTCGACTAGAACTGACCTTTGAGTAAAGGTAATGGTAAACCATATGTGCTATGTGATTCTAGTACCACTGAAAAGTAGATTGCTAGATGTTATTCTCTTCTGCTATCCTTTTATGCAGTATTGTGGCTTGATAAAAGGAATAGTTTTAGCAGCTTTACCTAGCTTCCTGTTTTCATGTTATAGGTTGTTTCATGTTTAAACTATTACTAAATCTGTGGAAAGTGGTTAGTTGAGTCATGTCTAAAAATGGAACTTATGTCGGATTTATATTTATAGCTTGATTGTCGCGAGGAAGAACCAAGGTGCGAGATGTTGAGATAGCTCCGCAGCCAAATGTAATGTAAGTCTTTCTCCAAAACTACTATTACTTTGTCAGATTCATCTTCTAGCTGTCACTCTTGTTACATAAATGATTACAATATTAGAACTTGGGATTTCCTCATGTACTAACTGGGATGTCCCGACTGGGTGTAGATATGGGAGGAGATCGGTGAGATGCAATAGTGATTTGACTTTTATCTATGCCACTCGGTACCAACAATAGTGATTATGTACTCATGTTGGTAGGCTTGTCTAGCTCTATTCTTCCGTTGCTCGGATGTCAACAATAGTGAAGTTCAATGCTTGTTTAAGGCTCTTTGTGACACTGTACTTTCAACACATTATATTGTTCACTACTCTTTTGTTATCAACTTTCAGTATATGCTTGCCACCTGTACTTTCTTTGGTAAATTACACACAACTGTCTCATGGTGATACTCAATTATTTAATGATTGGAATATTGGTGTTTGTTACTTGTCATAGTAGATCAGTTTGGTCACTGTCCGATTTGATTCATCTAAAGCAAGAATCTAGTCAAGTACTAAAAGCTTTGACACTACCCTCTAACTATTAGTATTTGGTAATGTGCTCTTTCAGGGCGAGGATCAGATCAGCAAGGAGCAAGCCACTAGAAGTGATTGGATGAGGATCAGTTGCATCCAGTAACAAGCAGTTAGAAGGAAAGAGGAGACTTGATTTTCTATGCTGCACTACTAGTGATTAACAAATGCATGTGATCTTTTATTATTCTGAATTGTAAAACATGTGATGCCGTTACTTGTGAGGTGGAATTACTTACTGTTAAACGTTAAAATTGGGATGTTCCTGTTGTAATAAATTTGACTCCCCAATTGCTTACTGTTGAATGAATTGGGATGGAAAAATGATTGAAATTTGGTGTGTTAATTTCCACGTCATCATCCACGTAGGATGCCACGTCATCGTCCACGTAGGATGCCACGTCATCGTCCACGTAGGATGCCACGTCATCGTCCACGTAGGATGCCACGTCATCGTCCATGTAGGATGCCACGTCATTGTCCACGTAGGATGCCACATCATCGTCCATGTCAGCTGCCATGTCAGTAGCAATCCGTGACGATTTTATTTTGTCACGGATAGTGAGCCATGGGTTGGGCTGCATGGGCCTCGGGCTGCTCCGTGACGATTCAGATACATCACGGATCGCGACGTTTATTAAGGGAACGTCGAGAGATTTAATCAATGACGCTCATTCCACCACGAAAATGTAAATCGTCGCGGATGCTGATTTGCGACGAATTTTATTTAATCCGCGACAGAATGGTTACGTCACGGATTAAATAGTTTCTTGTAGTGATTTCCTCCGTCACCTTGTTCCCGTCATAGTACTCCATGTACTTCCAGACAAAAAACAGGAAATCGTTGGGGTCGGCTTTCTTGGGAACTTTAATGAAAGCCTTCCTCCACCCACTGACTCTGGGCAGCTTGAAGTTGGACACCTTCTGGAAGGTTGCATCCACTACCAAAAACCGAGTCTTCACCGTGAGTCAGGAGCTTCGCCGAGAGCCAAAACACCAGCTCTCGGTGAAGCCTCTCTTCGCCGAGAGCACATGGTATGGCTCTCGGCGAAGCGCTGGCCCACGGTGAAGAGACCCTTCGTCGAGAGCTTTCTGCTTTCAGCTCTCGGCGAAGGGTTCAGCTGTCGACGCCACCAACACAACCGTAACGGCCGCCTACGTCCGTTAGATTCTCCAAGAGCTAGGCATATGTGGCTCTCGGTGAAGAAATACACATGGCGCGGGGGGCACTTTCACCGAGAGCATTGCATCTTCGGTGAGTGTTTTGTGTCCGCTCACGGCAAATTTTCCAAAAAAAACTTCACATTTTCGAGTCCAAACTTTTTCCTTGATCCACATACACTCATACGAAGTACATGTTCAAAATTGGCACCATTTTGTCTTTGTTTGCTATATTTACCAATTTCACTTCTTTCTTTGTATTTGATTCTTATACGTCTGATATGAACTGCAAGTGCATAAAATCATAGAGCAAATTTGTTTAAAAATGGTATTCATGTTCATGAGACATCTCTAAGACCATGTTGAAATGAAGCACAATTTTCTTGCATCTGGTTCTCGTATCATGATGAAGATCGTGTGGTAGAAAGGTAAAAAATTATATAAAATTCAAATGAAGTTGAAAATTCACGAATTTTGCCGAGTGGTCGTGATATCATACATAGAGATTGTGGTAAATAGCAGAGAGAATTTTGAACAAGTTGACATGTACACTCTTTAGAAACCAGAACATCTCACGAGAAGTTTTAGAGAATTTGAACTAATATCACTTGGCTTGGTCTCTTAGTGAAATTTTATTTTGAATTTGAGTACAACCACTTTTTTATAAGCAATACACAACATATCTAGTGACATGTTAAGTTTTGGCGAAATTTCAAATTTGTTTGCTATTTTTAAATAAAATTTGATGAAAATAATCTTCGGTGAGTGTTTGGCTCTAGGCGAAGAGGGGTTCTTCGCCGAGAGCCGGGCCTCTAGGCTCTCGGCAAAGGTTAGTTTTTTTAAAAAAATTTGGTCGCGGCCGAGGACGGTTGCGGGCCCGCTCAGTTCTCCTCCAAGAGCCGGGCCACGTGGCTCTCGGCGAAGGCAGGATTTTTTAAAAAAAATCGTTGGGGGCTGTAGGTGGGCCTGCCTCAATTCTTCGCCGAGAGCCTGGCCTCTTGGTTCTCGACGAAGGTTAGGTTTTTTTAAAAAAATTGGTCGCGGGCGGGGGTGGCTGCGGGCCCGCCTCAGTTCTCCGCCGAGAGCCGGGCCACGTGGCTCTCGGCGAAGGCAGGCTTTTTTTAAATTCGTTCGGGGGTTGTAGGTGGGCCCGCCTAAATTCTTCGCTGAGAGCCGGGCCACGTGGCTTTCAGCGAAGCCAGCTTTTTTTAACTCATTCGCTGGGGGATGCAGATGGGCCCACCTGGAGCCACGCTTCGCCAAGAGTCCTAGATCTGGGCCCTTGGCGAAGGCTCTCGCCTAACCCAAGCTGCAGCCACACAGGCATGCACACTGTCTCAACACCGCCACGCACACACGCACAACACAACGCAGAACGCACACCACGCCACGCCCGCCGCTGCACCCCTCCGCCGCCGTGCCACCGCTCCGCCGCCGCACCACCCCGCCGCCTCGCCACCGCTCCGCCCGCCCCGCCCCCGGCCGCGCCACCGCTCCGCCCGTCCCGTCCCCGGCCATGCCCCCGGCCCACCCCCGTTCCCGTTCCCGGCCCCGACCGCGTCGCTGCCCCACCCCACTCCGCCCGGCTCGCGACGCCGCCCCGCCCCACCTCGTCCCCGGCCGGGCCCCGCCTCGCCCGGCCTCGGCTCGCCCCGTCCCCGGCCGCCCCCTCGCCACGCCCCCGGCCGCCCCCGTCTCTGCCGCGCCCCGGCCTCCCCGTCCCCGACCGCCTCCCTCCCCGGCCGTCTTGTGGCCGCGACCGCCGCTCCCCCTGCCGCCCCTCCCCCGCCGCCTCCCGTGCCACTTAACATCTCCAACACCTCACGTTAACTTCTTAAATTTCTCGTGATCTACAGAATTAAGAAGAAATTATAAGTGTTCCTTGCCAGTTTAGCCTCTCTTCAACGTTGTGTTTAGTATGTCTTTATATTAATTGCATCGTTGTATACAGTATGTGTCTTTATATTCATTTCATTCTGTCACGATCGAATTAATTACTAGATCCTTAGCTAATAATAAATCAGAATTCTTGCTAGTTAGCAATTAAGGTATCTAATACTAGCAAATTTATCATGTCTCTAATTTTTGTTTTCATACATCTAATGCATATCAATTTTATAGGAAGAGATGCCTTGAGGTGCCGCACTGACCACCAGAGGCTTTTTTTGGAGGAAGAGGGGTGATTTGTCGATCTCCTAGGTGAGACTCATGGATAGCATGGGGGCACTACATGTGATTTTCTGGCCATCGAGCCGTTGGAAGAAAGCCCGTGTGTAGCCCGACCATCGTGTCGTGCCTTTTGTTTTAGGTTTTGGAAACCTCACCGTACATGGGAGGTGCTACCGAAATTTCGACTAAACACCCATCATTGATCTATTTTTGCAGGAAGGAGGCATGGTCGCCACCGCTGAAGGAGGAGTTGGAGTTCACACTCACATTGTCTCAGAGGCCCGGTCGACCCTGGTCTTGCCGCCTGCCCCTGCCTCGCCATCAAGTCACTAGGTGAGCACGCCCCTGCCTCACCATCAAGTTCCTAGATGTCGTAGATCGTGAAACCTAGTTAGGCGTCTCCCGTTCGAAAGAGATATAATTTGAAATATGCAAATCTTTGCATATTTATGGTTGTATCTGTTTCGAATTGTCCACATTTTTTGGACAGCCCGTGGATGCATAGATGGGGTTAGTTTCTATGCTCTACTCCGATCCAAGATAGAGTTTTGGCAGCGCCTCCCCGTTGTTCTCCGGATACACAATCTCCCTAACGGGACGTGTATTTGGAGAACAGCGGGGAGGTGCTGCCGAAATTCTGTCTCGGATTGGAGTAGACCATAGGAACTAACCCCATCTACGCATTCACGGGTGGGATTAGGACCTATCTTTACCTATTAGAATGTGTAGACATCGTGTAGATGATGCAATGTATTTCATATGACTCGCTGATATGATAGAGAATGGGTGACCATGAGTGGATGTACAAAGGATGGGCACCAAATGGTCGTGTGACACAAGAATGGATTGACAATGCTCAAGCTTTCATGGATGAAGCATTTAGAAAGGTTAAAGGGCCTAAAGACAGTAAAACGATATGGTGTCCCTGCCGCAAGTGCGGAAACTCACGCAAAAGGACAAAGGAGGTCATGGCAGCTCATCTCCACAACTTTGGTTTTATGAGAGACTACTCCAAGTGGACCTTTCACAGTGAAACCTGTCGTATGAGATCTGAGGCCATGAGACAACGCATTGGAGAACTTGATAGTGTTGCTGGAGTAGCAGACATGCTAGATGACTTTCATGAAGCACATTTTCAAGGAGAACGTCCAGAGGAGGAGACAGAGCCAAGCGTGAAGGCGTATTATGACATGTTGTCTGCAGCACAAAAACCCCTTCACAAGCACACCAAACAATCTCAACTAGACTCCATCGGCCGCCTCATGGCCGTAAAGTCCCGGCATAACCTGAGTCGAGAATGCTTCGATGCTTTGGTGACCGTGATTAGCAACATGCTTCCCGAAGATCACATTTTGCCAAAGAACATGTATGAAGCCCAAAAAGTCCTTCGTGCACTTAAGATGCCATACGAGAAGATACATGCCTGTCTGAATGGATGTGTCTTATTCAGGAAAGATTATGAGAAAACCACGCACTGTCTGAAATGTAAAGCATCTCGGTACATTGAGGTAGACTCTGGCGAGGGTCGTCCAAAGACACAGCTCTCGACCCCAGTGAGTGTCCTGCGGTACCTCCCGCCCATATCGCGGATCCAACGGATGTACATGACTGAGGAATCTGTGAAGCAAATGACTTGGCACAAAATGGGTCACGGGTATAGTGATAACCTTACACATCCATCCGATGCTGAAGCATGGACAAAGTTTGATGAGAAGCATGCTGAGAAAGGGAGAGGCTCGCAATGTACGTGTTGCACTGGTGACAGATGGGTTCAATCCTTATGGCATGTTAGCTGCCCCATACACTTGTTGGCCCGTGTTTGTAATCCCCCTCAATCTATCCCCCGGCATCGTCTTTCAACGGTAGTACGTATTGGTGTTGTTGATAATTCCTGGATACCCGGGAGATAATATGTGTGTGTACATGGAGCCTCTTATTGATGATTTGCTCAAGGCTTGGAATGAAGGGGTGGTGACATACGACCGAGCTACGAAGACAAACTTCAAAATGCACGTGTGGTACATGTACTCCTTGCATGACATGCCGGCTTATGGGATATTTCGCAGCTGGTGTGTCCATGGGAAGTTCCCTTGCCCAGTATGCAAGGCAGCTCTGATGTTGATTTGGTTGAAGAACGGTGGGAAGTATTCTTCATTCGACAAACATCGACAATTCCTCTCTCTTGACCATCAATTCAGACGAGACACAAAGAATTTTATAAAAGGTGTCGTAGTTAAAGATCCACCCCCGCACATGATGACTGGTGTTGAGGCTCAAGCTCAGGTAGACACTCCCGTGCTCAAAGTAGGAGAACATCGTTTTGTGGGATATGGTGTGCAACATGCCTGGACGCAGAAGTCAGGCTTGTGGAGGCTACCCTACATGAAAGATCTTCATCTTCCACATAACATTGATGTGATGCATACCAAAAAGAATGTTGCCGAGGCACTGTGGGGTACAATCATGGACATACCAGAGAAGAGTAAGGACAATGTTAAGGCTAGAGTCGATATAGAAATGTTATGCGATAGGCCAAAGCAAGTCATCCCAAAGCCTATACCGGGCAAGAAATGGAAAAGGCCTAAGGCTGATTTCGTCCTTAGTAGGGAACAAAGAAAGAAAGTACTAAAATGGATCCAAAACTTAATGTTCCCTGATGGGTATGCTGCGAATCTGAGGAGGGGAGTCAATTTAACTAATCTAAAATTAAAAGGGCTGAAAAGTCATGACTACCACATTTGGATCGAGCGGCTTCTTCCGGTGATGGTTCGAGGCTATGTGCCTAAGCATGTGTGGCAAGTACTGGCAGAGTTGAGCTATTTCTTCCATCAGCTTTGCGCTAAGGAGTTATCTCGTGCTGTGATTGACAAACTAGAACAAATTGCACCTGTGTTGCTCTGTAAGCTAGAGAATATCTTTCCACCCGGCTTCTTCAACCCGATGGAACATATGATTTTGCACCTCCCGCGTGAGGCACGATTGGGGGGGGGCGTGCAGAACCGTTGGTGCTATCCAATTGAGAGGGTTTGCAAGGTTCTTCGAAGCACATGTAAAAATAAAAATAAAATTGAAGCTTGCATTGCAGAGGCACAAATTCTGCAGGAGGTGTCAAACTTCACAACTAAATACTATGCGGAGCACCTTCCCAGTGTGCATAATCGCCCTCCTCGATACAATACTGGAGAAAATCAATCGAACCTCAGCCTTTTCCGAGGACAACTTGGAAGTGCAAGTGTTCGGACATGAAAGACCTTATCTCTTGAAGAGTGGCGCACTATCACGATATATATTTTGTGCAACCTTGAGAAAGTACGACCATACATAAAGTAAGTTGTCATTAAACCTCATATTTCCTTTCTTGTATGTTGCCTCATCTGCATCCAACCTCATTTGATTTGGTGCAATGAATTTATTGGGCAATTCTGGGGTCATTCAAGGACACCTAACGACCACGAGGAGGAAACCCTTCTTCGCCATGGTGCGGTTGATAGGATTTCGCCGGACATACCACCGGGAACCAGAAATACCGATTTCATTGCATGGTTCAAACAGAAGGTAATTTAGCTCGTACTCAGTACATTAAAAGTATTTAGCTCATACTCATTATCTCATTAACCACTATCCTCCCTGAAATTGCAGGGTCTAACTGATCTGTTGATGAATCCTGAGGTGAGGCAGGTTTCAGGAGGTTTCGCCTTCAGGGTGAACTCATATAATGTTTATGATGTGAATGGGTATCGCTTTCACACAACAAAATACGAGGAGAAAAGGCCCAATCAAAGAACCACAAATAATGGAGTTTGTACGCGTAGCTCATCCGATGGGGTAGATTACTTTGGAAGACTTCAAGAAATATACGAACTCGAGTATCATGGTTGCAAACCACTTAAACCTGTCATATTCAAGTGCCATTGGTTTGATCCAAGCGCCCGCGGTATGAGACAGAATAAGAATCTTGGGCTCGTCGAAATTAAGCAGTCATCTGTGTACCCAGGGCACGATGTCTATATTGTGGCCCAACAGACCACACAAGTATATTACCTCTCATACCCTTGTAAAACTGACAAGCGTCTCCAGGGTTGGAGTGTTGTGTACAAGGTATCGCCACATGGTAAACTACCTGCCCCAGGCAATGAAGATTACCACGTACTAGACCCAAACACATATGACGGAGATTCTTCCAAGAGGATGGGCTAGAGGGCAGCTTTGAGATAGACTTAACCCAAGCGATCGAAATGGAAGTAGACAATGAAATGGGTGTCGACGACGATGATGCAGAAGAGGTTCAAAATAATGACGACCTAAGATTACTTGAGCGATTACGTTTAGGCAATGACAATGATGATGATGACACCATTCCGCCTTTGGAGCACGATGTTGAATCTATGGACATGCGAGATAGTGATGATGACTATGATCCAAATATTTTGGATTATCATGATTATTTCTAAAACATGTAAGATCCGTACTAATTGTAAATATGTCTATAATTTACTAGGATATTTTGTTTCATGTACTAGTATAATTTGTTTATTATTTATTACTAATTTATATTTAAATGTAATTATGTACTAATTGATTTACTCTTGTTTATTTTAGGTGTTTGATCCAAGATGCCGCCATAGAAGAAGGTGCCGAAGCAGTGCGGCCGTTTGGTGAGGAACCTCAATGACTTGTACTAGGACGAGGCTCTGGGCTCCGGGACGATGAGGAGGGTGTCGAGGTCCCTCTCCGTGGTACCCTCCAGTTCGTCTGGAGCCACGAGTTGCAAGAGGGCACCCTCTCCAGTTGTGGCGGAGTCGTCGTCGTCGTCGAAGGAGGAGGAGGAGCACGAGGTGCAGCAGCAGGATGATGAGGTGCAGGGGAGGGATGAGGAGGAGGAGCAGGAGGAGGAAGAGGAGGAGGAGGAGGAGGAGGCAGAGGCGGAGGCGAGGCCGAAGGTCTATGTGCAGGCCATTCGACACTTCTAGAACGACCCATACTACCCGCGAACCGCTCGATTATTAGACCCGAGGAAACATGGTAACTTATCTTAACCTTTTCATTGGTTCTCTTCAAACTCACATTCAAACTAATACATTTTGTGAATCATTTTGGCAGGGGGTGGAAGATCGAGAGTCCAGGTGGTCATAATCGTCTTTCCAATGGCATCTTGGGCGTTCTGACCAGGCTTCACTACCCCGGGTTCGTGTGGGTTGGCGAGGGGGGTGCTGGTGACATCGTTTGAACACTACGCCCTCATGCCCGATGTCCAGGATCCGACTAGGCGGGTGTTCCCGAACAAGGCCGTCCGGGTGGTTTCCGAGTTTTGGGTATGTCTTCCTATCAATAAATTATGTTGTTTGACTTAATTGGATTTGGCTCGTGTATTGACAACACTTTTATATGCAGGATTTCTACAGAGTTTTTTCTAGATACGAGGCGGCGGCGAATGACAACACCACGTTCATTTGTCGGAAACTTGTGTCGGATATGATTTACGAGTCCCGCGTGTCGCAAAACATGGTCTGGAAGGCTCAGCGACATGAGAAAGTCCGAAAATCGGACATGCGAAACCTCCGGCTCACTCCAGAACAATACATGGAGGTAAATATGCTCAATTCATTTTTCTTAGATTACATTTGCTCAATTTGATGTTTTTGTACGGTATGCACTTGATGACTTGCAGGTGCCTCCGTGGTGGTGTGCCGACCGGCCTCACGTTTGGAGGGCAATATAATTGTGAACAAGTGGTTTGAGCCGGATTGGGAGGCAAAGCACCTCGAGCGCCGGGAGCGGCGTTTAAAGATGGCAGGTACGGCACACCACCAAGGCCCCATTAACCTTCGCGAGTTTGGTCGTAGATGGGTACGTTTATTTATTTCTTTATTTCGATTAGTTGCTATCTAACTCTCAATTATTCTAACACCCACTTTGTTGTTTTCTTGCAGTCTCAGACACATGAGAATCAGCCTTGCAGCGAGCTCCAGGCATATGGCATTGTTGACAGTAGACTATCGTATCAAAGTTCATATGGATTTGCAAGCGGACAAATCCCCCGTCGTAGTCAAGGGACCCTTCTTTCCTCGAGTGGTGAACCCAAGGTATCGAATCCGTGGAACAATGTGCAACACAAGGATTCAATCTAGTAAAGCAAGGAAAGCTATCAAATTGCATCTAATCTAAGATATCATCAAGTAAACACATCTAATGTAATCTACTAAAGAGGTAGCAAGAGAAAGTAAGAGATAACCGATCTAGAGAATCTAGATCATGCTTATGTTATAGCTCCAAACAATATAGATGAAGATAGAAAAGCGAATCTCATTAAAAGCATATTTAAACCGCGGCCTCCGGTCCGATTCCGAAAACACCCACCTTTCAGAGCCCCCGTTCTGTCACAATGTACTCCTATTCATGCGGGTAGTTTAGGGCGAGTTTGATAAGAACAAGTTGAAATCACTTGGTCGGTCCGGTATGCACCTCTAGCCACCGCGGCTACAAGACCACCCTATGCAATCTATCTTAAGTATAGATTGGGGAAGAAGCAAAACCAAGAAGAAAACAAAATCATCGAGAAGGCACTTGATCGCTAGAAATTGGATTCACTTAAAGACTTCATCATGAATGATTACATGAACAAGATCACCACCGGGATCCTATCTCGATCTTGATCCTTGCTCCGGAGCTCCGACGTGGTCTTCCATGCAAGTTTCCCACGTCGGCTAGGGAGACCCCAGACAACTAGCACGACCCTCATCTCCGAGATGGTGTCCCTCAAGCTTCTCTGCTCCTCGGCGGCGGATGACGAATTGATTGATGCGTGGCTCTCGGTCAGGGGGCTATAAATAGCCCGAAAGGCACCTAGGCAAAGGGGGGGCCGACTGGGCCTCGAAATGGGCTGGGTCAGCCGGCCTGGGCCGACCGGCCTGGGCCCACTTCGGCCCAGTTCGTGGCCTCCTTCGCCCGGTGTTGCTTCTCGAGTCTTCTAGATCCTCCCCCCTTCTGCATGTGGGCCCTTGTCGTCAGTTTCTCTCTGAATTGGACGAAGCTCCTTGTCTCGCAAGATTCAACACTTTTCTGGCTAGGTCCTCGGAGTTTTCCATCTTCTCGGGTTGGGTCCTTGGGCTTCTTGGAGTCGTGTTCACTTCATTGCTTGACTTGTACCGGGCTTCAAGGTCTTGTCATGAGGTGCTTAATGAACTTATCCCAGAAGTCTTGCTTTCAACACTAAAACCCTGCATAAACACTAAACTCCAAAACTGACATGCACAAGTGAACTTGTAATACCACGGGGGTTAGTACCAATGGATAACATACAAAACTCATGCCAACACCGAAGGTAAACTCATGGCTAGGTTGACGGAATTTCACCGTCAACAGGCATAGCACACAAGGGCAAGGCCAAGGCCGACGTCACCTTCAACGTGGACGACCCACCCGAGGCGTACAGTAACCCGACAATCCAGTCCCGCATTACAAGGTACGTCACGATGGCAAGGGAGGTTCATGGGCCAGTCTTCGATCCAGTGACAGAGCCTCTTGATGGAGAAAGTGTTGTAAGGAGTGGAGAAGGCAGGATGCATGGACGGTACCATGTGGGTGACAGTCTCCTGGTTCCATCCGCTGTTCCGACGCTCGCGGCAGTTCGATCTCGAGATAGGGGCACGAGCTCAGCCCCACCCATACATAGGCGGCCCACTCCTACGCAGACGTTGAATGAGCAGTTCCAGGTTATTTCTGTTGTCTTTGTCATCCATTGATATTTACATATGATTGCTTTGTATTCTAATTTTTGGATCAAATATTGTAGGCCCAACTTGTAGCAGAGAAGGCCGAGCGGGAGCGGCAGGTAGAAGAGACACAAAGGCAATCCAATGAGCAGCTGCGGCAGATGGCCGAGGTCCACCAGAAGCAGATGGAGGCGTTCCAGTCGGCCCACAATCAGCAGTTTGCCTTTGTGCTTCAGTACTGGGAAAACCTTGGTCACGCGGTGGCGCCACAGGTGCAACTCCCTCCACTACCGCAAGTGCAACTCCCTCCACTACCACAGGCGTTCTTTCCTCCACTTGCTCAACTGGCTGCTATTTCTCCGGTGAGTTACTTTGAACCATGCTATTTTTTTTCTAGTAGTGACCTAGACTGACTTCATACAAATGCTGAAAACCTTGTACATTCATTTATGTCAATTTTACCACGTGTCGTACGGCACCACATGGCATGTGTCTGGCCATCGAGCCGTGAGAAGATATTTATTGTGTGGCCCGACCTTCGTGTTGTGGCTTTTCTTGTAGGTTTTGAATACCTCACAGTGCAGGGGAGGTGCTGTCGAAATTTCTAATTGACACTTTAAATTCTACACAGGATCTATCGGCGGCATCAAATGATGGGCCTGCAGCATTCGACGGGTCCCCGCCAGCTCAGCAAACTCCTTGGGGTGGGATGCATTCGGTGCCACCTGGCCCGTTGCTGAGACCTAGCCTTCAGCAGCTGCCTCACAGTTCGTAGGGGATGCCACAGGCGTTTGGGTGGGTCCCGTGGCCATAACAGCCGCCCACAGGGGGGTCGGGGTCCCAGTCGCCACATGATCAGTAGGCGAACGAGTGAGTTCGTGGACTTAGCTACTTTTATTTGCATTTGTACATTTGTGAATTGCATTGGACCATTGTGACTCGCATTTCGTGACTATGTGATGAATTTGTCGATTATGTGATCATTGGTGGACTATGTGATGAATATATATGCCTGTGATGAATATATATGCATCTGATGAATATTATATGCCTGTGATGAATATTATATATGCCTGCGATGATATATGTGATTTGTGTGAATATCGGAGGCTGCTGGAAAAAAAGAAAAAAAAGAAAAAAAATCTTCGCCGAGAGCAAAAGCCACTGCTCTCGGCGAAGGGGGCGCCTAGCACTGTGCGGGGTACACTCCTTCGCCGAGAGCAGAAGGCACAACTCTCGGCGAAGAGCCGCCCTTCAACGAGAGCCAAATATTTGGCTCTCGGCGAAGAGCCCCCCTTCAACGAGAGCCAAATATATGGCTCTCGGCGAAGAGCCCTTCTTCAATGAGAGCAAACTATTTGGCTCTCGGCGAAGGTGGGGCCCCCACTCCTAACGGAGGGCCGTGCCGTGACGGTAAGAGGGCCTTCGGCGAGAGCCAAGGACGCCTCTCGGCACATGTCCGCCGAGAGGATCTAGGAAAGCTCTCTGCGAAGCCCGCTTCACCGGTGGGGCTTCAACGTGTGGCCTTCGTAGAGAGCTTCCTCTGAGCGAAGCCTTCAACAAGTGGACAAGGGCCTTCGCCGAGAGGATCCCCGCTCCCGGCGAAGACTCCGAATATAGTAGTGATCTATGATTGTAATTTTTGCAGACACATGCTTGTGACGTTCCACAGGATCCGTGCATTTTATGAAGTAGTCATTCGAGTCCAGCACATTAATGCGATTGTGCATGAAGTTGAAGCAATACACAAAGATTTGGTGCAAAAAACAAGAGTGCAGAAAACAAAATGATTACTGTATTGATTCCATCTACTGTTGATGTGTGATTGCAACTACTCAAAAAAAGATTATGAATAAAAAAGGGTTGCAGATTATGATTTTGCAATTGCAACTTTGAAAAAAAGATGGATTACAGTAAAAACAGACTGTATTGGGAAAAAAGATATCTGCTAACCAGTTTTGCTCTTGACAGATCATAGTTTATGCACTCAGTCATCAGGTGGTTCCAAACAACTTTGAATTGTTCTGTCTCTGATTTATCCTCGTTGAGGACTGCGTTGCAATTCTCAACGTTCCACTTAACATAGGGGGGAGAGAGGGCCATTCAAAAAACTAGTTCAGTCACAACAAAACCTACAAGAAACAATATTAAAAAATGAACAATTGAAACAAAAGGGACGAAAAAAGAGGCTTACATAGATACCCGTCGTGACAAACACCCTGTACCTGAACGAATCAAGCTTGTGCACAATGTCATCATGTCGCATGCAATGCACCAGGAAATCAATCAGGCAAGACTCTCCCAGCTTGTCATTTGAGAAACTGTCGATAAGTTGCTGTACAGTAAATTCAGCAAGAATGCCAAACTCCAATAAAGTCCTCCTGCACCAAAAAATGCAAAATGAAAAAAAACGTGGTGCAAAACTTTTCCGGTGGTTGCAACGCCTGTGTGTGATCCTTCCAAAAACATAGTGTGTGGTTGCAAAACCCCGCTTGTTAGTTGTGATTGCAACTCCACCGTGTGTGTTTTGCGCCCAGCATGAGTATGTATGTTTGCAAAATAGGGGGTAGTGCAAACAACCTGTGTTCACAAAAAACATCTATTGCACCCTAGTTTTGTGAGTGGTTGCAAAAAACTTAAATATGTTATTGCAAACATGCAACAAGAAAAAAAATGATTACATGTAATATCTGTGTGTGATTGCAGACAAAAAAATGCTATGGGTGCAACCTGTTTAAAAGGGGAAAAGGGACAGTGGTCTGTTTTAACGAATTGTATGTATGTTTGCAAACAAGGGTACAGTGCAAAAAAATTGCAACTCCTGCTTGCTCGTGTTTGCAACTAGGTTGAAAACATGTGATTGCAAATTGGTCTGTGTGAGTGGTTGCAAAAAGTCCTGAATGTGTGATTGCAACGGGTACAAATTGCAAAACTGGGCGTGTAACACTTGCAATGCTAGTATGAAAACAGTTGCAACATGAAAGACACAGTAAAAAAGAACATACTGTTGAAGCTCAGGTTCAGATATGATGTTCTGCCTCAAATAAACAACCTTGGAAACAGGTATGTTGGGGCTCTTGCGATTGATCTGGAACGGAGATACGAACTCAGCATGCCTCCTCATCACTCTGTCACCTAGACGCTTAAATATCAGCCTCTGAACCTTGTCATAATCAACAAGACCTTCGGACACTTCGTATTGTGAAAGACGGATCAGTGGGGTCAAATTAGCAATGTCATCCTGGGACTCCGTAGGAAACTCAATATCGTCAACTGATGAGGGGGATGCTGCCTGCATAGGTGCCTCCACAGATTCCAACACAGCATTGGCCTCCTGGCGGAGCAATTCTAACTTTTGCTCATATTCACTGCGCTTCTTAGCGTACGCCTTTGACATTTGCATCTCCACCTGCTTATTTATCTTTGAAATAGACGGCTCCTTCTATAGAGCAGCCATGTTCGCGTCCATCTTTTTCTGGATTTCTGCTATGATCTTCTTATCCTTCTTTTCAGCCTTCTTGTCAGCTGCGGCCTTTTTCTTCAACTCACCTTCTTGGGTAGCAGCTTTCTCGGCTTTGGTGGCTCCAGCCTTTTGCCTCTGAAATTCAAGCTTCTTGGTAGCACTGAGATTTCTCTTGTTATCGACCTCAGCCTTCTTCCTCCGAGTTTCATCAACTACAATTTTTTTGTTCCTCACAAAATCATCACTCTGGCTCTGAGGATCTTCAGTTGCTGCTTGCTTGCCTTTTTGTGCTTCGGCCCTCTTCTTCGACTCAGCTTGTTTTTCTTGTTCTTCTGCAAACATTCATAAAAAATGTGACAGTGAATCGGTTATGTTTAAGCCGTTAAAAAAATAAAAAAGTAGAAATACAAATTGCAACTAAGAGTACAAACAAACTGCAAAAAATATTGTGGGTTACAAAACAAACAAACAGGGTCGTTGTGATTGCAAAAAAAGCATGCACAATGTTTTGTTTTTGCAACTATTTTTGTGTGTGTCATTGCAAACACAGATGGTATTTTTTATGATTTGCAAAAAAGCCTGAACAATGTGTGATTGCAACTATTTTGTGAGTGTGATTGCAACCAGAATTTATCTGTGGTTGCAAACATGACAGTGTCTGTGTGGTTAAAGCTGCTTGTTTGTTTTTGTATTTATGATTGCAAGCCTGAGTAGTGTGTGATTGCAACACTGGGGTAATTGTGACTACAAAAACGAAAAGCATGTACAGTGTTTGCAAATTATTTTGTGTGTGTCATTGTAAAACACTACAGGTTATTTTTATGATTGCAAAAAAAGCCTAAACAGTGTGTGTTTGCAACTATTTTCCGTGCGTGATTGCAACCAGAAGTTATCTGTGGTTGCACCACGGCTGAGTCTGTGTGGTTGAAGCTACTTGGTTATTTGGTTATTTATGATTGCAAGCCTCAGTAGTGTGTGATTGCAACAGCAGAGTCGTTGTGATTGCAAAAAAAGGCATGCACAGTGTTTCGTTTTGCAAATACTTTTCTGTGTGTCATTGCAAACACAGATGGTAATTTTATGATTGCAAAAAAGGCCTGAACTAGTGTGTTATTGCAACTATATTGTTACAAAACTTGTTGTTGCTTGTTCATCATTAGCTTTTTCCTTCACAGCTTGTTCAGGTGCAGCCATCTTCAAAGCTTCCCCAGCAGCAAGCTTTTTCTTATGTTCTTCAGCTACAACCGTTTTCTTCTCTTCCTCTTCGGCCTTTTGCTCAGCTTCTGCTTCAGCTGCTGAGTGCATTCGATGTGGCAGTAAAAAAATAAGTTATAATGGCAACTATAAGTGCAAACAAACTGCAATGTTGGTGGTGTGTGGGTTACAACCTGTTGCTGCCTCAGCTGCAGCCCTCTTCGAAGCTTCCTCTATAGCAGCCTTTTGCTTAGCTTCTGCTTCAGTTGGTGAGTGCATCTGATGTGG
This sequence comes from Cenchrus americanus, assembly GCA_947561735.1. NCBI lineage: Eukaryota > Viridiplantae > Streptophyta > Magnoliopsida > Poales > Poaceae > Cenchrus > Cenchrus americanus. Next base: position 98,306,280 of record OX387240.1, read on the forward strand.
CAGTAAAAAAATAAGTTATAATTGAAACTATAAGTGCAAACAATCTGCAATGTTGGTGGTGTGTGGGTAACAACCTGCTGCTGCCTCAGCTGCAGCCCTCTTCGAAGCTTCCTCTTCAGCAGCCTTTTGCTTAGCTTCTGCTTCAGCTGCTGAGTGCATCCAATGTGGCAGTAAAAAAATTAAGTTATAATTGCAACTATAAGTGCAAACAAACTGCAATGTTGGTGGTGTGTGTGTTACAACCTGCTGCTGCCTCAGCTACAGCCCTCTTCGAAGTTCCTCTTCAGCTTTCTTTTGTTCTTCTGCCTTTCGGTTTACTTCTGCTACAGATTTCATAATTTATTTGTTGGGGACAGCCCTAGGGGTCCCCTAAACAACCGGGGAAAACCCGCCTCGTCTCATAAAAAAATCGCGAAACTTGAGCTAACCCACGAGCCCGAAAACGCACACACACACAACACGATCACAACCCTGGTGGCCCCCGTGGCCCACTAGAGCGACTAGGCTGAACGCCCCCTCCGGCGAGGTCCGCCTCACTCGAGGGCTGAGCGCCCCCTCGGGCGAGGTCCGCCTCACTCGAGGGCTGAGAGCCCCCTCGGGCGAGGTCCGCCTCGCTCGAGGGCCCTCCGCTCACATGTCACCCCCGCACCTACTCGTGCGCCCGAGCCATTTAATGCTCTGACACCCGTAGATCTGCGCCACGACACCAATGCACCTGGGATTCACGCCCTGGCGCTGTTCCACCAACTCCCTGGGCAAACCATCCCCGCCACTGTATAGCACTATGCGGAGAGGCCGGTGTCAGCTCCATGGCACTGTGCCGCCTACATTTGTACGGCTAACACGACGAGCCCTCGAAAGGGGGCGGCAGAACCCTCGAAAGAGGACGAACACTTTTTCTATGTCTACACAGGACTACGCCGTGACATCAGACCGGCGGGAACGGTCTTCTCCGTCACTATCAAGCCCTGTGCGGCCCTCCCCGCCACTGCGGCGCCGCTGTAACGCCACTCCGAGCACTGCGGCGACATCCCCGACGCTGTTAAGGCGCACGGGGACGGGACATCGCCACGACCGCTACTGTGCCTCGTACGGCCCCCCGTCAACGCCATCCTCGAGACGACCCGCGGGCGGCGGCCGTACTAGCAACTTCTACGCCACCACCCTCGAAGCCACTCCTGTACGGGCACAGGACTCGCCACGACACCCCAACAGGAGCAAGATTCGCCGGGACGGTCGTCAACTCCACGGCACTGCACGCCATGCCTTCACACGTAGGAGAATAGTGCGGCACACCTGTAAACTGCTCTCTGCTTGGCCTATAAAAGGAGGGGTATTACCCCCACCACAGGGGGGACACGGAGATGGACGACGTTTACTTGCACGCTTTCCGCCTTCACCCGATATTGGCACTTGCCTCAATCAGTACCTCTGGGACCTGGAGGACCAGCCTCCTCTCCCGCCTCGCTTGTAGCACCCCTCTGCAAGCACCACGGTGCAACGCAATATAGTGCCCCGAGCACATCCCTGCAGGACGTACGGCCCCGACCGGAACCAGGATAAAACTCGTGTCACCTAGTTGCTTAGCACCGGCCATCGAGGGATAGATCTCAGTGCTCTTACTAGTTAGTGTCGGGACTACTTTCCGCACTGACAGTTGGTGCGCCGGGTAGAGGGCTTCGCGCTGAAGATCAGCTTCTACAAGCCCTCTCGATGGTGATCTGCACTGAGTATAGGGGCCAGAGGCATTCCATGGGCAGCTCGGACCACCTCCCAGCCGGGTTCGAAATCTGGTTCGGGAGCCTGAACTTTCAGGCCACGGGGAACGACTACCTCATGCACATCACCAACTACGACAAGCTTCGCTCGCGGCGGGCGACCGGGCCAGGACCGGTCCCCGTCACACCCGCTGCTGATGCCCCGACGCCCGCCCAGGCGGATGTTGCGGGCCCTTCAGCGCCTCAACACTGACGATGCTCCGGTATGCGCTCTCGACAGGCGCGGACGGAATGATGACGGGCCGCACGCGTCGCCTCGCAACGTGACACGATCACCGGCGAGACGGCGACCGCTCCAACGGGGGGCGTGCGGTTTCCAGCCGCGGTTCCCCCTCGGCTTGCGCGGCACCACAACGGCGTACGCCGCATCCACCCACACCGACGTGGTGGCGTGCAGGGGTCATCCTAGCCGCCACATCCCGGCGGCCAGGAGCCCTACCACCACCAACGACGACGAGTCCTACCACGGCTCCACCAGCGAGCTGCCACCCACCACTTTGCACGGGTATGCGGAGTGGGACTTCTCCAGCGTGCCGGATCCGGTGATGTTCCAGCGGTTCCTCAACGCTGCAGACTACTGGTCCGGCTACTCCGACCATTCCAGCACCGGAAGCTACGACCCCACGCGGGAGTGCTTTGTCGTGGTCACCAGCGACCAGGCGAACGTCGAGAACACGGCAGGAGCCAGCGACGAAGAAGCACTGTCGAACCCGAGAGCTGGACTTCACCAGGGCGCAGGGCCGAGTGCGTCCCCACCTCACCGCTGAGGGGTGCCGACATCAACGCGCAGCTAGCTCAACCGCGTGAGCTAGAGGCCAAACTCGCGGAGGAGTACCGCATGGTGCGGCTACTTCGCGCCTCCATCACCGGAGAAGCCTCCGTGCGTGGCAAATGCGAGCGTGAGCTAGGCAAGCAGGCCTGCGAGCGCATCAACACCGACTTCGACGTCGACAACCCGAACACACCCCCACGAGTGAGCCAAAAGCTCATCGCTGCTGCGACACTGCTGCGGGCCATGCCCGCTCCTTCAACGCCCGAAGCACGGAACCTGCACCGCGAGGTGCAGGCACTCATCGAGCAAGCGGCCGTACAACAGGCCGAGAGCTCAGCATCCCGCATTCGCCAGCAGGGGAGTGTGCGGGACGACAGGGGCGCGCAAGGCCCCGAGGCTTTAGTTCACGCGGACGGCGCGACCGGGTAGCCCGCCAACCTGTAAGGAATTGGATGCTCGTTAGCCTAAGAGGGGGAGGGAGTGAATTAGGCAACTTAAAACCTTAACCTATGGCTTCACTATTTTTGCACAAAGGTAAACTAGAACATACTATCTAGATGTGCAACTAGGGTTGTTCTAGTGTGAAACTCCCATCCCAAAAGAAGGTTTGCAACCTATAGCCAATCCTAGCATGATACTACTCTAGGAAAGTAGAGGCAAACAAAGATAGCATAAGAGTAAATGCGGAAACGTAAAGGGGATGAGAGAAAGCAAACTCTTGACACGCGATTTACCCCGTGGTATCGGTAGGTACTAAGCCACCCCTAGTCCACGTTGTTGAAGCACACTCACACAAGAGTATTGCTTCCCGGTCACCAAGTCTCTCCCAAGAGCACCACTTGACTCGCCACAAAGGCTAGCCACTTAGGCACTTGCCAAGCTCCCTTGGTCACCTTGATGCCGCCTCCACTAAGGAGCTTCTCCACCAAGGAAGGGGGTCTCCACGTCTCCCGCACAAAGTGTCCTCGCCGCTCCACACCAAGCCGGAGGGTCGATGGCGATTGCCGGTGAGACACTTAGGCCCCAAGGCTTCTAGTGAACCTTGTGCAACTTAATTCACTCAAGAATCACCTCACAAGGTTGGCACAACCTTGCACTAACTCAGCTCTAAGCTAAGCCTAGCATTAAGCACATACACAAAGCATATGCAAGTCTAAGGATGAGCAATTAAGCACTTGGATGGATTGGATATTGTTGACGGTTAATAATTGTATCAAAGTTCGTTTGTGACTCGCAAGCGTACAAGTCTCCCGTCGTAGTCAAGGGACCCTTCTTCCCTCGAGTGGTGAACCCAAGGTATCGAATCCGTGGAACAAATGTGTGACGCAAGAGTTGATCTAGTAAAGCCAAGTAACTTCAATCTTTGGTAAAAGAGAAACCCTAATGCATCTAGATAAGAGCACAAAACAAAGATAAATCTAATCTACTAAAGACCGGAGAAAACAAAGTAAGATTGGGTAGATAAACCGATCTAGAGGGATCGGGGTAAGCCTTTTGTTGAGGTTCCAAGCAAGAGAAGAAGTAGCAAATCGAATCTTAATAGAAGCCTTTTTAAATCGTGGTTTCCCGTCCAAATCCGAAAACATCCGCCTTTCGAGACCCCCGTTCTGTCACAACGTATCCCTATTCATGCGGGGAGCTTAGGGCGAGTCAAAAGACAAGTCGAGATTCTTTCGGAAGATCCGGCGTGTACCTCTAGCCACCGCGGCTACAAGAACACCCTATGTAATCTATCGTACGAATAGAATTGGAATAAGCAAAGCCGATCGAAAAACGAAATCTTCGAGGAAACACTTGATCGCTAAGAAAAGATTCAACTTGATAATTCAACTATGACAATGATACATACACAAGATCACCACCGGGATCCTTCCTTGATCTTGCTTCTAGCTCCGGGAACTCCGACGTGGTCTTCCATGCAAGGTTCCCACGTCGGCTAGGGAAACCCTAGTCAACTAGCTCGACCCTCTCCTCTCCGACATGGTGTCCCTCTCTTCTCTGCTCCTCGGCGGCCGAAGACGAAATCTCCTCCCTGTGGCTCTCGGTCAGGGGACTATAAATAGCCCGATTGGCGGCTAGGGCAAAGGAGAGCGAGTTTGGGCCCAAAATGGGCCTGGGCCGACCGGACTTGGCCGGCCGGCCGGCCTGGGCCCATTTAGGCCCAGCCCGTGGGCTCCTTTGCCCACGTCGGTTCCCTTGCTTCCTGGATGTTTCCCCCTTCTGCATGTAGGTCCATGTCGTCGGTTTCTCTCCGAATTGGACTCAACTCCTTGTCTTGCAAGATTCAGCACTTTTCTGATCAGGTCCCTGGAGTCTGTCGTCTTTTCGGATCAAGTCCCCGGCTTCTTGGAGTTAAGTTTGCTTCATTGCATGACTTGTACGGGGCTTCAAGGTCTTGTCATGAGGTGCTTGATGAACTTATCCCGAAAGTCTTGCATTTAACACTAAAACCCTGCATAAACATTAAACTCCAAAACCGACATGCACACGTGAACTTGTTATACCACGGGGGTTAGTACCAAAGGATAAGGTATAAAACTCATGCCAACACCGAAGGTAAACTCATGGCTAGGTTGACGGATTTTCACCGTCAACATCTCCCCCATGCTTAAACCTTGCTCGTCCTCGAGTAAGCCTTCGATGGATATCATCATTGCCAAACAATGTTTAAACTTTGCACTTGATCATACATGAGAAAACATAATGCTCTCAAAATTTTAATTCATTAAAGTTCCATAATGTACTAGCCTTCATCTCTACGGAGGGTAGATCCTTATTAAGCTTATCCCACAAGTATTAACATGCTCACAAAGTTTTAAATAGATCTCGAAATTTTTTGAAATAAAGAACGAGAAAAAGAAAAGCTAAACCAAATTCACAAATTTAAATCATCTCGTGTATTGCTCATAAACTCTCATCTCACTTGTCTCTCAAGCCTACATATTCTACTCCTTTCCCTCTCATATATATGTGGTAGGCTTTATATGGAGCTTTGGGAAAGTTTAGTCCTAACAAGATTTTATAAATGAGGTGTTGTCAAAACAAGACAAGCTTCTCATGGTCTTACCGAGACTCGTCAAAAAGGTCATTGGAAAATAATGTTAAATCAAGGAGGGGAAAGAGAAAAATACACACACTTTAGATAAGTGGACATGTGCAAATGGCAAAGAGTGATCCCGAGGCACAAAAGAAGTCCTCGGTATCGGATTGCACATGGTTGGAAAATGAGAATGGATCTTTTTAACTTGAAGCCTTGAATGCACTCTTAGAGAACCGGGGAGTTCACTTTACGCATATATATTTTTTTCTCTTTCTCATATTTCTCATTCTTTTCTTTCATTCATTCATTCATTCATTTTTTTCTTGTCATATATTCGGTAACGTGACTTTCACAACGGAGTTTTGATTTTTTTTATTTGCTTGCTCCTCTTTTGAACTTCTTTTTTTTAAATTGCTCCCCTTTGAACTCTAAAAATTGCATCGTACCTACCTCCTCCCCCATGCTTAGACGTTGCTCGTCCTCGAGCAAAGAGGCGATAAATAAGGTAGGTACCGGAAATATTTTTCCTTGGAGAGATACTTGAAATCTTCAACGTTGGCACCGTCTTGCGATCTTCCTTGAATTGATGATCCATTCTCAACGATAGGTTGTGGTCAAGGAGGTAATCACAAAAGATGATATTTGGTTTAAGGGTGGATATCCGGCGAAGTTTTTGAGATCTCCAATGCGGGGATACACAATGCACGGATAAAAGGATAGCAAAAAGATAGATACGCAAAAACGGAATGACCAGCTTCTTAGTCTCGGGCCAGAGAAATCATGGCCTGCAATAACTCACTCAAAAGTAAATCTTGTACACTAAGGTTTATGAACTCAAATATATATAAGGCTTTGGATAGGTTGAGCAACACACAAGTGATATTTGTGACAAGGTTAGCAATATTTTTGAGCATAAAAGACATCTTTAATCTATTCATAACTTGAGAGCACATAAAACACTATGGGTCTTTATTTTAATCATAACCTCCGCTGAAAATTAAGCTAGTATTTAAATAAATTCAGATCTGTATTTTTAAGAGAGCACTAGCTTAAACATGCATAAATCAATTACAAAGATGAACAAAGCTGCAATTTTAATCATATATCATCATGGCACGAATTTTGTAACTTTTCCAATGATATAATCAAGGTGGTGTCTTTATTAATGATGACATCAAGTTGAAATACAAACTGAAAATAAACTAACATGCTTGCTGAAATTTAAATAAAAACAGAAAATACTACGCAAACACACATAAGCAAAAGCTGAAAATTACAGAGAAAAAGAAAAGAAAAGAAAACTAAAGTTCCTAAATCTTCTAGTCCTCCGCCGGTGGTTGATGTTGATGATCTTGATAATAATACCCTTGCTCGTAACATGATTGGACATTCCCTCCGACGAATTGATTTGGCTCCACAAGGTGAAGGCGTCCAAGTTCAAAGGCAATATTTGCGTTGCCTTCACCAAGTTGAGCTGCGTTAGCTTGGATGGCTGCGATGTTTTGAGCGTTTCTTGCAGCATACCCTCCAATAATGGCCATGCTTTGTTGTGGTTTCCAACCAATCTACTCTCCCTTCGTTGAAAAGCCTAAGCCTCTCGTTGGGAAGGGGTAGGTTCACTATGGCCAACCGATAACCTCCTCTCTCATCTCCACTAATGTATTTGCCTTGCCGCAAATACTCAATGCCGAGAGAGGTACCACGCAAAAGGTGGTCGGGGTTTCTTGCGATTCCCGGCCGCAAGGAAAAGGCAAACATGGAGAGGTAACACCCCGAACCAATATTACCCGCCCCCGATGTTGCTTCACAACACCAACGGTTGATCATGAGGTAAGAGGGGTCTATTGGCTGCCTGGCAATTAAAGCCGAGTATAGCCAATTCAACTCCGTGTCGGTCACCTTTGTCTCATTCATCCTCCCCAATACCCTCTTGCACATCCAAGAGTGAAATATCCGGATAATGGGGTTGCAGATGCAATTGCGTTGTTGATGGGCTTCTCCGGATATCATATTCCAAAATCCCGCTAACATGCCGGGTGGCACGTCAACTTTCTCCGGAGCTCCCTTGTGGAATCCAAGTAGCTCCCTAACGTGCTCGTAGGGAACCACTTGTTGGACTCCCTCCAAACGGAATGACAAGCTTTGCACCCCATCATCATCAACGATGGGTGCAATAGTCATCAAAATTTCCAAGGCGAACCCCAAATGGGTGTCCACCGATACTCCGTTGGAGAGCGCACCCATCCAAGGTGCCCCAACATATAGTATATGTCGGTTCCAAAACCCAAGGTGCAGAGTGCTTGGTCGTCGAACTCGACGTTGGGCACAAGCCTCTTCTCAAGATTAGAGAGCCTCTCCTCCTCCTCCGCCGACAAGATGATGAAGCCGTACGAAGAGTATGTCGGGGTGTAAGGAGGTGGCGCGGTTGAGCGAGTCGATCGTCGTGGTGGCGGGGGCTGCTCCTCCGTGTGCCCACGAGGTTCGGTAAACCTCATGGAAGTTCTTCTTGCAGCCCTCATACCACCAAGGAGGAGAGCAACGTTCCTTCTCGGTGGTGCCGTATCCGTCTCCATGCTCCGGGGAGACTCGGAAACCGAGTGCCTTCTCGAAGACGTGGTTGATGACGGCTTGGATGACGACGAACTCTTCTTCTTGGAGAAGAGACTTGTGGTTTTCTTACACATGGTTGCTGCACTCTTTTCTTCAACTAAGACTCCGGGTTGCAACCGGTAACTAGGCACTTAAACTCTTTGATTCGGATGTGGACTTTGAGTGGATTAAGGATGTGGATTTTTTTCTTGAGTCATCAAGCTTGGGAAGGTTGGCTATGTCTACGGAGGTTTTGAGCACACAAACTTGAACACACAAACAAAGGAAGGAGAGGGAAGCTTGCTGCGTAGAAAACGGGAGCGGGGGGGGCTCCTTATGTAGGTGAGGCCAGCCTCGGTGCTCCTCCCCGTCTCGTCTTTCTTCCAAGACGATCATTTCACCTCTCGCAACTTTCCCCGCCCGCGTGCTCCACGAGTTGCACCGCCCAAACGCTCTCGTCCACTATTGGTCCTTCCACTTGATGCTTCATGTTTTGGGTCATGTCCATGCTCCCTAGCTCCACTTGCTTCACATGCCACCATGAGATCCCTGCAAAGTTGATGCTTGCTGCCCACCATGCTTGTCCTTTGCATGTGGAATTGGTGAAAGTTGATGAAAGGGAATCCAATGGTGCATGCATGATTACTAGATTGCCTCCATTAAGGTGTGTTTAAGGTTAAGCACTCCTCTAATTCGAAATTTAAAATATTTTTCAGAGCCATGCAAGAGCTCGAACATAATTTTAAAGAAGTTTTTAAAACATTAAAAACAAATGCAAGTCGAAAATATTTTTTTTACGTCGATTTCGGTCTCACCGGTATAGTTTGCCTTCATTGGTTGAGAGCAGACATTTTCCCGGCTTGATCATGGGGGCATAGGTTTAGGTTCTAATTTTGGCTAAATAAGAAAGATTTTGAATAAAACAAAATTAGAATAGGCTTAGAAAAATTCTAATCCTAGAGAAACCAAGGGTATAGATTTTTAAAACCAACCAAAAGTTTTGATTTCTAGGTTCACGCGAGTCCTACCACATGCTGAATTTTATTAACACTTAAACATAAATCGTGGCTCTACTTGTGTGGTTTTAGCACGAAAAATAAGTCAACCTCAGCACCATAATGAGGGTGAAAGGTTGAGTTAGGTTCTGAAATTATTTGGTTGAGGTTTCTCGAAAAGAAAAGAACAAACAAGCACATAGGAGGGTTCATGCAAAGGGTTTTTGATAAAGCAAACATTCAATCAAGAATTATGTCTCTAATATTGTTCAACCACTTCTAAGTCTAATGTCTTTGCGTAATAAAACTCAAAAACTAAATTATTAAAAAGACTCGAAAAACTTGGAATCGGGTTGTCCTCCCGGTAGCTTATTCTTGACTTGACGAAACGGGTTGCCTCCCGCCTAGCGCTTCGTTTATAGTCCATGGCTAGACTTCTTCACTTGATTTCTCCGGATCAACGCTCTTTGTGGGCGTTGCAATCTTGGGTACCCACTTTGGCTTAGTCAATTTTTTTTTGGTCTTCACAGCCGGCTTTGTCCTTGGTCTTGACGGATGCAACAACTTCCTTGTGGCTCGGCATCTCGAACTCCGGTCCTTCGGTTGTGATCTTCATGGTCTCCTTAGTGTGATCCTCCATCTCTCCCGAATGAGCTTGAGTAGCCTTCGCCGTCTTGGGACCTTGGAGTTGTCTCGGATATTCTTCTTTGTTACCCATCGGGCGCTCGGCAAGTTGTCCCACCTGCGTCTCTAGCATCTTCATCACGATGAACACTTCACATATAGAGCTTCCGACCTTCGTCACCTTGCCATCTAAATTCTTCAATATTTTCTCCATAGCCTCGAACTTAGTGACGGCGTCCTTGGACATGGTCGTACTCCACACACTCCTTGCATGAGGATCTTGCTTCGGCGGCCTTTAGGTGTTGAGCTTCTTTCTCCATCTACATCTTCTCCATCCTCCTCTTAACTAAACCGATATGCCACTCAAGGAATCCGACTCGTATGCATTCAGCTCTCGCAATCGTCATGCGGATAGTTGAGACTTTGATCTTGAACGGCCTCCCGGCGTCTTGAAGGTTTATGATAGGTAGATCAACGATGTCGGGGTGCGCGGCGCTCCGTGGTTGAGGTTGATCTTCCTTTGGACTTGGAGGTGGTGATTCCCTTGGAGATTTCGACGGTCCTTCGACTTCAACTTTTGAATCTAGGGTTTCCACCCCTTTAGCTTGTGTTGCATGTCACCTTTGCCTGTAAAGTTTTCCTGGATCATCCACAAAAAAAACTTGGGTTTCTTGGAGAGGTAGCCAACCATCTCCGGTTAGGGTTAGCAACAAGCAAAGTATGCAAAAACTAGAAAGGAAAAATAAATCTATGAAAACTAGGGTTAGACAAACTAGATTAGATGTAATTTGAGGATGATCAAAGTTTAGTAGATGCAAAAAGAAAGACAAAAAGAAAACTGAAAATTACGAAAAGGCAATAAAAAACCAAATCTTGATCACTTGTTCCCAGGCAACGGCGCCAGAAAAAGGGGCTTGTTGACGGTTAATAATTGTATCAAAGTTCGTTTGTGACTCGCAAGCGTACAAGTCTCCCGTCGTAGTCAAGGGACCCTTCTTCCCTCGAGTGGTGAACCCAAGGTATCGAATCCGTGGAACAAATGTGTGACGCAAGAGTTGATCTAGTAAAGCCAAGTAACTTCAATCTTTGGTAAAAGAGAAACCCTAATGCATCTAGATAAGAGCACAAAACAAAGATAAATCTAATCTACTAAAGACCGGAGAAAACAAAGTAAGATTGGGTAGATAAACCGATCTAGAGGGATCGGGGTAAGCCTTTTGTTGAGGTTCCAAGCAAGAGAAGAAGTAGCAAATCGAATCTTAATAGAAGCCTTTTTAAATCGTGGTTTCCCGTCCAAATCCGAAAACATCCGCCTTTCGAGACCCCCGTTCGTCACAACGTATCCCTATTCATGCGGGGAGCTTAGGGCGAGTCAAAAGACAAGTCGAGATTCTTTCGGAAGATCCGGCGTGTACCTCTAGCCACCGCGGCTACAAGAACACCCTATGTAATCTATCGTACGAATAGAATTGGAATAAGCAAAGCCGATCGAAAAACGAAATCTTCGAGGAAACACTTGATTGCTAAGAAAAGATTCAACTTGATAATTCAACTATGACAATGATACATACACAAGATCACCACCGGGATCCTTCCTTGATCTTGCTTCTAGCTCCGGGAACTCCGACGTGGTCTTCCATGCAAGGTTCCCACGTCGGCTAGGGAAACCCTAGTCAACTAGCTCGACCCTCTCCTCTCCGACATGGTGTCCCTCTCTTCTCTTCTCCTCGGCGGCCGAAGACGAAATCTCCTCCCCGTGGCTCTCGGTCAGGGGACTATAAATAGCCCGATTGGCGGCTAGGGCAAAGGAGAGCGAGTTTGGGCCCAAAATGGGCCTGGGCCGACCGGATCGGGGCCGCCGGCCCGGGCCCATTTAGGCCCGGCCCCCGTGGGCTCCTTTGCCCCACGTCGGTTCCCTTGCTTCCCTGGATGTTTCCCCCTTCGCATGTAGGTCCATGTCGTCGGTTTCTCTCCGAATTGGACTCAACTCCTTGTCTTGCAAGATTCGGCACTTTTCCGATCGGGTCCCCGGAGTCCGTCGTCTTCTCGGATCAAGTCCCCGCTTCTTGGAGTTAAGTTTGCTTCATTGCATGACTTGTACGGGGGCTTCAAGGTCTTGTCATGAGGTGCTTGATGAACTTATCCCGAAAGTCTTGCATTTAACACTAAAACCCTGCATAAACATTAAACTCCAAAACCGACATGCACACGTGAACTTGTTATACCACGGGGGTTAGTACCAAAGGATAAGGTATAAAACTCATGCCAACACCGAAGGTAAACTCATGGCTAGGTTGACGGATTTTCACCGTCAACAGATATGATCTTCAATGTGTCTTGAACTCCTCTGCACTTCCACACAATCCGGCAACCTCAAATGAGTGAGTGGAGGGGGTATAAATAGCCCAAGGCATCCAAAGAGCCGTTGGCTAACGGCCACAGAAAAGTATAGCGTCGGATGAACCGTTGCTAACATTTTCCATGCGTCGGCTCATCCGATGCCCCTCCCACGTCACTTAGCCGTTGAGATTCTCTAACACAACTGCTCCGACACTATGCACCGACGGTGCGTCGGATCATCCGGTGCTGAAGACACCGCGTCCAAGTCGCCTCTGTTAGCTTCCACGCGACCGTCGGATAGACCGACGCTCCACCTTGACCAAGGCGTCGGATCATCCGGTGCTGAAGGCTTCGTCTTGGCGCGTCTCTGTCTTGATTCAAACTGAGCGTCAGATAGACCGACGGTGCCCACACTCAGACCGTCAGATCATCCGGCGCTACTATCTTTGCTGCTCTTCCTCTGCAACTTGTCCGACGCTACTAGGAAATGGACCGTCGGTTCATCTGACGGTACCTAGGGTTTCACCATGTATACCAACTCGTCCGACGATTGCACCAACGCTTGTAAATAAGGGATCGTCGGTTCATCCGACGATGTCTTTTCTTTTCCTTTTCTTGCTCGGTTTTGACCCTTGATTTTCTCATTTTGACATGTGGTTTTCTTGCATCCTTGGGACCTAGAAGTGTCTACAAAGACATGCTAAAACAATAAGGTTAGTCCCAATGATCATGTTGTCTTGAATCACCAAAATCAAACTCGAACTAATGGCATATGAGGCCATGTTCGCTACAATCTCCCCCTTTTGGTGATTTATGACAACACAAACAAAGCAAGCATAAATTTGCAAAAATTGACAGAATTAGAACCACTTACACTTGCTTGGATGCTTACCATCATCCAAACTCCCCCTAGATCAAACTTCCCCCTTTTTGATCTTATGTTCACATTCTCCCCCTTTGGTCTCATATCCTTGAAACCACTAGATTGCTTTGGTCTGACATTCTCCCTCTTTGGAATAAAATCTCCAAAAAGTTCCGAAGCAAAAGGGTCCAAGGAAACTAGCAAGACTTAGACCATAGCTCAAAGGAGAAATGTTAAATGCAAGGGAGAAAGCCGCATGAACCATGATTCATATGTATGATATCAATGAAGATACCACATGTGAGAATAACTAAGGTGGATCACAAGTTCATGAGACTAGCATGATACAATCTAAGCTCCCCCTAAGTGTGTGCACAAAAAGGATACCACTTGTAAGATAAGGGTAGTGAGAAACAAGTGCACAACTACAAACTTGCAAGATAAGGAAGCTTAGAGCATATCATGCAAGGAGGTAACTTAAAGGACAAGAGAGACAAATGGGTTCTTGTTACATTACCACTTGTAGATATCACTTGTAGTCTTTTGATCATTGCATACCTCTGGGGGATTGATCCTCTCTACCTTGTTGGCACCACATTGAGATGAGCCTCTTGGAGATGATATCACTAGGTGACACCACTTGAAAGAAGCTTGTAGAGAAGACACTTGGGGTACCACAAGGATTAGGAATGTGTGAGTACATTGCCTTTGAACTTATATAGACATAAGCTCGCAAGGACATGACTCAATAGTATGAAGCTCATATTGCTATATTCACTCTTTTAGAGATGTTAGATCACATTGAGAGTGAAATAGCATTCTCTTAGAATGAATTACCGCACCAGAACGCATCGCCAAGGGACTACATAAGATAAGATTGAAACAATGTTAGTCCCATAAACAAACCATAGGATGAGCTCCCCCTAAATGTGTGCATTTAGTGTTTGAATCACCAACTAATTGTATGCACATTTTTTATGACAACAAAGGGAAGCTAACCCTATAGCTTGCTCATGATGCAAAGAGATATATATGAAAACATGCACCATGAAAGAACAAGTGTAGCTTTCCTACACACTAATCAAACCATGTAGGTTGCTCATGGGTTAGTACATGGCACAAGCAACCTACCATATGTAAACATTGCAACAAATGCAACTTAAACAAGGCAATGGAGCTACAATAATACATGAGATAAGTTCTAGTTTCCATTACCTCAACCGGGGAACTTGGGCAATACATGTCCAACTTGCAAGCTTGGCTTCTAGGCTTGAATCTTCTCATCTTGATTGTGCCAAGCCTCCCAAGTCCCTGCTCTCAAGGCCTTCAAGTGGCCTTTGGAACCCAAACCATTTGAGGACCCTTCATGTTGATGATGACTTCCTTGGGCATCCAAATGGGTTGGTTCCAACCCCGCTCTTCCTTCATCTTCCCAACCTTGTGTGCAACCACTTTGCCATTAGCCTTCTTCTTGATGACGTAGGTGTTGCTCTTGGTCTTGTTCTTGCGGTTGGGCTTGGTGTAGATGAGGGAGCTCTTGATGGTGGGCTTCAACTTCTTTTTCTCGCCCTTGTCCATCTTCTTGACAAATTGAGGGCATTTGTAGAACTTGTGCTCTTCTCCATGACACTTGTAGCAAGTCACGGTTGCACCCTTCTCAAGCTTCTTCACCATGGGATCACGGTTATCTTGAGAAGGTTGGATTTTGCTCTTCATGGGCTTTGATACCACTTGTTGCTCATCGTTCTTGCCTTTGCCCATCAAGCTTGCCAACCTCTCTCGGAGCCATTTCACTTCTCGTTTGAGCTCATCATTTTCCTTGCCTATGAGATAATCACATGTTTCTACAACAACATTCTCATGGCAAGATGGTGAGCAAGATTCATCAATTAAATCAATGCAAGAAGTTGAAGCATCTACCTTGGAGATAGGAATTGCACAAGGGATAGATGTTTCATCAAGCTCAAAGGAATTACTTGTTTTAGTCTCATTGCTCTCAAGCTTAGCTTTTAGCTCATCACACTCCTTGATAAGCAATTTGAATTTGCACAACAAATGTTCATAATTTGTAGCAAGGGTTGCACTAATATCATTGAGAGCATTGAGTTCTTTAATTTCATTAGCTTGTTTATCAAGCATTCCTTTTTGCTCATGTACTATCTCAACAAGATCATTGAGAGAGGTGGTGTCGGATTCGTCATCACTTACATTGCTCTCCATACCTTTGGCCATAAGGCACATGTGTAGTGATGATGAAGGACCATGCATGAAGCGGTGGTGAAGTTCTTTCTTGATTCATCACTTGAGCTAGAAAAACTTGATTCTCCACCACTTGTCCATTCACAGACGGCGATAGTTGCTTCTTGCCTTGGTCTTCTCTCCTTGACCACCTTCTTCTTGGGCTTGTGCTTGATCTTGGTGAACTTGATGTGTTGATGATGACGCCCTTCTCTCAAGTGGACATTGTAGCTGTACATGTTGACTTTCTTCACATACTTGAAGATCTTCTTCACATACTCGGCCACCATAGATTCAACCTCTTCATCACTTGAGGAATATTCATTGTCACCATCATCACCATTTTCACTTGAGCTTCCATGAGTAGCCATTCTACTCAACACCTTCTCTTGGTGGCTTGAGAAAGCATGGCTTGTGGTTGGAGAAGATGGTTCTTGGGGCTTTTCTTGGGACGTCTTCTTTGACTTGGGCATTAGCTGAAGCTCATGTGCCATGATCTTGCTCAAGATATGAGATGGCTTCAAATATTTGAGCTTCTTCTCTTAGATGATTGCCTTCACCAAGTCATAATCGAGCTTCCGGAGACTTTGAAGGATCTTGCGGTTGATGTTCAAGTCCGTGATGTCCTTCACACCTAAAGCATTGATCTCATTGACAAGCACATTTAGGCGTGAGTACATAGATCCAGCATTTTCATTTGCAAGTTGCTTAAAGCTATTGAATTCCTCAAGGAGACAACCGTAGCGTTCATTAGCAACTTCTTTTGAACCCTCATTTTGCTCCTTGATGGTTTTCCATAGCTCATGAGCATTTTCACAAGTAAAAACTCTATTGAAAATGCCTACATCTAATGAGGACAAAATGATACTCTTAGCAATTACATCAAATTGCTTTTCCTTTCTAGTACCATTTTTCATGCCCTCATCGGTGACTCTCCAAACATCAAGGTCCTTTGCTTGGAGATAGGCCTCTATGAGAACCTTCCACCGAGGATAGCCCGTGCCATCGAAATGTGGAGCCAAACCTAAGGTATCCACCCCTTTCTTTCCTCTATAGAGAAACTCACTAGGCGGTGAAGCCTAACCGTTTCAATGAGCTGGTTTTCACAAATTACCAATCGAATTGGCGTTTCCTTGTGAAGGAAGTGAGTCCCGGATCTGATACCACTTGTAAGGACGGATTCTCGTTAGCCTAAGAGGGGGAGGGGGTGAATTAGGCAACTTAAAACCTTAACCTATGGCTTCACTATTTTTGCACAAAGGTAAACTAGAACATACTATCTAGATGTGCAACTAGGGTTGTTCTAGTGTGAAACTCCCATCCCAAAAGAAGGTTTGCAACCTATAGCCAATCCTAGCATGATACTACTCTAGGAAGGTAGAGGCAAACAAAGATTGCAATAGAGTAAATGCAGAAACATAAAGGAGATGAGAGGAAGCAAACTCTTGACACGCGATTTATCCCGTGGTATCAGTAGGCACTAAGACACCCCTAGTCCATGTTGTTGAAGCACTCACACAAGAGTATTGCTTCCCAGTCACCAAGTCTCTCCCAAGAGCACCACTTGACTCGCCACAAAGGCTAGCCACTTAGGCACTTGCCAAGCTCCCTTGGTCACTTTGATGCCGCCTCCACTAAGGAGCTTCTCCACCAAGGAAGGGGGTCTCCACGTCCCCCGCACAAAGTGTCCTCGCCGCTCCACACCAAGCCGGAGGGTCGATGGCGATTGCCGGTGAGCCACTTAGGCCCCAAGGCTTCCGGCGAACCTTGTACAACTTGATTCACTCAAGAATCACCTCACAAGGTTGGCACAACCTTGCACTCACTCAGCTCTAAGCTAAGCCTAGCACTAAGCACATACACAAAGCATATGCAAGTCTAAGGATGAGCAATTAAGCACTTGGATGGATTGGATATGATCTTCAATGTGTCTTGAACTCCTCTGCACTTCCACACAATCCAGCAACCTCAAATGAGTGAGTAGAGGGGGTATAAATAGCCCAAGGCATCCAAAGAGCAGTTGGCTAGCGGACACAGAAAAGTATAGCGTCGGATGAACCGATGCTAACATTTTCCAGGCGTCGGTTCATCCGATGCCCCTCCCACGTCACTTAGCCGTTGAGATTCTCTGACACAACTGCTTCGACGCTATGCACCGACGGTGCGTCGGATGATCCGGTGCCGAAGACCCCGCATCCAAGTTGCCTCTGTTAGCTTGCACGCGACCGTCAGATAGACCGACGCTCCACCTTGACCAAGGCGTCGGATCATCCGGTGCTGAAGGCTTCATCTTGGCGCATCTCTGTCTTGATTCAAACTGAGCGTCGGATAGATCGACGGTGTCCCCACTCAGACCGTCGGATCATCCGGTGCTACTATCTTCGGTTCTCTTCCTCTGTAACTCGTTCGACGCTACTAGGAAATGGATCGTCGGTTCATCCGACGGTACCTAGGGTTTCACCCTGTATACCAACTCGTGTGACGATTGCACCGACGCTTGTAAATAAGGGACCGTCGGTTCATCCGACGGTGTCTTTTCTTTTCCTTTTCTTGCTCGGTTTTGACCCTTGATTTTCTCATTTTGGCATGTGGTTTTCTTGCATCCTTAGGACCTAGAAGTGTCTATAAAGACATGCTAAAACAATAAGGTTAGTCCCAATGATCATTTTGTCTTGAATCACCAAAATAGAACTCGAACTAATGGCATATGAGGCCATGTTCGCTACACAACCAAGGCCGGACACCCGCCAGGGAGCGGATCCTTGACACGCTCGGGCAGGCTCAGGACGGCGACGCTCGCAACGTCATCAACGCCCGGTGGACAGGCAACGCAGAGGCACGGGCAGCGACAGGATACCACCCACAGCGGGGTGGGCGCTACGATAGCCGTGAGGACCGCTCGCCAACGCTGGAACCCCCGGGGACCCACGTGTTCAGCCGGGAGATCCGCACGGAGAGCTTCCCGCAGCGCTTCCGCCAGCCCACGTCCATTGACAAGTACACGAGGGAGACGGACCCCTGTGTATGGCTCAACGATTATCGCCTGGCATGCCAGTTGGGCGGAGCCACCACCGACGAGGTCATCATCCGTAACCTGCCGCTACACCTCGCCGACTCGGTGCGAACGTGGCTCGAGCATCTGCCGGCCAGCCAGATCCATAACTGGTTCGACCTGGTCCGCACCTTCGTCGGGAACTTCCAGGGCACGTACATGCGCCCTGGGAACTCCTGGGACCTGCACGCGTGCACCCAGAAGCCTGGCGAGTCGCTCCGCGACTTCATACGATTCTTCTCCAAGCATTGCACGAAGCTCCCGAGCGTGGCCCAGTCCGATATCATGCATGCCTTCCTCGAGGGCACGACCCGCCGGGACCTCGTGCGCGAGGGCGCAGCCCACCGGTCGACTCCAATGAGCTGTTCGACATCGCCGCCAGCTTTGCCTCCGGCGAGGAGGCGGTGAGGGCCATCTTCGACGGGAAAAAGGGCAAGCGCGTGGACGACGCGCCCGCGGAGGGCAGCAAGTCAAAGGAGCCCCAGTAGAAGCACAAGCGGGGAAAGAAAGGAAAGAAGCCGCATCGCGAGGCGCGCAAGCAGGGTCGCCACGACAGCGGAGACGAAGCCCTTGCAGTTGATCCAGCTCGAAGGGGTCCTCGAGCAACTCCTCGAGGCCCTAGTGTATTCGACGACATGTTGAAGAGACCCTGCCTGTACCACAAGACACCGGTCAACCACACCCTCGAGCAGTGCGACCTGCTCAAAAGATACTACAGCCACGCCGCCGCGAAGGATGGTGAGGCCAAGAAGGATGGGGGTGACGGTGACACCGGTGGCTTCCCGGCGGTGGAGAATGTCTTCCTCATCTTCGGGGGACCGACCGTGGACATGTCCAACAGCCAGCACAAGCGGGAGCGGCACGAGGTCCTCGCCGCGGAGAAGGCACCTCCCTCCTTCCTCGACTGGTCGGAGGATGCCATCACCTTCAGCCGCGAGGATCACCCGAATCACATCCCCAATCCGGGCCAGTACCCGCTGGTTGTCGACCCGGTCATCGGGAATGCGCAGTTCTCCAAGGTGCTGTTGGACGGGGGTAGCAGCCTCAACATCCTCTACGCGCACACCCTGCACCTGTTGGGGATCGGGTTGGACCAGCTGCGGCCCAGCACGACGCTGTTCCATGGCGTCACGCCGGGCAAGCGCGTCCCGCCCCTCGGGCAGACCGATCTGCCAGTTTGGTTTGGCACGCCGGACAACTTCCGCAAGGAGACGCTCACCTTCGAGGTGGTGGGGTTCAGGGGCGCGTATCACGCCATCCTCGGGCGGTCGTGCTATGCCAAGTTCATGGCGGTCCCGAACTACACCTACCTCAAGATGAAGATGTCGGGGCCTAAGGGTGCATCACCGTGGGCTCATCGATCGATCACGCATTCGACTGCGACATCGAGTGCGTGGAGCACGCTGAGGCACTAGCGATGGATGAATCGCTCGTGGCAAACCTGGAGAAGCTGGTCAACAAGGACCTCGACTCCACCGCCAAGCACGCCGGCAGTTTCGAGGCTGCTGAACAAACCAAGGAGGTGCCCCTCGACCCTACTACCCCTGAGGGCAAGGCGTTGAGGGTTAGCTCTACCCTCGACCCGAAATAGAAAGTGGTGCTCGTCGACTTCCTCCGCGCCAACGCCGACATCTTTGCGTGGAGCCCCTCGGATATGCCAGGCATTCCAAGGGAGGTCGCCGAGCACTCCCTTGACATCCTACCTCATTCCCGCGCCGTGCAGCAACGGCTACGCCGCTTTGATGAAGAGCGGTGCCGCGTGATCGAAGTGGAGCTGCGGAAGCTCCTCGAGGCCGGGTTCATCAAGGAAGTGTTCCACCCCACGTGGCTAGCTAATCCTGTACTAGTTAAGAAAAAGAATGGGAAGTGGCGGATGTGTGTAGATTACACTAATTTGAATAAAGCATGTCATAAAGTTCTTTTTCGTTTGCCACAAATCGATCAAATCGTTGACTCGACTGCAGGGTGTGAACTCTTATGCTTTCTTGATGCCTATTCTGGGTACCACCAAATAAAAATGAAGGAGTCCGACCAGCTCGCGACTTCATTCATCACGCCGTTCGGGATGTATTGCTATGTGACAATGCCATTCGGCCTCTGAAATGCAGGTACTACTTACCATCGATGTATGCAGCACGTCTTCGGAGACCACATCGGGTGAACCGTTGAGGCATACGTAGACAACATAGTCGTGAAAACTAGGAAGGCGGACGACCTGGTCGACGACCTCCACATCGCGTTCGGCTGCCTACGGGCCAACGGGGTGAAATTGAACCCCGAAAAATGTGTCTTCGGCATGCCGCGAGGCATGCTGTTAGGATACATTGTCTCCCAACGAGGCATCGAGGCCAACCCCGAGAAGGTTTCTGCCCTCGAATGAATGGGTCCGATTCGAGACCTGAAGGGGGTCCAAAAGGTGTTGGGATGCCTTGCCGCCTTGAGCCGCTTCATTTCGCGGCTCGGCGAAAAGGGCTTACACCTCTACCGACTCCTGAAGAAACACGAGCGCTTCTCTTGGACCGTCGAGGCCCAGGAGGCGCTTGACAAGCTGAAGGCGACGCTCGCCCACGCTCCGGTCCTCACGCCTCCTCGATGCGACGAGCCTCTGTACCTCTACGTTACCGCAACCACTCAGGTGGTCAGCGCCGTCATCGTGGTAGAACGTACGGAGGAGGGGCATGCCCTACCAGTCCAGCGGCCTGTGTACTACATCAGCGAGGTGTTGTCCGAAACCAAGGCGCGTTACCCGCAGATCCAAAAGCTGCTCTACGCGGTAGTGCTCGCACGACGCAAACTTCGCCACTACTTCGAGGCTCATCCGGTCACGGTGGTCTCCTCCTTTCTGTTGGGGGAGATTATTCGAAACCCGGCTGCAGCGGGCAGGATTGCCAAGTGGTTGGTGGAACTGATGGGCGAAACACTCGCTTATGCGCCGCGCAAAGGGATGAAATCCCAAATCCTGGCGGATTTCGTCGCCAAATGGACGAACACGCAGCTGTCGCCGCCGCAAGTCCAGGCTGAATGCTGGACCCTCTACTTCGACGGATCGGTGATGAAGACAGGGGCGGGAGCGGGCCTGCTCTTTATCGCACCCCTAGGGGAGCACATGAGGTACGCAGCACGCCTACACTTCCCTGCGTCAAACAACATGGCGGATTACGAGGCCCTTCTCTGTGGCCCCCCAAATCGCCATCGAGACGGGCATCAAGCGCCTCGACATCATGGGGGACTCGCAGCTCGTGATCGACTAGGTCATGAAGAACGCGAGCTGTCACGACGACAAGATGGAGGCATACTGCACCGCCGTGCGAGCACTCGAAGACAAGTTCTACGGCATTGAGCTTAACCACGTGCTCCACTGGTACAACGAGGAGGCGGACGAGCTCGCCAAGATCGCGTCAGGGCGAATCACCGTTCCCCCGAACGTTTTCACGCGAGACATCTCGAAGCCGTCGGTCCACCTCGAGCCGGCACCCTCGAACCGAGAAGAACCCTCGGGGGCTCCCTCAGATCCAACGGGCGTGGAGCCCATGGACGAGGACCCCTCGAACGAAGTGTTCGTACTCTCTCTACTCGAGGGGTACGACACGGACGAGGCCGAAGCCATGGACACAGAGCCAGTCCCCCCGCGCGGAGGACTGGCGAGACAAATACATCGCCTGGACGGGTCGAGGGGAACTCTCCTCGGATCGATCCGAGGCCAGACACATCGTCAGGATGGCCAAGTCATTTACCCTCGTCGACAGCGAGCTGTACAAGCGCGCCGCGTCGGGCGTCCTGCAGCGATGCGTACCCATCCCTCAAGGGCGCGAGCTCCTTCGAGATATCCACACGGGCGTATGCGGCCACCACGTGGCGCCACGCACTCTCGTGGGCAACGCATTCCGCCAGGGCTTCTACTGGCCCACTGCGGTCGCTGATGCCAGTGAGATTGTGCGCACCTGCGAAGGGTGCTAGTTTTACGCCCGCAAGACTAACCTTCCTGCACACGTCCTCTAGACCATCGCCGTCACGTGGCCCTTTGCCGTGTGGGGGCTGGACATTGTCGGGCCCTTACGGAAAGCACCCGGGGGCTACACCCACCTACTGGTTGCCATTGATAAATTCTCCAAGTGGGTCGAGGTGCGCTCAATCACAAATCTCAGGGCAGAGCAGGCTGTGACGTTCTTCACCGACATCATCTACCGGTTCGGGGTACCCAACTCCATCATCACCGACAATGGGTCTCAATTCACCAGCCGGAAGTTCCTAGAGTTCTGCGACAAATTCCACATCCGCGTCGATTGGGCAGTCGTGGCGCATCCACAGACCAACGGTCAAGTGGAGCACGCCAACGGCATGATCTTACAAGGTCTCAAGCCCAGGATTTTCGACAGACTGAACAAGTCTGGTCGAAAATGGCTCCAGGAGCTATCAGCAGTTGTGTGGAGCCTCAGGACCACCCCGAGCAGGGCCACGGGATTCACCCCGTTCTTCCTAGTCTATGGCGCGGAGGCCGTCCTCCCCACGAACCTGGAATACG
Organism: Cenchrus americanus; assembly: GCA_947561735.1. NCBI lineage: Eukaryota > Viridiplantae > Streptophyta > Magnoliopsida > Poales > Poaceae > Cenchrus > Cenchrus americanus. The sequence continues at coordinate 98,329,092 of OX387240.1, forward strand.
GGTCGCCCAGAGTTCAGGGCTACGATGAGGGCACCAACCAGCAAGCCCGCGAGGACTCGCTGGATCAATTGGATGAGGCTCGTACTGTAGCTCTGATGCATTCTGGGAGGTACCAGCAGGCTCTGAGGCGCTACCAAGCCCGGAAGATACGGCGCCGAGACTTCAGCGAAGGGGACCTAGTCCTAAGGCTGTGCCAAGACAATCAACGCCGCCACAAGCTATCGCCCCCATGGGAGGGACCCTACGTTGTGGTGAAAGTACTCAAGCCCGGCACGTACAAGCTGGCCAACGAGGACGGCGAAGAACTCACCAATGCTTGGAACATCCAACAGCTACGTCGCTTCTACCCTTAGAAAGGATTTCCAAGTTCTTTTTTACATATCCAACACCCCATTTGGCTATACAAATGTAAACGTTTTCGAATTAATAAAGTCAAAGGGCAACTTGGCTTTCCCCAGAAAACCAAGTCACTCTCGGGGGCTACTGCGGGGGGCATCCGCCCCCCAAAAATGGTCCCATGTTTTCGCAAATATCCGCAAGCACGCTAAGTACGACTCGACCCGAGCCTCGGGCGAATTCAGGCGAGGCGTGAGCGGCCGAGCGGGAAAGGCGCGCAAGCCGGAGATAGCCTACGCCTCTAGGAGGATACGGCCCTTCTCCCTTGCCTCTGGACCAACGGGCTACTCGTGGAATCGAACCTCCCCAGCTCAAATTCGTTTAGGCGAAGGAAAAGAGCGACGGAACAGCATGACAAGCGAAATAAAAAGCATTACTTCAATTTACAAACATTCGAATGTTTCAAACAAGTAATTGTTTTTACATGGCCACACGCCCCGAATGCTAATACTTAAACGATAAGGGCACAAACGCCAAGTGGTCTTCAGGCTTGAGGATCGCCGGCCACGGGAGCGTCTGGGAACAGGAAGTCGGTGAAGTCTTCCGCAAGCATATCGGCAGTGGTGGCGGCAAGCGCGTCCGCACGGTTCATCGCCACCTCATCCTCGACGCCGACTGGGACGACGTAGCCCGAGGAGACGGCCTCAAAGTCGACCTGGTAGTGAGACGCCACCACGCCGAGGGCCTTCTGCACGCCCAGATGAAGAGCGCGACGCATACGCCGGGCGACGTGCCTGCCGAGAGCATGAAGGCGACTCGCCATCGAGCTCCCGGCTTGCGCCTCTCCTTCCTCGACCTCCCGACAGGTCTCGAAAGCGGCGGCCCTCAGCTCCTCCAACTCCTGTTGTGAGGAGTTGTATGCCGCCTGCATGGCCTGAGCCAGGGTTGTCGAATTCCCCAAGGCGACCCACAGGCCTAAAAGCGACAAACGAGAAACAAAAAAATTGGGAGCGGATCCCCAGAAAAGCAAATCGATGAACGAGAAGACGACGAAAGATAACTCGCCTTCGACCTGCTTCTTCTCCCCCTCGAGGGCCTGGCGCGCGTCTCCAGCCGCCTGCCACAGGCCGAGGACCGTGGCCTCCTACTCCTTGAGGGACTGGCGCAAATCCTCATGCGAAACACTGAACTGGGTCAGCTCCCCGTTGAGCCTCGAGACCTCGTCATCCCGCTGCTTAAGAGTTGCCTGCGCCCCCTCGAGCGCGGTGTGCTCTTGCTGAAGCCGACCCTGCGCCTCTTCCCGCGCTAGGCGTTCCCGCTCGAGGGCAGTCCGGGCCTCGACGAGGGCAGCCCGCTCCTACTGGAGCTGGTTCTCTGCCTGCTGGCGTGCGGCCCGCTCCTGCCGGAGCTGCTCCTCCGCCGACGCAAGAGACGCGGACTTCTCGGCCACGCTCGTCCTCAGCTCCTCCACCTCCTTGGCCTTCCCCTCGGCCTGGCGTTGCCAAGCACGCGCTCCCTCGAGGGTCGCGCAGTCTTGCTGAAGCTGGGCACGAACCGAGGCCCCCTCCCTCTCCCACTTCGCTGCCAAAGTGGGCGCCTTCGCAGGTCTTCCCTCGCCCTCTGCAGCACCTCCTCCCGGTCCAAGAGCGCAGTCCGCACCTTCTCGATGGCGGAGGCCCCCTTCGCGGTTTGAGCTTTCAACTCCAGGAGCTGGTCCCGCAGAGCTTCCGCCTGATACGCCAGCCACCCGTCGCCTGTCCTCAAGGCCTCGACATGGGCGTCGAGAGTGTCGCGCTGCTCCCTGAGCCGGCAGAGCTCGGAGCTCATCTGGTCGAGGGTACCGTACCTCTCCCTAGCCCGATCCTCCAATTCCTGCCACCGGCGGATAAAGACCAAGGGGCACAGATCAGGGGAAGCACAGACGCGGAAGGAATGAGAGGGGAAGAACCGCAAGACTCAACGAACAATCGCATACCTGGAAGACGCGCCACGCAGGACCGCTTTGGATCCGCAGCGCCTCGTTCAGCGCCCGGTTGAGCGAGGCGCCGTGGCCGCAAAGTTCCTCACACAGTGCCTGCTCGGTTTGGGTTTCGCTGAAGTGGGTCGGCGGCGCATCGACGCGCTCCTCGTCCTGCCCCGGATGCGTCGTGGTGTCGCCTGAGGTAGAAGGGCGGCGCGGGATGACGAGGCCTCGGTGCCGTGCGTCGGGCGCCCCGACATCTCGCCGCCATCCTCCCTCATCACGAGCACCCCCACCGGGGACTCAGGGGCTGGTGCGGGCATGCTCACCCATTGGTCCCATCCAGGCGGCGGGACATCATCATCCCGGATCTCCACCACCGCCACCTGATTGCCGTCGGCAGGGACGGGCACTGGCAAAATTGATGGCACGGTGACCGCCATGGTCATGACCGCCATCGCGGCCATTGTCACCTGCTGTGGCTCTACAGCTGCGGCCACACTGCGCGGGGCCTCGCTCATTGCCACTGCCGTGCTCCCTGTCACCCGCGGCGCCCTCGATGAGCACCGCCTCGTGGGGATGGACGCGTCCGACCTTAGCGCCTTGGCAGGCGTGAGGGGGGGCACGGTCGGTGCCACCCTACGAACACAAAAGCAGAAAGATTAAAACCCTTTCTCTCGAGGACGGGGCGTCTGGAGGAGCGATCTCCTACCTCAAGGTGGAGAAGCCCCGCTTCCTCTTCCTTGAGGGTTCGACGGGCACAGTGGCCGCGGCTGACGTCGCCACCGTCGCACTCCTAGATGCCTCCACGGCATGCGCCGGCACCTCCGCGGCACGCGCCGCCTCTTCCGTAGACCGCCCGCCGGCGGGCGCCTCTCGCGCCCACCCCGTGCGCTCACTCCTCCGCCGCCTCCGCAGCTCTCGGTGACGGGGGCACGGGCTCCCGCCTCTCGGGGGGATCCCGCCCCCCGTCGCTCTCTTCCTCCTCCTCTCCTGACGACGAGTCCTCCGAGGTCGCCGGGGGAGAAAGACCCTGCTGCTCGCGCAGCCGGAACTCCTCATCCCTCTGTTCCCAGCGCTCCCGCCGCCGGATCCTCTTCTCTTTCTTACGCGTCGCCCGCTCCTGCTCCTGCCGCTACGCCCCACGCGCGCACTCGGGCTCGGGGCGTAGGCGGGTCGGACCGCGCGGCGTCCACGATTACCCTCTGCTGGGAAGAGTGAAATGTCAGAACCACAAGGGCGTGTCACGGGGGAATGAAGAGGAGAGGGGGAGAACCCACTCACCGGGGGGCGTAAGGAAGCATAATGAACAACCAGAGGTCGTTGTCGCTATGCTTGATGGCCTTGAGGGTGACGGCCTGCCACGCCCTCGTGGCCACGTACTCCCGCGGAAAGCACTCGAATAGGAGCCGCGAGCGCGCCAGCGACACAGGGTTGGCCGCCTCTCTCATCTCGTAGATGCGGAGCTCCCTCTCTATGAGAGGGACGATCCGCCAGTGGTGGAGGTTCGCGAGAACCAAAGCCGCGCCCAGCCCGACGTCCGCTAGGCTCTTCAGCGCAAGCAGGGCTGACTCCAGCCGAACCTGGCGCGGAGAGGGTGACACGCTGTGCCACCAGGAGTTGGCCTTCTCCTTCAGAACCTTGCCGCTGTAGGGGGAGGCCGGGCTCATCGTTGCGGAGGTAGAACCACCCCCGCTCCCATTCGGCGTTGTTGGAGGGCTCGTCCCGCAGCGAGATCGTCATGCCGCCGGCCCGCACCACGCGACGAACCCGCGGCTTCGGCGTGACGAGCGTGTGCAGCTCCGCGCGGAAGAGGTGGACCTAGAGATCCCAGTTCACCGGGATCTCCAGGAACCCCTAGCAGACGCCGACGAAGGTAGCCGCCTGCGATATTGTGTTCGGGGCGAAGTTGTGCAACTCCACCCCGTAGTGGTAGCACAGCCCGCGCAGGAAGCGGCTTGCCAGCGCGGAAAAGCCGCGTTCGTGATGCCGGATGAAGCTGACCACGTAGTCGTGCGGCGGTTTGGGCTCCCGATCCATCGCCGGCGGGACTATCCACGCCGGGGCTGCCCGTCCACATTCGGTGCCAGCTAGCCGCCGTTCTCGAGCTCATGCAGCGCAACTCCGTCACCGTCGAGCAGTGCCACGGCAGCGGGTCCACCACAGTGATCGATTGCGGGGGAGCCATGTCGATCGGTGAAGAAGCACTGGGGCGAAGCAAACGCTGGGTGAAAGCGAAGAGGCGCGCGGTGCTCTGGAGTGGAAGCAAGGAGCAAAGGACGACAGACGCAAAGTGTTGACGTAAGGGGCTTCCCTTTTCTCCTCCGTGGATTTATGGATCTAGGGGAGCAGCGTTCCCCGAATCGCGCGCTCCGCTCGCATTAACCGCAGGTGACGGCACCTGTCGCTGACAAGCGGGCCCCACGACGCCGGAACAACGCACGCGCGTGATTATTACGGTGTGGCAACCGAAGAGCCGCGGCAGGCCGTCACGTCCGCCCGCCCACGTTGCCCACTACGCGCGCGGCTGCGTCACCTGAAAAGGCGCACCCGCAGCGCACAACCACTGCCGCAACTGTGGGCATTTAATGGCCCGGTCCCTTACCTAGTAAGCGTGACCCTCGAGCGGCCCGAGCCCAGGGCTCGAAAACCAGACCCTCGAAGGGTGCGATTACCGATCAGTGGACACGAGACCTGCTCGACGAGAGCAGGCGCCACAGATGCCCTCGATCCAGAGGATACTGATCAGGAACTCAAGGGCTGGTTTGACCAAGCGCCCATGAGTCCTGCAGATGTGAAAAAGACGGGAGCACCTAGTTGCCACCCCGCAACAACCCTACTGATCAGGGTTCGAAGCCTGACACTCGAAGGGTTCGAACAGGCGCCCAGATCAACAGAGTCAAGGACGACGAGGGCACGCACATTCGAGCCTATCCTTGAGCCCACCAGCTCGAGGGCGCCCCACATGTCGTGTTCGAGAGTCAACAAGGGAAGCTAGTCGAGGGATTCCACCGAGGGAGAGCTTCTGCGCCCTCGGTCCCCAGCGAACGGGACCGAGCCCTACCTAGCACACCCACGTAAGCGCTTTCATGGACGAGTCTCTGGACCACGAGCCTACCCTCATCGAACGGGGCATGGGCGTCCACTTGAACCACCCGATAACAGCTCGAAGAGGAACCTGCAATTCGCAACCCGCTCGATGGGAGTTGCAGACACCTCGCCCCCCGTCTCGCGGAGGGACGGTGAGGGGACGTACAGAAAAGTCAGAGAGCCCGTCCCGATCGTCTCGAATGGGCCCAGGCTCGGGGGCTCGACGCGAGGTTACACCTCTTGGATATGCACCGAACGCACACGAATGTCGACACATGCATACGACACTGCCGAGGCCAGCTAAAATATCACCGAGGCCGGCTGAGATAAATGCCTCGCACAAAGACAACGCAACGAATAAAACCTTGGAGTACCACACTCCTCCAAGGCTTCGGGGGCTAGACCCGTGGGTTCACCAGCACGTCCGCACGGAACAACATAGTAGCCAGGGGGAAGAATGTCCCATCAGCTAGCACCAGCATCTGCGGGATCCCAATGGATGCCCCCAGATGCTCGGGGGCTACTGTCGGGGAAGCCCTAGGGGTCCCCTAAACAACCGGGGAAAACCCGCCTCGTCTCATAAAAAAAATCGCGAAACGCGAGCTAACCCACGAGCCCAAAAACGCACACACACAACACGATCACAACCCTGGTGGCCCCCGTGGCCCACTAGAGCAACTAGGCTGAATGCCCCCTCGGGCGAGGTCCACCTCGCTCAAGGGCTGAACGCCCCCTCGGGCGAGGTCCGCTTCGCTCAAGGCCTGAGTGCCCCCTCAGGCGAGGTCCGCCTCGCTCGAGGGCTGAACGACCCCTCGGGCGAGGTCCACCTTGCTCGAGGGCCCTCCGCTCACATGTCACCCCCGCACCTACTCGTGCGCCCGAGCCATTTAATGCTCTGACACTCGCAGGTCTGCGCCACGACCCCGACGCGCCTGGGATTCACGCCCCGGCGCTGTTCACCAACTCCCTGGGCAAACTATCCCCACCACTGTACATCACTATGCGGAGAGGCTGGTGTCAGCTTTGTGGCACTATGCCGCCTACTTTTGTACGGCTAACACGGCGAGCCCTCGAAAGGGGGCAGCGGAACCCTCGAAAGAGGACGAACACTTTTTCTATGTCTATGGAGGACTATGCTGTGACGTCAGGCCGGTGGGAACGGTCTTCTCCGTCGCTGTCCAGCCCTGTGCGGCCCTCCCCGCCACTGCGGCGCCACTGTAACGCCACTTCGAGCACTGCGGTGACATCCCCAACACTGTTAAGGTGCACGAGGACGGGACATTGCAACGACCGCTGTCGTGCCTCGTTCGGCCCCCCGTCAACGCCACCCTCGAGCCGGCCCGCGGGCGGCGACCGGACTAGCAACCTCTACACCACCACCCTTGAAGCCGCACCTGTACGGGCACAGGACTCGCCACGACGCCCCAACAGGAGCAAGATTCGCCGGGACGATCGTCAACTCCGCGGCACTGCACGCCATGCCTTCACACGTAGGAGAATAGTACGGCACGCCTATGAACTGCTCTCTCCTTGGCCTATAAAAGGAGGGGCAGTACCCCAGCCGCAGGGGGGCACGGAGACGGACGTTCACTTGCACGCTTTTCGCCTTCACCCGATATTGGCACTTGCCTCATTCAGTACCTCTGGGACCTGGAGGACCAGCCTCCTCTCCCGCCTCGCTTGTAGCACCCCTATGCAAGCACCATGGTGCAACGCAATATAGTGCCCCGAGCACATCCCTGCTGGACGTATGGCCCCGACCGGAACCAGGATAAAACTTGTGTCACCTAGTTGCTTAGCACCGGCCATCGAGAGATAGATCTCAGCGCTCTTACTAGTTAGTGTCGGGACTACTTTCCGCACCGACATTATTGCAGTGAAAAAGTCAAGTTTCTGTTTTAGATAAAAATAGCAAAAAATACATGAATTGCAACTGTAAGTGCAACCCAACTGCAAAAATGTTGGTAAATGACTGGGTTACAACCTGCTACTACTTTCGCCCTCTCGTCTTCATCCTTCTTCCTCTGTTCGTCCTACAACCTCTTCTTCTCAACTTCTTTCATCCTCTCGTCTTCTAACCTCTTTTTCTCAGCCTCAGTCTTCTTCCTCTGTTTGTCTTCAGCATTCTTCTTGGCTTCCTTGGCTTCGGCCTCTCTCATCGAGGCTTCCTCTTCTTCAGCCTTTCTTCTCTCCTCCTCTGCCTTATTCTTCTCAGCCTCAGCCTCTTTGAGTTTCTGCCTCCTCTCCTCCCTGTCGGTCCCCCTTGCATAAGTTCTAGTGCACTGTGCTATAAAAAAGAGTTAATCAGTTGTGATTTAGCCAGTAAAAACCAAAAAGAAATAAAATAAAAAAAAGACAAAAAGGATTGCGACTGTAAGTACAACCCAACTGCAATGTTGGTGGTGTGTGGCTTACAACCTGCTGCTGCTGCTGATGCTACTGCTGCTGCTGAGGCTGAAGATGAGGGGATTGAGGAAAAAACAAATCAAATTTGCAAAAAAAATAGTGAAATGCTTATGGTTGCTAGATTGAGTCACTAATTGCAACTGGCCGTGTGGTGTGACTCCTACAAAATCTGAGAGGGGGTTGCAACCTGGGTGTAGAAAATGAGCTTACATCAAAATGGTGGGGGGAGGGAGATATTGAGGAAGCCGTCCTCTTTGCAACAGTATGTCTTGGCTCACGTGGGTGCTCGTCTGCATTTCAAAAAATCCAAGAATTTCATCGACATTGGAAATGTTCCCAGAAATATGTGGAGGGGCTGCAAAAATAAAAAGACAAGAAGGATGGTGTGTAAGTAAAATAAAATACAGATCCTTGAGACTAATATAAAAAACATATATTCTTACTTCTATCGAGAATACCCTGTTGATGGTGAAATTCCGTCAACATAGCCATGAGTTTACCTTCGGTGTTGACATGAGTTTTATACTTTATCCATTGGTACTAATCCCCTTGGTATAACAAGTTCATTCGTGCATGTTGGTTTTGGAGTTTAGTGTTTATGCAGGGTTTTGACGTAGAAAGCAAGACTTCCAGGATAAGTTCATCAAGCACCTTGTGACAAGACCTTGAAGCCCCGTACAAGTCATGCAATGAAGCAAACTTGACTCCAAGAAGCCCAGGGACCAAACTCGAGAAGATGACAAACTCCAAGGACCTATCCAGAAAAGTGTCGAATCTTGCGGGACAAGGAGCTACATCCAACTCGGAGAGAAACGGACGACAAGGGCCCACATGCAGAAGGGGGAAGGATCTAAAAGACTCGGGAACCGACGCCACATGAAGGAAGCAGGCAACTAGGCCGAGGTGGGCCCAGGTTGGTCGGCCTGGCCCATTCAAGGGCCCAATCGCCTCCCCCTTTGACCTAGCCGCCATTCGGGCTATTTATAGCCCCGGGATAAAGAGCCACACATCAACTAATTCGTCATCGGCCGCCGAGGAGCAGAGAAGAGAGGGACACCATCCCGGAGAGGAGAGGGTCGAGCTAGTTGACTAGGGTCTCCCTAGCTGACGTGGGAACCTTGCAAGGAAGACCATGTCGGAGTTCCCGGAGCTAGAAGCATGATCAAGGTAGGATCCCGGTGGTGATCTTGTTCATATATCGTTGTACTAGTTGATGTATCAAGTTGAATCCGATTCTTAGCGACTAAGTGTTTCTCTGAAGTCTTCGTTTTCGATCGGCTTTGCTTATTTTAGATCTATTCTTGAGATAGATCACATTGGGTGTTCTTGTAGCCGCGGTGTCTAGAGGTGCATGCCTGATCTTCTGAAAGAACTCGACTTGTCCTTGGACTGGCCCTAGACTACCCGCATGAATAGGAGTACATTGTGACAGAACGGGGGCTCTGAAAGGCGGGCGTTTCGGAGTCGGACGGGAAACCACGGTTTAAAGAGGCTTCTAATGAGATTTGATTTTCTACTTCTTCTTTTGCTTGGAACTTCAACAAAAGGCTCAACCCGGTCTCTCTAGATCGGTTTATCTACCCCCTATATCTTTGTTACCTTCGGTCTTTAGTAGATTAAATTCATTCTTGTTTTGATTCTTATGATTAGATGCATTAGGGTTTTATCTCTCAAAGATTGAAGTTACTTGGCATTACTAGATCATCTTTTGCGTCACACATTTGTTCCATGGATTCGATACCTTGGGTTCACCACTCGAGGGAAGAAGGGTCCCTTGACTACGACGGGAGACTTGTCCGCTTGCAAGTCTAAATGAACTTTGATACAACTATTGACCATCAACAAGCCCCTTTTTCTGGCGCCGTTGCCGGGGAACGAGTGATCAAGATTTGATCTTTTATTGCCTTTTTGTGATTTTCAGTTTTCTTTTAGTTTTTCTTTTTGCATCTACTAACCTTTGATTATCCTCAAAATTAATCTAATTTAGTTTATCTAACCCTAGTTTTCTTAGATTTGTTTTTACTTTTTTATTTTTGCATATTTTGTTTATCACTAACCCTAATAGGAGATGGACGGCTACCTCTCCAACAAACCCGATAATTTTGTGGATGATCCAGAAAAACTTTACAGGCTAAGGAGACGCGAAGCACATCAAGCTAAAAAGCTGGATTTTGTAGATTCGGAGTTGGAAGACAAAGGATCGAAGGAATCTCCAAAGAATTCACCACCTCAAAGTCCTCGGGAGAATCGACTTCCACCGATGGGTGAACAACCACCGCAAGAACGCAAGATCAGGGAGCTATGCACCCCGGACATCATCGACCTACCAATCTTGAACCTCGCGGAGATCGGAAGACCGTTCGAGATCAAGACCTCAACAATCCGCATGGTGCAACATTCACCCTTCACCGGTAAAGAGGATCCGAACCTTCACCTCCAAGCGTTCATTCAACTATGCCAGACTTTCAACATGGACGGGGTGACTCAAGACCAAATGAGGGCAAGGCTTTTTCTGTTCTCGCTAATCGGGAAGGCTTTGCAATGGTTCCACTCTCAACTGGCGGAGACGGTGCAAAATTAGAACGCGTTGATGAAGGCTTTCATGAAGGAATACTACTCGCCGGGTAAAACTCAAAGCTTATGTAATAAGATTGCCACCTTTGCTCAATTTCCTACGGAGACTATCTCAAAGGCATTCGAGCGCTTCAATGAGTACACTCGGGCGGTTCCACATCACAAGTTCCCGAAGGAAGACCTCGTGCAAAAGTTCTATAAAGGGCTCACCATGGCGTCAAGGACGATCATCGATGCATCGGCGGGAGGATCTATCATCGAGCTTACGCCGACCGAAGCTTTCACTCTATTCAAGAAGGTCGCGGATAATGACACATGGGCGTCATCCGGACGCCTACTTCCAGTTCAACCCATGGGGAACGTCAAAGGAGTCTTGCAAGTGGAGAAGGAAAACATTCTTGAAGGCAAGATCGATTCACTCATGCGGAGGTTGGAGAAGATGGAGATAGAAAAGAAAGAGGCTCAAGATTTGAAGGCTGGCGAAGCAAGATCCACATGTGAAGAATGCGGAGAATATGGCCATGTCCACAAGGATTGTCTGGAGGAAGCCAAGGTGCTCGACTACATGAGGAAGGGAGATTTGCCGAACTTCCGCTACAGGCAAGGTAGACCTCAATTTAATGCAAGCTCATCCATTCCGAATTTGGTTCCGCTTCGTATACAATTGAAGGACTTCATGGACGAGCAATCTAAGATCAACAAGGACACTGTCACCAAGTTCAAGGCCATAGACAAGGTGTTGGAGAACATCGATAGCAAAGTGACAGAGGTCGGAAGCTCCAACCATCAAGTGCTCAACATTATGAAGATGCTAGATACACAAGTGGGACAACTTGTCAAGCGCCTCACTAATAATGAAGGGAAGCTTCTGGGACAACCTAAAGGTCCCAAATCGGCGAAGGCTATTCAAACACGTTCGAGAAAGGAGACCGAAGATCCGGAGCGTTCCGCGGGAGCAAGGAAGCCTAAACCATCCACCGAGGCAAAGGAATTTGCTAAGGAGGAAGTTATGGGGATCATCACTGAAGAGCCCGAGTTTGAGATGCTGGGAGAAGACACGAAGATATCGCAACTCAAGCCACACTACTTCCGAGGTAAACTTGATAACCACTTTGAGAAGTTTGTGGAGGTTGTGCGTAGACATAGCATCAACATGCCGTTATTGGATGCCCTTCAAGTACCTACATATTCTCATTACTTTAAAGACATACTTGCAAATAAATATGAGATAGCAACACTCGGGGTAGATCATGTCAAGATGTCCGAGGAGTGTAGTGCCACTATTAATAATGGGCTAGAGAAGCAAAAGGACCCCGGATGCCCGACAATTCCATGTTCTGTTGGTTCATTCAAGTTCGAGAATGCGTTATGCGACCTTGGAGCAAGTGTGAGCGTCATGCCAAGAGATGTGTTCGAGAAGCTACGCCTACCGTTGGAGCCTACGGGTATGTGTTTGGAGTTGGGTGATAACTCCATTCGCTATCCTTTGGGCATCACCGAAGATGTTCCCATGAAGGTCGGACACCACTTCATCCCCGTCGACTTCATGGTGCTCGAGATGGGAGAGAGGGAGAAGCCGCCACTCATCCTTGGGAGGCCTTTCCTCAAGACTGTGGGAGCTACTATCGATGTTGGCAAGGGAGAAATCATGTTCGACATTAACGGAGAAAGGAGTTCCTTCAAGTTTCGACCACGCCTCGAGGTATGCAATATGATTGAAGTTAAAAATGTTCCACCTCATCGTCTCGTTGTTAGGGAAGAACCAAGGAAGAAGGAAGGGCTGAAGAAGAAGAAAGAGCCGAAGAAGAAGGACGTGAAGAAAGTCAAGAAAGATGTTGCATCCGTCAAGACAAAGGAAGAAAAGTCGTCTGTGAAGACCAAAAAAATGACTAAGCCAGAAGATAAGCTCGTGCCCAAGATGGTGCGGAAGTGGGTACCCAAGATTGCAATGCCCGCAAAGTGTGTTGATCCGAAGTAATCAAGTGAAGAAGTCTAGCCATGGACTATAAATGAAGCGCTAGGCGGGAGGCAACCCGTTTCGTCGAGTCAAGAATAAGCTACCGGGAGGACATCCCGATTCCAGGTTTTTCGAGTTTTAAATTCAGCTTTGAATTTTACTACGCAAAGACATTAGACTTAGAAGTGGTTGAACAATATTAGAGACATAATTCTTGGTTGAATATTTTGCTTGATCATAAACCGTTTACATGAACCCTCCTATGTGTTTGTTTGCTTCTTTTCGAGAAACCACAACCAAATAAATTCAGAACCTAACTCAACCATTCATCCTCATTATGATGTTGTGGTTGACTTGATTTTCATGCTAAAAACACACGAGTAGAGCCACGACTTGTATCTAGGTGTCAATTAAATTTTCAGCGCGTGGTAGGACTCGCGTGAACCTAGAAACTAAACTTTTGGTTGGTTTAAAAATCTATATCCTTGGTTTATCTAGGATTAGAATTTTTCTAAGCCTCATTTAATTTTATTACATTCAAAATCTTTCTCATTTATCCAAAATTAGAACCTAAACCTATGCCCCCATGATCAAGCCCGGAAAAGTTTGCTCTCAACCAATAAAGGCAAACTATACCGGTGAGACCGATATCAATGTAGTCGGAAAATATTTTCGACTTACATTTGTTTTTCATGGTTTAAAAACTCCTCTAAATTTATACTTGAGCTTTACCATAGCTCTGAAAATATTTTTAATTTTCGAAATTAGAGGAGTGCTTAGCCTTAAACATACTTAGAGGGAGGCAATCTAGTTAAAGTTAATCATGCATGCACCATTGGATGCCCTTTCATCAACTTTCATCAAGACCACATGCAAAGGACAAGCATGGGTGGGAAGCAAGCATAACTTTGCAGGAAATTCATGGTGACATGTGAAGCAAGTGGAGCAAGGGAGCATGGACATGACTCAAAGCATGAAGCATCAAGTGGAAGGACCAATAATGCAAGAAAAGGAGTGGACGAGAGCGTTTGGGCGGTGCAACTCGTGGAGCACGCGGGAAAGAAATTCATGGAGGAGAAATGATCGTGCTGGAAGAAAACCGAGCCAGGGAGGGGCACACGACCACCCAGGCCGGTCGGCCCAGGCCGGCCGGCCTCCCCTATAAAAGGAGCCCCCCCGGCTCCCGTCTTCTGCAGGCAAGCATCCCTCTCCTTCCTCTATTTGTGTGCTCAAGTTTTTGTGCCCAGAACCACTGTAGACATAGCCAACCTTCCCAAGCTTTATAGCTCAAACAATTCACACCCTTAATCCACTCAAAGTCCACATTCCGAAGTAATTTTTAAGTGCTTAGTTACCAGTTGCAACCAGGAATTTTAGTGGAGAGAAGAGTGCTGCAATCATGTGGAAGAAAACCACAAGTCTCTTCACCAAGAAGAAGGGGTCATCATCGTCCAAGCCATCTTCGACGACGTCTTCGAGGAGGCACTCGGTTTCCAAGTCTCCTCGGAGCATGGAGGAGGACACGGCACCGCCAAGGAGGAACGACACTCTCCTCCTCGGTGGCATGAGAGCAATAAGGAGCACGTCCATGAGGTTTACCGAACCTCAAGGGCGTACGGAGGAGCCGCCCGTCCCACCTCGTCGATCGACCTATTCATCCGTGCCACCTCCATACACTCCGCTGTACTCCACATATGGCTTCATCATATTGTCAGAGGAGGAGGAGAAGAAACTCTCTCGCCTTGAGAAGAGGCTTGTGGCAACCGTCGATTTCGACGATCAGGCTCTCAACGCATTGGGTTTCGGCACGGACATATATTATATGTTGGGGCACCTTGGATGGGTGCAATTCTCCAACGGGGTGTCGGCAAACACCCACAAGGAGTTTGCCTTGGAAATCTTGATGACTATGGCGCCTATCCTTGATGAGGGGGTGCAAAGTTTATCATTCCGTTTGGAGGGAATCCAACAAGTGGTTCCCTACGATTATATTAGGGAGCTACTTGGGTTCCAAAAGGGAGCTCTGGAGAAAGTTGACGTGCCGGATGGCATGTTGGATGGATTTTGGAATTTAATCTCCGGAGAAGCCCACCAACAACACAATTCCATCCGCAACCCCATTATCCAAGTATTGTACTCTTGGATGTGCAAGAGGATTCTAGGGAGGATGAGGGAGACGAAGGTGACCGACATGAAGTTGAATTGGCTCTACTCGGCTTTAATTGCCAAGCAGCCAATAGACCGCTCATACCTTATGATCAAGCGATGGTGTTGCAAGGCAACATCGGGATCGGGAGATATTGGTTCAGGGTGCTACCTCTCTATGTTGGCCATCTCCTTAAGGCCGGGGATTACAAGGAATCCCGAACATCTTTTACATGGGACCCCTCTCGGATTTGAGTATTTGAAGTAAGGAAAATATATTAGTGGAGATGAGAGAGGAGGCTTTCATGTGTCCAAGGTGAACCTACCCCTTCCGGACCCAAGACTTAGGCTTTTCATTCAAGGGAAGGAAGATTGGTTGGAGGAGGGACTCCTTGTTCCGGCAAAGAAGAATAAAAGAGGAAGAATTGTAGAGGAGGGATCTTCCTCCGCGCAAGCGGGTGGTGCACAACCAAACTATGTGCCACCATTCGGAGGAATCCCTACACCGCCAAATTATTACGGAGGCCAACGATGCAAGCATGGGGCAGTGGTCCAGCCATGCCTCAACAAAATTATGTGGTGCCCAACGTAACCTTTGCGGAGCCCTACGCTC
The DNA here is from genome assembly GCA_947561735.1 of Cenchrus americanus. NCBI lineage: Eukaryota > Viridiplantae > Streptophyta > Magnoliopsida > Poales > Poaceae > Cenchrus > Cenchrus americanus. Next base: position 98,344,173 of record OX387240.1, read on the forward strand.
AATACAACAAACCACAACAAAGCATGGTCATAATTAGAGGGTATGCTGCGAGAAACATGCAAAACGTCGCAGCCATCCAATCCAACGCGGCTCAACTTGGTGAAGGCAATGCAAATATTGCCTATGAGCTTGGGCGCCTTCACCTTGTACCGCCGGATCAATTCGTTGGAGGCGATGTCCAAACCTACTATGAGCAAGGGTACAACTACCAAGACCATCAATATCAACCACCGGCGGAGGATTAGGAAGAAGGAGGAGCTTTAGTTTTCTTTTCTTTTCCCTTTTTCTATAATTTTCAGCTTGTGTTCGCTTGTGCTTGCGTAGTGTTTTCAGTTTTTATTTAAATTTCAGCAAGTGTGTTAGTTTATTTTCAGCATGTACTTCAACTAGTTTTCATCATTAATAAAGACACCACCTTGTTTATACCTTTGGAAAAGTGATGAAATTTGTGTCATGATGATATGTGATTATAATTGCCGCTTTGTTTATCTTTGTAATTGATTTATGCATGTTAAAGCTAGTGCTCTCTTAAAATATGAATCTGAATTTATCTAAATACTAGCTTAGTCTTTAGTGGAGGTTATGATTTAAATGAAGACCCATAGTGTTTTATGTGCTCTCAAGTTGTAGATAGATTAAATATGGTTTTTGTTCCTAAAAAGTAATGCTAACCTTGTCATGAATATCACTTGTGTGTTGCTCTACCTTTCCAAAGCCTTATATATATTTGAGTGCATAAACCTTAGTGTACAAGATTTATTTTTGAGTGAGTTATTGCAGGCCATGATTTCTCTGGCCCGAGACTAAGAAGCTGGTCATTCCATTTTTGCGTATCTATCTTTTTGCTAGCCTCTTATCCGTGCATTGTGTATCCCCACATTGGAGATCTCACAAACCTCGCCGGATATCCACCCTTAAACCAAAAATCATATTTTGTGTTTACCTCGTTGACCACAACTTATCGTTGAGGATGGATCATTAATTCAAAGAAGATTGCAAGGCTATGCCGACATTGAAGAATTCAAGTATCTCTCCAAAGGAAAAGCATTCCTGGTCCTACCTTATCTCTATCACCTCTTTGCCCGAGGACGAGCAGACGTCTAAGCATGGGGGAGGAGGTAGGTACAATGTAATTTAGAGTTCAAGGGGAGCAAATAAAAAATTTTATGAGAAAGAAAAAGAAGAAAAAATGAGAAAAAAAGAAAGAGAAAGAAAGAAAAAGAAAAAATATATATATGAGAAAAAGAGAAAAATATGAGTTGTGTAAAAATAAAAGAAAGTGAACACCCCGGTTCTCTAAAGTGCATTAGGAATTCCAAGGCTTCAAGATTAAAAGATCCATACTCATTTTCCAACCATGTGCAATCCGATAACGAGGACTTCCATTGTGCCTCGGGATCACTCTTTGCCATTTGCACATGTCCACCTATCTCAAGTGTGTGTATTTTTCTCTTTCCCCTCCTTGATATAACATTATTTTCCAATGACCTTTTTGACGAATCTCGATAAGATCATGAGAAGCTTGTCTTGTTTTGACAACATCTCTTTTATAATATCTTCGTAGGACTAAACTTTCCCAAAAAGCTCCATATAAAGCTTGCCACATATACATATGTTATGAGAGGGAAAGGAGTAGAATAAATAGGCTTGAGAGACAAAGTGAGATGAGAGTTCATGAGCAATATGCAAGATGATTCAAATTTGTGAACATGGTTTAGCTCTTTTTCATCTCGTTCTTTATTTCAAAATTTATGAGATCTATTTAAACTTTGGAGCATGTTAATACTTGTGGGATAAGCTTAATTAAGAATCTACCCTCCGTAGAGATGAAGGCTAGTATATTATGGAACTTTAACGAATTAAAATTTTGAGATCATTATGTTTTCTCATGTATGATCAAGTGCAAGGTTTAAACAATGAAAGGCAATGATGATATCCATCGAAGGCTTACTCGAGGACGAGCAAGGTTTAAGCATGGGGGAGATGTTGACGGTGAAATTCCATCAACCTAGCCATGAGTTTACCTTCGGTGTTGACATGAGTTTTATACTTTATCCATTGGTACTAACCCTCTTGGTATAACAAGTTCATTTGTGCATGTCGATTTTGGAGTTTAGTGTTTATGCAGGGTTTTGACGTAGAAAGCAAGACTTCCTGGATAAGTTCATCAAGCACCTTGTGACAAGACCTTGAAGCCCCGTACAAGTCATGCAATGAAGCAAACTTGACTCCAAGAAGCCCAGGGACCAAACTCGAGAAGATGACAAACTCCGAGGACCTTCCAGAAAAGTGCCGAATCTTGCGGGACAAGGAGCTATATACGTCCAACTCGGAGAGAAACTGACGACAAGGGCCCACATGCAGAAGGGGGAAGGATCTAGAAGACTCGGAAACCGATGCCACACGAAGGAGGCAGGCAACTGGGCCGGGTGGGCCCAGGCCGGTCGGCCCGGCCCATTCCAGGGCCCAGACACCTCCCCCTTTGACCTAGCTGCCATTCGAGCTATTTATAGCCCCGGGGTCAAGAGCCACGCATCAACTAATTCGTCATCGGCCGTCAAGGAGCAGAGAAGAGAGGGACACCATCCCGGAGAGGAGAGGGTCGAGCTAGTTGACTAGGGTCTCCCTAGCCAACGTGGGAACCTTGCAAGGAAGACCACGTCGGAGTTCTTGGAGCTAGAAGCAAGATCAAGGTAGGATCCCGGTGGTGATCTTGTTCATATATCATTGTACTAGTTGATGTATCAAGTTGAATCCGATTCTTAGTGACTAAGTGTTTCTCCGAAGTCTTCGTTTTCGATCGGCTCTGCTTATTTTAGATCTATTCTCGAGATAGATCACATAGGGTGTTCTTGTAGATGTGGTGGCTAGAGTTGCACGCCTGATCTTCCGAAAGAACTCGACTTGTCCTTGGACTCGCCCTAGACTACCCGCATGAATAGGAGTACGTTGTGACAGAACGGGGGCTCTGAAAGGCGGGCGTTTTCGGAGTCAGACGGGAAACCACGGTTTGAAGAGGCTTCTAATGAGATTTGATTTTCTACTTCTTCTTTCGCTTGGAACTTCAACAAAAGGCTCAACCTGATCTCTCTAGATCGATTTATCTACCCCGTCTATCTTTGTTACCTCCGGTCTTTAGTAGATCATATTCGTTCTTGTTTTGATTCTTATGATTAGATGCATTAGGGTTTTATCTCTCAAAGATTGAAGTTACTTGGCATTACTAGATCATCTTTTGCGTCACACATTTGTTCCACGGATTCGATACCTTGGGTTCACCACTCGAGGGAAGAAGGGTCCCTTGACTACGATGGGAGACTTGTCCGCTTGCAAGTCTAAACGAACTTTGACACAACTATTTACTGTCAACATACCCTGTTCACTGTCATGTCCGTGACGTGGTGTTTGCTGGGCGTTTTTGCTATCAACATCACCCTGTGCAGGGTTTTCAGCGTGCGCGCCGTCTTCGTAGACCTCCATTTCAATTGGGCTGGGAGCCTTGAAATCGTCATCATCGATGTCTGCCCCAGGATTTTGTTGCTGGTGCTGTTGTTAAACACAGAAATATTGCAAAAGTGCTTTATTAGTGTGTTTGCAACCCTGGGTGTGCATGATTGCAAAGTACAGGTTACATGTGATTACAAAAAAATAATGATAATATGTGTTTGCAAAAAAGAAGCTCATACTTACTGATTGCAAAAACTGCAGTTTTTTACATGTGATTGCAACGAATTAGTGTGTGTGTTTGCAAACAAACACAGTTTGGATTTCTTGCAGTAGAACAAAAAAAGGTGTTATGAGATGTATGTTTGCAATAAGGTTGTGTGTGTGGTTGCAACTTCTGCTTACATGTGGCAGCAAGAAGATTGTGAAAAATATAGAAAAAAGAAGACATACTGGTTGCTGGTTGGGTGACATTCGTAGCCTTCCTCCTGCGACCCTTGGAAGCTTGCTTGGCAGATGCAACATCCGCAAGAAGCTTGTTCATGCTGCTAACGCACTCCTAATGAGCAGACGCCATAAGATCGCGTGACCTTATTGCATACTCAAAAGCCTTCCTTGCGTACTCCTGTGCACGTTTAGTGCTTTTGTCAAACTCCTTCAAGATAGCCAACGCATCTTCCTTCATGCTCCTTCCAACCAAATCAGAAATGCGTTGACTAAATGCGGTGCACAAACTTGGGTACTCGTAATAGACAGGAGGAAAACTGTTGTGGGGCCCATCACCGCCAGGATCGTGGAAGGTGCTAGGCCCAGGAGCGGACGTGGTAGTAGCAGCCCCTGCTGCAGCGGTGGATGCGCTACCCTAGCAGCAAATGTGGCAGCAGCGGCGGCTACTGGGGTGCGGGGGCCTGCTGCAGGTTGGGCAGCTCCTGCTTCAGGAAGACCTTTTTCAGCATCTGCATCTTGGGCAGGTCCGAATCTGGGGAGGGGTAGTACTATCAAAGACCCCACAGGGGAAACATAGCACGTGTCCGTAATACTTCTCAGCTGCACGTCATTAAAAAAAGCGACAGGGAAAAAATGAATATTAACAAAAATGATAAATTTGCAAAAATCATAGTTGGAGTAAAAAACAGTGGTGACATTTGCAGAAAAAGAAAGTGTGATTGCAAAAAAACAAACCCTGAGATGTCCAAACTCAACAATGTCGCCAGCGACATCCCCCCTGTGGTCCTCGTTGAGTATAGCTTGAATCATCTTCGAGGCCAGAAAAGAGCACAAGAGGATGGAAAAAGGGCTTGTCTGGAATCCGTGCTGCAAGTTGTCAACGTATAACATCTGCAAAAAAAGTACAAAAAAAGAATAAAACACTGATGAAGCAAAAACTAATTGCAAAAAAAACTTCTGGCAATGCCAGATTGCAACAGTGAAAAAATATGATTGCAACAAATATATGTACACAGTTGCAAAAAAAGCAATGAAAAAGAGAACAGGAAAAAAATGGATATCTGACTTGAGCTTACCACTAGAAAGATCGTGCATCCCCTAATGGGTGCATTGATGCCTTTCTGAGCATAGTCCAACTTGTATAAGCGAGGAGCAATGCTCAGCCTGTCGACAACTGCCTTGCACCAATTCCTAGTGCCAATGTTCTGAATATCCTGGGTGTATCTCACATCATCAAGCCTGATCTTGGTGTTAGTTCTTGGGAACAACAAACACTGGAAAGCAGCCATGAAAAAAGCTCTTAGGCCAAGCTCCCCAGTCAATGAATGGTTCTTCAGTCCAGCAGTTATATGTTTCAGCGTGATGCCCTTTCTGGAGTTGTAAGAAGGTCCAACAATCTGTAGGTCAAGCCGATCCCGCTCAGCACGGGCATCTGCATCAGACATGGGGAGCGGGTCACCTCCAGCATTTGGAATCTGCATGGCACACCACACAACATGATCGCTGACATTGATCTCTTTGCCGCCACCAATCTCAAGCTTCATTGTCTCTGGATTGAACTTCCTCATCAGCCAGCTGCTCACGTCCCTCTTCACGTAGTTAGACTTGAAATTCAGAAGACCCCCAAAACCTTTTGCAACTACTTGACCTTTAAGATCATTTGGTAAAGCATTGACAAGCTTTATAAAACTCGCAGGGAGCATCGCATAGATTGTGGCTTGAATTTTCCCTTATCACCATCACCAACAGCAGCCAGGTGAAGGACCGATTAGGCGACCAGAGAGGGGGGAGTGAATGGGAGCCGATAAAAATTCTTCTCGAGGGAGATTGAAACTCCGACAAGACGAACTAGCTCGGTCGGACCCCCGAAATCACACACTCCGCACTACTACCTTCCGTTTGCCAAAACCACGTAGCCACTGGAGTGCTACTGGTCCTAGGAACAAACACTACCAGCTACCGCAACACACACGCAGCACCTACAGCGGAAACAACTCGAAAGCCGGCTAACCAGGGGGGCGGTTAGACCGGGTATAGGGGACGGTTAGACCGCCTCCACCTGGTAACCGAGAAATCCTCTGAAACGCCTCTTCCGAGCACCAAAACGCACCACAGTTTCACCAACAGAGATCTCTGGTCAAGGCCATGCTAGCTACCAGAAAATCTTGGCGAAAAACAAAACTCCACCCAGGGGCCTAGGGGCGGTTAGACCGGCTACCAGGGGCGGTCTAACCTCCCGTACCCAAAGAACGAACTCCAACCAAGAACACCTAGCAGACAAAGACGAGAACGACCCCAAATTTCACCCAAACACTCCTCTGATCAAGGTGAACAAACTCACAGAGGAAAATCCGGCGAAACAAAACTTCGGCCTGGAAACACCCAGGGCGGTTAGACCGCCCCCTGCAGGCGGTTAGACCGCCCCTTCCAGAAAACGAACCCGCGGGTCAAACCTCAACTTGCTCGCGCCTGATCTCCCGAATCACTCCACGGATTGCAGCGAAACTTCGGGATTAGCTGGGTTACCTTCTGGGCAACCTCTACCTCAAAGGAATCGACCCGAAACGCTCACAATCAAGAGTAATCGAAGAAATCGCTTCTCTAGGTCAAGAACTAGCCCAACTCAAAAAACCACCAAATCGAGTCCGATTCAAAGGGGATTTGGGGGCAAAGTCACCAGCCAAAGAGGCACAAGAACCTCATACGTGACACCGACCAAAAACCCAAAGAAATCATCCTCAAAACACCGCCAACAAAGAGCTCCGAAAATCACCACAAAAGAGATGGGAAAACCACGAAGATGAACAACGCCGAACCATCTATACATACCATGAAAGGTTCGTACAAGGTCTAGCTTGCCACCCAAACATCCATCCCTCTCTCTAGATCTCACATGAAGCTCTCAAGCTAGTCCTCTAAAAACCTAAGGAAAAAAAGAACGAAAATGGAAAAACAAATGAGCTAGGGTTCCAAGAGTTGGCTGCCATCCATCCACTCAATGAGTATATATGGAGGCACCCAAAAGACTAAACTACCCTTCACTAATAACTAGGGATACATGCCCCTCAAGGGCGGATTTGGAAATCTTCGGAATATCTTTATCGGACGGATGCCCGGCGACCACAACCTTCTTAGCCTCGACGCAAGCCTTGCGATCCCGACGCGTGTCCTCCGCTTCGAAGCTTCTCGGCGCCGGCGGCCAGGGCGGTCAGACCGCCCCCCTGGGCGGTTAGACCGGCCCGGGAGATCTGACCGGCCCCAGGCGGTCTGACCGCCCCTCCTGGGCGGTTGAACTGGCCTGGGAGGCCGCACCCCCTCGTCGAGTCTTCGGCCTCGGTTTTGTGGCTCAACCGAGTAACCTAGTGGTTTTCTGGTGAACCACTGCAAACCCCGCGAACTCGGTGTAGCCTCCGCCAATCTCCACTCATGACTCGGCTCCCATGTAGTCCCGGCTCGCCCTTGGTTTAGAGGCTCTACCAAGAAACCGTCCACGACTTCATCTTGCTGTTCATGCCACCATGCGGCCCGCACTTGACCCCGCTGGCCACCGGGTCCCTCGAACGAAGCCTACTTGTCTTCCCCACACCTGGAGGCCTCACCGGCAACGACCTTTCGCGCTTGTTCTTCACCTGCACCAACACGAGTCAAGCCGCAAACTGCACCTGCAATACTTAGCCAAGAATCAGTCCACACAACGTTGTCAATCACTCATCGCACAAGGAAGCGACCATCCACCGGTCCTCGAACCACACATGGTCCTCAATCTCCCCCTTGATGAGTGCATTGACAACACCCACATGAAGTAACACAAGAGAAAAGGAAAAAGAAAAGAAACAAATAAAAAGAAACCTCAACAAGCGATCGAAAGCCAAAGAAAGGCAAAGAGCAAGATCACTTGAAGAAGACAAGTCTCGGACCCCTTAGGCAAGGGCAACGGCTCGACACATCCGAGACAAAGCAAGGCTCAAGCAAAGAGCGCAAACCACCAAAGCGAAACTCGAACACCACAAAGAGCTCCCCCTGCACATATGCAAGCTCCCCCTGAGCCAAAGCACACTCCCTCTGAACAAATGCAGCAATGCAACGCGGGAAAGCAACAAAGAGCAAAAACCTGCTCACTCTGCCCAGGGCGGTTAGACCACCTGTACAGGGCGGTTAGACCGCCTGTGCCTCATCTGACCGCCTGGGGGCCGATTAGACCGGCCCTGCACCAAACTGCTCAAAATTTGTCCGAACCAATTGGAACACCTTCCAAACACTCCCAGTTCCCAAAGCATGCACAAACTTCTCCCCCTTGTTGACAATGCATGAATCAAGGCAAAATGCGAAACTTTACAACATATAGCTTCTCAAATATACAAAATTCATCACAAGGAGCTACACAAGTCCAAATGAGCAAGTTAGATACTCTACAGGTTCGTAATGACCTTAACTACGAGATCACCAAGTTTCACAACCATTGGACAAGGCTAAAAAGGATTTGAGTAATTTTGCGGAAAGTTACTCTCTCATAAGCAAATACCTAAACATGAGCAAAACATATCAAAATGGTAAAGCCACACATACTTCATGCTAGGACAGCCATTCTAATCATAAGACCATCACAAACACCCACAAGCACCTCATGTCATGTCAAAGCCATGTGCCTACTTCTATGTATGAGACTTCTCATTGGTAGGCATCATGCAACGGTTTAGCACCCAAAGTAAATTAATTTCAGCACATATGACATGGGAACATATTTTCCAAGCATTTTTCATTTCATTTTCAGATTTATGAATGGTACATGAAATGTCTTTGCGACAAAAAGGAACTTATGCCCCTCCATAAGATAAAGCAAGAGGGCTAAACACTCATGATGGCAAATGAGCCTTTGGCCCCATAAGATCAATAAACTAGCTATCCAACCACAAATTAAGCATAGCAAAGCCACTAAAACATGTCAAGATCATATAAAGACATTTGCACATGAGAGAGCATATATGTGACATTTTTCAAAAATATAGCCATCAACCATGGATCATTCAACAAGATCATCAAGAGCTAAGCCAAACTAACCATAGCATACCAAACAAGCTCACAAAAACATATATAGCACCCCATGGTGAACAATGTATATAGGAGAAGCTTTTCCTATCCAATGCATATGATACAAAATGCATGCAATCTAAGATACAAGGATGCCTATACATCATGTTACATATGCAATGCCAAATGCAAGAAATGCACAAAAGAAAGCTATACATATGCTACAAAGGAGCTCCCACACATCCAACTCAAGAAATCAAACACACACCAAGTTCCCCCTGCAAATGAGTGAAAGTTGCTTGATCTAGGGGTTTGGTGAAGATATCGGCTAGTTGGTCATGTGTGGGTACATGGATCAAAGCTATTTCCCCTTTCTCTACGTTATATCTCAGAAAATGATACCTCACTTCTATGTGCTTGGTTTTGGAATGGAGCACTGGATTCTTTGCAACGCTTATGGCACTGGTGCTATCACATTGAAGTGGGACATGGGTATACTCCTCACCAAAGTCACTCATGGTGTATGAAATCCAAACGAGCTGAGAGCAACAACTAGCAGCGGCAACATACTCGGCCTCGATAGTGGATTGAGCAACACTCGACTGTTTGCGGGAAGACCAAGACACCAAAGAAGAACCCAAAAACTGGGAAGTCCTAGAAGTGGACTTCCTATCCAACCGACACCCGGCAAAATCCGCGTTTGAGAAACCATGAAGAGCCAAAGAAGAGGACGCGGAGTACCAAAGGCCGAAGTCGGGAGTGTGACGCAAGTACCTGAAAATTCGCTTCACCGCTTGCCGATGCGAAGTCCTCGGAGACGCTTGAAAATGAGCGCACAGACACACCGAGAACTGTATGTCCGGCCTCGTCGCCGTCAAGTAGAGGAGTGACCCGATCATGCTCCAGTACTCCTTCTGGTCCACGTGTTCACCTTCCTCGTCCGCATCAAGAGTCGTAGTCGTACTCATCGGCGTCGTCATAGCCTTGGAGTCCTCCATCTTGAACTTCCGCACAATGTCCTTGGTGTACTTAGCCTGGTGCACAAATGTTCCTTCCTTTGATTGCTTGATTTGTAGCCCGAGGAAGAACTGCAACTCGCCCATCATGGTCATCTCAAATTCCCTGCTCATATCATCTGCGAACCTTGCAACAAGAGAGTTAGACGAGCCACCAAAGACAATATCATCCACGTACACCCGCACAATCGGGATATCTCCCGCCCGCCTCGGCAAAAACAAGGTCCGATCGACCTTCCCCATCTCAAAACCTCTCTCAAACAAGAACTCCCTCAACCTCGCCATACCAAGCTCTAGGCGCCTACTTCAACCCATACAAAGTGCCTTCCTCAACTTGTACACCCAAGGGGGGGTACTTCTCACTCTCAAACCCCGGAGGCTGCCTCACATACACTTCTTCCTCCAACACACCATTCAGGAAAGCACTCTTCACATCCATTTGGTGCAACTTGAACCCTTTAGCCACGGAAAAGGCTAGAAGGATCCTAATCGCCTCCAAACGGGCTACGGGAGCAAAGGTCTCCTCATAGTCAATCCCGTCCTTCTGATTGAACCCCTGAGCAACAAGTCTCGACTTGTTCCTCACAACCTCACCTTTCTCTCCCTCTTTGTTTTTCCACACCCACTTTGTACCAATCGGCTTACACCCTGGGGGAGGGTCAACCAACTCCCACACCTGATTCCTCTCAAAGTTCTCCAACTCCTCATGCATCGAATTAACCCAATTGTGATCAGATAGTGCGTGTCCAATGTCTTTGGGCTCAAAAGTAGCAACAAATGCAGCATGAGCGAAATGGGAATTGTTTCGAACCCTCGACCGTGTAGTGCGTTCATTCATGTCGCCGATGATCCTCGAAGCTGGGTGATCCACTTGTACTCGTCGGGGAGGTTCTCGCCTCGATGCTACCTCCCCCTCAACATCAGCTTCTCCTCGTTCTTGATTTGTCGTCGTAGGTGTAGTACGGGGTCCGTCCATCACCGTAGTCGAAGTAGTGGGTACATGTTCGGCGGGGGCACCGCACCACCATCCTCATCATCTCCATGTTCATGCTCCTCCTCCTGAAAGATCTCCTCGCCAAGCTCATCATCACCTGCACACTCAAAGACAAGCGGACTACGTGGCTCTGTCTCGTCGAAGGTTACCTCGCAAGTCTCCACGATTTGGTTAGTTTCAAGATTGAGCACACGATATTCTCTAGAATGAGATGCATAACCAAAGAAAATACCATCGACAGACCTAGCCTCAAACTTATCCAACTTCCTGCCTTTCTTCAGAATGAAACACTTGCAACCAAAGACATGGAAGTGACTCACCTTGGGTGTGCGACCATGCATCAAATCATAGCATGTTTTCTTCTTGTGCACTCTGAGGTATATCCTGTTCGACACATAGCACGCGGTATTCACCGCCTCAGCCCAATACCTCCTCGGAGTCCTATGCTCATCAAGCATCGTCCGAGCCATCTCGCACAAGGTCCTGTTCTTCCTTTCCACAACACCATTCTGGGGAGGCGTATACGGACTCGAAAACTGGTGCTCAAGACCCAAGTCATGGCAAAAGGTTTCAAAACGAGAGTTTCTGAATTCCGAGCCATTATCACCGAGGATAGCTCGTATGGCATCTCCGTGCCTCTCGTTCCTCAACCTCAAGACTAGATCTCGAACAAAACCAAACGTCTCCCCCTTATCCTCGAGAAAGAACACCCACGCATACCGAGAATAGTCGTCGACCACAACAAGGACATACCACTTCCCACCCGCAGATCGCACACGAGCTGGGCCAACAAGGTCCATATGGAGCAGCTCGCATGGACGCTCGGTCATCACATCGGTGAGAGGCGGGTGAGAAGAGGCTACCATCTTGGCATGCCTACACGGTGCACGAACCAACTCTTTCTCAAGCCTCAACCGTGGCAATCCTCGGACCAAATTGAGTTTACTCAAGCGAGACAAAAGGTCAAAGCTCAAGTGACCCAACTTCCTATGCCACTTCCACAACTCACTCGAAGAACCAGCCAACAAACAACGCTCCACACCCGAAGACTGAGAAAAATCAGCACGAAACACCCGACCCTCGGGAACGACCATACAAACAAGGTCCCCTCGAGAGTCCACAATCCGAGAACCCACCGGCCGAAACAACACCTCAAAGCCCTCATCCAACAACCGGGACACGAAAGCAAATTGTACCCCAGTGATTGAACAAGAGCAACACGCCTCAGAGTGATCTTGTCACTCACTTTGATCTCACCTTCTGAAAGCACATGCCCACGCCCATTGTCCCCAAAGGTGATGTACCTCTTCGTCACCACCGGGACGAGACTTGAGAACCACCCCCTGTCTCCGGTCATATGCCTCGAGCAACCAGAGTCGATCAACCAAATGTTCTTCTAGTCTCCCACCTGAAATTAAAAAACGAGCACGTGAGCGAACAAACGACTCAGCACTGGTATTAGTACCAAAAGAGTAAAACCAGTGCCGAGCCATTTGCTCGAAAGTGGGGTTAGCACACATCAAACCATCTTTCCTACCATAACTACCACCACGAACACCACCTCGGTAACCACTCCGAGGTAACCACCCCTCACTGCCTGGAGGAGGACCAAAACCACGGAAGACAACCCGTGGACCGTCCCTCCTCTCCTCAAAGCTACGACTCCTCCCATCCCCGTAGTGAACTCGAGGGGGGAGAATGCCTAGCAAACGACCACCGCCGTCTCTCCGGACCAACCACCGGCAACTCCACCTCCGGACACCGAAACCTCTCGACTCACCACCTCAAAAACCACTCCTCCCGAGTGCGGGGGCGGTTAAACCGCCTAGCCAGGCCGGTCTGACCGCCCCCTCCAGAACTGCTCCTCGGCTGCGGGAACTCGCATCTCCCCATGCCGGAACACTTCTCACCACAGCTTTACCCCTGGGCAGTGGCATACGAGGCTTAGGTACACCATGGGAAGGGTTGTACCTATCCTTGTTCGCCCACTCCTTAGCCATCCTCTCTTCTCGCTTCCTTTTGAAGCAAAACTCATCCTTGTGACCCTCTTTCCCACAATGGTCACAACGGAACCTCACAAGCTTAGGTTTAGGCTTGGATTGGGGCTGCTCGCTTGGTTTCTCTCCACTCAATTCCTCCACCGATTTCTCCTCACAAGCTTTCTCACTCACTTTCCCAAAGAACACTTTCCTGGAAGTGCTCACAAACTTGATAGGCTTTCGGAGATCATTTGTGGGTGTAGGAAATATGGGTGGAGCCGGGGTTGTGTCTAGTCGATTCCTAAGGTGGTTGGGTTTTGGAGGGAAGTCATTTTTGTGGTGGGTTTTTGGTGGCTCTGGGATATTCTCTCCACTTCCCTCACCAACCTTGTTTGCCCCAAGTCCCTCACCATCCTGCCTCTTAAATGCCTCGATCATCATCCTCAACTGAGGCTCATGACCAGACAACCAACCCATCAACTTCCTCAAGTCATCATTCTCATCCTGCAAACGATCAACATAATGTGCAAGTTCCAAATTTTTCAAAGCATGCATTTCACAGGTAGAGCATGATGTAGGCATGGGTTCCTTCAATTTAGCCTCAAGAGAACTAGTGTGTGCATGCATCTCATCAATCTTAGCATGCAAAACAGGGCAAGAAGTGCAAGCATCTAGCAAAGCAGGTCTAGACTTAAGCTCAGCCACTTCAACCCTAAGCACATCTAGTTCCTCACACTTGGAGGCATGCTTCTCCTTAAACAAAGCAAGATCAGCAAGAAATATGGAGCAATCAGCACAATCATTCTCATCCGAAACAACAGGGCTACCCTTAAGGGAATCAATCTCAAGCTTCCTATCAAGCACCTGTGTCTCTAGCTCAGCCACTCTAGTCCTAGCATCCTCGAGTAAAGCCCTAAGCTCTTTTCTCATTTTCTTGGCCTCTCTAAGCATGTCATCACGGTTATCAAGCAAAGAGCCAAGCCTCTCATTCTCCTGGCGCAAGAAGGGAAGTTCATCACGCACCTCGTCGTCGGACTAAGAGTCCGAGTCGCTCTGTGTGCTCTTCTTGCTGCCGGAGCTCAGCGCCATGGTGCAGAAGCCATCTCTCGCGAAGCAGCTCAGCCCGCTCAGACTTGGACGACTTCTTGTTCTTGCGACGATCACCTTCGTCTTCACTGCTGCTCGAGCTCGAGGTGGAGTACGCGGAACAGGAGTCGACGTCGCTCGCACCAACCATCGCTCGAGCCTTGCCTCGGCTCTCCTTCTTCCTTGATCGTCGCTCGTCCTTGTACTTGTTCTTGTGCTTGCTCTTGTGGTCGCGCCTCGAACGGTACTTGCCGTCCATCATCGGCTTGTGCTTGTAGTCGTCCTTGTTCTCGGCCTTCTCCGGGCAGTCGGCGACGAAGTGTCCCGGCTTGCCGCACTGGAAGCATGTTCTCGTGTTCCTCCTCATGTTCACGCGGTTCTCGTGCAGCCTCTCAAACCGCCTCGTCAGGAGCGCCAGCTCGTCCTCTCCAAGCTCGTCGAACTCCTCATCTGGCATAGACATCAAAGAGGAGAAAGAGAACATTCTGGTGGATGGGTTAGAGTTAGCTTTTCCTTTAGAACCACCAACGAGGGAGAGACTATGGGAATCAGTCGGACCCTCGAGCTTGGCAGTCATGCCCCTATCCACCTCAGCCGACTTGGGCTTCGAGAACAGCTCGTTCACCGTCAGAGTGTCATACTTCTCCGACTCCACAATGGCCTCGAACTTTCCGCCCCATATTGTACGATCCAAAGAGTGTAAGAGATTGACTGCTCTATCATGATCATCGTACGGGAGCACGTCCACATTGGCCCTCATGTTGTTCACAACCACCGTGAACCTCTGAAACAAGGCATCGATGGACTCACCGGGGAGATGAGTGAAGTTCTCGTACTCTCTCCGGTAGGTCGCATACATCCGTGCCTGAACCTGGGCGTTCCAAACATGAGCCTCCTTCAACACTGCCCAAATCCTACAAGCCAAGTGCTCGGTGTGCACCCGATCAAACTCAGGCTGACACAAAGCACGAAACAAGTAGTCGACCGCCTTATTGTTGGCGTCGAATCTGTCCCTCGATCCTGGAGCGAGGAAGTCCATCGGCTGGACATAGCCTGTGTCCACCATGACATCCCAAAGGATCTGACCCTTTCCGCGGAGGAACGCACCCATCCGCTTACTCCACATCTGGTAGTTCTTGCCATTGAAGTGTGGAGGACCTGAACCCCGTTCCTGATACGCCATCCTTGGATCTTAGACTGGTTAGAGTCAATAAAGACCCGAACCGGCTTTGATACCACTTGAAGGACCGATTAGGCAACCAGAGAGGGGGGGGGAGAGTGAATGGGAGCCGATAAAAATTCTTCTCGAGGGAGATTGAAACTCCGACAAGACGAACTAGCTCGGTCGGACCCCCGAAATCACACGCTCCGCACTTCTACCTTCCGTTTGCCAAAACCACGTAGCCACTGGAGTGCTACTGGTCCTAGGAACAAACACTACCAGCTACCGCAACACACACACAGCACCAACAGCAGAAACAACTCGAAAGCCAGCTAACCAGGGGGGTGGTTAGACCGGGTATAGGGGGCGGTTAGACCGCCTCCACCTGGTAACCGAGAAATCCTTCGAAACGCCTCGTCTGAGCACCAAAACGCACCACACTTTCACCAATAGAGATCTCTGGTCAAGGCCATGCTAGCTACCAGAAAATCTTGGCGAAAAACAAAACTCCACCCAGGGGCCTAGGGGCGGTTAGACCGGCTACCAGGGGCGGTCTAATCTCCTGTACCCAGCAACGAACTCCAACCAAGAACACCTAGAAGACAGCACGAGAATGACCCCAAATTTCACCCAGACACTCCTCTGATCAAGGCGAACAAACTCACAGAGGAAAATCCGGCGAAACAAAACTTCGGCCTGGAAACACCCAAGGCGGTTAGACCGCCCCCTGCAGGCGGTTAGACCGCCCCTTCCAGAAAACGAACCCACGGGTCAAATCTCAACTTGCTCGCGCCCGATCTCCCGAATCACTCCACGGATTGCAGCGAAACTTCGGGATTAGCTGGGTTACCTTCTGGGCAACCTCTACCTCAAAGGAATCGACCCGAAACGCTCACAATCAAGAGGAATCGAAGAAATCGCTTCTCTAGGTCAAGAACTAGCCCAACTCGAAAAACCACCAAATCGAGTCCGATTCAAAGGGGATTTGGGGGCAAAGTCACCAGCCAAAGAGGCACCAGAACCTCATACGTGACACCCACCAAAAACCCAAAGAAATCGTCCTCAAAACACCGCCAACAAAGAGCTCCGAAAATCACCACAAAAGAGATGGGAAAACCACCAAGATGAACAACGCCGAACCATCTATACATACCATGAAAGGTTCGTACAAGGTCTAGCTTACCACCCAAACATCCATCCCTCTCTCTAGATCTCACATGAAGCTCTCAAGCTAGTCCTCTAAAAACCTAAGGAAAAAAGAGAACGAAAATGGAAAAACAAATGAGCTAGGGTTCCAAGAGTTGGCTGCCATCCACCCACTCAATGAGTATATATGGAGGCACCCAAAAGACTAAACTACCCTTCACTAATAACTAGGGATACATGCCCCTCAAGGGCGGATTTGGAAGTCTTCAGAATATTTTTATCGGACAGATGCCCGGCGACCGCAACCTGCTTAGCCTCGATGCAAGCCTTGCGATCCCGACGCGTGTCCTCCGCTTCGAAGCTTCTCGGCGCCGGCGGCCGGGCGGCCGACCCCCCCCCCCCCCCCCCCCGGGCGGTTAGGACCGGCCGGGAGATCCGACCGGCCCCGGGCGGTCCGACCGCCCCTCCTGGGCGGTTGAACCGGCCTGGGTGGCCGCGCCCCCTCGTCGAGTCTTCGGCCTCGGTTTTGTCGCTCAACCGAGTAACCCAGTGGTTTTCTGGTGAACCACTGCAAACCCCGCGAACTCGGTGTAGCCTCCGCCAACCTCCACTCATGACTCGGCTCCCACGTAGTCCCGGCTCGCCCTTGGTTTTGAGGCTCTACCAAGAAACCGTCCACGACTTCATCTTGCTGTTCATGCCACCATGCGGCCCGCACTTGATCCCGCTGGCTACCGGGTCCCTCGAACGAAGCCTACTTGTCTTCTCCACACCTGGAGGCCTCACCGGCAATGACCTTTCGCGCTTGTTCTTCACCTGCACCAACACGAGTCAAGCCGCAACCTGCACCTGCAATACTTAGCCAAGAATCAGTCCACACAACGTTGTCAATCACTCATCACACAAGGAAGCGACCATCCACCGGTCCTCGAACCACACATGGTCCTCACCAGGGTGGCATCATCATCGCCAGTAGCTCCATCATCATGTCCAGAGCCTTCACCGTCAGGGGTGAAATCTTCATCATGCTCTTCTTCATCTTCTTGATCTTCTGTAGTGCTAGCCGGTGGCTGAGTTGGCAACCTGAGCCTTTTCCGCCTCTCACGATGTCTTTTTAGATCTTCTGCATTCCTCTTCTCAGACAAGCGAGGAGAAGATCGAATATTTTGGCCACCTTGTTGTTCACCTTGCTGACCACATTGATGTCCACCATCATTACGCTCTTGCTCCATTGTAAAAAGGATAACAACTGAAATAAAAAATATGAACATAAACAATCATCGAAAAAAATTCTTGAAAACTATATGGGAACAACTGCTAGTGTTAATGAAAACCAAATTGCAACCTCTAAAAAAATACACAAATTGCAAACTCCTGTGAAAATAAAGTTACAACAAAAATAACACAGTTGCTACATCTATATATGTGCACAGTTTGCAACTTCTGTAATAGGGCAATTGCAACTCCTATAAAAAACCAGTAACAAAACAAAAAAGCAAAAAAAACTACCACACTATGAGGACAAAAACTGCTAGTGCTACTAAAAAAGGTTTAATATTAGACAAAGTTGTAACTCCTATAATGCAATAATTGCAACCTATAATATAATACAATTGTCACAATATCAAACTGCTGCACAAATATATATAAAAAAAGTTCCTGTGTACTAAGACGATTACAACTTCTGCGTGATTGTGGTTGCAACTCCTACAATTAACCGGTTGCAAAAAAACGTGAAAAAAGCTACAACACCTACAACAGTATTGCTAGTGTGCTTGACCGGTTGCAAATTCAGCGATAAGACGATTGCAACTTCTGTAATATGGCGGTTGCTAACAATGAATCAATCAAAACCCTAACTGAAAAAAGTAAAAAATGACACGACGGGGACGCATGTAATTTTTACACCTAGCCGCGTGTGCTCAAACTGAACATCTAATGAATGGAGAACGCAAAAATAAGTCAGTAAAAAACCAAAAGAAAAAAAGTAGGAGCAATATCATCTGAATGAACAACAAATATCATTCACCGGGGGATCTCGGAAAAAAAATTCCATCAAAAACATGAATAATCACGCAGCCACATATAACCCTAGCGGAAAAAATACCGGGAGCGCGCAGAAAGGGGGTGATAGGTCGGACGACATACCTGCAAGCGAAAGATATGAGGATGTGTTCGTGAACGAGGTGGAGAATCACCGTTGGGGTCTCTCCCCCCTCCCCCCTCCCGCGTCACCACAGTCGCCGCAGGTTCACCCCGCTGGGAGAAAGAGGGCAGCGCAGTGGAGAGAGGGCGATGAAGCCGATGCGGGCGGGAACAGGGGCGAAGATGCGGGTCGTCGTGAGCGGGGGTGATTCACCACTCGGAATCTCGACGAGTGCTCAGCTTCTCGAAGGCGAGCGCTTCGCTTCAAGACGACGAGGAATCCACTGCGCCTCTCTTCACCGGTTGCCGCGGCCCCCCCCCCCCCCCCCCCCCCCCCCCCCCCCGCGCGCCGGTTGAGGAAGCCTAGTTGGCATGGGATGGTTCGGTCAGTTGGGTCTGGGTGCATTCTCTATAGCGAATGCACCCAGGTGCATTGTATATATATATATACTACTACTCTATAGCCGGCTATAGAATAACTTATTCTATAGCCGGGCCAACCGGTTGCACCAGTTGTGCAGCGCGCCCCCTCTGGTTGTTATATAGGAAGAGTATAATCTGTGACCGGCCATAGAATAGCTTATTCTATAGCCAAGTCTATTTACTACACCACTGTCGCAACGTTCTCATTTTTTTCTGGTCGCTTTTAATCAAACGCGGCTCCTCCTACGATCCCGTTTTGCTTTAATTACCGTAATAACATGCTGGAGCCGGCAAGCAAGCTATTGACACATACGCGCGATGCCTGCTACACACGAGGTTGCCTTTCGTAAATTGTCGTGCGCGATTGCCGCTGCATTACTACTGGACAAACATGCCTGCTATATTCATTTTTACTAGACAATTTGGCGCACGTTGCACGCCCTATCCATATGCGAATGAACCAAGACTAATAAACACAAAACAACAACATTAAGTTTGTTCATCATAAGCTGACTCGAAAAGGATAGCAAATAAGGTGTATGTTCGGCATCAACATGACAAATATTACAGCACATCTGATAACCATGCTACCCTATGCATCAAATCTTAGGTGTCTATCCGGCAATTGCAGCTTTACGAATACAACACATCCGATCAACTATTTCAATGACCAGTGATGTATGTCCGGCATTACGAAATTCTCTAGACAGCATATCCGAGCACCACAACTGGCACAACAAGTATCCATTGCGCGCCTTACCATTTCTACACGACACAAAGGGTAAAAGCACGAACAAAAACTTCATTATTTAGCATAACACAGCTGGCTAGACCTGGCTGCAGCACTTTCCCCTCCCAAATTCCAATTCTTGAATAAATGCTAACCGGACAAGCTTGGCTACACTTGACTCCATAATTCTTGAGTTGTCAGCCTATTTTCCTAAAATCTCTGTAGTCCCCTTTGTAATTCCAAAGTTCCAAGTTCCCCTTCCTAAGCATATAAGAAAGTCTGAGTAACTGCAAACCATTCAAAGTTTAATTCAAAGCTTTGTGTGTAGGTTGCAGACTGTAGTCACAAGCAATGAAGCCATGGTGGTAGTTCAAGAAACTAAAACTTTGACCTTCAGCCTACTGAAGGTAATGCAGTTGCTCTAAAATCAATCCCAAGTAAATTGTTTACTCACTGGGAGCAATGCATCTACAGGCACCTGAATTCCACCCTGCTATGTGCATCGCCGGTCCATCTTGAAGAAGTGTAACATGCCTGGACAGTTGGACCAATTAGTCGTAGATAGGAAGCACGGGAGACATCATTGTTGACCAGTAAAAGAATGAAAACATATAATATTATTTAGAACAAAACACAGCCTGCAATTCACATACATTTGACAACAATGCATTGCCTAGTGCCTGAACAAAAAGACAAAGATGGCCATTTGAGTCCTGAAAACATGCAAAATGGACTTTCACTCTCATTATCTGGTCAAATGTGCAAGGATCTTTTGTCTGGAATAACTAACCTAATACTTGAAATGAGAACTGCAGTAGTGTTATAGGCCTAAACAATAAGTTAAGATATGCAAAATGGATCATAGATGACATAAACTTTTCAGTATGCAATCCTAGCAAAAGTCGTGTACCTTTGAAGGCATGTTATTAAATTTTAGCTGCTAAGCTGCCACTCAGTCCATAATTGCCAAGCAGGTGCACAAAGACCTTGAAGCAAGATCCATATTGTAGTCCTATTCGAAGAACACAGTCTGCAAAAAGAAAGATGGCAAACCATTACTGGATCATCCAAGAGTTTTTAGAAACCATTACTTCTAGCTCTTAGATTTAAGTTATCCGCAAAATTAAATCAGAAACCATAATCTGAATCACATGTGAAGAGCCATGCAGGTATAAACAGATGCATCTTATGACAACCAATCTAAACATAACCCATTTTTTCTATATATAATATGAAGCTTTGGATAACAAACTTGGTAATAAGTACGATAAACAAGCAATCAACAAAACCTACTGAGCAGCAGCAAGCACCATCAGCATACAAGAACTTGAAATGGATAGAATGCCTCAAATAGAATCTTCAAAATGACATATATCTTACCAAAGGATGCCCTTCCTGTGTAGCAGTTCTTATACTAATATTTGCAAGAAGCAAAACCATGTTTTCTCTTTGATTTTCTACAATTGATTTCTGCACACAAAAACAAACACTATTCAGTTCTCATAAAACAATCTTTACCAAAGATAATAGCACGTGAACAAGTAAGACTGAAGCAGTGAAACTATGCCACCTTCTCTGAATGTCACAAAACAAATGAAAAAAATGACATCACCTGAAATCCAAATGCTAGTGGAAAGCCAGTCAAGTAAATGATAGATAAATTTATCCCCTGCCTATGCACAAAAGACATGTGTGCAATTGGAAGACCATCCATGACACGTATTGCATCAGTAGCACCTGCTATCTACATAATTTACAAGATAAGAAAAATCAAAACTCAATGCAGATTTTCGGATCTAGATTTGTATTTTATACCCTAATTCCCTACATCTGCAAGAGATGGAGGAGGGAGATTCGGACCTGGCTGGTTGAGCCGCCCGTCCAGATGGAGGCACCATCAGAGTAGCCGCCACGGTCTGCCGAACAACATGGCCGGGGCTGCTGGGCACCACCACGGATCGAGGCTGGGGCAGCTCCGACCGCTGGAGTCGCAGCGCGCGGCCGCCGCTCGATCCATGCTCCCACGCGGGGGCGCGCGACGATGCCGAGTTGCGCGGGTTGGGCCTAGGAGGCGCGGGCGTTGGGGTGGACTGGGAGAAGTGGAGGGGCGGCGGGCCGCGGGGGCTGAGAGCGGGGAGGGCAACGCGAGGAAACAGGAGAGGGAGCGGACCGGTTAGGGTTGGAGCTATGGGACCTCGTTGCAATTTCGATACAATGAAGGGGGTTTTTACAAAAATGCCAAGCGGGGCGCGGAAGCGGGCGAAGGCGACCGAGCGCGCGACACGCGTCTCGTGAAACGCCGTGAAACGCGGAGAGGAGGGCAATCGGGAGGAGCTTTTAAGAACTTTGATATGCGTGCATGTGGATTCCCAACAGGGTAACGAGAATGCACAAATTACTTTGTTCTTACACATACATGCAAGTAGTCTGTGGTTACGAAATTAAACTATAATTTTACTTTTTTTAGGCGTAACTGCAACGTCAAATTTGATTACCAGAATACATTAGTTAGGATGGAGAGTTACTATAATTATGTGCCATGCTATTTCAAGGTACCATTTTTACTATATTAACGAGAGGGATGTACTCTCAAATAATTTGGATGGGAATAACCACAGTTACTGTATCCCGATGAAACTAGTACTACAAGATGGAAAAATTATCTTAAAAGTATAAACCAGATCAACGTCGATTCACCACGAAGTATTTGTCAGAATAGCATAATTGATTTACCTCAAAGTATTTACCATTATAGCATCATGGATTTATCATAAATTATTTATCAGAATAACGTCATCGATTTACCACAAAGGTATTTACCATAACAGCATCATCAGTTTACCAACAATTTATGTTGAAATAATTACGTTCATAATCAGGGTTTGTATAATAGAAAAATATTACTTTAAGATATAGTGTCCTGCGTGTGCACGGTTCAAAGTCAAAACATAGAGCTTTTGTGCCACGGTCCCTGCAGCAGTAAAAAAACAGCGTGATAGCGGCTGAGCTCATTCATGAGGTATGACCTGATGGGAGTTATTTCTAGCCGCATTTAATAGAAATTAGGAGTGGCACGGTGGGGTGTACCCATTGCTAGACCGCATGCGTAATTTGGGTATGGCTATAGAATAAGTCTCATTTGGGTATGGCTATAGAATAAGTCTATGACAGGACACGCACGGCGGTGCTATGGCCGGAGGTCCGGCAAGCCAGCTGAGATCACAAAATTACTTCGTTTCAATCTGGGATGGTAAAATTCGCGAACCCATTTTAATGCATAGATCAACCCATTTTAATGCATAGATCCATCCATGGTTAATCACGTAATTCTTCCTTGAGGCTTCGTTTGGATAGGCGTGTGTTGACGGGTATCGGACGTGAAACCCCGTCCACCGGGGAAGGAAACCCACGCCCGTGGGAAAATCCACGCCATGCCTTAAAATTGCATTTGGCAAAGCGGGGTTGGAATGATTCCGATCCGAAACCCTTCAAACCACGTGTGTATCGCTCCGCACCGCTTCAGGTCGGGAACGACTTCCCCATCGCTGCTCGCTCCGCTCCTGATAGAAGACGACACGGCCGCCGCTACCTCTCCACTGCCTCGAAGGCGACGCGGCCGCCACCATTCCATCACTGCGCCGCCGGCGAGCCCGACCACAACGGGAAGGTACGCCTCCTCCTCATCCCCTCCCTCCATCTCCTCCTCCATCTCATCCCCTCCACAGTCCTTTTTTTCTTGCTAGGGTTCGTCAGGCAATAGCGGTGACGGCGGCGGCGGCGGCAGCGGCAACGGCGACTTATACTCAAACTCCAGTCTCGATTCGGCTCCTCCAGGTGCATATCCCCCTCCTCCTCTGCCCTCTCCTCCTTCTACTCCCTTGTTGCTAGGTTAACCACATGCTCATGTTGTGAGGACCGAACTGATTTGGCTCACAATCACAACAAGGAGAGGAATAAAATCAACAAGATAACAAGAACGCACAGGAGATAGCAGGGATAGGATTCTGTAGTCCAATGAATTGATAGGAAAAACAGCAGAGATTCTTGATACAGCCGCCACCGGCGAGGCAACGATGAACTATAGCTAATTCCTAAACCTAACTTAGAGTCTTCCTCCTTCGATACTCGTCTCTTCCTTGCTGCCCAGCTAAAGTAGTTCAATTGCAGTAAAAATAAATATTATATAGCTGTAACAGTAACTAGTAGAAATAAGTATGGTTGGATGTTGGAAGTGATGACGGCTGTAGGAAATGAAATGCCGCCTTGACTTGCTCTGTTCTGTTAACTGACGAAACTGAAGACTACTCCCATTCAGCGTCTGCATTCCTGACATGCGCTATCCAAGATCCGCCAGGAGAGGGCTTTGTGCTAGGTCGATATTTAAGTTTGTCAAAGTTTTTGACTAGTTGTTCAATTGGATTCATCAAGATTAGAACTACCTCTGTTGTCTTTTGGTTTTTTTTCTCGTTCCAAAATTCAGGTAGTTCTTCATGTTAAAGCTCAAGACTTTCATCATCATGTAATTTATTTGTCTCAGGCATTGATACTGACACGAACAAAGTTGTTGTAACGAATTAATTAATTATCAATAGCTGCAAGAACCAAAACTATTACAGTTTCGTTTCTTTAGGTACTGATGAGAAACATACCAACATAATTAATTGCTCACATAACGACGTCCTTTTTGTTTGTTTGATTTCAATTGGATTGTATAACCTGGAGCATTTTTTATTTACAGAACTAGGATACTATATTCAACTTAAATTTGTGCCAGTCATACAATTGGAAATCAGTCATACAATTGGAAGTCAATCAACAGTACTACTCATCGAGAGCTTGTTGCATTTACTAGAATGATGACTAAGATTAAGACACTAAAATTGAATGGACGACCCCCACATTTTGTTTCTTCTCTCATTATTCTGACTGCTCATATGTTCTTTTTCATCAATCTGTACAATAAGAGAATCAGGAGTGTATTCTGTCCAGAAGCATATCATATTGACAAACGCCAGGAAGTTGTTTTGAAAGTCTCACTTTCAGAACCATAACTAGGTGAGCTGTTGCAACATACATAGCACCTGCTGATTTTAGGCTCGTTTGATTTTTGCTGTACATTTCTTAAGTGTCGAGTTATGCTTAGATGTATGCTGATGCAATTCTCTTGAACTGGTTGTGACCATTATTTTCCTAGGGTCAGTTAAGCGTATCTGCAATTTTCATTAGTCAACAACCACAATGCTATTGTTTATCTACTTGCATTTATCTTTTATCTTTCTTGGTATCCTTGTCTTCAGTGGATTCTTTGTTGCTTGGACACACAATTGGCAGAGTTGTACACAAATGACACTTATCCCATTGTCATTTTATTTATTGCAGGCCATTACTGCCCATGGTTCAGAGAGCAATGCAGTACATTGATTTGACACCCTGGCATGGACACACACATTGAGGCTTTTTCCATCTTGATAATTCTCTATTCCTTTAAGATTTATCGAATCCATGCATTATATGTCGAGATTCAGAGAGCAAGGTTGATTGATTCACAGGCTTGCAAAAATCAAAGAGGAGCAGGGAAAGATCAATGAGGCTGCTGATTTGATGCAAGAAGTTGCTGTAAGTTCTCACTGCACTAGATGACTAGAATAGAGGACATGTAGTTCCATAATCTGTGTCAAAGTTTCTGTCATTCTAGTACCGTGACATGCAGTTCCTGGTCATGGACTGACGAGCTGTTTATCAGGTTGAAACATTTGGCTCTATGGCAATGACTGAAAGTTAGTTACTTGGCTCTATGGCTTTATCATGTCACTCCTAGGTTATAGTGGGTAGTTTATCCAATTGGAGCTTCTAGTTCTTCAGTTCCGTAGTTAGATTTATTTGCTTTGTTGAACACACGGTGTTTATTACTTCTTGCATTCACTTTTTCCTTGTAAAATTGTCCTTTTATATTTTTCTGGTTATCCCCAGTGTAGGTTCATGCATTGATTGGTTTGGGCAAATTACGAATTCTTTGGTGCTCATGTGCTAGATTGAAAGTAGTATACGCTTTGCTACTTGCTTTATCAACAGTCCAAATTGGAGCTGAAAGTTGTTGAAGATGGTATTCAATTCAAGAAAAGAGAATAGAGTTGACTGTAGAGTGTTGATTCCCAGACTCGGTGTTGGTTATGAGAGATTCAACTATATGTAGATCGTGTTTAGCTGCTTAAGAGCTGGTTTATTTTAGTCAATTTCATGAGGAAGTCAGCAATGCTTCATTATGTCAGATTTTAAGGATATGTGTACAATTTTTTTGAAATTTTATCTGTGTTTAATTTCGCAAGAGTAATAGTATTTTATGATTTTAAAAAATACTTTACATTTTTCGATTTTGGCCTATTTTTCAATTTTATCCTATTTTATCTTATTTTTTATTCAATTGTATTCAAACTTAATGAGTGATTAGTAGAAGCAACCGAGGTGGCCAAGTCCCAAGCAAACCACGTGAAGCCAAACCAAAGAAGAGTTCACCCCCGTCCTTGATCGAACCCACACGTGGGTTGGGTGGAGGTGGTGGAATCACCCAATCCACCCGTGGAACCTATCACCTGGCGGTTGGAACCCCCAATATGCCAAACGAAGCCTGAGTGGGTTACTGCCACCTGAATCTTGCCGCTGCAAAATACATTAACGTCGGCGGTGCTACTAGCCGGAGGCCTACGAGCGGCTTCAGCCATAAAAACGTGATGCATCATCAGTCTCTGCAACCGTAAAATTAATTCCCAGATTTCTAGAAGCTAAATGTAATGGTCATATCAATCACTACAATAGTAAATCCACAATATAATGTCGTCCTGATCCTCGTGCTCCACAAAAGGGGTAGTGCGAGTGGTGTTCGCCTTGATATCTGGCCTCCACATCATCTCGTTGTCCACCGATTTCATCCGTGCATGCAAACTCATATTTTTAGGACATTATCTTTTTAATACCATTGATAGTATTATTGGTCAAAGTAGTAATTTACGAACACAAAGAAATAATCTACACAATCACTTTAAAGACATAATATCGTATCTCCATTTACACAAGGAATAGTCATTGGAGACCAAAGAGGTAATCATACACAGGGCCGGCTCTACAATTTCGAGGACCCTTGGGCAAGCGACAATAAAGGCCCCGTTGAAGTAGCATATTATATAAGGTGTGTTTGTCATGGTTCCAGAGCTGAACTCCATGTCAGAGTTGGCTGGAGGTAGCCAAACAACCCGGTCGATTTCCCCACTAGTTCCTCCTTCCCACGGGTGCGTCGGTGATGCTACGGCATCGTGTCGGCCGTCGCGATCGACGCCAACGGGGCCGCCACATCCGCCGAGGAGGGGATCGAGGCGTTGCAGATCCAAGGAGGTCAGCCGCCGCCTCCTCTACTTTTCGTAAATCTCGCGCCGCAGATGCCAAGGTTGAGCCCCCGTAGGAGGAGGAGGTCGCCCCCGATGCAGGCGAGGGCGAGGCGGCATGAGCTGCACAGTCGGCAGCGAAGGAGCTCAGGCGGGCGAGGATGTCGTGCAGGGAAGAAGAGAAAATTGTGCCCGAGAGGTGGGACTCAAGTTGGGGATGGTGTTGGCAGCAAAACACCCCAATTTGTGTCTAGCGTTTGGAGTGGAGCAGCTTCACTGAAGTTAGAGTCATCCCAAACACACCCATAATACAAGTAAAAAATAACTTTGCGGCTCACGGTCTGAAACCTCGTGGCTGGAAGCATGGAATCCGGAAGCTGAAACGATTATGGTCTTGGGCTGGTTGTTAATGAATAGAGCCTACACTACTGATTACATATAGGGTATCAGGCCCCACAGCTCAATTGGCCCACGGCCGTCGCCTTGCCTGCCCACCCCCTAGAGCCGGCCCTGATCATATAGATCATAGAGTAATTTTCATAATTGGTTTTATGTAAACAAATGAATCGAATGACTGTATACACAACGAATTACCATTGGCGACAAAAGGAGAAATGCTCTAGAACATAGAATAATTTTCATAATTGACTTTGCACAGAATATAAGAATGGAGTAATTTGCCATATACACAAGGAGTAACCATTGGTGCCTAAAGGAGTAATCTTTTCATGGAACACGAAGTAATCTATCTGCTTTACAAGAATGAACTAAAACAAGAATTAATGACACATTGTTCATATGGGTGAATGTTTTACATCAATTTACGAGATTCCCTCAACATCTAGTGAGTCAACTATCTTATATGCAAGCATTCCATCAAACAGCAACCCATCATATGTTCATTTCCTAATGCAAGATGGCCCCATTTGGTGCTGCAGATCAATGATGATGCCCATCCGTACAATAATAGCATAACAATGACCAACGCTCCACCTTTAAAAGGATAAAGAAATGAAAAATACTTCATCTTTGCTACTTAATGGGAATGCACGTTTTAGCTCCGTTTTTAGCGTTTTTTATATCCATGTGTTCGTCTCGACGAGTAGATTAGTTTTCTATTGTTTTTGTTTCTGCTTGCTATGATTGGTGTGCTGCTTCGTAATTAATTGTATTTGTTGGCACCTTTTGGAGCCAACAGCACGCAAAGGCAGCTGTCGCGGCGCCTCTGCGTCGACACCGGTCGGACCGGCGAGGTAGACCGGTCAGACCGGTCGCCGGAAGAATTCCGGCGGTAGACCTCCGAACGTCGCCCGGGCAGGATCCCGTCAGGGAGACGCACGTAGGGTTGCTCTAGGGTCGGCAAGGCCACCTAGAACGTCTTCAGACGACACGGAGACGAAGGAAGAACAACAAGTAGTAGATTGGAAAAGTTGGGAAGAGGTAAAAGTAAATACGAGACAATAAAAAGATAAATATATTTGATCGATTGGATGATGAACCTCCATCGGCCGTGGCCCTTTATATTTATAGAGTGGGGAGGTCTTGCCCCGTAAGGAAATCCTTTTACAAGTCAGACCGGTGCATCGGGCATGTAGATCTTGGAGACGTCATATCTCCCTCATCCGGCCTCCGATTTGGACGTTCCACATATGGAGTTTGATCTACTCGACGAGACCTATCCAATGGTGAAGTCCAAATAGGATTTTGTGGACTTTAACCACACCGGTCTGACCGGTGGGGCCCACAGGTCTGACCGGTCGGATGGAACCTGCCAATTTTGGGTGCGAACATATGCCCCCTGTTTTTTGGCAAAGGATACATGCCAAAAAATATCTTTCTAAACTAAAAAACACTTAGGACGATGTTTAATAAAACAACGGCCGTACACATAGTTTACTCAGGTCGAGGATGACGCCTGCTTCGGTCTCCACTCCTTCCGGGTCCGTGTTGACTTGGCTGGCTTCTCTTCAATCTGTTGTTCCATTGCTCCTCGCTTGTGTAGTCTTTGCAACCTCCTTTTTTGAGTGTGGGACAAGCCTGAGGGACACCACCTCGGCTGCATCTCCTTAGCATTTTGCTTGTTGTATTCTCACCTTGCTTATTAGTAGTACACACATTATTTTTGACCAGATTGCTATTGCAAACAATCGGTCTTTGTAATGCATTATAATTTGAGTATGCAACAGGATATTGAATCATATATGAATTCATGTACATTCTACTATAATCAGCAGGTGAATAATAGCAAGGATAAAACCAAGAGGATGGCATAAAATAACCAACAAAAGGATATTGTGAAAAGTTACCTCGTTGGTGATGAATACCTTTATGTCTTGATGGTGCTTTTACGCCCTTAGCACCGATTGGCTGATTACTTTGATCCTTATTAGCTCCTTCCCTCTTATATTTGGCCAAGAGCTCATTAAAACTCGGCGTTGCTTTTTTCTTGGGCTTGTAGCATCTTGAGCCTTTCTGGAGGCACCGGTCAGACCGGTCTGGGCACCGGTCAGACCGGTCGACGCAGTACCGGTCGTCTTGATCTTTTCTTGCCCCTCCAAGCGTTGAAGCTGTTGAAACCTTGGGGATCACCTCCAGAGGTTGCCTCTTGTCGTGTCTTTGCTTCCCACTGATCACATTCTTTCCTTTAGCGTTTTCGGCTTGATCCGATCGAATAAGCACCTTAGGATTTGACAACTCAAGAGTATTGACAAAGGCATTATTAGGGAAAGGATTTTCGTCGACTTGCATCTCATGGAATTTCAAACGACCATCATTAATGGCCAATTGTATTTGCCGGCGAAAAGTATTGCAATCATTGGTAGCATGAGAAGAAGAATTATGAAATTTACAATATGCATGTCTTTTTAGTTGATCAATAGGTGGTATAGTGTGAGACATCTTAATTTTACCCGACTTAAATAACTCATCAAATATTTTATCACACTTAGCCACATCAAAAGTAACTTTCATCTCATCCTGACTCTTATGAGCCGGCTTAAGAGAAGTACAAGTGTTTGCTTTATCATTAGGTAACCAAGTAAATTCAGTAGCACACACTTCTTTACTCTCATCGTCCGATGATTCGTAATCTAGCAAATGCATGTTAGGACGATCAGATTAAAGCCAAGTATCTTTACTTCGGCTTTCATGATCTAAAGCCCTTACTAGGAATTGGGCAACATCAATAAATTCATGACCCTCTAATTTCTCTCTAATATGGGATCGTAAACCATTAAAAGCTAATTCAGCAAGATCCCTTTCGAAGATAACAAGATTATAACAATGTTTTTTGGTTTCTCTAAACCTTCTAATATAGCTAGTAACAGGTTCATCATGCTTTTTCCTAACGGATGTTAAATGACTCAACCTTAACTCATTATCTCCGCTATAAAAGTGGTCATGAAATTTTTGTTCTAATTGTTCCCAAGTATGAATAGAGTTAATAGGTAATGAAGCAAACCATGAAAAAGCATTGCCAGTTAAAGATAAAGAAAAATAAACGCACTCTTATTTCCTCTGTGGCACTAGCTTCTCCTAGTTGAGCAAGATATTAACTAACATGCTCCCACGTAGTTGTGATATCATCCCCATTAAACTTCACAAACTCAGGACAACGCCAACCAATGGGATAGGGAACCGAATCAAAACTAGAAGGATACGGTTTTCGATATGAAAGATTTTTATTTTTCACTTCTATCCCATAGTCATCTTTCATTTGTTTAGCAAGATTAGCATTAAACCTATCGATGACTTCCTGGATGGTGGTTGGCATTGGCATAGTGGAAGCATTCGATTGCATCATATTCGGTTGTGTGTACGAGCCAGAAGTATGGTGTTGCAAACGGCTATTAACTTGGGGATTAGGTGCTAACCATACCCAACGCCTGTCTCAAACGGAACCATAATTGGAACACCTTGAGCTACTAAAGTATTCTCACCAGATCGGCCAAAAGCAGCCTGAACGGGAGGAATAGTAACTATAGGTTCCGGAGACGAAGGAAAAGGCACCATGGTGCCGGCATAGGTCTAACCAGTTGGACCCATCGGTCTGACCGGTCTGTTCTAACCAAATGGCAGCGGTGGTGTTTGTCCCACAAAATAATTCAACGGCATACCATACTGAGGATTAATTGTTTGTGCAGCCGATGAATTAATAGATGGGGTCTGAGGTGCCACAGTTTTAGAACCAGATGCAACATTATCATCACCCTCCACTCTTTTACCTAGACTCTTATCTATCATGTTTTGCATATTTTCAATCATAGACAAGCGAAAGCTATCCATCACAGTAGTAAGATCATTGACGGTAACAAAAGAGGATGGAGACGATGATGTGCTCACATTGAGTGGTACCTCGGGCGGTGGGGTGTCGAAGGTGATGTCCTTGATCTTCTTCACCTTGCCTTCGCGATTCTTCTTGAAGTGTGACAAGTAGTGAAGTCGATCCTCTTCAGCCTTCTGCTTCATGAGCTTTTCTACTTCTTGGCGATCTCGTTCGGCCTTTTGCTTCATGAAGTCCTCCATAGCTTGACGATCTTCAGGTGAGAGCTCTTCATCCGTGAAGTCGATGATGTTGCCCTTGTCTAGCTCACACTGAGACATGTCGCCGGAGTTGGATAGATCGGTTAAGATAGCTAGATCTTCGGTCCCCAGCGAAGTCGCCAATTTGTTGGCACCTTTTGGAGGCAACATCACGCAAAGGCCCAGACACACGGCTCGGGCGAGGCCACCAGCGCACGCGGGGAAGCAAATCTCCACGTCACACGGTGACGACGGCTGGCGGCCATGCAGACGACCTGCCCGGCAGGAGCCTTAAATGCGAACCTAACTAACCGCACAGCCATCACATCGCCATCAACCTCCGCTCTGCCACATGCAAAGATCAGCCCGAGGCACTCAAGCACCCTCTACGATGCGCGCGGGCCTAGACTTAGGCTCACGCGTGGCAAGACAAGCGAGTACTCAGGCAGACTGAGGCAAACCCAAACTACTCGGGGAGAAGGCCAAGCGTCCCGAAAGGAACAGTTCAACCCAGCCACGTGGCGGCTTCCCCAACAAGGTATCACAACTCGGTGTCGATACGCCCAGACGGACAGCGACGTACGACGGGACGTATCAGCTCCCAATCACTGTAACTCTCTTATATTTCCCCTTGTGCCCCTCCCCTTGAGACTATAAAAGAGAGAGGAGGGCAACAGTCACAAGGGTTAGATTTTCACACGATCATACACCACCACCCGAGACCTGGGAACGATCTCCCTCTCCCGACCAGTTTGTAAACCCTACTGCGAGCACACTCGACTCAGGAACACGGTAGCCACGCACTGGACGTAGGGTATTACTCCTCAGAGGCCCGAACTAGTATAAACCCCGTTGTCTCCCGAGCTAACCATCCGAGCCCGACGCACGATCTACATAGATTTACTGTCGGCGGTAGAGAACCCCGACAGTAGCTTGCTAGAGCATACTTTGGGTGGTTGAATGGAACAATCCTTAATTTGGATTTATTCTTGCTATTCATACATGTAATGCAAAAACACTTTGCTTGTTTATCAGAACATGGAGAACCACCTAGTAAACCGTACAACTACAAGACATATGGCTCTGTCTTGGCCAATTCATTAGAAACTTTGATATTGTAGCAATCTTACCTGAAAGGGGCCAATGGGGAGGCATTGTTGGGGTATAGACCTGCTCTAGCGGGGAGTTGGGTTTGTTCATTTATGGTGGGGTATTGACCCACTAGGGAGCTTTATGCCCTGCTTCGTCCTGAAACCTGGTGGGTTGCTGCACATTGGGGAATCTTTGTAAAGGCCTCGTAGTGTCCCTATGCAGCCACACCTCGGTAGCATGGTATTGTGCCTACTTTTGCACAATGTGGCTGGGTCCAAAACTCTTCGGAGTTTTTACGCGGCCTGTGGTGAAAGTGTACAACCTCTGTAGAGTGTAAAACTGACTAGTTAGCTGTAAAATTTCAGGATGTTAATAGGAAGAATTTATTAAATAACAATTTTTCATAATTTAAAATTTTGACCAACATTTATTTCATTTACAGGAAACTTAGTATAGGAAAAATCAGTTGATTGTTTTTCTAAATTAAATAAAATGAATGTGTGTGTGTTGCATTCATATTTGTAGCATAGTTTTTGGTTGATGTGTGTTGTAGTTTTCAAAATAAAAAAAGATCAAAATTCAAGTCCCCAATACCACCCTCAAACTTTTTCTCTCAAACTCCATTCCCCCCTTTTAGCCCAAACCGCAGCCTCCTCTTTCAGCCTAGTCCACCTTTCCCCTCTTCCTTTTCTTTCAGCCCGCGACCACAGCAGGCTGTCGGCCCACCTTCTTCCCCTCTCTCTCTCAGCCGCTGCCAGCCAGGACCCACATGTCGGCATCTCGTTCAACGTCTAGCCGCTCCTCTCCCCACCATGGCCGACCACACCGCCGCCTCCCTGCGCCGCCTCACCCCCTTCCTCTTCCAAAACGCCTCCACCACCACCAAGCTTTCATGGCTACCTCCACCGCTAGAGCTTCACCGTCCTACCGTGCCCCTTCCCCTGGCCCTCCTCACGGTATAAAAGGAGGAGCCGAGCCCCTGCCTCCTCGCACCAGTCTCCTCCGCTCTTCCTTGCGCACAGCGCAACCGCCGCCCGAAGCACAAAGCACCATCAGAGCTCTGTCCGCCGCCCGCGGAGGCCCGAGCCATCCCCTGTCTCACCATTGCAGCTTTAATTCCAGCCTCCTCCGTCTCTCCTCGCCTCCGGTAAGGACACCCCTGCAATCCCCTCACCTCCCTCTCTCGATTTTCTACCTCACCTTCATCCTCCTCCCACCGGAAGGCCATCGATTTGGAATGGCCAGGAATTCAGTCCGCTGCCATGGCGTCCAGTACAAAGGTCACAACATCCATCTAAATAGATAAGGACATTTTACATTTAGGTCCTCAAGAAATCCTGAAACAAAAACTAAATATTTTGTCTCTTGCAACTTTACCCATAACCCCCTAGATTTATAGCACTTTTCACACATAAATCCCACCCAGGCTCTTTTACCTGCTAGCCCCTATCCTTTATTCTTTTTGCGAGCACTGTTTTGTGTCTCTTGCAGATCTTCCAATCTAACCCCTACGATGGACAGTTAATCGTGTTTAGACCCTTGCAACCTTGTTTAGTACATAGATCTTGCGTTTTAGCTCTGTTTCGACCATTTCAAGTTGCATCAGTTTCATATCAACTCAAAGTACACGTTAGGAGCAATGTGACCATAATCTCTGTTTAATAATCTTTTAAAATATTTAAATATCATTAAATATTTATATACATGTTTTTCTAATTAAAAGCTAATTAGTGATAACACATGTTTTTATAAGAAATATAATTTGATTAATATTTATTTAAAAAATCTTTTCAATTAAAATATAATTAGTGATATATCTTGGTTTTCATAATCAAACTTAAATTAATTAATATTTATTCAATTTGCTTTCTAAGTAAAAGCTCGAGCTTTCTAATTAAGCATTAACTTGATTAATATGAATATAAATGTGTTTCTAAATTATAATCTGCTTAGTTGAACTCGACACATAAAGTATGCATTTAGATGCTTCACATACTTCTTTTCTAAACTTAAATGTTTAATTTACATAAATCATACTTGAATATTTATCAATAAAATTTGACTAAGTTTACATCGTCTTTTTAAAATAAGTATAACTTTCTTAATTCTAATAGGGTATTTCTCTGAAATAACCCATGCACATTACTTTAAACAATTAAAATATACCAAGCACATAACCTTGTGTGATATAATCCAAATCTCCCGATAGCCTTGAGCGTTTCTTGCGTTTGCGTTCCTAGAACCGAGCCTTCCCCCTGTCCTCTTTTGAAGCCTTCTTGTTTGGTGTACTGTTCTTAGTTGTTCTCATTTGTTTCTTTGCATGTTTGTACTCGATGTTTGCCTCGAGTAGAAGATCAAGCTGCTGATCGGAAGCTCGGAAGTTTCAAAAGAGCAAGAGAGCTTTTTGTTGAGAAAGGCAAGTGACCCTAACCATCCTTCTACCTATGCTTTAAACAAGAATACTATGAATTAATTGGAACATGGAGAACCACCCAGGAAAACAATACAACCAAGAGACATATGGCTCTGTCTTAGCCAATTAATTAGGGAAGTCTTGTGTGGCTATTAGCCTTAGTAGCTTGTGGTACGGAGGAATGCTTTTATGACTCTTCTACTTTGGATAGGTATTGGAACGAAAGTGCTCTTCTAGGCTTACCTGGTCCGAGGTAGAAGGAGGGTACGAAAGATAGCCTCTAGGACGTGCTACTATGGACTAATACACATAGGAGGACTCTTTGTAAAGGCCTCGTAGCATCCCTATGCAACCACACCTCGGAAGTGTGGTATTGTGCCTACTTTTGCACAACATGGTTAGGTTCAAAGATCTTCGGAACTTTTACGCGACTTGTGATGAAAGTGTACAACCTCTGTAGAGTGTAAAACTGTTATAACAGCCGTGCTCACGGTCAAGAGCGGCCTGGACCCTCACATGATTAATATACTTAAAGATAAACTTTAATTTGCTTTCTGGTTAATTTTTGTGGCCTTGCTGAGTACCAACCCTAAGTGTACTCATCCTTGCTTGAACGCTGCTCAGAAAAAGAAGAAGAAGGTGTATGAAGTCCAGAAGATGGCGCTAGGCATACGCAACCCCCAGTCGATTGCCTGTGAAGTTTGGAGCCTTTGCTTCCCCAGGATTCCGCTGTAAATCTATGATAATCTCCCTTTCCTTACGTGATATTATTTCTATTATTCACTAATGATGTCACTATATGTATGGAACTAGATCCTGGCATACATATAGGTAGCACTTGGTTTGTTTTGAAAAGCGGGTGTGACATTAGTCGTGCCCACGGTCAAGGGCGGCCTGGACCCTCACATGAGTAACTCTAAGGAAGATGGAACTTTGAACTTGTGCATTGCATTCTATGGTTCTAATGCATTTATTAATCGGGTTTTGGTATATACTTACACTTGCTAGTAGTAGCTACTTAATAAAACTTGACCAACTAAAATGTTGATCTGCTATGTAACCACAATCCTTCCATCATAAAGCCTTTGCATGTTGTTATAGTGTTTTTCCCTTATTGAGTACGACATGTGCTCATGCTTGCTGTTTTATATTGCATCTACACAACCCGACTGCTGCTCAGACGGACGTTTTGAGGATTTCCCTAGTGAATTCGACAAGTACTAGGCATTCGCTCCTTCAGCCAGCTGCCTGTGGTTAATACTCTACTTTCGTTATGCACTGTCTTTTGGTTGTCCGTGTTTCCTTTTCCAATGTTAGCTACTCGAATGTGTGTTAGTTTAAAGACATTCAGTCATGTAATAAAGTTAATACTCTACTTTCGTTATGCACTGTCTTTTGGTTGTCACTATGTCGATGCATGTATGTAAGCTTGATCCTAGTGCACATGTATTCAATGCATTCGGAATTTTCTTTAAATCTGGGTGTGAAAAAGTGGTACCAGAGTCATGTTGACTGTAGGACATTAGCCTAGTTAGAATGGTCGAATTTAAGGATTATAAACTCTTAGAAGCCTTTCTTATCACATGCTTGCTTTAATTCTGACTTAATAACCCTACTCTTCCTTTTACCTCACCCTTGATTTCTTCTTGCTCCTTTACCTTGTGCTTGCCATCTTTTATCACTTTAACACTTTTTCTTGTCACCTATCTCACTCCGCACGTGTTCACTGCACCTACAGATGGTTCATCGCTTGAAGACCTTGCACGCAGGTGCTATCCACCAGTATGCCCCCCAGTTGGAGTACAATGACTACCATGAGGGTGACACTGACAAGGAGATAGTGATGGGTGCACTTCCTGTAGCTGCCCCTGAGCCCATTGTCGTGTTAGATGATGAAGAAGACCCAGAGGAGGTGATTCTAGAAGACAAAGAGTAGGTGCTAGGTGGTGGTCAAGGTGATCACCATGATCAAGTGGAGGATGATGGGGAGCAAGAGCAAGCATACCAACAAGGACCAACTGAAGAGCTGATCTGGAAGGTGAACAACTACAAGATAGATGGGATAGGCATCCCCATGGCTGATAGCTTGAGAGCAATGGTACTTCGCTTGGGCTATGCCAAGGCCCAGTTTACCACTGCAAGCTCTGGACTCACCCATGGTTTGAGCCCCACTGGGAGGTTTCAGCTATCCTGTATGAGGATGCGCCATTCCAAGGAGATAAGGAGATATCCAGGCATGAAGATGTGGCCTACAGGACCACCATGGACGCAGGAATCACAGAAGCAACATGGATGGCACTCTATGTACTCTCCCACCAAGAGCGTGATAGGTTGAAGGACACCCACTGCAGATACACACCTTACAGAGCAAGTGGAGAGGCCAAGACCTACATCACCCCAGCTCCAGCTTATGAAGGAACGTTGAACAACATTCGGGGTTTGCTAGCTGCTGTCAACACTGCCTTGGATGACACCAACAACACTCTCTATGCGGCACAATAGCAGATCCTTACTCTGGAGATGGAAAAGCGTGCCTTGGAGGTTGCATTGTTGAACACGGAACAACCAGTGGCCTATGAAGCTGTAGAAGCACGCACCTCTCCGTCACCCATGAGGCCACACTACGACTCCCCCGAAGCCCGCACGGAAGACATGCCGTGGGAAAAAAGTCCTTATGTTTAAGTTTAATTTCAAGTTAGGGTCTTTGTAATTAATAGAACGAACGATTAAAAAGTGTGCTTGGTTTTGTGTTAATGATTGAGCTGGATTTTTGTTTGAGTGCAATGTATTGTGGAGTGATGACCATAATGACATTGGTTTAGTAGTAAAGTTTGCTTAGTGGGTTTAAGTTATGTCTCAACCATCCTTTTATCTTCCATCTTCTTAATCCTTTATCAATCTTTATTTATCTATCTTGGAATTTATCTTGGTACAAATCTGTTCCGTCATCCTTCGACACAACAGTAGTGTTTTGATATTATCTCGAGCTACAGAGCTCCGATTGATGCAAAACCAGTTGGGTTAGTTCACAAGTTTTACAAGTAAATTTCTATTGAAAATTCAGCCCCATCCAATACTTATCCCGGGAGCTATGCACGAAACATT
Source organism: Cenchrus americanus (assembly GCA_947561735.1). Taxonomy (NCBI): domain Eukaryota; kingdom Viridiplantae; phylum Streptophyta; class Magnoliopsida; order Poales; family Poaceae; genus Cenchrus; species Cenchrus americanus. The sequence goes on from OX387240.1 coordinate 98,382,280, forward strand.
GGAGCTACCAGAATATGTAAAACATTGCTGACACAATTGACTTAATTATTTTATATCTCGGCCTATGTACCTCCGTTTGAGGTAAATCCACTTGGAGTAGTTCAGAAATTGCATGGGTGTTTTTCTGTCCAAAATTCAGAAATTTAGATTACATAGTCAGAGAATTATGCCCGAAACTTTGGAGCCACTCAAATCTGTTAAGACTGCTGATATACCTGACTTGTTTATTTTATAACTGGAGTTATAGAGCTCTGATTGAGCTGATTCCAGTTGGATTAGTTCCATAATTTCATTACCTTTTACTGGTCAAAAGCTCATAATTTTTTATTACTCATGTGGTGAGTTATACTTGAATATCTGGAGTCAACAGAACCTGTATCTTACCTTTTGAGTTTCACTGCTGACTCAATCATCTAAAATAATGTCCGTAACACTCAGATGGTGAACACCAGGTCAAGATCCGAAGTCGATCAACCAGTAGTGAACCATCAAGGCAGGGCACCTCAGCAACCACAGATGGATCCAGCCATGCAGCAATTCATCCAGACCCAGACCGAGCTCCTCCAGAACCTGTCTAACACTGTGGTGAACCTGCAAGTCCAGGTCAATAATCCATCCCAGCCGCAGCAAGCGCCTCTCAACAAGCACCGGGAGTTCATGAGTGTGACAACCCCATATGAGATAATTCCGTACTATTGTCTAAACCACTCCATTTGGTCATTAAGCGATAATAAAGAATCATCCCGCTGAGTATTGCCGGGTTTACGCCTGGTAAATCACTTGAAAACACAGAGAGGATCGAACGTATGCATTAAAACTCCCACGAAGGAAAGTCCAGAGTGCCTTACGAATTAACATCAAATTCTCTGTAGGGTCCATTATTACAAATCATAGTTCTTGACATGAAAGTAAATGGTTCAGAGTTTATTAAGAACAGCGGAAACTAAATGGTACGATCAACATCATAGGAGGCCTGTCCATGATGCAATCACTCGTCGTCATCCACCCATTCCAGCTCCCAAACGGGTGGAAGTTCTCCGGGACACACATCACATGCATTACCTGGAAACAACATTTAAATAGCAAGGCTGACTATACTAATACTCAGCAAGACTTACCCGTCTAAAGAAATACTTTACCTCTAATCATGCAAGGCTTTTGGCTAGCGGGTTTGTTTGCCAAAAAAGCTACTAAGTAGTGATTCCACATTTTAGCTCATGTTCTAGTAGAAGTAATCATCACTAGATGAGCAACTATTGCAATCAAAGTTGTACAAACAATTAATCAAATAATAATCTTCACAAAGTTCCATCATAAAAGGGATATCATGGCCAGTAAATTAAGTAGTCTTAGATAACGGTGAGAGGCGGACAATCGATTGATTCAAACCTTGCAAGGTGGACATAAACACACGGGAGGTGCCCTCACTAAGAGTTCACCAACCAGGCGGTTCCCATCATTCTTCGGTTTGGGGATAATAGCTCACAGTCTTAAGTACAAGGTTTACTGGGCTACGCCACTAAGGTCACCCGGTCTCACACATGCACTCAGGTGGCGAGCCCGGGGTCGCAACCCTAAGAGTAGTGATAGTAAAACCCTGTACCGCCTTATTTAGGTACTAGGCTTACCGTGCCCATTTCCGACAAGTGTTTAGTACTTTCAAACACTTAACCAACGAAGCCATTGGACCGGAGCCCAAATCCCATGCTCTTACCACATGAGCAATCCATTTAAACATATGGTGATTCCATAAAGGAGATCATATTCTCGCGAGTGACGAACATCACTCGTCTTGTACCGGATCCTTAGAGCATAGCCACTAGCGACCTAACATGCTAGTAAAAGATCATTGGTACTTAAGGATCATGCAACTAGGGTTTCAATTCAACTCCTGAACCTAAATGCACATAAGATAGCAATGATAAGTTCAGAAACTTGAAAGTAAATACATGGGTTAATGATTAAACCAGGGCTTGCCTTCGTCAGCACAAGCAGACACAGAAACTTCCAGACTTTGGTCTGGGTCTTGCTCTACGGTCACGTAGTGCACGTCTCCTCCTGCTCCCTCGTCCTCGTCAGCCGGCACGAGCGTGTAACTACCGTCGGGAACTTCTACACGGAGGATGCAATGCAGTGATTAGGAGTGGAATTAATTTAATTTAAACCACAAACAGTAGCAAACCGTCACAAGGATCACATGGTTGGCCATATTACCTTAACAAAAGCATTTAACACTTTCCCTTTAAAGATAATCGAAAAGCTTAATTAGCCTTCTCTTTATGGTGATTGTGTACACATCTAAAGGAAATAATTATTTTAAATGCAAAACGGCAAGGAAATGAACTCTCAACCCACAAATTATTCTCCTAACTCATTTATAGAGTGCAAGCATAACAAGAATGATTTTTCCCAATTTTTCCTTCACTAGCTTAATATAGTTTTCCAACTTTTAAACAATCAACAAGCCTCAAAAATAGCCAAACAGTACCCACTGGTCCTACTGACCAGGGAACACTTATTTGGACAGCAAGCAATAAAGTTTGAGCCACTGAAAATAATGCACACAAATAAAAGCATTTCTAGCTAGCAATAAAAGGATTAATGCATATGAAAATAAATATAACACTTCTGGAGACATACCTTCTCCTACATATGCTTTGCTCTAAAACAAGCCTAGGAAACCGAAAACACACCTAGAGCTATTACAGAACTTGTTCTATACATTTATGATTAAAAACAAGCATGAATTAGGAAATAATATTTATAGCATAGATAAAATCATGGTAAATACACTAGAGGTGCATTTTAGAATAACAAGGAAATAGCCAGAAGTTGAGATAAAAAAATTTATTTTAAGCTATAAAATTCATCTAGGAAGTTTTGTCAATAACACAAGATAAATCATAAAAAAAGATTCCTTCAGTAACTTTGTGCAAACTTTTGCACAGGACCTACATACGCTAGTATAGATTTGGCAGAACAATAGATCTAGGAAAAAGGGTTTTCTATTTTTCGTGCAAAAATTATAGCTCAAAAGTATATACATGCTTTGTCAAAATTGTAGTTATAGTCACACAGAGCACAGCAAAATTGGATTAGCAAATTTTGGATTTTTCTACGTTTTTATAGGGATTTTGCAAGATGCAGCCCAAACACACAAGTGGTAATGACTCTTTTCGTGAAAAGGCCCCTGGAAAGATTTGGATGCTCACAGATATGCCCTTCATTTGCGCAAAAGACCCTGGAATTACTTGGGTCCTTGCAATGTGGCCCTTGAGCCAAGGGGGCGGCGCAGCCGGCCAGAATCCGGCGACCTCGCCGGCGGTCTTGGCCGGGGAAGCGGTTGGGGAGGGTCTAGGGTTCACGAGGGCTCGATTTGGGTGTTTACTTGAAGCAGAGAGGCGACCGGCGGCCACGGTCGGCGGAGCAGGGCGGCGGGCGCCATTGGGACTCCGGTTCCGGCGAACTGGCAGCTCGGTCTGGCCAACAAGCCGGGGCATGGGCTCTATTAGGTCTTAGAGACTAAGCCTGTGGGACTGGGCGGCTGGGAAAAAAGGGCAGTCAAGAAGTTCGATGTTGACAGCCATGGCAGAGCGGCGGCTCTAGCGTCAGCACATTGTGCACGGCCGGCGAGCTTCAACCCTTAAATAGGCTCTCGTGCCTTGGGGAGGGGGTCACGACCATCGCGCATGTCGGCCACAGGAGTCAAGGTATGGGCCTGCGAGGCGGTGGCTCTGTGCGAGACGTACGGCGACGACACGACTGGTCGAGCGGTGCGGTGACCGTGGACGCGTGGCGCGAGCGGGATGGGGAAGAGACGTCAGTGGAGCGTCGTCCAATGCCCCTGCGTGCACCGCATGGAGCCCATGGGACCTCGGCGTCCGTGCTGGGCCCATGACACGGTTTCCTCTCGGCCGCGCGCGGCGTCGTGCGGCAAGGGACAGAGAGCGCCGGGCACCTGAAAAATTATTTCATGCAGCCCTGTTTGACCGAGTGAAACCTTAAAATTTTGAACTGAAGTGCCCCAAGATGTAAATAGGAAAGTTGGAGATCTAGTAACCCTCTACAACATTTACAAAGGGTGTATGACCTTTTTCTCAACCAATTGTGCACAAATTGCATGCCAAGTTGGCAGAGTTCTGTCACACCTGATTTTCCGAAGAAAACCAAATGCATCTCATATGTGTGCCAGGATCAAGTTTACACACATATGATAGACGTCATGAGTGAAATATCAATAAACAGCAATAAAAACGTACAAGAGCTAAACCATTACATTATCTCTTTATTACACTCAGACGTTAGACTCGAAGGTCTTTACAACAATCAAACGATAACTATGAAGACGCAACTCCATCTTCATCTTCCACAGGCATCTGACTGGGGGCACGCGAGCCTCAGAACTCCTCGTAGTCGCTGAAGTACTCTTCTCCAATGTTCTCCTCTGAACAGCGGGTAAGCAAGGGTGAGCACTCTTATGGTTGGAGCTCAGCAAGTGGGGGAAAGATGCAAGGCTATCAAGAAAAGCTAAGAGTTTTGCAACGGTTAGCATTTTAATGTTGGTCAAATTTTATTAGCAAGCACCTAATTACTAGGTGTAAGTTTATACCAACCCACTTAAGCATTTAGGAAAGCATCTCCTCTCAGAAACCACAAGAAACCACAATTTAATTCCATCTTCAAGTTTATTAATCATGTGAGGGTCCAGGCCACTTTTGACCGTGAGCACGGCTGATCGATCAGTTTTTTACTCTGCAGAGGTTGTACACTTTACCCACAGTTCGTGTTCCCCATGTCGCCCGGGTTTGCAAGGCCCTTAAACACTTCCGAGGTGAGTGGCTAGGGGTCCACTACGAAGCCTTTACAAAGGTATACAAAAGCACCAACAACCCATGACGATTCTGACTCGGGGCGGACCATAACCCTCCCTAATGGTCAGCACCTTAGCAAAGGCTGCTACCCCAAAAGAACCGGGCTATACCCCTGCAACCCCGAGCCCCCTGTGCCCCTCTCGAAAAAAGGCTATCAGCTAACCCACTCTCCTAATTACTTGGCTAAGCCAGAGCCATGTGGATTGTGGTTGTACTGTTGTCTTGGGTGGTTCTCCATGTTCCGTTTAAATTACGAGTTATCTTGTCTTAAACATGAACACATTTTATAAACAGAACTGAGATACATTTCACAAACAAAACATAACCATTCCCATGTAAAGCAAGCTAAGCATTTATCTACCCCAAGCATTTGATAAACATGGCTAAACAAGGTAACAGGGTAAAACATCTAGTCAAGTCCTTAAAAAGGTGTTTGCCCATCATTTTTATGCATTGCAACAGGAATAGTAAACATTGTTTATCATGCAGTGCCAGAGGTTCAAAAAGATAATGCAGAGGGGGAAGCCACTTGCCTTCCTCTACAAACTGGGTATAGTCCTCTTCGAAAGCAGGCTCCTCCTGATCACCTCCAATGGGGAGCTCAGACGAAACATGCACGATATCTACGGGTCAAACATAAACAACAAACAATAAATAAATAGTACACCAAACAGTAGCAAAACTGGAAAACATGCTGTTTAAATGATTCTACTTGTTGAGATGATCATTTCGGTATATAGAACGCTAAAATCGGAGTTAAAACGAGAAAGATATGCTCAAAACAAAATACAGGGACCTATCTGCAGTAAAACTAAATTTACAGAGCCTTTTATAAATAAAACCAGGGGCTGAAACATAATTACATATAAAACAGAGGGGTTTATATGCTAAAAGAGATGAAAAGGACCTCTGTTAAAAGAATCTAGATTAGACAGGGGCTAGATCATAAAAACCAGGACCTGTTTGTGAGGATTCTTATAGGTGGAAGGACCGGCTTGCAAATAGGTAAAAATGCAGGGGCTCTTTAACAAGATTGCCGGCGCTGACCGGTATGAACTGAATTTGACTCAAGGCTCGGCTTGATCTGAGCCGTGGATCGTCGATCTGACGGCCGCGGTGGCGGTGGACCGCGCCGTGAGCTCGGCTCACGGGTCCACGGTGGACCGAGGCCAAGGGGTACCCCCCGTTTTGATCAGGATCGCCCGTGCCAGATCCAGCAGTCAGGGACGTGTGCGAGTGGGGCGCGACGGCGAGTGCGCCAGAGTGCGGCGGCGCGCGGCGGAGGGCTCACCGGCGCGGCCCTAGATCGTGCCACAGGGCACCAACTCGACCACGGGCGGGTTCTATGTGTAGCTGGAGCAATTGCGCACGTAACCAAGCCAAAAAGACGGCGGCCCCAGTGATCACGACGATCTAAACCGAAAGGGGGCAGCGCAGGCCTCGCCGGCGTGCGGGCGCTGGTGCTACGGTGCGCGTGAAGGTCAAGGAATGGTGGGGAGGTGATGCTTACCACCCAGAGACGGAGAAAACCAGCTTGCCGGCAAGGAAGAAGTTGTGGTGGCGAGGATCAGCGACGGCGGTCAACTCGGGGCGGCACTCCGGCAGACGGGGTAGGAGCTCCGGGAGGCGTCGAGGATGTGAACCTGCGGCAAGAGAAGCTCAGTGAGCGTCGGATGCATCACCAAAGAGAAAGAGAGGGAGAAGATGAACCCTTCACCGGCGACGGAAGCTTCACCGGCGGCAATGGCAGAACAGAGGCGGCGACTTTGGTGGGTAAGGGTGCTGGAATGTGAAGGGGTGTACGTGCGAGAGCAAAAGGGACGGCAGGAGCTCTTACACGGCTTAAGTAAGGCTAGGGGGAGGAAGGGGAAGCGGAAAGGGACGGGGCGGCGGGGCGGCCGGCAAGCTTGCCATTGATGGTCGGCGGGCCGTCCGGGCGTAAAGAGGGCAAGGGGAAGGGAGAAAATGGCCGAGGATTGAAAGTGGGTGATTTATTGCCTTAATTGGCAGCGGGGACCGGGCTAGAAGGGGAAAGAGGAGGAGGCGGCCGGGCGCGGCGAGAATTGTGGCGGCGCCGGGTCGGCTGAGCAGCGGGGAGAGGAAGAAGAAAGGAAAGGGGAGGGGAGAGGCTGACAGGCGGGGCCGGCATGTCAGCGGCTCAAGAAAAAACAAAAAGGGGACGACGGGACTGGGCCGCTGCGGGAGGGAGCTGGTGGGCCGGCAAGCCGAAGGGAGAAAGGGATTCTCTTTTTTTTCAAACTCTTTTCAAAACAACTTTTCCTTTCAAATTCAAACCAAAATTGTTTTAAACTTTTCACAAAATTTTATAATCCTTTTAGAAGCTACACAAGCAACCAAAAACCATGCAAACCAAATGATGATGCACAACCACTTGTTGTCTCTATATTAATTTAATTAAGTTTAATATTTTAGAGCTCAATTTAAATGGCAAATTCAGTTTAAATCCTTAAGTCTAATTAACAGTTGCTAGGTAATTTTTTTAGTGATGGAATTTTAGGGTGTCACAATTTCTAGGCACCGATGATTAGTAATTCTAGGCGTTGACCAAGCTTTTTCACGCATTTCGACTCCAAATCTCAAATGCCACTCAACATGAAAGTTGTGTCCCTCGACAAAACACACAACTTTTACATTGGGAGAAATTGAAGTGTTTAGGTGAAATTTGGAGAACGCGGCAAAAGTTCCGGGCGACAAGGAGGGTCAAAGGGTATTTAAGGGATTTGACTAGGGTTTTGACCAAACCTTGACCATTAGTTGACCAAGGGGTGTCATTAGGGGTGGTTGGTGATGTTTTTGAGGTGATGGCCCAGGTTGACTGTCGCTTGACCAAAGTCAACTCGGTTGACCGGATCTTTAAGGTTAATTAACCCGGCTGAAAACCTGGGGCGTCATAATGAGCCACTATCCCCCAGTATTCACCCATGCAGCTGATCCACTTGAGGCTGAGGATTGGCTAAAGGTAGTGCTGAATATGCTCACTATCACACAGTGCAACGACAGAGAGAAGGACAGAAGGTCATGTATCCTGCAGGACGACTTCAGGGTTCAACTTCTGCTTGGTGGGATGCATATGTCGCTGCTCACGCCGCCCCAGACACTATCACCTGGGACGAGTTCACCACCAACTTCAGGAGCCATCACATACCAGCTGGCCTCATGAAGATGAAGAAGGAGGAGTTCCTTTCCCTCAAGCAGACGAGAATGTCAGCGGCTGAGTTCAGAGACAAGTTCATTGAGTTGTCTCACTACGCACCTAAGGAAGTTGCTGAGGATAGAAAGAAGCAGGAGCTGTCCTGGATGGGCTAAGTCGACCACTATACTATCAACAGATGTCTCATGCCTTCCCCACGTTCCAGCACCTGGTAGACAATGCCATCTCATACCTTCCCCCACGTTCCAGCAGCTGGTAGACAATGCCATCCATCTGGAATACAAGCGTAGAGACCTAGGAGAGCAGAAGAGGAAGGCCACCAGCTTCGGACAGTCTGGGACCGTCACTCGCCCTCACATCACCCCACAGCGGAGTACGCCCTTCCGCTTTGGAGGATCAGGTGGGAACTTTGGGAAGCAGCAGTCCCCACATCCTGCTCAGCCGTTCCAGCAGACAAGGCAGTAGTTTCATCACTCTGCTCCTCAGACACCATGCCCCACTTTCCAACAGAACCAGCAAAGAGCTCCAGTTGGTACACCAGTGAGGACCGCTACACCTCCCAACCCTACAAACACCACTAGCTTCAAGTGTGGTGAGCTTAGTCAGTATGCCAATGTGCATCCTCAGAGGAAACCCCCAAATACTCTAGTGCAGAACCAGCAGATGCAGCAGGTGGGGAATGGGAATCAGACCCCACAATCCAATAAGGGACATAGAGCTATTCCCATGGCAAGGTGAACCACATCGATGCTGAAGTCGCTCAGGAGAATCTCAAAGTAGTGCTCAGTATGTTCCTAGTCAACTCCATACCCACCTCAGTTTTATTCGATTCAGGAGCATCCCATTCTTTCATTACCCATCAGTTTGTAGCTCAGCATAACATACCCATTAGCCCCATGCCTCGCCATATACTAGTAAGTTCACCAGGGCCCGGGGGGGATTGAAAGCAACATATAAGTGTGACAATGTCAGTCTCAAGATTTTGGGTAGAGATTTCCGAGCTAATCTTATAATACTAGAGTCGAGAGGAATCAATGTGATACTTGGGATGGGATGGTTCACCGCGTGTGATGCAGTGATTCAGTGTGCTAAGAGGTCAATCCTTCTCACTAGTCCACCTGGGGAAAGGATCGAGTTTGCAGAAGATCCACCACCATCAGCAACCAGTACTTTGAATCAGCTCTATGGGAAAGCTTTGGAGGATGTAAGAGTGGTGTGCGATTACCCTGGTGTTTTTCCTGAGGAGTTACCAGGTATGCCAGCGAGTTCAAGTGGGACATCAGAGGTAGAGTTTCTAGATATTTCTCTTTATCCATCTGAATCTCGGGATGAGATTCATTTTAAGGGGGTAGATTTGTAACACCCTAATTTTCAAACAATTGGATTTTTAATAAAATTTGCAAGCAACCTTTAATTTTTCTCTTAAGGACTATAGGGTTGTTTTTTATTTATTTTAGGCATTTAATTTTTTCTAAAGTTAAATAAATTAATCCTGAGTTTATTGTTACATTCATGTTGATGCATTGCTTTTGTGTGTTTTAATTCAAATTTGTATTTGAATTCATTTGTTTGAAGCTTTTTTTCAAAATAGTTAAACTCTTTCCTTTTATCCCTTTCCATTTTCCCCTTTCTAGGAATTTTTTTATATTTAATTTGTCAAGATTTTTGAAAAATAATAGGTCGAATCAAAATTTTCGACAAATGTACATCTGGCGTCGTAGCCCACGGCGTCAGGCGCCTGCCACCGCATCCCACGGTGTTAAGTCCCTACCGCCGTGGGGCGCGGCGGTAGGAGTCTGTTTCCTATGTCAGCGTGGGTAGCACGGCTCCAGGACCCTGCCGCCAAGCGGCACGGCGACAGGGACTTAATGTCGTGCCACACGGTGGCAGGATTTTTTTAGTTTTTGGTTTTTTTTGTTTAAAACGACCAAATATCAAGTGCAAGCATAATCAGAAAGGAATATCGTAATCATCGACGAAGGAATAGTCACAAGCGAATATACATAATCACAACGGGAATAGTTTATACAAAATCATAGTACTACATCTAAATGCGACGGCCCCTCTTCCCCCTAACAGCTCTAGCGCCAGCCCAGGTGTGGTCCCGGTCGTACGTCCACGGGTTAGGTGTCCTGACGACCCGTGGTGCTAGCTAGTCGGGAGACGGTGTCACCATGGCTGCCTGCGACGAGCCTACGGCATTCAGTGTCACTCTGCCGGCCGGTGTCGCTCCGCCGCCCGCCGGTGACGCTCCGACACCCGCCGGTGTCGCTCCGCCGCCCGTGGTCGCTCCGCCGGTCGCCAACTGTGACGACTGAGTCAAAACCGGTGGTGGCTGTGTCAACTGTGACGCGGCTAGCTCGTCAGCCTGCTCCGGGGGTGCCCTCCATGGTCGCTAGAACGTCGTCGACCCAAAACTCATCCCAGGACAGCTGGTCCTCAGCACCCGTGTTGAAACTATCAGGCTGAGCCTGGAACTGGAACAGAGGCGGAGTGGATGACGAAGGAATATCTGTCGCCGGAAGCTGAAGCGGCGGCGGCGGCTGCTGCTGCTATCGAGGCCAGACTGTCGGAATAGGCGGCGGTCTCCCTGTACAATTAGAATACAGTATAATCACAAACCCAAAACAATTGTGTCCATTAGTTGAAAATAAGTTCTACTGAGAGTACCTGCGCCTGGTGCAGCAAATGGCCACTGCACATAGGTCGGCGGGCCCTGCGCCTGTGGAAGCTGTTGTGCCCTCGGAGCCGTGAACCCTCCGGCAAAGGTAGTAGGCGTTGGCTGCGAAGCCGCTGTTGAGGCAGAGCTCGAGGACGATGCTGCGTGGCATGGAAGGAGAGGAATCTCTACGGCCCCGGCGTAGTTCACGACGGTGGAGTTCCTCATGGCCGCAGCGAGGATCCTCTCGTATGTGTTGCGGTGCTCCTAAGGCCCCCAGGTGTGGCACTGCCCGATCGCGCCCGATGCGAGCCGCGCGACCTAAGCCAGCGTGTAATATGTTTTAATGAAAAGTTATATGAATGTAATATGTTTGCAGTATCATAGCTTACCGCTGTGTCGGCGGTCTGGTCTCGGCGCACCGGGTAGGTCGCATCTGGCAGGACCCTGTCGTGGTCCGGGACAGGTGGCGGTTACGCGGTAGCAGGCACGTACGTCACCTGCTCCCGCGTCCTCGGTTGGTACCACTGAAGGTATGCTACCAGGTGGCGGCGTCGTGAAGGCAGTGCTCGCTGATGACGTTCTGCTCGTGCGCCGCAGACGCCCACTTTGCTCGTGCACCGCGGACGCCCACTCTGCCATGTACGGCAGGACCCTGTTGGCGAACGACGTCGCCGCAGCCACGCCCTTACGCGTCCATCTAGCATAGAACATGAAACATAAAATTATTGGCAATTGAATATTCGTAACGGAAAATACTTAGAACTGTCAAATGGTAGCTCACCTGTGCACGCTAGGCGGCAGACGTAGTGCAGCGGCATCGGAGCGACTCGGAAGAGGCCGAACTGCCTCATCACCCGGTGGACGGTGTACTCCTCGACGTAGACGTCGAAGACCAGTCGTCGCCACGTCAGCTAGTAGGCCTGGTCACGGGAGCACAGGGACGAGAGCCCCTGTGCTGCGTGGGCAGCGACGATGGCAGGAGCGTACGGCATCCACCGGACCTGGGCATCGACCATCCGGTCGATCTGACCAACAAAGTCCCTGTAGGCCTTCTTCAGCTGCTCCCCAGCCCACACATGCTGCAAACAATGAGAAAAGTTAAGTGAATTGAACTATAGAAGTCATAACACGAAGAATCACATAAAGGGAGGTCATTACCTTCCAGAGACACCACAAAGAACCCATGGTGGGGAGGTCCGCTGGGTCGGTGCCATCGGCCACCGCCTCGTACTCCGAGAGGTCCGTCCTGGGCCGACCAAATTCGAACCGCTCGTGGATCCACATCTGGAGCAGGAGAGGGCACCCCAGGAGGATCGCCTCCCTACTCGCTGGCCTCGTCAGTGCCGAACACAACCCCTATAGGTAGCTGCCAGAACCGCGCTACCCTAGCTGATCTGGGCATCTGCTCGAGGGGTGTGTCGGCGATCCTCTGAGCCCAGGGGATCATGCACCGCGACACGGAGTCTCCCGCTGACTCGCAGAACAGCACCCACCCGAACAGCCAGAGCACGTAGACCTCCAGAAACCTGTCTGACGTCTGGTCGTCGGCATCATCTGCCATGTAGTCAGCCTGCAAACATACAAAGGTCTATCGTCACATTTGTTTAAATGCATACAAACATTGAAAATAAGTGCTAGAATCACGTACGCTGAACTACTGGATCCAAATCCAGGTGGGCCCGTGGGTGTCGACGAAGGGCAGGTACGGCGCCGACGCGCGATCGTTCCGAGGAACGTTTGCGAACCGAGCAACGAAGTTAGCCTGCCACGTCGTGGGGATGTCGATTGGCCCCATCGCCTGGCCAGCACACGACAGGCCTCCCAACATCGCGGCGGCCTCCAGACTGAGAGTCATCTCGCCGACGGGGAGGTGGAACGTGTGTGTCTTTGGTCGCCACCGGTCCATGAACGCGGCGATCAGCGGGGCGTCGAAGTTGAACCGCGTCGACCGCTGCGCCCGGGGAACCTCAGCTCGTAGCCTGTCCCCCTCGACCAACCGCGCAACAGGGTGAAGTCCTACAGCACGTAGCCTGAAAAAATATTAATTTACTTAACACAATTACTATTGTAAAGAAAGGGGAATAAATAATAAAAATGAATTACGTACTTCGGAATCCACCTAGGGTGTATCGGCAACAATGTGCGGGTCATCCGGCAACATATCGCGCCGAGCGGACGGCCGAAAACAACCGACACGTACGAATGGTGGTGCCGGTCCACCGCCTCGTCGAACAACTCCGGCCGTACGTAGTCCAGCGGTGCAGCCATAACTGCAAAAAACATAATTTAATCAAATTATGTCAACTATATCCATTTCCTATAAGTTTAAAACGAATTTAAATGAATTATGTGAATTTAAATAATTTTCTACAAATCTAATAGGAATTTAATGAAATTATGTCAAATATAACCATTTTCTAAAAATTTAAAACGAATTTAAACGAATTATGTGAATTTAAATAATTTTCTACAAATTTTATAGAAATTTAATCAAATTATGTCAACTATAACCATTTCCTAGAAATTTGAAACGAATTTAAATGAATTATGTGAATTTAAATAATTTTCTACATATTTTATAGCAATTTAATCAAATTATGTCAATTATAACCATTTCCTAGAAGTTTAAAACGAATTTATACGAATTATGTGAATTTAAATAATTTTCTACAAATTTTATAGCAATTTAATCAAATTATGTCAACTATAACCATTTTCTAGAAGTTTGAAATGATTTAAAACAAGCTATGTAAATTTAAACGTACCTAAGTTAAGTAAACTAAATTTGGAAACTAAATGTAACTAAACTAGGTTAACTAAATTAAATTTCTAAACTCAACTAATTTAACTGAACTAACTAACTAATCTAAGTTAACTAAACTAAGTAACTACTATAAGTAACTAAACTAGGTAACTAAACTAACTAACTAAACTGGACTAAATTTAGAAAGAGTAAATTGCGTCCACCATACAACAACTTATCAGTTAGGTGCGGAATAGTCCAACAAGTTGTAAAATGCACAATTTACTACAATAACTTGTCGGAGGGTGTGGATTAGTCCAACAAGTTGTAAAATGCTCAATTTAGTACAATAACTTGTCAGGTTGGTGCATATTGGTCCAAAATCATGTAAAATAATCGAATTAGTATAACAATTTTATAGGTATGTGCATATTGATCCAAGAACTTGTGTAAAATACTCGGTTCAATGTAATAACTTGGCAAAATGGTGCACTTATGGTCCAAATTTACAAATGATAATGTATTAGACAAATAAGGTAGCATTCAAATTTTCTTCCAACTAATAATGTTTTTGTCAATTAAAGTTGCTAATTTTGAATCAAATATATATATATTATTTACTTTTTATTAGTTAAATTGAATCAAGTTTTTGAATTACACCATCAGATTACCAAGAGACTAAAGTTCAAAAGACACGTATTCAACAACTTCAGAGAAGCATGCTTGTTTTTGTTATTTTAGTTCATTTGTCTTTTAACTAGTACATGAGACTTTAAAAATAATTATGTCAAACTTCTAAAAGGTATTAATTGTTAGTACAAGTTACCACATTCTATTACTAGATGAATAAAAATAATATAATCAAATTTGAAATTAATATTGAATATGAAATTAAAAATATTTCTAATCAACATGTAATATTTGTATAAAAATTGATAACAAAGACATAACACCGAAGGTTCTGGTCCTTACTAAATATTTTTACCATCACAACACGAATATCAATTATCAAATAATGCACAATAACTTGTTCTGAGGCAAGTATACTCTAGTCTGGTATTAGAAAATATATTATTTGTGATAACATTTAGACTCCAGATACATCGAGTGTGCACCCACCTATCAAGTTATTATACGAGATCGATCATTTTATAAGTTGTTGGACTAATCAGCACCCACGTGACAAGTTATTGTACTAGATTGAGCATATTACGAGTTATTAGACTAGTTTGCACTCACCTTACAAGTTGTTGTATGATGAACGCAATTTACTCATTTAGAAAACATACCTCAGAAGCGCTCCAAAGAAGTTGAAAGCCCAAGATTTGGAGGGAGGACTGAGGGAGAGTGAGGGAGGAGTGGGGCTGGCGGCTAGGGCGCGGCCCCTTATATAGGCCGGCGCTGCCGCCGCGGCCCACGACGCTAGGATTTCCTGATGCCGTGGGCCACGACGTTAGGTCCTGGCCCCACCGGCCAGTACTATTGACCGTTGGCGGCTCCTCTATCGCCGTGGCCCATGGCGGCAGGAACTCCAAGCGCCGTGGGCCACGGCGCCAGATGTATATTTCTGCAAAATTTTAGTTCGACCTATTATTTTTCGAAAATCATGACAAATTAAATATAAAAAAATCCCTTTCTAGCCCGCGTTTGCTTTGAAGCCCAAACCGCAGAAGTCCAGCGGACGCCCCTTAACTTCGTCCCTCAGCCGTTCGCCATCCCTCGGCCAAGCAGCTTTCAGCCAAGTACGACCCATCGTCCGAAGTCCGCCCAAGACCCCTTAGCTCATTTTCCTGACCGCCGTCGCACCTCAGCCCCGCAGCCAGTGTAGCTTTCGGCCCAACCGGCCCACTCCGCTCCTCCGCCGCCCGTAGCCACTAACGGGTGGGGACCACCTGTCATCCCCCACCTCCCGCCGTGGCCGACACGGACTCGAAGTCCCGGCCATCTCCGCCTTGCGCACGCGTCTCCAGGGGTGGACTGCACGCCAAGGAGCCCTCCTGGCCTTTTAAACGGCCTCCGCCACTCCAGGTCAAACCCCCTGGAGCCATAGACATCTTGAGCACTCCAGCTCGATTCGGTCTTGCGCCGGCGAGTCCGCCGCCGTGCGCCGCCGCTCTGTCACCGCCGCCTACGTGTTTGCTCGCATCCATGGCCGTCAGATCGAGATCTGACAGATCGGATCAGACCTACCCCGGGTCAGTACCAGTCAACCCCGAGCTAAGCCCTATAGTTTTGCAGAAAAGCCCCTGGGTTTTTTGGTTTCACAGATATGCCCTTCCGCAGTATAAGAACTCTTGCAAATAGGTCATTTTCTATACGGTTTAGATCCTAGACTGCCTGCTTTTAGTGTCGAGGTCCAGCCTTAATGTTTTTGCACTGCAGCCCTTATGCTTTTACGCATAATTATGTTTAGGCCCTCGGTTTCTTGATGTTAGGTCCCTGTAGACTTAGTTTTCCTGCAGACATGTCTTTGTACCTTGTTTAAGCCATAGAATACATGTTTCAGCTCCATTTTAGCGTTCTTTATATCCATGCGTTCATATCGATGAGTAGATTAGTTTTCTGTTGTTTTTGTTTCTGTTTGCTATGATTGGTGTACTATTTCTTAATTAATTGTATTGTATGCTTGTATATGAATGTGTGGAGCATAGTGAACGATCCGTTCGTCGAGTACGCTAACATTGAAGATCAAGAAGACTTTGAGTAGCAGCAAGCTTGGGTAGAAGGCAAGTCCTTGATGCATTCCCGTTTATCCTATTACAACATGCATTTTAATTACATCGTTATTTATTTATTGCTTGCATTAATATGATGGGTCCTATGCTTTTAGGTTTGACTAGTGTTGTATATCCTATGCCTTCATCAACCTAGGTTTACTTTATGTTATGTAGCTTGCTAGAGCATACTTTGTGTGATGCCCCAGGTTTTCAGTCGGGTTTATTAACCCTAATGATCCGGTCAACCGAGTTGAGTTTGGTCAAACGACGGTCAACCTGGGCCATCACCTCGAAAACATCACCAACAACCCCTAATGACCCCTTTTGTCAACCTTGGTCAACCTTTGGTCAAAACCCTACTCAAAACCCCTTAAACACCCTTTGACCCTCCTATGTCGCCCGGAACTTTTGCCGTGTTCTCCAAATTTCGCCTAAACACTTTAAGTTCTCCCAATACAAAAGTTGTGTAGTTTTTCATGGGACACAACTTTCATGTTGAGTGGCATTTGAGGTTTGAAGCATAAATAGGTGAAAAACCTCGGTCAATGCAGTTCGGCACTATTCACTGGCGCCTAGGAAATCTGCATCTTGGCATGCAATTTGTGCATAAATGGTTGAGAAAAACCACCTACGCCCTTTGTAGAAGTTGTAGAGTGATGCTAGATCTACAACTTTCCTATTCAAACATTAGTGCACTTCAGTTCAACTTTTTGGAGAAAACAGCAGTAGAATAGGGCTACGTCAAAACATTTGGCACTGGGAACGCGAGAGCGCGCGCGCAACGTCGCCAGTGCGCGTTGGTCCGCCGTTGCCCGCCTTACACGCGTGCCGAGACAGGCCGGCGACCGTCGGTCTGTGGGCTGCGCCCTAATCCCTGTGCGTGACGCAGAGCGGGCCGTGGTCGGTGCCATGCGGCGTTTCCCCACCCGCCAGACGGCGCGCCGCCTTATGCCATTGGCGTCGGTCGCCTGCATGTCGCCGCTCTCCCTGTCGTACCTTGCCCCACGCACGCCGCCATGTCGCGCCCATACTGCGACGTGCCGTCGTCAATGACTTGCGCACCGCCTTCACCAGCGTCACACGCGAATAAAAGGGCAGGACCGTCCCCTCCTCGAGCGTGCAAGCAGAGCCACCGTCCACCATTGGAGGCCGCACGGAGAGCTCCTTTCCGGGCTAGCACTGTCACCCTTAGAGCGCTTCACATCCTCCCTCAAGCACCACTAGAGCCCCCACGGCTGCCTGTTGCCTCGTGCTGCGCCCCTACTCGGCGGAGCAGAAGCTCCCACGGCTGCCCATCCATGGCACCGCCGAGCTCACTCGCCGGACCACCTCCCGCCGCCTCCAACCCCTCAAATCGACCCTAGGTGAGTCCCTCATCATCCCCGACCACTTTCCCGGCCAATCCCAGCCCTCCCTTGGCCGGATTCCGGCGATCCCCGCTGCTGGCCACGCCCAGGGACCCAATTGCAGAATATGAACTCCGCCTAAGGGCCTAACTGTGAAATCCAGGGACCTGTTCGTAAAACCAAAAGTCAGACTTTGACCCGCTTGTGCTGAACCTTAGAAATATCATATAAAATCGTAGAAAATTTCAAAAATTACACATCTAATTTTGTTGTGCTCTGTGTGACTAGAACTACCACTTTTACGAAACTTTTATATACTTTTGAGCTCCAATTTTTGCATGAAAAATAGAAAACCATTTTACATAGATCTGATGTTATGAAAAATCTATACATGATCTTGAGCTGGATTTTGGATATGTTATGGAGACTAGAATTTGTAGGTCCTGTGCCAAACTTTGCACAAAGTTACTAAAGGAATCTTTTTATATGAATTATCTTGTGATATTGACAGATCTGCCTAGATGAATTTTACAGCTTCAAATATATTTATTCTTGAGCCCTACTTCTTGATATTGTCTTGTTATGCTAAGATGCACCTCTGGTGAATTTACCCTGAATTTATCTCTATTAGAAATATTATTTCCTAATTTATGCTTGTTTTTAATCATAAATGTGTATATCAAGATCCATAATAGCTATAAGTGTGTTTGTTGGTTTCTTAGGCTTGTTTTGGGCCAGAGCATGTGTAGGAAAAAGTTTGGCTTCATTTCTGTTATACTTATTTTAATATGCATTAATCCTTTATTTGCTAAATAGATATGCTTTTATTTTGTGTGCATTTAATTTCAGTGGTGCAAGCTAGTTGCTTGCTGTCCAAATCAGTGTTTCCTATCATTAGGACCAGTGGGTACTGTTGGGCAAGTTTTGAGGTATGTTTGGTTGATTAAAGGTTGAAAACTAGATTAATCTAGTGACAGAAAAATGGGAAAAACTAATTCTTTTGTGCATAAGCTATATGAATGAGTTAGGAAAGTAATTTGTGGCATAAAAGTAACTTTTCCTTGCGGTTTGTATTTAAAGTAATTAACTCCTTTATATATGTACACAATCACCATCATGAGAGTGTTGTATAGTCTTTTTGTGTTTACCTTAAATGAGTAAATGTTCAAATGCTTTTGTTAAGGTGAATATGACCAACCATAGAATTCTTGTGGGTGTTTGCTATTATTTGATAATTAAATTGAATTAATTTAATTGTATTTCCTTACCGAGTCGCTACTAAAAAGTCTAGATAATAAAGCAACGCATATTGTCCCTTTATAGGAAGAGTACGCTGAATGTATTATTATCTAGGTGAATGTGCTCAATCATGCACCCCATGGTTGTCATGTGTTATTATCTAGGTCGTGTTCATCATCATAGTTCAACCGCGCCGTCACTGTTTTGTTTCCGCCGCTAGCCCATCCACCTTTTCCAGATTACAAGTCGAGCCACCACATCGCTCGACTTGCCCTCGCTAGCCGCCTTGTGTGAATTCCTGCCACGCCAGCCATAGATAGGTTGCAAACCGCCTTTGAGCCCCTCCTTGATTCATAATCTTGCAATACCTACGGCTTATACCAGGGAGGATTGTGCCCCTGCGTTCCATAGCCACCGCTGCGTTTCCTGCCGATTTGTGCCTTTTGGAAAACATAGGTTGAGTGACCTTCCATAAAACAGGCATAACTTTTCGCTCGGTGCTCCGTTTTGGCTCAAATTTTTACAGGAGCTTGGCAACGAAAAGTTGCACATACGATTCACCAACTTTGACAGTTTTGCCATTCTCAAAAAATTCAAAAAAAATCAGGAAGAAAAAGAAAAAATTCATTTACTCGTTTCGAGGGATTTCTGAAAAAGTTCTAGAATTTCCCTAGGCCGCAATACACCTTTGTTTCAGGTGATTTTTCTTGTGCTTCCATCTTTGGTGATCTTAGTTCAGTGGTAAAAAATTTGGCCAAAGATCAACTCGTTTGCTGGTACCCCTTTGGAAGCGCCCGTTTTTTATTTCTACTAGTGCTGAAAAAACTGCTCTATTTACAGAACTGCCATTCTACTAAGTTCTTTGCGTTTTGTCCATCGTTCCTTGTTATTTTTACCTTGTTGTGCTACAATAGGACCCGTCTTAGCCAGCAATTGTAACTTGTGCCTTGGCACTTATTGAACTTCGCTAATCTGCATTCGATATTTGCTAATCCTTCATATTCTATTTTTGGCCTCCCAAGCTCCACATACTTTCTTCTGATCAATACAGCTTTGACCTTGCAATCGCGGTTTCACTCCCTTTGGTAAGTATCATTTGCTTGGTATTTCATCAGACACTTGTAAGAGCTTGGTAAGACACAATAGAGTGTGTTCCGGTGTTCCACCTGAGAGGAGTGTGTAGTGAGATTATTAGGGATAAACTTCACCGTTTGTGTTGTTTTTTTCTATCTTCTAGCCATGAAAGATTCTACATATCCACCAACATACAATGGTGTGGGTGCTGATGCATACATGGAGTGGGAAATTGCCATTGAAGAAATATTTGCTACTCGTTTTATGTGTCCAAGGAGGAAGGTAAAAAATGCAGCTAGTGTTTTGCGACACTCAGCTTTATCTTGGTGGGAGTCTTTAAATAATTCTGATAAACCTCAAACTTGGAATGCTATGAAAATTCTTATGAGAGAGACTTTTGTTCATCCACCTCCTACATTAAATTCATATGATGAGGTGATTAGTTTAGAGGATCAGTCCATTGTTGTATCTCTTGCTCCACCTAACCTTTTGCAGGATTCTGAACAAAAGCAAGAGGACAAGGATGACATAGAAGAAAATGAGGAGCTCACATCCTCATGTGAAAATTCAGAACCACCACTTCAAAGTGCACCTGATATTTCTACTGAGGACACAGGTAATGACCATGGTGCTATAATTATAGAAGGTGAGAATTGTCATAATATGCTGATTTTTTCCACACACCATGCTATCCAAGGGCAATTGTTAGTGGAACCCTCTCTAGATTTATCTATGTCACATGATGATTCGCTTGATATTCCTTGTGATAAAGATGAATTGTTTGAAAATGCTTTAGTTTTACATGTTTTGAAACCAAACACTTCTGTTGGATATAAACATGTTAGTCCTATTGCTAGTGCACATGATGAGCAAAAATTATTGTCTTCTTTACATACTTTGGGTTACATTGAATTCGATGATTTGTGTAATCTAGATTGTTTAGAAGAGAGAATTTTTGCACATGCTGATTTTCTATGGTTGTCTAGACATTCATATCATGTTATTGGCAAATATAACAACAAAGGACAATATATGATACATCGAGTGTACATTTGTGAAAATTTGAATTATCCTTTTGTTGTGCTGAATTTTGATCCACTAGAGGGCAGCCACACTACACATATTCATTCACCTTTCTCTAGTTCAGTTTCTGTGAAACAAGTTTACTTCCAAGAAGGGGAGCATTGCTGGTTGCTACCTATGCCTACTTTGTCTTTTGTTGGTACTGATCTTTTGCGGGGTAGTGTTGCCAAATATTATGTGTCATCCGATCCGGATGCTTACATGCTCGCTAAATTTTATATGCAAGATGACATATTCACCAATTGGAGACATGGTGACATTCCTCCTCACAATAATTTTGATTTCTTTGGTTTTCGAAATCCCGTTCGCTCTTGTGTTGTGCAGGATCGGTTCCAAGTACAATCGACGCCGAGGACGGCTTTTCATCAAGAAGGGGAGATTGATGAGGACATGACACTCATGCATACGACCATGATTGGTGCATGGAATGGAGTAGAAGAAGTCCAACAAGGGTTTCCAAGTCAACAAGGAGGTCCAAGGTTGATCCGGTTCGAGTCCCCGAGGTGGAGGCCAAAAGCAATTCAAGTTCGAGTCCAGTTCGGAGTCCAGGAGCAGTGCGTAATAAAACGGACGCCCAAGTCGCATACGGAGTCGGTTTTGGACATTCTATATATGGTTGGAAGAAGAATTTCATAGAGCTTCCAATGGCACCGGTCTCATGCCAAAATTCGTTCCGAGTCAACGGGAATCGTCGAAATAAGTTGACGTCCAGAATCTGCCAAAGTGCTGCGTTGACAGTTTGGTTGGGCTTTAGGTCCAAGTTGAGGGCGCCCCTCCTAGGTCGCCCCAAACCCTAGGAAGCCCCCCTCCTTTTATACCCAGTAGCCGCCACCTTAGAAACTCGGGTTTTGCTTAAGTCATTCTGTCAAGAACAGTTCGCCGCTCGATCGGTTTGTGAGACTCCAACTTGTGAGCTTAATCATTCATTTGCAATTTTCCAGATTGTGTTTCTTTCTTGTTCTTGCTTGTGTCTTTCGATTCTCAGGCAAGGATTAGCCCTCGTGCGAGGTCAATCATGCAGTGCATGGTTGATAACCAGAGGAGAAGTGGTGCTGTGATTGCGGGGTTCTAGTCGTGTTGATTGGAAGCCAGATCGTTTGTGTGACATCTCCACCAAATCGATAGCTATCTCCACCTGACGGAAGATCGGGAACCCACGTCCCCATTACAAGGATACACTCCATTCAAACGGAGGGTGTCTGAGGTTGGACGTTGTCCATGCAGCGGCTTGACGCATGGATACCGTTTCTATAGTGAACGGTAATGTATGTGGACGCTTCCGTGACGTGCTGGCATGGAAGGTTTGTTCTCTGCAGGTACACTAACCACGTTTCGTAAGTCGTTAAGTGCGAATCGAGTAGCTCCGACTAGTTATTATAAGGAGAGTCGATTATAAGCTTGCCACCGACACTAACTACGTCTTTTTGGATCCATTTGTGTGAGGTCGTTTAAGACGTGTGCATTCATGATTAAAATCTTGTTGAACCTAAAATTTGGTCCTTGCTTGCTTGGATAATTTTTCTAGGCAAATTGCTTGATCTTAGATAAGGTTTTCCTCTCTTTTGATCTTAGGGAATTTCTGGCACATTCTGTTGCTGTCATTTCTCAATTTTTATAGCCAAATCTGTAAGTAATCTGACTAGACATCCTTTACGAAATTTGTTTCTTATCAAATCTAGAATCTACTGTGAATTTCTCATAATTTTAGGAATTTTCTGACAGGAGTTATGCTCAGTTTAGTGAGTCTCTGTCCTGCTGTTTTTCTGGGTAACCTCTCGCAAAATGTAATTTTTCGAGCATGATCTAATCCAATCTAGATCTACCTTTGAATACCAAAAGTGTGCATAATTATGTCGAGTTGCTGTAGAAATTTGGGAAATTTTGGGACTCTGGTGCTTGAGTTGGGAATTTTTGTTCCCCCACCGCCAGAATAAGACCCCCGTACCAAATTCTTCCACACGTGATAACCTTAGCTTTTAATTCCAAGTTGCATATTAGGTTGCTCCAAACCTTTGCATTGGTATTCACATTGGAGTCATGAATCCTTGTAGTCTTGGGCTGAGCGCACCACATTCTTAGTTCTAGAATATTGCGTTGCCTGAGTCGAACTTTTGTTCCAATTGAGTTTTTCGTCGTACATGTTCTGCTTGTGAGAACAAGCTTATGAATGTGTATTTAATGGAAGCTCAATTATTTCAGATGGTGGGGCCGACATGCAGCTCCCCAAATGGTTTTGGTGTGTCGAGTAGTGGTAGCGACCTACCACCACCACCCAGGACGATGGTAGAGGCATTCATGGCTGCTCAAAAGGGAATGTTGTGTCAAATCCTTCAGACACAGCAACAGGCAGCAGCTCGCCCAGAGGCTGCAATAGCAACCTCCTTTGGTGCCAATCCAGCTGGACCAAATTTGGTCGCTCAGACCATTATCTCCGCCAGAAAAGATCCGGAGAGACCTCAACCCTATGAGTCTTGCTCACCCCGAGTACCTACTCAGGGCGATATAGACACCATTGCTGGTGCAATCGAGGTGTTGGAAGAACAAAATTCAGTGTTAAGTCATATCGTGGACAACATCCTTCAGGATTGTTATCAAGGGTTATCTCCAACCAGTTTAACTGACGGTCTCTTCCAAGAGTTATTTACGTCTGTGGTTGAGCAGGCCCGCTTATGCAATTTGTTGGTGGATCATATGAATCAGAATCAACCCAACACCTCTGATTCTCTATTACCACCATCGAAACTACCAATGGACCTTACTAAGGAAGAAGGGAATAGCCAGAACTGCAAGTGAGCATTTCCTGAAATGGATTTGAGTGAGTGGGGAATTACCTTAAAGGAATTTTGTCCTCGCAAGGGCAAACAGAGTGATCACAGCGGCAAGAAGCTACGTCAACATGCTTCCAAACCTAAAGAACTTTCGCCCCGCATTTGCTACAATTGTAGACAACCTGGGCATTACACCAATAAATGCCCGAACCCTAGGCAGAACAAGCCACATCCACAGAGGCAAGGCTCCAAAGCAAGTAAGAGTCATCATAACAAGAAGCCAAATATTCAAGTGAAGCAAGGTCAGCGTAACTTTATGGGTATTGTTTCTACTCAAGAACACTTCTCCCTATGACTTGCCATCATTTGTTGTTTGTGAACAACCCACTATGGACCTTTGATGGTAATGTTGATGCCTCTTGATGCCCTAGGCTACCCTTGCCAGCGACATCCTTATCCCAATCGTGTCTGATCTTGCAATCTTGAATGTCTTCATCTTGATCTTGCCCAAAACTTTATGAACACATAAAACATGAATAGAAAGAGTTAAATTCTATTGGCATGCCTTGAGCTTCATCATGTCATGCATGAGTTGCACCCTTAATTTAATAATTCATGTGCATGGAAATGCATTGCATAGCATGTGCATTTGGGAACTGTGGATGGACTAACATGCATACGCATTGAAGTTTTCAACCTTCCTCCTCTATCCTCCTTATGGCTGATAAGATTGTTGTTCCATGGCTAAAGGTGCCGCGACGGAACCTAGTGCATCATGTGTGCTGCAGCCATGTGATTACCACTAGGGGCGCGCTAGGTATCTTGGTTGGGAGCATGCAACTCACCACAAATCCATGTTCTCCACTCTATGTTATCCCCTTGTTACCAGCTAACTGCATGGGTAAACAAGTCATGCTAACAAGCATCACGAGCATCATATCCCATGAACATGTGCATTCCTCAATATGCATCATGGCAAGTGCATCATATGTTCATGTGCACAAGCATCATGTGATCATCTGCATGTGCATCACACTCTATGCACCACAACATGAGCATTAAAGTGTGTATCACTCCATTATTGCACGAAGTATCCCCTCTTCATCGACATTCAATCATATGTCTCATTAGTGCATAGCTCATTCAATTTAAAATTGTTCATGTGAGCAAATATCTTCTGAAATTGTGGTATCTACCCATCTCTTCAAGCCATTCTCATTGCTATCCATAAACAACTTCGTGCAACCACTCCTTATGGCCTTACCTTCCTTTATTGTTGCTATGGACAACTAACCTTGGACTCCTAAGGGTGGAACCTTTGATCCATCCTTACACCTTTGTTTCCTTTCGAAAATGAATTCAGAAATCTTAGTAAACAAATTTTGCAAATATTTGTTTACTAGCCTTCCCTTTCTTCATAGAAATCTCTTTTGGTAATCACCTTTGTCAACTTGGTTTCTTTCCGCCTAATCTCAAAGCTCTCTTAGCATGTGATCAAATCAATCGGCTAAGTTAAGGAAGATTGAGCAAAGTTTTTCGAGAGCAATCCAGGTTCTTGAAAAGCCAAGGCATGAGAGTCCTTCATCACTTATCAATCTATGGATCATCGATCATACCTTCCAAATCCTAGGAATCAAGAAAACAAGCAAACAAGGATCAGTTAAATCTTTTGCTAAATTCTCCTTGTTACAATCTCACCGTCACGGCCAGTTCTTCCGACCGTTGGACCCCATCCTTTTCAGTGCCCCGATGGTACGACGTCGTAGCGTCTCCCTGCCATCTCTTTTCCCGCGGCCACGATCACGTCACCGAGACCTCACGGGCCGACCATTATCGAGCCCCGTGTGGCCATTGCCGGATCGCTCCGCTAGTCCCTACCTCAGTCGGTTGGGATGACCGTTGCGTTTCCGTTGAGGTATAAAAAGGGAAACCCTTCCACGGTGTTTCTATTGCCAAGTCTCGCCTGCTTTCGAGCTCAACAGTGTCGCCGCTCTTGTTTTCCCCTTCGGCTAGTTTTTGGCCAACCCGCCACTAGCCCATTTCTGTCATTTTCGCCCACTCCCCGAGCAAGTTGTCTGCCGTCTTCGTCGACAACCTCCAGAAGAAGCTCAGAAGAAGACCGAGAGAAGAACCCCAACCTTCATCGCCGACATGGCTCAGTTTGTGGAGATGTTCGAGTCCCTCCACTGGACGCTTGTAGCGATGTACCTCTACATCGTCGGTGGAGTTTGTCTTCTTTTAGTTTTCCATGTACACATTCATCGTCTACTTCCTCATGAACTGCGTTGAGGCAGTGAAGAGAGCACCATGTATCTTTGCCCTATTTGAACTCTCACTACCGAGAAGTGTACGCGAGTATATCTTCCGCCTTTGTAACCTTTGCCTGGTTGGAAGGCATTGCTCTAATCTTGTTGTCGAATCTCGGGACGAGATTCTATTTAAGGGGGGTAGGCTGTGACGCTCCAGGTTTTCAGCCGGGTTTATTAACCCTAATGATTCGGTCAACCAAGTTGACTTTGGTCAAACGACGGTCAACCTGGGCCATCACCTCGACATCACCAACAACCCCTAATGACTGCTTTGGTCAACCTTGGTAAACCTTTGGTCAAAACCCTACTCAAAACCCCTTAAACACCCTTTGACCCTCCTATGTCGTCCAGAACTTTTGCCGCGTTCTCCAAATTTCGCCTAAACACTTCAAATTCTCCCAATACAAAAGTTGTGTAGTTTTTCATGGGACACAACTTTCATGTTGAGTGGCATTTGAGATTTGAAGCATAAATAGGTGAAAAACCTCGGTCAATGCAGTTCAGCATTGTTCACTGGCGCCCAAAAAATCTGCATCTTGGCATGCAATTTGTGCAAAAATGGTTGAGAAAACCCCTATACGCCCTTTGTAGAAGTTGTAGAGTGATGCTAGATCTACAGCTTTCCTACTCAAACCTTGGTGCACTTCAGTTCAACTTTTTGGAGAAAACAGCAGTCGAATAGGGCTACGTCAAAACATTTGGCACTGGGAACGCGAGAGTGCGTGCGCAACGTCGCAAGTGCGCGTTAGTCTGCCGCTGCCCCGTCGTACATGCGTGTCGAGACAGGGCAGCGACCGTCGGTCTGTGGGCTGCACCCTAATCCCTGTGCGTGACGCAGAGTGGGCCCGTGGTCGGTGCCATGCGGCATTTCCCCACCCGCCAGACGGCGCGCCGCCTTATGCCATTGGACGTCAGTCGCCTGCACGTCGCCGCTCTCCTCGCCGAACCTTGCCCCACGCACGCCGCCATGCTGCGCCCATACTGCGACGTGTCATCGTGAATGACTTGTGCACCGCCTTCACCAGTGTCAGTAGCATATAAAAGGGCAGGACCGTCCCCTCCTCGCGCGTGCAAGCAAAGTCCGCCATTGGAGGCCGCACAGCAAGCTCCCTTTCCGGGCTAGCACTGTCACCCTTAGAGCGCTTCACCTCCTCGCTCAAGCACCACTAGAGCCCCCACGGTTGCCTGTTGCCCCGTGCTGCGCCCCTACTCGCCGGAGCAGGAGCTCCCACGGTTGTCCATCCATGGCACCGCCGAGCTCACTCGCCGGAGCAACTCCCGCCGCCTCCAACCCCTCAAATCGACCATAGGTGAGTCCCTCATCATCCCCGGCCACTTTCCCGGCCAATCCCGGCCCTCCCTTGGCCGGATTCCGGCGATCCCCGCTGTTGGCCGCGCCTAGGGACCCAATTGCAGAAGATGAACTCCGCCTAAGGGCCTAACTGTGAAATCCAGAGACCTGTTCGTAAAACCAAAAGTCAGACTTTGACCCCCTTGTGCTGAACATTAGAAAACTCATATAAAATCGTAGAAAAATCTAAAATTACAAATCCAATTTTGTTCTGCTCTGTGTGACTAGAACTACCACTTTTACGAAACTTTTATATACTTTTGAGCTCCAATTTTTGCATGAAAAATAGAAAACCATTTTACATAGATCTGATGTTATGCAAGATCTATACATGATCTTGAGCTGGATTTTGGATATGTTATGGAGACTAGAATGTGTAGGTCCTGTGCCAAACTTTGCACAAAGTTACTAAAGGAATCTTTTTATATGAATTATCTTGTGATATTGACAGATCTGCCTAGATGAATTTTACAGCTTCAAATATATTTATTCTTGAGCCCTACTTCTTGATATTGTCTTGTTATGATAAGATGCACCTCTGGTGAATATACCCTGAATTTATCTCTGTTAGAAATATTATTTCCTAATTTATGCTTGTTTTTAATCATAAATGTGTATATCAAGATCCATAATAGCTATAAGTGTGTTTGTTGGTTTCTTAGGCTTGTTTTAGGCCAGAGAATGTGTAGGAAAAAGTTTGGCTTCATTTCTGTTATACTTATTTTAATATGCATTAATCCTTTATTTGCTAACTAGATATGCTTTTATTTTGTGTGCATTTGATTTCAGTGGTGCAAGCTAGTTGCTTGCTGTCCAAATCAGTGTTTCCTGGTCATTAGGACCAGTGGGTACTGTTGGGCAAGTTTTGAGGTATGTTTGGTCGATTAAAGGTTGAAAACTAGATTAATCTAGTGAGGGAAAAATAGGAAAAACTAATTCTTTTGTGCATAAGCTATATAAATGAGTTAGGAAAGTAATTTGTGGCATAAAAGTAACTTTTCCTTGCTGTTTGTATTTAAAGTAACTAACTCCTTTACATATGTACACAATCACCATCATGAGAGTGTTGTATAGTCTTTTTGTGTTTACCTTAAATGAGTAAATGTTTAAATGCTTTTGTTAAGGTGAATATGACCAACCATAGAATTCTTGTGGTTGTTTGCTATTGTTTGATAATTAAATTGAATTAATTTAATTGTATTTCCTACCCAGTCGCTACTAAAAAGTCTAGACAATAAAGCAACGCATATTGTCCCTTTATAGGAAGAGTATGCTGAATGTATTATTATCTAGGTGAATGTGGTCAACCATGCACCCCATGGTTGTCATGTGTTATTTTGAGGATCAATTAAATCAAACCGTCAATTAAGTCTTGCATTGCATCCTCTGTGTAGAAATCCCCGACGGTAGCTATACGCTCGTGCCGGCTCACGAGGATGAGGGAGCAGGAGGAGACGTGCACTACGTGACCGTAGAGCAAGACCCGGACCAAAGTCCGGAAGTTTGTGTGTCTGCTTGTGCTGACGAAGGCAAGCCCCGGTTCAATCATTAACCTATGTGTTTCATTTAAACTTCTGAATTTATCTTTGTTATTTATGTGCATTTACGTTCAGGAGTTGATTGAAACCCTAGTTGCATGATTCCTAAGTACATATGATCTTTTACTAGCATGTTAGGACGCTAGTGGCTATGCTCTAAGGAACCGGTACAAGTCGAGTGATGTTCGTCACTCGCGAGAGTAGGATCTCCTTGATGGAATCACCATTTGATTAAATGGATAGCTCATGTGGTAAGAGCATGGGATTTGGGCTCCGATCCAGTGGCTTCGTTGGTTAAGTGTTTGAAAGTACTAAACACTTGTCGGAAATGGGCACGGTAAGCCTAGTACCTAAATGAGACGGTGCGGGAACTTTGCGCTACTACTCTTAGGGTTGTGGCCCCGGGCTTGCTCCCCGAGTACTTGCTTGAGGCTGGGTGACCCTGGTGGCGTAGCCCAGTAAACCTCGTACTGAAGACTGTAGCATCTGATCCCGATCCGAGGAGTGACAGGAACCGCCTGGTTGGTGAACTCTTAGTGAGGGCACCTCCCGTGTGTTTAGGTCCAACTTGCAAGGTTTGAATCTGTCAATTGTCGGCCTCTCACCGTTATCTGAGACTACTTAATTTACTGGCATGATATCCCTTTATGATGGAACTTTGTGAAGATTATTACTTTCATTAATTGTTTGCACAACCTTGATTGCAATAGTTGCTTATCTAGTAATGATTACTTCTACTAGAACATGAGCTAAAATATTGAAAGTAAGGATTCACTACTTAGTAGCTTTTTGGAAAACAAACCCACTAGCCAAAAGCCTTGCATGATTAGAGGTAAAGTCTTTCCTTTAGACGGGTAAGTCTTGCTGAGTATTAGTATACTCAGTCTTGCTTTATAAATGTTGTTTCCAGGTAATGCATGTGATGTGTGGCCTAGAGAACTTCCACCCGGCTGGGAGCTGGAATGGGTGGATGACAAAGAATGATTGCATCATGGACAGGCCTCCTATGATGTGATCGCACCGTTTAGTTATCTTTCACTGTTTTCAATAAACTCAGAACTATTTACTTCCATGTCAAAGAACTATGTTTGTAATAATGGACCCTACGGGGATTTGATGTTCATTTGTAAGGCACTCTGGACTCTCCTTCGTGGGAGTTTTAATGCATATGTTCGATCCTCTCTGTGTTGACAAGTGATTTACCAGGCGTTAACCCGACAACACTCAACGGGATGATTCTTTATTATCGCTTAATGACCAAAAGGAGTGGTTTAGGCGATAGTACGGAATTATCTCGGATGGGGTTGTCACACTTTGAGTGGTTTAATGGAACAATCCTTCATTTGGATTTATTTTTGCTATTCATACATGTAATGCAAGAACACTTTGCTTGTTAATCGAAACATGGAGAACCACCCAGGAAACTGTATAGCTACAAGACATATGGTTGTGTCTTGGCCAAGTAATTAGAAACTTTGATGTTGTAGCAATCTTACCTGAAAGGGGCCAATGGGGAGGCGTTGTTGGGTTATAGACCTGCTCTACTGGGGAGTTGGGTTTGTTCATTTATGGTGGGGTATTGACCCACTAGAGAGCTTTATGTCCTGCTTCGTCCTGAAACCTAGTGGGTTGCTGCACATTGTGGAATCTTTGTAAAGGTCTCGTAGCGTCCCTACGCAGTCACACCTCGGTAGTGTGGTATTGTGCCTACTTTTGCACAATGTGGTTGGGTCCAAAACTCTTAAGAGTTTTTAAAAAACTGCGACTAGTTAGCCGTGCACACGGTTAAGGGTGGCCTGGACCCTCACATGAGTAACTCTATGGAAGATGGAACCTTAAACTTATGCATTGCATTCTATGGATCTAATGCATTTATTAATCGGGTTTTGGCATATACTTACACTTGCTAGTAGTAGCTACTTAATAAAATTTGACCAACTAAAATGTCGATCTGCTATGTAACCACAAGCCTTCCACCATAAAGCCTTTGCATGTTGTTATAGTGTTTTTCCCTTGTTGAGTACGATATGTGCTCATGCTTGCTGTTTTATATTGCATCTACATAACCCGGCTGCTGCTCAAACAGACGTTCTCAGGATTTCCCTAGTGAATTCGATGAGTTCTAGGCGTTCTCTCCTTCAACTAGCTGTCTGTGGTGAACATCCATGTTTCCTTTTCCGTAGTTAGCTACTCGAACGTGTGTTAGCTTAAAGACATCCGGTCATGTAATAAAGTTAATACTCTACTTTCGTTATGCACTGTCTTTTGGTTATCACATGTCGATGCATGTGTGCAAACTTGATCCTGGCTCACATGTATTCAATGCATTCGGATTTGTCTTTAAATATGGGTGTGAAATATTTGCCCCAGGGGCGCTTAACTTCACACCGCGGTACTTGCGGTAGTCCTCGACGGCCTCGGCTGTAGCCGGCACGGCGGTGGACGCCGCTGTTGCCGCCCACACATATGAGCTCTGGGGCACGATGATGGGTGGCCCCTCGGGGGACGAGCTCTTCACGAACTTTATGCTCACTGGTGCCGCTACTGGCTCCTGCTCAGGGAACACCGCCGCTGCCTTGCCAACCGAGGGTGGGCGCACCACAACCCATGTGCTCGTTTTTTTAGATACAGCTGCTGTCTAACTAAGAGCAGGGCTTAGGCCAGTCTCAATGGAGAGTTTCACCGTCCCGGTTTCCAAGATGTGAAACTTTGGCATGAAATAGATGTCTCCCTCAATGCATATTTTCATTGCACAGTTTCATAGGCTCAAGGGTCCCACAACCTCTCTCTCATTGTATGGTTTAATTGCATAGTTGCATGGTGAAACTCTATTTGTGTCTCAATGAGGGTTTCACATAGTTTCCAACGCATGTGAAACTGTGCTCAAAGGTTTCACCATGGTGAAACTCTTTCCTTCTCTCTCCTAAGGGTTTCATGCAAAAAGTGAAATTTTGTTGATGTGGCGCTGTATTTAATGTGCATGAAACACTCATGAAACCCTATTGAGACTGGTCTTATGGTCCGCCCGCTTGCCGGCGCATCACGATTCCAGGTCAGCCAAACCAGATGAGCCGTGGGCACGGGGTCCAAAAACTTTACTACGTTGCGCAACGTGTAAAACCGGGACCGGCAGAGGGATGGCCAGCAGCCAATAGAGGGCTTTTCGCCCGCTTTTTGCTAGCGACGTGCGAGTCGCTCGCTCCACTCTCTCTCTCTATTTTCCTCTCTCCTCCACATCATATTATGCTGAGGTGTCCTGCTATTTCGCCAGCTGAGGTGGCCTTATAATACTTGCTCTAAGAGATAACAAACATCATCAGGCGGCTGAAAAAAACCAAACATGTCTACCAAAACTAGCGTAAAGCGAGCTTCTAGCTAACAGCCTGTTCGGCTGGCTGGTGGCTGATGGCTGGTGCTGGTTTGTTCTGAGAGATGAGTACTGCTGGCTGGTTGCTGGTGGCTGGTTTGTTGTGAGAGAAAAGTACTGCTGGCTGGTGGCTGATAAGCCAAGCGAACAGGGCATAAGACATAGGCTTCCTGGCTGGATCTTCTAATCTCATGGACGAGCTCAAACTCCTCGAAGTCACCTCCCATAGCTCTTAAATCCATGATCACCTAATAATGTAGACCCATTGCTTCTTCCATGAACCTTTTCACCACATTGTTGCAGTCACTTGCCATCTTAATCTTCTGCAAAAGGAGGTCTTTAGCCAGAGCCACTCCTTCCCAGTAGGCTATAGCTTCCATCACCTGTGGATCTGTTACTCCCTCCACAACCAAAGCTGATGCACCAAGAAAATTGCCTGTGCAGTCACGTGCCACTGCCGCCACCAAGTCAAGTCCCCTATTCTTTGAGATTGCTGCATCGACATTGATTTTAGCAACGCCTAGAGGGGAAATCCACCGTGAGCTGTTGTTGTTCCTCATCTATTCCTTCTTCCCCTGCGGAGCTATTGTCCTCTCCAAGTCAGCTATATATTTGTCCACAAAACAATGGGTGGACAGCGGGCTCTGGAAAGTATTTTCATACACAACCTTCCTCCTGGCATACCATCTATTGTCTAACAATTTGGCAGCAAAGGAGGCGATCCTGAGGCGATCCTGAGGCTTGCGCCACCGGAGACCTCTAGCACTCTGTCGGCGGCGGTCCTCTCGCCGTCGGCACGCGCCCCTCCCTTTCACTGGCACAAGCTCGTCTCGGTCCCTGGTCATGGAGCATGCCGGTCTCCATTGCGCCAGCGATCAGGAGAAAGCTTCGCTCAATTACAGCAAGGGATCACAAGCAACTGCCTGAACTTCGGTGGATGTCGTTGGTCAGTGAAGAGATGATCGAATCCTCGTTGGATTGTCAACACCCGCACGGCCGGTTCTGGGATTTGGACTCAGAGTCGGAATGCGAAGACCTTGGGGTTGCGGAGGCGCCCGATCTGGTGGTGTTGTTGCCGCGACTGCCGGAGAAGACTCCGGTGACAGAACCTGGGAAGACGGCGGGGTCGTCATCTAAAGCACCGCCAGTAGACTTTAAGGAATCTCCTTCCCCTACACGAGTTAGAGCGCCTTTGAAGGGCACCTGGAAGGGGCCGCTGCCATCGCGGCGCATCACGCTGCCGGCGACCGTCGGTGACTACATCCGGCCGGCCTTGTCAAAGTTGGGTTCGCTGCAGCGCCGTGATCCTAATTCTATGGGGTTTCAAAATTCGAATGACACCCGTTTGGATCCTGGACCGGTTGAGTCGAACCGGGTCCCGACTCCTGCTACTCCCGTTGAGAAGGACAGAACCGGGACTCGTCAAGCCAGCACGCGAGCTGGTTATCCAAAGCGGCGTCTCGTCAACCCTAACCTCTTCGTCACCGCGCCATTGTCCTTCCACGACGCTTTGATGGCGGGTGGCGCGCAGGGCTGATTTCGGGGCCGCCATGGTCCTGGCTGTGGGGCGCTGCCGGATCACCGCTGTGGTCGTGGCGCGGCCGCCGAGCATCATGATGTCAACGCTGGTAGAGGGGCTGGTCGAGGCAGGGGGGCTGCTGCCCTAGTAGGTGGTCGCGGAGGCTCGTCCTCGGCCATGGGCGCTGCCCAGCCAGCGCAGGCTGCTGGGGCCGACGCGCCGGATCGCGCCCAGGGCGCGAGGTCTGGGCGTGGCCGCGGCCGCGATGGGGGACCCCGGCGTGATGGCGCGGTTAATCAACCATGTCGGCAACGCGGTGACGACACTGCTGCAAAAGTCGTTGCCCTGGAGACTGTGCAGGCTGTTGAGGGCAGCAAAGGGAAGCGCAAACGTAATATGGTGTGCGTTATTTGCACTGATGACCACTTCACCAACTAGTGTCCGCTTCTCCGTGGTCCGAAGCCGTCGGTCACCTATTGTGCTGCCTCTGATGATAATGGAGGTTTTTTCATATCCAGACAGCTAATGAAAGTGACATTGTTTCAACTGATTTTTCTCCGGTCGCAGCCATCATTAAAGTGGAGTCCGGCGAGGTTTCTAAGGAACTCCTCTTGGCTACGCTAGCACGGATCATTCCTGTCCCCTGGCAATGGGAGGCGCAAGAGGAGGGGCACAAGTGCTTTATTGTGCCTTTCGCCAGCAAGGACGAATTGACCCGAATGGTTGCTATCGGAACTATCATGACAAGGAACAAGGAAGGTACCTTTTCTATTGAAGAATATGTTGATGATGTTCAACCCATCAAAGTCCTGGATCAGGTTTGGGTAACTGTCACCAAGGTACCGCGTGCACTTCATTCCTTCCTTCTTTTGTGGGCTGTTGGCACTATGATTGGAGCTACTCAGAAGGTGGACATCCACCACCTTCGGCGTACGGGAGAGGTATGAATCCTTGTGGCTGTTTTGGACATTAAAAAAATACCAAAATTCGCTGATATTTGTGTGAAGGGATGCATGTACCACCTTTACTTCAAGCCCGATGAGGAGGTATCGAAAGTTGCAGGTCAAGATGATGATGAGGACCTGCTCACAGATGATGATAAGGGTAATGATGCGGATGGGGATCGGAACATGAGGGATGCTAACCCCGCTCAGAACCCACAGGGTGGTCATAAGGAGGCTTCTTTTGCAAACCCCCAGTCTTCTACACCCCAGAGAGGGAAATCTCACAGGCAGGCTACTTTGATCCAAGAGGCACTTGATATGGCTTGTGAGCAGTTGTTGGTTGAGATTAGCATTAAGGTCATGCTGGAGAAGGATCTTGTGGGGGTGGAAAGCTTACAGACCGTTGACTGATGAACAGCGGAGGCTGTACAATGCTATGGTGTCACCCCCTGTTAACCCTCACCCTTTTATCTCTGATGTGTTTGAGCAGGCTGATGTAACTCACCTATCTTCGGCGGGGGGGGGGGGGGGGGGGGACACTGACACTCTACTACCCGGCGTCTACGACACTCCCCGCTGAGAGGAGGATGGAGGCATGCCCACCCCTATTTTATCAGAAGGGGCAGGGTCTCCATTGGGGGTTGCCCCTCTCTTTGCCGACGAAGGGGGTCGGAAGATGCGGACTTGACCACTTCGGATGGGCCGACTATCCCCACGGCTGGGGGGGTGCTTCCCACTACACTACCACTGAGGTGACAGTGGTGGCTGCAGCCGCTTCGGACGAGCTACCCCCGACGGCTGGGGGACGCCTCCCTCTCCGCTACCACTGAGACGGTGGCCGCAGTGGAGGCGGAGGACACCGCTGCGGTGCTGATCACCTGCGCAGCACCGCCGTGGGTCATGGCACCCACGCCTACTTCACTGGAGGAGGATGCATCCAGGAGCAGCGGGATCCCTGCTAAGGGGGTCACAGCTGTGGCCACTTCCGAGGGGGCCACAACCCCAGTTGGGGACGAGGCCGACCTGGTCATCAGCGTTGCACCGCGGCGAGTGGTGGCACCTGCACCTACGGTTGGGGAGGATGCCCCCAGGACACTACGTCGGAGCAGCAGGAACGCGGGAAGGGCTGACGAGCATACCCTACTCAAGGCGGAATGTTTGGCGAAGAAAAAGAACCACGAAGGTATCTCCTTTTCTAGCTTTTTAGATTCACGCATTATTTCAAACCTTGGTAGGCTAGCCATCAACACAAATACCTCGGGTGTCACTCGTCTTAAGAACTTAGAGGTAGATAGATTAGTTGTCTGCGCTAACAAAAATAATAAATTTAACACTAATGATCTATTAAGTGATGATGAAAGGGAAGAAAGACTGCAGGAAGCTCTCAACCACGCTGGTGGTTTCCTAAACGAGAGCTTATTTGATGCAGAGAATGATCATATTCTAGATCTCTCTCCTGTCAGTCGAAAGAAAAAATTTAATAAGGCCAAGACACAAAAAACTAGCAATCTTCCAAGAAGACAAAAACCCCTTCAAAGATTATTATAAAAT
This sequence comes from Cenchrus americanus, assembly GCA_947561735.1. Lineage (NCBI taxonomy): Eukaryota > Viridiplantae > Streptophyta > Magnoliopsida > Poales > Poaceae > Cenchrus > Cenchrus americanus. The sequence continues at coordinate 98,418,534 of OX387240.1, forward strand.
GAAAGGGGTATTCTTGAATAGCAGAGGTCTTGCTGACTTGGCTAAACACAGATTTTTGGCTGAACTAGTTAGAGAAGAGTAGATTAATTTTATTGCTCTCTCTGAAACTGGTTGTGAGTCCTTTCCTGATCATGTCCTCAAAAATTTATGTGCTAGACGTGATTTTCTTTGGCACGCTATGGCTCCCCATGGCAGATCAGGTGGGATCTTGCTGGGGGTCGATCTTAGTGTGTTTGATATTGGTGTTATCGATGAGGGGGATTTTTATGTTAAATTCACCCTTAGATACAAGTCAACTGACTTCAAGTTTATCCTTTATTCTATTTATGGACCGGCACAATCACAAAACAAGGCTGTGTTTCTTGCTGAACTCGCTAATACCTGCTCAAAGGAGAACCTTCCTTTTCTCATTGGCGGGGATTTTAATAATATGCGAAAACCTGAGGACAAAAGCTGTGGAGATTTTGATACCAAATGGCCATCCCTTTTTAATGCTGTCATTGAGTCCCTTGATCTTAGGGAAATTGTCATGACAGGTCGCCAGTTTACTTGGGTGGGTGCGGGGGATAATCCGACTTATGAAAAGCTGGATAGAGTTTTAGCTAGTACGGAGTGGAAGTTAAATTTCCCCTTGGCTAAGGTCGAAGCTAGAGACTGGAACATTTCAGATCATACTCCACTAGTTGTGTCCACAGGTGCTTCCACTCACCAGTCCGGATCCAGACCCTTTCGATTTGAGAGGGGATGGCTCCTAAAGGAGGGTTTTTACGAGATGGTTGCAAATATTTGGCAATCAGAAAACTCTGGATCTTCTCCCCTACAGAGGTGGCAATCCAAGATCCGCAAACTTAGGCAACATCTTAGAGGTTGGGCGTCAAATTTGGTGGGCTCCTATAAAAAGGAGAAAATACTCTTTTGGCCCTACTGCGGGATCTTGATAAAAAATCTGAGATTGATAGGCTTTCTGATCATGAAATCAATTTAAAGCACTATCTTAAAGAGCGGCTTGTTTAGCTCTTGAGGGAGGAAGAGATTAAGTGGTATGAAAGAGCTAAGGTCAAAACTCTCTTGGAAGGGGACGCTAATACAAGGTTCTTTCACCTTGTTGCCAATGGCAAACACCGTAAGCAGCTTATTTATAGGCTCGAGGATGACAATGGTGTTGCTGTTAGTTCTGACCGTCTTAAATGCCACATCACGAATTATTACAAAAATCTGTTCGGGATCCCAGAGCAGACGGAAATCACCTTGATGGAGGATCAGATTCATGATATTCCACAAGTATCCGATGAGGAAAATGAGATCCTCATTGCCGATTTCACAGAAAATGAGGTGAGAGAGGCGGTCTTCCAAATGGAGCATGACAAATCTCCTGGACCAGATGGCTTCCCAGCTGAATTCTATCAGGTGTTCTGGGGGGTGATTAAAGATGACCTTTTGGCTATGTCCCATGGTTTCCATAAGGACAGTCTTGACTTTTTAGCCTAAACTGTGGGATCATTACTTTAATTCCCAAAATTGAGAATGCCACTAAGATTCAGCAATATAGACCGATTTGTGTCCTCAACGTTAGTTTCAAAATTTTTACTAAAGTTGGAACTAATAGGCTGAATAAAGTAGCAAGGACAGTGGTGAGCCCAACACAAACTGCCTTCATGCCTGGTAGGAATATCATGGAAGGTGTTGTTATTCTACATGAGACCATCCATGAACTTCATACAAAAAGTCTAATGGAGTCATTTTAAGATTGACTTTAAAAAGGCCTATGATAAGGTTAAGTGGTCATTTCTCCAGCAAACTTTACGCATGAAAGGTTTCTCACCTAATTGGTGTAGATGGATCCAAAACATGGTTTCGGGAGGGAGTGTGGGAATCAAAGTTAATGATGACATTGGACCATACTTCCAAACGAAACGGGGGCTCAGACAAGGGGATCCAATGTCTCCTATCTTATTTAACATCGTCGCGGACATGCTAGCCCTGCTCATTAATCGAGCGAAAGCAGATGGGCAAATTAGAGGGGTGATACCCCATCTAGTTGATGATGGTTTGTCTATCTTACAATACGCAGATGACACCATAATCTTTCTAGACCATGACCTTGAGCAAGCTAAAAATCTGAAGCTCCTTTTATGTGCTTTTGAGCAGCTTTCGGGGCTGAAGATTAACTTCCACAAGAGTGAAGTCTTCTGTTATGGTGCGGCCAGAGAGATGGAAGCTTCCTATACTTCTCTCTTTGGTTGTAATTCGGGAGATTACCCTTTCAGATATTTAGGTATTCCGATGCACCATAGACAACTCCTAAATTTCGAATGGAGTAAAGTCAAAGAATGCTTCCAGCAAAAGCTCTCGTGTTGGAAAGCAAAATATCTATCCTATGGGGGGAGGTTGGTTCTGCTGAATTCAGTGTTAAGTAGCCTACCCATGTTCATGATGTCCTTCTTTAAAGTTCCTAAGGGAGTTCTTAAAAACCTAGATCATTTCAGATCCAGATTTTTTTGGTAAGGCTCTGCTAGTAAACATAAATATAGACTTGCCAAATGGGACATCTTGTGTCGCCCCAAAGATCAGGGTGGCCTTGGGATTTTGAACTTACAGCTACAAAACAAATGCCTGTTGGCTAAGTGGTTAGTGAACCTTTTGAACACTGAAGGGACCTGGCAATCTTTGCTAAGGAACAAGTATTTGAGAACCAAAACCCTCACGCAAGTATCATCAAAACCAAATGACTCTCACTTTTGGAGAGGACTCATGCGCATTAAAGATGAGGTTCTTTATAACGGTTCTTTCGTTATTAAAGATGGAACCAACATGAGATTTTGGGATGATATGTGGATAGGTGATAAGCCGCTCAAAGATACATACCCATCCTTATACCATATAACGCGAGATAAGCATGTCACGGTTTCTAAGGTTTTGTCTTCTAGGCCCCTTAACATTTCTTTCAGGCGGTCTTTGGTGGATAACAACCTGAATGTTGGGGGGTTACCCGAAAAACTCGGATGATACCCCTAACACGAGAGAGAGAGAGTTCTTATCATGTTCAAACACAGAGTTAGGGCGCTGGGAGACAATTCTTCTCCCGTTAGATTGCACAAGTTCCAAAAATCTGAATCCATTTACACGTGCCCTCGCGCCCCCTTTTATAGGGAGACGAAGAGACTTTTACATTCCCAAAACACCCTCGAGCTCAAAGAATATACCTAATGTGAACGCGTACAAGGATGTCTTTTTCATCTGAGATATTTACAAGCCTGCCACCAGTTCACACTCAAAACCCGGACTTTTTGGGACGACAACTTTGACTTTGCTTCTCCGCCGGTTCGTGAATATCTCCGTGCATGACTTCCGAACTGGATTCCCGACAGATTCCCGAATCAGCCGCCCTTCGAGGTTCGCGCCACCGCCAGCTCGAGGTTCCGGGCTTCCGCATGTTCGTGACTCCGCGTCTTCTCCGAACCAAGATCCCCGAAATTCGCATGTTTGCGATCTGAAGCTTCGCAAGTCCCTAATTCCCGAAAATCGTGAATTCCCTGTTCCTGAAAAACATATCTCAAGAACTTTGTCAAACTCAACGTTTCGAGGGTGACGGGTTTTCCTGAATTCCCCAACACTAGCCCCTCGGGGAAGCGGGTTGGCTCCGACGATCCGATTCCACGAATATTTCAGAAATTTAGTAAAAAACGTCACCCTCGGAACGTCGGAGGCGACACGTGTCGCCCAGAAACCCTACAACGGTCTGATCGAGGCAGGTTTCGCGGAACTACCCCCCCCCCCCCCCCCCCCATGTCCCTATAAATAGGAGGCTTCCGCTGTTAAAATTTTTGACGGCTCTCCTGCTTTTGTCGCGAGTTGTAACTCTTTCTGTTCGCGGAATCTCGTCTTTTTCTTAAGAGTTCGCGACCTTCTGGCTTTCTCCAGATCTCTCTAAGGTATTGTTCATTCCGCTCTTTAATTCTTACTTGTTCTTTTTACTGCAGTAGATTCTCTGTTTTGTGGGTTTCATTCACGAATGTTGTTCTCATTTCTTCGTACCTGTAACTCTGTTGGTTAGGTGGCTCGGGTCAAAAGTACCGCGACACCCATGACTACCGAAGAACTTATCGCAGCTGGTCTCCCAGTTGATCTGATTGTTGAAGGTCCTGAGAATGCTGCACCAGCTGAAGATGTAGGTTCTCCCAGTGGCTCCAGGAGACACGAGGATGGAGAGGTCCGAACGGACGACGACGAAGATATCGGGGATGTGGACGCCGGCATTGGCGATCTGGTTAAGGCAAAGGCTGTAGGACCGTTGCCACCCTCTCTTGTCTTCGAAGAGTCTAAAGTCATGGCCAACATGATTCGAGAATATGAAGCACCCGGGTTCTTCCTTTCGGGCACTGGGCGAGCCCCACTTGACGAACAAATCCCTACCCCTGAGGATGGAGAGATTGTCGTGTTTCGGGACTTCTTCATCTGTGGACTCAGATTCCCTTGTGACCCGATTTTGCCCGCGATCCATGATGCCTTTTCAGTGAAGATTCACCAGATTTCGCCGACATCTTTTCTTGAGGTGTCGAAGTTTATTTGGATCATGAAGACCTTTGGCTGTAACCTCAGCATTGACGCCTTCGCCAGATTCTACGAACTGGTCATTGTTCCCGACGTTATCAAGGTCAACAACGGGCAATTCTACGAAGCTCAGCACGCATGCTGCACCTTCAACACCCGGCGCCAAAACACCCAAAAGGGATTACACGAATTCAGATTGCTCCCTGCTGCAAGACCAATCTCACCGACGACTGGAATTCGTATTGGTTTTATTTGAAGGTCAATATGTCTGAAGTTCCTGGTTATGAGGGTCCAGCTTACCCCTTTTCATGCCCTATCGCGCCCCTGACTACCGTGAATACTGCCGAATTTAATCATCGAGCAGTAGGGATTAGAAGCTGCGAGAGTGCTTTTCACCTTGCCAGCACTATACTTGGGGGCCGCGACATCATCGAGGAATTTGTTGCTGCACGAATTTGGCCGATTTCCTGTGGCTGGGCCCCTACCGAGATTGTGTGTTTCAATGTCAACTGGGCAACTCAAGAAGTGCCTTTCCCGAAGTTCGGCATTGAGTTGCGAGAAGGTCAAAGCGCTGATGCTTTCATGGTCGAGATTGAAAAGAGAGTGAATCTGATGATAGGCGAGTATACCATGAACGAATACAAGGCGTACAAGGCGCTGGTGAAACACAAGAAGAGAATTAATCGCGTGTTCACTGAAGTTTGTGGAGACAAATCTTTCAGTTCTCGAGGCTTGGGTCGCAAGTTGAAGGTCCCTGCAGTTGCTGTCGCCAGTTGCTCAGCTGCTCCTATAAATGCCCCACGAAGAAGATCCTCGAAACGAGGTCCATCAGCTGTCAACGAAAGAACTTCTTCTGGCGTTAAGCCTTCTAAGACACGGTCTTTAGAATCGTCGAAACGCAAGCACAAGATCTCCAAACGAATTTCGGACGTTGAGCTCCAAGTGGCTTCCGGCCTAGCCCAGATGAGCCGCAAGAAGTTGAAGAAGGTGGTGAAAAAAGGTTTCTTCTTCCGGAGTTCGGCGGGTTCCATCTGCTTTTGACGACGATCTCTTCGTGGGAGCGGATAGCCAGAAAGGTTCTTACTTCTGGCCTCTGTTGAGATTTAATATTCGAGACAATTTCCCGTCGGGTTCTGAGAATGAGTTCGTGGATATTGATTCTTTTTCAGATGCTGCTCCCGAAGTTTGTAAGGAGGCTGTACTTGTCATTACTGTTGAAGCCCCTGTTGCTGCTGACGCTCCTGCTGTTGCCGAAACCCTTGCTGCTGTGGAAGCCCCCGCTGCCGCTGCTGATGCATCTTTGCCCATCCACTCCCGCGACGAAGCCTCCCCTGAGTTCACCAAGGAGCTCGAACTCACTATTCATAGGGGGGATCCTGTCCAGAGCGCACCCTTGCTCGAAGTTCGCGAAGTTGTTCCCGAAGGCCAAGCTCCCTCTCCTTCCTTGGCTGCATTTAACAAAAGCTTTGATATGTCTTATCATGGCGAACTACTAAGTGTTGGTTTCAAGACGACTAGCATCAGGAGCAAGACGTCCAAGATTTTAACACTGTGGAAATCGCCTGTACTTATTGATGAAACAGGAGGGGAGGGCTCGGAACAACCTGGAGGAGTTGCTCAGGACTCTGAGAAAGGGCTTCAATCTGCTCTCAGAACAACCCCTTCGTCACAGGGTAAAGCTTCTTCGAGTTCGACGAAGAAGGTCACCATGCAAAACTTGAGCAAACAAGGTTCGTTTCTTTTCACTGTCTTTCGTACCTTTCCGATTTTCGAATTTTTGATTTAGAATTTATTCACGAAATTTTTCAGAATTCAAGGACCTTCTTCGTTCGTACCCTCCGTCAAAGCTAGCGTGTTTTCAAGAAGGCTACGCCTTGAAATATTCTATGCTCGGGAAAGTTGCTGTCGAGCGGCTTGTTGATCAGGAAAAAGCAAACAAGCAACTTTCTCAAGAATCCAAGGAGCTCAGGCGCAGCTTTGATCTTGCTCAATCCGCGAACCTTGATCTTGAGAAAAAGGTAGCTGAACTGGCGGAGGATTTGAAGGTTTGTCGGGACGAAAAGAAAGTTGTCGAGGCAGCACTCGAGGAGTCAAAGAAGGAGCTGGAAAAGGTGCGGAAGACTCATGAAGATGATCTTAGCCTGATTGAGAACCTTCGCGAGAAACATGACAGATCCTCGAAAGCTGTCGAAGATCTGCGTGTTAACAACGCCAATTTGGCTAAGTCTTTGAGCACAAAGGATCGAAAAATTATGGATCTTGAGAAAGCACTGGCGGAACAGGATGATGCTTCAAAGAAAAATGTGTCTGATATTTTGGAGAAGCTGAAGCTCTTATTTGAAGAATACAAGAAATCACTGAACGAATTTGGCATTCGTCCTGCGCCTCTTCCGGCTGACCTTGGAATTCCTGAATTCATGGAGTGGATGGAAACTGAGTTCAAGGCTCTCTCCGAAGTTATCTCCGGCGCTAGTGATTTCGCAGCGGCCTTTTCTGTCGAAAGTATCCTAAAGATCCTGCACGACTTCGACTGCGCTGATTTGGAGAAGTTTCGTGAAAAAAATCACTCGATTTCCCGGCGCCACGAGTACTTTGATAATTCGGGCGAATGAAGACGTTCAGGCTATTAAGAACAAATTTGCGAGGGAGTTCTGGTTTGCCAGCGGAAGAGAAGTCGTTAAGGTCATCGCACGTGCTAAGCTTGTTGAGGTAAATTTTCGTATGAACTCGTCGCCAATGCTGGTTCGTGAAGTTTTGTTTCTTGAATTCCACTTACATTTGTTTCTCTACCTCTCTCAGCTAAACGAGGATGAAAATCGCAAGGACGTCGTTGCGTCTCCCGAAGAGTCTACTACCGATGAAAATTCTAGCGATTCGGGCGAAGGGGATTCGAGCAGCGGCAGCAGCGACGATGACAGTAACGATGGCCAAGCTTCTGGGCGCGATGAGAGTTCTCCGAAGGTTGACGTCATGGGCTAGATGTTTGCCCGAATTATACACACCTTCGAGGCCGCCTTTGTACATTTGTATTTTTACCTAGTTTTTCTGAACAATTGTTTTGTAAACTTTAACCTGCATAGGTCCTGCAAGCTGGGCCTGCGCAGGACGTGATGCCACTACAGAATCATCAGGATAAAATGTTTGTTAGTGGCGAAGCATGGCGCTTGTTCAAACAAACTCATCCCGAACAAGATTTCTCCGATTTTTGGCTCGAACTTCGCTTAAGTTTTCTATGGGATGCTTCGATCTTTCTTCATTTTTCTTGTTTTATAAGAAGCAAAGTTCTGCACCCGCGACTTCGTGCTCCGCGAATATTCCGAAGACGGAGCCCCTTAGCCCAAAAGCAGACGCGCTCGACTTCGCTTATGCTAGCGATGTTGTCGAAGACAATAGCTGTAAACCAGGACATGTTGTCGAACTTTCGTTCTAGATTTTGTACTAATGGCTGTAATTGTTGATGAACTGTTTCAAAAATTTTATGCAAATAAGGCAATGAAGACGTTTTCCTTTGAAAAAAATGTCACCCTCCCCCACCTTGCCGTTTTGCATGAAAATTTGAAGGCAAGTTGACGAAGTTTACTATTCGAGTATTTTGATCAAACACGCTTTTTAGAGAAATCTTCATAAATTTTTGAAAACTTCAAACGTTGTTACGCAAGTCGACAAAATTTGTTCTCGAATTTTGTAGACTTGATCCACTTGGCATACTTGCCTTGGTTGATATTGCAACCCTCAGTTGCTTCAACCGTGATTTTCTACGAATTTCCACACGAGCCCCTTGCCCTTTTATCTGAACGATTTTATCGTGAAAAACTTTCAGCAACTTGCGTTGAGGAAAAAATTTTTAAACAACGCCTCACACATTCACTTGACCGCAATCGCCATTAATTATCATGATGGAAACTCAGGCTACAACCCATTGTTGCCTCAAGCCTTTTCGGTGGAAATCCCTTCGTGGATGGGATTTTAGGCCACAACTTGTTGGTGTCTGGGCCTTTTCGTTGGGAATCCCTTCGTGGATGGGATTTTAGGCCACAACTTGTTGTTGTCTCGGGCCTTTTCGGTGGGAATCCCTTCGTGGATGGGATTTTAGGCCACAACTTGTTGTTGTCTCAGGCCTTTTCGGTGGGAATCCCTTCGTGGATGGGATTTTAGGCCACAACTTATTGTTGTCTCAGGCCTTTTTTCACAATTTTATCTATCAAGAAGCCTTTCTCACGAATTTTTTCTTTTTTCACAATGGAATTCTGGCTATCACGAAGCCTTTCTCACGCACTTTTTTCTTTTTTCACGATGGAATTCTGGCTATCACGAAGCCTTTCTCACGAACTTTTTTTTCACGATGGAATTCTGGCTATCATGAAGCCTTTCTCACGAACTTTTTTCTTTTTTCACGATGGAATTCTGGCTATCACGAAGCCTTTCTCACGAACTTTTTTTTCACGATGGAATTCTGGCTATCACGAAGCCTTTCTCACGCACTTTTTTCTTTTTTCACGATGGAATTCTAGCTATCACGAAGCCTTTCTCACGAACTTTTTTCTTTTTTCACGATGGAATTCTGGATATACGCAATTTGGGGGAAGACTCTTTTATACATATATCATAAAGTGTATTTACATAGGATCCGCCTCGTTAAAACCTTGCCTCTTGATTTAGAGCCCCCTTTGAAAGGAAAAGAGTACGGTCCTCCTTATTCTAATACAACTAGGAAAAGAAAAGCTAATGTTTTTTTCCCGAAATCACTTATAGACACGTGATTCGGATTTTTTAGTTTTTTAGAATACAAACTTGCGAAAATTGAAAAACTACTCTATATTACATCTAGATACAATTGGGGTTTTCATGGGTAATACCTTTTTAGGCTGTCAGCATTCCACGAATATGGCAACTCTTCACCAGTTTGCTCCATTAAGCGAAAAGCCCCTGGCATGTCTATTTCCCTGGCGATGTAAGGCCCTTCCCAAGACTCATGAAGTTTTCCTGGGTTCTCCCAGTTTTTCTTCCTTTTCAACACAAGATCGCCAGCTTTGATGTCCTTTCGGACCACCTTCTTGTCTCTCCAAGCCCTTGTCTCTCTTTGGTACTTCTTAATGTTTTCAGCAGCTTCAAGGATTGTCAGCTCGATCATGTCCTTTTCCACTTTCTTATCAATTTCCTCGATTTCTTTTCCTTTCAAGACTCTCATGCTTTCATTTTTAATTTCCTCTGGTGTCATTGCCTCAGTGTCGAAAAGTAGGCGAAAAGGCGTGAAACCTGTTGCTCTCGACACTGTAGTGTTGTGAGACCAGATCACCTTCGGTAATTCATCTACCCACTTTTCCTTCTTTTGGTCCAACAAGCATTTTTTGATTCCCGAAAAAATCAGGCCATTCGCTCTTTCAACTGCTCCGTTGGACTGTGGGTGGTATACTGACGAAAATTTCGCATGAGTGCCCAAGGTCTTGCAATACTCTTTGAAGGTGTAGCAGTCAAACTGTTTGCCATTGTCAACAGTTAGTTCTCTAGGAACCCCGAATCTGCAGACTATGTTCTGCCAAAAGAATTTCTGAACTGTTGTTGCTTTGATATTCGCAAGTGGTTTTGCCTCCACCCACTTTGTGAAATAATCGACTGCAACAGCTGCGAATCGGCAATTACCTTGGGCCTTTGGCAACGGGCCCACTAGATCCATTCCCCACCTTTGCTGTGGCCACGTTGGTGGAATTAAGTGAACTGGCATTGAAGGTAAATTCTGTTGATTCGCTGTTTTCTGGCATGCTTCACATTTCCGAACTAATGCCTTGGCATCAATGTTTATGGTGGGCCAATAGAATCCCTGCTTTATTGCCTTTCCAGCCAAAGCCCTGGTGCCTATGTGCGCACCACAGAATCCACTGTGAATTTCCCTTAGTAGCTCTAGGCCTTTTCCGGAGGTGATGCACCGCAGCCAAGGCTCAGTGACTCCTGACTTGTATAGTTCTCCGTTTACCACTATATAGCCCCGTGCCCTTTGTTTCAATCTTTTTTCTTCCAACTCATCTTGTGGCTCATAGTGGCCTCTCAGATAGGCCACGATTTCTGCTCTCCAATCAGGAGTGTCTACTACATTCACGATTCTCGGTCTTGAATCTTTGATGGATGGCTCTCTGATGATTTCGAAAAACACGTCAAGAGGTAGCTCTTGATTTCTGGCTGCTGCTTTCGCCAGTTTGTCTGCCTCATTGTTTTCATCTCTTGGGACATGCTGGACTGAGTACCCTTTGAAGTGCTTTTTCCATTTCCCTGACTTTTTCTAGATACTTCATAAGAATAGGATTTCTTGCTCCACTTTCTTTCTCGATATGTTCTTGAATTACTTTCGAATCCGTTCTGATTATGAAGGTTTGCTGCCCCAAGGCTTTCATTTTCCTTAATGCCAACAGAAGAGCTTCGTATTATGTTGTGTTGTTCGTGGAGTGTTCATTGTTCGCGAATATAAGCCGAGCTGCATATCTTATGACTAAGCCTGTTGAGGAGGTTACGACAGCCAAAATTCCAACCCCCTTGTAACACCAAGCCCCATCACACTGTACTATCCAAGGTTTAGGTACATTTTCCTTGAAGTTCTGAATAGGTGAAGTCCAATCCACGACAAAATCTGTCAGAACTTGCGATTTTATTGCACTTCTTCTCTCGAAGTCTACCACATACTCAGAGAGTTCAGCTCCCCACTTGATGATTCGGGTAGATGCCTCTCTATTTGCGAACAAATCGTTCAGCGGCTGGTTGGTGATGACTCTTATCCTATGACCCTCGAAGTAGTGCCTTAGCTTCCTTGCTGCCATGATGACTGCATATGCGATTTTTTCCAGTTCGGAATAGAAGATCTTGGAGCCAGACAATGCTTAAGAAGCGAAATATACAGGAATTTGTTTGAGCTTCCCGTCTTCCTCCTTTTCTTGCACTAGCACCGCACTTACTGCTGAACTTGATGCAGACACATATAGCAGAAGTGGCGATTTTGGTTCAGGAGGACAGAGCTTGGTCATATTGGACAAGTAATCTTTTAATTCTTGGAAGGCTCGCTTCTAAGGTTCAGACCGCTGGAAGTTCTTGGCACTTCTGAGGACTTGGAAGAATGGTAAGCTTCTTTCTGCGGCTTGGGAATGAATCTGTTAAGGGCAGCCACTCTCCCTGTCAGCTTTTGCACATCTTTCACTGAAACTGGGTCTTGCATTTCCACTAAAGCCCTGATTTTGTCGGGATTCGCCTCTATGCCTTTTGTTGAAACTAGACATCCGAGAACTTTCCCCTTGTGAATGCCGAATACACATTTCTCCGGATTCAGCTTCAGATTTGCTGCTCTCATATTCGCGAATGTTTCCGCCAAGTCACTGATGTGGTCTTTCCTCTGAACACTTTTGACGACTATATCGTCCACATACGCCAAGATGTTCCTCCGTAACTGGGGATGAAGTACTATTGCTATCATTCTTGAGAATGTACATCCTGCGTTCTTTAGCCCCTCTGGCATTCTCACGAAACAAAATGTTTCGAATGGAGTGATGAAACTTGTTTTTTCTTCGTCCTCTTTGCGGACCCTGATCTGATGATACCCAGAGAACATGTCCAGGAGCGAGAACATTTCACTGTTGGCTGCATCATCTACGATTTTGTCTACCCTTTCCAAGGGTAAATCGTCTTTTTTGCATGCCTTGTTCAAATCTGTGAAGTCCACACACATTCTCCACTTTCCATTTTTCTTCTTGACTGGTACTGTGTTGTCTAGCCAGACTGGATACTTTACTTCTCTGATTACTTGTGCGTCTTGCAATCTCTGAACTTCAGCTTCCACTGCTTTCACCTTTTCCTCGGACATTTTCCAGAGTTTCTGTTTCTTGGGAGGTATTTTTTTCGTCTGTTTCCAGGGCATGTTTGATGATGTCCCTGTCAACACCTTGCAGGTCCTTAGCTGACCATGCGAAAACATCCTTATTTTTGTTCAGGAACTGTACGAGGTCTCTGTCCTCTTCGGCACTGAGGTTAGCCCCTATTGTGACTGCTCTATCGGGCATGTCATCCAGATACACTTTCTTGGTTTCACCATGTGTGGCTATTTCAATTTTTTCTTTATCTCGCTTGGCCTCTTCGTAAGTTTCCTTCTTCTCGCCAGCTGTTTTCAGCTAGTACACGTTCGTCTGGCCAGGCGTGTGGCCTTTTTCTATGTTTCTGGCCTCTTGTTGATTGCCGAATACTGTAATGACCCCTTTGGGTGCAGGCATTTTCATGCATAAGAACTGCTGCCTTATGACTGCGTCGAACTTGTTCATGAAACCTCTGCCGAAAATCGCGAGATACGGGTGGTAGATGTCAACCACATCGAAGGTGAGACTCTCTGTTCTGGCATTTTCGAGATCTCCGAAGGAAACAGGGAGTGATATCTTTCCAACCGGCTTGATTGGCTTTCCTCCGAACCCTTGCAGCGGGTACTCTGGGGGGTCCAACATGTGCTGGCTCAGATTCATCTTTTCGGAAGTCTTCAAGAACAAGATATCCGCTGAACTTCCATTGTCAACTAGGACTTTTCCTATGACCCACCCAACTATGTTTACCTCAATGACCATAGCATCATTATGAACCACAGATTTCAGCTTGAAATCTTCTTCTGTGAAGGAGATTGGCACCTTTGCCCACTCCGGACGTGCAGCTGGGCCGTCATTGATGATTGTTGACGGTTAATAATTGTATCAAAGTTCGTTCGTGACTCGCAAGCGTACAAGTCTCCCGTCGTAGTCAAGGGACCCTTCTTCCCTCGAGTGGTGAACCCAAGGTATCGAATCCGTGGAACAAATGTGTGACGCAAGAGTTGATCTAGTAAAGCCAAATAACTTCAATCCTTGGTAAAAGAGAAACCCTAATGCATCTAGATAAGAACACAAAACAAAGATAAATCTAATCTACTAAAGACCGGAGAAAACAAAGTAAGATTGGGTAGATAAACCGATCTAGAGGGATCGGGGTAAGCCTTTTGTTGAAGTTCCAAGCAAGAGAAGAAGTAGCAAATCGAATCTTAATAGAAGCCTCTTTAAATCGTGGTTTCCCGTCCAAATCCGAAAACATCCGCCTTTCGAGACCCCCGTTCGTCACAACGTATCCCTATTCATGCGGGGAGCTTAGGGCGAGTCAAAAGACAAGTCGAGATTCTTTCGGAAGATCCGGCGTGTACCTCTAGCCACCGCGGCTACAAGAACACCCTATGTAATCTATCGTACGAATAGAATTGGAATAAGCAAAGCCGATCGAAAAACGAAATCTTCGAGGAAACACTTGATCGCTAAGAAAAGATTCAACTTGATAATTCAACTATGACAATGATACATACACAAGATCACCACCGGGATCCTTCCTTGATCTTGCTTCTAGCTCCGGGAACTCCGACGTGGTCTTCCATGCAAGGTTCCCACGTCGGCTAGGGAAACCCTAGTCAACTAGCTCGACCCTCTCCTCTCCGACATGGTGTCCCTCTCTTCTCTGCTTCTCGGCGGCCGAAGACGAAATCTCCTCCCTGTGGCTCTCGGTCAGGGGACTATAAATAGCCCGATTGGCGGCTAGGGCAAAGGGCGACAGTTTTGGGCCCAAAATGGGCCTGGGCCGACCGGACTGGGCCGGCCGGCCTGGGCCCATTTTGGCCCAGCCCGCGGGCTCCTTTGCCCGAGGTCGGTTCCCTTGCTTCCTGGATGCTTCCCCCTTCTGCATGTAGGTCCATGTCGTCGGTTTCTCTCCGAATTGGACTCAACTCCTTGTCTTGCAAGATTCAAGCACTTTTCCGGTCGTGTCCCCGGAGTCCGTCGTCTTCTCGGATCAAGTCCCCCGCTTCTTGGAGTTAATTTTACTTCATTGCATGACTTGTTCGAGGACTTTAAGGTCTTGTCATGAGGTGCTTGATGAACTTATCCCGAAAGTCTTGCATTCAACGCTAAAACCCCGCATAAACATTAAACTCCAAAACCGACATGCACACGTGAACTTGTTATACCACGGGGGTTAGTACCAATGGATAAGGTATAAAACTCATGCCAACACCGAAGGTAAACTCATGGCTAGGTTGACGGATTTTCACCGTCAACATCTCCCCCATGCTTAAACCTTGCTCGTCCTCGAGTAAGCCTTCGATGGATATCATCATTGCTAAACAATGCTTAAACTTTGCACTTGATTACACATGAGAAAACATAATGCTCTCAAAATTTTAATTCATTGAAGTTCCATAATGTACTAGCCTTCATCTCTACGGAGGGTAGATTCTTATTAAGCTTATCCCACATGTATTAACATGCTCACAAAGTTTTAAATAGATCTCAGAATTTTTGAAATAAAGAACGAGATAAAGAAAAGCTAAACCAAGTTCACAAATTTAAATCATCTCGTATATTGCTCATGAATTCTCATCTCACTTGTCTCTCAAGCCTATATATTCTACTCCTTTCCCTCTCATATATATGTGGTAGGCTTTATATGGAGCTTTGGGAAAGTTTAGTCCTAACAAGATTTTATAAATGAGGTGTTGTCAAAACAAGACAAGCTTCTCATGGTCTTACCGAGACTCGTCAAAAAGGTCATTGGAAAATAATGTTAAATCAAGGAGGGGAAAGAGAAAAATACACACACTTTAGATGAGTGGACATGTGCAAATGGCAAAGAGTGATCCCGAGGCACAAAGGAAGTCCTCGTTATCGGATTGCACATGGTTGGAAAATGAGAATGGATCTTTTTAACTTGAAGCCTTGAATGCACTCTTAGAGAACCGGGGAGTTCACTTTACGCACATATATATTTTTTCTCGTTTCTCATATTTCTCATTCTTTTCTTTCTTTCTTTCTTTCTTTCTTATATATATATATATATATATTTTCTTTCTTCACCTTGGAAGTCACGTACATCGCCGAATTTTTTCTTTCATCATTATATATATATTTTTTTTTAAAATACTCCCTTTTGAACTCTAAAACTGCACCGTACCTACCTCCTCCCCCATGCTTAGACGTTGCTCGTCCTCGAGCAAAGAGGCGAAAAATAAGGTAGGTACCGGAATATTTTTCCTTGGAGAGTTACTTGAAATCTTCAACGTTGGCACCGTCTTGCGATCTTCCTTGAATTGATGATCCATTCTCAACGATAGGTTGTGGTCAAGGAGGTAATCACAAAAAGATGACAATTGGTTCAAGGGTGGATATCCGGCGAAGTTTGTGAGATCACCGATGCGGGGATACACAATGCACGGATAAGAGGCTAGCAAAAAGATAGATACGCAAAAATGGAATGACCAGCTTCTTAGTCTCGGGCCAGAGAAATCATGGCCTGCAATAACTCACTCAAAAATAAATCTTGT
Organism: Cenchrus americanus; assembly: GCA_947561735.1. NCBI lineage: Eukaryota > Viridiplantae > Streptophyta > Magnoliopsida > Poales > Poaceae > Cenchrus > Cenchrus americanus. The sequence goes on from OX387240.1 coordinate 98,434,435, forward strand.
ACACTAAGGTTCATGCACTCAAATATATATAAGGCTTTGGATAGGTTGAGCAACACACAAGTGATATTTGTGACAAGGTTAGCAATATTTTTGAGCATAAAAGACATCTTCAATCTATTCATAACTTGAGAGCACATAAAACACTATGGGTCTTTATTTTAATCATAACCTCTGCTGAAAATTAAGCTAGCATTTAAATAAATTCAGATTTGTATTTTTAAGAGAGCACTAGCTTAAACATGCATAAATCAACTACAAAGATGAACAAAGCTGCAATTTTAATCATATATCATCATGGCACGAATTTTGTAACTTTTCCAATGATATAATCAAGGTGGTGACTTTATTAATGGTGACATCAAGTTGAAATACACACTGAAAATAAACAAAACATGCTTGCTGAAAATTAAATAAAAACAGAAAATACTACGCAAACACACATAAGCAAAAGCTGAAAATTACAGAGAAAAAGAAAAGAAAAGAAAACTAAAGTTCCTAAATCTTCTAGTCCTCCGCCGGTGGTTGATGTTGATAGTCTTGATAATAATACCCTTGCTCATAATATGGTTGGACACTTCTCCGACGAATTGATTTGGCTCCACAAGGTGAAGGCGTCCAAGCTCAAAGGCAATATTTGCGTTGCCTTCACCGAGTTGAGCTGCGTTAGATTGGATGGCTGCGATGTTTTGAGCATTTCTTGCGGCATACCCTCCAATAATGGCCATGCTTTGTTGTGGTTGGGGATGATGAGCGTAGGACTCCGCGAAATTAGCATTGGGCACAACATAATTTTGTGGGGGTACCGGTGCACCACCCCCCCATGCTTGCTCTTGTGGCCCTCCGTAATAACTTGGCGGAGGAGGGACCCCGCCGAATGGTTGCACATGGGTTGTACTCCACTCGCTTGTGCGGAGGATATTCCCTCCTCTACGATTCTTCCTCTCTTGTTCTTCCTTGCAGGGACAAGTAGTCCCTCTTCCAACCAATCTTCTCTCCCTTCATTGAAAAGCCTAAGCCTCTCGTTGGGAAGGGGGTAGGTTCACTATGGCCAACCGATAACCTCCTCTCTCATCTCCACTAATGTATTTTCCTTGCCGCAAATATTCAATGCCGAGAGAGGTACCTCGCAAAAGGTGGTCGGGGTTTCTTGCGATCCCCGGCCGCAAGGAAAAGGCCGACATGGAGAGGTAACACCCCGAACCAATATTACCCACCCCCGATGTTGCTTCACAACACCAACGGTTGATCATGAGGTAAGAGGGGTCTATTGGCTGCCTGGCAATTAAAGCCGAGTATAACCAATTCAACTCCGTGTCGGTCACCTTTGTTTCCTTCATCCTCCCCAATATCCTCTTGCACATCCAAGAGTGAAATATCCGGATAATGGGGTTGCGGATGCAATTGCGTTGTTGATGGGCTTCTCCGGAGATCATATTCCAAAATCCCGCTAACATGCCGGGAGGCACGTCAACTTTCTCCGGAGCTCCCTTGTGGAATCCAAGCAGCTCCCTTACGTGCTCGTAGGGAACCACTTGCTCGATTCCCTCCAAACGGAATGACAAGCTTTGCACCCCATCATCATCAACGATGGGTGCAATAGTCATCAAAATTTCCAAGGCGTAACCCAAATGGGTGTCCACCGATATTCCGTTGGAGACTGCACCCATCCGAGGTGCCCCAACATATAGTATATGTCGGTGCAAAAACCCAAGGTGTAGAGTGTTTGGTCGTCGAACTCGACGTTCGGCACAAGCCTCTTCTCAAGATTGGCGAGCCTCTCCTCCTCCTCCGCCGTCAAGATGATGAAGCCGTACGAAGATTGTGTAGGGGTGTAAGGAGGTGGCGCGGTTGAGCGAGTCGATCGTCGTGGTGGCGCGGGCTGCTCCTCCGTGTTCCCACGAGGTTGGGTGAACCTCATGGAAGTGCTTCTCGCAGCTCTCATACCACCAAGGAGGAGAGCATCGTTCCTCCTCGGTGGTGCCGTATCCGTCTCCATGCTCCGGGGAGACTCGGAAACCGAGTGCCTTCTCGAAGACGTGGTTGATGACGGCTTGGATGACGACGAACTCTTCTTCTTGGAGAAGAGACTTGTGGTTTTCTTCCATGCTGCACTCTTTTCTTCGACTAAAACTCCGGGTTGCAACCGGTAACTAGGCACTTAAACTCTTTGATTCGGATGTGGACTTTGAGTGGATTAAGGATGTGGATTTTTTTCTTGAGTCATCAAGCTTGGGAAGGTTGGCTATGTCTACGGAGGTTTTGAGCACACAAACTTGAACACACAAACAAAGGAAGGAGAGGGAAGCTTGCCTGCAGAAAACGGGAGCCGGGGGGCTCCTTATGTAGGTGAGGCCGGCCTCGGTGCTCTTCCCCGCCTCGTCTTTTTTCCAGCACGATCATTTCACCTCTGCAACTTTCCTGCTCGCGTGCTCCACGAGTTGCACCGCCCAAACGCTCTCGTCCACTCCTTGGTTCTTCCACTTGATGCTTCATGTTTTGGGTCATGTCCATGCTCCCTAGCTCCACTTGCTTCACATGCCACCATGAAATTCCTACAAAGTTGATGCTTGCTGCCCACCATGCTTGTCCTTTGCATGTGGAATTGGTGAAAGTTGATGAAAGGGCATCCAATGGTGCATGCATTCAAACTAGATTGCCTCCATTAAGGTGTGTTTAAGGTTAAGCACTCCTCTAATTCGAAATTTAAAATATTTTTCAGAGCCATGCAAGAGCTCGAACATAATTTTAGAGAAGTTTTTAAACCATTAAAAACAAATGCAAGTCGAAAATATTTTCTTTTTACGTCGATTTCGGTCTCACCGGTATAGTTTGCCTTCATTGGTTGAGAGCAGACATTTCCCGGCTTGATCATGGGAGCATAGGTTTAGGTTCTAATTTTGGCTAAATAAGAAAGATTTTGAATAAAACAAAATTAGAATAGGCTTATAAAAATTCTAATCCTAGAGAAACCAAGGATATAGATTTTTAGAACCAACCAAAAGTTTTGATTTCTAGGTTCACGCGAGTCCTACCACGTGCTGAATTTTATTAACACTTAAACATAAATCGTGGCTCTACTCGTGTGGTTTTAGCATGAAAAATAAGTCAACCTCAGCACCATAATGGGGGTGAAAGGTTGAGCTAAGGTTCTGAAATTATTTGGTTGAGGGTTTCTCGAAAAGAAAAGAATCAAACAAGCACATAGGAGGGTTCATGCAAAGGCTTTATGATAAAGAAAACATTCAATCAAGAATTATGTCTCTAATATTGTTCAACCACTTCTAAGTCTAATGTCTTTGCGTAATAAAACTCAAAAACTAAATTATTAAAAAGACTCGAAAAACCCGGAATCGGGTTGTCCTCCCGTAGCTTATTCTTGACTTGACGAAACGGGTTGCCTCCCGCCTAGCGCTTCGTTTATAGTCCATGGCTAGACTTCTTCACTTGATTACTTCGGATCAACGCTCTTTGTGGGCGTTGCAATCTTGGGTACCCGCTTTGGCTTAGTCAATTTTTTTGGTCTTCACAGTCGGCTTTGTCCTTTGGTCTTGACGGATGCAACAACTTCCTTGTGGCTCGGCATCTCGAACTCCGGTCCTTCGGTCGTGATCTTCATGGTCTCTAGTGTGATCCTTCATCTCTCCCGAATGAGCTTGAGTAGCCTTCGCCGTCTTGGGACCTTGGAGTTGTCTCGGATATTCTTCTTTGTTACCCATCGGGCGCCCGGCAAGTTGTCCCACTTGCGTCTAGCATCTTCATCACGATGAACACTTCACGTATAGAGCTTCCGACCACCGTCACCTTGCCATCTAAATTCTTCAATATTTCTCCATAGCCTCGAACTTAGTGACGGCGTCCTTGGACATGGTCGTACTCCACACACTCCTTGTGTCGGTGCGGAATATGGTCCCGACACTAACCAGTAGATAACGCCTAGGTCTATCCCTCAATGGTCGATGCTAAGCAACAAATGACACAAGGGTTTATCCTGGTTCCGGCCGAGGGGGCCGTACGTCCAGCAGTGGTGTGCTCGTGGCACTATATTGCTCAGCACCGGGGGTGCTTGTAGTGGGGCAAATACAAGCAAGGCGGGAGAGGAAGCGTGGCTCCCAAGTCCCTGGGTGAGTGGCTGGAGATGTCGTGGGAGAATGAGAGAGTGAGTGCACGGTGCGCCGTGTTCCTCCGACCCGTCCCCCCGCGGGCCGGGGGGCTCGCCTTCCCTTTTATAGGCCAAGGGAGCGGCGAGTGACATGCACGCCGCGCTACCTAGCCGCGTGTGGGAGCACGTCGTGCTACGGTGTAGAGCGGGCGGCCGTCCGGTCGATCTTTCGCTGCGATCCGGCCATGATGGCCTTCCTTGTACCCGAACAAAGGGCGGTTCGAGGGTAGGAGGTGGCAGATGGCGATGGCATCCCCTGATAGGCTTCGAGGGAGGTGCTGATGATGGCCGGTACGGGGCACGGGGAGCGGGCGAACGGCGTTCCTTCCCAATGAGCTCGCGGTGGTGGAGTGGTTGCCTGCAGTGCTCGGGCGTGCGCCTCGCGGAGTCAGGCGTGTGCCCGCGCGCGTGGGTACGGCGGCCGCGCCGTTACAGTGGCCGGGATGGCCACCCACCGGCCTAGCGCCCCTCACCTAACCTGCAGGGTCACGGGAAAGTGGGGTCGAGGGTGCACCCGGCCCCCTTTCGAGGGTCGAGCGCGTTAGCCGTACAGTGGCGTGCACGCGGTGTCACGGGACTGACGCCGGCCGTACCGCACAGTCCACCCCACAGTGGCGGGGATGGGCTCCTCCCTGGGGAGTTGGTGCGGCGGTACCGGGGCGTGAGCCCCGGGCGCATGATGGCGCCGTCCTGCGGCGTTAGGGCGTTAAATGCCCAAGTACGGGGCCGGCGCACGCGTGCGGGGCGCCCGTGAGCGTGGCGGGCCCCAGCCGAGGGTGGAGCGAACCCTCGAGCGAGGCGAGGCCCGCTCGAGGGGGAGCGAGCCCTCGAGCGGGGCGGGACCGCTCGAGGAAAGGGTCGCCCCTCGAACGGGGCGGAACCCGTTCGAGGAGGGGGTTGCCCCTCGAACGGGGCGGAGCCCGTTCGAGGAGGAGCGTACCCTCGGGCGAGGCGGAGCCTGCTCGAGGGGTCTCACAGGCGAGCTGTCTTGGTGGGCCTCCGAAGTCCTGCTGCATGGGCCGCGTCCTGCATGGTTAGTTCTCTGCATGGTTAGGCTTAGCTTATTTTGATGCAGGAATTTAAGTGAGGGCTCCCCCCATTGTTTGAGGGGACCCCTAGGGCGGTCCCCGACAGTAGCCCCCGAGCATCTGCGGGTTTGCCATTGAGGCTCCCGCAGATGCTGGAACCTACTGATAGGACGTTCTTCCCTCCTTGTTTGCGAACGCTTTCCGTGGGGCCGCGCTAGCGGACCCGCGGGTCTAGCCCTCGAAGCCCCGCAGAGTGTGGGCTCTCCCGCAGGGGTTAACCGCGAGCAATTCGGTCGAAAGGCGTGGCACATATGCCAACCGGCATCGGCGGTATTTCGGCCCGGCATCGGGGGGTGCACGCTCCCCCGTCACCGTCTCTCCGGCGGGTGCAACTCCAAGGAGGTGTAGCCGTGCGTCAAGCCCCCGAGCCTTGGCCCGTTCGAGGCGATCGGGTCGAGCCTCGACGACTTGTTTTTTATCGCGCCCTCGCCGTCCCTCCGCGGGTCGGAGGGTGAGGTTTCCACGACTCCCATCGAGCGGGTCGCGAATCGCGGATTCCTCTTCGAGTCGCTAGCGGGTGGTTCAAGTGGACGTCCATGCCCCGTTCGATAAGGGTAGGCCGCGCGGTCCGGAGACACGTCCATGGAAGCGCTTGCGTGGGTTTGCTAGGTGGGGCTCGGTCCCGTTCGCTAGGGACCGAGGGCGCGGAAGCTCTCCCTCGGTGGGATCCCCCCCGCCAGCCGCCCTCGCCGGCTCTTGAACACGACATGTGGGGCACCCTCGAGCCGACGGGCTCGAGGAACGGCTCGAATGCGCGTGCCCTCGTCGTCCCTAACTCGTGATCGGGGCGCCCGTTCGAACCCGTCGAGGGTCGGGCTTCGAACCTCGATCGCAAGGCCGTGCGGGGCCGTGCCTTGGCCGCCCCCGTCTTTTCGCGTCTCGGCGGCCGTCGAGGGGTCCGGGGCGTGCCGACCCTCGAGGTGCTGGTTGGTGGCATGGCGCGGTATGAGTGCTTTTGGTGTCGCTCTATTTCAAGCGTGACCGGGCGATCCTCTTACGCGCGTGCCTTCTTTAGGGGGTTGACATCGTCTCGAGTTGGGGGTCATGCCGCTCGAGGGTCCTACGTGGCATGGGTGCCCGCGGTGGTCCGCTCTACACCGAGCAGTCCCGGCGGCCTTCTCACGCCGATATCCCATCGAGGGTCGCCTTGTTTCGAGTTGAGGGTCATGCCGCTCGAGGGTTCTACGTGGCATGGGTGCCCGCGGCCGCTCGCTCTACACCGAGCAGGTCCCGGCGACCTTCTCACGCCGATATCCCATCGAGGGTCGCCTTGTCTCGAGCCGAGGATTCGCCTCGCTCGAGGGCTCTCCTTGCTTGGCAAGGGGCCCGGCAATTAATTGCCTTGCGGGCGTGGCCGCGGGTTTTGCGCGCGCGGGCGCGCCTTTTTAGGCGGCGCGCCGCGCGCGCGCGCGTAGTGGGCGACGTGGCCGGCGGACGTGACGGTTTCGCCTCGGTCGTCGCCGGTCTTGCCGTAATGATGACCCGCCCGCGGTGTTAGAGCCGCCGCAGCCGTGGTGGGGCCCGCCCGTCGACGCGATGGAAAGATTCCTGCAGGTTAATGTTGGCGGGGCGTGCGCTCCGAGAACTCGCCCGTTGCCTATAAACCGCGGTGAGGAAGGGACGGCGGTTTTTTACCTTGGCTCCTCACCGTTTTCAGTCCTCTGCCCCTTCGCCTTCGCCTCACTCTTGCCGTCGCGCGGGCTCGCTGCTTAGAGCTTTTTCGTCGCTCCCTTGTCCTCCGCCTTTGCACTCGTTCGTTCCCCCCCATGGCGCCGCCTCAGCTTCCGATTACGGTCCTGGAGCCGTACGCATGGGAGAGATCGACCGTGACCCGGCTCGCCCTGGGCGAGCTGGTCGCCGCCGGCCAGTTATCGGCCAACGAGGAGGGGCGCCCGGCGGAGTGGATCGTGCCGCCGTCGACGCACCTCGAGCCCAACCCGCCGGAGGGTTACGTGGTGAGCTTCCTCCGCTACCACGAGCGCGGCTTCAACGCGCCGGCGAGCACATTTATGCGGGCATTGTGCTACCACTATGGGGTGGAGCTGCACAATTTTGCCCCTAACGCGATCTCGCAGGCGGCCACATTCGTGGGCGTCTGCGAAGGGTACCTGGGGATCCCAGTCAATTGGGAGCTCGGGTACACCTCTTCCGCGGGGAGCTCATCACGCAGCCCACGTCGGAAAGCCGAGGGACCCGCCGCGCGGTGCGCGCCGGCGGGATGTCGCTTGCCCTGCGAGGGCAGCTCAAGAACTTCTACATCCCCTGCACCATGACGACGAACAACGCCGGCTGGGAGCGGGGATGGTTTTATCTGCGCAACGCCGAGCCCGGCCTCCCTCCCTACACCGGGCGGGTGTTCAAGGAGAGGCCGGACCGCTGGGGCTACGGGTTGCCTACGGCCAATCATCGGGCGCGGCAGAATCCGTCCTCGCCGCCCGCGCCGGCCGGGCGAAGGAGGGGCTCAACGCGATGGGCGTCCTCGCTTTCCTTCACCACCGGCGGGTCGTGCCGTTGATGGAGAGGCCCCTCCGTATCTTCGAGATGACCGGAGGCGGCCAACCCCGTCGACCCGGCGAGGTCGCGGATGCTCCCGACGCCGCCGGAGCGGCCGTACGCGCTCACCCGGGCGCGTAGCGCCGTCGACACCAGGACGCCGCCACCCGCGGGTCGGACCCCCGTGGGACATCGAGATGCTCCCCATCGGCCCGTTGGTGAGTGTGGTTCTTTGATTCTGTTTTAGTCCTTGTTCTTGATTCCGTTTTCCCCGATGTGCCATCGTTGTTCCCGCGCGCGCCGGTGCGGTTCAACGCCGCTAAGTCCGTTCCACCCACCCCCCGACTCCCGTGCGCTCGGCGGGCGGCGCGCGGGGAGCAAAGCAGGAGCGAGCGGCGCGCAGGAGGGAGCACGCAAGGCGGCGCCAAGCGCGCCGCGACACACGGTCCGCGGAGTACCGGCGGCGGGAGGAGCCGGGGCTCTCCTCCCCGGACATCGAGGAGCCCTCGTCCTCGGAACGAGACGAGGAGGAAGAGTCCGAGGGGGAGGGCCCCTCGGACGGTGGCGCCCGCGCCCCCGTCGCCGAACCCGCGCCGGCGTCGGGGGCAGCTTTGCACTGGGGTGGGCGCACCGGCGCCCGTTGCCGTGCAATCATCGTCAAGGGCGGCACGCGCCGCGGAGGTGCCGCGCGCGCGCCACGGAGGCGCGCGCGGCGCACGTGCTCGCGCGCGCGTCAAGCGTGCCCGCGCGCGGCGGGGAGCGCGTCCGCGCGCGCGGCGTCCTCGTCGAGGGGCGCGTCGGTGGGCGCGCCGCGCGCGGGGCTAGCGTGCCCCCGCGCGTGGTGGCGGCATCGGGGCGCGCCCACGCGTGAGGCGGGCGTGCCCGCGCGTGCGGCGGCGCCGTCGGGGAGGTGCCGCGGCGGGCGCGGCCCCCCGCGCCGGCCTCGTCGGAGGCCTCGAGGAAAAGGAAACGGGCCTTTTCCTCCGCAAGGTAAGGAACCTGCTCTTCCTTTGCTTGGCTTTAGTTTGCTGGTTATTAGATGCTCTAACCCTCCGTTCGTGTTTGCGCGAGGCGGTGCCAACCGTCCCTCCTCTTGCACCGGCCAAGGTGCTGAGGACGGACGCGTCGATCCCCACCCGACGGCGTTCGTCGAGGGGGTCGCGCCCGGGGGACGGGCGCGGCGGCGGGCACGAGCTCGCAAGGCCCGGGCCGGGGCTTCGAGGCCCCGGCCGGCGGATCGCCCGCCGCGGCGCAGCCCGGCAGGTCGCCGGGGGGCGGCGGCGCGCCGATCGCCACGGAGGCGCGGCCGCGGCGGCGGCTACGGTGGAGGTGGCCGCCCGCGGTGGCGGCCACCGCGGAGGAGGCGGAGCGGGCGCAACCGCGGGAGCGCCCCGCGGATGTGGCGGCACGGACGGAGGTGGCGGCAACGGCGCCACAACGGGCGCCGCGGCCGCGGAGGCGCGGTGGAGGCGCCGGCGGGAGGCGGAGCGAGGGCGGCCCCTCTCGCCGGCGGTCCCCGGTGCGGAGGTGGTGGAGCTCTCGGATGACTCCCCGCCGCCCGGGTGGAACCAGTGGGCCAGCTGGCCCACGAACTCTCCCCGAGCCCCGGGGAGGGGGCCCTCGTGAGGCGACACGAGGGTCACATGATAGTGGGGGCCGGGGGCACGATGCCGAGGCCTCGTCCTCCCACGCCGGCCGCCCCGCCCAGGTGGGGGGGGGGCCGTGGAGGATCCCCCCGGCGTTCGCCGACGCCCGCAGGGAGCAGGAGCTCTGGGGCGAGCTCCTGAGCCACGGCGCCACGCTCAACCGCGCGTTGAACGAAGCGCTGCGGGTCCACAGCGGCCCGGCCTGGATCGTCTTCCAGGTGAGCCACGGTTGCTCGTCTCCTTTCCTTATTTCGTTTTCGCGTGCTGCGTTCAAGCCTTGACACTTGCGAGATTCGATGTGTGGATGCCAGGAGCTCGAGCGCCGCGCTCGCGAAAAGTATAGCGCGTTCGACCAGGTGAACGCCGAGGTCCGCCAGCTCCGGGAGCGATGCAGCGCTTACGACGCGCTTGCGGATGCTCTCGGGACGCCGATACCGGGCCGGTGTACCGGCGATGGCGTGGTGCGACGTGCTCCCCGAGAGCTCGGGCGGGACGCGGCGCGTGACTCGAGTCTCGGGCGGATCCGCGCAGCCCCTCGTCGATCGTGACGAGGCGCCGTGGAACGCGCGCGAGGACCCGGACAAGACGCGGATGCCGGCCGCCACCGGGGAGGCGGAAGTGGCCACCGCTCGCGCCGAGACCCGGGAGCTCCGCACGTCGCTCGAGGGGGCCCGGGCGCAGCTAGCCGCGGGCCGAGGAACGGGCGCGCGGGTTGGAGCAGCGCGCGAAGGAGGCCGATGACCCGAAGGCCGCCCTCGACGCCAAGGCCGCGGCTCTCGTCGCCGCCGAGGGGCAGCTCCGGCGAGAGCGCATCGCCCGCCGGGGGCCGAGGGGCGGCTCCGGCGAGAGCGGGCTGCCCTTGGCGACGCCCGACGGCGCCGGGAGCGGGAGCGCGTCGCGCGCGCGAGACGGGGCGGAGAGGTCGCCGAAGGAGCGGAACGCCGCATTCTCCGAGGTTGAGGATGAGGCGTTGGCGCTCAGCATCAGCAATGCCGCCCAAGAGATGGCCCTCGTCGAGCAAGGCGAGACCGTCCAGCACCTCGAGTTGGCGCTCGAGTCCGCGCGCCGCGACCTCGATCTGGAGAAGAGGCAAGTCGAGGGTAAGCTACTGTCTGACCCTGCTTGTTAGTTCTTGCTTTTAGAGGGTTCGTTTCCCCCTTTCTGATTTCTTGTCATCTTGTTGCTTCCGTGCCCGCGCACGGCCTTTGGGGCACGCTCGTTGGGCGGGCCGAGGCCCGCAGCCTCCTACAACTCCTCCGAGCGGGAGCCGGGCAGAGCGCGGGACGCGGCCCTCGAGACCCGTCACGTCGTCGAGGAAGGCGATGCCCGTGCCGGCGGCTCGGCGGCCGCCCGCCTACGCGCCCTCGGCGGCCACGTCACGGGGCGGGTGCGTCGGGCGTTGCACCCGGGCGTGCGAAGGCCCTCGGAGTGGTGCGATCCCACTACGAGGTCGACCTCGAGGCGGTAGCGGAAGGCTACATCGTGCCCGAGGGCGTCGAGGACGAGGTGGCCATGGAGCGTGCGGACGCGCTTGCTGCTGACGCCGCCGAGTCGCTCGCCGAGGCCTTCGAAGAATTCCTCTTCCCGGACGCCGCTGATGCTGCCGCTCCGCCCGCCTGAAAGCACCTGGGCGCTAGGCCCGTTTTTTTTATGTGTATCAGAACTCTGGCCTCGTGGCCTCTTTGTAAATAAACAAGTCGTTTCGTGAACATGGTCAGTTTGTAAATGAAATCGCTTGCTTATTGCGCTTTTTGCTTCTTCTTCTTCCTGAGTAGATTCTAGTTAGGGGAGTTCGCCTTTCGCAGGGGCCCGCTGGGTTGGAGGCGAGAGAGACGGGCCATAGCCACGCGGCGTAGGCTGTCTCTGGCTCGCGCGCTCCTTCCGCTGTGCCACCTACGCCCTATTCGAATCGTGGCTCGTGGTTGAAGTAGGAAACAAACTTAGCGCGTGTTATTACGTTTTTTGCGCGAAAAAATGGGACCATTTGGGGGGGGTGCCCCCCCGCAGTAGCCCCCGAGGGTAACTTGGGTTTCGGGGGAAAGCCGAGTTGCCCTTTTATTAGATTCGGAGTATTTACATAGGTGACACCAACTGGGGCGTTGGTCGTGCGTTTTTACAACGGAAAATACTTGGAAATCCTAGCTAAGGGTAGAAGCGACGTAGCTGTTGGATGTTCCAAGCGTTGGTGAGTTCTTCGCCGTCCTCGTTGGCCAGCTTGTACGTGCCCGGCTTGAGCACCTTCACCACAACGTAGGGTCCCTCCCATGGGGGCGATAGCTTGTGGCGCCCTCGGTTGTCTTGGCATAGCCTTAGGACCAGATCCCCCTCGCTGAAATCCCTGCGACGTATCTTGCACGCTTGGTAGCGTCGTAGGGACTGTTGATACCTTGCGGAGTGCATCAACGCCACAAGGCGTACTTCGTCTAGCCGGTCCAAAGTGAGTCCTCGCGGGCTCGCTGGTTAGCATCCTCGTTGTAGCCCCGAACCTTGGGTGACCCGTATTCCGCATCCGTGGGGAGGATGGCCTCCGCGCCATGGACTAGGAAAAACGGGGTGAACCCGGTGGCTCGCTTGGGGTGGTCCTTAGGCTCCACACGACCGCCGGGCAGTTCTTGGAGCCATTTTCGGCCGCATTTGTTGAGTTGGTCGAAAATTTCGGGTTTGAGGCCCCGTAGGATCATGCCGTTGGCACGTTCCACTTGGCCGTTGGTCCGTGGGTGCGCCACGACCGCCCAATCCACTCGGATGTGGAACTTGTCGCGGAACTCCAAGAACTTCCGCCCGTGAACCGGGACCCGTTGTTCGTGATGATGGAGTTTGGCACTCCAAAGCGGTAGACGATGTCGGTGAAGAAAGTGACCGCCTGCTCAGCCCTCAAATTCGTAATGGGGCGCACCTCCACCCACTTGGAGAACTTGTCGATCGCGACGAGCAGGGTGGGTGAAGCCCCCGGCGCCTTCCGCAGGGGCCCGACGATGTCTAATCCCCACACAGCGAACGGCCATGTTACGGGGATCGTTTGCAGAGCTTGAGCTGGCAAGTTGGTCTTGCGGGCGTAGAACTGGCACCCTTCGCAAGTGCGCACGATTTCGTTGGCGTCTGCGACCGCGGTAGGCTAATAGAAGCCTTGGCGGAACGCGTTGCCGACGAGGGTGCGCGGCGCGGCGTGGTGGCCACAGATCCCCGCGTGGATGTCTCGTAGGAGCTCGCGCCCCTCGGGAATGGGTATACACCGCTGGAGGATGCCCGACGCGGCGCGCTTGCGCGGCTCGCCGTCGACGAGGGTGAATGACTTGGCCATCCCGGCGATGCGCCCGGCCGTGGCCGGACTCGCGGGGAGCTCCCCTCGAGCAATCCGGGCGATGTACTTCTCCCGCCGTCCGCCCGGACCGGGGAGCCGGCTCGATGTCCATTGCGACGGCCTCGTGGGAGCCGTACCCCTCGAGAAGGGAGAGTACGTACGCCTCGTTCGAGGGGTCCTCTTCCATGGGGTCCGCACCCGCCGGATTCGAGGGAGCCCCCGAGGGTCCGCCGTCGCTCGAGGGGTAGGGCTCGAAGGTTACCGAGGGCGCGCGATGTCGCGCGCGAAAACGTTCGGGGGGAACGGTTATCCGCCCGACGCTATCTTTGCCGCCTCGTCTCGCTTCCTCGTTGTACCGACGGGGTACATGATTAAGCTCGATGCCGTAAAATTTGTCCTCGAGGGCTCGCACGGCTTTACAGTAGGCCTCCATCTTGTCGTCGTGGCAGCTCGCGTTCTTCATGACTTGGTCGATCACGAGCTGCGAATCCCCTCGCACATCGAGGCGCTTGATGCCCAACTCAATGGCGATTTTGAGGCCGCAGAGAAGGGCCTCGTATTCCGCCATATTGTTAGACGCGGGGAAGTGGAGACGCACTGCGTAGCGCATGTGCTCCCCGAGGGGTGACACGAAGAGCAGGCCCGCGCCCGCTCCCCGTCTTCATCACCGAGCCGTCGAAGAACAGCAGTCCAAAGACTCGCTTGAATCCGAGGGGGCGGCGGCACTCGCGTGTCCGTCCACTCGGCCGACGAAATCGGCTAGGATTTGCGATTTGATGGCCTTGCGCGGGGCGTAGGCGAGCGTCTCGCCCATCAACTCCACGGACCACTTGGCACCCCGCCCGCCGCGTCGGGGTTGCGAATGATCTCTCCTAACGGGAAGGAAGAGACCACCGTAATCGGGTGGGCCTCGAAGTAGTGGCGGAGCTTGCGCCGCGCGAGGACTACCGCATACAACAGCCTTCTCGGACCCGGGGGTAGCGCGTCTTCGTGTCCGATAGGACTTCGCCGATGTAGTAGACCGGCCTCTCGCACGGGCAAGGCATGCCCTTCCTCCGTGCGCTCCACAACGATCACGGCGCCGACCACCCGGGTGGTTGCGGCCACGTAGAGTTGGAGGGGTTCGCCGCCTCGCGGCGGCGTAAGGATCGGGGCGTGCGTCAGAGATGCCTTCAGCTTGTCGAGCGCTTCCCCGGGCCTCGGCGGTCCAAGAGAAGCGCTCGTGCTTCTTGAGCAGCCGGTAGAGGGGCAGAGCCCTTCTCACCGAGCCTCGAGACGAAGCGGCTCAAGGCGGCAAGGCACCCCAACACCTTCTGCACCCCTTTGAGGTCCCGAATTGGACCCATTCGTTCGAGGGCCGCGACCTTTTCGGGGGTTGGCCTCGATTCCCCGCTGGGAGACGATGTATCCTAGGAGCATGCCCCGCGGCACTCCAAAGACACATTTTTCGGGGTTGAGCTTGACCCCGTTGGCCCGCAGAGCACCGAATGCGATGCCAAGATCGCCGACCGGGTCGTCCGCCTTCTCGGTTTTGACGACGATGTCGTCTACGTAAGCCTCGACCGTCCGCCCGATATGGTCCCCAAAAACGTGCCGCATGCGGCGCCGATATGTTGCGCCCGCGTTTCGAGGCCAAAAGGCATCGTGACGTAACGAACGTCCCGAACGGTGTGATGAACGAAGTCGCGAGCTGGTCGGACTCCTTCATTTTTATTTGATGATATCCCGAATAGGCATCAAGGAAACGGAGTAGCTCACACCGGCAGGTGGAATCAACGATCCGATCTATGCGTGGCAAAGGAAAAGGAACTTTTGGACATGCTTTATTGAGACCGGTGTAGTCAATACACATCCTCCACTTCCCATTTTTCTTTTTTACAAGCACAGATTAGCTAACCATGTAGGGTGGAACACTTCCTTGATGAAACCGGCCTCGAGGAGCTTCCGCAGCTCCGCTCCGATCGCCCGTCGCCGTTCCTCGTCGAAGCGGCGCGGCCCGCCGCCGAACAGCCGCGAGCGTTAGGCGAGATATCAAGGGAGTGCTCGGCGACCTCCCTCGGGATGCCTGGCATGTCCGAGGGGCTCCACGCGAAGACGTCGGCGTTGGCGCGGAGGAAGTCGACGAGCACTGCTTCCTATTTAGGATCGAGGGTCGAGCTGACCCTCAATGCTTTGCCCTCGTGGGCCGATGGGTCGAGAGGGACCCCTTTGGTTTGCTCGGCGGCCTCGAACGTGCCGACGTGCTTGGCGGCGGAGCTGAGGTCGTCGTTGACCATCTTCTCCAAGGTGTGTTTACCGCCGCTTCATCCAGGCGCTAGCGCCTCCGCATGTTCCACGCACTCGACATCGCGAGCCGAATGCATGCTCGATCGACGACCCGACGGTGATGACGCCGTTTGGACCCGGCATCTTCATCTTCGTGTACGTGTAGTTGGGGACCGCCATGAACTTGGCATAGCATGGTCGCCCAAGGATGGCATGGTAGGCCCCTTTGAATCCCACCACTTCAAAGGTGAGGGTCTCCTTGCGGAAATTCTTGGGGGTCCCGAACCAGACGGGCAAATCGATCTGCCCGAGGGGTTGAACCTGCTTTCGGGCGCGATGCCGTGAAACGGCTTCGTGCTGGGCCGCAGCTGGTCCAGCCCAATCCCCATTAGGCGCAATGTATGCGCGAAGAGGATATTGAGGCTACTGCCTCCGTCCATAAGGACCTTCGAAAACCGGGCGTTCCCAATGATGGGATCGACCACCAGGGGGTACTGGCCCGGGTTCGGGATGCGATTTGGGTGATCATCCCGGCTAAAGGTGATGGCATCCTTCGACCAATTGAGAAAGGCCGGAGGTGCCCTCTCTGCGGCGAGGACTTCGTGCCGCTCCTTCTTGCGCTGCCGGGTTGACATGTCGACAGTAGGTCCCCCAAAAATGAGGAACACATTTTCGACGGCAGGGAAGCCACCTGCGTCGCCGTCGCCCCCATCCTTCTTGGCCTCTGCCTCCTTCGCGGCGGCACGGCCGTAGAACTTCTTGAGCATGTCGCACTGCTCAAGAGTGTGATTCACGGGGGTCTTGTGGTAGGGGCATGGCTTCTTCATCATGTCGTCGAACACCCCCGGCCTCGAGGAGCCGGTCGAGGGCCCCGTCGGGCCGGGTCAACCGCCGAGGGCCTCGGCCGTTGCCGCCGTTGCGCCCCGCTCGCGCGCCTCGCGGCGCGGCTTCTTCCCCTTCTTGCCCCGCTTGTCGTTGCGGCGCGGCTCCTTGGACCCGCCGCCCTCCGCGGGCGTGTCCTCGGAGCGCTTGCCCTTCTTGCCGTCGAAGATTGCCCCCACGGCCTCCTCTCCGGAGGCGAAGCTGGTGGCAATGTCGAACGGCTCGTTCGAGTCCGTGGGCGGGCTGCGTCCCGGCTCGCGTACAGGTCCCGCACGTGGTGCCCTCGAGGAACGCGTGCACGATCTCGGACCGTGCCACGCCGGGGAGCTCCGTGCGGCCGCTTGGAGAAGCGCCGTATGAAGTCCCGCGTTAGCCGACTCGCCCCGGCTTCGCGTGCGGGAGCGCGGCATCCCGGGAGTTCCCGTGGCGCACGTACGTGCCCCCGGAAGTTGCCCACGAAGGTGTGGACCGGATCGTCCCGGCCTATGGATCCGGCCGGCGGGCAAGTGCTCGAGCCATGTCCCGGCCGCGTCGCCCGGATGCGGGGGCAAGTTGCGGATGATCACTTCGTCGTTGGTGGCCCCCGCCCACCGACGTGCCGGGCGGTAATCGTTGAGCCAAACACGAGGGTCCGTCTCCCCGTTGTATTTGACGATCGTCGAGGGCTGACGGAAGCGCTGGGGGAAAGCTGCCGTGCGGATCTCCCGGCTGAACACACGGGTGCCCGGGGGCTCCGGTGTCGGGGAGCGATCCTCACCGCTGTCGTAGCGTCCACCCCTTCGAGGGTGGTAGCCCCTGGCCGCTCGCGCGTCCGCCTTGCTGGTGCGCCTGGCGTTGATGACGTTGCGGGCGTCTCCGTCTAGCGCCCTGCGTGTGTCAAGGAGCCGCTCCTTGGCCGGCGTGCGTCCCTGGTCAGCAGGTCGACCCACATGCACCGAGGGTTCGCCCCCTGGTGCCGGATCATCACCCCGCGCGTCCCCCTGCTGGCGGATGCGTGAGGCTGAGCTCTCGGCCTGCTGGGCGGCCGCTTGCTCAAGGAGAGTTTGCACCTCGCGGTGCATGTCTCGAGCCTCGGGGGTCGAGGGTGCCGGCATGGCGCGCAGCAGTGTCGCGGCGGCGATGAGCTTTTGGCTCGCTCGCAGCGGAGTATCCGCGTTGTCGACGTTGGGGACGGGGTTGAGGCGGTCACGGACCGTCGGCCCGCGCCTCCCGCGCGCGTTCGCCGCGTGCGGAGGCCTCCCCCGCCATCGAGGCGCGGAGTAGCCGCACCGTCCGTACTCCTCGCCGCCTTGGCCTCGAGCTCGCGAGCTTGGGCCGCCCGCGCGTCGACATCGGCCCCGCCGGGAGCGCTCGGTCCCGCGGCCGGGCGCGTGGCGATCCCCGGGGCGGGCGTGACTTCCCCCGTCTCCGCGCGCCGCCGCACCGGCGGCGTTGGCCGGGTCGTTGGTGATGACGGCGCAGCATTCCCGCGTGGGGTCGTAGCTCCCAGTGCTGGAGTCGTCGGAGCAGCCAAAACAGTAGTCCGTGGCGTCGAGGAAGCGCCTGAACGCGACTGGGTCCGGCACACCAGAGAAGTCCCACTCCGCGTACCCATGGCGGCTGGCGGGTGGCATCGTGTCGACGGAGCCCAGGGACGACTCGTCCGCTGCTGAAGTGCCGGGATCCCTGGCGACGAAGACGTGCCGACCAGGCGGAACCCTGCGCATTGTCGTGTTGACGTTGGCGTTGTAGGCCGTGGTGGCGCCACGCAGCCCGATGGGGATGCGCGGTCCTGAGACCGCACGCGGTCCCGCTGGGGCGGTGGCGGTCGTCGTGACGGTGGGCGCACCGCGCCGGGCGGCGGCGCGCTGCAGCCTGCCGCCGCTCGGACCGCGCCCGACGCGAGCGTAGCCCGCAGCGGCGACGGCGTCGCGGCGTCGACGGCCCGCGGCATCCGTGCCGCCGGCGCCCGCGCCGGTGTCGTGCGTGCGGCGGAGACCAGAGCGGACCTGGCCTCGCGCTGCGCGCGGAGCTCCTCACGGTTGGTGAGGCGCATGAGATAGCCGTTCCCCGTGGCCTGGAAGTTCAAGTCCCCGAAGCGGATCTCGAACCCGGCCGGAAGAGGGTCCGAGCTACCCATGTTGTAGCGTGTGCTACGGTATTCAGTACGAATCACCATGGAGGGAGTTAGCGAAATGACCTTAGGCGCTCGTTTGCCCCACGGTGGGCGCCAACTGTCGGTGCGGAATATGGTCCCGACACTAACCAGTAGATAACGCCTAGGTCTATCCCTCAATGGTCGATGCTAAGCAACAAATGACACAAGGGTTTATCCTGGTTCCGGCCGAGGGGGCCGTACGTCCAGCAGTGGTGTGCTCGTGGCACTATATTGCTCGGCACCGGGGGTGCTTGCAGTGGGGCAAATACAAGCAAGGCGGGAGAGGAAGCGTGGCTCCCAAGTCCCTGGGTGAGTGGCCGGAGATGTCGTGGGAGAATGAGAGAGTGAGTGCACGGTGCGCCGTGTTCCTCCGATCCGTCCCCCCGCGGGCCGGGGGCTCGCCTTCCCTTTTATAGGCCAAGGGAGCGGCGAGTTACATGCACGCCGCGCTACCTAGCCGCGTGTGGGAGCACGTCGTGCTACGGTGTAGAGCGGGCGGCCGTCCGGTCGATCTTCGCCGCGATCCGGCCATGATGGCCTTCCTTGTACCCGAACAAAGGGCGGTTCGAGGGTAGGAGGCGGCAGATGGCGATGGCGTCCCCTGATAGGCTTCGAGGGAGGTGCTGATGATGGTCGGTACGGGGCACGGGAGCGGGCGAACGGCGTTCCTTCCCAATGAGCTCGCGGTGGTGGAGTGGTTGCCGCAAGGTGCTCGGGCGTGCGCCCGCGGAGTCGGGGGCGTGTGCCCGCGCGCGTGGGTACGGCGGCCGCGCGCGTTACGGTGGCGGGATGGCCACCCACCGGCCTAGCGCCCCTCACCTAACCCGGCAGGTCACGGGAAAGTGGGGTCGAGGGTGCACCCGGCCCCCTTTCGAGGGTCGAGCGCGTTAGCCGTACGGGGGCGTGCGCGCGGTGTCACGGACCGACGCCGCCGTACCGCACGGTCCACCCCACGCGTGGCGGGGATGGGCTCCTCCCCGGGGAGTTGGTGCGGCGGCACGGGGCGTGAGCCCCGGCGCATGATGGCGCCGTCCCCGCGGCGTTAGGGCGTTAAATGCCCAAGTACGGGGCCGGCGCACGCGTGCGGGGGCGCCCGTGAGCGTGGCGGGCCCCGGCCGAGGGTGGAGCGAACCCTCGAGCGAGGCGAGGCCCGCTCGAGGGGGGAGCGAGCCCTCGAGCGGGGCGGGACCGCTCGAGGAAAGGGTCGCCCCTCGAACGGGGCGGAACCCGTTCGAGGAGGGGGGGTTGCCCCTCGAACGGGGGCGGAGCCCGTTCGAGGAGGAGCGTACCCTCGGGCGAGGCGGAGCCTGCTCGAGGGGTCTCACAGGCGAGCTGTCTTGGTGGGCCTCCGAAGTCCTGCTGCATGGGCCGCGTCCTGCATGGTTAGTTCTCTGCATGGTTAGGCTTAGCTTATTTTGATGCAGGAATTTAAGTGAGGGCTCCCCCCATTGTTTGAGGGGACCCCTAGGGCGGTCCCCGACACCTTGCATGAGGATCTTGCTTCGGCGGCCTTTAGGTGTTGAGCTTCTTTCTCCATCTCCATCTTCTCCATCCTCCTCTTAAGTAAACCGATATGCCACTCAAGGAATCCGACTCGTATGCATTCAGCTCTCGCAATCGTCATGCGGATAGTTGAGACTTTGATCTTGAACGGCCTCCCGGCGTCTTGACTTGGAGGTGGTGATTCCCTTGGAGATTTTGACGGTCCTTCGACTTCAACTTCTGAATTTCCAACCCTTTAGCTTGTGTTGCACGTCACCTTTGCCTGTAAAGCTTTCCTGGATCATCCACAAAAAAGTTTGGGTTTCTTGGAGAGGTAGCCAACCATCTCCGGTTAGGGTTAGCATTAAGCAAAGTATGCAAAAAAACTAGAAAACAAAACAAATCTATAAAGACTAGAGTTAGACAAACTAGATTAGATGTATTTTGAGGATGATCAAAATTTAGTAGATGCAAAAATAAAACAAAATCAGTACTGAAAATTACAAAAAAAAAGCAATAAAAAAATCAAATCTTGATCACTTGTTCCCCGGCAACGGCGCCAGAAAAAGGGGCTTGTTGACGGTTAATAATTGTATCAAAGTTCGTTCGTGACTCGCAAGCGTACAAGTCTCCCGTCGTAGTCAAGGGACCCTTCTTCCCTCGAGTGGTGAACCCAAGGTATCGAATCCGTGGAACAAATGTGTGACGCAAGAGTTGATCTAGTAAAGCCAAATAACTTCAATCCTTGGTAAAAGAGAAACCCTAATGCATCTAGATAAGAACACAAAACAAAGATAAATCTAATCTACTAAAGACCGGAGAAAACAAAGTAAGATTGGGTAGATAAACCGATCTAGAGGGATCGGGGTAAGCCTTTTGTTGAAGTTCCAAGCAAGAGAAGAAGTAGCAAATCGAATCTTAATAGAAGCCTCTTTAAATCGTGGTTTCCCGTCCAAATCCGAAAACATCCGCCTTTCGAGACCCCCGTTCTGTCACAACGTATCCCTATTCATGCGGGGAGCTTAGGGCGAGTCAAAAGACAAGTCGAGATTCTTTCGGAAGATCCGGCGTGTACCTCTAGCCACCGCGGCTACAAGAACACCCTATGTAATCTATCGTACGAATAGAATTGGAATAAGCAAAGCCGATCGAAAAACGAAATCTTCGAGGAAACACTTGATCGCTAAGAAAAGATTCAACTTGATAATTCAACTATGACAATGATACATACACAAGATCACCACCGGGATCCTTCCTTGATCTTGCTTCTAGCTCCGGGAACTTCGACGTGGTCTTCCATGCAAGGTTCCCACGTCGGCTAGGGAAACCCTAGTCAACTAGCTCGACCCTCTCCTCTCCGACATGGTGTCCCTCTCTTCTCTGCTTCTCGGCGGCCGAAGACGAAATCTCCTC
Source organism: Cenchrus americanus (assembly GCA_947561735.1). NCBI lineage: Eukaryota > Viridiplantae > Streptophyta > Magnoliopsida > Poales > Poaceae > Cenchrus > Cenchrus americanus. The sequence goes on from OX387240.1 coordinate 98,455,301, forward strand.
CCCGTGGCTCTCGGTCAGGGGACTATAAATAGCCCGATTGGCGGCTAGGGCAAAGGGCGACGGTTTTGGGCCCAAAATGGGCACTCGGGCCGACCGGATCGGGCCGGCCGGCCCGGGCCCATTTAGGCCCGGCCCCGCGGGCTCCTTTGCCCGAGGTCGGTTCCCTTGCTTCCCGGATGCTTCCCCTTCTCGCATGTAGGTCCATGTCGTCGGTTTCTCTCCGAATTGGACTCAACTCCTTGTCTTGCAAGATTCGGCGACTTTTCCGGTCGGGTCCCCGGAGTCCGTCGTCTTCTCGGATCAAGTCCCCGGCTTCTTGGAGTTAATTTTACTTCATTGCATGACTTGTTCGGGACTTTAAGGTCTTGTCATGAGGTGCTTGATGAACTTATCCCGAAAGTCTTGCATTCAACGCTAAAACCCTGCATAAACATTAAACTCCAAAACCGACATGCACACGTGAACTTGTTATACCACGGGGGTTAGTACCAATGGATAAGGTATAAAACTCATGCCAACACCGAAGGTAAACTCATGGCTAGGTTGACGGATTTTCACCGTCAACAATGATGGTGTTTACAAACCTGAAGTAATTGCTTCTTTACTTCTTGGTCTCGAATTCCATAGCTGACCCACCTGTGATTGGCATGACAGTCCCGAAAGATGGCAATGCTTTGGAGTTCTGAGGTCCTGCACTTGACTGAGGCCTTGACGAACTTTCTGGAGGTGGTGGCAAGATTTCCCAAATCGGTTGCGGTTGCTGGATTGACTGGATTGCCTGCGACTGAGGGAAAAATTGCTGCGACGGCTGCCACGATGACTGTGGTTGCAAGAATTGCTGAACTGGGACAGAACTTGATTGTGTGTTCGCGAATTGCAGCTGCCAGAAATTCAGGCGAAATTGGCTTGGCATTGAGGATGCGATGCTCATTAGCGCTTTTTCTTGCTGAATTCTTTCCATGTTTTTCTTCGTTTCTGGGCACCCTTCGGTGCTGTGGCCCCTCCCATGATACTGGCAATATAAGTAAGGTCTTTCGGGTTATGGTTCGTGGGTCTCGGGGGTCCTCTTCCTCTTCCCCTTCCTCTGGGCGTGAACCCTCCTCTGGTGCTTGGCCTGCTTGTTGTTCAGATGGTTCTTGGGTGTGAGCTATCTTCTCGGCTCTTGCCTTCATCAAAGCTTCGAGCTTTGCTCTCCGCTCTTGATCTGTGGTGTTAGAAGCTTCAGGAACAAAGGGGATTTCATTCCCATGAGGAGGATGGTGGTCATCTCGATTTGTCTCTGCTGGAACGTTCTTCTTGGATTTCTTCTATGGTGGCATCGTGAGCTTTTCTTCGGATGAAACACGGTGGGCGCCAATGTTGGGGGGTTACCTGAAAAATTCAGATGATACCCCTAACACGAGAGAGAGAGTTCTTATCACGTTCAAACACAGAGTTAGGGCGCTGGGAGACAATTCTTCTCCGTTAGATTGCACAAGTTCCAAAAATCTGAATCCATTTACACGTGCCCTCGTGCCCCCTTTTATAAGGAGACGAAGGGACTTTTACATTCCCAAAATGCCCTCGAGCTCAAAGAATATTCCTAATGTGAACGCGTACAAGGATGTCTTTTTCATCTGAGATATTTACAAGCCTGCCACCAGTTCACACTCAAAACCCGGACTTTTTAGGATGACAACTTTGACTTTGCTTCTCCGACGGTTCGTGAATATCTCCGTGCATGACTTCCGAACTGGATTCCCGACAGATTCCCGAATCAGCCGCCTTTCGAGGTTCGCGCCACCGCCAGCTCGAGGTTCCGGGCTTCCGCGTGTTCGTGACTCCGCGTCTTCTCCGAACCAAGATCCCCGAAATTCGCATGTTTGCGATCTGAAGCTTCACAAGTCCCTGATTCCCGAAAATCATGAATTCCCTGTTCCTGAAAAACATATCTCAAGAACTTTGTCAAACTCAACGTTTCGAGGGTGACGGGTTTTCCTGAATTCCCAAACACTGAACCATTGGCTTCACCTAGTAGCTCGGGTCTCTAATGTTGTTCTGGTGGATGATAAAGACTATTTTAAATGGAGGCTGACAAAAAGTGGTTTTCTCAGTGTTCGATCATTGTATCTACATGATATAGATACTCATCCACCTTTTCAGCATAGGAAGATCTGGAAGTGGAAAATACCTCTAAAGATCAAAATTTTCCTTTGGTTTCTTCAGAAGGGGGTCGTTTTGACGAAAGACAACCTTGCAAAGAAAAATTGGAAAGGGAGCCAGCAATGTGTCTGCTGTAATTTTAATGAGACCATTCAACACCTGTTTTTAGATTGCCCTTCCGCAAAAATGATTTGGAGGATTATTTTCTATGCTACTAATTTGACCCAGCCTAGATCTATTAGCCATATGTTTGGTACGTGGCTTAATAATCAACATAAATACTATAAGCTCCTGATCTGGGTTGGTGTCGCTGCCATTTGCTGGGCTATTTGGAAATGCCGGAATGATATAGTTTTTAAAAAGACGAAGTTTAATTCGCTTTTGCAGGTTATTTTCAGGGGAGCTTACTGGCTACGCTTCTGGGCCCAGTTGCAGCATAAGGAGCAGGCTAAGGATACCCTCATCGCCATGAGCAGAAAATTAGAAGTCGTTGCTCTACAGATTGCTAATAGAGGATGGAACAATGTTTATCGTTTACCTTAGTCGGGGCTTGTTGCCCGTTACTGCTTTTTTACCCTTTTGAGGACGGTTCTTTTGAACTCTGTTTTAATTGGTTGTGTACATCTTCGGATGTAGAGGCCGGATTTAATTATCCAATATCTAAAAAATACCAGATCGCCCACATTGTCACCACAACCCATATCAACTCATCGTTCGCTAGGGTAGAGAAAGCTTCCATAAGCCAACCTTTGGCATCTGTATCCTAGATAGAGCAGATGCTTTTCACAATTTCCTCCCTCTCCAAAGCCCAAACACATCTTGCAAAGTTGCAATCCAAAAGTGCATGCTTCCACGAGTCAGGAGTCCCACAAATGACACACAAATTTCGATCCGCCATATTTCTGTGGTGAAGAACATCACTTGATGGTAGAGAGTGATGGGCTAACCTCCATAAGAAAACTCAAGTTTTCGCCGGGACCTTAATGTTCCAGATTGCCAGTCATTCCTTCTCTACTTTTCTAGTGTTAGACCTGCTAGCTCTGTTTTCTAAATAGGCTGTCAATCATTCTTGCATCCTTGTTTACTAGCATGCGGTATGTTGATCTTACTAAATCCCCATTCTTTTCATAGTGCCAGGCCCAGAAGTCCTGCTGCCCACTCATACTCAATATATTACCAATTGTCTCGCTGTCTGTTGGAGAAAAGAAAGTTTGGAGCTTGTTTTGATCCCAAGTTGTTGTCGTAGGATTGATCAGTTCGCTCACCAATTGATGTGGGTTCTCTCGTGACATGGAAAGGGGGCGAAGAAGGCCATCTCTAGGTAGCCAGTTCATGCTCCAAATTCTCGTTTGCTCACCCGTGCCGATCCTACAGATGATTCCTTGTAGAAGTACATCCCTTCTTGCAGCAATAGCTCCCCATGCCCTGGAAGGTGAGTCACCCACCGCAGCCTCCAGAAACTCTCCCTTCAGAAAGTAGACCGCTTTAAGCACGCATGCGCTGAGTGACGTAGAGTTCTGCAACACCTGCCATGCTTGCGTAGCTAGCAACGCTAGGTTAAACATTTCGATATCTCTAAATACCATGCCACCCCAACTCTTTGGCTTGATCATGTCATCCCATGCGACCTAGCATGGCCATCGCTTGCCCTCTTTACTCTGCCCCACCAGAAACTTCGCAAGAGGTTGTCAATGTGTTGACACAGCCCTTTAGGAAGTTTGAAGCGGGACATCAAGTACGTCGAAATTGCTTGTGCCACTTCTTTGATAAGAACTTCCTTGCCGGCAGGTGATAGAGACTACTCTATCTATCCTTGAACTCTCTTCCACACTTGGTCTTTTAAATAGTTGAAAGCTCTGTTCACCGATGAACCAACATCTGAGGGCATGCCTAAGTACTTCTCGCTGAGAGACTCATTGTGAATATGCAGAACACCCATAATTTCCTCCCTGATAGCTTGACTACACCCCTTGACAAAATGAATGGAGGATTTGTCCATGTTTACCTATTGGCCCAAAGCCTGACAGTAGGTATTTAGAACATCAATGGCTTCCTGTGCATTCTTCCTATCCTCCATGAAGAACAACAGATTGTCATCTGCAAATAAAAGATGACTTACCACCGGAGCTGATGGCACCACCTTGATTCCCTTAAGGGCTTGTTCGCTTCCATGGGATTCAATCCGACCGGAATAATAAATGTGTGAAGAAAATTATGATAGAGACTCGGATTTATTCCGGGTCAAGAATTAGTTTACTCATCATGATAGATAGAACAAGAGACACAAAGAGTCGGATTGGTTCCACACCTCTTGACTAGTGGATTGATTCCGAGTGTATTGGTGTATCTATCATGAGCAAATTTATTTTTGATCCGGAATAAATCCGGATCTTTTATACTAGCTACTATGATTTTCTTGTTATATTCATCAATTTCGGTTGGAATCCAATCCGGTGGAAACGAATGAGGCCTAAGAGTCAATGACTGGTTTTTGGATTCCCTCTGCTGCCAACAAGAACAGGTAAGGGGAAATAGGATCCCCTTGGCGTAGACCTTTGGAAGGTGAGAAGATGTCCAACCTTTCCACATTAAAGAGTACTAATAAAGATACAATGGTCACCAAATGCATGACCATCTCCACCAAAGATCGATGAAAACCCAGCTTGATCATGATGGCCTTCGGATACTCCCATTCAACCCGATCATATGACTTCTTCATGTCTAGCTTTAAAGCACAAAATCTCCGATCACAGGCTCACTTATGTTTCATGTAATGTAGGCACTCATAATAAGCTGTGATAATGTTACCAGTAACCAGTTGCCCTGGAATAAAGGTTGACTGCTCCTCTGCTACAATTTCTGGCAGCACAACCTTTAGTTTGTTAGCCACTACTTTGGAGGAGATCTTGTATAGGACATTGCATAGACTAATAGGCATGTATTGGCCTAATTCCTTTGCGTTGGGCACCTTCGGAATTAGCACTAATCATGTCATTGATCGCAGTCAGATCATCTTCACCTTTTAGCATCCTAAGAACCACTAAGGTGACTTCCTTCCCACATAGATCCTAGTTACGTTGGAAAAAATGTGCTGGAAAGCTGTCTAGTCCAGGGGCCTTAGTCGGAAACATATGAAAAAGTACTTCTTTCACCTGTCTCTCATCGATTGGGGCAATTAACTTGCTGTTCATTATCTCAGTCACTTTGGGCGAAACAATATCCAGTACTGCCGCCATATTTCCTACCCCTATCGATGTGTATATATCTCTATAGAAAGTCGTGGCTAAATTTCTCAGTTCGTGTGAGTCTTTCATGGATTGTCCATCTAGTTTTCGTAGCCTCGTAATCCTATTCTTCTTCTTCCTCAGTTGGCTTGCACGCAGATGAAAGAATCGAGTGTTTTTGTCCCCCACAGAGAGCCATCTAATTTGTGATCTTTGTTGCCACATGATCTCCTCATGGTGGTTCGGCTTAACAATCCTCTCCATTAACTTTGTTTCTTCGTAGTACAAACTTGTCCTTGTTGGCTCAATTGCATTCTCTCTAATTCTCCCCTCTGTTTTTTCAATTCAAAAGAAACTTGACCAAGGTGCTCTTCACCAGCTGACCAGACCCCTTGCAACTGCTATCGGTTTGTCATGCAGGTTTTGTAGGGTCGTTGCGTGCCCTCCACTTCGCCACATTGCAACATAGCTGGAGAAAACTTCTAATGTGTTTCCCACATGACCTCGTACCTGACCAACTTCTTCCTCACCCTCTTGCTAGTCAAGGGTTTCCTCCAATCAAGGAGTATTGGCCCGTGATCTAAAGATACAGCTACCAGATTGCGAATAGACGCATCTAGAAATAGAGCACTCCATTCTGTCGTTGCCAGCACTCAATCCAGGGGCACCCTACAGAAGGAGGCACCAACAACACATTTTTCGAAAGTCCAACCACGACCTTCAAAACCTAAGTCATAAAGCCCACATACATCTACCATCTCTCGTAAGCCCATAACTCCTTTCCTGCACACCTACATATTCCGATCGATGTAAAAGTTCATTAAAGTCACCAACGCATACCCATGGTAATTGGTAACGACGGTGATTCCTTGATGAATTTAAGCATATCCCATGTCTTAAACTTCTCGCTCATTTGTGCCTCCCCATACACAGTAGTCAATCGCCACTAGTCTCCACAAGATTCATACAATAGCATCAATGTGATATTGCGAGTAAGGTAGAATCTCCACTTTTATTTCATTGTTCCAGAGCATGCATATGTCGTCACTACAGCCAGAGCTACTAATAGCAAAAGCATTATCAAAACCTAAAGTACCCTTCAAACCTTCAACTATCGCCTTGTGAACTTGAGTCTCGAGTACGCAGAGCACCGATGGGGCATACTCCTTCGCCATATCGTGAAGTTCTTTCACTGTCGCAACATTGCCCAAGCTGCGACACAATGTTACGACAGTTCCAACTCAGTAGACTCATTTATGCTGGCGGTCCTCCCCAAGGGGGGTTGTCGCGCTCTTCGTTGGTAACGTTTTTGTATTTGCTCCGGCCTTCTTCTGTTTTTTTCCGATTCCGCGGAGACACGTACTGAGAAGGAGGGGGAACCTTTTGTGCGCTAGGCTCACCCAACACCACAGATAAATCAAGCTATTTCCTCGCTGGCGTCTCCTCCCCAGAAGTTGTCTTCTCAGCTCCTGCCTTCAAACGACTAGAAGTCGTATCCTCCATCTCGGCCTTCTCCAGCTTCATCCTGCATCATTTTCCTCTATCCACTGTCGCTGGTGGGTGTGGCCTTCTTCCTCCAGATGGGGCCTGCTCCATCTCACTCTGTTCCCCGCCTTGAGCGTCCTCCACGTGGAACTTTACCTCCACATTCATTTGAAGAGCCTCCCATCGCACCACGTTTAGGGATGGCAATGGGGCCCCGATCCCCGATCCCCGATGGGGATTTCCTCCATTAGGGGATACAAATGGGGCGGTTTTAGTCCCCGCGGGGAGCTTATCGGGCACTTTTCCATCCCCGTCGGGGGAAGCGGGGAGCGGAACGTTCTTCACATCCCCGTCCCCGTTCCCCGTCGGGGACCCCGACTAAGTAGTAGTAGTTGTATGTTTAATAGGCCAAAAGAAGCCCAAAATAGGATTGAAGCCCAAGCCCATGAAAAGCATATAAATTACTTCCCCAAATGACCAAACCCTAGCTCCACTCCTCCAATCCTCCGTCGCCCGCCCACCACTCCCCATTCTGCCTCCCTCTGCCTCTCACGGACGCTTCACACCCCTGCGCCATTGGTGCCGTCGGCGGCCTCACACACGCGCTCCCGCGTGTAGGTCTGAGGCCGTCGCCGGTCCGCGCCGGTCCACGCGGGGCGGGACCCGTGCTCCTCCCCGGGCCTCGCGCGAGCCCGCCCTCCCATCCGTTGCTCGCGCGGTCGCGCCTCGTCGAAGAAGAGGAGTAGGGAGGACCGGAGGAGCCGCGCGTCCGTGGCTCGCCGGCCCACCCGCCGGCACCAGGGACCGCCCGTCGGGGCCAACTGTGGCGGCCCTGCTCCTCCGAGGTTGAGAGCCTCCATGCCCACTACGACGGCGAGAAGGTCGGCTGCTTCCATGCCCCCGCGCCGCGCCGCCGCCCATGGAGAGGGATGGAGAGGCCGACCACGCTCGAATGGCTCGATTCAGGGATCTGGCCATGCTTGCTGTTTATGGGGATTTATCGGGGACGGGGACCCCGTCGGGTGAGAGATCCCCGCTCGGGGACGGGGACGGGGAGAAATCCTTCCCCGCGAACGTTCTCGGGGATAGGAACGGGGAAATTCTTGTCCCGCGGGGATCAAAACGTTCTGGTGATCCCCGGTGGGGATAGCCCTGTTGCCATCCCTAACCACGTTTCGTGTTGAAAATTCTCACCCGTGGAGTGCTAGGGTGCCAAAGCTCCTCATCAGCCACCATCCAAGCACCAAATTGCAAATCCTCCTCTGGGTGTTCTCTCGTTCCGCACTCTAGGTGCGTATGTCCCATCATTCCACAAAAGGAATAGAAATGAGGCATCTTCTCATATTTAACTAGTAGGAGCATGCTAGCACACCCTTCTGGGGAAAGAGTAAAACATCGTGTCAATGGTTGAGAAGCATCTAGCTTGACTCTTGCTCTGTAGAATTCCCCCTTTACCGTGGCTATGGCCCTCATCTCGAGACCCACCACTTCTCCAACCTTGCCTGCAAGCTGCTTTATAATCGCCTCCACTTGATAATGGGGTAAATAGGGCAAATTTACCCCATATTTACCCCTAAGGTGCCAAATATGTGGGGCAAATATTTTGCCCCCCTAATTCCATTTACCCCTAAAAGGACCAAATTGGAGCAAAATTGTGGTGAATCTTAACCCCCCCCCCTCTCCCATCCACATCCACATTTACCCCTCAATCCAAACAACCAAAGGAGTAAATATTATTAGAGGCAAAGGGAAGGGGCAAAACCTTTTTCTTGGGGTAAACATTTACCCCTTGTATCCAAACACCCAAGCTCGTGGTGGGTCAGTTCTAACCCAACAGCAGGAGTGGAGCGAGGAGAGGCGCAAGAGTGGTCCAAGGAGAGGCGTTCCCGCTCAGAAGTGATGCGGAGCAATATCAGATGCGGAGCAATACCGACGTACTATTTCGGGAGTGGAGCGAGGGGACTAGTTTGAATGGTTTCAGATTGTAACTGTGAGTGGAGTGAGGGGACTAGTTTGAATAGTTTCGGATTGGAACTGTTCCAACCCCGTCTTGCAATCCTTCCTAAGGTGTTTAGATGGGAGAAATAGTGTATGAATAATGCTAATTTTTTGACCGAAGATGTAACAGATGTGATGAATAAATAATGTTACTTTCACCAGAAAAAACGGGGATGGCCTAGATTTTCCCCGACGCGGCTCTGCTCCCGCAGTGGACGGGATTTCACCTCGGATACCCGTCAATTAGACCTATCATGGGTTGCCCGACCCAACCCTCTCGAGAAACACGACTGTGTGACGGGCACATGCCATTGTTTTTGCCTGAGACAAGAAAAAAAACCGACCCAACCTAAAATTACACATAAAAACCCGACTCAACCATGTGCCAAGTCGGGCGCGAGCCAAGTTTTTTTTACCCAGCAACCCGACATGACCCGATCTGACCTATGATCATGTACGAGTTTCAAAATGGGGAACATATTAGGTGGGAACTACAACTTTCGTGAAAACTCGTGCAAACCACGACAAAAAATCGTCTAAATTCACACATCGTAGATGATACGATGATACACAAGTTTGTAAAATACTTTTTGTGAGATATAAAATAACAAATTTGTAACAAATCATGTGGAATTGAAATTTGTTATTTCTATATCTCACAAAAGAAGTCGAGTTTGAACAAAATATTTATATCTCATAAAAGATGTCGAATTTGGACAAAATATTTTACAAGATTGTGTATCATCTACATGTGTTAATTTTTATAAATCTAGACGACTTTTTTTAATGTGTTTTGCATGAATTTTTATAAAGATTGTGGTTTCCACCTGATATTTACCTTCCAAATGAAGCATTTTTTTTAGGAAATTCCAAATGAAGCTTTATGGCTCGCTCCGCGCAGTTCGAGCGGAAATAAACGTGGGCCGAATCAGCCTTGTTGGTGAATGGGCTGCGAAATTGGAAACTCTAGTTGCGATATTAATACCACCAATGTGCCGCCCTCACCCATCACCCCATGGCGACCAGGGTTTCATAGTGCCGCCCCCTCCATCAACCCGTCATCATATACCTTTCACCGTATCCGGACGACACGTAGTGTCTTCTCGTTCCTCTCCTCCGCGCGATCTGCAACTCTTGTACAGTCGTTGTGGGCGCGAGTGGAATCGGGCCGTGGCTGGAGGAGATGACCGAATTCGTCGGGGTCGTCGTATCCGATTGTCAAGAACCCAACACCGACCCCATGCCGCAGGGGCAATTAACTCCAGGCCAAGGTGACGTCGGAATCATATGCTGTTTTTTCGCTCGCTATTTTGCGTTTGGTTCGTCAGTTTCGTTAAGTTGGTTTTTTTTTTGTGCTGTAGTTCTTATCTCTCAAGAGCGATTCCGGCTATATCACTACAAAGACTCTGCCGGGTCTGTTGAAGAAGTTGGAGGGGCTTAATGAGTTGGTCTCCGAGGAGGATATTGGGGCCTTCCTGCTGGAGTCGTACGCTGGCCCATTTCTGAAGAACTACTTGCCAATCGACCCAACTGGAAACCAGCTATTCGATCTCGTCAGGGATGGTGTTCTTCTCTGGTGTTATACAAAAATTACCTGGAGGTACACCTTTCTAATTGTCGTTCATTTATGGCTCATTTTCTCAGCAAATTGATCAACATAGCTGTACCTGGGACCATTGATGAGAGAGCAATAAATAAGAAGAAGTCTTAATTTATGGGAGAGAAATGAAAACCATGCACTCTGCCTCAAGTCTGCCACAGCCATTGGATGCATTTTGTCAACATTGGAGCACAGGATTTGGAGGAGAGGAGGGTATGATGTGTGACCTGTCCTTGAATTCATTACTTATGAACTTATACTCCCTCTGTCCAAAAAACAAGTCATTCCGTAATTCAAAATTTGTCTCAAAAAACAAGTCATTGTACTCAATTTGGCATGTGGGCCTGCAGCAGTCAATTAGCGCCAAAATGACCCATCTTTTTTGCTTTTTGGCCCTTTTTGGAAAGATTCTCACAATTGTGCCCCGGGTGGACAGATTTAAAAAAATAGACCCCAAGCTTAGCACCGAGGTTGAATGAGGTGACAAAAAAGAGCTGACGTGGAGATGACATGGCCGTCGAGCTCAGCACCATGATGTGTGGCGTCAAGCTCGGCGCCACAGATCTTGGCACTACCGAGGTTTGCATGGTTGATCCCAACGAGACCTGCCATCCTGCATATGACCTTCCATATATCCTGCTTTGATGCTGTGAAATGAATTAAATTAGGCATGCAGCTAGTGCTGATAGAGGTGCATGCCGCATGAGCATTCATTTATTCACTGATCAACTCACGTTGGCAACAAAATAATGTTTGGTCACCATCGACTGCATGCAGTCAGCAATGCATCATCTACTACTCTGCATGCATTCATTCATTCACTAATCGAGAGCATGCAATCAACATCTATTGCGAGCAATGCACTACTCTCAGCGCCAAGATTGGTTGCGCCGGGCTCGGCGCCACCGATCACATCGCCGAGCTCGGCAGCCATGTCAATCCCACGTCAGCTCCGTTTTGTCATATCAGCATTTTTCCCCACCTCGTTCAAGATCGGTGCCACGGTTCACGATGCTGAGCTCGAGGTCCATTTTTTTTTGAAATCTTTTCAAAATGAGTGCATTTGTGAGAATCTTTCACAAAAAAGGTCTAAAGCAAACAAGTCGGCAATATGGCTAATAAATACCGGCAATTGAGGTCATTTCGACCTTCTTGTCAATCTGTCCTAAAATCTATAAGATGATTTTTTTTTGGGGGGGGGGGGGTTTGGGGGCATGCTGCAGTCTATTTTATTTTTGGTAGGTTTACCAACTGCCCACTGCCGTGAACTTTCTCCGTCTGACTTGATGAGCTTGAATTAGCCAAGTAATGGTGTTTATGAACTATAGTGTATTTGTTAAGTTAGGTACAAAACTTCTACCGCTGTACCAATCTCTCTCACTGATTGTTGTATGTTATCTTCTCCTATCCGCTCGATCGCTTCTATATATGTTACAGATATGTAAACAAACTCATTGTCACTCTCAATTCTTTACTTTTATTCAAACAATTCATTGACGAATGTGACGACTTACACAAACTTGCATTGTTTGGCAACCAGCCTCATTTAGTTCTTGGATTGCGATCGCAAATCATAAAGGTAAGCACTTAATTGAGCTTTGTATTTTTGGAGCAATTCTGCTTCATTGAATAAAGAGTTGTTTGCGCTTGACATCAGATTCAGAAGGCTAAGACAACACAATGGCCCTGTTTGGATCCATGGGCTAGAGTTAGTTTTGGCTAGTTGGAGCTCAACTAGCCACAAAGTATCCAAACATGAGGGCTAGATTGAGCTAGTTTGCATCTAACCCACCCAAAAAAACTATCCCACCCAAGAGGTGCTTATTGGGGCTAGTTCATGTTGGGTCCACCAAAAAGTGACTTTTCTCTCTCCCTCCACCCACACCTAATGATTGAAAAAGTACATTTAATGTCATTCTAACCCTTTCATCCAAACACCTCTAGAGCTAGAGTTAGTTTAGGGCTAGAGCTAGAGTTAGAAACTAGCTCTAACTCTAACCCTGCTAGAGTATCCAAACAGGGCCATTAATGTGAAAGCAAGGTAGATAATTGCCCCCCCCCCCCCCCCCCCCCGCAAGGTTTAATTGTTTTTGCTGTATGTTGGGGACTCTCAAAGAGTTATCTGTAGCTCGGATGAGATGATAGAAGATGGTGACTCAGGTCTATTTGATTCAGAAGATATGGGAGATGCTGACTCAAACATTTTTTACTTGGAAGCATTCCTTAGTCAAGATGAGATGGAAAGCGAAGATGATGAGTTCAACGATGAGAAAGAGTTAGATGACGATGAGTATCAATTAGACAATTACAACCCCCAGATAAAAAGACAGAAGATGCTGAAGGTAAACCTCTACTTTTAGTTCTATGTTTTTGTGGCATTCTAGTCAACTGTCTTTCTTAATTATTTGATGTGGGATTCATGGTGCCCTTTTCCTTATGATTTGATTGTCCTTTATTGTTTACACTCCTTTTTTGTTTCTCAACTCTTCAGAAGAAGCAAAGCACACCAATGACATTGTTGATGTCCTTGATGATTATTATGAGATGCAGGTATTACTAATTGTTTAATGCTTCCTCTGCTCACAAAAGGTTGTTTTTAGAAATTCATACAGTAGAAATTATACCTGTTAATTATACCTTTTTTATGACATTTTTTTATTATTGTTACACTAAATACTGAAATGGGCACTGCCAGCTAAAGTTTAGAAAATCTTCTTTGAAGGTATTACAAAAAGTAACAGTTTGCTGGGATACACTGATACACATAGGGGGTGCTGAGTGGGACCCATGGGAAATAACTGCTACTTTTAGCTTTCCATCCCATCTCATACAGTAATGCATGAGGTGTTATATACCAGGATTCAAATGGCCCTGAACTCTAGCAGCCCGACCTTACCGATGGCGGCAGCCGGCCCACACGAGCAGGAATAGAGGGGCTAACCCTAATAGATTGATATTCTCATTACTTGCCTCAACTGGTACAAGTCTTGTCCTTATATAGAGAGGCTAACTTAACCCTTAGGAAAGGATCTAATTTTATCCCTAATCTAACCTTAATGGGCATGCTGAACCAGCCACAAAGCTCTAACTGCCCATAACATTACTCCCTCCTCGAGCTGCAGCTTGAAGACGACTCGACTCAACTTAGCACCTAAATAAAACCTTTTACACATCTCGGCTTTATTTGTAGTAATTAATTAATTAATTAATTAATTAATTAATAAGCAAGCAACCATTCTAACCGTGTGAGCTCAGAAATTGACCCACGATAGGATGTCCTCGTTTTGCACGTGACTGGAAATCCAAAGCCTAACTAGACTTTGATCTTGACCCGGATCCCAATGAAACAGTCAAGAACTAGTATCATGCACGTCTGCAACAGAACGGACCAACAACAACAACTTAGTAGTCCACGCAAGCCGGCCCACCCCAACCTTATCCAAAGAATGGAGATAGACACTGCCACCTCCGCGACCGCAAATTCCTGAACACACGGGCAGGGATAGAGGGGCTAACCCTAATAGATTGATATTCTCATTGCTTACCTCAACTGGTACAAGTCCTCTCCTTATATAGAGATGCTAACTTAACTCCTAAGAAAGGATCTAGCCTTATTCCTAATCTAACCCTAATGGGTTTGCCGAACCAACCCACAAGGCCACTAACTGCCCGTAACATTACTCCCTCCTTTTTGAGTAGCTCGTCCTCGAGCTGCAGCTTGAAGACGACTCGACTCGACACAAACTTAGCACCTAAATAAAACCTTTTACATCTCAGATTTATTTGTAATGATAAATAATAAATAAATAAATGAGCTAAGAAAATGACCCACGATATGATGTCCTCGTTCTGCACATGATTGGAAATCCAAAGCCCAACTAGACTTTGATCTTGACCCGGATCCTACGGAAACAACCCAAGAACTAGTATTATGCATGCCTGCGAACTAGTATTATGCACGCCTGCAACAGAACGGAGGAACAACAGCAACTCAGCAGTCCACGCAAGCCGGCCCACCCCAACCTTATCCAAAGAATGGAGATAGACACCGCCACCTCCGCTGCCGCAAATTCCGGACCACACGGGCAGAGATAGAGGGGTTAACCCTAATAGATTGATATTCTCATTGCTTGCCTCGAATGGTGCAAGTCCTCTCCTTATATAGAGAGGCTAACTTGGGAGCGTATCAGGTGAAAACCAGAACACTTGTGGAAACTATGCAAACTCCGGTCAGGAACGCTGGATCCAGATCTGAAGGCCATGCAGAGAGGTGGGGTCATTTTACGAAAAACCACCCGCTAGCCCCTTGTCCGTTTTGCAAAACACCCCCTCCGCACACCACCCCGTCACTTTTGCGCCCGAGCCCCTGCACATCTTTCGTCTCCGGTCGAATCATGGACGCCCAGTGAAACTCGGCGACGGAGAGGGCCCCGGCGAGGCTCCGCGGCGGAGCTCGCCCGCGCCTCGATGAGGGCCGGCGGCTAAGCTCGCTCGCACCCTCATGGGGCTGCGGTGGCTGAGCTCCGCAGCGCGAGGGTGCATAGCTCGTGCACATCCCGATTCTTCTCCACCGACTCCATGGCTGCGGCAACAACGTCAAGGCCAAAACATAGCAGAAAGAGCAGCTCTCGCTCGCCATCAAAATTCGTAGGCCACACCCCACCTCTAGTCGATTCCTCTCACCCACTACATTACAAACTCCTCATCTCCATCCAAGATCAAGCCCTAGGCGCAGATGACCTCAGTCTCGACGAGAATCTCAGATCCTGTGGCCTTCGTCGACACCGATCGTCTGAGCTCTGTCCACTGTCGAACTCATACCTTTGGCTGTCTCGCACTCCATGTCTGGTATAAAAATCGAACCAACAACAAGACCCACGATTCTTATCTATCCCTCGGTTTCACGAGTGTATCGAGTCACTGCCGTTTTTTAGCGCTGCTAGCATCGTCCTTCCAATTGTGCTTCGTCGTTGCCGCCGAGCTGCCCGGCTTCGCCTTCTTGGGCCGGCCGACCTTGATATGCTCGACGCATGTGACCTTGGGCAACCGCAGCTCCTCCTCCTCTTCCTCCGTCTGCTGCCTTGCCTTGGACCCTCGGAACATCGGGTTGCTCCCGCGCACCTTCCCGCCACCGGTGGCAGCGCTCGAGCCGCCGGGTAGATGAGGTGGTGTTGCCCTCTCGTCTCCATGGATGGTGCAGCGGCGCGGGTCAGGGATAAACAAAACGACGCACAGGGGGCGCCGGTGGCAATTGAGGGAGGGGGGTAATTGTAAAAGTACTAAGACTGGTGGGGGGTGGCGGGCGGGTTTCTATAAAACGACCCCACCTCTCTCCGTGACCATTAGATGTCGATCCAACATCCCTGACCGGAGTTTGCATAGTTTGCACAAGTGGTCTGGTTTTCACTTGATACGCTCCCGGCTAACTTAACCCCTAAAAAATTATCTAACCTTATCTCTAATCTAACCCTAATGGGCTTGCCGAACCGGCCCACAAGGCCCTTAACTGCCCATAACATGAGGGGGCTCAGAAAAAGAGGTGAATAGTATTTTTAATCCTTTGAACCGGGTCCGCAACTTCCTTATTGGACTAGCTAATGTACTTATGGTAATACCATGATGTTAATGCTGAGTGCATGATGTGAATTTGCAAGTATTCCAGTACAATGTGAGCCACACAAATCTTTCTTTTCAAAAACGCAGGAGAGCTGCACTTTTTGTATTGGAGAGAGAAATAAATGATCCCCATACAACCACCTCTTCTCTCATACGAGGACCAAATATGAGAGAAGATTCAAAAACTCAACAGTCAACCTACTAAACCACCTACACATGACCAAAGCTTAGACCTACAGATTAGATGACACCACCTAAACCTAGACCTTCCACCTTCTTAGCGCCAGCAAAGCACCAAAGGCTATGTTCATCCTTGATGTTCCTCAAGATGGAATTGATTGATGGTGCCACCCCCTCGAACACACATGCATTCCTGTGCTTCCATGAACCACACAAATCTGAAATAATGTTTGCCAAAAAATAGTTGACAAACATGATGGAAGCAGCCTCAGAACATATTTGTGGCTCACAGGTCCATGAGTGTATGATTTAATGTTTGGGGCTCTTGATATTTTTATTGTTTCTTTCTCTCCATGTCTCCATGGTTCATAGTATCTTTTGAAGCATTCTCAAACATTTACATTTTTAACCTTTTAGGTTGAGTGTGCATTTGTGACACGCTGGGCATTTATTAATTATTCAACTGTGCCTTATATAAAGTCACAAAGGTTTCTGGATAAGCTTCAAAATACATGTTTGTCCTTGGGAATGGAAGTAAAGTCCTATATTACTTTCTTTGAATAAAGCTGTCTGGTAATCCTCTAGCACTACAAGAAACTATTTAATCTGTGACGCATTCTCCACGACGTTTTCAGAAAATGTCATGAATGTGCATTGCAGCCCAAAACACTGCGACGATTTCTTTAATTCGTCGCGATTCTACGACGTATTCCTTTTTTTCGTCACGGATGTGCATTGAAGCCCAAAACACTGCGACGATTTGTTAAATTCGTCGCGATTCTACGACGTATTCCTTTTTTTCGTCACAAACACTGCGACGATTTGTTTAGTTTGTCGCGATTCTACGACGTATTCATATTTTTCGTCACGGACGTGCATCGATGGATATTGAAGCCCAAACCATCACGACGATTTGTTAAATTCGTCGCAATACGGCCCACAACACCGTGACGTTTTAGCAGATTTGTCGCGATCCCAAAAAAACAGCCACCTCACCAGCACCTAGGACCCACCCACACTGCCACGCAGGCGCCACCTCACCCAAGCGCCACGTCACCACCACGTGAGCGCCCAGGGCCCACCTCACTGCCACGCAGGTGCCACCTCACCACCACGTGAGCGCCAAGGGCCCACCACACTGCCACGCGAGTGCCACGTCACCACCACGCGAGCGCCAGGGGCCCACCTTACTGCCACGCAGGCGCCACCTCACCCAGGCGCCACGTCACCACCACGTGAGCGCTAGGGGCCCACCACACTACCATGCAGGCGCCACCTCACCCAGGCGCCACGTCACCACCACGCGAGTGCCCAGGACCCACCACACTACCACGTAGGGGCCACCTCACCCAGGCGCCACGTCATCACCACGCGAGCGCTAAGGGCCCACCACACTGCCACGGAGGCGCCACCTCACCCAGACGCCACCTCACTGCCACGCAAGCATCTAGGGCACACCTCACTGCCACGCAGGCGCCACCTCACCCAGACGCCACGTCACCACCACGCGAGCACCCGGGGCCCACCACACTGCCACGCAGGCGCCACCTCACCCAGGCGCCACGTCACCACCACGCGAGCGCCCAGGGCCCACCACACTGCCACGGAGGCACCACCTCACCCAGGCGCCACGTCATCGCCACGCGAGCGCTAAGGGCCCACAACACTGCCATGGAGGCGCCACCTCACCCAGACGCCACCTCACTGCCACGCAAGCATCTAGGGCCCACCTCACTGCCACGCAAGCGCCACCTCACCCAAGGCATGAGTTCCTTGTAAAAAAAGGAAAACCTGCTGCCCAAGGAACTCGAACCACATACCTCACACTTCAACCCGAGCGCTTCTACCACTGCACTACCACTGTGTTTGTGACTTTGTCTAACATTTAAATGGCTTAAAATTTTGATTTGTTTTGAGGATATGAGTTACATCAGATGGCCCATCACTTACACGCCGGCCCAAATAAATGACCAAAATGCATTCAGCCGCACCCCCTCCGTATATAACCCTGCTCCAACCCTAACCCTCTCCCTCACACCCCCCTGCGCCTCCCTCTCTCCCTCAGATCCACCTGCGCGCGCCGGCCCGATCCAGGGCGGATGCGCCGCCCTCCCGATGGCGGCCGGCGGCCTTCCGACGGCGCCTCCCCCTCCACCTAACCGCGCGCCCCCCTCTCCTCCTACCCCGGCCACCTCTCCCTCTCCTCTGGACGGCGCACCACCACCGGCGGCGAGCCCACCACTGGGCAACCCCGGTGCCACGGCGGCCCCCTCACTCTCCTCTTTCAGATCCGGTCGCCGGTCCCCCGCTCGCCGGAGGACGTCTTCCAGGACTACCGCGCGCGCCGGGCCGGCCTGATCAGGGCTCTCACCACCGGTAAACTCACCTCCTCCTTGACTTCACCTCACCCATCCCGTCCCCCCTCCCTCCGAGTTCTCACTGGTTTTCCCTCTTCCCCCTCTCTGCAAATGTGGAGAAGTTCTACGTGATGTGCGACCCAGGTGAGCTCCGCTCCGCTCCGCCCGATTCGATTCAGTTTTATAGGGTTTGGGGGTGGTGCGGATTTAGATGCTGCTGATCGGATTCGCCTGTGCCGACCGCTCCAGGATATCCGCCTGTGCCACATCAAGCTCAATTTGGAAGGGGATCTGGTGCTTGTCTTCCCCACTGCCCAAGATGTGAACGATGAGCGGGCTCGAAGAAGGAACTGTGGTGGGATGCGTCGAACTAATCTCGTCTGCATCCTCTCTTCGTTGACCTCAATTGTGGCCACCATTCATGGCCGATCCGTTCTGGTGAGCTACATTGCCCCCCTGCTCAACCTTTTTCTTGTGCTATTAAGCCGATTCATAGGCGGCGAAATCCCACTACTACTGCTTCGTTTAGCACCGCTTTTGAATGTGACCATTTATGTTTGAATGTGACCTGCTTTTTCCATGTACATTTTCCTCGTGCTCTGCTTCATTTAGCATTGCAGACCACACCATGACTTTATATTATCTTTTGATGCCTAGCCTTGCCGGTGGACACAACAGTACCCTCACACATGAAACCCAATGTACACTGATTGCTTCTTTTGTCTCTCCAGAAATAAACCCAATGGGGCAAGTGCCTGTGATTGTTGATGGAAGATTCAAACTATTTGAGAGGTACACCCCCTCTCAAAACTTAGACGTGATTTGCTATTTGCTTGTTTACCTTCTCAACTTTGCTGAAAAGGTCATCCGTGTTAGATCAGGATGATTCAGCGTTGTCCCCGTGCGTTAGTATGCTAGCAGAAATGCTTTTGCAATATTTTGCTGCATCGTGTTCCTTCCTTATGCTCTGTTGAATTTGAAACTGAAATTGGATCTCTTCGGTATTTCAAACCGAGACATAGCTGCAGCAACATGTGTGATACTAACATGTTGTGCTCGGTTAATCGATGTCCGATTAATTTTGTTTGTCGTGTGTCTCTCATTTCATTCCTTATGATGTTGTACACTTTTGTGGTTCATGAAGTCGTTAGTAAAAGATACATCACATATATGCAAGCAACCTTCATGGTTTCCCAATTCACACGCTCTTCATACAATGTTGTAGTTGCATTTTATGAGGTCAAGTTTTGATCTTCATTGCTTCATAGAAGATTGCAAATAGATACCGGACTATAACACATGACCTCGCATGCAATGGTTTCTTTAACATCAAGCAATCCTGTTTTTCATGCTCAATTACGCATGCATATATTATATAATAAAATCAACAGGCCTCCTTTGCCCTGCAGCCATGAAGTAATTTGTTTTTCACTGATTTGAAGCGACATTCCATTAGTTTCTGTTTGAAATTAGTTCTGCTCTGATCTGCTGCTGCTTGAATATTCATGGATCTTGAGGTATTATTGATTCTAGCACCATGCTTTATCAAGTTCTTGTTTAATTTGAATTTCTGTAGAAAAAAATGATTGTCCTTGAAGAGTTTCTGTGAAAAGTATGATTAGGCCTATTTGTTGTTTCTCTGCCTTGTGTGAGCTTGTGCAGTTTGGTTATGTTAAGTGTGGGGCACTTTTTAGTAGGGTGTTAAACATTCTGTCTTCTTAGAGTGTTGAGTCAGAACGGACTATTCTTTTGCCTTTGTAGAATGCCTAGAAACATATTTGACCCCCGGCATGTTCTGTTAAAAATGCTTGAGAAACAGCCAAACATGAATGCTACAATGAGATTGCACTTATTTGTTTAATACTGCCAGTAAACAATTTTCTAAATGAAATCAGAGGATGCCCTATTTTGGTGATGTCGCCGATGACACCATGGCATCTCATGCACTTATTTGTTTCTTCACGTTCCGATCCACCCCTTAATCCCATATCTTGGTGATGTCGCCGATGACGCCATGGCATCGAAGTAGTAGCTCTAATTTGCAGACGATGTATTTCACTAGATTTGGGAGCAGATTATTCTAATTTGCAGCCGCGGTGCATTAGACTGCAGATCACCTAGATTTGCTTGGTCGTCGCTCGGTGACGAGTACTACATTTTTAGTGATTTTTAGTGGTGGTTGCAGACGCAAATTCATGTAAAATATATATGTCTTTGTGACTACCCCATGCACATTAGAGTATGTATTAGACTGCTAACTGAAGACCCCCTAGGTTTACTTGTTCAGCACTCGGTGACGATTGAATACTCTTGGAGATCCGGAGAGTAACAGATTGTCTTGGTTCTTTTCTTTGCTTGCAAGACAAATAGGAGGAAGTGTTCATGGGAAAACAAAAACTCAAGTGGCTTTGATTAAACACTTTGAATATGCTTATGTTGTCATTTGAATATGCTGAATCTGTTCCATTTACGATTTGTTCTGACTTCTCAGTACTGATTATGAATCTTTGATTTATGGTTGTTAGCATGGAGGGTGAGATATTTTCTTTTGATGATGAAATAATTTGTGGCTGGTTAGTTGAGTCATAATCCCATGGTGGGCCACTTGATTTGGTGGCATATGTTGAGCTGCAGGTTTGATGTGATGTCTTGCTTGGTCATGGAAGATGAACAATGTAATTTTGTTTTTCTTTGTGGATGTCTTGAGTTACCTAGGCTCTGAAGTTGGTTATTCCTCTGAGGATTGTTTTTATGGCGACTTGTGAAAATATATTACTACACATGCGGAGTCATCAATGGCTGTAGACGTTCACTCGTTATAGTGTATCTATTTTCATCCTGTGTAGTTTATTGTTTCACATGTAAACTCATTTGTGTACATGTATTAGGTCGTTTTTGATAATTTTCAGCTGCTAACAGGCGTCTTGTACTTATCATATGCCATATTACTACATGGTAGCATTATATATATGTTCAATGCTTGGCTCCTTCGCGCCGACGCAGACGGTGTGGCCTTGTGCAGGTTAGCTTTGTCTGGCTCGCACTTGTGTTGGAATTAGGAAGCGTCAGCATAATACACTTTACTTGCAGTTGTAGTTGTATACCGTTTGCAGCGTACTGCGCAGTGCCCCTCAATGTGATGTGTTGTTCAAATCAACGGGTAGTTGGTATTTTTCTGATATATACCAACTGGTTTACAGTACTTGCATTCGTCAATCTTGAGAACTTGCATTCGTCAATCTTGAGAACTTCAGGTTCGGAAGTTTCTGGACCTTTGTCTACTGCTCTATTTGCGCGTTGTTAATAACTTGGCATCATCCTAAACCACTTCTGATCATATTTCCGGTGACTGCATATGAAGTTGAAGTAGAGAGAATCTACGGTTATAAAGCTTGGCAGTACAGAGAGAGACACTGCTATTCAGTTCAGTTTTCCATGTCTTTGGGGGGTTGATTGTCGTAGGCAGCAGGGGAATACGATTCGAATCGACACGAGCGCCATGAACGCGAGAGGGTAAGGTTCAGCTCCTGTTTACTGTCTTCAGCTCCGGATTTTGTGAGATGTTGTACCTCCGGATTTTGTGAGATATTGTATGTAAAATTCCCAGATCCTACCCTAGCTTAAATTGTACCACTGTGGTAAACATGATAGTACAAAACATAGTTTCACACACTGCTACATGCAGACTTACTTTAAGCCATTCAGAACAATGCACATGTTAGAAATTAAGCGCACCACTTGGTAGCACACCACAGGAGCATAAAAGCAATTTCATCATGGGTTTTATCCTTATTCCTCGTATCTGTGTCCACTTTCATTTTAGAGATAATTCTTTTATAGTGTTACACATTGACATATGCCACAATATTAATTAGTCAATGTTTGTGTCGACTAGTTTACCTTGTAGATGGAGCCAGCAATGCAAATTTAAATAAGATCTACATAGATATGATCTGATGATAGATTAATACAAGAGAAAAGAGTGTATAGGAAATCTGAAATGCTTGTGGCTATTCTTCTGTACCTGTTCAAGTTCTATCACATTCCTCCTAGTGTTTATCAATCACTTTCCTCATGATTATTCCTGCTCTTTGGTGTATTCATTCTGGTACCCCATGATCATGTTTACTTTCTGAGTTTTGTAATAACTAACTATTTACTACAAAGTATTGCTGAAAAATAGAGATGGGATCCCCTCAAGCTGCTTTCTAATTGGATTCTGGTTTCCTTTATTTCAGGATTTATACGAACTCACAAGGAATCAGAGAAAAGAGTGGCAGAATAACAAAGAGGAAGGTGTAGTGTTTTAGGAATGGTAGACATCTGAATGCATGTGTTATCCGCCTCAATATCTGATTGTGTTTGCTGGGTTTTTCCCAGAGATTGTCTCTGATTGTATCTGATTTGTCTGTTCATTGAATTTTGGTAAATGTGTTGGAAAAATGTACCCTCTGAAAAATGGGCTGAAGATGGTCTAATTTTGCTAATTTTATGTTGGAATATAATTCTGAAATGGGCTGTGGTGGGCCAGAATTTGTATCTGCTGGGCTTAAAATTTTTGCCACGTCATCGTCCACGTATGGTGCCACGTCATTGTCCACATAGGATGCCACACCATCGTCCACGTAGGATGCCACGTCATCGTCCACGTAGGATGCCACGTCATCGTCCACGTAGGATGCACGTCATTGTCCATGTAGGATGTCATGTCATCGCCCACGTAGGATGCCACGTCATCATCCACGTAGGATGCCACAGCTGCCATGTGTGTATCAATCCGTGACGATTTTAATTTGTCACGGATAGTGAGCCATGGGTTGGGCTGCATGGGCCTTGGGCTGCTCCGTGACGATTCAGATACGTCACGGATCGCGACGTTTATTAAGGGAACGTCGAGAGATTTAATCAATGACGCTCATTCCACCACGAAAATGTAAATCGTCGCGGATGTTGATTTGCGACGAATTTTATTTAATCCGCGACAGAATGGTTACGTCACAAATTAAATAGTTTCTTGTAGTGTAGTACACATCTGTGCATGATAGGATTTTGCTAGTTGGCCAATAAGGGAATTCAGAGAAACTGTTGGCCTTGCTAATGTAGAAGACTTGTTGTTAGATGTGCTCAAGATAGAACTTGTACTCCTGATTCCACCCTGCTTTGTGTATAATTATGGCATGGAAGGTATGTCATTTCCTTTTGTTGTTTATCTCTTGTGACCATGGCATGTAATATTTTACATTTTACAGAGAAAATAGAGAAGATTGAACAGATGTGTGAGAGCCTTGGAATTGCGTATCAGAGTTGTTACCCTCTTGAAGGGAGGGGAACTTTGAAGAGTCTTGCACGTAAGATACCGTTCAAGGTCCTCCCTCTTTGATGTGATTTTTGTTTATCACAGTATTATCATGTTTGTTAATGTCTTTATTTTTCAGGTTGTGAAGCGTCTCATACTTCTTCGGCGACTGGAATTACCCCTTGTGAGAGAAGCTCCAACAATTATTTTTGGTGCTGACATGGTGGAGGTAGAGGATTCAGAGTCTATTGCGTCTGTATGTCTCTCCTTTAGCTAATATCTCCTCGATTCCATTTTCCCCCTTACACATTCCAGTGGGCAATCCTATTTTGTTGGAGTTATGTAGGTGGTGACTTCAGTGGACTGGCCAAAATTCAGGAAGTACTTTGGTCAGTATCACTTCAACCGTATAATGGAGGGGTCATAAAAGATTTTTGCTCTGGTGGCATGTGATGATGTAATTCTTTGTTTTACATAATCTGCTACTTCTCACTGCCACTATGTTCTATTTGGGTAGCTAAGATGGTTTATTTTTGCAGCAAGTATTTAAATTCCCTCTACAAGAAAAAATGGAGAAAAGCCTATGAGATTAATCTTCTTCAGGTAGAAATACTTGAACATAGTGGACGCGCTGAAGTGCTGAGTGGACGCGGAGCGTATAAGGGGTACCTAGATGGCTTTTTGCTCATAAAGATTATGCACTTTCGTTGCCTGACCCTGTGTACCCCGTCCCCTCCACTACCGGAATTTCGGTCTTTGCCTAGAGTCTGGTACTGTGCCGAGAGCCAAATAAAAAACTCTCGGCAAAGAAGGCTTTGCCGAGAGTCTTTTATTTGGCTCTCGGCACAGAAAAAACACTTGGCAAACAAGCTTCTTTGCCGAGAGCCAGACAAAAAGCTCTCGACACAGAAAAAAACACTCGCCAAAGATTTCTTTACCAAGAGCCAACTGGCTGGCTCTCGGCAAAGAATTTTTTTGCCAAGTGCAATTTTCTGACTCTCGGCAAAGAAAATTTTAAAAATCATTTTTTTGCCTCCAATTTTTTTCTATCCTAAACATACACTTATACAAAACTTATGCTCAAATTTGGCACAATTTCAACTCCATTTGCTATATTTAAAAGTTTACTTCTTTCTAGGTATTTTTCATATGTGTCCGATATGAACTGCAAGTGCGTGAGGTCATAAAGTAAAGTTGTTGGAAAAATGATTTTCATGTCCATGAGACATCTCTAAGACCATTTACACAAAATGAACCTAAATTTCTGGCATTTGGTTCTCTGTGCATGGTGAAGATCATGAGATAGAAAGGATTTAAAATTGTATAAAATTCAAATAAAGTTTGAAAATCACGAAATTTGTCAAGTGCTCATGATATCATATGTGGAGGTTGTGACAAAAAGTTGAGAATGTTTTGAACACTTTAACACTTATGTTGTTTAGAATCCGGAACATCTCACGAGAAGATTCAGAGAATTGAACCAATGTCACTAGGTTTGGAGTCTTAGAGAAATCTAAATTTGAGTTTGTCTAAAAAAACTTTTCTAGAAGTAGTATACAACATAATTGGTGTTATGTTAAATTTTATAATTTTTTTCCATTTTTTGCTATTTTAATAATTAATTGAACTAATATTTTCTTTGCCTAGAGTAATCCTCTCGGCAAAGCCTTATTGGGCCCTTCCTACCAGCCGGCCCATGCTCGAATGCCGGCCCATCCTACCGGCCGGCCCAACAACCAACCCTACCTATCAAAACCGCCCCCTCCTCCTCTCCTGCCTCCTCATCCTCCCCCGCCGCCTCCTCATCCTCCCTCTGCCGCCGCCTCCTCTTTTCTCCTCCCTCGAATGCAGATCCGTCGCCCTCCTGCACTCCCTCCGCCGCCGGCCTCCCCACCGCGCGCGGATCCGCCGGCCGGGCCCGGCCGGCCTCCCTCGCTCCTCCTCCTCCCTCACCGGGTAGGCCCGCCGCCCCCCCTCCCCTCCCCTCCCCCTCCGTTCGCCCCTCACCGGCGGTGGGGAGGCGGGGGCGGGGCGAGGTGCGGGTGGCGCATAAGGAGGCGCGGCGGGCGAGGTGATGGCGGCTCCTTCCCCGCGCGGCGGCCGGCTCCATCCCCAGTGCGGCTACGGCTCCTTCCTCGGCACGACGGCAGGCGGCTCATCCCCAGCGCGGCGGCAGACAGCTCCTTCCCGGCGTTCTAGCTCCTTCCCGAGTTCTCCCTCCCTCCCTCTCTCTCTGTGTTTTGTTTGTGCGGTGGTGGTGGTGTGCGGCGGCCGGATGGTGGTGTCGGTGGCTTTGGTGGTGGTGGTGGCCGCGGTGGCGGCCGGCGAGGGAGGTCGGCGGCCGGCGAGCGAGGTTGGCGACGGTGGTGGTGGCGGGCGGGGCGGTGGTGGTGGTGGGCGGCGCGGTAGTGGTGGTGGCGGATCTGGTGGTGGTGGTGGGCGGCGGTGGTGGGGCCAGGGTAGCCGGCTGGTGGGCCCACTGCCTTGGAATTGCTTTTTTTGTTTTATGAAATTTCATTTGCCGAGAGCTTTTCCACTCCCGGCACACGTGTAACGAGTGGATCTGACGTGGCTCTCGGCAAAGGGCTCTTTGCCGGCCCAGCGGTGCCGAGAGCCCTGTGCCGAGAGCTTTCTCTCTGCAGAGCCTGTTGTAAGGAATCGGATGCCCGTTAGCCTAAGAGGGGGAGGGGGTGAATTAGGCAACTTAAAACCTTAACCTATGGCTTCACTAATTTTGCGCAAAGGTAAACTAGAACATACTATCTATATGTGCAACTACGGTTGTTCTAGTGTGAAACTCCCATCCCAAAAGAAGGTTTGCAACCTATAGCCAATCCTAGCATGATACTAATCTAGGAAAGTAGAGGCAAGCAAAGATTGCAATAGAGTAAATGCGGAAACGTAAAAGGGGATGAGAGGAAGCAAACTCTTGACACGCGATTTATCCCGTGGTATCGGTAGGCACTAAGCCACCCCTAGTCCACGTTGTTGAAGCACTCACACAAGAGTATTGCTTCCCGGTCACCAAGTCTCTCCCAAGAGCACCAACTTGACTTGCCACAAAGGCTAGCCACTTAGGCACTTGTCAAGCTCTCTTGGTCACCTTGATGCCGCCTCCACTAAGGAGCTTCTCCACCAAGGAAGGGGGTCTCCACGTCCCCCGCACAAAGTGTCCTCGCCGCTCCACACCAAGCCGGAGGGTCGATGACGATTGCCGGTGAGCCACTTAGGCCCCAAGGCTTCCGGCGAACCTTGTACAACCGGATTCACTCAAGAATCACCTCACAAGGTTGGCACAACCTTGCACTCACTCGGCTCTAAGCTAAGCCTAGCACTAAGCACATACACAAAGCATATGCAAGTCTAAGGATGAGCAATTAAGCACTTGGATGGATTGGATATGATCTTGAATGTGTCTTGAACTCCTCTGCACTTCCACACAATCCTACAACCTCAAATGAGTGAGTGGAGGGGGTATAAATAGCCCAAGGCATCAAACTAGCCGTTGGCTAACGTCCGCCGAAAAAGGTACCGTCGGATGATCCGACGCTATGCTTTTCCGGGCGTCGGTTCGTCCGTGCCCCTCCCACGTCACGTAGCCGTTGAGGTTCCTTGACACAACTGCTCCGACGCTATGCTCCGACGCTACGTCGGATCATCCCGTGCCGAAGGCCTCGCGTCCAAGTCGATGCGTTAGCTTCCAACGGACCGTCGGATAGACCGACGCTATGCCTTGACCAAGGCGTCGGATCATCCGATCTCGAAGGCTTCGTCTTGGCGCGTCTCTGTCTGAATTCAAGCCGATCGTCGGATAGACCGACGGGGTCCCCACTTAGACCGTCGGATCATCGGTGCTACTCGCCTTCGCTGCTCTTCCTCTGCAACTCGTCCGACGCATGTAGAAATTGGACCGTCGGTTCATCCGACTGTACCTAGGGTTTCACCCTATGTACCAACTCGTCCGACGATTGCACCGACGCTTGTAAATGAGGGACCGTCGGTTCATCCGACGGTGTCTTGTCTTTTCCTTTTCTTGCTCGGTTTTGACCCTAGAAAAATAGACTATCTTCTCAATTTGGCATATGGTTTTCTTGCATCCTTGGGACCTAGAAGTGTCTACAAAGACATGCTAAAGCAATAGGGTTAGTCCCAATAATCATGTTGTCATGAATCACCAAAATTAAACTCCGAACAAATGGCATATGAGGCCATGTTCGCTACAATCTCCCCCTTTTTGGTGATTTATGACAACATAACCAAAGCAAGCATAAATTTGCTAGAATTGACAGAATTAGAACCACTTACACTTGCTTGGATGCTTACCATCATCCAAAACTCCCCCTAGATCAAACTTCCCCCTTTTTGATCTTGTGTTCACATTCTCCCCCTTTGGTCTCATATCCTTGAAATCACTTGTAATGTACATCCTTGATGCCCACTTGTATGCTTAAGCCACAAGCTGGCTTTGGTTTAACATTCTCCCCCTTATGGAATAAAATCTCCGAAAAGTCACAAAGCAAACGGGCTTCCAAGGAAAATAGCAACATCACTAGCAACAAATTTAGAGAAATGGCGGGTGGGGTGGTGGGTGGTGTGGTGGCAAACTCTCCTCTCCTCTCTTCCTTCTAGCTCAAAGGAGAGATGTTAAATGCAAGGGAGAAAGCCGCATGAACCATGATCCATATGTATGATATCGATGAAGATACCACAAGTGAGAATAACTAAGGTGGATCACATGCTCATGAGGCGGCATGATACAAACTAAGCTCCCCCCTAAGTGTGTGCATAAAAAGAATACCACTTGCAAGACAAGGGTAGTGAGAAACAAGTGCACAACTACAAACTTGTAAAACAAGGAAGCTTAGAGTATATCATGCAAAGAGGTAGCTTAAAGGACAAGAGATAAAACAAATGGGTTCTTGTTACATTACCACTTGTAGATATCACTTGTAGTCTTTTGATTATTGCATACCTCTGGGGGATGATCCTCTCTACCTTGTTGGCACCACATTGAGATGAGCCACTTGGAAATGATATCACTAGGTGACACCACTTGAAAGAAGCTTGTATAGAAGGCACTTGGGGTACCACAAGGATTAGGAATGTATGAGTACATTGCCTTTGAACTTATATAGATACATAAGCTCGCAAGGACACGACTCAATAGCATGAAGCTCATATTGCTATATTCACTCTTTTAGAGATGTTAGATCACATTGAGAGTGAAATAGCATTCTCTTAGAATGAAACACCGCACGGAACGCGTCGCTAAGGGACTACATAAGAAAAGCTTGAAACAATGTTAGTCCCATAACCAAACCATAGGATGAGCTCCCCCTAAATGTGTGCATTTAGTGTTTGAATCACCAACCAAATGTATGCACATTTTTTATGAAAACAAAAGGGAAGCTAACCCTATAGCTTGATCATGATGCAAAGAGATATATATGAAAACATGCACCATGAAAGAACAAGTGTAGCTTTCCTACACACTAATCAAACCATGTAGATTGCTCATGGGTTAGCACATGACACAAGCAACCTACCATATGTAAACATTGCAACAAAACTTAAACAAGGCAATGGAGCTACAATGATGCAAGAGATAGGTACTAGTTTCCATTACCTCAATCGGGGAACTTGGGCAACACATGTCCAATTTGCAAGCTTGGCTTATAGGCTTGAATCTTCTCATCTTGATTGTACCAAGCCTCCCAAGTCCCCGCTCTCAAGGCCTTCAAGTGGCCTTTGGAACCCAAACCATTTGAGGCCCCTTCATGTTGATGATGACTTCCTTAGGCACCCAAATGGGTTGGTTCCAACCCCGCTCTTCCTTCATCTTCCCAACCTTGTGTGCAACCACCTTGCCATTTGCCTTCTTCTTGATGACGTAGGTGTTGCTCTTGGTCTTGTTCTTGCGGTTGGGCTTGGTGTAGATGAGGGAGCTCTTGATGGTTGGCTTCAATTTCTTCTTTGCGCCCTTGTCCATCTTCTTGACAAATTGAGGGCATTTGTAGAACTTGTGCCCTTCTCCATGACACTTGTAGCAAGTCACGGTTGCACCCTTCTCAAGCTTCTTCACCATGGGATCACGGTTATCTTGAGAAGGTTGGACTTGGCTCTTCATGTCTTGAGAGATGTCCACTTGTTCTTCATCGTTCTTGCCCTTGCCCATCAAGTTTGCCAACCTCTCTCGGATCCATTTCACTTCTTGGTCGAGCTCATCATTTTCCTTGCCTATGAGATAATCACATGATTCTACAACAACATTCTCATGGCAAGATGGTGAGCAAGATTCATCAATTAAATCAATGCAAGAAGTTGAAGCATCTACCTTGGAGATAGGAATTGCACAAGGGATAGATGTTTCATCAAGCTCAAAGGAATTACTTGTTTTAGTCTCATTGCTCTCAAGCTTAGATTTTAGCTCATCACACTCCTTGCTAAGCAATTTGAATTTGCACAACAAATGTTCATAATTTGTAGCAAGGGTGTCACTAAGATCATTGAGAGCATTGAGTTCTTTGATTTCATTAGCTTGTTGTTCAAGCATTCCTTTTTGCTCATGGATTAGCTCAACAAGATCATTGAGAGAGGTGGTGTCGGATTCGTCATCACTTACATTGCTTTCCATACCTTTGGCCATAAGGCACATGTGTGATGATGAAGGACCTTGCATGAAGCGGGTGGTGAAG
The DNA here is from genome assembly GCA_947561735.1 of Cenchrus americanus. NCBI lineage: Eukaryota > Viridiplantae > Streptophyta > Magnoliopsida > Poales > Poaceae > Cenchrus > Cenchrus americanus. The sequence continues at coordinate 98,485,894 of OX387240.1, forward strand.
TTCTTTCTTGATTCATCGCTTGAGCTAGAAGAACTCGATCCACCACTTGTCCACTCGCGGACGGCGAAAGTTTCTTCTTGCCTTGGTCTTCTCTCCTTGACCACCTTCCTTTTGGGCTTGTGCTCAATCTTGGTGAACTTGATGTGTTGATGATGGCGCCCTTCTCTCAAGTGGATGTTGTAGCCGTACATGTTGACTTTCTTCACATACTTGAAGATCTTCTTCACCTACTCGGCCACCATAGATTCAACCTCTTCATCACTTGAGGAATCTTCATTATCACCATCATCACCATCATCTTCGCTTGAGCTTCCACGAGTAGCCATCCTTCTCAACATTCTCTCTTGTTGGCTTGAGAGAGCATGGCTTGTGGTTGGAGAAGATGGTTCTTGGGGCTTTTCTTGGGGCGCCTTCTTTGACTTGGGCATTAGTTGAAGCTCATGTGCCATGATCTTGCTCAAGATATGCGATGGCTTCAAATCTTCGAGCTTCTTCTCGTAGATGATTGCTTTCACCAAGTCATAGTCGGGCTTTCGGAGACTTTGAAGGATCTTGCGGTTGATGTTCAAGTCCGTGATGTCCTTCACACCTAAGGCATTAATCTCATTGACAAGCACATTTAGGCGTGAGTACATAGATTCGGCATTTTCATTAGCAAGTTGCTTAAAGCTATTGAATTCCTCAAGGAGACAACCGTAGCGTTCATTAGCAACTTCTTTTGAACCCTCATTTTGCTCCTTGATGGTTTTCCATAGCTCATGAGCATTTTCACAAGTAAAGACTCTATTGAAAATGCCTACATCTAGTGAGGACAAAATGATACTCTTAGCAATTACATCAAATTGCTTTTCCTTTCTAGTACCATTTTTTCATGCCCTCATCGGTAACTCTCCAAACATCAAGGTCCCTTGCTTGGAGATAGGCCTCCATGAGGACCTTCCACCGATGATAGCCCGTGCCATCGAAATGTGGAGCCAAACCTAAGGTATCCACCCCTTTCATTCCTCTATAGGGCAACTCACTAGGCGGTGAAGCCTAACCGTTCCAATGAGCCGGTTTTCACAATTTACCAATCGATTTGGCGTATCCTTGTGAAGGAAGTGAGTCCCGGCTCGATACCACTTGTAAGGAATCGGATGCCCGTTAGCCTAAGAGGGGGAGGGGGTGAATTAGGCAACTAAAAACCTTAACCTATGGCTTCACTAATTTTGCGCAAAGGTAAACTAGAACATACTATCTATATGTGCAACTATGGTTGTTCTAGTGTGAAACTCCCATCCCAAAAGAAGGTTTGCAACCTATAGCCAATCCTAGCATGATACTATTCTAGGAATGTAGAGGCAAGCAAAGATTGCAATAGAGTAAATGCGGAAACGTAAAGGGGATGAGAGGAAGCAAACTCTTGACACACGATTTATCCCGTGGTATCGGTAGGCACTAAGCCACCCCTAGTCCACGTTGTTGAAGCACTCACACAAGAGTATTGCTTCCGGTCACCAAGTCTCTCCCAAGAGCACCAACTTGACTTGCCACAAAGGCTAGCCACTTAGGCACTTGTCAAGCTCTCTTGGTCACCTTGATGCCGCCTCCACTAAGGAGCCACCAAGGAAGGGGGTCTCCACGTCCCCCGCACAAAGTGTCCTCGCCGCTCCACACCAAGCCGGAGGGTCGATGACGATTGCCGGTGAGCCACTTAGGCCCCAAGGCTTCCGGCGAACCTTGTACAACCGGATTCATTCAAGAATCACCTCACAAGGTTGGCACAACCTTGCACTCACTCAGCTCTAAGCTAAGCCTAGCACTAAGCACATACACAAAGCATATGCAAGTCTAAGGATGAGCAATTAAGCACTTGGATGGATTGGATATGATCTTGAATGTGTCTTGAACTCCTCTGCACTTCCACACAATCCTACAACCTCAAATGAGTGAGTGGAGGGGGTATAAATAGCCCAAGGCATCAAACTAGCCGTTGGCTAACGCTGCTGAAAAAGGTACCGTCGGATGATCCGACGCTATGCTTTTCCAGGGCGTCGGTTCGTCCGGTGCCCCTCCCACGTCACGTAGCCGTTGAGGTTCTCTGACACAACTGCTCCGACGCTATGCTCCGACGCTACGTCGGATCATCCGGTGCTGAAGGCCTCGCGTCCAGGTCGGTACTGTTAGCTTCCAACGCGCGCCGTCGGATAGACCGACGCTATGCCTTGACCAAGGCGTCGGATCATCCGGTGCTGAAGGCTTCGTCTTGGCGCGTCTCTGTATGAATTCAAACTGATCGTCGGATAGACCGACGGGGTCCCCACTTAGACCGTCGGATCATCCGGTGCTACTGCCTTCCTTGCTCTTCCTCTGCAACTCGTCCGACGCATGTAGAAATTGGACCGTCGGTTCATCCAACGGTACCTAGGGTTTCACCCTGTGTACCAACTCGTCCGACGATTGCACCGACGCTTGTAAATGAGGGACCGTCGGTTCATCCGACGGTGTCTTGTCTTTTCCTTTTCTTGCTCGGTTTTGACCCTAGAAAAATAGACTATCTTCTCAATTTGGCATATGGTTTTCTTGCATCCTTGGGACCTAGAAGTGTCTACAAAGACATGCTAAAGCAATAGGGTTAGTCCCAATAATCATGTTGTCATGAATCACCAAAATTAAACTCCGAACAAATGGCATATGAGGCCATGTTCGCTACAATCTCCCCTTTTTGGTGATTTATGACAACATAACCAAAGCAAGCATAAATTTGCTAGAATTGACAGAATTAGAACCACTTACACTTGCTTGGATGCTTACCATCATCCAAAACTCCCCCTAGATCAAACTTCCCCCTTTTTGATCTTGTGTTCACATTCTCCCCCTTTGGTCTCATATCCTTGAAATCACTTGTAAGCATCCTTGAGCCCACTTGTAAGCTTAAGCCACAAGCTTGCTTTGGTCCCACATTCTCCCCCTTTGGAATAAAATCTCCGAAAAGTCCAAAGCAAACGGGTCCAAGGAAACTAGCAAGATCTAGCAACCATAGCTCAAAGGAGAGATGTTAAATGCAAGGGAGAAAGCCGCATGAACCATGATCCATATGTATGATATCGATGAAGATACCACAAGTGAGAATAACTAAGGTGGATCACATGCTCATGAGACTGGCATGATACAAACTAAGCTCCCCCTAAGTGTGTGCATAAAAAGAATACCACTTGCAAGACAAGGGTAGTGAGAAACAAGTGCACAACTACAAACTTGTAAAACAAGGAAGCTTAGAGTATATCATGCAAAGAGGTAGCTTAAAGGACAAGAGATAAAACAAATGGGTTCTTGTTACATTACCACTTGTAGATATCACTTGTAGTCTTTTGATTATTGCATACCTCCGGGGGATGATCCTCTGTACCTTGTTGGCACCACATTGAGATGAGCCACTTGGAAATGATATCACTAGGTGACACCACTTGAAAGAAGCTTGTATAGAAGGCACTTGGGGTACCACAAGGATTAGGAATGTATGAGTACATTGCCTTTGAACTTATATAGATACATAAGCTCGCAAGGACACGACTCAATAGCATGAAGCTCATATTGCTATATTCACTCTTTTAGAGATGTTAGATCACATTGAGAGTGAAATAGCATTCTCTTAGAATGAAACACCGCACCGGAACGCGTCGCTAAGGGACTACATAAGAAAAGCTTGAAACAATGTTAGTCCCATAACCAAACCATAGGATGAGCTCCCCCTAAATGTGTGCATTTAGTGTTTGAATCACCAACCAAATGTATGCACATTTTTTATGAAAACAAAAGGGAAGCTAACCCTATAGCTTGCTCATGATGCAAAGAGATATATATGAAAACATGCACCATGAAAGAACAAGTGTAGCTTTCCTACACACTAATCAAACCATGTAGATTGCTCATGGGTTAGCACATGACACAAGCAACCTACCATATGTAAACATTGCAACAAAACTTAAACAAGGCAATGGAGCTACAATGATGCAAGAGATAGGTACTAGTTTCCATTACCTCAATCGGGGAACTTGGGCAACACATGTCCAATTTGCAAGCTTGGCTTATAGGCTTGAATCTTCTCATCTTGATTGTACCAAGCCTCCCAAGTCCCCGCTCTCAAGGCCTTCAAGTGGCCTTTGGAACCCAAACCATTTGAGGCCCCTTCATGTTGATGATGACTTCCTTAGGCACCCAAATGGGTTGGTTCCAACCCCGCTCTTCCTTCATCTTCCCAACCTTGTGTGCAACCACCTTGCCATTTGCCTTCTTCTTGATGACGTAGGTGTTGCTCTTGGTCTTGTTCTTGCGGTTGGGCTTGGTGTAGATGAGGGAGCTCTTGATGGTTGGCTTCAATTTCTTCTTTGCGCCCTTGTCCATCTTCTTGACAAATTGAGGGCATTTGTAGAACTTGTGCCCTTCTCCATGACACTTGTAGCAAGTCACGGTTGCACCCTTCTCAAGCTTCTTCACCATGGGATCACGGTTATCTTGAGAAGGTTGGACTTGGCTCTTCATGTCTTGAGAGATGTCCACTTGTTCTTCATCGTTCTTGCCCTTGCCCATCAAGTTTGCCAACCTCTCTCGGATCCATTTCACTTCTTGGTCGAGCTCATCATTTTCCTTGCCTATGAGATAATCACATGATTCTACAACAACATTCTCATGGCAAGATGGTGAGCAAGATTCATCAATTAAATCAATGCAAGAAGTTGAAGCATCTACCTTGGAGATAGGAATTGCACAAGGGATAGATGTTTCATCAAGCTCAAAGGAATTACTTGTTTTAGTCTCATTGCTCTCAAGCTTAGATTTTAGCTCATCACACTCCTTGCTAAGCAATTTGAATTTGCACAACAAATGTTCATAATTTGTAGCAAGGGTGTCACTAAGATCATTGAGAGCATTGAGTTCTTTGATTTCATTAGCTTGTTGTTCAAGCATTCCTTTTTGCTCATGGATTAGCTCAACAAGATCATTGAGAGAGGTGGTGTCGGATTCGTCATCACTTACATTGCTTTCCATACCTTTGGCCATAAGGCACATGTGTGATGATGAAGGACCTTGCATGAAGCGGGTGGTGAAGTTCTTTCTTGATTCATCGCTTGAGCTAGAAGAACTCGATCCACCACTTGTCCACTCGCGGACGGCGAAAGTTTCTTCTTGCCTTGGTCTTCTCTCCTTGACCACCTTCCTTTTGGGCTTGTGCTCAATCTTGGTGAACTTGATGTGTTGATGATGGCGCCCTTCTCTCAAGTGGATGTTGTAGCCGTACATGTTGACTTTCTTCACATACTTGAAGATCTTCTTCACGTACTCGGCCACCATAGATTCAACCTCTTCATCACTTGAGGAATCTTCATTATCACCATCATCACCATCATCTTCGCTTGAGCTTCCACGAGTAGCCATCCTTCTCAACATTCTCTCTTGTTGGCTTGAGAGAGCATGGCTTGTGGTTGGAGAAGATGGTTCTTGGGGCTTTTCTTGGGGCGCCTTCTTTGACTTGGGCATTAGTTGAAGCTCATGTGCCATGATCTTGCTCAAGATATGCGATGGCTTCAAATCTTCGAGCTTCTTCTCGTAGATGATTGCTTTCACCAAGTCATAGTCGGGCTTTCGGAGACTTTGAAGGATCTTGCGGTTGATGTTCAAGTCCGTGATGTCCTTCACACCTAAGGCATTAATCTCATTGACAAGCACATTTAGGCGTGAGTACATAGATTCGGCATTTTCATTAGCAAGTTGCTTAAAGCTATTGAATTCCTCAAGGAGACAACCGTAGCGTTCATTAGCAACTTCTTTTGAACCCTCATTTTGCTCCTTGATGGTTTTCCATAGCTCATGAGCATTTTCACAAGTAAAGACTCTATTGAAAACGCCTACATCTAGTGAGGACAAAATGATACTCTTAGCAATCGCATCAAATTGCTTTTCCTTTCTAGTACCATTTTTCATGCCCTCATCGGTGACTCTCCAAACATCAAGGTCCCTTGCTTGGAGATAGGCCTCCATGAGAACCTTCCACCGAGGATAGCCCGTGCCATCGAAATGTGGAGCCAAACCTAAGGTATCCACCCCTTTCATTCCTCTATAGGGCAACTCACTAGGCGGTGAAGCCTAACTGTTCCAATGAGCCGGTTTTCACAATTTACCAATCGATTTGGCGTATCCTTGTGAAGGAAGTGAGTCCCGGCTCTGATACCACTTGTAAGGAATCGGATGCCCGGTAGCCTAAGAGGGGGAGGGGGTGAATTAGGCAACTAAAAACCTTAACCTATGGCTTCACTAATTTTGCGCAAAGGTAAACTAGAACATACTATCTATATGTGCAACTATGGTTGTTCTAGTGTGAAACTCCCATCCCAAAAGAAGGTTTGCAACCTATAGCCAATCCTAGCATGATACTATTCTAGGAATGTAGAGGCAAGCAAAGATTGCAATAGAGTAAATGCGGAAACGTAAAGGGGATGAGAGGAAGCAAACTCTTGACACGCGATTTATCCCGTGGTATCGGTAGGCACTAAGCCACCCCTAGTCCACGTTGTTGAAGCACTCACACAAGAGTATTGCTTCCCGGTCACCAAGTCTCTCCCAAGAGCACCAACTTGACTTGCCACAAAGGCTAGCCACTTAGGCACTTGTCAAGCTCTCTTGGTCACCTTGATGCCGCCTCCACTAAGGAGCTTCTCCACCAAGGAAGGGGGCCTCCACGTCGCCCGCACAAAGTGTCCTCGCCGCTCCACACCAAGCCGGAGGGTCGATGACGATTGCCGGTGAGCCACTTAGGCCCCAAGGCTTCCGGCGAACCATGTACAACTGGATTCACTCAAGAATCACCTCACAAGGTTGGCACAACCTTGCACTCACTCAGCTCTAAGCTAAGCCTAGCACTAAGCACATAGACAAAGCATATGCAAGTCTAAGGATGAGCAATTAAGCACTTGGATGGATTGGATATGATCTTGAATGTGTCTTGAACTCCTCTGCACTTCCACACAATCCTACAACCTCAAATGAGTGAGTGGAGGGGGTATAAATAGCCCAAGGCATCAAACTAGCCGTTGGCTAACGCTGTTGAAAAAGGTACCGTCGGATGATCCGACGCTATGCTTTTCCAGGGCGTCGGTTCGTCCGGTGCCCCTCCCACGTCACGTAGCCGTTGAGGTTCTCTGACACAACTGCTCCGATGCTATGCTCCGACGCTACGTCGGATCATCCCGTCTTTGAAGGCCTCGCGTCCAAGTCGATGCGTTAGCTTCCACCGACCGTCGGATAGACCGACGCTATGCCTTGACCAAGGCGTCGGATCATCCGTGCTTTGAAGGCTTCGTCTTGGCGCGTCTGCGCGTATGAATTCAAGGCGATCGTCGGATAGACCGACGGGGTCCCCACTTAGACGCGTCGGATCATCCGTGCTACGCAGCCCCTTCGTTGCTCTTCCTCCGCAACTCGTCCGACGCATGTAGAAATTGGACCGTCGGTTCATCCGACGGTACCTAGGGTTTCACCACCGTGTACCAACTCGTCCGACGATGCCAGCCGACGCTTGTAAATGAGGGACCGTCGGTTCATCCGACGGTGTCTTGTCTTTTCCTTTTCTTGCTCGGTTTTGACCCTAGAAAAATAGACTATCTTCTCAATTTGGCATATGGTTTTCTTGCATCCTTGGGACCTAGAAGTGTCTACAAAGACATGCTAAAGCAGGGCATAACTTTTCACTCCGGATTCCGATTTTGATGATCTTGGACTCTATGGAAAGCTTGTGGAATAATCTTCATGATTCTGTAGCATTTTTAATACCATTTGATTGATCTAAGAATAATTTATTCATGGGATAGGTCCAGTTAATTCCTCTCTTTATCTAGGCTTCATGTGTTTTCTTTTGTCATGCTTTGCATTGTGCGTGGTTGCATCCATGGGACCTGAGGAAATGTCTACAAAGACATGCTCAAAACAATATGGTTAGTCCCAATGATCATGTTGTCATGAATCACCAAAATCAAACCTAGAACAAATGGCATATGAGGCCATGTTAGCTACGATCTCCCACTTTTTGGTGATTTATGACAACACAACAAAGCAAGCATAAATTTGCTAGAATTGACGAGAATTAGAACCACTTACACTTGCTTGGATGCTTACCATCGTCCAAACTCCCCCTAGAATCCAAACTTCCCCCTTTTTGCTCTTATGTTCACATTCTCCCTCTTTGGTCTCCAAATCATGAGAAATCACTTGTAAGCATCCTTGAGCCCACTTGTAAGCTTACGCCACACGCTTTAGCTTTGGTCTCCCACATTCTCCCCCTTTGGAATAAAATCTCCAAAGTCAGTAAACGGGTCCGAGGGAAACTAGCAAGTCTGGCAACCATAGCTCGAAGGAGAGATGGTAAATGCGAGGAGAGAGGCCGCATGAACCATGATCCATAATTATGATATCAATGAAGATACCACATGTGTGAATAACTAAGGTGGATCACAAGCTCATGAGACTAACATGATACAAACTAAACTCCTAAGTGTGTGCATAAAGAATACCACTTGCAAGACAAGGGTAGTGAGAAACAAATGCACAGCTACAAACTTGAAGACAAGGAAGCTTGAGCATATCATGCAAGGAGGAGTAGCAAGGGACAAGAGATAAGACAAATGGGTTCTTGTTACATGCAACGTAGATATCACTTGCTTAGTCTTTTGATCATTGCATACCTACGGGGGATTGATCCTCTCTACCTTGTTGGCACCACATTGAGATGAGCCAATTGGAAATGATATCCTTAGGTGACACCACTTGAAAGAAGCTTGTATAAGTGCTTGGGGTACACGGAGGATTAGGAATGTATGAGTACATTGCCTTTGAACTTATATATAGAACGCCAAGCTAGCAAGGACATGACCCAATAGCATAGAGCTCATATTGCTATATTCACTCTTTTAGAGATGTTAGATCATTGAGAGTGAAATAGCATTCTTAGAATGAAACACCGCACGGAGCAACGCGTCGCTAAGGGACTACATAGAAAAGCTTGAAACAATGTTAGTCCCATAACCAAACCATAGGATGAGCTCCTCCTAAATGTGTGCATTTAGTGTTTGAATCACCAACCAAATGTATGCATTGTTTATGAAAGTAAAAGGGAAGCTAACCCTATAGCTTGCTCATAGTGCAAAGAGATATATATGAAAACATGCACCATGAAAGAACAAGTGTAGCTTTCCTACACACTAATCACACCATATGGATGCTCATGGGTTGGCACATGACACAAGCAACCTACCATGTATAGCTTATTGCAACAAATGCAACCTAAACAAGGCAATGGAGCTACAATGATACAAGAGATGGGTTCTAGTTTCCATTACCTCAATCGGGGAGCTTGGAACGCATTTGCAATTTGCAAGCTTGGCTTATAGGCTTGAATCTTCTCATCTTGGTGTGCCGAGCCTCCCAAGTCCACAGCTCTTAAGGCCTTCAAGTAGCCTTTGGAACCCAAACCATTTGAGGCCCCTTCATGTTGGTGATGACTTCCTTGGGCACCCAAATAGGTTGGTTCCAACCACGGCTCTTCCTTCATCTTCCCAACCTTGTGTGCAACCACCTTGCCATTTGCCTTCTTCTTGATGACGTAGGTGTTGCTCTTGGTCTTGTTCTTGCGGTTGGGCTTGGTGTAGATGAGGGAGCTCTTGATAGTGGGCTTCAATTTCTTCTTTGCGCCTTTGTCCATTTCTTTACAAATTGAGGGCATTTGTAGAACTTGTGCCCTTCTCCCTTGACCCTTGCTTAAGTCACGGTTGCACCCTTCTCCAAGCTTCTTCACCATGGGATCACGGTTATCTTGAGAAGGTTGGACTTGGCTCTTCATGTCTTGAGAGATGTCCACTTGTTGTTCATCGTTCTTGCCCATCAAGTTTGCCAACCTCTCTCGGAGCCATTTCACTTCTTGCTTGAGCTCATCATTTTTCCTTGCCTATGAGATAATCACATGATTCTACAACAATATTCTCATGGCAAGATGGTAGAGCAAGATTCATCAAGTTAATCCAAATGCAAGAAGTTGAAGCATCTACCTTGGAGATAGGAATTGCCTGAGGATAGATGTTTCATCAGCTTAAAGGAATTCTTGGTTTTTAGTCTCATTGCTCTCAAGCTTAGATTTTAGATCATCACACTCCTTGCTAAGCAATTTGAATTTGCCACAACAAATCTTCATAATTTGTAGCAAGGGTGTCACTAAGATCATTGAGAGCATTGAGTTCTTTGATTTCATCGCTTGTTGTTTAAGCATTCCTTTTTGCTCATGGATTAGCTCAACAAGATCATTGAGAGAGGTTGTGTCGGATTCGTCATCACTTACATTGCTTTCCATACCTTTGGCCATAAGGCACATGTGTGATGATGAAGGGCTACATGAAGCGGGTAGTGAAGTTCTTTCTTGATTCATCGCTTGAGCTAGAAGAACTTGATCCACCACTTGTCCACTCGCGAAACGGCGAAAGTTGCTTCTTGCCTTGGTCTTCTCCTTGACCACCTTCTTTTGGGCTTGTGCTCAATCTTGGTGAACTTGATGTGTTGATGATGGCGCCCTTCTCTCAAGTGGATGTTGTAGCTAGCACATGTTGACTTCCTTCACATACTTGAAGATCTTCTTCACGCTCGGCCACCATAGATTCAACCTCTTCATCACTTGAGGAATCTTCATTATCACCATCATCACCATCATCTTCGCTTGAGCTTCCACGAGTAGCCATCCTACTCAACATTTTCTCTTGTCGGCTTGAGAGAGCATGGCTTGTGGTTGGAGAAGATGGTTCTTGGGGGCTTTCTTGGGCGCCTTCTTTGACTTGGGCATTAGTTGAAGCTCATGTGCCATGATCTTGCTCAAGATATGCAATGGCTTCAAATCTTGAGCTTCTTCTCGTAGATGATTGCTTTCACCAAGTCATAGTCGGGCTTCAGGAGACTTTGAAGGATCTTGCGGTTGATGTTCAAGTCAGTGATGTCCCCTTCACCCACTAAGGCATTAATCTCATTGACAAGCACATTTAGGTGTGAGTACATAGATTGACAGTTTCATTAGCAAGTTGCTTGAAGCTATTGAATTCCTCGGAGACAATAGTAACGTTCATTAGCAACTTCTTTGAACCCTCATTTTGCTCCTTGATGGTTTTCCATAACTCATGAGCATTTTCACAAGTTAAAACTCTATTGAAAACGCCTACATCTAGTGAGGACAAAATGATACTCTTGTAATCATCAAATTGCTTTTCCTTTCTAGTACCATTTCCATTATTACCCTCATCGGTGACTCTCCAAACATCAGGTCCCTTGCTTGGGAGATAGGCCTCCATGAACCTTCCATAGAGGATAGCCGTGCCATCGAAATGTGGAGCCAAACCTAAGGTATCCACCCCTTTCATTCCTCTATAGGGCAACTCACTAGGCGGTGAAGCCTAGCACGTTAGATGAGCCGAGTTTCACAATTTACCAATCGAATTGGCGTTTCCTTGTGAAGCAAGTGAGTCCGGAACTGCGATACCACTTGTAAGGAGAATCGGATGCACGTTAGCCTAAGAGGGGGAGGGGGGTGGAGTGGAGGCAACTAAAAAACCTTAACCTATGGCTTCACTAATTTTGCGCAAAGGTAAACTAGAACATACTATCTATATGTGCAAAGCTACGGTTGTTCTAGTGTGAAACTTCCATCCCAAAGAAGGTTTGCAACCTATAGCCGATCCTAGCATGATACTACTACAGGAATGTAGAGGCAAGCAAAGATTACAAGAGAGTAAATGCGGCAACGTAAAGGGGATGAGAGAGCAAACTCTTGACACGCGATTTATCTAGTGGTATCGGTATGCACTAAGCCACCCTAGTCCACGTTGTTGAAGCACTCACACAAGAGTATTGCTTCCGGTCACCAAGTCTCTACCAAGAGCACCAACTTGACTTGCCACAAAGGCTAGCCATAGGCACTTGTCAAGCTCCCTTGGTCATGATGCCGCCTCCACTAAGGAAGCTTCTCCACCAAGGAAGGGGGTCTCCACGTCCCACGCCACTAAAATATTTTAGCAACAAATGGCTAGGTTTAACATTTCCTTAAGGATATAAAATAAATCATCAAACAAATTGGCTTTTAAATATAATAAACATCACTAAAATAATTTAGAGAAAATAAGTGCTTGTGCATCATGATTTGAGTGCATGGATTTTTGTTTGATTTGAGTTTGAATGTTTGAAAAATGAATTTGAAAGAAATTTGAAAAAAAAAAGAAACAAACTCTCCTCTCCCTCTCTTCCTTTCTAGCCCAGCCCGCAAGCCCCCAGGCCGGTCGGCCTTTCTTCTCTCCCGCGCGAACAAGCCGGCCCACGTCGGCCCAACTCCTTCACCCCGCCGGCCCAACACCCCCGCCCCTTCCCTTTTCTTTTTGTTCCAGCCGCTGACGGGTGGGACCCGGCCGTCAGGCCCGTCTCCCTCCTCCGGCCGGGTCAGCCACGCCGCATCCCGCGCGCGCGCGCGCCGTTCCGGCCGGATCCATCAATTCCCCGCCATCAAAACCCCTTAAACGAGCGCAGTGATGCCCCTCCTTCATTTCCCCTCGCTTAATTCGGCCGTTATCGTTCTTTAATCCCCTCCCCCCTTAACTCCTATTCAAACCGTGGCCATCAATGGCCATGGCCGCCGGTGAACCGCCTCCCGGCGCCCCTCAGCCCTATATAAACCCCCCCAAGGCACCCCCCGCTACCCCCCCCTTCGCTTCACACCAAGTCCCAACGCCCTCCCGTGCCTTAGCCCCTTGCGCCGCCGCCGTGCCCCGAGCGCCGCCGCGCCATCGCCGCCGCCCGAGCCCGTCCGCCGCCGGTAAAGCCCCCGGACCCCCCCTCAATTGTTTCCTCGTCGCACATGTGAGCTAACCCGCCGCATCGGATTGAACCCGTAGGCCCTCAAGCACCCCGGCGCGGCTCGCCGTCGCCGCCCGTGGAGTTCGGTCGCCGGAGCCGTTCCCGCGCCGTCGCCGCTTCTCCATCCACCCCGTCCGCCGCAGCACCTACCCGCCGTAAGGATCCCATCCTCGCCCTAATCTTTGCTTGCGCCCGACCATAGCGCCACCGCCGCTTGGCCGGCCGCCGGCCGTCCGCCCCCATGGATGCCCGCCTCGGCCGTCGCCTTTATCCACCCGTGCAAGCACGCGTTAGAGTTCGCGAGTGTTCCCGGCCTTCGCTTAGAGGTTGTTTCCGCGCGTTTTCGTGGCCGGGAGCCCCTCCCCGGTCGTCGCCGCGACCTAAACCCCGCGCGCCGCGCGCGCGTCGCCGCCGGCGCGGCGCCGCCCTCTGCGGCGCACGCGCGCGTGGATGGCCACCGGATCGGCCATCCACGGCTCGGATCTTTTGGACCCCGCGGGTCAAACCGTGGGTAACGGTCAACCCGAGACCGTTTTGCTAAAGAGCCCCCCAACCCTTTTACAATCGTAAGCCGGTCCTCCCACCTTTAAAGACCTTTACGTTTCGATCCCCCGAATTTTGTATTCCAGCCCCTGTTTTTATTAAATCCTTGCTCAGAGGTCCAGAACAGCCCTTTTAGAGTTTAAACCTTCTGTTTTTAAACTTATTTATGTTTTAGTCCCTGTTTTCTTGCTGTTAGGCCCCTGAGTAGTTTATTTTATCGCAGGTTAGTCCTTAGACCTTGTTTTTAGCGTAACTTCTTCGTTATAGCTCCGTTTTTAGCGTTCTAGTAGTCCTTGCGATCGTCTCAGCGAGCCCGTCGTTTTAGTAGCATGTTTTTAGTCTTTAGGATTGTTTGGTGATCTGTTTTATTTATTGTATGCTTTATGTGTGCATCGTAGATATCGTGCTCGTTTCATCCGAGCCACCTCTCGGGGACGATCAGGAGCAGCTGTTTGAAGAGGAAGAAGCTTTTACTGTAGTTGAGGAAGGCAAGTGGTCTTCTCCCCCTGCATGTTCTCTTTTGTCCTATATAATTGCATTACAAATTAATGTTTACTTTATGTTATCATTGCATTAAATTGACGGGAAAACCTTTTTAAGGACTTACCTAGATCTTTTACCCTGATCCTTGGCCTAGCCCTTTTAATCAAAGTTTTGGGTAGAAAACGCTAGTTGCTTAACATGGGTTGGATAAATGGGTCTTTTATGGAAATGATACATGGCTTATAGTTGATGTTTTGGGTAATGCAAGAGCACTTGAATTAATCGGAACATGGAGAACCACCCAAGAAAACATGCGCAACCACAGTGTTACATGGCTCTGACCTTAGCCGAATAATTAGGTGTGCGATCGTACTAGTGGCCCTTTTCCGAAAGGAGCGAGGGGGATCGGGTTGCGGGGGTATAGCCCGGCCCTTTTGGGGTAGTAGCCTTTGCTAAGGTGCTGACCACTAGGGAGGGTTATGGTCCGCCCTGATCTGTAACTATGCGGGTCGTTAGTCTTTTGCATGCCTTTGTAAAGGCTTCGTAGCGTCCCTATGCAATCACACCTCGGAAGTGTGGTATGGTGCTTGGCCAGCATCGCATGGTTGGGTTTAAAGTTCTTCGGAGCTTTTACGCGAACTGTGGGTAAAGTGTGCAAACCTCTGCAGAGTGTAAAACTGATCGATCAGCCGTGCTCACGGTCATGAGCGGCTTGGACCCTCACATGATTAATAAACTTAAAGATGAGATAAATCGTGGCTGGAGAAGCTCGTTGAGCTTGGGTTGTTTTGGCTATTAAGTTTCTCTTAAGTGGGTTGGTACGAACTTACACCTAGTAACTAGGAGTTCCTTAATTAAAACTTGATCAACATTAAAATGCTAACCGCTGCAAAACCTTAGCCCACCCTTGTTAGCCTTGCATTTTTCCCCCACTTGCCGAGCTCCAACCATAAGTGTGCTCGGCCTTGCCTATCGCCGTTCGGAGGAGAACTTTGGAGGGGAGTTCTACGATGACTTCGATGAGCCGTGAGGCTTGCGGACCCCCGATCAAGTGCTCGTGGGAGCGGAAGACGAGGACTCGACGAGTAGTTATCGTTTTCCGTTGTTAGAGACCTTCGAGTCTCCCCGCATGAGTGTAATAAGAGGATAAACTTTGAAATACGTTTGTAAACTGTTTATGGTATTTCACTCATTTTTGTCTATCATATGTGTGTGAACTGATCCTGGCGCACATATGAGATGCACTTGGTTCCTCTTCGGAAATCAGGTGTGACAGAGTGGTATCGGAGCGGTTGATCGTAGGAACGCAGCCTTACGCTAGAATTGGACGAAATTTAAGGATTCATGTTCTAGATCATTCCGTCATCCTTCAAAACCACCTTATTTGCGCATAAAAATCTAATTTGTTCTTGTTCTTTTGTTGAAAATTTGCATCATTTTGATTTCCTCTATGCTGAGTTCAGTCTTTTCTTAACAGATGGCCAGGTCACGTCTTACTGCCCGCAAGAGCACTGGTGGTCGCCTTCCTTCAGGACAGTTAGCTCCACGCTATCCAGTAGTCCCAGAGGAGGCACAGCAGGAGGAGGCACAGCAGGAGGTTGGAGATTACCCGGTACAGTTACAGCCGGGAGCAGTTGAGCAGGGATACCATGCGACGGCAGGAAGAAAATGATGAAGAAGACCCAGAGGAGATAGTATTTGAGGAGGATGGGACCGAGGAACATCCACAGCTATATGACGGGGTTTTCCTGGAAGTTAATGAAGATGGAGATATAATATTCCCACCAGAGGTAGAAGCTGAACCAGAACCAGATGTGGTAGGAGGAGAAGAGCTCGATCAGAATGCTGCAGGGAATGATCCAGATGATTCCGGGGATAATTCAAGCAGCAGTGAAGAAAGTTCCAGCGAAGAAGATGATGAAAGTGAAGAAGAAGAGGAAGAGGTGGACATAGAAGGATTAGAGGATGACAATAGTGCTGTGGGAAATGGAGAAGATAACAATGCTGATCAGAATGAGAACAACAACAACAATGAGAATGAAGAACGAAGCAAGGTGATGCGCATAGGTACCACGGGCGAGTATCATGAACACACATACCTCGGCCCGGACGCTCCGTTCGTGAGCTATTGGAGGAGGCTCGTTACGGAGATAGAATATGCGATGGAGACCATTGTACATCACCGGACACTATGTGGAGCGGGGATGAGAGATTACTACACCACTGAGGTCCATGTCAGGGTTGCTACTGCACAGGCAGGAAGATGGAGAACCCGTACCATTCACCCTTGCACAGCACACTTTGCCTCAGAAGCAGCTGCTATCAATGATGCCGCCAGAAGAGCACTGTGGTCCATCGACAACACGTTCCGCGATCGCTTAGAAGGCACGGACTTCAGATTCGTCCCCAGCAGAGTCAGTGGTACAGAGAACACCGTAATACCTATGGGGGACTTCCGAGATAGCCGTGTTGACATCCTTGCCGGAGTGACGGCGCAGCACTTAACACGGACACGGGAGGGAGCGACAGCGGAGTTGGATAGGACACATCAGGAGCTACAGAATGCACAGGCGAGGATAGCCCGGTGGAGGCTCGGTGGCAGGGACGGCCCACCGACGAAGCGAGAAGCATCTTGTCCTTCCCGTTCTCCTCCCCGCAAAAGGCTTCGATACGGCACTCCAGCAGCAACCACTAGTCTACAGTGGAATAGGAATTAGGATATCCACCATCTTTTTCTTTTTCCGTTAGACGTTCCTGCGAGGACGCACGTTTGTAATAAAGTTGTTGAGTGAACCATGTTTGTTTTGGATCTTTGTTTGAGTGAGTTGTATTGTAGAGTGATGGCCACAAATGCAACAAGAAAAATCATGTTAAGTTAATAGTAGTTGGGGTTCAATTCCAAGTTGTCTTCTACCTTACTTATCCAACCAAATCAATCGTGCAAAATCTGTTCGCGCAGTTCCTTGACAGCGCAGCAATGTTTTTATCATAACTCAAGCTACAGAACTCCGAATGACCTAAAACCAGTTGGGTTGGTTCACAAATTTTGTGGATCAACCTCTGTCCAAAATTCAGCATCAAAGGATTAATTCACAGCGAGTTATAAACAGAACAATGGGACTAACAGAATCTGTAAAAGTGTACTAACACAGCTGCGGTACCCGAATTTTAACTCAAGTTGTGGATCTCCAAACGGGGTAAAACCAGTGGGGTTAGTTGCATAAGTGGGTTCTGCATGGCCTAGCAAAAGTTCATAATTTTTTTTGAAGGAGGATATCATGGGATACAACTATTTTATCAAGATCACCCAAATCTGTCACAGAAGGGAAAATCTTGTCGTTTCCTTAAATCCAACTCACTTCTTTACACAACAGTTTGATAATCTTATCTGAAATATCTTTCTCTAACAATCAGATGGTAAACACCAGGTCAGGAGGAGGACAGGACGTCCCGCCAGTGGTTCGGGCACACATAGCCAATCAACAAAACCCAGTGCCACCTCCCCCGCTCAACCCCGCAATGGATCCCGCCACCCAGCAATTTTTCGCTGCCCAGATGCAGCTAATTCAGAACCTCACTGCCGCAGTGCAGAACCTACAAGCTCAGCGAGGATCGGCCCCGCGGCACCACCCCCACCACCACCACCCGCTCCGAGAGATAAGCACAAGGAGTTTATGAGCCACCACCCTCCCACCTACTCTCACTCAACCGATCCGCTAGATGCTGATGATTGGTTGAAAACCATTACCAAGAAGTTGGAGAGGGCCCAATGTAATGACCGAGAAATGGTCCTTTATGCTTCCGGACGCTTGGAGGGGCAGGCATCAGATTGGTGGGATGCTTACACAGTCGCCCATCCTGCACCCAACACCATCACATGGCAGCAGTTCCGAGATGCTTTTCGCGCTCACCACATCCCTGACGGGGTGTTAAAGCTGAAGCAGAGAGAGTTCCTTGCTGCGAAACGGGGCAATATGTCCGTAAATGAATACCCGGACAAGTTTACACGGTTGTCTCGCTATGCTCCCGACGAGGTCAACACGGACCCAAAAAGGCGGGGAGCGCTTTCTCGATGGGTTGATTGGACCACTGAATTACCAGCTCCAGAGCCATACCTTCCCGGATTTCGCCACGCTGTTAAACAAGGCGATTGGCCTAGAAAACAAACGCAGAGAGCTTGGGGAGCAGAAACGCAAGTTTCAATCCCAGGGTCAGTCCAGCAGCCATACTCGCCCCCGCTTCAGCTACCATCAGAATGCACCATTCCGCTCCGGAGGGCAGGGTGGTAAGCACCCCCAGAATATGCAAGTTTCGCGGCGTTCTTTCCGGCCGGCCTCAACGGTTCAACCCGCAAACCCCACGCTCACCAAACTTCCAGACAGAACCGTTCCGCTCCTACCCCGGGTGCACGGCAAGAAACACCACACCGGTGCAGCCCAACGGATGCTTCAAATGTGGCGAGTTGGGGCATTATGCTAATAACGCCTAAGCGTGGAATGCGGACTCCCCAGAGGAGTAACATTCGAGAAAGTGGGACAATCATCAACTCCGGCACGCCCCCGGGAGTGCGAGCACTCCGAGCAACAAAGCACGGCAAAATTATGTGCGTAGTAGGGTGCACAACATGACCGTGGAGCGAGCACAAGACGCTTCGGGGTTGTACTTGGTACGTTCCCTATCGATTCTGTACCTGCTACAGTATTATTTGATTCGGGAGCTACGCATTCATTCATTACCGATCAGTTCGTAGCAAGGCATAATATGCCTGTGAGTCCGATGAAGAAACCTTTGCTTGTTAGTTCACCTGGCGGTGATATGAAAGCCAGCCATCTGTGCCCCCAAGTAAACCTTAAAATCATGGGGATAGACTTTCCATCTAATCTGGTAGTCCTCAAATCCTGGGGCATAAATGTAATCCTAGGGATGGATTGGTTAAGAAAGTATGATGGGGTTATCCAGTGCCGGGAGAAATCAGTTCATTTGACCAGCCCACAAGGGGACAGAATAGAATTTATCGCAACACCGTCACCTACGGGAAGGAGTTAGTGAATTCAATGAAAGGAAAAGTGTTGGAAGATATAAAGGTGGTGAATGAGTATCCGGATGTATTCCCCGATGACCTGCCAGGTATGCCACCCGACCGAGACATTGAATTCAGTATCGAACTCTTACCTGGTACTGCTCCTATATCCAAAAGGCCATATAGGATGGATGTCAAAGATTTGGCAGAATTAAAGAAACAAATAGAGGAATTATTAAGTAAAGGGTTTATCCGTCCTAGTTCATCACCATGGGGAGCCCCCACACTCTTCGTAGATAAAAAGGATGGATCTAGGAGGATGTGTGTAGACTATCGATCTCTCAATGAGGTCACCATCAAAAACAAATATCCTTTACCCCGGATAGAGGATCTCGTTCGATCAAATGAGAGGAGCGAAAGTTTTCTCTAAGATAGATCCGCGATCGGCTACCATCAGCGAAGATCCGTATGGAGGACATTCCTAAAACGGCTTTCACATCGAGATATGGACTATATGAGTTCACCGTGATGTCCTTTGGATTGACCAACGCTCCAAAGATACTTCATGTATCTGATGAACAAGGTTTTCATGGAGTATCTTGATCGGTTTGTGGTAGTATTTATAGATGATATCTTAGTCTTCTCTCAGAATGAAGTAGAACATGAGGGACACTTGAGACTGGTATTGCAGAAACTTCGAGAGCATCAGTTATACGCCAAGTTCAGCAAGTGTGATTTTTGGCTGAAGGAGGTCTCGTTTCTTGGGCACATTATCACAGATGGAGGAATTGCTGTAGACCCAAGTAAAGTACGGGATGTGTTAAATTGGACTCCACCAAGAAATGTATCAGAAATCAGGAGTTTCCTCGGTTTGGCAGGGTACTACCGACGATTTATAGAGGGATTCTCGAGAATCGTAAAACCACTCACTTCTTTGTTGGAGAAAGGAAAGGAGTTTAAGTGGGATGGCAAGTGTCAAGCTAGCTTTGAAGAACTAAAGAAGAAACTGACCACCTGCACCGCATGCGATAATGCCTGATATACACAAAGGATTTGATGTGTATTGTGACGCGTCGAGGCAAGGACTAGGATGTGTTCTGATGCAGGAAGGAAAGGTGGTAGCATACGCTTCTAGGCAACTAAGGAAGCATGAACAAAACTATCCTACGCATGATCTGGAGTTAGCAGCTATAGTGCACGCACTGAAGATTTGGAGACACTATATGATTGGAAACAAGTGTCAGATATTCACGGACCACAAAAGCCTGAAATACATCTTCACCCAGAGAGATCTCAATCTCAGACAACGAAGATGGTTAGAGCTGATTAAGGACTACGATTTGGACATACAGTATCATCCAGGGAAGGCCAATGTGGTGGCAGATGCCTTGAGCCGTAAGAGCCAAGCAAACATGTTAGTAGCCCGATTAATGCCTCAAGAACTGTGTTGGGAAATGGCACGACTCAATCTGGGGATAGCTGCACCGAGCGAAAGTATGACCTTGGAAATGGAGTCAACTCTTGAACAAGAGATTAAAAAGGGGCAATCTGATGATGAAAAGATTAAGGGGTACAAGAAATTGATTGATCAGGGCAAGGTTCCAGAGTTCAGAAAGGATGAACAGGGAACCATTTGGTTTAAGAACAGGATCTGCGTACCAGAAATCAAACGTCTCCGTGAATCCATATTGAAAGAAGCACACGATTCAGCACTCTCTATACATCCAGGAAGTACCAAGATGTACCAAGACCTAAAGCGAAATACCGGTGGTACGGTATGAAGAAAGATGTTGCGGCTCATGTAGCACTATGCGACATATGCCAAAGAGTAAAAGCAGAGCATCAAAGGCCAAAGGGGTTACTACAACCACTACAAGTACACGAATGGAAGTGGGAAGAGATTAGTATGGATTTCATAGTAGGATTACCACGTACACGAGATGGATACGATTCGATATGGGTCATAGTGGACAGATTAACCAAAGTTGCACACTTCATACCAGTAAAGACCACATATTCAGGAACAAAGTTAGCAGAATTATACATATCAAAGATAGTCTGTCTACATGGGGTACCAAAGAAGATAGTATCAGATCGAGGCACTCAGTTCACGTCCCGATTCTGGCAGAAATTACATGAGTGTATGGATACGAAGTTAAATTTCAGCTCAGCATATCATCCACAGACAGACGGTCAAACAGAAAGAACGAATCAAATCCTAGAGGATATGTTAAGGGCATGTGCCTTGAAACATGGTGGAAGTTGGGATAAAAGCTTGCCATACGCGGAGTTCGCATACAACAATAGTTATCAGAGTAGTCTTAAGATGGCACCGTTTGAAGCTCTGTATGGAAGGAAGTGCAGAACGCCACTGTTCTGGAACCAGACAGGGGAAAGTCAACTCTTTGGTCCAGAAATAATAAAAGAGGCAGAAAGACAAGTAGAGATAATTCGAGAAAATCTCAGGATTGCTCAATCCAGACAAAAGAGTTATGCAGACCCTAAGAGAAGAGAAGTGATATTTGAAGTCGGGGATTATGCATATCTAAGAGTGTCACCTATCCGAGGCCTTCGAAGGTTTAATATCAGAGGGAAGTTATCGCCCCGCTTTATCGGACCTTTTCAAGTCTTGGAAAGACGTGGTGAAGTAGCTTATCGGTTGGAGTTACCGGAACGTTTGGCAGGTGTCCACGATGTGTTCCACGTTTCTCAGTTGAAAAAGTGCACGAGTGAGGTCAGAGTAGAACATTTACCATTGGAAGAACTTGAGGTAAAGGATGACCTAACATACAAGGAACACCGGTTAAAATCTTGGATACCTCCGAAAGGGCTACTCGCGATAGAAGGTCATTAGGATGTGCAAAGTACAATGGAGTCACCATTCGAGAGGATGAAGCTACCTGGGAAAGAGAGGACGAACTTAAAGAAGAATTCCCTCACTCGTTCTCTCTAATCTTCCTGAATCTCGGGACGAGATTCTCTTTAAGGGGGTAGGATTTGTAACACCCTAAAAATTCCATCACTAAAATATTTTAGCAACAAATGGCTAGGTTTAACATTTCCTTAAGGATATAAAATAAATCATCAAACAAATTGGCTTTTAAATATAATAAACATCACTAAAATAATTTAGAGAAAATAAGTGCTTGTGCATCATGATTTGAGTGCATGGATTTTTGTTTGATTTGAGTTTGAATGTTTGAAAAATGAATTTGAAAGAAATTTGAAAAAAAAAAAAAGAAACAAACTCTCCTCTCCCTCTCTTCCTTTCTAGCCCAGCCCGCAAGCCCCCAGGCCGGTCGGCCTTTCTTCTCTCCCCCCCGCGAACAAGCCGGCCCACGTCGGCCCAACTCCTTCACCCCGCCGGCCCAACACCCCCGCCCCTTCCCTTTTCTTTTTGTTCCAGCCCGCCGACGGGTGGGACCCGGCCGTCGGGGCCCGTCTCCCTCCTCCGGCCGGGTCAGCCACGCCGCATCCCGCGCGCCGCCGGCCGTTACCGGCCGGATCCATCAATTCCCCGCCATCAAAACCCCTTAAACGAGCGCAGTGATGCCCCTCCTTCATTTCCCCTCGCTTAATTCGGCCGTTATCGTTCTTTAATCCCCTCCCCCCTTAACTCCTATTCAAACCGTGGCCATCAATGGCCATGGCCGCCGGTGAACCGCCTCCCGGCGCCCCTCAGCCCTATATAAACCCCCCAAGGCACCCCCGCTACCCCCCCTTCGCTTCACACCAAGTCCCAACGCCCTCCCGGTGCCTTAGCCCCTTGCGCCGCCGCCGTGCACCGAGCGCCGCCGCGCCATCGCCGCCGCCCGAGCCCGTCCGCCGCCGGTAAAGCCCCTGGACCCCCCTCAATTGTTTCCTCGTCGCACATGTGAGCTAACCGGCGCATCGGATTGAACCCGTAGGCCCTCAAGCACCCCAGGCGCAGCTCGCCGTCGCCGCCCGTGGAGTTCGGTCGCCGGAGCTGTTCTGCGCCGTCGCCGCTTCTCCATCCAATTCCCGTCCGCCAGAGCACCTACCCGCTGTAAGGATCCCATCCTCGCCCTAATCTTTGCTTGCGCCCGACCATAGCGCCACCGCCGCTTGGCGGCCGCCGCCGTCCGCCCCCATGGATGCCCGCCTCGGCCGTCGCCTTTATCCACCCGTGCAAGCACGCGTTAGAGTTCGCAGTGTTCCCAGCTTCGCTTAGAGGTTGTTTCCGCGCGTTTTCGTGGCCGGGAGCCCCTCCCGGGTCGTCGCCGGCGACCTAAACCCCGCGCGCGCGCGCCGCGCGCCGGCCGCCGCCGCGCGGCGCGCGCCCCTCCGCGCACGCGCGCGTGGATGGCCACTGGATCGGCCATCCACGGCTCAGATCTTTTGGACCCCGCGGGTCAAACCGTGGGTAACGGTCAACCCGAGACCGTTTTGCTAAAGAGCCCCCCAACCCTTTTACAATCGTAAGCCGGTCCTCCCACCTTTAAAGACCTTTACGTTTCAGTCCTGAATTTTGTATTCCAGCCCCTGTTTTTATTAAATCCTTGCTCAGAGGTCCAGAACAGCCCTTTTAGAGTTTAAACCTTCTGTTTTTAAACTTATTTATGTTTTAGTCCCTGTTTTCTTGCTGTTAGGCCCCTGAGTAGTTTATTTTATCGCAGGTTAGTCCTTAGACCTTGTTTTTAGCGTAACTTCTTCGTTATAGCTCCGTTTTTAGCGTTCTAGTAGTCCTTGCGATCGTCTCAGCGAGCCCGTCGTTTTAGTAGCATGTTTTTAGTCTTTAGGATTGTTTGGTGATCTGTTTTATTTATTGTATGCTTTATGTGTGCATCGTAGATATCGTGCTCGTTTCATCCGAGCCACCTCTCGGGGACGATCAGGAGCAGCTGTTTGAAGAGGAAGAAGTTTTTACTGTAGTTGAGGAAGGCAAGTGGTCTTCTCCCCCTGCATGTTCTCTTTTGTCCTATATAATTGCATTACAAATTAATGTTTACTTTATGTTATCATTGCATTAAATTGACGGGAAAACCTTTTTAAGGACTTACCTAGATCTTTTACCCTGATCCTTGGCCTAGCCCTTTTAATCAAAGTTTTGGGTAGAAAACGCTAGTTGCTTAACATGGGTTGGATAAATGGGTCTTTTATGGAAATGATACATGGCTTATAGTTGATGTTTTGGGTAATGCAAGAGCACTTGAATTAATCGGAACATGGAGAACCACCCAAGAAAACATGCGCAACCACAGTGTTACATGGCTCTGACCTTAGCCGAATAATTAGGTGTGCGATCGTACTAGTGGCCCTTTTCCGAAAGGAGCAGAGGGGGATCCGGGTTGCAGGGGTATAGCCCGGCCCTTTTGGGGTAGTAGCCTTTGCTAAGGTGCTGACCACTAGGGAGGGTTATGGTCCGCCCTGATCTGTAACTATGCGGGTCGTTAGTCTTTTGCATGCCTTTGTAAAGGCTTCGTAGCGTCCCTATGCAATCACACCTCGGAAGTGTGGTATGGTGCTTGGCCGCATCGCATGGTTGGGTTTAAAGTTCTTCGGAGCTTTTACGCGAACTCGTGGGTAAAGTGTGCAAACCTCTCGCAAAGTGTAAAGGCGATCGATCGGCCGTGCTCATGGTCATGAGCGGCTTGGACCCTCACATGATTAATAAACTTAAAGATGAGATAAATCGTGGCTGGAGAAGCTCGTTGAGCTTGGGTTGTTTTGGCTATTAAGTTTCTCTTAAGTGGGTTGGTACGAACTTACACCTAGTAACTAGGAGTTCCTTAATTAAAACTTGATCAACATTAAAATGCTAACCGCTGCAAAACCTTAGCCCACCCTTGTTAGCCTTGCATTTTTCCCCCACTTGCTGAGCTCCAACCATAAGTGTGCTCAGCCTTGCCTATCGCTGTTCAGAGGAGAACTTTGGAGGGGAGTTCTACGATGACTTCGATGAGCTGTGAGGCTTGCGGACCCCCCGATCAAGTGCACGTGGGAGCGGAAGACGAGGACTCGACGAGTAGTTATCGTTTTCCGTTGTTAGAGACCTTCGAGTCTCCCCGCATGAGTGTAATAAGAGGATAAACTTTGAAATACGTTTGTAAACTGTTTATGGTATTTCACTCATTTTTGTCTATCATATGTGTGTGAACTGATCCTGGCGCACATATGAGATGCACTTGGTTCCTCTTCGGAAATCAGGTGTGACATGTAAGCATCCTTGAGCCCACTTGTAAGCTTACGCCACACGCTTGCTTTGGTCTCACATTCTCCCCCTTTGGAATAAAGTCTCCAAAAAGTCCAAAGCAAACGGGTCCAAGGAAACTAGCAAGATCTAGCAACCATAGCTCAAAGGAGAGATGTTAAATGCAAGGGAGAAAGCCGCATGAACCATGATCCATATGTATGATATCGATGAAGATACCACAAGTGAGAATAACTAAGGTGGATCACATGCTCATGAGACTGGCATGATACAAACTAAGCTCCCCCTAAGTGTGTGCATAAAAAGAATACCACTTGCAAGACAAGGGTAGTGAAAAACAAGTGCACAACTACAAACTTGAAAGACAAGGAAGCTTAGAGCATATCATGCAAAGAGGTAGCTTAAAGGACAAGAGATAAAACAAATGGGTTCTTGTTACATTACCACTTGTAGATATCACTTGTAGTCTTTTGATTATTGCATACCTCCGGGGGGTTGATCCTCTCTACCTTGTTGGCACCACATTGAGATGAGCCAATTGGAAATGATATCACTAGGTGACACCACTTGAAAGAAGCTTGTATAGAAGACACTTGGGGTACCACAAGGATTAGGAATGTATGAGTACATTGCCTTTGAACTTATATAGAGACATAAGCTCGCAAGGACATGACCCAATAGCATGAAGCTCATATTTCTATATTCACTCTTTTAGAGATGTTAGATCACATTGAGAGTGAAATAGCATTCTCTTAGAATGAAACACCGCACCGGAACGCGTCGCTAAGGGACTACATAAGAAAAGCTTGAAACAATGTTAGTCCCATAACCAAACCATAGGATGAGCTCCCCCTAAATGTGTGCATTTAGTGTTTGAATCACCAACCAAATGTATGCACATTGTTTATGAAAACAAAAGGGAAGCTAACCCTATAGCTTGCTCATGATGCAAAGAGATATATATGAAAACATGCACCATGAAAGAACAAGTGTAGCTTTCCTACACACTAATCAAACCATGTAGATTGCTCATGGGTTAGCACATGACACAAGCAACCTACCATATGTAAACATTGCAACAAATGCAACCTAAACAAGGCAATGGAGCTACAATGATGCAAAAGATAGGTACTAGTTTCCATTACCTCAATTGGGGAACTTGGGCAACACATGTCCAATTTGCAAGCTTGGCTTGTAGGCATGAATTTCCGCAACTTCTTTGTGCCAAGCCTCCCAAGTCCCCGCTCTCAAGGCCTTCAAGTGGCCTTTGGAACCCAAACCATTTGAGGCCCCTTCATGTTGATGATGACTTCCTTGGGCACCCAAATGGGTTGGTTCCAACCCCGCTCTTCCTTCATCTTCCCAACCTTGTGTGCAACCACCTTGCCATTAGCCTTCTTCTTGATGACGTAGGTGTTGCTCTTGGTCTTGTTCTTGCGGTTGGGCTTGGTGTAGATGAGGGAGCTCTTGATGGTGGGCTTCAACTTCTTCTTTGCGCCCTTGTCCATCTTCTTGACAAATTGGGGGCATTTGTAGAACTTGTGCCCTTCTCCATGACACTTGTAGCAAGTCACGGTTGCACCCTTCTCAAGCTTCTTCACCATGGGATCACGGTTATCTTGAGAAGGTTGGACTTGGCTCTTCATGTCTTGAGAGATGTCCACTTGTTCTTCATCATTCTTGCCCTTGCCCATCAAGTTTGCCAATCTCTCTCGGAGCCTTTTCACTTCTTGCTTGAGCTCATCATTTTCCTTGCCTATGAGATAATCACATGATTCTACAACAACATTCTCATGGCAAGATGGTGAGCAAGATTCATCAATTAAATCAATGCAAGAAGTTGAAGCATCTACCTTGGAGATAGGAATTGCACAAGGGATAGATGTTTCATCAAGCTCAAAGGAATTACTTGTTTTAGTCTCATTGCTCTCAAGCTTAGATTTTAGCTCATCACACTCCTTGCTAAGCAATTTGAATTTGCACAACAAATGTTCATAATTTGTAGCAAGGGTGTCACTAAGATCATTGAGAGCATTGAGTTCTTTGATTTCATTTGCTTGTTGTTCAAGCATTCCTTTTTGCTCATGGATTAGCTCAACAAGATCATTGAGAGAGGTGGTGTCGGATTCGTCATCACTTACATTGCTTTCCATACCTTTGGCCATAAGGCACATGTGTGATGATGAAGGACCTTGCATGAAGCGGGTGGTGAAGTTCTTTCTTGATTCATCGCTTGAGCTAGAAGAACTTGATCCACCACTTGTCCACTCGCGGACGGCGAGGGTTGCTTCTTGCCTTGATCTTCTCTCCTTGACCACCTTCTTCTTGGGCTTGTGCTTGATCTTGGTGAACTTGATGTGTTGATGATGACGCCCTTCTCTCAAGTGGATGTTGTAGCCGTACATGTTGACTTTCTTCACATACTTGAAGATCTTCTTCACGTACTCGGCCACCATAGATTCAACCTCTTCATCACTTGAGGAATCTTCATTATCACCATCATCACCATCATCTTCGCTTGAGCTTCCACGAGTAGCCATCCTACTCAACATTTTCTCTTGTCGGCTTGAGAGAGCATGGCTTGTGGTTGGAGAAGATGGTTCTTGGGGCTTTTCTTGGGGCGCCTTCTTTGACTTGGGCATTAGTTGAAGCTCATGTGCCATGATCTTGCTCAAGATATGCGATGGCTTCAAATCTTCGAGCTTCTTCTCGTAGATGATTGCTTTCACCAAGTCATAGTCGGGCTTCCGGAGACTTTGAAGGATCTTGCGGTTGATGTTCAAGTCCGTGATGTCCTTCACACCTAAGGCATTAATCTCATTGACAAGCACATTTAGGCGTGAGTACATAGATTCGGCATTTTCATTAGCAAGTTGCTTAAAACTATTGAATTCCTCAAGGAGACAACCGTAGCGTTCATTAGCAACTTCTTTTGAACCCTCATTTTGCTCCTTGATGGTCTTCCATAGCTCATGAGCATTTTCACAAGTAAAAACTCTATTGAAAACGCCTACATCTAGTGAGGACAAAATGATACTCTTAGCAATCACATCAAATTGCTTCTCCTTTCTAGTACCATTTTTCATGCCCTCATCGGTGACTCTCCAAACATCGAGGTCCCTTGCTTGGAGATAGGCCTCCATGAGAACCTTCCACCGAGGATAGCCCGTGCCATCGAAATGTGGAGCCAAACCTAAGGTATCCACCCCTTTCATTCCTCTATAGGGCAACTCACTAGGCGGTGAAGCCTAACCGTTCCAATGAGCCGGTTTTCACAATTTACCAATCGAATTGGTGTATCCTTGTGAAGGAAGTGAGTCCCGGCTCTGATACCACTTGTAAGGAATCGGATGCCCGTTAGCCTAAGAGGGGGAGGGGGTGAATTAGGCAACTTAAAACCTTAACCTATGGCTTCACTAATTTTGCGCAAAGGTAAACTAGAACATACTATCTATATGTGCAACTACGGTTGTTCTAGTGTGAAACTCCCATCCCAAAAGAAGGTTTGCAACCGTTAAGTTTGTGGAAAATGACCATTGTACCCTCGGTTTTGATTTTCTCATGTACTTTGCTTGCAACCTGTGCGCCGGTGCTTTCTTTGTGCATGCAAGTTGCTTTTTTAATTGTTTTTGCCCTTGCAGCTTGCTGTTTTTTATTTATGTGGTTGCTGTTCTTTTTTTTACGTGTTGCTGCTATCTTTGCGCATGTTAAACCATTAAGCAAATTAATTTGTCAAATAATTTAGCATCCAACTCTCCACAAGTAGTACATGTAGCCTTACATGTTGACAGAAACAAGATCCACATGTTAAACCTTCTTTCTCCATCTCAACCCAGTGTTTCTCAAATATGTATTGGTTCCATGAGTAATCTGCTGCCCACAAATGATCATCAAACACCTTCCCACGATACCTCTTCTTGAAATTGGTCACCAAGTGAAACATACACGCTCTATGCTCTGCCTCTGGAAACACTTCAGAAACAGCCCCCATGATTGTTAGGCCTCCATCAGTGCTTATGGTTAAACTTGTAGGTGACCCAATAGCCTCTCTAAGTTTTCTCATGAACCAACTCCAATTGTCACTATCTTCTAAGTCAAAAACCCCAACACAAACAGGATACAACCAATTATGCCCATCAACTGCAGCAGCAGTAGCCAACTGCCCCTTGAACCTGCCTGTCAGGAATGTGCTATCTATTGCCAAGTAAGGTCTACAACCATTAAGGAAGCCATCTATGCAAGGTTTCATGGCAAAGAAGAGTCTCCTAAATCTGATTTTCCCATTTACATCGTACCGGTCAATAATTACTGAGCTACCAAGACTGTCGGTGTTTTGGACCGGCAACCTACTACGGGGAGTACCCGAAGTAGATGAATGTGACTCGCCGAGATCGGTAACTCGAAGGAAGAGACACGTGGCACACAATTTAGACAGGTTCGGGCCGCGAGGTGCGTAATACCCTACGTCCTGTATGCTGCGTAGCTCTGGATTGATAGGGCACGGTTACAGGATGGTGCAACGGTGCGCCGTGAGTTGAGATTGGATGAGGTGATCCCGAGATCGGTCCCTGCCTCGCCTTATATAGTCCGGGAGGCAGGGTTACAAGTCGGAGTAGGGAAGGAGTACTAGCCGAGTACGTCTAGGAGACCTCTATACAGTGCGGAACGTGTACGAGTCCTAACCGAGTACTACTCCCGTGTTGTCCTTGTGCTCCACGCCTTCAGGTGCCGTGTAGCGCAAGCCGGGTAGTCCCGGGGCCCACCGAGTAGTCGGTCCCGGTACCCACCGAGGTAGTGGGCCCGGGGAGGTCCATACGACAAGCCCCCGAGTACTTTGTAGTCGAGAAGGATAGCTTCCGGTAGTCTTGACGGCCTTAACGAGTAGTCCTCGGGCGTCCCCGAGCGCTACAAGCCAAAAGTCCTCAAGAGTAGTCGAAGCATCCCGAGGCTGGAATGTACTCCAGCTGATGTTTGAGCAATCTTGAAGTCTTCTCGAGTAGTCCCAAGCGTCCTTGAAATCTGCCTTCGAAGGCCTTCAAAAAATGCCTGCCTTGTCTTGAAGCCGAAAGCCGCCATGGAGACACGATTTGCAGAACCGCAATCCACGTGGAGTAGCCCCCGGAGCCTCGAGCCGCGGGCTCGGCCGGCCGAGGATCCATCCGCGGTCTTGACAAGAAAATCCCGAAAAATCCGGAGAAAAAACCGAAGGACACGTGGCACGGAGCCCCCGAGCCTTGAGTCGAGTACTTCCTCTCGAATTGAAGGGTCTTCTTGGAGAATGTGTCTTGAGATGCTCTTGAGACTAGCCGTGTCCCAGGTAGTCGAGTAGAAGTAGCCGAGCCCCCGAGGTGAGGCGCGTCGACTAGTAGAATACGAAGAGTCACGCGCTGGCGCTGAGTCAGCCGCGCGTGAACTTATCCGGCCGCCCGTTGTGGGGGCGATTTGACTTATAAATACAAGCCGAAACTCTTAGGGTTTTTCACCCAAGTGAGCCGCAGTCATTTGCCACTTGAATCTTGAAGTAGATCCACCCCAGCGAGCGCCGCCGCCGTAGTAGATCCGAACGCATCGCCACCCGAGAGCCTAGGCTAGCCCCCGAGCGAATGCGAGTGAAGACCCCTTGTACTTGGAGAATGAAACCGTCACCGTCGAAGACGTCGAAGGCCGGCGGGAAAAAGAGAAGCCGTGCGGAGACCGCCGCGGCCGGCACCGGAGCGGCGCCCACATCTCCACCGCGCGCTGACCCAAGCCGCGAGTGGAAAAAGTCGAAGGTCAAGACGGAGGACTCGCCGACCCCGTTGAACGGCGGGTTCATCGGGGAGAAGGAGATCGACATGTGGAGATCCGCCGCGGGGATCCTTATCCAATGGAGAAGGCCGAAGACGAGATCCCGATGTTCTCGCGCTTCGTGGAGCGCGGTCTTGCGCTACCAGCAAGCAACTTCTTCAAGGGGCTGCTCAGGTACTATGGCATCGAGTACCTCAACCTGAACCCCAATGGCATCTTCCATACTTCTGTCTTCGTCCACTTCTGCGAAGCCTTCCTGGGAATCAAGCCGCACTGGATTCTCTTCCGGAAGTTTTTCCGCGTGAAGCCGCAGCCCAGCGCCTCCAACCCCAGAGTAGTCGGAGGGGCCGGGATCCAGCTAAGGGAGGATGCCGCGGAGCGGCACAGCGTACAAGCTCGTGGACTCCAACACCGACTGGAAAACGAGGTGGTTCTACATCACGAACCACCATCCCGAGCTGCCGAAGCCGAGCGGACGGCAGCCCAGGCATCAAGAGTGGTGGAACACGGAGCCCACCATGCAGGAGGGGATCCAGCTCCCGGATTTTCTAGCGCGCATCAAGACTCTGCGGGATGCGGGACTGAGGGCCGAACACGTGGCCTTCAGTTTCATGAAGCGCCGGATCCAGCCGCTGATGGCGCGGGATACGATGGGCTTCGAGTACACCGGCGACGACGACACGTCGCGGATGCCGAGGGGCAAGGCCGGACGACAACGATATCATCGAGAGGTTGTCGAGAATCTTCAAGGACATGCCGGAGTACACGGCGTGCCTCGTCGAGGAGTACTCCGCCGCGCGCCCGCCCAATGAGGTAAGTAGCCGTACCCCCCACGTCGAGTAGTAGGCACTTGTAGCAGAGTTGCTGACGCCTTGTGTCTTTTGCGCAGGATGATGTGAAGCGGTTTGTCTCCGAGCCGCAGCCACCACCGAGCGGAATCGAGATCCCAACGGTGGAGAAGGTGAAGGAGCGCCGAGTAGTCGGAGACGACGACGATCCCGTCATCGTGGAGGATACCTCCGATGACGAAGAAGACGAGGAGACGCTGCAGGACCGCTTCCAGTTGCGGTCGAGGTTTAGCCGTCCGGGCTTGCCTCACGTACCGCTCATCCAAGACCCTCCGGCTAGCCTGGAGGCTAGCCTTGCTGCGCCGCCGAGGAAGCCGCGCAACCCCACCAAGAAGCGGGTGGCGAAGAAGATGAAGGTCTCAGAGACCACGCCTCCGGAGGTAAGTCATCTTGAGCGAGTAGTCGAGTACCCGGTGATCGAGTACGGTGCTGACGAGTAGTCGTCCTTGTATGCAGGAGGTGCCGCCAACAGAGCCCGTGGAGGAGGGCGACGAGGGCATGTGGCCCACAGTGGGGGAACCGGCGGGGAAGCCGAAGTCCAGCCCCCACTGTCGAAGATCTTCCGGCGCGGTCGGAGCGCCGGCCCCCTGCTCCAGTGGAGAGCGAGTACCTGTGGCCGCCGCCGTTGAAGAGATGGAAGCCACAGGGACGCAGAAGACTTCTGCGCCGACCGCCGCCACCGTGGAGGAGGCGGTAGTCGAAGAAGCGGAGGAAGAGACGCCCGCCGAGGGTGGACTGGTTGATATCGCCAGCATCCTCGGTGCTCCGGCCGTGACTATCGTCCGGTCGAATTTGTAAGTACCACGCCTCGTGAATAGTACTCGTTGTAGTAGTCGATTTTGTCTGACGACCCTCTGTGGATATTTCTGCAGAAAATCCACAGACTTGAGCTGGGACGGGGAGGAGCCCGCGACGGTGGAGGCAGAAGAGGCCGCGCCGTCCGTCGAGGAGCCCACCACTGAAGCCCAAGTCGCGACCGAGCCCCCGGCTGCCGAAGCACCGCTGCCAGAGGCGGTCGTGGTTGAAGGTAAGTACTCTTCTTGAAACTCTAGAGCTCCAGAAAGAGTAGTCGTAGGCACTGATGCGCGTGTTCCTTGTTGACAGGCGCTGAAGGAGGTGACATCCCTGCAGGGGTACCCATGCAGGGGCTGACACCAGAGGCCCCGGAGGCCGCAGCAGGAGCCCCCGAGCCCGAGAGGGAGGCCGTCGAGAAGCCCGTCGAGGGGGAGGCGGCTACCACGTCGCCAGGGGTTGCCCTGGAGGTGGCAATCCGATCCCCCGAGATCCAAGACGCGGAGCCGATCCGCTCGGCGCCAATGACGGAGGCTACTTCGAGTAGCCGTGGCGGGATTGAGCTGCTTGCCGACGATCTTGTTGAGCCGGCGGTGTTGGCGCAGCACTTGGAGGCGATGCGGCGAGCCGAGCAAGTGGATGAAGGTACGTAGTTGTAGCTTCCCGAGTAGTCAATCCTTTGCGTTGAGTGCTCTGCTTGACTCGATCTTGTCTTGTGCAGGACGTCGCGGAGCGATCCCGCGAGAAGTCGAACATGCTGCAAGGCTACGGTGACACCGTGCTCCGAGCCGAAGCCCTGGAGGAGCAGCTCGTGAAGTCGCGGAAGCACGCGGCCGCGATGCAGTCGAAGCTTGACGCCGCCTTCGCCAAGTACCACAACGATGTGATGGACTTACAGGCGAAGGGCGACGAGCTGGTGCGGAAGAACAAAGGCCTCCGCAACAAGAATAAGGGTATGTCTCTTGGCTTGTCGGGTACTTGTTGGAAGTCATCAAGCCCTGACCCGCCTGTTGTGTTCGGTGTTGCGAACTCGAAAGCCGGTGGGAGCGGCCGAAAGGCTCGGAGGTCAGCATGAAGAATCTCTTCTACCGGGAGCAAGAAGCCCGCCAGGTACTTGAACTCGACTACAAGGAGCTGGCCTTCGAGTGCGAGAAGCACATGGAGTTGCGAATTGCATCTGATAGAGACCTCGTCAACTGCTACAAATCTTTGCAGAAGTTGAACGAGGATTGCGAGGCGCTCCGGGCCCAGCTGAAAGACCTTGAGGAGGCTGCCCTTCCGATCGCCAGGCTGCTGGTGCCCCACCCGGGAGGCCCCAGGATCGCTCCACTGGCGGATCGACTTCGTGAGGCGCCAAGCCGGCTGGCCGCCTACGTCAAGCACATGGCCAGGTCGATCCCGAAGCGGTGCTTGGCCTTCATGAAGTCGTACTTCCCGAAGGCTCCGGTGGAGGTGGTCGCCGGCGGGGGTAGCCGCCAACCGCTCGGATGAGCGATGCGCGAGCTGTTGGAGCAGATGGCTCCCATCACGGAGCAGGTAGCCGAAAAGTTGAACCTCCAGTAGCTCTGCATAGGTAGCTTAGTAGCCATAATTGTACAGGAAACAGTTGTAATGAACTTTTCATCTATCAATGAAATGAAGTTGTTCCAGCAATGAGTACTCGTAACCGCGATCTCAGAGTGCGGAGCGCCCATCGTGGAGTAGGTGCGAGTAGTAGTACCCGACTTAGTGATCCCGTAGCAGGGAGTAGACAGTAAAGAAGTTGATAAACAATCAAGCTTTATTACTGAAGAAGTACACACCGGGTGGCCGGGGCCGTAGTTACGAGTAGTCGCCGGACCGGAGGCCGCTTACGGTCGAGTGGTCTTCGGAGCGGGTAGCCGCTTGCGCCGAGTGATCCGTAGGTAGCCGTGTAGGGCCGGATCGCGGATCCGTAGGTAGCCGTGCGGGGCCGGATCTTGGAGTGTGGTCTCTTGGTAGACCGCCGCTAGAGTCCTTGATGCTCGTTGCGGCCCGGGGTCCGTAGGTAGCCGCACGGGCGGGACTCGGAGGAGAGTAGTCCGGGGACTTGAAGCCGGGACCGGAGGGTCGCTTGCGGCAAGGGGGTGTTGATGTAGTCGCGTGGACTTGAACCCCGGAGTAGTCGTTTAGACTAGGCGTAGAATCGACAGAGTTGGTCGACGTTCCACGAGTTGTTGACTTCTTCGCCTTCAAGTGTTTGGAGGCGGTAGGAGCCTGGCCCGGTCACCTTAGCCACGGTGAAGGGGCCTTCCCAGGGGGAGCTGAGCTTGTGGAGTCCTTCCGTGTTCTGGATGCGACGGAGGACAAGATCTCCAACGTTAAAGGAGCGTTCCTTGACGTTGCGATCGTGGTAGCGTCGGATACCCTCCGGTACCTTGCCGATTGGACGAGGGCGGCACGGCGAGCTTCTTCGAGGTCGTCGATATCAACTCGTCTGCTGTCTTCGAGACGCCTTCGTCGTAGTGCTCCACCGCCGGCGAGTTCCATATGACATCGGCGGGGAGGATGGCTTCGGAGCCGTAGACCGGAAGTAGGGGGATTGCCCCGTTGGCTTGGACGGTTGAGTCCGCGGCCCCCCGCAGTGCGTTGGGTAGTTCCTTGATCCACTTGCCCCCTTTTGAGTTAGCGGCGTCGTGTAGCCGCTTCTTGAGGGCGTCGAGCACCATCCCATTGGCGCGCTCGACTTGTCCGTTGGCCGTGGATGGGCGGCCGAGACGTATCGACGTCGATCCCGCTGTTCTCGCGGTACTCCCGGGCCGGTGGTTGTTGAAGTTGGACCCCGGTGTCCGTGATGATGCGGTGGGGTAGCCCGTAGCGGTGTACGAGTTCATCCAGGAAGTCGAGTACTCGTCGGCCTTGGGGCATGTGACCGGCTTGACCTCGATCCACTTGGTGAACTTGTCGATAGCCACCGGTACCCCCGTTGAATCCTCCCGGCGCGGTTGGCGGTGGCCCAATCATGTCGAGCCCCCGGCGGGCAAAGGGCCGGGTTGGCGGTATGGTGACTAGCTTGTAGGCCGGGACGTGTTCTTCGCTTGGCGAAGAACCGACATCCTTGGCACCTTCGACGAGTTCTTCGGCATCGCCCAGGGCTGTGGGCCAGTAGAAAGCTCGCCGGAAGGCCTTGCTGACCAGCGTGCGTGAGGACGCGTGGTTGCCGCGAACGCCCTTGTGGATCTCCTCCAAGATGTCCTTGCCTTCATCGCGAGGGACGCACTTCATGAGTACTCCGGAAGATGCGCCTCGCTTGTAAAGCTTGTCGCCGACGAGGACGTAAGACTTGGCGCGGCGGATGAGTTGTTCGGCCGCGTTTTTGTCGGAGGGGACCTTCGCTCGGCCGAGGTAGTCGATGAAGGGTTGCCTCCAGTCCACGTCGATCATCATGACCTCCTGTCCAGCTGGGTGGTTAGCTAGGACAGTGGTCGGTGGCGCCGGCTCCGGGATGGATGGCGCGTGAAGCTCGTGGACGAAGATGCCCGCGGGTACTTGGGCGCGGGTAGATCCGAGCTTCGAGAGGACGTCCGCTGCAACGTTGTTGTCGCGGACGATGTGATGGAACTCGAGACCATAGAATTTGTTCTCGAGCTTGCGTACTTCTAGGCGATGGCGTCCATGTTCTCCTTGTTGCGGTCCCGGGACTTGTTGACTTGGTTGATGACCACTGCGGAGTCGCCGTAGACTAGTAGCCGCTTGATGCCAAGTGAAGCCGCGAGGCGGAGCCCGTGTAGGAGAGCTTCGTACTCGGCTTCATTGTTCGAGACCTTCCAGAAGATCTGCAGGACGTACTTGAGTTGTTCGCCCGTTGGTGAGATCAGGAGTACCCCTGCGCCTGCGCCCTCGAGGTTGAGTGAGCCGTCAAAGTACATCACCCAATGCTCTGGTCGCACGGTGGGAGTAGGTAACTGGTTCTCCCGCCACTCTGCCATGAAGTCGACTAGAGCTTGCGACTTGATGGCTGTGCGTGGCTTGAAGTCGATGGTGAGGGCGCCGAGCTCGACAGCCCACTTGGAGATCCTTCCGGTGGCGTCTGGGTTCCTCAGGATGTCGCCGAGCGGGTAGTCGGTGACGACGGAAACCGAGTACTCCTGGAAGTAGTGTCGTAGCTTCCGCGAGGTGATGAGTAGAGCGTACAGAAGCTTCTGCACGGGCGATAGCGAGCCTTGGACTCGATAGAACCTCGGCCGACGAAGTAGACCGGCGCCGGGCCCAGGGTAGGCGTGGCCGTCTTCCCCGCCGCTCGACGACGATGGCGATGCGACCACGTGAGTAGTCGCAGCTAGGTAGAGCAGCAGCTGCTCGCCCTTGTAGGGAGCCGTGAGGACTGGCGGCTTCGACGGGAAGTCCTTGAGGCCGGGCAAGGGCTTGGTCCGCCTCTGCAGTCCACACGAACTTCTCGTGATGCTTGAGAAGTTTGAAGAAGGGGAGACCCCGTTCTCCTAGCTTCGAGATGAATGCGTTCAACGCCGCCATGCACCCCGTCGGCTTACGGACGTCTTTGATGCTCGTGGGAGCTTTCATGCTTGGTGATGGCGGAGATCTTCTCGGGGTTGGCTTCGATGCCGCGGCGGGCGATGATGAAGCCGAGTAGTTTACCCGAAGGTACGCCGAAGACGCACTTGTTCGGGTTGAGCTTCCGGCGGTACTCGCGTAGTGATGCGAAGGTCCGTTCAAGGTCGTCGATGAGGGTACCGGAGTCCCCGGTTTTGACAACCACGTCATCCACGTAGGCCTCGACGTTCTTGTTGAGTTGCCGCTTGAAGCGAGCCCGGATGGCCCGTTGATAGGTGGCGCCGGCGTTCTTCGGCCCGAATGACATGGTCGTGTAGCGATGCGCGCCAAACGGGGTAATGAACGCGGTCTTCTCCTGGTCCTCTTCCTTGATTGCGATCCGGTGGTACCGGAGTAGCGGTCGAGGAAGCGAGAGCGAGTCGCGGCCCGCCGTGGAGTCGATGACTTGATCAATCCGCGGCAACCCGAAGGGGTCCTTGGGGCGAGTGCTTGTTGAGGTCGGTGTAGTCGACACACATCCTCCACTCGTTCGAATTCTTCTTGCGGACGAGGACGGGGTTGGCGAGCCACTCGGGATGGAAGACTTCTCTGATGAAGCCGGCGGCGAGTAGCTTGGCGAGCTTCTTCTTGATGGCGTCCCGTCCGTCGTCGGCAAAGCGTCGGAGGTGTTGTCGCTTGGGGG
The DNA here is from genome assembly GCA_947561735.1 of Cenchrus americanus. Taxonomy (NCBI): domain Eukaryota; kingdom Viridiplantae; phylum Streptophyta; class Magnoliopsida; order Poales; family Poaceae; genus Cenchrus; species Cenchrus americanus. The sequence continues at coordinate 98,523,657 of OX387240.1, forward strand.
TGGCCTTTGGGTCGACGTTGAGGCAGTGCTCGATCAGCTCCCTGGGCACTCCTGGCATGTCCGTCGGCTTCCACGCGAAGATGTCGCGGTTAGCCCGAAGGAAGCTGATGAGCGCGTCTTCCTATTTGGGGTCGAGGCCGGCCCCGATGGTGGTGGTCTTGGTGGGGTCGCCTCGTTCCGAGGTCGACCGACTTGACGAGTACCTCCTCGGGTGGCCGAGGCTTGTTGGCGGCCGTCGGACTTCTGCGGGATGTCGAGTTCGCTCGTGGCAAGCTTCTTCGACGCGGCGTAGACCTCCATCATTGGGGTGGGTACTTGATTTGTTGAGGCGATCGCCACGGCTTCGTATCGCGGTCGTGAGAGATCTTCAAGTCCCCCCGGAGGGAGAGTACGCCGGCCGGACTTGGCATCTTAAGTACCAAGTAGGTGTAGTGGGGCACCGCCATGAACTTGGCGATGGCCGGCACCGCCGAGGATGGCATGGTAGGAAGTCTCGAAATCCGCAACCTCGAACTTGATGTACTCGGTGCGGTAGTTATCCCGAGACGCCCCGAAGGTAACGGCGCGTACCACCGAGCCTAGTGGGACAGCCGCGTTGCCTGGGACGATGCCGTAGAACGGCATCTTTGCTCTTGTCGAGCATGGGGGTGACGTCGAGGTTCATCTTCTTCAAGGTCTTGGTGAAAAGGACGTTGAGCCCGCTTCCACCGTCGATGAGCACCTTGTTGAGCTTGGAACCCGCCACCTGTTGGTTTCGGGACGAGAGGGAAACGTCTGGCTCGGAGAAGCCGGTCCATTGGTCCGCGCGGGAGAAGGTGATGGGTGTCTCCGACCACCGAGAGGGGTCATAACCGCCGGTTCAATGGACATTACTTCACGGTGAGTAGCTTTTCGCTCCCGCCTCGGGTAGTCCGCCGAAGAGGACGTTGACGGTCTTCTCGGGTTCTTGGAAGTCGTTGTCGTCGCCGTCCTTCTTCTTGTTCTTTTGATCGTGAGGGTGCGGTGGCTCCGGCGTATCCTTGAGTGCATGCCCGAGCCGGTAGCACTTTGCTCGGTAGTGTGGTTGCCGTTCGGGTGCCACGGGCACTTCTCCTTCGGCGGGTCTTTGAACCCGCCGGAATTCTTCTTCGAGTTCCCTTTCGGAGGGCGCTGGATAGCCGCGACGGTATTGTCTGGCTTGCGCTTGCGGTTGGAACCCGAGAAGTTGTTGTTGTTGTTGTTGTTGTTGTTGCGGCCGCCTTGGTTTGGATTGCTGCCGCTGCCGCCGCCCTGGTTCTGCTTGGACTTGCCGCGGATGGCGTCGTACTTGGCGTTGGCCTTGTCCTCTTCATCCGCCCAGGACGTGATCATGTCCTTGAGGTGGGGAATGGACCGGGGGCGGCGACGACCGAAGTCTTCGAAGGTGCGGCGATGGTAGAGCCCGTCCTGGAAGAGGTCGATGACCTCCTTGTCGGTGACGTCCACGACGGTAGCGCGCTTGTCGAAAAAGCGGCGCATGTACTTGCGGAGGGTCTCGCCTTGTTCCTGCTTAATCATGGCAAGGTCCATGCGAGTACCCGAACGGCCCATGGCGCCCGCGAAGTTGCTTGTGAATTGCTCCTTCAGCTGGTCCCACTTGTCGATTGAGTGCTTGTCCAGCGACTCGAGCCACGTGAGTGGGGCTTGGTCCGAGCGAAGGGGAAGTAGAGGCACTTGGTGTCGCCGTTGCCGCCGCCGTTCTCGATGGAGAGAGCGTAGCATCGGAGCCACCGGATGGGATCTCGCTTCGCGTCATATTTGGTGATCCCCAAAGGCTTGAACTTGTCGGGGAGGAGCGAGGTTACGAAGCCGTGGTGAGAAGGCGGGGAAGCCGTCGCCTTCAGCAGCGGTGGTCGACTTCTTCTGCCGCAACTCCTCGATCCTTTGGCGAGCATCGTACCCGCCATGAGAGGCACCGGAGGCGTGGCTATGCGCGTGGCCGCGGCCGCCGCGGGCCGCCGCCGCCTCCAGCTTTCTTGTTGGCCCCGTGGTTGGAGCTCCCGCCGTCGGCCGCCGCCACCGTCGGGGTCGTTGCCGCCGCCACCGGCGGAGCACGGTGGGGGACGACTTCCTTGTTGCCTTGATCTTGTCGTGAAGGTCCGCCGGCGGTGGAGGCGTCGACGGTTTGGGTCGGCCGGGATGTCGCCCGAGTACGGTTAGGGCCGGGGTCGGCCTTGCGACTAGTAGCTTCGTTGTCGCGAGGCTTGGGCCGGGGGAGGTTGGGCGACTCTCTTGTCGACCCGCATGAAGTAGGCTTCTTCAGCGAGCTTGGCGATGACCTCCCCAGCGCGTATGCCCTGAGCCTGGCGTGCGATCGTTGTGATCGACATGAGGCATTGCTCAGGAGTGGTGTGGACTCTGCTCTCGACCGCTTCGAGAGCTTCCGCAAGGTTGCGGATGGGAAGGTTGTCTCTGAGCCGCCGGCGTCGTTCGTTGCGCTTCCTGTTACGTTCGCGCCGGGCGTCCCTGTTGGCGTCGGTCTCGTCCGCAGGGGGCATCGACGGACGGCTCGTATGCGGAGATGTCCTCCAAGTACTTGTCTGCGGCCGTGCCTGAGGGTCCCGGGGTGTCGCCGGCAGCCATGAAGACTTGGCGATCGGGGGTACCCAAGCTTGACTCAGAAGGTGCCACCTCAGTTGGTGTGTTTGAGTCAGCCTGGGCCAGTGGTGTTCCCTCCTGGAACGGTAGCGAGTCGATGTAGGCGACGTAGCGTGAGTCCTCCTTTGTCAGTTCAGCAGGCTTGAGGTCTGGCCAGTAGACATATCTTCCGACCGACATCGATCTTATAACCAGCCCAGAGGCTGGCCCTGACAAGGGAAGCTCAGTGGAGTCATCTTCGGACTCGGGCTCCTCGGGGTCCGACCCGAAGTCGAATTCGTAATCCGGGTTCGAGTAGAACTCGGAGAGAGGGCTGGAGTCCGAGACGGGGTCGGGGACGGCGTCGGAGTCCGAGTTGTACTCGGTTGCGGGCTCCTTGCCGGCCCGGCGTGGTGCATGAGCCTCCGTGCGGGCCCGGGCGGGGACGCGGGGGCCACGCGCGGAGCGCCGGCATGGTGAAGGGACCGCCCGCGATGGCCGAGCGGCCGGCTCGCAAGCGATGGCCCATGGCGACGTCGGGTTCGAGTTGGAGACGGACTCGAGCTCGAAGTCGGCGTGGATGTTGGAAAGCGAAATTTCGCCGAACTTGCCGGCGAGCTTGCCTGTGACAACTTCGGGAAGCGTCACAAGGCCTGTCCTCGAGTCGGGTTGCATGATCAGGCGGCGCTGGAAGGAGCCCGCGCCATCAGCAGTGCAGACCCAGGCGCCGAAGACGAAGGTATCGCCGAGGTTGAAGGAGACGGTTGGCTTGATGTGAACGGAAGCCGTCGAGTTCGCCATGTGATCTCAAGCGAGACCCCCTACCTGGCGCGCCAGCTGTCGGTGTTTTGGACCGGCAACCTACTACGGGGAGTACCCGAAGTAGATGAATGTGACTCGCCGAGATCGGTAACTCGAAGGAAGAGACACGTGGCACACAATTTAGACAGGTTCGGGCCGCGAGGTGCGTAATACCCTACGTCCCGTATGCCTGCGTAGCTCGGATTGATAGGGCACGGTTACGGGATGGTGCAACGGTGCGCCGTGAGTTGAGATTGGATGAGGTGATCCCGAGATCGGTCCCTGCCTCGCCTTATATAGTCCGGGAGGCGGGGTTACAAGTCGGAGTAGGGGAAGGAGTACTAGTCGAGTACGTCTAGGAGACCTCTATACAGTGCGGAACGTGTACAGAGTCCTAACCGAGTACTACTCCTGTGTTGTCCTTGTGCTTCACGCCTTCAGGTGCCGTGTAGCGCAAGCCGGGTAGTCCCAGGGGCCCACCGAGTAGTCGGTCCTGGTACCCACCGAGGTAGTGGGCCCAGGGAGGTCCATACGACAAAGACGAGCTCTCGACTTGTTCTTTGAAACTAAGCAAATTATCAAAGCTGCTTTCCCAATCACCATAAAGTTGTTTCAATGCTAGTTCTTTACCCTTGTACACCCTCATGTATGGGATGCTCACCTTGTGATTTTCCTTAAGTCTCTGGCGTAAATATTTTGCTCCCAAAGTAGCATCTTGTCGTGGCCGAGGCCGTGACGTAACGTGATGTGACGTGACGACGCCTTAAACCGCGAAAGTTACTTCCCAAGGCGCATTAACCGTGCGCCTACTCGCCTATATAAGTCTCCCCTCCTCCTCCTGCTCAGATTGCCAATTCACACTAAGGTATTCCTGTTCAGGAGACCTCTCCCTCTCTCCCTCTGTTTGTTGTTTTCTCTTATATAAGTCACCCTTCCTCCTCCTGCTCAGATCCTATATAAGTCACCCCCTCCTCCTCCTGCTCAAATTGCCAATTCACACTAAGGTATTCCTGTTCAGGAGACCTCTCCCTCTCTCCCTCTTTTGTTGTTTTCTCTCAGCTCGGGATAGGCGAGCGATAAGGTTTTTGGAGAGCGTCTTCACGCGTCTGCTCACTCGTGTACGACTACTTCCTCTATATTGACTACGAACGACTACTTCCCCTACATCGACTTCGTACGACTACTTCGCCTACAGCCGGAAGCTGGGTCTTCACTGCGCTCATCTACTTGCACCGACTTCGTACGGCTACATCGATTGAGGTCACTCTACGATCAGTATGACTGATCTGATGGCTACATCGATTAAGGTCACTCTACGATAAATATGACTGATCCAAGTGATATGTTGACGGATAAAAGACGTATCCACCTACGATCCGCAAGGGTATGGACCTACACCTTTTTCGCCATGGGATTCCCAAGGTTCTTGTCAATCCGCGGAGCAAGGGGATTACAAGCGTTTGATCTACCTCTACTCACTAACTACTCAAAACCTAACTATGATTAGACTAGAAAATGACTACACTACACTAAAGAGAACGATTAAGCCGACTAGATATGAAAGAGACACTTGCCCATGGGTCTCCGATACTTGAACATGCAACCGCTTTAAACATGAAAACCGATCTAATCTATCGGGGGTTGTGACCACGGTTTCGCCCTTTCCCTCCCCCCGTATTGTCACTACGCGGAGGTATTCGTGACTAGACCTATGATGGACACGGCGTATTAAAGGGATCCAAGGGAGCATTGGAGCTCTACTTCCCTTTACGGCATGGTAGCTAAACTTAAGCAATAAAGCATATTAAACACATGATGATAGATAGATGTTCAACAAGGTACGATTACATCTCAAGACCGATTACAACCCACGGACAAATGAGAAGATTACCCATCAAGGTGCTGCACATAGCACCGTTGATCATGGTGACGCTTCCGACGGTGTCTTCCTTCTTCTCCACTTGTGGGTTCTTCCTTGGAGATGGACGATCCTCCTCCGGAGATCTCCCTCCTCTCTCTCTAGCTTGTGGATGGCCTCTCGGTGTGAATGGCTCTCTCCCTTCGAATGGCGGCGCCTCCAGGACTTTAGGGTTGAAGATCCTTCTGGTGCAAGGAAAGGGGGGCCGAACCGACCCCCAGAGTGGGCCAAGCCGGCCGGACTGGGCCGACCTGCCCAGGCCCATTCCGGCCCGGTTCGGTCGCCCCTTCACTCCCGTGGGTCCTCAGGTGATTATGCACTTTGCTCCTTCCATTTGCATGATTTTGACGATGTCATCCTCGCGTCCAAGATGGAGGTTCTCCGTGCATGAAGTTCGGTCTTTTACGCTTCAATCCCCGGGGGTGTTCCTTCGTAGCACTTCGGTCCTCGCCACCATTGGAAGTGATTTCATCAAGCTCATGAACACGAACAAGACTCCGTAAATGCTCCTTTGAACTTGTTGTGAATCCGTTCTTTATGTTCATGTTTTCCTAACACTTCCAAATGCATGCACATAGATGAACTTGTTATATGATTAGTGTGCCTAGTGGCGGGTTAGTTCCATAATCAAATCCAAACCAAAGTGTAATGAACATGTTTTGTGTACCAAAATACACCGTCAACATCTCCCCCATGCTTAGATCTTGATCTTCCTCGAGCAAGTACTCGCAAAAGAACTTTGTCCAAGGCGTTGTAATCATGTTCCGCTAAATCCTTCTTCACAAGTTAGTCAATCTTTTATCTTTAATACATAAACATAAAGTAATGATCACATACATAAACATGAGCGTTTAGAATCTTTACCACGTCAAGACTTACCCCACAACTCAAACTCTTCACTCGAGGCCTTCAATCTCAGCCATGCTTAATTCTTTGTTTTCATTGGAGGGTTTTTATGATTTTCAAAAATAAAATTCCTGCAACAAGTGTTAGACAAAAACTTTTCTCCAAGCTCTCTCATGTCGCTCATACAAAGTGGCTATCCTAAACAAGTTTTATAAAACTTTCACCTCCCATAAGTCTCTGATATAACATATAAAGTGGAGCTATAGGTATGGCTAGCACAAGTATTGTCAAACTAAGAACTTCCTCTAATGGTTGTTTACCTTTCAAAGCCAATGATCATGAGAATTAATCCATATGTGGGGATATCAAGGATGAGAAGATATAGAATGGTGGACATGTGCAAGGGCAAAAGAAAATTATGACTACGAGGCACCGATGACGTCCTCGTTGTCGGATTGCACATGGTTGGAAAAAAGAATGAAAGTTTCGTCTCTAAACAATGTGACATCCTTTCTTGCACTTTATTTTTCTTTCACTTGATTCATCCCTCTCATATCTTTCTTGCCACTCCTCTTCTCTCTTTTTCTTCTCTTTTTTTCTTCTTTTCTTTTTCAATCACTCTCTTTTCATTCTCTCATACACATATATTTTTTTTACTTTTCATTTTTCTTTCTTTCTTTTCCATACACATATTTTTATCTTTACTTTTCCCTCTCTTGACATCTTTATCTCTCTTCTCAAAGCTCTCAACTCCTCTCTTTCTTGCATAAACACAATCTGAAATTTAAAATAAAACCATGCTAGAGACGAGATGAAACTTTGAGAGTAGGTTGTGTTCAAGGAATGCGATGTACAAAAGAGATGTATAGGGTTGGTTATGGAATTCGGCGATGTACGGGACTTCCAATGTGAAAGTCATGTTACCGAATGCATGACGAGGCTAGCAACAAAAGATAAGCACAAGGACATGATCATTGCTCGAAATTAAAACTCCCAAGAGAGAAGGGTCCTAGCCCAACTCATTGCGCTAATCGCACTTATGGTGGAGCGAAAAACAAGTTTGGCTTTGTATAGGATTTTTTTCTTACTCTCAACTTGGAAAAAGAGGATTGCTAACCTTTATCACAATGGTTTTTAGATAATTTTCAGAATTGAATTCCTCCAACTTTTAGCATCGAACATAGCACAACCAAAATGTAAAGCTCTAGATCGAAGTATGGTGCGGGTACGTTTAGAGGTAGCAACTCCACTAAGCACCACGGTAAACGTTTTTCAAACCACACACTTATGTTCATATATCAAAAACTAAAGATGAACAAACGAGTAACTCAAGATAAGCATCACACAAAACACAAAATTTAAAGGAGACTTTTTATTTGATTTTCTTTGATGCAACACTAAATTAAGACACTTCAAACTTGCAAAAATTTAAAAATACACTCAAAACAAAAGACTCTTAAACCCTAAAACTCTCTCTAAAACTAAACTCTCTCGAAGACTAAACCGAACCAATCTAAACTTGAAACTAAAGGCTAGCTAGATAGCTCTCCCCCACGCTAAAATCATACGACGTCCTCGTCGTATCTTACAAAAATCCTAAGGGGGGAACTAAACCTAGTGATACTTCCCGTAACTATTGCACCACTTGCCCTTCATGTTTGCCACCATGCCGAATAACTTGTGCACATTGCGATTCAGGAACTTGTAGTCGTCTTCGACCACGCGTTCCAAATCCTCCATACGCTGCCTCATCGCCTCCATGGCTTGGAAACATTCGTCGACCGATGCGTAGAGCTCCGAGATGGAGTGACGGCAAGCCGCACAACACATCAGATGCATCCCGAAGGGGTCGTCATAGCCAGGGTCCCGCCGCCGTCGTCGTCATCATCTCCGTCGTCGCCGCCATCGTCGTTACCGCCGTCGTTGGGGACTTCGGGAGTCTTCTCCTTGGGCACCTCTTCCCAATAGTACAAATCATTATCCTCCCTTCCGGTGGCTACCCACGAGCTCGGGCTACGACCATCGGAATAGTCGCTATCCCCATAGTCTTTAGGCTCGGGCGACACCTCCTTGTAATCCTTTTGCTTCATGCCTCGGATGTGCGCCGACCTTCGAACGGGAGTAGGGACGTTCTCCTCTTTGACGGGGTTGCAAGATGTGATCGCTCCGATCAGAACACGCACTCCGCAACTGATGCGGGTGGTCCTCTTGATCTTCACGGGTAGCTTGAGCTCGCATCGCTTCGCCTCCTCCATCGATGGCTCCTTGGCGCCTTGCTTCAACTCTACGCTCTTCGGGGACACCATGACTGCTGCGTGGGTGCAAAAGAATGCTAGATGGGATGGATTCCCGAGCTCCCAATTCGGCCAAATAAATAGTTCGAAAAGGAATACTCTAGAAACCACATTTTCCTTATTCAAACTTCCCTTAAAATTTTCTGACCAAAGAAGGAAGTCGAAAAGGAGCGAACCGGGGAAAACCGGGGTGAACCGCCACTGGGCCCCCCTTGGGCCGGTCGGACCGGGCCGGCCGGCCCACCCTGTTCTAGGGGCTGGGCCGGTCCCGTCTCCCGTGTACCGCCCTTTTTTCGCATTCTTAGCCCATGGGAAAAAGTTGGCCCAGTAAATCTTCGTGAGAAACTCCAGAAAAATAAAAGAAAAACTATTTACAAAAATCAACACCTTGTTTTACGTCCTAGGCTGGACGTTCGGGCTCTTCTTCCATGGTGAAGACATCAATATGGTGAAGGGGCACAACGTCGGGTTCATAGTAAACCTTAAGCCGTTGACCATTCACCATGAATTGATCGCCTTTCACATCCATAATAGTTACCGCTCTGTTGGAGAGCACCGAATGAACAACGTAAGGTCTGTCCCACTTGCTTTGCAATTTCCCCTTTCCGAAGGTTTTAAACCTCGAATTGTAGAGGAGGACCTTATCTCCTTCTTCAAACTCTTTCTTCTTCAACCTTTTGTCATACCACCTTTTAATTCTCTCTTTGTATATTGAGGAACCAAGTTGAGAAGTACCTTGGTTCGTGTGTGATGAGTGATTGACCGGATGGTTTGAAGCTTTGTGTGTGTAGTGTTGAGTTGTGTTGTGTGTGTTTCATTTTGTGTATTTACCTTATTGTTTATGTGGTGTGTTGTCAATGCACTCGTGAGGAGTGGTTGACAACGTTGTGTGGACTGACTCTTGGCCTAGTATTGCAGGTGTTGGTTGCGGCTTGGTTTGCGTTGGTGCAGGTGAAGAACAGCGCGAAAGGTCTTAGCCTTGCGGGGCCTCCGAGGAGTGGAGAGACAAGTAGGCTTGGTTCGAGGGACCCGTGGCCGACGGGATCAAGTGCGAGCCGCATGGTGCAAGAAGAGCAAGACGAAGTCGTGGACATGGAGCCGGTGCATCGGTGGTGGCCAAGTCAAGGAACGAGGCAAGACTGAGTAGACCGTCCGGGCGCCGGAGGTGAAAGGCTTGGCGGGCTCGACGCTTGGCGTGGTGAGGCCGGGCCGTGTACGCGGGGTTTGGTGGTTTGGCCACAAAACCACCGGCGGACGGTTTCTTGGTTTGGGCCTCAAAACCAAGTCCGAGGGCCCAACACGACGGAGACGGGATCCGGCGTGTCGGGAAGCTTCGAAGCGGAGGACACGCGGCGGGATCGCATGGCTTGCGTCGGGAGGACGCGGGGTGCGGCGAAGGCGTGGCCGTCCGATGGCAAGACCCACATACATTACCAAAATGCCCCTACGTGGGTTGTATCGCCAGTAGTGTAGTTAGGGGTAGTCGAGTCATTTACCACTCCGGCGGGACCTGATATATAAGCCTGGAGTGTGTGTTGATGGCTCTCTCTCTCCGTGATTTAGGGTTTCATTTCCCCCCTTCCCTTTCTCATTTTCGTAGCTATTTTCCTTCCTATTTTCTCTAGGCTAGCATGAGAGCTTCATGAGAGATTTGTTGAGAGGGATGGATGCTAGGGCGGCATGCTAGACCTTGTGAATCTTTCCTGGTTTGTATAGAAGATTCGGGGTTGTTTTTCGTGCCTTTTTGTGCCTATTTTCGTGCCTTTGTTCTCGGTGTGATTCCGCGGATTTGAGTGAGTTTCTTCCCGGATTTCTTTGAGGAAAACATGGATAGATGTCTTGTGCATCTTTGTGCTTGATCTTGTGCCCTCAAACGCCGGAAACTACTTCGATTCGTGAGTTTTCGTTCGGTGCTCTAGGTTTTGGTGGTGCTCAAAGGATTCGCGATTCCCGGTGATTTAGGGAGTTAGGAGGCAAGATTTTTGGGCTATAGCATCCTTGTGTGACGCTTTTTCAAGTACCCAAACCCTTGTCTCCACAGCTTCAACCGTTTGGGAAATCCGATGATGATTTGGGGGAGTTGACTTTCGGGGGTCGGGGCCGTTTCTCGCTCCGTCCGCACCGGCGGACGATCCCGCGGGGGGTCGCGGACGGTCCGCGTGGGCCGTGTTCGTCCCGTGTTCTTCGCGTTCTTGCTCGTCCTTTGTTTCGATCCGTCGCGATTTTGGTTTTTGGTTGGACGGAGTTTCGGACGGTCCGCGGTGTCGGGCGGACGGTCCGCGGGTGCTTGGCGGACGGTCCGCGTGCTCCCCGCGGACGGTCCGTGGGTCGTGTGTGGCTTTGGTTCGTTCGTGTGATTTAACGGACGGTCCGCGGGAAGGGCCGGACGGTCCGCGACGTTGGCGCGGACGGTCCGCGAGAGCGAGGTCGGACGGTCCGCGCGGTCCATCGCGGACGGTCCGCACCGCCGGCGGACGGTCCGCCGGAGCCCGTGCGGTCTTGTTTGTTTCGATTCCTTTCCTCCCTTTCTAGTGCTTCCGCGTGTGCTTCTAGGAATCGTTCCTAAGGCTAGAGGTTGATCCATAACCTCGTGGTCTTGGCGATTGGTGCGTGATTCGATCCATCGCTCGTGTGTGACCGGGATTTGAGTAGGACATAGGCCGGGTTCTTTGGGAAGAATTTTTACCGGCTCCTATTCACTCCCCCCCCCTCTCTAGTCGCCATCCGATCCTTCAATTGGTATCGAGCTTGGTGCGGATTCTTTGCGACTTTGACAAGTCTCGAATCCTAAGATGGCGTACGTTGAGCGGGGCGGTCCGCCGCACTTCGATGGCAAGGGTTACCACAAGTGGGCGGCTCGTATGAGGATTTTTCTTCGAGGAAAGCCGTTGGAGTTTATTGTGCTTGACAAGACATATGCTATTCCGGTCAACATCCATACTCTTATGGTGACCGATGCCGATGCCAAGGCCAAGTATGAGGCTAATGCAAAAGCCGTTGATCACTTGTGCCGGAGCTTGTGTGATCCAGTAGTTTGATCGTGTTCGCCATTTGGATCTTGCTTGGCAAATTTGGGATAAGTTGTTGGTTGCTCACGGTGGTGATAACCATGTGAAGGCTCGTCTCTTTGTCTCTTACCGGATGCAATATGAGAATTTTTCTCCACTTCCCGGTGACGACATTGATGCGATGTTTCGCAGGTTCATCGCCATCGTGAACAACATGAAGGCTAATGTTGAGGATTTTCCGTACTCCGAGCATGATCGGGCTTTGAAGCTCTTGCATGTCTTGGATCCAAATGTTTGGGGTGCTAAGGTTGAGGCCATCAAGGAGTCCGGGAATTATTTGACTATTGAGTTGGATGACCTCTTTTCTAAGCTCAAGTCGGCCGAGGTTGACGGAAGATGCTATCCAAGCATGAGGGCTCGACCGACCATAGTCTTGCTCTTGTGGGAGGATCAAAGGGCAAATCTAACCCTTCCCGTCGACAGCTTTCTTTGTCCTCTCTTATGTCCATTCCGGATGAGGAGTTTGATGTGCCGGGCGAGGAGGAGCCGGCCTTGCTCTCAAGAAGATTTGAACGACTACACGAGAGTCGGAGGAACGCAAGGCGGAGCTCAGGGACGTGCTACAAGTGTGGCAAGCGTGGCCACTTCATCGCCGAGTGCCCGGATGCAGAGGAGAACAAGTACAAGGTGAACGAGTACAAGGCGCACCCGAGGCGTGAAGACAAGTACTCCTCCAAGGGCAAGCACTTCAACAAGTCCAAGAGCAAGGACAAGGACAAGCGGCGACCGAGCAAGAGCACCTACAAGAAGAACAAGGCAAGAGCGATGGTGGCCGGTGCGAGCGACGTCGACTCAAGCTCAAGCGAGGAGCGATCAAGCTCGAGCGGCGAAGATGAAGACGCCGGGAGGCGCAATGGCAAGAAGAGTGCAAGCGGAACCTCGGCGCCGGCCGGGAGCCGTGTGGCGCTCGAGGGCTTTTGTGGCATGGCCCATAGCTCGAGCAGCAAGAAGAGTGTGAAGGAGGACAGCGACTCCGACTCGGAGGATGAGGTAAACCGTGATCCCGACTCTTTGCTTGCTGAGATTGCTAGGTTGAATGGTTTGCTTGATAACCGTGATAGTGTGCTGAGAGATGCCAAAAAGATGAGGAAAGATCTTAGGGCTCAGCTTGAGAATGCTAGTGAGAAAGTAGGAGAGTTAGAGTCAAAATTGCTTGAATTAAAACTTGAGAATGACTCTTTGAAACTTGCTCCTACTTCTCCTGATGATGTTGAATGTGTTGAATGTGATGCTTGGTTGAATGAGATCAAAATGCTTAATGAGAAGAATGCTTCTATTTTGGCTCAACTAGATGCTCTTAGGACCGAACATGATGAGCTTAAGGCTAGACCTACTTTGCTTGGTGCTTGCAAATCATGTCCTACTATGCATGCTAAGCTTGTTGATGCTCGCTCTACCATTAGTTCTTTGGAAGCATCTTTGAAATCTCCTGTGGCAAATGCATGTTCTAGCCGTGATGAAGTCACTTTGCGTAATCTTGAACTTACTTCCCGTTTGGATGTCATCTATGAGGAGAATGACTATTTGAGGAAGGTGTTGGGTTGGTTGTACGGGCGGGAACCTCAATTGAAAATCATGATTGAGGAGTTCAAGAGAGCCGATGGTCGTGGTTTGGGTTTTGAGAAGTTGGGTGAGAAAGTGGGAGAGAACAAGTGGGGAGAGTGTGTACGAGAAGTGTGTTGAGTCTAACCCCGGGTTCGAGGTGATCGGAGAGATCCAAGTCCCACTCCCAAAAGCACCCAAGAACTCTTTCACACCAAAGCCCAACCACCTTTGCAACAAGCTTGACACAACCCAAGATCCACCCAAATTCCCACCTAAGACAAATGATTTCCAGAAACCAGTGAAGTTTGTGGGTGAGAAGGGTGAGAAACCTAGAGAGAAGCCAGAGCCAAAACCAAAACCCATCCCCTTCAGGTGTGAGTATTGTGGCAAGGAGAGGCATCTTGCAGAGTTTTGCTACAAGAGGAAGAGGGATGAGAGGCTTGCTAGGGAGCAAGCAAACCAGGACAGGTATCGCCAGCCTCGCGGTATTCCTGAGCCTAGAGTGCCACTTCCACGGGGTGTGGGAAGTGTGAGGAGTGTTGGCAGGTTCCCACAGAGAGGTGGTGGTGAGAGGTCTGTCAGGAGAGATGATGGTGTGCGGGGCCGGTGAGAAGTTTGGTCGGGCTCGTGGTGGTTTTACCGGACGTCCTCCTACTCGTCCTCGCTACGGGTTTAGGGGAGATGATCGCAGTTTTGGATTCCAGAGGAACTACGGACCACGTTTTCCCCCTCGTGGTGCTCGTACTCCTCCCATGGGACATGGGAAGTTTGGTGGCAAGGGAGTGATGTTTGCTAACCCCTCTTTTGAGCAGATGGCTCGACACTGGTTTAACTTTCTCTGTGCTAACCCCAGTGTCGAGTCGCTAGCTCGTTCTCGTTCTTGTTTCTGACTGCAGGCAGGAGGCTTGGAGAACATTTGGTTGATCGACTCCGGGTGTTCTCGACACATGACCGGAGATAAGAAGTGGTTCTCCAGCCTCACCCCAGTGAAGGAAAAGTTGTACATCACATTTGGGGACAATGGTCGAGGTAGGGTGCTGTCTGAGGGTGTTGTGCATGTGAGTGATAAGGTAACGTTGAAGAGAATGGCTCTTGAAAGCCTTTGTACACATGTATAGTGAGTTTTCTTTTCCCCTTGTACTCTCTTGTATATACTTGTGTCTTGCTTGTGTGAAAACCATGGTAGGCTAGCCACCTTGTTCATGATAGCTTTGTGATCTTGAATATCTATCTTGCTATCTTTGTATGATTTTATGGTGGGTGATATTTATGAACATCATGTCATGCTTTATGGTTGATTGCTCGGATATGTCATGTTGTTCATTCATATCATGTTTGTCTAGCTCGATGGTACCTTTCCTGTTAGCATGTTTGTCCCCCATGTATATCTTGTCATGCTAGATTTGTAATATATGATTGGTGGATGATCCATGTGATCTTGTATCATGCCTTTGTTTGGTTCTTGTATATTGTTTGGCATGTTGTTCTTTGGTATCATTTTGGTTTAGTGTTGTACCTTGTTGACATACTTGCTTGCCAATGCTTATTCATATTTGTGGAATCATGTTACGATGCTCTATTTATGTTAATTGATATTATCAATGCTTTGTGTAGCATGTTGTGAGCTTTCCTTGGAGTTTTGGGCTTGTCTTGTTTTCGAGTTGTGTTGTTGTTCCTCTTTTCGGTTGGTTTTAGAGTTTTTCCTTGCTCTTCCTTTTCCTAGTTTTTGCTTTGTTAGCTGCCCTTGGTTGAGGGGGAGCTTGGCTTCTTTTGATAGGGAATTTGATTCCAAGAAGGGTTGTGGCTTTCTGCGCTCTTTGTGATCCTTAAATTGGTATTCCTTCTATGGTATTCAATTGGGATCTTTGCGGTTTTGCAATTGGTACTTTTTCTATGGTACTCAATTGGGACCTTTGGTGGCTCTTCTCTCGCTTGGAGCGATTCTTGGTTGGTGTGTTCCCTCGTGAGCTTTATTGGTGTTAAGTCAAGTTCCTTGTCTCCCTATGCATTCTGCATTGCATTTGTATCATATATCATGATGTATAGACTTTGGTAGGTTTGACATTTGTGTCTTGCATCCCGTCATATATCATGTTCCTTTTGATGTACATATCTTGTTGCATTTGTGTCATATTGCATTTTAGGATGATGAGCTTCTTTCATATGCCATATTTGAGTCTCTTTGGCTATCTCGTGAGATATTGGTTATATGTGTGGAGAAATGGTGATGTGAGGCTATGCTCTTGGAATATTTGAGATATATGTGTGGTGAGATAGCCCCTTTTGAGATAAATACTTAACTTGACTAATTTTTGATGAAATATGCTCCACTCGTGTGTAGTTGTGTATCCATGTCACAGTTTGGTCTAAATATGCTTTTCATGCTTAGATTGTGCTTGGATGCCCTGTTCTTGCATTTGGGCCAAAGGCCGGATATCATTGTGAATGTTTAGCCTATGTTGCATTCATGGAGGAGCATAAGCTTCTTTTGCCGCAAAGGCACTTCATGTACCATGAAATGAATTAATCTTGAAAAGAAGTGTGCATGCTTGAAAAATGCTCCATCCATCATGTTTATGCTTAAAAATGTATTATCTTTCACATATGGGTGCTAAACATGTTGCATGATGTTCACCGGTGGAGAAGTCTCCCCGAAGTGGACACATGGCTCATGAGCTTTGACATGACATGCTTTGCTTTATGGGTGTTTGCCATGATCTTTTGCCGAGAATTTGATATCCTTGTATGATCTTTGAATGGTATGCATGTTTTGTGGCTCAAGTGTGACATGGATAGGCTTTTACATTTGAAGTGAGCCATCTTTTGATATAATTACTCAAATCTGAAAATTTGCTTTGTCACATGCCTATATTTCCATATATTACTTGTGGCAATGCTTTGACTTTGTTATGATCCATATATGTGCTTTTTGTCTCATTTCTAGCCTTTGTCACTAAATTTGGCCTATTTGAGAAGCTCATGTAGATGTTTATATGCTTTGTTTTGCATTTCGCATTTTCACCTTGCTTCATACATTGTCAACAAGGGGGAGAAGAGGTGAGCTTAATGAAAAATTCGAAAACTCGCATTTAAAATTTGGGAGTTTGCTCCACTTGTTCGGGGGGAGCTTGCATTTGTGTAGGGGGAGCTTTGGTGAGTCTCCTTTGTTTGCCCGAGTTGTGCTTTGGTGGTTGCTTTTTGCTCTATCACGTGTGTTTAGGGTGAGCTTTGTATGCTCTTTGTCCCTAGTGCATGTGTTTAGGGGGAGCTTGTGAGCTTGGTGTGCTCTTTTCTCTATCTTATGAGTTTAGGGTGAGCTTTGTATGCTCTTTGGTCCTAGTTCATGTGTTTAGGGGGAGCTTGTGATTTTTGTGCTCTTGTGCCGGTGGTGTTGAGCCCCTTTGCCTCTTCTTGAGGAGCCGGCGGTTGACTTATGTTTTCGATTATCACATGATTGGTGTTGAGCCCTTTGTGCCTCTTCTTGAGGGATCATGCATTCTTGTCTCGGTTGTGTCGAGCCGTTGCCCATGCCTTTGGGGACCGAGACATTGAGTTGGCCTTTGTGGTTTCTCTCATGCCAAGTGACCTTGTTCTTTGCTCTTGTGTGGTTTTCTTTCACTTGGATGAGGTGTTCGGTCTCAAACCATTTCTTTGTGCTCACTTGTTGTCAATCCGCTCCTCAAGGGGGAGAAATTTGGAAAATCAAGTTGATATGAACCTTGATTTGATGGTGATGAGCGGTTGACAAGTGTTTTGGTAAGAGGTTTATGGCACTTTGTGTTGAGCATTTTGGTTTGATGGCTTTTAGGGATTGCATGTTGGTAGTGTGTCTCTTCGATTGCGCTTAGCCTTGTGCTTGCTTTGGTTTCGAGAGGAATTTGTCGGAGCATGTTTTTATCCCTTCTCACATCAAGTGGCCTTTTGTTTGTTTTTTTATTGGCTTTGTGGCGCTTGAATGAGTTCTTGTTTGCTTTTTGACCTTCTTTTGTCAATGCACTCATCAAGGGGGAGATTGAGGAACCAAGTTGAGAAGTACCTTGGTTCGTGTGTGATGAGTGATTGACCGGATGGTTTGAAGCTTTGTGTGTGTAGTGTTGAGTTGTGTTGTGTGTGTTTCATTTTGTGTATTTACCTTATTGTTTATGTGGTGTGTTGTCAATGCACTCGTGAGGAGTGGTTGACAACGTTGTGTGGACCGACTCTTGGCCTAGTATTGCGGTGTGTTGGTTGCGGCTTGGTTTGCGTTGGTGCGGGTGAAGAACAGGCGCGAAAGGTCTTAGCCTTGCGGGGCCTCCGAGGAGTGGAGAGACAAGTAGGCTTGGTTCGAGGGACCCGTGGCCGACGGGATCAAGTGCGAGCCGCATGGTGCAAGAAGAGCAAGACGAAGTCGTGGACATGGAGCCGGTGCATCGGTGGTGGCCAAGTCAAGGAACGAGGCAAGACTGAGTAGACCGTCCGGCGCCGGAGGTGAAAGGCTTGGCGGGCTCGACGCTTGGCGTGGTGAGGCCGGGCCGTGTACGCGGGGTTTGGTGGTTTGGCCACAAAACCACCGGCGGACGGTTTCTTGGTTTGGGCCTCAAAACCAAGTCCGAGGGCCCAACACGACGGAGACGGGATCCGGCGTGTCGGGAAGCTTCGAAGCGGAGGACACGCGGCGGGATCGCATGGCTTGCGTCGGGAGGACGCGGGGTGCGGCGAAGGCGTGGCCGTCCGATGGCAAGACCCACAAACATTACCAAAATGCCCCTACGTGGGTTGTATCGCCGTAGTGTAGTTAGGGGTAGTCGAGTCATTTACCACTCCGGCGGGACTCGATATATAAGCCCGGAGTGTGTGTTGATGGCTCTCTCTCTCCGTGATTTAGGGTTTCATTTCCCCCTTCCCTTTCTCATTTTCGTAGCTATTTTCCTTCCTATTTTCTCTAGGCTAGCATGAGAGCTTCATGAGAGATTTGTTGAGAGGGATGGATGCTAGGGCGGCATGCTAGACCTTGTGAATCTTTCCTGGTTTGTATAGAAGATTCGGGGTTGTTTTTCGTGCCTTTTTGTGCCTATTTTCGTGCCTTTGTTCTCGGTGTGATTCCGCGGATTTGAGTGAGTTTCTTCCCGGATTTCTTTGAGGAAAACATGGATAGATGTCTTGTGCATCTTTGTGCTTGATCTTGTGCCCTCAAACGCCGGAAACTACTTCGATTCGTGAGTTTTCGTTCGGTGCTCTAGGTTTTGGTGGTGCTCAAAGGATTCGCGATTCCCGGTGATTTAGGGAGTTAGGAGGCAAGATTTTTGGGCTATAGCATCCTTGTGTGACGCTTTTCAAGTACCCAAACCCTTGTCTCCACAGCTTCAACCGTTTGGGAAATCCGATGATGATTTGGGGGAGTTGACTTTCGGGGTCGGGGCCGTTTCGCTCTGTCCGCACCGGCGGACGGTCCGCGGGGGGGTCGCGGACGGTCCGCGTGGGCCGTGTTCGTCCCGTGTTCTTCGCGTTCTTGCTCGTCCTTTGTTTCGATCCGTCGCGATTTTGGTTTTTGGTTGGACGGAGTTTCGGACGGTCCGCGGTGTCGGGCGGACGGTCCGCGGGTGCTTGGCGGACGGTCCGCGTGCTCCCCGCGGACGGTCCGTGGGTCGTGTGTGGCTTTGGTTCGTTCGTGTGATTTAACGGACGGTCCGCGGGAAGGGCCGGACGGTCCGCGACGTTGGCGCGGACGGTCCGCGAGAGCGAGTCGGACGATCCGCGCGGTCCATCGCGGACGGTCCGCACCGCCGGGCCGGACAGTCCGCCGGAGCTCGTGCGGTCTTTGTTTGTTTCGATTCCTTTCCTCCCTTTCTAGTGCTTCCGCGTGTGCTTCTAGGAATCGTTCCTAAGGCTAGAGGTTGATCCATAACCTCGTGGTCTTGGCGATTGGTGCGTGATTCGATCCATCGCTCGTGTGTGACCGGATTTGAGTAGGACATAGGCCGGGTTCTTTGGGAAGAATTTTTACCGGCTCCTATTCACTCCCCCCCTCTCTAGTCGCCATCCGATCCTTCATATATGCTTGCATTCAAGTATGCTTTCAACCTCATCTCCTCTAGCTCGCTTATTTGAATTCTTTGCTTTACCACCGTAGCATCGAGATCAAGGTTCATCTCTTTGATCGCCCAATAAGCTTTATGTTCCAACTCAACCGGAAGGTGGCAAGCTTTTCCATAGAAAAATTGATAAGGGGTCATACCTTTTGGTGTCTTTAACGCCATTCGATATGCCCATAAAGCTCCATCTAATTTCTTCGACCAATCTTTGCCTCCCTTCTCTATGGTTTTGTTGAGGATGCTTTTTAATTGCCTATTCGATGTTTCCGCTTGTCCGTTGGTTTGTGGGTGATAGTCCATAGAGACCCTATGTTCAATTCCCAATTTGGACAAGCACTTTTTGAAATTCTTCCTAGTGAAGTGAGTTCCTCCATCGCTTATCAAGATTCTCGGTGTACCAAAACGAGGGAAAATCATGCTCTTGATCATAGCAATGAACTCCTCCGTGGAAGCTTTACGACATGGCATGACCTCTACCCACTTGGATACATAATCAACCATGACTAGGATATGCTCATATCTATGTGAGTTTTTGAAAGGCCCCATGAAGTCTATTCCCCATACATCGAACAAATCGATTTGTAGATTATATCTCAAGGGCATAGAATTTCTTTGAGAGATGTTTCCGGTTCTTTGGCATTCGGGGCATGATGCAACATATCTTTTAGTATCTTCATGCATCTTCAGCCAATAGAATCCGCTGGACCACACTTTTGCTTGGGTCCGAATATGGCTATAGTATCCACCGTACTCCACTGAGTGGCACTTTCTCAAAATTTCTAGCCTCTCTTCTCTTGGCACACATCTTTTCATGACTCCATCATTGCCAAGCTTGAAGAGGTAAGGTGCATCCCAAAAGTATTTTTGACTTTCGAAGATTATCCTCCTTTGAGAGTTTTTATCTAGATGGTCAAGAGGCATCTTTCGAATTACACGAATGATATCGATCATCCAAGTGTCTTTATCGAGCACTCGATAGAGGTGGTCATCTCTCATCTTGTCTTCTATGGGCTCTTTATCATCTTGTCCACGATTCATCCTAGACAAATGATCGGCCACAACATTCTCCACCCCCTTCTTATCATGTATTTTAACATCGAACTCTTGGAGAAGAAGGATCCAACAGATCAATCGTGGTTTAGCATCCTTCTTAGCCAAGAGATACTTGATGGCCGCGTGATCGGTGTAAACAATGACCTTCGAGTTCACGATGTAAGATCTGAATTTTTCAAAGGCGAATGCCACCGCTAGAAACTCTTTCTCCATAGTGGCATAATTTAATTGTGCCTCATTAAGAGTTTTACTAGCGTAGTAAACGGCGTGAACTCGGCCTTCCTTTCTTTGACCCAAAACCGCGCCTACGGCGTAGTCACTTGCATCACACATGATCTCAAAAGGTTGGCTCCAATCCAGAGGTTGAATAATGGGAGCACTCACCAACGCACTTTTCAAGGTCCGGAATGCCGCTAGGCACTTCTCATCGAAGTCAAAAGCCACATCCTTTTGAAGGAGATGCATTAAAGGCTTAGTGATATTTGAGAAGTCCTTAATAAATCTTCTATAGAATCCGGTGTGGCCTAGAAAGCTCCTCAAGGACTTAACATCCGTCGGAGGTGGGAGTTGCTCAACCGTCTCTACCTTAGCCTTGTCCACTTCAATGCCTCTCTCGGATATAACATGTCCGAGCAATATGCCTTTCTTAACCATGAAGTGGCACTTTTCCCAGTTTAACACCAAGTCTACCTCCGCAAACCTTGTGAGGGCCTTATCCAAGTTTGCCAAGCAATCCATGAACGTCTTCCCATAAATGGAAAAATCATCCCTGGACACCTCGACAATTTCTTCGATGAATTTCGAGAATATGGCCATCATGCAACGTTGAAAAGAGGTCAGAGCGTTGCATAGACCGAAGGGCACCTATCTATATGCAAACGTTCTATAAGGGCATGTAAACATTGTTTTGTGTTGATCATCCGGGTGAATGGGAATTTGCATGAACCCCGAGTACCCATCGAGAAAGCAAAAGTAAGCGTGGTTTGCTAACCTCTCGAGCATCTCGTCAATGAACGGTAGGGGGAAGTGATCTTTCTTCGTTGCTTTGTTTAGCTTTCGATAATCGATACACATCCTCCACCCGGTCATGGTTCTCTGCAGTATCAACTCATTCTTCTCATTCTTCACCACGGTTATACCTCCTTTCTTCGGTACACAATGTACCGGGCTCACCCATTCGCTATGCGGAACTGGGTAGATGATTCCGGCATCAAGTAGCTTGATGACCTCTTTCTTTACTACCTCTCGCATGGCATGGGTTAGCCTCCTTTGGTGGTCCACTACAGGCTTACATTGGTCTTCCATTGGTATACGATGAGTGCAAAAGGCTGGGCTAAGACCTTTGAGATCATTGATCGAATATCCAATCACCTTCCTATGTTTTTTCAATAAAATCAGCAACTTCTCATTTTCTTTAGGACTCAACTCGTCGCTCACAATGACTGGATAAGTTTTGTCTGGGCCCAAAAATTCATACTTTAATCCTTTGGGCAAAGGTTTAAGATCTACCTGGGCACTTGTGGCTCCTCGGGTTTAATTTCTCCTATGTCCTCAATTTTTTCTTCCTCCACGCTTCCATCTTGTGGTTCTAAACCTTTCGTTGCTTCATCTTCTTCATCTTGTTGATCATTAAATTGATTCTCCATCGCCCTTTGCAGCGGGTCTCTAAGGGTTTCAACAAAACAAAGACTATCTACCTCCTCTACTTCGTCTTCGGGAGGAAAAGGTGAAGGGTGTTTAGAAATGCGAAGAAAGTTATATGTGTACTTCTTTCCATTAAGGTTCATTGTTACTTTGCCTTTTCCGCCATCCAACACGGCATCAACCAACTTAAGAAAGGGCCTACCTAAGATTATGTGATCATAATTATTATGGTAAGCATCAATAACAAAGAAATTGGTTGGTATACATCTTCCAGAGATTATCACATTCATGTTGCAAGCAATACCTAGAGGTCTAATAGTTCTACCATCTCTCATGACTAATTTTGTTGATGTTGGAGCTAAGTCTAGGTTGTGGTCTTGAACGTTATCATAAATTTTAGAAGATAGGACACTTACTTGGGCTCCGATGTCGCACAAAGCTTTGCACTGAACTCAATTGATCTCGCAACTCAAGTGTGGTGCCGTCTTCTCCTCTTCTTCGGATCCTATCGCGTAAACTTCAGCGAGGCGAGCATATGGCGATGCTTTGGGCTTGATCCCCATGATTCTTTTCACCCCGGCTATGTGTTCCGGATCCACTTCATCATCTCCAAAGAGCTTTTGAAAAATCTCACCAGTGGTTTCAAGGTTGTATGAATCTTCCGCTTTCTTCTCCGGTAGGAAATCCACTTCTAATGCTCTTGACATCCCCTTTTGGTTAGGGAACGATCTTCTCTTGTCAAATATTTCTCTGTAATTTATTGGAACCCAATCCATGTGTTCGAACTCCCTTAATGGCTTCGCGCTTGACATGCTTCTGTTGGTTGTTTCATTTGATTCGGCGAAGTCAATGCTCGGGGTAGTTCTTGACATGATGTGCTCTTCTTCAAGCTTTCTCGGGATTGGCTCCTCTTTTGTGACTTCCGGGGTTGCCTCTTTAGAAAATTCAGCACACTTCTTCTTGCTCGGATTGTATTCCGGCTCTCCCGCAAGTCTTGTTTCCTAATCTCTTCGCATGGCCGCCGCTTTACTAATTTTTTGTAGAAGTTGAGCGGCTTCCGTGAGTGTTTTCTCCATGAGAACCCCACCTGCAGACATTTGGACGTGTTGCATGCAACTAGGGGTTAGGGAAAAGAAAAAGGTATGCAAGAGTACGTCACCAGAGAAGCTGAGTCTTGGTCCTTGTTCGATCAACTCATTAAACCTATTCCAAGTTTGGTCTATCCCTTCCTCTTCTCCTTGTGTGAAAGTGATCACTTGCCTCCTTAGATGTTGAACCTTGCTAATTGGAATGAACTTCTCGCAAAATTTCTTTGTCAATTTGTTCCAATTGCCTTGAACTTCAAAGGATGCAAACGAGTACCACATCTTTGCTTCACTGGCAAGTGAGTAGGGAAAGAGATTCCATTATAACCATTCATCGGGAACTCCTTCTTGACGCACCGTGTTGCATAGCGTCGTGAAATGCCTTATGTGTCTATATGGGTTCTCCGTAACCATCCCTTCAAACGGGTTTGCCACCGCCATCTCGATGATCTTGGATTGGATCTCATACTTGGTCGCTTCGAGCTTCAAAACCGACTCTTGTACTCTTATGTCTTCACATCGAGGACTAGCGTAATCCCTTAGGGATTTCTCCGGTTCTTCCACGGGGTGATTGACGAACGCCATCTAGACAACAAGATAAAAACAAAAACAAAGACAAAACAAAGTGGTTTTCTAGGTAATGTGTGTTATATGTTAGCAAAAAAAGATAAACTAAATATAAAAGAAAGTTAGATGCAAACCAAATGATGTAAACTAGCTTGCTCCCTGGCAACGGCACCAGAAAAAGGGGCTTATTGACAGATAAAAAGCGTATCCACCTACGATCCGCAAGCGTACAGACCTACACCTTTTTCACCACGGGATTCCCAAGGTTCTTGTCAATCCGTGAAGCAAGGTGATTACAAGCGTTTGATCTACTCTACTCACTAACTACTCAAAACCTAACTATGATTAGACTAGAAAATGACTACACTACACTAGAGAGAACGATTAAGCCGACTAGATATGAAAGAGACACTAGCCCATGGGTCTCTGATACTTGAACATGCAACCGCTTTAAACATGAAAACTGATCTAATCTATTGGGGGTTGTGACCATGTTTCGCCCTTTCCCTCCCCCTGTACTGTCACTACGCGGAGGTATTCGTGACTAGACCTATGATGGACACGGCGTATTGAATGGATCCAAGGGAGCATTGGAGCTCTACTTCCCTTTACGGCATGGTAGCTAACCTTAAGCAATAAAGCATATTCAACACATGATGATAGATAGATGTTCAACAAGGTACGATTACATCTCAAGACCGATTACAACCCATGGACAAATGAGAAGATTACCCCATCAAGGTGCTGCACATAACACTGTTGATCATGGTGACGCTTCTGACGGTGTCTTCCTTCTTCTCCACTTGTGGGTTCTTCCTTCGAGATGGGCGATCCTCCTCCGGAGATCTCCCTCCTCTCTCTCTCTCTCTAGCTTGTGGATGGCCTCTCAGTGCAAATGGCTCTCTCCCTCCGAATGGCAGCGCCTCCAGGACTTTAGGGTTGAAGATCCTTCGGGTGCAAGGAAAGGGGGGCCGAACCGACCCCCGGAGTGGGCCAGGCCGGCCGGACTGGGCCGACCGGCCCAGGCCCATTCCGGCCTGGTTCGGTCGCCCCTTCGCTCCCGTGGTTCCTCAGGTGATTGTGCACTTTGCCCCTTCCATTTTCATGATTTTGACGATGTCATCCTCGCGTCCAAGATGGAGGTTCTCCATGCATGAAGTTCGGTCTTTTACGCTTCAATCTCTGGGGGTGTTCCTTCGTAGCACTTCAGTCCTCGCCACCACTGGAAGTGATTTCATCAAGCTCATGAACACGAACAAGACTCCGTAAATGCTCCTTTGAACTTGTTGTGAATCCGTCCTTTATGTCCATGTTTTCCTGCATAAACACAACACTTCCAAATGCATGCACATAGATGAACTTGTTATATGATTAGTGTGCCTAGTGGCGGGTTAGTTCCATAATCAAATCCAAACCAAAGTGTAATGAACATATTTGGTGTACCAAAATACACCGTCAACATGATAGCGGAAAGTCGGGACCTTCCACGCGGTACTTTCTCAAACTAATGTTCATGTTTATTAGTTGTATAATCATAAATACTTTTATGTTAAATGGTTTTTTAAACATAAACACTTGCACATAGATTGTTTCACGCACCGTAATATTGAAATGTCTATTCAATTATGGAATTAAAATATACCAAAATATTGCCTATCATCTAACAATCCAAAAACCTTATCGTGTTGATAGGAATATGTTTGGTGCCACTATCTTTGCAAATGCAATTAAACCAAAGCCTTTTGATGATTCCAACATTAAGAGGTGGCATGAGTTGGCCACCCTGTGGCTCACCGCTATGAACATGATGCATGTCATCACCGGAAAAGCTCTCGAGGCTGTCTCAGAGGAAAAATTCAGTTTAGATGATAATTTGTTCCGGGGTGCCGTCATCAGCATTTTGGTTGATAACCTGGTGGACACCTATCTCCGGAAAAAGATGGGGAAGGATATTTGGGAGGCACTTGAGGCTTAGTACAGAGTTATGGAGTTTCTGACACCGGCGGTGAGCTGTACGTAATGGAACAGTTCCTATACTACAGGATGGTTGAAGACCATTTTGTGGGAACAGGACCATGAAGTACAGGCGTTGGCTAAAGAGCTTGAAAACTATAGCAAAGAGGCCCCACGTGTGTTGCCCGACAAGTTTGTGGCAAGAGCAATTATCACAAAGCTGCCACATTCTTGGAGGGACTTTGCTACCTCTCTAAAACACAAGAGAAAGGAATTCACTTTTGATGACCTTATTGTGACTCTTGATGTTGAAGAGAAGGCGAGAGCAAAGGACACACGTGTAAAGGCATTAGCCGACTCCTCAAGTGCAAACTTTGTGCAGAGGGGCAACCCCAAGTTCTAGAACAACCAGAATAAGAGGAAGAAGGCTTCACAAAACCCGCCCAAGGCCAAGGAAGCCAACGGGCCTAATAAGAAGAAGAGAAAGCCGGGGGGTGCTTGCTATACATGTGGCAATCCGGATCACTTTGCTGCAAAGTGCCCAGATCGCAAAGATCGCAAGACCCCCAAGACAGCAAACATGGTTGTTAGTGAGGGTGGAGGAACAACGGGGTATGGTAATTTCTTACCTACAGTTCTTTTAGTATGTTCTTCACCAGAGTGGTGGATAGACATCGGTGCTAATATTTATGTATGTGCTGACATTTCTATGTTTTCTTCTTACCAGGTCGAGGGGACTACATCCTTGTTGATGGGGAACTGTGCCCATGCGTGTGTTCTTGGTGCTGGTACGGTCATTCTGAAGTTCACTTTGGGGAAGATCATACAATTGAAGAATGTGCAGCATGTACATACCATCAAGAAAAGTCTAGTCAGCGGGTCTCTACTGTGTAGAGATGGTTTTAAGTTAGTCTTTGAGTCAAATAAATGTATCATTTCTAATTTTGGTACCTTTGTTTGAAAAGTCTATGATAGCGAAGGTTTGTTTTGCTTTTCTTTATTGTTTGATGATAACATTGTGAACCATGTGATGAATGATGAATCAAATGTTTGGCATTCGAGGCTTTGTCATGTTAATTTTGGTTGTATGATGCACTTAGCTAGTTTGAGTTTAATTCCAAAGTTTACATCCGTCAAAAATTCTAAGTGTCACGTATGTGTTGAATCAAAACAAACTCGCAAACCACATAAGACGGCTGAGGCGAGAAACTTGACACCTCTAGAATTAGTTCATTCCGATCTGAGCAAAATGAACGGTGTGTTGACAAAGGGTGGTAAAAGATATTTCATGACTTTGATAGACGATAGAACTAGATTTGTTTACATCTACTTGTAAAAATCTAAAGATGAAGTGTTACATTACTTTAAGATATATAAAGCTGAAGTAGAAAATCAACTTGAGAGAAAGATTAAACACCTAAGGTCTGATCGAGGTGGTGAATACTTCTCTAGTACTTTTGATTCATTCTGTGAGTAACACGGTATTGTTCATGAAAGGACACCGCCTTATTCACCCCAATCCAATGGGATTGCCGAAAGAAAGAACCGTACGCTGACTGACTTGGTGAATGCCATGTTAGAAACTGCGGGACTATCTAAGGGCAATATTGATGGCTTGTCATGTCCTGAACCGTGTTCCTATGAAGAATAAAGAAGTAACATCATTCGAGGAATGAGAGAAGAAAAGGCTAACTCTTTCATATTTACG
Organism: Cenchrus americanus; assembly: GCA_947561735.1. Lineage (NCBI taxonomy): Eukaryota > Viridiplantae > Streptophyta > Magnoliopsida > Poales > Poaceae > Cenchrus > Cenchrus americanus. The sequence continues at coordinate 98,550,805 of OX387240.1, forward strand.
CACTTGGGTTGCTTGCCAAAGTCAGTGTGCCAATAACCAAGAAACGTAAACTTGGACCAAAGACGGTGGACTGTGTTTTTCTGGGGTATGCTTTTCACAGCGTCGGATATAGATTCTTGATAGTAAGATATGGAGTGTCTGACTTGCTTGTCGGCACAATTATGGAGTCCAGAGACGCTACATTCTTTGAGAATATTTTTCCAATGAGAGATGAAACAAGTTCATCTAGGCAAGAGTCTGTCGAGAAGGATGACTCCACCAAGCCAATGAAACTCAATGAGCCTACATTTATTGAGCATTCTGAGGAGGATAATGATGAGGCTTCTAGGAGGAGCAAGAGACAAAAGACAAAGAAATCCTTTGGAGATGATTTTATCATATACCTCGTGGATGACGCTCCCAAAACCATTGCAGAGTCCCACTCTTCACTTGATGCTGACTATTGGAAGGAAGCAGTGAGGAGTGAAATGGACTCTATCATGTAAAATGGAACTTGGGAGGTCGTTGAACGTCCTTTCGAGTGCAAACCCGTGGGAGGCAAATGGGTGCTCAAAAAGAAGCTTAGGCCTGATGGTACTATTGATAAGTACAAGGGTAGACTTGTGGCCAAGGGTTACACCCAAAAGAAAGGAGAAGACTTCTTTGATACTTACCCACTAGTCGCTCGATTGACTACCATAAGAGTACTACTTTCTCTGGCAGCCTCTCATGGTCTTCTCGTTCATCAGATGGATGTTAAGACAGCTTTCCTAAATGGAGAGTTGGAAGAGGAGATCTATATGGATCAGCTGGAAGTATTTGTAGTAAAGGGTCAAGAAAGAATGGTTTGTAAGCTGGTGAAGTCTCTCTATGGCCTTAAGCAAGCACCTAAGCAATGGCATGATAAGTTCGACAGAACTTTGACATTTGTTGGCTTTATTACAAACAAAGCTGATAAATGTGTGTACTATCGCTATGGTGGGGGTGAAGGAGTGATTTTGTGCCTGTATGTAGATGACATCTTATCTTTGGCACGAACCTTGAAGTGATCAAGGAGGTCAAAGACTTTCTATCTCAAAAGTTTGAGATGAAGGATTTGGGAGAGGCTGATGTTATCCTTAACATAAAGCTGATAAAGGGAGAAAATGGTGGGGTGACTCTGTCACAGACTCACTATGTTGAGAAGATGCTAAGTCGGTTTGGCTATAGCAACTCTAAACCCGCACCAACTCCTTACGATGCCAGCCTCGTTCTAAGAAAGAACTTGAGGATAATGGTAGATCAGTTGAGATACTCCTGGATCATTGGTTCACTGATGTATCTGGCTAGCGCCACAAGACCTGACATTGCATATGCAGTTAGTAAACTGAGTTGGTTTGTTTCAAACCCATGCAATGAACATTGGTGTGCTCTCGAGCGGGTAATGCGCTATCTAGTGGGCACAATGAACTACGACATTCACTATTCCAGAGACCCCAAAGTCTTGGAGGGATATAGTGATGCAAACTGGATTTCTGATGCTGATGAGTTAAAGGCCACAAGTGGATATGTGTTCACACTTGGAGGTGGCGCTGTTTCCTGGAAGTCTTGCAAGCAGACCATTCTAACCAGGTCAACAATGGAAGCAGAACTCGCAGCATTGGATACTACCACTGTAGAGAGTGGCTTCATGAACTCCTAATGGACTTGCCAATAGTTGAAAAACTGATACCGACAATTCTAATGAACTGTGATAATCAAACTGTGATTGTCAAGGTGAACAGTTCAAAGGACAACATGAAGTCATCCAGGCATGTCAAGAGGCGGTTGAAGTCTATCAGGAAATTGAGAAACACCGGTGTCATAGCTTTAGATTACATCCATACGTCTAAGAACCTGGTAGATCAATTTACAAAGGGTTTATCACGTATTGTGATAGATCATGCATCTATGGATTGGGCTTGAGACCCACGTGAGTTTTTCCATAGTGGAAACCTGTCTTTTGTGATCCAAGATCCTGTGAATTAAGATGGTAAACAAGCTATGGTCTACCTGAGAGAAGAGAACCTTTGAGACGGCTCGGTTCATGGAAAGATGCATTTCTCTTCAAAACTGTATGGCAGGCTGGTATGTATACCTTAATGTGCTCCAAGTGGCTTTCATGAAACAAGGTAGTTGTTTCTCTAAAGCAAAGACATAGTCCTACAGTATGTCTTGAAGGAACACACCTATATGAGTATCAACTACTGGTCATAGTCTATGAGATTTGGTGATCTCTAGAAAACTCATGAAGAGGCACGGAGTGTGACCCATAAGCTCCAACCCGCGGGGATGCTATGTGCAGCCAAGTATCAGTAAAGGGCTTTAGCCAAGCTTAGATGCACAAAACTGACAATTCAAGGCATAGTCCATTGTTCAGTTGCAAATAAGTATAACTTGAGTTCCTGGTGGATGTTCAACTTAACAGTCTCCATCGTAGTACTGGTATATCGAAAACAAAAGGGAAGATGAGAGCATTTCCAATGTGGCTTAAAATTCTTGGTGGGATTGTTAGAATAAATGAGTCTAGAGCCATTTATTATAATAATAAAAGAATTAAAGCTCATTTATTTAATACTAGGGAAAAGAGAGAAATACGGCATGGGTATTTGAGGAGTCTCCCATCCAACCTATGAGGTAGCCTTTCGATACACCTCTTGTGAAGTTGAATAAAAAAGATAGGCATGCCACACGCGCGCGCTCTCGCTCGCGTCGCCGAGCCGGGCCGAGGCCGTGGAAGTGGGCGTGGGGTGAGCGTGGTCGACGTGACGTGTCGTGACATGACGTGACGTGTCGAGTCGAGTTGAGCGGGCAGTGCGGTGCGGTGCGGACGAATGGACGTGATGTGTTGCGGAGCTGTTGGAGAGGAATGATGGTGCTTTAACCGTGAACATTACTGGACCTTAACCATGGTGTCTTAAACCGTGACAGTTACTGAGCCTTAACTGCAACTGTTACTGCCCGAGGCGCATTAACCGTGACGTCCAGGTTCATCCCCGCGCCTGCTCGCCTATATAAGTCGCCCCTCCTCCTGCTGCTCAGATTGCCAATTCACACTAAGGTATTCCTGTTCAGGAGACCTCTCCCTCTCTCTCCCTTTGTTTGCTGCTTTCTTTCGCATTCCCATCGCCTGCACCGCGCGCATGGTACCGGCGAGAGAAGAGCCTCCGGAACCTCTTCCTACTACTGAGGTATTGCTCACTGCTGTACGACTACTTCCTCTACATCGACTACAAACGACTACTTCCCCTACATTGACTTCGTACGACTACTTCGTCTACAACCGGAAGTTGGGTCTTCACTGTGACCATCTACCTGCACTGACTTCGTGCAGCTACATCGGTTGAGGTCACTCTACGATCAGTATGACTGATCCGAGTGATAGCGGAAAGTCGGCTGACTCCGTCACCTTACCTTCCACGGGGTACTTTCTCAGATTAATGTTCATGTTTATTAGTTGTATAATCATGAATATTTTTATGTTTAATTGTTGTTTAAACATAAACACTTGCACATGGATTGTTTCACTCACCGTAATATTGAAATGTATATTTAATTATAGAATTAAAATATACCAAAATATTGTCTATCATCTAACGGTTGATAGTAGCTTCTACCATATGAGTATATGACCCTCGAAGAAGAAAACGTCGACAAGGAGTTGAGGGGCTTTTCAAGTTCTTAATTTGTGGCTTGTTCTTTTTTTCCTTATTTGTGCAAGAGGCCTTGCTTTTTTTAGATTTGTTTTTCGGTAATGCTCACACACGGACGTCCGATGCCTCGGGCAAAAATCGGACGCGGGGTCCCACCTCCTGACACCGCTGCCCACCACCCCCTTTTTCTCCTCCCGTGACCCGCTCTCCACTCAATCATTTTTCCCATCACACGCGTCCTGCTTGCTCCGTCTTCTCCGCCACGCACCTCCTGTGCTCATCCCTCCATAGTTGTTCCCGACGAACCTCTCTAGCTGCAGATCCGGTGGTCGGGCCACCTCCTCCCCCCTCGCACGCAGTGGATCCGGCGGCGGAGTGCCCGGATCGGGTCGCGACAGGAGCGATGCGGCGGCGGAAGGCTCGCGCGCGGCGCAACCCGCAGCCTCCCCGCGGCGCGAAGGCTCGTGCGGCGGCGCGGGCGAGCGCGACCGGGCGCGACCCGCCGCTTGCTCCTCACGACTAGTCGTCGGCGTGCGACCGCGGGCCGCGGTCCCGCGGATCTCGCAGGCCGCCGCGCCATGGACGGGGTGCGTCCGGACGCGCGGCAGGCGGACCTCACCAGCGGGCACCGCGGCAGGGGGGCAAGGTGCCTCTGCGCGTGATGCGCTCCCGTGTAGAGGTTTGTGTAAACATGTTTCAACTGGTGTTGTTCGATGTTTCATCTTTTGTTTCTTGATGTTGCATTTTTGTAGTCGTCGTATATGTGATGTTGCAACTACTTTTCTTGATGTTTGCAAACATGTTTTGACATGTTACAGATTGAGTTTTCTGATGTTACATTGGTATGTTCAGAATGTTTGCAACGAATCTCACATTTTCCAATGTTACATGTAACATTGGGATACATGTTGCGACAGCGCGGCCGGGTGCGGCCGGAGATCCAGCGCCGGCGAGCCGCTCCTCTATGCCTCTAGTTCAACGCCAACGAGCCTTCTGGCGGTGCGGCTGGGCTAGGCGCAGGTGGCGGAGCTCCCTGCAACCCCACCGCGGCCAGGGACGGAGCTCCTCTGCCGTCGCCAGCAGCGTGGCTGGCCTCGCGGACCACCCCTCGTGCCACCACTTCCCCACGCTGGCCACGAAGAACCTGCCTCCTCCTGTTTTTTATTTTTAATGTTGCAAATGTTGTGTATTGGTGTTGTAACAATGTTCTTGACATGTTGTGATCGGTCGTCTTCATGATATAATCGTTTCTCGTTTATGTTGCAAATCATTGTGCACATGTTGCATCCGTGTTCTTGATATGTTGCAAGTGTCTCATGCGAATGTTTCAAAATTAGGTCTAAATTTTTTGATGTTGCAACCATTATTTTTTCGATGCTGCAAATGTTGAGTCTCGATGTTGCAGACATGTAATGTTGGGTGTTGCAAACATTTTTTTCAATGTTGTAAACGTTGCGTTTCGATGTTGCGGACATGTGGTGTTGGGTGTTGGGTTGAGGAGAAGGGAGAAGAGGCTCTTGATGTTGGATGTTGCACGCAACATGAGTCGCAACATGACCGCAATATAGTCGCAACATGGTCGCAACATGGGGGGAGAGAAGAAAGACTCCTGATGTTGGATGTTGCGAGCAACCGCGTTCGCAACATTTTTGAAACACGTTCGCAACACGCTCGCAACATTTACCTGGTAGTCTTTAGATCTAATGGCTGACGATTGAGGATCTTTAAAATCCAACGGCCACGTACCCGTCCGACGCCAGCGCCCGGATCGGACGTCCGGGCGCTAGCAGTGCCGTTTGTTTTTTTCATATACCGTAACTATACGTAGAAGAAGAAATCTATTCCCTTATTTGTGCGAGAGGCCTTGCTTTTCTGTAGATTTTTTTTTTGCAAATACCGTAAGTAAACATAGAAGAAGAAATATGTTCGCTTATTTGTGCAAGAGGCCTTACTTTTTTTGTAGATTTATTTTTTGCAGATACCGTAAGTAAACATAGAAGAAGAAATTTATTCATTTTGGGTTTTTAAAATTACATCTCTTTTGTTCTATATGCCTAGACATAATGTTGTGGATTGGACCCGCCGATTTCATTGCCCTGATATTTCTCTTAGCAGACCGCCTGCTTACGCCACACCGCAGAGCAAACTACTGTTAGGCGATAACGACTAGAGCTGGGACTTCGGCCGTGCTATTTATAGGTCGCACGAAGCACGACATTTTGGCACGACACGATAAATTTTGGGCCGTGCCGGCACGACACGAATGCGAGGGTCGTGTCGTGCCTAGGATCTCGGCACGATAATCGGCACGACACGACACGTATTTTGGGTCGTGCTTGGGCCGGCACGGCACGAAAATGGCCAATTTGCAAATATGTAGGTTATTCCTTCCTGATAGCATGTGTTATATGCATTATAGTCTAATATAACTAATAGCATAAAAATAGATTACGAAATCTACCTTACATGTATGAAATTGTGTTAATCATCATTCATATCATAATAAGAAGATTGTGTTCTCGTATGGTCAGAAGTATCACATCGCGAGGGGCGTGCTTGGGCCGACACAACACGAAGACGTGTTGCCGTGCCACGGGCCGTGCTTGGGCCTAGTAAAAAATTTGTCGTGTCATGCCGGCACGGCACGACGTGCCTCGCATGCAAGTCTAAGCAAGCACGAGGCGGCACGGCCCAAGTCCCAGCTCTGATGACGACCCTGGCGTTTAGTGTATGAAAGAGCAGTTGAAAATGCAAGATTCATACTCATGCATCAAGAGCTTTTGAATGCTGATTTGGTGGGACAAATTATGTTGACGCAGTACAGATCCCGTAGTACAAACACAATTCCGGCCCTTCAATACATCTTTGTGGTATTGAACTAGGTGGTCCAAATGAGCTTTTACAGGACACCTCTACCATTACATGAAAAAAGAGTACAAACCAATTACAGATGATTCAAACAACGTTACGCAGCCGCTCTCAATCTAAATGAACATGGGTTGTCTAAAATGCGATGTATCTCAGTACTCTGTTCTTTTGTAACGTTGCTGGCTAAGAAATCCGCCCCCAAAGAAAACACATGGAAATTTAACATGGAAATTCCTAGAACGACCTTCGCTGTTCTGACCAAGATTGGTGAAGCAAGTAACACCTCATGGCTTAAATGGTGCAAATACTACCACTGAATTGTGACCTCCAAATCCAAAGGAATTTGAAATACCTGCAAAGCAATATATCAGCAAATATAAGGAGGGGGGAGAGGAAGAGGTTGGTTGGGAGGTTAATGTTAGTGGAAATTGATACTCACCAACGTTCACTTCATGCTGCTTTTTTACATTAGGTACAGTATCAAATTCAACCACTTCCTCCGGGTTCTGCAATCAACAGAGAATGTGATCAGTTTTTCTAGTGATTATTTACTTGGCAGATTCAGTGTTTGCTAGCCAAATTCACTAGGCGTGGTAAACCAACACTTACAAATTGGTTTATGCTTGGATGCACCCATCCAGTATTTATCGCTTTAATGGTAGCAATGGCTTCCAAACCACCTGCTGCACCAAGGCAGTGTCCTATCATGGACTGCAAATGGAACAGCAAATCAGGATGGGGTGATGAATCAATCTGAGGTAAAAGACACAGGAGGATGAAGTACCTTGGTTGCATTTATTTTGATCCCAGATGGGTCCTTAAAAACTTGCTTGATCGCATTCACCTCCGCCAGATCACCAGCAAGAGTGGATGTGGCATGACAATTGATATAGTTGACCTGCAGATAGATGTAAATAATCCATTTAATTAAAATATCTTTAGTTGAGTCAAAACTCAAAACCAGCCGTTACAAGAGAGGAACATTGTACATTTAAAGCACAATCTAAGTTTATTGTTAAAAGATTCTAATTCTGACACCAAAAGAAGTTAATTTTGTACCTTATCAACCTTAAAATTGAAAGTACAAACTATATCAGAAATTAACATTTGTAGTGTACAACTATGCACCAGCTCAATAAATGAAAACTACAATTGAATTAAAAAGATGGCAATCATAATACAAAAAAGTAAAATAAAATAAACTATGGACAGTTATTTAAGGATTTAAAACACTAGAAATACATTGTGCCGAATCAGAACAAATGTGATAGGAGTGTATCTTAAGAGCTAAAAAGTTGTATTTACCTCCTCTGGCGCCACACCAGCATCTTCAAGACTTTGCTTAATGCATGACGAAACACCAAGGCCATCAGATCTTGGGTCAGTCATATGGTAAGCATCACAATTCACAGCACCTCCTAAATACTCTGCAATTATCGGTGCATCACGTTTCATTGCATGCTCTAGGCTCTCCATGACCTTTTTCAAGTTTGACAGAAAAAGGAATTAGAATATCACTGTCATAGTCCGGGCATGATAGAAGATGTCTGACAAAGTTAAAATGTTTATCACAAAAGAAGGATTACAGTAGCTAGATACTATTCCTATACCCATGAATTGGCTAAAAGGCATTCTAACGGAGTTGAGAAAAAATAAACCATTTTACAGTTTATAGGCAGCACAAAAAGATCAGATAATGTTAATAGATCATACCAGCACTCCAGCTCCTTCACCCATGACAAAACCATCACGTTCCTTGTCCCAAGGCCTGGATGCTGTTTTAGGGTCATCATTCCTCTGTGACAGTGCTCTACATGCAACAAAGCCACCAACACCAATTGGAATAATTGCAGCTTCGGTGCCACCAGCAAGCATTATATCAGCCTCGCCTCTGCGAATATGGTTTGCTGCAGCATAGAAACAGTAGTTCGAGGTAGCACAGGCAGTGGAAATGGAGTAGTTTGGACCCATGAAGCCAATGTCCATTCCAAGCAGGGCGGATCCCATGTTTGTTATAGCATACGGGATAAAGAAAGGAGTTATTTTTCTGTATCCCTTCTCAATAAGATTCTGAACACCATCAGAAAATACCGTGAGGCCACCCATACCAGTGCCCACAAGCACACCAGCCCGGGCTTTGTCAATCTGCCAGAGAGAATGCTTTACCAATTAGAACCAAATATCATTTTCACCAACAATAGTGTCAATGGCAAAAGCAAATTAATGAAATAACTATCATCACTGTGCAAACGAAAGAATTTTGATGTGCTAAAAGGCAATTTCATTTATTCACTACGGAAGTTACAATAATACAAGGGGATCATCAAATGGGGAAAAACAGGTTTTTGCAATGCTCTTGTGTAACTACAGTCTAACAGTTATGTCAAATCATTTTTTTAATTAAAGTGCTCCTTTGTTCCAAGTCAAACCAGTCCAGTTAAAACCAGCCCTAAGCATGTTGCTATCACAAGCATAACTTCCCAATACATCAGAGTTGGTTTTGACTAGTAGCAAAGCACACCTTTGCTACCTATGCAATGCATTCCCCACTAATTTTGTAATCAGACACACACAAAAAATAATGCAGATGTAATGCCATTGTAACTTCAGAACTTTTGTCCTCTAATCCACAGCAGTTGCAATGTAAATTGATGTATGATTTAGCCTGTACAGACAAACGATAGTGTGGTGCACACCATACTACCCCAAGAATATAGAATAAACCACTGTTGAACAAATCCTGGCATGAGTAACTTTTGCTACAAAATGAAGGTTGTCACACTTTTTAGATTAAGCAACACTCCTTAGTTCTGGAGTTCCCATGTCCCAAGCAAGACTTAATTCAACTACCCTTAACAGCTGCAACAAAATTACTTTTCCTTCATTCCATACAAAGCAAGAAGGTTTTATTATAGTAACTAACACTACCAAAACAATACTAACAGTCACAGTGCCTAACAAAAACCCCATGCTCTGTTCTGCATCAAAAAGCACAACTACAAGAACCCATCCACTTGCAACAACAATCAATAATCCAGGGTGCCACTTTTTACATTCTTACCACTCGAGATCTACCGGTGTCATTGAGATCATTAATCTCCAGACGAGCATTAGTGCTCGCCTGCTCAAGTTAGGATAGTAAGATGGCATATCCTACCACACTGCCCACATGTCTCTATACCCTGTTAAGGTAATGATTCTCACTATCCTCAGATATCACATCTCAATCTTAACGGGAGGAAAATGTACTAGTCACCATCTCGCAATCAACCAATCAACGTCCCCTTGTCTATCCAAAGACCTCCCCAAGAAACAGTATCTCACCGAAAGCTCCAAGCTTTACTAGCCAATTGACAACTTTTCTTGCTAGAAAAGGTGCGGCATTTTAATTTTCAAATAACAACACGAGATTTGTTTCCAGTGGTAGCTACCTTTTCCATGGGCTTGGAGCCGTGGGCGATCCCGGCAGACTCGAGCGCCTTCTTGCCGCTGACGATGCAATACCGGAGGCAGTCGTCGAGGCGGCGGTCGTTCTTGCCGTCGATGTATCCCTCGGATGAGAACCCCCGGATCTGGCCGGCGAAGCGGGTGGGGAACTTGGAGGCGTCGAAGCGATCGATGGGGCCGATGCCGCTCTCCCCGGCGAGCAGGCGGTCGTAGTAGGCGTCGACGTCGTTCCCGAACACTGAGACCAGCCCCATCCCCGTGATCACCACCCGCTTCTTGGGATCCGTCTCCCGCCGCGGGGCCGCCGCCGCCGCCGCCGTCGCGGAGGCGCGTACGGAGACGCGCCCGGGGGGCTGCCGCCGGCCGCGCGGGGCCGCCACCGGGGCCGCCGCGGCGGTGGGGAGGAGGAGGCTCTGCATGGCGGCGGCAGCGGTGGCGGCGGCGGCGAGGGGGAGGAGGTGAGGGTGGCGGCGATGGAAACGAGGCGGGGTGGAGAAGAAGGGGTTCGAGTGGTGTGCTGGTGGCGGAGCGTGGCCCGTGTCCGCTTGTATGTATGGAGGGTGGGGTCGTGGGTCCCACAGGTGGTTTGGGGTTGTGGCGGACTTTGGAGTAGCCGGAGACGAGCAACGGGTTTACCTCTTTCTCAACGGAATAGGAGGCGGATTTTGCAACGGCCAATGGGACTTCTTGTTTGTGATCAAAAATGATTTTCCTGCACTGAGAACACGTATTTCATCAAGACAACGTGCCTTGTGATCAATGTTGCAAAGGTCATGGCTGCCCTTTGGGGAAAACGGTATCCTCGTGCTCCAGCCTCTCCTTTTTCCTCGATGCTTTTGCAAATATAATGATACAGGGGGGTCTGATTGAGTTTTCAATTTGTCTTGAACTTCCTATTAAATGGATCTTAAGTTTATAATCCTTTTGGTCAAAAAGGAGTTTATAATCCTTACCACGCATGGATTTGACGCTTGAGTAAAATGTTGACGTTGGATAAAGCCAAAGGTTTAATTTGATGCTCCTTCTAGCATTTTTTTAAGCCTCGCTTCTCATAGTGATGAAAATGGTTGGGTACCTCTGTCTACTTTAGAATCATGTAGTGTTTTCTTTAAAACACACAAAGAGGTAAACTCTAACTCTGATCAATGGTGCTACTAACGCATATGAACCTAGCTAGGTATCTAATGTTCCACACAATTTTGATCATAATCCATCAGATATAGTTGTTTTGAAGAAGTAATACAATGCTAATCAATACTTAGCATATATTGTCTCTCTTTTCTTCTCATTGAGATGTTTTGAATTTTAAGCCTCCTTTTGTATTTGATGATATAAGTTGCAAATTTTGACTCTATGGTTTAATGTTGTATATATGAGTTGTGGTAAGTAGTAGGAAAAGGCAAGTTGCAAGAACTTTTCATTTTCCAATCAATGCCCACGTAAATTGTTGTATGGAAAGAGGCCAAACACCCCATGCATAATTTTAATACTTTCTTTTTAAACCAAAAATAGGTAGTCAAATATGTGAGGATGAATTTGCTCGTATGACAGAATCTCTAGCGTCATTCAAATTTTGAAGCACCGCAACCCTACATCAGCATGTCCATAATTCAAAATCGGTGTTAAACTCTCATTCAAACTCAGAATCACCCCTTGTGATTTGAGTTGCAGAATTCATCTGATCAAATTTGAGTTTGTAGAACCCGCCCAATCAGACTAGAATTAGCTACTCAATTAGGCACTCCACTTTTTTTTAATTTATCGAAGGAATTTAGATAAAGTGATGTGCTCGTAAACATCTAAGCTCTGGATGTAACATTATCGATGCCAAGATCTGTTGTTTAGCCTGTCAAAGATCGATTCATACTCCCTCCGTACCCATAAAACACGTCATTTAGGCCAATGACACGGTCTCCGAAGTATAATTTTGACTTCTTTTTTTATGAAACAGGAGAAGCACAACGCTTTGTGCTTCTACTGGTTATATATAAATTTTGACTTCTTTTTTTATGAAAATATTTATTAAAAACTGACATATGTATACTATTATGAAAATATTTTGTAATACAAATCTATTTATGTACTTTTCGCATTTTCAAACTTAATATTCCAAAAGTTATTCATGATTTATATTCCCAATGTTTGATTGAAATTTTGTTGAAAACGACATGTTTTTTTGGGTGCAGGGGGAGTATAGTGATAGTGTGTGAAATACTCCCTCCGTCCCAGAAAGACTGTCCGTTTAGAAAATTTAAGACATGCTAGTAGTTGTGACAAATGACCTTGTTACCCCTAATTAATCATGCATTGGAACTTGAAAAGAGTAATCAAATAAGCATTTCATTGGCTACATGTATTTCTCAATGCAATATTTTCTCGGTACTTGGTGTTGTTTAATGACAAGAGCATTTAATACGAGCTAAAAGAACACTCTTTGTGGGACAACTTTTGAAAGCTATATGAACAGTCTTTGCGGGACGGAGGGAGTATGCACATGTATACATATAGCGCATGAGTATTTGTGCGCTCTGTTCTACAATATGTTCTGCGTGCAATAATGTTCAGAGGTGCGGTCACCACTCACACATAAGGATGCAAGTGAGTATCTAGTAATATTTTTGAAGTTGGGTGATTAATTATAATAGTTTACCACTCTAGTTCATTTCTGTTTTAAAATTACTTACGCATAATGTAATTCTTATTCATTTTATCAATATTTGTGTCCACTCAACTTGCATCACGCGTCACACAATGCAGGCATAACGTCCCGGTTCCGTTTCACGTAGCTCCAACTTTCCCTGAGACCGCTGTCCCCACGCGGCCGAGACACGGGCGCTTCTTGTATTCCCTCGGTTTCTCCGCAATTGGAAACCTCCAAGCCGGTGAGTTGCTGCCTCTCGCTCGGGCCTCGGCATTCAACTGGGCCACCTGGGTAGCAGGCCCAGGGGGAGGGATCCGCCCGGGGTGGGGCGGCGCGTCATGAACGGCGGGAAATGTTCGGTAGGTTCGGCAGGAATTCGTCCGAGGAACGAATGAACGAGTACGGAATAAATTGAAGAATACAGTGGTACTGCAGGTATTGTACAGTACAGCCGGTGGTAGTATAGACTATCGACCCATGCACAATTAAGTAGTATGAGTACAAAAGGCTTAATTTGTCTACTCCGGTTGGTCAACATGTGACGTGCCCTTTTGGAGACGATGTTTTTTCGTGGATATCGTGCGTCCGTGCTGCTGGATACACCGACCTGCTGTGGGAGTCCCAGACGTTACTCCTTTTGACATTTTGACTCGGCGAGAACGGAAGGAGTCGAGGCGCAGGTACTGCGCAATTTCTTCCTCGCCACAACACAGGGCTCACAGAAGGAGGAGGTGCGTACCGCACGGTACCAGCAGAGAGCCTGCACATCAGACCGACACAGCACCGCCCAAATGGACCACGGGACGCTACGTTTTTTCTTTTTTTTTTACAACAACATACTTATATATTAAGCAACCGAGTTACAGATCAGTCCTCGAAAGAGGACCGAATTACAAGTTGGCAGTTTAGGGTACAGGTGAAAAGAGGTAGAATGCATAGTGGATGGATAATGAAAATTGGGTGGAGGTGTTTAGATGAGTGAGGGCTTGTTTTGTAGGGTTCTGCCTCCCCAAAATCGACTCTGGCTCTTACTCCTTCGGTGGAGCGGCTTTTTTATGGAATTGAAGCTGTTCTGAAAACGTTAGGGAAAACGGCTTCACTTATTGGATTGAGGTTGTAATAAAATATCTAAATTACCATTTTTTTATCTTTTTCATTTCTTCTTCTTTTTTTCTTTTTCATTTTATTTTTTTCACTCCTTTGCTTCCTATTTCTTTTCTTTCCTTTCCCCCTCCCATTCTTTTTCCTTATCCATCCACCGCCTCCTTCCTCACGGCCTCTCCCGACGCATCGGAGGAGAGTAGAGGACCATCGGCCGGCCTCGCATTCGCGGGCTACCGCCGCCTCTGCCGGGTAGATCCGATCGGCGACGAGCTCCCTCTTCCCTCTGCCTCGCATCTGTCGCTCCCGCCGCCGCCCGTCTCCCCTCGCCCTCGCCGCCGCCTATGCCCCGCTCCATCCCACCGGCACCTCCACCGCCCACGCCCCGCTCCGCCCCGTCGGCGCCTCCGCCCCACCCAAGGGCAAAGGTTGAGAAAAGGGTGGGGCGGGTGAGGCGGAGCCGCTTGGAGTCCTGTTTTCCTTGCTCCTCCTCTCCTTCAAGAGCTGCCAGGGCCTCCAACGCCGGCCCCACACCCAGAGCTAAGCCTGCTAATGGTGTGAGAACTGCCCTATACCCACACCAGACCACTATGTATTTAATGACCAACCCACACCACCCCACCACCATTAGCCCTCATGATAGAACCAAACCAAACTAAACCACATGCCTGATTCCCCTTATTAAAGCCAAACCATTTCATGAATCCAGTTTGAAACCCATGGTTTTTTTCGGTTCTTCCACGAGACCGGCAGCAGTCACCGAGCTCGCAACATCGTCTGCGCTGTAGAGTGCAGTGTGTCACCTTTGGCGTGCACGCTCTCCTCTGTGAAGACTGCAACTCACGGCTGGGTAGCAGCATTGCAGCACCAACCGCATGCGCGGTGGCAGCTTCCTCGCTGACTGGGCGGTGGCGGCTTTCGGTTGTGCAGTTGCATCCCGCGCGGTATTTGACATCGAGGACCTGGCCGCTGCGGCAGCGGCGTGGAACGAAGGAGTCCATGCTCGCAGGATGCTCAGGGCACCAAGGATGCTCTGCTTCGCAGAGGAGCCGACGCGTGAACGATGGACCAACGGCTCGTCCGGCTGGCGCGGTCGAGAAGCATGCGCGACACGGCATGCACCAGCGCACCGCGAATGGGCAGTCTCTCACCTGCCGCCGCCCCCATGGGCGGACGCGGCTGGGCATTATGCACGCTGCAACCAAGGTGTCGAGGGAGGCCGAGGCGGCGGCGGAGAGAGCTACCGCGGTGTCATCAGCGACGAGGGTGGCAGACTTGGAGGGAAGATAGGCGGGGAGGAGTTTGCGGCGGCTGCGCTGGCGCTGGGAGTTGAGTCTGGGCGAGTTGGGTTTCGGTGTCTCAACCGAAACCAGTCTGTTATTGGGAAAACCCGAACCAGACCAGTCTACTAGCCAGCTTGGCCCATTTAGCAGCGCGCCAGATGAGCCCAAGTAGCAAAACCAGACTCATTTAACCGGGTTGAGCCCAAACCATTAGCAGGCTTACCCAGAGCAGTTGCAAATTACAACGTTTGGCATGACTTCGACCGAAACCGCTGATGGAGCCCTGCCAAATAGGGCCCGAAAAGTGGTGGTGATGTGATGAGATGAATAGTGAACGTTGCATGGTGTTTGGATGAGTGAAAAATGGTGAGGATGTGATGGGTTAGTGAATGGTGAGAGTTGTGTGGATATGATGGGTTAAATGACGGTGAATAGTGAAAATTAGACTGAAAGTGCTTAGATTGGTGAAAAATTGTGAAGATGTGATAGAATGAACAGTGAAATAGAAAGGAAATGAAGAAGAGAACGTGTCATCAGCTGGAAACTGGAACGCTGCACGAGCAGAGACCCCTGTCTGCTGGGTGGCCACCAAGATTTCGCGCTTTCGAACGATGCTGCCGCCTGTGTGCCGTGGCCTGTGGCACAGCGAGTGGCCTGTAGCACGCTGGACCAAACTTGGATTAGTGAAGAGCTGGCACGACTATGATAAGCACTGCAGAGTGTAGACCACGGTGTTGGTGGCAACTTGCAACCAACTTGGATCTGTAGCACGTCTGCACGTGACAGCCGCGGGCGACATCGATCAGGTCACGGCGCCAGGCCAGGCGGCAATCCGCTCTTCACTATTCATATGCCAGCCGAACAGGCTGATTGATCTCGCCAGCCTGCAGCAGACCGACCTCCAGTGTAACCGCGTTCCTGAACTTTGTAGACCTGGAGGCTGGAGTCGCGGACCTGAACAAATCAGCACCAAGGACATAATTTTTTTATTTTTTCTTTGATTTTCAAAATAAATGCTCCCAAGCAAATTTATTAAATCTATATACCTGCCCCCTATCATACGGCGTCAGGGTCCAAACGCCATGCTACATGAAATTAGAACTAGTCAAACGCCGTGTGGTATGCGGTAGGCCCTAACACCAATGGCCGGGGAGCGGGGTTGTTGCCCTGCCAATGCGCCCGGGACCCTAGCACCATATGGCACGACGCTAGGGTTCCTAACGTCATATGACACAGGTTTCACTATACCACAGTCCCGATATACCAACTACAATATAGTCGGTATAAGCCTGTATGCCGACGCACCATCCGTCGGTATATAGTTATACCGATGGACACTATCAGTCGTTGTAACTGACGTCGATATATAGTTATAGCGACGGACATTGTTATACCGACGGATCGTTAGATTGTAGCAGGAGATATACCGGCGGACACAAAGCGACGGACTGTTGGTTACAGGTTTGTACCGACCAACAATTCGACGATATAAATTTCTATACCGACTAACAATCCAATGCTAATAATTCATATAAACCTACAAAATTATATATATTAACATTATTAACAAGCCGATACCAATATTCGAAACATTACATATGAAACACGAAGCTGAAAATAGCTCATAGCTTTGGAAGCCCATAGACATGAAACACACAAGTGATGGAACATAGATAACTTAGTTTTCATTGAAGACAACAACATTGTTCTAGCCACTTAGATAAGTTAATCTAACTAGATCATATGTTTGGCTTGTCACAACTCATACTTCAAGCAGACAGTCACATTTACATACAAGAGGCAGCCAACATACACCAAACCAGTCTACACAGCCATAAGTTTGGGTTGTCACAACACACGATGTTTTGTATACTCAAACTCATCACATGACACATACAATTAAAATGTCCAAAATCTGTCCAAAACAAAATAAGCTTGTTGCTGACACAATCAAGCACCACACTACTTGTAGGACCTCCCACCTGAAAAAAGTGAAAAGTGTAATTTGTTAAAAATGCATTGATCACCTGATCCAACCATCCAACAACAGTACTTGATCAAATCTCCCTCCATCATCATTCTAGTTGTTAACTCACTGTACAGGGCATTTTACTGTGCTTTACTAGGAGGCAGAATAATAACTCATGGAGCCAGTTCTTGGCATTTTCTACAACAGTAGCTGGTGGCTGAGAAAATATAGAGAGAAAGGAAGGGGGAAGATAGCTTTCATCCAGCATGTTGCTTGCCCATTGAATGGTTCAGAGATGGACCTACTGATTAAGTTGCAGAAGAGGTTACGACTACACTTGATCTAGGTAACACACAAGCAGCCCAATCCAAGCCTAAAAAGTTTAGAAAATTGGCACCATGTGTGTAGTTCACACAACTAAAGGTTACTAACAGAACCATCACTATAAGAAAGACAACCAGCTCAAATTGATATTGTATGCCCAAATTGAACCCTGCCATAAGCACTAGCCATCTCACTGTTCTGTCAATAGAGTTATTAGTCCTCACAAAGTTAATCCACAACTGCCTATTTAAATCACCAAGTGGTTCACAGCTAACATGGTCAATACATACAGCTACCCCAAAATTAATCCATAACAGAGGTATTTCAGTTAGCAAAAACAGTAACAACTAGTACCCCTAATGACTTCAAGTGGGGTATGCACGTGGGCTCCCAGACAAGGTAGAAGGGCCTTGCTACCTACAGGTTGATCAACTATAGTGATGATATACATAAATAGGTTTAGATTTGCATGTAATGAAATATGAGCTATGTTCAGATCGAATATAAGATGGATGGTTAATTTGATAAGGTAAAACTAGACATTCCAAACTGCTACAAATCGTATCACTAACTTTTACTCCCATATCAATTGTCAATGATGCTGCCTAGTTCACTAACTACAAACATGAGCAGAGTTTCCGATTTGAAGCTTATATGGGCATCACCTTCTTGAATTGTTCTTTCAGTGAACTCTGGATGTTCTACAACAATTGCTTCAAGTTTTTTATTTGTACCAGACAAATGATTCACTTTCAGTTGTAGTGATGGTCAGCTATACAAACTAGAACCTAATATGAGATTTAACACAAAAAAGCACAGGCAAGTAGCTAGCAACTACAGCACTAATGTGCACTACAGATCATTCCCAAAATTGTTTAGTTCTGATTTCATCCACAGTGACATAAAAAAATATGTAACTAATCTTTTATTTTCTCTTTCTAAAGTATATACTAGTAAAATAAAGAAATTGACATAGATAGAGGGTAATGAAAAAACCTAGTTAGCACAAATGATTATTTATGTGTAGTCAAAGTTAGACTTTGAGTAATACATATACTAAGTGTTTTGTTCTATATAATTATGCCACATAAGGTGATTCATTTTAAAACAATTAAACTAAAAATAAGCAAATTTCTGAAAATTTCAGAGTTTATGTGCAGGCCCTAAAAAATTCTAGAAACTTTACATTACCTGTTGAGCCCAAACTTTACATTATCTCTTTGCTGAAATGCATCCAGCTCAAACTGATTTTGTATCCCAAAATTGAACCCTACCATAAGTACTAGCAAGGTCACTATTTTTGCTAGGAAGTTACTGGTAAAAAATTAATCCACAATAAACTACTTAAATCATCAACTGCTCATAGCTAACATGAGCAATACAACATAAATATAAATTCAGAACATACCCTTGGAAGATTGTGATGCCTTGGTAACCTTCGACTGTAAGAAATATGGCCATACAATTGACATCTTATGAGCATCAGTCATCATCTCCACATCTCACATATATCGAGGATTTGAAGTTTGCAGCTACATGTTCTATTCCTGCACACATAGTATGCATGAGATATATACATTAATAAGGAACTATTTGCAGAAGAATGAGTCTAGGAGTACAATATCTATGGATTTCATAAATTAGCTAATTCACATTTTAGATTGTTTAATGGAAATGCTTAATTCCAGTGATAAGATGGTAAATCCTACCACCTAGGGAGAAAAGTTAGGCAATCATCTCTAATGCATTTAGAGAGATGCAAAATAATGAGCTTTTCGACAGAAAATGCAAGACTAGAGCACATGCTAGTGAGTGTAATAAAAAAATAGTTAAGGGCACATGCTAGTGAGTGTAATCAAAAAATAGTTAAGTACCCTCCACTTTTCAGTTCATTCAATATACAGGAATGAAAATTAACAAAATTTCTAAGTGTCCTCCACTTTTTTGTTCATCCATGTGAGACTGAAGACTGCATAGTTGAAACAGAAATACTACAGTAGATGGATCTGTACAACAAAGCTACCAAAATAGCAGTCTCAAGATTAACTGATGGATATTGATGTAGAGCAGCAGTTGGCTCTCTGCAACGAAATGCTGGATCTTTGTGACAGAACCGCCCAAAATAGTTCCGTATTATCGCCTAAGCCTGTCTGCGTGGTCATTAAGCAATAATAAAGAACTATTCTGTCGCTTCCATCGGGTAAAGCCCGGTAAATCACATACAACAGGATCGCTGATATGCCCTAAGCCCACACGAAGGCGGGACCAGAGTACAACATTACATTACACTAAAGTCCACAAGTTCAACATTATTACAAACAGATTTTTCATACATAAAAGTAAACAAGGTTCAGAGTTTAAACTGCGGAAATAAAACTAGCGGAAGATACACATGGGAGGCCATCCATAGAGTATCACTCATCAACATCGTCCTCCCACTCAAGCTCCCAACCATCTGGAATAGAGCCAGGCCAGATGGGGTTACCTGAAAATCACAAATTAAGCAAGGATGAGTACTAATACTCAGCAAGACTTACCCGATAAAAATAAAGTAAGACTAGACATGCAAGGCTTTTTGGCTTGTGGGTTTGTTTTGCCAAAAGCGACTAAGAGTTGATCCTTACTTTCATGTTTAGTTCAAGTTCTAGTATTTTACCCATTCTATGTGAGCACCTGCACTAAACAAGCATGTTGTGCAAACAATATTAAAAAGGTAACAAATTAATACAAAATGCTCCATACATAAACATGGGGTAGCCAGTGGTCAAGCCGACTCAGATAACGGTGAGTGACTGACGATCGATCGATTTATATCCTTGCAAGGTAAACCCAAGATACACGGAAGAAGTAGACCCCAAGAATTCAAATAAAAGCAAATGCGGGGTCTACCCCGACCAGGCGGTTCCCGTCATTCCCCAGATTAGGAAAAGATGCTACAGTCCTAAGTACAAGGTTACTGGAACGCCCTCACATGGCCCGTCCAAGATCACACTTGCACTTTCGGGAGCAAACCGGGAGACGCATCTCAAGAGTAGTAGCGATAAAATTCCCGCATTGGTTCATTAGGTACTAGGCTTACCGGTCCCATTCCCGACAAGCACTTGGTACGTTCAATAGCTTAGACCAGCATCATGCTACTCGGTCGAGACCGAACCCATTGCTCTTACCACATGAGCGAGTCAATTTAACCAACTTATGATTCCAACATAAGCATCCTATGTCTCGCGAGCAATGAGTCATTACTCGACTTCTACCGTATCCTTAGAGCATGGCACTAGTGTTCCTAACATACTAGTAAAAGAGCATAGGAGTCCTAAGGATCATGCATCTAGGTTTCAAAGCAACTCCTGAAACTTAAATGCACAAAGTAAAGCATAAGTACTGAAAGGTAAAGGACATGATTTTAATTTATAAAATGGGTTAGATGAAACCGGTGCTTGCCTTCCTCTGACTCAGCACCAACACAAGCCTTGGGCTCTTCTTGACTTTGGTCTAGGTCTTGCTGCACACTAGCTTGATTCAACTCTCCACTAGCTGCTCCCTCCTCCTGGGTGAGCGTGTACGTCCCGTCTGGTAAATCTACACGTATACATGCATATGCATTAATTAAAGTTAATCTTGATGGTGACTGTGTACATATAAGCAAATTAACTTATTTAACTTCACCAAACAGTAAATCACCATTAATTCATATAAAAAGATTTAATAAAAATTTTTATCTCAACTTTCTCCTACAAGTCATGTATGTCAAATATGAACTTTTGACCAAAGCATAAGTACAGATTCAAATTATTTTTGAGATTTTGAATTTAAACTCCTACATAAGATTAAATCCAAAACATCTATTAAACAATTCCCTAAAATCACATCCATCGTACCAGAGGTACTAATCAACAAGGCAAAGCCCTAGGGTGCACATGTGGCTACAGAAAAGTTCATTAAAGGGGCTATAAAAAGCATCAAACTTAATCTAGCATAAAGCTTATATAAATCATAACTAAAGATCTACACATCAAAATCCGGCAAACTTTCGCCACTGATTTATACATGCCATAAAGGGTAACATATCCAAAATTCAAGTTCATAGCATGTGTATTTTTTAAACTACACTAAAAACACTTCAAATTGAGTTTGAATTTTTAATTAAAAAACTGCACAGAAAAACCCTATACATGTTTTCTAGAAAAGATAGGTTTCTTCACCAGGAACCCAACAAAATTAGATTTGCATTTTTCTGATTTTTCTATGATTTTTAACGAATTTTCGAAGTTGCTGCAGGAAACCCTAAAACACTTTTACAGCCGGGCCCCCGAACTTATTTTCTGAAATTACGCATAGGTCCCTGGTTTACGGAAATCTCCCTGGAAAGAAGCAAATCCTCGCAATGTGCCCCTACCGGCGCAGGGGAGGCCGCCGACCGGCGATGTGGGGCCGACCTCGGCAGGGTGGGTGGCCGCACCCAAGAGGGGGCCTACTTGCACCGCCCGGTGGTGTTGGCGGGTCGGAGGCCTCGCCGCGCGTCCCTCGGCGGTGGCGCAGGCGGCCGCCCCCCGGAACACGGCGGTCCGGCGACGGGGACCCGATGTGCGGCGGCCGCGCGGGCGGGGAGGTGCGGGGAGGGCTCGAGGAAGGAGTAGGGGCGGCCGAAGCGGTGCGCGCGAAGGGACACGACGCCGGCTCGCCGCGGCGCGCGCCCTACGCCGACGGCGGCAGACAGAGGAGCGGCGGCACACGCTGCACTTGTTTTTGCCGTGCGTGCAAGGGTCGACACGGACGAGGACGCACCAGCTCGCGTTAAGGCCTTGCGGACCAGCTGGCCGCTTCGCATGCAGGACGCGTAGCGTGGCATGGCCAAGCGCTGGCGCGTGGCCGGCGGTCCCGCGAGCGAGGCGCAAACGCGCTCCCCGGGCGCGGTATACGGAGCGCATGCGGGACGGAGGGTCCATCGCGACGCCGGGTCCACCGCGACGGTGTTGAGGCTTCCGTATGCCGGAAGGACGCGAGGACGCCACGTGACCGCGCGCGGCCGCGCGCGCGCACGACGCGCGGGGCGCGCGCGACGCGTCGGGCACCGCTCTCCTTTTATTCCACTTAAGCGTCTTCACAAATGCAAAACTCAAAAAAGTGACAACTAACTTGAAAATCTCCAAATACAAAAGTTGTAGAGGAGCTATAGACCTACAACTTTCCCAAAGGGCGACATATGTTTTGATCAACAGTTTGTCTGGGAACGTCGGCCGAAGTTGCAGTTTTTCCACGGCTCGGGTTACTGTTCACAGCGCGTTCAACTTGATTTTCGGCCAATTTGCACTCGAAATTGGAATGTCCGCCAATTACGAAAAATGTGTTCCCGGAAATAACGAACAACTTTCGTATTGGCCGATTTTGAACTTCTATAGTGAAATTTGGAGAACGCGCAAGAAAACCATTTCAACCTTAAAGGAGATCTAGGGTTTGACCGTGATTTGGGAATTTGACCAAGGTCTTTTGTGCAAATATGTGACAAAACATGTCAAACATGCTTAGAAGCTAATTAACCTTGATTAACACATGCAATTAATGTCATTAGCACAAACAAACATCAGGGATGTTACAATCTTGGCACAAAGGAAATGCTGGATCTTGCCATCTTGGCGCCATGGTGTTGGCCGCCAAATGCCCTCACCTTAGTCGTCACTGAGTCGCTTGGATTTGCTCCCGAGCAAGCCAGGGACTCCGTCAAGCGGTAGGCAGCGGCCGGTCGGGGGGCGCAAGACGGCGGCGGCCACGCCCGGGAGTGTGCGAGCATGTCATGCCATTGCCTCGTCAGCAGCTTTGCCCTGATCCGCCGCTGTGCCGCTCCTCGTCGCAGCAGCCGGCGGTTGCTGAGATCTGAAGGAGGACGGAGGAGAGAGAGGGAGTGGCGGGGCGCGCCCGGGATGGAGGACAGGAGGAGGATAGATGGTAGACGGCTAGCTGGGGATGACAGCGGTGTCGAGGCCTGTCCTCGGGCTCCCCGGCTAGGGGAGGCTGGTGGCAACCTGTGCGCCTGCGGGTGTGCAGTGGGCGCTGAGGGCAGGGGCATGGGTGGCTGGATGGGAGGGGAATTAGTAGGGGGGAGATAGGGTTTGTTTTGGGCCTTTTGCTATTTGGGCTGTTTTTGAGCAAATTGGACCTGATACATGCATACGGACACACAACTCACAGAATTTTTATTATATATTTTTAAAAATCATTTTGCAAAATTATACGACTTTTTGAAAACTTAACAGATTTGGCAATCAATCGTCGTCCGCTACGGCGGTAGCACCTCCAACCGCCATGACCCACAGCGGTATGGTGGCCGATCGTTGGGAGCAGGCCCCTCGGCAACCTACCACCGTGGCCCACGGCGGTAAGACCTGCGCCCGCCGTGGCCCACGGCGGTAGAAACATACCGTCATGGGGGACGGCGGCAGCCGCGCCTATATAACCCCCTCCCCCTCCCCTCGCCGCCTCCGCCCGCCGTCCCCTCTTCTCCTCGTGGTAAGTTTTCCCTTCTTTATTTTTTAGTTAATACAATAGTTTAGATTTAGAAAATTAGTTTATAGATTAGAAAATTAGTTCATTCCATTAGTTTAGATTTATAAAATTAGTTTTATAGATTAGAAAATATAGAAAAATAGTTTATCAGTTCTATAAATTGTAGAAATTAGTTAAGCATGTGTAGAAAATATAGAAAATTAGTTTATCAGTTCTAGAATTTGTATAAATTACTTTAGCATGTGTACAAAATCTAGAAAATTAGTTTACCTCGTATAGAAATTGTAGAAAATACTTTAATTCGTATATAAATTCTAGAAAACTTGTAGATATTGTAGAAAATTAGTATACCTGTTTCAGAAATTGTAGAATATACTTTTATCTATTTAGAAATTGTAGAAAATACTTTTAGTTTGTTTAGAAAATGAGTTATATGTTTTAGAAATTGTAGAAAATACTTTATTTGTTTAGAAAAATATAGAAAATTAATTTATCTCATTTAGAAATTGTATAAAATACTTTAATTCATTTAGAAATTGTAGAAAACTAATTTATATGTTCCTGATATTGTACAAATTATCGAAATTACTTTAGTTTGTGTAGAAAATGTAGAAAATTAATTTATCTTGTTTAAAAATTTTATAAAATACTTTTATTTGTTCAGAAAATATAGAAAATTTATTTATCTCATTTAGAAATTGTAGAAAATACTTTAATTCGCTTAGAAATTGTACGAAACTAATTTATGTGTTCTAGATATTGTACAAATTATCGAAATTACTTTAGTTTATTTAGAAAATATAGAAAATGAGTTTATATGTTTTAGAACTTGTAGTTTAGAAATTTTAGAAAATACTTTAATTGGTTTAGGAATTCTAGAAAACTAATTTAGGTGTTCTAGATATTGTTGAAATTATCAAAATTACTTTTGTTTGTTTAGTAAATGTAGAAAATGAATTTATCTCGTTTACAAATTGTAGAAATTGTAGAAAATTACTTATCTGGTTTTTAATTGTATATTTAATTTGTGTATGCAGCTACAGCTATGGACCAGACTTAGGCTCAGGCTCAGGCTCAGGCCCACACCCAGGCTCAGGCTGCTCGTGCTGAGGTTGAGGCGTATGTGACGCCTCAGTTACTGGACATGGAGATCGACCGCAGGCACCGCCCGTTCTTGTCCGCCGTCCTCGGAGAGGATGTTGGACACGTGTGTTCCCGTACTACGCGCACGTTGTTGCCGATCCACGACCTTTGGGTTCCCAAGTATGTGAACTGATGCTATGTTATTGTTTGTACCTTCATTTATCCTTTTATTGTAACTAATAAATTACGTTATTTGTTTCAGGCTACGCGCTGCAGGACTCCTCCCTATAGCGCGGTTAGTCCAGGGGGACAACCTGCACGACGCGATTCCTCGGAAGGATCACATGACACGCTTCCAGTTCGACTTCTCCCTCCTCAGCGTGCTTCTAGACCACTGGAGGCCGGAGACCCACACGTTCCACTTCACCGTCGGCGAGATGACGGTCACACTTCAGGACACGTCGCTGTTGGCGGGCCTTCTTTTTGAGGCCCAACCGCTGGGGCCTGCGGACATCTCCACTGAGTGGCGTACGGAGTTCCTCGCTCGGTTCGCGGACGTCCCTCGGAACAATCGCGCCCCCGCCCCGTACCAAGAGTTCGCGAACCCTCACGGACCCACCTTGACTTGGTTGCAGTAGTTTAGCGTACGTACCTTTACCTCATATTTCTCTTCAGTTTTGATTATATGGAGACAATAAAACTAACATTTGATTTTGCTTGTGCAGGCTGATTACCTAGCAGATGACGCTGAGCAGGAGACAGTCGACAGGTTCTTCTAGGCATACCCGTTGTGGCTGTTTGGGTTCGTGATGTTTGTAGTTCCCAGGGTGACGCGATGGCGAGGTACCTGATCCCCCATGTTCGGAGGATCACCGACGCGCTCTTGGATGTTGTGCCTCAGATCATTTGGGGCAACTCTGTTCTTGCGAGCGCGTACAGGGGGCCTGTGCTTGGGGGTGTTGAAGGGTCGTTCGGCGGAGCCGATCCTTCTTGGATGTCCTATCCTTCTTAAGCTCTGGTGCCATGAGCGGTTTGTGATTGGTCGGCAAGTCGTCCCCCTCTACGCGTACGAGCCCCTACCAAAGGGACACGACCCGCGCGCCCGTTTCACCATGGGCTCGTTGTGGTGCCTCCGGAAGGTAATTTCTTACCTTTCACTTTCAATTTGCCTTTCCATTTCGTCAAGTTTGTTCAATAGACATTTAGGGTTCACATTTGGTTTGTATGCAGACCTCGTACGCCCACAACTAGACGAAGAGGGCGTACAAGGACTTCGTAGGGAAGTTCGACGCTCTCACGGACGCAAACGTCAGGTGGACGCCCTACTCAGAGGAGGTTGTCGCGGCCCGTGCACCACAGGGGCTCTCGACTTTGTGCTTCCGAGACCACCAGTACTGGATGACGAGGTAGTCGTTGTTGTTCGACATGTACGTGGAGGAGTACGTCATCCACAGGTTGCTGAGGCAGTTCGGCCGCTACCAGGAGTGGCCTGTGCCTGTGGTGCACATTGTTTCTAGCGCCCACCATAGGTGAGTTCTCGTAAATTTTTAAATTTAATTCAGCGTCCGAAGATTTCAGTCGTTGACAAATATGCTTAATTCGTCGTAGGTGGTCGCGGAGGGGAGTTGCAAGCCGTGATTCTTGGGTTCAGAGGGTGCAACCATACGTGACGGTTGGGCTACCGCGCCGCAGAACGTCATCATAGAGGACCGACCCCACAACGTCACGGTGTGGGAGGCATACATTTAATGGTATACCCTGAGGACTCGGTCGCGTGTGATGTACGTCCCACTACAGCCAGCAGCACCGGTTCCGAAAGCGGTGAGGGCGCTCGTTTCTAGTGCCGCGTACCCGGTGTGACGGGATCAGCACTACGACACGGCAGTGAGTTTGAAAATTCACCGTCTTTCCCTTATGGTACTTTACATTCTAAAATTAATAATAATTTCTTTTGAAGTTCGACGTTATTGCGAACCTTTCACATAGTATAGAGGACTCGACGGCGAGGCTGACCCAAATGTCACACCAGGAGATCGCGGAGACATTCCACAAGATGGGTGCCATCACCATGAGGTTCCTTGCCGCGGTCAACTACCACGGCAACCCAGCTCTACCACTATTTCCACGGTACCCCCAGTCGTCCTCCAGCTCCACCTCGACTGGTCGTTCCCATGCGGCACCGTCGTCCTCGTCACAGCCACCCTACCAGGCAGCTTTCTACCCCGCGCGCCCTCTGGCGCATCCTCCCTTGAAGATGTCTCCGCTAGGGGGGGGGCTTCTCTCAGAGGTCCTGCGCCTACACGTGCACCAGCACAAGGAGGGCCAGGACCGGCACCACGAGGACCGGCACCAGCACCAGTACTAGCAGTAGCAACACCGGTTCCTTCCTTGTCCCTTGACGCTGCTCTTCCGTCAGGTATTAACCACTACTCTATGTCGAACCATATACAAATACTAGATTGTATTAACAGGAAACGTGATTTAATAATACTATTTGGTCTAGTTTACGACTGCAGCGTCGACACTCCTACCGGAGACCTAGAAGACTAGGCCGAAGCGTCCCGGTCTGGGTTCGACGAGTTGGCCTTCGACTTCGACTTCTTGCAGGGTTTGCAGTCGCATGACGAGCTCACAGGGTCACAGCTTGGAGGAGCGCCACCCACGTACACTCAGGAGTGAGCAGGGACGCGGCTAGGAGGCTCGCAGCTGCCAGGAGCGACCGGTGGGGCGCAGGCAGGAGCCTCGCAGCTGCCAGACACGAGCGGTCGACCGTAGTCGTCTCCAGGAGGCTCGCAGTAGCTAGGCGCGAGCGGTGGGGCACAACAGTCTCCAGGAGGCTCGCAGCTGCTAGGCGCGAGTGGAGGGCTGCCAGGGTCGTCCCACGAGCTTGCAGGGTTGTCGGTGGTGATGGCGACACCGCAGCCGACTGGTGATGCCAGCGTCGACAGATCCACCCTCGTGACCCGTTGACGTATCCTCGCGAGCCGATGCACGCCGCAGCCCGAGCTGACAGGCTGCTCAAGAAGACCAGGTGATGCTAGATTAGGTCGCATATTGTTTGTACAGGAGCACTGTTATATGTGATCATGAATATTTTTAGTATGCCACTTTGCTTTTCTTTATTACAACCATTTTTTTTTACTTAAAAAACCAAAACAACCACGGTATGGTAGGTATTAGGTTGGAGATCGTGTCCTGAATTTCCCTTGTTAATTTTCTACTAGATTTATGTTTTATCAAAAAATTAAAATGACCCCAGCTGCCGTGGGCCGCCGCCAACCACCGTGGCCGGCCTCCAACCGCCGTGCGGTTAGCTCGTAAACAACGGCCACTGTGGCGCACGGCAGTTGGTTGCCAAATCTGCTAAATTTTTAAATGGTCGTATAATTTTGCAAAATGATTAAAATAATATTAAAAAAATTCACAGTTCACAGTTTATATTGAGTGCCGACGGATGGTTCAAAGGTACATCGAAATTAATATACTAACGGATTGTTGCTTGGTATAACTTGATATACCGACGGACAGTCCGTTAA
This sequence comes from Cenchrus americanus, assembly GCA_947561735.1. Taxonomy (NCBI): domain Eukaryota; kingdom Viridiplantae; phylum Streptophyta; class Magnoliopsida; order Poales; family Poaceae; genus Cenchrus; species Cenchrus americanus. Next base: position 98,579,208 of record OX387240.1, read on the forward strand.
TAAGCTATACCGACGAATGGTTGCTCGGTACTATCCTACTTATAACGACTAACATCTGTTGGTATAGAGAGGTTGTGGTATAGTGTTTTGGACCCTGTTGTCGTGTCATACGGTGGCAGCCTCAAACCTATATAACGACTAGGTACGTGCTCGTGCGTTGCCATGGGCAAAACAAAATATTCTTACTTGACAGGAAATGATGAGTTGGTGCAAAGAACTTTGAAGCAAACCTTTTTATTTGACAGAAAATGATGAGTTGGTGCTAAGAACTTTGAAAAAGCAATACAAATGGGTTATTAAACCTACCATCATCTCAAGGTAGCCATATTCTTTACTATCTAATGTTCTCATCAACATTTATATATAATGCACATAGACATAACTTACAGATTGTAGATATAATGAAATTGGTACAAGCCAAAAAAATTGAAACCAGAGCAATATAAGAAGAGTAAGAGATATTTATATGCACATGTTATATAATCAGTGAAGACATCTGATTATATATATTTTTTGTTACAGAGCACTTGCCACAAAATTCCTTTAAAGATGGCCATCACTCCAACAATGAAGAAACAATGCATTCACAGGAATGTTCACGATGAACCAAAACTTCCCAGAACGAAAGGGACAATGCATGCATGGAGTAATTTTGGTTCATTCGTGAAATGAATTCAGATTTCTGGGAGGGGAAATATGTCGTGTCATCTGACTGCCATACTGTCGGGCATACTCCCCGGGTACTCATGCAAGGAAGGAAGAATAGTAGAAGACGGACTCCTGGTAGAATTCCCCTGTACTCCTACTAGGACTCGCTCTGTGTACTCCTACTAGGACTCCTGCCTTGTAACCGACTAGGAACCCGCCCCCTGGACTATATAAAGGCGGGCCGGGTACCTAGCCGCATCATCCCAATCCCTCCGGGGACAACACCAAGCGCAGGGCGCCATACTTGTTCCCCAAACAGGACGTAGGGCTCGCCGCCTTGGCGACCCGAACCTGTATAAATCTTGTGTCCCGTGTCCTCGCGCAGACCTTCGAGTTCTCGGTCTCCCGATCACGATCCCCACCTCACAATCTACTACCTCGGGTACCCCCTTGGTAGGTTTGCCGGTCTAAAACACCGACAGCTGGCACGCCAGATAGGGGTGATCATCACCACCGGGCGAATTCAAAGGACCCTCGTCAACAAGATCAATCCACTCGTCGACTCGCCGAGATCCATTGAAGCAAGTCGCCTTGCTCTTGTCAAAACAGAATCAATCTTTCTACGCCGCGCTTCCGGTTGCTTCGGCACGTCGCGCGGCTCGTCACGCGGCTCGCCGCGCCGCTCGTCGACTACTCCGCCTCGCGGCCGGCTCGTCGTCGACTACTTCGTCTTCGCCGCGCGTCCGGGTGCCTCGGCACGTCGCGCGGCTCGTCCACGCGGCTTGTCGCGCCGCTCGTCGTCGACTACTTGTCGTCGACTACTTCGTCTTCGCCGCGCGTCCGGGTGCCTCGGCACGTCGCGCGGCTAGTCACGCGGCTTGTCGCGGCGCTCGTCGTCGACTACTCGTCGTCAACTACTTCGTCTTCGCCGCGCGTCCGGTGCCTCGGCACGTCGCGCGGCTCGTCACGCGGCTTGTCGCGCCGCTCGTCGTCGACTACTTCGTCTTCGCCTCGCGTCCGGGTTCCTCGGCACGTCGCGCGGCTCGTCACGCGGCTTGTCGCGCGCGCTCGTCGTCGACTACTTCGTCTTCGCCGCGCGTCCGGGTGCCCTCGGCACGTCGCGCGGCTCGTCACGCGACTTGTCGCGCCGCTCATCGTCGACTACTTCGTATTCGCCGCGCGTCCGGGTGCCTCGACACGTTGCGCAGCCCGTCACACGGCTCATCATCGACTACTCCGTGCGCCGCGACTTCGTCTTGCGGCCACACTGGCTTTACTTCAGCCACACCGTACGTGGTGACTACTTGTCTCGCCGCAACACTGTCTCTACTTCGAGTACGCCGCGCGCCGCCGCGACGTCATCTTCCCCGGTCGCATCGCGTCGACCATTCATCTCGACTAGTTTTCCAAACTAGTCGAGAACGCGCTCACGCCCCCAACAACTAGTCGGAATCAGCTCTGACTAGTCAACTTTAACAACAACTGTCGCGGCTCCATCGCCGATCGCCACGGATTCATCATCGGTACGCCGGGCAGCAACGACTAAGTCATTTATCTAAATGATTACTGTTCTCTTGGCTTGTTCTCCTCATCATGTAGGACTACTTGCCGACTACTCATTTGTGTATGCTTCTCGGCGGGTTTTCACGGGAGCTACACTCTGCTGACTACTCTTGGGGTATATCAATCAAGTCGCCACAAGTCTACTTCATCAACTCGGGGGCTATCCCTAGGAGGCAGTTTCTAAAGTCCGCTATGCGCGGCAATCTAAAGTCGACTTCTAAAGTCGCATTCTAAAGTCCGCTCCGTGCGGCAACTTAAAGTCGACTCCGGTCGCATCTCCGCCTGCTTCGGTGGCGTACTACGTGTGTAAGCTTCGATGGAACCTAGCTGTAAGCGGTCCTCGGGTCCTGGCGACGATGGAACCTAGTTGCACGTGGTCTTCATGCTCTGTACCATGGGTCCAAGTACCCTAAGTACTCGCGCTCCGTACCTTGGGTCTGAAATCCATGGCCCAGGTACGCAAGTCGACTCCGGTCGCACCTTAAAGTCCACTACGGTGGCAACCATACCTTGGGTCTGAAATCCATGGCTCAGGTACTCAAGCCCACTCCGGTGGCACAAGCCCGCTCTGGCGGCAATCGTACCTTGGGTCTGAAATCCATGGCTCAGGTACTTAAGCCCACTCCGGTGACACAAGCCCGCTCTGGCGGCAACTGTACTTTGGGTCTGAAATCCATGGCTCGGGTACTTAAGCCCACTCCGGTGGCACAAGCCGACTCCGGTCGCACCCAAGCCCACTCAGGTGGCACAAGCCGACTCCGGTCGCAATCTTAAGCCCGCTCCGGCGGCAAAACTACTCGTTTTTTCTGATTTTTTATTCGCTTTGGCTTTCCGGAAAGTGCTTTTCGTTTTTTGCACCTCAAAGTCCACCCCGCGTGGCACAAAGTCGACTATTGTAGTCGCATATCAAGTCCGCTCCGCGCGGCATCTTAAAGTCGACTTCTAAGTCGCACCTTAAAGTCCGCTCTACGCGGCAAACTAAAGTCGACTTCGGTTTTCAAGTCGCATCTCAAAGTCCGCCCCGCGCGGCACAAAGTCGACTTCGGATTTCAAGTCGCATCTCAAAGTCCGCTCCGCGCGGCACAAAGTCGACTTCGGTTTTCAAGTCGCATCTCAAAGTCCGCCCCGCGCGGCACAAAGTCGACTTCGGATTTCAAGTCGCATCTCAAAGTCCGCTCCGCACGGCACAAAGTCGACTTCGGTTTTTAAGTCGCATTCTAAAGTCCGCTCTGACGGCACGACTACTTCTCAAGCTCCACGGCTCGACGCCAAACTGCTACTTGGAATCTCTCCAGCTCGAGGGCTACTTGAAGATAACTTCAGCATGCTTCGCTCGCTCTCAAGCTCGGGGGCTCCTCACCAATCACTACTCGACGTGGCTCATACAGCTCTCTTATCTCGGGGGCTACACGCTGCAAGAGTACTCGGATGATGGCTTCGCGAACACTGAAGACCCTTGGATTGATTACCTAATCATTTCAAGGCTCGGGGGCTGCTATGCTACACCCATCATTCAAATTTTTTCAAGACTGATGAGCTGGACCACCTTCCAGCCTCGCGGCAGTTCAAGTACTATTGAAGACTTCTCCAAGCGATACTCGAGGACGCTCAAGAACTACTCGAAGAGGCTTCAAGACTACTCGAACTACTACTCTCGACTACAACGTGCTCGGGGGCTTGTCGGGCATACTCCCCGGGTACTCATGCAAGGAAGGAAGAATAGTAGAAGACGGACTCTGGTAGAATTCCCCCCGTACTCCTACTAGGACTCGCTCCGTGTACTCCTACTAGGACTCCCCGCCTTGTAACCGACTAGGAACCCGCCCCCTGGACTATATAAAGGCGGGCCGGGTACCTAGCCGCATCATCCCAATCCCTCCGGGGACAACACCAAGCGCAGGGCGCCATACTTGTTCCCCAAACAGGACGTAGGGCTCGCCGCCTTGGCGACCCGAACCTGTATAAATCTTGTGTCCCGTGTCCTTGCGCATACCTTCGAGTTCTCGGTCTCCCGATCACGATCCCCACCGCACATCTACTACCTCGGGTACCCCCTTGGTAGGTTTGCCGGTCTAAAACACCGACCGGGGTCAAGCATTTTAAACTCTACAAGGAAGTTCACCTTCGGCATTGTTCCCTCATCTACTTGCACCATTACCAAAGTTCAATATATTCCCTGTATTTAATCTCTATAGACCTGCACACAAAGAATAGAAAGTCTCATGCCATTAGTAAGCATCAAGCCTTATTTTGTTTGCTAGTTCACACTACCAGGTCGATTTAACCATTGAAGCCACGATGGATAAAAGTTAATCTGTTTGAAGCATCGTAGCGTCTAGCCATCAATCTCGTGCACCTCAAAAATTATCCTATAATGAATGGCATAGGTCGAACTGGAAACAAAAAAAAGCATATTTACCAAGAAATAAACTTGAATATCTTCATCTGATTTTTTTTTTACATTACTTACCAAGGAACAAGCATCAACACACAAGTCAAAGTAGGGGGATTCAGATAATACATCAACCAATATTAGGGAGGGAGAGAACAAATCATATTAACATGATATAAGAAAAAACTAAAAAATATATATGAAAATAAAATATAGTAGTTCAATAGGATCAACAACCAACAAAATTCAGAGGCAAACTATGGGATCAATCATCCAATTGCAAAAAAATACTCTGGAATTTTTTAGGGACAAAAGCACTAATATCAGTCCAAATTAACTTACGTGCAGATCCAGTTTTGCTATCAAATTGATTTGAATGCTTAGAATATTCATATTTTAGAGTTCAGAATAGTGATATGCTAACAAAAAGACCAATTTGTCTACCTGCAAATGAGTAACACAATATAAGAAGCAATGAAAAATAAAGCACTCAAATGAGGAAGATTTGACACAATGTGAGATTTAGAAATAAAATAGTAGATCATTTAATCCTGAAGACTCAGTGCGGTCAGTATAAAATAATATGTGACTTGCTATAGTCTGAAATAAATTCCTACTTGTATCCAGTATAGTAATAAATCAAAGGAAGGTTAGGGAACTGTAACAGACAGTATATTGTGACTAATTTAGAAACTGATAAAATATTAACCAGAATAAGGTAAAAAGAGGAATTTCATTCAGCAGATCACATATTCAAAGCAAAGTAGAGTAGTCAGCAGATCACATATTCACGGCCTAGCAAGCACACGGAGGCAACAAGCAGGCAAAAGAGATCACCGCCGTGGTAGTGTGGGCGCCACGCGAAGGCTGCGGTAATGATCGTAACGAGAGAACGAGTAGAGGGTGATATATAGAGTATGACGAGTGCGGATAGCCTAAGGCATCAAGACCCTTGCATCCATCCATCCACCAGGCAGTAGACCGCAGCCGGCCAAACCCGACCTAGAAGCCACATCAGGCGACACCCCACAGTTTCCAGCCCCTGCCGCCACCGGTGCAAGGCAACGGATTGGCGGCGGGGCAGCACCATAGAGATGGGAACCTGGGGCGACTGAGGGAAATCCTATACATCTTTTATAATGTCATATAGGTAAAAGGCTCCAACGCAATGAATCAGAGACGACGACAGTGAGGCGAAGAAGGACGAGGAGGAAACAACGAGTGAACCAAAACGTCACTGGCGGCTCAGCTCCCGTGATGTCTGGCCACGCCCCAACAACTGGGACACGCCGCAGACACCCCATGGTCCCCAACCCCAATCCACCTGCTGCCGCAGCACCGGCGCATGGCCGAGGGCGACACGGCGGGGCAAGAGAAACAAAACTATGAATTGTACAGCAAGACAATCTTGTTAGTATTGAAATAACACTAAGTGGGCTCAGCTTCACCTTTGGTCGATCATACAAGCCAATCCCTCGTACCTCTTGCTGCACAATTTACTCATGTAATATAAGTGGAACTGTGCTAGTTGCCACATATCTGAATGACCATCCTAGGCACAGAACCACAAACAATAAGAGATGGTTTTGGCTTCAAGAGGGGAGGGATCAGCTCAAATTAAATAGATACCCACAACTGCCTTGATTGCTCAATGGCATGCAATTCAGAAAAGGTTGAACATCATCGCCCCTTATTAGCACTCCATTCATAGGGTAAAAAGAAAGCGTACTCTGAATGTGCAAAGACTCCAAAGCTAGCTGGTAAGCTTGGCTGGTTATGAAATATAGGGAATTCAACCTACATGGTGATCATAAGGATTTAATTTAACATTCAGGATGGAGTGACGTTAACATATAATAGATCATTTAATCCCGAATACTCAGTGCGGTCAGTATAAAATAATATGTGACTTGCTATAGTTTGAAACAAATTCCTACTGATATCCAGTATAGTAATCAATCAAAGGAAGGTTAGGGAACTGTAACAGATAGTATATTGTGACTAATTTAGAAACTGATAAAATATTAACCAGAATAAGGTAAAAAGAGGAATTTCATTCAGCAGATCACATATTCAAAGCAAAGCAGTGTAGTCAGCAGATCACATATTCACAGCCTAGCAAGCACACAGAGGCAACAGCAGACAAAAGAGATCACCGCTGTGATAGCGTGGCAAACATGAGGTTTTGCAAATGTGAGAAGGGTTGGTATGTTTTCCAGTCAGATTCAAATATATTTGTAACAATAAATGAGCCTTCATTAGTCAAAAGTAAGAGATGATGGGCTCCTGTAACTCTCTTAAGACTGATGCTTGAAGCGATCACAGAAAACAAAGTGCTATCTAGATTGTAAGAAATAACATAACACTACCAATCCATGACACAATTGCGACAAATTTATATCTGGTAAAGAGAAAATAGATAGATGGAATATAATATTGTCAGCATATTTCCATGTGTGAAGCTGTTTGGAACAAACAGAAAGTGCTCTTCAGTAAAAGAAGAGAAGTAGGCAACCAAGGAATGACAACACCATTATCATACCTCCTTCAACATTTGCTGAACAATTAAAATGTATTTAGCAAACAAACCTCACAATGTTGGGACCATGATTTGCTGCCACTTTTGCAAGTTCCTGCTCACTCAAACTGAGGCACCTGACTTTGTCAGGGTCATTCTTTAAGGCATCCACGAGAGGATCCTTTGGCTTTCCTGCCTTAATCAAACAGATTACCTGCCTCAAATGTCCATCAAACATGTTACCTGCATAGGCTTCACTGCCTGGAGAACGGACGTTGTTACCGTGCGCCCGACAACTGGAGTCTGTCTGTAGGCGGCGATGGGCACGGACGGCGGCGACTCAGTCGATGGTGTTAGGGTACGCGAGATCGGGCAGGAGGGGGGAGAGTACGTGAGATGAGGGGGGAGCCGCACGGTGGCGACGGAGTCGGTGGTGGGCGAGATCGGGCCGGGCGGGCGACGATCGGGAGGGGGGCGGGGTGAGATCGATCGGGGGGGAGGGGATGGAGTCGAGATCCATCCGCGGGGGGGGGGGGGGGGGGGGACGGTCGCGAGATTGATCGGGGGTGGGGGCGGACGGAGTCGCGGGATCGATGGGGGGAGGCTGTAAGTGTTTTAGACCGGCAAACCTACCAAGGGGGTGCCCGAGGTAGTAGATTGTGCGGTGAGGATCGTGATCGGGAGACCGAGAACTCGAAGGTACGCGCGAGGACACGGGACACAAGATTTATACAGGTTCGGGCCGCTAAGGTGGCGAACCCTACGTCCTGTTTGGGGGATCAAGTATGGCGCCCTGCGCTTGGTGTTGGTTGAGATCAGGTGCCCGGCTAGGTACCCGACCCTCCTTTATATAGTCCAGGGGGCGGGTTCCTAGTCGGTTACAAGGCAGGAGTCCTAGTAGGATTACACAGAGCGAGTCCTAGTAGGAGTACAGGGGAATTCTACTGGGAGTCCGTCTTCTACTATTCTTCCTTCCTTGCATGAGTACCCGGGGAGTATGCCCGACAAGCCCCCGAGCACGTTGGAGTCGAGAGTAGTAGTTCGAGTAGTCTTGAAGCCTCTGCGAGTAGTTCTTGAGCGTCCTCGAGTACTGCTTGGAGAAGCCTTCAATAGTACTTGAACTGTCGCGAGGCTGGAAGGTGGTCCAGCTCAATCAGTCTTGAAGTCGAGATTATATGGAAGTGCGATTGCAAAATCACACTCCATATGGAGTAGCCCCCGATCCTTAGGTTGAGTTGCAGACTCTAGCTAAGGGTCAATCTTGATTCTGAATCTTGTCTTGAAAAAATTGAACGATGGGTGTAGCATAGTGGCCCCCGAGCCTTGAAATGATTAGGTAATCAATCCAAGGGTCTTCAGTGATCGCGAAAGCCATCATCCGAGTACTCTTGCAGCGTGTAGCCCTCGAGATAAGAGAGCTATATGAGCCACATCGAGTAGTGATTGGTGAGGAGCCCCCGAGCTTGAAAGCGAGCGAAGCATGCTGAAGTCATCTTCGAGTAGTATGTGAAATGCAGCCCCCGAGCTGGAGAGATTCCAAGTAGCAGTTTGGCATCGAGCCGTGGAGCTTGAGAAGTAGTCGTGCCGTCAGAGCGGACTTTAGGTGCGACCAAAGTTGACTTTAGATGCCGGCAGAGCGGACTTTAGAATGCGACTTGAAAACCGAAGTCGACTTTGTGCCGCGCGGAACGGACTTTGAGATGCGACTTGAAAACCGAAGTCGACTTTAGTTGCCGCGCGGAGCGGACTTTGATATGCGACTTTAGAAGTCGACTTTGTGCCACGCGGGGTGGACTTAAGATGCAAAAAACGAAAAGCACTTTCCGGAAAGCCAAAGCGAATAAAAAATTAGAAAAAACGAGTAGTTTTGCCGCCGGAGCGGACTTAAGATTGCGACCGGAGTCGGCTTGTGCCACCGGAGTGGGCTTAAGTACCTGAGCCATGGATTTCAGACCCAAGGTACAGTTGCCGCCGGAGCGGGTTTGAGTGCGACCGTTAGCGTCGACTTGTGCCACCGGAGTGGGCTTGAGTACCTGAGCCATGGATTTCAGACCCAAGGTATGATTGCCACCAGAGCGGGCTTGAGGGTGCGACCGGAGTCGACTTGTGTACCTAGGCCATGGATTTCAGACCCAAGGTATGGTTGCCACCGTAGTGGACTTGAAGGTGCGACCCGGAGTTGACTTGTGTACCTGGGCCATGGATTTCAGACCCAAGGTACGGAGCGCGAGTACTTAGGGTGTTTGGACCCATGGTACAGAGCGTGAAGACCACGTGCAGCTAGGTTCCATCCTCGCCAGGACCCGAGGGCCGCTTACAGCTAGGTTCCATCGAAGCTTACACACGTAGTATGTCATCGAAGCAGGTGAAGATGCGACCGGAGTCGACTTTAAGTTGCCGCACGGAGCGGACTTTAGAATGCGACTTTAGAAGTCGACTTTAGATTGTCGCGCGTAGCGGACTTTAGAAACTGCCTCCTAGGGATAGCCCCTGAGTTGATGAAGTAGACTCATGGTGACTTGATTGATATGCCCCAAGAGTAGTCAGCAGAGTGTAGCTCCCGTAAAAACCCGCCGGGAAGCATACATAAATGAGTAGTCGGCAAGTAGTCCTACATGATGAGGAGAACAAGCCAAGAAAACAGTAATCATTTAGATAAATGACTTAGCTGTTGCTGCCTGAACAAACTGATGATGACGCCGTGGCGATCGGTGATGGAGCCGTGACAGTTGTTGTTGAAGTCGACTAGTCAGAGTTGATTCCGACTAGTTGTTGGGTGCGTGACTGCCGTTCTCGACTAGTTTGGAAAACTAGTCGATATGAATGGTCAACGCGATGCGACAGGAAGACGACGTCGTGGCGGCGTGCGACGTACTCGAAGTAGAGCCAGTGTTGCCGCGAGACAAGTAGTCGCGACGCACAGCGTGGCTGAAGTAGAGCCAGTGTGGCCGCGAGAGGAAATTGCGGCGCACGGAGTAGTCGACGACGAACCCCGTGACGGGCCGCGCGACGTGCCGAGGCACCCGGACGCGTGGCGTAGGCGAAGTAGTCGACGACGAGTGGCGCGACGAGCCGCGTGGCCGAGCCGCGCGACGTGCCGAGGCACACGGACGCGCGGCGGAGGTGAAGTAGTCGACGACGATCCCGGAGTAGTCGATGACGAGCCAGGAGTAGTCGACGACAAGCGGCGCAATGAGCCGCGTGATGAGCCGCGCGACGTGCCGAGGCACCCGGACGCGCGGCGGAGGTGAAGTAGTCGACGACGATCCCTGAGTAGTCGATGACGAGCCCGGAGTAGTCGACGACGAGCGGCGCGATGAGCCGCGTGATGAGCCGCGCGACGTGCGGAGGCACCCGGACGCGCGGCGGAGGTGAAGTAGTCGACGACGATCCCGGAGTAGTTGATGACGAGCCCGGAGTAGTCGACGACGAGCGGCGCGATGAGTCGCGTGACGAGCCGCGCGACGTGCCGAGGCACCGGACGCGCGCGGAGGTGAAGTAGTCGACGACGATCCCGGAGTAGTCGAGGACGAGCCCGAGTAGTCGACGACGAGCGGCGCGATGAGCCGCGTGACGAGCCGCGCGACGTGCCAAGGCACCCGGACGCGCGGCGTAGTCGGCGAGATCGCGCGGCCGGGGGAGTGGAGACGAGTACTCGCGGTGCACCCGAGAGGGTCGACGAGAGCGCGTGCGGCCGGAGACGAATAGTCGCGGCGCACGGCGAGGTCGACGTAGAGCGCGTGCGGCCAGAGACGAGTAGTCGCGCGCACCCGCGAGGTCGACGTAGAGCGGGTGCGGCCGGAGACGAGTAGTCGCGGCGCACGGCGAGGTCGACGTAGAGCGTGTGCGGCCGGAGACGAGTAGTCGCGGCGCACGGCGAGGTCGACGTAGAGCCGCTTGTTGTGTCGCTTTTGACGGAGTGTGGACTTGTAGCATGCTGTCATGATCCGCGTGGAGTATAGCTTCCATGGTCTTCACGTGCAGCATGTGATACGGCATGGTAGAAAATTATGCCTGCCACTGAATTCGTTGTCCCGCACAAAAACAGAGGTAGCACCGTACGTGCGGATGCTCTGTTTTGTTTCCAGGTGATTCACGATAGTCGATAGGGAGACCTTGCCTTGTGCCTCCACCTGACACGTGCTCCAACCTGTACTTGATGGAGTAGGACACGGCCATAGGCCCCGTGAAGTTGCGGTTTTCATGCAGACTTGGTGGCCGGACTGCCCTCAGACTCAGCGACTTCCTGCGTGTGAACAGGGTCATGAAATTGATCCCGATGAGTTGGAGTCGATGACGTTCAGCAACTACGCGCTCCAGTAGATCGATTTGAAGACGCGGTGACACGAAATTGATTTCCGTGTCGGCCTTGGACTTGCATCGAAATTTCGCCGAGCCGAGGAATAGAGTGCCTGATCGTCGTTTGTGGTGCTGATGGCCGCATAGATTGGTTTTGATGACGAGAGGTCCTTCGAATTAGTCCGGTAGTGATGATCACCCCTACCTGGCGCGCCAACTGTCGGTGTTTTAGACCGGCAAACCTACCAAGGGGGTGCCCGAGGTAGTAGATTGTGCGGTGGGGATCATGATCGGGAGACCGAGAACTCGAAGGTACGCGCGAGGACACAGGACACAAGATTTATACAGGTTCGGGCCGCCAAGGTGGCGAACCCTACGTCCTGTTTGGGGGATCAAGTATGGCGCCCTGCGCTTGGTGTTGGTTGAGATCAGGTGCCCGGCTAGGTACCCGGCCCTCCTTTATATAGTCCAGGGGGCGGGTTCCTAGTCGGTTACAAGACAGGAGTCCTAGTAGGATTACACAGAGCGAGTCCTAGTAGGAGTACAAGGGAATTCTACTTGGAGTCCGTCTTCTACTATTCTTCCTTCCTTGCATGAGTACCCGGGGAGTATGCCCGATAGAGGCGGCAGTGGTGGATCGGCCGGTGTGGCCGCTGCGGCGCGACGGCGGAAGCGGCGAGATCGGATCGAGGATGGGGAGGCGACGTTGAGGGGAGAGGAGAGAGGGCGCGGGCGGTAGCATCACGGAGAGAAGAGGAAGGGATGGGGCGAGAGACTGCGGGGTGGGGCCGGAGACCCGCGTCCGCGGATGGAAGGGCGGGTGGGCGGCAGACCCGCGCGAGCGGATGGAAGGGAGGACGGGACTTTTTCTCCTCTTCATTCTTTTTAGTAGTAGAGACTAAGGGTGTGTTTGGTTGGGTTGTGGCTTTTGAAAAAGCTGTTGCGGGCTGTGGACTGTTGAAAAGCAGCTGTGAGAAAACACCTGTAGGAAAAGCAGAAGACCGTTTGGTAAATCATTTGTGGCTTTTGGAGAACCCCTGCAAGCGGACCCACATGTCATTACATAAAGCTGACATTTTATAGGAAACCCCTTGCAGTTTCTATTTCTTTCACACATCTGCCCTCACCCTTCACCTACCTCGAGCACACCTGCACACCCCCCGCGCCCCACAGGAAGCAACACCGACGCGGCCACACCAGCGCGGTGGCGCACCTTCCCTTTTCGGCGAGTATTCTCCAGACCCTAGCGCACCCTGTACCCTACATATATCCCCAAGACCCTAACCCTAGCTCCTTCTGCAGTGAGCGGTGACGGACACAGGCGGATGGAAGTCCAGCGATTGCCGGCATGGAGGAGGTCTTCCTTGCCAACAAGCAAATTAGGGAGCTCTAGAATAAGGTGGGGGGGAGGTTCGGATGCGAGGAATCGAAGCATGGAGGCTTGTATATGGGGGATTTGTGCTTGGCGGCCATGGAGGTCGGGAAAATTCTAATTCCCGACCATGGAGTAACAGGTGGCCGGGATGGAGCTCGCCGGCCACTACCACTGGCGTCAGAGTCGTGCTCGCTGACCATCGAGGCCACCTCACGCGGCACACCGGGCTGGGTTCCGACGGAGATGCGGCGGGATTCGCCCGTGACCCCACAGCTGGCGGAGCTCACCAGCAGCCCCCATGGTGACACTTGAGGGCGGCGGTCGCTACCATGACGGGGCTCGTGCTAGCGGCGCTCGCGCGGGAGGAACGGAGGGGAGCTCCGGCGGCCGCGGGATCTCGAATCCCTAGCGGTTGACTGTCGGAGTTGGAGGAAAGGAGGGCTAGGGATGTCGAGCAGGAGGTGGGGGAGCTGTGAGTGATGGCTGTTGGGTGGAGGTGAAGCGGATGTCATGGATTTCTCCGGCGGAGGAGCACTGTGGTGGCCGCAGGGCTCTTGATATCGTGCGGGTGCGGGGAAGACGACGGAAAGAAACGAATCAGTAAGCACATAACGAGTGGCAGTGGGTAATTTTTTCGAAGTTGCCACAGTGAAAAGCCGGGGGAAGCACCTCCCAACCCTGCTTTCGAAAATGAACTGGGAAAAGCAGGTGCTTTTGGAAAAGCTGGTGCCAAGTTTTTGCCATTTGGTTGGCTTTTGTCTTTTGGAGAAAGCCACAGCCGCAGGAAGCCAAATCAAAGGCACCCTAAGAAGGCCGAGACTGACGTCACCCACGCCCCCCTCTCGTTTCCTCTCCTCGTGATCTCTCGTATGAGATAGGACCCGAGGAGGAAGGGGGGTTTGCCTCAGGGGTTTAATTTGGTCTTCCGCTTGGTGGTCCACCTCTCTTATTTGCCGAAGCGGGCCTTATTTTTCCAGCCCATTACTATGTACGAAAATCGCACGGTCCAGCTCACAGCACAGATAAGATTGGTTTGGATTCCCACATGCCAAATTGCCCACATCCAAATCACTGTTACTGTTACAGTGTTACCCACTGCACATTTGGGCAGCACTGGGTGCTCTATTATTCTTCCAAGACTGCTTTTATTTGAGAACTACAAACATAGCAACCTGCACAATTTGCCCGTCCGTCCCTGACGAGCAAACTGGGTTTATGCTACTGCTCCAGCTTGAAGTAGTCGAGCCTGGCACGACGCTCGCTGCCTTTCCTGTAAAAGTGCCCGACGAACGCGTCGACCGTGACGCTCCTGTACAACGGGGGGTTGCCACCGTGGAGGAGTTCCTGGATGGGGCCATACCGCCTCGTGGCTCTCCCCACCCCCACGTCCACGAACGTCGCCACGGAGACCCTCGCCGCCGTGCCCGCCGTGTTCTTGTTCGCCAGGACCCGGTGCTCCACACTCCTGAACCGGCCATTGCTGACAAGCTGCAACGACGACAAGGGACAGAGCATCAGGCATCAGCAACCATGCATCAGCTCGATCCGGAACACAATCAAACATTCATCGGCGAGTAGATGCATATGCCTGGAGAAGGTCGCCGACGTTGATGATGAGGGCGCCGGGGACGGGAGGGACATCGATCCAGCCGCCGTCGCCGGCGGCGTGTCGAGGAGCACCTGGAGGCCGCCGACGCCGTCCTGCAGGAGGACGGTGAGGAAGGTGGGGTCCGTGTGCCGTGTGTTGCCGAGGGTGAGGTGCGGCTCCGGGCACGGCGGGTAGTAGTTGCCCGCCACCTTGAGGCTCGCCCCGGCGGCCCCGCAACCCATCTTGCTCAGGTGATCGCCGGCGAGGCCCAGGGACTCCGACAGCAGCTCAAATACCCACGCCGCCAGCTTTTTCACCGCGTCAGTGTACTTGAACGCCACGCCCCTGAGTGGCTCCGGCAGCTCCTCCGGCCGCGGTCGCTCCGACGCCATGTCGCAGAAGATGGTGTCGCGCCAGCAGGCCGCCACCGACTGGAACAGGTCGAGGTTGGAGTAGAACCTCACCTTGCGGGCGGACGTGTCCCTCGTGTAGTAGGGCCGCTTCGCCTCGACGGGGTCCTCGTTGAACTGCCTCACGGCCACGATCATGGCGGCCATGGCCTCGCCGGGCACGCCGTGGTTGACCACCTGGAAGAACCCGGCCGTCTCGGCCGCCGACCGCACCAGGCGCACCACCTCCTCCCGCGGGAAGGCCAGGAGGTCGATGACCGGGACGGCCGCGCCGCCGCCGTCGGTGGTGACGTAATGATCTTGGGGGGCTTGGGGCAGGGAGTCCGGCGGGTGGTGGAAGATGGCCGGGATGGACGTGGCGCCGGCGTCGAGGAGGCCCTTGACGCCGGCCTTGGTGTCGTCGAACGCCTGCAGCTCTCGCTGGCGGTCGTAAGTCGTAACCGTTGTCCGAAGTCACGGTGACGGCTTCGGTGAGGGACATAGTGCCGGCGAGCTCCAACGACTGACAGATGATGGAGGGAGTGAGAAACTGAGAATATGGGTACTACTCCGTACAATTTATGCTGCGCGATGCTGCCGTAGCAAAGCTAATCCGATTATTATTCTACTTTGTGAATCCATTAGTCTGAATTAGTCGGCAACCACTCCATTGTTCGTCTTCGTTAGTCCACGATTCCATCAGGATTCAGTATCACTTGTTGTTGCTGTCACACCGCATGTCGTTCTCATGCAAGTAGTTTAAGTCTCGTGTGTATGTTCATAATTCAAATTCAAATATGGTAACTATTATTGGTTGGGCTCTTGAATCTCGCAGCAATGCGAGAGGAATTCCGCGAACCCACGCCAATCTTATATACCTTCCGGAAGCCGCGATCACCGCCGGCGGTGGTCGAGGCTGGTGGGGGTCGGGGTGGGGGTCAAACGGCCACAGGTTAGAGTTTCGGGTTTCTGGGTGGTGGAGGTGGTCGAGGCCGACGGTGGTGATGGCGACGGCGACGACGACGGAGGTGGTGGAGTTAGGGTTCGGGTTTCCGGGGAGCTCCAGTGTACACCGGACCACAAAAGGGGAGGGGGTTTGGGGACTGTCGGAGGACAGGTGCGGTGTGGCCGGCAGCGAAGGCGAGGTGGCGTGGTAGCGCTGTCGGCCGGGCAGGGTAGGATGGCCGGTGACCGGCGACGGGGGTGTGAGGAAGCTTTTCGGGTTAGGAAGGGCGGGCTGGAGGGCGGCAATGGAGTGTGGGCGGGCGGCGTGGCGGTGAGGAAGCCGACTGCCAGGGTGGAGGACGAGGGGGTGGGGTGGGGGCTGCCAAGGTGCAAGAAGAAAAAGAACATTGGTGGAAGGAAGATGAAGTTTAGTGAGCCGGTGGTGGGTCGGAAGTTCACATGCTTATACATCTTTTGGAAGCCTTGTAGGACCCACGAACCCAACACCCCTACGACCCACGTGCGCGCCGCTCGGACCTGCGCGCTCACCACAGGACTTCGTTTAAGGCATGGTTTAGATGACAATTTTTTTCCAAAAATTTGCCACTTTTCAACTCTCTCCATCACATCACATGAAATACACCAAAAGACATGTTTGGAGTAGTAAATGTAGGTAAAAAACTACTAATCACACAGTTACATCACGAGTCGAATCTTTTGAGCCTAATTACCCCATGGTAGGATAATATTTACCACAAACAAATGAAACGTGCTACATGAGTGCTACAAGAGTTGAAACAGATACTTTTGCTAGGCTTTTTTTTCCAACTAAACGAGGCCTGAAAATTCGTCAGTGTCGGGATAAGACAGGTACATGGCAGCTGCTGGCCGGCGATGGTGATTCGTTTCTAGGAAGGGAATATTCATCAGTTGATAGAGACAAGCACGGAAAACACAGTTAAACAATAATGGACTTTTCCAAATTACCATTTTTATTATTTTTGCTAGATATTTTTTGCTATTTATTTAGTACTAATATCTCGATGCATAAAAAGATGTATCTAAAAAAAAGTCAAAACGATTAGTAATTTGGGAGGGAGCAGTTTCTCCATTCATCTTAAATTACTAGATATTTTAGCTCATGGGATGTGAGGAGAGTTTCATCACTATGAAACTCCAGTGGCACAGTTACCTTGTTTTCAGTCTAGGTAGTTGCGCCCATGAAACTTGCACTGAGACTAGCCTAAGTTTTATCTCACTCATCGAAGATAGTTAAGGACACGGTAATAATTAATCTGTTTGGTACTTTGGAATTTGTATGACAAACTACCGTTTAATTCCCCGAAATTTCACCAACTACCCGTCACATCAAATCTCGAGACACTAATTTGGAGTATTAAATGTAGATTAATGATAAACTCATTTCACAACCCCTACCTTATTTTCAAGATGAATCTAACAAGCCTAATTATGACATGATTAGATAACGTTGTGCTATAGTAAACAATCTCTAATGACGGATTAGTTAGACTTAATGGATTCATCTCGCAATTTCCAGAGACGAGCTATGGCCTTCGCGGAGCACTTCGGATCCAGATATTTTCTACTACTAGCACTTTAGTTTAGAAATAGTATAGAAGTAGTTTATACATACTTTAGAACATTTAGATTTAATTTAGAAAAAATTAGAAACAGTTTAAAATAGAATTGTTTTAGAAAATTTAAAATTAGTACTATAATTATTAGAAATTGATGGCTTTTACTGGAATTTGCTGGAAATGCCTTAAATTGGTAGAAATTCGTGTAAATTACAAGTCATTTGTATAAATTCGTAGAAATTGCTTGAAACTTGTTGTACATTCTTACAACAAATCTTGTAATTGCTAGATTTACTGTACATTAATAGAAATTCATAAAAATTGCTGTAAATTATTATAAATTCATAGAAATTGCTAGAAATTCTTATAGTTTAGTAGAAATTACGTTAATTATTAGAAATTGCTAGTAATTTTTAAAAAATTCTTTAAATTTGTAGAAATGCTGCAAATTGTTGTTATTTCTTGGAAAATTCTTGGAAAATTGTAGAAAGCGTTGGAAGTTACTGCCATTTCAAAGAAATTGCTAGATTTTGTAGCAATTTCACATAAATGTTCCTAAAAATTGTTCTTAAAAGTTATTTTAATTTTTTCAGATATGGCTAAGCTGCCGGTTGATTACATGCGTCTGGAGTTGTTGGACGATGTGGTGGACCATACGCACTGCTCGTACCGGTCAACCATTCTAGGAGAGCTGCTCTGCACTCTACGTTGCAGCTCCGCCTTGACAGCTCGTTCGTATCAGTCGCCGACGACCTTTTCATGTCCACAAGCTACTTTCTCGGCACTGGCTCAGTAGCTTTTTGCGGTGCACAGTTCATGTACATTTACTCCTGGGCTTCTAAACTAATACACCGAGTTGTTGTGTTTTTATAATATTAACATAATCGTATTGTGCTGCCTCTGATCTATGTGATGGCACTCGGTCCTTCCACGTGGGCTCGACTGACATATATGGTGCCACTTGCAGTAGTAAATGTTCCTTCCTCATCCACTACACCTAGTTTGCAGCAGCCAGGTGACGTCCTTAACTAATTCAGTAATACTATTAATTAAATATGATAAATATGATAAATATGATAAACTTACCTAATACTATTCGTTGCAGGCTGCGACGCGCCCGCCACTCCTGACTCCACCCTAGACGACGACACGCTGGGGTTCGACCTCGACGAGTACTTCGGGGCCCTGACGTGATTGGTAAATCACAATTACAAGATGCACCACTCCACGGGACACAGCAGACACAGGTGGCTGCAAGAGAGGCACAGACAGTTGCAGGGTCATTGCAGGCCGCCGGACAAGCACAGGCAGAGGCAGGGTCGTCGCAGGTGAAGGACCGATTAGGCGATCAGAGCGGGGGAGGGGGGGAGTGAATGGGAGCAGATAAAAATTCTTCCCGAAGGTCGAACTCGGCCTATGCCCCAAATTCACGACCAAGGATTCCCACACGAGTTTGCCAAGGTCGCGTTGTCGGTGCGGAATGTAGTCCCGACACTAACTAGTAATAAGCGCTGAGATCTGCCTCTCGATGGTCGGTGCTAAGCAACTAAGGACACTTGGTTTATCCTTGTTCCGGCCGGAGCCGTACGTCCAGCAGGGGTGTGCTCGAGGCACTATATTGCTTTGCATCGGGGTGCCTGTAGTGGGGCGGCTACAAGCATGGCGGGAGAGGAGGCGTGGCCTCCAAGTCCCAAGAGGAGTGATTGAGGCGAGTGCCAATATCGTGGGGGAGGCGGAGAGCGTGTGATCGATTGCTATCCGTTATCCCGTGTCTTATCTCCCCTACGGCCAGGGGGATCGCCTCCCTTTTATAGGCCAAGGAGAGGGCGATTTACAGGCATGGCGCACTATTTCGCTACGTGTGGCGGTATGGTGCACAGTGTCGTGGATTTGGCGGTCGTCCTGGCGAATCTTGCTCTGGTTATGGCGTTGTGGTGCGTACTGTGCTTGAACAGGGGCGACTTCGAGGGTCGAGGCGTAGTGGTTGACCGGGGTGCCTTTAGGCGGGTTCGAGGGAGCCATTGACGGTGATCCGTACGGGGTGCAGTAGCAGGCGTGGCGGTGTCCCGTCCTCGCGTGCTCAACAACGTCGGAGTAGTTGTAGCAGTGCACGACGTGGCGCAGTAGGGGCGGGGATGGCCGCACAGGACTGATAGCGACGGGGATGGCGCTCCCGCCGGCCTGACGTCACGGTTTGACCCTGCAGAGTAATGAGAGGAGGACTCGAGGGTGCGGCCGGCCCCCCTTCGAGGGTGTGGCGCGTTAGCCGTACAAGAGTGGGCGGCACAGTGTCACGAAGCTGACACTGGCCTCGTCGCATAGCTCCCCACAGTGGCGGGGATGGGCTCCCCCTAGGGAGTTGGCGGAACAGCGTCGGGGCGTGATTCCCAGGCGCGTGATGGCGCGGATCTGCCGTGTCAGAGCATTAAATGCCCGTACACGCTACGGGAGCAGGTGCGCTCGTGGGGGAACCTCGAGCGGGGCGGAGCCCGCCCGAGGAAGGCGTGAGCCCTCGAGCGAGGCGGAGCCTGCTCGAGGGAGCGTGAGCCCTCGAGCGAAGCGGACCTTGCTCGAGGGGGAGCCTTGTTGGGCCGCTCTGGTGGGCCGCGGGGGGCCATCGCGGCGTGGGCTGTGTTGTGTGTGTTTTGTGTTAGATTGGAGGTGTGTTTGCGTTTTTTTGCAGATTTTAAGTAGGACCCCCCGGTTTTTTAGGGGACCCTTGTGGTTGTCCTCGACAGTAGCCCCCGAGCATCTGCGGGTGTACCGGTCATGTTCCCGCAGATGCTGGATCCTACTGATAGGACGCTCTTCCCTCCTGGTTGCAAATGCCTTTCCGTGGGGCCGCGTCAGCGGACCCGCGGGTCTAGCCCTCGAAGCCCTGCAGGAGCGTGGGTGCTCCTGCAGGGGTTTTCTCGCGTAATTTCATTAGCGACGTGGTACGTATCTCAACCAGCATCGGCAATGTCTCAGCCGGCTTCGGTGGCGCACGCACAACTGATGTCTTTCGCGTTCGGTGCATCCCAGGAGGTGTAGCCGCGCGTTGAGCCCCCGAGCCTGGGCCCATTCGAGGCGATCGGGGCAAGGTCTTCGTCTTGTTTTAAACGCACCCTCGTCGTCCCTCCACGGGACGGAGGGTGAGGTCTCCGCAACCCCCATCGATTGGGTCGCGGATTGTGGATTCCTCGTTGAGCTGTTAACGGGCAGTTCAAGTGGACGCCCATGCCCCGTTCGATAAGGGTAGGCTCGTGGGCTCGGTCCCGTTCGCTAGGTGGGGCTCGGTCCCGTTCGCTAGGGACCCAGGGCGTGGAAGCTCTCCCTCGGTGGGATCCCCCCGGCTAGCTGCCCTCGCTGGCTCTCGAACACGACATGTGGGCGCCCTCGAGCCGGCGGGCTCGAGGAAAGGCTCGAATGCGCGCACCCTTGTCGTCCCTGACTCTGGTGATCTGGGGCACCTGTTCGAACCCTTCGAGGGTCAGGCTTCGAACCTCTGATCAGTAGGGCCGTGCGGGGTAGCACCTGAGTGCTCCCGTCTTTTCTCATCTGCGTATTCCGAGGGTTCTCAGCTGCGCTGGCCCTCGAACCACTGATCAGTAAACTTCGTAGATCGAGGGCACCTGTGGCGCCTGTTTACTTTGAACACGCTTCGAGGCCACTGGTCGGTAATTGCACCCTTCGAGGGTCGGTTTTATCTGAGCCGGGGGCTCGAGCCGCTAGAGGGTCTTCCTTACTAAGGGATCGGGCCATTTAATGCCCGCAGTTGCGACTGTAGCCAGGCGTTGCGGGCGCGCCTTTTCAGGCGCCGCGGTCGCGCGCGTAGTGGGCGGAGCGGGCGGCGGACGGACCGCCCGCCGCGCGGCCCTCCGGTTCCGCGCCGTGATGATGGCGCGCGTGCAGACGTGCGGCCGCCGCGGTCGTGGTGGGTCCCGCTCGTCAGTGAGAGAAATTTTCACTTGCAGTTAATGCGCGCGGGGTGTGCGCTCCGGAGAGCACGCCCCGTGGATCTATAAATCCAGTAGGGGGAGGAGAGGCGGTTTTTTACCTTTGCACTTAGCGTTTGCCATCCTTGTCTCTCGCGCTTCTGCCCTCGTGCTGTTCTTGCCTTTGTGCCTCCGCTCTAGAGTCATTTTTGCTTCTCGTTCCTCGTGTTCTCTCGCCCATTCGCATGGCTCCCCAGCAGTCCATCACCGTCATCGACCGCCGGCATGGGAGCGCTCGACGGCGACGACGCTGTCTCTGAACCTGCTGGTGGCCGGCGGTCAGCTGGCGGCGAATGTGGATGGGCAGCCCGCGGAGTGGATTGTGCCGTCGGAGAGGGACCGAGTTCCCAACCCACCGTTCGGCTACGTCGTCAGCTTCGTCCGCTTCCACGAGCGCGGCTTCACAACGCCGGTGAGCCGCTTCATGCGGGCCCTGTGCTACCACTATGGTGTGGAGCTGCACAACTTCACGCCGAACGTGATCTCGCAGGAGGCCACGTTCGTCGGCGTCTGTGAAGGCTTCCTGGGGATCCCGGTAAACTCGGATCTCTGGGTCCACCTCTTCCGCGCGGAATTGCACACGCTGGCCACGTCGGAGCCGAGGACTCGCCGCGCGGCGCGCGACGGCGGGTTGTCGCTTGTGTTGCGGAGCTCGCGTAGGGAGGAGTACATCCCCTGCACGATGACCTCCAACAATGCGGAATGGGAGCGGGGGTGGTTCTACCTCCGCAACGCCGACCCCGCCCCCTCCTACACCGGCAAGGTGCTGAGGGAGAAGGCCGCCTCCTGGTACCACGGGGTATCTCCGCCTTCACACCAGGCGCGGCTGGACTCGCTCCTGGCCTCGTTGAAGCACCTGGCGGACCGCGGGCTGACCGCGGCGTGCGTCCTCACCAACCTCCACCACCGGCGGATCGTCCCCTGATGGAGAGGTGGCTCCGCATCTTTGAGATGGACGAGGACGCGGACCCCGTCGGGTTGGTGGAGTCGCGGCTGTTGCGGGGCCTCTTCCCGCGGGAGTACGCGGCCACCCGGGCGCGGCGCGCCATCGACATCAGGCCGGGGCGTTGTGATAACGCGTCCCTGTGGGCATTCTCCATGCTCCCCGTCGGCCAATTGGTGAGTGAATTTCTTGATTTCCTTTCTTGTTCTGCCAGTTTTTGGGTTGTCGGCGCGTTTTAAGGCTTTGCTTGATCCCCGCAGATGGTGCGCGTCAATGCCGCGCGGTCCAACCCGCCCAACCCCCGGTCTCGCGCGCACGCGCGCACGACGCAATGGCGAGAGCAGGAGCGGGTGGAGCGCAGGAGAGAGCGCAATGCACGGCGTCGGGAGCGCCGGGAGCGGAGGAGCGAGGAGTTCCGGCTACGCGAGCAGCAGGGGCTTTCCTCGCCCGGGACAGAGGAGTACTCGTCGTCGGACGAGGAAGAGGAGGAAGAAGATAGGGGGCAGGTCCTCCCCGACAGGTGGGAGCCCGCACCCCCGTCACCCCGTCACCGGAGCCGACTCCGGTGGCAAGAGAATCATCACCTGGGGCGGGTGGAGGGGTGCTCGCCGCCGGGCGATCTGCGACGGAAGCGGCGCGGGCCGCGGAGACGCCTACGCGCGTCGCGAGAGACGCCGGCGCACGCGCGGAGGCGCCCGTGCGCGCGGCGGAGCCCGCGCGCGCGGTGGAGGCGGTTGAAGGTGCAGCGGCGGACGCGCCGGCCGCACCGGCGACATCGGTGGGGGCCTCGAGGAAGAGGAAGCGGGCCTTCTCCTCCTTGAGGTAAGGAGTTGCCTTTCGAGGGGCCGTGTGCTTGATAGGCGGGGATGTGACGTTCTGCTCTTGTGTTCGCAGGGTGACACCGACCGTGCCCCCCTCGCGCCGGCCAAGGTGTTGAGGGCAGACGCGTCCATCCCCACCAGGCGGCGCTCGTCAAGGGTGGCGCGGGCGGCCGTAAGCACGGCGGCGACGGCGAGCGGGGGCTCGCAAGACGCGGCCGAGGGCCTCGGGGCCGCGGCCGGTGGACGTCGCCCACCGGCCGCGGCGGAGGTCGCGAGAGGCGCGGCGGGCGCCGGCCGCGCGCGTGAGGGCGCGGCGGGTGGCGGAGGTGCGGCGGAGGGCGCCGATTCTTCCGTGGCACGCCGGCGGTGACGCGTCGGCCGTAGAGGCGCGTCGGGGGCGCCGCCGGCCGCCGAGGCGCGGTGGAGGCGGCGGTCGTAGCGCCGCGGCCGGGAGCCGCGGTGGCGCGGTCGGAGGCGGCCGCGGTGGTGTAGCGAGGAGCCCGCCCTCGCCGGCGGCTCCCGGCGCCGGCGGTGGAGATCCACGACGACGACGTCCCGCCGCCCGGGTGGGACCAATGGGCAAGTCTGCCCACGCCAGCCCCCGAGCCACGGGCGGGGGGCGCTTTTGAGAACGTGGGACCCGCCACATGGTGGCCGGGGGTCCGAAGCATGGCGCCGAGGCCTCTTCGTCCCGCACCGGTCCTCCCGCCTCGGGCGAGGAGCACGCCGACGTGCCGCCCCCCCCCCCCCCCCCGCCGACGCCCAAGAGGAGCAGCAGCTGTGGGAGGAGCTCCGCGACCACGGCGCCTCGCTCAACCGGGCGCTGAACGAGGCGCTGCGGATTCATGGCGGCCCGGTGTGGCGTGTCTTCCAGGTGCGTCGACGTTCGTTAGCTCGTTGCTTTCTTCCCTGCTCCGTTGTCTTCGCGTTTGTCCTTGCGGCACGGTGCTAATTGGTTTTTGTCTGCTGGTGGCAGGAATTGGAGCTCCGCGCCCGCGACAGGTGCGACGCCCTCGACCAGATGAGCACTGAGCTCCGCCAGCTTCAGGAGCAGCGGGACGCCCTCGACGCGCTCGCCGAGGCCCCCGAGGACCGGGACGGGCGGGCTGTCGTGGCGGCCGAGGCTGCGGTGGACCCGGCTCTTGGAGCTGGAGGGGCAACCTACGGTGCGCACTTCCGCCGTTGAGCGGGTCCGCTCGGCCCTCATTAACCGGGACGAGGCGCTGCAGCGGGTGAGGGAGGACCTGGAGAGGGCGCGCTCCGTGGCGGCCGACTGGGAGAGGGAGGTGGTCTCTGTCCGGGCTGAACGCCGGCGGGACCGCGCTGAGCTCGAGGAGGCGCGGTCCCGGCGGAGCCGGCCGAGGAGAGGGCGCGGGGAGGCCGGCGAGAGAGGGCCAAGGATGCGGAGGAGTTGAAGGGCGCCCTCGCCGCCAAGGCCGGCGCCGGTTGTCGCGGCGGAGGAGCGGCTTCCGGCGGGGAGCGCGCCGCTCGCTAGGTGGCCAAGGGTCAGCTCCAGCAGGAGCGGGCCGCCCTCCTCGTTGCCCGGGCGGCGCTCGAGCGGGAGCATGCTACACTCGAGGGGGCGCGGGCGTCGCTGAAGGAGCGAGAGGACGAGGTCTCGAAGCTCGACGGGGAGCTGATTGCCCTCAGCATCTCCCACGAGGATCAGCGTCAGACCCTTGAGGAGCAGAGTGCCACAGTCGTCAGCTTGCAGCAGGCAGTCGAGGGCGGGCGCCAAGCTCTCTAGGTGGAGAGGAAGCAGGTTGAAGGTGAGTTGATGCTTTGTTGCTTTGTTTTGTTGATCTTCCATTCGGGGGTTCGTCCCTTTCTTGACTTTCTTCGCTCGTGGCATCCAGGCCTGCGCACCGCGCTGGGACGCGCGACCGATCGGGCCGAGACGTTGTAGGCTGCCTACGATTCCTCCGAGCAGGAGCTGGTAGAGCTGCGCGCTGCGGCCCTCGAGACCTGCCGGGCGGTCGAGGAGGGCGATGCGCACGCTGGAAGCTCGTTGGCGAGTCGTCTGCATGCCCTTGGTGGGCATGTCTCGAGGCGCATGCGCCGTGCGCTTCACCTGGGCGTCCAGAAGGCCCTCGGCATGGTGCGGTCCCACTACGAGGTGAATTTTGAGGCTGTGGCGTCGGGTTACGTCGTCCCGGAGGGCATCGAGGACGAGGTGGCGATGGAACACGTGGACGCGCTTGCCGCTGATGCTGCCGAGACGCTCACCGAGGACTTCATGGAGTTCTTGTTCCCCGACGCTCCTGACGCCGGCGCGCCTCAAGCCTGAAGACCGCTGGGCACTTAGCCCTTTTTTGTTTAAATGTTAGTATCTGGGCCACGAGGCCGTGTAAATGAACAAGTATTTTGTTGAGGTGTTAAACATATGTAAATGGTGTTTCTTGTTTCATTTATCGCGCTGTTCTGTTTCTTCCTTTGCTTGGGCGAGTTCGGGTTGGGGGAGTTCGATTTTCGTGAGCAGCCCGCTGGGCCGGAGGCAAGAGAGAAGGGTCGTATCCTCGCGGAGGCGTAGGCTGTTTCTGGCTCGTGCATCCTTTCCGCTTGGCCACCCGCGCCCCACCTAGATTCGCTCGAGGCCATGGTCAAAACTTACTTAGCGCGCTTGCGAGTTGAATTTTTTTGTGAAAAATGGGACCATTTTTTTTGGGGGGGGGATGCCCCCGTAGTAGCCCCCGAGGGTGACTTGGTTTTCTGAGGAAAGCCAAGTTGCCCTTTAGCTTTATTAACTTGCTGTTATTTACATTTATGCTGCCAACTAGGGTGTTGGGCATGTAATTTACAACAAAAAACTTGGAAATCCTAGCTAAGGGTAGAAGCGACGTAGCTGCTGGATGTTCCAAGCGTTGGTGAGCTCTTCGCCATCCTCGTTGGCTAACTTGTACGTGCCGGGCTTGAGCACCTTCACCACGACGTAGGGTCCCTCCCATGGGGGCGACAACTTGTGGCGGCCTCGATTGTCTTGGCGTAGTCTTAGGACGAGGTCCCCCTCGCTGAAGTCTCGCCGCCGCACCTTTCGAGCTTGGTAGCGCCTTAAAGCCTGCTGGTACCTCGCGGAATGCATTAGGGACATGATGTGTGCCTCATCCAATTGGTCCAGCGAGTCCTCGCGGGCTCACTGGTTGGCACATTCGTCGTAGCTCCGGACCCTGGGCGACCCGTATTCTGAGTCCGTGGGGAGGACGGCCTCCGCGCCATGGACCAGGAAGAATGGGGTGAACCCGGTGGCCCTGCTTGGGGTGGTCCTGAGGCTCCACACAACCGCCGGCAGCTCCTGGAGCCATTTCCGACCAGACTTGTTCAGTTGTTCGAAAATTCTGGGCTTGAGGCCTTGTAGAATCATGCCGTTGGCACGCTCCACTTGACCGTTGGTTTGTGGGTGTGCCACGGCTGCCCAATCCACGCGGATGTGGAACTTATCGCAGAATTCCAGGAACTTCCTGCCTCTGAAGTGGGACCCGTTGTCGGTGATGATGGAGTTGGGCACTCCGAAGCGGTAGATGATGTCGGTGAAGAACATCACCGCCTGCTCCGCCCTGAGATTCGTGATGGGGCGCACCTCCACCCACTTGGAGAACTTGTCGATTGCGACCAACAGGTGGGTGTAGCCCCTGGGCGCCTTTCGCAAGGGACCGACGATGTCCAGTCCCCACACGGCGAAAGGCCACGTGATGGGGATGGTCTGCAGGACGTGCGCGGGGAGATTGGACTTGCGAGCGTATAACTGGCACCCTTCGCAGGTGCGCACGATCCCGCTGGCATCGGCGACCGCGGTGGGCCAGTAAAAGCCCTGGCGGAACGCATTGCCCACGAGGGTGCGGGGTGCGGTGTGGTGGCCGCATATGCCCGCGTGTATGTCCCGGAGGAGCTCGCGCCCCTGGGGAATGGGCACGCATCGCTGCAGGATACCTGAGGCGGCGCGCTTGTACAGCTCGCCGTTGACGAGACTGAAGGACTTGGCCATCCTGGCGATGCGCCTGGCCTCGGACCGGTCTGAAGGGAGTTCCCCTCGGTCCATCCAGGTGATATACTTGTCGCGCCAGTCCACCTAGCTGGGGGCTGGTTCGACGTCCATGGCTTCGGCCTCGTCGGCGCCGTACCCCTCGAGGAGGGAGAGCACGTACGCCTCGTTCGAGGGGTCCTCGTCCATGGGCCCCGTGCCCGCTGGATTCGAGGGAGCCCCCGAGGGTTCCGTGCAACTCGAGGGGTGCGGCTCGAGGTTGATGGACGGCTGGGTGACGTCCCGAGTGAAGACGTTCGGGGGACGGTGATCCGCCCCGACGCGATCTTGGCGAGCTTGTCTGCCTCCTCGTTATACCGGTGGGGCACGTGGTTGAACTCGATGCCGTAGAACTTGTCCTCGAGGGTCCGCACGGCCTTGCAGTACGCCTCCATCTTATCGTCGTGGCAGCACGCGTTTTTCATGACCTAGTCGATCACGAGCTGCGAGTCCCCCCTGCACGTCGAGGCATTTGATGCCTATTTCGATGGCGATCTTGAGGCCGCAAAGCAGGCCTCGTACTCAGCCATGTTGTTCGATGCGGGGAAGTGAAGGCGCACAGCGTACCGCATGTGCTCCCCGAGGGGTGAGACGAAGAGCAGGCCCGTGCCCGCACCTGTCTTCATCACCGAGCCGTCGAAGTACAGAGTCCAGCATTCGGCCTGGATCTGTGGCGGCAGCAGTTGCTTGTCCGTCCACTCAGCTACGAAATCTGCCAAGATTTGGGACTTGATGGCCTTGCGCGGGGTGTAGGCGAGCGTTTCACCCATCAGCTCCACCGACCACTTGGCAATTCTGCCCGCTGCATCCGGGTTACGGATGATTTCCCCTAACGGAAAGGAGGAAACCACCGTGACCGGGTGAGCCTCGAAGTAGTGGCGGAGTTTGCGTTGCGCGAGAACCACTGCGTAAAGCAGCTTCTGGACTTGTGGGTAGCTTGTCTTGGTGTCGGCCAAGACTTCGCTGATGTTGTACACCGGCCGCTGAACCGGCAGAGCGTGTCCCTCCTCCGTGCGCTCCACCACGATTACGGCGCTGACCACCTGGGTGGTTGCAGCCACGTAGAGGTACAGAGGCTCGCTATCTTGCGGTGGAGTGAGGATTGGGTCGTGTGTAAGGGACGCCTTCAGCTTATCAAGCGCCTCCTGGGCCTCGGTGGTCCAGGAGAAACGCTCATGCTTCTTGAGGAGCCGGTAGAGGGGCAAGCCCTTCTCGCCGAGCCGCGAGATGAAGCGGCTCAAGGCGGCAAGGCACCCCAACACCCTTTGGACCCCCTTAAGGTCCCGAATCGGACCCATTCGTTCGAGGGCCGCAACCTTTTCGGGGTTGGCCTCGATGCCTCGCTGGGAGATGATGTATCCTAATAGCATGCCCCGCGGCACGCCAAAGACACATTTTTCGGGGTTTAACTTCACCCCGTTGGCCCGTAGGCAGCCGAACGCGATGCGAAGGTCGCTAACCAGGTCGTCCGCCTTCCTGGTTTTTACGACTATATCGTCTACGTACGCCTTGACGGTTCGCCCGATGTGGTCTCCGAAGACGTGCTGCATACATTACTGGTATGTTGTGCCCGCGTTTCGGAAGCCGAACGACATCATGACGTAGCAGTACATCCCGAACGGCGTTATGAACGAAGTCGCGAGCTGGTCGGACTCCTTCATTTTTATTTGGTGGTATCCGGAATAGGCGTCAAGGAAACAGAGCAGTTCGCACCCAGCGGTCGAATCAATGATCTGATCGATACGCGGCAAAGGAAAAGGAACTTTAGGACATGCATATTAGACTAGTGTAGTCTACACACATCCGCCACTTCCCATTCTTTTTCTTTACTAATACAGGATTAGCTAGCCAAGTGGGGTGGAAAACTTCCTTGATGAACCCAGCCTCGAGGAGCTTCCGCAGCTCCACTTCGATTGCCCGGCGCCGCTCCTCGTCGAAGCAGCGCAGCCATTGCTGCACGGCGCGGGAGTGAGGTAGGATGTCAAGGGAGTGCTCGGCGACCTCCCTCGAGATGCCTGGCATGTCCGAGGGGCTCCACGCGAAGATGTCAGCATTGGCGCAGAGAAAGTCAACGAGCACCACTTCCTATTTCGGTCGAGGGTAGAACTGACCCTCAACGCCTTGCCCTCGGGGGCGGCAGGGTCGAGGGGCACCTCCTTGGTCTGCTCAGCAGCCTCGAAGCTGCCGGCGTGCTTCGCGGCGGAGTCGAGGTCCTCGTTGACCATCTTCTCCATGTTGGCGACGAGCTCTTCGTCCAGTGCAAGTGCCTCGGCGTGTTCCACGCACTCGACGTCGCAGTCGAACGCGTGCTCGATGGATGAGCCCACGGTGATGACGCTGTTGGGCCCCGGCATCTTCATCTTGAGGTAGGTGTAGTTGGGGACCGCCATGAACTTGGCGTAGCAGGGTCGCCCAAGTATGGCGTGGTACGCGCCCCTGAAACCCACCACCTCGAAGGTGAGCGTCTCCTTGCGGTAGTTGTCTGGCGTGCCGAACCAGACCGGCAGGTCGATCTGCCCGAGGGGCTGGACGCGCTTGCCCGGCGCGACGCCATGGAACGGCGTCGTGCTGGGCCGCAGCTGATCCAACCCAATCCCCAGCAGGCTCACCGTGTGCGCGTAGAGGATGTTGAGGCTGCTGCCTCCGTCCATCAGGACCTTCGAGAACCGCGCGTTCCCGATGACTGGGTTGACCACCAGCGGGTACTGACTCGGGTTGGGGATGCGGTTCGGGTGATCCTCGCGGCTGAACGTGATGGCGTCCTCCGACCAGTCGAGGAAGGAGGGAGACACCTTCTCTGCAGCGAGAACCTCGTGCTGCTCCAGCTTGCGCTGGCGGCTGGACATGTCGACGGTCGGCCCCCCGAGGATGAGGAAAACGTTTTCCACAGCGGGGAAGCCGCCGGCGTTGCCGTCACCCTTGTCCTTCTTGGCCTCGTCGTCCTTCGCGGCGGCGCGGCCGTAGAACCTCTTGAGCATGTCGCACTGCTCGAGGGTGTGGTTGACCGGCGTTTTGTGGTAGGGACATGGCTTCTTCAGCATGTCGTCGAAAACCCCCGGGCCTCGAGGGGCCGGTCGAGGACCCCGTCGAGCCGGGTCAATAGCAAGAGCTTCGCCGCCATCGTTGTCACGCCCCTGCTCGCGCGCCTCGCGGCGCGGCTTCTTTCTCTTCTTGCCCCGCTTGTTCTTTTGGCGGAGTTCCTTGGACTTGCTGCCTTCCGCGGGCGTATCGTCCACGCGCTTGCCCTTTTTGCCGTTGAAGATCGCCCCCACCGCCTCTTCGCCTGAGGCAAAACTGGTGGCGATGTCGAACAACTCGTTCGAGTCAACCGGTGGGCTGCGCCCGAGCTCGCGCACAAGATCCCGGCACATGGTGCCTTCGAGGAAAGCGTGCATGATTTCGGACTGCGCCACGCTTGGGAGCTCCGTACAGCGCTTGGAGAAGCGCCGTATGAAATCCCGGAGCGACTCGCGGGCTTCGGGTGCAAGAGAGCGGTCCCGGGGGTTTCCGGGGTGCACTTACGTGCCCTGGAAATTTCCCACGAACTGCCGGACCGGTCGTCCCCGGTTGTGGATGCGGGTCGGGCGGGCAGGTACTCGAGCCACGTCCGTGCCGAGTCGGCGAGGTGCAGGGGGAGGTTGCGGATGATAACCTCGTCGCTGGTGGCTCTGCCCAGTTGACATGCCAGACGGTAGTCGTTGAGCCACACATGGGGGTCCGTCTCCCCGTTGTACTTGACGATCGTCGTGGGCTGGCGGAAGCGCTAGGGGAAGTTCACCGTGTGGATCTCCCGGCTGAACACGCGAGTTCCCGGGGGCTCCGGCATCGGTGAGCGGTCCTCCCCACTGTCGTAGTGTCCACCCCGTCGAGGGTGGTAGCCTGCCGCCACCCGCGCCTCCGCATTGCTCGTTCACCGGGCGTTGATGACGTTGCGGGTGTCGCCATCTTGGGCTTGCCCGCGCGTGTCAAGGAGCCGTTCCTTGGCCGGCGTGCGCCCCGGGTTGGCGGGGCGCTCGGGCGTGCCGCCGCGTGCACCGAGGGCTCGGGGCCTTGCGCACCCCCCCATCGTCCCGCGCGCTCCCCTATTGGCGGATGCGGGGCGCCGAGCTTTCGTCTTGTTGGACGACCGCCTGTTCGATAAGCGCCTGCGCCTCGCAGTGCAGGTTCCGCGCTTCGGGAGTCGAGGGGGCGGGCATGGCCCGCAGCAGCGTCGCGGCAGCAATAAGCTTCTGACTCGCTCGCGGGGGCGTGTCCGGATTGTCGACGTTGAAGTCAGCGTTGATGCTGTCGCGGGCTTGTCTGCCCAACTCACGCGCTCACTCGCCGCGAGCGGAGGCCTCTCCCGCGATGGAGGCTCGGAGCAACCGCACCGTGCAGTATTCTTCCGCCATCTTGGCTTCAAGCTCGCGTGTTTGGGCCAGCTGCGCGTTGATGTCGGCCCCCCTCGGCGGTGAGGGGGGAGGTGCGCTTGGCCCCGTAGCCATGCGTGGTCCAGTTCCCAGGGCAGGGGGAACCTCCCCATCGCTGGCTCCCGCCGCGTCGGTGGCGTTCGCTGGGTCGCTGGTGATCACGACGCAGCACTCCCGCGTGGGGTCGTAGCTCCCGGCGCTGGAGTCGTCGGAGTAGCCGAACCAGTAGTCCGTGGCGTCGAGGAACCGCCGGAACATCACTGGGTTCGGTACGCTGGAGAAGTCCCACTCCGCATATCCATGCAAAATGGCGGGCGACAGCTCGTCGGTGGAGCCTTGGGATGATTCATCGCCAGCGGAGGCGCTAGGGTCCCTCGCGACCATGACATGGCGGCCAGGGGGAACCCTGCGCATCGTTGTATTAATGTTGGCGGAGGCGACATACACCGTCATGGCACCGCAGAGGCCGATAGGGAAGCGCTGTCCCGAGACCGAGCGCTCCCCTGCAGGGGCGGCTGTCGTCTCGCTGGTGAGTGCGTCGCGTTGTGAGGCGACGCGCGCTGCATGCCGGCGCTCCAACCGCGCCTGTCGCGAGCGGCCGACCGAGCGACGACGACGCCGTGGTGCCGAAGGACCCGGAGCGTCCGTGGCGGCGGCGCCGACGTCATGGCGACGTGTGCGGAGGCGACCGGGGCGGACCCGGCTTGGCGCCGCGCACGAAGTTTCTCACGGTTAGTGAGGCGCATCAGGTAGTCGTTCCCCGTAGCCTGAAAGTTCAGGCCCCCGAACCGGATTTCGAATCCGGCCGGGAGGGGGTCCGAGCTGCCCATGGAGTAGTGTTGACCGCGGTACTCAGTGCGACTCACCATCGAGAGAGCTGGTGACGAGTTGATCTTCAGCGCGCGGAGCCCCACGGTGGGCGCCAACTGTCGGTGCGGAATGTAGTCCCGACACTAACTAGTAATAAGCACTGAGATCTGCCTCTCGATTGTCGGTGCTAAGCAACTAAGGACACTTGGTTTATCCTGGTTCCGGCCGGAGCCGTACGTCCAGCAGAGGTGTGCTCGAGGCACTATATTGCTTCGCACCAGGGTGCCTGTAGTGGGGCGGCTACAAGCAAGGTGGGAGAGGAGGCGTGGCCTCCAAGTCCCAAGAGGAGTGATTGAGGCGAGTGCCAATATCGTGGGGGAGGCGGAGAGCGTGTGATCGATTGTTATCTGTTATCCCGTGTCTTATCTCCCCTGCGGCGAGGGGGATCACCTCCCTTTTATAGGCCAAGGAGAGGGCGATTTACAGGCATGCCACACTATTTCGCTACGTGTGGTGGTATGGCGCACAGTGCCGTGGATTTGGCGGTCGTCCTGGCGAATCTTGCTCCAGTTATGGCGTTGTGGCGCGTCCTGTGCTTGAACAGGGGCGACTTCAAGGGTGGAGGCGTAGTGGTTGACCGGGGCGCCTTCAGGCGGGTTCGAGGGAGCCGTTGACGGTGATCCGTACGGGGTGCAGTAGCAGGCATGGCGGCGTCCCGTCCGCGCGTGCTCAACAGCGTAGGAGTAGTTGTAGCAGTGCACGGCGTGGCGCAGCAGGGGCGAGGATAGCCGCACTGGACTGACAGCGACGGGGATGGCGCTCCCGCTGGCCTGACGTCACGGTTTGACCCTGCAGAGTAATGAGAGGAGGACTCGAGGGTGCGGCTGGCCCCCCTTCGAGGGCGCGGCGCGTTAGCCGTACATGAGTGGGCGGCACAGTATCACGGAGTTGACATTGGCCTCGTCGCACAGCTCCCCACAGTGGCGGGGATGGGCTCCCCCTAGGGAGTGGGCGGAACAGCGCCAGGGTGTGATTCCCAGGCACGTGATGGCGCGGCTCTGCCGTGTCAGAGCATTAAATGCCCGTACACTCGTGCGGGAGCAGGTGCGCTCGTGGGGGAACCTCGAGTGGGGCGGAGCCCGCCCGAGGAAGGCGTGAGCCCTCGAGCGAGGCGGACCTTGCTCGAGGGGGCACCTTGTTGGGCCGCTTTGGTGGGCCGCGGGGGGCCATCGCGGCGTGGGCTGTGCTGTGTGTGTTTTGTGTTAGATTCGAGGTGTGTTTGCATTTTTTTGCAGATTTTAAGAAGGATTCCCCCGGTTTTTTAGGGGACCCTTGTGGCTGTCCCCGACACGCATAGTCACAACGGACCTACCAACCCTAGGAACAAAGCCAAGCGATCCCAAAGCGAAAGCGAAACTCAAGAAGCAAAGGACTTAGGCGATCTGCGAAGTCCTAGGCAGACAGTTCGCGGTGACCGGGCGGACGGTCCGCATAGAGGCGGCAGGCGGTCCGCGAGGTCGCGGCAGACGGTCCGAAAAAGGCAATAGAACCTCCAATACCACACCTTGAAAAACGGATGGTCCGCGCCCTATCCTCGGACGGTCTGCGAGCAACTCGTGCCGCGCGGACGGTCTGCGACGTCTAGGTGTTGACGGTTGAAACACGTAACACCCTTCGATCCGCAAGCATACAGACTGACACCTTTTTCACAACGGGGTGACCCCCAAGGTTCTTGTCAATCCGCGGAGCAAGGGGATTGCTAGCGATTAACCAAATACTAATCTAGTTGATGGAAAACCTTTGAAAGGGGTATTAATCTAAAGGTAAATACAATCTAACCTATGTTAATCAAAGAAATCTAAGGTTAAACTAGATGGCAAAGGGTCGACACAAGAGAGAGATTAAGATAGATAAGCGTTCCCTCCCTAGGGTTTAGGATCACATGAACATGCATCTACTACATGAAAAGGTTGTTGCATACACTAGCTTCAAGGCGGTTATGCGGCCGCTAAGCTTTTTCCCTCCACCGTACTATCACTACGCAAGGTAATCAAACACTTTCACGTATAACCGCATCTCTACCTAAGCATCCACAGGGTTAAGCTAATCACCACAATTACCACAAACCCTACTAAGAACACATGTACATACATATGTGAATAAAGCACTCACATAGACACAGACCATTAAGCATCGAAAGGCATAGGGTCTATGTAGTGATCACATAACATATATCCATCTAACCCTAGGGATGAACGGAGACATTACCCCATCATCTTACAAGGATTGAAGCACATAGGGGTGATGGAGACTCCGGAGAACGTCGTCGACGAAGATGGTGACGATGAAGCTTGGGAACACCCCTAGGCCAGCGGCTTGGAGTCCTCCTCTTGCTTCCTTCCCTCCGCTGGTGTTGATCCTTGCGACGAGCTCATCCAACTCTCTCCCTCATCTTGTGGCGGCGGCTTTCTGGTGAATAGGCATCGGTAGAATGATTGGATCGATGTGGCAACCGACGGCGACAGAGGCAATTTATAGATAAACACCTAGGTCAAGGGGCATCGCGAACCGGGCCCAAAGGCCCCTGGGCCGATCTGACTAGGCCGACCGACCCAGGCCCTTTCTGGGCCGGTTCGGGCCCGTGTTCCTCCCCGCGGCTCATCTTCACATTTTGAACTTAGCTCCCTTGATTTGTGTCATTTTGAGGTCGTCATCCCCGCGATCAAGATAGGGGGTCTTCTTGCATGAAGTCTGAACTTTACGTCTTAGTCCTCGGGGATGATTCGTCGTACCACCTTGGTCCTTGCCACCTTTGGAAGTGATTTCTCCTTGCACTCGAACACGAACGGAACTCCTCATTTGCTCCTTTGAACTTGTTGTGACTCCGTTCCTTTTGTCCATGTTTTCCTGCAAAAGCACAATACTTCCAAATGCACATACGAAGTTGAACTTGTTATATCATTAGTGTGCCTAGTGGCGGGTTAGTTGGAAATCATAATCGAAACCAATGCATAACAAGTATTCTAGGTTGATGGAAATTCACCGTCAACATCTCCCCCATGCTTAAACCTTGCTCGTCCTCGAGTAAGTAATCCTCACTTAAAAGGGAAATCAGTGTTGCTTTCCAATGTTGTCCCTGCACTTAGTACATGACGAGGCAAATTGCTCTCTCTTAAGAATTTATTTTTAAAGTTCAAGTTGTGACCAACTTCTTTTTCATTATGGAAGATAGACTAACAATAAAGAACAAGCCACATTTAATAAACTTGATGCTCTCAAACTTAAGTGAACTTCAAACCGTTACCTTGTTACATGGAAGAATTTTCAAAATGATCATATCCAACATAAGTGAAAATCTCTTGCAAAACCTCATCGAAACACTCATCTCATCAAGTCACTCAAGCCTATACTAGATTATTTTCAACCTATTCTACTAATATGTGATAGTGGAAGGCTTATGTGGAGCTTGGAAGGTTAAAAACAATCTTAGCAAAACATACATCTGAAATATTGTCAAATTAAGAGAGAGATCTATTAGAATTACTGAGACTCGTCAAAAAGGCCATGGAAAATAAATGTTGGAAAGAGAGAGGGATGAAACACACACATTTAGATAGGTGGACATGTGCAAGTGGCAAATGCATGATCCCGAGGCACGAGTGAAGTCCTCATTATCGGATTGCACATGGTTGGAAGATTTGAGTATGGATTTTTCATCAAGGCACTTGAGAACTTATGAAGCAAAAAGAACCGAGGAGCATTTTATTATTTTTTTACTTTTATTTTATTTCCTTCTCATTTTATCTCTTTATTTTTTTCTTTTTTCTTCCTTTTTTTTCTTACTTTTCTTTTCTTCTCATCATAATTTTTTCATATTTCATTTTTGTCAGATGGTGAGATCTGGACAGCCCACGGGGGTGTTAATCCGTGTGGTTTAGTTGTTCGGCGGGGAGATCGGGAGCTAAGAACGTGATGGTTATGCTAGTGTAGCACACAGAAATCACGACGAGACACGAAGACAAGGCGATTTTATACTGGTTCGGGCCTCTAGAGAGTAAAACTCTACGTCCAGTTCTTCGGTTTGTATTGCTGGCGTGGCGAGATTACATGGCGACCTGTCGATGGTCTGCTGGTTGCAGGTGCCGATGTGTTGGCTTGTCCCTGGGAGGACGCCCTTGCCCGCCTTATATTGAGCGACGGACAAGGTCGGTGGACCGGAGTCCAGGTCGGTTACAACTGGGAAACCTAAGTCTAGTTGATTACAACTCTTGCCATATCCCGTTGATCTGCTTTGGGCGAAGTCCACCAAGGTCTTGTCTTTGTACGCCAAGTCTTGAGGTCGTGATGGATTAGGTCGTCTGGGGAATCTTCTGGAAGGTCTTCAAGAGGTCATGTGGGCAGCCAACTAGGTCGGTTGGGCCCACTGACAGGTCGGCGGGTCTTCTGGTAGGCCGGACCTACTTATCAGGGATGGCCGTGAGCCTGGTCGGTGGGGACCTAGGGGTACCCATGTCTCACAAGCCCCCGAGCGAGGTGTATGCGCAGCGACCTTAGAAAGGTCATGATGAAGTCCTAGAGCTATCGACAGGTCGAATAGCATGCACGTCGGTCCAAAAGAAAAGAACAAATCAACTTTGCAGCCGACCTGTTTGTAGTTTTTGCCAAACGAAGGGAGGTCGAGTGACGACCTATAGGAAGAAGACTTCCAATAGACCGAAACGATGATGAAAAACTTCAGAGGGCATCGAAGATGCACTCATGAGTAGTATCCGAGCATCATGGCGGGCAAGATGGCCGGTATGATGGTCCAAAAAAGAAGAAGAGAAGAAAAGGGTAGGTCGAGCAACAACATGGTGAGAAACAGGTTTCCCAGCAGGTCGGTACGACGAGGAAAACAAGAGGGTGTCAAAGACACACTCGTAGAGTACTCCCCGAGCATTGAAGCAGGAAGCATGGCTGGTTTGATGCTCAAAAGAGAAGAAAACTGAGTCATGGTCTTGATCGAACGAAGTGTAGAGACACCCAGATCTCCAAGCATAGCTGCAAGGAGTCTGGCGGAGGTGACCTCAGGGAGGCCTTGTAGGCGTGCCGACCTCAAAGAGGTCTCAAATCAACAATGCCCAGTATCCGAGGATACCCAGCAAGATTTTGAAAGGTGCGTCACGTGAAGAAGTCTTCGATGATGTCATAGTTGAAGTTGCGATAGCCAGGTTGGTCAACGATGAAACCAGAAATCTGTTGATCTTGTACGTATGGAGTGTAGAGACATCCAGATATCTTGCATAGCTGCAAGAGTCTGGCAGAGCCACCCGAGGCATGCCGACCTTGGGAAGGTCTCAAGTGAAAAAGCGCTTAAGCACCCGGAGATACTTGGCAGGGCCATTAGGCGCGCACGCCACAGGGAGTCCTTCATTCCCGACGTAAAATCCTGTGGAGGTCTTCCGAGCTGGCGAAGGCGACGGCGGAGCCACAGGGAGGTCTAGTGACCTAACGAAGACGACGACGGAGCCGGAGGGAGGTCGAGCGACCTGACGAAGACGACGACGGGGGCGCAGGGAGGTCTAGCGACCTGATGAGGACGACGACGGAGCCGAAGAGAGGTCGAGCGACCTGACGAAGACGACGACGGAGCCGCAGGGAGGTCTAGCGACTTGAAGAGAGCGACGATGGAACCGCAGCGAGGTCTAGCGACCTGACGAAGACGACGATGAAGCCGGAGGGAGGTCTAGCGGCATGACAAATGCGACGACAGAGCCGGAGGGAGGTCTAGAGACCTGGCGAAGACGACGACGAAGCCAGAGGAAGGTCTAGCGACCTGACAAACGCGACGACAGAGCCGGAGGGAGGTCTAGCGACTTGGCGAAGACGACGACGAAGCCAGAGGAAGGTCTAGCGACCTGACAAACACGACGACAGAGCCGGAGGGAGGTCTAGCGACCTGGCGAAGACGACGACGAAGCCAGAGGAAGGTCTAGCGACCTGAAGAAGATGACGAAGGAGCCAGAGGGAGGTCTTGCGACTTGACGACGTCGGAGACACCAAGAAATTTACTGAAGATGACGCCAAAGCTATAAAGAGATCTGGCGACCTGATGAAGATGACACCGAAGCTCAATCCAACGATGACGAAGCCACTAGGAAGGTTCCCCAAAGGTGATGCCGGGGCCGAAGAGAGGTCTAGCGACTTGAGGTCGGCAACAACGGAGACGTCACGGAGGTCTAGCGACCCGACAATGGCGACGCCGGAGCAAAGAGCTGGTCCTGTAAAATACATAAACACCAGATCGGTGTATCAATCTGTCGAATATAAATATGATGAAGATTTAGTCTGAGCTATGATATGTTCATGCTGATGTCTATGCTAGTCGAAGCTGAACATTCTTGTGCTACGTCTTGTTTTTAAAAAGGGCATTACACTTATCGTGCCAAACACACGTTATGCGGACTTGAAAGCTCTGAAGTTGCAAAGTGTTTTACCCCTCTACAATACTCAGCAGGGAGGCTTAGATGTAGCCGACGCACGGGGAGGAGTCTGGGTCTCAGGTTTTGCAACCACACAACATCATCGAATACTCATAACGAGAGTCAAGCAGTTAAAGGAAGAACACACATAGGAGAAGTAGGACCCCATCGGTCTGGCGACCCTTAGATTGGCATGGCCAAGCCCCCGAGCATGTCGAGGGGGAGGGGAACATAACACAAGATAAAAATTTGAACCCTCAGGTCTAGCGACCTACATATTGGCAAGGCCAAGCCCCCAAGCATGTCGAGGGGGAGGGATCCAAAGAGCAAACAAAGCATGTAGAGCAAGTCTATGAAAGAAATTGAGACCGTAAAAATATTTAATTGAAAATAATACTTAGCTTGCGCGTGTAGTCGAGGAGGTCGTCGTGGCCGAGGTCAGAACATGATCGCCTACGCGAGCCGTAGCCGAGCTGATCTTGTCGAGGTAGCCGGGGGCACAACCTGAAGTCGTGTCAACCCGTCGAGGTGACGTCGTGGCCGAATTGCCGAGGTCGGTCGATGCGCCGCACGGCCTAGCGGCAGTATCGTAGATTTTTTCTTCTGTACAGAACGGACCAGGAGTCGGCCCCGTGGTTGCCGTCATGTTTAATCGGTCTCCAGCCCACACGCGATTCCTCGTTGGCCACATGAAAAGATTTAAAGATCATGCACATAAATCACGTAGGAAAAATCAGATTAGAATAATCTTTTGCCAATTCTAGAGTAGATTGGAATAAAATAGATTACCAAATAGAAAGCAACGATGACTCCCTGTTTACGTAGCTGAATTCGCCGGGATGAGCGCACGTGGTGGTCTGGTGGACACGGACTCAACATGCGCCAACGAAGGCTCCCGGCTGCCGCCAACCTTGATTTTTGCTGCGTTAATTTTTTTAGCTGCACGCAGATCAGATCGCGCGCCATCGACCAGCGCTGACGCTAGTCACATCTACCGAGCCTCGAATGGATCAGAGGGCATGGGTGGGTGGACGCCAAATTTTTGGCGCGACGTTCGTAGAACGAAGGCGTCAACCTCACGATAGATCGGAGGGTGGCGGCGAGCAGGTCACTACGGAGATATCCTTCATATCGTCGCCGAAGAGGTCACCGGAGCAAACTGCATCACGCTACACGAAGAGCTCGCAATCGCCAATACCTGACGCGCCAACTGTCAGATGGTGAGATCTAGACAGCCCACGAGGGTGTTAATTCCTGTGGTTTAGTTGTTCGGTGGGGAGATCGGGAGCTAAGAACGTGATGGTTATGCTAGTGTAGCACACAGAAATCACGACGAGACACGAAGACAAGGCGATTTTA
The DNA here is from genome assembly GCA_947561735.1 of Cenchrus americanus. NCBI lineage: Eukaryota > Viridiplantae > Streptophyta > Magnoliopsida > Poales > Poaceae > Cenchrus > Cenchrus americanus. Next base: position 98,619,318 of record OX387240.1, read on the forward strand.
TACTGGTTCGGGCCTCTAGAGAGTAAAACTCTACGTCCAGTTATTCGGTTTGTATTGCTGGCGTGGCGAGATTACATGGCGACCTGTCGATGGTCTGCTGGTTGCAGGTGCCGATGTGTTGGCTTGTCCCTGGGAGGACGCCCTTGCCCGCCTTATATTGAGCGACGGACAAGGTCGGTGGACCGGAGTCTAGGTCGGTTACAATTGGGAAACCTAAGTCTAGTTGATTACAACTCTTGCCATATCCCGTCGATCTGCCTTGAGCGAAGTCCACCGAGGTCTTGTCTTTGTACGCCAAGTCTTGAGGTCGTGATGGATTAGGTCGTCTGGGGAATCTTCTGGAAGGTCTTCAGGAGGTCGTGTGGGAAGCCAACTAGGTCGGTTGGGCCACTGACAGGTCGGCGGGTCTTCTGGTAGGTCGGACCTACTTGTTAGGGACGACGGTGAGCCTGGTCGGTGGGGACCCAGGGGTACCCAGGTCTCACAATTTTTTCTTTTGCTCCTCAGAACTTTTTGCAACATAATACTTGTATAGCATTTGTCAGAGATGCTGTAATGTCTCCTCCCCCATGCTCGAACGATGCTCGTCCCCGAGCATAAAAGAGGGGGAAATGATTAAGTAAGCTTAAATTCCATAATCTTGCGGAATATTTGAATCTCCATCGAGAATTTTACTCCATACTCAAATTGGGTTGTGGAAAAAGAGGTGATCACAAAAAGATGTTCTTGGTTTATGGTGGATGCCCAACGAAGTTTGTGAAATTTTCGATGTGAAAACCCACAATGCATGGACAAAAAGGCTAGCATGAAAAAGTTACACAAAGGAATGACCAGCTTCTTAGTCTCGAACCATAGAAATCAATCCTAATCCAACTCATCAAAACTTATGTTTGCAGTCTACGGGTTTTGTTATCATAGAACATATATGTATTTGTCTTTGGTAGGTAGAACTCTGCAAGAGCATGACAAACATGTAAATAGCATAAAAGTTAAGTTTTAATAAAAACACCAAGTTATCTGGCTATCCATAAACTTAAATCAAAGGACGAAGATATGTATGTGGGTCTAGAGCATAGTCATTTCGCCTCCACAAATAAAAGAGCCGGTATTTAAATTAATTTTAGATCATATTATTGAGAGCAATTAGCCAAGACATGTATAACTTCATGTAGGTAAAACAAAGCGGCAACTTTCATCATCTTTTTGTATAGGCAATATAAAACATCGAGGTGAACACATGGTCATGTATATCTATTGAAAATAAAAAGAAACCTAGGTTGTCCTCCTAGTAGCCATGTTATTGTTGGAAGGAAAAAACAAAATGCTGCACCTAAAGTTGAAGGCATACTTACAAGAATTTATGTTCGGAAAAGAGAAGGTCCATGGAGATGTTACCATTTTTGTAGTTCTTGGTTGCCTTCTTCCGACATCTGCATGTATCGATGTGGCTTTTGCTTTTGTCTTGATTTATCAATGCTCCTAAACTTCTGAATTTGATCTTTTATGCTTAATGGAGTCATTGGTCGCCCTTCTCTTCAATGTTATCATCACCATCTCCTCTTTCTTGTTCTCATCATCTCTTTGTTGTCTCTTTTCCGTAGATTTCCCCTCTGTCCAGAACAGAACATATATCGAAATATAGCTCTATTGAAAAGTTTATGAAATTACCTTTTCAATGTGTGGTCATTCATCGAAAACGGAGTTCAAACAAGGGAGCTATGTCCGTTTTACTTCAGCGTTGCGTGCTGTCCAAAACTGTTTTCAGGACGTGTTGCACTCGGTGATTCGGGCATAACCGCTTGTAGGAACCTCCGATTGTCTTGATTCTTGATATGTTGGAATCCTAACTTCATGGGGCTTCTAAATATTCAAAAATATTCAGTGTTTTCCCTTCAAGACCATGCAGAATTTTGATGAGATCAGTGGCTTCTTGCGCATTGATCCGGTGATGTTAATGATCTTGATCATTCTATCTTCTAGAGCGTCATGTTGCTCTTCTGTGTTGAAGATTTAGGATCTCCCCCATGCTTAGCATTTTTCTAGGCATGGAAGAAGACATAATTTTTATCTTAGCCATCCTTCAATTTCCTTGTAGTGAGAGTCTTTATCTTGCCTGGAAGACGTTTTAAGCACACATTCTACCCCCAAGGTGACGGTTGGGAGTAGATAGAATTGCCAACAATCCAACAATGTCTCCTAAGATTCTTAACTTGTGGCATAATTAGTCTAATGAGAAATAAAAACCTAATGAGTGTACGTGGTGCAATGTGTGTATGCACATGATGGGAAATCATACAAACAAAGATAATGTTTTCACCTAGTTCTAAACACCATGTTTACAACTAGGTTGCCGAATTTCTCCATAGCCATAAAGGTTGATAAATCTAGGGTTAAAACACCATGTCTATCCCTGGATCAATAACCCTTATAGCACAAGAAAAATTAAGCGCATTGCAAAGCTTATAAACTAACCAATGCAATATGAAAACATATGAAAAGCTAGCAAGGTTTATAGAACTTAATGATGATGGTCCGCAATCATGTTTAAACACCACGTTTACACAAGATCACAAAAGGAAAATACTCATAAGGCCTTATGAAGCATTAACATGGAAACTGAATCATACATCATTAAGTATATAAAACAACCAAGCCTACTATGTGCAAAACATGTATACGCAAAGCAACATCACATTGATAACAAAATGCAATGCATTCAAATAAATAAATATGAGCATGAACATGATGGTGGTTCTAAAGAGAAAATTAAACTTAGATTAGTTAGCCACACGTTGATCATCATAAGATAGTGCCATTCTTTATTCTCTCTAAGAAAGGAATAAAAACATAAAGAAACGGGTTGCCTCCCGCAAACCGCTTCATTTAAAGTCATAGAGCTCGACTTTCTCATGTACCTTCCTTTCGTCGCATAGCCATGGCCCTTCATGCAAGAAGAAAAGGTACCAATGCAGTTTTAATATACTTCCCATGTTGTGCTTTATCACTTATAGAAGGCTTGCCAAGGCATCCTTTTGCTTCATCGCTATCTCCTTCCTTATCACCCTTCGGTGCTGCCTTCACTCCATGAATTTTTCTACAATGTCTAGAACAGAAAGTATACTCAATCTCTACTCCATTGAACAGTGCATAAAATTTCCTTTCCAATGAGTCTTTATTTGCCCAAATCGGACTCCGTACATGAGAGTTACGTCCGTTTTACTTCGGAGATGAAATCTGTCCTGAAATTTCAGAACGCGCAACGCTCAACGTTTTCTCTAACTCCTTGCACGGGTCTTCAAATTCATTAGTTCTTGATGCGTTGGAATCACAACTTGATGAAGCTTCTGAATATCTTATTTTCTTCATTTGTACACCTCTGAACAAGCTCTAAAGTTGAAGAAGACTTCAGCATCCATCGCGGGATTTGGAGAAGTTGATGATTTATCTTGCAAGTCTTTAGGCATGACTTCTCTTTTCATTATTCAAGCCTTGTCTATATGGTTAGTGAAAATCGGGCCTTTCCCAACATGTGCTTATGTAAGGTCATTAGCTTGACCAAGTGTCGGGCATACACCTCGGGTACTCAAGCAAGGAAGGAAGAAGACAGACTCCTATTATAATTCCCTTGTAATTCTACTAGGACTCGTTCCGTGTAATCCTACTAGGACTCCTGCCTTGTAACCGACTAGGAACCCGCCCCCTGGACTATATAAAGGAGGGCCCGGTACCTAGCCAAAGATCCGCAATCCCTCCGGGGACAACACCAAGCGCAGGGCGCGATATACTACTCCAAACAGGACGTAGGGTAGCTACTCTGGCTACCCGAACCTGTATAAATCTTGTGTCTTGTGTCCTTGCGCATACCTTCAAGTTCTCGGTCTCCCGATCACAATCCCCACCGCACAATCTACTACCCCGGGTACCCCCTTGATAGGTTTACCGGTCTAAAACACCGACAGCTGGCGCGCTAGGTAGGGGTGATCATCACCACCGGGCGAATTCAAAGGACCCTCGTCAACAAGATCAATCTACTCGTTGACTTGCCGAGATCCATTGAAGCAAGTCGCCTTGCTCCTGTCAAAGCGGAATCAATTTTCCTACGCCGCGCGTCCGGTTGCTTCAAATCCGGCGCGCGTCTGGGTGCCTCGGCACGTCGCGCGGCTCGTCGTCGACTACTTTGACTACACCGTGCGTCTAGGTGCCTCGGCATGTCGCGCGACACGTCGCGCAGCTCGTCGCGCCGCTCGTCGTCGACTACTTCGACTACGCTGCGCGTCCAGGTGCCTCGGCACGTCGCGTGGCTCATCACGCGGCTCGTCGTCGACTACTTCGCCTCCGCCGCGCGTCCGGGTGCCTCAGCACGTCGCGCGGCTCGTCACGCAGCTCGTCGTCAACTACTTCGCCTTGCGTAGGCTCGTCGTCGACTACTTCACATACGCCATGCGTCCGGTTGCTTCGGCACATCGCGCGGCTTGTCGCGTGACTCATCGTCGACTACTTCGCCTCGCACCGGCTCGTCATCGACTACTTCGCCTCCGCCGCGCGTCCGGGTGCCTCGGCACGTCGCGCGGCTCGTCACGCGGCTCGTCGTCGACTACTTCGCCTTGCACAGGCTCGTCGTCGACTACTTCACCTACGCTGCGCGTCCGGTTGCTTCGGCACATCGCGCGGCTTGTCATGTGACTCATCGTCGACTACTTCACCTCCGCCGCGCGTCCGGGTGCCTCGGCACGTCGCGTGGCTCGTCACGCGGCTCGTCGTCGACTACTTCGCCTCGCGCAGGCTCGTCGTCGACTACTTCAACTACGTCGTGCGTCTGGTTGCTTCAGAACGTCACGCGGCTTGTCGCGTGACTCATCGTCGACTACTTCGCCTTGCGCAGGCTCGTCGCCGACTACTTCGCCTACGCCGTGCGTCCGGGTGCCTCAGCACGTCACGCGGCTCGTCGTCGACTACTTCGCCCCCGGCGCGCGTCTGGGTGCCTCAGCACGTCGCGCGGCTCGTCATCGACTACTTCGACTATGCCGCGCATCCGGTTGCTTCGGCACATCGCGCGGCACGTCGCGCGGCTCGTCGCGATGCTCGTCGTCGACTACTTCGCCTCGCGCAGGCTCGTCGTCGACTACTTTGCCTACGCCGCACGTCCGGGTGCCTCGGCACGTCGCGCGGCTCGTGTCGCCGCTCGCCATCGACTACTTCACCTAAGTCGTGCGTCCGGGTGCCTCGGCACGTCGCGCGGCTCGTCACACGGCTTGTCGTCGACTACTCCGTGCGCCGTGACTTCATCTTGCGGCCACACTGGCTCTACTTCAGCCATGTCGTGCGTCGCGACTACTTGTCTCGCGGCAACACTGGATTTACATCAACTACGCCGCGCGCCGCCGCGACGTCGTCTTTTGGTCGCATCACGTCAACCATTCATCTTGACTAGTTTTCCAAACTAGTCGAAAACGGCAGTCACGCCCCCAACAACTAGTCAGAATCAACTCTGACTAGTCAACTTCAGCAACAACCGTCACAACTCAATCGCCGACCGCCACGGCTTCATCAACAGTCTGCCCTGGCAGCAACAGCTAAGTCATTTATTTAAATGATTACTGTTTTCTTTTTCTTGTCTTGTTTTCCTCATCATGTAGGACTACTTGCCGACTACTATTAGTGTACGCTTCTCGACGGGTTTTCACGGGAGCTACACTCCGCTGACTACTCTTGGGGTATATCAATCAAGTCACCACGAGTCTACTTCATCAACTCGAGGGCTATCCCTTGGAGGAAGCTTCTAAAGTCCGCTACGCGTGGCAATCTAAAGTCAACTTCTAAAGTCGCATTCTAAAGTCCGCTCTGTGCGGCAACTTAAAGTTGACTCCGGTTGCATCTTCGCTTGCTTCGGTGGCATACTACGTGTGTAAGCTTCGATGGAACATAGCTGTAAGTGGCCTTCGGGTCCTGGCGACGATGGAACCTAGCTGCACATGGTCTTCACGCTCTGTACCATGGGTCCAAGTACCCTAAGTACTCGTGCTCCGTACCTTGGGTCTGAAATCCATGGCCCAGGTACACAAGTCGACTCCGGTCGCACCTTCAAGCTCGCTCCTGCGGCAACCGTACCTTGGGTCCGAAATCCATGGCCCAGCTACACAAGTCTACTTCGGTCGCACCTTCAAGCCCGCTCTGGTGGCAATCATACCTTGTGTCTGAAATCCATGGCTCAGGTACTCAAGCCCACTCCGGTGGCACAAGTCGATGCTAACGGTCGCATCTAAGCCCACTCCGGTGGCACAAGCCGACTTTGGTCGCAATCTTAAGCCTGCTCCGGTGGCAAAACTACTCGTTTTCTCTGATTTTTTTGCTTTGGCTTTCTGGAAAGTGCTTTTCGTTTTTTGCATCTTAAGTCCACCCCGCGTGGCACAAAGTCGACTACTGCAGTCGCATCTAAAGTCCGCTTTACGCAGCAATCTAAAGTGGACTTCTTCAGTCGCAACTCAAAGTCCGCTCCACGCTACATCCTAAAGTTGGCTTCGGTTTTCAAGTCGCATCTCAAAGTTTGCTCCACGTGGCACAAAGTCGACTTCGGTTTTTAAGTCGCATTCTAAAGTCCGCACTGCTAGCATCTATAGTCAATTTTGGTCGCATCTGAAGTCCGCTCTGACGGCATGACTACTTTTTAAGCTACACGGCTCGACGCCAAACTACTATTCAGAATCTCTCCAGCTCGGGCCTGCACTCAAATTACTACTTGAGGATAACTTCAGCAAGCTTTGCTCGCTCTCAAGCTCGGGGGCTCCGCACCAACAACTACTCAACGTGGCTCATACGACTCTTTTATCCCGGGGGCTACACGCTGCAAGAGTACTCGGATGATGGCTTTCGTGAACACTGTAGACCCTTGGATTGATTACCTAATCATTTCAAGGCTCGGGGGCTGCTATGCTACACCCATCATTCAAATTTTTCAAGACAGAAGATTCGAAATCAAGATTGACCCTCAGCTAGAGTCTGCAACTCAACCTAAGGCTCAACGCCTACTCCATATGGAGTGCGATTTTGCAACCGCACTTCCATATAATCTCGACTTCAAGACTGATGAGCTGGACCATCTTCCAGCCTCGTGGCAGTTCAGGTACTATTGAAGACTTCTCCAAGCAGTACTCGAGGACGCTCAAGAATTACTCGCAGAGGCTTCAAGACTACTCGAACTACTACTCCCGACTACAATGTTCTCGGGGGCTTGTCGGGCATACACCCCGGGTACTCAAGCAAGGACGGAAGAAGACAGACTCCTACTAGAATTCCCCTGTAATTCTACTAGGACTCGTTCCGTGTAATCCTACTAGGACTCCTGTCTTGTAACCGACTAGGAACCCGCCCCCTGGACTATATAAAGGAGGGCCCGGTACCTAGCCGAAGACCCGCAATCCCTCCAGGGACAACACCAAGCGCAGGGTGCGATATACTACTCCAAACAGGACGTAGGGTAGCTACTCTGGCTACCCGAACCTGTATAAATTTTGTGTCTTGTGTCCTTGCGCATACCTTCAAGTTCTCGGTCTCCTGATCACGATCCCCACCGCACAATCTACTACCTCAGGTACCCCCTTGGTAGGTTTGCCGGTCTAAAACACCGACACCAAGCGCAAAGCATGATCGAGATTTACAAAACTTATTGTAAACATACACGTCCATAATTAACACCACGAGCAAATCGTAGCGACATACCAAGGTGTAAACAAAAGAAGCATATGTTTCATGCATAGCACTTAGCTCATCATTAGGCAAAGGTTCTTTATGTGTGACATTAATTGGTTCAAACATAAATGTTTCCTCTTTTTCATTCTCAAGAAAATCTAGTCTATCAACATGATCATTATTGGAACAAGGCATCGAATTTAAATTATTATTCATACTATTGGTCCAACATGAATATTTGAACATATCATCATTAATACCAATAATATCTTGAGATTTCAGCGTGTACCTTTGCCTCAGAGCTTCCTTGACAAGAGTGATATTTGATTCATCTAGTGGTGTTGAAGTCAAATCAATCTCAACAAGTGTAGTTGCCTCTTCATCACCATCTTGCAATTTCTTCAACTCATCATGTGGAACATGTAATCCTTCAACTATGTACGCATTCATCTCTTCTTTGAAGTCTTCTTTATCAACCAAATATTCATCTTCAAAGTCTTGTATGTTGCTTTCTTTATCTCCCGTGTACCACATGTCGTCAAGATCGCTCATCGTTGATTCACTCTTTCCTTCATCCTTGAGTAGTTCCGTGTCTTGCTTTGCTAGTGTGTGGGCTTCAATAGCACACAAGCTATCACCTTGTGGGGAGGGGCGTTCTTGGAGTACATGCTCTATGTCAACTCCTTCCCATTCATCTTCTAGCTTGAGTCCTATCTTCTCCAATTTATCCTTCGATTCACTAGGCTCATCATAGTTGTACTCCTCTCTTCATTGCAAATCTTCAAGTTGTCAAATTGATTTATCCATCCTTCATCATCTTCTTCTCTTTCTTCTTCAAACATATTTTGGATTGATTCTCCACTCATTTCTTGATCAAATATATCATCAACTTGTTTGGCAACGTGTCGGCGTTCCTCCTTCCTTCGGTAGTTGATTAGTGGGGCAAAATCAACTTGAATTCAACCGGATTAACTGAACTCCGCCAATGGTCTAGCATTCCACATACTTCGGCTTACATTCTTGTTAGTTTCAACATTTTTAATATCCGAAATGACTTCTCTTACCTTGGGAAGAGGATCTTCAATTTCTTGTATGGTCGGTTCATCTTCCTTGACCTCCGGTTCATCTTTTTCTGAAATTTCAGCAAGCACCTCGGGCTTGCTTTTGTCGTTTTGCTCCACCCGACAATGTCTTTGTCAATCTCGTTGCGTTCTTTTTCCATTGCTTATCCTTTGTAAGATTTGTGCGGCTTCACTAATTGTTTTATCCATTATATCACCGCCTGCACACATTCTTACAAAACGAGATGGGTTAGGGGTTAGTGAAAAATAAAAGGTATGCAACATCAAGTCACCGAAAAATCCCAAGTTCGGGCCTCGCTCAAGTAGTTCATTAAAACGGTCCCATGCTTCATCAATTCCTTCATCCTCTCCTTGCTTGAAAGTGAGCACTTGCCTCCTTAAGTCTTGGACCTTGCTTATGGGAAAGAACTTCAAAAGAAACTTCTTCACTAGCTCATCCCATTTTCCTTTTGCTTCAATGGACTCAAATGTGTACCATCTTTGTGCTTCATCTTCGAGAGAGAACGGAAAAAGTTCTTCTTGAACCAAGCGGCCGGAACTCCTTCTTGTTGCATTGTGTTGCATATCATTGTGAATTCCTTAATGTGTCTATATGGGTTGTCATCCTCCAATCCTCTAAAGGGGTTTGTCGGCACTAACTTGATGATTCTAGGCTTCACTTCACAGTGGGTTGTAGCAAGTGCCAAATCTGATTTTTGCATCTCAATGTCTTCCATTGACGGCATTGCTAGCTCCCTTAGCGACATCTCTTTGTCCTCCGAAGGTGAGGTGAACAAATCCATCTAGGCACTAAAAATAAAAAATAAAAACACAAAAGAGTTTTTTTAGAGAACGAGAGTTAGATGTTAGTAATAAACAAAACTAATACAAGTTTAAACGTAGCAAACTGGCTTGCTCCTCGGCAACGACACCAGAAAAACGGGCTTGTTGACGGTTGAAACACGTAACAACCTTCGATCCGCAAGCGTACGGACCTACACCTTTTTCACCACGGGGTGACCCCCAAGGTTCTTGTCAATCCGCCGAACAAGGGGATTGCTAGCGATTAACCAAGTACTAATATAGTTGATGGAAAACCTTTGAAAGGGGTATTAATCTAAAGGTAAAGACAATCTAACCTATGTTAATCAAAGAAATCTAAGGTTAAACTAGATGGCAAAGGGTGGACAAAAGAGAGAGATTAAGATAGATAAGTGTTCCCTCCATAGGGTTTAGGATCACATGAACATGCTTCTACTACATGAAAAGGTTGTTGCCTACACTAGCCTAACGGCGGTTATGCGGCCGCTAAGCCTCTTCCCTTCACCTTACTGTCACTACGCAAGGTAATCAAACACTTTCACGTATAACCACATCTATACCTAAGCATCCATAGGGTTAAGCTAATCACCACGATTACCACAAATCCTACTAAGAACACATGTTGTACATACATATGTGAATAAAGCACTCGCATAGAAATAGACTATTAAGCATCAAAATTCGTAGGGTTCATGTAGTGATCACATAACATGTATCCATCTAACCCTAGGGATGAACAGAGACATTACTCCATCATTATACAAGGATTGAAGCACATAGGGGTGATGGAGACTCCGGAGAACGTCGTCGATGAAGATGGTGGTGATGAAGCTTGGGAACACTCCTAGGCCAGCGGCTTGGAGTCCTCCTCTTGCTTCCTTCCCTTTGTCGGTGTTGATCCTTGCGACGAGTTCATCCAACTCTCTCCCTCATCTTGTGGTGGCGGCTTTCTGGTGAATAGGCATCGGTAGAATGATTGGATCGATGTGGCGGCCGACGGCGGCGGAGGCAATTTATAGATAAACACCTATGTCAAGGGGCGTTGCGAACCGGGCATAAAGGCCCTTGGGCCGATCTGACTGGGTTGGCCGGCCTAGGCCCTTTCTGGGCTGGTTCGGGCCCGTGTTCCTCCCCGCGGCTCATCTTCACATTTTGGACTTAGCCCCCTTGATTTGTGTCATTTTGAGGTCGTCATCCCCGCGATCAAGATAGGGGGTCTTCTTGCATGAAGTCCGAACTTTACGTCTTAGTCCTCAGGGATGATCCGTCGTACCGCCTTGGTCCTTGCCACCTTTGGAAGGGATTTCTCCATGCACTTGAACACGAACGAAACTCCTCATTTGCTGCTTTGAACTTGTTGTGACTCCGTCCCTTTTGTCCATGTTTTCATGCAAAAACACAATACTTCCAAATGCACATACGAGGTTGAACTTGTTATATCATTAGTGTGCCTAGTGGAGAGTTAGTTGCAAATCATAATTGAAACCAATGCATAACAAGTACTCTAGGTTGACGGAAATTCACCATCAACACCAAGCGGACGGTCCGCGAAACCTCTCCCGACCAACAACAACTGGGAAAACGGATCGAAACCAAAGCGCTCAAGAACACGTGACAAACACGAAGAACAACCGGCTGAACCGTGCCTCGCGGACAGTCAGCACGGGACCACGGACGGTCTGCCGAGCACGTAGACAGCAAAACGAGCTCGACCTCTTTGCCCGATCTCCCGAATCAACCAAGGGATTGCTACCAAATCATAGGTGAAGATGAAGCACCTCTAGGAGATGCTATGCCTATGAATTTGTAGCCTCAAACCCACTAAATCAAGAGGAATCGAGATTCTACCAAACTCTTCCAAATAGAAAGGGTTCCAACTGAAATCTTTCAATCGGAGGCCGAATTCGGAGTTTGGGGGGTCATGATCAAGCACAAAGATGCACGAGGCAACTATCCATGATCCCCACCAACAAATCCGAACGCAAACACCTCAGAATCGAAGGAACAAGACACGCACGAAAATCCAACAAAAATAGCTCGAAAAAGATACGAAAATCACACGAGCTGCGAGAGGGAAATCGACGCAACCATGAAAGCTTCCATTCACTCGGAGGTCAGATTCTTTACAAACGGATGAAAAATGTAAACCTATGGAGCAAAGAAATGAGAAGCAGTCCAGAAGGATGGATTGCCTGGAAACCCTAGAGTTAATATATATGAGTCCCTCTGGGCTAGGCAGAAGACCACGCTACCCCTAGCACTTAAGTTGTGATACAAACCCCTCAGGGGCATATAGGTCATGTATGTAACATCCCTGATGTTTATTTGTGCTAATGACATTATTTATATGTGTTAATCAAGGTTAATTATCTTCTAAGCATGTTTGACATGTTTTGTCACATATTTGCACAAAAGACCTTGGTCAAAATCCCAAATCACGGTCAAACCCTAGATCTCCTTAAAGGCTGAAATGGTTTTCTCGCGCGTTCTCCAAATTTCACTATAGAAGTTCAAAATCAGACAATATAAAAGTTGTTCGTTATTTCCGGTAACACATTTTTCGTAATTGGCGGACATTCCAATTTTGAGTGCAAATTAGCCAAAAACAGATTTGAAGCCCTTATGAACAGTAACCCGAGCCGTGGAAAAACTGTAACTTCAACACGTTTTTCCCACGAATTCGTTGATCAAAACATATGTCACCCTTTGCGAAAGTTGTAGGTCTATAGCTCCTCTACAACTTCTAGTTTTGGAGAATTTTCACTTAGATGACACTTTTGAGTGTTTTGCAATTTCGAAAAGTGTCACTGTGAAATAGAATGGCGCCTGCGCTGGTGCTCTCGCGTGCCGCGCATGCCAGTGCGTCGTCGCGCCGGCCGAGTATCGCACGCCCGTCACGCCAGTGTACGGAGCCATCTCGACTTCTCCGCTCGAGGGGCCGGACCGGCCCACGTACGCCCCCGGCCCCACATCCTTGAACACGCGTCACCCCACACAGGCGCCAAGTTCCGGCCACGCCACGCGCCATCGCCGGCCGTGCCGCGCCGTGCGCCCTGCGCATGCAGTACACCAGGTGGCCCACGCGCGCGCTGATCATCTTGCCTCAAGTCACTCGCACGCGTTGCCCCTCTTGCTTCGAAAGCCAATCGGGCAGGTCGGTACCCGTTTTTTTCATACACGCCGCCGGCTTTGCCCGCGCAAGCAGCCGCCCGCTGCTCCATCCTGCAAACTGTGCCACGTCTTCACCTCCCCGTCCTGGTCCTTCCTTGCTCCTCCCTCGACCCAGCCAGGTCACCGCAGGCCCACCAGGCCGCGCCATTGCCGACCTACGGCGTGCCGCAACGGACGCGAAGGGGCAATCCGCCGCCGGCCACCTCGACGCCGTCGGCCGACCCGAGCCCCCCCCCCCCCCGCACGTCAACTTACACCAAGAATCGACTACAAGTGAGCTCGCGCACATCCCTAGCCCCTCACCCTGCCAGCTCTGTCCAAGAACCGCCGCCGGCGAGCTCATAGCCGCCGGCGCAGACTACATTACGTTGATTTGATTCTTTCCAGGGTGTTTTCCGTAAAGTGAGGGTCTTTTCGTAATTATTTGATTTCTTTCGAGGGTTCCCCTGTAAATGTGTTTTAGGGTTTTCAGCTGAACCTTTGAAAAATCATAGAAAAAATCATAAAAATGCAAATCCATTTTTGTTGGTTTCCTGGTGAAGAAACCTACCTTTTCTAGAAAGCACGTATAGGGTTTTTCTGTGTAGTTTTTGAATTAAAAATTCAAACTCAGTTTGGTGTGCTTTTGGTGTAGTTTAAAACTTACTCAAGATATGAACTTGAATTTTGGATATGTTGCTCTTTATGGCATGTCTAGATCTGTGACCAAAATTGAAAGGAGTTTGATGTGTAGATCTTTAATTATGATTTATGTAAGCTTTATGCTAGATGAATCTTGATGCTTTTTATAGCCCCTTTAGTGAACTTTTCTTTAACCACATATGCACCCTAGGGCTTTGCCATGTTGCGTAGTACCTCTGGTAGAGTGGATTTGATTTTAGGAAATTGTTTAATAGGTGGTTTTGATTTAATCTTGTGTAGGAGTTTAAATTCAAAATTTGAAAAATAATTTGAATCTGAAAGCATGCTTTGGTCAGAAGCTTATTTTTGGCATAAATGACTTGTAGAAGAAAGTTTAGACCAAAAAGATTAATAAATCCTTTTATCAGATTTATTTGTGTTATGCTAGGCTGAAATTTCTTTTTCGTATAATTTAATTTATAAATGATCTTAAGCTATATTTTGGTTTGTGACCTTAAAATAGGCATATGTTGTTGTGTACAAAAGTTTAGGATAATTGGAGTTATATTTCTTTTATTATGAGATTTTGATGAAAGACTAGCTAAAAATCAATTAAAGGTGTTTGCTCACTTTTTAAGATAATCAAGGAGTTTATGAATTGTTCCTGTTTTTAATCATTGAAACACAACCCCTTGCTGTTTGGTGAAGTTAAGTAACTTAATTTGCTTAGATGTGCACGCAATCACCATCAAAGTAGTGTTTTGTTCACCATCACACCACCTTAATAATTTCTGTGAGAAAATAATAATGTTTGGTTGAATATGGCCAACAAGAGTTGGTTTTGTGGTAATTCTCCCACCTTCACCTTAAACTAATGCATATGCATGGATACGTGTAGATCTACCATACGAGACTTATACGCTCACCCAGGAGGAGGGAGCAGCTAGCGGGGAGGTGGACCAGTTGAGTGTGCAGCAAGACCTGGACCAAAGTCCAGAAGAGCCCAAGGCTTGTGTTAGTGTTGAGTCAGAGGAAGGCAAGCACCGGTTCATCTAAACTTTTTGGTTTAAAAATTCATACCTTTTACATTTCAGTATTTATTGTTTTACTTTGTGCATTTAAGTTTCAGGAGTTGTTTGAAACCTAGATGCATGATCCTTAGGACTCCTATGCTCTTTCACTAGTATGTTAGGATGCTAGTGCCATGCTTTAAGGACACGGTACAAGTCGAGTAATGACTCATTGCTCGCGAGATATAGGTTACTTATGTGGGAATCATAAGTTGGTTAAAATGACTCGCTCATGTGGTAAGAGCAATGGGTTCGTTCTCAACCGAGTAGCATTGTGCTGGTTTAAGCTATTGAACGTACCAAGTGCTTGTCGGGAATGGGACCGATAAGCCTAGTACCTTCTGAACCAGGGCGGGATCTTTCTAGATACCCGCTTGGGATGCGTCTCCGGGCTAGCTACCCGTGGTATAGTGGGTGAGTTCCGGACTGGTCGAGTTAGACCCTCTAGATAACGAGTGTACCGAGTTTGTATCGTTTGATCCCAAACTGTGGGATGTTGGGAACCGCCTGGTCGGGGTAGAACCCGCATTTTCTTTTATTTGAATTCTTGGGGTCTACTTCTTCCGTGTATCTTGGGTTTACCTTGCAAGGATATAAATCGATCGATCGTCAGTCACTCGCCGTTATCTGAGTCGGCTTGACCACTGGCTACCCCATGTTTATTTATGGAATAGTTTGGATTAATATTGTTACCTGTTAAATATTGTTTGCACAACATGCTTGTTTAGTGCAGGTGCTCACCTAGAATGGTTAACATACTAGAATTGGGGCTAAAATCTGAAAATAAGGATCAACTGTTAGTCGCCTTTGGCAAAACAAACCCAGTAGCCAAAAAGCCTTGCATGCCTAGTTGTTTTTTCTTTTTGTCGGGTAAGTCTTGCTGAGTATTAGTACTCAGCCTTGCTTAATTTGTAGTTTTCAGGTAATCCCATCTGGCCTGCTTCTATCCCAGATGGTTGGGAGCTTGAATGGGAGAACGAGGATGAGGAGTGATATGCATGGATGGCCTCCTGTGTGTATCATGCGTGTAGTTTAATTTCCGCTATCTAAACTCTGAACCATGTTTACTTTTATGTATGAAAAACCTGGTTTGTAATAATGTATGAAAAATCGTGCAGACGCCTCGCTAGCTACCGCAGCAACCGCCGCCACCCGGGCTACGACAAGCTGCATTTCCAGCTGGGCCCACTCTGTCGGGGTTCTCTACCGCCGGCAGTAAATTTGTATCGATCGTGCGTCGGGCTTGGATGGTTAGCACAAGAGACAACGGGATTTAGACTGGTTCGGGCCTCTGAGGAGTAATACCCTACGTCTAGTCACTAGTGTTGAGCTGTTGTGTTCCCGAGCTAGGAGTGCTTGTAGTAGGGGTTACAAGCTGGTCGAGAGAGGGTATCGAGCCCAAGTCCCTTGAGGTAGTGTTTAGTCTATCGAAGGTCTAACCCTTATAACTGTTGCCCATCTCTCCCTTTTATAGTCACAAGGGGAGGGGCACAAGGGGGAAGTAAAAAAGGTACTGTCGGGGACAGCCACGAGGGTCCCCTAAAGAACCGGGGGAATCCTGCTTAAAACCTGCAAAAAACAAAACAAAACACACCTCTAACCTAAGCACGCACACACGGCGTGGCCCACGCTGCGGTGGCCCCCGCGGCCCACCAAAGTGGCCTGACAAGGCGCCCCCTCGAGCAGGTCCGCCTCGCTCGAGGGCTCACGCCCCCTCGAAGCGGGTTCCGCCTCGCTCGAGGGCTCACGCCCCCTCGAGCGGGTTCCGCCTCGCTCGAGGGTCCCCGCCTCCCTCGAGCGGGCTCCGCCTCGCTCGAGGCTCCCTCGCGAGTGCACCTGCTCCCGCACGCGGGTACGAACATTTAATGCTCTGACACAGCAGAGCCGCGCCATCACGCGCCTGGGAATCACGCCCCGGCGTTGTTCCACCGACTCCCTAGGGGAAGCCCATCCCCGCCACTGTGAGGGACTGTGCGACGAGGCCAGTGTCAGCTCCGTGACACTGTGCCTCCCACTCTAGTACGGCTAACGCGCCGCGCCCTTGAAGGGGGGCCGGTCGCACCCTCGAACCCTCTTCTCGTGACTCCGCAGGGTCAAACCGTGACGTTAGGCCGGCGGGAGCGCCATCCCCGTCGCTGTCAGTCCTGTGCGGCCATCCCCGCCCCTGCAGCGCCACACCGTGCACTGCTACAACAACTCTGACGTTGTCGGGCACGCGGGGACGGGACGCCGCCACGCCTGCCACTGTACCTCGTACGGATCGCCGTCAACGGCTCCCTCGAGCTCGCCTGGAGACGCCCCGGTCAACCACTACGCTTCCACCCTCGAGGCCGCCCCTGTTCGAGTACAGGGCACGCCACGACGCCATGACTGGAGCAAGATTCGCCAGGACAACCATCAACTCCCCGACACTGTACACCATACCATTACACGTAGCTAAATAGTGTGGCATGCCTGTAGATCACCCTCTCCTTGGTCTATAAAAGGAAGGTGATCCCTCTCGCCACGGGGGGACGGACGACACAAGACACCAGACACGGGACAACGGATAGCGGTCGCTCAGACGCTCCCCGTCCTCCCCACGATATTGGCACTCGCCTCAATCACTCATCTTGGGACTTGGAGGCCATACCTCCTCTCCCGCCTTGCTTGTAGCCGCCCCACTACAGGCACCCCGGTGCAAAGCAATATAGTGCCTCGAGCACACCCTGCTGGACGTACGGCCCTGGTCGGAACCAGGATAAACCAAGTGTCCCTAGTTGCTTAGCACCGACCATCGAGAGACAGATCTCAGCGCTTACTACTAGTTAGTGTCGGGACTACATTCCGCACCAACAGTTGGCGCCCACCGTGGGGCACTGCGCGCTGAAGATCGACTCGTCACCAGCTCTCTCGATGGTGATTCGCACCGAGTACCACGGACAGCGTTACTCCATGGGCAGCTCAGACCCCCTCTCGGTCGGATTCGAAATCCGGTTCGGGGGCCTGAACTTTCAGGCCACGGGGAACAGCTACCTGATGCGCCTCACTAACTGTGAGGAACTCCGCGCACGGCGCCAAGCCGGGTCCACCCCGGTCGCCGCCGCGCGCGTCGCCGCGACGCCAACACCCGCCAGCACGGACGCCGCGGGTCCATCGGCGCCACAACGCCGCCGTCGCTCCGGCCGGCGCTCGCGTCGGGCGCGGTCGGAGCGCCGCATGCCGCGCGCGTCTCCTCGCAACGCGACGCACTCGCCGGCGAGACGGTCGTTGCCCCGGTGGGGGAGCGCACGGTCTCCGGACCGCGCTTCCCCATCGGTCTGCGCAGCGCCACGGTGGCCTACGTCGCTAACTCCAATGCCAGGACAACGATGCACAGGGTTCCCCCTGGCCACCACATCTTGGTCGCCAGGGACCCTAGCACCTCCGTCGGCGACGAGTCATCCCTAGGCTCCGTTGACGCGCTGCCACCCGCCGCCTCGCATGGATACGCGGAGTGGGACTTCTCCGGTGTGCTAGACCCGATGATGTTCAGGCGGTTCCTCGACGCCGCGGACTACTGGTTCGGCTACTCCGACGACTCCAGCACCGGAAGCTATGACCCTGCGCGGGAGTGCTGCGTCGTGATCGCCAACGACCCAGCAAACGCCGCCGATGTGGCGGGAGCTGGCGACGGAGAGGTTCCTCCCGCTCTGGGAACTGGACCGCGCCTGGCTGCAGGCCAAGCGCCCCTCCCCCCTCACCGCCGAGGGGGGCCGACATCAATGCGCAGCTGGCCCAGGCACGCGAGCTCGAGGCCAAGCTAGAAGAAGAGTACCGCACGGTGCGGTTGCTTCGCGCCTCTATCGCAGGGGAAGCCTCCGCGCGCGGCGAACGCGCGCGTGAGCTGGGCAGACAAGCCCGCGATCGCATCAACGCTGACTTCAACGTCGACAATCCGAATACGCCCCCACGAGCGAGCCAAAAGCTCACCGCCGCCGCAACACTGCTGCGGGCCATGCCCGCCCCTTCGACGCCCGAGGCGCGGAACCTGCACCGCGAAGCACAGGCGCTCATCGAGCAAGCGGCCGTCCAACGGGCGAAAGCTCGGCGTCCCGCATCCGCCAACGGGGGAGCGCGCGGGATGATGGGGGTGCGCAAGGCCCCGAGCCCTCGGTACACGCGGGCGGCGCGGCTGAACGCCCCGCCAACCCGGGGCGCACGCCGGCCAAAGAACGACTCCTCGACACGCGCGGGCAAGCCCGAGATGGCGACGCCCGCAACGTCATCAACACCTGACGAACGAGCAAAGCGGAGGCACGGGCGGCAGCAGGCTACCACCCTCGACGGGGTGGACGTTACGACAGCGATGAGGACCGCTCGGCGACGCCGGAGCCCTCGGGAACCCGCGTGTTCAGCCGGGAGATCCGCGCGGCAACCTTCCCCCAGCGCTTCCGCAAGCCCACGACCATCGTCAAGTATAACGGGGAGACGGATCCCCGCATATGGCTTAACGACTACTGCCTGGTGTGTTAGCTGGGCGGGGCCACCAGCGACGAGGTTATCATCCGCAACCTCCCCCTGCACCTTGCCGACTCGGCACGGACGTGGCTCGAGCACCTGCCGGCCAGTCAGATCCACAACTGGGACGACCTGGTCCGCACGTTTGTGGGAAATTTCCAGGGCACGTACGTGCGCCCTGGGAACTCCTGGGACCTACGCTCTTGCACCCAGAAGCCCAGCGAGTCACTCCGGGACTTCATACGGCGCTTCTCCAAGCGCTGCACGGAGCTCCCAAGCGTGGCGCAGTCCGAAATCGTGCACGCTTTCCTCGAGGGCACCAGGTGCCGGGATCTTGAGCGCGAGCTTGGGCGTCGCCCGCCGGTGGACTCGAACAAGCTATTCGACATCGCCACCAGCTTTGCCTCAGGCGAAGAGGCGGTGGGGGCAATCTTCGACGGCAAGAAGGGCAAGCGCGTGGACGATACGCCCTCGGAGTGCAGCAAGTCCAAGGAGCTCCGCCAAAAGAACAAGCGGGGCAAGAAGGGAAAGAAGCCGCGCCGCGAGGCGCGCGAGCAGGGGCACGACGACGACGACGGCGAAGCTCTTGCTGTTGACCCGGCTCGACGGGGCCCTCGACCGGCCCCTCGAGGCCCGGGAGTTTTCGACGACATGCTGAAGAAGCCATGTCCCTACCACAAAACGCCGATCAACCACACCCTCGAGCAGTGCGACATGCTCAAGCGGTTTTACGGCCGCGCCGCCGCGAAGGACGACGAGGCCAAGAAGGACGGGGGTGATGGCGACGCCGACGGCTTCCCCACTGTGGAGAACGTCTTCCTCATCTTCGGGGGGGCGACCATCGACATGTCCAGCCGCCAGCGCAAGCGGGAGCGGCACGAGGTTCTCGCCGCAGAGAAGGCGCCTCCTTCCTTCCTCGACTGGTCGGAGGACGCCATCACGTTCAGCCGCGAGGATCACCCGAACCGCATCCCCAACCCGGGTCAGTACCCACTGGTGGTCGACCCAGTCATCGGGAACGCGCGGTTCTCGAAGGTCCTGATGGACGGAGGCAGCAGCCTCAACATCCTCTACGCGCACACGCTGCGCCTGCTGGGGATCAGGTTGGATCAGCTGCGGCCCAGCACGACGCCGTTCCATGGCGTCGCGCCGGGCAAGCGCGTCCAGCCCCTCGGGCAGATCGACCTTCCTGTCTGGTTCGGCACGCCGGACAACTACCGCAAGGAGACACTCACCTTCGAGGTGGTGGGGTTCAGGGGCGCGTACCACACCATACTTGGGCGGCCCTGCTAAGCCAAGTTCATGGCAGTCCCCAACTACACCTACCTCAAGATGAAGATATCGGGGCCCAACGGCGTCATCACCGTGGGCTCATCCATCGAGCATGCCTTCGACTGTGACGTCGAGTGCGTGGAACATGCCGAGGCCCTACGCTGGACGAAGCGCTGGTGGCCAACATGGAGAAGATGGTCAACGAGGACCTCGACTCCACCGCCAAGCATGCCGGCAGCTTCGAGGCTGCTGAGTAGACCAAGGAGGTGTCCCTCGACCCTGCTGCCCCCGAGGGCAAGGCGTTGAGGGTCAGTTCTACCCTCGACCCAAAATAGGAAGTGGTGCTCGTTGACTTTCTCCGCGCCAACGCCGACATCTTCGCGTGGAGCCCCTCGGACATGCCAGGCATCCCGAGGGAGGTCGCCGAGCACTCCCTTGACATCCTACCTCACTCCCGCGCCGTGCAGCAAAGGCTGCGCCGCTTCGACGAGGAGCGGCGCCGGGCAATCGGAGCGGAGCTGCGAAAGCTCCTCGAGGCTGGGTTCATCAAGGAAGTGTTCCACCCTACTTGGCTAGCTAATCCTGTATTAGTGAAGAAAAAGAATGGGAAGTGGCGGATGTGTGTAGACTACACTAGTCTTAATAAAGCATGTCCTAAAGTTCCTTTTCCTTTGCCACGTATCGATCAGATCGTTGATTCGACCGCCGGGTGTGAACTGCTCTGTTTTCTTGATGCCTATTCCGGGTACCCGGAATCGTGGTGGAGCGCACGGAGGGACACACTTTGCCGGTTCAGCGGCCGGTGTACTACATCAGCGAAGTCTTGTCCGACACCAAGACGCTCTACCCACAAGTCCAGAAGCTGCTTTACGCAGTGGTTCTCACGCGGCGCAAACTCCGCCACTACTTCGAGGCTCACTCGGTCACGATAGTTTCCTCCTTTCCGTTAGGAGAAATCATCTGTAACCCGGACGCGGCGGGCAGGATTGCCAAGTGGTCGGTGGAGCTGATGGGGGAGACGCTCGCCTATGCCTCGCGCAAGGCCATCAAGTCCCAAATCTTGGCAGACTTCGTAGCCGAGTGGACGGACACACAATTACCGCCGCCACAGATCCAGGCGGAATGCTGGACCCTGTACTTCGACGGCTCGGTGATGAAGACAGGGGCGGGCGCGGGCCTGCTCTTCGTCTCACCCCTCGGGGAGCACATGCGGTACGCTGTGCGCCTTCACTTCCCCGTATCAAAAAACATGGCTGAGTACAAGGCCCTGCTTTGTGGCCTCAAGATCGCCATCGAGATAGGCATCAAACGCCTCGACGTGCGGGGGGACTCGCAGCTCGTGATCGACCAGGTCATGAAAAGCGCGAGCTGCCACAGCGATAAGATGGAGGCGTACTGCAAGGCCGTGCGGGCCCTCGAGGACAAGTTCTATGGCATCGAACTCAATCACGTGCCCCGTCGGTATAACAAGGAGGCGGACGAGCTCGCCAAGATCGCATCGGGGCGGATCACCGTCCCCCCGAACGTCTTCGCTCAGGACGTCGCCCAACCGTCAGTCACCCTTGAGCCGCACCCCTCGAATTGCACAGAACCCTTGGGGACTCCCTCGAATCCAGCGGGCGCAGATTCCATGGACAAGGACCCCTCGAACGAGGCGTACGTGCTCTCCCTCCTTGAGGGGTACGACGCTGGCGAGGCCGAAGCCATGGACGTCGAGCCAGTCCCCAGCGAGGTGGACTGGCGCGACAAGTACATCGCCTGGATGAACCGAGGGGAGCTCCCCTCGGATCGATCTGAGGCCAGGCGCATCGCCAGGATGGCCAAGTCCTTCACCCTCGTCGACGGCGAGCTGTACAAGCGCGCCGCCTCCAGCATCCTGCAGCGATGCGTGCCCATCCGCCAGGGGCGCGAGCTCATCTGGGATATACACGCGGGCGTATGCGGCCACCGTGTCGCGCCCCGCACCCTCGTGGGCAATGCGTTCCGCCAGGGCTTTTATTGGCCCACCGCGGTCGCTGATGCCAGCGAGATTGTGCGCACCTGCGAAGGGTGCTAGTTCTACGCTCGCAAGTCCAATCTCCCCGCGCACGTCCTACAGACCATCCCCATCATGTGGCCTTTCGCCGTGTGGGGGTTGGACATCGTCGGGCCCTTGCGAAAGGCGCCCGGGAGCTACACCCACCTGTTGGTCGCAATCGACAAGTTCTCCAAGTGGGTGGAGGTGCGCCCCATCACGAACCTCAGGGCGGAGCAGGCGGTATACATGGGTGTGGGCCAACCTTGGCAGCTCCAAGGGAGCACCACGCGATCCATCTGATTATAATGGATCGATGGTTCGAACCACTTTAGGTAGCTAGCGAACCTATGGTTCATGCGGTTCGACCCAGCAAATTAAATATTTAGCTGCTCCAATAGAGCTGCTATTGTCTAGCTAGCATTTTTAGCTAGCCAACTGCTGAAAGAGTTGCTGCTGTTTAACGAAGCTGTCTGCGGGGATCGATCATCTAGCACGCTTCAATACAAAAGAACAAGAAATTCAATTTACAAGTCTGAAGAGTCTTAACAACTGTCATGCCATCAGTGCTCTCACATATTGTACCAAAGCACATCATACATTTGAAGGTGACAATTAGCAGGTGTACAAGTACGACCACAAATACATCTCATGAACCCTGGTCAAAGTAAATAAGCTATGGAGGGCTAAAAATGTTAAGTTCAGAAGTACTATTGATTTTACAAAGAACATTTTTTAGCAAGATCTGCGCTCATGAAATTTATTCTGTTGACATCGTTGTAGTAGCCAAACATCATTCAGCACTCATGAATGGATAGGAAGCCCAGGAGCACCATGCTAATGTGATTGTCACCACGACATCAGTATGACATTGTCCTTTAGGATTCAGACTAGAGCACCCACATACAGTGGAAACAGGCAATATCCAAGAAGACGGAGGCTTTGGAACAAGATGATCTAGCCACCCTGAAAAGAAACATTAAGAAAGTTACTGCAAATGTTTTGCTGCAGATAGTACGCGGTAATCAAACACCAATAGTCCAGTGCATTACAATAGATTTATTGTTGCTCTTCATTACTCATTACAGTAGATTACAGAGGCTTTGTAGAATATAGAGAACTAAACAAAAAAAATTTACATATCAGATACAAGACAAATAGACACATGTAAAAGATAGATTTTTAATGATGAAAACAGTTTGATTGAAAACAGTTACTCATGAAAACAGAACTCATTATTCATGCAGGGGCACTCATGCAAGAACAGTTTAATGATGGAATGATCAGAAATCAGAATGATCATGCAATGGTAACTCGAAACAAATGCATAATTGGATATACCTTTTAACATATCATTCCTCTTGATCAATTTGCTCAATGTAGTCATCAATGGCCTTCATGGAGAACTGAGATGAACTAGACGCACGAATCCAATCTTGTGCACATATCAATGCTTCCACAGTTTTTGGAGTTAATCGGGTACGGAACTCTGATATTAGTTTCCTTCCGGTCTTGAAGGCCGACTATGATGCAACTGTTGAAGCTTGAATTGCTAGAACATCTTGATCCATGCGAGAAAGGGTGGGATACTCCGATGAGTTGCTCTTCCACCAAGCAAGTATATCAAAGGATTTGCTTCGAGGAATTCTAGTCTTTGCTAAATACATTTCAAGCTCAAGCTCAGAGGGCAAGCTTGTTGAGGATGTACTATTGCTCAAGTGTTGATCCCAATCTAAATATCTATCACTTTCAGAAGTAGCAGCAGCAGGGGCATAACTTGTCCACCATGAATTACTTGTGAATAATCCATATAGAGCAAACTCAAAACCCTTCTTAGTGTAGCAATCTTGATATCAGCTTCACTCTCAAATGCTTGTCTCAAACGAAATTCAATGAACTCTGTTGACGGTTAATAATTGTATAAAAGTTCATTTGTGACTTGCAAGCGGACAAGTCTCCCGTCGTAGTCAAGGGACCCTTCTTCCCTCGAGTGGTGAACCCAAGGTATCGAATCCGTGGAACAAATGTGTGACGCAAGAGTTGATCTAGTAAAGCCAAATAACTTCAATCTTTGGTAAAGGAGAAACCCTAATGCATCTAGATAAGAACACAAAACAAAGATAAATCTAATCTACTAAAGACCGGAGAAACAAAGTAAGATTAGGTAGATAAACCGATCTAGAGGGATCGGGGTAAGCCTTTTGTTGAAGTTCCAAGCAAGAGAAGAAGTAGCAAATCGAATCTTAATAGAAGCCTCTTTAAATCGTGGTTTCCCGTCCAAATCCGAAAACATCCGCCTTTCGAGACCCCCGTTCTGTCACAACGTATCCCTATTCATGCGGGGAGCTTAGGGTGAGTCAAAAGACAAGTCGAGATTCTTTCGGAAGATCCGGCGTGTACCTCTAGCCACCGCGGCTACAAGAACACCCTATGTAATCTATCGCGCGAATAGAATTGGAATAAGCAAAGCCGATCGAAAAACGAAATCTTCGAGGAAACACTTGATCGCTAGGAAAAGATTCAACTCGATAATTCAACTATAACAATGATACATACACAAGATCACCACCGGGATCCTTCCTTGATCTTGCTTCTAGCTCCGGGAACTCCGACGTGGTCTTCCATGCAAGGTTCCCACGTCGGCTAGGGAAACCCTAGTCAACTAGCTCGACCCTCTCCTCTCCGAGATGGTGTCCCTCTCTTCTCTGCTTCTCGGTGGCCGAAGACGAAATCTTCTCTCCGTGGCTCTCGGTCAGGGGACTATAAATAGCCCGATTGGCGGCTAGGGCAAAGGAGAGCACGTTTGGGCCCAAAATGGGCACAGGGCCGATCGGATCGGGCCGGCCGGCCTGGGCCCATTTAGGCCCAGCCCGTGGGCTCCTTTGCCCCACGTCGGTTCCCTTGCTTCCTGGATGTTTCCCCCTTATGCATGTAGGTCCATGTCGTCGGTTTCTCTCCGAATTGGACTCAACTCCTTGTCTTGCAAGATTCAGCACTTTTCTGGTCAAGTCCCTGGAGTTTGTCGTCTTCTCGGATCAAGTCCCCGGCTTCTTGGAGTTAAGTTTGCTTCATTGCATGACTTGTTCAGGGCTTCAAGGTCTTGTCATGAGGTGCTTGATGAACTTACCCCGAAAGTCTTGCATTCAACACTAAAACCCTGCATAAACATTAAACTCCAAAACCGACATGCACACGTGAACTTGTTATACCACGGGGGTTAGTACCAATGGATAAGGTATAAAATTCATGCCAACACCGAAGGTAAACTCATGGCTAGGTTGACGGATTTTCACCGTCAACAAACTCAAACTTAAATTGTGGATCAAAAATCACTGGGAATGAGATCTGCAACCACATCAGTTTCCAATATTTATTAAACTTCTTCTTCATATATGTGACTGTCTCAAACAGATCCGTATTGGGCTCAACAACACATTTTTCCAATGCGATCTTGACCTCCCACATCTCATGAAAATACAGATTTGATGTAGGGTACAATGATCCTGAAACAATTTTTGTTGCATCATAAAAGGGTTTCAGCAGTGCACATACCTCCCTAACCATTTCCCACTCTTCATGTGAGGGTGCATATTCGTACTCTGGCTGCTGCTGGGTGAGGGACTCAAAAGCTCTCTTTAACACCAAACACCTTTCTAGCATGATGTAGGTCGAGTTCCAGCGGGTGGATGTATCAATGTTCGGACGCTTTTTCTCTTGGATACCAAGTTGTTGAATGATTTCCTCAAACTTTTGCTTCCGTGATGTAGACCCTTCAATGAATTTCACACTTTCCCTAACCTTGTGCACAACTGGATTGATAACCTGAAATCCAACTTTACATATCAAGTTGAGGACATGGGTTGTGCATCTGTGATGGAGTAGCTTTCCTTTACCATACAACATGCGTTTCTCTAGCAGATTATGTCTCAATAGCTTCACCATGGCATTGTTGTTGCTTGCATTGTCCAGTGTTATTGCAAATAACTTATCCTCAATCTTCCAATCTTGGATGGACTTGAGAAGGGCATTGAACATTGCAACACCAGTGTGCGGCGTTTTCAAGAAAGTAAACTTGATAATCCTCTTTTGCAGCTTCCAATCTTCATCTAGGAAGTGGCACGTGATACACATATATCCAAGAGTTTGACAAGATGTCCACATATCCATTGTCAATGAGACTCTACTGCTAGTACTTTTGAAAACATCAACAAGTGCTTGTTTTTGTTCTTGAAATAAATTTAAGCAATCATTGGCGATTGTTCTCCGTGAAATCATTTTGAAGATGGGGTTCAAGCTAGAAACGAACCTTCTAAAGCCATCATAACAACGATCAAAAGTGGCAGTCCATGAAGTGCAATCATCCGAGCTAGCTCCCTCCTTGAGGTGTCTTGACTGAACCTCCACTTGTCCAAAGCAACTCCTTCTGGAGACATCATAACAGATCTGAGCTGATGGGACATATTTGTCACTTGCCTTCTAATTTGACATCTCTTCAAATGAGTTGACATAGCGCTAGTTCCTGCTCCTCTCTTGGCACTGATCTCGGTATTGCAATGAATGCACTGTCCTTTAGTAACGATGCCTCCCACACGAACTTTCGAGAATTCATTCCAAACTTGGGATCTGAACTTCCTATTCTCCTCACCATGTATGTAGCCATCCACCATTTCAATTTCAACTAAGCCCTCAACACAGCCAATTGTAGCACCTTCATCTATGTCCTCTTCCTCTCTGTGCCAATAATCAGTGTTGCCCTCATCCTCCCAACCATGACCATAATCATCTACTTCCCACCCATCAAAATTCCTAGCATAATCATCCTCTTCTGGATGCTCAGGTACCGAAGTCTGTTGGTTGCTCTGCATAGTCACATCTGCTCTTGCTCCACTATTGGGCTGCAGTGACTGATCAGGTACTGGAGTGTGGTGGAATGGTGCCTCTTCTGCTTTCAACCACTAGAATCGAAAACAAGTAAAAATGCTAAAGTTAAGTACTATTGATTCTGTAAAGAACATTTTTTAGCAAGATCTGCAAAGAACATTTTTCACTTTCTGCAAGCTAAGTGGATCTACTTTTGCCTTGTGCATATACCTTTGCAATTAAGTAGTCTATAGGTGCGGCCCCCTTTATTGGTGCAAATGGGAGAATTCAAAAGGAAAAAGTGGGTTGCAGTGGAGGCTGCCTGGCCTAGCTAGTGCTGCAGTACTGATCGACTGAGTAATTTAAATTTGTTTCAATTAGGAATTGGGACGGAGTGGCCAGTATTATCCCCTTCCCCCAACGCTGCTGGCCGCGAAGCAATTTACAATATTGGTACCGTCAAAATATATAATCTAAATATAAATAATATCTGAAAACATAACGTGTGAATGTGCATTAGACCTGACACCATAGCAGGATAGTTAGCTGAAAACATAATGTGTGAATGTTAACAAAAGGAAATTGCTGCACTACTCACATGGAATTGTTTGCTGCACTACTCACATGGAATTGTTTGCTGCTAGGCGAAAAACAAAGGCAACTGTCTAGAGGCATGACTACATACAAGAATAATTGTCTTTGTAGGCAAAAGAGCCAAAGACAGACGAGCAAACAAACGAAAGCGATTTTTTTCATTTAAAGATTAATAATGGGCTCCTATTTTTTTGCCTTGGTTGTATTTGGAGCTTCACAGTTCAGATACTTGACACACCTCCAGAAATGTACACATCAAAGAAAACTACAGCTAAAGTCCTAACAAAGGCAGTAAATAGCCTTTTTCCTTGGTTGTATTTGGAGCTTCACAGTTCAGATACTTGACACACCTCCAGAAATGTACACATCAAAGAAAACTACAGCTAAAGTCCTAACAAAGGAATAAATAGCCTTTTCCTTGGTTGTATTTGGAGCTTCCCTGATAGAATTAAGTCTGATTCCATAGTATCAATGAGGCATTAGCTAAGGCGGATTCATTCATCAGCAGTCTAACTTCATCAGCAGCCTATGTTAGATGCAAGAAAATGTTGCTGCAGCAGTATGTTGGAGCCAGAGAAAGAAAAAATGTGGCCAAAATAGCGTAGCATGCTAGTAGATTTACCCAAGCAAAAGGGATTATCTTGGTATTTTTTCCTCATGTTCCTCTTGCAACCAGTTTGAACAATAAAAGGATACAAATCTCTGGATGAATTGCTATCCACAAAGAGTAATTGGAAAAACATGTGTGTAAAGGGTGCAGATAAGCATGAGCGTTGTGGAAGATTGGAAGCTAAACATTACCAAGCACTCTTAAAGTGGTTTACAGTTTGCCACAAGATGACATTAACTTACCAAGCACTCTTAAAGTGGTTTACAGTTTGCCACAAGATGACATTAACTGTTATTCACTGGAACAATTCAATTCACATAGCGCCATTGTTTGTCCACCCAACTGAGACATGACATTTTATCAATCTGTAGTGTCAAAGATGCGAACCTGGGGGTGGAACGGGCAAGGATGCGAACCTGGGGGTAGCTGCAGCAGTGGGGACACCGACTTCGACTTCCATGGGTTCTTGCTGAGGAAGGAGATGGCCACACGCTTGATCCAATGGCCGCCGGAACGCTAGCTCTGAGAGGCCAGGGCGTTGGGGCCGAGCGAGGAGCTAGCGATGGTGTTCCTGCAACTGCAGGCAGGGTCCAGTGGCTTTGGATGGCAGCGCGGAGGTGCGATTGGTGGCGGCAGGACACGTTGCCGTCGCCCAAAAGCAGGTGGGGCTCTCGGATCCGCGCGCGCGAGTGGCCGGGGGTGTCGGAGGCGGAGCAGCGGGAGCTTGAGTCTGTGGTGCGGGCGCACCACACGTTCCCGGGCGCGCGGCGGGGACGTGCACGTCACCGGCGACGCAGCGCGTGGACGCGCCGCTCGCCGCCGTGCCCGTCGGGGACTCGGGGGCGGCGGCGGACGGGCGGATCGAACCGCTCGACCCTAGGGTTCGAGTCCATCGAACCAGCTGTTTTTATGGATCGAAATAGGAGCCCATCAAGATCACTTTTGTGGGCCGGTTCGGCGAACCGTTGGGCCGAACCGAACCACGCCCATGTATAGTAGGCGGTGACATTCTTCACCGACATCGTCTACCGCTTCGGAGTACCCAACTCCATCATCACCGACAACGGGTCTCAATTCACGGGCAGGAAGTTCTTGGAGTTTTGCGACAAGTTCGACATCCGTGTGGACTGGGCAGCCGTGGCGCACCCACAAACCAACGACCAAGTGGAGCGTGCCAACGGCATGATTCTACAAGGCCTCAAGCCCAGAATTTTTGACCAACTGAACAAGTCTGGTCGGAAATGGCTCCAGGAGCTGCCGGCGGTCCTGTGGAGCCTCAGGACCACCCCAAGAAGGGCCACTAGGTTCACCCCATTTTTTCTGGTCCATGGCGCGGAGGCCGTCCTCCCCCACGGACTTGGAATATGGGTCGCCCAGAGTCTAGGACTACGACGAAGAGGCCAACCAACGAGCCCGCGAGGACTCGCTGGACCGGTTGGATGAAGCACGCCTCGTGGCCCTGATGCACTCCGCAAGGTACCAACAGTCACTAAGGCGCTACCAAGCTCGAAAGGTGCGGCGGCGGGACTTCAGCGAGGGGGACTTGGTCCTAAGGCTACGCCAAGATAACCGAGGTCGTCACAAGTTGTCTCCCCCATGGGAGGGACCCTACGTCGTGGTGAAGGTGCTCAAGCCCGGCACGTACAAACTAGCCAACCAGGATGACGAAGAACTCACCAACGCTTGGAACATCCAGCAGCTACGTCGCTTCTACCCTTAGCTAGGATTCCCAAGTCTTTTGTTGTAAATTACATGCCCAACACCCCAGTTGGCAGCACAATGTAAATGGCAGCAAGGCAATAAAGTTAAAGGGCAACTCGGCTTTTCCCTGAAAACCAAGTCACCCTCGGGGGCTACTACGGGGGGCATCCCCCCCCCCAAAAAAAAATGGTCCCATTTTTCGCAAAAATTTAACTCGCAAGCGCGCTAAGTATGTTTCGACCTTAGCCTCGAGCGGACTAAGGCAGGGCGCGGGTAACCAAGCGGAAAGGATGTGCGAGCCAGAGATAGCCTACGCCTCCGCAAGGATACGACCCTTCTCTCTCGCCTCCGGCCCAGCGGGCTGTCCACGAAAAACGAACTCTCCCAACCCGAATTCGCCCACGCAAAGGAAGAAACAGAACAGCACGATAAATAAAAAAGGCACCACTTAAATTTACAAGTACTTAAGTATTCCAAGAGGTCACTTGTTTATGTACACGGCCACGCGGCCCAGATACTAACATTTAAACAAAAAACGGGCCAAGTGCCCAACGGTCTTCAGGCTTGGGGCGCGTCGGCATCAGCGGCGTCGGAAACAGGAACTCCAGGAAATCCTCAGTGAGTGTCTCGGCGGCATCAGCGGCAAGCGCGTCCACTTGCTCCATCGCCACCTCGTCCTCGACGCCCTCCGAGACGACGTAGCCCGACGCCACAGCCTCGAAGTTCACCTCGTAGTGGGAGCGCACCACGCCGAGGGTCTTCTGGACGCCCAAGTGAAGTGCACGGCGCATGCGCCACGAGACGTGCCCACCAAGGGCGCGCAGACGACTCGCCAGCGAGCTTCCAGCATGCGTCTCACCCTCCTCGACCGCCCGGCAAGTCTCGAGGGCCGCAGCACGTAGCTCTACCAGCTCCTGCTCGGAAGAGTCATAGGCCGCCTACAGCGTCTCGGCCCGATCGGTCACACGCCCCTGCGCGGTGCGCAGGCCTGGATCCCAAGAGCAAGAAAATTCAAGAAGGGAACGAATCCCCGAAGGGAAGATCAATAAAACAAAGGAACGAAGCGGCGACTCACCTTCGACCTGCTTTCTCTCTCCCTCGAGAGCTTGGCGTCCGCTCTCAACCGCCTGCTGTAGGTTGACGACTGTGGCGCTTTGCTCCTCGAGGGTTCGGAGCTGGTCCACGTTCGAGATGCTGAGGGCGATCAGCTCCCCGTTGAGCTTCGAGACCTCGGCCTCCCGCTCCTCCAGCGACGTCTGCGCTCTCTCGAGAGCAGCATGCACCCGCTCGAGCGCTGACCGGGCATCAACGAGGATGGCCCGCTCCTGCTGGAGCGGACCTTCAGCTTCCTGGCGGGCGGCACGCTCCTGCCGGATCTGTTCCTCCGCTGCGGCAACCACGGCGACCTTAGCGGCAAGGGCGGCCTTCAACTCTTCGGCTTCCCTGGCCTTCTACTCGGCCTCCCTCGCCCTCTCCTCGGCCCGGCCTTGCTGGGACCGTGCTTCCTCAAACTCCGCGCGGACCTTCCGGTTCTGGGTCTGGACGGAGACCACCTCCGCCTCCCAGTCCGTCGCCACGGTGCGCACCCTCTCCAGGTCCCCTCTCGCCTGTTGCAGCGCCTCGTCCCGGTCGATGAGGGTCGTGCGAACCCGCTGGATGGCAGAAGAGTGCGCTGTGGCTTGCCCCTCCAACTCCAAGAGCTGGTCGCGCAGGGCCTCCGCCCGGTACGCCAGCCAGCCATCCCGGGTCCTCAGGGCCTCCGCGAGGGCGTCGAAAGCGTCGCGCTGCTCCCGGAGCTGGCGGAGCTCGGCGCTCATCTGGTCGAGGGCGCCGTACCTGTCGCGGGCGTGGAGCTCCAGCTCCTGCCATTAGTAGACGAAATTCACGAGTGCCGCACCGCGAAGACAAACACAAAAACGACAAGGTCGAAGAAGAAAGCAGCAATCTGGCGGAACAACGCAAGAACACCGACGCACCTGGAAAACATGCCACGCCGGGCCGCCGTGAATCCGCAGCGCCTCGTTCATCACCCTATTGAGCGAGGCGCCATGATCACGGAGCTCCTCCCACAGCTGCTGCTCTCCTCTTGGGTGTCGGTGAAGTGGGGGCGGCGCGTCGACGCGCTCCTCGCCCGAGGCAGGGGGGCGGCGCGGAACAAAGAAGCCTCAGCGCCGTGCCTCCGGCCCTCGGCCACCCTGTGGTCGTCCCACCTTCTCGTGAGAGCCCCCGCCTGAGGCTCGGGGGCTGGCGTAGGCAAGCTTGCCCACTGGTCCCACCCGGACGGCGGGACGTCGTCGTTAGGGATCTCCACCGTCGTCGCCTGGGAGCTGCCGGCGAGGGCGGGCTCCTGCTGCACCACCACGACCGCCTCGACCGGCGCCTGCGCGGCCGCGGGCTCCTGCTTGCCGCGCGCGCCGTGACCGCCGCCTCCAACCGCGCCTCGGCGGTCGCGGGCGCCGGACGCACCTCCGCGGCCGACGCGGCCGGCGCCGCCACTATGACCGGCACCGTCGGGCCGCACCTCCGCCGCCGGCCGTGCCTCCGTCGCGGCCGTCGCCTCGCCGCGCTTCCGTCACGACCGGCACCCCGCCGTGCCTCCGCGACCGCCGGCCGCGGCCGGTGGGCGGCGACACCGCCCGCGGCCTCGAGGCCTCGGCCGCGCCTTGCGAGCTCCCCGCCGCCGCCGCCGCCTTGTGCCTACGGCCGCCCGCGTCACCCTTGACGAGCACCGCCCGGTAGGGACGGATGCGTACGCCCTCGGCACCTTGGCCGGTGCGAGGGGAGGCACGGTTGGAGTCACCCTGCGGACACAAAAACAGAGTATCACATCCCCGCCCGTCGAGCACGCAACCCCTCGAAAGGCAATTCCTTACCTCAAGGAGGAGACGGCCCGCTTCCTCTTCCTCGAGGTCCCCGCCGACATCGCGGGTGCGGCCGGTGCGGCCGCTGCCGCGCCTCCCGCCGCCTCCGTCGCGCGCACGGGCGCCTACGTCACGCGTGCGGGTGCCTCCGTGGCGCGCACCGGCGCTTCCACGGCTCGTGCCGTCTCCATCGCAGACCGCCTGGTGGCGGGCGCCCCTACGCCCGCCCCAGGCGATGGTTCTCTTGCCACCGGAGTCGGCTCCAGTGACGGGGGTGCAGGCTCGGGGAGAACCTGCCCCATGTTCTCTTCCTCTTCTTCCTCCTCTTCCTCGTCCGATGACGAGTACTCCTCTGTCCCAGGCGAGGAAAGTCCCTGCTGCTCGCGCAGCCGGAACTCCTCGCTCCTCTGCTCCCGGTGCTCCCGCCGCCGCGCGTTCCGCTCTCTCCTGTGATCCACCCGCTCCTGCTCTCGCCGTTGCTCCGCGCGCGTGAGCGCGCGAGACCGGGGCGTGGGCGGGTCGGACCGCGCGGCGTTCACGCGCACCATCTGCGGGGGTCAAGCAAAGTCTTAAAATGCACCGGCAGCCTAAAAACCGGTAGAACGAGAGAGGAAATCAAGAAATCCACTCACCAATTGGCCGGCGGGGAGCATGGCGAATGCCCACAGGGATGCGTCATCACAACGCCCCGGCCTGAGGTCAATGGCGTGTCGCGCCCGGGTGGCCGGGTACGGTCGCGGGAAGGGGTCCCGCAGCAGCCGCGACTCCGCCAGTGTGATGGGGTCCACGTCCACGCTCATCTCAAAAATGCGGAGCCGCCTCGCCATCAGGGGGACGATCCGCCGGTGGTGAAGGTTGGCGAGGACGCATCCCGCGGTCAGCCCGCGGTCCGCCAGGTTCTTCAACGCGTCCAAGAGCGACTCCAGCCGCGCCTGGTGCGAAGGCGGAGATACCCCGTGGTACCAGGAGGCGGCCTTCTCCCTCAGTACCTTGCCGGTGTAGGGGGAGGCCGGGGTCGGCGTTGCGGAGCTAGAACCACCCCCGCTCCCAGTCCGCGTTGTTGGAGGTCATCGTGCAGGGGATGTACTCCTCCCTGCGCGAGCTCCGCAATGCGAGCGCCAAGCCGCCGGCGCGCGCCGCGCGGCGAGTCCTCGGCTCCGTCATGGACAGCGTATGCAATTCCGCGCGGAAGAGGTGGATCCAGAGATCCCAATTTACTGGGATCCCGAGGAAGCCTTCGCAGACGCCAACGAACGTGGCCGCCTGCGAGATCGCGTTCGGCGTGAAGTTGTGCAGCTCCACGCCGTAGTGGTAACACAGACCCCGCATGAAGCGGCTCGCCGGCGCCGCAAAGCCGCGCTCGTGGAAGCGGACGAAGCTGACGACGTAGCCGTACTGTGGGTTGGGAACTCGGTCCCTGTGACAACCCGCCCAGGAAAATACCGTACTATCGCCTAAGACCGATCCACTTTGGTCATTAAGCAATAACAAAGTATCATCCTGTCGTTAGTTGCCGGGTTAACGCCCGGTAAATCACTTGAAAAGCAACAAGGATCGAATATATGCATTAAAACTCACTCGAAGGCGAGTCCAGAGATACAACAACATTAATATCCAAATTCGTACCCCGAAGGGGTTAATTATTACAAACCATAGTTTTTGCCATGATGAAATAGTTCAGAGTTTTCGAAAGCAGCAGAATTTAATTAACGGAAGCGAAGACACCACGGGAGGCCATCCATGATGCTTTCAGTAGTCGTCCTCTACAAACTCCAGCTCCCAGCCGGGCGGGATCTCTCCGGGCCACACATCACTGAAGGAATTACCTGGATCAACACATTATAGTAAGGCTGAGTATACTAATACTCAGCAAGTCTTACCCGTCGGTGATAACTACTTCACCCAAATCTAGACCATGAAAGGCTTTTTGGCTACTGGGTTGCTTTTGCTAAAAAGTAACAAAGAGTATGTCCTTATTTTCAAGATTTTAGGACAAGTTCTAGTGGGTTTAATCTTTACTACATTAGCCAACTAGTACAAGCAAGGTTGTACAATACAATTAATCAAACATAAAGTTCATCAACTTCCATCATTAGGGATCTCATGACTAGTGGAGTAAGTAGTCTCGGATAACGGTGAGAGGCCGACAATCGATTGATGTAAACCTTGCAAGGTAAACCCAAACACACGGTAGGCTGCCCACAAAGGGACAACTTTCCCAGGCCGTTTCCAGAAATCCTCGGGTCGGGATCGAATCTTACAGTCTTTGGTGCAGGCTATCCGGCATACCCCGCGAGATACCCGGAGTCACCATACACCACCGGTGGCGAGCCGTGAGAGCGAATCCCAAGAGTAGTAACGGTAGGATCCCTTGCCGCCTCATTAAGGTACTAGGCTTACCGGTCCCATACCCGACATGTGCTTAGTACGTTCAAAAACTTAACCCACATAACCACTGGACCGGAGCCCAGATCCCATGCTCTTACCACGTGAGCAATCCATTTAAGGATACATTGTGATTCCTATCTAGGAACCTATTCTCGCGAGTGAGGTCATCACTTGACTTGTAACGGTCCTATAGCTTAGCAGCTATCGACCTATCATACTAGTAAGGACAAGGTACCTAGGGATCATGCATCTAGGGTTTCATTCAACTCATGAACGTAAATGCACAATCATCCATAGATAATTGAATAAAGAATTTGAAAACACTAGGTTAGATGCACCGGAGCTTGCCTTCGTCAGCTAGGTTAGCTTGGGCACCCTCGGTGTCGAGCACTTCCACGTACTGCAGTGAAGCTTTCACTCCTCCTTCCTCGGTCTCCGGGACAAGGGAGTAATCTCCGTCCGGAAGAGCTACACGGAATGCAATGCAAAATTAGGTGATGTGATAGTTTGTTGTCTTATCCAACTCTGGGTTGGTCATATTCACCTTAACAAGCATCTAGATAGGGTTTCCCTTTTAGGAAGGTTATTGGTGTACATGGGTTATTCTTTATTGCATTTTTTAATAAAGGTCTTTATCATACTTGTCATTTCATGTGAAGGCTTTAATCCCTTTCCTTTCACAAGCAAGGGTATGATTAATACTTTTATTCATGAATTAATGTCTTATCAGCAATGATAATTAATTATCTTTTAATTAAATTAGATAATACTCTCAAAAAAGAAAAAGAATTAATTAAGGGTTTTTCCTTATTTAATTTCTCTTTAATATTAAAAAGGGCTTTTAAGCTTTTTATTAAGCAATTAAATTACCAAAAATTAAAGAAGTTTTCCTTAAGCATATTAGCACCTATCCTGGTCCATTGGACCCACATGTAAGTGTTGGATGCTAGGAAATTAAATATTGGAGAAAATAACAAGGACTAGCTAGTGATTCAATTTAAATGCATACAAAAATAAATAAGCCTCAAAATGATCCAAACTTTCTCATGCCTGCTCTCTGGTCCTAAACAAGTCTAAAGAACCAGCACATTCACCTAGAGGCTCTACGGATCTTACTTTACTCATTTGCAAAGGAAAACATGCATAAATCAAGAATAATTATTTATGTTAAGCCAAAAATCATGATTAATTCACAAGATGCGCATTTTGACATTCCAAGACAGTGTGCACAAGTTGAGCTCAAAAACATGAATATAACTAACAAGAAAAATCATTTAGGCAGTTTCTGCAAGAATGGAAAACAATTTATTCGACAAGATCTACTGCATAACTTTGTGCAATTGTTTGCACAGAATCTCGTCATGACCTAACACGCAACATATGCAAAATTGGGATACAGAGGAGTTATGGATTTCAAGTTATGCCAGATCTAGGTTTTCCCATTTGTATTTTTCATGCTAAAACTATATAGAATCCAGCCATGTGCAAATAACAAAAGTGGTGGGATTTATCTTCCTGAACCCAACAAAATTGGTTTGGTATTTTTTTGATTTTTCTACGAATTTCTAGGAATTTTACAAGGCGCTGGGCTAAACTGCAAGAAATACTAGATAGGGATCTTCACAAACAGGCCCTGCACTTTTACGCGAAACACCCTAAGTATTCAAATCATCGCAATCTGGCCCTTGGCCGGCCGGGCGGCGCGGGCACGGCCAATCACCGGCGAGCTGGCGGCTCGGCCGGCCAAGCAAGCGGCTCAACACGGCCACGTGCTCACCTAGGAGCGGTAGGGGACCGGAGTGGAGGCAGGGAGTTGGCCGGCGGCGAGGTTCAGCGGCGGTCGGCGGATGTGACCGCGGCGGCTCGGTGAAAGACGGTGTGGAGACGCAATGCTGGCAAACAAGCGACTCGGGAAGTTTGGAGGGTGCCTAAGGGTGCTACCAGAGCGGTTGGTCGGCGGCGAGCACGAGCGGTGAGCTCCAGCACCGGGCGGCGGCGGCAATGGCGGCGGGCGGCTCGGGCCGGCGCGCGGAGGAGAGGCAAAGGGGCTTTTATACGCGGCTCGGCGCGTCCGGGGTGACGAAGGGGTGACGGCGGAGATGCTCGCCGTGCTACGGCGGCTCGGGGGCTCGCGCGTACGGCGGCGACACCGCCGACGGACCGCCGGTCCGCGACGTGCGCACGCGTACGACGGCGCGCGACCTCGGGGCGCCTCGGGCGCGGTGCATTGGGGGCGCGGGGCCTCGGGCTGCGCGTGCCTCGGGCGGTGCGGCCTCGGGCGGAGCGGTGGCGCGGATGTCGCGGCGCGCGGGCGCTCTGGCCGGTTGCTATTCCCTGGTGCTGTGTTTGCATCGATTTTCCTCTAGATTTTTGTATAAAAGTTGACCAAGTGGTAAATACCGAAGTTGTAAATCTAGCTACCAACAACATTTTCTACAAAGGCTATATAGGGTTTTTCTGCCCAAATTGAAAGTTATTTGAATGCCAACTTTAAATGCCAGTAGGGTTTTGCAAACAGTGAAATTTGCCTTGCAGATGACTTTTCAAGCTTTTCCTCTCAAAATTGGAAATGCCAATCTACATGAAAGTTGTGTCCCTCATCAAGATGTACAACTTTCAAAGGTAGAATTTTAAGTGTTTAGGTGAATTTTGGAGAACGCGGCAAAAGTTTCGGCAGACACTGGTGGACACTAGAGTGGCAAGGGAGTTTGACCATCCTTTGACCATGGGTTGGCCCCACAAGTGTGTTTACTAGCCAATTGGGGTCACTAGGGTGGGTTAGTGAGTTTTTCGAGGTGAGGGCCCAGGTTGACCGTGGTTTGACCACTGTTGACCATTTGACCGGCTATTACGGCTAATTAAAAACCTGGGGCGTCACAGTCCCTCTCCGACGGCACAATCCACTCCGCAGGCTGCCCCTCCACATTCGCCGCCAGCTAGCCGCCGGCCACCAGCAGACCCAGGGACAGCGTTGTCGCCGTCGAGCGCTCCCACGCCGGCGGGTCGATGATGGTGATGGGCTGCTGGGGGGCCATACGAATGGGCGGGGGAACGGAGAACTGGAAGCAAGAGCGGCTCCGAGAGCACAGGCGCAAAAGCGAGAGCAGCACGGGAGCTAGAGCATGAGAGGCAACAACGGCAGACGCTAAGTGCAAAGGTAAAAAAACCGCCCCTCCTCCGCCTATCGGATTTATAGACCGCGAGGCGTGCTCTCCGGAGCGCACGACCCCCGCGCATTAACTGCAGGTGAAATATTCCCTCACTGACGAGCGGGGCCCACCACGATCGCGGCGGCCGCATAACTGCACGCGCGCCATCATCACGGCGCGGTAACCAGAGGGCCGCGGTAGGCGGTCACGTCCGCCTGCCCACTCCGCCCACTACACGCGCGGCCGCGGTGCCTGAAAAGGCGCGCCCGCAGCGCATGACTATAGCTGCGACTGTGGGCATTAAATGGCCCTGTCCCTTACCAAGTAAGGAAGACCCTCGAGCGGCCCGAGCCCCTGGCTCAAACAAGACCGACCCTCGAATGGTGCGAATATCAACCAGTGGCCTCGAAGCCTCTTCAAGGTAAATAGGCGCCACAGGTGCCCTCGATCTACTGATCAGCGGTTCGAGGACCAGCGCGGCTGAGAACCCTCGAAGTACGCAGATGCAAAAGGGCGGGAGCACTCCGCTGCTACCTCGCACGGCCCTACTGATCAGAGGTTCGAAACCTGATCCTCGACGGTTCGAACAGGTGCCCCAGATCACCAGAGTCAGGGACGATGAGGGCGCGCGCATTCGAGCCTTTCCTCGAGCCCACCGGCTCGAGGGCGCCCCACATGTCGTGTTCAAGAGCCAGCGAGGGCAGCTAGCCGGGGGGATCCCACCGAGGGAGAGCTTTCGCGCCTTCGATCCCTAGCGAATGGGACCGAGCTCCACCTAGCAAACCCGCGTAAGCGCTTTAATGGACGAGTCTCCGGACCACGAGCCTACCCTTATCGAACGGGGCATGGGCGTCCACTTGAACCACCCGCCAACAGCTCGACGAGGAACCCGCAATTCGCGACCCGATCGATGGGGGTTGTGGAGACCTCACCCTCTGTCCCGCGAAAGGACGGCGAGGGCGCGTTTAAAACAAGACGAAGAGCTCACCCCGATCGCCTCGAATGGGCCCAGGCTCGGGGGCTCGACGCACGGCTACACCCCCTGGGACGCGCCGAACGCGAAAGATATCAGTTGCGCGTGCGTCACCGAAGCCGGCTGCAACATTACCGATGCCGGTTGAGACATGCACCACACCTGCTTATAAAATTCCGCGAAAAAACCCCTGCAAGAGCACTCACGCTCCTGCAGGGCTTCGGGGGCTAGACCCGCGGGTCCGCTGACGTGGCCCCACGGAAAGGCGTTTGCAACCGGGAGGGAAGAACGTCCTATCAGTAGGATCCAGCATCTGGGGGAACCTGACCGGTACGCCCACATATGCTCGGGGGCTACTGTCGGGGACAGCCACGAGGGTCCCCTAAAGAACCGGGGGAATCCTGCTTAAAACCTGCAAAAAACAAAACAAAACACACCTCTAACCTAAGCACGTACACACGGCACGGCCCACGCTGCGGTGGCCCCCGCGGCCCACCAAAGTGGCCTAACAAGGCGCCCCCTCGAGCAGGTCCGCCTCGCTCGAGGGCTCACGCCCCCTCGAAGCGGGTTCCGCCTCGATCGAGGGTCCCCGCCTCCCTCGAGCGGGCTCCGCCTCGCTCGAGGCTCCCTCGCGAGCGCACCTGCTCCCGCACGCGGGTACGAGCATTTAATGCTCTGACACAGCAGAGCCGCGCCATCACGCGCCTGGGAATCACGCCCCGGCGTTGTTCCGCCAACTCCCTAGGGGAAGCCCATCCCCGCCACTGTGAGGGACTATACAACGAGGCCAGTGTCAGCTCCGTGACACTGTGCCGCCCACACTAGTACGGCTAACGCTCCGTGCCCTCGAAGGGGGGCCGGTCGCACCCTCGAACTCTCTTCTCGTGACTCCGTAGGGTCAAACCGTGACGTCAGGCCGGCGGGAGCGCCATCCCCGTCGCTGTCAGTCCTGTGTGGCCATCCCCACCCCTGCAGCGCCACGCCGTGTACTGCTACAACAACTCCGACGCTGTCGGGCACGCGGGGACGGGACGCCGCCACGCCTGCCACTGTACCTCGTACGGATCGTCGTCAACGGCTCCCTCGAGCCCGCCTGGAGACGCCCCGGTCAACCACTACGCTTCCACCCTTGAGGCCGCCCCTGTTCAAGTACAGGGCACGCCACGACGCAATGACTGGAGCAAGATTCGCCAGGACAACCGTCAACTCCCCGGCACTGTACACCATACCATTACACGTAGCTAAATAGTGTGCCATGCCTGTAGATCACCCTCTCCTTGGTCTATAAAAGGAAGGTGATCCCCCTCGCCTCGGGGGGACGGATGACGCAAGACACCAGATACGGGACAACGGATAGCGGTCGCTCAGACGCTCCCCGTCCTCCCCACGATATTGGCACTCGCCTCAATCACTCATCTTGAGACTTGGAGGCCATACCTCCTCTCCCGCCTTGCTTGTAGCCACCCCACTACAGGCACCCCGGTGCAAAGAAATATAGTGCCTCGAGCACACCCCTGCTGGATGTACGGCCCCGGCCGGAACCAAGATAAACCAAGTGTCCCTAGTTTCTTAGCACCGACCATCGAGAGACAGATCTCAGCGCTTACTACTAGTTAGTGTCGGGACTACATTCCGCACCGACAGGTGCAGTGCTTGGTTGCTGGTACGTCCCGCCGTACGTCGTTGTCTGTCGGAGTGCATTGAAGCTGAGTCACGATACTTTGTCGTGGGAGCCGCCGCGTGGCTGGGCATGACTGTTCATTCTGGGACGCTTGGCTTCTTCTCCGAGTAGTTTGTGCTTGCCTTAACCTGCCCGAGTACTTGCCTAGCCCGCCACGCTCGAGCCTAAGTCCAGACTCATGCGCGTCGTAGAGGGTGCTTGAGTGCCTCGGGCTGAGCTTGCGTGTGGCAGAGTGAGAGATGATGGCGATGGGATGGCCGCTCAGCCGGCCAGGCTAGCATTAAGGCTCTTGTCGGGGTGAGCTGCTTGCATGGCCGCCAGCTGTTGTACTTGCATGGCTTGGGGAATCGTTCCTCCACGCGCGTCGGTGGTGGTGCTCGCGCCATGGGCTTTCGCTGTGCGTCTGGGCCCACGCGCAAGTCGAAGCCGGACTTCTCGTGCGAGGCGGAGACTTCTCATGCGAGGCGGAGACTTGTCGTGAGGATCCCTATAGTGGGGATCTGGTCAGAGATGCAGCCAACTGGCCGAAGATTGGACGTCTTGCCAGTGTGGGTCTTGACCAGGGTCAATACTCCTCCTTGTCCTGAATCTTTGCCTTGACGTTGTCGATCTTGGCCTTCACATTGTGAGTTGTGTTGGATTGTCTTGTGTTTAGGGGAGATAATCTCGCCGTCAAAGGGGACCCTAATCCGGGTCTCTCGTCAGTAATGCCCGTTACCAATATTTGTTATTGGTAACGGGCAAAATGCCCGTTACCAATGATGGATTATTTGT
Source organism: Cenchrus americanus (assembly GCA_947561735.1). Classification (NCBI taxonomy): domain Eukaryota; kingdom Viridiplantae; phylum Streptophyta; class Magnoliopsida; order Poales; family Poaceae; genus Cenchrus; species Cenchrus americanus. The sequence continues at coordinate 98,661,105 of OX387240.1, forward strand.
AACGCTTGATCGGTAACGGGCGCGATGCCCATTACCTATGACCATCCACTCTCGTTACCAATCAGGTTTTTTCACGTAGTGTGAGCCCCTCGCGTACGACCAGGACCACACGAGCGCTGATGCTCGAGCACTTAGGGCGAAGCGGTGGCGGGTTGAGATTTAGTTGTGTTTTTTTATGACATCATTACATGATCGGTTTTTTTACTTGATCGTGTATAAACTTTACCCTCGTAGTTTTATTTTAATCAGTTTTTTATATACAACAAGTCATTTTAATTTCAATTTTTATATGGTTGCTCTAAATTAATTTTATATGGCAATGAAAAAATTACACCCTCCGTACTGGTATTAGATGATGTTTAGGACAGCGACACGGTCTTGAAACTACAACTTTGACTTCTCTTTTTTATAAAAAAATTGTTTGAAAATTATATATGTATATTATTATGAAAATATTTTCAAGACAAATCTAGTGGTATAATTTTCACATTTCCAAACTCAATGGCTTAAAAGTTATTCATGATTTATATTCCCTATATTTAACTCAAATCTTGTCCAAAATATCATCTAATTGCAATACGGAGGGAGTACTTTATTTATCAGCCAGCCGCCGTACCACACGGCGTTTGTCCCTACTGCCACTCAGGTGCCGGGAAACGCCAAAGTCAGGGTCTTATCTCCGTGGGAGATGGCGTTTTTGGAACCTACCGCCGTATGGTACGGCAGCGGTTGTATAGATTTGGTAAATTTATTTGGGAGTATTTATTTTTGGATAATCGAAGAAAAAAATAAAAAAAAATCCCAACGACACCGGTAACCTGCGTGAGAGCCGAGCAAAGTCATTTGGGCCGGTACTGCAGCTTCATGATGCATGGGCTCCTGCTGCAATATGGGCGCAAGAAGGCATTGGCCCATCGCACAACGTAATGAAGGCTAAAATTTTACAGTTGCCGAATCTCGTCTTTGTGGGCTGAACTAAATGCGTTGTCAAGATGACTTTAAATGGAAAACTTCGAAGTACAAAGTTCGAGATCTCGTCAAAAGCTACAATTTCATATAAAGTTTACCTCCATCCGAGTTCAAACAAAAAAATTACAAATTTTTGAAAACAGACTGGCCCCCTACCGCCGTGGCCTACGGCGGTAGCAGGTGCTACAGTACCGCGCGGGTACGTAACGCCATGAGGCACGGCGGTAGGTTCCTGCCGCCGTCCCCCACGGTGCTAGTGTATAGTTTTGCAAATTTTTTTTGCGGGCCATGTATTTTTTGCAAAATTGAGGGAGGAATGTAAAAAAAAATTCTACCTCCTTTACCGAAGGAAACTCACGTTTTCAGACGGAGCAGTCAGGAATCAGCATCCCGGCCGGTATCCGCACTACACTGATTCTGACGAGACCTGAATGATCTCCTGCCGGGGACCCGAAACATCAGCGTCCACCCTCTCACGATCGGTGTCTGTTCGTGGCACCTAGATCGACCGATCGCCCTGCCGCCTGCGTGACACTTCACTTCAGATTCAGCCCAGCCGACCAGTACTCTCTCCAGGTCCTCCCGAGTTTTAGCGTTTATTACACCACGGACGCGGACGGGTCTGGATCGCGGAGAGCGAGGGAGTAGAAGAATTCCTGATTGTATCCAGCATGTTGTGATATCAGATTGTAATCAAACTTAATTTGAGCTTAATGAACAATCTTTTTTCGCAAAAAAAAAAAAGATGTCGCCGCCGCGCACAGCTCTTCTCGACAGCCCGTGCATGCACGCACGCACGGAGGAGGCCAAGCTAGCTAGCTAGAGGTCCCGAACCTGAACTTTTAAGCCGGGCTGGTCCAGAAGGCAGCTTGTTGGGACCTCGCTAGCCATATATATCGACCGTCGACTGCTGGCTATTGTAGGTGCGCCGCGCCAGCCGGAGATTCTAGTTAGGTCCCGGATCAAGTTTAGGACAAGACAGGTCCATCTGACCATCTAGACGTACTCCTACTACAGTAGCATCTAGTAGCAGGTGTGCGCTGGCATATGCATGCATGCAGATCAGATGTACTTGCATCCCGTACGTCGTGTCCATCCGACCGTTCGTCCGTTCGATCTGCCGGGGGTGCGTGCTTCGCCTTCGCGCCGCTCTCGTACGTGGTGGATCGCTGATGGGCAGAGCATAGCAGAGCAGAAAACACACGCATACGGACCCCACCACGTATGTAGTACGTTGCCGGATCCCACATGGCACATGACGCATGATAGGCCTGCCCTGCCTGCGCCCTGTGCGCCAGTACTACTGTTCGTGAGATCGATGGAATTATAGCATGGCGATCGATTGGATCCGGTCAAAGTCAACAGCTAACGGTGCAGTCAGGCCGGTGTGGTCATGCATCCGCCGGGCTTCGTCGATTGAAACCAACAAAAATTCGCATTGCAAATCCATCACATCAAACTATTCATTACATAGAGTCACATCTTCTCTGATAATATATATATATATATGCACTTTTTGCACACAATTTTACACCCCCAATTCACTATTTATTTGCGTAACTAAACAAGCGCCAATAACACGCAGCCATCCAGCTGCATGCCCAGCTAACAGCTAACTGGTGTTGAGCACGCTGCTGAGATCCTAGTAGATACTGATCGGAACGCAAGGGAGATTTTATACGATTTTCGCGCGGATCATGCTGCGTCCTGATGTGCCTGCAGAGTTTCTGTAAACCTGTCCTGTTGCAGCTGTTTAATAGTCTATCATATATCCAGTCTGACACTTCGTCAGCAAAGAACATACACGACGTATTAAATGGGAGAAAAGCCGAAAAAGCATATACGTACGTACGCGACAAACATAAAGTGTACGTACACGACACATGAGTCACATGCCCGCACTACGTACTTACAGCCGTACCACAGCCGCTTTTTTTTGGCATAAGGAGAAACGAACGGCCGGGATCTGTCAGATGCGTTGCCACGTCGATCGTTACAGCTACATCACACAAGGTGGCAATGGCAGCAACTTGCATTGCAAAAGCTATACCAGCCCTGGCTTTTGCCGCAACCGGCCGGCCGGGGGGCCGCGGCACGACACGGGGTCGTGGGAGCTAGCGCTCGCCCGCGGGACAGCGGAGGGACCAACCAAAGCACAGCTCAATTAAGCTAACTAACCGCCCCGTGGTCCAAGTGGCTTCCGATCGAGCTCGTATCTGTCCGCGCGCGGCCGCACATGGCGATCTACCGGCGACCGAGCACGAGCAGCTACTAGCCAGCTGCGAGAGCGATCCCGCCGCACATGCGGCTGCCGGGCCTCTGCTCCACCGCCGCTAGACCAATCGACTACTACGCCGGCCGCCTCGGCATGCATGTCTCGCGTCTCACGTTGGCACCGTACCTTCCCCGGCCTGCCGGCGAATGCATGCATGTTTTTAGTTTTGGCGCCGTGGAGCGAGGGGAGCTCTTGTACGTCTTCAGCGAAAAAACGCTCAAGGAAGGTGGAAGGGGAGGTTGGAGTGCATGCATGCATAAAAAACAAAATTAATGACATCAGCCACATGCAACCATTAATTGAACTAAAAAAATTTATAAATCACGAATCAAACATCAAATTAAATTCGGATCACACCATTGGATTTCTGACAATAAAAACTTCGAAACAAGATCTCACTTGACTATATTTTAACAAACCTTTTTAATTTGTATTTTTTAATTACGGTTATATACTCTGTTATCGCTAGAACAAAACGAATAAAGTGCCAGAACAAACGAACAACTGTCAGAACAAGTTTATATGTCACCCCGAACAACAAATGTGGTGTCAGAACAAATCAGAACAAGGGTCAGACATATGTTATTATTATAGACAGAACAAGATATTAATATAGTCAGAACAACTTATTATTATAGCTAGAACAAGTATGTATGTCATCTCGAACAAAAAAAAGTGTCAGAACAAATGAGAACAACTGTTAGAACAAAATCCGATTATAGTCGGAACAATTTTGTGTGTCGTCTCGAACAAAAACAAATGTAGTGTCAGAACAAATCAGAACAAAGGTCAGAACAAGATGTTATTATAGACCGAACAAGATATTTATAGCCAACACAATTTATTATTCTAGCTAGAACAAATTTACATCGCATCTCGAATAATAAAAAAATATTAATAGAGGGAAAAATATTAAAAAGAAAAATATAAAAATGGAAATAAAAATAAAGTAGAAAGTAAAAATAAATAAATGAAATAAAAAGAGAAATAAGAAAAAATAAAAGAAATAGAATAAAGAGAAAGAAGAATAAAAAGAAAGAAAAAATAGAAAAAAATAGAAATAGAAAATGGAAATAGAAAAATAAAGTAGAAAGTAAAAAATAAATAAATAAAAATGAAAGACAAATAAAAGTGAAATAAGAAAAATAAAAGAACAAGAATATAAAGAAAGAAAAATAAAACAGAAAAAATAATATTTGAAAAAAATAAAAACAACAAGAAAAATAAAACAGAAAAAAATAAAAAAAAATAAATAAGAAAATAAAGAAAAACAAATAAGAAATAAAAAAGAAACAAAGAAAAAAGAAAAAAAGAAAAGAAAACGCCAAAGGGCTCCCTCCCATTCTTTTTTTTGCCACAGGGGTCGTGATGTCTTTCTACGGAATCAGAGGCCTATTCATTAGCTCCTATTTGTGATGCACTATTTTTTGAAATGTAGACCGTTGTTATGACCGATCCGTGCGGGCCGCGTCACTTCAGCGACTGCTGGCAAATCTATCGCTGAAGCGACACGTAACATTCAGCGGAAGCGAGGGCCGGGCAAGGATTCGCACGGACGTGACGGGTACGGGCGGAACAGGGCCTCCGGGCTCCGAGCGCCGTGCGGGCTCGTGCCCGGACACACGGTCGGCCGGCCGGGCATATATCGTCTCTGCATATATATGCGATGATGCGAGCTGATCCTAGCTCCTCGGACGTGCTCAGTGCGTAGCCGGCAGGCGGGAATCGTTGCATGTGTACGTCCGTCCGTCGTCATGGACTATCTAGCTAGCAACTCATGCAGTCACCATGCGTGCTACCTGCACAGGCTCTTGACTCGCGGGACTGTGTGTTAGAGCTCACAAAGTTTAGCTACCTAGCAGCCATTTTGGGGGGACGTACTGGAACGGAGACTAAATAATCAATCGAGGCACTTTTTCGCGGGCGTGTACGTAGATTCCACTACAGGCGCAGGACAGGGATGGTTAGAAATATCGTCTTGTGTCGGGTTATCTCTTTTATGATGTTGATGATGATCAATTCGGGCAACTTGGATTGTTAGTTAAACAGCGTGTAGTTGGCACAATTGACGAGACTACACTTTCTTTGGGCCTTGGACCTTACGGCTGACGCCCACGTCGCTCCGCCTGGTGGCGACTCGGGCGGAGCACCGAGCGCCCCTCCCTGAGACCACCCCCACCTCGCAGTCGCCTGAGCGGCCGCCGGGAGTCTGTGCGGCCGCAAGAAAGGCGACAGCGGGACAACCTCCTCAGTTTTGGTTCGTATCCTCCCCTCCCCTCCTCACATCAGCAAACCCTAGATCCACCCATCACCTCCACATCTGGCGTCGCCGCCTCCGTCTCCAACGTCGGTGGGCTGCGTAGAGCTGCCATCGGGCTTCACCTCTTGTGACGCCTCAGGTTTTTAGTTAGCATCATTAATGAAAATGACCGTTTTAGCTGAGTCAAACCTGTTGACATTGGTCAAACCAAGGTCAACTTGGGTCATCACCTCGAAAACCTCGCCAACAATCCCTAATGACTCTCTTGATCAGGTCAACACACACTTGTGGTCAACCCTTTGTCAAAGGCACTGTCAAACCCCACTTAAACCCTGATGTCTTTGAACGTCCTCCGGAACTTTTGCCACGTTCTCCAAATTTCACCTAAACACTCCAAAATCTCCCAATATAAAAGTTGTCCAGGTTTTCGAGGGACACAACTTTCATGTTGGATGTCATTTCAAATTTTGAGTGGAAAAGGGTGGAAAGCTTGGTCAGCTCGCAGCAGCTCCTGTTCATTGAGATCTGGCGGCATTCAAAGTTTGGCAGCAGTTTATGCAAAATCCGTTGAGAAAAATACCTATGAGTCTTTGTAAAAGTTGTAGAGGGTAGTGAGATCTACAACTTTGCTATTCACCACTTAGTGCACTTCAGTTCAAATTTTGGGAGAAAAAACGCGGTCAACTCGGGCTAAACCGAACTGTGGAGACGCGTGTCGCGTCGCGACGTCGTGGCCGCGCTCCAAAGCGCGTCCGCGCACGCCGCACCGCGTCGTACACCGTCGTACGCGCGCGTCAAGGCGGGCCCACGACCGTCGGTCCGTGCGCCGCACCCCAGGCCCTGCCACGTGTCGCGCCCGTACTCACTGCCTGGCCACACGCTGTTTTTCCCGCCGGTCCGTCTGCGTTTCCTAGCCCGAGCGCGCATGCTGATGTCCGGCCGCCGTATCGTGGCGTTAACGCCAGGCCTTCCTTCGTCGCGAAGGTAGGAAGTCGCCCGGCTATAAAAGCCGTTGTCAGCTCGTTCTCGCGCGAGCCTAAGCTTGTTCCCGCATGCGCACAGCAACGCCGTCGTCCGCCGTGGCCACCTTGACAGCCGCCGCCGACGAACTCCCTCCTCCCCCCTGATTCCAGCGTCGTCCAAACACATCAACGCCTCCCCTAGCCCCTACTGGAGCCAACTGCGCCGCCCCATCTCTTTCCCAAGTCGGGAGCTCGCCGGGACAACCATTCCAGCGGTCGCCGGAGCATGGCGCCGCCGAGCACCGCCGCCGGCTGCTCCTCCGCCGCCAACAACCCATAGAATGGAACCCTAGGTGAGCCTACACCACTCCCCCGCACTTTCCCAGCCGAGCCGAGCCTTCCCCTCACCGAAATCGAGCTCCCTCCGCCGGTCATGGTTCCAGGGACCCAATTGCAATCTAAGTTTGCATCCTGAGGGCCTATCCGTGAAATCCGAGGACTTGTTCGTAAATCCGTTTCTTCTAGATCTAGGGTGAAGATGTTGAATCTTGTAAAATCCATAGAAAACTGTAGAAAAATCAGAAAAATGCAAACTCAATTTTGTTGGATTCCTGGTGAAAACACTACAACTTTGGTAAAGCATAGCTATGGCTTTTCCTGATAACTTTTGCATGAAAAATAGAAATGTGAAAAACCTAGATCTGTTGTATCTCAAAATATATAATTCCTCTGTAGCTAATTTTTGGATATGCTGTGTGTTATGTCTTGCCTAGCTCCTGTACCAAAAATTGCACAAATTTATGTTGTAAATCTTTTTATATGAATTGTTTTATATTTATGCAGAATCTGCCAAATGATTTTGTAGCTAAAAATAATTAGATTTTTGTGCCCAACTTCTGCATGTTGTCTTTTTATGCAAAAATGCATCTCTGGTGAATTAATCAAAATTTTATAATTGTCAGAAATATTTATTCTTGAAATATGCTTGCTTTTCTTTGTAAATGAATAACCCAAGATCTATGGTAGTTCTAGGTGTATATGTTGCATGACTAGCTTAGTTTTATACCAGAGATCATATGTGAGAAAGTTGGAATCATTTTGATGTGTATTTATTTTTGTATGCATTTATCTTGCTTTAGTAGCTAGCTTTTGTTATTTTCAATATAATTAAATTCCAAGCTATCCTATACATGCATGGGTGTGCAGTGGCTTTGTTTTGATTCAGAGTGCTTCATAACACACCCCACTGAATTTTATTAATTAATTGTATGAATAAAAGTAATGGAAGTCATTTAACCTTGTATTAAAGTAAATTGGAAAATCACCACCTACACACCTAGTGACTTTAGGTTTGTGTTGAAAATCATTTAAAAAGGGTAAAGACCAACCCCTTTCTATTTGTGCAATTTAAATTAAATTATTTACATCAATATGTACACAGTCACTATCAGAAAGAGTAATTAATTATGAACCGCATATTGTTCCTTTTGGAAGAGTATGATGAATGTGTTTCTTATCTAGGTGAATGTGGTCAACCATGCACCCCATGGTTGTCATTTGTTGATTGTAAATAATTAAATTAAAAATGGTCAAATAAACCTTGCATGTGCATCTTTGTGTAGATCTTCCTGACGGTAGATATACGCTCGTGCTGGAAGGAGGAGACGAAGGTGCTGACAAAGAGCTGCAGTACGTGTTCGTAGCTCAAGGCCTGGACCAAAGTCCAGAAGGGCCCAAGGCCAACCTTGCCAGCGAAGGCAAGCCCCGGATCATTAACCTTGTCTTTTAAAATTATGCAATTGTTCCCTGCTATGGGTGTGCATTTACGTTTGAGGAGTTGAATTGAAACCCTAGTTGCATGATCCCTAGGTACCTATGCTCTATCACTAGTATGCTAGGTCGATAGCTGCTATGCTATAGGACCGGTACAAGTCGAGTGATGCTCGTCACTCGCGAGAATAGGTTCTTATGTTGGAATCATAAGATCTTTATAAATAGATTGCTCATGTGGTAAGAGCATGGGATTTGGGCTCCGGTCCAGTGACTTTCGTGGGCTAAGCTTTTGAATGTACTAAACACTTGTCGGAAATGGGTACGGTAAACCTAGTACCTTAATGATGCGGTGAGGGATCTTACTATTACTAATCTTGGGATGCGTCTCACGGCTAGCTACCGGTGGTCCATGGTGAGTCCGGGTGTCTCGCGGGGTATACCGGATAGCCTGTACCAAAGACCGTAAGATTCGATCCCGATCCGAAGAGTTTTGGGTACCGCCTGGTGGTTGTCCTCGCGGGGGACACCCTACCGTGTGTTTAGGTCCACCTTGCAAGGTTTAAATCAATCGATTGTCGGTCTCTCACTGTTATCTGAGACTGCTTAATAAAATGGTCATGATATCCCGTAATGATGGAACTTGGTGAATATTGTTGTATGAATTATTTGCTTGTCCAATTCTTGATTGAATCAGTTGGCACACTTAGAAATGGTAATCAACTAGAACTTGTGCTAAAATGTTGAAAGTAAGGACGTACTCTTTATTGCCTTTCCGCAAAAGAAACTCCACCGGCCATAAAGCCTCTCATGTCTAAATTTTAGTGATGTAGTTATCACCCAACGGTTAAGTCTTGCTAAGTATTAGTATACTCAGCCTTGCTTTAAAACTGTTGTTGCAGGTGTTATTGACCAGGTGGATGACGACAAGTGATGCCATCATGGATGGCCTCCTGTGATGTTACCATTGCGCTAGTTATTTTATTTCCGTTGTTTTTTTGAACTCTGAACCTTTACTGCTTGTCAAAGACTTCGGTTTGTAATAACTAAACCCTTCGGGGAAAATTTCGGATGTTAATCAGGTATTGTCTTTAGACTCGCCTTCGCGTGAGTTTTAATGCATATATGTCGATCCTTGTTGCTATGTAAGTGATTTACCGGGCGTTAACCCGACAACTAACAACAGGATGATACTTTATTATTGCTTAATAACAAAAGTGGATTAGTTTAGGCGATAGTACGATATTTTCCTGGGCGGGTTGTCACACCTCTACCTAGGTCGCCTCCCCCGTGCTTGACATCGCTGCCGCCTCCCCTTTCGTCTGGTTCGCCTAGTGGAGCTCACTTCTCCAAGTCGGCAAGGACATTCCCCTCGACGAAACTCGCCATCGAGCCGAGCTCACCCCCGGTGGTCTGGGCCCTCTCAACGCCTGAGTCCGACATTCCCACCGGCGTGACCCTCTCCCCTCCCCCCTACCCGCCGGTCTACGGCGGGGGGGGGGGGGCACGCTGATGGGGACTTCGTCTGTGGACGGCAGCCCTGGCGGGGTCAGGCCTTGATCCAGCGTTCGCATGGGTTAGAGGTGGATTCCCTTGTGGATCCGCTTGAGGGACACCTGTCAGGGAGCGACGGTGCTCGGTTTGGTCCACGCTCGTGGACCTGCTGTCTCGCAAGAGTTCCTCCTCCTGGCAACTCTCCATGGTCAGTACCACTTCATGCTCAAAGGATTGGAGCCTAGGCGAAAGCCTTTGCCCGCCTAACAGGCTAATGACGACGACGCTCTCAACTTTGTTTACCTTCTGGGAGGTGTCATCGAATGGTCTCCTCTCTTCTATGCTATTGCGCCACAGGTGACCACTATGATTGCAGCAGTATCAGAAGGTTGTTGGTGTTCCTTTGAATTATACTATGGCTCCGCAAGTGTTCACCGTTGGTGCCTCTACTTCATCGGCGCACTCCTTGTTGATGGAGATACCAAATCAAATGTTGGGTGTCCCATGGCCGGCCCTCCCTCCTTTGGGGCTTCCTCCCCTCAAAGGGCGTTGGATGGCGGTATGTGGCATTAGGATGTGCCATGTTGGTATTGCCGTCAACTTGAAGGGAGGTCGTCGTTTCCGACAACATCTGGGCCAAGGTGTTTGTAACACCCTGTGTTTTTGCTCAGTGGTGAATTGTGCTAATGACACTCTTAACTACTCCTCTAACTACCCTTGAGAACCTTAGGTCAACTCTTGGTCAAAACCTAGCTTAAAACCCTAGTGATCCCTTTTACCTCCTTGGGCCAATCTAGAACTTGGGCATGTTCTCCAAAATTTCCCTAAACACTTCAAAATCACCTAATGGGAAAAAGTGTGCAGTTTTGCAAGGCACACAACTTTGCTGTTGAGTGGCATTTGAAATTCGAAGTGGAAATTAGTGAAAATGCATTTGAACACGATCTGCTCCTGTTCACAGGCGCTGAGAAAATGCTGAGGTTGGCATGCTATTTATGCACAATCTAGTGATCAAAACCCCTAACAGCCTTTGCAGAAGTTGTAGAGGAATAGATGATCTTCAACTTTGCTATTTTGTGAAAGGTGCACTTTAGTTTCAAAAAGTGGAGAAAATCAAACTTGAAAATCGACTCAGCAAACCGATTTGGCTCGTGAACACCAGAGCGCGTTCCAAGCGCGACGTCGTGCGTGGCCACGTCGGAGCGCCGCCGTACGCGCCGTACCCGCGTCGGGCGCGCACGCCGAGGTGCCGGAATGTTTAGCGGTCCTTGCGCCGCGCCGGTGTGCTCCTGTGCATGACGTCCACGACCGCTGGGATGGTGCCAAGTGGTGAGGCCACACTCGCCGGCGCACCGCCAGCCGCACGCCATTGGCCGCCGGGGCAACCGCACGTCGTCGAGCATTGCCGCCCACACCGTGCGTGCTCCGGTCATCGGGGTGACCTCACAAGCTCGAAACCGACCTCCCACGAGTATATAAACAAGTCCCCGACTGCTCCTCGCGCACGCACACCGCCGCCCGAGCTCCGCCGTCCGCCATAGGCGCCGCCTCGGTGAGCTCCCTGCTTCGTGCGTTCACGACGTCGTCGGGTTGTGCCTAAACCCTCTTCTCACACACCTAGAGCCTACGCGCGCACAGTAGCCTCGATTGAGCCGCCTGCACGCCGGAGCACAATCTCCACTGTCCGCCGCCGAGCAGCCTCTGGCGAGCCCCACTCCCCGATTGAGCTTCGAGCCAACCAACCCTTCCAGGACCTCCACTAGGTCACATGGAAGCTACCCGTCCCGCACATTGTTGAGTCCCGCTCCTATTCTCAACGGAATCCGAGCTTCCGCGTCCGCGCCGCCATTGCTCCGCTGCCGCCGCTCGCCGGTGACATCTCCGGCCGATCCACCGCTACCAATCGAGTGAAGGTGAGGCCAATCTCAATCTTGTGCCATTTGTTTGCCTGCGCAGGGCCCACATCGCCGGCGGCGACCTCCCCTCCGCCGTCGAGGCCATGCGTGTGAGGGATTTTTGGACTCGGGGGTCTGACTGTTAAAGTCAAGGGTATAGTTGTGAAAGTTTAAAAGTTCCAAGGGCCAGAGTGCATATAGATTCTACTTTTCTTGTGTGTGTTGACTGCAACTTGTAAATTCAATATCAAATCACAGAAAAATCCAAAAATTGCAAAACCAATTTTGTTGTGCTCTGTGTGACTAAATCTACATTTTCTGCAAAGGAGGTATATACTTTTGAGCTTTAGTTTTTGCTTGAAAAATTGAAATGTGAAATACCTAGATCTGTGTTTCTGCAAAATCCATACATGATCTTGAGCTGGATTTTGGATATGTTGTGGAGACTAGCATGTGTAGGTCCTGTGCCAAAATTTGCACAAAGTCACTAAAGGAATCTTTTTATATAAATTATCTTCTGTTACTGACAAATCTGCCTAGATGATTTTTGTAGCTTAAAATAATTATTTTTGAGCCCTACTCCTGGCTATGGTCTTGTTATGCTAAAATGCACCTCTGGTGGATTTACCATGATTTTATCTCTTTTAGAAATATTATTCCCAAATATATGCTTGTTTTTACTCATAAATGTCCAAAGCATGTGTAGGAGAAAGTTTGGCCTCATTGTTGTTATATTTATTTTTATATGCATTAATCCTTTAAATGCTAAGCTAGAAATGCCTTTATTTGTGTGCATTTAATTTCAGCGGTGCAAACTAGTTGCTTGTTGTCCAAAGGAGTGTCTCCTGGTCATTAGGACCAGTGGGTACTGTTGGGAAAGTTTTGAGGTGTAATTGGTTGATGAAAGGTTGAAAACTAGATTAATCCAGTAAAGGAAAAATAGGAAAAACAAATTCTTTTGTGCATAAGTTATATAAATGAGTTAGGAAAGTAAGTTGTGGTGTAAAGTAACTTTTCCTTGCTTTTTGTATTTAAAGTAATTAACTTCTTTATATATGTACACAATCACCATCATGAGAGTGTGGTATAGTCTTTTATGGTTACTTTTAAATGAGTAAATGTTTAAATGCTTGTGTTAAGATGAATATGACCGACCATGTATTTCTTGTGGCTGTTGCTACTGTTTTATTACGTAAATTAAATTAATTCATTTGTATATATATGTACACAGCCACTGTTAAAAAGTCTAGATAATAAAGCATCACACAATGCTCCTTTATAGGAAGAGTATGCTGAATGTATCTTTATCTAGGTGAATGTGGTCAACCGTGCACCCCATGGTTGCCAAAAGTGGTTTTGTGATGAATTAACTCAGTCTGCCAATTAAGTCTTGCATTTGTATTCTCCGTGTAGAAGTCCCCGACGGTAGCTATACGCTTGTGCCGGCTGATGAGGACGAGGGAGCAGGAGGAGACGTGCACTATGTGACCGTAGAGCAAGACCCGGACCAAAGTTCGGAAGGTTGTCTGTCTGCTTGTGCTGACGAAGGCAAGCCCCGGTTTAATCATTTAATCCATGTGTTTACTTCCAAGCTTCTGAATTTATTATTGCTATCTTATGTGCATTTACGTTCAGGAGTTGAGTGAAACCCTAGTTGCATGATCCATAAGTACCTATGATCTTTTACTAGCATGATAGGTCGCTAGTTGATATGCTCTAAGGATCCGGTACAAGTCGAGTGATGTTCGTCACTCGCGAGAATAGGATCTCCTTTATGGAATTACATTATGGATTAAATGGATTGCTCATGTGGTAAGAGCATGGGATTGGGCTCCGGTCCAATGGCTTCGTTGGTTAAGTGTTTGAAAGTACTAAGCACTTGTCGGAAATGGGTACGATAAGCCTAGTACCTAAATGAGACGGTGCAGGAACTTTGCGCTACTAAACTTAGGGTTGCGGCCCCGGGCCCTCCACCCGAGTACTTGCGTGAGGCTGGGTGACCTTGGTGGCGTAGCCCAGTAAACCTCGTACTTGAGACTGTAGCATCTGATCCCAATCCGAGGAATGGCGGGAACCGCCTGGTTGGTGAACTCTTGGTGAGGGCACCTCCCGTGTGCTTAGGTCCACCTTGCAAGGTTTTGAATCAATCGATTGTCGGCCTCTCACCGTCATCTGAGACTACTTACCCTACTGGCCGTGATATCCCTTTATGATGGAACTTTGTGAAGATTATTACTTTGATTAATTGCTTGTACAACTTTGATTGCAATAGTTGCTTATCTAGTAATGATTGCTTCTACTAGAACATGAGCTAAAATGTGAAAGTAAGGATTCACTACTTAGTAGCTTTTTGGCAAACAAACCCACTAGCCAAAAGTCTTGCATGATTAGAGGTAAAGTCTTTCTTTTAGACGGGTAAGCTTTGCTGAGTATTAGTATACTCAGCCTTGCTTTATAAATGTTGTTTCCAGGTAATGCATGTGAAGTGTGGCCCGGAGAACTTCCACCCGGCTGGGAGCTGGAATGGGTGGATGACGAAGAGTGATTGCATCATGGACAAGCCTCCTATGATGTGATCGTACCGTTTAGTTCCTTCCGCTGTTTTCAATAAACTCTGAACCATTTACTTTCATGTCAAAGAACTATGTTGTAATAATGGACCCTATGGGGACTTGATATTAATTCGTAAGGCACTCTGGACTCTCCTTCGTGGGAGTTTTAATGCATACGTTCGATCCTCTCTGTGTTGTCAAGTGATTTACCGGGTGTAAACCCGGCAACACTCAACGAGATGATTCTTTATTATCTCTTAATGACCAAATGGAGTGGTTTAGACGATAGTACAGAATTATCTCGGGTGGGGTTGTCACAGTGTTCTCTCTGCCTTAGCCCCCATTCTATTGGCAAGCTTGAGAGACATGGGTACCCATAGGCCTCCAACGACTAGGGTCTCGGCTGTCCCCAACAGGCGGGCCCGACCTACCAGAAGACCTACCGACCTGTCAATGGCAGGGTTAACCAAACTGGTCGGAACCGGTCCGGATGCCGTGGGAACCGGTGGAACCGGACCGGCCCGGTACCGGTTCCGGTCGGTTTGATACCGCGGGTTTAAAATTTTGAATTTGAATCCAAAAAAAATTGAAAAAAATCTCAAAACATTCTCAAAAATACTTCAAGGTGTGTATAATCTAATGGTCTCAAAAATTTTCAAATATTCATTCGTTTAGCATACTTTGCGGGCATTAGAAGTTCAACTAAAAAAAGGAGACAAAATTGGCCGGTTGAACTTCTAATGACCGCAAAAATACTAAATGCACTAATAGTTCAATTTTTTTGGACACCATTAGATTCTATGCACCTTTCAAAATTTTTAGAAAAAAATTACTTTTTCAATTTTTTAATTAAATTTGAAAACACGTCAAATTCTCCACTAATTAGATTTTTTTGGTTCAACGATCGGTTCCCGGTCGAACCGCACCGGTATACCGGTCGTACCGGTCGGTATACTGGTCTAAACCGATTGAACTAGGATTTTGAATTGAAATTTGAATTCCTCCGGTTTCCTCCGGTTCCCGGTCGAACCGGACCGGTATACCGGTGCCGGAGCTCACCGATTCGGTTTAAGGTATCGGTATAAAAAACCCTGGTCAGAGGACCCTACCCGACCTGACATGTGGGCCCAAAGACATGAAGACAACTTGGAGTGCAAGTCAAGACAGTCCAGATAGTTTAAGGCGGTTCGGATAAACCTTCCATGATTGTAACCAACTAGGATTGATGGAAATCCACTTGTAGCCCAAGGTCGTCGGCCAATATAAGGCGTCCTAGGGCGCCCTCCTCGGGGGCAGATGACTCTCGCATAATTCCACCACCAAATTGGACGTAGGGTTTCACTCTCCGGAGGCCTGAGCCAGTATAAACCCTTGCGTCCCTGTGTCTCGTCGTGTTCTGTGCTCGTCCTACGTGCAGCCATCTACACTCTTAGTTCCTCGATCCCTCTATTAACCTGCAAACCGCTTGGGTAGCCCCCCTTGCGGATCTTTCCAGGTCTCAACCCCTAACAAAGCTCTCCCGAATTGTTGGAGGGTGGCAGGAGGGCGGCGTAGCTACGAGGGATGTTGTGTGGTTACATTTTGGCTCCGGTGAACTTGGCAAGCAAGTTGCTCGGTGGTGGCTCCCATGGAAGATTGGTAGAATACAATTTGGCTCATCAGGCACCTTTGCTGCATTTAGCTTAGCTCTTTAGACTGGTATAGAGCTTTTCTATTTCGCTCATGTAACTTCTCTCTTCTTCTCGCCATGTGGTTGGAAACTCATGTAATCTCTCCTGGTATGCCAGGAATAAGACTTGTATTGTGCTGTCTTCTTTGGATCAATGAAAATCAAATAGGTGGGGATCCTCCCCCGAAGTTGTTCGAAAAAAAAGTTAAACAACGTGTGCGTGCGTTGTTACCATTCATGCATCCTGTCTCGCAAATTGCCCCCAGCAAGAGGCCGGGGCGGGGTTTGGATCAGTTGTTAACTTGTTACGAGATCTACCAATAATGACCCTGGAATTGGTGTTGCATTGCGCATACGCAGATGATTGTTGGAGTGAGAGACATGTATGTAAAAATGTTGTTTTAGTACTGATCTGTTGTGGTGACCAGCAAGGCTATATATGCTTGCATTGGGGTTGAGGGCTTGAGGCATGTGAGGAGAAGCTCCGAGGAAGGAGCCTGGATCTTTTCCACAGTACTGCTATATTTACATTTTTGTGTGTATGGCAAAATTTTGGGGTCAATGATTGATAATTGATGCATGTTTCATGTTCAGTTGGAGCTTGATGACTCTCGCCGGGTTTCGATTTAAAGAATAGACCAAGTTGCGGCTATATGTTTATGTTTCGTAATTAAGGTACAGGTAGCATTCCCTCAATTCCTTCAATATGTTTATGCATTTTAAGGTCCAACTTTCTTTACCTTTATCAACGGATTCAAAATTTCATTATTTATCTCTGTCGACAAGTAGCTAATATCACTTTGTTAAGTTATGTACGTGAACAAATCGGTACTTAGATTCATATTGAGAATTACCATTTTGATGATTTTATGATTTTATTGCCGTCAGGGTTGGGAAATATAATAGTATCATAAAAATTAACGTTTAAACTGTATTTTGAAAATACTACGGCACTAGGACACAAAAAAAAGCCCTGCAATTTTAAAGATATAAAGTTCTTTGTCTTCACATATTCAAATTTCTATATCTTTGTCAACAGTTAGCTTTTAACGGTTTTATTAGTTGTGCAAGAAAATTGGTATCATTAGCTTCATATTGAAAAGTAGCATTTTAATGATTATTATGATTTTGTTGCCATAGGAAATACAGTACTATCATAAAAATTAACCAAATACTGCAATGGGATTAAAAAAACGCACTATATTTTGAAATAGAGGGAGTGACATTTGTCGCTATGTTAACAAAAAAAACTTCCTAAAAGATTTAAATAATTTTTGTTAATTTCTTGTCACATGCATGGTCAATCAGGCTACATCTATCTACTTCCACTCGGGTTCCTAGCTAGGATAGAAAAGATCTCTGGCATCAAACAGGAAGCCAAAATAATCTCACAAGAAAATAGTAAGTGAAGTCAACAAGTATCATGGATTTGATCAATTATGCAGATATACCACCCCAGCATTGAAGAAGCAAACGCAGCATATACCCCCTCCATTTCAAAATATTTGTCGCTGTTGACTTTTCTTTGCAACTTTGACTATTCGTCTTTAAAAAATTATCACAAACATTTAAATGATAAGTCAACCTTAAAAGACATACAACATTAAAATATATAGTAAACAAAATAAATTGTACTTGCACAATTTTTTTAACAAAACGAATGGTCAAAGTTGCAGAAAAAAATTAATGACGACAAATATTTTGAAATGGAGGGAGTACGAAGCAAAGCCACTGCGACTGGCAATTCGGCTTGCATTCAAGCTCGGTGGAAACTGCGAAGGGCCGCCGCATGTTTGTGTTTATTTAGCCAAAATAGCGAAAGAGTACTGCATCCACACCAAAGATGGAGCAGGAATTTCTCTAGCTGACGCAGAAGTGCAGAACATAAAAAACTAGTACTGCTAGTAGTCGAGACTCAGGCTTGCACCGTTGCACGCGCCCCCCCGTGCCTGCGTGCACGAGGGAGAAGCGCGCGAGGCCAAGGCAGGCGCACGGTGCACCGGAGGTCCGGATCGGAGCCGCGCCACCTACCGTGTTCCCGTCGCTTCCGCCCCGTCCAACGCCGCGCGTGCCCAGCGGGAGCCGCAACCCGCGGGCACGGGCAGCCGCCACCGCCATCCGCTCGCGTGTTCCGGTGCGCACGGGACGGCGGCCGCCACGGCATGGCCCATACTCCCTCTGTCCCAATTTATGTGTCCTTCTGGATTCAAATAAAGAACTTAAGTCTCGTGCGAAAAAAGACACTTTTACCCCTAAGCAGATATCCCGCTACGGACTCGGAAAGACACCGAGTGTTCCGGATGGACACTGGCTGCTGCGCTGCGCATGGCGTTGCTTGCCACGTGTTCCTGTGGGCTTTGTAGCAGGATGCTGTGGGCTTTGTAGCAGGTATTTTTTACAAAGAGGGGCCACCACAATATTTGTTTAGGGAGTATTTGAAACTCGAGCCTCGCGTGGTGTCAGGTCACACTGCCTATACGCCACTTAATTTGGGAAAAAATTTGAACGGCACGGGGGCAAATAAAGTGGGACGGAGGGAGTATGCCGCATGGGCCAGTTGATGGCGAGGCCGTGGCGGGCGCAGCCGCGCGGGACGCGCTGACTCGGGGCCAGTTCACGAGGGGCGGCACGGGGGGCACGGCGCGGGTTCCCGAGGCTGCCACGGCGTGCGGCGGTGCGCGGCGGACGACGCGCGACGAGCCGATGAGCGAGTGCTACATCTGGCGGGGACGACGGACGACAGATCCAAAGAGTACTGCACCTGAAGTACGCCTGCTGCCACCTGTCAGTCCGTCACGGAAGAATCAGCCGCCGAGTTCAGTTCATGCTTAACGACGACACGTACCTCGTGTCGTCATGTTTGGGAATCACTTAATTACCGCCGCAACATTATCATGGCGTAGTGTCAGCAGGTCAAATCGTCCATGTCCGCCTCCTTCCTTCAACCTTCACCAACAGTTCGGCTGCCGGATGCCTCAAGTATCTCAGCCACCTCCAGTCCAGACTCCCCCTTCCGGCAACGCCGACACGTAGTATCCTCCGGAAAGACGGAGCCGCCCAGTCACCCAGACAAGCGAAACGAACTGGATACGCCTGCGCCACGACAGGACAGCCGCATCGCCCCCACGCCCGTTCCGTGCGCCGCTAGGCCTGGGGCTGGGCCCACCTCACGCTTTCGTCGTGCCGCCGGCGTGACTTGCCGCGACCGACCGTCGCGCGTCACCGTCGTCGTCGCCAACGCCAAAAGCCCGCACGCGGCCGCGGGACGCGTCGTCGCTCTCGCTGCCCCCCCCGCACCGGCACGACCCAACAAAAAAACGCCGTCGCCGTCCGCCCCCCCCCCCCCCCCCCCTCGGCGCGGCACGGGCCCGACACGCCCGCACCGGCGCCCGGCACCACCCCACACCCGTCGCCGTCCCGGTCGCCGCACCACGCGCGCCCCGCGCCTCGTAGCCGCCCCGCCCGGCGGGCCCCGCTCCAAGCCCCCAGCCGGCCAGCCCACGGCGGCAGTTTCTTTTTTTTTAACCACCGGCCGCAGCTGCGGCGCGCGGCACGGCAGCTCCCGCCCACGAGCCCGACCCCGCCGTGCACGGTGCGCCTGCTGCTGGCCCTGCCCTGCTCGCAGCTTGCCTCTCCTCCTCCCATCCCCGCCGCGCGCGCGCGCGCGCGAGTCGCGGCCATTAGTTTATACTTCGCCCCTCCCGCTGCCGCCGCGGCACAGCGCCAGCCCGCCCCACCACCCGGGCTCCGCGCAGCGCGGCGCGGCCCCCCGTCCCCATTTTTTAAACCCCCGCTTGTCTCCCTCCTCCGCCTTCCCTTCCCTTCCCCTCCTGGCCTCGCGTCCCAGTCCCAGCACCGCGAGCTTCCCCCCGTCCCACGCGCGCTCGTCCACCGCCGTGCCTCGGCGGGCGGAATCGGCCCGGAGTAACAGCCGGGACGCGGAGGTCTGGTGCCCGCCGCTGCTGCTCAGGAGAGGAGGCGGCGGTGGAGGCTTCAGAGAGCGCCTGAGTCGAGGCCGCTGCTGATGAGCTGGCGCCCCGGCACGGCGGCGACGGTGTGGCGGTGGGCAGCGAAGAAGATTCGTTCCGCGGCTTTTTCACGCCTAGCTCCTGCGCTGGTTCCGAATTTTATTACTCCCAATTGCCTCGTGCTGCTCACTTTCGCCGGAAAGGAGTAGCTGCTACTAGTTGCTCATAAAAGGTGGAGTGGATATTTGCGTGTCCGGACGCGGGATTCGGATCAGGATCTCGCCGAGATGAAGGATCCGGGATCGGGCGGCGTCACGCCCAGCCCAGCAGAAGGTGAGATTTTCCTTGCTCGTGTGCTTGCTCCGGGTTCAGCTCAAGCATTGCTCATTTCAGCATCTTGTTATGAAGCTCATGGTTCGCGGGACATCGCCACCATTTAGGTGTCTGGCGATCTCAATTTTGTCCTAGCTGTTGTTTTCCCGGCTAATTGCAGTGGAGTTTGGTTCATGAATCTTTTTCACTCGATTTGGGACGCAGCACCCTGTAATAATTGGCTCTCGGTGTCTATTTGCAAAGCAGGGGACAAGAAACCCATCAACTCGGAGCTTTGGCATGCTTGTGCCGGGCCCCTGGTGTCGATGCCGCCCGTGGGCAGCCTCGTCGTGTACTTCCCGCAGGGCCATAGCGAGCAGGTGCAGGATTTGTCAGTTTACTGCAAAAATGAGCTGATTCAGGGAATATTTTTTCTGAAAAAAAATTCTTGTTCTACTAATTCTTTGTTAGGTTGCTGCTTCAATGCATAAGGAGCTGGACACCATCCCCAGCTACCCGTCTCTTCCTTCTAAGTTGATCTGCAAGCTTCTAAGTCTAACCTTACATGTATGTCAATGCTAGTTTCCCATTTCCTGTTTCATTCATTTTTGTTTTTTACTAATTAGGTACTTGGAAAAATATTTCTTGTGCAGGCAGATTCTGAAACTGACGAAGTTTATGCTCAGATGACGCTTCAGCCTGTTAACAAAGTATGTGAGCCTTCTTTTTCAATGCATTCTTTTTCGTTGTGATTTTGTCATGGCAATGAAATATTTCTTTCTCAATGCGACTAGTATGATCGAGACGCAATGCTGGCATCTGAACTGGGTCTGAAACAAAACAAGCAACCAACAGAATTCTTTTGCAAGACGTTGACAGCAAGCGACACAAGTACACATGGGGGATTCTCAGTGCCACGCCGTGCAGCTGAGAAGATTTTTCCACCACTAGTATGCAAAATTTCTTTATAACACTGAAATAATGTTTACGGAATTATGAATTTATAAGGTGCAATAAGTACCTCCCTTACCAGGGTAACATGTTCAATAGGATTTTACGATGCAACCACCAGCGCAAGAACTCATTGCGAAGGATCTTCATGATATTTCATGGAAATTTCGACACATTTATCGAGGTAAATAATATGCACATGAACTTTTTACTGTGTATGAATCAAATTGTTATGAAGCCACGGTTCAGTGCTACAATTTATGAATTCGTTGTTTATATTTGGCCCTTTGCAGCTATTGGGGTTTTCTTTTTGATGCACTTTTCAATCAGAAGCATTCTGTACTTATCACTGTACTGTATCTTCACATGCAGGTCAACCAAAGAGGCACCTTTTGACAACTGGTTGGAGTGTTTTTGTCAGTACCAAAAGGCTATTAGCTGGTGATTCAGTTCTCTTTATAAGGTAATAACATCAATTTCAGACATGAAAAAGTATGTGCATATGTGTGTATCTAATGGAAAACATGGATTTTGCGATCTTTTAACAGGGATGAAAAATCTCAGCTTCTCTTAGGCATTCGCCGTGCTAGCAGACCCCAACCAGCTCTGTCATCATCAGTTTTATCAAGTGACAGCATGCACATTGGAATTCTGGCAGCAGCAGCCCATGCTGCTGCAAATAGTAGTCCGTTTACTATTTTCTATAATCCAAGGTATTTTACTTGTTGTGTACCATGTAAGCAATTTCTACCAATTATTAGGCTAATGAATCATACTATTCTTTGAATAGGGCAAGCCCATCAGAATTTGTCATCCCTTTAGCAAAATACAATAAGGCTCTGTATACACAAGTGTCCCTTGGAATGCGATTCAGAATGCTCTTTGAGACAGAGGATTCAGGGGTAAGAAGATATATGGGCACAATCACAGGCATCGGTGACTTAGATCCAATCCGGTGGAAGAATTCTCATTGGCGAAACCTTCAGGTTTTTCATTAATCTTTTTTTAGTTCTGCAGTGATATCCATTTTCTCAGCTACATGCAGTAAAAAGTAGCAATGTCAAGAAGTGAAGTTGCACTTACACGAGTCAACCCTGGTGCTATACAGATTTTAGATAAGATTTATTTATGATATTTGAAGACTAGCATAAAGGATGACTACTTTTTTTTACGAGGAATAAAGGATGATAACTTCATCTGATTTCATCTACCTTTTCCACTTTAGGTTGGTTGGGATGAATCAACTGCATCTGAGAGGCGCACCCGTGTTTCAATATGGGATATTGAACCTGTTGCTACACCATTTTATATATGCCCACCACCATTTTTCAGACCAAAGCTTCCTAAGCAGCCCGGAATGACAGGTACAGATAATGAAATATTTTGGTTTCTACCATACAGGATAATACTTCAATATGTTGACAGCTCAAATTTTGGTCTTTTGTAGCTCTGTTTTTCTTGCGTTTGTTAAGCTGATTCACAGTGATGTGTCAGAATGTATTTTAAGTTGGAGAAATTTTTTTCCTGGATTAGTTCATACTCTTTCTTGTGTACTGCTATAACCTTGACACATCAACAATAAAAAATGTGGGCTGCTCATTGATGACCATCGACATAAGTTGCATACACATGGAAGTTTTCTTTCCTGAACTTAGTTCTTCTTGCTTACCTGCAAGCTAGACTTTAATCGCGTATATGAATAGTGGCCTTTATGTTGATCCTTGTGTTGGACTTATTTGTTTATCGTGCATCTATTATTTGCACTGTTCCATTTTTCTGAAGATATGTTTTGTCTTTGAATAAAATGAATCTGCAGATGATGAGAATGAGGTTGAGAGTGCTTTCAAAAGAGCGATGCCGTGGCTTGCTGATGACTTTGCTTTAAAAGAT
Organism: Cenchrus americanus; assembly: GCA_947561735.1. Lineage (NCBI taxonomy): Eukaryota > Viridiplantae > Streptophyta > Magnoliopsida > Poales > Poaceae > Cenchrus > Cenchrus americanus. The sequence continues at coordinate 98,684,072 of OX387240.1, forward strand.
GTCCAAAATGCATTATTTCCAGGCCTGAGCCTAGTTCAATGGATGGCTATGCAGCAAAATCCTCAGATGCTAACAGCTGCTGCCCCTGCTGTACAGCCTCAATACTTGACCTCTAATGCACTGGGTATGCAGGATGGGATTGGCAGTGTCAATGAAGATCCAGCAAAAAGATTGAGTATGCAGGCCCAAAATATTGGCTTACCCAATTTACAGGCTGGCTCAAAAGCGGACCACCCTGCAATTACCTCACTAGCTCAACAGCAGCAGCAGCAGCAGCACCATGTATTGCAACAGCAGCAGGTCCAACCACTGCAGCAAAGTTCTGCAATCCTACAGCAACAGCAAGCCCAGCTGTTGCAGCAGAATGCCATTCACTTGCAACAGCAGCAAGAACAACTACAGCGGCAACAGTCACAGCCACAACAGCAGTTGAAGGCCACTGCATCTCTTCAGCCAATGGACCAGCACAAGCTGAAAGAGCAACAGCCTTCAGGTGGACAAGCTGTCTCACACGCACAATTGTTAAACCAGATTTTGCAGCCATCGTCCTCTCAGATACAACAGTTGGGTTTACCCAAGTCACCTACCCAACGACCAGGGTTACCGGGTTTAACAACCATGGGTTCTTTGCAGCAACAACAATTAACTCAGACTCCACAGCTGCAACAAACAGCAGAATACCAGCAGGCACTCCTACAAAATCAACAACCCCAACTACAGCAACTATCACAATCAGAACTGCAGCTGCAGCTGCTTCAAAAGATTCAACAACAAAATTTGCTATCTCAGCTGAACCCACAGCATCAATCGCAGCTGATCCAACAACTGTCTCAGAAAAGCCAGGAAATTCTCCAACAACAAGTTCTTCAACATCAGTTAGGCAGTGCTGATACTATGGGCCAGCTCAAGCATTTGCAGCAAACACCTTTGAACCACATGACAGGATCCATGACACCCCAGCAACTTGTAAGATCACACTCAGCACTGGCTGAGAGCGAAGAACCATCCAGCTCAACAGCTCCATCTGGCAGCCGTGTCTCTCCAATAAATTCATTGAGTAGAGCACAACAAGGAAGCAGAAATTTGCCTGAGATACCGTCAACACCACACATTGAACATTTACTTCAGGAGATCCAAAGTAAATCGGATAATCGAATTAAGAATGATATACAAGGCAGTAAAGAAACGGTCCATGCACCTAATCGGCATCCACATTCAGATCAGCTTGACGCATCATCTGCGACCTCCTTTTGTTTAGATGAGAGCCCACGAGAAGGCTTTTCATTTCCTCCGGTTTGTTTAGATAGCAATGCTCAAGTTGATCCAAGAGATAACTTTCTTATCGCGGAAAATGTTGATACATTAATGCCCGATGCTCTGCTGTCAAGAGGGATGTCTTCAGGAAAGGGTATATGCAATCTACCTACTGGACAAAGGGATCATAGGGATGTGGAGAACGAGCTATCCTCTGCTGCATTTAGCTCCCAGTCATTTGGCGTGCCTGACATGTCTTTTAAACCTGGATGTTCAAGTGATGTTGCTGTTGCTGATGGTGGAATGGCAAGCCAAGGTTTGTGGAATAGTCAAACACAACGGATGAGAACTTTCACTAAGGTTAGTTACTTGGTAACACTTCACTATGAATGCACGTATTGTGCACACCTGTTGATCTATATATTGTGTCTAACTGTCTATGCTCTCAAAACCATCAAGTAGTCTAATATTCTTTTAGAAGTACATTTTTTGGCGCAGTCATAAAAGCTGGCATATCCTTGTTTCAAAATAGTATTTTTTGACATTTTCCTTTAAATTCACAAGAAGCCTTTATCATCTAAGATAGATGTGCTATACGTATTAATGTAGTATTTTATTTTGCACAGAAATTTGCTTTTGTGACACTAAGGAATATATATGTTCGCATGCTACCCTGGAGTTTACTTTCCAGTTTTCCATAAATGGGACAGATTGTTCCATAATGAACTGTGTATGTGTAGCTAGAACCCCTGATGAAGTGTCTATACTAGTTAGGTTTGTTACAGCCTCAAATCCTGTTTTGGTTTAGACTGAGTACTGTGCTCATTATATTTGACTCAGTTATTCTAGCTGCCAAACTAATACCCAAGGATGCAATTGTCCAATAATAGCGCAATGACCTTTTATAACTACCTTAACTTTATTACATGTCCAATCATCTTGATTTGAAGGTTCAAAAGCGTGGATCTGTGGGGAGATCAATTGATATAACACGATACCGAGGTTATGAGGATCTTCGGCATGATCTTGCATGCATGTTTGGTATTCAGGGGCAGCTTGAAGATCCCTACAGAACGGACTGGAAGCTGGTGTATGTTGATCATGAAAATGACATCCTCCTCGTTGGGGATGACCCCTGGGAGTAAGTTCTTGTCTTCCTCTCCTATTTGGTGCCATCCTTACCAAAATATTTTTTGAAACCTGTTCCTCTGCTGATGATTTGAAAATCCCGACCATCAGGGAGTTTGTAAGCTGTGTGAAGAGCATCAAAATATTATCATCTGCTGAAGTACAGCAAATGAGCTTGGATGGCGACCTGGGTTGCATCCCTCCACAAGGGCAGGCATGTAGTGCTTCCGATGATGCAAATGCGTGGAGGGGCTGATGTAAATACTAGGGTGCATCTTACCATTATTTACAGGATATTGAGTCAGGGATAAAGGATTGGAATACACGTCTAATGTTATTAAGAGGTACTATTACTTAGGGCCAACTCACTGACAGAACTGAGGGAAATACACTGACAGAACTGAGGGAAATACTTGTGGCAGAAGTTAATTGTTCAACAAGCTGCCTTATATTGGAGGTCCTGGCGGTTTGTTCCACTGAAAACGGGTAATTACTCAACATAATCAGATTAGTTTTTTTTATACTAAACTTCTTTGAAGTTGAGAAGCTACCTCTGTTTATTGGGACTTACATTCATTGTAACCCTACAAATTGTTCAATTGTCAGAGTGTACATATGTGCTGTAAACCTGTAACTTCTGGCTATGCAACTCGCAAGCCCATGTAATTGTTCCAGTATGCTGCTTCAACTACTGAAGTAGTGGAAGCTTATTGACCATATATGTAACAGAAAGCTCGAATCCATGTCAGGGATTTTTTTATTTTTTCCTTTGATTTTCGAAAAAATAAATGGACGAACGAAAAATTTCGAGAAATATACATTTGCCGCCAAACGCCCCATGGCGGCAGGAGTCCTTGCCGCCGTGGGGCACGGCGGTAGGGGTGCCGCAAACGGTCGGCTGACCTGCTAGGTGGGGTCAGATTCCTGCCGCCGTACCCCACGGTGGCAGGAGTCCTAGCGCCGTGCCCCACGGTGGCAGGGTCCTGGTGCCGTGCCCCACGGCGGTAGCGTCACCCCTATATAAGGGGGTAATGGCTGCCGCCACCGACCCCTATCCCGCCCTCCCTCTCTCCTCTAAATCTTCGGCTTTCAACCCTTCAGAGCACAATTGACTGAGGTATGTTTCTAAATTTAGTTTAGTTTAGTTAACTTAGTTTATTTAATTAACATAATTCGTTTAAATTGGTTTTAAACTTCTAGAAAATGGTTATAATTCACATAATTAAATTAAATTGATATAAAATTAGTAGAAGATAGTTTAAATTCACATAATTCGTTTTAATTCATTTAAATTCCTAGAAAATGGTTATAATTCACATAACTAGATTAAATTGATATAAAATTAGTAGAAAACAGTTTAAATTCACATAATTTGTTTTAATTCATTTAAAATTCCTAGTTGGTTATAATTCACATAATTAGATGAAATTGATATAAAATCTAGAAAATAGTTTAAATTCACTCAATTTGTTTTAATTCATTTAAAATTCCTAGAAAATGGTTATAATTCACGTAATTAGATTAAATTGATACAAAATTCGTAGAAAATAGTTTAAATTCACATAATTTGTTTTAATTAGTATAATTCGACTAATTGATTAAATTATGTTATTTTTTTGCAGTTATGGAGGCACCGTTGGAGTACGTACGACCGGAGTTGTTCGACGAGGCGGTGGACCGGCACCACCGCTCGTACGTGTCGGCTGTTCCTGGACGTTCGCCCGGCAACATACGTTGCCGGACGACCCGCACGTTGATGCCGATACACCAACGGTGGATTCTGAAGTACGTAATTCATATTTATTATTTATTTCTGTTTCTTTACAATAGTAATTGCGTTAAGTAAATTAATTTTGTTTTTTCAGGCTACGCGCTGCAGGATTTCTCCCTTTTGCATGGTTGTTTGAGGGGGACAGGCTATGAGCTGAGGTTCTGAAGGACCGATTAGGCGACTAGAGGGGAGGTGGGGAGTGAATGGGAGCCGATATAAATTCTTCTCCAAAGAGGGAACTCGGTCTATGTTCCAAATTCACAACCAAGGATTCCCACATGAGTTTGCCAAGGTCGCATAGTCACAACGGACCTACCAACCTTAGGAACAAACCCCAAACAATCCCAAAGCGAAAGCGAAACTCAAGGAGCAAAGGACTTAGCAGCACTGCGAAACCCCAGGCGGACTGTCCGCGACCTCCGGGCGAACCGTCCGCGTGGGTACGATGGACCGTCCGCGAGCTACAGCGGACCTTCCGAAAAACGTTCCTGAACCACCAGTACTGCACCCTCAATAACGGACCGTTCGTCCTCTACCCGCGGATCGTCTGCACCGCGCGGACTGTTCGGACTTCGTCCTGCTTTTCTTGCCACCATGCGACTCGCACTTGACCCCGCTGGCCACCGGGTCCCTCGAGTCAGGCCTACTTGTCTCTCCACTCCTCGGAGGCCCCGCAAGGCATAGACCTTTCGCGCCCACTCTTCACCTGCACCAACGCAAATCAAGCTGCAACCTGCACCTGCAATACTCGGCCAAGAGTCAGTCCACACCACGTTGTCAATCACTCTTCACAGCGAGGAGCGACCATCCACCGGTCCTCAGACGCTCCGGTCCTCAATCTCCCCCTTGATGAGTGCATTGACAACACACACAAGTAACCAATTCCGAGAAAAGAGAAAACGAAAAGAAACGAAAGAAAAACTTAAGCAAGTGATCAAAAGCCAAATAAAAGCCAAGAAAAGATCACTTGAGTGAGAAAAATCTCGGTCCCCTAAGGCAAGGGCAACGGCTCGACAGAACCGAGAAAATGCTCCAAAATTGCCGACTCCTCAAGGTGAGGCAAAAGGGCTCGGCACCATCGGCAAAAGAGCACAACTAAAATTCAGGTGAAAAAGAGCTCCCAAATGCATGAATGCAAGCTTCCCCTGAACAAATGCATTTCTCCCAATTTTTCTTCCCTTGATGCAAAAACTCCCCCTGGAAACATGAATTGGGTATCCCCCCTTGTTGGTAATGCATGAATCAACTCTACAAATGCAAGTATGTGCTTCTCAAATATACAAAGAGCACGACAACGTGCTAAAATTGAGACAGACAAGCAAGATAGACACAATTTGAGCATGAGCATCGCCAACAAGATATAAAGGGGCATAAAAGCAAGTGACATAGCCATGAACAAAGTGAGGCATTTTTCACAAAATTTTCCCTCTCATGAGCATAGGACCTAAACATGATCAAACTGAGCACAAACAACATATAACTCACAAACTTCATGCAAGGAGACAAATTCCCATCACAAGGTCATCACAAACACCTACAAGCTATCTCATGCCATGTCAAAGGCACCGAGCCATGTGTCCACTTCTAGATATGAGACTTTTCATTGGTGAACATCATGCAACACTTTAGCACCCAAGATAAGGAATTTAAAGCATTTATAACATGGAAGCACATTTTTCAAGCATAGGCATCTCACATACCATTGTTATAATTTACAAGTTAAGCATGGCACATGAAGTGTCTTTGCAGCAAAAAGAAGCTTAGGCTTCTCCACAAGGTAGCATGTAGGATAAACATTCATGATGATAAATGGATCTTTGATCCCAAATGAAAAGAACATGGTTCCAAGCACAAATTATGCAAGATATAGCCATAAGCACCCAATTTGAACATGAGAGGCATTCTACTCACAAGAGAGGATCATATAGCATTTTTACAAAAGAACCCATCCACAAGCATATATATCTCAAAGCTACCAAGAGCATAGCTATACATATCATGAGCATCACAAGCAAAGTCATAATCTCATATTAGCATATCATGGTGAGCAAAGCATATGAGAGAAGCACATCTCTATGGTATATGATACAAATGCAGTCTATGATACAAAGATGCAAACATGATATGATACATAATGAAAATGCAACATGCATATGTACATCAACCCTCCTAACTGAAGCTCAAAAAGGAAAAAACTCCAAGCTCTCCTCGCAAACGAGCAAATGTAGTTTGGTCCAAAGGCTTGGTTAGGATATTAGCGAGCTGCTTTTCTGTAGGTGCATGGATGAGGTCTATGTTTCCCTTCTCAACATTGTCTCTCAGGAAGTGGTACCTCACTTCTATGTGTTTGGTTCTGGAGTGAAGCATGGGGTTTTTTGCAACACTAATGGCACTAGTGCTATCACACATGAGAGGTACATGGGAACACTCCTCACCAAAGTCACTCAACGTGTATGTGATCCAAAGCAGCTGTGAGCAACAACTAGCGGCAGCACCATATTCAGCTTCTATGGTAGACTGAGCTACACTAGACTGTTTGTGAGAAGACCAAGAAACAAGTGAAGATCCCAAAAACTGGCAAGTACCCGAAGTCGATTTCCAATCCACTTGACACCCCGCAAAGTCGGCATCTGAAAAACCAAGAAGCGAAAGGGAAGAGGACGCCGAGTACCAAAGACCGAGCTCAGGAGTGTATCGAAGATACCTAAAGATCCGCTTGATGGCCTGCCGATGTGAATTCCTCGGCGACACCTGAAAACGAGCGCGCAGACACACAGAAAACTAGATGTCCGGCCTCGTCACTGTCAAGTACAAGAGGGAGCTGATCATGCTCCGGCACTCCTTCTGGTCCACGGGCTCTCCGTCCTTGTCCGCATCAAGTGCTGTAGTCGTACTCATCGGTGTCGACAGGGGCTTCGAGTCGTCCATCTTAAACTTCTTGAGGATGTCCTTCGTGTACTTGGCTTGATGCACAAAGGTTCCCTCCTTCGCCTGCTTGATCTGAAGCCTGAGAAAGAACTACAATTCTCCCATCATAGACACCTCGAATTCTTTGATCATATCCTCTGCAAACCTCACAACCAAAGAGTGAGACGAGCCGCCAAAGACAATATCATCCACGTGCACCTGAACAATTAGGATATCATCACCCTGCCTGAGGAGAAAATGAGTCTTATCAACCTTGCCCATATCAAACCCCTTGTTGAACAAGAACCCCCTCAAGCGGACATACCAAGCACGAGGAGCTTGTTTCAACCCATACAACGCCTTTCTCAGCCTATACACCATGTGGGGAAACTCAGCACTCTCAAAGCCCGGTGGTTGCTTCACATAAACTTCCTCCTCTAAAAACCCATTCAAGAAGGCACTCCATAGAAAAGGCTAGAAGGATCCTAATCACCTCCAAACGGGCTATAGGAGCAATGTCTCCTCATAGTCTATCCCCTCCTTCTAACTATAACCCTGAGCAACCAACCTCGACTTGTTCCTCACCACCGCACCATTTTCTCCCTCTTTGTTTTTCACACCCATTTTGTCCCAATAGGTTTGCAGTTTGGTGGTGGCTCCACTAACTCCCACACTTGGTTTCTCTCAAAATTCTCTAACTCCTCATGCATGGTATTCACCCAATTAGGATCAGATAGAGCGTGTCCAATGTCTTTCGGTTCAAAAGTAGCAACAAAAGTTGAATGAGCAAAGTGAGAAGCATTTCTGGACCTCGACCGTGTCGTATGCTCATTGATGTTGCCGATGATTCTTGAGGGTGCAGTGGATGATCAACTTGAACGTGCCTCAATGCCTCTCGCCTGGAGACAACCTCCCCCTCAGCAGCTACTTCCACTTGATCTTGCTGGATCGTAAGCGGTGTAGGGGATGGACCATCCTGCACCGTAGTCGTCGTAGTGGAAGTAGAGGGTACATGCGTGGTTGGAGCTTCACCATCATCACCATCATTCTCTCCATCATCATCCTCCTTGTCCTCAAAGATCTTCTTGCCAACTTCATCGTCACCTGCACACTCAAACACAGACGAAGTCCATGGTTGTGTCTCATTGAAGGTAACCTCGCAAGTCTCCATGACTAGGTTAGTATCAAGGTTGAGCACCCGAAATGCTCGAGAATGACTAGCGTAACCTAAGAAAATCCCATCGGAGGACCTCAACTCAAACTTACAAGCTTACCCTTTTTGAGAATAAAGCACCGACAACCAAAAGCCCTGAAATGGCTCACTCTAGGTGCTCGCCCGTGCATGAGCTCATAGCACATCTTGTTCAAGAAGGCTCTTGTTGGGGGGTTACCCGAAAAATTCGGATGATTCCCCTAACACGAGAGAGAAAGTTCTTAACACGTTCAAGCACAAGGTTAGAGCGCTGAGAGGCAGTGATTCCCTCAGCAGATTGCACAAGTCCCAAAAATCTGAATCCGTTTACACGTGCCCTCGCGCCCCCTTTTATAGGGAGATGAAGGGACTTTTACATTCCTAAAATACCCTCAAGCTCAGAGAATATTCCTAGTGTGAACGCATACAAGAATGTCTTTCTCGTCTAACATATTTACAAGTCTGCCACTAGTTCACACTCAAAACCTGGACTTTTTGGGGCGACAACTTTGACTTTGCTTCTTCGACAGTTCGTGAATATCTTCATACGTGACTCCCGAACTGGGTCCCCTACAGATTCCCGAATCAGCCGCCCCTCGAAGTTCGTGCCACCGCCAGCTCGAGGTTCCGGGCTTCCGCATGTTCGCGACTCCACGTCTTCTCCGAAACACGATCCCCGAACTTCACATATTCACGAATCTGAAGCTTCACAGGTTCCAAGCTTCCGAAAATCGTGAGTTCCCTGTTCCTGAAAAACATATCTCAAGAACTTTGTCAAACTTAACGTTTCGAGGGTGACGGGTTTTCCTGAATTCCCCAACACTAGCCCCTCGGGGAAGAGGGTTGAGTCCGACGATCTGATTCCACGAATATTTCGGAAATTTAGTAAAAAACGTCACCCTCAGAACGTCGGAGGGGACACGCGTCGCCCAGAAACCCTAGAACAGTTTGATTGAGGCAGGTTTCGCGGAACTACCCCTCCCCGCGCCCTATAAATAGGAGGCTCCTGCTGTTAAAATTTTTTACGGCTCTCCTGCTTTTGTTGCGATTTGTGAATCTTTCTATTCGCGGAATCTCGTCTTCTGCTTAAGAGTTTGTGAACTTCCGGTTTTCTTCGGATCTCTCTAAGGTATTATTTATTTCTCTCTTTCAATTCTTACTTGTCATTTTTGCTGCAATGGTATTTTTTGTTTTGTGGACTTTATTCTCGAATGTTGTTCTCATTTCTTCATACCTGTAACTCTGTTGGTTAGGTGGCTCGAGTCAAAAGCACCGCGAGACCCATGACTACCGAAGAACTTATCGCAGCTGGTCTCCCAGTTGATCCAATTGTCGAAGGTGCTGAGAATGCTGCACCAGCTGAAGATGCAGGTTCTCCTAGTGGCTCCAGGAGTCACGAGGATGGGGAGGTTCGAACAGACGACAACGAAGATATCGGGGATGTGGACGCCGGCGTCGGCGATCTGGTTAAGGCAAAGACTGTAGGACCGCTGCCCCCCTCTCTTGTCTTCGGAGAGTCCAAAGTCACGGCCAACCTGATCCGAGAATATGAAGCAGCTGGGTTCTTCCCTCCGGGCGCTGGGCGAGCCCCACTTGACGAACAAATCCCTTCCCCTGAGGATGGAGAGGTTGTCGTCTTTCGGGATTTCTTCATCTGTGGACTCAGATTCCCTTGTGACCCGATTTTGCTGGCGATCTTGGATGCCTTTTCGGTGAAAATCCACCAACTTTCACCGACATCTTTTCTTGAGATGTCGAAATTTATTTGGATCATGAAGACCTTTGGCCGTAACCTTAGTGTTGACGCCTTCGCCAGATTCTACGAACTGGTAATTGTTCCCGGCGTTATCAAGGTCAGCGAGGGGCAGTTCTACCAAGCTCAGCACGCGTGCTGCACCTTGTTGACGGATAAAAGACGTATCCCTCTACGATCCGCAAGCGTACGGACCTACACCTTTTTCACCACGGGATTCCCAAGGTTCTTGTCAATCCGCGGAGCAAGGGGATTACTAGCGCTTAACCAAGTACTAATCTAGTTGAATGGAAAACCTTTGAAAGAGAGTATTAATCTAAAAGTAAAGACAATCTAACCTAAGTTAATCTAAGTTAAGTTGATCAAACAAATCTAGGATTAAATTAGATGGTAAAGGGGTGAACACAAGAGAGTGAGTAAGAAAGATAAGCGTTCCCTCCCTAGGATCTAGGATAACATGGTATGCATCTACTACACAAAAGTGGTAAACCAATCTACCGGGGGTTGTGACCACGGTTTCGCCCTTTCCCTCCTCTCGTACTGTCACTACGCGAAGGTATTCATGACTAGACCTATGATGGACACGGTATGTTGATGGAATCTATGGGAGTAGCGGATATCATACGCCCGAAAAACACGGTAGCTAACCTTAATCATCAAAACATCATCAACATGAAAACAATAGATTGAAACCACAAATCGAGTAGCGATCACATAGCATGTATCCATCTAATCCTAGGGATGAACGGAGACATTACCCCATCATCTTACACGTATTGAAGCACATAGGGGTGATGGAGACTTCGGAGAACGTCGTCGATGAAGATGGAGGCGATGGAGCTTGGGAACACCCCTAGGCCAGCGGCTTGGAGTCCTCCTCTTGCTTCCTTCTCTCCGCCGACGTTGATCCTTGTGACGAGCTCATCTAACTCTCTCCCTCATCTTGCGGCGGCGGTTTTCTGGTGATTGGCGTCGGTAGGATGATTTGTTCGATGTGGCGGCCGACGGCGGCGGAGGCAATAAATAGACGAACACCTAGGGCAAAGGGGGACCGAACCGACCCGGAGTGGGCCGGGCCGGTCGGCCCGAGCCGGCCGGCCCGAGCCCACTTCGGCCGGTTCGGCCCGGTTTTCTCCCGGTTGCTTCTCGCGTGATCCCTTATTCGTGTGCACTTGCATGTGGGCCTTTGACGTCGTTTCCTTCATGGTTAAGGCTTGAATCTTTGCTATGCAAGCTTCGCCGTTTTTACGGTTGAGTCCCCGAAGACTTGCACGTTGACGCTTCGGTCCTCGGGTCATTTGGAGTCATGTTCATCGCGTGTCTTGACTCTTGTCGGGCTTCATGATCTTCTTCCAAAGTGCTTGGTGAACTTATCCCGAAAGTCTCCTCTTTAGCGTAGATTTCCTGCATAAACAACAAACTCCAAAATCGACATGCAAGTGTGAACTTGTTACATCATTAGTATTCCTAGTGGCGGGTTAGTTGCAAATCATAATCGAAACCAATGTATAACAAGTACTCTAGGTTGACGGAAATTCACCGTCAACATCTCCCCCATGCTTAAACCTTGCTCATCCTCGAGTAAGTGGTCCTCGCTTAAAAGGGAAATCAGCGTTGCCTTCCAATGTTATCCCTGCACTTAGTCATTCATGACGAGACAAATTGCTCTCTCTTAAAAATTTATTTTTAAGGTTCAAGTTGTGACCGGCTTCTTTTTCATTATGGAAGATAGACTAACAATAAAGAACAAGCCACATTCAACACGATGCTCTCAAACTTAAGTGAACTTCAAACCATTACCTTGTCACATGGAAGATTTTCAAAAAGATACATATCCAACATAAGTGAAAATCTCTTGCAAAAGCTCATGGAAACACTCATCTCATCAAGTCACTCAAGCCTATACTAGATTATTTTCAACCTACTCTACTCATATGTGATAGTGGAAGGTTTATGTGGAGCTTGGAAGGTTAAAAACAATCCTAGCAAAACATACATCCGAAATATTGTCAAATTAAGAGAGAGATCTATTGGAATTACCGAGACTCGTCAAAAAGGCCATGGAAAATAAATGTTGGAAAGAGAGAGGGATGAAACACACACATTTAGATAAGTGGACATGTGCAAGTGGCAAATGGATGATCCCGAAGCACGAGTGAAGTCCTCGTTATCGGATTGCACATGGTTGGAAGATTTGAGTATGGATTTATCATCAAGGCACTTGAGAACTTATGAAGCAAAAAGAACCGAGGAGCATCTTTATTTTTTTTCCTTATTTTATTTCCTTCTCATTTTTCTCTCTTTCTTTTTTTTCACTTTATTCTTCCTATTTTTCTTACTTTTCTTTTCTTCTTATCATATTTTTTTTTCATTTTTCATTTTTTTCTTTTTTTCTTTTGCTCCTCAAAACTTTTTGCAACATAATACTTACATAGCATTTGTGTCAGAGAATGACTCCTCCCCCATGCTTGAACGATGCTCGTCCTCGAGCATAAAAGAGAGGGGAAATGACTGCTAAAGTAAGTATAAATTCCATAATCTTGCGGAATATTTGAATCTCCATTGAGAATTTTACTCCATACTCAAATTGGGTTGTGGACAAGGAGGTGATCACAAAAAGATGTTTTTGGTTTAGGGTGGATGCCCAGCGAAGTTTGTGAAATTTTCGACGTGAAAACCCACAATGCATGGACAAAAAGGCTAGCATGAAAAAGTTACACAAAGGAATGACCAGCTTCTTAGTCTCGAACCATAGAAATCAATCCTAATCCAACTCATCAAAACATATGTTTGCAATCTACGGGTTTTGTTATCATAAAACATATATGTATATGGCTTTGGTAGGTAGAACTTTGCAAGAGCATCACAAATATGTAGATAGCATAAAAGTTAAGTTTTCATAAAAACAACAAGTTATCCGGCTATCCATAAACTTAAATCAAAGAGCAAAGATATGTATGTGGGTCTAGAGCATAGTCATTTCACCTCCACAAATAAAAAAGCCGATATTTAAATTAATTTCAGATCATATTATAGAGAGCAATTAGCCAAGACATGTATAACTTCATGTAGGTAAAACAAAGCGGCAACTTTCATCATCTTTCCGTAAGCATAGGCAATATAGAACATCGAGGTGAACACATGGTCATGCTTATCTAATGAAAGTAAAAAGAAACCTAGGTTGTCCTCCTAGTAGCCATGTTATTGTTTGAAGAGAAAAACAAAAGGTTGCACCTAGTTGAGGTTGAAGGCATACTTACAAGCATATGTGTTTAGAAAAGAGAAGGTCCATGGAGATGTTACCATCCTTTGTAATTCTTCGTTGCCTTCTTCCGACATCTCCATGTATCGATGTGGCTTTTGCTTTTGTCTTGATTTATTAATGCTCCTAAACTTCTGAATTTGATCTTGTATGCTTAATGGAGTCATTGGTCACCCTTCTCTTCAATGTTGTCATCACCATCTCCTCTTTCTTGTTCTCATCATCTCCTTGCTGTCTCTTTTACATGGATTTCCCCCTCTGTCCAGAACAGAACATATATCTAAATATAGCTCTATTGAAAAGTTTATTAAATTACCTTTCCAACGTGTGGTCATTCATCGAAAACGGAGTTCAAACAAGGGAGCTATGTCCGTTTTACTTCAGCTCCGCGTGCTGTCCAAAACTGATTTCAGGACGTGTTGCACTCGGTGATTCGGGCATAACCGCTTGTAGGAACCTCCGATTGTCTTGATTCTTGATTTGTTGGAATCGTAACTTCATGGGGCTTCTAAATATCCAAAAATACCTAGTGTTTTCCCTTCGAGACCATGCAGAATTTTGATGAGATTGGTGGCTTCTTGCGTATTGATCCGGAGATGTTAACGATCTTTATCATTCTATCTTCTAGAGTGTCATGTTGCACTTCCGTGTTGAAGATTCGGGGTCTCCCCCATGCTTAGCATTTTGCTAGTCATGGAAGAAGAAGACAAAGCACTTCTTAGCCATCCTTCAATTTCCTTGTAGTGAGAGTCTTTATCTTGCCTGTAAGACGTTTTAAACGCACATTCTACCCCCAAGGTGACGGTTGGGAGTAGATAGAATTGCCAACAATCCAACAATGTCTCCTAAGATTCTTAACTTGTGGCATAATTAGTTTAATGAGGAATAAAAACCTAATGAGTGTACGTGGTGCAAGGTGTGTATGCACATGATAGGAAAGCATATAAACAAAGACAATGTTTTCACCTAGTTCTAAACACCACGTTTACAACTAGGTTGCCGAATTTCTCCATAGCCATAAAGGTTTATTTATCAAGGGTTAAAACACCATGTCTATCCCTAAATCAATAACTCTTATAGCACAAGAAAAATTAAGCGCATTGTAGAGCTTATAAACTAACCAATGCAACATGAAAACATATGAAAAGCTAGCAAGGTTTATCGAACTTAATGATGATGGTCCGAAATCATGTTTAAACACCACATTTACACAAGATCACAAAAGGAAAATGCCCATCTGGAGATTAACATGGATATGAAAGCATACATCATTGAGCCTTAAAACAACCAAGCCAACTATATGCAAAACATGTATACACAAAGAAACATCACATTGATAACAAAATGCAATGCATACAAATAAATATTATCATGAACATGATGGTGGTTCTAAAAAGGAAAACTGAACTTAGATTAATAACCACAAGTTGATCATCATAAGATAGTGCCATTCTTTATTTTCTCTAAGAAAGTAGTAAAAATATAAAGAAACGGGTTGCCTCCCGAAAAGCGCTTCATTTAAAGTCATAGAGCTGGACTTTCTTACATACCTTCTTTTCGTTGCATAGCCATGGCCCTTCATGCAAGAAGAAAAGGTACCAATGCAGCTTTAATTTACTTCCCATGTTGTGCTTGATCACTTATAGAAGACTTGCCCAAAGCATCCTTTTGTTTCATCGTTATCTCCTTCTCTATCATTCTTCGGTGCTGCCTTCACTCTATTATTTTTTTAATGTCCAGAACAGAAAGTATACTCAAGATCTACTCCATTGCACAGTGCACAAAATTTCCTTTCCAATGAGTCTTTATTTGCTCAAATCGGACTCCGGACAAGAGAGTTACGTCCGTTTTACTTCGGCGATGAAATCTGTCCAGAAATTTCAGAACGCGCAACGCTCAATGTTTTCTCCATAACTCCTTGCACGGGTCTTCAAACTTGTTGGTTCTTGATGCGTTGGAATGGTAGTTTGATGGAGCTTCTGAATATCTCATTTTCTTCATTTGTACACCTCTGAACAAGCTCTCAAATTGATGAAGACAGCAGCATCCATCGCGGGATTCGAAGAGGTTGATGATTTATCTTGCAACTCTTTTAGGCATGACTTCTTTTTTTTTTCATTATTCAAGCCTTGTCTACATGGTTAGTAAAAATTGGGCCTTTCCCCCGACATGTTCTTCTTTAAGGTCATTAGCTTGACCAAGCGCAAAGCATGATCGAGATTTATAAAACTTATTGTAAACATACGCGTCCATAATTAACACCACATGTGAATTGTAGCAACAAGTCAAGGTGTAAATAAAAGAAGCATATGTTTCATGCATAGCACTTAGCTTATCATTAGGCAAAGGTTGTTTAAGTGTGAGATTAATTGGATCAAAAATAAATGTTTCCTCTTTTTCATTCTCAAGAAAATCTAGCCTATCAACATGATCACTATTGGAACAAGGCATAGACATTAAACTATCATTCATACTATTGGTTGAGCATGAGTATTTGAATTTATCAACATCAATACCAATAATATCTTGAGATTTCAGTGCGTACCTTGGCCTTAGAGATTTTTCAACAAGAGTGACATTTGGTAAATCAAGCGGTGTTGAAGGCGAATCGAGCTCAACAAGTGTAGTTGCCTCTTCATCACCATCTTGCAATTTCTTCAACTCATCATGTGGAACATGTAATCCTTCAACTATGTACGCATTCATCTCTTCTTTGAAGTCTTCTTTATCAACCAGATCTTCATCTTCAAAGACTTGTATGTTGCTTTCTTTATCTTCCATGTACCACATGTCGTCAAGATCGCTCATTGTTGATTCACTCTTTTCTTCATCCTTGAGTACTTCCATGTCTTGATTTGCTAGTGTGTAGGCTTCAATAGCACGCAAGCTATCATCTAGCTTGAGTCCTATCTCCTCCCATTTATCCTTTGAGTCACTAGGCTCATCACGGTTGTACTCTTCTCTTCCTTCATCATAAATATTTGAGTTGTCAAACCGGTCGATCCATCCTTCATCTCCTTCTTCTCTTTCTTCTTCAAACATCTTTTGGATCGACTCTCCACTCATCTCTTGATCAAATATATCTTCAATTAGTTTGGCAACGTGTCGGCGTTCCTCCTTCCTTCGGTAGTTAATTAGTGGGGCTAAATCAACTTGAACCCAACCGGATTGCTTGAACTCCGCCAATGGTCTAGCATTCCACATACTTCGGCCTACATTCATGTTAGTTTCAACATTTTTAACATCTGAAATGACTTCTCTTACCTTGGGAAGTGGATCTTCACTTTTTTGTATGGTCGGTTCATCTTCCTTGACCTTCGGTTCATCTTTTTCAGAAATTTCAGCAAGCACCTTGGGCTTGATTTTGTCATTTTGCTCCTCTCGACAACATCTTTGCCAATCTCGTATTGTTCTTTGTCCATTGCTTATCCTTTGTAAGATTTGTGCGGCTTCACTAATTGTTTTATCCATTATATCACCGCCTGCACACATGCTTACAAAACGAGACGAGTTAGGGGTTAGTGAAAAATAAAAGGTATGCAACATCAAGTCACCGGAAAATCCCAAGTTCGGGCCTTGCTCAAGTAGTTCATTAAAACGGTCCCATACTTCATCAATTCCTTCATCCTCTCCTTGCTTGAAAGTGAGCACTTGCCTCCTTAAGTCTTGGACCTTGCTTATGGGAAAGAACTTCAAAAGAAACTTCTTCACTAGCTCATCCCAATTTCCTTTTGCTTCAACGGACGCAAGTGTGTACCATATTCGCGCTTCATCTTCGAGAGAGAATGGAAAAAGATTCCACTTGAACCAAGCGGCTGGAACTTCTTTTTGTTGCACCGTGTTGCATAACATCGTGAATTCCTTAATGTGTCTATATGGGTTGTCATCCTCCAATCCTCTAAATGGTTTTGTCGCCACTAACTTGATGATTCCAGGCTTTACTTCATAGTGGGTTGTAGCAAACGTCAAATCTGATTTTTGCATCTCAATGTCTTCCATTGACGGCATTGCTAGCTCCCTTAGCGACATCTCTTCGTCTTCCAATGGTGAGGTGAACAAATCCATCTAGGCACAAGAAAAGTAGAAAGAAAAACAAAAAATATTTTTTTCTTTTTTTAGAAAATAAGGGTTAGGTGTTAGTAATCAACAAAATTAATACTAGATTAAACGTAGCAAACTGGCTTGCTCCCCGGCAACGGCGCCAGAAAAAGGGGCTTGTTGACGGATAAAAGACGTATCCCTCTACGATCCGCAAGCGTACGGACCTACACCTTTTTCACCACGGGATTCCCAAGGTTCTTGTCAATCCGCGGAGCAAGGGGATTACTAGCGCTTAACCAAGTACTAATCTAGTTGAATGGAAAACCTTTGAAAGAGAGTATTAATCTAAAAGTAAAGACAATCTAACCTAAGTTAATCTAAGTTAAGTTGATCAAACAAATCTAGGATTAAATTAGATGGTAAAGGGGTGAACACAAGAGAGTGAGTAAGAAAGATAAGCGTTCCCTCCCTAGGATCTAGGATAACATGGTATGCATCTACTACACAAAAGTGGTAAACCAATCTACCGGGGGTTGTGACCACGGTTTTGCCCTTTCCCTCCTCTCGTACTGTCACTACGCGAAGGTATTCGTGACTAGACCTATGATGGACACGGTATGTTGATGGAATCTATGGGACTAGCGGATATCATACGCCCGAAAAACACGGTAGCTAACCTTAGTCATCAAAGCATCATCAACATGAAAACAATAGATTGAAACTACAAATCGAGTAGCGATCACATAGCATGTATCCATCTAATCCTAGGGATGAACGGAGACATTACCCCATCATCTTACACGGATTGAAGCACATAGGGGTGATGGAGACTCCGGAGAACGTCGTCGATGAATATGGAGGCGATGGAGCTTGGGAACACCCCTAGGCCAGCGGCTTGGAGTCCTCCTCTTGCTTCCTTCTCTCTGCCGGCGTTGATCCTTGTGACGAGCTCATCTAACTCTCTCCCTCATCTTGCGGCGGCGGTTTTCTGGTGATTGGCGTCGGTAGGATGATTTGTTCGATGTGGCGGCCGACGGCGGCGGAGGCAATAAATAGACGAACACCTAGGGCAAAGGGGGGACCGAACCGACCCCGGAGTGGGCTGGGCCGGTCGGCCCGGGCCGGCCGGCCCGAGCCCACTTCGGCCCGGTTCGGCCTCGGTTTTCTCCCCGGTTGCTTCTTGCGTGATCCCTTATTCGTGTGCACTTGCATGTGGGCCTTTGACGTTGTTTCCTTCACGGTTAAGGCTTGAATCCTTGCTATGCAAGCTTCGCTGTTTTCTGGTTGAGTCCCTGAAGACTTGCACGTTGACGCTTCGGTCCTCGGGTCATTTGGAGTCATGTTCATCGCGTGTCTTGACTCTTGTCGGGCTTCATGATCTTCTTCCAAAGTGCTTGGTGAACTTATCCCGAAAGTCTCCTCTTTAGCGTAGATTTCCTGCATAAACAACAAACTCCAAAATCGACATGCAAGTGTGAACTTGTTACATCGTTAGTATGCCTAGTGGCGGGTTAGTTGCAAATCATAATCGAAACCAATGTATAACAAGTACTCTAGGTTGACGGAAATTCACCGTCAAAACACCTTCAACACCCGGCGCCAGAACACCCAAAAAGGGATTACTCGAATCCAGATCGCTCCCTGCTGCAAGACCAACCTCACCGACGACTGGAATTCTTATTGGTTCTATTTGAAGGTCAACATGTCCGAAGTTTCTGGCTATGCGGGCCCAGCTCACCCCTTGTCTTGCCCTATCACGCTCTTGACTGCGGTGAACACTGCCGAATTCAATCACCGGGCAGTGGGGATTAGGAACTGCGAGAGTGCTTTTCATCTCACCAGCACTATACTTGGGGGCCGTGACATCATTGAAGAGTTTGTTGCTGCCCGAATTTGGCCGATTTCCAGTGGTTGGGCTCCCATCGAGATCGTGTATTTCAACGTCAACTGGGCAGCTCGAGAAGTGCCTTTCCCGAAGTTCGGGATTAAGCTACGTGAAAATCAAAGCGCTGATGCCTTCATGATTGAGATTGAAAAGAGAGTGAATCTCATGATAGGTGAATATACCATGAATGAATACAAGGCGTACAAGGCGCTTGTGAAACACAAGAAGAGGATCAACCGTGTGTTCACTGAGGTCTGTGGAGATAAATCTTTCAGTTCCCGAAGCCCAGGTCCCAAGTTGAAGGTTCCCGCAGTCGCTGTGGCTAGTTGTTCAGCTGCCCCTATTAATGCCCCCCCGAAGAAGATCTTCGAACCGAGGTTCGTCAGCTGTCAGCGAAAGCACTTCCTCTGGCGTTAAGCCCTCTAGGACAAGATCTTTGGAGTCGTCGAAACGCAAGCGCAAGACCTCCGAACAAATTTCGGACGTTGAGCTTCAGGCGGCTTCCGGCCTAGCCCAGATGAGCCGCAAGAAGTTGAAGAAGGCGGTGAAGAAGGTTTCTTCTTCCGGGGTTCGGCGGGTTCCATCTGCCTTTGACGACGATGTCTTCGTGGGAGCGGATAGCCAGAAAGGTTCTTGCTTCTGGCCTCTGTTGAGATTTAACTTTCGAGACAATTGTCCGTCGGGTTCTGAGAATGAGTTCGTGGATATTGATTCTTTTTCAGATGCTGCTTCCGAAGTTCGCAAAGAGGCTGTACTTGTCGTTGCTGCTGAAACCACTATTGCTGCTGAAGCCATTGCCTCTGTTGAAGCCCCCGCTGCTGCCGAAGCCCCTGCTACCGATGTTTCTCTGCCCACTCGCTCCCGTGACGAGGCTTCCCCCGAATTCACCAAGGAACTTGAACTCACCGTTCAAAGGGGGGAGGATCCTGTCGAACGTGCTCCCTTGCTCGAAGTTCGGGAGGTTGTTCCCGAAGATCAGGCCCCCTCTCCTTCTTTGGCTGCTTTTAACAAGAGTTTTGGTACGTCTCATCGCGGTGAGCTATTAAGTGTTGGTTTCAAGACAACTCGCGTCGAGAGCAAGACGTCCAAGATTTTAACACTATGGAAATCACCTGTACTTGTTGATGAAACAGGAGGGGAGAGCTCGGAACAACCCGGAGGAGCTGCTCAAGACTCTGAGAAGAGGCCTCACTCGTCTCCCGAAACCACTCCTTCGTCACAGGGTAAGGTTTCTTCAGGCTCGACGAAGAAGGTCACCATGCAGAACGTCAGCAAACAAGGTTCATTTCTTTTCATTACCCTTTCGTGCTTTTCAGATTCTCGAATTTTCGATTTGAGATTTAATCACTAATTTTTCAGAATTCAAGGATCTTCTCCGTTCTTACCCTCCGTCGAAGCTGGCGCGTTTTCAAGAAGACTACGCCCTGAAGTATTCTATGCTCGGGAAAGTTGCTGTTGAGCGGCTTGTTGACCAGGAGAAGGTGAACAAGCAACTTTCTCAGGAGTCCAAGGAACTCAAGCGTAGCTTCGCTCTCGCTCAGTCCGCGAACATCGATCTTGAGAAAAAGGTGGCTGAACTGGCGGGGGCTTTGAAGATCAGTCAGGACGAAAAGAAGATTGCTGAGGCAGCGCTCGAGCAGTCCAAGAAGGAGTTGGAAAAGGTACAAAAGGCTCACGAAGACGATCTTAGTTTGATCGAAAACCTTCGTGAAAAACATGAGAGGGCCGCAAAAACTGCCGAAGGTCTTCGAGTTAACAATGCTAATCTCGCCAAGTCCTTGAGTACAAAAGATCGTAAAATTCTGGATCTTGAGAAAGCGCTTGAGGAACAGGATGATACTTCGAAAAAGAACATGTCCGAAATTTTGGAGAAGCTGAAGCTCCTGTTCGAGGAATACAAGAAATCACTGAACGAGTTTGGCGTTCGTCCTGCTCCTCTTCCGGCTGATATTGGAATTCCCGAATTCATGGACTGGATGGAAACTGAGTTCAAGGCTCTCTCCGAGGTTATCTCCGGCGCCAGTGACTTCGCAGCAGCCTTCTCTGTCGAGAGTATACTGAAAATTCTTCATGACTTCGACTGCGCCGATCTGGAGAAGTTCCGCGAAAAGATCTCTCAATTCCCCAGCGCCAGGAGTACTTCAATAATTCGAGCTAATGAAGACGTCCAAGCTATTAAGAACAAATTCGCGAGGGAATTTTGGTTTGCTAGCGGAAAAGAAACTGTCATGGTCATCACGCGTGCTAAACTTGCTGAGGTGAATTTTCGTACGATTTCGTCGCTAATACTGGCTATCGGCGTTTTAGTTTCTTGAATCCCCCTTACATTCGTTTTTCTATCTTTTCCAGCTGAACGAGGAAGAAGATCGTGGGAATGTCGTTGCGTCCCCCGAAGGGTCTACTTCCGACGAAGATTCTAGCGATTCGGGCGAAGAGGGTTCGGGCAGCAGCAGCAGCGATGAGGACAGCAACGACGGGCAAGCTTCTGGGTGTGATGAGAGTTCGCCGAAGGTTGACGTCACAGACTAGATGTTTTATCCGAACTATTCACACCTTCGAGGCTGCCTGTATATTTGTACATTCACTTAGCTTTTCTGAACAATTGTTTTGTAAACTTTAACCTGCGCAGGTCCTGCAAGCTAGGCCTGCGCAGGACGTGATGCCATTGCGAATTCATCGGGATAGGATGTTTGTTAGCGGCGACGCGTGGCGCTTGTTCAAACAAGCTCATCCCGAACAAGACTTCTCTGACTTTTGGCTCGATACTTCGCTTAAATTTTCTATGGGATGTTTCGATCTTTCTTCCTTTTTCTTGTTTTGTAAGAAGGAAAGTTCTGCACCCGCGACTTCGTGCTTCGCGAATATTCCGAAGGAGGAGCCCCTTAGCCCTATAGCAGACGCTCTCGAGTTCGCTTACGCTAGCGACGTTGCCGAAGACAATAGCTGTAAACCCGGACATGTTGTCGAACTTTCGTTCTAGATTTTGTACTAAATGCTGTAATCATTGATGAACTTTTAAGAAATTTTTATGCAAATAAGGCAATGACTGCGTTTTTTCTTGAAAAAACGTCACCCTCCCCTACCTTGCCATTTTGCATGAAAATTTGAAGGCAAGTTGTCGAAGTTTACTATTCGAGTATTTTGATCGAGCACGTTTTTTGTAGAAATCTTCGTAAATTTTTGAAGACTTCAACTGTCGTTACACAAGTCGACAAAATTTGTTTTCGAATTTTGTGGACTTGATCCGGTTGGCAGACTTGCCTTGGTTGATATTGCAACCCTCAGTTGCTTCAACCAAGATTTTCTACGAATTTCCGCACGAGCCCCTTGCCCTTTTATTACAACAATTTTATTTCGAAAAACTTTTCAGCAATATGCGCTAAGTAAAAATTTTTAAGAAACTCCTTGCACATTCATTTGATCGAAATCGTCACGAAAACTCAGGCTACAAACCATTGTTTCCTTAAATCTTTTCGGTGGAAATCCCTTTGTGGATGGAATTCTGGGCCACAACTTGTTGTTGTCTCAGGCCTTTTTCGGTGGAATCCCTTCGTGGATGGGATTTTTAGGCCACAACTTGTTGTTGTCTCAGGCCTTTTTCGGTGGGAATCCCTTCGTGGATGGGATTTTAGGCCACAACTTGTTGTTGTCTCAGGCCCCTTTTTTTACTCTGTCATGAACTTTTTCTTTTTTCACGATGGAATTCTGGCTATCACGAAGCCTTTCTCACGAACTTTTTTCTTTTTTCATGATGGAATTCTGGCTATCACGAAGCCTTTCTCACGAACTTTTTTCTTTTTTCACGATGGAATTCTGGCTATCACGAAGCCTTTCTCACGAACTTTTTTCTTTTTTCACGATGGAATTCTGGCTATCACGAAGCCTTTCTCATGATCTTTTTTCTTTTTTCACGATGGAATTCTGGCTATCACGAAGCCTTTCTCACAAACTTTTTTCTTTTTTCATGATGGAATTCTGACTATCACGAAGCCTTTCTCACGAACTTTTTTCTTTTTTCACGATGGAATTCTGGCTATACGCGATTTGGGGGAAGACTCTTTTCATATATATCACAAAGAGTATTTACATAGGATCCGCCTCGTTAAAAACCTTGCCTCTTGATTTAGAGCCCCCTTTGCAAGGAAAAGAGTACGGTCCTTCTTATTCTAATACAACTAGGAAAAGAAAAGCTAATGTTTTTTCCCGAAATCACTTATAGACACGTGATTCAGATTTTTTAGTTTTTTAGAATACAAACTTGCGAAAATTGAAAAACTACTATATATTACATCTAGCTATAACTTGGGTTCTCATGGGTAATTCCTTTTCAGGCTGTCAGCATTCCACGAATATGGTAACTCTTCGCCGGTTTGCTCCATTAAGGGGAAAGCCCCTGACATGTCTGTTTCCGTGGCAATGTAAGGCCCCTCCCAAGACTCATGAAGTTTTCCTGGGTTCTCCCAATTTTTCTTCCTTCTCAACACAAGGTCACCAGTTTTGATGTCCTTTCGGACCACCTTCTTGTCTCTCCAAGCCCTTGTCTCTCTTTGGTATTTCTTAATGTTTTCTGCAGCTTCAAGGATGGTCAGTTCGATCATGTCCTTTTCCACTTTCTTGTCGATTTCCTCGATCTCTTTTCCTTTCAAGACTCTCATGCTTTCATTCTTAATTTCCTCCGGTGTCATAGCCTCAGTGCCGAAAAGTAGGCGAAAAGGCGTGAAACCTGTTGCTCTCGACACTGTGGCGTTGTGGGACCAGATCACCTTCGGTAATTCATCTACCCACTTTCCCTTGTTCTGGTCGAACAAGCATTTTTTGATTCCCGAAAAAATCAGGCCATTGGCTCTTTCAACTGCTCCGTTGGACTGCGGGTGATATACTGACGAAAATTTCGCCTGAGTGCCCAAGGTTTTGCAATACCCTTTGAAGGTGTAGCAGTCGAACTGTTTGCCATTGTCAACAGTTAGTTCTCTAGGAACCCCCAACCTGCAGACTATTTCTGCCAGAAGAATTTTTGAACTGTTGTTGCTTTGATATTCACAAGTGGTTTTGCCTCCACCCACTTTGTGAAATAATCGTCTGCAACAGCTGCGAATCGGCAATTGCCCTGAGCCGTTGGCAACGGGCCCACTAGGTCCATTCCCCACCTTTGCAGAGGCCAAGTCGGTGGAATTAAGTGAACTGGCACTGAAGGCAAATTCTGTTGGTTCGCCATTTTCTGGCATGCTTCACACTGCCGAACTAATGTCTTGGCATCAATGTTTATGGTGGGCCAATAGAATCCCTGCTTTATTGCCTTTCCGGCCAAAGCCCTGGTGCCTATGTGCGCCCCACAGAATCCACTGTGAATTTCCTTTAGAAGCTCCTGACCTTTTTCGGAGGTGATGCACCGCAGCCAAGGTTCAGTGACTCCTGATTTGTACAGTTCTCCATTCACTACTGTATAGCCCCGTGCCCTTTGCTTCAATCTTTTCTCTTCTAACTCATCTTGTGATTCATAATGTCCTCTCAGATAAGCCATGATTTCTGCTCTCCAATTGGGAGTCTCCACTACATTCACGATTTTGGCCCTCGAATCCTTGATGGACGGTTCTCTGATGATTTCGAAGAACACATCCGGGGGTAGTTCTTGATTTTTGGCTACTGCTTTCGCCAGCTTATCTGCCTCATTGTTGTCATCCCTTGGGATATGCTGGACTGAATAGCCTTTGAAGTGTTTTTCCATTTTCCTGACTTTTTCTAGATACTTCATGAGAACGGGATTTCTTGCTTCACTTTCTTTCTCGATATGTTCTTGAATTACTTTCGAATCCGTTCTGATTATGAAGGTCTGCTGCCCCAAGGCTCTCATTTTCCTTAATGCCAACAGAAGAGCTTCGTATTCTGTTGTGTTGTTCGTGGAATGTTCGTTGTTCGCGAATACAAGCCGAGCTGCGTATCTTATGACTACGCCCGTCGGGGACGTCACGATAGCCGAAATTCCGACCCCCTTGTAACACCAGGCCCCATCACACTGTACTATCCAAGGTTCAGGTGCATTTTCCTCGAAGTTCTGAGTAGGTGAAGTCCAGTCCACGACAAAATCTGCCAGAACTTGCGATTTTATTGCACTTCTTCTCTCGAAGTCTACCACATACTCAGAGAGTTCAGCGCCCCACTTGATGATTCGGGTGGATGCCTCTCTATTTGCGAACAGATCAATCAGCGGCTGGTTGGTGATGACTCTTATCCTGTTACCCTCGAAGTAGTGCCTTAGCTTCCTTGCTGCCATAATGACAGCATATGCGATTTTTTCCAGTTCGGAATAGAAGATCTTGGAGCCAGATAAAGCTTCAGAAGCAAAGTAAACAGGAATTTGTTTGAGCTTTCCTTCTTCTTCCTTTTCTTGCACTAGCACCGCACTTACTGCCGAATTTGATGCAGACACATATAGCAGAAGTGGCGATTTTGGTTCGGGAGGACAGAGCTTGGTCATATTGGACAAGTAATCTTTCAATTCTTGGAAGGCTCGTTTCTGATGTTCGGACCACTGGAAGTTCTTGGCACTTCGGAGAACTTGGAAGAATGGTAAGCTTCTTTCTGCGGCCTTGGGAATGAATCTGTTAAGGGCAGTCACTCTCCCTGTCAGCTTCTGCACATCTTTCACTGAAACTGGGTCTTGCATTTCCACCAAAGCCCTGATCTTGTCGGTATTCGCCTCTATGCCCTTTGTTGAAACTAAACATCCAAGAACTTTCCCCTTGTGAATGTAGAATACACATTTCTCCAGATTCAGCTTCAGGTTCGCTGCTCTCATATTCGCGAATGTTTCCGCCAAATCACTGATGTGATCTTTCCTCTGAACACTTTTGACGACTATATCGTCCACATACGCCAAGATGTTCCTCCGTAACTGGGGATGAAGTACTATTGCTATCATTCTTGAGAATGTACATCCTGCGTTCTTTAGCCTCTCTGGCATTCTCACGAAACAAAATGTTCCGAATGGAGTGATGAAACTTGTCTTTTCTTCGTCCTCTTTACGGACCCTGATCTGATGATACCCAGAGAACATGTCCAGGAGTGATAGCATTTCACTGTTGGCTGCATCATGTACGATTTTGTCTACCCTTTCCAAGGGGAAATCGTCTTTTTTGCATGCCTTGTTCAAATCTGTGAAGTCCACGCACATTCTCCACTTTCCATTTTTCTTCTTGACTGGTACTGTGTTGGCTAGCCAGACCGGATACTTCACTTGTCTGATTTCTTGCGCGTCTTGCAATCTTTGAACTTCAGCTTCCACGGCTTTCACTTTTTCTTCGGACATTTTCCGAAGTTTCTGCTTCTTGGGAGGTATTTTTTCGTCTGTCTCCAGGGCATGTTCAATGATGTCCCTGTCCACACCTTGCAGGTCCTTAGCTTACCATGCGAAAACATCCTTGTTTTTGTTCAGGAATTGTACAAGATCTCTGTCCTCTTCGGCACTGAGGTGTGCCCCTATTGTGACTGCTCTATCGGGCATGTCATCCAGATACACTTTCTTGGTTTCGCCATCTGCAGCTATTTCAATTTTTTCTTTATCCCGCTTGGCCTCTTCGTAAGTTTTCTTCTTCTCGTCAGCTGTTTTCAACTGGTACACGTTCGTCTGGCCGGGTGTATGGCCTTTTTCTATGTTTCTGGCCTCTTGTTGATTGCCGAACACCATGATGACCCCTTTGGGCGCAGGCATTTTCATGCATAGGAACTGCTGCCTTATGACTGCGTCGAACTTGTTCATGAAACCTCTGCCGAAAATCGCGAGATCCGGGTGGTAAATGTCAACCACATCGAAGGTGAGACTCTCCGTTCTGGCATTTTCGAGATCTCCGAAGGAAACCGGGAGTGATATCTTTCCAACCGGCTTGATAGGCTTTCCTCCAAACCCTTGCAGTGGGTACTCTAGGGGTCCAACATGTGCTGGCTCAGATTCATCTTTTCGAAAGTCTTCAAGAACAAGATATCCACTGAACTTCCATTGTCAACTAGGACTTTTCCTATGACCCACCCAGCTATGTTCACCTCAATGACCATGGCATCATTGTGAATCGCAGATTTCAGCCTGAAGTCTTCTTCCGTGAAAGTGATTGGTACCTTTGCCCACTCCGGACGTGCGGCTGGGCCGTCATTGATAATGGTATTCACAGACCTGAAGTAATTACTTCTTTGCTTCTTGGTCTCGAATTCCATAGCTGACCCACCTGTGATTGACATGATAGTCCCAAAAGATGGCAATGCTTTGGAGTTCTGAGGTCCTGAACTTGACTGTGGCCTTGACGAACTTTCTGGAGGTGGTGGAAAGATTTCCCGAATCGGCTGCGGTTGTTGGATTGACTGGATTGCTTGCGACTGAGGGAAAAATTGCTGCGACGGCTGCCACGATGACTGTTGTTGAAGGAATTGCTGAACTGGGAGAGAACTTGACTGTGAGTTCGCGAATTGCGGTTGCCAAAAATTCGGGCGAAATTGGCTTGGCATTGAGGATGCGATGCTCATTAGCGCTTTTTCTTGCTGAATTCTTGCCATGTTCTTCTTCGTTTCTGGGCACCCTTCGGTGCTATGGCCCCTCCCATGATACTGGCAATAGAAGTAAGGATCTTTTGGGTTATGGTTCGTAAGTTTCGGGGGTCCTCTTCCTCTTCCCCTTCCTCTGGGATTGAATCCTCCCCTGGTGCTTGGACTGTTGCTTTGTTCAGGTTGTGAATTTCCGACATTGTTGATATTTCGCAGATGCTGGGATTGTGCTCTCCATGTCATCTCTCTGTTGCCCTACCTTGCCTTGTTCCGCTCGGCTACCCTCTTGCGATGGTCATCATGAGACAAAATGTATTCTTCCAATTCACGAAAAAGTTCCTCAACCGTCTTGGGTTTCTTTCAGTGAGATGCGAAGCTGTTGGCCCTGGAGTGAGGCCCTTGATTAACGCATTGATTGTTGTTTTTTCATCAGCTTCGGGGATTTGAGATCTTTGTTGCATGAACCTTCTCACGAAGTTCCGCAGTGGCTCTCTGTCTTTCTGCTTGCAGTTGTACAAATCTGATGCTTCCGCAGTTGTGTCGTGGAACATCTGAAATGCTTGCATGAACTTTGTCTTGAGATCTACCCAGCTGTAGACTGAGTGTGGAGGCAGCAAGGAGTACCAATTCAGTACTGGTCCTTTGCAGGCAATGATGAAGGATTTGGCTAGTGCAACATCACCCCCTCCTGCCGAATTCACAGCTGATTCATATCTCATGAGGAATTGCCTAGAGTTTCCGAAGCCGTTATATTTGGGGAGAGAGACGAGTTTAAACTTCAGTGGCCAAGGTGCTGTTTGCAGCCCAATAGACAGCTGTGACTCAGAATCCACGAAGTGTGAGATTCCGTTTCCCGTGAAGAAGTTTTCTTTCGGGGGTTCTCTTGCTGGCCCAGAGTTCTGGTGCAGTGATTCTTGCCACAGGGAACTGTTCTCTTGTTCTTTCATCTCATCGATTTCTCTCTGTATCACTTCAATTTGCTCTTTTGCTTTGTTTAGTTGCTCTAGCTTTTCGCAGATCTTTCTTTTCACTTGCGCTTGACTTGCGAATTTTTCCTTGTCTTTCCGTAGCCGCCTGTATCTTTTGCTGAACCCTTTCTAGCTCCCTGTCTATGGTGTCATCATCATCATCGACATTCTCAAATTCTTGCTGTTCAGCAGGTTGTTCTTGGGTGTGAGCCGTCTTTTATGCTCTTGCTTTCATCAGAGCTTCGAGCTTCGCTCTCCGCTCTTGATCTGTTGTGTTAGCAGGTTCAGGAACGAAAGAGGTTTCATTCCTTTTAGGAGGATGGTGATCATCTTGATTTGTCTCTGCCGGAACGTTCTTTTTGGATTTCTTCTGAGGTGGCATCGTGAGCTTTTCTTCGGCTGAAACACGGTGGGCGCAAGTGTTGGGGGGTTACCCGAAAAATTCGGATGATTCCCCTAACACGAGAGGGAAAGTTCTTAACACATTCAAGCACAAGGTTAGAGCACTGAGAGGCAGTGATTCCCTCAGCAGATTGCACAAGTCCCAAAAATCTGAATCCGTTTACACGTGCCCTCGCGCCCCCTTTTATAGGGAGATGAAGGGACTTTTACATTCCTAAAACACCCTCAAGCTCAGAGAATATTCCTAGTGTGAACGCATACAAGAATGTCTTTCTCGTCTAACATATTTACAAGTCTTCCACTAGTACACACTCAAAACCCGGACTTTTTGGGGCGACAACTTTGACTTTGCTTCTTCGACGGTTCGTGAATATCTTCATACGTGACTCCCGAACTGGGTCCCCGACAGATTCCCGAATCAGCTGCCCCTCGAAGTTCGCGCCGCCGCCAGCTCGAGGTTCTGGGCTTCCGCATGTTCGCGACTCCACGTCTTCTCCGAAAAACGATCCCCGAACTTCACATATTCGCGAATCTGAAGCTTTGCAGGTTCCAGGCTTCCGAAAATCGTGAGTTCCCTGTTCCTGAAAAACATATCTCAAGAACTTTGTCAAACTTAACGTTTCGAGGGTGATGGGTTTTCCTGAATTCCCCAACAGCTCTCAGAAAAATCCGGTTCCAACATGGCAAGTGGTATTCACTGACTCCGCCCAATATCTTCTCGGAGTCCTATGCTCGTCGAGCATCGTCCGAGCCATCTCACAAAGGGAACAATTTTTTCTTCTCAATTACACCATTCTGACAAGTCACATAGGGAGAAGAAAACTGATGTTTGAGACCCAAATCACGACAAAATGTTTCAAAACGCGAGTTTTTAAATTCACCGCCATTGTCGCTACGAATAGCTCGAACATCATCTCCATTCCTCTCATTCCTTAACCTCAAGATCAGATCCCGAACAAAACCAAACGTCTCCCCCTTGTCAGCTAAGAAGAAGACCCAAGCATAGCGAGAATAGTCATCCACGATCATAAGGACATACCATTTCCCACCCGCCGAGCACACACGAGATGGACCAACCAAGTCCATATGGAACAACTCACATGGCCTCTCTGTCATAACGGATGTCAGAGGCGGGTGAGAGGCGGCGACCATCTTGCCATGCCTACATGGAGCACATACCAAATCCTTTTGGTATTTCAACTTTCGCAATCCTCGGACCAATCCTAGCCCACTCAAGCGTGACAACAAGTCAAAACTCAAGTGACCTAGTCTCCCATGCCATTTCCAAAGCTCCACTGAAACACTAGCAACTAAGCAACGAGAAGAGCCAACACACTGAGAAAAACTGACTCTAAAAATTTGACTCTCAGGGACGATCATGCACACGAGATCGCCTCGAGAATCCATAACACGAGAACAACCCGTTTTGAAACGGGCTTCAAAAACCTCATCAAGAAGCTGGGAAACAGAGAGAAGATTGTAACCCAAAGACTTGACAAGAGAGACACGCCGAAGAGTCACAGACTCACTCACCTTCACCGTGCCCACTGAAAGCACTCTACCTTTCCCATTATCCCCAAAAGTGATGTACTCTTTGGTCATCACCGGGGTGATGCTGGAGAACCATCTTCGTTCTCTGGTCATGTGTCGAGAGCAACCGGAGTCGATCAACCAAAAGCCCTCCATGCCTCCCACCTGCAAAATAAAAAACGAGAGCGAAAGTGAGCAAAAGACTCAGCACTGGGATTAGTACAAAACGAATCAAACCAGTGCCTTGCCATTTTCTCAAACGTGGGGTTAGCAAAATCCATCCTATCACTCCTAGGTGGAACACCCACACGTCCCCTTGGAGGACTACGCGTACCACGACGGAGAGACCTGGCCCGTAGCTCCTCTGGGACCTAAAGCTGCGATCGTTCCCCCCATACTCGTATTGGCCACGAGCAAAGGAACATCCAACAAACTCACCATGCCCAAACCCAACACGCCTACCATCTTCTCTATGTGGTGGCTCACCTCGAGGCATAAACTCACGCCTCTCTCGAGGGTAAATGGTACGCACCATACCCTCGCCTCTCGGAACCAACCTAAGCTCAGGCACACCACAAGTGGGGGTCCTTGTTGGCCAACTCTCTATCCAACCTCTCCTCACGCTTCCTCCTGAAGCAAAACTCAGCAAGGTGCCCATCCCTCCCACAATGCTTACAATGGAAGGGTTTTGGTTTTGGCTTTGGTTTTGGGCTCTCTTTGGGCTCTGGCTTCTCCTCACTCGGTTCCTCTCCCTTCTTCCCAAAGAACTCATTCCCCAAGTCACTCTTGAACTTGATGGGTTTCTGGAAGTTGTCGGTTTGTGGAAGAAACACGGGTGGAGCTGGGGTTGTGTCTAGTCGGTTCCTAAGCAGATTTGGCTTAGGTGCATATACATTCTTGTTGTAGGTTTTTGGTGGTTTTGGGATGTCACCGATCTTTCCCTCATTCTCACCACTTCCCTCACCCACCTTGTCTGACCCAAGCGCCTGCCCATCATAGCGCTTGTATGCCTCGATCATCATCCTCAACTAAGGCTCATGACCAGACAACCAACCCATCTTCTTTCTCAACTCTTCATCCTCATCCTGCAAGTGATCAACATAGTGTGCAAGCTCCATATTCTTCACAACATTTATTTCACAAGTAGAACAAGATGTAGGAATAGGAGCTTTCAGTTGAGCTTCAAGAGATCTAGCATAAACAAGCGAAACATTTAGCTTCTCATGCAAAACAATACAAGAAGTGTAAGCACCAAGCAAGGAGGGCCTAGATTTCATCTCATCTAGCTCAACCCTAAGCACATCTAGTTCCTCGACCTTGGAGGCATATTTCTCCTTAAGCACAGTCAATTCACCAAGAAAAGTGGAACAATCAGTGCATTCAGGTTCATTGGTCAAAATAGGAGCAGACTTAAGAGAATCTATTTAAGCCCTAGCATCATCAAGCAAAGATTCTAGCTCAACCACCTTCTCCTTAGCCTCTCTAAGAAAAGACCTATACTCCCTCTTCTCCTTGTTGGTCTTTCTAAGCACATCATCACAGTTGTCAAGCAAGTCATTCAACCTAGCATTCTCCGCTATCAAGAAGGATGGATCATTATTTACCTCTTCCTCGGAGTCGGAGCCCGAGTCCTCCTTGTTGCTCTTCTTGCTTGCGGAGCTATGTGCCATGCCGCAAAAGCCTTGGGCGGCGAAGCAAAACCCATTGATGTTCTTGCTCGACCACTTGCCCTTGTGCCGGTTCTCATCTTCATCACTTGAGCTCGATGAGGAGTAGCAAGAGCTCGAGTCGATGTCGCTCGCTCCGGCAACCATCGCTCGCTCCTTCTTTTTGTTATGAGGACCATGTGTGGTTCGAGGACCGGTGGATGGATGCTTCCTGGTGTGATGAGTGATTGACAATGTTGTGTGGACTGATTCTTAGCTAAGTATTGCTGGTGCAGGTTGCGGCTTGACTGGTGTTGGTGCAGGTGAAGAACAAGCGCGAAAGGTCGTCGCCAGTGAGGCCTCCAGATGTGGAGAAGACAAGTAGGCTTCGTTCGAGGGACCCAGTGGCCAGCGGGGTCAAGTGCGGGCCGCATGGTGGCATGAACAGCAAGATGAAGTCATGGACGGTTTCTTGGTTGAGCCTCAAAACCAAGGTCGAGCCGGGACTACGTGGGAGCCGAGTCATGAGTGGCGATTGGCGGAGGCTACACCGAGTTCACAGGGTTTCCAGTGGTTCACCAGAAAACCATTGGGTTCCTTGGTTGATCCACAAAGCCAAGACCGAAGAACCGAAGACGGAGGTGCAGCAGCATCGGACCGGTCTAACCTGTGGGTCTGACCGGTCTGACCGGTGTGCGACGACACAGTACGGAAACTTTGAAGCGGAGGACACGCATCGGGATCGCAAGGCTTTCGTCGAGGCTAAGTAGGTTGCGGTCGCCGGGCATCCGTCTGATGGAGAAAATCTGAAGACTTCCAAAATCACCCTTGAGGGGCTTGTATCCCTAGTTATTAAGTAGGGGCACTTTAGACTTTCGGCTTGCCTCCATATAACTCAAGTGGTGAGATGATGCCGGCCATCTCTTTGGAACCCTAGTTCATTTGCTTTGCTATTTTCCCTTCCTATTTTCTTAGGATTTCCATAGGACTAGATTGAGAGCTTCATGGTGAGATCTTGTGAGAGGGTTGGATGATCTGGCGGCAAGCTAGACCTTGTATGAACCTCCTTGGTATGTATAGATGATTCGGCGTGGTTCCTCAAGGCTTTGTTGTGTTGTTCCCGGTTGTTCTTGGTGGTGATTTTCGGAGCCCTCTCTTGGTGGTTTTCTCGATGTGTTTTCGGGACCTTTCTCTTGGGGATTTGATGGGGGAAATTCATGTGGACCCTTCGTGGTTCTTTTGCCTTTGATTCCCTTCCCAAATCAGTGAGTTAAGGGGCTTGATTTTGGGGTTTTCGGTGTTCTAGGGTTAGAGGAGTTCTTGGCGGGATTTCGATTCCTCTTGATTTGGCAAGTTTTGGTGGACAAAAACTTGGCTATGGACTCCTCATGAGGTGTTCCTACTATCCCCAAAGTCTTGCACAAGTTCGTAGAGCGATTCGGGAGATCAAGGTTTGGATTTGGGGGAGTTGACCCGTGGGTGCTGTTCATCCCGAGCTGCCCAGGCTTGACCAGTCTGACCGTTGTGCGTGACCGGTCTGACCGATGTAGGCCACTTGTGGGATTTGCTTTGGGTGAATTGCTTGACTCGTGTGTCCTTGGGTCGTGGTGTTGCTGGTCAGTTCTTGGTCTATTTGGAGTTGTTTTGCCAGGCTTTGTGTGAGATTTTTCTTCCGTGCAGGTTGTGTTTTGGGAGTGTTTTTGTTCCAGGGCCTAGATAAGTCACTGAGGCTCTCTGGAACACTTGTTGTGCGGCTGCTGTAGCCACCTGCCTGACCGGCTCTGTCCACCGGTCTGGCCGGTGTCACCGGTCTGATCGGCGCAGGCCATCAGTTTGACCGGTGCAGCACAGGCAGCAAGCCGTGCAAGTTTCCGCTGTGCGTGTTGGTGTGTTTTGGCTCGGATGGTTGTTTGTTGGTTCCTAGGTCCAGTAGCACTCCAGTGGCTGTGTGGGCTTGGCCAACTTGGGTAGTGAGTCGGAGACGTGTGTTGGAAGCTGTGTTCGTCTTGTTGGAGTCCCCATCTCCTTCGAGAAGAATTTTTATCGGCTCCCATTCACTCCCCCCTCTCTGGTTCGCCATATCGGTCCTTCATGTTACCACTACTCCTCCTTGACCTCTGCTCGGACTTGTTCTTGCCCTTGTAGTCGTCCCTCAAGCGGTGCTTGTGGTTGGTCCTCAAATGGTGCTTGTGCTCGGGCTTGACCTCCATGACTTCCGGGCGCTCAGCGATGAAGTGCCCGTGCTTCCCACACCGGTAGCACATGCCCGAGCTCCTCCGAGCAGTCTTCCGGTTCATGTACATGCGCTCGAACCGCCTGCTCAGCAACGCGAGGTCCTCCTCACCCAGCACGTCGAACTCCTCATCTGTCATGGACACAAGGCAAGACAAAGAAAAATGTCTCGAAGACATGTTAGCAATAGTCCTTGAACCAAATACGAGAGCCAGACTATGAGGATCAGTCGGGTTCTCGATCTTTGCATGCACCCCACGGTCCACCTCAGACGACTTGAGCTTGGAAAATAGTTCGTCCACCGTGAGGGTCTCATACTTCTCTGACTCAAGAATGGCCTCGACCTTCTCACTCCACATGGTACGATCTATAGAATGCAGGAGCTTGATAGCCCTATCATGGTCATCATACGGGAGCACGACCATATTAGCCCTCATGTTGTTCACAGTCACCGTGAAACACTGAAACATGGCATCAATCGACTCACCGGGGAGATGAGTGAAATTATTGTACTCTCTCCGGTAGGTTGCAAAGAGCCGAGCCTGAACCTGAGCGTTTCCGGCATGAGCATTCTTCAGCTGCTCCCAAATCCTGCACGCCAAGTCCTCTGTCTAGACCCGTTCGAATTCGGATCAACACAAAGCACGGTACAGGTAGTCAACCGTCTTGTTGTTGGCATCGAACATGTCACTCGATCCTGGAGCAAGGAAGTTCACAGGATGAACATAAGCTGTGTTCACCGTGACATCCCACAGGATCTGACCCTTGCCATAGAGGAAAGAGCCATCCGCCCTTGCCACATCTGGTAGTTAGTACCATCGAAGTGTGGAGGACTCGAACCCCGTTCCTGGTACACCATATTTGGATCTTAGACTAGTTAGAATCATGAAGATCCGTAATCGGCTCCGATACCAATTGAAGGACCCATTAGGCGACCAGAGAGGGGGGAGTGAATGGGAGCCGATAAAAATTCTTCTCCAAAGAGAGAACTCGGCCTATGTCCTAAATCCACAACCAAGGATTCCCACACGAGTTTGTCAAGGTTGCGTAGTCACAATGGACCTACCAACCGTAGGAACAAACCCCAAACAATCCCAAAGCGAAAGCGAAACTCAAGGAGCAAAGGACTTAGCAACACTGCGAAACCCAAGGCGGACTGTCCGCGACCTCCGGGCGGACCGTCCGCGTGGGTACGGCGGACCGTCCGCGAGCTACAGTGGACCATTTGAAAAACGTTCCTGAACCACTAGTACTGCATCCTCAATAACAGACCGTTAGTCCTCTACCAGCGGACCGTCTGTGTCGCGCGGACTGTTCGGACTCTCCTCGCGGACTATCCGCCAAACCTTGTGCAACCAAAAGCACACGGCCAAATGGATCGAAAGAGATACGAACAAGAACACACGAAGAACTCGACGAACTACTGGCTGAAAGCCTCCTCGCGGACCGTCCACCAGGGGTGCACGGACCGTCCGCGTGGTGCGCAGACAGCAGCTCGAACCCGACCTCTTGAAGGTCAACACCACCTTCCCACCACCCGATCTTTCGAATCAACCAAGGGATTGCTACCAAATCATAGGTGAAGGTGAAGCGCCTCTAGGATATGCTATCTCTACGAATTTGTAGCCTCAAACCCAATGAATTGAGAGGAATCGAGATTCTACCGAGCTCAAGAACAAAGCTAGGTTTCCAACAGAAATCCTTCAATCGGAGGCCAAATTCGGAGTTTGAGGGGTCATGATCAAGCACAAAGATGCACAAGGCAACTATCCATGATCCCCACCAACAAATTCGAACCCAAACACCTCAGAATCGAAGGAACAAGCCGCGCACAAAAATGCAAGGAAAATAGCTCGAAAAAGACACGAAAATCCAACGAGCTACAAGAGGGAAATCGATGCAACCATGAAAGCTTCCATTCACTCGGAGGTCAGATTCTTTACAAAACGGTGGAAAAATCTAAACCTATGGAGCAAGGAAATGAGAAGCAGTCTGGATGGATGGTTTGCCTGGAAACCCTAGAGCTAATATATATGAGTCCCTCCCGGGCCAAACAAATGACCACACTACCCATAGCACTTAAGTTGTGATACAAACCTCTCAGGGGCAAATAGGTCATGTAGCACTCTTCTTCATCGTACGGCCACACCGTCGCCGTAGTCCACGTCCTCCCGACGCAAGCCTTGTGATTGCGATCGCGCCACGTGTCCGCTGGCATCGAAGCTTCTCGGCGCGCCCGGATCCCGTCTCCGCCCACCGAGCCTCCGGTCTTGGTTTTGTGGCACAACCATGTAACCCGGCTGGTTTTGTGGTGAACCACCACAAACCCCGCGTGCAGACTTCGGTTGTGAGCCGCTACCCTGCATCGGCTCCGATCGACGACTTTGTCTTGCTTTTCTTGCCACCATGGGGCCCGCACTTGACCCCGCTGGCCACCGGGTCCCTCGAGTCAGGTGTACTTGTCTCTCAAGTCTCCACTCCTTGGAGGCCCCACAAGGCATAGACCGTTGACGCCCACTCTTCACCTGCAACAACGCAAATCAAGTCGCAACCTGCACCTGCAATACTCGGCCAAGAGTCAGTCCACAACACCTTGTCAATCACTCATCACAGCCAGGAGCGACCATCCACTGGTCCTCGGACGCTCCGGTCATCAGGTTCCCTGGGCGGAGCAGTTGACGCGGTTTAGCTAGGACTCCCCGCTGATCGCCACGTTCATGGACCGGTGGCGACTAGAAACACACATGTTCTACTTCCCCGCTGGCGAGATGACGCTCAGTCTGGAGGACGTCGCGATGTTGGGAGGACTGCCGTTTGCTAGAGTGGTGATGGGGTCGATCGACATCCCTGCGATGTGACACGCCGACTTCCTTTCTCGGTCCGCGAACGTTCCTCGAAACGATCGAGCGCCAGCGCCGTACGTGCCCTTCGCCGACACCCACGGGCCCACCTGGTCTTGGATCTAGCAGTTCAGTGTACATGATTCTAACTCTTGTTTTAAACGTTTGTATGCATTTTAAACGACTGTGACGATGGACCTTTGTGTGTGTGCAGGCTGACAACATGGCGGACGAGGCCGACAACCTGACGTCAGACAGGTTTTTTTGGAGGTCTACCTGCTCTGGCTGTTCAGGTGGATGTTGTTCTGCGAGTCAGCGGGAGACTCAGTGTCGAGGTACCTGCTCCCCTGGGCTCAGAAGATCGCCGACGCACCCCTCAACCAGATGCCCCAGATCAGCTGGGGCAACGCCGTTCTGGCAGCTACCTATAGGGGGCTGTGTTCGGCAGTGTCAAGGCCGACGAGTAAGGAGGGGATCCTCTTGGGGTGCCCTCTCCTGCTGCAGATGTGGATCCACGAGCGGTTCGACATCGGTCGGCCCAAGGCCGACCTCTCAGAGTACCAGACACTTCCCGAAGACACCGACCCAGCGGACCTCCCCACCATGGGTTCTCTGTGGTGACTCCGGAAGGTAATGACCTCCCTTATCGTTTGCTTTGCATTATGAGTTCTTTAGTTCGATTCACTTAACTTTTCATGTTCTTTGCAGCACGTTTGGGCTGGGGAGCAGTCGAAGAAGGCGTACAAGGACTTCGTAGACGACGTACTCTCCTTCCATGGTCGTTACCTGCGCACCACAGGGGCTCTGGTCCCTGTGCTCCCGAGACCAGGCGTACTGGATGACGCAGTGACGACTGGTCTTCAATGTCTATGTCGAGGAGTATGTCGTCCACTAGGTGATGAGGCAGTTCGGTCTCTTCCAGGAGGCGCCAGTACCCGCTACGCCACGTCTGCCGCCTACCACGCACAGGTGAGCTACCATTTGCCAGTTATAATTATTTTCCATTACAAATATTCAGTTGCCAATAATTTTATGTTTCATCTATGCTAGGTGGATGTGTAAGGACATGGTTGCGGTGACGTCGTTCGTCGGCAAGCTACAGCTATACGTGGACGAGTGGGCGTCCGCGGCGCACGAGGAGAACGTCGTCACCGAGCACCGCCTTCACGACGGCGCGGTCTGGGTAGCGTACCTTCAGTGGTACCACCCGAGGACGCGGACGCGGGTGATGTACGTGCCTGCTACCCCGCCATCACCACCAGTCCCGAACCACGATAGGATCTTGCCGGACTCTACGTACCCGGTGTGCCGAGACCAGACCGCCAACATAGCGGTAATATTACTTTCATATGACTTTTCATTATAACATGTGTTTCTAATTTTGTGAGCAGCACGACGTGCTTGCTGAGATCGTGCGGCTCGCGTCATCCGCGAGGGAGCAGTGCTTTACCTGGGGGCCTCTGTAGCACTAGAGCACATACGATAGGATCATCGATGCTGCCATGAGGTATTCCGCCGTCGTGAACTACACCGGGGCCGTAGAGATTCCTCTCCTTCCGTGTCACCCAGCGTCGTCCTCGAGCTCCGCCTCAACAGTGACTTCGCAGTCGACGCCTTCCACCCTTGACGGTGGCTTCTCGGCTCCGATGGCACAACAACAGCCACAGGCGTAGGGCCCGCACACCTACGTGCAGCGGCCGTTTGTTCCCCCCGACGCAGTAACTTTCAGTGGACCTTATTTTCAACTAATACGCGTAATTATTGTGTGTTTGCGGTTATACTATATTTTAATCGTACATGGCGACCGTCGCTCTTTTCGATAGCCGGGCCTCGACAGCTTGTTGACAGTGTATTTTGGTACACCAAACATGTTCATTACACTTTGGTTTGGATTTGATTATGGAACTAACCCGCCACTAGGCACACCAATCATATAACAAGTTCATCTTTGTGCATGCATTTGGAAGTGTTGTGTTTATGTAGGAAAACATAGAC
Source organism: Cenchrus americanus (assembly GCA_947561735.1). Classification (NCBI taxonomy): domain Eukaryota; kingdom Viridiplantae; phylum Streptophyta; class Magnoliopsida; order Poales; family Poaceae; genus Cenchrus; species Cenchrus americanus. The sequence goes on from OX387240.1 coordinate 98,723,407, forward strand.
ATAAAAGACTGATTCACAACAAGTTCAAAAGAGCAATTGCAGAGTCTTGTTCGTATTCATGAGCTTGATGAAATCACTTCCAATGGTGGCGAGGACCGAAGTGTTACAAAGGAACATCCCCGAGGATTGAAGCGTAAAAACCGGAATTCATGCATGGAGAACCTCCATCTTGGACGTGAGGATGACATCGTCAAAATGGTGCAAGTGGAGGGGGCAAAGTGCATAATCACACGAGGACCCACGGAAGCGAAGGGGTGACCGAGCTGGGCCGGGATGGGCCTGGGCCGGTCGATCCAAGCCAGCCGGCCTGGCCCACTCCGAGGGTCGGTTCGGCCCCCCTTTCCTTGCAGCTGAAGGATCTTCAACCCTAAGTCCCTAGAGGTGCTGCCATTCGCGAAAGAGAGAGCCATTCGCACTGAGAGGCTGTCCACAAGCTAGAGAGAGATAAGGGAGATCTCTAGAGGAAGATTGACCATCTCGAAGGAAGCACCCACAAGTAGAGAAGAAGGAAGAAACCGTCGGAAGCATCACCATGATAAACGGTGTCATGTCTAGCACCTTGATGGGGTAATCTTCTTATTCGTCCATGGGTTGTAATCGGCCTTGAGATGTAATCGCTACTTTGTTGGAACATCTATCTATCATCTTGTGTTGAATGTGCTTAGATGCTTAAGGTTAGCTACCATACCGTAAAGGAAGTAAGGGCCCCAATGCTCCCTTGGATCAATTCAATACGTCGTGTCCATCATAGGTCTAGTCACGAATACCTCCGCATAGTGACAGTACGGGGGGAGGGAAAGGGCGAAACCGTGGTCACAACCCCCGATAGATTAGATTGGTTTTCATGCCTTAAAGCGGTTGCATGTTCGAGTATCGTAGACCCATGGGCGAGTGTCTCCTATCTTGGTAGCTTAATCGTTCTCTCTAGTGTAGTGTAGTCGTTTTCTAGTTTAACCAAAGATAGGGTTTAGATAAGTTAGTAAGTAGACGTAGATCAAACGCTTGTAATCCCCTTGCTCCGCGGATTGACAAGAACCTACGGAATCCCGTGGTGAAAAAGGTGTAGGTCCGTACGCTTGCGGATCGTAGGTGGATACGTCTTTTATCCGTCAACAAGCCCCTTTTTCTAGTGCCGTTGCCGGGGAGCAAGCTAGTTTACATCGTTTGGTTTGCATCTAACTTTCTTTTTTATTTAGTTTATCTTATATTTGCTAAATCTAACCCATATTATCTAGAAAACCACTTTGTTTTGTTTTTGTTTTTGTTTTTGTATTTATCTTGTTGTCTAGATGGCGTTTGTCAACCACCCCGTGGAAGAACCAGAGAAATCACTAAGGGATTACGCTAGTCCTCGATGTGAAGACATAAGAGTACGAGAGTCGGATTCGAAGCTTGAAGCGACCAAGTATGAAATTAAATCCAAGATCATCGAGATAGCGACGGCAAACCCATTTGAAGGGATGGCTACAGAGAACCCATATAGACACATAAGGCATTTCACGACGCTATGCAACACGGTGCATCAAGAAGGAGTTCCTGATGAATGATTCAAATGGAATCTCTTTCCCTACTCACTTGCCTGTGAAGCAAAGATGTGGTACTCGTTCGCGTCCTTTGAAGTTGAAGGAAATTGGAACAAGTTGACAAAGAAGTTTTGCGAGAAGTTTTTTCCAATTAGCAAGGTTCAACATCTAAAGGAGGCAAGTGATCACTTTCACGCAAGGAGAAGAGGAAGGGATAGGCCAAGATTGGAATAAGTTTAATGAGTTGATCGAACAAGGACCAAGACTCGACTTCTCCGGTCATGTACTCTTGCATACAATTTTCTTTTCCCTAACCCCTAGTTGCATGCAACACGTCCAAATGTGTGCAGGTGGGGATCATGGAGAAAACACTCACGGAAGCCGCTCAACTTTTACAAAAAAATAGTAAAGCGACGCTTATGCGAAGAGATTGGGAAACAAGACTTGCGGGAGAGCCAGAATACAATTCAAGGATGAAGAAGTGTGCTGAAATTTCTAAAGAGGCAACCCCGAAAGTTACAAAAGAGGAGCCAATCCCGGAAAGCTTGAGCAAGAGCGCATCAAGTCAAGAACTACCCCAAGCGTTGACTTAACCGAATCAAATGAAACAACCAAGAGAAGTATGTCAAGTGCGAAGCGATTAAGGGAGTTCGAACCAATGGATTGTGTTCCGATCGATTACGGAGAAGTATTTGACAAGAGAAGGCCGTTCCCTAACCAAAAGGGGATGACAAGAGCGTTGGAAACGGATTTCCCACCGGAAAAGAAAGTGGAAGATTCATACGACCTTGAAACCACCGGTGAGATCTTTCAAAAGCTCTTTGGAGATGATGAAGTGGATCTAGAACATATTGCCGAGGTGAAAAGAATCATGGGGATTGTCGTATGGACCTCCCTGGGCCCACTACCTCGGTGGGTACCAGGACCGACTACTCGGTGGGCCCCTGGGACTACCCGGCTTGCGCTACACGGCACCTGATGGCGTGGAGCACAAGGACAACGGAGGAGAAGTACTCGGTTAGGAAGCTGTACATGTCCCGCACTGTATGGAAGACTCCTAGACGTACCCGACTAGTACTCTCTCCCTACTCCGACTTGTAACCCTGCCTCCCGAACTATATAAGGCGAGGCAGGGACCTTTCTCTAGCATCCAATCTCACGGCGCACTATTACACCATCTTGTAATCGTGCCCAATCAATCCAGAGCTACACAACATACAAGACGTAGGGTATTACGCACCTCGCGGCCCGAACCTATCTAAATTGTGTGTCGCGTGTCTCTTCCTTCGAGTTACCGATCTCGGTGAGGCCACATTCATCTACTTCGGGTACTCCCCTTAGTAGGTTGCCGGTCTAAAACACTGATAGCTGGCGTGCCAGGTAGGGGCCCGAGATCACATGGCGAACTCGACGGCTCCCGTCTACTTCAAGCCAACCGTCGCCTTCAACCGTGGCGACACCTTCGTGTTCGGCGCCTGGGTCTGCACTGCTGACGGCGCGGGATCCTTCCAGCGCCGCCTCACCATGCCGCCCAACCCGAAGACCGGCTTCGTGACGCTCCCAGAAGTTGTTACAGGCGAACTCGCCGGCAAGTTCGGCGAAATTTCGCTCTTCAACCACCACGCTGACTTCGAGCTCAAGTCCGCTTCCAACTCGAACTCGACGTCTCCATGGGCCATCGCATGCGAGCCGGCTCCTCAGCCATCGCAGGCGGTCCCCTCACCTCGCGGGTGCTCCGCGCGTGGTCCTCGCATCCTCAGCCGGGCCCGCACAGAGGCTCCCTCTTCGCGCCGGGCCGGCAAGGAGCCCGTACCCGAGTACAACTCGGACTCCGACACCGCAGCCAGCCACGCTTCGGACTCCAACCCCCTCTCCGAGTTCTACTCGAATTCCGCATACGAGTTTGACTTCGGGTCGGACCCAGAGGATCCCGAGTCCGAGGACAACTCCACTGAGCATCCCTTGTCAGGGCCGGCCTCTGGGCTGGTTATAACATCCACACCGGCCGGGAGATTCGTCTATCGGCCGACCGCAAGCTCGCGGACCCGATAAGTGGAGACTCACGCTACGTCGCCTACATCGACTCCCTCCCCGTTCCGGAGGGAACACCGCTAGCCCGGGCCGACTCGAACACGCCAACCGAGGTGGCGCCTTCTGAGTCCAGCCTTGGCACCCCTGATCGCCAAGTCTTCATGGCTGCCGGCGACACCCCAGGACCTTCAGGGACGGCTCAAGACAAGTACCTTGAAGACATCTCCTCCGACGAGCTCTCTGCTGATGCTCCAGCAAACGAGACCCCCGCAGACAGAGACGCTCGACGTGAGCGTAACAGGAAGCGCATCGAACATCGCCGACGTCTCCGCGACAATTTCCCCGTTCGCAAACTTGCGGAAGCTCTCGAGGCGGTTGAGAGCAGAGTACACACTACCCCTGAGCAATGCCTCATGTCGATCACAGCGATCGCACGCCAGGCTCAGGGCATATGCGCTGGAGAGGTCATCGCCAAGCTCGCTGAAGATGCCTACTTCATGCGGGTCGACAACAGGGTCAACCAACCTCCCCCCGCCAGGCACCGCGACAACGAAGCCACAAGTCGCAGTGCCAACAACGGTCCCAACCATACTCGAGCTGAGCTTCCCGCTCAACCCAACCGCACTCGCTCCAACGCCGGCGGACCTCCACAGGGTGGCAACAGCAACCGCGAGATCGTCCCTCACCGTGCTCCAGCCGGTGGCGGCGGCCATGACCCTGACGGCGGTGGCAGCGACGGCGGAAGCTCCAACCATGAAGCCAGCAGGAGGGCCGGCAGCGGCGGCGGCCGCGGCGGCCGAGGCCACGCGAACGCCCACGCCTCCGGTGCCTCACGGGCGGCTACGACGCCCGCCGAAGATTGAGGAGCCGCGGCGGAAGAAGTCGACCACCGCAGGCGACAACGACGGCTTCCCCGCCTTCTCACCTCGACTTCGCAACTTGCTCCTCCCCGACAAGTTCAAGCCTTTGGGGATCACCAAGTATGACGCGAAGCAGGACCCCATCCAGTGGCTCAGGTGCTACGCCCTCTCCATCGAGAACGCTGGCGGCAACAACGACACCAAGTGCCTCTACTTCCCCTTCTCGCCCGGACCAAGCTCCACTCACATGGCTCGAGTCGCCGGACAAGCACTCGATCGACAAGTGGGACCACCGAAGGAGCGAAGTTCACCGGCAACTTCGCGGGCGCCATGGGCCGATCGGGTACTCGCATGGACCTGGCCATGGTCAAGCAGGAACAAGGCGAGACCCTCCGCAAGTACATGCGCCGCTTCTTCAATAAGCACGCTACCGTGGTCGACGTCACCAACAAGGAGGTCATCGACCTCTTCCAAGACGGCCTCTACCACCGCCGCACCTTTGAAGACTTCGGTCGTCGCCGCCCCAAGTCCATCCCCCACCTCAAGGACATGATCACGTCCTGGGCGGATGAAGAAGATAAAGCCAACGCCAAGTACGGCCCCATCCGTGGCAAGAACAAGCAGAACCAGGGCGGCGGCAGCGGCAACAACGGGAACCAGGGCGGTCGCAACAACAACAACAACTACTACTCAGGTCCCAACCGCAAGAGCAAGCCAGACAACACTGTCGCGGCTATCCAGCGCCTTGCGAAGGAGAACTCGAAAAAGAACTCAGGCGGCTTCAAGGACCTGTTGAAGGAGAAGTGCCCGTGGCATCTGAACGGCAACCACACTACCGAGAAGTGCTACCAGCTTAGGCACGCACTCAAGGGTACTCCAGAGCCACCACACCCTCACGACAAAAAGGGAAAGAAGAAGACCGACGGAGATAACAACGACTTCCAGGAACCCGACAAGACCGTCAACGTCCTCTTCGGCGGACTACCCAGCAGGTGGGAACAAAAGGCTACCCGTCGAGAAGTCATGAGCATTGAACCAGCGGTCCCGACCCCACTCAGGTGGTCGGAGGTGCCCATCACCTTCTCCCCCGCGGATCAATGGACCAGCTTCTCCGAACCAGGACGGTTCCCCCTCGTCCTGAAGCCAGTGGTCGCAGGCTCCAAGCTCAACAAGGTCCTCATCGACGGTGGAAGCGGGCTCAACGTCCTTTTCACCAAGACCTTGAAGAAGATGAAGCTCGACATCACCCACATGCTCACCAAAAGCAACACGCCCTTCTACGGCATCGTCCCCGGTAACGCGGCTATCCCATTGGGCTCAGTGGTCCTGCCAGTTACCTTCGGGGAATCTCGGGACAACTACCGTACCGAGTACATCAAGTTCTAGGTCGCGGACTTCGAGACTTCCTACCACGCCATCCTCGTCAGACCGGCCATCGCCAAGTTCATGGCGGTGCCCCACTACACCTACTTGGTACTCAAGATGCCAAGCCCAGCGGGTGTACTCTCTCTCCAAGGGGACTTGAAGATCTCCCACGACTGCGACACAGAAGCCGTGGAGATCGCCTCTACGAATAAAGTACCCAACGCGATGATGGAGGTCTACGCTGCGTCGAAGAAGCTTGCTACAAGCGAACTCGACATCCCGGAGAAGTCTGACAGCGCCAACAAGCCTCAGCCACCTGAGGAGGTTCTTGTCAAGATGATCGATCTCGGAACAGGCGACCCCAGCAAGACCACCACCATCGGGGCTGGCCTCGACCCCAAATAGGAAGACGCGCTCATCAACTTCCTCCGGGCTAACCGCGACATCTTCGCGTGGAAGCCAGCGGACATGCCAGGAGTGCACAGGGAGTTGATCGAGCACTGCCTCAACGTCGATCCTAAGGCCACCCCCAAGCGACAACACCTCCGACGCTTTGCCGATGACAGACGGGACACCATCAAGAAGGAACTTGCCAAACTACTCGCGACTGGCTTCATCAGAGAAGTCTTCCATCCTGAGTGGCTCGCCAACCCAGTCCTCGTCCGCAAGAAGAACTCGAACGAGTGGAGGATGTGCGTCGACTACACTGACCTCAACAAGCACTGCCCCAAGGACCCCTTCGGGTTGCCGCGGATTGATCAAGTCATCGACTCCACGGCGGGCTGCGACCTGCTCTACTTCCTCGTCTGCTACTCCGGGTACCACCAGATCGCGATCAAGGAATAAGACTAGGAGAAGACCGCGTTCATCACCCCATTTGGCGCGTACTGCTACACGACCATGTCCTTCGGGTTGAAGAACGCCGGCGCCACCTACCAACGAACTATCCAGGCCTGCTTCAAGAGGCAACTCAACAAGAACGTCGAAGCCTACATGGATGACGTGGTTGTCAAGACCAGAAACTCCAGTACCCTCATCAACGACCTTGAAGAGACTTTCGCGTCTCTGCGCGAGTACCGCTGGAAGCTCAACCCGAACAAGTGCGTCTTTGGCGTCCCTTCGGGCAAACTACTCGGCTTCATCATCAGCCAGCGCAGCATCGAAGCCAACCCCGAGAAGATCTCCGCCATCACCAGCATGAAAGCTCCCACGTGCATCAAAGACGTCCAGAAGCTGACCGGGTGCATGGCGGCACTGAACAGATTCATCTCGAAGCTCGGAGAACGGGGGCTCCCCTTCTTCAAACTACTCAAGAACCAGGAGAAGTTCATGTGGACTCCAGAGGCGGATCAAGCCCTTGCCCAGCTCAAGGACTTCCTATCGAAGCCGCCGGTCCTCTCGGCTCCTCGCAAGGGCGAGCAGCTACTGCTCTACCTCGCTGCGACTACTCACGTGGTCAGTACGGCCATCATCGTCGAGCGGCAGGAAGACGGCCACGCCTACCCGGTCCGGGCCGCCCGGTCCTACTTCGTCGGCGAGGTCCTATCGTAGTCCAAGGCACGCTCGTCGGCCGTGCGAAGCTCCCGTACGCAGTACTCATCGCCTCGCGGAAGCTACGACACTACTTCCAGGAGTACTCGATCTCCGTCGTCACCGACTACTCGCTCGGCGACATCCTGCGGAACCAAGATGCTACTGGAAGAATCTCCAAGTGGGCAGTCGAGCTCGGCGCCCTCACCATCGACTTCAAGCCACGCACAGCCATCAAGTCGCAGGCGCTAGTCTACTTCATGGCGGAGTGGTGGGATAATCAGCTACCTACTCCAACCGTGCGACCAGAGCATTGGGTGATGTACTTCGACGGCTCACTCAACCTCGAGGGCACAGGTGCAGGGGTACTCCTGATCTCTCCAACGGGCGAACAACTCAAGTACGTCCTGCAGATCTTCTGGAAGGTCTCAAACAACGAAGCCGAGTACGAAGCTCTCCTACATGGGCTCCGCCTCGCGGCTTCACTAGGCATCAAGCAGCTACTAGTCTACGGCGACTCCGCAGTGGTCATCAACCAAGTCAACAAGTCCTGGGATCACAACAAGGAGAACATGGACGCCTACTGCCTAGAAGTCTGCAAGCTCGAGAACAAGTTCTACGGTCTCGAGTTCCAACACATCGTCCGCGACAACAACGTTGTAGCAGACGTTCTCTCGAAGCTTGGATCTACCCGCGCTCAAGTACCAGCGGGTGTCTTCGTTCACGAGCTTCACGCGCCATCCATCCCGGAGCCGGCGCCACCGACCACTGTCCCAGCGCACCCACCAGCTGAACATGAGGTCATGATGATCGACGTGGACTGGAGGCAACCCTTCATCGACTACCTCAGGGAGCAGAAGGTTCCCTCCGACAAGAACTCGGCCGAGCAGCTTATCCGCCGCGCCAAGTCCTACGTCCTCGTCGGAGACAAGCTTTACAAGCGGGGCGCATCTTCCGGAGTACTCATGAAGTGCGTCCCTCGGCAAGAAGGCAAGGACATCTTGGAGGAGATCCACAAGGGCGTCTGCGGCAACCACGCGTCTTCACGCACGCTGGTCAGCAAGGCCTTCCGGCGAGCTTTCTACTGGCCCACAGCCCTGGGCGACGCTGAAGAACTCGTTAGAAGGTGCCAAGGATGCCAGTACTTCGCCAAGCAGCAACACGTCCCAGCCTACAAGCTAGTCACCATACCACCAATCTGGCCCTTCGCCTGCTGGGGGCTCGACATGATTGGGCCACTACCAACTGCGCAGGTGGTTTTAACAGAGTATTGGTGGCCATCGACAAGTTCACCAAGTGGATCGAGGTCAAGCCGGTCACATGCCCCAAGGCTGACAGAGTACTCGACTTCCTGGATGAACTCGTGCATCGCTACGGACTACCCCACCGCATCATCACAGATCTGGGCTCCAACTTCAACAACCACCAGTTCTGGGAGTACTGCGAGAACAACGGTATCGAAGTCCGATACACGAGCGCGCCATCCTCGGGCCAACGGACAAGTCGAGCGCGCCAACGGGATGGTGCTCGACGCTCTCAAGAAGCGTCTACACGATGCTGCTAATTCCAAAGGAGGCAAGTGATCAAGGAACTACCCAACGCACTTTGGGGGCTACGGACTCAGCCCTCCAAGCCAATGGGGCAATCCCCTTACTTCCTGGTCTACGGCTCCGAAGCAATCCTCCCTGCCGATGTCATATGGAACTCACCAGCAGTGGAGCATTACGACGAAGGCGTCTCTAAAGACAGCAGACGAGTTGACATCGACAGCCTCGAAGAAGCTCGCTGCGCTGCCCTCGTCCAATCAGCAAGGTACCTGGAGGGTATCCGACGCTACCACGATCGCAACGTCAAGGAACGCTCCCTCAACGTTGGTGATCTTGTCCTGCGTCGTATCCAGAACACGGAAGGACTACACAAGCTCAGCTCCCCCTGGGAAGGTCCCTTCACCGTAGCAAAGATGACCGGGCCGGGCTCCTACCGCCTCCAGACACTTGAAGGCGAAGACATCAACAACTCGTGGAACATCGACCAGCTCTGTCGGTTCTACGCCTAGTCTACATGACTACTCCGGGGTTCAAGTCTACACGACTACATCAACACCCCTCTGCCGTAAGCGGCCTCCGGTCCCGGCTCCGGTCTCGGACTACTCGTCTCCGAGGATCCGGCCCGCGCGGCTACTTACGGATCTCGGGCCGCGACGAGCGACAAAGGACTCTAGCGACGGTCTACTAAGAGACCACATACTCCAAGATCCGGCCTACACGGCTACTTACGGATCTCTTGCCGTCGTAAGCGGCTACTCGCCCTAGCACCACTTAGGCCGTAAGCGGCCTCCGGGTCCAGGCGACTACCCTGTAACTACGGCCCTGACCATCCAGGTGTACTTCTTCAGTAATAAAGTTTGATCGATTATCAACTTCTTTACTGTCTACTTCCCTCAACGGGACTACTGCCGAGTACGACTACTCGCACCAACTCCACGATGGGGCTCCGCACTCTAAGATCGCGACTACGAGTACTCATTGACGGAACTCTTCTTTCATTATCACTTAAACAATTACATTGCAAATGTTTTTTGTACACATACTACTGTGAGCTAACTACTACAGGGCTACTGGAGGTTGAGCTTCTCGGCAACCTGCTCCACAATGGGCGCCATCTGCTCTAGCAGCTCCGCGTACTGCTCATCTGTACAGTTGGCGGCTACCCCGCCAGCGACTACTTCCACGGGCGCCTTCGGGAAGTAAGACTTCATGAAGGCCAGCACTTGCTTCGGGATCGACCTCGCCAGGTGCTTCACATAAGTCGCCAGCCGGCTGGGGGCTTCCCTGAGGCGATCCACGAGCGGCGCGATCTTGGGGCCGCCAAGGTGTGGCACCAAGAGCCTTGCGATCGGAAGCGCGGCTTCTTCAAGTTCCTTCAGCTGGGCCCGCAGCGCCTCGCAATCTTCGTTCAGCTTCTGCAACGATTTGTAGCAGTTGACGAGATCACGATCAGAAGCAATCCGAAGCTCCATGTGCTTGTCGCACTCGAAGGCAAGTTCCTTATAGTCAAGCTCGAGTACCTGGTGGGCCTCCTGCTCCCGGTAGAAGAGGTTCTTCATATCTGTCTCTAAGATCCTCAACTGCTCCACCCGGGTCTCAAGCTCTGCAAAACAACAAGGCGCGGCGGGTTAGACTACCTCTCGACCTCCAACAACTACCCAACAAGGCAAGCGGTCTACCTTTGTTCTTGTTGCGGAGTGTCTTGTTCTTCCGCACCAGTTCGTCGCTCTTTGCCTGCATATCCTGGATATCATTGTGATACTTGGCAAAGGCGGTGTCGAGCTTGGACTGCATGGCGGCCGCGTGCTTTCGCGACTTCAAGAGTTGATCTTCAAGGGCTTCAGCTCGGAGCACCGTGTCGCCGAAGCCTTGCAGCATGTTGGACTTCTCGCGGGACCTCTCCACGACGTCCTGCACAGACAACACATATCACACGAGTACTCAACAACAGAGGATTGACTACTCAGAAGTTAAGATTACCCACCTTCATCCATAGCTCAGCCTGGTGGACCGCCTCCAGGTGCCTGGCCACCATTGCCGGGTCGACCAAGTCATCTGCCAGCAGCTCCACCCCGCCACGACTACTCGCGGCGGCCTTAGTCATCGGCGCAGAGCGGATGGGCTCTGCGTCCTGGATCTCCGGGGAGCGGACAACCACCTCCAGAGCAACCTCTGGCGGCACGGTGGCATCCTCTCCTCCGGTCGCCGCGGCGGCTTCCTCGGGGACCTCCTCCATCGGCTCGGGGGCTCCCTCAGCAGCCTCCGGCACCTGTGGTGTCAACTCCTGCATGGGCACCGCCGCAGGGATATCTCTCCCTTCGGCCCCGGCGCCAGTCAAGAAGAAGACAAGTTCATCAGCAACTACGACTACTCTATGGGGAATACTAAAGCCTCAGCAGAGTACTTACCTTCGACCACGCTGGCCTCGGGCAACGCAACCCCAGCAGCTGGTGCTTCGGACTCCGCCTGAGGGGCAGGAGTGGACTCCTCGGCGGGCGGCGCGACTTCTTCATCCGCCACCGTCGTAGAGGGCTCATCTCCCTCCCAGGACAGATCTGTTGATTTCTTGCAGAAGTACACAATTGGTTGTCAATCAAGCTCGACTACTACACCAAGTACTACTCGGGAAGGCTAAGCACTTACAGGCTTGACCGGACTATCGTCACGGTTGGGGCACCGAGGATGCTGGCAATGTCTACCAGTCCACCCTCGGCGGGCGCTTCCTCTCGCGCCTCGGTGGTCACTGCCTCCTCTGCAGCGACGGTAGCCGGTGCAGCGCCCTCCTGCGCTCCTGCGGCCACCACCTCTCCAGTAGCAGCGGCTACAGGCTCCGTGCTCCCTTCAGGGGCAAAGGGCTGGTGCTCCAGTTGCGCCAATAACTCTTCAACAGTGGGGGCTGGGCTATGACTCCCAGCCGGCTCCCCCACCGTGTCCCACTCGCCTTTGTCACCCTGATCAGCGGGCTCAGTTGGCAGCACCTCCTGCAAGCAAGGGAAGCTGGGTCATCAGCAAATGAACTCGATAGACGGGTACTCGACTACTCTACTCAAGACGACTTACCTCTTGAGGCTTGGTCTCAGAGACCTTCAGCTTCTTCGTCACCCGCTTGCGGGCGGGGTTGCGCGGCTTCCGTGGCGGCGCAGCCAGACTAGCCTCCGTGCCAGCTGGCGGCGGATCTTGCACGAGGGGTACATGAGGCAAGCCGGGACGGCTAAACCTCGACCGCAGCTGGAAACGATCCTGCAGCGTCTCCTCGTCGTCATCCTCGTCGGACGTGTCTTCTACGATGACGGTGTCATCTCCTTTGCCGACCCCCCGCCGCTCCTTGGCCTTGGTCTTTCCCTCCTCCGGGATCTCGACTCCCTGAGGGGGCGGCTGCGGCTCGGAGACGAACTTCTTCAAGTCATCCTGCAAGACATAAGACATCAGCGCGACTACTCACAAGCAATGACTACTCGACTAGGGGGTACTGCTACTTACCTCCTTTGGCGGGCGCGCGGCGGAGTACTCTTGGACCGGGCACGCTGTGTACGGTGGCATGTCCTTGAAGATGCGCATCAGCCTATCAACGATGTCGTCGTCGTCGACTTCACCTCCAGGCATGCGCGACGTGTCGTCGTCGCCGGTGTACTCGAAGCCCAGGGTGTCGCGGGCCATCAGTGGCTGCACCCTGCGCTTCATGAAGCTGAAGGCCACATGCTCGGCCCTCAGCCCGGCTTCTCTAAGCACCTTGATGCGTGCCAACAACTCGGGGAGCTGGATCCCCTCCTGCATCGAAAGCTCCATGTTCCACCAGTCTTGGTGTCTAGGCTGCTTCCCGCTCGGCTTCGGCAGGCCAGGGTGGTGGTTCGTGACGTAGAACCACCTTGCCTTCCAATCCTGGTTGGAGTCGATGAGCTTGTACGAGAGGTACTGCTTGGCAGTGTCCTCCCGCATCTGGATACCCGCTCCTCCAACTACTCGCGTGTTGCTGGCGCTCGGCTGCGGCTTCACTCGGAAGAACTTCCGGAACAGGATCCAGTGGGGCTTGATCCCCAGAAATGCCTCGCAGAAGTGAATGAAGACGGCGGTATGGAATATACCGTTGGGGTTGAGATTGACGTACTCGACACCGTAGTACCCCAGAAGACCTTTGAAGAAGTCGAGGCCGGCAGTGCGAGTCCGCGCTCCGCGAAGCGCACGAACATCGGAATCTCGTCCTCGCTCTTCTCCATGGGGTATGGGTCCCCAGCGGCGGCTCTCCAACTGTCCATCTCCTTTTCACGGATAAATCCGCTGTTGAGGAGAGCCAGCAGATCTTCGGTCTTTGTCTTCGACTTTTTCCACTCGCGGCTCGGATCTGGCCGCGGTGGAGACATCGGTGGCGCTGTTCCCGCGGCAGCCACGGCGGCCTCTTCGCGGCCCCTCTTCTTCCCGGCGGCCTTCGTAGACTCAGACGGCGAAGGCTTCATTCTCCAAGTACACGACGTCTTCACATGATTCGCTCGGGGGCTACTCTGGCGGCTCTGGGTGGCGGCGCGCTTGGATCTACTGCGGCGGCAGCGTGCGCTAGAAGTGAATCTGGCCCAGATCTATTTGAAACGGCTACAGCAGCGATGGGTGGAAAACCCTAAGGGTTTTGGCTTCTATTTATAAGTCAAAACGACCCTCTAACGGCCAGATGGATAAGTCCGCGCTCGGCTGACTCAGCGGCCGCGCGTGACTCTTTGTATTCTACTAGTCGACGCGCCTCACCTCGGGGGCTCGGCTACTTCTACTCGACTACCTGGGAAGCGACAATACTCAGGAGCATCTCAGGACACATTCTACAAGATGACCCTTCAATTCAAGAGGAAGTACTCGACTCAAGGCTCGGGGGCTCCGTGCCACGTGTCCTTCGGTTTTTTCTCTCCGGATTTTTCGGGATATTCTTGCCAAAGACTTCAGATGGACCCTCAGCCAGAGCCTACAGCTCAACCTAAGGCTCGGGGGCTACTCCATATGGAGCGCGATTTTGCAATCGCACTTCCATATCAGCTTCGGCTTCAAGACAAGGCGGGCATTTTTGAAGACCTTCGAGGGCAGCACTCGAGGACGCTTGGGACTACTCGAGAAGACTTCAAGATTGCTCAAACATCAGCTGGAGTACATTCCAGCCTCGGGATGCTTCGACTACTCTTGAGGACTTTTGACTTGTAGTACTCGGGGACGCTTGAGGACTAATCGTTAAGGTCGTCAAGATTACTTGAAGCTATCCTTCTCGACTACAAAGTACTCGGGGGCTTGTCGTATGGACCTCCCTAGGCCCACTACCTCGGTGGGTACCAGGACCGACTACTCGGTGGGCCCCTGGGACTACCGGCTTGCGCTACACGGCACCTGATGGCGTGGAGCACAAGGACAACAGCGGAGAAGTACTCGGTTAGGAAGCTGTACATGTCCCGCACTGTATGGAAGACTCCTAGACGTACCCGACTAGTACTCTCTCCCTACTCCGACTTGTAACCCTGCCTCCCGGACTATATAAGGCGAGGCAGGGACCTTTCTCTAGCATCCAATCTCACGGCACACTATTACACCATCTTGTAATCGTGCCCAATCAATCCAAAGCTACGCAGCATACAGGACGTAGGGTATTACGCAGCTCACGGCCCGAACCTGTCTAAATTGTGTGTCGCGTGTCTCTTCCTTCGAGTTACCGATCTCGGCGAGGCCACATTCATCTACTTCGGGTACTCCCCTTAGTAGGTTGCCGGTCTAAAACACCGACAGGGATCAAGCCCAAAGCATCACCATATGCTCACCTCGCCGAAGTTTACGCGATAGGATCTGAAGAAGAAGAGAAGACGACACCACACTAGAGTTGCGAGATCAATGGAGTTCAATGCAACTCTTTGTGCAACATCAGAGCCCAAGTAAGTGTCCTATCTTCTAAAATTTATGATAAAGTTCAAGACCACAACCTAGAATTAGCCCCAACATCAATGGAATTAATTATGATAGATGGTAGGACTATTAGACCTCTAGGTATTTCTTGCAACATCAATGTAAACATCTCTAGAAAATGTATACCAACTGATTTCTTTGTTATTGATGCTTACCATAGTAATCATAATCACATAATCCTAGGTAGGCCATTTCTTAAGTTGGTTGATGTCGTGTTGGATGCCGGAAAGGGCAAGGTAACAATGAACCTTAATGGAAAGAAGTACACATATAACTTCCTTCGCGTTTCTAAACACCCTTCACCTTTTCCTCCCGAAGACGAAGATGTAGAGGAGGTAGATAGTCTTTATTTTGTCGAAACCTTTAGAGACCCGCTGCAAAGAGCGATGGAGAATCAACCCAATGATCAACAGATGAAGAACTAGAGAAAGCAACAAAAGGATTAGAACCACAAGATGGAAGCGTGGAAGAAGAAAAATTCGAGGACATATGAGAGATCAAACCCGAGGAGCCACAAGTGCCCGAGGTAGATCTTAAACCTTTGCCCAAAGGAATAAAGTATGAATTTTTGGGCCCAGACAAGACTTATCCAGTCATCGTGAGCGATGAGTTGAGTCCCGAAGAAAATGAGAAGTTGCTGAATTTATTGAAAAAGCATAGAAAGGTGATTGGATACTCGATCAATGATCTCAAATGTCTTAGCCCAGCCTTTTGCACTCATCGTATACCTATGGAAGACCAATTTAAGCCCGTAGTGGACCACCAAAGGAGGCTAACTCATGCCATGTGAGAGGTAGTAAAGAAAGAGGTCATCAAGTTACTTGATGCCGGAATCATTTACCCGGTCCCGCATAGCGAATGGGTGAGCCCGGTACATTGTGTACCGAAGAAAGGAGGTTTAACCGTGGTGAAGAATGAGAAGAATGAATTGATACCACAAAGAACCCTGGCCGAGTGGCGGATGTGTATCGATTATCGAAAGCTAAACAAAGCAACGAAGAAAGATCACTTCCCCCTACCGTTCATTGACGAAATGATTGAGAGGTTAGCAAACCACTCTTATTTTTTCTTTCTCGATGGGTACTTAAGGTTCATGCAAATTTCCATTCACCCGGATGATCAACACAAAACAATGTTTACATACCCTTATGGAACGTTTGCATATAGAAGGATGCCCTTCGGTCTATGCAACGCTCCGGCCTCTTTTCAACGTTGCATGATGGTCGTATTCTCGGAATTCATCGAAGAAATTGTCGAGGTGTCCATGGATGATTTTTTCGTTTATGGGAAGACATTCGTGGATTGCTTGGCAAACTTGGATAAGGTCCTCACGAGGTGTGCGGAGGTAGACTTGGTGCTAAATTGGGGAAAGTGCCACTTCATGGTTAAGCAAGGCATAGTGCTCGGACAAGTTATATCCAAGAGAGGCATCGAAGTGGACAAAGCTAAAGTGGAGACAGTTGAGCAACTCCCACCTCCAACGGATGTTAAGTCCTTGAGGAGCTTTCTAGGTCATGCCGGATTTTATAGAAGATTTATTAAGGACTTCTCAAAGATCACTAAGCCTTTAACGCATCTCTTTCAAAAGGATGTGGCTTTTGACTTCGATGAGTGTTGACAGTGAAATTCCGTCAACCTAGCCATGAGTTTACCGTCGGTGTTGGCATGAATTTTATATCTTATCCATTGGTACTAACCCCCGTGGTATAACAAGTTCACTTGTGCATGTTGGTTTTGGAGTTTAGTGTTTATGCAGGGTTTTAGTGTTGAAAGCAAGACTTCCAGGATAAGTTCATCAAGCACCTCATGACAAGACCTTGAAGCCCGGTAGAAGTCAAGCAATGAAGTGAACACGACTCCAAGAAGCCCAAGGACCCAACCCGAGAAGATGGAAAACTCCGAGGACCTAGCCAGAAAAGTGTCGAATCTTGCGAGACAAGGAACTTCGTCCAACTTGGAGAGAAACTGACGACAAGGGCCCACATGCAGAAGGGGAAGGATCTAGAAGACTCAGGAAGCAACACCGGACAAAGGAGGCCGTGGACTGGGCCGAAATGGGCCTAGGCCGGCCGGCCCAGCCCGTTTCGAGGCCCAGTCGGCCCCCCTTTGACCTAGATGCCTCTCGGGCTATTTATAGCCCCCTGACCGAGAGCCACGCATCAACCAATTCGTCATCCGCCGCCGAGGAGCAGAGAAGCTTGAGGGACACCATCTCGGAGATGAGGGTCGTGCTAGTTGTCTAGGGTCTCCCTAGCCGACGTGGGAACCTTGCATGGAAGACCACATCGGAGCTCTGGAGCAAGGATCAAGATCGAGGTAGGATCCCTGTGGTGATCTTGTTCATGTAATCATTCATGGTGAAGTCTTTAAGTGAATCCGATTTCTAGCGATCAAGTGCCTTCTCGATGATTTTGTTTTCTTCTTGGTTTTGCTTCTTCCCCAATCTATACTTAAGATAGATTGCATAGGGTGCTCTTGTAGCCACGGTGGCTAGAGGTGTATACCGGACCGACCAAGTGATTTCAACTTGTTCTTATCGAACTCGCCCTAGACTACCTGCATGAATAGGAGTACGTTGTGACAGAACGGGGGCTCTGAAAGGCGGGCGTTTTCGAAATCGGACCGGAGGCCACGGTTTAAAGATGCTTTAAATGATATTCGTTTTTTTACCTTCATCTATCTTGTTTGGAGATACAACATAAGCATGATCTAGACTCTCTAGATTGGTTATCTCTTGCTTTCTCTTGCTACCTCTTTAGTAGATTAGATTAGATGTGTTTACTTGATGATATCTTAGACTAGATGCAATTTGGTTCTTCAATAGATAGCTTTCCTTGCTTTACTATATTTAATCCTTGCATTGCACATTGTTCCACGGATTCGATACCTTGGGTTCACCACTCGAGGGAAGGAGGGTCCCTTGACTACGACGGGGGATTTGTCCGCTTGCAAATCCATATGAACTTTGATACGAATATACATCGTCAACAAGCCCCTTTTTCTGGCGCCGTTGCCGAGGAACAAGCAATTAAGATCCGATCTAGTATCACTTATTTTTCAGTTTTTTTGATTTTCTTTTGCATCTCTTTAGTTTGATCATCCTCAAAAAGAAAAAAAATCAATCTAATCTAGTTTTGATTAACCCTAATTTTTCTTTTTTAAGATTTTTGTTTTATTGCTAACCCTAACAGGAGATGGTGGGCTACCTCTCCAAGAAACCCAAACTTTCTTTTGTGGATGATCCAAGAAAACTTTACAGGCAAAGGAGACGTGCAACACAAGCTAAATGGTTGGAAACCCTAGATTCAAAAGCCGAAGTTGAAGGACCGTCGGAATCTCCAAGGGAATCACCACCTCCAAGTCCAAAGGAAGATCAACCTCAACTGCCACCCATGGGAGAACAACCACAACCGGAGCGCGAGATCGAGCTATGCACCCCGGACATCGTTGATCTACCTATCATAAACCTTCAAGACATCGGAAAGCCGTTCAAGATCAAGGTCTCAACTATCTTCATGACAATTGCGAGAGCTTTGGTGCGTTTCAATGAATACATACGAGCCGAATTCCTTGAGTGGCATATCGGTTTACTTAAGAGGAGGATGGAGAAGATGGAGATAGAGAATGAAGCTCAAGACCTAAAGGCTGCCGAGGCAAGATCCACATGCGAGGAGTGTGAGGAGCACGACCATGTCTAAGGTAAACCCCGATTTAATGCAAGTTCGTCCATTCAAGATTTGGTTCCCCTTTGCACACAATTGAAGGACTTCATGGACGAGCAAGCTAAGATCAATGAGAACGCCGTCACTAAGTTCGAGGCTATGGGAAAGTATTGGAGAATTTAGATGGCAAGGTGACGGAGGTCGGAAGCTCTATACGTGAAGTGTTCATCATGATGCTAGAGACGTAAGTGGGACAACTTGTCGGGCGCCCGATGGGTAACAAAGAAGAATTTCCGAGACAACCTCAAGGTCTCGAGAAGGCGAAGGCTACTCAAACTCATTCGGGAGAGATGGAGGATCACATTAAGGAAACCACGAAGATCACGACCGAAGACCGGAGTTTGAGATGTCGAGCCACTACATGAAGGAAGTTGTTGCATCCGTCAAGACCAAAGGACAAAGCCAGCCTGTGAAGACCAAAAATATGACTAAGCCAAAGAATAATCCCGTGCCCAAGATGGTGCGGAAGTGGGTACCCAAGATTGCAATGCCCACAAAGAGAGTTGATCCGAAGTAATCAAGTGAAGAAGTCTAGCCATGGACTATAAACGAAGCGCTAGGCGGGAGGCAACCCATTTCGTCAAGAATAAGCTACCGGGAGGACAACCCGATTCAAGATTTTTCGAGTCTTTCGAAGTAAGTTAGTTTTGAAATTTTACTATGCAAATACATTGGACTTAAAAGTGGTTGAACAATATTAGAGACATAATTCTTGGTTGAATATTTTGCTTGGATCATAAACCCTGTATATGAGCCATCCTATGTTGTTTGCTTCTTTTCGAGAAACCTCAACCAAAAAAAGATTCGGAACCTATTTCAACCTTTCATCCTCCTATGATGTTATGGTTGACTTGTTTTACATGCTAAAAACACACGAGTAGAGCCACGACTTGTATCTAGATGTTATATACTTTTTAGCATGTGGTAGGACTCGCGTGAACCTAGAAACTTAGCTTTTTGGTTGGTTTAAAAACAAATCCATATCCTTGGTTTCTCTAGAGTTAGAATTTTTTTAAACCTTATTTAATTTTATTTCATTCCAAATCTCTCTCATCTAACCAAAATTAGAACCTAAACCTATGCCCCTATGATCAAGCTGGAAAAGTTTGCTCTCAACTAATGAAAGCAAACAATACCGGTGAGACCAACATAAAAGTAGTCGGAAATATTTTTCGACTTACATTTGTTTTTAATGCTTTAAAACTTCTCTAAATTTATGTTTGATCTCTCCCATAGCTCTGAAATTATTTTTAATTTTCAAAATTAGAGGAGTGCTTGGCATTAATACGTGCTTAGAGGGAGGCAATCTAGTTAACCTAACCATGCATGCACCATGATGCATCACGGGGTGCCCCTACAACATCTTTTATCAGACCACATGCAAAGGACAAGCATGGAGGGCAGCCAAGGCCTTGTTTTGCAGGAATATCATAGATGCATGTAAGGCAAGGGAGCATGGAGGTGACTCAAAGCGAAAACATCAAGTGGAAGGAGCAATAATGCAAGCAATGGAGTGGACGAGAACGTTTGGAAGGTGCACACGGTCACAAAGCAAGTGCACTAGAGAAGAACCGAGCCAAGAGGAGGAGAGAGGTAAGTCTCCCATCCAGCTATTTGTTCGTGTGCTCTAGTTTGTAGTCCGGAACCACCTTAGACTTAGCCATCCACCCCGCTTGTTTTGTGCAACAAATCACATCCTTAATCCACTCAAAGTCCAGACTCCAAAATAATATTTGTGTACCTTGTTACCGGTTGGAAACCCCGGATATTTATTTGTGAGGGAGAGAATGCTGCAACCATGGAAGAAAACTACAAGTCTTTGCACTAAGAAGAAGGGATCATCGTTTTCCAAGTGATCATCGACAACCTTCGAGGAGGCACTTGGTTTCCGAGTCTCCTGGGAGTATGGAGGAGGACACGACACCGCCGAGGAGGAATGACACTCTTCTCCTCGGTGGGATGAAGGCCGCACGAAGCTCGTTTATGAGGTTTACCGAACCTCATGGATGTACAGAGGAGCCGCCCGTCCCACCTCATCACTCGACACAATCGTCCGCTCCACCTCCATACGCTCCGTGGTATTCCGAGTTGGGTTTATCATCATGACGGAGGAGGAGGAGAAGAAGCTCACTCGCCTTAAGTAGAGGCTTGTAGCGAACGTCGACTCAACGACCAAGCTCTCCACATGTTGGGTTTTCATACAGAACACCTAGGATGGGTGCATTTCTCCAACGGAGTGTAGGCAAACACCCACAAGGGATTCGCCTTGGAAATTCTCATGACCATGGCGCATATCCTTGATGAAGGAGTGCCGAGTCTCTCATTCCGTTTGGAGGGAGTTTAATAAGTGGTTCCCTATGTATATTAGGGAATTGCTTGATTTTCAAAAAGGAGCCTCGGAACAAGTGTATGTGCATGAAGGCACATTGGAAGGTTTTTTTTGGAGTGTGATCGTGGGAGGAGCACATCAACAAAGAAATACTAGCCGGAACCCCATCATACAAGTGTTTCACTCATGGATGTGCAAAAGGATTTTGGGGAGAATGAGAGAAACAAAGGTAACCGACATGGAGTTGAGTTGGCTTAGTCGGCTTTGATTGCCAGGCAGCCAATAGACCCCTCTCACCTCATGGCTCGGGGTGTTACCTCTCCATGTTGGCTATCTCTTTGAGACCGGGTATTACAAGGAACCCCGAGCATCTCCTAGCCGGGACTTCCCTAGGATTTGAGTATATGAAGAAAGACAAATATATAAGTGGAGAGAGAGGAGGCTTCAAAGTGTCCAAAGTAAACTTACCCCTTTCGGATTGAAGATTAAGACTTTTTCTTGAGGGGAAATAAGATTGGTTAGAGGAAGGACTTCTTGTGCCGGCAAAGAAAAAAATAAAATAAAAGAGGAAGGATTATAGGAGAAGGTTCTTCCATGGCCCAAGAAGGAGGTGCGCAACAAAACTATGTGCCACCATTTGGAGGAATTCCGACGCCACCGAGTTACTACGGTGGTGTACCAATGCTAGCATGGGGGAGTGGTGCAGCCATACCCCCACCAAATTTTATGGTACCCGACGTAGCCCTTGCAGTCTTGCGGAGCCATATGCACACCTTCCTCTACCTCAACAACGTGTGGCCATCATTGGAGGATACGCTGCAAGAAACATGTAAAATATCGCAGCCATCCTAACCAATGCAAACCAAATGGGTGAAGGGAATGCAAACATCACTTATGAGCTTTGATGTCTTCACCTAGCATCGTCGGGACAATTCATAGGAGGAGCGGTGCAATCCTATTATGAGCAAGGGTACAACAACCAAGAGCCAAATATCAACCACCGACGGAATATTAGGGAGAGGAGGGGCTTTAGTTATCTTTCCTTCACCCCTTTTTCTTTAATTTTCAGCTTGTATGCGTAGTGTTTTCAGTTTTTATTTGAATTTTCAGCATGTGTGTTAGTTTTTATTTTCATCATGAATAAAGTCACCACCTAGTTTTTACCTTTGGTAAAGTCATGAAATTTATGCCATGATGATATATGATTATATTTGCCGCTTTGTTTATCTTTGTAATTGTTTTATGCATGATTAAGCTAATGCTCTCTTTAAAATACAAATATGAAATTATCTAAATGCTAGCTTAATCTTTAGTGGAGGTTATGATAAAAATAGAGACCCATAGGGTTTTATGTGCTCTCAAGTTTTAGATGGATTAAAGATGATTTATTTTTGTTCTTAAAAGTAATGCTAACCTTGTCATAAATACCACTTGCATGTTGCTCTACCTATCCAGAGCTATATAAATATTTGAGTGCAAAAACTTAGTGTACAAGATTTATTTTTGGGTGAGTTATTTCAAACCTTGATTTCTCTGGCCCGAGACTAAGAAGCCGGTCATTCCGTTTTTGCGTATCTATCTTATTGCTAGCCTTTCTATCTGTGCATTGTGTATCCCCACATTGGAGATTTCACAAACCTCGCCTGATATCCACCCTTAAAACCAAATATCATCTTTTGTGATTACCTCCTTGACCACAACCTATCGTTGAGAATGGATAGTCAATTCAAGGAAGATCGCAAGATGGTGCCAACATTGAAGATTTCAAGTATCTCTCCAAAGGAAAAATAGTTCTAGTACCTACCTTATCTCTATCACCTCTTTGCTCGAGGAGGAGCAAACGTCTAAGCATGGGGGAGGAGGTAGGTACAATGCAATTTTAGAGTTAAAGGGGAGCAAATAAAAAAATTTTGATGAGAAAGAAAAGAAAAAAAAGTGAGTATAAACAAAAAATGAGAAAAGAAAAAATATGAGTATGTAAAATATAAAAATAAAATAAAGTGAACTCCCCGGTTCTCTAAAGTGCATTAGGAATTTCAAGGTTTCAAGATTTAAAAGATCCAAACTCATCTTTCCAACCATGTGCAATTTGATAACGAGGACTTCCTTTGTGCCTCGGGATCACTCTTTTCTATTTGCACATGTCCACCTATCTCAAAGTGTGTGTAGTTTTCTTTCCCCCTCCTTGATATAACATTATTTTCCAATGACCTTTTTGACGAGTCTTGGTAAGACCATGAGAAGCTTGTCTTGTTTTGACAACATCTCATTTATAACATCTTGGTAGGACTAAACTTTCCCAATGAGCTCCATATAAAGCCTACCACATATATGAATGTTATGAGAGGGAAAGGAGTAGAATAAATAGGCTTGAGAGACAAGATGAGATGAGAGTTCACGAGCAAGATGCAAGGTGGTTTAAATTTGTGAACTTGGTTTAGCTCTTTTTCATCTCATTCTTTATTTCAAAATTTCTGAGATCCATTTGAATTTTTGGGAGCATGTTAATACTTGTTGGATAAGCTTAACTAATAATCTACCCTCCGTAGGGATGAAGGCTAGTACATTATGGAACTTTGACGAACTAAACTTTTGAGAGCATTATGTTTTCTCATGTATGATCAAGTGCAAAGTTTAAACAATGAAGGGCAACGATGATATCCATCGACGGCTTACTCGAGGACGAGCAAGGTTTAAGCATGGGGGGATGTTGACGGTGAAATTCCGTCAACCTAGCCATGAGTTTACCGTTGGTGTTGGCATGAATTTTATATCTTATCCATTGGTACTAACCCCCGTGGTATAACAAGTTCACTTGTGCATGTCGGTTTTGGAGTTTAGTGTTTATGCAGGGTTTTAGTGTTGAAAGCAAGACTTCTAGGATAAGTTCATCAAGCACCTCATGACAAGACCTTGAAGCCCGGTAGAAGTCAAGCAATGAAGTGAACATGACTCCAAGAAGCCCAAGGACCCAACCCGAGAAGATGGAAAACTCTGAGGACCTAGCCAGAAAAGCGTCAAATCTTGCGAGACAAGGAGCTTCGTCCAACTCGGAGAGAAACTGACGACAAGGGCCCACATGCAGAAGGGGGAAGGATCTAGAAGACCCGGGAAGCAACACCGGGCAAAGGAGGCCGTGGACTGGGCCGGAATGGGCCTAGGCCGGTCGGCCCAGGCCGGCCGGCCCAGCCCCTTTCGAGGCCCAGTCGGCCCCCCTTTGACCTAGATGCCTCTCGGGCTATTTATAGCCCCCTAACCGAGAGCCACGCATCAATCAATTCGTCATTCGCCGCCGAGGAGCAGAGAAGCTTGAGGGACACCATCTCAGAGATGAGGGTCGTGCTAGTTGTCTAGGGTCTCCCTAGCCGACGTGGAAACCTTGCATGGAAGACCACGTCGGAGCTCCGGAGCAAGGATCAAGATCGAGGTAGGATCCCGGTGGTGATCTTTTTCATGTAATCATTCATGGTGAAGTCTTTAAGTGAATCCGATTTCTAGCGATCAAGTGCCTTCTCGATGATTTTGTTTTCTTCTTGGTTTTGCTTCTTCCCCAATCTATACTTAAGATAGATTGCATAGGGTGCTCTTGTAGCCGCGATGGCTAGAGGTGCATACCAGACCGACCAAGTGATTTCAACTTGTTCTTATCGAACACGCCCTAGACTACCCGCATGAATATGAGTAGGTTGTGACGGAACGGGGGCTCTGAAAGGCAGGTGTGACGCCCCAGGTTTTTAATTAACCCTAACAGCCAGTCAACCCAGCTGACAGTGGTCAAATCACGGTCAACCAAGGCCCTCACCTCGAAAAACTCACTAACCTACTCTATTGAACCCTTTTGTCTAGTAGACACACTTGTGGGGCCAACCCATGGCCAAAGACTTGGTCAAACCCCAACTAAACCCTAGTGCCCATAGCTGTTTGTCGGAACTTTTGCCGCGTTCTCCAAAATTCACCTAAACACTTAAAAATCTACCTTTATGAAAGTTGTCCATCTTGTTGAGGGACACAACTTTCATGTAGATTGGCATTTCAAATTTTGAGTGGAAAAGCTTGAAAAACTTGCTCCAAGGTCAGCATCTACTGTTCAGGAACACAGGCTGACATTCAAAGTTGGCAACTACTTTCTGCAAATTCTGTTGAGAAAAACCCTATATAGCCTTTTTGAAAGTGATAGAGGGTAGTTAGATCTACAACTTTCATGTTCCACGGTTAGAGCACTTTTATTCAAAAAATTGGAGTTTTTCCTTTTCAAAGAAATGATCAGCAAAAGCATTTTGGGCAGGGCGCGCCCACGCCGCGACGTCACCCGCGCCGCGCGCGCGGCCGGCCCTCGACGGCCGTGCCCCGCGCGCCTTCCCAACGCCTCTCCGCCCGAGGCCGCGTGCCACCCGAAGCCGCGCTTCCCAACGCCCCTCGCCCATGGCGCCTCGAACCGCGCCGCCGAGGCGCCGTACACGCGTCGTGCGCGCGGCGGACCCCGGTCCGTCCGTGGCGCCAGCCGTACGCGCACCGGCCGAGGAGCCGTGGCACAGCGGAATCACCCCGTCATCACCCCACCGTCACCCCGAGCCGCGTGTATAAAAGGCCGTCGAGTTCTCCTCCCCCCACGCCATCCCGAGCCGCTGTCCTCGCCGCGCCGCGCCATTGTCGCCGCCGCCGACCAAACCTTCCTAGACCTTCCTAGACCTCCCTCGAGCTTCCCGGGCCGCGCATTGTGCTTCACCGCCTCGAGCCTCGCCGAGTCCGTGTGACCGCGGGCGCGTCGCTACGGTCTCGTCGCCGCCGCTCGCCGGAGCTCTCCCCGACCACGCCACCGCCACCAATCGGCTAGGGGTGAGCTCAATTGTCCCCCCGTGACGCTTGTTGCCCTGGCCTGGCCCCACCTCGCCACCGGCGAACCTCCCCGCCGCCGCAAGGGCATGGTTGTGAAGTCCAGGGACCTATGTGTGAACTAGGGACTCGATTGCAACGAAAGTTATCTAGGTTTCTTTACCAGTTAGTCCAGCGCATTTGAAAATCTCTAGAAAATCGTCGAAAATTCAGAAAATTGCAAAACCAATTTTGTTGGATTCGCGGTAAAGAATACTACAACTTTTGTTATTCTCACATGGTCTGCTTCTGGACATTTTTAACATGAAAAATAGGAATGTGGAAAACCTAGATCTTCCATAACTCAAAAACTATAAATCCTCTGCATCCAAATTTTGGATATGTTGTGTACCATGTCATGACTAGCTCCTGTGCTAGAAATTGCACAAAGCTATGCAGTAAATCGTTGTATATAAATTGTTTTCCCTTTATGCAGAATCTGCCTAGATGATTTTTGTAGCTAAAAATATTTATGTTTTTGTGCCCAACTTGTGCATGCTATTTTGTTATGTCAAAACACACCTCTGATGAATTAATCATGATTTTTGGTTTATCAGAAATAATTATTCTTAATTTGTGCATGTTTCCTTTGTAAACTAATGAAGCTAGATCAGTAGAGCTTTTGGATATGCTTGCTGGTTCTTTAGGCTTGTTTAGGACCTGAGGGCATACATGAGAAAGTTTGAAGCCTTTTGATGCTTATTTATTTTTGTATGCATTTAATTTGATTGCTAGCTAGTCTTTTGTTATTTTCCAAAATGTTTTATTTTCTAGCTTCCAAGCTTTGCATGTGAGTCCCGAGGTTCAGTATGGATGTCGTGGTGCTTAAGAAACCCTTCTTAAAATTTTTAGTGATTTATTGCTTAATAAAAAGCTTTAAAGCCCTTTTAAAGAGTAAAGCTTAAATAAATAAGGAAAATACATTTTTAATTCTTTTTCCTTTTTAGGGAAAGTGTTACCTAACTTAGTCAAAGGCTAGAACACACCCTTGCTAATAAAGGAGTTAAATTATAAATAAATATCTTTGTACACACCTTGCTAGTGAGAGGTAAAGGGAATATACCCTCACATGAAATAACAAGTATAAAGGAAACATTAATTCAAGTGTGCAATAAAAGAATGAACCACGTGTCAATAATAACCTTCCTAAAAAGAATTTATTAGTTAATTATTTGTTAAGGTGAATATGACCAACGAGAGTTGGATAAGATAAACAAATTGTCACATCACCTGAACCTTGCATTGCATTCCGTGTAGATCTTCCTGACGGTGACTACTCACTCGTCCCGGAATCCGAGGAAGGAGGAACAGAAGCTTCGCTGCAGTACGTGGAAGTACTCGACGACACCGAGGGTGCTCAGGCTAACCTAGTTGACGAAGGCAAGCCCCGGTGCATCTGATCTAGTTTTCAAATTTTTGATTATTCAATTATCTATTGATGCTTGTGCATTTAAGTTCAAGAGTTGTATGGAACCTTAGATGCATGAACCCTAGGTACCTTTGTCCTTACTAGTATGATAGGTCGATAGCTGCTAAGCTATAGGACCGTTACAAGTCGGGACCGTTACAAGTCGAGTGATGACCTCACTCGCGAGAATAGTTTCCTAGACAGGAATCACAAGATATCCTTAATTGGGTTGATCATGTGGTAAGAGCATGTGATTTGGGCTCCGGTCCAATGGCTATTGTGGGTTAAGTGTTTGAACGTACTAAGCACTTGTCGGGAATGGGACCGGTAAGCCTAGTACCTTAATGAGGCGGCGAGGGATCCTACTAT
Source organism: Cenchrus americanus (assembly GCA_947561735.1). Taxonomy (NCBI): domain Eukaryota; kingdom Viridiplantae; phylum Streptophyta; class Magnoliopsida; order Poales; family Poaceae; genus Cenchrus; species Cenchrus americanus. Next base: position 98,750,888 of record OX387240.1, read on the forward strand.
TACTACTCTTGGGATACGTCTCACGGCTAGCTACCGGTGGTGTGCGGTGACTCCGGTGCCTCGCGGGGTATGCGGATAGCTCGCACCAAAGACTGTAAGATTCGATCCCGACCCGAAGAGTTTTGGGAACCGCTTGGTGGTTGTCCTCGCGAGGGGCATCCCACCGTGTGTTTAGGTCTAACTTGCAAGGTTTGAATCAATCGATTGTCGGCCTCTCACCGTTATCTGAGACTACTTACTCCACTAGCCATGAGATCCCTAATGATGGAAGTTGATGAATACTATGCTTGATTAATTTTATTGTACAACTTTGCCTGTACTAGATGGCTTATGTAGTAAAGATTAAACCCACTAGAACTTGTGCTAAAATTTTGAAAGTAAGGACGTACTCTTTGTTACTTTTTAGCAAAAGCAACCCAGTGGTCAGTGTAACGCCCGCGTTTTAAGCTCCAAATAAATCACATAATAAATCACGCGTGTTTTCAAAACTTTCCCGCTGAGCTCATTTATCCCCTTCGAAACCCCGGTCGTCCTCCCCTCTCTCACCCTCGGCGTGCGTGCTGCGAATCCCGCCAGCACCGCCTGCGCTCGGCCGTCGCCCGTCGCATGCCGCCCCAAAGATCGCGGTCGGCCACCACGCCGGGAATCCCGCGCACGCCGCGATCCCGCTGGCTGGTCCGCCTCGCCATCACCGCCATTCCGAAAATCACGTAGACGCCCGAAAAACCAGAAAACCCACAAAAACCCTTCCTCTAAATTCCCGAGAAATTCTCCTAATTTTCTAAAACTCTTTCCAATTTCTTTCCCCATTTTTCTATTTCTTTTTCTCTTCCAATTTATCTTTTTCTTTTCTTTTCTTCCTTTTTCTCCTTTTTCTTTTCTTCTTTTCTTTTCTTCCTTTCTTTTCTTTTTTCCCCTTCTTCCTCCCGCGGCAAGGCCGCGCCTGACCGCGCCCCCCCTCTCCTCGCGCGCGCGCACAGTCGCGACCGACGGTCGTGCCCCCCTTCTCGCGCGGGCGGCGGCCCCCCGGCCACTCCCCGGCCGACCGAGCCTCGGTCCTCCAAGCCGCACGCCGGGGCGGCCCCGCGCCTGCAGCAGGCCGGCAGCACCTCCCCCTCCATTGCTCTGACAAACGAAGACCAGGCAGCGAGTTGTCACCTCCAAACCGGCCACCATTACTCCCCCGACGGACTCCCCTCCACGGCCACAACAGCTCTGCACGACGGGTCAACTCACACAGCTGCCAATCGACCGAGAATCCCGCTGGCCGGAGTCCACACCGGGATTTTTCCAGAACCTCCATTGCCAGCCATTGGAGCTCTGCGAAGCTCAAAATATCCTCGCCGAACCGACCTTCCCGCGCCTATAAAAGGGCCGGACCGGCCCCCCACCTTGCCACGCACCACCCCAACCAAGCCTCCCTGCCTCCCAAGCCCCCAAGCACCGCCACCACCGACCACCATAACCGGCCGCCGCCCGCCGCCGTCGATCCGCCTCTCCGGAGCACCCCAGCCCGAGGTAAGGAGCGGAATCGGTTGCCCTCGACCTCCTCTTCGTTTCGCCCCACTTCCCGGCCGTCGCCGTGCACCAGGTCGCCGGCGCTCCTCCCCCCTTCCACGGTCAGCCTCCCTGTTTCCTACGTTCTGTATCGTGAGGGAGGGAGGAAGAAGATGGTTGTTTTGCCCATACCCCCTGCCCTTTTTCCACTTCTTCAAAACTGACCCCCCTCTATTCTCTCACTCTTTTCTTTCAAAACAGACCCTATGCTTTAAATTAAACCACAAAAACAACATTGTCCCTTTACAATTATGCCCCTGGACTATTTAGTAACACCCCCGCTAGGTTTAAATATTATAATTAGGTCCTTTTCTTCTAAAATAAAATACTAACAGGCCCCTATTTAACCCTAAACACCTCCTTTAACCCGTCATTTCATGCGTGATTTTAATCCAAATCGCGCCCAAACTTCCTCACACCCGTACCGGGTATACCGCCACCCATCCTTCACCCAAAACCCCCTACATAATATTTATTTCCCTATTCTATTTAATTACCTTCCTCGAGCTCAGCCGGAGAAATTGTGTGTGCTTATATTGATTGCATGCTTGCCTGTGTGTGCGCTATAGCCGACGAAGTAAACGAAGGAAGGTACCCCGAGCCGGAGTTTGGAGCCGACTACTGCGAGCAGGAGCTCGAGATCCCGAACGCCAAGCCGGAACTCCCCGATGACTTCGAAGACGGCCAGTTCAATCTCATCCTTTGATGCATTCTTTGGTCCTAGTTTTATAAACACAACCCTATACCCGTTTTATAAATTGCATATTGTATTACTGCAAAAACCTGGTAAGATAGCCACCCTTGATTGCTATGATTGAACCTTGTTTTGGCCTAAATGATTGCTTTAAAAATGTGTGAGTGCTTTCAAAATGTGTGAGTGCTTTAAAAATGGAAATGGGATATGTTGGAAAATGAGTAAAGAACTGGATAGACGGGATGGACGTGTGTGTCAGGAGTATGGGTGAGCTCGTACCTGTGTGGTTGAGCGTGTTGGGAGTTGTCCATCTTGTCAGTTGACATCTCACCTGACCCAAATCATCGTACAACCACTCGACCGTTGTATGTGGCAACGGCTTGGCATAAACCCCACTAGTTAATCTACTTGCCATCTGGTGTGCGGGTGAGCGGCGGGAGACCAAGGAGTAGGGGTACGCTCTGTGTGAGGTACACCCTGGTTATGTGGAATAACCCCTTGGTTGCTTCCGTGATGGCTCATAGGGTTAGCTAAGGTGGGTAATGGCTTTGATAGGATCCGCGCCGACACTAAGGTGTTCGTGTGGCGGTACCCTACTTGTGGGTAAAGATGTACAACCTCTGCAGAGTGTCAAACCTATTCGAATAGTCGTGCCCACGGTATTGGACGAGTCACGGTGTGGTCACAAAAACTAGTGTTTGGGTTTGGGTTGTTTTCTGGCGTGAGTTGTTTTCCGGGTTAAGTGTGTGGCTGTGTGCCTGGGCTACTGCGGACGGGGAGTCCGATAGTTCCACAATGGTTTTTCTAAAACAACTGAGTCACTTTGGTTATAAAACTGGTTTGCGAAAACCTTTTTCAAAATGAACCCATGCATGAGAAAATGAGTTTGCAAATAAACCTTAACCTGTTCCTTGTTATTTATATCATGTGCATGATCTCCTTATAAGCCCCTCCGTGGGTGGGGTTGGACTTGTTGAGTACGTATGTGCTCACCCTTGTTTAACTAACTGTTTTTCAGAGGAGGATCCCGATTTCGTTCCCGAAGACGTCGAGTAGGTCGCTGCCCTACACCCAACCATGCCTGTGTACCCAGGGCCTCCACAGAGAGCTTCCATGGTGTGGTACTCTGATGAGGCTTTGGAAGCCTTTGCTATCGTAGTGTGGTCGTTAGCGTTTGTGTTGTTCCTTGTAGCGTTGGCACTTCCGTGCCCTCTGCGTCGCCGTGATGTAAAAGACTGATCCATCTGTTGTAATAAATGTGTTACCAGCCTCCTGGGACTGGTATTTGTGTCACATTTAGTCACCTCTGATGAGGGGACGCTTCAGGTGGTATCAGAGCCGTAGGTTGGGCGTAGGACGCGACCCCTAGGATACGGGACCTCCTGTGGCCCCTCTCTAACCTTTCCTTTGCTGAGCACAACTTTTCCCAAATCCTTACCTTAATCCTTGCCTGGTTCCAGATGGCTAACCCAGAATGGAACGGAGGAGTCTGCCTCGTCCAGCCTGGCCTCCCTAACCTGCTGCTACTCAGCTTAGAGTGCGTCGGAGTAAGGGATCCGCCGGAGTTCGTCTATCGGGAGTACGAACGCTACGGCACCCTTCGGTGTAAGGTGTTGATCTTCGTGGGAAGAAGCATGCTCTACCCCGACATAGAACCTTGGTTCGTCTCCGCCACTGGGTTTCGCTTTGCCGACACCTACCCAAAGGCTACTCGGAAGGCCCTGCGACGTCTACGAGTGGTTTATAGGCAGCACCTCAGAAGGACTCCAATGGGATTTTTCCCACCCTCCAGAGGAAGAGGGCGCTCGTGGATTGATCGCATAAGAGGACTAGAACGAGAAGAAGAAGACCTAGAAGAGGCAGTTTCCCACCTGTCCATCTACCTCAATGGCCTAGACCACCTCTACCAGGAGCAAGCTCGACAACCGGAAACAGCATTGACGGAGAGCGGAAAGAGCGGAGCAAAGGGTAGAACTGGAAAGGATAAAGACAACCATGGCAGAAGTTGAACTACACAACACAAAGCGAGAGTACCTTAGGGAAAGGGAACGCACTCTATTAGCCAATAAAGCCCTATGGGATGAAGTAAAGGAACGTAGAAGGAGGGAGGAAGAAGCTGGATTGGAGGAAGATGAACCCGAAGAAACCCATTGGGACAAAGGGACCCAGACCGAGGACGAGATACTGGAGCAAGACCTCCCACCAAAGAAGCGTCGCATTCAGCTAGAGGAAGAATCACCATAAAGATAAGACTAGGATGTTTAGGCTAGAGCTGTGTTCTAGTAATAATAAGTGTACCCCGAAGAGTGTACCCCCACCTTGTTACTAAATAAAGTTATCTACCTCTTGTACCCCACCACAACCGGTTCAACTCTACCTTTGTTTTCAGATGGTGGAAGATGGATGGACCCAAGGCGTGTGCCAGGAGGAGCCTGGTTTTGCTTGCCTTCTTATCAACTCCCTGGAGCGCCTCGGTATCACTGAGCGCCCTAGGTACTACAGCAGAGAGTACGAGCAACTCGGCACTCTTCGCTGTAGGGTGGTCCTCTCCGTCGCTAGAAGCAACCGCCACACCAACATTGAGCCGTGGCGCGTGAGCGCCACAGGGTTTCGACACCGAGACACCTGTCCCTTGGCCCTCAGGAAAGCCCTCCGCTACCTGTGCCGGATCTACGAGGAACACCTCGTCCCCACACCAATGAGGTACTTTCCTCCCGCCATCAGAACCCCAGTTTGGCAGGCCCGCATGAGAAACCTGGAACGACGCCACCACCAAGAAGACCTGTTGTACCACGTAGTCGCCTACCTTGTCTCCCTGGATAAGCTCTTCGATGACCAAGCCAAACACTTGAGGGAGCAAATCAGTCGGACCGAGCAAGCTGAAGACACAGTGAGGATGCACCAAGTCCGAGTGGCTCAAGCAGAAGCAACGACCGCAGCCGCCATAAGCAGTGAAGCCGTTGCCCAGGAAAGCCTCAAGCGAATCCAGGACCAACACATGCAAGAATGGACCAACAGCGGAACACCCGTTCCAGCCATTGGAGAAGCTCAAGTCCTGCTTGGAACACCCCTTGTAGGATGGGGAGGAACTATCGAAGTCCCGCCAGCACCACCAGTAGTCACCGAACCCCCAACGACGACCGCCGAAGCTGCAGCACAGCCCCAGGAAAATGGAAACCCCGAGGGCGAGAATGACGACGAGCTGCTCATTCCGCTGGAAGAGCACTCGACCCCGGAAGATGGCTCTCCTCGCGAGTAGCATACCCCAGTGACCCTGACCCAGGGAATGAAGCCGTACTGGTCCAAGTCGTACCCTTAGTTCTGGTCGCACTGAGTCGTGTAGTGTGTCCGCGTAGTGTCAGTCGCGTAGTCGGTATGTAACCTCCTCACTGGTTTGTAATAAAAACTTGTCTGTGCTTGCTTGTTTTCTATGTGCTTGTTGTGTGCTTGCCGGCAGGAGTAGACCCTGCCTTTTCAAAAAGAAATCCGATATAATCCACTTAAACATCACATAAAAGTTAGATCTCTTAGAAAACCCGCTCCTTTACAGATGGTTTCCAGGCGCCCTGTCAGGACCCACCAAGGCTCCGGCCGATTGGACGCTAAAGGATCGCAAGCCGATCAGAGGGAGCGTCTTAACGACCAGGAAGTAAACCAAGACGAAGATGGAGGAGAGAATGTTGTCCTGCCGCCGCCAGCCCCTCCCATTGACTTGGCACAAGTTTTGGCCAATCAGACTGTCCTGATGGAGGCCATTTTCAACGCCGTCAACCGCCCAAGACCCCGAGTTCTGGGCATGAACGACAACCTGATAGAGTTCCTCAGGACGAAGCCGCCCACTTTTGGCGGGTCGGTGAATCCTTTGGATGCTGATGACTGGTTGAGAGCCATTCTGAGGGAACTAGAGCCCTTCAACTGTGAGGACCGCGACAAGGTTCTCCTCGGCGGCTCACCGGCTCACCGGGACAGCCTTAGCCTGGTGGGAGAATTACTGCGCAGCAGCCAAGGATCCCTCCGCCATCACATGGGATGAATTCGTGGAAGAGTTCCGCCGCTACCACATCCCGGAGCCACACTGAAGCGAAAGGCGGATGAGTTCCGTGAACTCCACCAAGGCAACATGTCCGTGGAAGAGTACACGTACCAGTTCATAGAGCTGGCTCGCTATGCCCCCGAGGAAGTGGACAAAGATTCCAAGAAACAGGAAATGTTCAAGAAAGGACTGACTCCGGAACTGAGGACCCTACTTACCCCTCAGATCTACCCGGACTTCAACACCCTCATGAACATGGCCATACTCACAGAAAGAGCGAGGGCGGAAGAGAAGAAGGAGGACAAGCGCAAGTTTATGGAGCACAAGGCCAAACAGCAAGAGCGGTCCCAGAGGCTGAGAAACTTCGGACACCCCATGTCCAGATTCCAAGCTCCCATGCAGTACAAAACCCAGTCCCAAGCCACGGGCTCGCAAGGCCCCAGAACCCAGTTCAAGCCCTACAACAACCAGAGTGCCATGAAGCCCCCACAGAAACAACAGCCAGGTCATAGCCAACAAAAACAACAGCTCCCGAGTGTGTTTCAACTGCCGCGAAATCGGACACTTCATCGCCAACTGCCTGTATGCCAAGAAGCCAACCACTACCACCTACTCCAACTCGGTGAACGGGCCAAGGCCACTCGTGTCTAGAGCCAACCGCATGCTGGTGCGCAGCAACAACAACTTCGGCAACAACAACAGCAATCGGCAGATGAGGCAGCCCCAGCAGTCGTATGGACGAGCCCGCGTCAACCACATCAATGCACAGGAGGCACAGGAAGCACAAGGCGTAGTGCTCGGTGAGTTCCTGGTCAACTCAGTCTTGGCAACCATATTATTTGATTCGGGAGCATCGCACTCATTCATATCCTCAAGTGTTGTGGAAAAGCATAGCATACCCACAGTACTACTAAAAGCACCCCTATTAACTCGAACGTCGGGAGGCGACATCAAGTGTCAACTGGGATGCCCCCGGGTAAGGATTATTTTAAGTGGGGTAGAATTCCTAGCGGACCTGGTAGTACTGAAGTCCAAGGGAATAGATGTGATCCTTGGGATGGATTGGTTAAGCCAACACCATGGCCTTATAAGTTGCGCCGATAAAATAGTGCACCTAACCAACCCAGACGGGATACAAGTGACTTGCCACACCCGAGGACACAGGCCAGACATAATGGTTTTCAACATGGAAGCCAAGTCCATAGAGGATGTCCTAGTAGTGCGAGAATACCCAGATGTGTTCCCCGAAGAACTCCCCGGAATGCCACCAGATAGGGATATAGAGTTCGTCATCGACCTTATTCCCGGAACCTCTCCCATAGCCAAGAGACCCTATAGGATGGCAGCCCCTGAGTTGGCAGAATTGAAGAAGCAGCTAGGAGAACTCCAGCGAAGCGGGTTCATCAGACCAAGCTCATCACCATGGGGAGCCCCGGTGCTTTTCGTGGAAAAGAAGGATAAGAGCATGAGGATGTGCGTGGACTACCGCTCGCTAAACGGAGTCACTATCAAAAACAAGTACCCTCTCCCCAGAATAGATGATCTGTTTGACCAACTGAAAGGAGCCAAGTATTTTTCAAAGGTGGATCTAAGGTCAGGGTACCACCAACTCAAGATTAGGGAAAGTGACATCCCTAAGACCGCCTTTGTCACCCGTTACGGGCAGTATGAGTTCACAGTGATGTCCTTTGGACTCACCAACGCACCAGCATACTTTATGAACCTCATGAATAAGGTGTTCATGGAAGAGCTGGACAAGTTTGTCGTAGTCTTCATTGACGACATACTTGTTTACTCCAAGAGTGTGGAGGAACATGAGCAGCATCTTCGAGTAGTGCTGGGGAAATTGAGGGCGCACAAGCTGTACGCCAAGTTCAGCAAGTGTGAGTTTTGGCTGGAGAAAATATCTTTCCTTAGGCATATTCTGACTGCGGAAGGAGTAGCTGTAGACCCCGGGAAAGTTGAAACAGACTCCAACTGACAACAACCGACCAACGTGAGCGAGATCAGAAGCTTCCTTGGTTTAGCAGGGTACTACCGGAGGTTTATTGAAGGATTTTCTAAGATTGCCCGACCCATGACAGAGTTACTCAAGAAGGAGGAGAAGTTCAACTGGACTGAGTCCTGCGAGAAAAGTTTCCAAGAATTGAAGAGAAGATTGACCACAGCCCCAGTGCTGACCTTGCCAGATATCCAACGAGACTTTGTCGTGTATTGCGACGCCTCCCGACAAGGGTTGGGATGTGTTCTCATGCAAGATGGGAAGGTAGTGACATACGCTTCCCGTCAGCTCAAACCCCATGAGCAGAATTATCCCACCCATGATCTGGAGTTTGCAGCCGTAGTACATGCCCTTAAAATTTGGAGACACTACCTGATTGGGAACAAGTGTGAAATCTACACTGACCACAAGAGTCTAAAATACATCTTCACCCAGCCCGACCTGAACCTAAGGCAAAGAAGGTGGCTAGAGTTAGTCAAAGATTATAACCTAGAGATTCACTACCACCCAGGAAAGCCAATGTAGTGGCAGATGCCCTAAGCCGAAAATCCTACGAGAAGGCAGCACCCAAGAGTGCCCAGTTGCAAGAGGAAATGGCACGACTCAACGTGCACATTGTCCCCCAAGGCTACGTTCGCCAACTGAGTGTTCAGCCTACCCTAGAGGAAAAGATCAGGAAGGCCCAAGAAACCGATGAGAATCTGATGAAGATCCGCAAACACACAGGAGAGAATAAGGCCCCTGACTTTAGAGTGGATGATCAAGGCACACTATGGTACAAGAATAGGATATGCGTGCTGGAAAATGGAGATTTCTGACAGACCATCATGGATGAGGCCCACAACTCAGCATACTCCATTCACCCGGGATCCACCAAGATGTATATGGATTTAAAACAGAAGTATTGGTGGAACGGAATGAAAGCTGACATTGCACGGTTCGTCGTCCACTGTGATACTTGTCAGAGAATCAAAGCCGAACACCAGAAACCCGCAAGACTGTTGCAGCCTTTACCAATCCCGGTATGGAAATGGGACGAAATAGGCATGGACTTTGTAGTAGGGTTGCCAAAGACTCAGAAGGCACATGACTCCATATGGGTGATAGTGGACCGACTCACTAAAGTCGCTCACTTTCTACCCGTACGGACCACTTATGGTGGAGAGAAGTTGGCAAAACTCTACATAGAGAATATAGTAAAGTTGCATGGAGTGCCTAGCAGGATAGTCTCAGATAGAGGGACTCAGTTCACCTCTAGGTTCTGGAAAAGCCTGCATAAAGCCATGGGTACCAAGCTGGATTTCAGCTCAGCGTACCACCCGCAGACAGACGGACGACCGAGAGGGTAAATCAAATTTTGGAAGACATGTTGAGAGCATGTGTCCTCACCTATGGCAAAGACTGGGAACAGAGCCTACCGTATGCAGAATTCTCCTACAACAACGGCTATCAAGCAAGCCTAGGGATGTCACCGTTCGAAGCACTATACGAGAGGAAATGTAGGACACCACTGATGTGGTCAGAAGTAGGAGAACGTGCCCTGGTTGGGCCCGCACTTATAAAAGAAGCCGAGGAACGAGTAGCCGGGATCTGAGAAAAGTTGAAGGCCGCCCAATCCCGACAAAAGAGCTACGCAGACAAGAAGAGGCGTGAAGCAAGCTTCAATCCTGGAGATTTTACTTACCTCAAGGTATCACCTATCCGAGGGACTCGGAGATTTCAGGTGCACGGAAAGTTGGCCCCTCGGTACATTGGACCGTACAAAGTGTTGAAGAGGGTCGGAGCAGTAGCATACCGGTTGGAGCTACCAGAAGAGATGTCAGGCATACACCTAGTGTTTCATGTCTCCCAACTGCGCAGATGTTTGAAGGTTCTCGAAGAAAAGCGAGTACCGGTAGAGACCATTGATCTGCAGCCAGACCTTAGGTACCAGGAAGTGCCCATCAAAATTTTGGACACCGTGGTCAAAAGGACAAGAACATCACAAGTACGGGTGTGCAGAGTCCAATGGAGCAGACACGGAGTAGAAGAAGCCACGTGGGAACGAGAGGACGCGTTGAAGAAAGAATTTCCTCACCTGTTCGAAACCTAGCTGAATCTCGAGGGCGAGATTCATTTTAAGTGGGGTAGGTTTGTAACGCCCGCGTTTTTAGCTCATAATAAATCACCTAATAAATCACGTGTGTTTTCAAAACTTTCCCGCTGAGCTCATTTATCCCCTTCGGAACCCCAGTCGCCCTCCCCTCTCTCACCCTCGGCGCGCGTGTCGCGAATCCCGCCGGCACCGCCGCGCTCGGGCCGTCGCCCGTCGCGTGCCGCCCCGAGACCGCGGTCGGCCACCACGCCGCGAATCCCGCGCATGCCGCGGTCCCGCTGGCTGGTCCGCCTCGCCATCACCGCCGTTCCGAAAATCACGCCGACGCCCGAAAAAACGGAAAACCCACAAAGACCCTTCCTCTAAATTCCTGAGAAATTCTCCTAATTTTCTAAAACTCTTTCCAATTTCTTTCCCCATTTTTCTATTTCTTTTTCTCTTCCAATTTCTCTTTTTCTTTTCTTTTCTTCCTTTTTCTCCTTTTTCTTTTCTTCTTTTCTTTTCTTCCTTTCTTTTCTTTTTCCCCTTCTTCCTGCCGCGGCCAGGCCGCGCCTGACCGCGCCCTCCCTCTCTCCTCGCGTGCCCACGGTCGCGACCCGACGAGCCGCGCCCCCCTCCCGCGCGGGACGCCGCCCCCCCGGCCACTCCCCGCCGACCGAGCCTCGGTCCTCCAAGCCAGCACGCCAGGGGCGGCCCCGCGCCTGCAGCAGACCGGCGGCACCTCCCCCTCCATTGTTCTGACTAACGAAGACCAGACAGCGAGCTGTCACCTCCAAACCGGCCACCATTACTCCCCCGACGGTCTCCCCTCCACGACCACAGCAGCTCTGCACGACGGGTCAACTCACAAAGCAGCGAATTGACCGAGAATCCTGCTGGCCGGAGTCCACGCCGGGATTTTTCCCGAACCTCCATTACCGGCCATTGGAGCTCCGCGAAGCTCAAAATATCCTCGCCGAACTGACCTTCCCGCGCCTATAAAAGGGCCGGACCGGCTCCCCACCTCGCCACGCACCACCCCAACCAAGCCTCCCTGCCTCCCAAGCCCCAAAGCACCGCCACCACCGACCACCATAACCGGCCGCCGCCCGCCGCCGTCGATCCGCCTCTCCGGAGCACCCCAGCCCGAGGTAAGGAGCGGAATCAGTTGCCCTCGACCTCCTCTTCGTTTCGCCCCACTTCCCGGCCGGCGCCCCTCCCCCTTCCACGGTCAGCCTCCCTGTCTCCTGCGTTCTGTATCGTGAGGGAGGGAGGAAGAAGATGGTTGCTTTGCCCATACCCCCTGCCCTTTTTCCTCTTCTTCAAAACCGACCCCCCTCTATTCTCTCACTCTTTTCTTTCAAAACAGACCCTATGCTTTAAATAAACCACAAAAACAACCCTGTCCCTTTACAATTATGCCCCTGGACTATTTAGTAACACCCCCGCTAGGTTGATAACCAACGGTCGAGTGGTTGTCCATCTTGTCGGTTAAGGACCGGGTTGCATGACATCTCACCTGACCCAAATCATCGTACAACCACTCGACCGTTGTATGTGGCAACGGCTTAGCATAAACCCCACTAGTTAATCTACTTGCCATCTGGTGTGCGGGTGAGCGGCGGGAGACCAAGGAGTAGGGGTACGCTCTGTGTGAGGTACGCCCTGGTTATGTGGGATAACCCCTTGGTTGCTTCCGTGATGGCTCGTAGGGTTAGCTAAGGTGGGTAATGGCTTTGATAAGATCTGCACTGACACTAAGGTGTTCGTGTGGCGGTACCCTATTTGTGGGTAAACATGTACAACCTCTGTAGAGTGTCAAACCTATTTGAATAGCCGTGTCCACGGTATTGGACGAGTCACGGTGTGGTCACAAAAACTAGTGTTTGGGTTTGGGTTGTTTTCTGGCGTGAGTTGTTTTCCGGGTTAAGTGTGTGGTTGTGTGCCTGGGCTACTGCGGACGGGGAGTCCGGTAGTTCCAAAATGGTTTTTCTAAAACAACTGAGTCACTTTGGTTATAAAACTGGTTTGCGAAAACCTTTTTGAAAATGAACCCATGCATGAGAAAATGAGTTTGCAAATAAACCTTAACCTGCTCCTTGTTATTTATATCATGTGCATGATCTGCTTATAAGCCCCTCCGTGGGTGGGGTTGGACTTGCTGAGTACGTATGTGCTCACCCTTGTTTAACTAACTGTTTTTCAGAGGAGGATCCCGATTTCGTTCCCGAAGACGTCGAGTAGGTCGCTGCCCTACACCCAACCGTGCCTGTGTACCCAGGGCCTCCACAGAGAGCTTCCATGGTGTGGTACTCTGATGACGCTTTGGAAGCCTTTGCTATCGTAGTATGGTCGTTAGCGTTTGTGTTGTTCCTTGTAGTGTTGGCACTTCCGTGCCCTCTGCGTCGCCGTGATGTAAAAGACTGATCCACCTGTTGTAATAAATGTGTTACCAGCCTCCTGGGACTGGTATTTGTGTTACATTTAGTCACGTCTGATGAGGGGACGCTTCAGCCAGAAAGCCTTTCATGTCTAGGGTTGGTGAAGTAGTTATCACCGACGGGTAAGCCTTGCTGAGTATTAGTATACTCAGCCTTGCTATAATCTGATGATCCAGTTAATGCTTTCGGTGATGTGTGGCTCGGAGAGATCCCGCCCGGCTGGGAGCTGGAGTGGGTGGAGGATGACGACTGAGAGCATCATGGATGGCCTCCCGTGGTGTTTCCGCTTCCCGTTAGTTTAATTCCGTTGTTTCAAAAAACTTTGAACTACATCTTTATGTCAAAAACTTCGGTTTGTAATAATTAAACCCTTCGGGGTAAATTTCGGATGTTATTTATGTTGTATCTCTGAACTCGCCTTCGAGTGAGTTTTAATGCATATATGTCGATCCTTGTTGCTATTTAAGTGATTTACCGGGCGTTAACCCGGCGACTAACGACAGGATGAAACTTTATTATCGCTTAATGACCATAGTGGATTGGTTTAGGCGATAGTACAGTATTTTTCTGGGTGGGTTGTCACAGCGGGCGTTTTCAGAATCGGACCGGAGGCCACGGTTTAAAGGTGCTTTTAATGAGATTCGCTTTTCTATCTTCATCTATCTTGTTTGGAGCTACAACATAAGCATGATCTAGACTCTCTAGATCGGTTATCTCTTGCTTTCTCTTGCTACCTCTTTAGTAGATTAGATTAGATGTGTTTACTTGATGATATCTTAGATTAGATGCAATTTAGTTCTTCAATAGATAGCTTTCCTTGCTTTACTAGATTGAATCCTTGCGTTGCACATTGTTCCACGGATTCAATACCTTGGGTTCACCACTCAAGGGAAGGAGGGTCCCTTGACTACGACGGGGGATTTGTCCGCTTGCAAACCCATATGAACTTTGATACGAATATACACCGTCAACAATGAGAAGTGCTTAGCGGCATTCCGGACCTTGGAAAATGCTTTGGTGAGTGCTCCTATTATCCAATCTCCGGATTGGAGCCAACCTTTCGAGATCATGTGTGATGCAAGTGACTATGTCGTAGGAGCGGTTTTGAGTCAAAGAAAGGAAGGTCGAGTTCACGCCGTTTACTACGCTTGTAAAACTCTTAATGAGGCATAATTAAATTATGCCACTACGGAGAAAGAGTTGCTAGCGGTGTTTTTCGCTTTTGAAAAATTCAGATCTTACATCGTGAATTTGAAGGTTATTATTTACACTGATCACGCAGCCATCAAGTATCTCTTGGCTAAGAAGAATGCTAAACCACGATTGATCCGTTGGATCCTTCTTCTCCAAGAGTTTGATGTTGAAATTCGTGATAAGAAGGGGGTGGAAAATGTTGTAGCCGATCATTTGTCTAGTATGAACTGTGGACAAGATGATAAAGAGCCCATAGAAGACAAGATGAGAGATGACCAACTCTATCGAGTGCTCGATAAAGACACTTGGATGATTGACATCATTCGAGAGATTCGGAAGATGCCTCTTGATCATTTAGATAAAAACTCTCAAAGGAGGATAGTCTCCGAAAGTCGAAAATACTTTTGGGATGCACCTTACCTCTTCAAACTTGGCAATGATGGAGTCATGAGAAGATGTGTGCCAAGAGAAGAGAGGCTAGAAATCTTGAGAAAGTGCCACTCGGCGGAGTACGGTGGACACTATAGCCACTTTCGGACCCAAGCAAAAGTGTGGTCCAGCGGATTCTATTGGCCGGAGATGCATGAAAATACTAAAAGATACGTTGCGTCATGCCCCGAATGCCAAAGAACCGGGAACATTTCTCAAAGAAATTCTATGCCCTTGAGGTATAATCTACAAATCGACTTATTCAATGTGTGGGGCATAGACTTCATGGGGCCTTTCAAAAACTCACATGGATACGAGCATATCCAAGTCATGGTTGATTATGTATCCAAGTGGGTAGAGGCTATGCCATGTTGTAAAGCTTCCACGGAGGAGTCCATTGCCATGATAAAGAGCATGATTTTTCCTCATTTTGGTACACCGAGAATCTTGATAAGTGATGGAGGAACTCACTTTACCGAGAAGAATTATAAAAAGTGCCTGCCCAAGTTGGGAATTGAACATAGGGTCTCTACGGCCTATCACCCACAAACCAACGGACAAGCGGAAACATTGAATAGGCAATTAAAGAGCATCCTCAACAGAACCATAGAGAAGGGAGGCAAAGATTGGTCAAAGAAATTAGACAGAGCTTTGTGGGCATATCGAATGGCATTCGAGACACCGATAGGTATGACCCCTTATCAATTCGTCTATGGAAAAGCTTGCCATCTTCCGGTTGAGTTGGAACATAAAGCCTATTGGGCGATCAAAGAGATGAACCTTGATCTTGATGCCGCGGTGGTGAAGCGAAGAATTCAAATAAGAGAGCTAGAGGAGATGAGGTTGAAAGCATACGAAAATGCAAACATTTACAAAGAGAAGATTAAAAGGTGGTATGACAAAAGGTTGAAGAAGAAAGAATTTAAAGAAGGAGATAAGGTCCTCCTCTACAATTCGAGGTTTAAAACCTTCGGAAAGGGGAAATTGCAAAGCAAGTGGGACAGACCTTACATTGTTCATTTGGTGCTCTCCAACGGAGCGGTAACCATTATGGATGTGAAAGGTGATCAATTCATGGTGCATGGTCAACGGCTTAAGGTTTACTACGAACCCGACGTTGTGCCCCTTCACCATATTGATGTTTTCACCATGGAAGAAAAGCCCGAACGTCCAGCCTAGGACGTAAAACAAGGTGCGGATTTTTGTAAATAGTTTTTCTTTTATTTTTTTGGAGTTTCTCGTGAAGTTTTACCGGGCCAACTTTTTGTCATGGGCTAAGAATGTGAAATAAAGGGGGTACACAGAAAACAGGACCGGCCCAGCCCGCGGAGCAGGGTGGGCCGGCCGACCCAGTCCGACCGGCCCGGGGGGCCGACGGCGGTTTGCCCCGGTTTTTCCCTGGAATGTGCCTTTTCGACTTCCTTCTTTGGTCAGAAAATTTTAAGGGAAGTTTGAAAACGGAAAATGTGGTTTCTAGAGCATTCCTTTTCAGACTATATATTGGCCGAATTGGGAGCTCGGGAATCCATCCCATCTCACATTCTCTTGCACCCACGCAGCAGCCATTGTGTCCCCGAAGAGCGTAGAGTTGAAGCAAGGCGCCAAGGAGCCATCGATGGAGGAGGTGAAGCGATGCGAGCTCAAGCTACCCGTGGAGATCAAGAGGACTGCCCGCATCCGTTGTGGAGGGTGTGTCCCGACCGGAGCTGTCGCATCTCGCAACTCCGTCAAGGAGGAGAGTGTCCCTACTCCCGTTCGAAGGTCGGCGCACATCCGAGGCATGAAGAAGAAGGATTACAAGGAGGTGTCGCCCAAACCTAAGGACTATGGGGGAGCGACTATTCCGACGATCGTAGCCCGAGCTCGTGGGCGGCCGCCGGAAGGGAAGACAATGACTTGTACTATTGGGAAGAGGTGCCCAAGGAGAAGACTCCCGAAGGCCCCAACAGCGGTGGCAACGACGACAGCGGCGACGAT
Source organism: Cenchrus americanus (assembly GCA_947561735.1). Lineage (NCBI taxonomy): Eukaryota > Viridiplantae > Streptophyta > Magnoliopsida > Poales > Poaceae > Cenchrus > Cenchrus americanus. Next base: position 98,767,289 of record OX387240.1, read on the forward strand.
GATGACGACGACGGTGGCGACGACGGCGGAGACCCTGGTGATGACGACCCTTTCGGGATGCATCCGATGTGTTTTGCGGCTTGCCGTCACTCCATCTCGGAGCTCTACGCATCGGTCGACGAATGTTTCCAGGCCATGGAGGCGATGAGGCAGCACATGGAGGATATGGAACGCGTGGTCGAAGACGACTATAAGTTCCTGAATCGCAACATGCACAAGTTATTCGGCATGGTGGGGAACATGAAGGGCAAGTGGTGCAACAGTTGCGGGAAGTACCATTAGGTTTAGTTTTCCCCCGTAGGTTTTTTGTAAGATACGACGAGGACGCCATATGATTTTAGCGTGGGGGAGAGCTAGCTAGCTAGCCTTTAGCTTCAAGTTTAGTTTGGTTCGGTTTAGTTTTCGAGAGAGTCTTATAGTTTAAGAGTCTTAAGTTTGAGGTGGAGTGTGCTTTAAAATTTTTGCAAGTTTGAAGTGTCTTAAATCTAGTGTTTGCGTCAAAGAAAATCAAATAAAAAGAGTCATTTAAATTTGTGTCTCTTGCGATGCTTTTCTTGCTTTACTCATTGTTCATCTTTAATTTTTGATATATGAACATAAGTGTTTGGTTTGAAATGTTTACTGTGGTGCTTAGTGGAATTGCTACCTCTAAAAGTACCCGTACCATGCTTCGATCTAGAGCTTTATATTTTAGTTGTGCTATGTTCGATGCTAAATATTGGAGGAATTCAATTCTGAAAATTATCGAAAAAACCCTTGTGATAAAGGTTAGCAAATCCTCTTTTTCCAAGTTGAGAGTAAGAAAAAAATCCTATACAAAGCCTAATTAAATTTTGCTCCACCATAAGTGTGATTAGCGCAATGAGTTGGGCTAGGATCCTTCTCTCTTGGAAGTTTTAATCTCAAGCAATGATCATGTCCTTGTGCTTATCTTTTATTGATAGCCTTGTCATGCATTCGGTAACGTGACTTTCACATCGGAAGTCCCGTACATCGCCGAATTTCATACCCAAACCATTATATCCCTTTTGTACATCGTATTCCTTGAACACAACCTATTTTCGAAGTTTCGTCTCGTCTCTAGCATGGTTCTATTTTAAAATTCAGATTGTATATGCAAGAAAGAGAGGAGTTGAGAGCTTTGAAAAGAGAGATGAAGATGTCAAGAGAGGGAAAAGTGAAGAGAAAAATATGTGTATGGAAAAGAAAGAAAGAAAAATAAAAAAAATATATGTGTATGAGAGAATGAAAGAGAGTGATTGAAAATGAAAAAAAAGAGAAGAGGAGTGACAAGAAAGATATGAGAGGGATGAATCTAACTGAAAGAAAAATAAGTGCAAGGAAGGATGCCACGTTGTTGAGAGACGAGACTTTTACTCTTTTTCCAACCATGTGCAATCCGACAACGAGGACGTCATCGGTGTCTCGTAGTTATATTTTTCTTTTGCCCTTGCACATGTCCACCATTCTATATCTTCTCATCCTTGATATCCCCGCATATGTTTTATTCTCATGATCATTGGCTTTAAAAGGTAAACAACCATTAGAGGAAGTTCTTAGTTTGACAATACTTGTGTTGATTGTGCTAGCCATACCTATAGCTCCACTTTACATGTTATATGAAAGACTTATGGAGGTGAGAGTTTTGTAAAAATTGTTTAGGATAGCCACCTTATATGAGTGACATGAGAGGGCTTGGAGAAAGGTTTTTGTCTAACACTTGTTGCAGGAATTTTAATTTTGAAAATCATAAAAACCCTCCAATGGAAGCAAAGAGGTAAGCATGGCTGAGATTGAAGGCCTCAAGTGAAGAGTTTGAGTTGTGGGGTAAATCTTGACGTGGTAAAGATTCTAAACGCCCATATTTATGTATGATGATCATTACTTTATGTTTATGTATGAAAGATAAGAGCATGACTAACTTGTGAAGAAAGAACTAGCGGAGCACAATTACAACGCCTTGGACGAAGTTCTTTTACGAGTGCTTGCTCGAGGACGAGCAAGAGCTAAGCGTGGGGGAGATGTTGACGGTGTAGTTTGGCACACCAAACATGTTCATTACACTTTGGTTTGGATTTGATTATGGAACTAACCCGCCACTAGGCACACTAATCATATAATAAGTTCATCTTTGTGCATGCATTTGGAAGTGTTGTGTTTATGTAGGAAAACATGGACATAAAGGGCGGATTCAAACCAAGTTCAAAAGGGCAACTGCGGAGTCTTGTTCATGTTCATGAGCTTGATGAAATCACTTCCAATGGTGGCGAGGACCGAAGTGTTACAAAGGAACATCACCGAGGATTGAAGTGTAAAAGACCGGAATTCATGCATGGAGAACCTCCACCTTGGACGCGAGGATGACATTGTCAAAATGGTGCAAGTGGAGGGGGCAAAGTGCATAATCGCACGAGGACCCACGGGAGAGAAGGGGCGACCGAGCCGGGCCGGGATGGGCCTGGGCCGGTCGGACCAAGCCGGCCGGCCTGGCCCAATTCGAGGGTCGGTTCGGCCCCCCTTTCCTTGCACCCGAAGGATCTTCAACCCTAAGTCCCTGGAGGCACCACCATTTGCGAAAGAGAGAGCCATTCGCACCGAGAGGCCATCCACAAGCTAGAGAGAGAGGAGGGAGATCTCCGGAGGAAGATCGACCATCTCGAAGGAAGAACTTACAAGTGGAGAAGAAGGAAGACACCGTCGGAAGCGTCACCATGATCAACGGTGCCATGTCTAGCACCTTGATGGGGTAATCTTCTTATTCGTCTATGGGTTGTGTCGGTGTTTTAGACCGGCAACCTACTACGGGGAGTACCCGAAGTAGATGATTGTGACTCGTCGAGATCGGTAACTCGAAGGAAGAGACACGTGGCACACAATTTAGACAGGTTCGGGCCGCGAGGTGCGTAATACCCTACATCCTGTATGCTGCGTAGCTCTGGATTGATAGGGCACGATTACAAGACGGTGCAATGGTGCGCCGTGAGTTGTATGAGAGGAGATTGGATGAGGGGATCGGTCCCTGCCTCGCCTTATATAGTCCGGGAGGCAGGGTTACAAGTCGGAGTAGGGAGAGAGTACTAGTCGAGTACGTCTAGGAGTCCTCTATACAGTGCGGAACATGTACGGCTCCCCCTAACCGAGTACTACTCCTGTGTAGTCCTTGTGCTCCACGCCTTCAGGTGCCGTGTAGCGCAAGCCGGGTAGTCCCAGGGGCCCACCGAGTAGTCGGTCCTGGTACCCACCGAGGTAGTGGGCCCATGGAGGTCCATACGACAAGCCCCCGAGTACTTCGTAGTCGAGAAGGATAGCTTCAAGTAGTCTTGACGGCCCTAACAAGCAGTCCTCAAGCGTCCTCGAGTGCTGCAAGTCAAGGTCCTCAAGAGTAGTCGAAGCATCCCGAGGCTGGAATGTACTCCAGCTGATCTTTGAGCAATCTTCAAGTCTTCTCGAGTAGTCCCAAGCGTCCTCGAAAACTGCCTTCGAAGGTCTTCAAAAACTGCCTCTCTTGTCTTGAAGCCGAAGCTGGTATGGAAGTGCGACTTGTAAAACCGCACTCCGCATGGAGTAGCCCCCGAGCCCTGAGCCGCGGGCCCCAGCTGAGGGTCCATCTGAAGTCATGGCAAGAAAATCCCGAAAAATCCGGAGAGAAAAAACCGAAGGACACGTGGCACGGAGCCCCCGAGCCTTGAGTCGAGTACTTCCTCTCGAATTGAAGGGTCTTCTTGGAGAATGTGTCCTGAGATGTTCTTGAGACTAGCCGCTTCCCAGGTAGTCGAGTAGAAGTAGCCGAGCCCCCGAGGTGAGGCGCGTCGACTAATAGAATACGAAGAGTCACGCGCAGCCGCTGAGTCAGCCGCGCGTGGACTTATGCAGCCGCCCGTTGCAGAGTCGTTTTGGCTTATAAATAGAGGCCAAAACCCTTAGGGTTTTTCACCCATTCGAGCCGCAGTCATTCCATTTGAATCTTGAAGCAAATCCACTCCCAGCGCCTACTGCCGCCGTAGTAGATCCAAGCGCGCCGCCACCCGAAGCCTTTAGGGTAGCCCCCGAGCGAATGCGAGTGAAGACGCGTTGCACTTGGAGGATGAAGCCGTCGCCGTCCAAGACATCCAAGGCCACCGGGAAGAAGAGAGGCCGCGCTGAGGCCGCCGCGGCTGCCACCGGAGCGGCGCCGCCCATGTCTCCACCGCGGGCTGATCCTAGCCGCGAGTGGAAAAATCGAAGGTGAAGACGGAGGACCTGCTGACCCTACTGAACAGTGGGTTCATCAGGGAGAAGGAAGTCGACATGTGGAGATCCGCCGCGGGAGATCCATATCCAATGGAGAAGGCCGAAGACAAGATCCCGATGTTCTCGCGGTTCGTGGAGCGCGGCCTTGCGCTCCCAGCCAGCAACTTCTTCAAGGGGCTGCTCGGGTACTACGGGATCGAGTACCTGAACCTGAACCCCAACGGCATCTTCCACACGTCGGTCTTCGTCCACTTCTGCGAAGCCTTCCTCGGAATCAAGCCGCACTGGGTGCTCTTCCGGAAGTTCTTCCGCGTCAAGCCGCAGCCCAGTGCCTCCAACCCCAGAGTAGTTGGAGGGGCTGGCATCCAGCTGAGGGAGGACGCCGCAGAGCAGTACCTGGCGTACAAGCTCGTCGACTCCAACACGGACTGGAAGACCAGGTGGTTCTACATCACGAACCACCACCTTGGCCTGCCGAAACCGAGCGGACGGCAGCCCAGGCACCGTGAGTGGTGGAACACGGAGCCCACCATGCAAGAAGGGATCCAGCTCCCCGAGCTGCTAGCACGCATCAGAGTGCTCAGGGAGGCGGGACTGAGGGCCGAGCACGTGGCCTTCAGTTTCATGAAGCGCAGGATCCGGCCGCCGATGGCTCGGGAGACCCGGGCTTCGAGTACACCGGCGACGACGACGCGTCGCGGATGCCGGGAGGCGAGCTGGACGACAACGACATCGTCGAGAGGTTGTCGCGGATCTTCAAGGACATGCCGCCATACACGGCGTGCCCAGTCGAGGAGTACTCCGCCGCGCGCCCGCCCAAGGAGGTGAGTAGTCGTACTCCCCTCGTCGAGTAGTGAGTACTTGTAGTAGAGTTGCTGACGTCTTGTGTCTTTGCGCAGGATGATGTGAAGCGGTTCGTCTCCGAGCCGCAGCCGCCACCGAGCGGGATCGAGATCCCGGTGGAAGGGAAGGTGAAGGAGCGTCGCGAAGTCGATGAAGGCGACGACCCCGTCATCGTGGAAGATACCTCCGATGACGACGACGAAGACGAAGAGACGCTGCAGAACCGCTTCCAGCTGCGGTCGAGGTTTAGCCGCCCGGGCTTGCCTCATGTTCCACTGGTTCAAGACCCTCCGGCTAGCCTGGAGGCTAGCCTTGCTGCGCCGCCACGGAAGCCGCGCAACCCCCGCCGGGGAAGCGGGTGACGAAGAAGCTAAAGGTCTCGGAGACCACGCCTCGGGAGGTAAGTCGTCTTGAGCGAGTAGTCGAGTACCCGTTGTTCGAGTACATTGCCGACGAGTAGTCTTCCTTGTGTGCGGGGAGGTGCCGCCAACGGAGCCCGTTGAAGAGGGCGACGAGGGCATGTGGGACCCGGTGGGGGAACCGGCTGGAAGTCGTAGTCCAGCCCCCACCGTTGAAGAACTTCTGGCGCAACTGGAGCGCCAGCCCCCTGCTCCACAAGAGAGCAGAGGACCTGTGGCCGCCGCCGTTGGAGAGGTGGTGGCCTCAGGAGTGCAGGAGACGTCTGCGCCGGCCGCCGCCGCCGTGGAGGAGGCGGTAGCCGCAGGGGCGGAGGAAGAGACGCCCACCGAGGGTGGACTGGTTGATATTGCCAGCATCCTCGGTGCTCCGGCCGTGACCATCGTCCGGTCGAAATTGTAAGTACCATATCCTCACGAGTAGTACTTGCTGCAGTAGTCGATCTTTGTCTGACGACCCTCTATGAATACTCCTGCAGAAAATCCACAGATCTGAGCTGGGATGGGGACGAGCCCTCATCAGCGGTGGCGGAAGAAGTCGCGCCGCCCGTCGAGGAGGCCGCTCCCGATGCCCAAGCCGTGACTGAGCCCCCGGCTGCCGAAGCGCCGCTGCCAGAGGCGAGTGTAGTCGAAGGTGAGTACCCTTCGTGAAGCTGCGGGGCTCCAGGAGGAGTAGTCGTAGGCGCTAATGTGCTTGTTGTTTGTTGTCAGGCGCTGAAGGTGGTGACATCCCTGCGGGGGTGCCAATGCAGGAGTTGACACCAGAGGCCCCAGAGGCTGCAGAAGGAGCCCCCGAGCCCGTGGGGGAGGTCGTCGAGAAGTCCTCCGGGGGAGAGGCGGTCACCACGTCGCCAGAGATTGCTCTGGAGGTGGCTGTCCGCTCCCCTGAGATCCAAGACGCAGAGCCCATCCGTTCTGCGCCGATGACGGAGGCCACCTCGGGTAGCCGCGGCGGGATAGAGCTCCTTGCGGACGATCTCATCGAGCCGGCGATGGTGGCCCAGCACCTGGAGGCGATCCGTCGAGCCGAACAATGGATGAAGGTAAGTAACCGTAGCCTCCCGAGTAGTCAATCCTTTGCCGTTGAGTACTCGTCCTGACTTGAGTTGTCTTGTGCAGGACGTTGCGGAACGATCCCGCGAGAAGTCGAGCCTGTTGCAGGGATATGGCGACACCGTGCTTCGAGCGGAGGCGCTGGAGGAGCAGCTCGTGAAGTCGCGGAAGCACGCAGCTGCCATGCAATCAAAGCTCGACGCCGCCTTCGCCAAGTACCACAATGATGTCATGGAGCTGCAGGCAAAGGGCGACGACTTGGTGCGGAAGAACAAGGGCCTCCGCAACAAGAATAAAGGTATATCCTTCGACTTGTCGAGTACTTGTTGGAAGCCGAGAAGCATCTAACCCGCTATTGCGTTGCTGTGTTGCAGAGCTTGAGGGCCAGGTGGAGCAGCTGAAGGCCTCGGAGGTGAGCATGAAGAACCTCTTCTACCGGGAGCAAGAAGCCCGCCAGGTACTCGAGCTCGACTACAAGGAACTCGCCTTCGAGTGCGAGAAGCACATGGAGCTGCGGATTGCTTCTGACAGGGATCTCGTCAACTGCTACAAATCTTTGCGAAATTGAACGAAGACCGCGAGGCATTGCGGGCCCGGTTGAGGGAGTTGGAGGAAGCCGCTCTCCCGATCGCGAGGCTCCTGGTGCCGCACCGGGCGGCCCCAAGATCGCTCCTCTGGTGGATCGACTCCGTGAAGCACCAAGCCGGCTGGCCGCCTACGTCAAGCATATGGCCAAGTCGATCCCAAGACAAGTCTTGGCCTTCATGAAGTCGTACTTCCCGAAGGCTCCAGTGGAGGTGGTCGCCGGCGGGGTAGCCGCCAACTGCTCTGATGAGCAGTATGCGGAGCTGCTGGAGCAGATGGCTCCCATTGCGGAGCAGGTAGCTGAGAAGCTGAATCTCCAGTAGCCCTGCATAGGTAGCTAGTAGCCATAGTTGTACAGGAAAACAATTGTAATGAATTGTTCAAGTATCAATGAAAGAGAATTTTCCAGCAATGAGTACTCGTAGTCGCGATCTCAGAGTGCGGAGCGCCCATCGTGGAGTAGGTGCGAGTAGTAATACTCGACTTCAGTAATCCCGTCGTAGGGAGTAGGCAGTAAATAAGTTGATGAACGATCAATCTTTATTACTGAAGAAGTACACCTGGGTGGCCAGGGCCGTAGTTACAAAGTAGTCGCCTGGACCCGGAGGCCGCTTACAGCTAAGTGGCGCTGGAGCGGGTAGCCGCTTGCAGCAAGTGATCCGTAGGTAGCCGTGTAGGCTGGATCGCAGATCCGTAAGTAGCCGCGCAGGCTGGATCTTGGAGGGTGGTCTCTTGGTAGACCGCTGCTAGAGTCCTTGACGCTCGTCGCAGCCCAGGGTCCGTAGGTAGCCGCGCGGGCTGGACCCTGGAAAGGAGTAGTCCGGAGACTGGAGCCAGGACCCGGAGGGTCGCTTGCGGCGAGGGGTGTTGATGTAGTCGATTAGACTTGAACCCCGGAGTAGTCGTGTAGACTAGGCGTAGAATCGACAGAGTTGGTCGACGTTCCACGAGTTGTTGACGTGTTCGCCTTCAAGTGTTTGGAGGCGGTAGGAGCCGGCCCGGTCACCTTAGCCACGGTGAAGGGGCCTTCCCGAGGGGGGCCGAGCTTGTGAAGTCCTTCCGTGTTCTGGATGCGGCGGAGGACGAGATCTCCAACGTTGAAGGAGTGTTCCTTGACGTTGCGATCATGGTAGCGTCGGATACCCTCCGGGTACCTTGCCGATTGGACGAGGGCGGCGCGGCCGAGCTTCTTCGAGGTCGTCGATGTCGACTCGTCTCGTCGTCTTCCGAGACGCCTTCGTCGTAGTGCTCCACCGCCGGCGAATTCCATATGACGTCGGCGGGGAGGATGGCTTCGGAGCGCGTAGACCGGGAAGTAGGGGGATTGCCCCGTTGGTTTGGATGGTTGAGTCCGCAGCCCCCAGAGTGCGTTGGGTAGTTCCTTGATCCACTTGCCCCCTTTGGAGTTAGCAGCGTCGTGTAGCCGCTTCTTGAGGGCGTCGAGCACCATCCCATTGGCGCGCTCGACTTGTCCGTTGGCCCGTGGATGGGCGACTGAGACGTACCGGACGTCTATTCCGCTGTTCTCGCAGTACTCCCAGAACTGGTGGTTGTTGAAGTTGGACCCCAGGTCTGTGATGATGCGGTGGGGTAGCCCATAGCGGTGTACGAGTTCATCCAGGAAGTCGAGTACTCTGTCAGCCTTGGGGCATGTGACCGGCTTGACCTCGATCCACTTGGTGAACTTGTCGATAGCCACCAGTACCCTGTTGAATCCTCCTAGCGCAGTTGGCAGTGGCCCAATCATGTCGAGCCCCCAGCAGGCAAAGGGCCAGGTTGGCGGTATGGTGACTAGCTTGTAGGCTGGGACATGTTGCTGCTTGGCGAAGTACTGACATCCTTGGCACCTTCTGACGAGTTCTTCGGCGTCGCCCAGGGCTGTGGGCCAGTAGAAAGCTCGCCGGAAGGCCTTGGCGACCGGCGTGCGTGAGGACGCGTGGTTGCCGCGAGACGCCCTTGTGGATCTCCTCCAAGATGTCCTTGCCTTCTTCGCGAGGGACGCACTTCATGAGTACTCCAGAAGATGCGCCCCGCTTGTAAAGCTTGTCTCCGACGAGGACATAGGACTTGGCGCGGCGGACGAGTTGTTCGGCTGCGTTCTTGTCGGAGGGGACCTTCTGCTCGCTGAGGTAGTCGATGAAGGGTTGCCTCCAGTCCACGTCGATCATCATGACCTCCTGCCCAGCTGGTAGATGGGCTGGGACAGTGGTCGATGGCGCCGGCTCCGGGATGGATGGCGCGTGAAGCTCATGGACGAAGACGCCCGCTGGTACTTGAGCGCGGGTGGATCCGAGCTTCAAGAGGACGTCCGCTGCAACGTTGTTGTCGCGGACGATGTGATGGAACTCGAGACCATAGAATTTGTTCTCGAGCTTGCGGACTTCTAGGCGTAGGCGTCCATGTTCTCCTTGTTGCGGTCCCGGGACTTGTTGACTTGGTTGATGACCACCGTGGAGTCGCCGTAGACTAGTAGCCGCTTGATGCCCGGTGAAGCCGCGAGGCGAGCCCGTGTAGGAGAGCTTCGTACTCGGCTTCGTTGTTTGAGACCTTCCGGAAGATCCGTAGGACGTACTTGAGTTGTTCGCCCGTTGGAGAGATCGGGGAGTACCCCCGCGCCCGCGGCCTCGAGGTTGAGTGAGCCATCAAAGTACATCACCCAATGCTCGGTCGCACGGTGGGAGTAGGTAGGCCGGTTCTCCCGCCACTCGCCATGAAGTCGACTAGTGCTTGCGACTTGATGGCCGTGCGTGGCTTGAAGTCGATGGTGAGGGCGCCGAGCTCGACAGCCCCACTTGGAGATTCTTCCGGTGGCGTCTTGGTTCCTCGGGATGTCGCCGAGCGGGTAGTCGGTGACGACGGAGACCGAGTACTCCCGGAAGTAGTGTCGTAGCTTCCGCGAGGTGATGAGTAGAGCGTACGGGGAGCTTCGCACGGCCGGTAGCGAGCCTTGGACTCGATAGAACCTCGCTAACGAAGTAGACCGGCGCCCGGACCGGGTAGGCGTGGCCGTCTTCTCCGCCGCTCGACAACGATGGCGCATCGACCACATGAGTAGTCGCGGCTAGGTAGAGCGAGGCCGCTCGCCCTTGTGAGGAGCCGTGAGGATTGGAGGCTTTGACAGGAAGTCCTTGAGCTGGGCAAGGGCTTGGTCCGCCTCTGGAGTCCACACGAACTTCTCGTGATGCTTGAGTAGTTTGAAGAAGGGGAGGCCCCATTCTCCTAGCCTCGAGATAAATCTGTTCAGTGCCGCCATACACCCCGTCAGCTTCTGGACGTCTTTGATGCTCGTGGGAGCTTTCATGCTGGTGATGGCGGAGATCTTCTCGGGGTTGGCTTCAATGCCGCGCTGGCTGATGATGAAGCCGAGTAGTTTGCCCGAAGGGACGCCGAAGACGCACTTGTTCGGGTTGAGCTTCCAGTGGTACTCGCGTAGCGATGCGAAGGCCTCTTCAAGGTCGTCGATGAGGGTACTGGAGTCCCTGGTCTTGACGACTACGTCATCCACGTAAGCCTCGACGTTCTTGTTGAGTTGCCGCTTGAAGCAGGCCTGGATGGCCCGTTGATAGGTAGCGCCGGCGTTCTTCAACCCGAATGACATGGTCGTGTAGCGAAGACGCGCCAAACGGGGTGATGAACGCGGTCTTTTCCTGGTCTTCCTCCTTGATTGCGATCCGGTGGTACCGGAGTAGCGATCGAGGAAGCAGAAACGAGTCGCGGCCCCCGCCGTGGAGTCGATGACTTGATCAATCCGCGGCAGCCCGAAGGGGTCCTTGGGGCAGTGCTTGTTGAGGTCGGTGTAGTCGATGCACATCCTCCACTCGTTCGAGTTCTTTTTGCGGATGAGGACGGGGTTGGCGAGCCACTCAGGATGGAAGACTTCTCTGATGAAGCCAGCTGCGAGTAGCTTGGCGAGCTCCTTCTTGATGGCGTCCCGTCTGTCGTCAGCAAAGCGTCGGAGGTGTTGTCGCTTAGGGGTGGCCTTTGGATCAACATTAAGGCAGTGCTCAATCAGCTCCCTGGGCACTCCTGGCATGTCCGCTGGCTTCCACGCGAAGATGTCGCGGTTAGCCCGAAGAAAGCTGATGAGCGTGTCTTCCTATTTGGGGTCGAGGCCGGCCCCGATGGTGGTGGTCTTCTTTGGGGTCGCCTGTTCCGAGGTCGACCGTCCTGACGAGTACCTCCTCAGGTGGCTGAGGCTTGTTGGCGCTGTCAGACTTCTCTGGGATGTCGAGTTTGCTCGTGGCGAGCTTCTTCGACGCGGCGTAGACCTCCATCATCGCGTTGGGTACTTGGTTCGTGGAAGCGATCACCACGGCCTCTGTGTTGCAGTCGTGGGAGATCTTCAAGTCCCCTTGGAGGGAGAGTACACCGGCTGGACTTGGCATCTTGAGTACCAAGTAGGTGTAGTGGGGCACCGCCATGAACTTGGCGATGGCCGGCCTGCCGAGGATGGCGTGGTAAGAGGTCTCGAAATCCGCGACCTCGAACTTGATGTACTCGGTGCGGTAGTTGTCCCGAGACGCCCCGAAGGTAACTGGCAGTACCACTGAGCCCAGTGGGATAGCCGCGTTGCCTGGGACGATGCCGTAGAAGGGCGTGCTGCTCTTGGTGAGCATGGGAGTGACGTCGAGCTTCATTTTCTTCAAGGTTTTGGTGAAGAGGACGTTGAGCCCGCTTCCACCGTCGATGAGCACCTTGTTGAGCTTGGAGCCCGCCACCGTTGGCTTCAGGACGAGGGGGAACCGTCCTGGTTCGGAGAAGCTGGTCCATTGATCCGCGTGGGAAAAGGTGATGGGTACCTCCGACCACCTGAGAGGGTTCGGGACCGCTGGCTCAATGGACATCACTTCACGACGGGTAGCCTTCGCTCCTCGCTCGCCGGGCGATCCGCCGAAGAGGACGTTGACGGTCTTCTCGGGTTCTTGGAAGTCGTTGTTGTCGCCATCCTTCTTCTTGCCCTTTTGGTCGTGAGGGTGCGGTGGCTCCGGCGTATCCTTGAGTGCGTGCCTGAGCTGGTAGCACTGCTCGGTAGTGTGGTTGCCGTTTGGATGCCACGGGCACCTCTCCTTTAGCAGGTCTTTGAACCCGCCAGAGTTCTTCTTCGAGTTCCCTTTAGCAGGGCGCTGGATAGCCGCGATGGTGTTGTCTGGCTTGCGCTTGCGATTGGGACCCGAGTAGTTGCTGTTGTTGTTGTTGTTGTTGCGGCCACCTTGGTTTGCATTGCCGCCGCTGCCGCCACCCTGGTTCTGCTTGGACTTGACGCGGATGGTGTCGTACTTGGCGTTGGCCTTGTCCTCTTCATCTGCCCAGGACGTGATCATGTCCTTGAGGTGGGGGATGGACCTGGGGCGGCGACGACCGAAGTCCTCGAAGGTGCGGCGATGGTAGAGGCCGTCCTGGAAGAGGTCGATGACCTCCTTGTCGGTGACGTCGACGACGGTAGCGCGCTTGTCGAAAAAGCGGTGCATGTACTTGCGGAGGGTCTCGCCCTCGTTCTGCTTGATCATGGCCGGGTCCATGCGAGTACCCGAACGGCCCATGGCGCCCGCGAAGTTGCTTGTGAAGCTGCTCCTTCGACCGGTCCCACTTGTCGATCGAGTGCTTGTCCAGCGACTCGAGCCATGTGAGTGGTGCTTGGTCCAGGCAGAAGGGGAAGTAGAGACATTTGGTGTCGCTGTTGCCACCAGCGTTCTCGATGGAGAGAGCGTAGCATCGGAGCCACTGGATGGGATCCTGCTTCGCGTCATACTTGGTGATCCCCAAAGGCTTGAACTTGTCGGGGAGGAGCAAGTTGCGAAGTCGAGGTGAGAAGGCGGGGAAGCCGTCGCCTTCAGCGGCAGTGGTCGACTTCTTCCGCCGCAGCTCCTCAATCTTATGGCGAGCGTCGTACCCGCCCTGTGAGGCACCGCAGGCGTGGGCTCGTTTGCGTGGCCTCGGCCGCCGCGGCTCGCCGCCGCCTCCCGGCTCTCCCGTTGGCCCCATGGTTGGAGGCCGCCGCCGTCGGCTGCCGCCGCCATCGGGGTCGTTGCCCCCGCCACCTGCCGGAGCGCGGTGGGGGACAACATCCCGATTGCCGCGGTCTTGTAGTGAAGGTCCGCCGGCGTTGGAGCGGCGACGGTTTGGCTCGGCTGGGAGGTCAGCTCGAGTACGGTTGGGACCATTGTTGGCGCTGCGACTAGTGGCTTCGTTGTCGCGGGGCTTAGCTGGAAGAGGCTGGTTGACTCTATTGTCGACCCGCATGAAGTAGGCTTCTTCAGCGAGCTTGGCGATGACCTCTCCAGCGCGTATGCCCTGAGCCTGGCGTGCGATCGCTGTGATCGACATGAGGCATTGCTCAGGTGTGGTGTGTACTCTGCTCTCGACCGCCTCGAGAGCCTCCGCGAGGTTGCGGATGGGCAGGTTGTCGTGGATGTGTCGACGACGTTCGTTGCGCTTCCGGTTGCGTTCACGTCGAGCGTCTCTGTCTGCCGGAGTCTCGTTGGGTGGAGCGTTAGCAGAGAGCTCGTCGGCGGAGATGTCCTCCAGGTATTGGTCCTGAGCCGTGCCTGAAGGTCCCGGGGTGTCGCCGGCAGCCATGAAGACTTGGCGATCGGGGGTGCCAAGGCTGGACTCAGAGGGTGCCACCTCAGTTGGTGTGTTGGAGTCAGCCCGGGCTAGCGGTGTTCCCTCCTGGAACGGTAGCGAGTCGATGTAGGCGACGTAGCGCGAGTCCACCTTTGCCAGGTCAGCAGGCTTGCGGTCTGGCCAGTAGACGTATCTCCCGGCCGGCGTGGATTTTATAACCAGCCCCGAGGCTGGCCCTAACAAGGGAAGCTCAGTGGAGTCGTCTTCGGACTCAGGCTCCTCAGGGTCCGACCCAAAGTCGAACTCGTAGTCCGGGTTCGAGTAGAACTCGGAGAGAGGGCTAGAGTCCGGAGCATGATCGGGGACGGCGTCGGAGTCCGAGTTGTACTCGGGTACGGGCTCCTTGCCGGCCCGACGCGAAGTGGGAGCCCCCGTGCGGGCCCGGCTGGGGGTGCAGGGGCCGCATGCGGAGGGCTCGAGCGGTGAGAAGGCCGCCTGCGATGGCTGAGTAGCCGGCTCGCATGCGATGGCCCATGGCGACGTCGGGTTCGAGTTGGAGACGGACTGGAGCTCGAAGTCAGCGTGGAGGTTGGAGAGCGAAATTTCGCCGAACTTGCCGGCGAGTTCGCCTGTGACAACTTCGGGAAGCGTCACGAGGCCTGTCTTCGAGTCGGGCTGCATGATTAGGCGGCGCTGGAAGGAGCCCGCGCCATCAGCAGTGCAGACCCAGGCGCCGAAGACGAAGGTGTCGCCGCGGTTGAAGGCGACAGTTGGCTTGAAGTAGACGGAAGCCGTCGAGTTCGCCATATGATCTCGAGCGAGAGCCCCTACCTGGCGCGCCGGTGTCGGTGTTTTAGGCCGGCAACCTACTACGGGGAGTACCCGAAGTAGATGATTGTGACTCGCCGAGATCGGTAACTCGAAGGAAGAGACACGTGGCACACAATTTAGACGGAGGTTCGGGCCGCGAGGTGCGTAATACCCTACGTCCCGTATGCCTTGCGTAGCTCGGATTGATAGGGCACGATTACAAGACGGTGCAATGGTGCGCCGTGAGTTGTATGAGAGGAGATTGGATGAGGGGATCGGTCCCTCGCCTCGCATTATATAGTCGGGAGGCGGGGTTACAAGTCGGAGTAGGGAGAGAGTACTAGTCGAGTACGTCTAGGAGTCCTCTATACGGTGCGGAACATGTACGGCTCCCCTAACCGAGTACTACTCCTGTGTAGTCCTTGTGCTCCACGCCTTCAGGTGCCGTGTAGCGCAAGCCGGGTAGTCCCAGGGGCCCACCGAGTAGTCGGTCCTGGTACCCACCGAGGTAGTGGGCCCAGGGAGGTCCATACGACAGGTTGTAATCGGTCTTGAGATGTAATCGCTACTTTGTTGGAACATCTATCTATCATCTTGTGTTGAATGTGCTTAGATGCTTAAGGTTAGCTACTGTGTCGTAAAGGAAGTAAGGGCCCCAATGCTCCCTTGGATCAATTCAATACGTCGTGTCCATCATAGGTCTAGTCACGAATACCTCCGCGTAGTGACAGTACAGGGGGAGGGAAAGGGCGAAACCGTGGTCACAACCCC
Source organism: Cenchrus americanus (assembly GCA_947561735.1). Lineage (NCBI taxonomy): Eukaryota > Viridiplantae > Streptophyta > Magnoliopsida > Poales > Poaceae > Cenchrus > Cenchrus americanus. Next base: position 98,782,561 of record OX387240.1, read on the forward strand.
CGATAGAATAGATTGGTTTTCATGCCTTAAAGCGGTTGCATGTTCGAGTATCGTAGACCCATGGGCGAGTGTCTCCTATCTTGATAGCTTAATCGTTCTCTCTAGTGTAGTGTAGTCGTTTTCTAGTTTAACCATAGATAGGGTTTAGATAAGTTAGTAAGTAGAGGTAGATCAAACACTTGTAATCCCCTTGCTCCGCGGATTGACAAGAACCTAGGGAATCCCGTGGTGAAAAAGGTGTAGGTCCGTACGCTTGTGGATCGTAGGTGGATACGTCTTTTATCCGTCAACACAGCCGGAGATGACGGCACCTACAACGTCGATCTTTCCGCTAGGAGGTTTCAGACCGCCGACCTTTCAGTTTGCGGCGGTAGATATTCCTTCCTTGTCCACTTCGCATATGTTCCAGCCTCCTTTCAACGTGACCACCGAGGACCAGCTGGGCTGGGATCAGATGGGGTACGACGACATTCTCGCGACCCTGGATGCCCCGCAACAGGCCGAGGAGGTTGGCCCGTCACAGTTGACACAGGCACAGGTTGGGACTCAACCAACACAGCCACTGGGCGGAGCGACATCGGCGGGCGGAGCGACATCGGATGTTGTAGGCTCGTCGCAGGCGGACATGGCAACACCGTCTCCCGACCAGCTCGGACCGCGAGTGGTCAGGGCACCTGATCCCTGGACGTACGACTAGGACCACACCTGAGCTGGCGCTAGAGCTATTAGGCCGAAGAGGCACCATCGCATTTAGATGTAGTAGTACTTTTACCATGATTTTGTATAAACTATTTGCATCTACTCGTTGATTATGATATAATCTTGTGATTATGCTTACACTTATCAATTTTTTGTTTTTTAAAAGGTTTAAAGTGTTTTAAAAATGAAAAATTAATTAATTAAATAAATATGACCTTACCGCCACACGACACGGTGGTAGGGGCCTGCCGTCGTGGCGCTGGGCGGTAGGGTCCTGGCGTCGTGCCGCGCGGCCCTGCCGCCAGAGGTGCTCCTGCCGCCATACCCCAAGGTGGCAGGGATTTAACGCCGTGAGGCATGGCGGTAGGGATGGTGTCGAAATTTTTGATTCATCCATATGTTTTTCGAAAATCAAAGAAAAACAAATATAAAAAAATTCCCATGTCGGACGTAATACAGTCTTCAGTCTCGTTTTTTTTCAGTTAGATGGGCTTCAGCAACCCTTCAAGATCTACCCAACACACTCTTAAAATTTTACTCTGGAACCATGTACGTATTTGAATTCGGAAGTCATGCAGGTAGCTGCAGAGCTAGAGCAACTCCAATAGTTTGGCAAACGAACTTGACATCCATATAATTTTGGCAAAATAAGAAAAAATAGCCTCTAATAGTTTGGCAAACCAACTTGGCAAAAATCGAAACTTGACAAATTCACCTCCCCAGGTGTATATATGCGCGCGCGGATCGTGGTTGTCATCGTCGTTTCCCTAGAGGTGGGAGGGTGAAAAAGGAAATAAAGAATAGAGAAGGATTCCTTAAGTAAAGTTTTCAAGAGGTGAAAGGGCGCAAACATAATTTTGTTTCTCTCAGGGTTCCTGATGTAAGTTAGATCTGGATTTGGCAAGTGAATTATGCCAAACTGTTGGAGATGAACTCTTTTTTTACTTTGCATATCTTTTTACAAGTTGGCAAAAACACAAGATTTGCCAAGTAAAATTTAGCAAACTGTTGGAGATGGTCTTACCTAATATCAACAAAACTAAAGCTGTAAGAGGTTTCTGCTCCAGAGATCTGTACTCCCTCCGTATCGAACTACTTGTCGCCGGTGATTTTTTCTTCCAACTTTGATCATTCGTCTTATTCAAAAAATTATCCCAAATGTCTAAAAGGATAAGTCAAGTTTAAAATATCAATTATAATAAAGTATATAGTAAATGATACTTGCATAATTTTTTAATAAGACGAATAGTCAAAGTTGTGAAAAAAATCAATGACGACAAATATTTGGATACGGAAGGAGTACTAAAAGTACAGTAGCTCTAGTTCAAAATGCTAAATTTTATCCTGCAATTGCATACACTAAAACAAATTTAATGGCACGATAGCTTTTGATATGGATGTATACATACACTATGTCTTAGATTTATAGCAAAATTATAGAAAAATCAAAACGAATAGAAATTTGGATATATAAAGTGCAAATTTACTCCCTCGGTTCTAAATTGTAGGTCGTTTTAATTTTTCCAAATTTGTAGATATATTATTATGCCAATAGATATACAATATATCTAAAATACTTTGCATCTTGTGTGAAATCAAAATAACCTACTCCAACCGTATCAAAATACTTGTCGCTATTGACTTTTTTCTACAACTTTGACCATTTGTCTTATTAAAAAATGTGCAATTACAATATATTTTGTTTGCTATATATACTTTACTATTGTATGTATTTTAAGCTAATCTTATCATTTTACATGTTTGCAATAAATTTTTGGATAAGACAAATGATCAAAGTTGCGAGAAAAAGTCAACATCGATAAATATTTTGATTAGGAGGGAGTACGACATAGAACCAAACCAAAGATGTACTTTGATTGATGAGTTTATATATATATATAATCATTTTGCAAAATTATACGGTCGTTTCGAAATTTGTCAGATTTGACCACCAAACGTCGTGGCGCACGGCGGCCGCCATGCCACGACGGTTGGAATCAAACCGTCGTGGCCCACGAAAGACGGCAGACAGCGGCCATGCAGCCGCCGTGAGCCACGACGGTTGTTTTTTTTTTAAATTTTGTAAACGACCTCAAATGGAGAAACTGGGAACATGAAAGTTGTGTGTCTCGAAAAGTTATGAAACTTTGTAGCTTACAACCTTTTCATTTGATGCCGTTTAGAGGCTTAAAAAACAATTTATACTCGGCTAGGTATAATATGAGGAGAAAAGAAACTAAGTGTGGACACATGTGATTGTGTAGTGTAGTGCTAGGGAGGCTTCACGTGAAGTCAGAGTTTGGGGTTCCAACCCACGGAGCACGGTAGCGTCGTGATTTTGCGCGAAAAATGCCTAGGCTCAGGCGACCTGCCGCCGTGGTGCCCGTAGGCCCCGCAACCATTGACCTAACGACGAATAGGCCTCAACCGTCGTGGGCTACGGCGGTTGGACCTGCAACCGCCGTGCCCACGGCGACCGCCTTAGCGCATAACGGTTGGTGGTCAAATCCGATAAATTCCAAAACCGTTGTATAATTTTGCAAAATAATTAAAAAAATTCATGATTGATTTATGAATGCAATTGTGGCGCACGAAACAAATCCCAATATCCCATCAGCGGCCGGACGGCCCATTTGAAGCGCAGCCCCTGCAACATTCTAGAACCATCCGGTCGGTCTAATTGCGGATAAAAGTGGGCCTGGATTTAGCTCGGCGGCGCTTTTCTTTGCTCGCATAGGGTTTATCTCCTCCAACTACTGCCTGCCTCCAACTCTCCAACTCGCTTCTCGCGCACGGCAGCCGGATTGCAAAGCGCAGCCTGAGCCCCCAGCCTCGAAGCCAAGGTACCACCCCCTGTGATTCTCGCTTGTTGGGTGTTGGATTTGGCGGGTTTAGAAGTGGGATTGGGGGTGGATTTGGTGTGCTCCGAGCCGCAGATTCGGAATTGCAAGATGCGGGTTTGATTTGGTTGAGTTCCCCCTTGTGGATTGGGTGGGCTCTGCTCGACAACTGCTGCTACTGTTTTTGTTTGTGCCGCTGAATCTAAGTGGACTTTGCGCTGATTTATTCCGATTTCCGTCATTTCTCGCGTCACAGTTGAGATTTGGATGGCCATGAACATTCACCTCGATTCATTAGGCTGACACTTGCTTGCTTGAATCCGCAGCTAGTCGTCGTTCCGCGAGCACACGAGAATGTCGTCGGTGCAGCTCTCTGGTGCCGGCGTCGCGGCCGTGGCCTTCACGAACAAGAGCCTCGCCTCGCCGCCGGCGACCCTCAGGGTCTGCTCGTCCAGGCGTTCATCACGTAGCCTTGTCGTCAGGGCTGCCACTGTCGTCACCCCAAAGGTATTATGCGACAGTGACCCGTGGATTTGGGCCTCCAGAAATGCACCAGAATCGCTTCCAACTGTTTGTTTATGGCTCGCGGCATTGAGTTGATATGGTGTCATGTTGCAGTACACTTCACTGAAGCCTCTGGGAGACAGAGTGCTAGTAAAGCTTAGTGCTGCTGAGGAGAAGACGGTTGGTGGCATTTTGCTTCCATCGACGGCACAGACAAAACCACAGGGTGGTGAGGTTGTTGCTGTAGGAGCGGGAAGGACCATTGGGGATAAGAAAATAGAGGTCAGCATAAAGGTAAATTCTTACTCCCTGTGGTAGACCAGTAAGTACTTATGCATATGGATATATGTCTAATCCATATGCCTCTGTTATTAATTGTTGGGAAGTATGGACATGGACAGATCAGAGGTTCCATGCTTGTAGCCATAACTTACTTTAATGTGACGTGCTGAATCAAGAGTTGATGCTCATTTGTAAGCTTCACAGTGCACAAACAATAGCACATTGTTAAGTTTTAATGGTAAATTGTCAAGGGAATGACACAATTGGAGGTCAAAGGTGGTTTAAGAAAAGTCATGCACAGAACCTATAAAAATCCTATGTTTCTTATTGTGGCTAGTTCTTCTATGCACCTGACAATTGTACTGCATAGTTGTGGACTTCTCTTCTCTTGAGCGTACATATCAAGTTTACTAAAACAAGAAGACAATAATGGCCTCCAGTTCATCCTACCTAGTAAATTAGATGTAAATCATAACTGTGAGTAGGACATTTGCAAGCTCTTGCTGTTTTTTCCCTTTTAAATGTTGAAGTAGGCATCATATTGCGGTCTGTCCATCTAGTTGATGCGGCTCTGTCCAGGTTCATGGATGAATTTGCATTGGTCTAAGGCATCTAGTGTACAAATGGTACTCTGTTGAAAAATGCAGGTTGTCTGTTTTCATATGTTCCAAATGGTGTACAATTTAGAGTTGTGGTAGTATGGAGAAAAAAGATATGTGTTTTTGCATGTGTATATGTACAAGTTGTACCTGTGAGCTTATAAAATTTAGAGTAGCCATTGGTGCTGTAGAGCAATTTGTACCTGTGGATTGAGTTAAGAATAGTCTTTGGAACTGCAAAGCAGTCTATATAATGTATAGGTACATGTTTGCATCTGCAAGCTAGTAACTGAGCAGCTCTTGAGTTTCCTTGCTAGACTGCTAGGTTAGCTATCAAGTTAGCAGCCTTCAAGTTAGATTGCTTATAGCTAGTTTGTCTCTTAGGTCATGAAGATTAGCCACCCCTGTTACAGGTTTTCTTCTATTTATAGCTGATGTTCCTCATACAAGAAGCTTAAGGCATTGTTAATAGCAAGAAAAATTAGTAGTTTACTATGTATGAATCGTACTAAATAGTAGGTCAAAGCACTTTATACCTGTGAAATCTGCAATGTTGCGAACATTTTTCTACACACTTTGAAATGCCACACCATTTGTTGTGTAGGAAATAGCATTCCTAACTTCTAGTGGAGAGTGGTTTATATATTGGAATCCTCCAGATCTTCACAAAATCCATACTTCATGGATAGTACTGCACCTGTTGTGTGGATGAGGTTTCTGGATCCACATGACATCAAGCCCAAACTCCCCATAACCTTGTGATTAAGCTGAATTATTGTTTTCGTACAAACTGTGCCAAAAAAACCTGATGATTTTGGATTAGCAAAGTATGATGAAATATTAACATTTGTAGGACTTGCCCAAATTTGGTTTGATAGTTTTGAACTCAGTTCATTCCACAATGGCTCGTGGGCCATGTGTTGGCATTGCCAAATTTTGGTTTGCTAAGCTTTGTCTGTTGTTTGGTTTGAGGTCTAATTTTTTGGTGAGGCCCTATACCTGTTAGCCTTAAAATTTTACTCAGTTACTTGATCACGGTCCAGATGTGCACTTAGCTTGTATGTTTTATCAGGTAACTGGTGTAGGGATCACAAGCGAGTTTGGGTTAATCTGATAACTGGTGCCGTGGTTAATATTTTAGGGTGGGTGAGTTATGTGGATGAGTTTGTGGTAATATCCGGTGAGTTACCGGGATGAGTTTGTGGTAATAGAGTCCAGGCAGACCAGATCCATGGTTTGATCCTTCATCAGGAAAAAAGAAGGATCCCCAGTCTGGTCAAGTCAAAACTCAAAACACTCTTTATTAAAAAAAGGTTGGAAATTTACAATTTTGCTCAGATCAATTCAGGACACATTCTTAGAGAGATATTCTCATTTGGGACAGGTTTCGACGCAGAGTCAAAACTTTTGTACTGATACAGAAATAAAACCTTGGTATCCTGTTCTGTTCATAACTGCGACGTGCAAGTTAATCCTGATTAATGTTGACTTGGGCCTGCTGTCTAATACTCTAATTTTAGGGAAATGAGGCAGATGTGGACTCATGTATATTTTGTTGCTTGCAACTTGAATTTTGTCCCTCAACCAGTATCTTCTGCTTTTGCTATTAAGTTATATTTCAATAACAAGATTAGGATAAACTAAGGTCAGGGTATGGAAGTGTTTGTTTTGTCAAACTTGCTTCCTTTAATATATCGAGTATATCTAAATGTACAGCATAGATGTTGGATGCAATAATCCTGTCAGTCCATTTGTTTTCATGTGCCCTACTGCTTGAATGCTATTTATTTGGTACAGTCCTTCCTCTGGTTGCCCAAGAAATACTTTGCAGTAATACGTCTGTTGTGTCTTTTAGACGGGAGCAGAAGTTGTATACTCGAAGTACGCTGGAACTGAGGTTGAATTCAATGACGCGAAGCATCTCATTCTAAAAGAGGACGATATCATTGGTATTCTTGAGACCAATGATGTGAAGGATATGAAGCCTCTCAATGATCGTGTTCTCATAAAGGTATTTGTATGTTGTCAGAGATGTTTTGGTTTTGTATGTTGAACTTGCAGATTTGTGATGGATTGTTCCTATATCACGCTCTTGTACCGAAATAGTGCCAATTACTTAGTAGTTACGTTTCTCTGCATGCCATGGCAGGTTGCAGAAGCTGAAGACACGACTCCTGGGGGCCTTATCCTTACTGAAACAACTAAAGAGAAGCCGTCCATTGGAACGGTGAGTCCTGAGCACCAATTTCCTTTTCGGAATTTTATTGTCTTTATTCTATAGCTGTGACCTAAAGATTGAGGGCCATATGTTATTGTCTTTATTCTATAGCTGTGACCTAAAGATTGAGGGCCATATGTTATCGTTTTAGTTGTACAAGAGTGGTAGCTTGCATGATTTGATACTGAAATGCAAGTAAAGCACTAGTGAAGTTACAGACGTTAAAATTATTACATCCTGAAATACATGAGCTAAAGTTCTATTCTTCTGGTTCAGGTTGTAGCTGTTGGGCCGGGCGCTCTGGATGACGAAGGCAAGAGGCAGCCACTGGCAGTGCCGGCTGGTAGCACCGTGCTGTACTCGAAGTATGCAGGGAGCGAGTTTAAGGGAGCTGACGGCACGGGCTACATTGTGTTGAGAGGGTCGGACGTGATGGCTGTCCTCTCTTGAGTGCCTCTCGTTTCCAGTTTTCTTTAGTTTGCATCCTATAGGTGTGATGCAGGTACTGCAAAGTGCAAACAACCCCGGATAGAATTTGTACGGTCAAGTTACGAGACTTAGTGTGGGGATATAATTTTTGACTTCTGGTAGCGAGAACACTGAGTTGTGATTTACAAAGGATAATTTGCGGTTGAAATGAATCCCCCCCTTATTTGCCAGGTTCACTTGCATTCTGTGGACTCCTGGTGCTCGCGGAGCCGTGCTCGTACTTGATTTTTTTTAAATCCATGTTTTAAATGCTCTAAAAGTGGGATGTTACAATTATCAACCCTAATGAGAATGAAATGCAAAAATAGGGGAAGGGGGGGATGGTCGCGCCTTTGATTTTGTTTAAGGGCTGCTCGCCTTACTAAAGTACCAAAGGCTTTCACGGCTGACACCCCTACCTTAGAATCTAAGCCCTTTGAAGCGCCAGTAGTTGTAGCAGTGGGTAAGGCTTTCGTTCAACTCGCTCCGGGTTCCGATCTATATGACCTCCAGACAGTACAAAGTACACCTCTTCCGTAGAGGCAAGCTGGTAGTAACCTAACCTTTTAGAGTCGGGGGAGCCGAGCCCTTAACTCTATCAATAGATAAATCTTCGTGCGTGGCGTGAGTTGGAATCCTAGAAAAGATCGATTGAGACTCCCTCCCCGGTTCCACGAAGATCTCTACGTACTTGTCTAGTCCAGGACAACTGAGATCTTCCGGTCTGCGTGCGTGGGAGCAGCTGAAACAAAGAAGAGTCTGGTCCGCTCTTCATTCAGGCCCCCCGCCTTACAAATGGGCCATCCCCCTTAATGAATCGAATGGTCCTTCGACCCTCGTAGGCATTGGGCATGTTTGGATGGGGGTGTTAGTGTTAGTTTGAAGCAAACTAACACCAAACTAACACTTTTCATCCAAACACATGTGTTAGTTTGGTGTTAGTTGGAACTAACACCCCCAAAGAACTAACACCTCCAAGAGGTGATAATTGATGTTAGTTTGGTGGACCCCACCCCTTTTCTCTCTCCCTCTCCTTTTTCAAATGATTGGAATAGTTACTTTAAATGCAAACTAACACCTCCATCCAAACATCCAAGGTGTTAGTTTTTTATGTGTTAATTTGGAGGTGTTAAAAACTACCACTACCACTAACCTATACCATCCGAACATGGCCATTAGTCATGCATTGCATTATGCCAAGGATGTTTTGAGTGTTTAATAAAGTGGCCAAGGTTTTTCTAGTCTAATTTGGGTATTTTGCAGTAGGAAAAAAATAAATTAACGAAGTAATACTTCGAGTGTTTTTTCACAAATGGACAAGGGATATTGACATATTGTTGTTCACAATTTCTAATAAAGTGGCAAGGGTTTTCTAGTCTAATTTAGGAGTAGGGAAAATAAATTAACGAGTCTAATTTGGGTATTTTGCAGTAGGGAAAATAAAGTAACGAAATAACACTGTTAGTGCTCAATTCCTTTCAGTTACGACAGGTGAAAGCGAATCCGGCCGGCAAGCAGCCGTAACTTCACTGTGTTAGACTGACCACTCGATCTCCTCTATTTTCTTCCTTAATATTTACAATCAAAATTCTATGTCTATATTCGGATTTTTGGCACTCATCTCCCTTTATATCCATTCTTTATATCTTACTAGTACTCATCAACATTTTATGTTCAAATCTACCTTACGAATGCTAGGACCCACCAGTAAACCTTATGTGCTCGTCCCCTCCCTCGCGTGTGGTAGGCATGCTAACGGGAGAGCACCCGCCCCAAACTCACCTCCCTAATAATTAATAATCAATCATATCAACCCAACCCGTCTCACCTTATTCCCTATTTAACGTGTCTACCCACCCACCCAACTCCCATTTGGGTATAAACATGTTGTAGTTATTCACTCTTGTTGCTTGCGGCATCTGTGTTAGGAGTCAGACCCTACAACTAAAATTGCGGCATCTGTGTTAGGAGTCAGACCCTACAACTAAAATCTTGTTCACACATTAAAGTTTCAGAGAAATTGACTGATTGTTTTGCTGATGACTTAATTTGATAGCCCACTACTTTGTGCAAAGTAGTGTGGCTGGACCTAGACGTGGGTCCGCGTAAAGAACTAGACGCTGGAACTAAAACCCCATGTTCACACTATAAAATTTTAGAGAAATTGGCTAAAATTTATGTAGATGACTCAATTTGATAGCTCGCTACTTTGTGCAAAGTGGTGTGGCTGGACTAATACGTGGGTCCCGCATCAAGAACAAGACCCTAAAACTAAAATCTCGGGTTCATACCTTAAAATTTTAGAGAAATTGACTGAAATTTATGCAGATGACTGAAAGTGCATCTAGGTCCCTAAGTGGATTTTGGTGAATTAATTAACAAAACGATTAAAGGACTAACTTGTTTGTTCAAGACTGTGAGCAGGATGTTATTGTAATATTCATGATGTAATAAGGGTTTCATATTAATTGATGAATATCGTATGGCTCACATTAAAGAGAGCAAGCAAGTGTGTGATTCCTTGGTACAAATGTTGATAAATGACAAGCATCAATGAAGATAAATATTGAGATGTATTTCAAAGATGATTACAAGTCTCCAATAATAAATATAGCTTGATTGCAAACAAAAGGGATCATAAAGTGAAAATGGTAAATTTCACTAGAGACAATGCAAAGCTTCATATGGTGATTGCAAAAGGATACAATGATATTTATAAATTTGATGATCCTTAATTAGAAGTTTGCATATTCGTTGTCAATCAAGAACAAGCATTTGAAGTGGTTTTTTAAATGAAGAATAAATGTTGATGCCAAACTCAACGTGCATTGGATAAGTAATGAAGAGATCAACCAAGATGACTAAAGCGAGGTACTAAGCAATCTTTGTGTCTCTTTTGTGGTTTGCCTCACTAGTTGATTTATGATGAGGGGCTAGATTAGGGGTGACCATCACCGTCCTTGATCCCCCAACTGAGACCAAGCGGGCCCCGCAATGAGCGGGACCCACCCTGATGAGACCCGGTATCATGGGTACCCAAAAACAGTAAATACGAGCAGCTCGATGGCCTCGCTGTCCACAAAAGTTTTTACTGTCTTTAGACAGAATTCCTAGATTTATTTCCATAAAGGAAAATAGCCACAAAACAAACCCATGATGTCACCCGATGGCCCTCTGAAAGGACCTTGATGTCGCCTAGGGGGGTTAATAGGCGAAACGACCGACTCAAACTTTTCGTCCCCGAAAACTTGAACTCCCAGGCATCACCAGTCAGTCCGGTGAGGCGGACCGGTCAGACCGGTCGCTGACACTGCTCAGCAGGTGGCACCGGTCAGACCGATGCCCTCCACCAATCAGACCGGTGACCCACGGAGAACCTGCAAAAATAGCTTTAAGCTCCTCTTGACTTCTAGCACGAACCAAACTTGGTGAGTGGCCTTGGTAGATGATCACAAGCAAGGTAATGACCCCTGCACACACAAGTAGCACAACCAAGTGGATCGAAGCGGAAGCAAATCAAATATGCTAGAAAATAACTTAGAGAGGCAAACCACAAAGAGATGCAAGGATTTGTTTCCCGAAGTTCAGCCCCCACTAAGGAACGGCTACGTCTCCGTTGAGGAGCTTGTAAGGGAGAATTCCCACAACAAGGCAGGTCTCTTTCAACCTCTTTCCTCCTTTCCACTAAGGTGATCTTTTCCACGAAGGGGCAAGATCACAACCCTCACAAATTTCCCGCTGCTCACCACAACTTTGGGAGCTAGCCGACAACGCCTAGCCGTCTAGGAGGCAAACCTCCAAGAGTAACAAATGCTTCAAAGCTTGTAGACGCGAAATCGAAGTGCTCAAGCTATGGGAATGCTCTTGTTAGCTCACAAAGACGCTCTTGAGATCACTCTCTCAACCCAACACAAAGAATATGGTTTGAATCCACAAATCTCACAAAAAGAGGTCGGGGAGAGCCACTAAGGCTTAGGGATTGCAAGAGTTGGCTTAGGAGCTCAGCACAATCACAAGGAACAATAACCCTCTACTGAAGAAGGCTTGGGGTATTTATACCCCTAAAAGGAGAAAACTAGCCGTTAGTTGTCGAGTGGCACTGGTCAGACCGGTGTCCTACACCGGTTAGACCGGTGTTTGAAAAACTAGCCGCTGGGGCAGCCAGTACCGGTTAGTCCAGTGCCCGTGACCGGTCAGACCGGTCAGGCCCGAGACACCCCCAAAACCCTTTCTATGATCCTAACACTTCACCAAAGAGATGAAGTGGCTCAGGTTTGGTTAGGAGGTTTTGTTAGCACACTCTAAGTCTCTCAAGACTAGATCTCACTTAGGTCAACTAATGAGCACTTTGACTTAGTCAACTCGCTAATGTTGCATCCCTCTTGATAGTACAACATACCTATACTCAAGAATAAGTAGAAACACCTTGACAACCTCTTGAGCTTGAATGTCTTCAACCTTGCCATAGTTGACCAATATCCATTTGAGGGCTTTCAACTTAGCCTTTGTGTTGAGAACATCCATACTTAAGCTAGTGACGTAGGATCTTTCCATCTAGCATCAGAATGCACACTTAGATCCATAAGTCATTCCATATTGCCAATCACAACATGTAGATGAGTTGCATTGCTTCCCTTGATTAAGGCTTGGATATGATACTTCGAGACCTCATGGATACTAGAACTTCACCTTAGCAAAGCACTAATGGCGGCTTAGCTACGGCCCCAAAGATTGCTTAGTACCTCACCCTAGTCATCTCGGTTGATCTCTTCATCACTTACCCAATCCACATTGAGTTCCACTTTGCTTCATCCATAATTGGTTTCCATTTGAAAACTCGCTTCAAATACTTGTTCTTGATTGTCAACGAAAATGCAAGCTTCCAATTAAGAATCATAATGTTTACACTCATCCTTGTGTCCTCTTTCCATTACCACATGAAGCTTTGCACTTGTCTAGAGCAAGGTTGACGAAACCGTTGGGAACCGGACTGGTTCGACCGGTTCCCGATGGAACCGGTCCGGCCCGGTACACGAACCGGTCCGGTTCCCACTCATAAACCGTGCCTATACTTTTTTAACACCAGCGAACAGGCCGGTTTCACCGGTTTACCGACCGGTTTTTTTGAACCGCGGAAACCGGTCCGACTCCGGTTTTGGGAACCCTGGTCTAGAGAATTAAAATCTTCTCTTTTTATGATCCTTGTATTTCAATCAAGCAATGTCTTGTATCAGAGACCATGAATTGACCTTCACAAAATATCCCCAGTATTTATCTTTTTTATTGCTTGATATTTTTCACTTATGCATTGGGATCATCCATATATTTGTCTTCTCCAATGTGAACCATATAATATCTATTCACAAATACATATTCCAATAATAACTCATGAATATATAAATAAAACATGCTCACAATCTTAGACAAATACATTAGACCTTTAATCACTTTGTCATTTAATTCACCAAAATCCACTTAGAGACCTAGATGCGCTTTCATCCTCTGAGTAGTTCATGCACCTGCATGCTCACCTCCGACTAGCTTCCTAGCTAGCATGTCGGCACCTCAATGAATGCACCTACGTATCCCGCACATGCATGCAACCTCTGATTAGCTGGCTAGCATGCTAAAGACCTCCGACTAGCCCCCGATTCGCACGGAAATCTCCGTCTCCAACAAGTCGATCATTCACACCTAAGGAACCACCGAGAGGTCTCCATTGTACCACAACCAACTATCCACCTTTTGCCAACACCGGGCCGTACCCACTTGGGTCTGCGGTAGCTAGAACGAGATGGCAGCTGACTATCACCACGACAGCCACAGTGGAAGACGTCTCCTCCGAACTGAAACTTTTTACCCATTGACTGTACTTTCTACCTCCCTTTTTAACCCATTGACGGTACTTTCTACCTCCCTTTTTACCATTTTACTGTAATCTCTCGTTTTTACCTTTTTACAGCCCCCACTAATTAGAATATAAAAAGGGAGCTTGGGCCTCCTGCGTGGGGTATGGATTGATGTCTTTTTTCTCTCTTCTCTCACCTTGCCAGAGGAGTTCCCTCTTACTGTTCTTCTTCCTCCGGCCATACTTGGCTCCGACACACGCACGCAGATCCCTACTACAAGAACCACATACACACACCACAGAGGCTTGGGACCGAGCTCCCTCCCTCGCCTATGTGTACTCCTACTACAAATCAGTGCAAATAACACGAGCGGCTCGAACTGGACATAGGATGTTACTCTACGGAGGCCCAAATCAGTATAAATCCTTGTGGCCCATTTCACACACCATCTGAGGCCCGACACGCAATCCGAGAAATTTACTGCTGACGGTTACAGAATCCCAACAGTTGTCGCGCCAGGTAGGGGCCTTTTGCGTGTCACGATGTTTTTGCAGGTCTCGGATGGTCAACCACGTCAAGAATCGGGCGACGGCGACATGCGTACTCCGGTGGCCCGAGCTTCATCGTCACCATGGACGACGAACTGGCTTGGCACGACTCCAGATCCCTGTGCTGCACCACTGAGGTTTTCGATCCCATCACGACACCCTCGAGTACTCCTTCGACTGGCCTTGCGGCCACCACGGCGTCCCGGTCGCGTTTCCAGATACACAGCGATGCCAACGGCAACCGCGACTCCGCCGGCAACACTGACGCCTGCAGCGACGCCAAGGCAACCGTGACTCGGGCGCGACTTAGAGCGTGTGAAACTCATCACTACCTCGTAAGGGCGTTGAGACCGCTGATAACGAATTGGGCGGGCAGCGGTATAGGGTAGGGATAGGTAGGTCGTGAGGAGGGTTGGGGCGGGTGAAAAAGCACGCCTTGTTCGCTTGACTTGTCAACCACTAGACTACAATATTTTTTTCTCAGAACAAATCGGTACCAGCCATCAACCACCAGGCAGCCAATGGTATTTTTATTTTATATGACAAATCCGCACTTGCCAGGTAACCACCAACTACCAAAGCCAACTGAAATTTTTCACAATTTGTATCCCCGGCATTTTAGACCACATTTTAGACCAAATTCCGAATCATTGTGAAACAACTAGGAGTACAACTTGAACAATTTTAACACACAACTCTACCGACTTCATCCTATTCCCATGTCATTTCATATCATTTTGCATCCTTGGAGTCCGTTACAGCTTCGTTCTATATAGTATCGCACAGTGCTAAATAGTGCATGTTGGGCCTCCCGCTCCACGCGGAGCCCCGTCAAATGGGGGGGGGGTTTACTATGAGGCGGCTCCGAGGATGGAGCGGTGGTGGAGCCGCAAACGACTTCCACTAGGGAGGCAGTGGCTCCATCCGGCTCTACCTCCCCATTTATTGCTTTACCCAGTTGCAGGGGGCGACTAGCGTGAGGAGGCACGGGCGGAGGTGCTGGCAGAGGCGGGGCGGGGTGGAGGCACCGACGGAGGCGGGGTAGGCGAGGCGGCGGCGAGGCAGAGGCGTCGGCGGCGGCGATAGTCGGGACCTCGTGGTGCGAGGAGGCGGGGCGGAGGCGAAGCGGTGGTTGGATAAGAAGGAGGTGAGGGTGAATGGATAAGAAGGAGGGAGGGCAAAAGGGAGAGGTCAATAAAAGAATAGAAAAAAGGAAAATAAAGAAAAAGGGGAAAAAGAAAAAATAGGAAAGGGTAATTTAGACATTTTCAACCTCAATCTAACAGGTGAAGCCGTTTTGCCAAACATTCCAAAACGGCTCAACTCCATCAGAAAAGCCGCTCCATTGAAGGAGCCAGAGCTTGAGCCGTTGTTGGAGGAGCCGGAGCCCTGCCAAACAGGCTCTTAATGTAGCTAGGAGCCTTTAGCGGTTTCGAACGCAACCGCACCAAACAGTCCCCAAGAGGCTACAAGCTGAAAAAGTTGTGGCTCACAGTTGGAGTGGTAAAAACACTAGCTTGGGGCTCCTACTCAGGGTTCAGATTCTGAGTGCGACATCATTTCTTTAATATTTGTGATGTGGGTACTTTTCTACAGTTTTCTTTAAAAAAAAGCTGAAAAAGTAGTTTCTTCTAATTCTGCGAAGTCATAAAATCACTTGTCTCAAAGAATCATCTCCCATAGAGAATCAGCGGATGTCGTTCAACAACCAAACAGATCCTTAATATCTCCTATTTGTATTTGAATATATGAAACCTCTCATGTTGTTGTGGGAGTTCCTAAAATAAATGAGGGGGATAAAAAACCTGTGTGACGCACATGGGCGGCGTAATGGGTTAATTAAATCATCATGTATCACGTCTGCCACTTGTATGAGTACTTGAGTAGGCCTCAAGAATTGTATAGCGCTTGGCGCCAACGAATATGATGGCTGTCTTACATCAAGTGTTACGCTCACACTTGAAAGACATGCATGCTCCATGGTTATATTTATATTATATATACTAGCTGGATATGTAAGACGACATACATAGCTCTACATGTGTGTATGACAACGACACGAAACTTTACATGTGTCATGTGTGCAAAAGGCAAAAACTCACCTGAGACTGAGAGTACGATACATCAAAGATCCGGGAGGATCGTCACGGCATTTAGAGCTAACTCAGCTAAGCACACGTCACCCTCTCATGATAAACCTGCAGCCTGGCCGGTCATGGTTAGAGCTCCGCTTCTGTTTCGCACCTAAAAAATGTTGAAAAAAAGTAGTCTATCTATAGTACGAAATCTATACTATAAAATCAGAAAGAATTGAAAACAATTCTCACCCAAATTTAAGTCTACCCACATCTCACAAGAGTCCCACTTGTCAGCCCGGGTCCACCTGTTTTGGACGACGATGACGACGAAGGTTTTTTACGATTCTAAAATGTTTCTGTCGAAAACCACTGTTTTTCCGACCTACCTCATTCTTACTTGCCCACGCGTACCCACCCGACTCCCCCGTTAATCACGGCTATTGTTTCATTTATTCATTATTTTTTTTTCAAACGACGGAGGTAATCATGACTGTTGTTTCCTTTGTTCATTCTTTTTTCAAGGAAAGAGAAATTAATTGGCGTGATTGAGGCATAACTCAAAAGGAAATACTCGTAACTCAAAAGGAGAGAGATATTTATGTACAAAGTAAAGAAAAATTGATTGTTGTGATTGATGACACATCAAGGAAGGAAAAATAAGGAAAGATCAACTAAAGAAAGAATCACAACGTGATTAGATGAACTAAGGAAAGAATTATTGCGTCATTTTGTCAATGCTAGCTGCGCCATTCATAAATAGTTAGCAGGAAAAGAGAAAACAAAGAAAGATCGAGGAAAGAATCACCGCGGCACCTAACTAGATGCAATTAGATGTATGTCATTCAAATATAATTAGATTGAGACATTCAAATGCAATTAGATTGACACCATTTATATGTAATGATGTTTTGAGTCCTTGATTTTTTTTCCTTTTGAGTTCAATGGCCTCAGTCACGCCAATTGTTGACGCGAATATATAACGTCACTCCCGCGTGCGACACACGTGACTGCACAGTCTGTAACGAGGCGTGCCAGCCAATCTGACCTGTTGGTTAACAATGGACAATAATAAGAAATCGGCTATAAAACCGATGGGTCTTCAGTAACACGTGTATCTGCTAATCAGTCGATACAGCGAAGCAAGATCGACAGGCTCGAAAGCAGCCGAAGTGTAAGTATGTATGAAGGGATCGACCAAGACAGCCAATCGTGATGTCAACACTCAAGTAAATCTAAGCCGACCGTGAGAATAAATAATATTCAAAATAGTAGAAGCCGATGAGATCTAGATCGAGCTGGATAAGTTGATGATAAAAGCTAAAGCTACAAAAATTGGTACGAAAACTTGCAGATCTAGCTAGCATCGATAAATTGTGAATAAAGAACTAGACGAAACCTCAGCGATGCGCCCAAAGGTTAAAACCTAGGATTATTCGGTAAACAGTACTCACAAGATTGCCGGAGGTCGATCGATGTAGCCCGACGAACTTGAAAACGGTGTTGAGAAAAGAAAAAACGCAATGACGAAGTCGCCGAAAAGTAGATGCTGTAAAAATATATATTGTAAATTGTAAAGGGTTTGCACGGGCAGTTTGTTTGATATTGGTGTGTACAGATTTTCCGACCAGGCAGAGTCGCTATTTATGCCCTAAGGACAACCCGACTCCTAGCTGACTACCACATTATTTACTTGCATCTAACGAAACGAACACTACTAAAAATAGAAAATGACTCATGCAAGAGTCAAACTCTTCTAAAATTGACTCTGACCCGTTGTCAATCGTTGATTGACCACCTCCATTGTGCCTTCCCTTTGGCGTATTTCTCAATTGTCGCCTTCTTCCTCTCCATCGGCCGAAAGATGACCATCGACCATTCGGGTTGACCCACTTCTCCATCGATGGATCGGGCTGGACTGCCTTGACTATCAGCGGTCTCTTGTTAACCACCTTCTTTACTTCAATTGCCCGACTGCATTGTTCTTCCATCAGCATATCCCGCAGAATCTTCTTTGACTTGTTTTTCCAAAAAAACGATGTCAACACCAATCAATACTCCTTCCCTTTTTACACACCGTGTTCCCTATAAAACTCAATTACCAGATGACAAAAATATTATCTTGGAGGCATGACTTCTCAGATGCATTACCCATGTAAGTTCATTTGTTCTTCGTTTCAATATATTACTTGCATCAATTTTGTTATTCTTATTTGACGTGGTTCCATCGATTTTGTTTATTTATCCATTGAATATTGTTATGATAAGCAAACAAATTTTGTTTCAAGATATTCCAAACACAACATCTCATCGTGCAACTAAGAGGAAATGTGAAACCGACACGGATCAAGATAATTTTTGTGCAATTGCTATCATTTTGAGTTTTTTGTTTTTTAATTCTGAAATGAAATACATTCATTATTTGGTTGGCATATTTGCAGTTTTTTCATGTGTTTTACTATTTTTAATACTTATGTTCATGTATTTTCTCCCATCTCATTATTGATCAAGTTTACAATTATTCTTTTGTAAAAAAATAGGTTTCCATCCGTAGCCGGAAGATCAACTGGAACCCGGTCTCGGGTTTGTTAATACTTCCATTCATGTATTTTCTTAGTCACGTTTTGACAAGTTCACCCTGATGTTTTTTTTAAATAGTTTCTTCATTCATTTGTTGTTGAAAGATCATCTAGAACGTATTTTTATTTTGTTTTATTTCTTAGTAAAATAGATTTTTCATATTTTCTTTTTATTTTTTAATCCGTGCGTGTGGCACGCTACATCTGCTAGTATATTATTAAATATAAAACTAATTAAAACCCCACTCTGTCCCGTCTTTCATTTTCTTTATTTAATTTCAGCATCCTTTGTGTTGTTCCCTATCGCCTCGCTAATTGACACAAGTGCAAATAGTTTCTGAATCTGACGGTCTGTTTACAACTGCTTGACCGTCGTTGTTGCTAACGAGTTTGAATTTGCTGCTGGGTGCGTACGTACTACTCGCACTGCTAGCCTGGAGGCTGGAGTACATGTTTCTCTGCTGCTATTCAGCGAAACCGCGTGTCCGCGTGCACCATCGGGTAATTCGTTATCAGTAACCAACAGATCGTGTGCCGGCCGCCATCCTTTGGCGGCGCGCCGCAACAGCCAGACGATGGGATCACCATACCACTGCCACTGCGCCACCTCACCTGTTTCTCCGGAGGCTCATCCCCATATGGCCATACTGATCATGCTTCAGTACTCCCGTGCGTGCAGTGTGTGCACATGAATGGACTGATGTTTGGAGTGACCGTCAGCTTCAGCTACTAGTCGTCGTCACCGACTTGATGCTGCTTCTTCCTTTGGAATGAGTATACGCTGCTTTACAAGTTGACTTAGCTTGATCGCATTGTAATAGTAGGGTCAAGGGAGCATGACCAATGCCTACTCCAAGATATTTTCACCAAAAGTCACATCCTGTTTTGCTTGTTGTCAAAGAAGACTATATACATGGAGCACCGTAGCCCGGCCGGCCCATGCACATGCAGCCACCCATGACTTGACGAGCTCGCGCTTCGTAAGAGTTCGCGACATGTCGTCGCCGCCGCCGCCGACGGAGCAGCCACATGCGGAGGGGTCGCCGTCTTCAGGGGAGGAGACCAAGTACAAGGGCGTGCGGCGGCGCAAGTGGGGCAGGTGGGCGTCGGAGATCCGCCTTCCCAACAGCCGCGAGCGGATATGGCTCGGCTCCTACGACACGCCGGAGCAGGCGGCGCGAGCGTTTGACGCCGCGTACATCTGCCTCCGCGGCCCTGGCGGCGCGGACGGGCTCAACTTCCCGGGCTCGGCGCCCGCAGTTGCCGTTCTCAGCACCGACCCGGAAGAGGTGCGCGCGGCCGCAATGTCGCACGCCAACCGGGTCCCAACCAGCTCTGCCGGAGCTCCGTCGGAGGTAATAACCGAGCGGCCCGATCAGCCTACGCCGGCGCACAACGACCGAGCGCCGGCCACGGCCCCGGCCCCGCTGCAGGTGTCCACGGAGACCTTCGACTGGTCAGAGCTCATGGCCAACCCACCGCCGCTCTACTCGCCAACCGTGGCGGGAAGCCATGGGCACCTGCTAGAGGCGTCACTGACGCCAGGAACGGACGTTGACGACATGGAGGAGGAGGTGAACGAAAGTGGCTCATGCCCGGGCCTTTGGAATTTTGATTCTGGTGATGCTCCCTGATAAAAAAGCTAAGATCTATGTATAAAGGCCATCCATGGAAGGAGCGGGGGAGTGAGTCTTTCGGCCCAATTTTGTGATCCATGTATTGTTTTCTCCCTTTTTCTTTTCCTTTTTTTGTTTATCATTTTCTTTATATTTCTTTAAGTTATTGCTTCCTTCTCTTCGTTTTCTTATTTTTTTCATTACTTTCTTTTATACTTTCTGATACTTCCACCCTTTGAGTATTTTAGAGTGCTTGTTTTTTTTGAACCGTCTATCGGACGAAATCAAACGGTGGAAATATCAGATAGTTTCTTTGAGGAAGTACTAATTTGGTGGGACCCATAACAAATTTTAACTAATATTTTTAAATTCACAAAGGGTATATAAGCAATTTCATATGGTTAATCAAACCGCGTGCGAACGTGAGAGAAAGACGCGAGGGGAGGGATCTTGACAGAGAGAGGACAAATATATCACCATAATGTCCTTTTCTTAATTAGTTTATTTTTTTAATTAATCAGAACACTTGTTATTTTCTAGTACTTTATAGACTTATTTGTCCGTTCGATATGTGTATGTATTCCTTTCCGATCGAAAAGGTAAAATCAACATCTAGAGTACGGTGGATATAAATTGTGAAACACGTGCGATCGGGCTTGTAGTCCAATGGTAGGACGGTCCAGTGGGACGCTATCCACCAGGGTTCAAATCCTGGTGCTCGCACCTTTTCCTGGATTTATTCCGGGATTTTCCGGCGTTATGCGTTAAGTGGTAAGCGACGTTCCCGTCGACGACGAGGCGCCAGTGGTGACTTCGAGAATCTCCAGATCTGCTGGTGCTCAGTCCTTCGGAGGTGCTCATAAGGGTAGGGTTTGCATACGTGTATTCATAGGGGTGAGTGTGCGTGCGTGTTGTGAGCGTCTTCTATATAAATCTCAAAAAAAAATTGTGAAACAAGTGCTCGAGGTCATGGACATAGGAGTACAGCCTGGAATTGCGAAACATACTTAATTTTCCACCCATCCTTAATAAAATATAAAGCATACACGTATTCACGTATTGAGAATTTATCAATATGAGGCATTCCAGACGTATTTGAACAATTGTTCATGTAGTTCCTTGGAGCTACCATGATTATTTTGGCCGATCGATGGATTAGTTAAAGTGCTTTCACCAAAGGTTCTCTAACCTACTTGGTTAGAGAGGTTGAGGTATTTAGACTACCAGGTTCGATTTCTTGCTGGAGCGAATTAAGGGGACTGGTTCTAAAAAAATCATCTCGACGATGAACTCAGGGTTCAGAGATTTTCTAACTCGAGATTCGGTTCCCTTCTCTTAATGAAAAATATGGGCAGTCTTAATCCCACCGTCTTAGTTAAATTGCTTTCTATTATCTGAAATTCCCATTAACAAATATGTAAACACAGTTCTCCACGTATTATTAATGGATATATGCATCTTTCCCTCTCTTTAATGTGTTCTAAAATCAACAAGATGCTTTATATTTTATAAGACTAGGCAAGATCATGCATTATTATCAAGAAGATGTACAAATGCTATATATGACCCCGAACGCCCTTCCACGTAGGTACACCTGAGCACTTTTATTTCTCGCGCACTCAGAATTTTTATCTCACGAAGACTTCCCCTTCTTCAAATCCGGCGAGTTCCACTGAGGTTTTAGTGTTCGGAGCTTCGAGGGTTTGGGAGTACATGTGTCTGGTGTACCTAGAGGAACCTTCCGAGGGTCAGGTAGTGGGCGGTGGTTGGCGGTCAACTAAAAGTCCTATATTTTTTCAGTGGTAGGCATCAACAGTGATTTAATCCTTGTTTGGTTGTTTAGGATTCATTCTCAACCATAAATGATTCCAGGCATGGAGGAAGTGCTACATTTACTGAATTTTCTTCTTCACCAGAAATCTTGTTTGATAGGGGCATGGATTCAAATCCAATAGCTAAACTAAAATCGCAATAAAATAGACTCATGATATGATAGGTAAAATAAGAGATCTGCATTGATATTTTTCACCCCTTGACTCATGGATTGGTTCCAAGTGGAAAGATCAGGATGGATCAGGTTTCATATTATGGTGGGTTTAATCAGAGGACCGTTCACTACGTGAAAAACTAACTTTGGTAACGGACATAGATTGTCTTTGGTAACGGGCAAAGTACTTGTTACCGATCAAGTGCAACGCATTTGATCAACATTGTGCACACGTTGCAACATCTCACCATCATCGAAGCCCCTAACTTCTTGATCAGTGATATCCTCAGGCCTCAACGTATTTGGTAGGGAATAATGGTTCATTTTCCCTAAAAACTCCACTGTCATCAAGGTCTTCATCATGGTCGGTAGCATGGTGTCGCACTTCACCTTCATTTAAGCAGTCTGCTTCGAGTTCATGAAGGCCTTCCTCACCATGTTTATTCCAACACGTGTAATTTTTTGTGAAACCACGTGTGACCAAATGATGAAAAATGATTTCACGTTGTGCGAATTTCTTTTGGTTGAGACAATCTATACAGGGGCAAAGCATTGCCTGAACACCACGGTTTCTCATATCCGCCTCTGTTTGATTTAGAAAACCATTGACCCTGCGTAAGAAATTCTCCCAATCTTCTTGGGTCTGTCTGTACATCCAAGCCTGAGCAGCAGACATCATCTGCATTCCATACACCAAATGAGTATAATTCATCACACTAAAAAATCGATAACACAAGAGGATTAGGACAACTGAATAATCTTAATAAAAGGGGGGCAATTAATTTCCACCATGACGAGGACTTTCTACGAGGCGAGCGCGGCCGAGGAGGAGGATCGGAGGCGGCGTCACGGCCGCGGCGACAGTGCGGAGGATGGCACGGTCGCCGTCCGCTGGCCTCTTTCGCCATCGTGCACACGGCCGGTCGGCCTGCTGCAGCGTCGGCTTTTTGAGGAGAGAAATTAAGCGCGATCCTCAGAGCGCGCGCAGCTGGCGGCGGTGAACGGGGCAGGCCGGCGGGGACATCTGAGCACACAGATTGAGCGAGTGACCTTCTGAGGAGAGAAAGAGCTAGTGTTCTTGTCGGAACGGGAGCGGCCTTCTGCGGAGAGAGAGCGAGTGGTGTCGGAAGGAGAAGACATAGACGAGCAATAACAACGTGTGTCTCCGATGTGAGAAAAGAGACGACCCTGGGTGACAATCAAATGAGACGAGACCTAAGACACAAGCATATCCAATTGGGTCGCCAGTAAAGAAGACGCATCCTAACAAGCATGCATCTCCAGTACGAAATTATCAGTAACGAACTTTATAGCGTGTTACCAATACGACAGTGATCAGTAACGGATTTAAACAGATCATTACTGATAGGGCATTGATCGATAACGGACTTTACAAGCCCGTTACCGATAGGTTTAACATTCGTTACAAAGAATTCATGTAACGGTCGTTTAAAGAAGTCCGTTACTAGAAGTCCACATTGGTAAGGGGCGTTGTGGAGGCCAACCTCGGGGTCATCCTAGCGCGCTGATGGGTAACGGGCGCCAAACAACAATGGTTACAGATGTGGTTGGATGTAACAGGCGTTAAGGAGCCGTTACAAATGCTGCAAGACCTATTTGAGGTTTTCACGTAATGGTTTCCCCTTGGAGTGGCATGGAATTAACTTGAAACGGTTTTGAATAATTCACTTGATCTACACTTGGAATCATTGTGCATCTAGAATGAATCCTACGCAAAACGCAACCGTGTAGCGAACATGGCCTCATATGCTATTAGTTCGGAGTTTGATTTTGGTGATTCATGACAACATGATCATTGGGACTAACCATATTGTTTGAGAATGTCTTTGTAGACATTTCTAGGTCCCAAGGATGCAAGAAAACCACATGCAAAAATGCCAAAACAAAGGGTCAAAACCGAGCAATAAAAAGAAAAGAGAAGACACCGTCGGATGAACCGACGGTCCCTCAAATACAAGCGTCAGTGCAATCGTCGGACGAGTTGGTGCACAGGGTCAAACCCTAGGTACCGTCGGATGAACTGACGGTCCATTATTAAGTAGCGTCGGACGAGTTGCAGAGGAAGAGCAAGGAAGACAGTAGCACTGGATGGTCCGACGGTCTGAGTAGGGACCCCGTTGGTCTATCCGACGCTCAGTTTGAATTCATACAGAGACGCGCCAAGACGAAGCCTTCAGCACCGGATGATCCGACGCCTTTGTCAGAGTTAGCGCCGGTCCATCCGACGGTCAGTTGGAAGCTAACAGTAGCGACTTGGACGCGAGGCCTTCAGCACCGGATGATCCGACGTAGCGTCAGAGCATAGCGTCGGAGCAGTTGTGTTAGAGAACCTCAACGGCTACGTGACATGGGAGTGGCACCGGATGAACCGACGCCCTGGAAAGGCATAGTGTCGGATCATCCGACGGTACCTTTTTCAGCAGCTTTTAGCCAACGGCTAGTTTGATGCCTTGGGCTATTTATACCCTTCCACTCACCCATTTGAGGTTGCTGGATTGTGTGGAAGTGCAAAGAAGTTCAAGACACATTGAAGATCATATCCAATCCATCCAAGTGCTTAATTGCTCATCCTTAGACTTGCATATGCTTTGTGTATGTGCTTAGTGCTAGGCTTAGCTTAGAGCTGAGTGAGTGCAAGGTTGTGCCAACCTTGTGAGGTGATTCTTGAGTGAATCCAGTTGTACAAGGTTCGCCGGAAGCCTTGGGGCCTAAGTGGCTCACCGGCAATCGTCATCGACCCTCCGGCTTGGTGTGGAGCGGCTAGGACAGTTTGTGCGGGGGACGTGGAGACCCCCTTCCTTGGTGGAGAAGCTCATTAGTGGAGGCGGCATCAAGGTGACCAAGGGAGCTTGAAAACTGCCTAAGTGGCTAGCCTTTGTGGCAAGTCAAGTTGGTGCTCTTGGGAGAGACTTGGTGACCGGGAAGCAATTACTCTTGTGTGAGTGCTTCAACAACGTGGACTAGGGGTGGCTTAGTGCCTACCGATACCACGGGATAAATCACGTGTCAAGAGTTTGCTTCCTCTCATCCCCTTTACGTTTCCGCATTTACTCCATTGCAATCTTTGCTTGCCTCTACTTTCCTAGAGTAGTATCATGCTAGGATTGGCTATAGGTTGCAAACCTTCTTTTGGGATGGGAGTTTCACACTAGAACAACCGTAGTTGCACATATAGATAGTATGTTCTAGTTTACTTTTGTGTAAAATTTAGTGAGCCATAGGTTAAGGTTTTAAGTTGCCTAATTCACCCCCTTCCCCTCTTAGTCTAACAGGCATCCGATTCCTTACAAGTGGTATCAGAGTCGGGACTCACTTCCTTCACAAGGAAACACCAATTCGATTGGTAAATTGTGAAAACCGGCTCATTTGAATGGTTAGGCTTCACCGCCTAGTGAGTTGCTCTATAGAGGAATGAAAGGGGTGGATACCTTAGGTTTGGCTCCACATTTCGATGGCACGGGCTATCCTCGGTGGAAGGTCCTCATGGAGGCCTATCTCCAAGCAAGGGACCTTGATGTTTGGTCACTGATGAGGGCATGAAAAATGGTACTAGAAAGGAAAAGCAATTTAATGTGATTGCTAAGAGTATCATTTTGTCCTCACTAGATGTAGGCGTTTTCAATAGAGTTTTTACTTGCGAAAATGCTCATGAGCTACGGAAGACCATCAAGGAGCAAAATGAGGGTTCAAGAGAAGTTGCTAATGAACGCTACGGTTGTCTCCTTGAGGAATTCAATAGCTTTAAGCAACTTGCTAATGAAAATGCCGAATCTATGTACTCACGCCTAAATGTGCTTGTCAATGAGATCAATGCTTTAGGTGTGAAGGACATCTCGGACTTGAACATCAATCGCAAGATCCTTCAAAGTCTCTGGAAGCCTGATTATGAATTGGTGAAGGCAATCATCTACGAGAAGATGCTCGAAGATTTGAAGCCATCGCATATCTTGAGCAAGATCATGGCACATGAGCTTCAACTCATGCCCAAGTCAAAGAAGGCACCCCAAGAAAAGCCCCAAGAACCATCCTCTCCAACTACAAGCCATGCTCTCTCAAGCCGACAAGAGGAGATGTTGAGTAGGATGGCTACTCATGGAAGCTCAAGCGAAGATGGTGGTGATGATGGTGACGATGGAGATTCCTCAAGTGATGAAGATGTTGAATCCATGGTGGCCGAGTACGTGAAGAAGATCTTCAAGTATGTGAAGAAAGTCAACATGTACGGCTACAACGTCCACTTGAGAGAAGGGCGTCATCATCAACACATCAAGTTCACCAAGATCGAGCACAAGCCTAAGAAGAAGGTCGTCAAGGAGAGAAGACCAAGGCAAGAAGCAACTTTCACCGTCCGCGAGTGGACAAGTGGTGGATCAAGTTCTTCTAGCTCAAGCGATGAATCAAGAAAGAACTTCACCACCCGCTTCATGCAAGGTTCTTCATCATCACACATGTGCCTTATGGCCAAAGGTATGGTAAGCAATGTAAGTGATGACGAATCCGACACCACCTCTCTCAGTGATCTTGTTGAGCTAGTCCATGAGCAAAAAGGAATGCTTGAAAAACAAGCTAATGAAATTAAAGAACTCAATGCTCTCAATGATCTTAGTGACACCCTTGCTACAAATTATGAACATTTGTTGTGCAAATTCAAATTTCTTAGCAAGGAGTGTGATGAGCTAAAATCTAAGCTTGAGAGCAATGAGACTAAAACAGGTAATTCCTTTGAGCTTGATGAAACATCTATCCTTTGTGCAATTCCTATCTGCAAGGTAGGTGCTTCAACTTCTTGCATTGATTTAATTGATTAATCTTGCTCACCATCTTGCCATGAGAATGTTGTTGTAGAATCATGTGATTATCTCATAGGCAAGGAAAATGATGAGCTCAAGCGAGAAGTGAAATGGCTCCGAGAGAGGTTGGCAAACTTGATGGGCAAGGGCAAGAATGATGAAGAACAAGTGGACATTTCTCAAGACATGAAGATCAAAGTCCAACCTTCTCAAGATAACCGTGATCCCATAGTGAAGAAGCTTGAGAAGGGTGCAACTGTGACTTGCTACAAGTGTCATGGAGTAGGGCACAAGTTCTACAAATGCCCTCAATTTGTCAAGAAGATGGACAAGGGCGAAAAGAAGAAGTTGAAGCCCATCATCAAGAGCTCCCTCATCTACACCAAGCCCAACCGCAAGAACAAGACCAAGAGCAACACCTACGCCATCAAGAAGAAGGCTAATGGCAAGGTGGTTGCACACAAGGTTGGGAAGATGAAGGAAGAGCGGGGTTGGAACCAACCCATTTGGGTGCCCAAGGAAGTCATCATCAACATGAAGGGGCCTCAAAGGGTTTGGGTTCCAAAGACCACTTGAAGGCCTTGTGTGCGGGGACTTGGGAGGCTTGGCACAATCAAGATGAGAAGATTCAAGCCTATAAGCCAAACTTGCAAATTGGACATGTGTTGCCCAAGTTCCCCGGTTGAGGTAATGGAAATTAGTATCTATCTCTTGTATCATTGTAGCTACATTGCCTTGTTTAGGTTGCATTTGTTGCAATGTTTACATATGGTAGGTTGCCTGTGTCATGTGCTAACCCATGAGCAATCTACATGGTTTGATTAGTGTGTAGGAAAGCTACACTTGTTCTTTCATGGTGCATGTTTTCATATATATCTTTTTGCATCATGAGCAAGCTATAGGGTTAGCTTCCCTTTTGTTTTCATAAACAATGTGCATACATTTGGTTGGTGATTCAAACACTAAATGCACACATTTAGGGGGAGCTCATCCTATGGTTTGGTTATGGGACTAACATTCTTTAAAGCTTATCTTATGTAGCCCCTTAGCGACGCGTCCGGTGCGGTAATTCATTCTAAGAGAATGCTATTTCACTCACAATGTGATCTAACATCTCTAAAAGAGTGAAAATAGCAATATGAGCTTCATGCTATTGAGTCATGTCCTTGCGAGCTTATGTCTCTATATAAGTTCAAAGGCAATGTACTCATACATTCCATCCTTGTGGTACCCCAAGTGTCTTCTATGCAAGCTTCTTTCAAGTGGTGTCACCTAGTGATATCATTTCCAAGTGGCTCATCTCAATGTGGTGCCAACAAGGTAGAGAGGATCATCCCCCGAAGGTATGCAATGATCAAAAGACTACAAGTGATATCTACAAGTGGTAATATAACAAGAACCCATTTGTTTTATCTCTTGTCCTTTAAGCTACCTCCTTGCATGATATGCTCTAAGCTTCCTTGTCTTTCAAGTGTGTAGTTGTGCACTTATTTCTCACTACCCTTGTCCTACAAGTGGTATTCTTTTTGTGCACACACTTAGGGGGAGCTTAGGTTATATCATGTTAGTCTCATGAGCTTGTGATCCACCTTAGTCATTCTCACATATGGTATCTTCATTGATATCATACATATGGATCATGGTTCATGCGGCTTTCTCCCTTGCATTTGACATTTCTCCTTTGAGCTATGGTTGCTAGATCTTGCTAGTTTCCTTGGACCCGTTTGCTTTGGACTTTTTGGAGATTTTATTCCAAAGGGGGAGAATGTGACACCAAAGCAAGCTTGTGGCCTAAGCCTACAAGTGGTTTCAAGGATGCTTACAAGTGGTTTCAAGGATATGAGACCAAAGGGAGAGAATGTGAACATGGAGCTCAAAAAGATGGAAGTTTGATCTAGGGGGAGTTTGGATGATGGTAAGAATCCAAGCAAGTGTAAGTGGTTCTAATTCTGTCAATTCTAGCAAATTTATGCTTGCTTTGGTTGTGTTGTCATAAATCACCAAAAAGGGGGAGATTGTAACGAACATGGCCTCATATGCCATTAGTTCGGAGTTTGATTTTGGTGATTCATGACAACATGATCATTGGGACTAACCATATTGTTTGAGCATGTCTTTGTAGACATTTCTAGGTCCCAAGGATGCAAGAAAACCACATGCAAAAATGCCAAAACAAATGGTCAAAACCGAGCAAGAAAAAGAAAAGAGAAGACACCGTCGGATGAACCGACAGTCCCTCAAATACAATCGTCGGTGCAATCGTCGGACGAGTTGGTGCATAGGGTCAAACCCTAGGTACCGTCGGATGAACCGCCGGTCCATTATTTAGTAGTGTCGGACGAGTTGCAAAGGAAGAGCAAGGAAGACAGTAGCACCGGATGATCCGACGGTCTGAGTGGGGACCCCGTCGGTCTATCCGATGCTGAGTTTGAATTCATACAGAGACGCGCCAAGACGAAGCCTTCAGCACTGGATGATCCGACGCCTTTGTCAGAGTTAACGTCGGTCCATCCGACGGTCAGTTGGAAGCTAACAGTGGCGACTTGGACGCGAGGCCTTCAGCACCGGATGATCTGACGTAGCGTCGGAGCATAGCGTCGGAGCAGTTGTGTCAGAGAACCTCAACGGCTACGTGATGTGGGAGGGGCACCGGATGAACCGACGCCCTGGAAAAGCATAGCGTCGGATCATCCGACGGTACCTTTTCAGCAGCTTTTAGCCAACGGCTAGTTTGATGCCTTGGGCTATTTTATACCCCCTCCACTCACCCATTTGAGGTTGCTGGATTGTGTGTAAGTGCAGAGGAGTTCAAGACACATTGAAGATCATATCCAATCCATCCAAGTGCTTAATTGCTCATCCTTAGACTTGCATATGCTTTGTGTATGTGCTTAGTGCTAGGCTTAGCTTAGAGCTGAGTGAGTGCAAGGTTGTGCCAACATTGTGAGGTGATTCTTGAGTGAATCCAGTTGTACAAGGTTCGCTGGAATCTTTGGGGCCTAAGTGGCTCACCGGCAATCGTTATCGACCCTCCGGCTTGGTGTGGAGCGGCGAGGACACTTTGTGCGAGGGACGTGGAGACCCCCTTCCTTGGTGGAGAAGCTCCTTAATGGAGGCGGCATCAAGGTGACCAAGGGAGCTTGACAACTGCCTAAGTGGCTAGCCTTTGTGGCATGTCAAGTTGGTGCTTTTGGGAGAGACTTGGTGACCGGGAAGCAATACTCTTGTGTGAGTGCTTCAACAACGTGGACTAGGGGTGGCTTAGTGCCTATCGATACCGCGGGATAAATCGCGTGTCAAGAGTTTGCTTCCTCTCATCCCCTTTACGTTTCCGCATTTACTCCATTGCAATGTTTGCTTGCCTCTACTTTCCTAGAGTAGTATCATGCTAGTATTGGCTATATGTTGCAAACCTTATTTTGGGATGGGAGTTTCACACTAGAACAACCGTAGTTGCACATATAGATAATATGTTCTAGTTTACTTTTGTGTAAAATTTAGTAAGCCATAGGTTAAGGTTTTAAGTTGCCTAATTCACCCCCTCCCCCTGTTAGACTAACGGGCATCCGATTCCTTACGAACCGAACAAGACAAGGTGACTCGTTCAAACGTCTCCGTTCGTTCTCGAGGAAAGTAGAAAATCGAGGGGATATGGGTTGGGCAAGCCCAGTAACGTGGCACAAAGAAATAATGGAAGAACGGGCCCATATGTCAGCACTCAAGCACGTACACCGGCACTATGCCTAAGTAAGTAATACGTACTCCCTCCATTCCTAATAAATATATAACGTTTTGGATAAACAAATTAGTTCATCTTTGAACTAACTAGATTGTCTTAAACATTATATATTTAAGGACGGAGATAGTAAATATCAAGTAGAGAAATTTGGATCCATACCATTAAAAGATCTTAATGTTGGAGCTAAGAGCAACCTCTCCAAATGCGAATGGGTTTGTAGTCCAATGGTAGGATAATCTAGTAGGATGCTATCCGCTAGGGTTCAAATCCTAGTGCTCGCACCTTTTTCTGGATTTATTCTGAGATTTTCCGGCGTTATGCGTTAAGTGGTAAGCGACATTCCCCTCGACGACGGGACGCCAGTGGTGACTTCGAGAATCTCCAGACCTGCCGATACTCAGGCCTTCGGAGGTGCTCATAGGGGTAGGGTTTGCGTGTATGTATTCATAGGGGTGAGTGTGCGTGCGTGTTGTGAGCGTCTGCGTTGTATTAGTGTAATTCTAAAAAAACAGCCTCTCCAAGTACTATTGTATCTGTAAAAATTGAAGAAAGCAGGAAAAGTACCAAACCTCCCCCACGGCTCGGTAGCTATGACGAGCCCTTCCGCTCGGAAAAAGGCCGGATTCCATGGCAGAATCCACCCATCCCGCCCTCATCGCGCCAAATCTTGCACCAATTTTCCTTCCCGCACATCGCCCTGCAGGAAGACAGTCACACCACCGTGGATGCGCCAAGACGCGAGTAGCGGCCGGACTAGACACACGTACGGACCGACGTGGAAGGCGACCTCTAGTGCGGTCGTCATCACAACGGCCTCGGCGGGCTCGCACGCGCCGAGCACTGCGGCGGCGGTGGCGGCAAGATACAAGCGGCGCCGCCCTCCCCGCCACCCCCGCGGCCTCCCGCTGCTCCTGCCGACCCTATTGCTCCCACCACCGCCTCCCGCAGGCCCCGCTGCTCCCGTCACCGTAGATGGAGGAGAGTGGTGCCATGGATAACTCCGCCGGTCCCGCCGCCCGAGAGAAGCCGGCGTTAGGGCCTCTTCCCCTCGTCGTGGGAGGGAAGGAGGTTGTCGTGGGGAAGGAATAGCTCGCATGCGGGGGAGATGCGCCGCCGGCCATTGGGCGTGAGGGATGGTGTGGGGGGTGGCGTCGGGAGAAGCAGAGACCAGAGAGGTGGGGAAAATGTGGAAGAAAGAAAGAAGATAAGCATCATGACATGTGAGGCGAACTGCATACAGAGTTAAGTTTAAAGAGACTCTTGGATTGCTCCATAGAATTATAAAGTTTTCTATTTTTACAAATAACTAAATCTTCAGATTTAACTAACAAAAATAAAGAAGGTATTGAAATTGCTCCAAGTCAATGACATGTATGTAGGGATAAAGTAAATAATATCAAGTACGTAGGGAGTTGGGGGTTTAATTCTGATACGATCTGATCTGACGGCGCGTGTGGTGATTTGCAGGAGTTCGCTTGTTGCCACGCATGTGAAAAACGGGCTGCTTGGTGGTCCGGGATCCGTGGGTTTTCGTGTTAATGGTGACAGCAGAAGTGGTCCGCAAGCGTGTGTGGTCATCATCTTCTACGTAACTTCGTCAGTGATCTGCCTCTCCTCTGATTTGTTATTTTGGACCGGTCTCGGTTGATCATTTTTATTCCCACAGTGTCATGTACATACTCACACTTAGGGGAGCAGCCCGCACGCAACTAGGTGGTTGGTGCTGATTTGTGCTGAAAGAAAAGTACTGTTGTGCTGTTGACTTGATTGGTTGTTGGTGGCTGATTTGTTTTGAGAGAAAAGTACTGTTGGTTGGTGGCTGATAAGTCAAACGAATAAGACGTTGTAAAAAAAGCTAGATCATACAATGTGGATCCAGGAAAACACGTCACCTGCTCACACTCCATGAATGAGAAACAACAACAGCCAACCAAAACGAAGAGGTTTGTCTTATTATGCTAAGTCTTTAAAAAAATTTTAACCGGAGAAGTTTTTCTTACACTCATACTTTGTAAAAAACTCGACCGACGAGGGCAAGTCGCCCCGACATTACATATAAGAAGAAGACCTTTTTACGTGGGCCAAAAAGATCTCCGAACCCCGACCCCACCCTGACATTGGAAAAAGTAACCTGGGAAACTCCTACCTAGACCACACATGATACTCAGGCCGACCTGGGTGGTCTTTTGACCAGTGCTTGGCACATGGGACCGGCGAGGGGATTTATTTATTTTCCACAAAATTGTTTGTTACTTATGTGCAAAGTGGTAAAGGGCTAAAAAATTTAGCTTAATAAAAATTTCAAAGATTGGGCTCAATAGTAAGGGTCATACTACAGTACTGCTCCCTCTGTTCTAAAATGTGTGTTGTTTTGACTTCTTTAGATACATTCTTTTATTTCAAATTATAGGTCATTTGACTTTTTATCACAAGATTGACATTTCATCTTATTAAGAAATTGTGCAAACATAATCTATTTAAGTCATTTTTGAAGAAGTTTTATTAATAAAACAAGACACAACAAAAAATGTGATAGTGTATAATTTTTTATTAAGACGAGTGGTTAAATTTCAAGTAAAAAAATAAACAAACTATAAAACGGAAAGGTAGATACTTTGATGCATACTCCTTTCAACCAAATTTGGTGGCAATAATGTTGTTTTGTCTACTAGTGTCAGTGTGCCACATGTCGAAATCACACAACCCTGAAAAAGATTCTTAAACATTTGTCACATGGTGAGGTGATCCTAAGGGCACCAGCAATGGTTGTAGAGGGTATGCTCTCTATAACATATACAACTCAGCTACAGATACATACTGTAGATAACTCACTCAACAGATTCACTTTAACATTTATTTCAGTAGGCCCCACATCCATCTTCTTCCTCCATCTCTTCCCTATCTCTCGTGCAGTCCTTCTCCACCTTCCTCCAGCCGGCAGGGGCACCTTCAGTCCTCCGCCCCGACCACACCCCTCCTCCACAGCTGTGCTGGGGTTCAACGGCGCATCGGCCACCACAGCTCGCCTCTGCAATGGCCGCCATCCTTGCATTGGAGCCGGCGACCCTCCTCGATTCGCCCCCATGGTCAAGCTCCGTCGCCGTCGTCGTCCCGTCCCACCCTTCTCCGTGCTTGCAGCACAACTTGCTTCCTGGCTCGGCCTCGCCCGCTCGTCGGCTCCGCGCCGCGCTCGCCGGCCACACTCGCGGGTTCTGACCCGCCATCAGCCAAGGCCGAGGCCGCCGCACCCACTCCCGGCAGTGAGTTCACCACCGCTTGCTGGTTGGATGGCGTCTGCGCGCCGGCCTCGCCCTACGCCGGTGGCTGTAGCTCGCCCTGCCCCCGGCGCCGTCTCCACCTCCGGAGGTCGCGTCGTCGTCGTACCTGCCCTCCCTCCTCCATCCGCTCCGGCGGCCGAGCTGCAACCGCGCGCTCGTCGGCGGAGGAGAGGTCCTCCTGCGCCTGACAACCTCACCATATCCGTGTGCTCGACGGCAGCCGGGAGCTGGCCCGTCGAATGGCATCCCCACCCGCCCCTCGTCGGCACTGCACCCCACCTCAGGTCGCGCTGCCGCACCCTGCCCCCGATCTCATCGGCGCCTGCCTTCCTCGCCTGCGCCCGCTGGCCACTAACCCGCGTGCTCTACTGCGGCGGCGAGCTCCACCATCGGCTTCTCCACCCAAGCCTGGACGGAGGCCGACCACAACAGCGGTCGTGCTTCGATGGCCCGCCGGCAGCAAGAGCTCCCCCGACATGCTCGTGCAGGCGTATAGAGAAAGCCGGAGGGAGGGGAGATGGGGAGCGGGGGAGAGCACCTGGGTCGGGCCTGGCCCGCTCGTGTGGAAAGGAGCGCTATCAGCTCTCGCCAGAGCCAGCGATGGCTTCTGGTTCTCACTCCTCCATGCGGGGTAAAAAAGTGACGTGGATCGTTGTAGAGAGCACTAACGGCACCATTGCGAGTGCCCTAATACTTTGAAGTTCTACGTACGTGGCCCCAATATGGTGCACCGCGTGCGTACTACAGGCGAAGCCACGGTAGCCACCGCATGCACATGTCACTAACCCACTCGTCATGTAAACGTAGATCGAGTCTGACAATTTATCCCTGGCCAAAGATGGTGACCATTTGCATGACGCTTGTTTCCGGCTGGCTTGCACGACCAGGGTTAAAAAAACCGCTGCCGGAGCGGTTTTCCAAACCGGCAAAACCGGTCCGGTAAACCGGTAAAACCGACCGGTAAACCGAAAAGAGCGGTTTGCTATGGTTTACTAGGTTCGGTTAGAGAGCGGTAACCGAGCTTTTTCCTTACCGAGCCGGACCGGTAAGACCGGTTACCGCGGTAACCGGACCGATTACCAACGGTAAGGTGAACCCTGTGCAGGACGTCTAAAAGCTAGTTAATAAGCAGAATTTTTTTTATTTTGAGTAGTCGATGCAAATGTCCAGTGTCCATACGTTTTTGCTAGCTATACGGGCAAAAAGATCCTATGGAATAAGTAATGATTGTTTACATGAATTAAATAACTAAACGATTCGTTTTACATAGGAAGAAATTAAATGACCTACTAGGTAAGAACCGCCGCCTAAACAAACTGTTTTCACAGAACAAAGATTAGGAGTATTTGAGAACTAGAAGCTGCATGCATGTTTCAAGGATGGAACAGATCGAAGAAAGGTCCAGGCCTACATGACTTCTCTAGCTGAGTTTCATCAAAAGTTTTAAGAAAAGGAAATTTGATGCAAGTATTCCATCATGATCTACTAGTCTCTAGTCCTAATTAAAATTTGGAATTATAACTTACCTCTACAGTACAGGAAGCAAACCGAATTTAGCAGCGTGGATCAATCTCGTATATGCTTGGTATGAGTTTTAAAATAATATACTTACCAAAGTTACAAACATTCAGAACTACTAACTCAGTTACATTCAGAACTACTAACTCAGTTACATACGGACAATGTTCATGCGAGAGGATGAACATCCTAGTGGATGTGTGGTCATGCGTCGTACGACGACTGGTACATGAAACCATTCACAAGCTCTACGTACGTACTAGTACGTAGGATCAGGAGGCAACATGATGCATCGAAAATGCGGTGTGGACTCGTGAAGTCATGGTCCTTTGAATCGCAGCCACCCATCGCCACTCGGAACCTGCGCAGCTGTGGGCCATCGCCACTCGGAACCTGCGCAGCTGTGGGCCAACGGACCTGGCGTGTGAGCTGACACAGGAACCCGCCGTACCTCATGGCAGGCGTAAAGCCTCTTTTTTATTTTTACTCACCTCACACGTTGGGCCATGTGCTACCTGCCCCCAAACTGTAACTAACGTCTTGGAATCTGACCCCCCTTTTAACTAGCGGCTTCGACCCCCCCACCCCCCGCGCCCTTTTTTTCCCTTCGTCTCGGGTGCACACTGTGCACCGGGGTGTTTTTTCTTTTTTATTTCATTGCCTTATATTTTCATAACAACACATGCTCCGCTGACACTGGATTGGGTTTAATAAAATCATTTAACAACTTAAACATGCTGGTGGGTAGTTTTTTACATCCGTCAACAAGTGTTATTTTCATTTTCTCTACTATATCTCACAACCAATTTTTCATTTTTTTACTACAAATTGTTTGTGTCCACAATGGGTACTGCACATGCTCATCGACTTTGCTCATTCACTGCACACTACCTAAAGTCCGAAACAAGAGTATTCCACATGCTTATCAACTGTACAACTAGATAACATAGCATGTACTGCACAACTACAACCTAATGCCGTGCTGGAACGAGTTCAGAGTTCCACCTCCTGCTACAGGCAGCTCTGCAAGATCAAATGGATGCAAAGTTGAAGAGAACATTTGGAGAAAACAAAGAAGTTCAAGAATTCTTGAGGTGCCCGACCTTCAACATCTTCAGAGCTATCATGGTTCCCTTCGGTCAGACAAACTCCATCGCCAGCTGCAAGCCCAAACATTTCAAGAAAAAGTTCAGTCCTACTAGGTGCTGAATTGCAGCAGCACGTGAAGAGATATACTAGTATGATGTTGACATACAAAATGAAATCTGATGTATACAAGTGTGTTGTCGCCTGTTCAGTTCTTGAGTTGCTTTTGCAGGTCACCTAAACCATTGACTCTCTCTACATGCTCTTCTTCTTCTTGAGATGCAAGATGAAGAATTCAGGCTGGAATTCAAGCTGTTTTCTTTGTCCAGCTCGACTCGTGGCTTTGATGACTTGCTTAAAAGAAAGAGATTTGTTGGGAGGGAGCCAAAAAAGTCACAAGGATCAAGGATGATGGCCATGGGAACGAACGAACCGGACACAGCTCCGGGGGCAGATGTGGAGCCCTGTGTACAGGGTCGCGCCGCCGCACGTACAGGGTCGTGTCGCCGCCCACGCCCGGTACAGCCCAAGCGAGAGGAGCATGACGAGCCGCGCGTCGCGTAGGGAGCTCCGCCGTGCAGACGAGTCGAGTCGTCGGCGGTTGACGAAGCTCAGTTGCCCGCTGCCTCATCCTCGTTCAAGGGCCGCGCTGGCCGGCACGGATTTGGGAGGTTGCAGGTTCCTTGCCGCACCGGGCAGAGCACCGGAAGCCGCGCACCGCCTAGCTGAGGCGTCCATGGCTGGGACCTCGTCGTTGCCGCCGTCCACGACGAGGAGGGACACCGATGTCGCGTGCTGTTGGCGGGCGAGGCGCGCGGATCTGGCCCGGCTCACCGTGAGCTCCGCGCCGGCCACCTCGGGGTCATCGTCCACCGCGCTCGGCTCCGAGCATATCCAACACCAGGGACGACGAGCTTGACCATGCCGACGGGAGATCCGGAGTGGGAGGGCGCCAAGGAGAAGGAGGCGGAGGGGCGGTTGCCCGCCTCGGCTCCTCCGCCAACCGCCACGCCGGGCAGATCCGGCTCCAGGGGCGCCGGATCCGAGGCTGGCCGCCGTAGGAGCCCATCGTGTCATGGCGCCGCGGGGAGACGCCCGCCGGCTCCCGGCCCGCGCTCGCGCGAGGGCGCCGCGGAGCTCGCCGCACGCGCGTCGTCGACGACCGCCTCGCGCGGTCGCCGGCGGAGCACCGCTCGGCGGGGAGGAGGCCGCGGTCGCCGGGGTCGACTCGATCTGGATCTGGGCGGAGAGAGAGAAGAGAGAGAGTCGATGAGAAGAGAAACAGACGCGTCGCCCGTGGGCGAATTTTAATATGGTCGGGTGAACCTGGGCTAACATGTACCACCTGACCCAAATATTTCTGATCCACGCGTTGTACCAGCTGGCCCAACATCTCCCCCTTTTCGCGCTGCTCTTGTCAGCTCACACTCTACAACGGCCCAGATCTCGGTGTGCGACGCTGAGAATCCTATGGGCCGGATTCCAGGTACCATGGCTACCAGGTACCAAAAATCTTAGTCCCATGATGCTGGCGTGGGAGCTCCGGCAGCGTACCAGCTGCCGGCGCTAGCTAGTCCCACTGCAGGTGCCCACACGGCCGCACGAGCTTCGACTTCGAATGGTCGCGCTACCCGTCGCCGCTGTTCTCTCCAATCTAACCGCCGGCGGACGTCAGCACGGAGGATAACGAAATTGGAGGCCCGTCATGCCATGCGCTTTGGAGCTTTGATTCTAGTGGGGTCCCGTGACCGACCACGTTATCAAACCAAGAAAAAACGCTCGACTCTTGCTGTCGTCGTTCAAATGATCGCGACACCCGAATAATCCATCATTAGGACGGCCCGCCTGTCTCCCTCCTCTTGTAGTAGCTACTACATACGTACCTTAGCGTTGACGCTGGCTCGTCAACAACGTTTATGTGTACTGTAGTACGGAGTAGTAGTAGCAGGAAGTAAAGGTTGGTTTTCTCTTCTCCACCAAATGTGTACATCCACACGCGGGTGTCATCTACGCATGCACCCTCTTTATTTAGTGTTTGAATTTGAATTCTATCTTGACGGCGTTGCCAAGTAACAATAATATGCAGTACTATTTGCATCCACTTCTAGTAAGGTTTCAAAATGCTCAGGTAGTTTGCTAGCAAATAAAAGAAAACAAAATGTCACCTTGGTTATCGATCTGTAACAGAATCGTACGTCACTACGGGAAAACGCATCTTTGCCGTGCGTTATAACGTTTGCCGTGCGTTTTTTATCGGGCGCACGGCAAAGCCTCTCTTTGCCGTGCGTTTTCCTTACGGCGCACGACAAACATTTACGCATGGTTTCTACTATGTTTGTCGTGCGTTTTTTGCCCCAACGCACGGCAAAGAGCCCATCTTTGTCGTGCGTTTTTTCTTGGCGCACGGCAAAGGGCGTCACACGACGTTTCATCCCGGCGCCGTTAGATGCTTTTTTTGCCGTGCGCCGTGAAAAAACGCACGGCAAAGATTATTTACCGTGCGTTGTCAGACGCGGCACACGGCAAAGGGGTTTACCGTGCAAAATGCTACCGTGTGCCCTTTGCCGTGGGCCGACGAAAAACACACAGCAAAGAGTTTGTCGTGCGTTTTAGGGCTTTTGCCGTGCGCCCGTGGCGCACGGCAAAGCCGCTGTTTCCCGTAGTGCGTCCGGAATAAAAAACGGACGGCTCGAGAAAGATTTGATTTTTGCTGTTGCAACAGTTGACTTTTGATACTCGCATGTTTCACAGAGAATTTTGCATGAAACACAATGTTCGTGTGGCGGTGGGAACTTTCTATCCCACAGTCAAACGACGCAAGTAGTATATACTCCATCCGTCCAAAAAGAATGACGTTTTAGGATTCAAAATTTGTCCCGAAAAGAACGACGTTCAACTTAATTTGGCATGTGTGCATATGCATGTAGGCATGCAACAATCAATTAGCAACTAATATGGCAAATAAATAGGGACAATCAAGGTCATTTGACCTCTTAATAATCTGTCCTAAAATTCCTATAATGACATTCTTTTTGGGACGGAGGGAGTATATATATATTTTAATGTTGTACCTAAAGATTCTTGATCTTGTGAATGTTTTGTTTTGATGATGCAACGGAGCGTCTGATGGGAAAGTTCCCATCAAATGTCGGGGAGCTAAGCATGTTAGTGTAGTCGAGATATCTTGATATATTAGACCCTAAACTTAGATAAAATTGGCTTTGCTAAGTGGTTCCTAGTGGCGGAGCTCCACCTAGGATGACTATGGCCATGGCCCTAGGCGCTGGGCCGAAATCTCCATAAGCTGCTAGAAGCCCAACCCAGTTAGCAAAGTGTCTTAATTGAGTGGCTCTAGTCATGATTTTAGCTCAGCTCCGCCCCTGGTGGTTCCCATCTAATTCTTTCCTGTTGTGCCACACAAAGTCATCTTAATTTGGGTTCCTGTTCGGCTTCACTGGTGAAGACGTTTTGGGTCATGCCTGTTGTGTTATAGCGAAGCCTAACATGGACAATGAAAATAAAAGACTCAAGTATAAAACACGAAAGATGGTGATAAATAACTCTCAACAGTGTAATTCTCAAAAGTCGATCCCCCTTTACAAGTGCTGGTCGACCTTCTTTTATAGGAAGACGAGCGGACTTTTTACATACCGAAAATGACCTCGTGTAAAACGAATCAAACAAGAAGGTACTAGGCTAATCTTGAGAATTCTCCGTTGGGTCTTCACGTAATCGGCACTTTCCTGATTCCGCGCCGCACATTACGACGCTTTTTCCGGCATAAGCACGTGTGCCTGTCGGGTGAAGACCTTCAATTTGGTGATGACCCTTCGTCCAGCGAATCCCGCCACCTGAAACACACAATAAGCAATGTGTTGGGAAACCAAGCGTTAGCCGCAATGAAACCCGAGCGAAAGAGCAGCTAAGGCCTCTTGGCTTCGTCCCTGAAAAAACCAATAGTGCCCAGTCAGGGGTTGAAAACCATTACCTTTCATACCGCAATGTCTTTCAAGCCACGAAAGGTATCTAGCGAAAGTTGAAATTGAAAGATTAAAAGGAAGGAAAGACTAAATGGTTTCGAGAGTTTCGCTGCCGCGTAAAAAACGATTTTGGACTTGACTATGTATGCTTCAGCAACTTTAAATCGTTGACTTTGTCCATCCCGATTCCGAATCCCACAAACAAAGCCCTCCCTAACGACCTCAATGTCTGAAGAATCTCATCTCAAAAGTTTCCAAGTCATCACATGTACAGCTTCAAAATATACAAAATCCCCCCTGATGAATACACCTTTCTAAGACCATGGTGAGAGCTTATAGGTTTCTAGAAGAAAACCGACAATACACGACAGGCGAGAATCCCAACAATATTTTTTGTTCACCACCAGCGAGCAAGCCGTCCAAAGCAAAAGAACACGTAGTACCGTACGTTTAGAATAGTCTTGAGTCTTCCAGTCTCGCTGTGCACAGGTTGGGCGGACAACCAAGGCAAGCCCCTGCATGTACTATGTCGGATGTGTCACTATCCTACTCGTTTCTGGCCGCGTCGTCGTCGTCCCCGGCTTCCTCCGGCGACGTCCTCAACCTCAACGTACGTATAAAACGACCAGCCTCGAGCTTCCTGCTTCCCATGCAGGCATGCACTCAGCAGCAGCATCTACACAATACTAAGTCTCAAGTCTCAACGACGATTCGCACAGCCATTATTGCCCGGTGCACACTCTAGCTAGCTGGTGATTGCATTAGCTAGCTCGTGACATCATGCAGCCCAGCGCCGCGGCATCGCCGGCGGCAGCGGCGTCGTCGCCGTCTGGAGAGCGGAAGTACAAGGGTGTGCGGCTGCGCAAGTGGGGCCGGTGGGTGTCGGAGATCCGCCTGCCCCACAGCCGCGAGCGTATATGGCTGGGCTCCTACGACACGCCGGAGAAGGCGGCGCGGGCGTTCGACGCCGCGTACCTCTGCCTCCGCGGCCCCGGCGGCGTGGGCGGGCTCAACTTCCCAGGCTCGCCGCCTGATGTCCGCCGCACCAGCGACCCGGACGAGGTATACGCGGCCGCAGTGTCCCACGCCGACCCAGCCGCCGGCGCTCTGCGGGATGCAGATGCAGCCGAGCCGCCGCCGTCCGAGATGATCGCGCGTGACAATGACGGTGCGCCGGCGGCGCCGGCACCGGCACCGGCCCTATCCCCGCTGCAGTTGTCCGTCCCGAGCACTGACTGGTGGGAGCTGCTGGCCAACCTACCGCCGCTCTTCTCTCCAACTTTTGTGGGGAGCCATGCGTGCCTGCTGCCGGTGTCACCAGCGGCGGCGGACGTCACCATGGCGGAAAACGATAGCTGCTCACCATGCCCGGGGCTTTGGAGCTTTGATTCTAGTGGGGGTAGTAGTCCCATCACCGATCAATCACGTTGACGAGTGACGACCGAACCAGACAAAACGCTCGGCTCGATCCTTCCTGATTCCTGTCATTCAATAATGATGGCGACACGCCAATAATCGACCATCTAGGCCAGCCGTCTGTCTCTTTAATTTCCTCTTATAGCTACCTTTGACGCCTGTCGTCGTCAACAACGTGGTAGCTACTGCACGCATGTTTATAGGAGGTAAAGGTTCGTTTTTCCTCCTCCACCACAATGTATTTGTACCTCCTCCTAATTAATCGTAGATTACTAAAGAAATGTAATATCAGATCTTTTTTTTTGCGGATAAGAAATGTAATATCAGATCATGACGTTATCTTATTTTAAAAAGTTATGTACTCCCTTGGTATAGGAAAAGGAAGATGGGTCGGAGTACCAGCTTCTATGAAAGTAAGAAAAAATTGATTTTAATTTCATCGTGAATCTGCCTCCCTCCGTGCGTCTGCTGAGCCTCCCACCCGTGTGTCCGCCCTCCCCTACCCCCACACACCATCTCCCCCAACCTGCAGCAGTCATGCCCTCCTCCAATATGCGTCGCCCTCCCCCAATCTTGCGATCTCCGTCCTCCCGTCCTCACACCGTCGTCGCGCTGCCATCACTCGTCCTCCACACCCCCTGAGTGCCCTCCTGTCCACACGTGTCACGTCGCCACCGCGCCCTCCTGTCTACCACATTCGTGCATCGCGCCCCGTCTCCCGCAATTATGCATTGTTGACGGATAGAAGACGTATCCACCTACGATCCGCAAGCGTACGGACCTACACCTTTTTCACCACGGGATTCCCAAGGTTCTTGTCAACCCGCGGAGCAAGGGGATTACAAGCGTTTGATCTACCTCTACTCACTAGCTACTCAAACCCTAACTACGATTAAACTAGAGAACAACTAAACTACACTAGAGAGAATGATTAAGCTATCAAGATAGGAGACACTCGCCCATGGGTCTACGATACTTGAACATGCAATCGCTTTAAACAAGAAAACCAATCTAATCTATCGGGGGTTGTGACCACGATTTCGCCCTTTCCCTCCTCTTGTACTGTCACTACGCGAAGGTATTCGTGACTAGACCTATGATGGACACGGTATATTAAATGGATCCAAGGGAGCATTGGAGCTCTACTCCCTTTACGGCATGGTAGCTAACCTCAAGCAATAAAGTATATTCAACACATGATGATAGATAGATAATCCAACAAATATGATTACATCTCAAGATCGATTACAACCCATGGACGAATAAGGAGATTACCCCATCAAGGTGCTAGACATAGCACCGTTGATCATGGTCACCCTTCCGACGGTGTCTTCCTTCTTCTCCATTTGTGGGTGCTTCCTTCGAGGTGGTCGATCTCCCTCCGGAGATCTCCCTCCTCTCTCTCTAGCTTATGGATGGCCTCCTGGTGCGAATGGCTCTCCCCCTCGCGAATGGCGACACCTACAGGGTTTTAGGGTTGAAGATCCTTCGGGTGCAAGGAAAGGGGGGCCAAACCGACCTCCGAAGTAGGCTGGGCCGGCCGGCCTGGGCCGACCGGCCCAGGCCCATTTCGGCCCGGTTCGGTCGTCCCTTCGTTCCCGTGGGTCCTCAGGTGATTATGCACTTTTCCCATTCCACTTGCATGATTTTGACGATGTCATCCTCGCGTCCAAGATGGAGGTTCTCCGCGCATGAAGTTCGATCTTTTATGCTTCAATCCCCAGGGGTGTTCCTACGTAGCACTTCGGTCCTTACCACCATTGAAAGTGATTTCATCAAGCTCATTAATACGAACAAGACTCCGTAAATGCTCCTTTGAACTTGTTGCGAATCCATCCTTTATGTCCATGTTTTCCTACATAAACACAACACTTCCAAATGCATGCATATAGATGAACTTGTTACATGATTAGTGTGCCTAGTGGCGGGTTAGTTCCATAATCAAATCCAAAGCAAAGTGTAATGAACATGTTTGGTGTACCAAAATACACCGTCAACATATCCCCCACGCTTAGCTCTTGCTCGTCCTCGAGCAAGTACTCGTAAAAGAACTTCATCCAAAGTGTTGTAATCGTGTACCGCTAATCCTTCTTCACAAGTTAGTCAATCTTTTATCTTTAACACATAAACATAAAGTAATGATCATCAAACATAAACATGGGCGTTTAGAATCTTTACCACGTCAAGATTTACCCCACAACTCAAACTCTTCACTCGAAATCTTCAATTTCAGCCATGCTTACTTCTTTGCTTCCGTTGGAGGGTTTTTATGATTTTTCAAAAATAAAATTCCTGCAACAAGTGTTAGACAAAAACCTTTCTCCAAGCTCTCTCAAGTCTCTCATATGAGGTGGCTATCCTAAACCAGTTTTATAAAACTCTCACCTCCCACAAATCTCTCATATGACATGTAAAGTGGAGGTATAGGTAGGGCTAGTGCAATCAACACAAGTATTGTCAAACTAAGAACTTCCTCTAGTGGTTGTTTACCTTTCAAAGCCAATGATCATGAGAATTAATCCATATGTGGGGATATCAAGGATGAGAAGATTTAGAATGGTGGACATGTGCGAGGGCAAAAGAAAATATGACTATGAGGCACCGATGACGTCCTCGTCGTCGGATTGCACATGGTTGGGAAAAGAG
The DNA here is from genome assembly GCA_947561735.1 of Cenchrus americanus. NCBI lineage: Eukaryota > Viridiplantae > Streptophyta > Magnoliopsida > Poales > Poaceae > Cenchrus > Cenchrus americanus. The sequence goes on from OX387240.1 coordinate 98,827,299, forward strand.
TGAAAGTTTCGTCGCTCATCAACGTGACATCCTTCCTTGCACTTTATTTTTCTTTCATTTGATTCATCCCTCTCATATCTTCATTGCCACTCCTCTTTTCTCTTTCTCTTCTTTTTCTTTCATTCTCTCATACACATGTATTTATTTTTCTTTCTTTCTTTTCTATTTTTTTCTTTCTTTCTTTTCCATACACATACTTTTCTCTTTATTTTTCCCTCTCTTGACATCTTTTCTCTCTTTCCAAAGCTCTCAACTCCTCTCTTTCTTGCATGCACACAATCTGAAAGTTTAAATAAACCATGCTAGAGAAGAGACGAAACTTCGAGAGTAGGTTGTGTTCAAGGAATGCGATGTACAAAAGAGATGTATAGGGTTGGGTATGGAATTCGGCGATGTACGGGACTTCCGATGTGAAAGTCGCGTTACCGAATGCATGACGAGGCTAGCAACAAAAGATAAGCACAAGAACATGATCATTGCTCGAAATTAAAACTCCCAAGAGAGAAGGGTCCTAGCCCAACTCATCGTGCTAGTCACACTTATGGTGGAGCAAAAAATAAATTGGCTTTGTATAGGATTTTTTTTCTTACTCTCAACTTGGAAAAAGAGGTTTTGCTAACCTTTATTACAAGGGGTTTTAGATAATTTTCAGAACTGAAATCCTCCAACTTTTAGCATTGAACATAGCACAACCAACATGTGAAGCTCAAGATCGAAGTGTGGTACAGGTACTTTTAGTAGTAGCAATTCCACTAAGCACCACGATAAACGTTTTTCAAACCACACACTTATGTTCATATATCAAGAATTAAAGATGAACGAACGAGTAAATCAAGATAAGCAACACACAAGACACAAAATTTAAAGGACTCTCTTTATTTGATTTTCTTTGACGCAAACACTAAAGTAAGACACTTCAAACTTGCAAAAATTTAAAAGCACACTCAAAAACTAAAGACTCTTAAACTCTAAACTCTCTCGAAAACTAAACCAAACCAATCTAAACTTGAAGCTCAAAAACTAAAGGCTAACTAGCTAGCTCTCCCCCACGCTAAAATCATACGACGTCCTCGTCGTATCTTACAAAAATCCTAAGGGGGAAACTAAACCTAGTGGTATTTCCCGCAACTATTGCACCACTTGCCTCTCATGTTCCCGACCATGCCAAAAAGTTTGCGCACGTAGCGGTTTAGGAACTTGTAGTCGTCTTCGACCACGCGCTCCAAATCCTCCATACGCTGCCTCATCGCCTCCATGGCCTGGAAACATTCGTCGACTGATGCGTAGAGCTCCGAGATGGAGTGCTGACAAGCCGCACAACACATTGGTTGCATCCCGAAAGGGTCGTCATCGCCAGGGTCTCCGCCATCGTCGCCGCCGTTGTCGTCATCACCATTGTCGTCGCCGCCGTCGTCGTTGCCACCGCCGTTGGGGCCTTCGGGAGTCTTCTCCTTGGGCACCTCATCCCAAATGTAAAGATCGTTATCATCTCTTCCGGCGGCCGCCCACGAGCTTGGGCTTACAATCGTCGGAGTAATCGCTACCCCCATAGTCCTTAGGCTCGGGTGACACCCCCTTGTAGTCCTTCCGCTTCATGCCTTGGATGCGCGCCGACCTTTGAACGGGAGTAGGAACCTTCTTCTCTTTGATGGGGTTGCGAGATGCGATAGTTCTGGTCGGGACACGCCCTCCGCAACGGATGCGGGCGGTTCTCTTGATCAGCTTGAGCTCGCATCGCTTCGCCTCCTCCATCGATGGCTTCTCGGCGCCTTGCTTCAACTCTAAGCTCCTCACGGACACCATGGCTGCTGCGTGGGTGCAAAAGATTGCTTGATAGGATGAATTTCCGAGCTCCCAATTCGGCCAAATAAATAGTCCGAAAAGGAAAACCCTAGGAACCTCATTTTCCTTATTCAAACTTCCCTTAAAATTTTCTGACCGAAGAAGGAAGTCGAAAAGGAGCAAATCGGGCAAAAACCGGGGCGAACCGCCACCGGGGCCCACCTGGGCCGGTCGGACCGGGCCGGCCGGCCCACCCCGTCTCGGGGGCCGGTCCAGTCCGGTTTCCCGTGTACCACCCTTTTGTCTCTTTCTCAGCCCATGGGAAAAAGTTGGCCCAGTAAATCTTCATGAGAAACTCCAAAAAATTAAAAGAAAAACTATTTACAAAAATCCATGCCTTGTTTTTGTCCTAGGCGGGACGTTCGGGATCTTCTTCCATGGTGAAGACATCAACATGGCGAAGGGGCACAATGTCGGGTTCATAGTAAACCTTAAGACGTTGACCATTCACCATAAATTCATCACCCTTCACATCCATAATGGTTACCGCTCTGTTGGAGAGCACCGAATGCACAACATAAGGTTCGTCCCACTTGCTTTGCAATTTCCCTTTCCGAAGGTTTTAAACCTCGAATTGTAGAGGAGGACCTTATCTCCTTCTTTAAATTCTTTCTTTTTCAACCTTTTGTCATACCACCTTTTGATTCTCTCTTTGTATATGCTTGCATTTTCATATGCTTTCAACCTCATCTCTTCTAGCTCCCTTATTTGAATTCTTCGTTTCACCACCGCGGCATCGAGATCAAGGTTCATCTCTTTGATCGCCCAATAGGCTTTGTGTTCCAACTCAACCGGAAGGTGGCAAGCTTTTCCATAGACGAATTGATAAGGGGTCATACCTATCAGTGTCTTGAACGCCGTTCGATAAGCCCACAAAGCTCCGTCTAATTTCTTTGACCAATCCTTGCCTCCCTTCTCTATGGTTTTGTTGAGAATGCTTTTTAATTGCCTATTCGACATTTCTGCTTGTCCGTTGGTTTGCGGGTGATAGGCCGTAGAGACCCTATGTTCAATTCCCAACTTGGACAAGCACTTTTTGAAATTCTTCCCGGTGAAGTGAGTTCCTCCATCACTTATCAAGATTCTCGGTGTACCGGAACGAGGAAAAATCACGTTCGATCATAGTAATGGACTCCTCCGTGGAAGCTTTACGACATTGCATGGCCTCTACCCACTTGGATACATAATCAACCATGACTAGAATATGCTCAAATCCGTGTGAGTTTTTGAAAGGCCCCATGAAGTCTATACCCCACACATCGAATAAATCGATTTGTAGATTGTATTTCAAAGGCATAGAATTTCTTTGAGAGATGTTTCCGGTTCTTTGGCATTCGGGGCATGATGCAACGTATCTTTTAGTATCTTCATGCATCTCTGGCCAATAGAATCCGCTAGACCACACTTTTGCCTGGGTCCTAAAATGGCTATAGTGTCCACTGTACTCCGCCGAGTGACACTTTCTCAAAATTTCTAGCCTCTCTTCTCTTGGCACACATCTTCTCATGACTCCATCATTGCCAAGTTTGAAGAGGTATGGTGCATCCCAAAAGTACTTCTTACTTTCGGAGATTATCTTCTTTTGAGAGTTTTTATCTAGATGATCAAGAGGCATCTTCAGAATCGCTCGAATGTTATCAATCATCCAAGTATCTTTATCGAGCACTCGATAGATGTGGTCATCTCTCATCTTGTCTTCTATGGGCTCTTTATCATCTTGTCCACGGTTCATCCTAGACAAATGATCGGCCACAACATTCTCCACCCCCTTCTTATCACGAATTTCAACATCAAATTCTTGATGAAGAAGGATCCAACGAATCAAACATGGTTTAGCATCCTTCTTAGCCAAGAGATAGTTGATGGCTGCGTGATCGGTGTAAACAATGACCTTCGAGTTCACGATGTAAGATCTGAATTTTTCGAAGGCGAATACCACCGCTAGCAACTCCTTTTCCGTAGTGGCATAGTTTAATTGTGCCTCATTAAGAGTTTTGCTAGCGTAGTAAATGGCGTGAACTCGGCCTTCCTTTCTTTGACCCAAAGCCGTGCCTACGGCGTAGTCACTTGCGTCACACATGATCTCGAAAGGTTGGCTCCAATCCGGAGGTTGAATAATGGGAGCACTCACCAACGCACTTTTCAAGGTCCGGAATGCCACTAGGCACTTCTCATCGAAGTCAAAAGCCACATCTTTTTGAAGAAGATGTGTCAAAGGCTTAGTGATCTTCGAGGAGTCCTTAATAAATCTTCTATAAAACCCGGCATGACCTAGAAAGCTCCTCAAGGACTTAACATCCGTTGGAGGTAGGAGTTGCTCAACCGTCTCTACCTTAGCCTTGTCCACTTCAATGCCTCTCTCGGATATAACATGTCTGAGCACTATGCCTTGCTTAACCATGAAGTGGCACTTTCCCAATTCAACACCAAGTCTACCTCTGCACACCTTGTGAGGACCTTATCCAAGTTTGCCAAGCAATATATGAATGTCTTACCATAAACGGAAAAATCATCCATGAACACCTCGACAATTTCTTCGATGAATTTCGAGAATACGACCATCATGCAACGTTGAGAAGAGGCCGGAGCATTGCATAGACCGAAGGGCATCCTTCTATATGCAAACGTTCCATAAGGGCATGTGAACGTTGTTTTGTGTTGATCATCCGGGTGAATGGGAATTTGCATGAACCCTAAGTACCCATCAAGAAAGCAAAAATAAGTGTGGTTTGCTAATCTCTCGAGCATCTCGTCGATGAACGGTAGGGGGAAGTGATCTTTCTTCGTTGCTTTGTTAAGCTTTCGATAATTGATACATATCCGCCACCCGGTCACGGTTCTTTGCGGAATCAACTCGTTCTTCTCATTCTTCACCACAGTTAAACCTCCTTTCTTCGGTACACAATGTACCGGGCTCACCCATTCGCTATGCGGAACTGGGTAGATGATTCCGACATCAAGTAACTTGATGACCTCTTTCTTTACTACCTCTCGCATGGCATGAGTTAGCCTCCTTTGGTGGTCCACTATGGGCTTACATTGGTCTTCATTGGTATACGATGAGTGCAAAAGGCTGGGCTAAGACCTTTGAGATCATTGATTGAATATCCAATCACCTTCCTATGTTTTTTTAATAAAATCATCAACTTCTCATTTTCTTCGGGACTCAACTCGTCGCTCATGATGACTAGACAGGTCTTGTCTGGGCCCAAAAATTCATACTTTAATCCTTTGGGCAAAGGTTTAAGGTCTACCTCGGGCACTTGTGGCTCCTCGGGTTTAATCTCTCCTATGTCCTCGAATCTTTCTTCCTCCACGCTCCCATCATGCGGTTCTAAGCCTTTTGTTGCTTCTTCTAGATCTTCATCTTGTTGATCATTAATTTGATTTTCCATCGCTCTTTGCAGCGGGTCTATAAGGGTTTCAGCAAACCAAAGACTATCCACCTCCTCTACGTCGTCTTCACGAGGAAAGGGTGTAGGGTGTTTAGAAACGTGAAGAAAGTTATATGTGTACTTCTTTCCATTAAGGTTCATTGTTACTTTGCCTTTTCCGGCATCCAACACGGCATCAACCAACTTAAGAAAGGGCCTACCTAGAATTATATGATCATGATTACTATGGTAAGCATCAATAACAAAGAAATCGGTTGGTATACATTTTCCAGAGATTTTTACGTTCGTGTTGCAAGCAATACCTAGAGGTCTAATAGTTCTACCATCTCCCATAATTAATTTCGTTGATGTTGGAGCTAAGTCTAGGTTGTGGTCTTGAACTTTATCATAAATTTTAGAAGATAGGACACTTACTTGGGCTCCGATGTCGCATAAAGCTTTGCATTGAACTTCATTGATCTCGCAACTCAAGTGTGGTGTCGTCTTCTCTTCTTCTTCGGATCCTATTGCGTAAACTTCGGCGAGGCGAGTGTATGGTGATGCTTCGGGCTTGATCCCCATGATTCTTTTCACCTCGGATATGTGTTCCGGATCCACTTCATCATCTCCAAAGAGCTTTTGAAAGATCTCACCGGTGGTTTCAAGGTCGTATGAGTCTTCCGCTTTCTTTTCCGGTGGGAAATCCACTTCCAATGCTCTTGCCATCCCCTTTTGATTAGGGAACAATCTTCTCTTGTCGAATACTTCTCCGTAATCGATTGGAACCCAATCCATTGGTTCAAACTCCCTTAGTGGCTTCGCGCTTGACATGCTTCTCTTGTTTGTCTCATTTGGTACGGCGAAGTCAATGCTCAGGGTAGTTCTTGACTTGATGTATTCTTGTTCAAGCTTTTCCGAGATTGGCTCCTCTTTTGTGACTTCCGGGGTTGCCTCTTTAGAAAATTCAGCACACTTCTTCATCCTCGAGTTATATTCCGTCTCTCCCGCAAGTCTTGTTTCCCAATCTCTTCGCATGGCAGCCGCTTTACTAATTTTTTGTAGAAGTTGAGTGGCTTCCGTGAGTGTTTTCTCCATGAGATCCCCACCTGTACACATTTGGACGTGTTGCATGCAACTAGGGGTTAGGGAAAAGAAAAATGTATGCAAGAGTACGTCACCGGAGAAGCTGAGTCTTGGTCATTGTTCGATCAACTCATTAAACCTATTCCAAGCTTGGCCTATCCCTTCCTCTTCTCCTTGCGTGAAAGTGATCACTTGCCTCCTTAGATGTTGAACCTTGCTAATTGTAAAGAACTTCTCGCAAAACTTCTTTGTCAACTTGTTCCAATTGCCTTCAATTTCAAAGGACGCAAATGAGTACCATGTCTTTGCTTCACCGGCAAGTGAGTAGGGAAAGAGATTCCATTTGAACCATTCATCGAGAACTCCTTCTTGACGCACGGTGTTGCGTAGCATCGTGAAATGCCTTATGTGTCTATATGGGTTCTCCGTAACCATCCCTTCAAACGGGTTTGCCGCCACCATCTCGATGATCTTGGATTTAATTTCATACTTGGTCGCTTCGAGCTTCGAATCCGACTCTTATACTCTTATGACTTCACATCGAGGGCTAGCGTCATCCCTTAGTGATTTCTCCGGTTCTTCCACGGGTTGATTGACGAACGCCATCTAGACAATAAGATAAAAACAAAAACAAAAACAAAAACAAAACAAAGTGATTTTCTAGATAATATGTGTTAGATATTAGTAAACAAAAGATAAACTAAATATAAAACTAAGTTAAATGCAAACCAAATGATGTAAACTAGCTTGCTCCCCGACAACGGCGCCAGAAAAGGGGCTTGTTGACGGATAAAAGACGTATCCACCTACGATCCGCAAGCGTACGGACCTACACCTTTTCACCATGGGATTCCCAAGGTTCTTGTCAACCCGCGGAGCAAGGGGATTACAAGCGTTTGATTTACCTCTACTCACTAGCTACTCAAACCCTAACTACGATTAAACTTGAGAACAACTAAACTACACTAGAGAGAATGATTAAGCTATCAAGATAGGAGACACTCGTCCATGGGTCTACGATACTTGAACATGCAATCGCTTTAAACAAGAAAACCAATCTAATCTATCGGGGGTTGTGACCACGATTTCGCCCTTTCCCTCCTCTTGTACTGTCACTACGCGAAGGTATTCGTGACTAGACCTATGATGGACACGGCGTATTGAATGGATCCAAGGGAGCATTGGAGCTCTACTCCCTTTACGGCATGGTAGCTAACCTCAAGCAATAAAGTATATTCAACACATGATGATAGATAGATAATCCAACAAATATGATTACATCTCAAGATCGATTACAACCCATGGACGAATAAGGAGATTACCCCATCAAGGTGCTAGACATAGCACCGTTGATCATGGTCACCCTTCCGACGGTGTCTTCCTTCTCCACTTGTGGGTGCTTCCTTCGAGGTGGTCGATCTCCCTCCGGAGATCTCCCTCCTCTCTCTCTAGCTTATGGATGGCCTCCTGGTGCGAATGGCTCTCCCCCTCGCGAATGGCGGCGCCTCCAGGGTTTTAGGGTTGAAGATCCTTCGGGTGCAAGGAAACGGGACCGAACCGACTTCCGAAGTGGGCTGGGCCGGCCGGCCTGGGCCGACCGGCCCAGGCCCATTTCGTCCCGGTTCGGTCGCCCCTTCGTTCCCGTGGGTCCTCAGGTGATTATGCACTTTGCCCCTTCCACTTGCATGATTTTGACGATGTCATCCTCGTGTCCAAGATGGAGGTTCTCCGCGCATGAAGTTCGATCTTTTATGCTTCAATCCCCGGTGGTGTTCCTACATAGCACTTCGGTCCTTGCCACCATTGGAAGTGATTTCATCAAGCTCATGAACACGTACAAGACTCCGTAAATGCTCCTTTGAACTTGTTGCAAATCCATCCTTTATGTCCATGTTTCCTACATAAACACAACACTTCCAAATGCATGCACATAGATGAACTTGTTACATGATCAGTGTGCCTAGTGGCGGGTTAGTTCCATAATCAAATCCAAACCAAAGTGTAATGAACATATTTGGTGTACCAAAATACACCGTCAACATGCATCACGCCCCCAACCACGCCCTCCCGGTCCCTGTTTCCACATCCACCCTCACGCCATCATTGTGGCCGCCACTCACATCTGCCACCTCCCGCAACCACACCCTCCCATCCCTGCATCACGCCGTCATCGTCCTCCAATCGACACCATCGCCACAATCATCCTCTAATCCCTCACGACGCCACCGTCCGATCCTCATATTCAGATCCCTCAATCGACGCCATGTCTCTTTCATCCTCTGATCCTTCACACCACCACCTCTGACCACGCTGTCACCGCCACCATCGACCACGCCATCCCCGCTGTGGTCCTCCAATCCCCCGCCATCACCTGCGCCGCCGAGGTCCGCTTCTACACCAAGTAAGATACTTCAACGCCATCTCCCTTGAACACCCCTCGCCGCCTCCCTCATTCAACCGCACGCATCAAGTGAGTTGATGCTTGTTGCATTGATCTTCACCGCCTCCCCTCATTCACCCTTAAGGAATAATAGAGGTAGTATGATGCTATTTAATCTGTAGCCCTATTCATAGATCAAAATGATGTGAGTTCTTGTTGGATTTGAGTATAAGATTATTATGGTCATTTAACTTTCGTCCTTCTATCCATCTTGCTCACGTGCAAACCCTACTTAATTTCCTTTCTTTGGTTGTTTTATGTGTTACTTCTTCATTTCAGAGCGTGCAAATGAAAGGAAATTTGCAAGTGCTGTTTCAACACTCCTTTCCTCTGTGTTTGAAGTGTGGCTAGAAATAGTCCAAAAAATTTCTTACACGCATATGCTTTATGGTTTTCTTTTTGCTATAGTTAAATAACTACATGCATTTCAAGCCATTTTGAATAAATTCAAATTTGAACTACAAGTTATTTAAATAATAGATCAAATTGAGTAGAAAATTTGAGGCTTAACCTATGAAATGAAAAAGAATTTTGAACATCTTGTTAAGAAAACATGACCATGCACGTGCTGTCATATTGTTTTAAAATTTTGTAAAAAAACCTGAAAATCATGACATTTGTCATGATGTGGTGATATCATATGTGGAGGCTGTGGTAAAAATTTGAGAAGGTTTCGAATACTTTATCACATACGATGTTTAGAAATCAAAGCATCACAGAGGAAAGATCGTAGCGTTAAGTAGGATTCAACAACATTTGGAGTCGAAGTGACGGCCAAATTGTGATTCGACTACAAAATTTTTTGTATAGCCAATAGAGAATAAAGGTTGCTTCATATTATTTTTTTGGTATTTTTTCAAAGCTGTTGGAAAATTTAAATCTATTAAGTTCCATTATAGAATTTAATTGCTATAAATTGAATTTGAGCTTTAAGTACAAAAGTTAATTGAATTATGAGTAGAAAAATCAAATACTCCCTCCGTCCTAAAAAGCTTGTCATTTTAGGATTCAAAATTTTTCCAAAAAGCATGTTGTTTTACTTAATTTGGCATGTGTGCATGCGCATGTAGGCATGCAACAGTCAATTAGCACCAAATATGGCAAATAAATAGGGGTAATTATGGTCATTTCACCTCCTTAATAATTTGTCCTAAAATTTCTAGAATGACATTATTTTTGGGATAGAGGGAGTACATATTATTTATTGAAATTGAAGTACTCCCTCCGTTCCATTATAAGCATTCCATGCATTCAAACTCAACAAACAACCATGGAAGGAAATGACATCTATACTGAATGTGCATCTTGGCCCCTAATTGTTTTGGTGATAGTGACAAACACAATTTGTGGTATTTAATGTTCGATCAAGATGTGTGCAGGATCTAAGTGAATAAAAATCATGGTTTTGACCAAAGAAAGGCCCCCAACTCCAAGTCAATGTTTTCATCTCGAATCAATGCTTAATTCTATTTTTGATTTTGAATTTGAGTATAGGAAACACCGTACTATAAAGGGGGTGTGAATTGGTAGCCAAGAGATGCTAAAAGTGCTCTAGAAGATGATCCAAGTGAGTGAGAGGAGTTTAGAGTCAACACGTACACGGTTGCTCTTCTTTTTTAAAAACTCAGCTTTTGTCGGTAGTACCGACGCCAATTCGGTACTTCCGATAAGCCTTCACTGGCGAGTTTTTGTTAGGGGCTCGGTAGTACCGACCCGGGGTCGGAACTATCGATAAGCCTTCACTGTTGGGTTTCTAGGAAACCCCTCAGTAGTACCGACACCATGTCGGAAGTACCGAGGTTACTCGTTTCTGCACAGTAACAGCTAGTTTTTCAGCCTTAGTATAAAAGCCCCCCTTCTCCCTCCTCACTCATTGCTGACCAACCACGGGACAAACACTCACATGAGCATTCACTCCACTTCTCCCTTCTCCTCAAGAGCCAAGATTTGATTCCTTTGAGCTAGGGCTTGAGTAGAGAAGTGATTCCTAGTGAGAATTAGAGAAGCTTTGAGAGCCCCTTTTGAATCTCCTCATCTCAAGAGCACTTGAAGCATCTCCGGGCCATTGATTCATGTTTGTTACTCTTGAAGCTTGCTTCTAGACAGTTAGCCATCGCCCATTGAGTGCCCTCTTGGTGTGGTGCACCCGGGATCGGAGGTATTACCCTCTCCTTGGTGGAGAATTCTTAGTGAGGACCAATCTTCCTGTGTGGGGGTTGGAAGAGGAAAAGAGACTCTTGGTGATAGCCCTCCCTTTGTGGGATCCTCAACGGAACGTAGCATCCTTTGTGGGTGTGAACTTCGAATTAAATCCTTGTGTCTCTTTTGCTTGCTTGAATTCTTTGTCTCTCACTAACCCTAGAACTTGTTTTAGCCTGATCTATAAATTGGTTGTGTTCCAACTCATATCTTTGGTTGCAGGTGGTTCTTAGCTTGTAAACTAAGACTTTGATTCAAATAGAATTGCTAGAATTGCTGTAGATTTCAAATTTCGTTTTAGTTCACTCTGCCTTGTCGGTAGTACCGACCCGGAAGTACTGAGCCCCCTCGGTAGTTCCGGCACCGCGTCAGTAGTACCGACAATTGTTTTAACTACTGCATTTGTTTCAGAAATTTGAAGTGATCCTATTCAACTCCCCTTCTAGGCATCACAAGGTCCTTTCATATACCCCTCATTTTACACTACCACCAACTCTCCACCCACCCTGCACCAACCTCATTTCATTTTGTCCTATCTCTAGGAATGCTTATATTTTGACAAAAATTTTGAACCCTAGGAATGGTTATATAAAGGAATAAAGGGAGTAATATATATTAATTTAAGATTATGTTCCCTCGATCTTCCCTCTACCACCCCATTCACTGAATCTTCCCTCGATCCACCAAATCCCGAGTCATTTACGTGCATGCCATTAAAAAAGTTGCCGATTACGTACATGCCACGAAAAAGTTTTCAGGCACCTGTATGTCATGCACTTGAAGTTCGTTGACGCGTACGCCATTTTGGATGGATTCTGTTAGAACTTAACGGTTCCAACCATCTGACCTGTGGGACCCACATATCAAAATGACTATTTTGCTCCCGGTCTTTTTCAACCTCTAGAAGAACCCGCCGCCGGTGCTGCGAGCCTGCGACTACTGCCCGGCGCGCCCACTACTGCTCCCGGTCTTCTTCAACCTCGCGCGCGTACGTGCGCGCGGCGGCGGCGAGCTCCGCCCGCGCGCGTGTGCGGCGCGCGGCGGCGCGGCTCGCCCGCGCGCGTGCGTGCGCGCGGCGGGCGGGGCTCCGCCCTCACGCGCGTGCGTGCGCCGCGGCGGCGAGCTCCGCCCGCGCGTGTGCGGGCGCCGCGCGCGGCCGGCCCCGCCCGCGCGCGCGCGCGCGCCGCGGCGCGGGCGGGCTCCGCCCGCGAGCGCATACGGGAGGGAGGGGGCGTCGGCCGGCCGCGGGGAGCTCCTCCGCCGCCGGGAGGCCGGAAGGCGGCGTGGCCGGCGGGGGGAGACCGGCGGCGGAGGAGGAGCCGACGGGACTGGAGAGAGAGGAGCCATCGGGAGAAAGGAGAATGAGAGGAAGAAGAAGATGGGTGGGGCCCACATGGGTAAAATGGTCATTTTACTTGTTGGTTTGACACCGTGAGCTCAGAACATGGACGGAATGGCATACGTGTCAACGAACTTCGAGTGCATGGCATACGCGTGTCTCGAGAACTTTTGTCGCGTACGTACGTAACCCAACTTTTTTTTTTTAATGGGTAAATGACTCCCAAATCCCCCACCGTGCTCACCTCCCAATGCCGCCGCGGGCCGCATAGGGTTTCGGCGGCCGTCGCCCCCTCGCCGGCGCGATGGGGAACACCTGCGTCGAATCCGCCCGCCTCCAACCCTCACCCTCCTCCCAACCCACGACGGGCTACGGCATCGGCTTCCTCCGGCAGAGTTGGGCAACGAGGGGGCGTGGAGGATGGTGCCGCGGTGGGCCCGGTCCACCGGCCAGCCCCCAATCCCACGACGACACTGAAATCCGGTGGGGTGCCCTGTGGCGTGGACACCCGGCGACCCCATCCTCATCTGCTGCAGTGTTGGGGTGCGCCTGTGGGTGCTCGTCGGCATCACGGTCAGAGCCGCCTTGCTGCTGCTCCTCACCTTCCTCATCTGCTGCAGCGCTGCCCGTCACCGTGGTGGAAGCCTGACACCATATGTAGTCTCCCAGGTGATTTCTACTCTTACTATAGGGCCTGCACACATGAATGGATAGAGGAATCTGATAGATGTTTCCAGCAGATTGGCTCCATCGACCTTCGCAGCTCTGCCCCCCATCACTTGAGCTTTATCGTTTGTACTCACCTGTTGTTTTACATGTTTTCTATTATTCAGTAAATTGTATGCACTTCTTGTCCAATTATTTGGTACTGTCCATGCCTAGTAGTGGCAAACTGCATGAAAGTAGTATAGTGAATAAATTGCTCTCCTATAGTGAATGCAATGCTCTCCTATTTGGTTAATTTGCATTGCTAGGTTGGTTAATTAGTGTGTGAATCATATATGGTCCCAATCAGTTTACTATGATGTCCATCAGATAATAATGTGTTGAAATATTGCTGCCTATTTCCTAGTTTCCTGCCTACTTTGTCTTGTTGATTCCTGCCACTAGCACTCTTTGCTATTTGCTAAGTCTCAGATCCCCAAATTTAGCACTTGCAGTAGATTATTTTAGATCCAGATTTGCTTTGTTAAGATTTAAAAAAACATCGATTAGAGAAGTACATGACTGTCTTTCTCTGATCTGAATTTTTAAAAGGTCTCTATATACTTATTGCAATTTCATTTCAAATTGAAGAAGCTGACATGTGCACTTTGAACATTTGTACTGATTAGCCAATAATTATGGTTAATTAGTGTGTGAATCATATACCGTTCCAATCAGTTAATTAGCATCGTGTAGCTCCGACGGCCCTCATGTTCGGCGGGAGTCCTAGCAGCAGGGGTTGGCATGGATGCACCCTGGCTGCCTGCTCAATCTCTCCCTTCTGGCTCTTACATACTGCGGATGCCATGTAATGCCTTTTGAAATTGCACTTGCATATTGTAGAAAATTGTCGCGACCGACCATGACTGCGCAGGATCTACGTGGGAACAGCAGGATTTGCAAGGGAAAAGGAAGAGAAGGGCGACATAAAAACTAGGATGCCGAAGATTTTTGCGATCCACTCCTTAACACAGGTCCACCTCGATCTATCTCATGCTTAAATGTTTGACCCGGTTGAGTCATTAGCTTTATTGATCTGATATCTGAAGTGATTGAGAAATAAAATTCAGTGCTTAGGTTTTTATTCTTGAATGTTCCATCCTGTTAATGGCCAGCAATTGCAAGCTTGTGCTCTCTGTTAGGAAACTTTTAAGTAAAATTTTAGGATAGGGATATTAGAGGCTCAAAACTTCGGCACATCCATGCTCAACCATTTTGATTTCTCTCTCACAAGATTCTTGGTTAGGGCGCCTGTAATTAACAGGATTACCATAGTAAAAGTGTTCTTCCGAAAATACATAACTTTTTTGGACATGTGAATTCAGTATCATTAGTAGTACACTTGTTTGTGAATGCTAGGATGCTTGGCTACTATTTTCTATTCTTGTTTATGCATAGTCAGTTCACTGCATCTTATTAAGTTGGTTTGGTGTGATTAGAATCTACTTATTCAGTGGGATTTAGTTTTGTCAGATATTTCCTTTGACAAGGTCATGCCTTTTTCATACTTCTCTTATTCTGATGTATATTGTTCATACCTATACAATGAGTTAGTGGGGTCTATAAATGAGTTAGTAAGATCGACCACATTTTATTTGTTGATCTGTATAATTTGAAGCATGTCCTGTATAATCTCATACACTAACAGCTTATGCTTTGAATTAAATGGTGTTACATCTTTTCTATGTATTGCTTGCGATATCTAGAGTGGGGATAGAGGGGAAACATGAGATGTTGTGCAATTGTGCTAACTTCCATTAGCTTGCTCTTTGGCTTCGTGCATTTTGACAATAGTTGCTTTCAAATTGTCCTAAAAAATTTTTGGGCAAAGCAAAATAGGCTTGCTGCTGATTTACTTATCTCTAACTAGCTAATTCTGGTTGCCTGGTTTATTCTACTCTGTAGGTGAGAATCATTGGTCTAGCAGCATGCTACTCTTGGTCCAGGTAAAGTAGGCCAGAGCTCGTCGGCTCACATCTGCTGGCCAGAGCTTCTAGAACAGAAACAACAACACTGCAATTTGTAGCTTCTTATTGCAACAGACCAAGCTAAGAACTCAGGTAAATTGTGGATGTAGTGATGTTGTTTGTGGTGATCTTCTGGTGATATGGTGTTTTGATGTCATGCTGGATATAAACATGATTCATGGATGTATTTTTTCCCTAAAATTTATGTGTTTTCTGGGAAATACTTGTTTTGAATCTGTTGAGACAAATCTGTTGGGCTGGAATTTATGGTTGGGGCTGAAATTTATGTGTTGTTCTGAAATTTGTATGGGCTGAAATTTGTATGTGTTGTGTTTTTCACATTATTTGAAAAAAGTGAAATGACAGCCCAAGTTTAGGCCCGTTTTGAATTCGGTCATTTTAACAAATAACGTGTGCTGGCGTCATCAAAAGCACATTAGCTGCCATGCGGCTGCCACCCCGTCTGCCACGTGGCTACCACCTTGTCGGCCACACAGCTGCCACCTCATCTGCCACGTCCCCACATCATCTGCCATGTATGCATCCATGTCAACAGCCAACTCATTGTCCATGTCATCTACGAGTGATGTGGAAAGTTAATCCATGACGGCCAGTTTCGTCACAGAATTTGGGCTTCGGGCTGGGTTCGATGGGCTTTAGACAATCTATGACGGCTTGAGAACGTCATGAATCACATTAATCTATGACGAAAACTTAAGGACGTCACGAGAAGGGATTCGTGACGCTCAATACATGACGTTCTCAAATTTTGTCATAAATGTCGTTTTATGACGAAATTTTGATGATCCGTGACGAAAATCGACTGTCATGGACCACAAGATTTTTTTGTAGTGCACCAACCTCATTTCATTTTGTCCTATCTCTAGGAATGCTTATATTTTGACAAAAATTTTGAACCCTAGGAATGCTTATATAAAAGAACGGAGGGAGTAATATATATTAATTTAAGATTATGTTGTGAAAATGGAGAAGGAGAAACATGAAAAAAGAAAAAAAAAAGTTTGCCGAGTGTTCAGTATTGACACTCGACAAAGAAATTTCTTTCTTTGCCGAGTGTAATTATTTAGCACTCAACATACAACATTTAAAATACATCAAGAACAATTTTGAAAAGTATGAAATTAAAAAAATAGGTTCATCAAGTGTCTCAGATCTAGCACTCGACAAATAATTGTTATTTGTTGAGTGCCAAATGTGAAACACTTAGGAAACCTCCCGCGCCATCGATCCTGGCCTGTGCCATCAAATGTCGCTCTCCGATTGGCCCCATTCCTCTGGATCGGATAAGGTC
Organism: Cenchrus americanus; assembly: GCA_947561735.1. NCBI lineage: Eukaryota > Viridiplantae > Streptophyta > Magnoliopsida > Poales > Poaceae > Cenchrus > Cenchrus americanus. Next base: position 98,843,560 of record OX387240.1, read on the forward strand.
GTCTCTCCTTTTCCCCTCCGTCCGTGTCTCTCTCCCACCACCTGTGCCCATTGTCTCTCTCCTGGAGCTCCTTCTCTCCCAACACCACCAGCAGCGCCCACAACCACCGGCCTCTCCCCCAGGGTTCACCGTACCGGTGCAAACCGGCCGGTATACCACGAATACCGGTGGTACCGGTGGCCGCCGGTACCGGTTTGCACCGGTGCGTACCGGCCGGCGTTCAAAAATTTTGAATTTGAATTCAAAAAAATGAAAAATGAAATAAAAATACCTAAAAATACTTGAAGATTTATTTATAGAATCTAATGGTGCCAAAATTTTTGCAAATTTAGTTCATTTAGTATTTTTTCGATCATTACAACACCAGCCGAAATATAAAAAGGAAAAAATCCGGCCGGCCCAATAAGGCCCACTCGGCCCACAGGTGAAAACATCACCTTCTTACCCCCTCTATCCTCTCCACTTCCCACTCCTAGTCAACCCACGCCGCACCCCCCTCAACCCGCCCCCTGCTGCTCAAGTCGGCCGCCGGCGCCGGCTAGCCGCTCCCCGGCCACCCTTTGCCGAGCGGTAGTAGCGGCAAGCCGCGCCGGCGGCGGATCTACCGGCCGGCCGCCGCGGCGGGGCGGCTAGCCGGCCGGCCCGCGCGGTAAGCCGCGGTAGGTCCGCGGTGTACCGGCCGCCTGCCTAGGGAGCGCGCCCTCCCACCCTGCCCCTTGCCGCAAACCGTACCCCGGTTTGCCACTGCTAAGCCGCGGTTTGCCGCTGCTAAGCCGCGGTTTGCCCGGAAACCTGTTGGTAAGCCACTCCCTCCCCTTTTTGACTTAGTTATTTTAGTGGTTTAGGTATATTAGTGATTTAGTTATACTGAAATGTGTGAACCACTTGCATATGTGATATAGGTATATTGTGATTTAGCCATTTACGTGTATTGTGTTGGGAAATTGTGATGTAGCCATGTAGGTATATTTGTGTATTAGCTTTTTTATGAATTAGGTTTATTTGTATATTTATGTATGTAATGTGTGTGTGTATGTATGTATGTATGTATGTATGTATGTATGTATGTATGTATGTATGTATGTATGTAGGGAGCGTATCGTGGAAACCAAGGTAGTTGTGCAAACTATGAAAACTCCGATTAAGCATGTTGGATCTACATCCAAAGGCCGAAGATAGACGCGACTTTTGCAAAAACCCGCCCGCCCGACCCCTAATCGATGCGGTTTGCAATAACCCCCTCCCCTTAATTAGCGATCCCGTACGCGCGCCGGTTCATTCCCCCGCATCACGATCCGCCGCCGCCGCCCCGTACTCTCCTAGCGCCGCCGCCACCCCCGGACTCCCCTAGCACCGCGAAGAGGTCGTTCATGCACGTAACGTACATCTCGCTCCATTGCTTTGTTGATGGCGTCCACCAATACGTCGTCGAGGAATGGTAGGTACACGACGTTGATGCGGTAGGTGTCGTCGTCCCGTGTGGAAGGCTCGAGCACCGACGATGGAAATGGTCCTCACACATCGTGCAACCGTCACGTCACCACCAATGCATATTGGAGTAGTGCTGCAGCCGTGAGATGCATGTTTATGGTGACGAACGCGGCGGCAACCCTTCCCGGCGAGCCCATGGCCGTCGGACGCCGCATCCGGTATATATCTCGATAGCCACGGCGGCATGTAGGCCGTCGCCGACGACAACGACCTCGTCAACGAGCCGCTTCGGCTCCGCCGGCGTCGCTTCTAGGATGCTCACCATCCCGTTGACCTCGGCGTCAAGGACTCCCGCATCTAAACCGCTCAATAACCGTCGCGCATGCACGAATGTTCTCTACGCGTGGTGTTAGGGAGTGCGGGGGCGGCGGCGGCGCTTGGGGAGTCCGCGCGGCGGCGCTAGAGGAGTCCGGCGGCGGCGATGTCCGGTCGCGGCGGCGGCGAATCGCGATGCCGGCCGGGGGAACGAACCGACGCGTGGGTGCGTGCGTCCGGCCGGGTAGCAGGGGAGAGGATTATTGTAAAAATGCATCGATCAGGAGGGATCTGGCGGGCGGGTTTTTGCAAAAGTGGTCCACCTCTCTTCTCAGCCTTTGGATCTAGATCGAGCGTTCTTGATCAGAGTTTTCATAGTTTGCACAGCTACTCTGGTTTGCACCTGATATGCTCCCATGTATGTATGTATGTATGTATGTATGTATGTATGTATGTATGTATGTATGTATGTATGTATGTATGTATGTATGTATGTATGTATGTATGTATGTATGTATGTATGTATGTATGTATGTATGTATGTATGAGTTTTTTTTGAAATGTCAATGTTGTCTATTTATGCAGATACATAATGTCGGCAAATGATGTTGTATGGGAACATGGTGAAAAGAGTGGCCTCGCCGGATGGAAATGCAAGTATTGTCTTAAGGAAAAGGGAGGAGGTGGTGCGACGAGATTGAAACAACATTTGGCTGCACGAGGGTCGTAGGTGGTCCATTGCACCCATGTGCCAGAAGAAGTGCGGCAGTACTTTCAGCGGGAACTGGAGAAAACTAAGAGTAACGCTGACCAGGCTCGAGAGAAGTTGAGACGGGAGAATGTTGCAGCGGAGGGAAACCATCCAATTGATCTTGAAAGTGAGGAGGCTATATTGCAGCATGCCATAAACCTATCAAGAGCGGAACATGAGTACTGCCAGGGGGTGGAACAGAGAGGTGGTGCATATGAGCATGTAGGTGGTGGTGGTTCCGCACGGGGGAATCCTTTGGAGAGGTTGTTACGAAGGGCAACTTCGAATAGGGAGAGTCCTGCGGTGAGGGACTACAACTTGGCCGCTGGTGGGAGTAGAGGAATGACACAGCCAAGGATTGATACAGGTAAATGGACACAGAAGGGTAAGAATGCAAAGGAAGATATTGGTAAAGCTTGGGGAAAGTTCTTCCATATTGCGGGAATTCCAGGAAGACAAGCCCACATTTGGTGTGACGTTGATGTGTGATTCTTGGACTGGATCGGACCTACGAGGATGAGTGTCATAAACTTTTTGATATATTGTAATGGGGTTACATGGTTCCACAAGTCCATTGATGCGACTGGAAAATCTCAGGATGCCAAATTTTTGTTCAAGATAGCCTCTAAACTTGTGCATTTTACTATTGATTCATTGAGTATGTGTTCAATGATTACTAAAATTTGTGCATTTTTCCAGGAGATTCGAAAGTTCATGGATGATATTGGTCCGGAGCACATCGTGCACATAGTCACCGACAACGGCGCCAACTACAAGAATATGGTAGATCTAATGAAGCTCCATTTCTGGACGAGGATGATGATGACGGTGACGTCCCTCTCCCGTCCCATATTGTCAGGGATCACATAGACCCATCTGCTCTATGTGACGCTACAGGGGATGAATGCATAAGTGATTGGGCACATAGAACTGTGGGCAACACTCACCTTTGGAAGAGGAAGTTCCAGAAGGGACCTCAGAAGGATGACTCCAAGCGTCAACGAAAAGCAATACCAGTGAGTAGTGACACCTGAACTGATGATGGTGATGGTCAGCGTAGTCCACCGTATCAGGAGAGTCAGGATAGCAGCTCGGCTGAAGATGGTGATGATAGTGACGGTGACGGTGGTGGCGGTGGTGGTGATGGTGGTGGTGGTGGCGGTCTTCGTTTCACAGGTATCAATTGCATTTGCACCTACATATGCACATATGTTTCAAACTATTGAGTACTAATTATGGTTCATTGCAGGGGAGACTGATTTCACACATGCTACTCAGAACCAAGACCATGGACAACCGGAATCGCAGAGGAGAACGGTTCGACCCACTGACTACGACACTCCTCAGTACTCTTCTTCCTCATACAGTGTCAGTGACACCTCGCAGTCTTCTTCGTATCCCATTCCTGACATTAGCATGCAGCCACCGACAAGATGGGTGTACGAATGGGAAGATCCCCATTTTTACGCTATGTTATTTCAGCAATGGCAGTCAAAAGCGGCGTGGACGGGCCAAACTTGGCAAGACTACAAGGCTGAGCTGCTTCGAGTGCAAGGTTTGAATGTGATGTCCACCGCCGAATACGAAATGGCGACCCAAATGGGGGTCTTCCCATTCCTACACCACAGTTGAGCTTTTATTGACCTGCCGAATATTGCTATGGGATTGTATGCACGATTATCACTATGACTATGGTATTGTATTTGTATGCACGATTATGTGTATGAGGGTTGTATGCACTATTATGAGTTTATGACTATGGTATTTGTATGCACTATTATTCTTATGCTTTGGTGTGGTCTTTTACATTTAAATGTGCATAGGTCATGCCAAAGTTTCCATTTTTTCCAACGTCGGTGAGCTACGAAAAAACAGCGGAAACAAAGGCAAATTCACCGATATACCGCCCTTACCGACCGGTATACCGCTCGTACCGACCAGTGTACCGCTCCGAACCGATTGTATAGGCGTCTCATTTTGGATTTTTGAATTTCTGCGGTATTGAGCGGTATACCGCCCGTACCGCTCGGTATACCGCTACCGAGGGTCAACGCCACTCCGGTTCGGTAGGGCGAACCCTGCTCTCCCCTCCAGCGTCCACCACCGGTCTCTCCCCTCCCGCGGCGTGCCCCTCCCTCCGTAGGTGTGGCCCTCCCTCTCCGGTCTCCCTTCGGCGGCGCGATCGGGGCAACAGATAGCAGTGGTGTAGACGACCAGCACCGGCGGCGCGATCAGGACCCTGCCTAGCGCCGTTGCCCCACACCTCGTCCCCCTGCACCACACTGTCGGGCAAGCTCCGTCGCAGGATTCAGCCCCGGGCGAGCTCCGTCGTGTCCCGGGCGAGCCGCCGCAGCCCCGCGACAAGTGCCCCAGTGGGAGCCAACGAGCTCTGTCACGGAGCGTGACGTTGCTGCTCATCCTTCCTGCCTAACGTCCCGGCTGGGACTATGGGGCCCGGTGTTGTGGCGTGGGCCTCCCCGAGTCCAGCCCCTCCCTGTCTTGACATGTTCTCGGAAGCATGGCGTCCGGCGAGGCTCAACCTCCCACGGTGGCCGATGTGGAGGAGCATCTCGACTCACCGCAGTCGTGTGGGGCCCAGGGGTGTAGTCAGACCAGAAAGGCGTCGGAGTTTGATGCATTAAGGCCGGTCTCAATGGGAGGGTCATAGACATTAAATAGGGTGTCACATATGCAAACAAGATGACATCGCATGATATTTATTAGGAGAGAGAGGAAACCAGGGTCATCCTCATGACCCCGGATCGGCGCGGAGTCCTAGGAATGACACCCCCATGACCCTCCCACTGAGACAAGTTGACACAATTTTTAAGCACAATTGACCAACCAACATGCAATAATTAAATATGTACAGGAACCTATGAAACTGTGCTATGACCCTGTGCATTGAGAGAGGGTAGGTCATCCCGCAAACCAATACGGTAAACATGATGTGTCATTCTTGAAAACTCCCCCATGACCCCTTCCACTGAGACTGGCCTAAGCGCAGGAGTCTGCAACGTGTATGAACGGTGTTGAACAATGACTGACCATTGATTTTGATAAATATCATCAGGATCTGGCGACCCCGATGGCTACATGCAGGTCGGCCCCTTGTGGGGCCTCCCAGTCATGGTGGCGGTTGGTCGTGGCGGCAGCAGGGTTTTTTTTCACCGAGTGTCCTACATTGCGCTCGGCAAAGTTTTTTTATGTTTTTCAAAAATGAACGCGGAGTGTCGCATATAGCATTGGGCAAAACCTTGGTCGAGTGCCTGATATTTGACACTTGGCAAAGCCGCTTTCGATAAGCCTTTGGTCACCGAGTGGGCGACCTCGAGTGCCTTTAGGCCTCGTTCGTTTCCATCAGATTGCATTCCGGTGGGAATGGATAGATATAATAGAAAAATTATAATGATACAACAAGAGATCCAGATTTATTCCGAGTTAAGAACTAATTTACTCATGATAGACACTCATTTCCACCCGGATTTAATCCACTAGTCAAGAGGTGTGGAATAAATCCAGATCATTTGGTGTACCTATCATGAGTAAATTAGTCTCCGACCCGGATTAAATCCGAACCTCTTGTAATAGCCATCACGATTTTCTTATTATTTCTATCATTTCGGTCGGAGCCTAATCCGGTGAAAATGAATGAGGCCTTAGGTTTCGCAGTCAATTTTTTTAGCTTCACCCGTGAAGCCATTTTGGGTAGAAGCCCTCCCTAACAGCACCAATGTCCGACGAATCTCATGTAAAAGGATTTCCAAGCCATCACGTTTACAGCTTCAAAATATACAAATTATCTCCCTGATAAATACTCCCTTCGGTCGTTTTAGCTTTGCTAGGTGTATAGTTTTTTCTATGCATTTAGATATAGTGTATGTCTGCATGCATAATAATATCTATAAAGCTAGAAAAGCTAAAACGATTTACAATTTGAAACAGAAGTACATTTTTAAGACCATGCAATGGGGAGAGCTTACTTAGGTTCTAGAAGAAAAACGAAAATACTGGCCATGCTGTCCCAACTCCCAACCGCATTTTTTTCCGATGATGTTTTTGTTCACCAGCTAGCAAACCGTCCAAACTCCAAAGCAAATACACGTAAAAAGTATGAGTATGCCCAAGTCTCGGTGTGCACAGGTTGGGCGAACAGGCATGCATGTCCCATTGTCCCTGTACTATGTGTCGCCATCCTACTCGTTTCTGGCCGCGTCGTCCCCACCTTCCCGCGACACGTCCGCGACCTCAACGTATAAAACGAGCAGCTTCCAGCTTCCCAATTCCCATGCATGCACTCAGCACTTCAGCAGCAGCATTAGGACACTACTAGGCCATAAGCTGCCAATCTACAATACTAACGCACAAGGACGATTCGCTCCGCCACATTGCCCGGTGAACTCTAGCTAGCTGGTGATTCCATTAGCTCGTGTCATGCAGTTCAGCGCGGTAGCGGCAGCGGCGGCGTCGCGTTCCGGAGAGAGGAAGTACAAGGGTGTACGGTTGCGCAGGTGGGGCCGGTGGGTATCGGAGATCCGCCTGCCCCACAGCCGGGAGCGGATATGGCTCGGCTCTCACCCTGGGCAAAAAAACCCGATACCCAATACCCATACCCAAACTACCCGAACCCGAACCCAAATTATCCGAACCCGAGCTACCCGATCTAAGTTCGGGTAGTGATTTTGATTACCCGAAATTAGTTCGGGTAATTCGGGTAATGCACGTGGGTATCCCAACTACCCAAACTACCCAAAATTTTGTCTTAGACTTTGTTTTTATCATGTGATGTTAATTGAACACTTAAAATTACCACTTTATTTGAATATAATTCTCTAGGTTTGAACATGTGACTATAATATATTATTCTTCATAAATTGCTTTTGAAATTCTACACAAATCATTGGTGAAGTTTTGTTAAAATTGTTACTAAAATTTTGTGTACTTTGTTGTTTTCTATAAGTTTGGGTAGATCGGGTATACCCGAACCCGAACCCGAAGTTGCGGGTACCCGAAGTTGCGAGTAATAGATTTTTGGGGCTCATCTCGGGTAGCAGATTCCATTACCCGAACTTTTTAAAACCCGAACTACCCGACCCGAACTTTGCGGGTAACCCGAAGAGCCGCAGTCTGAGATACTCGCGCGTGACAATGACGGTGCGCCGTCGGCGCCGGCACCGGCCCTATCCCCGGTGCAGGTGTCCGTCCCGAGCACCGACTGGTCGCAGCTGCAGAGCTGCTGGCCGACCTACCGCCGCTCTTCTCTCCAACTTATGTGGAGAGCCATCAGTACCTGCTGCCGGTGTCACCGGCGGCGGCGGCGGCGGACGTCACCATGGAGGAAAATGATAGCGGTTCACCATGCCCGGGGCTTTGGAGCTTTTGATTCTACACTAGTCCCATCACCGATCACGTTGACGAGGTGACGACGACTGAACCAGACAAACGCTCAATCCTTGCTGTAATTCAATGATCGCGACACCCAATTTGGTCATTTTAGGCCGGCCGTCTGTCTCTTTAGTTTCCTCTTATAGCTATCTTTGACGCCTGTCGCGCCGTCAACATCGTGCTAGCTGGCCGTTTCTCTTCCTTTCCCTCCTTCCTTCTCCTAGAAGCTAACTCGCCGCCTCGCTCCCTCCGCCGCCACCTCGGGCCCCCTCCCTCACTCTCCCCCGGCGTTCTCGCCGGCGGCGAGTAGAGGAAGGGGACCCCTCCCTCCTATAGATCTACTATTAGGTTTATAGCCGCTATGGCAGCACCCTTCTGCGGTGCCCTGCTCCTTGTTCTTGCCGCCGCCGCCGTTGTCGTCGGCCTTCTCGCCCCCCTACCCGTCGGCGTCTCCATGGACAAGGTATGTGCCAATAAAACAAATCCCTGCCCCTGCTCAGATCTTCCATCGACTCCACCCGCTCTGCCCTTTCCGCTATGTCGCCAAGATCTGGGCCTCCTCGCTTCGTCTCCACCGATGGCCGCCTCGCCCCCGAACCAAGCAACCTCAACAAGTTCAGACCAAGCAAACAAGCAGTTCCTCTACAACAAGCGATGGTTCGACGACCTCGTTCCCCCCTGGATCCAGACCGGGAGCTTCATCTTCAATCGCCGGCGACGACTTTCAACAGATCCTTCGGTCGCCTGGTGTGTGCCTCTAATACTCCGTCGATCCGTCTTCAACCGATGCTCAGCACGGTCCCCCATCTGGCTGTACGCGCCCCTGGTGCCTCTACGGCTGTTCGACGGCGAGCTCGTCGCCCGCCGCTGCTCTGTAGCTCAAGCTGTGTTTATCTAGTCAAAGGACCTTTTTGTAACCTTGTCTTCTTCGGAGGACCCCTATGTAAAACTGGCTGCTTAATATAATGTTATGCTATTGTAAAAAACATCGTGCTAGCTACTACATGCATGCATGTTTATATAGGTAGGAGGTAAAAGTTAGTTTTTCCTCCACTACTACATGTACTCCTACCTCCAAACGCGTCATTGGTCGGAGATTGTTAAAGAATAAATCCAACATCGATACATTATGCAAAGTACTCAGTATCCAAATATTTATCATTATCTATCTATTATTATATTTACACTTGAGTGTTACAAGAAGTCATCACGTTCGCTGAGAGGGTCTAAAAATTCTCATGTTAATCCAAGAAAGAGAAGAATATATACCGTTGGATTTTACGAAGATCTGAAGGTCTAGATTAATCAATTAAAATAAGGAAGCCCAAACAGTTCATATTCAATACAAATACAAATAATAAATACATAAATTCAAAATTAAAAATAAGAAAAATAGTAGTTAATGTTTACACAGATTGGAAAAGCAAAAAATAACTAACTGAAGAGTAAATAACAAATACAATTATAATTTAGAAAATTTCACACGACGAGCATTAAATTAGTTCTTTGTCCCTGCTAAAGTACTAATAATTAGTAAACTCATGAAATATTTATCTGCATAGGCATGTAGCCTTGCAAGGTTCCAAATGCTAACATTGATAAGACATGACACATGATGGAAATATATTTCTATGAGGAAATAAAAATCAGTCTCTTTGTCGAGTCTTACATGACTCTAATATATATATGAGGAACCGTGACCCCAAGTTTGGCCTCATGATGACTTTATTGACAACCAAAAAGCTCTTCCCTAAATTATACTTCGTAGAAAACCACTTATATATATGTAAAAAGCCACCAGATGAAAATACATATGGGAGTCGGATATAGTCCGTTGTTCCCTCCTAAAGTAAGGGATTATAGTGCGGTGCCCTCGAACAGGCAATCAAATAATCTAATCGGCAACATCTTCATGCGAAAAAGAGGTGCAAGGAGGACAGAGCGTAATTGATGTACTGCTTTGTTTATTTATCTTCCATCTAGTAGTTTAATTCACTCAATGCCGAAAGTTCGAGAAGAAGACACAAGCAGAGCATAAAACGCGATAAGAGATGTTTAGAGCACGAACTAGGTAGACTATTTAGAGAAAGCAACCATGGGCATGGAGATAGCGACAAGAGACTATGCAATCACTCAGGGAGACGAAGATGGGGGATTTTGTTTATATACACAGTCAATTGCACATTAGTCATTGTTTAACTGGGCTGTCACTCAGGGACATGAAGAATGGGAGAATTTTGTTCAAAGGGTTGAAGTTAAGTATTGATGATGGACCCACCCATCCTAGCAAGCAAGCCCGAGAAATTGGCAAATTGGTCAGAGAAGAACTGAGGTAGTAGACAACAATGGTGGACAAAGCAGGTGGCCATAAATGGCTACAACAAATTGGCAAAATGCTTTATTTATTTATTTATTTTTCATCTAGTAGTTTAATTCACTCAATGTCGAAAGTCGGAGAAAAGGACACAAGCAGAGCATAAAATGCGACAAGAGATGTTTAGAGCACGAACTAGGTAGACTATTTAAAGAAAGGAACCATGGGCACGGAGATAGCGACAAGAGACTGTGCAATGGCTCAGGGAGACGAAGATGGGAGATTTTGTTTATATACACAGTCAATTGCACATTAGCCATGGTTTAACTGGGCCGTCACTCAGGGACACGAAGAATGGGGGAATTTTGTTCAAAGGGTTGAAGTTAAGTATCGATGGTGGACCCACCCATCCTAGCAAGCAAGCCCTAGAAATTGGCAAATTGATCAGAGAAGAACTAAGGTAGTAGACAACAATGGTGCACAAAGCAGGTGGCCATAAATGGCTACAACAAATTGGCAAAATGCTTTGTTTATTTATTTTTCATCTAGTAGTTTAATTCACTAAAAGCTGAAAGTCAGAGAAGAAGACACAATCAGAGCATAAAGCATGACAAGAGATGTTTAGAGCACGAACTAGGTAAACTATTTAGAGAAAGCAACCATGGGCATGGAGAGATAGAGAAAACAGACTATGCAATCGCTCAGGGTGATGAAGATGGGCGATTTTGTTTATATACACAGTCAATTGCACATTAGCCATTGTTTAACTTGGCCGTCGCTTAGGTACATGAAGAATGGGGGAATTTTGTTCAAAGGGTTGAAGTTAAGTATTGATGGTGGACCCACCCATCCTAGCAAGCAAGCCCGAGAAATTGGGAAATTGGTCCGAGAAGAACTAAGTAGTAGACAACAATGGTGGATAAAGCAGGTGGCCATAAATGGCTACAACAAATTGGCAAAATGCTCGAAAAACAAGAAGTTGTAAGGTTGACAAAAGAGGAAAGACAACAAGAGAAAACATAAGCATTGTGATATGAACAAATATTGTGATACATCCGAGAAGCTAGCACGATGTGCTGAGTAATTTAAGCTACCCAATGCAAATATCTATCTTGCACAATAGACATGAGGGGGGTAAATTGAATTATCAGTATGATGGCACCATTTAGGATAAGCATGCTCTGCAGTAGAGGGACATTGTGTCCCTAGAACATGAGCTTGTTGCGAATAGGCCACCTGTTAGTGACATGAGATCCTCTATAATAAATAAAGAGAAACAATTTTCGACTACACAAATCTATAAGCATAGTAAGCTTCCAAACAAGAATGAAAGTGATGAGATCGAGTTGGTTTGTCATATATCTTCTAATCTTTTGGAAACTTTTTGAATTAGATTGGTATGAGATGCGTGAAGAACCAAACAACATAATGAACACAATGATGAACACAAGTATGCCCATAATGAATAATTTTACCTACTATTGATGATCAGTAGTTATCTTGGAAGTTATAAAAGTATTGTCAAACATAATGGTTACATTTTAGAAGACATAAGGCATATTCAACAACGGACATAGCATTTCAAGCAACAAATATATATCTTAGGAGACATGATACAATATGTATATATAAGAAACATCCTATATATTTGTTGGGATTGCAAGTTAGAAGAGAGAGAACCGGCCTCCATGCACCATCAATGAAGAAGGGGCCATCGATGAGCAGGAAGAAGAAAAAAGGGGGCATCGACCGTCTATTGTAAGGAAGAGAGACTTTCAGACGAGAGGAAGAAGGTACCATTGGATGAGATGAAGAAGGGGGTGTGATGAGGACATTGAAGGCATCTAGGCCCCTAATTCGTGTTTTGGTAATTAATGACAATCATTATGGACTAACAATTTTATTTGAGTTATAAGAATAGGTTAGTCCTAAGTGAAACGATGAGATCATGTGAGGAACATGAGAAGGTCTTGGTTGACTTTTGATGGAAAGGGCTCAAGGCAAAGGTAAAAGTTAGGGTTTTGCTTTTACCGGTCATAAGGTGAGTAGAGGATGTTATATAACCGGGTTAATAGGATAGATAGCCGTACTATAAAGAGGGATCAATTTCATTGGCTTGATTTTCCATAGTGCCACTTGGATCAAAAGTTTGCATGCATTGCATTTAGATGAGTGGCGGTTTCTCTTGGTAAAAGGTTTTCATTGAAAATCAAAAGAAAAACAAGTTTTCGGCATCGGAGGACGGTCCGGGCCCCTCGGGCGGACGGTCCGTGGGTGGTTGATTTTTATTTAATAACCGAGTTTTTGACAAAAGATTTCGAGAAAATGCGCTTCGGGGCGGACGGTCCGCCGGGGACCGGGCGGACGGTCCGCCGGACCAGGGCGGACGGTCCGCGAGGTGCCGCGGACGGTCCGTTATTTGCAACAGAACGAGGTGCTACTCGGGGTCCGGGGCGGACGGTCGCAGCCGGACCGCGGACGATCCGCGTGGGCCGGGCGGACGGTCCGCGCGCGCCCCGGCGGACGGTCCGCCCGCCCAACGCACGCCCGCCTCGGCCATTGACCTGGCGATTTTACCGTTGGAATTCAAACGCGGACAGTCCGCGAGGGCATCGCGGACAGTCCGCGAGGCACGCGTTTTGTGTCTAACGACTAGTAACGGAAAGGGGGAGTATTTATACTCCAAGCCCGGGGTTGGAGAGTTTCTCTTGGCACTTTTAAAGGTTCATACTCCCTTGTAGAGCTCTCTCTCCCCTCTCTCTCACTCACTTGACTTAGTGGTGGTATTCTTTGTGAGATTGAGAGTTTCTAGTGCATTGCATCAAGGTTTTGATCTTTGTGGCACTAGGGAATCATCAAGCAAGTGGTTGATTTGTTACTCTTGGAAGTTGCCGCTTCCTAGACGGCTTGGTGGTGGAAGAATCCGTTGAAGCTCGCAAGAAGATTGTGCGTGGCTCCGGATTTCATGTTGTGAGAGGTATTGTGCTCACCTCACCGGAGCGGTAAAGAGCAACTCTAGTGGAATCGAGGTGTGGAGTGGTTCTCTTGTTCTAACCGGCTCAAGATCAAGAGGTGTCTTGATAGAGGAGCGGTTGAACATTGAATCCACCTCAACGTGGATTAGGGGTGACCGCAAGTCATCGACACCACGGGATAAAATTCGTCTCTTGTGCTCGGTTATCTCTTTCCTCATTTTCCTTTCAAGCACTTTATTCCGAGCATTCTATTTCTAGAGGTTGCCGTTTATCTTGTCACCCTAGGCCGCAAAACCCCAACATAGGAATAGAGTAGGTAGAGATTTATTTCTCCTTGTGGTTCTAATTAAATTTCTCTAGTGTTGTGGTTTCAGTTTTTAAACCGCCTATCACCCCCCCCCTAGTCGGTATCCTAGATCCTACAAGTGGTATCGCAGCCGAGGACTCCTTATTTGAGAGATTTAACCATCTCGGAGTAGGATAAATGGGTGAGGAGGATAAGTTTCATGTTGGGAAGCCACCGGTCTTTGATGGGAACAATTATGACTATTGGAAGAAAAGAATGGAGGTTCACTTTAAGGCCTTGGGAAGAGAATTATGGAAAATTGTAATGGAAGGATATGTCATTTTGGATTCTAAGAATAAGACGGATCAAGATGATAAAAATGAAAAACTCAATGATAGAGCTTTGAGTGTACTTTACAATGCTCTTGCTCTTAGTGAATTCAATAGAGTGAAGGGACTTGAGAAGGCAAATGAGATATGGGAGAAACTTATGGAAATTTATGAGGGAACATCTATGGTTAAGGAGGCAAAACTTTATGTGTATAAGGGAAAGTTCAATGAGTTCACCATGAAGAAGGATGAAGACGTTTCAACTATGTTCAACCGGTTGAATGATATAGTGAATGAACTCAAGTGTCTTGATTTTGATGTATCAAACAAAGATTTCTGTCACAAGTTCCTTAGGTGCCTTCCGGCAAAATATGAGACAATTGTGACCTTGCTTGTGAGGAGTGATTTGAGTAAGATGACTCCTACGGAGGTGCTTGGTGAAGTGCAAACTCATGATCTATTCAAGCAATCACAAAAGGAAGTTCAAGGCCAATCAATCAATGAAGAGAAGAAAAATATTTCTCTCAAGGCCAAGGCTATTCAAGAGGAAAATGATGATGAGAACCAAGATATTGACTCCGATGAAGAAATGGCTCTTATTGTAAAAGGACTTAAAAGAATCATGAAGAAGAAGAAGTTTGGCAAGATGGGGCAATCTTCAAAGAAGAATCCTTTTGAAGGAAAAGATTGCTTCAATTGTGGTGAAATTGGACATATATCAATTAATTGTCCAAACAAGAAAGAAGACAAATATGGCAAGAAGAAAGACAAGAAGAGTGTACCTAAGAGAAAGAAATATTACAAGAAGGAGAAGAATGGTCAAGCATATTTTGTTGAGTGGGATTCCGATGCAAGCTCCGATGAAGAAGATGATGACAAGCCTTCAAGAGGACTTGCCGGGGTTGCTATCAAGGAAGCGCCTTCACTCTTCTCTAAGCCATATTGTCTCATGGCGAAAAGTGAATCTAAGGTAATAATCGACAATGACGATGATGATTGTGATAGTGATAATGATGATAGTGCTTTATCTTATGATGATCTTGTCGCTATGATTATTAAGTCCGATGACAAATTGCGCTTGGAGAGATCAAAGTTGAAGGATTTGGAGTTGAAAAATATTTCACTTCAAAATTCTTTTGAGGAGCTAAAGACTACTCATGAAAATCTAAAGACTTCCCTTGAAACACTTAACATTTCTTGGGAAACTCTAAAAGATAAGCATGAGAAGCTTAAGGAAGCTCACAACTCTCTCCTTGCACAAGATGTCAAAGGAAAAATGAGTATGGGTGTTGAATGTAATATATTGAATGCTCCTCTTTGTTCATCTAACCCATCTTGTAGCACAAGCACTAGCTCTTGCATTAGTGAGGATATGTCTTATGACTCTCTATTATTGGAGAATGAATCTTTAAAAAAGGAGATTGAATGCTTATCTAATGATCTTACACGATATTTTGGAAGTCATGTTCGGTTTAATCATATTTGGACAAATCAAAAATTCACCTTAAATAAAGATGCACTTGGTTACTTGCCCAAGAAAGGAAAAGAGGCTTTCATTTCTAAGAAAAGTGTCTTTATTAATTCAAGTGTGTCATTTGAGGAAGAAGAAAAGATGAAGACGTGTCATAAGTGCAAGACAAAGGTTGATGTGAATCACCAATGCAAGAGCAAGAAAACCGTATCCTTTGATCCTTCCTATATTCTTAAGAAAGATTCAAAGGGTGTTGTTTGTGCTCATTATGTTGGTCGCTCTCTTGGTAGTAGTAAAAAGAAATCTATTTGGGTGCCTAAAATTTTGGTCACTAACATTGAAGGACCCAAGAAAATTTGGGTACCTAAAACAAAGTAATTTCTTTTGTAGGTGAACTATAAAGCCGGAGGAAGACATTGGGTAATTGATAGTGGTTGTACAAACCACATGACCGGTGAAAGGAAAATATTCTCTCATCTTGATGAAGACATTTCCGATTTTGATAACATCACTTTTGGAGATGATAGCAAAGGAGGCGTAAAAGGCATTGGTGAAATACCTATCTCTAAAGATTATAATCTCTCTAATGTCTTGTTAGTTGATTCTCTTAATTTCAACTTGCTATCTATTGCTCAACTTTGTGATAATGGCTATAAATGTACTTTCACTAGTAATGATGTTGAGGTAACCTCACTTGATGGGAAAGATTCTATTTTTAAGGGTTTTCGTCATGAGAGCTTATATCTAGTGAATTTCTCATCGAAAAAGGCAAATTTGACTACTTGCTTATTCTCAAAGGCCTCTATGGGATGGTTATGGCATAGAAGACTTGGCCATGTTGGTATGAAACAACTCAACCGATTGGTGAAACATGACTTAGTTCTTGGCTTGAAAGATGTAAAATTTGAGAAAGATAAATTATGTAGTGCTTGTCAAGCCGGAAAGCAAGTTGCCAACTCACATCCTAGCAAGAGTACTATGTCAACCTCAAGACCATTGGAATTACTACATATGGATTTATTTGGTCCTACTACCTATAGAAGCATTGGTGGCAATACCTATTGTCTTGTAATCGTGGATGATTATTCAAGATACACATGGGTATTCTTTCTTCATGACAAAGCTATTACATGTGATATTTTCAAGTCATTTGTGAGAAGAGCCGAAAATGAATTTGAGCTAAAATTGAAGAAAGTTAGAAGTGACAATGGTAGTGAGTTCAAGAACACCAATGTTGAAGAGTTTTGTGATGAGAAAGGAATCAAGCATGAGTTTTCAACCACATATACTCCGGAACAAAATGGTGTTGTTGAGAGGAAGAATAGAACCTTAATTGAGATGGCAAGATCAATGCTAGATGAGTACAAAGTATCGGACTCTTTTTGGGCCGAAGCTATCAACACCGCTTGCCATGCCTCTAATAGGCTATATTGTCATAGATTCTTCAATAAAACACCTTATGAACTTCTAAATGGAAGAAAGCCAAATATTTCATATTTCCGGGTCTTTGGTTGCAAGTGCTATATCTTGAGGAAAGGATCTCGATTGTCTAAATTTCAAAGTAAATGTGATGAGGGATTTCTTCTTGGATATTCTTCAAATTCCAAAGCCTATAGAGTATACAACAAGTGTAAAGGATTTGTTGAGGAAGCATATGATGTGCAATTTGATGAAACTTTGGGCTCTCAAGGTGAAAAAGAGAATTTAGATGATGTGAGAGGTGAAGAATTAAGCAAAGCAATGAAGACTATGGAAATTGGGGATATCATGCCTAGAGAAGAAGATGATGATGAAGATCCATCGGTATCTATTGAAGCTAACCCATCCACTTCCACAACAAATGATCATGTTCAACAAGATGGTAACTCAAGCAATAATGACTCATCTCAAGAAGATAATCAAATAGCCCATATAACCACATCTTCTCCATCAACTCAAGAGCCAATTGATCAATCAAGAATTCATCATCAAGTTGCCAAAGATCATCCCATTGATCAAATCATGGGTGACATTAGTAAGGGTGTTCAAACTCGATCTCGTGTTGCTTCCTTTTGTCAACACTATTCTTTTGTCTCTTTACATGAGCCTAAGCGTGTAGATGAAGCACTTAATGATCCAGATTGGGTTATCTCCATGCAAGAAGAATTAAATAATTTCACTAGAAATGAAGTTTGGGAGTTAGTTGAAAGACCCAAGAATCATAATGTTATTGGTACTAAATGGGTCTTCCGTAACAAAGAAAATGAAGATGGTATTGTTGTAAAGAACAAGTCAAGATTAGTTGCTCAAGGTTATACTCAAGTAGAGGGATTGGATTTTGATGAGACTTTTGCTCCCGTAGCTTGACTTGAGGCCATAAGAATCTTGCTTGCTTATGCTTGTTCCCGTAACATCAAGTTATATCAAATGGATGTCAAAAGTGCTTTCTTAAATGGGAAAATTAGTGAACTAGTATATGTTGAGCAACCTCCCGGTTTTGAAGATCCTACAAAGCCTAATCATGTGTATAAGCTCTCTAAGGCTTTATATGGGTTGAAACAAGCCCCTCGTGCCTGGTACGAAAGGCTTCGGGACTTTCTTCTTTCAAATGGCTTTAAAATTGGAAAGGTTGATACAACATTGTTCACCAAGAGAATTGGAAATGACATCTTTATTTGTCAAATTTATGTTGATGATATTATCTTCGGTTCAACTAATGAAGATTTTTGTAAAGAATTTGGAGAAATGATGTCTAGGGAATTTGAAATGTCTATGATTGGTGAATTGAGTTTCTTCCTTGGTCTTCAAATCAAACAATTGAAGGAAGGCACTTTTGTTTGCCAATCTAAATATGTGAGGGACATCTTAAAGAAATTTGGCATGGAAGATGCAAAACCCATCAAAACTCCTATGGCTACTAATGGACATCTTGATCTTGATGAGGGAGGTAAACCGGTTGATCTTAAGCTTTATAGGTCCATGATTGGTAGTTTGCTTTATCTTACCGCATCTAGGCCCGATATCATGTTTAGTGTGTGCATGTGTGCTAGATTTCAAGCCGCTCCCAAAGAATGTCATTTGACCGCCGTAAAGCGTATCTTGAGATATTTGAAGTATTCCCCTAATATTGGTCTTTGGTATCCAAAGGGTGCTCAATTTGAATTAGTAGGGTTTTCGGACTCGGATTATGCCGGTTGCAAGGTTGATAGAAAAAGCACTTCCGGAGGTTGCCAATTGCTTGGACGGTCACTTGTTTCTTGGTCATCTAAGAAGCAAAATTCAGTGGCTCTTTCAACCGCCGAAGCGGAATATATCTCGGCGGGGAGTTGTTGTGCTCAATTATTATGGATGAAGCAAACTCTTCTTGACTATGGTGTAAAATTCAAGGAAATTCCTCTCTTATGTGACAATGAAAGTGCTATCAAGATTGCAAACAATCCGGTTCAACATTCTAGAACCAAGCATATTGACATCCGGCACCATTTTCTTAGAGATCATGTAAGTAAAGGGGATATCAAGATTGATGGAGTAAGCACGGACAATCAATTGGCGGATATATTTACCAAGCCTTTGGATGAATCTCGGTTTTGCAAGTTGAGAAATGAGCTAAATGTGATTGACATCTCAAATGTGGCTTAAGAACTAGCACATGTGTTTATCCACATGCTTTTGTCTATCTCTCTTATTAATTTCTATCATATTTCTTGTCTTTTAGTTTCGTAAAGCTTGCTTTTGCATATTTTCTTTAGCATTACTCAGCACATTGCATCATTAAATAAATTTCTCTTATTATTCTTGAGCAATGATCCCAAAAGAAATCCTTGAAAAATCATTTTTTTAAAGTTAATTCACGCTGAAATAAAAAAAAAGGAGGTCGGACCGTCCGTCTCAACTAGGCGGACCGTCCGGCCGCTCCCCCGCGGACCGTCCGCCGGGCGCGCGGACCGTCCGCGTGGTTCGTGGGGGCACCGGTGCGGTTCGGGAGGTTCCGGAAGCTTTAACGGACCGTCCGCGCCCGGGGCCCGGACCGTCCGCGCGCCCTCGCGGACCGTCCGCGGGGGTGCGGCGGACCGTCCGCCCGTGTCGCGCGCGGGTGGGTCCCGGGACCGCGAGATGAAATCGACCCGGGTCTTCTCCCTTTCCCCACCGAAGGCGCTTGGCTTCTTCCTCCCTTCTTTTGCTCTCTCTCAAGGTGATAGCCCCTCTCTTAGGGATTTCTCTTGGGGCTCTCCCCGACCGTCCGAGCACATCCCCGGACTCTCCGCGAAGTTCTCCACCATGTCATCCGGTACTTTTTTCGAATCTCTTTGTCTATCTCTTGGATTTTGAGCAAGGAGGTGGTTAGGGTTTGGAGGTGTGATCTAAAATTCGTCCATGTTTTCAAGATTTTGGCTCGGTGAATGTGTTTGGGGTATCAATGTAGTGTTGTGGCAAAATTTTGGTAAAGAAATTTCGGTTTTTGATGAAGATATGAGGTTGGAAAGGATCGGTGTCACTTGTTCATGGCCGCCCGCCGTCGAGTGCGGGCGGACCGTCCGCCGCCTCCTCGCGGACGGTCCGCGCGCCCCCCGCCCGAGGATCCCATGCACGGTGATCTTTCAAATGGGGTTCATTATCAATTCAAATTGCTTCCTAAAGTTAATACTCATTGAAATGTATGGTTTTGACAGTGCTCGCAAGGCTATAGCTTCTCTCACTAAAAAGGTGACCAAAAGGGTCACATCAAAGAAGAAGGGCAAGGATGTTGGGACATTGAAGAGGCGGAGAAAAGATGATACCTCTGAGGAAGAAGAGGAACCTGACAATCCAAATGACAGCGATTTCAATCCGGCCGATGAAGCGGCAAGTGCCTCATTCATGATGGATGAAGATGAGATAAGTCAAGGGGGAGGTAACACTGTTGAAATCATTGATGTGGTTAATTACACAGCTCCTAGAAGGCAGTGGACCCAAAGAGAGTTTGCTATTGCTAGAAATGAAAATGCTTATAATCAACCCCGTGACACCCACAATTTATTCTTCCACACTCTTGTGCAAGAACAAGCATTTTTCGTAGTTTGATGGAGTGCACGGTTTTCTCTCATCAAAGGGTTGATTTTGATTATCTTGAGTCTAAACTGTCCTTGCCGGGGTGGCAACAAAATTTGAGAATTTGCGGTTAAAACCATTTCTTCAAAGATAGATGTGACCGGAATGATACAATAGTTAGACAATTCTATGCAACTTATGAAATGAATTTCATAGGGAAGAAAATGAAATGGATGACTGGTAAAAGTGAGTATGAAGCCACATTTGCGGAATTTGCACTGCTAATCATCTTAACTATGAGTATTTTAGTGAGGGTATTGATGTTTATAACGAGGATATTCTTGAAGATACGAACCGTATTTTATGAGCCTGGCACTCTTAATGCAACCATAATGAACTCGCCCGTCATCGGGACTTAGACACCATCCAGCGCCCATCAACAACATCATTAGGCACACTTTTATGCCTAAAAGTGGTAATAAGGATAAAGTCCGGGAACATTATTGGAATGTGATTGATTATATTATGAATGGAACTAGATTTGATGTTGTGAAACTTATTCTTGATCAAATGATTTGCAAGAAACGTCTTGTTCGAGATAGTATCTATTCTCGCCCCCTATATTATGTCATTGATCAAGATAAAGACAGGGTTCAATGGGTTATGTGATGTGAAGCATGAACTTTATCGCCCATTTTACAATGCTAAAGCCTTTTTGAACAAGCCATTGACACCCTATGGACGGAAGCAGAGGCTCATAATATTGCGTAAAAATATTGAGGCTCATGGTGGTGATGATGAAAATGCAAATGTTGGAAACTTGGGAAATGTTAATGTTGATGAGGGTACTTACGCTATGCCTCCTCCTCCAGCTCCTCCTATGCAACCACAAGGGGACCCTCCCGACGGATACTTTGATTCCTATTTTGCTAATATTCAACGAGTCAATGAACTCTCGCTTTCGGCAAATGCGATCGGGGTTTCAATCTCACTTTGAGGCATATGGACGAGCAGATGACCGACACCTTTCGGACTATGCGGCGAGAATTTTCAAGCATCGCATTGATACTAGTCTAGACACCTTTGGTCATCATGTCTATAATACTATGCATGATCCCATGATGCAGCGGTTGGGTGAAATGCGGATCGATCTTCGAATGATCTCGGTTCCCTCAATGATAGATTCTCTCGTATGTCCACCTCCGAGCAGATCGGCGCTTACATGATCGGCGAGACACGGCTTCAAGCACGATGTCCATGTCCCGAACACGCTTTTGGAGATTTCGAGAGATCATTTTTATCATTACTATCCGGCTCCCGCTCCACCACCGTAGTTCCGTCCCCC
Source organism: Cenchrus americanus (assembly GCA_947561735.1). Lineage (NCBI taxonomy): Eukaryota > Viridiplantae > Streptophyta > Magnoliopsida > Poales > Poaceae > Cenchrus > Cenchrus americanus. Next base: position 98,865,169 of record OX387240.1, read on the forward strand.
TCCGCCATTCTATCCTCCTCCGCCGCCGCCACAGGATGACTAGGCCCTTTTGGTATTTGATGCCAAAGGGGGAGAGAGATTTGGAGGAGTGTGTGTTTTCTAGGGGGAGCTCACTTTGCTTGCATGAATTTGGAACTCTTTGCATTGCATTTACATGTTTAATTTCGGTCTTGCATGAACTTCGTGTGGCTTGTAATAATTTTTGTGAGACTTACGTTTTGTTGTGTGATGTATTTAAGAACTAGAACTTGTGGCTATCTTGTGATGTTCTATAATTATGATCTTGCTTTGTTTATCTTATGGTTTGTTCTAGTTCCTATAGTAGTCTTTGATGCTAACCCTTATTCCTTTTGGATATATATTTGTGGTTGTTGCCTTGATCTCCTTTTTGTAGGGAAACTCCGTCAAAATTTATCATATTTATGCATATATGTGAAAATCAAATGGAAATTACATGCACATATGTAGGGGGAGTTATCTCTATATTCTTGTTTCGGAGACAATTACTCTATATATTTATTGAATCTATTTGAGAAGAGTAAGTGATTCCAAAACACAAAACCTTTATTATATCACTTCTTTAAATGGTTGTCATCAATTACCAAAAAGGGGGAGATTGAAGGCATCTAGGCCCCTAATTCGTGTTTTGGTAATTAATGACAATCATTATGGACTAACAATTTTATTTAAGTTATAAGAATAGGTTAGTCCGATGAAACGATGAGATCATGTGAGGAACATGAGAAGGTCTTGGTTGACTTTTGATGGAAAGGGCTCAAGGCAAAGGTAAAAGTTAGGGTTTTGCTTTTACCGGTCATAAGGTGAGTAGAGGATGTTATATGACCGGGTTAATAGGATAGATAGCCGTACTATAAAGAGGGATCAATTTCATTGGCTTGATTTTCCATAGTGCCACTTGGATCAAAAGTTTGCATGCATTGCATTTAGATGAGTGGCGGTTTCTCTTGGTAAAAGGTTTTCATTGAAAATCAAAAGAAAAACAAGTTTTCTGGCATCTGGAGGACGTCCGGGCCCCTCGGGCGGACGGTCCGTGGGTGGTTGATTTTTATTTAATAACCGAGTTTTTGACAAAAGATTTCGAGAAAATGCGCTTCGGGGCGGACGGTCCGCGGGGACCGGGCGGACGGTCCGCCGGACCGGGGCGGACGGTCCGCGAGGTGCCGCGGACGGTCCGTTATTTGCAACGAACGAGGTGCTACTCGGGGTCCGGGCGGACGGTCGCGCGCCCGGACCGCGGACGGTCCGCGTGGGCCGGGCGGACGGTCCGCGCGGCCCTCGGCGGACGGTCCGCCCGCCCAACGCACGGCCGCCTCGGCCATTGACCTAGCGTTTTTACCGTTGGAATTCAAACGCGGACCGTCCGCGAGGGCATCGCGGACGGTCCGCGAGGCACGCGTTTTGTGTCTAACGGCTAGTAACGGAAAGGTGGAGTATTTATACTCCAAGCCCGGGTTGGAGAGTCTCTCTTGGCACTTTTAAAGGTTCATACTCCCTTGTAGAGCTCTCTCTCCCCTCTCTCTCACTCACTTGACTTAGTGGTGGTATTCTTTGTGAGATTGAGAGTTTCTAGTGCATTGCATCAAGGTTTTGATCTTTGTGGCACTAGGGAATCATCAAGCAAGTGGTTGATTTGTTACTCTTGGAAGTTGCCGCTTCCTAGACGGCTTGGTGGTGGAAGAATCCGTTGAAGCTCGCAAGAAGATTGTGCGTGGCTCCGGATTTCATGTTGTGAGAGGTATTGTGCTCACCTCACCGGAGCGGTAAAGAGCAACTCTAGTGGAATCGAGGTGTGGAGTGGTTCTCTTGTTCTAACCGGCTCAAGATCAAGAGGTGTCTTGATAGAGGAGCGGTTGAACATTGAATCCACCTCAACGTGGATTAGGGGTGACCAAGCAAGTCATCGACACCACGGGATAAAATTCGTCTCTTGTGCTCGGTTATCTCTTTCCTCATTTTCCTTTCAAGCACTTTATTCGAGCATTCTATTTCTAGAGGTTGCTGTTTATCTTGTCACCCTAGGCCGCAAAACCCCAACATAGGAATAGAGTAGGTAGAGATTTATTTCTCCTTGTGGTTCTAATTAAATTTCTCTAGTGTTGTGGTTTCAGTTTTTAAACCGCCTATTCACCCCCCCTCTAGTCGGTATCCTAGATCCTACGGACATCACCAACTCAAATATGACCATGTTAATCGCTTGTGAACAAAAGGTGAATCAATCCTATATCACGGTTATTGTTGCTACATTCGATGAATTGATGCTGCGCAATGATGTGTGTTTATTGTCATTTTCAGAAATACATACTTGGATCTAAAAGAATGTTAAACACTCATGCAAGGTATGGAGGATCAAAGAAGTTGGTTGGGGATCAAGTCCAAGTGTCCATGTTCTCCACCAGGCCACCATGTCACTTATGGCCCAAAGATGGAAAGAGATCAAGGGGAACACGTTTTGGACGTTGGTTTCGGACTGCATGACTAGGCCAACTTGCAACAGACGCCACGACCTCATACGGAGTCCGTTTGGGACGTTCTTTATATGGTTGGAAAGTAAATTTTATAGAGCTTCCAATGGTGCTGGTGTCATATCCAAATTCCATCTGAGTCGACGGGAATAACTGAAACAAGTGGACGTCTAGAATCTGTCAGGGTGCTGCGTCACCGCCTTTTGGGCCGTTGGCCCGTGTATCGTGTCGGAGCCCATGGGGGCACGTCCTAGGGTTGGAGCACGATCCCCCACCAGGTCCTAGTCATGTCCCTACCCTCTCATATACTCCCATAGCCGCCACAAACAGATTGGGTTTTGTTTTATTGTATGTTTAGCCTTTGCTGCTTCCTTGTAGACGCGTGTGTCGGCGAGACCATCCATTCTACTCAACTCAGAACCCCAACTTGGTTACTTCAGATTGGTTTTCATCTCCATATTTGCAATTTAGTTGCTTGTATTACTTGTTCTTGCTTGTTCTTCGATTGCTTGCAGGAATAGGTACCCTAGTGGCCGGGTGACGCGCTCCACAACATTGCGACAGCCATACGAGGTGGTGTATCGGTTGCTAAGGCGCATCCTTTGAAAGGTTGTAGTCGGACCGTGAATGTCGTCTCCTCCAATTGAGTTATTCCCCACGCCTCTCATCGAAAGATCGGGCACAAACCCTAGCGGGTTCACATCAGTTGGTAATCAGAGCAAGGTTGTTCGGTGAGAGACTTCCACACCAATCGCTAATTTTATTTTCCTATAGTCCAGAAAAGCCAAAAAAATTAGATTAGGTCACCCGCTGTCCCATAAACCCTTTGAGCCTTTAGTAATACTTAGTTAGGGCTTGTTGAGTTTTTGGTTGCATCGGTTGTGTCGAGTTGCTGGTCTTAGTGTCTAATCCTTTAGAGTTTTGAGTTCTATCACGTTTTGGTCACCACGAATCCATCTCAAGTCCGATTCGAGTGTTTAAATACAATCTGGAAAGGTTATCTTTTTATCTTTCTAATGGATTTGGCCTTGTTACAAAATTCTATTTGAGCACTCCGCAATTGTCCTGGAGATCTGCGATCTGCAATCTGTGCAATACGCATTCTATATTGATTTGTCTTGATATTCAGCAAGAAAAAGTCAAAGAAAGAAAGAAAAAAAGAAGTGACAGAAATAAAAAAAATAGAAGAGGAAGAAAAAAAGGAGGAAAAAAGAGTGAAAGAAAGATAGAAAAAAAGAGGCAAGAAGAGAAGAAGAAGAAAAAAAGAGGGAGCTGAATTTGGTGTTTTCTTTTGTGATGTGCTCTTTGTTGGTGACTACCTTTGTGCCTAGGCTCACGTCTCTACCATGGTTTAGCCTAGGACCAGCACAGTACCACCGTTGAACAATTATTCAGCTTGCTTTTAACTAACGTGGTGCTAGTCATTCCTTGTTTCAGCCCACCTATAGCTCCACATATTCGACTACAGCTTGACAGGTTTTGTTGTTGCGGCACCGATACACGTTATCTGCAGACTTGTTGGTGGCCTTCCCCTCCTGTCGAGCAAGGTAAGAACTTGTAAGAGCTTGTTTGAACAAGTTGAGTTGAGATAATTACACCCGACACATCCTAGTAGTTGACAGGAGAAAACATATTCTTGTGTTTCTTGTTTTCTACTAATCATGGCAGGTGATATAGAGATTTTTGAGACAACAAAACTACACCTTCAGATTGAGGACGTTATTTATTTCTTACCTTCATATGCTGGTAGGTATGATCCTGATGCATACATTGATTGGGAGTTAAAAGTAGATAAAGAATTCAGAAGATATGATTTGTCTGAAGAGCAAAAAGTGATAGCTGCTTCTAATATTTTAACTGATTATGCTTTAAGTTTTTGGAGGCACTTGCTGAGACATCATAAGGTTTCTAAAACATGGAAGGTTATGAAACTAGTTTTTAGAGAAATTTTTGTTCCTGAATATTATGCTGATCATATGCTCGATAAATTACATAATTTGAAACAAGGTAAAAACTCGGTTGATGTATACTATCATGATCTGAAATTTTGTATGATTAGTTGTGGTTTGGAAGAATACGAAGAAGCTACTGAAATTAGATTTTTAAAGGGGCTTAACATTGAAATTCAGGATAAACTTTTGCATGAAACGTATGATTCTCTCCCTAGTTTGATTGACCTTGCTTCAAGAATTGAGATTCAACTTGAAAATGATTTGAGTGCAAAGAAATTGGATGAATTGTTACCTACTTGTGAAACAAAAAATTCAGTGGGTGCGGAAATAGTTATGTGTTCTATTGTGACTAGATTTGGGCAGAATATAAATGAATTGTTTGCATGCCCATCAAAGGAAGATAGTGAAGGTATGCTTGTTTATGATGAACTAACCAATGAAAGTGTAGAGTTGCTTGACACTTCTTCTAAGATTGCAGCACCACAACTAGAGTTCGAGCACTATCTTTTTCCCCTTGTTGTCCATAACATTTTGCAGGAGGAAGAAACCAATATAATTGAGTGCATTCAGCAATTTGAGCAACAACCCCCGCTGCAAAGGTGTGAAAATAATGATTGTGCAACACCCACCATGTCAGAGGTGAGTGAGCAAAACTACAAATTCAATGTTGACTGTCCATGTGAGTATAATCATGTTTTACCCATACCTACAACACAACTAGTGCATGGACTCGATGATTCCATTCTTGATGATACGCATGCTGAGACAAGGCATGTTCATTGCATTTCCTATGAGAAATATGAACTGAAATTGTTGTCTTCATTAAATACACTAGGTTATATTGAATTTGATATTCTTTGTGATCTAAATAGTTTAGAGGAGAAACTTTTTGCATATTCTGAATTGAAATGTTTGGCTCATCATACATATCACTTTATTGGCAAATATAATTCCCAAGGTGAATATTTGGTGCATAGAATTTATATTTGCTCTGATCTGAAATCTCCTTTTGGGTTATATGATCATGATAAAATAGGGGGCTGCACTAACGCTAACAATATCTTGCAAAGTCCTTCTAGTTTTTCTCTTAAGCAACGGGGTTAGCCTAAAGAAGGGGAGCATTGCGGTATACAAGTCGTTCGTGTTCCGAGATCGAGGCAAGCACCTTTAGATGCCACCGCAGCAAGTCGAGGACGACTTGCAGCCAAGAAGTGGAGAATGATGAGGACATCACCAACTCAAATATGACCATGTTAATGGCTTGTGAACAAAATGTGAATCAATCCTATATCATGGTTATTGTTGCTACATTCGATGAATTGATGTTGCGCAATGATGTGTGTTTATTGTCATTTTCAGAAATACATACATGGATCAAAAAGAATGTTAAACACTCATGGAAGGTATGGAGGATCAAAGAAGTTGATTGGGGATCAAGTCCAAGTGTTCCCCATGTCCTCCACCAGGCCACCACGTCACTTATGGCCCAAAGATGGAAAGAGATCAAGGGGAACACGTTTTGGGCGCTGGTTTCGGACTGCATGACTAGGCCAACTTGCAACAGACGCCACGACCTCATACGGAGTCTGTTTAGGACGTTCTTTATATGGTTGGAAAGGAAATTTTATAGAGCTTCCAATGGCGCTGGTGTCATATCCAAATTCCATCTGAGTCGACGGGAATCACTGAAACAAGTGGACGTCTAGAATCTGTCAGGGTGCTGCGTCACCGCCTTTTGGGCCGTTGCCCCGTGTATCGTGTCGGAGCCCATGGGGGCACGTCCTAGGGTTGGAGCACGACCCCCCACCAGGTCCTGGTCGTGCCCCTACCCTCTCATATACTCCCATAGCCGCCACGAACAGATTGGGTTTTGTTTTATTGTAAGTTTAGCCTTTGCTACTTCCTTGTAGACGCGTGTGTCGGCGAGACCATCCGTTCTACTCAATTCAGAACCCCAACTTGGTTACTTCAGATTGGTTTTCATCTCCATATTTGTAATTTAGTTGCTTGTATTACTTGTTCTTGCTTGTTCTTCGATTGCTTGCAGGAATAGGTGCCCTAGTGGCCGGGTGACGCGCTCCACAAGATTGCAACAGCCATAGGAGGTGGTGTATCGGTTGCTAAGGCGCATCCTTTGAACGGTTGTAGTCGGACGTGAACGTCGTCTCCTCCAATCGAGTTATCCCCCACGCCTCTCATCGAAAGATCGGGCACAAATCCTAGTGGGTTCACATCAGGGTGCACCCATATGGAAAGAGAGGAGGACCTACGCTACCGTTGCTTGAGCCTACCCCAGATTAAGTTTCAAGGTCATCTACATCGACAACAAATAGTGCAATGAGGTACGATGAGCTTGCTGGAGGAGCTGGATCTACGCATCAGAAAGTGGAGAACCCAGACTCTGCGTGAGGTCAACAACTGAGCCAAACTCAGAAGCCATAGAATCAACAAGACAAAGTTCGACCATCGAGATGGGGAGTAAGAGGCTCAGTCGGTTGAGGCGGGAACTAATTGATGAGACAGTGAACAACAATACAAAGCTCGGAGTTTGACATTGTATGCAGGGGTGCAACAGAACGTCGAATGACATTCGTTATTAGGTCAGGTTCCATCCACCAATTGAAACACCATCCAAATAACAAATCCGAGTGTACCAATATCAGTTCAGAATTTTGAGCTTCAATATTTACATCGCTATTAGTGCTTCCAAAAGAATGGATAATGAATTAAAATAGATAAAGAAAATACAGTGCTAACATAGCATTTTAAAAAATATAGTTTATCAAACCCAGCCACGCTATTAGCGCGAGCCATCTTGCTAGTTGGTTTTTAATCACGACATTTGACTATTTGTCTTATTCAAAAAAATCATGTAAGTATAATTTATTTTGTTTTGTGGCTTACATTATCATCAAAGCTGTTTTAACAATGGCTTATTATTTCTATGTTCTCAATAAGTTTTTGAATACGACAAATGATCAAGAGTTGTGAAAAAATGTTAACAACAACAAATATTTGATACGAAGGGAGTATTATACTCTTCAAATGTTTTTGTTTTTACCAAAGTCATTAGAGGAAGCCCCTATCTTATTTATGAGATTCTTATTCTAGATTTGTTTAAATCACTGCCACAGGATACTACCAATGTGCTCTAACCACTATGGTCGAGGTCCTTTCGCTCTTTAGACATATGAAGATGAGTAAATCCGTTATGCTTCCTCTCCCACAACAACAAATATTTCAATAATACGCAAGGTTGCTATGCTGGATTATATACGAGATGGCGCAGATGATATAATAACTATTCATAACAATTTTGATTCTTTGGTGTTAGTAAGTGGAATTTTAGCTTGTTTCGGAATTATAACAGTTTTACACAGATTCAGATGCAACTCAAATTTAATATGAAAACCGCAGGTTTTGATGAAATGTAAAGCCTGCCATTTTTTTAAATATATGTAAGAGCAACTCCAAGAGACTAGTTATCTTGGCTTAACTAGCTAAAAAATAGAAATTTTGTCCAAAAACTCAATCCAACAGACTAACTAAACTTGCCCTCGCTATACCCCACTAGCTAAACCGGGGGCTTCACCAGCCATCTTTGACTAGTCAGTCCCGCTAGCTATCCCCTCGTACATGAGTATGACAGGCGGGACCCACTAGTGGTGGAGCATATGGAGAGTTGATTTTAGCTAGTCTGTTGATTTCATCAACTTTTTTGCTAGCTATTTCATTTTACATATCAGACAAATCAAGATTTTAGCTAGTGATTTTTAGAGGGGCTCTTGGAGTTGCTCCATGTAGCTAACAGAAGTTTTAGATAACAATGTCAAAAACTAAAAAAATCACGACCGTAACATCAACAAAATACACTCCCTCAACCCCAAATTTATAGGTCATTTTAACTTTTTTAGATTCATATTTTTTACTATGCACATAATATGGTGTATGCCTGGGTACATAATTATGTCTAGGGATCTAGAAAAGCTAAAATGACCTACGATTTGAATTGGAAGGAGTACATGGGATGGTAAAAACAAAACAAATGTGGGACTTGTGTATTTATACTCATGTTAATCCTGAGTTTGTTCGAGAGATCTTAAAGCGGCTTTTGCTGATTTGCATTATTGATTTGTTGTAAGTGGAAAATATTGTGCAAGAACCACAAACACTGCACAAAAAGTTGTTTATTTGCATGCACCGTTTATCACGCAATGACGAGGGGAGTGAGGGTATGTTCCTACTAGGATCTCATCCACGCCAATAGACGAGGCAGAATATATAACTCTTTGTAAGTTATTCTTTGTCCAGCTCACCTATAACAATATAATATAAAGAGATACTCCTTCCATTTGTGAGAACTTGTCACCATTGGCTTTTTACAACTTCGAACATTCGTCTTGTTCAAAAGAAAATATGCAAGTTTCATCCATTTTGTTTGCTACATGCTTTACAATTGTAGGTACTTTAAACTTGACTTATCCGTTTACATATCTGCAATAAGTTTTTGAATAAGACGAATGATCACAGTTGCACAAAAAAGTCAATGGTGACAAATATTTTGATACGGAGGGAGTACCTTTGAGATTTATGGAAGTAACCACAAAATGTAATCACTAGGGGTCCATACTCCCTCCAAAAAAATGTACGTGTAGTTTTGGAACTTTTATATCCTTAGATTTTTTTTCATCTAAAATTCTAGATACATTGTATGCCAAAATGAATTGAACCTGTAATTTTGGACGCGGAGGAAGTATATTCGGTGGCGAAGCTAGGATTGATGTTACGGGCCGGCCACACCAGGGCCCAGGCCGGGCCGATCAGGCGGCGCGGCCAGGGGTGGTGGCGCCCCCAGGCCCATCACCTATTTCCGCCATCGTTTCCGTAATCGTGGCTAGTTGGTTTCCTTTTCGTAGATGAATTACATTCCTTAGATATTTTTGTAATTGGAGATATATACTCCCGAACTGGGAAGGATTGAATAAGTTGGCAATCAATCTGATTGCTGGCCTCAAGGGCCAACCCTAACCCCTCAACTCCTCCCCTCGCGCTACAGTAACCGCGAATACTGTAGCGCCGCCTCCCTGTTCGCCTCCCCGCGATCACGGCGCACCAGTGCCGCCATCGTCCACCGCCTCCGCCTCCTTCTCACTCGTATTCCTTTCGAGAGATCCCCGGTAGGGATAGGAACCCTATCAACCTGGTATCAGCTATGCCAGGCGACGACGACAAGACGAAGGACACCAGTCCGGAGCCCACTTTGGCCGAGTTCGCCAAGATCATGCGGGAGACCTGCTCGGCTGTCAAGGACCTGGGCACCCGCGTCCAGGCGCTCGAGGTGGCCGCCCAGGCCACCACCGTCGCCATGCCGGACGGGTTTCCGTACGGGCTGCCAGGTTATGGCGGCATTCCACCGACTTCCGCGCCGTCTACGACGATCCCCCAGGTGACATCAGGCGCCGAAGCCGATCACGGAGATCTCGTTTCCCCACTCGCCGTCGCAGCCACCACTCTTCACCGACCGGCCTAACCCATCGGTGACCGACCACGGGACGGCGGTCTTGCGGGGGGGCGCCTCCAACGCCTACCGCGCCTACCAGCAGCCCCCTCTCGGCGGCGCGGGCGGCGGCGCATTCCCGGGGTTGGGCGTTCCGCGCTTCAGCAAGTTGGAGTTCCCCTCCTACGACGGTTCCGTCGATCCACTAAACTGGTTGCGCCGTTGCGAACAGTTCTTCCGCGGCCAGCAGACGGCGCCGGCTGACCGCGTCTGTCTCGCCTCTTACCACCTGACGGGAGTCGCCCAGACGTGTTACTACGCCCTGGAGATCGACGAGAGTGTACCGACCTGGGATCGCTTCGCAGACCTGTGCCATCAACGGTTCGGCCCGGCGGTGCGCACCAACCGCCTCTCCGAGATGGCGCGTCTTCCCTTCACGGGCTCGGTCCAGGAGTACCAGGAACGCTTCAACGAACTCGTCCGCCACACCGACGACCTTCTGCCACACCAGAAAGCGGACCTGTTCATCGGCGGTCTCCCGGACCATATCCGGGTCGACGTCGAGCTGCGCCACCCGGACGATCTTCAGACGGCCATGTACTTGGCGCGGGCTTATGAACGGCGCGCGGCGGCGTCGCGCAGCCCCCGTCCGCGCCCCCATCCGTCCGGGCGCCCACGCGCTTCCCGCCGCCACCACCGCCACACGCACCCCCCCCCCGGCGCTTCCCGCGCCGTCCACGGGTGCACCCACCGTAGCGGTGCCGCCACCGGCCCAGGTGCAGGCGCCCCCGCGCCCCTTCCGCCGTCTCACACCGGCCGAGATGGGGGGGCGTCGCCGCATGGGACTCTACTACAACTGCGATGAACAGTTCATTCGCGGGCATCAATGCAAGCGGCTCTTCAACCTCCTCATCACCGACGATCCGGAGGACGGCGCGGCGGACGCTGAAGCAAAGGCCGCCTTGCACGCGGCTCTCATGGAGGAGCAGCCCACGCAGGAAGGGCAGGCGACCCCCACCGAGGAGACGCCTCGCGTGTCGCTCTATGCGATCGCAGGCATCCGCACCAGGGACACCATAGTGATCCCGGTCTTCGTCAACGGCCAGCGCTTGGAGGCCCTCGTCGACACCGGCTCCTCCCACACCTTCATCGACACGGCGGTTCCGCGACGCATCAAGCTGGAGTCCGAGCCGGCCAACCTCCGTGTGACGGTCGCCAATGGGGACAAGGTGCCCTGCGCAGCGGTGGCGCGAGGCATTCTGATGCTCGTCGGGCGAGAGGAGTTCCCCATCACCTGCTTCAGCATCGGCCTCAGCGGTTTCGACTTGGTGCTAGGCGCTGACTACCTACGCACCCTCGGCACCATCCTACTGGATCTTGACTCCCTCCCGCATGGCGTTTCGGTGGCGGGGACGGCGGGTGTTTTGGCGGGGGGCTTGGGGCGCCCCATTCGGAGGGGCCCGAGGCACACGCCCACTCTGTCGACGCCGACCCCGACCGGCCCTTCATCGACGACCTGCTGCGGGAGTACGACGACGTCTTCGCCGAGCCGCACGGGCTTCCACCGTCCCGCCCCTACGACCACAGGATCCACCTTCTACCCGGGACGGCACCAGTTGCGGTTCGGCCATACCACTACCCCCAGCTGCAAAAGGATGAGCTCGAGCGCCAGTGTTCCGCCATGCTGGCGCAAGGCATCATCCGGCCGAGCATGTCGCTGTTCTCTACACCAGTGCTGCTTGTCAAGAAAGCCGACGACTCGCGCTCTCAACGACAAGACGTCCAAGGACAAGTTCCCGATCCCGGTGGCCGACGAGCTCCTCGACGAGCTCCATGGCGCGTGCTTCTTCACCAAGCTGGACCTGCGCTCGGGTATCATCAGGTGCGTATGCACCTGTTTGACGTGGAGAAGACGGCATTCCGTACCCATCATGGCCACTTCGAGTTCCTGGTGATGCCGTTCGGCCTCTCCAATGCACTGGCTACCTTCCAGGCGCTCATGAACGACGTCCTCCAGCCATTCTTACGTCGGTTTGTGCTTGTTTTCTTTGATGACATCATGATCTACAGTTTGTCTTGGACTGAACACTTGCAGCACATCCGCCTTGCACTCGAGGCCCTCCGACGCCATAGCCTCCACGTCAAGCGTTCCAAGTGCTCCTTTGGCGAGCGCTCAGTGGCCTATCTGGGCCACGTCATCTCTGCTAACAGCGTCGCCATGGACGGCGACAAGGTGGAGGCGGTCGCCTCCTGGCCGAAGCCTCGGTCGGCGCGGGGCGTTCGCGGCTTCCTGGGCCTTGCGGGCTACTACCGCAAGTTCATCCGCGATTTCGGCTCCATCGTCGCCCCGCTCACATGCCTCCTCTACAAGGAGGCCTTCGCCTAGACGCCAGAGGCGGCGGAGGCCTTCGCGACGCTCAAGCGGGCGCTGTCTACGGGACCAGTGCTCCAGATGCCGGACTTCAGCCGGCAATTCATCGTCGACTGTGACGCCTCGGGCACAGGCTTCGGCATCGTGCTCCACCAGGGGGAGGGACCCCTGGCCTTCTTCAGCCGCCCATTCGCTGCTCGCCACAGCAAGCTAGCGGCTTACGAGCGGGAGCTCATCGGCCTGGTACAGGCGGTGCGGCACTGGCGCCCCTACCTCTGGGGCCGGCGTTTCCTCGTCCGCACCGACCACTACAGCTTGAAGTTCCTCCTCGACCAGCGGATGTCCACTGTTCCTCAACATCAGTGGCTCAGCAAGCTGTTTAGGTTTGACTTCGCGGTGGAGTACCACCCACGGCGCCTGAACTCCATGGCCGACGTCTTGTCCCGCCGCGACGAGGATGCCTCCGACACGCCACGGGAGCTAGCGATCTCGGGGCCGACGTTCACCTTCCTCGATGAGCTGCGGGCAGCCACCCTACAGGACGCTGAGGCCAGTCGCCTCACATAGCGCCTCCAAGCCGGCGAGCTGGGGGCGCCCTGGCGCTTGGCTGATGGTCTTCTCCTCCACGGCAAGCGCATTTTCGTCCCCGACACCGCCGACTTGCGCATGCGCGCCCTGGACCTGGTCCATGCGGTGGGTCATGAGGGCGTACAGAAGACGCTTCAGCGCCTCCGTGCGGAGTTCTACATCCCACACGACAAGCGTCTCGTCCAGGACCATGTACGGACATGCGTGATGTGCCAGCACAACCCGGACCCGGACGTTCCGGTGGGCCGGCCCTTGCTCTGCCCCTTGAGGTGCCTTCCCAGGTCTGGGCGGACATCTCCATGGACTTCATCGAGGGGCTGCCTAAGGTCCACGGGCGCTCGGTGATCCTGACGGTGGTGGACCGATTCTCGAAGTACGCACACTTCATTCCACTGAGCCACCCGTACACGGCCACCTCCGTCGCCCGCGCCTTCTTCGACGGGGTCGTCCGCTTGCACGGCTACCAGAGTTCCATCGTTAGTGATCGAGACCCGGTCTTCACCAGCCGCCTGTGGAGGGACCTCTTCAAGCTGTCCGGCGTCCAGCTTCGCTTCAGCACGGCGTTCCACCCCCCAGACGGATGGCCAATCGGAGGTGGTCAACAAGGTGATCGCCATGTACCTCCGTTGTGCGATTGGCGACCGCCCACGGGCCTGGGTGGACTGGCTTTCTTGGACGGAGTATTGCTACAACACTTCATATCACACGGCGCTCCGCGCGACGCCATTTGAGGTGGTGTACAGCCGACCCCCGCCGCCTCTCCTTCCCCATGCGCCAGGCACTGAGGTGTCGGAGGAGGCCTCTCAGCTACTCTGTGACCGTGAATCCTTCCTCGCTGACATCAGGGAACGGCTCCTTCAAGCTCGCAACTATGCCAAGCACTACTACGATCGTCGTCATCGCGAGCTGGAGTTTGCCGTTAGGGATTGGGTCTGGCTGCGCCTCCTGCATCGCCCGACTCAGTCTCTGGAGCCGCGGGCAAAAGGGAAGCTCGGCCCTCGCTACACGGGGCCATTCCGCATTGTCGAGCACGTCGAGCAGGTGGCCTATCGCTTGGCATTGCCGGAAGGCGCTCGTCTCCACGACGTCTTCCACGTCGGCTTGCTGAAGCCCTTCTACGACGCTCCGCCGACAGCACCCCCTCCTCTACCGGCTCTAGAGGAGGGCCGCCTGGTGTCCATTCCGGCGAAGGTCCTATAGGCTCGGCGGACGCTTGACTCTTCGGAGCTGCAGGTCGAATGCAGGTCGAATGGGAAGGCGAGCCTGACAAGGAGATCACCTGGGAACCACTCCAAGACTTCAAGGCGCGCTTTCCTGCATTCCAGCTCGAGGACGAGCTGTTTGTGGAGGAGGGGAGAGATGTTACGGGCCAGCCACACCAGGGCCCAGGCGGGGCCGATCAGGCGGCGCGGCCAGGGGTGGTGGCGCCCCCCAGGCCCATCACCTACTTCCGCTGCCGTTTCCGTAATCGTGGCTAGTTGGTTTCCTTTTCGTAGATGGATTACTTTCCTTAGATATTTTTGTAATTGGAGATATATACTCCCGAACTGGGAAGGATTGAATAAGTTGGCAATCAATCTGATTGCTGGCCTCAAGGGCCAACCCTAACCCCTCAACTCCTCCCCTCGCGCTACAGTAACCGCGAGTATTGTAGCGCCGCCTCCCTGTTCGCCTCCCCGCGATCGCGGCGCACCAGCGCCGCCGTCGTCCACCGTCTCCGCGTTCTTCTCACTCGTATTCCCTGCGAGAGATCCCCGGTAGGGCTAGGAACCCTATCAATTGAGGTTTCATCCTCCTCCTCCTCCTTCAGCCCCTCCTTTCCTTCTTCTTCCCTTCCACGGAGCTCCTCCCCTGAGTATATCAGTATATTCTACTAAGTAGCTAGAAGAATACGTGACTACAAACGGTTGCCTCTGTGCTACACAAATGATCATCTTAAACTTTTTAAAAATCTCATCTAAAACTTTTACAAATTAATGAAACTGTATATCTCCTTGAATACATTTTCAGTCCATTGGTCAACTTCGGTTCTAGAAGAAAATAGGGAACCAAAGACGACTTGAAATGCAGAAGTCTCAACAAACGCCAAGTTTTGCGACGATGTTCATGTATGTTCACTAGCAAACCGTCCAAAGCCAACACACACGTTAGTTACGTGTAATGTGAAAAGCACGGGACGACCGTACGGTTAAAAGTCTGAGTGTCTACGTGTTTTGCCAAGTCTCTGTATGGGTCGCCATCCCACTCGTTCTGGTGGCCCGCCGCGTCCCCAATTTCCTCCTCCGGCGCCTACCTGAACGTATAAAATGAGCTGCCTCGTGTTTCCTGCTTCCCATGCACTCAGCAGTCAGCAGCTAATGCATAAGCTGCCTGCAAAACACAACGACGATTCAGCTCATGACTTCCAGCCCAGCGCGGCGGCGCCGACGTCGCTGTCGGGAGAGAGTAACAAGGCCAACAGCCTCTACGACGCGCCGGAGAAGGCGGCGCGGGTGTTCGACGCGCCTCAACTTCCCAGGCCGGCTCGCCGCCCGAGGTCGGCCACGCCAGCGACCAGGAGGATCGGAGGTGTACGCGCTGCCGCAGTTTCCCACGCCGGCCCGGCCGCTGCCGGCGTCGACCCGTGGGACAGGTGACCCTGGTGCGCCAATTGGAAGCTGCTGCGGCGCAAGGCCTCTGCTCTGCAGGTGTCCGTCCCGATCAAGCTTTCGACTGGTCGGAGCTGTTGGCCGACCTACCGTCGCTCTTCTCTCGGGAGCCATGCGTACCTGCTGCCGGCGTCGTCACCGACGGCGGTAGACGCCGGCAACACGAGAAAGTGGTAGCGGCTCAGGCTCGAGGCTTTGGAGTTTTGAGTCTGATCCCGTCACTGATCGCGCGCCTTGACAACGAAACCAGGCAAGCGTTTGATGCATGACGCCCAATTAATGATCGCGACACCTGAATAATTAATCGATCGTTCCCAGACCGGCCATCCTTCTTTTGTTTCGTTTTCCTCTTGTACTAGCTAGCTAGCGCGCGCGTTGACGCTGGCCGTCAACGGGTCATCTACAGGCATGCATGATGCATTTTTTATAGGAAGCAAAGGCTTCATTGAATTTGAATTCCGTCTTCACAACTTTGACAAAACTCCCGCAGTAAGTAAGGTACTCCCTCCGGTTTGATAAAGGAAGAACAATGACACGGTCCTCCAAAGTGCAGTTTCGACTTCCTATTTTTACAAAAATAATTATTAAAAACTAACATATGTATACTTTTATGAAAATATTTTACAAGACAAATCTACTCATGTAGTTTTCACATTTCCAAACTCAACAACTTAAAAGTTATTCATGATTTATATTCCCAATGTTTGACTCAAATCTTGTCCAAAACGTCTTTTTTTACCAAACCGGAGGGAGTAATAGTATTTGCATTGGCTTCTTGTATAATTTTGAAATACTTAGCAGTTTCCGAGCAAAATAAAATATAGTTTTTTAGTCTCCCGATGACTTCAAATTTCAAAACAACCGGTAGACTACGAGTCCTTGTTGTCATTCTTTTGAGAGTTTTATGTGTATGACATTAAAATGCGCTCCAGATCTGTGTGTTATTAGAAACTTCGGTCACACCGGTATTCCATCCACCTAAGTTTCTTTGCTCTTCATGTCATTCCATCCGCATTCCATCCAATTTCTACCGTCTGGGATCTCTAACATGTGGGACTAGGCAGGTGCAATGTCCATCTCACCCTTTAAGTAATTGCGGAGTGGACCCACATGTCATTGCCTGCTTTTTCTTTCTTTAACACCTCTCTCTTCGCCAACCTCTAGCACCTCCCACCCGGCAGTGGCCCTTTGCCGGCCAACCTACGTAACTCTCTCCCCCTCCCCTGCCCCCCCAACCTCGAGCACCTCCCGCCGCAGGCCCTTGCCGGCCAACCCATGCCGCCCTCTCCCTCTCTACCTCTCGAGGCATCTAAGGGAGCATGATTTCATCCTCGAGCTCTTCACAGGCGCGAGGGAGGAGTAGACGCCCCACCTGCAGACAAACGGACGGGCGCTGCGCCACCACGAGATCTTGGGCCCAACCGTCCCCACGCTCGCCAGACCCTCCATAGCTGGTACACTCGTTGGGCCCCACCCCTGGTCCCTACGCAGGCATGGACGGCGAGGCATGAGTGTGCTCGCTGGCAGTGACTTCCACACGTGCGCGAGAAGGGCGGCCATCTCCGACGCTCCTCTCCCCCGTCCCATTTGCCGCCCCAAGTAGCATCAGGCGCACACGGCCGCAGACGGGCACGCCGTCCACCTAATTCGTCACTGCCGCTACTTCTCTGCGATCGCGCCAGAGGTGATTAGGGTAGAGTTCGACAGCGGACGCGGCAGTCGGGGAAGATCTCCCTCGTGCTGGAGGCCACGACGATCGCTTGGAACACAGTGTTAGTGTGCGTGTCGGTACGCCTCGTGACCCTCCACATCGCTGCCAATGTCTCATTGTCGTCATCACAGAGGGCGGCCTCGCCATGCTCGTACTGTGCCGCCATCGACGTCCTCATGCCTCTCGTCCTCATCATCGTCTAGCCCTGTCGTGATGGTGGACGAACCGTGCAGTGTGGTTGGGTGGAACATAGAAGGAATAACTAGAGGAGGAAGGCAAAGCTTGTTGGCCCACCATGGGTAAAATGGTCATTTTACCTGTCTATTATCACAGTTAGCTGGAAAAATGGACGGAATGGTGTGAAGGTCAAAAAAGTTTAGGTATCACATAGCTGCGAACGAACTTTCCAGTGGCATATAGGTCCACAACAACTTTTATAATGGCATACAGGTAAAATCTCCATTCTTTTACATAGACCTATTGTACTTATAACATACTCCCTCCCTTCTCGTCCAATTAATCAAGGAAAAGGATCATGCTTATCATCCAATTAATGATGTCGTTATATATTCCTTGTTAGAAGTCGTACCTCCCTCCCTCCCTCCCTCCCTCATCGTCCCGGAAATTTGCAAATCTTGGAGACATCTCAAACTAGCTAATTCTTTGCATATGTTGGGTATTGTAAGACATTGTTTGCAAAAATATTGTGATTTGCTTCTGTCATTCTTTCTCTTTCGTCCCATCACGTTCTAGCATTGTGTCTTCCTGATTTGACGCATCTCGACACTGGTGTCCATATTACTTCCTTCATCTCACAAAGATTGTCCGTTAGCTTATAATTTGTCTTACAAAGAATGTTCAGTAACACTAATATAATTAAAACAAGATTCACACCAAGAAAAAAAGTACGGCAAAAGAGTTTTTTTGGTGTGTGTGGGTGGGTGGTGGGGGTGTACTGTACACAAGTCCAAAGGAACATATCGCAAAGAGAACCTTCCTTTCCTGGACCATTAATGGAGCCCAAACCTCGTACTCCTACTCGTTTGCGGTTTCCAACGGCAAGGAGCTTCGATGCTTCCAGTGTGACACCAATTTGAGATGTCGATTCGAAGGTACAAATGCCAGTTGTCATCACGGCATCACGCGCCATCCAAGAAGAAGATCTTGTGGATCACCATGGCTAACACATCACCCGACGTGGGCCCACCCGCTTCCCCTCGTTTCAGGAAAAAAAGGTTTTACGATAGATATGGCAGTCAACAGCCCACACACGACCACACACACGTAGTACAGCAAGAAGGCCATGTACACGTCGTTGTCCCACTCGGCGCCACCGGTTTCGCCGCGCCAAACCGAACCGTACATGTATCCGGCGAAGTCGCGACCGCCGGCCTCGACCTCAAGGGGGCATCACCACCTCGAGCAGCAGCCCTGCAGACCGGAGCTGTCAATAGCTATAGCTATCTGCGACGCACAGCGGCTTTTGCACTGGTACGGTGCAGCCGTTGCTCATCACTTGCTCGATCAGTGCTCGTACGTGCTGGTTGGTTCTTGGTTGGTTAGCTCGTGACCGATAATGCCGTCGGGTCAGAGGAGGTACAGGGGCGTGCGCCGTCGCAGGCTGGGGAGGTGGGTATCCGAGATCCGCCTGCCCAACAGCCGCGACCGGATATGGCTGGGATCCTTCGACACCCCGGAGAAGGCGGCGCGCGCGTTCGACGCGGCGCTCGTCTGCCTCCGCGGCCCCGGCGCCGCGCACGGTCTCAACTTCCCGGGATCGCCGCCCGACGTTGGCCGCCGGACCAGCGACTCGCGGGAGGTGTGCGCGGCCGCGGTGGCGCACGCCAACAGGATCGTCGTCGGCGCCGCCACCGCCACGCCGGCGGTGGCAGCAAGCTTTGCCACCCAGGCCGCTGGCTGTCCTACGGCTGCCGCGCCGGAGGTTGCAACGACGACAGATCCCACGACGACGGCGCACGACCTCGGCGACGTGCCATTGGAAAATACTCTGGCCTTGCAGGCTCCGCTGCAGCTGTCTGTGGAGAGGCTCGACTGGTCGCAGCTGGTAGCTAACCCGCCGCCACTCTACTCGCCGACGACCGTGACAGGAAACCATACGTACTTGCCGATCTCGTCGACGGCGGCGCCGCCACCAGACGAGGACTTGTTGGACGAGAATGATGACCGTCCATGCTGCCCTGGCCTTTGGAGTTTTGATTTTGGTAGCTCCTTTTCACGTCACTGATCACGTTGACGTCGAGACCGGACAAACGGCTCAATTTTTGGCACCCCTGAGCTATCGAGAGTCGAGACTAGTGATATTTTCTGCACCTTTCGTGCATTAGGAGAGGTTCCGTGTGCTTGCCACCAGTTCTTCTCCATGCATTGTTGCATGTGGCTGACATTGCATACGACAATGGTGAAAATTTTGCTCTCCGTTCCCTCTGTTCCAAATTATAATTCGTTTGATTTTTTCTTAAATTTGACTTCTTATTGTCTTATTCAAAAAATGCGCAAAATATCATATATTTTGTTGTGGTTTACTTTATTAATGAAAGTTCTTAAATAATAACTTAAATTTGACTATGTTTACATAATTTTTGAATAAGACGAGCGGTCAAACTGTGAGTTGAAAAAGTCAAATGACATATAATTTGGAATGCATGAAGTACCATTTAGTTTCAAGATATTATGGAGAGGAGCCTTGGCAAAAAATAGGTTTGCGTACCAGGAATAGCAGAGAGCGGAACAATTTTTAAATAAGACGAGTGGTCAAACTCTGAGTTGAAAAAGTCAAACGATGTATAATTTTGAATGGATGGAGTACCATTTAATTTCAAGATAAGACAATTTCCTATTCTGGAGAGGAGCCTTGGCAAAAATTGGTTTCGGTACTGGGAATAGCTGAGAGCAGAACAATTTTTTGATTAAGACGAGTGGTCACTCTTTGAGTTGAAAAAGTCAAACGACATATAATTTGGAATGAATTGAGTACCATTTAATTTCAAGATAAGATAATATCCTTTTCTGGAAAGGAGCCTTGACAAAAATAGGTTTTGGCATTGGGAATAGCAGAGAGCAAAACACTGGTCTGTTCAGTTTTGTAGGTTCCATATAATTGGTTCATCAATGTAAAAAAACAAATCATTGATTTTTTATTAAGATCATTAAAGTTCAGCTTTTATATAAGTTATAATCTCAGTTTATATACTCACAGTGCTTTAGTAGTTTACATTAAATATTTTATGGGAAAGTGATTTCATTTTTCTCGGGTGCTGCCAAGTTAAACTAGGAGCCGAAGTGAAATGTTTCCGGCAGTTGATGAAAGCTTCAACCTTAGGAGCAAACGCTCCCATGCCCTCAAAAATGTCACCCGTTCACCAAATGGTCAATAATGCATTATAGGGTTTTGGGGTGGAAACTGTCCTCGAAGAGGGGCCAACAAAATACGGGATGAAATAAAAAGAGACTAGAGACAAAGCGGTACCAAAGAAACCTCACTTCGGCCGAGCCAAGTGAAGCTGGTCCTCCGCCCAATCGTCCTTTTTTCATTCATTGAGGTCTTTTTTATAGGTCCGTAACATTTTCTCTTTACAACATTTGCCTATGATTTTTCACCTAGCGCGAAGCATCTTAGGGGCATTTACGTAAACTCACTCCAACAGTACTCAACACCATTATACAACTCATCACTTTACACAACTTTACAGCGTGTCAGTCCACGCGACTTGCTTCGTCGGCAAGCACCTTCAGTCGCCCGCTCTTCGGCCCGCTTGTCTTTGGGACCTCACGTAGACCTTCGCCCAAGGTTCACCTTGGGCTCTTCGTTGTCTCTCTGCTTGGTTCCAGACTCGCAGCCTCTGCTTCCGCCTCCTGAAGCCCCTGATCTTTGGTCATTCTGTCCTCTGGCTCTCCAAGTCTCATTCCCCGAAGCCTTGGTTCCCGACCAAGCTTTGGTTGCTCTTGCTTGACTGAAGATCCAACCCTTTGCTCAAGCCCATTCTTCTTTTTCCTGTAAGGCACAGGGTTGAAGTCTTTCTTTGACCTACAAAGTAAGCCGAAGCAAACCAGTGGGTTAAATGCAAAATATTTCCCCCAACATTAGCCCCTCGCTAGTGAAGGTTTTGTCCTTGACGAGCTGAACTAGCGATCACCCAAACGAAGAGGAAGAAATATTTTGCATCCCCTCCAAGCGCCTCCCCTGATTCGGCTTGTAAAGCTAGTCATGGGTGTATTCATTAGGGTTTTTTAGATGCACATTAATTTCATGGGTTTAACTGCATGCATGTACTCCAATTTTCCCGCGCCCACAATCTCCTAGATTACTGCACCTCCTACCCTAATATGAGCCCCCAGCCTTGGTGAAAACCCTAACTCACCATTTACTTCTCACCGCGTTTATGTTCACCTCCTAAAGTAAGTTTTTTTCTTTCTTACTCGCTTCGCTTTTACCGCGTTTTGTGTGTGTGTGCGCGCGCTCTCTCCCTCTTACAATCTTCGATATTCCTAGTTCTTTTGCATTATCTCCGCTTTTAGAAATGGCTCCAAAAACAACGATACTTCCTCCAACCAAGGTCTTTGGCCAAAGCCGTGTGACACTGAACCATATAACTGAATTCAAAGAGCTTGGCTACTTTGTGAAGTGTTGTAGTAGACCTCCAGACTAGAAAGTACTCTACAACCTAAAAAGAATGAGGTTGTCGTATATCAGGATCTCTTTAGTGCTGGACTTCGACTCCCCCTAGACCCAATCATCGTTACTCATTAGTATTTTTCGAAACTATGAGATGTTTCTTCATCATCTCACTCCCAATGTCGTGCTGAGGCTAAGTGTCTATATGTGTGCGTGCAAGACTATGGGTGTTGCACCTTCGGTTGTCAACTTCGTTCGTGCTCACACCATCCACCATCAGCCCCTGCACATGGAGCGCATTGACAACGCTACGGTTGTCAAGGAAGAGGCCCAATTTGCATCTCTTAATTTCATGTACCATTTGCATATAGAGGCTCCTATGGTCCTACAAGAACAAGTGAGAGGATAACCGGAACATGTTTTGGTTTTATTGAACTGTCGAAGATATATACCACCTATTCGCTTGCTTGTGAGAAATTGCTTGACCTCCCGAAGGGTGTGGGAACAAGCTATGACGACTCTGACTCTGCTTGGCTAATCCTCGTGGCTTTTCGCGAACTATAGAAAGGTCTTCGGTACACGTGATCTTGTGGAAGAGTATTGTGCTGCATGTGTCTTTCTGATGCAATCTGGCTAGTCCATAGTTGCCTGGAAAGACTTCATGAGTTCTATTAAAGTTCTTGACTTTGAGAAGAGCTTTGGTATTGAGTTGAAAGGTTCATTTTTCTCTTACGCCTTTTCCCTCTCCCAACACAATTATCACAAAGTTCTTGTATTGTTATTTTCTCACAGTTTGATTTTTTTAAATGTTTCGCAGATATCGATGTTCTTATTATCGAAGAAAAAGCTAATAAGATCCTCAACCCCATAGGCGTGAAAGGGGAGAATGAAATTGCCAACTGAATTGCTAATGTCCACGATAATCGCCTATTTCTTTTCTTCGGGATTGATGCTATTGAGTGTCAGTGTCACACCTGTTTTTCCAAAGAAAACCAAGTGCAAACCTATACGCATGCTAGGATCAAGTTTCATGCATATAGTGACATATAAGTGAATACAGAAACAGTATCACATAAGAAAAATGAATATTATCAGAGATTTATGCTTAATCCTGGAAACGAAGGCTCCAAACATCACATGCAGTCGACTTGGGGGTTGCGTACGCCTAGCACCAGCAACATCTTCACAAGACTTCATAGTAGCTTCCTCTTTCTGAGCAACAGTGTTTATAGCAAGGGTGAGCACTTGTCGTACTCAGAGGCCATATTAAGCATAATGGTAAGATAGGCCATAAGCATATGGCTAACGTAGCCAGAGAGCACGATTTAAGTCCATTTTCAAGTTCAATTATCATGTGAGGGTCCAGGCCGCTCTCGACCATGAGCACGGCTAATCAATTAGTTTTACACTCTGCAGAGGTTGTACACTTTCACCACAAGTCGCGTAAAAAACCCGAAGAGTTTTGGACCCAACCATGCGATGTTGGCCAAGCATCATACCACACTACCGAGGTGTGATTGCATAGGGACGCTACGAGGCCTTTACAAAGATTCCCTAATGTGAAACAACCTGCGAAGGTTTCGAGTCGTTGCAGAGTATAAAGTCCCCTAGTAGGTACCGCGTCTTAGAAAAGCCCAACTCCCTACTATACCGAGTCTATACCCCACTGGCGCTTCCCCATGCCCTTATCAGGTAAGGTTATCCCAACACTAGAGTCCCTAATTACTCAACCAAGGCAGAGCCATATGCCTTGTGGTTGTACGATTTTCCTAGGTGGTCGCTCCATGTTCCAATTAAGTATTGTGATCTTGTATTAAACGGAGATACATCATACGGTAAAGCATGTTCATCATTAATATTCATATTAACCACCATAACCTAAGTATAGCAGCTAAGCAAATCTACCCAACATAAACGTAAACCCGAGGTGTCAAGGAATGATCATAAAGACTAGGCAAACCTTAATAGGACCCATCAATATTAATGCAAGCATATGCAATGAGTGATTAAACACTTTATTAGGACAAAAGATCAAGGACCCACTTGCCTTTAGCCATAGAGTAGTTGCTTAGAATGTCTCCAACTTCAAGCTCTTCAAAGCTCTCAAACCACATTCACTCTACTCGCATCAATCATCGGGCACAAGCATACACAAAGCAAACAAACAAGCAAACTAAAAATAATGCACCACTCAAAAGAAAAGTGTCGGGGACAGCTATAAGTGGGGGAAATCCACTTTCTTTCGCAAAAACAAAACGCAAACGAACCTAAAACACGCTTAAGATAAACCCACGGCCCAATGAGCGGGGCCCCACGGCTACGGTGGCCCGGCGGCCACGGTGGCGGCGACTCGGCCACCCTCCAAGTAGAACTCCGTTTCGCTCGAGGGGCACGGTGCTCCACTGGCGGACTTCCGTCCTGCTCGAGGGCCGGACGACCCCTCGAGTGAGATCCCGCCTCGCTCGAGGGTCGGACGCCCCCTCGGGTGAGATCCTGCCTCGCTCGAGGACCGGTCCCCCCCCCCGGGTAGAGCTCGCCTCGCTCGGGGGCTGGACCACCCCCTCGGCGGGGCTCGCCTCGCTCGAGGGCCTCACGGGCTTCCGCCCCCATACTGCTCCCCGACGGGGCAAATGCCGCGACACTTGCGGGTGCCACGGTCGAAAGACGAATCCATGCCACGCCCCACACGATACGCACAGGAATCACGCCTCGACGGCACTTCGCCAACCCTACTTAGGTAAGGCCATCCCTGCGGGTTGTGCGGTGCTTGTGCGGTAAGGCCGGTGTCGGCTTCCGCGGCCTTTGTGCCACCCACTCTTGTGCGGCGGGCGCGCGCACCCCTCGAAGAGGATGGCGGAACCCTCGAAGGGGGATGGCGCCTTTCCGCGCTCGCACGGGGACATGCCGTGGCGTCGGGCGCATCCCCGTCGTCACCATCGGCCACTGCGCGACCATCCCGAGCCTTTGCATAGCCATCAACGATGTTGTGGGAGCGTGAGGCGACGAGGACACCACCACGCTCACTACTGTGCCTCGTACGGCCTCCGTCGGCGGCACCCTCGAATCAGCGTGCGGGCGACCACCGAACGGGCGACCCCTGCACCACCACCCTCGAAGCCGCTCCTGGACGGACACAGGGCACGCCATGACGTCCCGCCAGAAGCAAGATTCGCCACGACGCTGTCTACTCCACAACGTTGTACACCATGCCTTCACACGTAGATAAAACAGTGCGGCACACTTGTAAACTGCTTCCTCCTTGGCCTATAAAGGGAGGGGCAATCCCCTGGCCCCAGGGGGACGACGGATAGAATTCACTTGCACGCTTTCCGCCTTCACCACGATATTGGCACTCGCCTCAATCCAAAAAAACTCTGGGACCTAGAGGCTCGGCCTTCTCTCCCGCCTCGCTTGTAGCCCCCCTCTGCAAGCACTACGATGCAACGCAATACAGTGCCTCGAGCACACCACTGCGGACGTGCGGCCCCTGTCGGGAACCGGTGTAAACCCGGTGTCACTTAGTTGGTTAGCACCGGCCATCGAGAGATAGATCTCAGTGCTCTTACTAATTAGTGTCGGGACTACTTTCCGCACCGACAGTTGGCGCGCCAGGTAGGGGGCTTCACGTGCTGAAGATCAGCTTCCACCAGCCATCTCGATGGTGATCCGCACCGAGTACAGGGGCCAGAGATACTCCATGGGCAGCTCGGACCCCCTCCCAGCCGGATTCGAAATCCGGTTCAGGAGCCTGAACTTTCAGGCCACGGGGAACGACTACCTTATGCGCATCAACAACCGTGACGAGCTTCACCGTGGTGGTCGGCCGGGCAGGGACCGGTCCCCGTCACGCCCCTGCGGTGACGCCCGGCGCCCGCACAGAGTGGACGCGCGCGGGCCCCCCCGGCACCACGACACCGGCGGCGCTCGGCCGGCGCTCTCGACGAGGCGCGGATGGAACGACGTCGGGCCGCGCGCGTGCGCCTCGCAACGCGCGCCGCACCGCTAGCGAGGTGGCGGCCGCACCTGTGGGGGAGTGCGCTATTCCTGAGCCGCAGTTCCCCCATGGGATGTGCAACGCTGTGACGGCATACGCCTCGTCTGTGAGCACTGATGTGGCGGCGTACGAGGACCTTCCCGGCCACCACCTCTTGGCGGTCCGGAACCTCATCGCCTCCACCAACGACGAGTCCTACCACGGCTCCACCAGCGAGCTGCGACCCGCCACCTCGCATGGGTACGCGGAGTGGGACTTCTCCCGATGTCGGGACCTAGTGATGTTCCGGTGGTTCCTTGACGCCGCGGACTGCGGTTCGGCTACTCCGACACCTCGAGCGTCGGCGGCCATGACCACCGCGAGTGCTTTGTGGTCACCGTCGGTGAGCCGAGGTCGACGGCGCGGGGCTCGGCGGGGGGCGGGTGACGGAGAACCCCCGGGACCGGGGGGCGAGCGCGCCCGGAACCGAGGGCCGGCGCTCCCCCACCTCGCCAACGGGGCGGCGCGCCAGGTATCCCGCGCGCACCGGCCCAAACGCGCGAACTCGGGGGCAAAGATCGCGGAGGAGTACCATGCGGTATGTCTCATCGTGCCTCCATCGGCGGAAGCCTCACGCTCGCGGCGCATGCGCGGCCGGGGCAAGCGGGCCCGCGAGCGCATCAACGTCAGCTTCAATGTTGGCGGCCCAAGCCTGCCACGTGCGCAGCCGAAGCGGCTTTCATCGCGGTTGCACGCGCGCTGCGGGCCATGCCCGTGCTATCATCGCCGAGGCC